>CAWUFW010001784.1:0-2599498 GCA_963921515.1 Calotriton arnoldi | reverse complement strand
ATGGTCTGTCCAGGTGAGCTCAGTGACATGGCTGTACTTGGTGCTGTTCCTGGCTGTGAAGAGGGGGTTGAGTATGTCTGTTGCACTGTGTGTGGGGTGGGTGACAATCTGAGTGAGGCTGATGTTGCTCAGGCTTTCCAGGAGGTTTGCAGTATTGGTGTCATTGAGGTCGTTAAGGTGAAAGTTGAGGTCTCCGAGGAAGATGTAGTGTTTGGGGTCAAAGGCGAGCAGGGCGATGAATTCAGGGATAGGGTCACAAAAGCTGGGGCGAGGTCCTGGAGGTCTGTAGGCAAGATTTCTTCTGATGATGGTTTTGTAATTGGTTTGGAGTTGGAAGTTGAGGTGTTCCATGAGTGGGGTGGCATGGTCCATGGTGGTGGTGCAGAGCATGGAGTCTCTGGGGATGATGGCGATACCACCTCCGTGTTTGTTGATGTGATCTCGGTGTACAATCTTGTAGCCGTCTGGTGCTGCTGAGGGGATGCGGGGCACAGAAGCGGGGTTAAGCCAAAGCTCTGTGAGAAAGATGATGTTGGGGGTGAGGGAAGTGATGGTGTCCCAGATCTCTGTGGCGTGCTTGCAGAGTGATTATGTGTTGAGCAGGAGTCAGTGAAGTAGATTGGGTGAGGGTGTCTGGTAGTCTCTGTGCAGGCGGGTCCTACTGTGGAGCAACGCACGGTGCACCAGCAGTTGTTGTGGGGTCCAGGGCTTGGAAACGGTGCATCTTCGGGTGGCAGGAGAGCCGGGGTTCCTGGTGCTGAGCTTGGTTCAGGCGCAAATAGGCACAGACGGGCTTGCCTTAGGCACACCAGTGGTGCGCCTGCTGCATTCATCTGCTGCGCGGTTGCGCTGAAGCCCCCATTAAGTAGGTTGGGAAAAGCGAGGGGCACAGAAGTGGTGGGCGGCCGGTGGGGCAGCAGGAGGCAAAAACATCCGGGAAAATGGAGCAGCACAAGCAACAGATAACAGAACAATATACAGAAATAAAGTGGAGTTACAGGTAAGAAGGTTTCAGAAATCAGTGAAAACAAGCAAAACTGAAGGTCAGGCGGTACGAACGACTGTTCGCGCTGCAGCAGTGGAGCTGGAACAGGGAGCCTGCTCCGTTAAGAAGACAGTTGGTGCATTGTAACAACGGGCCATGTGCCTGCTTTAGAGTTTGACCCAAACTGAGCGATTGAAGGAAGGGATACTGCTGCGTGTCTTTTTCAGGCTCCATAACATGGCAGTCAATCCAAATTCTAGACGGCCAGAGCAGCTTTTGCCAGGGAAAGCATTTTAACTATTTAGGCATCGCACAATTTAATAACCACTATAGCACCCATGTTCTGCAAAAGTCGTTGAGCATGTGAAGGTGGTGAAAAGGCACATTTCTCCCTCTGTCTCTCTACTTGCTCTCTCTCTCTCTCTCTCTTATTCTTTCTGGGTTTTCCTGGGAGTTCAGGGAGTGCTGAGAGCTCTCGAATATCTCTTGGCTGCTGCCAGAGTATTACTGCAAACTTTTATGTACCCTGGGCTGCACAGCAATTTCACAAGGCCCATCCACTGCACTTTTGCATGGAGGGTGAGGCCTATACAGTGGACAAAGAAGCAATAGATAACACATTTTCAGTTGATGCCATGGGAAAGGAGTGGTGCTGGCAGCTAATAAAACTTTCATACTAGAGACTGAAGCATACTCAGGAGCCTGAGAACCAGAATCACACAGAGCCCCAGAGGTGCTCAGCAGTACAGATACAAAGGGGTTCCAGTTGCTCTCGGCAACAGACTGACCACTCTTACTCCTTCTACCCTCACTACTAGTTTCCAGGCAATGCACTTTTTGACTATGACACCAATCGATATTCACCTTTTCTCAGGGCTTAATTTGTAAAAAATAAATACGGGCCGGTGTCCAAAGTTTTTCGCAGACAACCCCGGCTTGCACTATTGAATTTTGGGTGTGCCTAATAACAAGGCCATGTATTCTTTTTTTCATACAAATAAACCACAGAATGGTGCACCCACGAAAAAGTCCAAAATCCTTTCTTGTATATTAATTTTCTCCTTTATTGAAATTCTGATGTTCTTTCATAAAAACAGCCAAGGTTACAGCCAATGCGTTTCGTTCAGCAAAACTGAAATTCATCAGGGCTTGTTTTTAGGTTTCGCCTGCACCGCAAGTGCACTGTGCTTGTGAAATCCCTTGTATTTAATATATCTTAAAAGGGGGCTCATTTCAGTTCCCATAGCTGAATTACTGTGTTAATTTGTTTTTGTGTGGAACTTTTTTCCATTAACTTCCCCTGGCTGCACTCATTTATGATACTTCTGCTAAAGCTGTTCACACTGTTTAAGCCCCATTCACTGTCAAGATAAGATCTCTTCCCACGGAAAAGGCAGACAGCTTCTAAGAGTATGCTGGAATGCTTGCTTTTTATTACTTAGTTGTGTAAAGCAGATGCTTTAGCCTTAGAGCGTTTGTGGCCACTAAACCCAGATTATTGATAAAATGTTAAACTAAACAGGCAGTCACAGGTGCAATTACCTTGCAGACAACAGGGCCATGATTTCAATAGTGCAGCAAGTGCAGTGACACCAGTACGAAAAGCTCTAGGCACCCATTAAACACCTAAAATTGCTATATTTTACTACTAAACTGGCAGTCACAAGTGCAGTTACCTTGTAGACAACAGGGTCATGATTTGAATGGTGCAGCTGGTGCAGTGGCACTGGGTCCAAAAGTTGTCAGAACTCCTCTAAACACCTAATACTGCTATATTGTACTAATATACAGGCAGTCACAATTGCAGTTACCTTGCAGTTAAAAGGGGCTAGATTTAAATGGTGCAGCAGGTGCTGTGGCACCAGGGCCAAATGTTCTCATTAACCCACTACACACCTAATATTGATATATTTTACTACTAAACAGGCAGCCACAAGTGCAGTTATCTAGCAGGCAGTAGGGACATGATTTCAATGGTGCTGCAGGTGCAGTGGCACCGGGGCCAAAAGTTGTCAGAACTCCTCTAAACACCAAATATTGCTATATTTAACTACTAAATAAGCAGTCACAAGTACACTTACCTTGCAGGCACTAGGGTCATGATTTAAAATGGTGCAACAAGTGCAGTGACACTGTGTCCCAAAGCTCTAGGCATCCCACTAAACACCTAATATTGCTATATTTTATTCCTTAACAGGCAACCACCGGCAGTCACAAGTGCAGTTACCTTGCAGACAACATGGTCCAAAAACTGTCAGAACTCCTCTAAACACCCAATATTGCTATATTTTACTACTAAACAGGCAGTCACAAGTGCAGTTATCTTGCAGGCAACAGGGTCATGATTTGAATGGTGGTGCTGGTGCAATAGCACTGGGCCCAAAAGTTGTCACAACTCCTCTAAACACCTAATATTGTTATATTTTACTACTATACAGGCAGTCACATTTGCAGTTACCTTTGATTTAAAAGGGGCTCGATTTAAATGGTGCAGCAGGTGCAGTGGCACCGGCCCAAAGGTTCTCATAACTCAACTACACAACAAATATTGTTATATTTTACTACTAAACAGGCAGTCACAAGTGCAGTTATCTTTTAGGCACTAGAAGCATGATTTGAATGGTGCAGTAAGTGCAGTGACACTGGTCCAAAAAGTTGTCAGAACTCCTCTAAACACCTAATATTGCTATATTTTACTACTAAACAGGCAGTCACAATTGCAGTTACCTTGCAGTTAAAAGGGACTTGATTTGAATAGTGCAGCAGATGCAGTGGCTCTGGAGCCAAAACCACTACACCCAAATTATTGCTAAATTTTACTACTAAGCAAGACAGTCACAAGCGAATTTATCTAGCAGGCAATAGGGTCATGATTTGAATGGTGTAGAAGGTGCAGTAGCACCAGGACCAAAACCTCTAGGCACCCCACTAAACACCTAATATTGCTATATTTTACTACTAAACGGGAAACAGCGTTTACAACGCTGTCATTACATCGTGCTACTATTACAACGCGGTCGTTACAACAACCGCGTTGTTAGTATGCGATGCATTTACATCGCAAGTCATTACAACGACTTGCACTAGGGGCGCTGAGGTATTGGAAATTAATTCCAACACCTTCCCTACTGTTGCGCAAACTGGAGTAGGAATAGTAATTAATACTATTCTTAAGTCCAGCGCGCCCCCTAGTGCAAGTCGTTGTAATGGCTTGCGATGTAAATGCATCGCGTACTAACAGCGCAGTCGTTGTAATGACTGCATTGTAAAAGCACGGGATGTAATACATTGCGATGTAATGAGCCATATTCCTACTAAACAGGCAGTCACAAGTGCAGTTACCTTGCAGACATGGGGGGTCAGGATTTGAATGGTGCTGCAGGTGCAGTGGCACCAGGCCCAAAAGTTGTCAGAACTCCTCTAAACACCAAATAATGCTATATTTTACTACTGTACAGGCAGGTACAATTGCAGTTATCTTGCAGTTAACAGGGGCTTGATTTGAATGGTGTAGCAGGTGAAGTGGCAACTGGGCCATAAGCTCTAGGGACCCCACTAAACGCAGACTATTGCTACGTTTTACTACTAAACAGGCAGCCACAAGTGCAGTTATCTAGCAGGCAGTAGGGACATGATTTCAATGGTGCTGCAGGTGCAGTGGCACCAGGGCCAAAAGTTGTCAGAACTCCTCTAAACACCAAATATTGCTATATTTAACTACTAAATAAGCAGTCACAAGTGCACTTACCTTGCAGGCACTAGGGTCATGATTTAAAATGGTGCAACAAGTGCAGTGACTCTGTGTCCCAAAGCTCTAGGAACCCCTCTACTTTCATCCACCATTTTCTCTTTCCTACATTGTATGACCTGTAAGAAGAGGGCCATCATGTAAGCAAGAACCACTTGTAATTCTAGACTGGCCACTTCCAGGAAGGATTTATTTGTACAGCATGAGTAACAAAGTAAACATTATCTCCAAAACACTGAATGATTCAATTTTTTTTTTTTTTTTTTAAAGTGATTAGCTCTTCTCATCGATTTCATGTGTGTGATTTGGAAGGAGCAACTTAGCACAAGACTTAGTTTCACAACAACGGACCTTTACTCTACCAAGACATTTTAGGACACCCAGCCCACATCTCCCTTGCAGGGACCGGACCCTCCAATAAAGAAACATCAATGACATGCATTACCCTTGCAGGGCCACAGGCTTGCAATCAGTTTCAATATCATAATGGCTTGACTCTCGCAACCCTTAGTCCCTGAATACAGCAGCCACGGGCCAGCCCCACCTCAGGGAACAAGATGGTATTGATATTGAATTGAATTGAATTGAGTATTTATAAAGGGCAACTTTTACTCCAAAAGGAGCATCCTGGCGCTGAGCGGGTGGAGGTCAGAGTATACAGGACGAGGTAGAGACCTATATGAGCGATCGACAGAGTTCATCTGGGGCTTGAAAGATCCACGTCTTCAGTGCCTTCCTGAACTGTGTTTCTGTTTTCAGGAGCCTCAATTGAGCTGGCATGAGATTCCATGCTTTGGCTCCTAGAGAGGCTACAGCTTTACCTCCCTTGGTTTTATATCTGAAAGAGGGAGGCTTCAGGAGGTTTGCCGAAGAGGATCTAAGGGTCCCAACCGTGGTGTATGGGACAAATCTGGCTGACAGATATGTGGGACCAAGTTTTAACACTGCTCTAAATGTAATTAAGAGAATTTTAAATAAAATTCTCTTATGTAGAGGCAGCCAGTGGAGAGTTTTGAGCGCCGCTGATGCAGATGACCTGCGAGGGAGTTTCAGGACCAGGCGGGCTGCCGCGTGTTGAACCATCTGTAATCTCTTAAGTGTTAATTTGTTTACCCCTGCCAAGAGACTATTACAGTAATCCAGGAGCGAAAGAATCAGTGCCACGGCCACTGTCTTCCTCGCCGATAGGGGGATGAAATCAAAAAATGTCTTTAATGATTTGATTAAACTGAAGCAGGTCCCAGCTACCGTCAAGGCATGCGGTCGGAAGGAGAGAGAAGTGTCAAATTGCACTCCCAGGTTTTTTGCTACTTCCACAGTGGAAGGGGGGACTGTAGCATCTTACGGCCACCAGACACTTGGTTGGAAAGGGTTGTCTTTCCCTATCAAAAGGATCTCTGTTTTATCTGTGTTGCACCTGAGATGGTTGTCCTTCATCCACTGGATGACCTCTGATAAACAGAGTTTAAAGTTTGATTCTGCAATGGAGGAATCTTTGTCCAGGGATAAGATCAACTAAGTATCGTCGGCATATGATGTTACTTCAATCTCAAATGAAGAGATCAGGGAAATGAGGGGAGCCATATATAAGTTAAACAGCAATGGGCTGAGAGAAGAGCCCTGTGGGACTCCTGAGGTACTAGGTCGTTCAGCAGAGAGGAAAGTCCCAAGAGCGACAGCTTGCCTACGATTATTCAGAAAGGACTTGATCCAGGTCAGCACAATGTTGGAGATGCCACTGGATTCTAGTCTTGCGAGAAGAATGCCGTGTGAGATGGTGTCAAATGCGGCAGACAAATCAAGCAGTATAAGCACTGCCTTCCTGCCTTTGTCTGCTATGGATTTTAATGTATCCGATATTTCCAATAGGGCGGATTCTGTGGAATGCTTAGGGCGGAAGCCTGACTGCCGAGGATGGAGGATCCTTGCAGATTCAAGGAATTTAAAGAGCTCTTTATTAACTAGTCTTTCTGTGATTTTACCCAAAATTGGTAAAAGTGATATAGGGCGAAGATTCGAAAGATTAGATGTATCTGCATTTGGCTTCTTCTTCAATGGTTGCACTATGGCTAGCTTCCAGTCATCTGGGACTGTACCGGTAAGTGACGAAGAGTTTACTATATGGTTAATCACTGGATTGACTATGTTTATGATTTGGTGAAGGATCAGGGGGGGCAAGCGTCTAGTGGAGAGCCCGATTTACAGGCAGCAATTGCTGCCTGTGTATGCTCCAACGTAACAGGTTCAAAGATTTGGAGAGAGGGGCTACTGCTGTTGGGGTCCGGTCGCTGATTGGTGTCAAGTTCTTGTATAGTATGTATTGCAAAGTCTTTTCGAATATTCTTGATCTTGTCTTCAAAAAAGATCGAAATTTCATCACATAGGGCCTCGACTAATTGGTGCAGTCCAAGGGAGTCTGTAATTTCAAGGAAAGTGACTGTCCCTGGATCATTGCTGCATTCCAGATGGAGATTAAAATCTCCAAGGATGGTAAAATTGGAGTATCTAAGCAGTAAGTGGCTAAGGGTTTCCCCTAGCGAGTCTAGGAAAGTGGCATTAGGGCCGGGTGGGCGATAAATGAGGGCTCCTGTGAGTCCTCCTGTGAGATTATAGCGCCTAACTACTATTGTTCTCATCTGTGACCTGCAGATTTGGTGGCACTGGCAGGTGTAAACCACTGGCGCTGGCAAATTGGTCCTATCCTACCACACGACACACGTGCAGTTAATACTGCGCATGACATGACACAATACAGTCTCACACTCGTCCTGCCCCACCCTGTGCTCCACCCTGAAGACCATGCAGCAGTGCGCTCGGCATGCACAATGTGTGTAATAATTTAATGTTGGCTGATCACAGCAGGTCACTCAATGTTGTGTCGTTCTCTAATCTTCTGTGCAAGCAGGACAGGTGTCTAAGGTTCATCTTGGGCTCCGTGCCTGCAGTGCTACCCAGTGAGTAGCTCCCTGTCTGCTTCCACAGCCGGGCTCACGCAGCACAACAATTATGGTGCCAGTGTGTGCTGGCAGTTTTTTATTCAGTGCAGTGCTGCCAGTGCTGCGCACACCAAGGCGAGATCTGGCAATCTGACTGGGACTGTGCTGTGTTTTACAGTTTTCTTGAGCTCAAGCAATGAGCATCAGCATGCAAAAGTAACAAGCATTTGCAATGCAATAGGTCTCGCATTTGTGAGAGTTGGAGCTATTGGCGTTGTAAATGTAAATGTCTTTTACCTATGGGTTTTGGTTTGGAGTGTTATGGATGTATGAATAGAGACGCAGCTGCAGCACTGCCTAGAGGACTTAGAATGAGGAATTACCTCTGGGAACAGCGATATAGCTGCAGCACTGACTAGAGGACTTAAAATGTGGTAATTACCACTGGGACCAGAGAAGCTTGGTTAGTTCTTGAGTGATCAAATGGTAAGGCAATAACTTCCAATTTATGTGTAGTTTTTGCCCTTGCGAGGGCTGGCATTGTTTTCAAGCATCTCCGGTGCCTCCCCAAAGTCAGTGGGCAGCATCTCTGGTGCGTCCCCAATGTCAGTGGGCACAGCATGGAGTTAAAGTTCGGCTCAGTGTGCAACTGCTTTGGTCTGTTTTTTTCTGCAAGAAGCATAGTTCCAGTCATTTCTTTCAATGAGCGGCGGACACTAGGAGAGAGCTGTGACGAGACAGTCCTGAGGAGCGCAAAACCAGTTTTATAAAGTTACTTTTAAGACTGTGAAAACATTTTATGTTTGCACCTCCAATAAAATTTTAAACTTTCCTGAGACTCAGCAGACACAAAAATGCATTTTTAGGTCTCGCCTAGCGTTGCAGCGCGCATGCGCTGCTCGCTCTGTGAGACATATTGTGGGTGAGGAGATTTGAGAAGGGGACTTGAAGCCCCGCCCCTCATTTTCATTGGCCGGCGTCATCGTTTATGGAAAACTCTGGCCTTTGATTGAGACTGAGCCTTTTTGGTTGCTGCCCTTTCTCCTTTTCGTCCGGCCCCTCCAGACTGGATCGCTTGCTTCACGGCTGTCGTGAAGGTATTTCTTATCTGAAGGAGGCGTATAGTGACGATCATGTTTCCTTTTATTACTTGATGCTTGTGTGTACTTCGTTTACTCCGGGCAGGAACGGAGCTCAGAGGCGCAGGGGGTCACGGGGAGGACAGGGGGATCCCGGCAGACTCTGGGTGCTTTTCTGCCGAGGCAGCAGCGTGTTCATTTTTGCATCGCGCTTTCACTTAAAGTAAAAGCGCGATGCAAAAATAAACAAGCTGCTGTTTGCGTAATGGCGAAAGCTTGTTTAAAAAGCGGCCAGAGGGAAGGAGGTAAGAAGCATCTGTTGGCACCATCTGTGTACACTTAGGTGTGCGGGCTTGAATCACTGCATGGTCCCTCCAGCCATTCAATCAACTCAGGAAGTTAAAAAGAGTATCGAATGGAGCTGGGCAGAACCAATGTCTGTAAAGAGCTTTGAGGTCTCGTAAATGAAAGGGCTAAATGGAAGCGCCCGACGACGAGCGCAGAAACAGACCATGCGCCATTCTCTTTCTGCCAATATATGCCTCAGGACGCCGGTTGAGTTCGCTCCATTAAGGGGGGGGGCCTTCAATACGTATTGATTTTGGCATCAGTATCAGTGGAGTGAAAGGGAAGTGGTATAACTTGCACTTACCGCGTGCCGTGGCTGCATGTCAGCTGAATTTAAACTCGCTGTCAGAACTTCATTTTCTAATAACACGCATTTCTGATAAACAGTGAGGAGAGATTATTGAGATACAGCGGGTTTGTTTGCTAAGGAGTTCGCATTTCCTGGGTCCTGCTACAACACAGCCCTCCAAACTAAATATGGTTAAATCGGGAAATCTGGCCATTTCGCAGTATAGAGTGCTCAGGCAGTCAGCATTCAATGCAATGCAGGGCTTTAAGGGGAATGAAAAAACTAGCGGTAAGTCACACCTGTATCTACAGTGATAGTATCTCACACCTATCTAAACTAATCATGATCACACACCTACATCTGCAGTAATACTGATCTCACACCTATATATGCAGTAATAGTGATCTCACACCTATATCTGCAGTGATAATGATCTCACACCTATCCAGAAGTAATGGTAACATCACACCTATAGCTGCAGTGACAGTAATCTCACACCTATAACTGCAATAATAGTGATCTCACACCTGTATCTGCAGTGATTGTAATCTCACACCTATCTAAACAAATAATTATCACACACCTATATCAGCAGGAATACTGATATCACACCTTTATATGCAGTAATAGTAATATCACACCTATATCTGCAGTGATAGTGATCTCACACCTGTACCTGCAATCAAAATAACAATACATGGGTATATGTAATATCCACTCAGAGTCCTTATTCCAAAATGAGTAGGTATTAACATTTTTAATGCATTAGATTAATGTGATAAAAAAAATCATTAATAAAAGCCAGTACCATTTACAATACAAAACTCACACTAGTACAAATGCAATGCAATTAATTTCGCAATTACAACAAACTAAGCTATTTGCATTACACCATTTGATTAATGCTTCACAAAGGGAAAAAAAAACAATGACATTTACAATGCCAATAGCTCAAAATAATGTCATTGCGAGACCTATTACATTGTAAATGCTTGTTCTATAAGCAAATGCTTCGAGGCGAGCCTTCTGTTTTTTTTTTAAAGAAGCCCGGGCGCTTCTTTCACTCATGGCAAAGGGAAAGGTGTGTCTTTGACCCTTGCGACGACCCAAGTGTAGAACCTGAGGGACACTAGTCTTTTTAATAGTCACTTTTGCAGCTGTCTAATTCACTGATGGGAGTCACTTTTATTTTGGTGCCCGCCCGGGCCTATTTTCTGTCCCTGTCCGACCCTGGTTGTCATTGTTTTGCATATGGCTCCCTTCCCGCAATTTGAGTAATGAAGCGTAATACAGGATTGAGATCAACTAAAGCAGCCTACCAACCTGGCAGAAGGTGTCCGTGTTAGTCGAGAAGGGTGTTTTTGTGGTGTGTATTTGGAGAGATGTGTTTTGTTTCAGGGATGCCACGGGAGGGCGCTCCAGTGCTTAGGTGCCTTATCAGAATTGGGATGTATTAGCAGAGCAGGACCAAGGGGCAGAGCTGTGAGGGGGTGCCAGTGCTGACGCAGCTACAGTTTCCTCCCGCACTGAGGTCTGTGGTCTCGTTTGCACTACTAGGCCATGCTGTGCAGTGGGCCCGCATGTGTGCTGCCCATCTTGGCCCGCTGGCACCAGGCTGCCACGCGCATTCCAGATGAGAGGAAGTTGTCTCTTCACTGTCACATCGCACTGCCTGCCTAGCAACTCGAGCTAAGGCCATAGTAGTTTGTTCCGCCCAGGATAGATGCGACCTCTGAGCTCCCTGTGTTGATTGTGTTGGATACAGACAGAATAACAACCAGTAGTCATCCAGATGAAAACCATCACACCTCAGCAGGATCCACATTGCAAAGCAAGTCCCCATGACAGAAACAAACACAGCGACAGCGCTAAACAGATCCTAGCCCCTGGAGACTCAACAAGGATTCCCAGGGCTTAAAGTGGGCCGGGTCCTGTCGGTGCTCAGCACCAGCAGTTCTTAACAGCAGGTGCCGAAACAGGTCCCTATCGAGCTCTCCATTTTTACCTTCAGGGTGAAAAAAAAAGCTCAAGTGTGCAATAGTACCATTTGTCACTGCTTTTAATGCAGCTTCAAAGAGACTCCATTTTCAGTATTATATAGCGCAAACTTTAGCATCAGTTACATAACCCAAGGACATATTCATGTTTTGAATCACAGGTTGTTGAGCCGACCTGAGGCTCGAACCTCCTTTATCAGCTCGAAAGTCGGCAGCTCTAGCCTTACGCCAAAACCTCGCAAACACGAACAGAAGCATTTTCAATATTATATACAACGAAGTAATAGTTGTTGCTTATTTATCTTATGCAACAAAGCAAATAGTCCTGGCTTGTTGTAGGTGTAATGTTACTGGTTGTGTTAAATAGCTGGATAAATGGAAGGAAACAGTAAAATACCAGTGGGGTGGCACACTATGCTAAGTACAGATTTTTAGCTTAAGTGTTTTAGGCACGCCCTTAATTACATCGGCCACACGCCTTTGAGAGACCCCCCAGTTTTTTCATCCCACTTAAAGCCCTGAGAATTACACTGCACACATACATGAGCAGTGTTTACATTACATACCGGGGCATTAGTTGTATTTCAGCACCTATAAAACTTGGCTGAATGAAAGAGCGTACTAAGTAGAGTAGAGAAGAGATGAGGGGCAGGTGCAAGTCAAACAGGAAGTCCAGACATCCAGTACTCCTGTTTCTCTGTGTCCCTACACTCGCCATGCCATGGAGTACCTGTGTTTCTGCTACAGCTAATGTAATTCTCCAGCACTGTCTCTAGTACACCCAGCCTTGTTATTACCACACTCCAACCATCTTCCCTGAAAAGACATTCAGCACGTGTTCTAACAGAGAGTGACTGCATACATTTAGGTATACTGTGCCTTACATAGGGGCCAGTGTCTGCAAGAGTCATTGACTTGCATTAACTATTTGCTTAGATATCCGGGCACCTCTGTTTCTGAAGCCGCAGGCACCCTGGATAAACCCTTGATTAAAAGGCGACGGGCATCGCGCAGCTTGAAAAGTGTCTGGAACACTGGGGAGCGGAGAGACGCGAGGCCTGCAACCTGGCGGCGTTGAGGTACTGTTGTGGCCGCTGCCCTGGTACTCCTGTCCGGGACAGAGCTGATGACAAACCATGACCTCTGGCTCCCGTGTTCCTCTCTCACCAGCCCATGGACCGCGGGTGGAGAGGAGCTCTGGTGCACCCAGGTCAGGCCGAAGAATGTTCGGGACTGTCTTTACCAAGATAGGTGCATGTTTTTAGAATTTCCTGTGGGGATGTAGCCTTGGGGGCTGCATTCAGATCCAGGTGTGCTGCCCATCCAGCCCTCAGGGTGTATTTGCCCATGCTGATGAGCATTAAAACCTAAGGTATTCAAGATACCACCACAGGCACGAGCTCTACCCCTCTCCACCGCTCTGACCGGATTTGCGTACACTAGGTGGCTCAGCGATAGACTGCAGCATACACCCTGTACTGTGAAGCGTTGCCTGTCTGCCGTACTGCAAGAATACAAGAAAGTTAAGGATCCTGCAAACAGTGCGCTCCCAGCCTGCCCGCTCGTGCCTCAACTATCTGCTTCCTACTTACATGCCTACCATCCTGTGATACTTTGCCGACCTCTAGTGAGTACATTGTTAGATGTGGCGCCTGGTGATTTGGGCTTTAACCCCAACCTCAAATGATATTGTGTGATCATGGGCAAATCATTTTATGTTCCTGGGCCACTTACTATCGATTTCCTCTCGTAGAGCAACGAGGGCGGTAAGTGATGGGCGGGAGAGAGGCCGGGGAGGGGTGGAGCTAATGGGGCGGGAAGTTAAAAAAACACTGTTGGAACACAGTGTGCATCCTGCCTCACAGCTGCCACCGTGCGCGCCGCTGCTCGCTCCCAAGGCAATACTCCATGGGAGTGAACTTTTGTAAAAAGGTAGGACATACACCCACCATTAGCCATTTGCAGGCTCCAATTTTTACACGACACACACAAAAGCCAATCCAAAAGCATGGGAGGAGTCAGACCCAAAAGTACATACAACAGATCGCCACAGCGCAAGCGCTGTAAGCTCGACCTAAAAGTGAATCATTTTGGCCTGCTTCAGCTGGATTCAGTTCAGTGTGCCATGCAAGCTGTTAAAACAGTATGCTGCACACTTTTTAATTACTCCAACGTCGCCTTAAGTTTCTTCTGAGATGGACCTGAACTTTCCAGGACCCGGCGTGCCTTGACCCCAGCTATCGGCACCAATCAGCTCGTCCTACCCTCAACTGTAATTAACCAATCGGAGTCACATGTTCCTTGAAAGGTAAGCGTGCACTACTGACATCACTAACGTGATGCAGTCATCAGGCCTGGACTTCGGTGGGCCATTCCCTGGCCATACCAGGTAGACATGCATCTCAAACGAAGGAGGACAGGACAGGTACGTACATTTATTTTTAATAATTACTGGGTCCATCACACAGGGGAGAGCAGTTCAATAGCCCCAGCCAGGTTAAATAAGTACCGGTGCTAAGCATCGGAAACTACTGGCACAAATTAAGCACTGCCTTTCCCCCATATGGCATGCTACAAACATTTTGCTGTCACATAAAATCAGCCATTTCCTCCAACAGTGGAAGTCTTTTCCATTGCACTACCAATACCTTTGTGTGTATAGCCATTGCTTCATGAGTCTTTGTGAGGTCCCCACCCATGATATGCTGTGACTCATGCAGAATGCCTACAGGTCATCTCTTGCCCTGCCATCTGCTGTCTCCTATTAGTCACATAAATCACATCACTGGTTTATTATGGTATTCAGCAAAATGTCTATATGAGACAAATTGTGCAGCCCCACCGTAGCCCTGTGGATACCCACAACCCATTATGTTTTTGGTCAAATAAATATATATGTGCAACCCGGGGAAGAATAGACATTAACGAAACTCCCTGGTTCAGTTCCAAATAGAGACTGTGAGCCTCCTGGGAATCCTGATGCGGGTTCAAATCATGACTCAGTCTTTTTCCCCCACATACATTTTGCCAGATAGAACCTGATAAAATTTCTGCTGGGGAAATTCCACACATTTGCAGCTTGGAATAGGAGAAAACATGCAGAATTATAGAGTTATCCTGAATTGTGAGGTGCAGAAATCAGAATTTAAAGGTACCACAACTTCAAATACTTCGCCCCATGGTGTTGATATTCACTGGGTGCAGTATCGTCACCTAAAACATAAGGGCTTCCAGAATTAGGCTCTAAATGCGGTTCTGGGTTCTTGATGTGTAATTGCATGTGTCAATCAGTCAATCAATCAAGCAGGATTTGTAGAGCGTGGCTACATCAACTGTAAGGGTCTCAAGGCGCTGGGAGAGCAAGCTGCCTGTTTTCCTATTGGTTGATCATCCAGGTCTTAAGGTCCTTCCTGAGCTTCTGGAGCGATGGTGAGGCTCTGAGGTGCAGGGGGAGGTTGTTCCAGGTGCTAGCCGCCAAGTGGGAGAAGGAGCGGCCTGCATTGTTCTTTGGGCGGATGCGCCAGGTGGCTGCTAGGGAGAGTGATTTGGAGTTGAGATTTCTGGTAGGTTGGTTTAAGCTCATGTATAGCTCTGGCCACTAACCACCATTAGGACAACATAAGGAAAAGATAGATGTTGATAGAGCTCCCTGGTGAGAACCTATGGACCTACCTTGGCCACGAGTGTGCTACTAATCTTGTCACCCCTCATGTCTGGTGAGGCAGCCCCTGGAGGTGGAGGGTCAGGGCACAAGTCCGGGGGAACATGTGGGTGGACGGCGTCCACCCTGCCAAGGAGTTAGGCTTCACTGTAAAATATGCTGAATTCATCCCAGTTTAATTTTCAAACCCCCGGACAGATTCAGCTGCGCCTGCATGTTGTCTGCTTTCAATCAAGGCAACAACCTGCAGGCCGCTAGGGGCTTTCCTATTACAGACTGCAGCTGGGCCTATAACAAAAGCCTAAGTTAAGGGACCATCAGTCCTCCTTTTGTTCGAATATGCTGGCTGGGAGCTATCTGGAGCCTCACAGTTAGATGCAAATGCAGTGGAGCGGAAACAAAGGCACACAGCATGTTAGCACTTCACAGATACTTAAGAGAGGCACACTTTTGACTTTGTTCAGTCCTTGTATATAAGGGATATGCAAACACTGTTAGAATGTCAAATGTGTTGGTCTGTCCCATTATCTACACAAAATAGCAATTTAAATACCACTATTTTGTATTTCTTTTATAGCGCTACTGATCCCAATGGTGGGTGTCAGAGCTCTTTACATAACACATAAATTGACAATAAATAATGCCAGTTTACTCACCGGTAATCTTCATTACTCCGAGTCCTGGTCTTCCCGTTCCATTCCTTACATTTGAACAGCTTGTATGCTCCACAAAAACCTATTAACTAGTTGAGGTCAAATACTTCCCCTAATGAGGCGCTGCCTACCCAACATACATAAAGGGGGAAGAACGTCACCAGGACTGCCTGAGAATACTAAAGAAACCCAAAGAAAAGAAAATGCAAAAATAATCACCATAAACAGAAACCAGGGAGGGAGGGACAGGCTCAGGAATGGAACGGGAAGACCAGTACTCATATTATTGAAGATTACCAGTGAGCAACCAGGCATTACCTCCTCGTCTGTCTTCCCGTCCCATTCCTTAAACATGACCCCATACTCAAGCGCATGGTGATTGAAGTACAAAAACCATAAGGATGCAACAAAACAGACAGTGCAGTTTAATGTAAAAAAACTGTGTAAATCACAAATCATGTACTGCAGACAAAACATGAGCGCCAAAAGCAGGGGACGCTGCCATCTGTAACTGAAGACGGAAGTGGGAAACAAAAGTGTTGGGAGAGACCCTTGTAGCAGGATTACAAATACCACACAGTGATGCACCCTTAAACATGGCCCAAGACAAGGAAACCACCTGAGTGGACCGCCCCTGGACAGAAGAGGAAAGAGGACAGCGAGCAGCCTCGTAAGACAATAATAATAATAATCTTTATTCGGCATGAGTCACAGCCATAAAAGAAACAACATTAAAAAGAATAAAAACATCGACAAGAGGATCAATTGTTAGCAGCATAATGCCAATGTGCAAGTATCACAAATTAATAATGGAAACATTAATCACTTCCACCATCAAATGAGAATTCAGATACAGTTCTGATACACCCACCAGTCTGATTGTTGACACACAAGGGAACCCATGATTAAAATCCTGGACCAATTAGTTAGGGCCAACTTATCACATAGAGTGTGCGTATTCGCCAATCCCCACACCTTTTTAGTCACCTCTAGAATGTCATAAGACAAGAGAACCTCATACTTCATCCACTGAGTCAAAGTGGACAAAGAAGGTTTGAGAGCCTTCCAAGAGAGACCGTAGGTAGCACACAAAGAATCCAACTGCCTAAAATCACAGGTAGGATCCAGGTAGACGCAAAGGCCCCTTAGCACATCCAGAGAA
This sequence comes from Calotriton arnoldi, assembly GCA_963921515.1. NCBI lineage: Eukaryota > Metazoa > Chordata > Amphibia > Caudata > Salamandridae > Calotriton > Calotriton arnoldi. The sequence goes on along the minus strand of CAWUFW010001784.1, from coordinate 2,582,640 downwards.
TGAAGAACTTTCTCCTCTAGAAAAAAAACCAGGAAGGACAACATCCTCCTGACAGCGGAAGTCAGACAAGACCTTGCGCAGAAAAAAATGACTAGGACACAAAATCACATAGTCTGGGCAAAAAAGCAAGAAAGGTAGAGAAGCCAGCAAAGCCCATCGACCAGAAATGGCCACCAAAAAAGAACCTTAGCAGAAAGAAACTTAGGGTCAACGGAAATCAAGGGCCCAAACAGAGGACCAGTCAATGCCTGAAGCACCAAGAGAAGGTCCCAAGCGGGGACCGGAGAAAGAGGGACAGGGCGCTGAAGCAAAAATCTCCGCAAAAGGTGAGAAACCAAAGGAGAGACAGAAACCACAGCAGAGCCCTGGAAGGCAAGAATGGCAGCCCATTGGCCACGGAGAGTGGAGACAGCCAGACCCATAACAAAACCATCCCTCAGAAAGTCCACCACCCTGACAGGATTACAGGAAGAAGGAGACAGACCCTTCCCATGACACCAAGAGTCAAGTTCTTCCAAAGATGTCCGTAAGAATTCAGGGTCGAAGGCCTGTGGAACTTGAAGTTCTGAACCACCTCAAGTGAACAACCCTGATCCAACAAGGTCAACCTCCCAAGTGCCGTACCCCCAGCCGGAGGTGAAGGAGAGAGGATGCGCTGAGAAGATGAGCAAGCAGCGGTAGAAGGGTACAGAGGAAGCCGCCAATGGGGACACACTGCCAAACCCTGAAGAAGGGGAAACCAGGGCCTCCGGGACCATTCTGGAACAACCAGAAGAACCTCCGCTCAATCCAACCGAATCTTCCTGAGGACCTGGGGAATCAAGCGAAAGGGGAGAAAGGTAAACAGGAGCCCCTGGGAACACGAGATGAAGAAAGCATTTATCACGCAGGCCAACCGAGAGGGGATCAGGCTGCGAAACTGAGGAAGAAAGGCAGTCTCTTCTGAGGCAAACAGATCCAGCCAGGGAAAGCCGGACCTGGACAGAATCTGCCAAAAGAGAAGAGGAGACAGACACATGGTCACCGATGAGGGCAACACCCTGCTCAAAGAATCTGCAGGTTCATTCTCCTTCCCAGGAAGATAGACTGCAGAGAGAGGAGGAGATTTCTCATGGCCCACAGGCTGATCTTCCGGGAAAGGAGAAACAGAGACCGGCACACCCCCCACTGCCGGTTGATATAGGCATGAACGACCTGGCTGTTGGTCTAAACACAGACAGCCCGCATCCGAAGGAGGGGATCAAACCAAAGAAGGGCCTGCCAAACCGCCATCATTTCCCTCCAGTTCGAGGACTGGAGAGTCCCGAAACGTGACCACTTGTCCTGGGCCTTGGAATCCCCCAAAGCACTCCCCACCCCATGGCACTTGCATCGGTCGACAAGACCACCGAGGGAGGAGGATGGAGATTGAAATTCCTGGAGAGATTAAAAGGAGACAACCACCACTGGACACATTCCTGATTCTCTGGAGTTAGGAACGAAGGCCCTGTAAGCCTGAGAAGCAGGATCCCAGTGGTGCAGCAGGTGATGTAAGAGAGTATAACAAACGGAGACGGGCCCAGAGGAGGACATGCAGTGTGAAGACCATCTCCCCCGGGCAGACCCCTGAGACTGGGACAGCACCCAAGAGAGATGCTGGAACAAAGTCAATTGTCTTTTGGGAGACAGAAACACCCTTCCTAGATCCATACGGAAGAGGGCCCTGAGGAACTTCAGAGACTGGGAGGGCTTCCTGTGGTTTATTAGGAACCCAAAAGAATCTAGCAGATGACAGACATGATGCACATCCTCCGATGCCTGAGAGAAAGAAGGAGAAACAATTAGCCAATCATACCGGTAAGGATACACTTCAATTCCTAAAAATTGAAGAATACCATCCAGGGGGGCCAAGAGCTTAAAAAAAACACTTTGCGCTTATGAAAGGCCAAAAGAAAGCACCTGGAAATGGTAGTGCCATGAGCCCACCTCAAAGTGCAGAAACTGTTGATCCACTAGATGAAAGGGAAAATGCAGGTTGGTGTTCATCAGGTCAAGGAAAGCGAGGAAGCACCCTTGATGCACCAGCTGAAAGATTGACTGTAAGGTCACCATCTTGAAAAAACAATGAGGAATGTGCAGATTCACCCCCTTCAGATCCAACATGGGGTGGAAGTCTGTAGTGTCTTTCTTCGAAACCAGAAACAGGATGGAATATTAACCCAGCCCCCATGCCAGGGGCGGAACCACGACGAAAGTTTCCTTCTCCAAGAGAAAACAAACACCCTCCAGCAAAGCTGCCCACTTCATGGGATTCCATGGCAGAGGAGTCTCCTTGAACACCCGAACCAGGCAAGATGAAAACTTGATCCGGTAACTGGAGGACACTGTCCAAACCACCCAGGTATCGGAAAGACCCTGCCAGTGGTGACAAAAGAAGCAAAGCTGACCTCCAACTGGAAAAGGCAGATAGTCACTGCTTTGGAGACGGAGCAGAGGAGGCACCAGTGGACTGAGGCCAAGACTTGTCTCCTCCTGGGCCCCCTGGCAATAACCCCTGCCATGAAAGTGCTGGTGAGCACCCCTGGCCTGAGGAAAAGCAAAAGCATGGCAATATCCAAAACCCCCACCACGAGAGGGAGGGCAAACAGGAGGCACCAGCTTCCGTTTTTTGTCCGACTGCTTCACCAGCTCCTCCAGCTGCGGGCCAAATACATTCAAACCTTCAAATGGCAATTTCAGAAGGACAGACTTCTGTGAGGCCTCCTCTTTCCTTGTTGGCATCCAGATATGGTGACGAGCTACATTGGAAGCCCCTGATGGCGCAGCAGCCGCACACCAGTTATTGAAGGAGATGTCAGACAAGTAGTGAACCTGGAGCTCCATCAGAGCCAACAGAGAGGATGCATGCCCACCCTCACTCAACTGAAGAGCCAGAGCCTGGGAGACCTTCAAAAGGGACTGAACCATATAATTGGTGTAGGCTATTGCCTTGACGGAAAAATCAGAGGCCGCATAAGAGCCCTTCACAGAACCCTCCAGCTTCTTGTCGACGGGAGCAGAATGAAAGGCATCATCCAAAGTACCACATAGTAAAATGATCCTCCAACTCGTGCACCTCAGGAGAAGGAAAACTCAGATTGCCCCTGACATGGGCAAAAAGATCAGGGAGCTCAGCCCCCTGCACAAAGCGACCCCTCTGTCCTTCCTCCTCATCCGGGTCACCCATGTCTACCAGGGGATTAGGCCTAGGTACTTTAGTAGGAGGACCGTCAGCCTCCCTAGATCTGAAAGCTGCTTCCACAGCCTCATTAATCAAAAGGTGCAGCGCATCCACTGTTGGGACCCCCCCGCAGAGCCACATGAGGCAGCTGGCTCCATGATTGCAAGAGTCATGAATATGGGCACTTCCTGCATCAGACCTGTTTCTAAGAAACCAAAGACTTGTGGCCCCCGACCTCTCGTGGGAGCCACGGGCTTGCAGAAAGTGCCCATAAGCTCAAGATCAGCACAGGGGGCGCTTCAACAAAGAAGAACCTGGCATTAAGGAGGAACAGCTCCTCGCAGGTGTTTTCCTCCGCTAAAGCGCCAAGATACTCCATGGAGTGAACGTTGCGCTATATAAAACTACACATTCATTCATTCATTCATTCATTCAACAGCGGCAACAGCGGGGACCGAAACGGGCTTAAGGACGCTCAGCGCTGCAACCCACAGCATGGACCAACACCCATGAGCATGGTTCCCTGAAGAAGACCGACTGCTAGAGCACATCACAGTAGGCAATAATAAAATGAGAAATAATGGAAATTAAACGTACCTGACCTCACTAGACAGCAGGTCTGCAGCCACAGAAAGAAAAGAACAGGCAGTCCTGGTGACGTACGTCCCCCTTTATGCATGCCACGTAGGCAGTGCCATTTTGAGGAATGTATTTGACCTCAGCTAGGTAATAGGTTTCTGTGGAGCAGACAAGCTGCTCATTTGTAAGAAATGGGACGAGAAGATGGACGAGGGGGTAATACAAGTATGTAAATCAATGTACAGGATGTGTTACATAAGACAGTGATATTTGCACGGTATAGGAATTACGTATCATCCTTCATAGGTCACTGTGCCGTATTAGAAGCATTGCAATTTATGAACTGCAAGTAGCAAAATGATCTCTGTTAAAAGCAGTAACCCACTTACCTATCTACAGAAAATAAAAATCTGTCATGTGCATGTTACATGATGCACTTTGCAGGAGACACATTAACTCTCTATGCTACTTTGATTCAAAACTGTTACTAAACAAAACACAGTTTTTTCCATCAAAAAAATTAACCACCCAAGTTATCTTACCATTGCTATTATTCCTTCAGATTTACTGGCACTACAATATTTCTGCAGCAGGTGCCTTCACCCCATAAGATATTTTAAAATTCAGTCTTTGCAACCAATTAAACAGAACAGAATTACTGTCACGTTTCTCCTTGTTGTCAATTTTTTTGTGGCAGAGTATTTGACAAATACATCTAGAAATTGAGGCCCAGATTTTGCATTGGGGTTGTGTGACTTTTCTGGCAAAACCATGAAACAAAATCTATTTTGAAACTTACAGTGCCATACAAATCTCCTTTGCATGGCTGTGTTAAAAAAAAAAAAAACACAAACGCAAGGACGCACATTACCCAGCCTTACTTTTCATTGCGTCATGTAAGGTGGTGGTGCTTGGACGTTCCTGTGCATCCACCCATGTATTTTGACGCAAACCCATATTCACAAACACTTGTAAACATAGGTTTGCGCCAAACTGGTGTGCCTACCTGAGGCTGTCATAACAAGGAAAAATATCTTTACTTCTCCTCGTTATTTCCTCTTTGCATGTTTGCTGCATTCTGCAGCACACATACAAAGAGTGAATAGCCTCATTGGATAGTTTTTGCGTGGCTTTGTAAAGAACAAATAAATGAACGCAGGGCAGAGCATTGCGCTGCCTTGCATTACTGTACATCAGGTAGGCATTGCATGGGTGGTGCATGGGTGTTCCTGTACATCCACCCACGTATTTTGTGTACAAATAATATACACAGTCTTATTAAGGGAGGCACTCTAGCATTCCCTGGGTCAGCTCTCGAGTCCCACTTCCCTGTCAAAGGATCATGGTTATTCCCTATTTTTGTGAGATGACATTCCAGCTAGGCCCTCTAGTGAGTTTAAGACTTAGAAGTTACATGATGGCTTTGAATAAGTCAAAGTGCCTCCGCACCGTAGCGTGTTAGTTAGAGCAAGTTTCCCCCGAAGCCTGGAGGCTGATTATTCAGTCTTACCCGCTCTCGCTGGAGCGGAGATTCAGAGTGCCCTGGCATGCGTCTGCAGCCCGGCGATGAGCAGATGTCTGGATGCTGTGGTAGAGGTGGCAGGGGTTCACATGCTGCTCTGCCTACGCGGTAAGCCTCCCTGAATTCAGCTGCAGGTCTTTGATCTCCTGGATCTTTGGGTAGTGGAATCAATGCTCTTTCTCTGAAGGTAATGGCTTGCTTCCCCTTCATGGCTGTATGCTGCTCCAGGGTAGCAGCCCTCTCACTTCACCATGGCCCCCTACTGGCATACAATGGTTCGTAATAGCGCACACAGGGAAACAGCCCATTCAGGTCTCTGGGGTGCACAGGGTGATGACCCTCTTGTTAATAGAGCAATTCACCAGGGCCACAGCCCTCAATCATCACCGCGGCCCTCTCCTGGCATACGGAGGTCATGGGCAGCACATAGGTTTTCTGCATTCATTTTGCGCAATTCAGCCACTAAATGGACATCTCTTTATTTCCCCTATTTCACATCAAAGTTCAATATTTGATCTTTATTTTTTTTTTACATTTTAAAAAAATATTTTTATTTCGTTTCATTGTAACAAAAAGACGAAAAGGAACATAAGAAACAAGGCATGAATACATGACACACAGGGCAGAATGAACCATAGAAAGATCTCCTGGCGAAGACCCACAAAAATGATCAATTACAAAATATACATTAAAGGACCTAAAAGAACTAAAACAATGAGACACATATAGCGAGCTTCTGGACTTTGTGTGCAGCATAGTCCACACCGAAACAGATCCCTGGCAGGGGTTGTCCCTTAACCGTCATGGCATCACTCACCCCTCCTCCGCCTCCCCTTCCACTTCTAAACCATAGTAGTTCAACCAGGGTGTCCATATTTTCTTAAATTTCCGAGGGCAGCCCCTAGCCCTGTACGTCACTTGTTCTGCCACCATATAGAGGTCTAGACTAGCCCTCCATTCTGCAAGTGTAGGTATTTGCGGTGCCCCCCAATGCTTCGCTATATCGCGCTTGGCCACCACCAACCCCAGGTTAGCTAAGAGTAACTGCTGTCGTGTGATATCTACATCTGTTGGGATACAGAGGAGAAGGTATTTGGGTTCCAGGTCAAGGTGTATGTCAAGAATATTATTGAGCTCACTCACAATCTGCCCCCAATAAACCTGAATTTCTGCACATTCCCATAATGTATGGATAAAAGTACCCTCCTCCCCATGACATCTAAGGCAGTTCGGGCTCTCCGCTCTCCCTATTTTATGAAGTCGGACCCTATCAAAGTATGTACGATGCAGAATTTTGTACTGGATGAAGCGTAGCCTAAGTTTAATTGCTACCTCGCGCGGGTGCATGAGCGCGGCCTTCTAGTCTATGTCTTCCAACACACAGGTGGTCCGCTCCCATTTCGCCCGCAGTGGGCCCAGCTTATCTAGCATATTGTTAAGCAGTGTTTTGTAGGTATACGAAACAGCTTTGGCCGGTATCTCTTCTTGGAGCAGGCGACCTTCCAACGGGGCGTATTCTGGCAGCGCCTCCTCTTCTAATCCCTCCTCCGTCCATGCATGTTTCAGACGGAGGTAGGCATAGACTTGCGTGCCATGAAGTTGATATCTGTCTTTAAGTGTGCCAAAGGAGGCCAACCCTCCCCTTTCCAGGAGGTCCCCTATCTTGGAAATACCAATTAGGTCCGATTTTTTAAAGCCATGGAGCATCCCAATCTCTGGCAGCCTATTACCCTCCCATAACGGAGTCTCCCTGGTGCGCTTCTTGTCCCAATGCATCTGCCTTTCTGCGGCTTTCCATGCCTCTATCGATCTCTGGGTTGCTGGCAGCAGCCGACTGCTACCCTTGCCCCCATATAGGTAGTGGAGGAAGGTGCGTGGTCTAAATTGTAGTCTCTCCAGCCTATAGGCGGAGTGGCCTCCGTCTATATGGATCCATTCGTTAATGACGATAAGATGGGAAGCCCTGTAGTACGCCCTAATGTCAGGAAGGGCTAAGCCCCCATTGTATTGCCCCCGCTGTAGAGTGTGGAGCGCCACCCACGGGTGTGCTCCATCCCATAAAAGCAAGCGCAGTTCACCATCTATTTGGTTGAACAACGCATCCGGGATTTTGCAGTAGGTATTTTGCAACACGTAGAGCAACTGAGGGAGCGTAACCATCTTAAACATGGCCGCCCTACCCATGAGAGTATGAGAGTAAGAGGTAATTTGCGCCATCTCTTGACATCTTCCTGGAAATTAAGGAAGACTCTCTGGACGTTGCACTTGCAAGGGCAAATAGCAGAGGAGAGAGGGGGCAACCCTGCCTAGTGCCCCTTTGTATTGGCCAGGTGTGCGATAGGGCCCCGTTAACTCTAACCTTAGCTTCGGGCTTCGCGTAGAGCAGTGTGATCCAGGCTCGAAAACCCGGACCGAATCCGAATTTCTCCAGGACATGGGTCAAGAAAGGCCAGTGCACAGTGTCAAACGCCTTTTCAGCGTCGAGGGAGAGGAGCAAAGGCTCCTCCTCCCGATCCCGAACCGTGTCCATCCAGTTGGCCACTCTTCGCAAGTTATACCGTGTCGCGCGCTTTGGCATAAAGCCGGATTGGTCATCGTGTATTAATGTGGTAATTACTTTTATGAGTCGTGTAGCTAAAACAGTGGCTAATATTTTAGTTTCAACATTTAACAGAGAAATAGGGCGGTAAGACCCGCAATCCCCAAGGGGTTTCCCTGCGTTATGTATCACCACCACTGTTGCCGCCCTGAGATCCGCAGGGAGTAGCCCACCCTGTCTGGACTCCAAGAACAGCTTGAGTAGATGAGGTGCCAACAGCGCACTATGTCCTTTAAAAAACTCTCCCGGGAGGCCGTTAGGGCCTGGGGCCTTTCCCAGTTTTAATGAGCTGATGGCGTCTGTTATTTCCTCCAGCGTGAGGTCTACGTCCAGGGCCTTACTCTCTTCCGGGGGAAGACAGGGGAGTTCTATAGCAGCTAGGTATTCAATTATTTGTTCTTCACTGCTTCTGGGTTGGGAGGCATAGAGTGTCGTACAATATCGGGCGAAAGCCTCGGAGATTTCCTGTGGCGTGGTCTAGCAACTATCTGTCCCCTTGATGGACGCGACCCATCTGGAATCCTGCTCCTTCCTGCCCAACCACGCCAACAATTTGCCCGTTCCATCCCCTGTTTCAGACAGACGATGGTGCACCGCTAATTGGTGCGCCCGCACTTCTTTCGTGGCCAGCGCTTGATACTCATGCCTAGTGATATCAATCTGACGGATGTACTGGCATGTAACGTGTGGGTGCAGCTATTTTCCAATTCTAGCAGATTTCCCTCTAGGGTCAACAACTCCTGAAGGTCACGCTTTTTACGGTATGCAATAATGTTTTGCGCTCTGTCTCGTAACACAGTCTTAAAAGCTTCCCAGAGCGTAATGGCCGACTGCACTGAATCATAGTTTTCTTAAAGTAGAGTTCTACCTCCACTTTAATTTCAGTAGCCACCTGAGGGTCTTTCAGGGCCCATGCATTCAACTTCCAAGAGGTGGTATGCATGCCTTTCTATTTCCCCACCTTCAAATATAGCGGCGAGTGATCAGAAATACCTCTAGCCAGATATTCTGCCTCTTCTATATGACCAACCTCTCCGGCTGGGGCAAAGAGATAATCTAACCTTGAGAACACCCTGTGTGCCCCCGAGAAATATGAGTACGCACGCCTGGATGGGTGGTGACTTCGACACAGGTCAGTTAACCCCAGAGCCTCCTGGAACCTTGCTAGCATGGTGACCTCACTTGACCCTGCCCGTGTAAGTGTGCGATCTAAGGTGGGAATGCATACATCGTTGAACTCACCCCCAATGAGATGTGTGGCGGGTCCTGTTTGTAAGAGAATTTCCGCCACTTTGTCTAGTGTACGTTGTTGTAGGCGTGGTGGGGCATACACACTAACCAGTATCCAGGTTATCTTTAATTCTTGGTGCATGAGGTTAGAGTGTGGCTGGCAGGCAGAAGCCACATGAAAGTCAAGTGTCAGGCGCATCCTATATATGGCCTAGATTTTTAATATACGTGGTTCAACATTACAGCCTGTTACATCAAACACAAGAGAGATTTGCCAATTATCGCACAAATTGGTCAAGCTGGGAAGCCGGGATTGATCCAGATTTTCTGCTTTCTCATTGTTCATTTCAGCCACTAGATGGGCATCTCTTTATTTCTCCTGGTTTTCCTGTTTTACATCAAAGGTTAGTGCTTTGTCTTTAATTCTTGACACATCATGAGGTTAAAGTGCGGGGTGGCAGGCAGAAGCCACATGCAAGTCAGGTGTCATGAACACCCTATAAATGTCCTAGATTCTTTTTACACATGGAACAACATTATAATTGAGTATCACACAAAAGAGTTATAAACGTACCACTCATAGCTAAGCCCCAGTTCAGCTTCCACTTATTGCACTATGTTTGTGAAAGTGCATAGACCGATTTCCAAACATTTTAAATTATGTTCTTTATCTACCAGTTCCAATCATTAATTGTAGAAGAGTTTTTTTCCTTGAACGGAAGACAAGTTGCTTTTTTGTAGCTGTTGAAATTTGAGAGCGCGAGATATGGCCATGTTAAACTTTGTCAAGTTGTTACCCTGCTGGGGTATGGGTGTTCTTGTTCTTTGCCCTTTTCACTCCTACTTACTGCAGCAATACATCACATTTTGTGATGTACTGCATTATAACATAGTAACACAGGGTAGCTTTATTGTTACGATGTTCTTAGGTCTGGGAGACTGATGCAATTCAAATTTATGCTATGTATGAAATGTAAGAGCCTGTGTCCTTACTTAGGGCTTGCTCCTTCAGGATGAGGTTGCAATCAATTGATGAGCCAACAAATCAGTGTTACTATAAACAAGAAGGCTAACTAGGCTGTCTCCAGTGCACCATGATGGCGCTGTAACATTTCTAGAATATGCTAAAGTTCTGATTAGCAAGCATAATCTAGTGTAGATTCTGATTGCTGCCCATAGTTTGTGGTGTCTCTCGCTGTTCCTACATCTCCCCACTTGGGTGTTTTTTCTATACAAACTACCAATTTTTCCTTCTGGAGGCCAACATTTTCTTGAAAGTGCTAAATGGGACTGGAATTGCATGTGCTTTTTTCTTGTGAGCTATATTTATCACCATTTTATTCTCATCCTTGGATACCGGGTGGCTTAAGCTTATTTTGATGTGGAGCTGATACCTCTTACTTTGATATATACGCTCCAATCTTTGTGTTGGTATTCTGGTTGTACCGATCACAGGGTGAGCTGTCAGGTTGCAAGAACAGAAGAGATGTCTGCCGCTAAATGTGGAGGTGACATTTTGGGATTTTGGGGGGGGCAGTGTGTAATTTGTAAAAACATAAATGCAGAGCCTCAAACTTTTTCTTATGGCCCTATTGCTGAATGCCAAGGTTGCCATAACCTTTTTTTTCACTACTCTACACTTGTTTATTCTTGTATGTTCTGTTTTAATCCCCGTTGCTGCCTTCATCATTGTTTTCATATCTCTCTTTCTCCTTTCTTCCCTTTCTGTCATTCTGTCTTGTTTTGGGCCATGATCTGTTGGTGAAAAATGATCCCCAAACTCCTAAAATGAGTGCAGGTGCCCACCACAGGCACATTAACTGGTGGGAGGGTTGAGTGCAGGAGAGTGGTCTCACCTCTGGAGAGCACAGGAAGCTAAAGCCATCACATCTACATGGAAATGTGCTGCATATGGAATATTATGCCTGAAGTAGTAGGCTGGCGGTGGAGTTAATTTGTTCAATACTTGGGTAAAGGAAGCTTTATGCTGACAAAAGACAACATTGTTTTATGTGTAGCTCACAAAAGCGTGTGTCTTCTACCTAAATCAAGAGTGTTTGCATGCATCCTAGTAATGCACTAAAATGTACTCATGATGGACCTGCTAATATCTGTTAGGTCTTAAAATCTTTTGCCATTTCTTGTGATGTCACTTTCTGTAGTCATGGGTTGTGATGTCACTTCCTGTGATGCCATGAGCGATGTCACTCGTCATGATGTCACATGACGAGATGTCACTTGCATACTGCCTAACTTAGTTTGTCCCCCCACTTCAGTTCCTCCCTTCTATCTTCTTCTTCATCCCAGCCCTCCCAATTTGACCTCACTACGACTCAATCACTTACTCTAACTTCTTCCCCCCCAATTGTCCTTCCCCTCCCTAACCAGGATACCAACCCTCCTCACTCTCCCTGAGCACCCTTTCCTTCTCCCGACTCACTTCAGTCCCCAGTGACTGCCCAGTCCCACCTCACCTCCCTCCCTTCGGCCATCAATTGGATCTCCCCTCTCCTCCCCCCACCTGGGCTCCCTCCCCTCCCTCACCCCAGACCTCTTGTCTTGACTAATGCAGAACATCCTCCATGTCCCCATGAACTCCCAACCTCCATCCCCTTCTCCCTTATTCCCCAGACGCTTTTTAATATAGAACTCCATCTCGCTAACCTATCGTTTGAACTCACCTCTCTAAGAAATGATGTCAACTCCCTCTCTTCACTTAACCGTCCCAATCATTCTATTGCCCGGTGTACTGAACAAAACAACACCACATTCCCCCAGCAATGGGATCCTACCCCCCTCAGTAACGATACACCTAGAACATTCTGCACCTCAAACCTCCTCCCCGCCTCTGAACTCCCTGACCTCTGTAATCCTTACCCCCTGCTCTTTGACTACTGACCCTCTGATCCCTCAGGCACCTATCCCCGTGATCCTTGGGACTAGCAGAATTCCACCTTCCCCAGCTTCTCCAAGACTTCCTCCGCAATTTACCACTATCCACTCCTGCCCCCCACAACCAACCCTATACCCCTGACTTGCATGCTGGTTAACTGTCGCTCGGCTGTCCAACATGCGACTGAAATTTGGAAACCATCCTTAGTGAATCCATTGACATTGCCTTTCTTACTGAAACTTGGCTTAAAGATCACTCTTCTTCCATTCTTGATATGCTCTCTCCCCTGGCTACTCCATCCTCAGAAAAGATAGACCTATCAAAATTGGAGGCGGTCTAGCAATAATCTTTAAAAACAAACTCCAACTCTCCCCTGTGCCAAACTCCGATCATTCTACTTTTGAGTACCTCGGAGCAGAACTTAAAGTGCTGGGCTCCCCTCCAATTCGACTACACAATATCTATCATCCTCCCGGTGACCCTCTTCCTTTTGTAGAAGAATTGTCTGACCTTCTCACCCAATCCTCTCTTTCCAACTCTAAAAACCTCTTCCTCTGAGATTTTAACCTTCATTGGAACAAAAGGACGATCCTATGGTTAACCTCCTCACCGATCTACTTGACATCAATGACCTAAAACAACTATGCCACTCTCCTACTCACTCCAAAGGAGCCACTCTGGACGCTATCATTACTAGCAATGAGCTGGCCTCCCTTTCCTCCATCGTTCCCATCGACTGGTCAGACCACCACCTCATCCTTTTCACGATCACTAACACCGTACTACCCCTCCACCCAAAACCATCAATCAGATGAAACTGACCAGGAATCTTCATCTTATCCCCCAGGCGAACTTGAGACCAAAGTCAAAGCTCAACTTCGACTCTCTCCTCCCTCCCAAAATGCCAATGACCTCACCGAACACTTTAATAAATCCATCGTTGAGGTCCTTGACCAAATTGCCCCAGCCAGACTAAAACGACAGAAAAACTCCTCCTCCAAATCCTGGTTCAATCCTGATCTCAACAATGAGAGACGCACACTTAGATCGACTGAACGCATATGGAGGCAAAACCCTTCCCCCTTTAATCTCTCTCTCCTCAGATCCGCTAGATCCAACTATAAAAAACACATCCTCAATGCTAAGACTTCCTTCTTCCGCTCCCAACTCGACCGGGCCAAAAACAGACCTAGGGAACTCTTCAACATTGTTAAAAACCAAACATCCTCTGCACCCCCAAGGTGATTGCCACCACCGAGAGATGCGAAGAAATTGCCAACTACTTCTCAGAAAAAATCTCCAAAATTGATCAATCCTTCGCCCTTACTCCCCTCCCTCTTAACCTACTTCCCTCGCTGGACATTTCCTCCAATTCTCCTTCACTCTCTACGCTTCCTCATGATTCCTCACCGTTCCCCCTTTCGTTCCGATTCCTGAACCCGACCCCATCTTACTTGAGCAAAAAAATAATGCTTCTTGGCTTGACTTCCAACCAGTCACTGAACTTGATGTCCTTAACGTCATCTCTAGACTTAAACTGTCATCTCACACTAAAGACCCTCTCCCTTCCAACCTTGTCCAAGATTTAAAACATATCATTGCCCCCTATTGGACCTCTATCATCAACTCCTCCTTTACCTCGGGTTGTGTCCCTGCTTCCCTCCAATTGGGACAAATCACTCCCATCCTCAAAAATCCTGCTGGTGACCCTAATGACCTAAATAACCTTCGTCCTATCTCTAACCTTCCTCTTCTCTCAAAAGCCCTTGAAAAATGCGCCCTGCTCCAACTAGATAGACACATTGATTCATTCAATCTTCTTGACTCTTTCCAATCAGGCTTCAGAAAGGGCTGCAGTACAGAAATGGCAATGCTAAACATAATTGATGACATCCATCACGCCCTCGACAAAGGCGAATCCTCCCTTCTCATTCTCCTTGATCTCTCCGCTGCTTTCGACACTGTTAACCACTCTACTCTACTTAACACACTTAAAGATCGTTTTGGCCTCAATGGTTCAGTCCTCAAATGGTTCACCTCCTTTTTCCAACACAGAACCCAGCAAATCAAAATCCGTGAATGCCTTTCCAAACCTCTGCCCGTCTCCCTAGGGGTCCCACAGGGCTCTATCCTCTCCCCCTCTCTATTTAATCTCTTCATGGAACCCCTCACCCTTATCCTTAAACAAGCGGGAATCAATTACCACCTATTCGCCGATGACACCCAACTTTACTATAAGATTCAATCTTGCTCGGATGTTCTTCACCTCAATGATGCCTTGAGTAAGATCCAATCCTGGTTCCACTACAACCACCTCAAACTCAACCCAAAAAAGACCGAAATCATTCTTTTCTCCCCTAAGAACAACTCGCTCCCCATTCTATCCTGGATCTCTGACCTTACCGCACTCAACTGCTCCCTCACTATATCAAACTCAGTTAAATCCCTCGGTTTTAACATTGACCAAAACCTTACTCTTATCCCCCACATAAAAATTCGGCCAAAAGCGCTCTCTTCACACTCCATCACCTCAAGAAAATAAAACCTTTCATTCCTGCAGATGACTTTAAGTTAGTCGTCCAATCGCTGGTCCTGTCAAAAATCGACTATGGTAACGCCATCCTCGCTGGAACCCCTAAAGCCCACCTAGCCCCAATCAAATCTGTTCTGAACCTGGCCGCTAGGCTCATTACTGACCTCAAACGGTTCGATCACATCTCCCCTGCCCTTAAAGCACTGAAGTGGCTTCCCGTTGAAGGAAGAACTTCGTACAAGACAGCTTGCATTAAGCACAAAGCCCTGCATCAACGCTCCCCGCAGTACCTCTCAGACAAACTTCACAAAGCTGGCTGCTCTAGATCATTGAGGAGCTCCAACACCCTCGCTCTTGTCCCTCCTCTGCTAAACAAGAAAACCACACAATCTCGCTCCTTTTCCGGGAACGCGCCTAACATCTGGAACTCCCTCCCTAAAGATCTTCGGTGCAACCCCTCTTACGTCAGCTTCAAAAAAGACCTCAAACTTCTCCTGCTCAACAAATACTGGGGTCCTTAACCCCTCCCCTGGGCACTCATCCCACCCCGACCTCCTACTGCTATCCCCCCTCTCTCATCCTCCTTCGCCCACTAACTCCTCCCACTAGCCTTTCCCATAGGACCTGCTTCGTCCCACTTGGTATTGCCTCATCCTCCCCCCCATCAGCCTCTCCCCATTCCCATACCCTTCCCCCTCTTCTCCATCCTTTCCCTCCCACGCTAGGCTAATCTCTCTGGACTTGCTGTAGCCCTTTGCAATACATGTAATTTGATTGTTTAAAACTGGAGTTGTTTTCACTGTCTGGATGGGTTTTGAGTACTACCTCATTGTAAGTCTGTTACATTACAATTGATTATCCATGTATAGCGGTATGATATTGCCTTAACCTACCCCTAGCCTCTCCCCATTCCTATACCCTACCTCCCCCTTTTCCATCCTTTCCCTCTCTCACTAGCCCAATCTCTCAGGATTTGCTGTAGCCCATTGTAACTTGTTGTATCTAGATTGTGTAATATTTTAACTGCTTTATACCGTTTGTATTGGTTTCTGAATTCTACCTCATTGTAAATCTTGCTATATTGCAATGAATACCCATGTAAAGCGCTCTGATACCCTCGGGTCCAGCCAGCGCTATATAAAACATTTTAAATAAATAAATAAACTTCTTTTTCTAGGACGTGTGCCCTGTGGAAGGTGACAGTCAGAGGACAATGATTATCCATCCTAAATGTGGTTATGCAATTGTTCGTCACTTTTGTGACTATGATAGTCTCTGTATTGACTAGGTCCAGGTTTCTTCAATAACTCCTCTTCTGCTGATAGTGCCTAGTCTGCACCAAATAGCTAAAACTACACTGCCAGTGACATGCTCAAGGCTTTGGTCCATGACTCCAGTCTTCTCTTCATTTTTATGTAACATGTCTGTCTCTCCTAGTTCACTTTCTCTCTCTCCATCCCACCTACAGTCATATACCAGCTACAACAAAGGATTTAGCTCTCAGTATCAGCTATCAACCAACAAACAAGTCAAGCCCTAGCTCTGCCCTTTATGAGCAAACAACTGTATGATCAAAATAATGAGGGGTCCCTGTCACTCCAATTTAACTACACAGTTTAACAAACAAAGGAGGTATCTAAATTAACAATTAATATAAATTAAGATTATTTTATTAGTACAACTAGCGGTGATTCCAATTCATTCTATATAATTTTCTTTTCCTGAAACTAGGGTAGAGCAATGTGTATGTTAACTGCAGCATTTATTGAAATTCCTATGGGTTTAATAGGAGGACCACTTGTGGTCTGTTAGACCGGTCATCCTTAGGGTGGTCTTTCCCCAGAATTTTTGTTTTATACCTCCTGTTTTTGCGGATTCTTTTTGTTGGCCTTAGGACTAACTAACCAGTGCTAAAGTGCATGCATGTGCTTCTTCCCTAAACATGGTGACAAAGGTGTATACCTGATTGGCATATCTGATTTACTATGAAGTCCCTTGTAAAGTGGTATAACATATACCAGGGCCTGTAAGTCAAATTCTACTAGTGGGCCTGCAGCACTGATTGTGCCACCCACGTAAGTAGCCTTTCAAACCTGTCTCAGGCCTGCCATTCCAGGGACGGTGTGTGAACTTTACTGCCACTTCGACTTAACATTTAAAACTACTTGCTAAACCATAAAACCCCTTTTATTACATATAGGTTACCCCTAAGGTAGGCTCTAGGTAACCCTAAGGGCAGGGTGCTATGTAAGTAAAAGGTAGGACATGTGTGTTTAATCTTACATGTCCTGGTAGTGACAAACACCCACATTAATTTTTCACTACTTTGAGGCCTACTCCTCTCATAGGCTAGCATTGGGAATTCCTTGATACACTTTTAAGCTGTAATTCCTGATCAGAGAGGAGTAGTTTTTTCATGTTTTATATCTTTGGAATGGTAATGATAAATTCTACTTACTGGTGAAGTTGGATTTAACATTACTGTTTTAGAAATGCCACTTTTAGAAAATGGGCTTTTCTCTCCACCTACTGCTCTGTGTCCCTGACAGCCTGTCTCAAGTACACGTCTGGGCTGGGCAACAGCTACACTTTGTGCATTCCCTCTAGACAGCAACAACACAGGACAGATAGATGTGTCTGAGTACCCATCTACATACATCTAAATTCTGATGGCCTTGCCAGGGCAGGATGGAAGGGAGGACCTAACACTTCACTTGAATAGGCAGTGTCCTGTCCCCACACAAAGGACTGATTACCCCCCACGGATAGCCTGGCAGACAGGACTGGGTTGAAAGGGATACTTGTGAAATTCAGAGAGCTGCCTTGAAGTCACCCCCCACAACAAAGGCACTTTTGGGTATAAGTACTGGGTCTCTGACCTCCTTAAATCAGACACTACTAGACTTGTAACTGAAGCTCTGCCGGAAGAACTGCTGTGCTGCTTAAAGGACTCAACTGGACTGCTGATATGGAAGGCCTGCTTTTCTGTAGTTGCCCTGCTGCCTGCTGCTGTCTAACTCTGCTGAAGGAGAGCTAGACTCCAAGTGATCTCCAAGGGCTGGTTGGCTTGCCTCATATTGCTTGAGACTCAGGGATATCAAAGTCTCTGCCCCTGCTCCTGTGCCTGGCCCACTGGAAGTGGCCCAGATACTTGCAACATGGATTTTGATGCATCTGCTCTCTGCGTGTAGCAGAACCGGGACATCAACCCGGTTGCAGGAGTAAAATCGGGACATCGCATCGAAACCAGCACTTTGCTTCCAGAGATCGACGCATTGGACAGCGTATCGCTGCCGCTGCAGCTTGGTGAGATTGATGTCTCGCATTCGACTGCATGGCAGAATCCGGCGCATCTCTCGATGCCTCTCGACTCTGTCTTTGGAACTGTGTGGAATAGATCGCATCCTGAATCTGCGGGCCTCGACACTGGCGCATCTCACTTTTTGCGACCAGGAAAGGTACTTTGTTCACCGGGGCCTTTGTGGGTCCTGTAGCAAGCTGGCTCTTCATTTTGGTCAGGCCGAACTTTGACTTTGCCCCAGTCCAGTGTGACCTAAAGTAACCTTTTTAGAGGTAGTTGCTTCTAAGCGCTTTACTGCATTTATTCCTTTAAAATTCAATATCTCAACTTCTTTCTCTACATTGGATTTTTGTCGTTTTAGTTGTGTTTTTTTCAGAATTTAAAAATCTATTTTTCCAAACTTCTGTGGAATCTTTTTGTGTGTATTCGTTGTGTTACTGTGTGTGTGTGTGTTGCACAAATACTTTAGACATTGCCTCTTTAGATAAGCCTGACTGCTCTGTGCCAAGCTACCAGAGGGTGAACACAGGTTATCTGGTATCTAGCTTACCCTGACTACAGTTGTGGTTCAAGCCTGACCTGGGTGCAAACCTCAGCCAACCAGGAATCCCATTTCTAACATTGATGATCAGTGGTGAGGATAGGACTTGTGTTTGTGCAATTCCATATAGTTACTCATTGTTCACTACAACTCAATACCTAGACAGATTTGAACCTATATAAATGTAAGCTTTTTTCAATTCTCCCTGATCTGAAATCTTTTGTTTTTTCCAAAGTCCTTCTCCCCAAGTCCCATTTTGTCTGCAATGTCTGTGGTCATACCAGGCAAAATGTAATTGAAGCTGGCTAATCTGGAGGCATACATAGTGGCCAGCTCAAGGGGTTCTGCCATTAGAAAAGGGTGTTCCATAAGAGAAATGCCAAGAAAGCAGTGCTTCAGAAAGTCTTAAGAGCATAGACAGCAGTCCACCCAGAAAGAGAAGTGGATGAGGAGGAGGAGGAGGGATCTGAGACTGAAGAAGGATCAGAGCAGGACCTGAAAGAGGGTCTTGTCATGCAGCCTACAGGGGGGGAGCAACTTTCTCCCAGGACTGGAAGTCCACTCTAGACCAGGCAGCAGTGTGTCCTCAAAGAACCTGTCTCCAGAGGAGCTGGAGGACATGATGGGGGAAAGAATGGGGGAAAGAAAATGGAAGCTAGAGCTTGCCAAGATAGAGAATGACAAGGAGCAGACCGTTGCCCTTTCTAAGCTTGAAAAGGAACAAGCTCTAGAAGAGAAGATGCTAGCCATTGTGGAAAGAAAGATGGCCATGAGTTGAGCCTCAGAGAGCTGAATATTAGAGCCCTCCAAGTGGGGTCCAGCAACAACAATATTGGTGGCAACATACCTGCAGTGTCTGCACATGAGTCCAAACGTCATATCCAAAAAGATATGGTGCCCAGTTATAGAGTGGGGAATGACATAGATAAATGGTTGGCAGCGTATGAGGTGGCTTTGAAAGTGCACAGGGTCCCAGAGCAGTTCTGTGGGATAGTCTATGGCGGTACATGGCCACAGTGGGGAGGGACGCACTCCTTACATTAGAGGTGGGGGATCAGACCAGCTGACCTGCCATGAAGGCCATTTTAGTCAGCAAGTTTGGGCTGACCCCTGAAAAATAAAGGCAATGGTTCAGGGCCAGTCACAAACTCTCTACGCAAACATAGGTGGATTTCTTGGACTATGCTGGTAAGGCACTAAAGGGAAAACAGCGTTTACAACGCTGTTTCCACAATGCATGGCTTTACAACGTGGTTGTTACAACAACCGCTTTGTTACCACGCGTGCCATTACATCGCAAGTCGTATCAACGACTTGCTGTAGGGGGCGTGCAACACCAGGGAATGTGTTGGATTTTAAATCCAACACCTTCCCTGCTGTTGCACAAACTGGAGTAGGAATAGTAATTAATACTATTCCTAAGTCCAGCGCGCCCCCTACAGCAAGTCGTTGATACGACTTGCGATGTAATGGCACGCGTGGTAACAACGCGGTCATTGTAACGACCATGTTGTAAATTCATGCGTTGTGAATGTATGCGTTGAAACGTCATACATTCCACTAAAGGGCTGGGTGAGGGGCTGCAACGTTAATGATTATGAAGGGTTGTATAACTTTTTTTAAAGGAGCAAATTCTTGATACTTGCTTTCCAGAGCTGTGCCAACACCAGGTTGATAGCAAGTTTGCTGACTCCAGGAAGCTTGCTGAGGAGGAGGACATCTGGGTTAGCACCAGAGTATCAAAAAGGCATCTGGGGTGGACCCCCAAAAGGGCGGTCAAGGTTCCCACCAGAGGAAGGAGGGGGGAGATAAAAGGAAGGAGATCTCTTCAGGCCCCCAAAACATCTTGCAGGGGAAAGGGTCTGGTTCACATTCCCAATCTGGCCACCAGAAGAAAATTTATGATGACAAAGGTCAGCAGCCCAAGCCCGTTAAGTGCTTTAAGAGCCACTTGTATGGACACTACAAGAGGGATTCCAGGTATCCAAAAACTGCCCCACCTCCCACTGTAGGGAAGGTTCCAGGGTTGGCTAGTGTAGCGCTGGGGGAGGACTTTGTCCCAGTTAATGGGGAGAGTTTAGTGGGGTTAACCTAGTGTCCCTGGGTGAGAGTAAGATTGTTCCAAAGATCCATATGCCCTCAAATACTACAAAGTATAGGCAATGGGTCACCATCAATAGTCAAGGGGCTAAGGATCTGAGGAATAGAGGAGCCAGTATGGCTATGGTAGGGAGTCAGCTGGTTTCCCCAGGGCAGGTAATTCCCTTGCATTCCACCATGTTGTGGTGGCTAACAATAGAGAGGGTGACTATCCTGTGGCCCTTGTTCCATTTGAGTGGGGGGTTCAAGTCTTCTGAAAGTTGCAGTGAGCCCTGCCATGCCTGTGGACTGTTTGTTGGATAATGGCATGGAGCATTGGAAGGAATGTAGCTCAAGGCTCATGTGGAGATGTTAGGGTTACTTGACTGGATCGGTGCCACCACACGGTCCACAGCTGCCCAGGATGGGAGTCAAAAACATGTAGCCTGTAACATTGGCCCAGCCAGCTTTGAGGGAGGGGAGAGGCAGAGGGTGTGTGAAACCAGCCTCTGAATGTACCTCCAGTGAGATGGATAGAGCACCTGCGGTGGCCACCCCGGAGTCCACTGAGGAGGACATTGCTTCCCTTGGTGACATGCCTGACCTGGATGGCATATGAAGGAGGACCCCCAAAGTAGGAGTTATGTAGGGCACAAAGACAGTGTCCTACCCTAGTGGGCATAAGGCAACAGGCTAAAGTCAAAGCAGCAGGTGATGCCTCTAGTAGTCACCACATATACTGGGAGAACAACCTCCTTCATAGTGAGTCCAAGGCTCCTGGGCATGAGACAACATGTGCCCTGGTGGTCCCCCAATGTGCTCGTATTGGAGCTGCTTCACGCAAATCCCCTGGCAGGACACCTGGGCCCAGACAAGACCTTTGCAAGGCTAGTCCCTCACTTCTGTTGGTCTCGGATGCAGAATTCCTCAGATGCCTCCTGCAGGGCTTGTGTGATCTGCCAGGCCAGTGGGAAGACAGGGCATTGTCTTAAAGCTTTGCTTAATCCCTTGCCTGTCATTGGCACCCTTTAAGAGGGTGGGCATCGACATTGTAGGGCCTATGGATTCCCAGACTGCTTCAGGCAACAGGTTTATCCTGGTTCTGGTGGATCATGCCACTGGGTATCCAGAGGTAATCCCTCTGAAACCATGACTGCACCTGCAGTGGTAAAGCCCCTGGTGAGGATTTTTACCCCCCCCAAGGAAGTGGTGTCTGACAGGGCACAAACTTCATGTCTGCTTACATGCAGTCAATGTGGAAGGAGTGTGGGGTAGCCTACAAGTACTCTACCCCTTACCATCCACAAACCAATGGGCTTGTTGAGAGATTCAACAAAACCCTGAAGGACATGATCAGAGGCCTGCCTGAAACCTTGAGCAAAAAGTGGGATATCCTCTTACTAACCCTGTTGTGTGCATACAGAGAGGTGCCACAGAGAGGAGTGGGTTTAAGCCCGTTCGAGATGTTGTATGGGCACTCAGTCAGAGGACATCTGAGTCTGGTGAAAGAAGGGTGGGAGTAAGCTCCCAAGAATGTAGCCAAGGATGTAGTGAGCTACAAACATGCTGGCCTTCAGGAACCAAATGGCTAAGTTATGGAATCAAGCTTCCAGTAACCTAGAAGCCAGCCAGGAAGTCATAAAGGAGTGGTATGGCAAACATTCTACCACTGTGGAGTTACAACCTGGTCAGAAAGTGTTGGTTTAAAGAGTGCTCCTGCCACCTTCCAGAGGCTGGTGAACCAGGTCCTTGCTGGTATGAGGACTTCTGTGCCGCCTATTTGAATGACTTAGCTGTCTTCAATAGCAGCTGGAAGGACCACCTTTTTCATCTCCAGGAAGTGCTTCAGGCTCTGCAACAGGCAGGCCTGAGTATCAAGACAAGTAAGTGGCAGATAGGACAGGGGTCTATGGTGTACTTGGGACACCTGGTGGGCAGGGGAAAGGTACAACCCCTTCAGGCCAAGATAGAAACCATCATGACCTGGCTATCCCCCAAAACCCAGACTGAGGTCAGAGCATTCTTGAGTCTCACTTGGTACTATAGGAGGTTATCAAGGGATACAGCACCACTGTTGCCCCCTTGACATGAGCTGACTTCGAAGAAGCAGCCCAGGAATGTGATTTGTACAGAGACATGCCAACCTGCATTTGATTCCCTGAAGCAAGCCATGTGCACAGCTCCTGTGCTCAGGGCCCCTGGCTTCTCCAATGAGTTTATTGTTCAGACAGATGCCCCAGAACATGGAATAGGGGCAGTACTATCCCAACGTAATGAGGAGGGCTTAGATCAACCTTAGCCTTCATCTCCAGGAGGTTATTTCCCAGGAAACAGAGGTGGAGTTCTATTGAGAGAGAAGCTTTTGCTGTGGTCTTGGCACTGAAGAAGTTGAGACCATACCTGTTTGGCATTCACTTCATGATTCAGACTGACCACAGGCCCCTGTGGTGGCTAATGCAAATGAGGGGTGAGATCCCAAAACTGTTGAAGGTGGTCAATTTCCCTCAAGGGTATGGACTTCAGAGGGGAACACAATGTGGAGTAGTCCAGGCCAATGCTAATGGTCTATTTAGGTTTTTCTGCCTTAGTGATGATAGCACCCTAGAGGTTGGATTGATCTCCCCACTTTTAGCTTGGGGGACATGTGTTAGACCTGTCATCCTTAGAGGGGTCTTTCCCCAGACTTTTTGGATTTTATCTCCTGTTTTTGCTGATTCTTTTTGTTGGCATTAGGATTCTGAGCACTTTACCACTGCTAACCAGTGCTAAAGTGCATGTGCTTATCCCCTAAACATGGTGAAATTGATGTATGTGTGATTGGCATATCTGATTTAATAGTAAGTCCCTTGTAAAGTGGTATAACTTCTACCCAGAGGCTGTAAGACAAATGCTACTAGTGGGCCAGCAGCACTGATTGTGCCACACACGTAAGTAGCCTTTCAAACCTGTCTCAGGCCTGCCATTGCAGAGCCTGTGTGCGCACTTTACTGCCACTCCAACTTGCCATTGAAAAATACTTCCCAAGCCTTAAGCCTCCCCTTTTGTTATATATAAGTCACCCCTAAGGTAGGCCCCAAGTAAACCTATGGGCAGGGCCCCAGGTCAACCATACCAACTGATGCTACAAGGGCTCTCATTCCACCAATGGACCCCAGCTTTTTTATACAGAGGCAGAGGCCGGGGAAGAGGGAAACAAAAACCACAACAGACAGGCACCCAGAGTACAATGTGAAGATCAACAACCATCTCAGATGATCACGTGGAGCAAGGGGAAGAGACCCAGTCCATCAAAGAGCAGGGACACAACATCATAGTGAACCTGAGTAAAACCAACCTTACAGCTGAAGAATAGGGGTCCTATCCAAAGGACTCAGATTTGTCCCTGTACCTAAAAGTAGTCTGTTCACTCTCCATACTAAACTGGCTCAATATTTCAGATGAAGAAAACTACAGGTATTTTTTGCCAACCATGAGCATGTCCCAGAGGGTGACCCAAACACAGGATTGAGAAAAAAATCCACTTTCCAACCCCTGACACAATCACTACCATGCAAGGTCCTGGCCTTTAAACAGGCGGCTCTTAGGGAAATCGATGGAATTGACTGTAAGGAAAAAACACCTTCCATATTCTCACCAGATATGAGTCCCACACTTTGAAGACCCTGAAAAACAACAATGATTTGGTAATAAAACCTGCCCATAAAGGAGGGGCGATAGTGGGTATGGATAAAAACATGAATGATGCCGAATGCCACCACCTCCTAGTTGACAGGGGGTACTATGACATTTTATGTGAGGATCCCACCGCGAGACTGAACAAGTTCAGATTGATGGTAGAGGAAGCGAGTGCACATGATTGGGTTACGAACATGAGGCAGAATTCCGCCCAAGATACACAAACAGAGATCACCACCACCGGGAAGACCTATAGTCTCAGGGACGACTACTGGAACCTCTGTCACAGTTTTGTGACTGGTGTTTGAAACCGATAGTCAAGAAATCTACTTCTTACTTACAGGGCACAAAGAATGGTCTATGTCTACTGAAGGAACTGGAAATTAGAGTGCTAGATGACATGATTATCACCATGGACATACCAGCCCTCTACACCAGTATCCCGCAAAAATGCACAATAGAGGTAATTGAGGGGATCCTGGAACACACTGAGTGAGACTTCATAACCCCAAGACGATTTGTGCTAGAATGTGCTGAATTAGCACTAACTGAGAACTTCTTAGGATTTGATGATGTACTTTACCATCAGATACAGGGTACATCTATGGGAAGCACCATTGCCCCCAGTGTGGCCTGCCTCTATGTACACCAGTTTGAGGCAGACCATATCTTCATTCCAGACAATCCATATAAAGACAACATAAAACATTGTCGCCGTTAAATTGACGATGTCCTGATAATATGGCATGGGAGTGAGGAGCAGGCAATTGAATTTGCACACGGTGAATTCTAGAGACAGATAGCTGAACTTCACCTACACAATCTGTAGGGAAGAGGCAGTCTTTTTGGACCTAGTTATCACTATTGGGGTGGGAATGGTGGGATTGAAACCAGGGTAACCAATAAAATCACTGATAAGAACAGCCTGCAACTATATGACAGTTTACACCCAAGAGCTCTAAGTGAAAACCTCCCTGTGGGACAATTTTTGAGAGTAAGACACAATAGCCCCTCTCTTGAAACCTTTGAGTCACTAGCCACTTCGCAGGAAGAGCAGTTGATTGGGGCTAAGAACAATATTAGAGAGGCCCTACTGGAAACAAATCCTAGGCCTGACAGTGATAGCATCGCGTGTGTAACCACATATACTCCTAGCCCTCACAAAGTACAAAATATTGCCTGTAAACATATTGAACAGTGGGATCAAACAATGGCCAGCCCTGCTCTTTGCTTACAAACGCAACCCTGGCATACATGATATGCTAGTAAATTCCAAGGTTCAGAAGACCGTGGCACCACCACAAATTACTCTCTGGGGTAATCAAGTCCCAGTAGGACATATTCCATGTGGGAACTGTGTGGTGTGTGCTTTCACCACACAGAACATGGAAGTTGATATCAAAACTGGGAGACCCCGGACATTGAAATTATTCACTAACTGCAACAGTGAAAATGTGGTATACCTAATCACATGTCCATTGAATCTGTTCTATGTGAGAATGACCACCAGGAAGAAAAAGGTTAGAATTAATGAGCATCGCAGCACCATTAGGTGCAGAAGGGACATCACCAAATTGGCACCCCAATCATTCTGACACAGAAGTTATGTGAGTGGTCTTGGAAAAAATGGCTACAAGTGTCCCTGATGTGGTGAAGAAGTTATTCATCCGGGAACAGACATGGGTGTACCGTCTAAGGACATGGGAGGTGGGCCTCAACGATGTCATACCATGGCTCCAACTATAACATCTCTACTTCACTGCACTGATCTATTATACCTGTTTACGTGGAATAACTCATTGGATAGCATTCATTTACATCCCCTTCATCTGGCTTGAATATAGCAGGGTGTGAGGGTCAGGGCCTTCTAACATCCCCACACCCCCCAAATCCATAATGGGATTAAATAGTGCAGGAGGGAGTCATGCACACAAACTATATGTCTCAGGACACTAGCAGATCACACTGCCTGGCTATGTGCTGTGTATGATTTAAACATCCTGTCCCCGGTTCCATGGGGGCCAAAAAATGTGTGCAGGACTCGTGATGGACCACGCAACACCCTGTGGTAAGCTTGAACTATATCAATCTGGTTCAAAATAGTTATGATTAAAATTTAAGACATGCACTGAGACAGCTGGAGTGAAAATTTTACAAACACTGTAGTAAATGAACCTTTGTGTCTTGGAAAATGCCAAGATACCACAGCAAGGTTTTTAAGAACATACAATTAGCTCCTATGAATATTACGAAACTCCATGGCACTAACAGGAAACATGAGGCTTTGGACTACACTTCCCAGAATCCCGGGTCTTAGTCCTTCATGTTGCAGTGATCAGAGTGAGCGCACCGCGTCCCACAGTGGCGCACCTGCTCGAGCACACAGCAGCAATCCAATCAAGCGGAATCAACAGGTCCCCGCCTGGGGGATACTTGTGATGAGTGCGTAGAGGAATTAGACATGCTTCAGCACATAGCGGAAGTTCATCATGCGCCGTACAATTGGTAGTGCGTTGATGTGTAATCACATGCCAGCATTACCTAACAATATTGCGTTGGTGTTTAACTGCTCACCAGTGCACAGCTGAGAAACATTATACGCCCACTAACAATATTGAAACTGGCATACTCAGCTGTCTATCCACCCTTGACACAGCTGAGTATACTTTAGCACCTTCCTGTTGGTAGGAGGCGCACATGGGGGCATAATCATACAATCACCACTAACCCACTGGTGGGTATCATTAACAAATCACAGATGTGATAACTTCAGAGTATTTTTGACTGACTGACAGTCACTCCCACGATCATCTGGAGGATGGAGCCAGTACAAATAGATGGACACCGAGGAATGCACCTTGGTGTAGTAAGTGGGTATTGGTGGGAAGTAATACTTTCTACAGTGTTTTGGGATTTTTTTGTTTTTGTTTTAAGAACTTTATTGAAACAAGTAAAGGCCAAGGTACAGAATTATATCAACAATCATAAAAGGAGTTCCTGAAGATATCATAAAATATATATGTAAAAGGAAAGGTGAAAACTTGATATATCGAACTCTATCAAGAACTAAAACCAAAGTTAAGAACACTCTTAAACAGTTATGTACCATAACAAATTAGCATTTTTTAGGTTTTATAGGAGATGGAAGAAAAGATACAGAGAGAGAAAAAGGAAAAAGAAAACCACAGAAAATCAACATACTTATCAAATATATTAACAAGAGTTTCCAATAATGAACATTATAAAATCTCAGAAAACAAAATGGTAACAATAATATATGAACAGTGTGAGAAAGATTTAACACAATACTCACGGCGGCTGAAATACAAAATTACTGTCTTTGTTACGTAATGCAGAAGAGGATAAATAGTTAGTGATTGGAGACCAGAAGGCTTCTTTTCGAAGGAGTTGCTAAGAGGTAGTAGCGGAGGCTCTATCTAGCCTATCATGGTAGCAGAGAAGATTCCACCAAGCAGAAAAAGTGACTTTAGAGGCATCCTTCCAATTGGAAGTGATAACCTGAAAAGCAATAGCAAGTAACAAATCCACAAATGAACCCAGTTTACCAGCACCCAGCCAATGCATGGAATTACTACCCATAAATATGGAGTAGATATCAAAAGGAAAATTGGTGGAACAAATGGAGGCAATTAATTTACATACCTTTGTCCAAAAAAAGGAAATGTTAGGGCAAAGGAAGAAGGAGTGTAAGTATGTGCCAGGACTGTTTTTACAGGACCAGCAATTGGGGGATAGGTCGGAACTGAATTTAGAGATAGATAATGATGTTAAAAATAACCTCTGGTAAAAGTAATAAAGAGTTTGAGTGGTGCTAGCATTGCAAGTAGTGTGGTGTAATCGTGCCCAAATAGAATTCCATGTGTGAATAGGAAGAGTATGTTGCAAATCAGATTCCCATAAAATTTCAGTTTTGCTCTTGGGGCAAGTGGGAAGAGAGAAATGGAGATACTTATATATGTGGGAGGCCCTAACAGAAAGGGAAGTAGGTAGTGGTTCTAACAGGGGGTCAGACGGAGAGGAGGATGTTCCAGAGATAAGAGAAAACTGTTGAGTTAAGAGCAATCTTAAGGAGTCATTCTTAAGGAGGGAAGTAACAGGTAGACAGAACTTAGATTGTATTTCCTGAGAAGATAAAAAATGCATATCCTGTATTAGGTGTTTAGTGCTTGGTGAGTGGTTCTGTGCTTTATTTTATTGTGTTTGTTTTTCAGAGGGTAAGTACATCCCTCAATAGTTTTCTTGCATCATGGAAACAGTAGAGCGTCTAATTTTGATTTTCAAGAGATCTTTTTATTCTTAGATCAATGTGAAAAACAGGGGAACAGCCGACACGTGTTTCGCCCAAAGGCCAGCAGGCCAGGGCTTTCTCAAGGCAGATCAATGTTTTCAATTGTGGCTTGTTTGTTGCAGGGAAATCCCAAAGGAGTCGGGCGAGAATACGTCTGTAAAGCGCTGCGTTCGTTGCGGCTGGGCCGGCGGTGGCAATCAGCCCGCCATCCTAATGAATGAATGAATGAATAAGGGAACATTTATAAAGCGCATGGCTACCCGGAGGCATCCCAGCGCTATGACACCGTATGAAACTGTAATTATGAAGAGATCATGGAAAGAGGAAAGTTTTCAGCAATTTTCTGAACTTGAGGTAATCAGGTTCAGAGCGTATGTGGAGGGGAAGACCGTTCCAAAGTATGGATGCATTGTACGTAATCACCCCCTTAATTAGGGTAAGAGTGTGTGAACTGGTTATCACAGCATGACACTTATTTTATGGGTGTAATGCATGAGTGCAGTGCCACACACCGCATGCAATGTTTTCTAAATGAGATTAAAGGACTCCAGGTCCAGTATTATCAGTCAATATGTCTTTTGGTAGCACACGTCATTAATGTTTTGCAGGTACCTAAGGGACCTAGGAACATTGGAAGCAAGTGTTTGACCTCCAGTATATTAGCATATATGCAAGGTATATGCTCCCAGAGGATCCGGTGTCCGTCATTATGAATGCCATGGTTGAGCTGCTGGCAGAAACATGTTGACATTTTAGTGGGGTCGGGGTACTAATTCCCCTTTTCCCTACACCTAATTTTTAATACCAAGTGGTACCCTATATAATAAAAACCCTACTGGGTTATCACATTGGTTTTTAGTCTGCTTTTCACGGATCCTAGACTATTAGTAAGTGCCTCCCTGATCTCAGGGCATTGGCCCACTCTCCATCAAACCGAAGATTTTTGTAGAGTGTGGGCATATCCTATGATGAAGCATGGCATCTGGTGGTGTGTGAGGACATCCCGTCAAAGTATGCAATAAAATGTGGTAGAATTGTAAAATGATATAAATTCACTCAGTGGATTTTTGTGTGAAATAGAAAAAAGGTACCCACCTACCACTCTTAAAAAGGGCAAAAAGTGATGGCTACTAGAAGGCGGGGTAACTTTAGCAAATCCACAGATGGAGAGATATTCAATAGAGACCTGCAGTAATCTTCTAGTCACATGCCCGATCTCCGACAGAACTGACTGTTACCTTCATCCTGTTGAGTCCTGTACCTTACGCACCACTGAAACACAAGAAAAGAGAAATAATTACAACAGAGGATGCACCAAGAGATTTGCTAACTAAAAAGGTGCAAGAATAGACCCCGTTGTAGCAACAACAGGTGACAATCAGTAGAGCAACCTCAGGCGGATAATATTTGATTGTTGAACACCAGTGAAACACCCATAAAGCAGAGGATCAAGAACATAGAACCAACAAATCATTACAGTTACTTGGAAACACACCACAGTAAACTACTAAAGCAGCTGCATACTGTCTCACTACACCATCATGCCAGAAGAGAGAGGATCACAAGAGGGTACTGCCTACATCAAAGTGCCCCCCACCAGTCCCAAAGGCTAGCATCAAGAGCTACTGGCTCAAGTTGAAGAGGTGGTTCGAGTCACTGAATGACTTTTTCAAAGAGGCGGTGAATCAAGGGACAGACAAAAGCAACAGCGTCTGATTGAGCTGATAGGGCATTATGGCACACACCTGATTAGGACATTCTCAAGAAGGAAGATTGAAACATGTCAAAAGCTCTAAGATGTGCTGTGTGTGCATTTCAAACTTAAGAGAAATGTGGATCAAGAATGCTTTATTTTCAACTCAAAACACCAAGAGTCAGGCAACCCTTTAATATCTTTTGTTGCAAGGCTGTGGTTTTAATACCTTCACATATAAATATGCAATTTGACTGTGAGCCGTCAAAGGCTGTTTGACACAAATTACATGAAGGAAACTTCTCAAGAAGATATTCTCGCTAAATTAAATTCTTGAGCGGACCAAGACAGGTAAGCTGGCCATAGAAAAGTATCTCACAGTAATACAAGAAAGAAAAGAAAGCAAGAAGAGATGTCTCAAATTATATGAGTCATATACCATCGAGCAAAATGCCAGTCACTGAGAGCGAAGCTAAGAGGAGTGAGGGCAAAGTAAATTCTTAAGAGAGCAATGATCAGGCAGAAATTAAGCAACACAGAAGAAGACGTGGACCACAATGCTATGGCCCAAAAACACACATGGCAAAACTGGATAGTGAAGTCTAGCAACATCCAATGCTGTTCATCATACAGTGCGTAAAGCCTCTCGCACACTTCTGCAGAAGAGTGAAACAGTGGTACAGTTCATGAAAGTGATACAGGCAACAGCTGACCCATAGGGAAAAAAGATTAAACAAGCTGCAGAAGATCTGGCAACACACCCACACTGCGGAAATCAACTCAAAGAGTCTTTGAAAGATGCAACTGAAATGGGAGAACTGAGAGGCATTGGTCAATATCGTGAGACAAGACCAAGGACAGGACACCTCATATCTGAAGTAAAGTACAAGCCATTTGGAAACAGCATCAACTACAGTTCTCAGATAGAGTTGAGGAGGAATGAGACTTAAGTGAAACATTCCAAAACTAAGCAACATCCAAGATGGAAGAGTACAAGATAATTACCCACATATGCTAAATATGCTGGATCTGGTGGCTTAGTTTCTAATGCGTCCACTGTAGGGGCTTGTCTTCGACCTCATGGTCACAGGTTCAAATCCTGGCGGGTCCACTCAGGCTTTCATCCTTCTGAGGTCAATAAAATGAGTATCGAATTGGCTACGGATAAACTTCTGTTATTCAGCGCCAAGATACCCACAGTGAACGTGCGCTTTACAAACACACGTTATGTTCAATGGAGAGATACACAAGGATGTCTCTGACTCAAGGAGCATCTCATACTCATACCATTCAGGTAGATCAATGAATTCACTTTTCACACACCTGTCAAACGAATTTTCACATTGAAAAACACCTGAACACATCTCAGACTTCGACGCGCTGACCGGGAACTCCAGGCTCTGCTAGCCTGCATCATCACTCGCTCTGTTGCTTCCTGCTGGGGTGAGGCATGGTGGCCCAGCTTGCTTAGCTTCCCTTGAGGGTGAGGGAGAGGGAGGGGCCTCCCTCCAACAAATACAGCGGCCGCCTCCCGCAGCGCGGGACGCGCTGACTGGGAACTCCAGGTTCTGCTAGTCTGCATCATCACTCGCTCTGTTGCTGCCTGTTGGGGTGGGACTCGGTGCCCCAGCCTGCTTCGCTTCCCTTGAGGGAGAGGGAGGGGCCTCCCTCCAACTAATACCACGGCCGCCTCCCGCAGTGTGGGACGCGCTGACTGGGAACTCCAGGCTCTGCTAGCCTGCATCATCACTTGCTCTGTTGCTGCCTGCTGGGGTGGGACTCAGTCCCCCAGCCTGCGTCGCTTCCCTTGAGGTAGAAGGAGGGGCCTCCCTTCAACAAATACCGCGGCCGCCCCCCGCAGTGCGGGACGCGCTGACCGGGAACTCCAGGCTCTGCTAGCCTGCATCATCACTTGCTCTGTTGCTGCCTGCTGGGCTGGGACCCGGTCCCCCAGCCTGCTTCACTTCCCTTGAGGGAGATGCCTTCCTCCTACAAATACCGCGGCTGCCTCCTGCAGCGTGGGACGTGCGCGTGTGTGCCCAGACCGCGCCCTGGCAAAGCCTGGGGCAAGGGTGGGCCCGTCTGCGCCCGTCCGCAGCTGGACGAGGCTGGGCTGGGCCCACCCTCTTTAGTTCTGCCTCTTTGATATAGCACAATTACGAACTCTGGAGCGGGCGACTGAAGGGGAACCTCCAAAAAGCGACAGAAAGAGATAGAAGACAAGACAGGTCTGTGCATAACCCCTTTTTTTCCCACCTTCTCTAAAACTGCTCTGCTATCACCTTACTTAGTAATTAGTAGGCAATAAGACCATAAGCAATGGGCAAACGTAAATTATCACAGCCATTGAGGAAAAAGGCCCAAAAACCGACTTCTTCCATTACCAATTATTTAACGAATGCCATGGGTATACTGAATAGTGAAATTACTAATGCAGAAGAAAGACTGGCCATTACAAAGACTACCTTGCATAACGCTATGGATAAGGTGATTGAGAAAGATATTGTAACAGAGCCAGTGAAGCCTCTAGCTGTAAAAAAAACTGTGACACCATGTGTTTTTAATAGCCCTCTGACAATTGGTGAGGACTCGCCACCCGGGGAGTTGTCGCCCACGCCAGCAAAGAAAATCTGTCAGCCGCCAGATACACTTCCTAGAGTTTAAAAAAAGAGGAAGGTAACTATAGGAGGCAAGGAAAATAATGCTGAAATTAAAACACTCAGACCTAAAGGGAAATCGCTGAAGGCCGCAAAAGCAACAGACTGCTCTTTAAAGAATGTACATAATAGATTGACAATTTTAGAGGAATCTTTCAAAAAGGAACTGGGGGCCATAAAATCTGGGATCTGTTTACTTGAGGCAACTGTTAAGGAAATATTAGATCACCTAAAATTACACATTGGGCAGCCTACTATAAGAGAAGCTATACTAAGCGATACTGGTATATCTACAGCCCCAGATACGGCCCCTATAAAACAATTGCCAGTTTTGTCCACAAATGACAACCACCAACAACATCAAAATACAGAAACCCAGATGCCCCAGATATCTTTACATCTCCCGCCTGAATCCACGCCTTTTGTAATCATATTGAGAAATGTACCCATCTTAAAGCCCTGTGTAAGAGAAACTTGGTCTGAGCTCAAAAACAAGGTGATACACTGGCTGCCTAAACAATCATGGAGCACAAATTGCCTTGCTAAAGAAATTATAATGGTAAGAAGAGTTGGGTGGATAGGCCCTTTGAAGAAAAGTAGCAAAGACGATTGTATTGTAGTGAACTTTCGTACCCCTTATGTGGTAAGATCCCTCCTCTCTGATCTTACAAATAAATCTGGTGGCAGGTGCAATAACGGGACCATTCGAGCCGAGCCATTGGGTTATTTTTATAGGCCAGAAATGTTCTTGGGTAAAACTGATATTCCTACACAACCAGTATCTCAAGTTGGACAGAATGCTAACCGAGACAATATGAGCTCTATAAATAAATACCAGATTACAATCCCAACAATGAACCGGTTCCTCCCCCTATCCTACTACGATGAACAGGATTGACAACAGGAGGTTGTGGGAGGAAATGGCAGTAATCGTAGTGGTCCCTATCATGTAGATCTTGAAACACGGATACCGGACATGGGTATTGTAACCTGGCAAAGGATAAATATAGAGGAAAAAGTACAAGACCTACAGAACGCGGATCACGCTATTACAAACTGCCCAAATACGGAAAACTCCAAAGTAGTAATGAAGACCTGAAATATTGCAGGAATAAAAAACAAATTATCAAATCCAGTGTGGCTGGAGATCATCAGTCAAACACAACTAGTTTGTCTGCAAGAGACATGGAGACTAGATGATTTTTTTGTGGAGGGTTTTACTTCATTTTTAACCCCAGCCATTCACTCTGAGGGGGACAGGCCAAGGAAGGCTTGGCAGTATTATCATCTACAACCTCTTCATTGAAAGTATTAAGGTCCTATCTGTCCTCCTCCTATTTCCAACTTATCCATCTAATTACTCAAGAAAAGGTTAATTTGGTCATAATTAACTTTTATAATAATGTTTTTGATAAAACCAAAGTAATGGTTATAATGGATTTAAGTAGGGAAATCGAACTATTCCTAGCCCACATTAAGGACGATTATATTTTACTATGGATAGGAGATTTTAATGTGAGTAAATGCTATAGACAGGGATATGAAAGTTGTGGTTATGTTAAAACAAATGGAAAGGGTATGTTACACTTTTTGCACAACCCATACGGAGAGGCATTAAATGAATTGATTCACAAATATAGTTTGGTTCTCCTGTAACAATGTATCGGTGAAAACCAAATGTTAGTACCCACATATTATGGGAATGGAAGAAGCTCTGTCATTGATCACATCCTGGTGACAGAAAATGGTGAATGTCAAATAGTCCCGTTTACCGTTACCCCAAATGCCCTTAGTGATCATGCTGCACTGACATTGGTCCTTAATATAAATATTACAAGGTCGAATAGCTTGCAAAATATGAAACAAATTGAAATACAGGGCAAAAGTGGTTTCTCTTTAAGATGGGCTAATATTGATGGGACAGCAAAAACAGAAGAAATTATGGCAGAGTCTCTTAGAGATTTCTATATAAGCACGGATTATATGTCACCTCCGGTGCTTGTTATGGAAGCCTTCTGCAAAATCATGGCTAGATTCTCAGAGAAACTGAAGTGCCCAACCAGAGGGAAAAGTAACAGAAACAGGGGGCTGGTTTAGTACAGAATGTTCCTCGATAAATAGAAGACTAAGGAAAGCCTTAGGGGACTCCCCAACGGATAGAGGAAAAATCAATAGATTGAGAAGCATGTATAAAAATGCTCTAGATAGGAGTAAAAGAGAGATTAAGGACAAAATATGGGGAGATCTGCTCCAGGCGGCTGATCTAAATGATAATTCCCTTTTCTGGAAAATAATAAACCAGCCATTCCTAAAAGAGAGACGAGACCCAAAGATTGAGACATCTGTACAACAGGGGGAGTGGATAGAATATTTTAATATAATTTTTAACCCAGAAAGTAGTATTTTAAATTTGCCTTTTACACATTTACATCAAATTGAAGCCGTGGACATACCCAATATAACTTTAGAGGAAGTCATCAATGCTCTAAATAAAGCAGCAAGTGGAAAGGCCTCTGGCCCCAATGGTATCCCAATAGATATTTTTAAAACACGTGTCACTCTATGGGCTCCAATGCTGACCCAAGTATGTAATTCTACTTTAAAGGGCTATCTCCCTGTTTTGTGGACAGAAAGTATAATAGTCCCAATATTCAAAAAAGGTAACAGAGGGGATCCGAAATGCTACCACCCAATATCTCTCCTGGACTCTAGTGCGAAATTAATGGGCAGAATCCTCTTGGGTAAGTTAGAACAATGGGTCGAAGAAAAATGCATACTTACTCATACACAATATGGATTCAGGACTGATATTGGAACAATAGAACAATGTGCTAATTTACACTTGTTAATTAATAAATATACGGTAGCAAAGACAGGTCAGGTGCACTTATGCTTTGCAGATCTGAGCAGTGCGTTCGATCTGGTTAACCATAATAAGCTCTCGGAAACACTTGCTGATCTGGGAGCCCCTCGGGGCATTATTCACTATCTGTCACAATGGTATCCCTACCCTACCGCGCAGGTGCGATACGGACCAAATGGGGAATGTACAGATAGCTTTAAAGTCACCCGAGGTATTAGACAGGGTTGTGTTCCCGCTCCCCTGCTCTTCTCACTCTATATAAATGGGGTGGATAAATGTGTACAAAAAATCAAAGCCCATGGTCAGTATGCGCCCTGTCCCCATCTTATTATATGCAGATGATGCAGTCCTCTTATCTAGAACAGCTAATGGGCTACAGCTCCTGATAGATAACTTTTTTTAATTTATGGATAATGAAGGTTAATTTGAAGAAAACTGTTATCATGGTAGCTGGAAAAGGAAGAGCAAAAAAGAGGATACATCATATAAAGGGGGAGAGGCTAGAGGAAACAAAAAAATTTACATACTTGGGCATTCAGTTTACTGCATCGGGGACTTGGGAAAGTCAATTACTTATGTCTAAAATGAAATTTTTAAGAGTGATAGAATCAATTTTTAGGTTCTCTAGTAAAATAGGCCAAAATGGTGCTGACCTATGGGGTTACACAAACTGTGTTAAGCTGCAGATACTAGAAAACCTGTTTGTGACAAGGCTACTGGGCGTCCCGAAATCAAGCTCAACGTTGATAACACATAAGGAAGTGGCAGTTCCTTTTTTAGAGGACGACCTACATATTAGGCCCATTATCTTCTGGTACAACATATGGAGCCAAACAGGGACACAGTTTACAAAGGAGATAATTTTAGATTGCTTCAGGCTAGATGCTTGGAAGAAAATTAAATGGCAATCCTATTTAGATCAAAGCAAACACAAGGAGATGATGGACGGAGCGCTGAAACTTTTCAAACACTCACCCCCAGTCACAGTTCTGGGTTGAATCCATCATCGTTCTTTAGCTCACTTCGCCACCCCAGTTCAGACACAGCTATATGCAAATCAGTCTTGACCCTGTGCCTCATGGGAACAGTCCAGCCCGAACTGCCAAGCCATGTCTTCCCTGGACCGGAAACAAGCATCCTGGGACCGGTTTCGGGCTAACAGCCCTCATCAGCCAGGCTAGCTTGAATCCAGTGGCAAAGTGAGCAAGGGACCCACGTCTGGGCATACCCTGCTCATGATAATCCTGACCCTACTCTCTCCGCCTCATGTGAACTGGAAATTTAAAACCCAAGCGGTGCAGAGCTTTATGTACCAAGGGATGGATGTCCTTTGAATGACCAGTTTCAGCAATTCGTACAGCACTGTATATATTTTGTTCACATTCAGCACTTTTTCGCACTTTTTTCACTATATCACCTGCGCCGTTGGAACAAATTGTATGTTCATGAAGTTTGACAGCCCTCTTATGTCATCTCAACACCATAAAATGTAAAAAGCATCTGGATTTATCCTTAAATACAGACTTTGATTGATTTAATTTTGGTGTGTTTTTGGTTTTTGATTCATGGTGTTTGCCTTTCTTCCCTTTTTCACTGATTATTACTGAAAAGTTGGGAGTATTGTCGTTCATTGTTGTTTGTTTCTATTGGTTATTATTCAGTAAACCAAAATCAATTCTATACCCGACAGAACCAACTTTTTCCACATTCTTGTACACCCAGGTTCTAAGGGGCACTGCGTCACCCCATTATACTAGATGTATATTTCTTCATGGTATAATAAATTGCTCTTCTTATCCACTTCTTCCTACATGTTGTTATTTCTTGCTCTTCTATTTCATTGTAATAATTGCACTTCACTACAGAACCTCAGGCCCCATGTGAGAGTCTTGCTTTAGCCCTGTTGCTAGGCAGATGTTTGAGTATGGTAGGCATCCTCATGACGTGGCACAATAGCAAGTAATGTTGTATATTACATGGAGCCTGCTTGAAGATGACATGACTTAATGCAATGTGGCATGATGGTGGCTGACTCCATGACATCCAGCTGGTGTTTACATTTTTACGAGTGCTCTTAGCACACTCACTCCATCAAAAAGAACTGTTGATTAATACATCTCCTCCCCTGTGGATTAAAATGAATGTTTAGTGACTGCACACAGTGTGATTCAACATTCTGTCTCTTAGTGATGCCAGGCTTTTTAAAATTCATGCATGCACCCCACCTAAGTAGCAAGAATTCAACAGGGATTGAAACCATGTCTAACAAAGCTGCATAAATGAATTCAACAGCAAATAATGTGAATTTTCTTACTTTGCATTCATTCAACGTTTTCTGACTGTTTCCATTTAATGAACTTTCAAGAAATGGTACAAACATGTTGGATAAAAGAAACACAAACGTGTTCAAAATATAAATCGGACTGCAGCGATTTAATGGGATTTTTTGTCTTGCTAACCATGTAAATTTAATTGAAGCTATGTCATTTATACAGTTCGGCGTACTACAGTCATAATTACGATGGTCTGCTTTTTAATTTTTTGATTACATATAAACCACAAAATGGAAATGCAACCTTTAGGCCCTCATTACGTTGGTGCCACAGGGCATCGGTCCGACCGCTGCATTACAATGCAGCCGATCAGACCGCAGAGGTCGGGGGTAGGACTGCCGCCTCCGACAGGATCAAAGATTATGGATTCCTAACCCTACAATGGAGGCGGTGCCTGCACAGGCACTGCCGTAGGGAATAGGATATCCCTTTCCGACTGACGGTACCACTGCCATGAAAAGACAGATGGAAATGGACTTTGGGGACCCCAAGCAGGGTCCCTGTCCCCTTAGGCCACTGCTAAGTGGCCTGGGGGCACACGTAGTGCCCCCCCACACATCCATGGTGCCTGGCACACGGTGTATGGATGTGCACAAAGTGCCTTTTCCTACTGCGGCTTGTGCTGCGGGCCTTTTCCTGGGCTGCAGCACAAGCCCAGTAGAAAAAAAGCACTTTACAATCATCTGCATGGCAGCACTATGATAAAAGGGCAGGTAGGACCACCGACTCATTGTCGGACGGTCACCTGCCCGATACGATGGCGGTCGGCGGTCCTCATCATAATGAGGGCCTAAGTGTCAAATTGTCGATTGAACAGTTTGTTAAAATATTCGCCGTATTTTCACATTTGCTGTGCATCTGAGGCCTCTCTTCTGCCCGCAAGGCATCAAAGACTCTCTGCTGCAAACCAACTGAGACACAGCACATGCTTCAGGTGGTTTAGATTCCATGCATCTGCCTACTAAGCTGCACAGGCTAAGGCTGCAGCCTCCTGCCCTCGGTGCACTTTAAACGTTGCTGGTCCCCTGGGTACATGCAGCTGCTACTACGTTATCGGTTAGTTCTTTCTCTGGTGTATGCACACCATGTGCTATCAGGGACCTCAATATTTCTGATTCCCATCTGAGACCCACATCAGGGTAAATATCCATAGCCATTTTGGCCTGGATCCCCATCAGGAACAGCTGTATTCTTCCCCAATTTGTGGCAAGGTCTAACAGTGCCCCAAAGAATTTCGTTTTATTTTCTCCAAAAACACAGGCACATATCCGGAGGCAGCCACCGACTCACCAGCATATCATTGGCATACGTAGCCAATATACGCGTATAATACCTATCTTTATCTCCCCAGACCCTAAGCTTCATGTGCAGTCTGTACCCCAGGCATTGCCGTTGTGACTATGCTCTTTTTATTCATATGTTAAAATATATATGTATAGCAGATGCTATTAACTGTGTCCCATTTGGGATCTGGTAGCAGCTCTGTGTTAGAATGTGATGATGTAAAACGGAATGGAGAAGAGAGCAGAGGAAAATCTGTCGGAGCAGCAGCTGGTCCAGCTCCCATTGTGCTGGAGAATTTTTATGGCAATGAATTCATTGTAAACCTTAACTGCATATTGCCATTACTTCAATTTTGACGAACATCACCCTGGCCCAAGGACGTACACATTGGACTCGGCTATATAACGTCTGTCCTGTTCCTGTCTTCAGCGTCCTTTTAGGATTCAAAGTTTACGAAAGATCCATCTTCCAACAACCGTGAGTAGAAAAGTGTTTGTTGGAAGTGAGCGCGTCAGGCCCATCGACAGTTATATGTGAATTCCGATAACCGTGAGTAGGAAAATAATCTAA
The DNA here is from genome assembly GCA_963921515.1 of Calotriton arnoldi. Classification (NCBI taxonomy): domain Eukaryota; kingdom Metazoa; phylum Chordata; class Amphibia; order Caudata; family Salamandridae; genus Calotriton; species Calotriton arnoldi. Next base: position 2,542,780 of record CAWUFW010001784.1, on the reverse strand, counting down.
TGGAATGGAGTGCTTTAGACCCAATTACAGTTACAGGCAGGGCTTTAAGTGGGATGAAAAAACTGGGGTGGGGGGAGGGAGGGGCTGTCAAAGGGGCGTGGCCGATGTAATTAAGGGCGCGACTTAAAAACACATAAGCTAAGAATCTGTGATTACCATAGTGTGCTCCCCAACTGGTATTTTACTGCTTCTGACATTGCATACCATCCAGATATAAATTACAGCAAGTAACATTACACCTACAATAAGCCAGGACTATTGGCTTTGCCAATGGTTGCTTGTTCAATAACATAAATAAGCAACAACTATGACTTCCTTGTATAGAATATTGAAAAAGCTTCAGTTCTGAAATGATGAGACTGCGAAAGAACTTTACCGAGTCTCTTTAAGAAGTTAAATCAAAACCAGTGAAGGGTGGTACTACTGCAGAGTTAAGTTTTTTTTCCATCCGGAGGGTGAGGGCAAAAATGGAGAGTGCAGTAATCAGGATAGGAAAACCACGTTGAAGAAGATAGATGTATTCAGGACGGTACACAGGTAGCGCGGTGTCCCTCGTTACACAGCCATCAGCAGCTGCCAAAGTGCGCTGTGTTGCGAGGGCAGCACCATGAACCATGACAACGGAACCTCCGTTCACGGAGATTCCACTGCATGCATTACAAAGGGGCTTAAGATATAATGACAACACCCCCCCTTTACTTCAACACAAGGAATAGAGCAAACAGTTTGTACATTATATATGCATGGGAGTTACAGCAACAATGAAGACGATGGGATACAAAACTCAAAAGAACATTTCTATGAAAGGAAGAACCAAAATGGGTGTTGAAAAAGAAACACCAAAACTAAAATACATAAACAAAGGATACATCCGAAGCCAATTGCAATAAACAACGGGTTATTTTGCAAATAATGAAATGATACAATATGCTCACCACAAAAGTGAACCACAGTTGAAAAGGTTGCACCGAAAAATGAAAACACAACAAGTATGACAGAGAAAGCGCTACCCCACCATAAAATCCTGCAAATGATGGGGAGGTCCTCTAACTCGCAGGGGTCTGTGGCTCTCTTGTGTAACTTGTTAGCGCTGTACCTCTTGATCACCAGCGTTGACACTCCAACAATTGCCCAGGCTATCCCCATCAGGACCAGCCGTCCTCACACTTTCACCCACTCGAGGGGAACTACACAACTGGTGATCCTGCGCCAACATGTAGCCAGAACACGCATCACCCTCAGCATTCCTCTTGGGCAATTTGTCATTAGGACAATACTTGGCCACCCTGCGCGAATTACATTTTTCGCCATTGAACAATACCACATGCCACTGATGAACCTCTTTAACATGAAAAGGGCCCCCGAACTTACTCAAACCACTCTGCCTGCGATCAGACCTCACCTTGACCCAGCCCCCTGCCTGAATCGTCGAAGGGCACTTGCCCCCCACAGAGAGTGGGTGACACTCGTTCCTGGCATCCACTCTCTTTCCCTCCAACAACTCTCTGGCCCAAGCGGGTAACAACTTAGTTGAAGATTTTCTCCCTTGCATGGCAATGAAAGGCCCCATGCCAGTAGCAGCATTCTTGGTGGTGCGATAAGCCCACACTAACTCATCTATAGTTTCCTCAACATTCAAGTTATTGGCGAGGGCTAGTTCGATCACTCACTTGACCATACGGTTAGCCATCTCCACAATACCATTGGCTTGAGGATTATAGAGTGCAGTGCTGGAGTGTTTGACACCACAACAACGCAAAAATTCACTCATTTCGCATGAAGCCAATTGTGTGCCATTAACTGTAATCAATACCATTGGAAAACCTTCCTCTCTAAATATACTGCGCAATACCTTTATGGTGACCCTGGTAGTAATCTCAGATAATAGAGGCACAATTAACCACCTAGAATGGACATCCATAAGAACTATTCCAAATCTCTTGTTGACATGAACTCCTGACATTGGCCCAATAAAGTCGAGACACACACTATGCCACACTTCACCGGGGTCCCGAATGGAGGTCGGAACTGCCTGTGTCCCCACCTTCAACCTGTTTTCACACTCACAGCAATTACTGCACCTCTCGACCCTCTCACCCACTTCACTATCCATTCCCGGCCACCAAAACCCGCTCCTCAACCTTTTCTTTGTCATAGTCTGCCCTAAATGACCTTCATGGGCTATGTCAAACAATCTCTTGCGTACACCAAATGGGGGAATAATTTTATCACCCTGCATAACAATTTGATCGGCAACAATAGATAACTTGTCTATTACTGCATTAAAGGGCCTCACACTAATGGGCAAAGTGCTCTCTCTGCGTCCACCATTGAGAATGAGACTTAACATGACCTTTTAAAACTTCATTTTGCTGCATAGCAAGCATCCATTCATCTTTGCCAACCACACCACTGTTCGAACCACATCTTCTACACTGGCAATGGCCCCTTCCCTTGTGCTCTTGGACACTCCAACCTCATCCACGTTCTTCCAGTCCAGGGGCAAGTGTGACAGACAATCAGCTTGCACATTACCCCAGTCAGAAATTAATTCAACCTGAAAGTTGTACTCCGGCAACCTGGATGCCAGATGAGCCAGTCTGGCTGAGCCTTTTCCTGTCCCTCCTGGTGACAAACTTTTCAACAGTGGCTTGTGAACAGTGCGGAGCAAAGATTTGCGTCCCCACACATATGTTCTGAAGTATTCTGCACCCCATGTTGCTGCTAAGGTCTCCTTCTCTATGACCGAATAGTGACATTCAACAGCAGTCAAAGTACGAGAAGCAAATGCCACAGTTCTTTCTAAGGTGCCCTCACTTTGAGCTAAAACTGCCCCTATGCCTGAATCACTGGCATCCACAGTCACAACGGTCTTAGCATTGACATCAAAAGGTACAAGAATGCCTGCATTACAAATTTCTTCCTTGATTATTTGAAAACATCTATGCTGCTTTTCTTCCCACACAAATATTGCCCCTTTTCTCATAATCACTTTCAATGGTTCAGTTTTGCTCGCGAAAGTTTTAACAAATTTAGAGTAATATTCAATTAGGCCTAGGAATGACCACAACTGGTCCTTGTTACAAGGAATTGGGGCCTGTCTTATAGAGGCAAGTAGATCCTTCTTTGGTCTCACCCCTTCTGAGGAGATAGTGTACCCCAAATACTCCACCTCAGTAACCAGAAAAGCACATTTCTCCCTGCATAGTGTTAACCCAGACTCCAACAACCTTGTGACAGCTTCTTTTAACGCAATATTGTGAGCACTCACACTATCACCAAATACCAAGATATCATCCTTGAAATAGATGACATTCTTTAGACCTTTAAACACCTCTGACACCATCCTCTGAAAAACACTAGAAGCTGAGGACAGCCCAAACAGCATCCTGGTAAACTGGAAAGTGTCCTCCATTGTAATGAATGCTGTTAGATGCTTAGAGGTGCCATGTAAACGTATTTGGTGATATGCATGGCGAAGGTCCAATTTGGTAAAATACAACAGTAAGACCAGCTCATTTATGTTCGGTAAGGGAAAGGTATCTGAGATAATGTTTTCATTTAGGCTCCTCAAGTCGACACAGAAACACAAATTTCCATCAGCCTTCTCTGTGATAACCGCAGGAGAAATCCAAGCAGAACTTTCCACGGGTTCTATGACCCCATTACACAACATGTCATCCAACATTTTCTTTACTTTATCCCTCACCATGATTGGAACCCTTCTAAGTTTGTGTTGAACTGGCACAGCACCCGGTCAAACTCTTATTTTATGAACATACCCCTCCAAGTTTTCTAGCTTCTTCCTGAACACTCCTTTAGCCCATTCTAAGATGTCCTCCACTGCAAGGTCATCGACAACTATTACTTGTTCAACAGCATGGGGGTCTATCCTAATGTGGAGATCATGCTGGTGATACCAGCCCAAGATTGGTGGCCCCGACTCAGCTACGTACACCGTGCCCTTAACAGATCTATGCTTGAAGGAAATATCCGTAAGCATGTAGCCCACAATATTTATTTGTTCTCCTTGGTACCCCCCGGATTTATGCCCATCGGCAACAACCTCACATTGGGACACTCTTCCTGGAATAAACTCTTCGGTACTATGGTGTACAATTACCCTGAATCGAACCTAAGGTGAACTCTCTTGTTTCTGATAAATTCTGCTTTGGGCCTGCCTCTTTGTCTGTCCCCTGTATTTGATTTGCCTGCCGCTAACACCTCTTCCTTGACCACAACATCTTGAGCAGATCCAACCCACAGAATTCTGTCAGGTTTAGCTGAAAAATCACCGAAAGGTGCCTCTTCCGACAACATGGCAACTTATATTGGCTTCTCTACACATTCTCGCAAAATGACCTTTACAGCCACATTTGCGACACTCTTTGCCAAGTGCCCAGCAATTTTTTGAATCAGAGGTATGGTAGCTACTACCACACTTGCTGCACATCCTACCACCAAATCTGTTAGGAAAATTCTTGTTACCAGGAAAATATCTTCCTCCTTTAGTATTTGGTCTAGTGAACACAGCCACATCACTATCACCCCTCTCTACTACTGATGTTTCTCCCTCATTTGTGGTGTTAAGGTTAATGTCTCTACGGTCCATCTCCTTCATGCAGTATTCAGACTCCTCCACTATTTTCGCAATATCGATTGCATCCTTCAACGTCAGACCTTTTGCAGCCCACAGCCTTTCTTGTGTTTTTATGCTTCTACATTGTACGATCAGCTGGTCTCAGATCAATTCCTCAGCCATCGCTCCAAACCTACACTTTAGGGAAAGTTCACATAGTCTAGTAACAAATTCGTCAATCGATTCACCGTCTCTCGTCGGTTGCGTATAGAATTTAAAATGCCTCATAACTACATTTGTCTCCTTTGCAAATCTCTTCTCCAGTCTCTTGCACGCCTCCTCATAACCATCCTCAATAGGTTGTCCACGATCATTGACGGCCACAGGAAGATACTTGAAAATATGCTGACCTTCCTTTCCTAAACTTGTAAGCAAAATAGCCCTTTTTCTGTTAGAGCTGAAATCTTGTGCATCTAACGCTTCCAAATAGTTGTCGAAGATGTCAAGCCACTCATCCCATTCAATGGACGGGCTGCCAGGTTGAGATAAAAAAAAGGAGGTGGTGTAGAAACAGTTGTCACATCCAAAGCTGTAACATCCATGTTAATACTGAATGCAGAAATATTTGAGGGTGAACATTGGTAAAGCTCACTGTATGAGGGGATGAAAATTGACTATTAATTTGTACTGGGGAAAATGTTTCCAATTGATGGCTAAATACTTAAATGCACACAGTTAATTTGGAAACAGGCACAAAAACACACAAAAAACATCCCTGGTGAGGTATGCACCCTTCCCCTTTAAATCTGGATGACTCACTCTCTCCCAAACTGCAGAAATTCCCTAGAGGTACCTTTAACTTACAGGACTCCTCCCACTTGGGCGTGTTACTGAGCCACTTCCACCAATATTCATTCTGCAGCTCCGCAGGACTCCTTGGCTGTTATAACAGATTACGAGTAGACAGCAAATGCTTCTCTTCAGGCTCAGTCCCTTCCACGTGGCTCCCCTCCACCTGCTGCTCGGATGTAGACCCTGACTGAAGGTAAGTCGTTAAAGTATTCTATTGAGACGTGTCAAACAGCCAGCGCTAACTCACAGTTAACTGCGCAACACCGGCTTCTCTGGAACGCAACCGCTCCTCTTACTGAGCTGGGCCGTAACCTCCACAGACCACACAGCCATACGTGCGCGCACAGCTCTGCCTGCAGTGGTGCCCTTAGTAAACTGCGCCTCACTGAAATCGCCAAGGACTTCAGGATCACGACACCGTGGGCAGCATGAAATCTGTGAATCCTTCACAACACGTAGGTTCTTCACCATGCTCCGTGTACCTCACACTGTCTTGAATGGTACACAGGTAGCGCGGTGTCCCTCATTACACAGCCAGCAGCAACTGCTGAAGTGCACTGTGTCGCAAGGGCATTACCATGACAACGGAACCTCCGTTCACTGAGGTTTCTCGGCATGCATTACAAAGAGGCTTAAGATATAATCACAGCAGAGAGTCCGATAGGGATCCATCTCAGCACCTGCTTTTTTAGAACTGCCTGTGCTGAGCAGCGGCAGGACCCAGCCCACTTGAAGCCCAGGTTAAAGGCGAGATTTAAATATTATCACCATTCAGTTCATGCTCCACCTGGTGTCATTGAGCTCGTGCAACTCCAGTACGATGTCACTGTAAGTACGGCGTGTTGGTGTACGACGTTACGTATACGTTCAGCCTGCGTGCCGCTATTTTGAATTAAGAGCTGTCCGGATGACGAGTGTGACGTTATATGCATGCTGCCATTTTGAATCAGGAGCTGTGCACTCGTATTCCACGAGTTTCTTGGTGATTTTTTACAATGATGTTCACAAAGACACGGTTATTCATGGATTTCCATTTGGATCTGTAGCAAAGTGTTTATTTTAGGTACGTTCTTACTACTACCTGTGTTTACTAATGTAACTGATTTTGATATGGCATCTGGCAATACATTAAATCTTACTCCTCGCCAGCCCTTCTTGCCTTCATCTGGGGAATCACCTTTAAAGTGGCAAGAGTGGCATGAATATTTTGTAAATTATATATAATTTTAAAAAAAACATATTTCATTGAGTTTTCATGGTACATAAAGGGCCGTAGCCCGCTGTATACAGTAAATTATATTTTGCTATTTGATGATGGTGAGTTAACTCCACAACAGAAAAAGAAAATACTTTTACACTGCCTTGCCCCACATGGATTAAAAGTTTTTAAATGTATTGAGAAAAAAACCTACACAGCCAGGCCAGAGTGATGTATTTACTAATGCGCTTGAGAATCTGGATATATACTGTGTGCCCACTATTTGTGTGGGTATTCACAGATAGAAATTTCACTACAGAAAGCATTTGAAAGAGGAGACAATTGAGGATTATGTTTCTGCCCTTAAGAATTTGGCATCAACATGTCAATTTGGGGTATGACATAAAGAGTTAATCAGAGACCAGATTATAATGTATACAGCTGATCCATCTATACAAGACAGTTTATGGGTAAAAGAGGAGACATTGTACAGGAAATGATTGGCATTGTTAAACGGCAGATTTCACTGGCAGATTTGCTAAAGCTGTTTTATCAGCAGTCGCGGCTCCTCGAGGGAGTGCTGCGGGGCGGCGGGGCGGGGGAGGGGCAGGGTGGAGGGTAGTAAACTCCGGCATACGGCCGAACTGAGTTAAGTATATAAATAATTAAATAAAACGAATTACATTGCGCGCGCTGCATCGCCATTTGGCAGTTTGGAAAAAGAGGTGATCCGACTGATAAGGGGGGTGAGGGGGTCTGTAGATTGGGCGGACAGAATATCCCTTTATGCAGATGATATCCTGTTATATATCGCAGACCCCAATAACACATTGGACAGCATACTACACATTTTTTGTTGTAGCACAAGTATTCTGTCTACACTACAGAAACTGGAGCAAGTCCTTGGTCTATGTCCTATGTGGGTCGTGGCCGCGTCTCCCTGATGGGTGTACAGCACGGGTAGTCACAGAGGGATTCCATTACTTGGGAATTTTCATCACAAGGGACCGAGTTGTCTTTCATAAGTGTAACCTGGAGCCTCCACTCACATGTCTACGGAGTGATGTCAAACACTGGAAGGGGCTTCTGTTGTCATTGTTGGGGAACGCGTCACTCTTTAAAATGATAGCACTGCCCCGCTTTCTTTATGCACTCCACAATACACCATATCCGATCTCGCCTTCTTACTTCCATACAGTAGACAATGTGATCCGAACACTCCTGTGGGATGGGGGTGCCCTGAAAATATCACTCCCAAAATTGATAAGGAGCTGGTACGACAGGGGAATAGCACTTCCATCTCTTTTAAAATACTATTGGGCTGCCTAACGTTTGGCGGGGAATCATTGGGTTCACCTCCAACAAAATGAACCTGCTTACAGACCGACATAATATGCAACCAGGGGGCCACCTCAGGGCGATATATGGTGGGAAGCGATGTAAGTCCTTTTCAACTCCGGCATCCGTTACAGTTCAAGCCTGGCACACTGTGCTGGGGGCATTGGGGTGGAGGGATAAGATCACCCAATCTACTCCACTATGGGAAACGGCAAAACTGGGCACATTGGCTACACAACAGGGATTCGATAAGTGGGATCTTATAGGCCTATCATGGGTGGGAGACTTGTGGGCACATGGGGAGTTGATACCCTTTGCTGACTTACAAAGGGACTATCATTTGGCACATACCAATACCTCCAAATCAGTCATGCCTTGCGTAAGGCACTACTGAGAGGGGGAGATCTCCATGAGCCCTCCCCACTGGAGAATAGACTGCTGGATGACTATATGGAGAATAAGGCTATCTCATTGACCTATCGTACACTCCTAAATAACTCCATGACCCCTTGATCCGACTTCAGGATAAATGGGTGGGCGACGTGGGGGGTATGGAGGATGAAGACTTGCAGGAGGTGATTGCATCCCCATGGTAAGTAGCTGTACACCCTTGCTTCCGTTTGGTGCAGTTGAAGATTTTACATAGGGCCTAATACACATGCACGACAATGGTTAATATAGGGAGGGCAGGTTCAGCGCAGTGCCCTAGGGGGTGTGGCCGTGAGGGCACCTTTTTAGGTCAAGCCTGGGCAGTGCATGCGCTGCTCTGCGAGGCATGCTGTATTAGAGTATGGGCTTGAAGCTCCGCCCAATCTCCGCCCATATTTTTCATTGGCTTGTGTCATTCTCCTTTGTAAATGCTGGTTTCTGATTTGTTAATAGGCCTGTTAGTTCCTCCTTAGTACCGCTTTGTCTTCATTTGTAACCTCCCATGAAGACTGGCCCTTTTACTTCTGTTGTTACACAGAAAGTGTTATTTAGTCTGTAAGCATTATTTTCTTTAATGAGTTTCTCGTACTGCAGGCACGCCATGCTTTCATGCAACATTAAGCGCGCCATGCGTGTTTTCACTTTCCAAGCAGCCTGCGACAATAGCGGCCGCTTCTTTGCAAGGAAATAGGTCTCTCATTTACAAGAGTTTGAGCAATTGGCATTGTAAATGACAATACCTTTTATTTATGTGTTAATTAGCAAAACAGATAAATAAAAGGCATTGTCATTTACAATGCCAATAGCTTAAAGTCTCGCAAATGCGAGACCTATTGCATTACAAATGCTTGTTTCACATGTTGTGGGAAAGTCCAGAGCTCCAAAAACATTGGGAGGCAGTGTTGACTTGTGTGATGGAGGTATGTGGGGGTGTAGTGGAGCTAATGGCAAAGTGGTATTTGGGAGCAAACTGACCTTAGTAGTAAGGAGCGTCTCTGGGTGACGTTGGGCTTCATGGTGGCCAAACGCAATATCGCCAGGAAGTGGAGGACCCGGTGTTACCCGACTTTGCAGTAATAGACAATGGATATGGACTGATGTATGCAGGCTGAAATGGTGGTGTACTAAAGAAGAGGCTGCCCAAATAAATGAACCAAAATCTGGGGATGGTGGAAAGAGTACAGGGGAATGCTGTGTACACCCTTTGATCGGGTTAACCCCCTTGAGATGTCTTGCATGATTGTTGATGTGGTGTCTTGGGCCTGTTGCGCTGGGTGGGCGGGGATATGTCAAGAGTTTGGAAGCTAATGGGAATTGTTTGTTGCACTGTGTTGTACTGATGAATAACACCGAAATGCCATGGATGTCATGGATGTTCTTTAAAATAAAATGAATTTATAAAAAAAACAATATTACAACTGATAAAAAAATAGGCGGGAGTGCTTGTGTGGTATCTGCTAAAACCTACAGTTCCCGGAAGAATAAGATCAAGAGAAAACAAGATGAGAATGATAATATATGCTATAAATGTGTCCTTACGGGCCATTTTGCTAATGATAAGAAATGTCCTGCCTGTAACCAAAGGAGTTTTGCTTCTAGAACTATGGGACATTTTTGCAGGGTTTGCAGAAAGAAGAAGAAGGATGTCACAATAAATGTTTTGGGCAAAAAATTTGATTCAGGGTCACAGGACACTGATAATGAGGACACCAATATGTGAGTGTTGAGTGTAGAGGGTCCTCAGTTGGTGATGAATGTGTTGGGTAACAGGAGAAAATCAAAATGTGAGCTATCTAGAGGGGGTACTAATATGGTGATCTCAGCAGACTCAGATTCTCCTTACACTATAGTCAATAAAGAGGTGTGGAAGAAGAAATTTAAACCTGAATTGGGTGAAGAGTTGGATCCTCCTGATGTTCACCCTAGGAGTTCTACAGGAGAGCCCATTAATTTGGTAGGATAGAGGAAATCACGTTTTGTAATCAAGAGCAGCGGCAGAGTGTAAATTGTATGTGTTGAAATCAGGACCATCATTGTTGGGCTGGAAGGATCAAGGTGATATAGGCATAATATAAAACAGATAAGATAGGCAACAGTTGTATCAAATCCAGAGGTTTTTAGCGCAAAGTCCTACAGTCAACATATAGCAGAATTTACAGCCGATGTCATTTAAATGTGTTCTTTATTTGTTATGTCTTCCTTAAAAACAGCCAACGCACTTCACTCACTTTAGAACTTCCTCAGGTCTGCAACATACAAAATTAAATTTTTTTTTTTTTTTACAAACTCTGATTTAACAATTAAAACCCACATTTATATTTATTTATACACACTCCTACAGTACCATGTACTGACTAATGACTAATTTGGCAGGATAACTCATATCACCTCAAATGAGATATCCATCCAGTTCCCTCATATATATGAGAACAAATATTTTTATATTAATAATATATTCACATTATTGATACTTTTAACATCAAACAAACCAATATTTTCAATTTGAATCCTGCTTTTAAAACTTCATTGTTTAAACAGAATCCTTATTTAAAAGTTCCCATTACAAGTTAATTATGAATATGTCATCACAAACACATTTCATCTCAACAATGTAGTATCCAAAATCCACCACCAGATGAGTTTGAGAAGTGGTGTTTGGCTGATATGTCAGAAGGAATTCAGGGTGTGCAGGAGAAGGAATGGAAGGATGTTCCCAAAAAGGAGTATGGATTGTTGGTATGGAATGGCAGAGTAATTCCCCCAGAGGGAATTAAAGACAGACTAATAGATATATGTCACAAAGGGCATCTAAGTATCACCAAAACTAAAAGTAGAGTAAAAACACTCTATTGGTGGTTTGGGATTGGCGCTGCTGTTGAGTGGAAGGTAAGAGAGTGCATGTTGTGTAGCAATTCAGAAAAAGCTTTGGTGACTTTTAAACCTCTCTTGTATCCAATTCCCAGCCCTGATATGCCATTTGAAAAAATTGGCTTAGACATTGTAGGACCTGTATATGAAGGTGATGTTCTCAGGTATACTACTGTATGGATCATTTTGCTACGTGGCAGGAAATTGATATTGTTTCAAAGGCAGATTCTAATGCTGTTGTGAAATTTCGGGACAGTTTTTTTTAAGAGAAGGATTACCTATCGTTATTTTAACTGGCAGTAGTCTGCAATATACTTCAGAAATGTTAAGACATATTTGAAGAGGAATGAAGTTGCGCACAAGACAACTTCGATCTATCATCCTACAGGTAATAGAGCTGTTGAGGCACATGACGTAACAGGAATACTTAAATGTTATTTCTTTGAAGCACATTGACATTATTGCTCTTGTGCAAAAAAACTATGTAAAAAACTGGAAGCATGTAATACATGATTAACGTTATGAACCCTATGATGTTTTGAAGTGTTCTTTTAGTTTATGAACAGACATATTTAAGACTTTAAGCTTTAGCTTTTTTCGCTTTGATTCCTGTTTAGGCCTATAGATGTTAGTTTGTGTGTACTTTGAGGATACAAGTGGAATGAGTATGGTTGTGGTATGAGAGAGAACTGGGTTGGTGAGATAAATGAATGGATGAGGGGTGATAGGAGAAAGATTTGTATTTATTACTGTATATTTTTGTATTGTGTCGACAGTGGTCATAATATATGTATACAAAGTTTTTCTATAGCAAGATATTACGGCTTTTATTCTATCAGAGGCAGGTGGTATTCTCCCATTTTAGGGTTATTTAGGCTTTCAATAGAGATGTTGAGCTCTTTAACCGAGTAATTAAAAACATAGTTCCGATGGCTTGTGATGCTAGATTGTATTAGAGGGTAGAAGTGTGGTGTACTGTATGGACTTCTAGGGGGCCAATTGCGATGCCGGTCGGACGCGCGACTGACCGGTATCATAGCGGAACGAGTCGGAGGTCCTGCTTCTCAGATTACAATCTGACCGCAGTGTTGGCGGTCGAATCCTGTATTTTTTCCTTTGCGGCTTGTGCTGCCGCTAGCAGCACAAGCCAAAATGGAAAAAATGTTGAGTTTAAACATCCCTGCACCGTGTGGCACGCGATGTGGTTCCTGTCACCCGGTGCACAGATGTTTAGAGGCCACCACAGGTGTCCCCCGGGCCCATAGCGGAGGGCCAGGAGGGAAGGAGCCCTAATAGGGGAGCCCAAAGTCACTTTCCGCCATGAAAAGGCAGGCGGAAAGCGAAATTGGAATCGAGGCTGGCTCCGCTGCCATTTGCGGATTGCATTTCTGACCACTACCCCGATGGGCTCCGCCAGCCCGTCGTAAGCAGAGCAGTATTCCCCCACGGGTTTCCCTCCGACCGCCAGTATTGTAATACGGCGGTCGGTCGAAAACCTCTGATGTCGGGCGGAAAGCTTCCGATGAGCTGTCCGATGACTTTCCGCCCAACTTCCTAATGAGGCCCATAGGATTACACCCTGTGTGTTCTCGGGCTATAGTCCGTTTGAACTCATTAGGGGAAGAGTGCCAGTTATAAAAGACAATGTGTGGTGGAAGGGAAGTTGTGGCACCACAGTCATGTTTCGTTACACAAAGTAAGAGGTGATGTGTGGAGTGTGCATGAGTCAAGGTCTGAGTCTAAGTCTGGCAGTTCCATTGCATCAGTTTGATTCTTCTAAAAAACAAAAACATCAAAAAACATGATTGTTTGATGAGGTAATTTTGAATAACCCAGGTGATGCCAGAGAGGTGAGCATGAGTGGAGATAGTAATGATCACCTAAATGAAACCGGAAGAGTAGAATGTAATTTATAGGATTGTTTACCTTCTTCTAGCGATGGAAGTAATAAAATGGGAAGGTTTGGAAGGAAGATCATTAAACCAAGTTTAAGGATTATGTCGCATATTTATCATAGTGTTGCATCACCCTTGCGCCACGCAAGGGGGCGTAAGGGCGATGCAACACTTGCATGGCCCTGCATGGCTTGATAAATCTGGAGTAACACAAGCAGCGCAGATTGCTGCCTTGCATTACTCTGGCCCATGGAGACGTTCCATGGGTGGAGCATGGGTGTTACCACACATGCACCCATGTATTTGGGTGCATTCCCAGATTTATCATTAGTGGTAGAACTAGGAATGTGTCAAAATGCTACACTTCCAAGGGGAGGCGTAGCAAGGAGAAATATCTTTATTTCTCCTTGCTTTTCCTCTTTCTTGTGTGCTGCATTCTGCAGCACACATGAAAAGAGGAAAATGCCTCCCAGGATTGTTTATGTGCAGGAAGATGTCCCTTCCAGCAGAAAAACAATGTTCCTTATAATGCAGGCTCCCTTGCACCATGGTGTAAGGGTGCCTCCGGTGACGCTAGGCATCCAAAAGTGCGCCAGCACAAGGAAAGGACAGGATTGAGCCATATAATGTTAAATGCCCTTTCCCTTTCACGCAACACAGTAAGGTGGCTTGCTGTGCTGCGCTGTGTGAAAGTATGATTAATATGCCCCTATGTTTATAGTGAATAGCATTTTATTTGTTTTGTTGTGTAATTTTTTTACTAGTTTCTTTGACGGGAGGATGTGTTGTGACTATGGGGGTCATTACGATAGCGGTGAATCCGCCACCTGCAGCCTGCCAGTGGCGGATTCACCGCCATTGTGCTGCCATTCTCCGCCCGCCAGATGAAGATGGCGGGTGGATTGCTGGTGGACAGGAAGTCCGTCCGCCAGGGGTCCGACACAGGCAATCGTTACGATTGCCTGTCGGACCCACTCAGCATCCACAAAATGGTGGCCATGCCTAGCAGGCACCGTCCGCCAGATTATGATGCTGCATCCACGCCAGTCTGTGTATTGTGGTTCAACCGCCTTTCACAGGCTAGCGGGGATGTACTTTTGGGGCCTGTAGTGAGCCCCCCTTAAGCAGGGGCACTCCAGTGTTGCACTTGGGGGGCACCTATTGTGCCCCCCAACATTTCCCTGCACCATGTGGCAGGCACCATGTGGTGCCTGCCACGTAGTGCAGGGAAATGCAAAACTTGCATTTTTACCATTGCGGCAGGTGCTGCAGCCAGCAGCACCCGCCGCAATCATAAACATGCACAATGCGACCGCCGCAGTGGCGGTCGCATTGTAATTGCACTTGCGGGACCGCCTCCATATAGGTGGCCGGTCCCAATCTCCGTGACTATGGTGGACGGACTTCAGTTCTCCCGCCATCGTAATGACCCCCTATGTTCTTTTTATTCATATGTTGAAATATATGTGTATAGTAGGTGTTTTTAACTAAGTCCCAGTTGGTATAATGTAAAATGGAATGGAGAAGGAAGCGGAGGAAAATTGGTCGGAGCAGGAGCCGCTCCAGCTCCCATTGTGCGGCGGTATTTCTTCGGCAATAAATGAATTGTAAACCTTATGTGCGTATTGCCATTGCTACACCAGGCACCCAGATAATTATGCGTGCCCCCCTCTCCCAGTGTAACTGGCAGCAGGCAGGGCTCACATGTCTAGCGATAGTTTTCAAAACAAAAGCTTAGCTCATATTACCTCTTCCTTCACCTCAGAACATGTTCAGCATGCAAGTCATAATTAAAGGCACACACTGTAATATAAAGCAAGCTTCCGATGGTCTGGAATAGTCTGAATTCTCACACTTGTAGGGGTTTGAGGGCTAGTAGCTGTGTTGGTACCAGCGTTGACAGTGCTGGCTGGTGCAATTGGTGGTGCAGGCTGCAGTGGACTTTTGATAAAGGCCCTGTCACCTACATTTTTCTTTTTTTTTTTTACAAATAAAGCATTGCTCTTTGTGTGCTAGCATAGGAAAGAGAGAAGCAGCAGACCTTTTTAAATTGAGCCTGGGCAGCGCATGCACTGCTCTGCGAGGCATGCTGTATTGAGGTAGGGATTTGAAACTCCGCCCATATTTTTTATTGGCTTGTGTCGTTGTCCTTCGTAAATGCTGGCTATTGATTCCTTAATGGCCTTGTTAGTCCCTCCTTAGTACCGCCTTGTCTTCATTGGAAACCTCCCATGGTGACTGGCCCTTTTACTTCTGTTGCGACACAGTATGTTTTATTTTGTCTGTAAGCACTATTTTCTTTAATGGGTTTTGCCCTACTGCAGGCACGACGTGCTTTCCTTACATTCAGCGCGCCATGCGCACTTTCACTTTCCAAGCAGCTGGGACAATGGCGTCCTCGTTGTTACAGTGAAATAGGTCTCGCATTCAGGAGAGTTTGAGCTATTGTCTTTATAAATGCCAACAGCTTAAACTCTTGTAAATGCGAGACCTATTGCATTGCAAATGCTTTTTAGTAGATATGGCTCTGCACTGCTTTCCCCTCTTTGAGCAATGCAACACAGCACATCAACTTTGGTTGTTGTGCTGCATCGTGCAAAATTGTAGTAAATACTCCTCAGGGTGCCTGCCACACGGTGCAGGGATGTTTAGGGGGCCACCATAGCTGCCCCCAGGCCTCATAGTGGAGGCCGCAAAGGAACGAGGGCCCTGCTAGGGGCCCCCAAAGTCACTTTCCGACAGGATTTCCAGGTCGGAAAGGCCAACATGGAAAGGCTGTCGGAAAGTGCCATCATAAAAGGCTGGCTCTGCAGTCATTAGGGGATTATGGTGGCTTCCAACGCTCCGACGGGCTCCTTGAGCCGTCAGAAGCACAGCTGAATCCCCCTGCAGGTTCCTCTCTGACCACCGTCATCATAATACAGCGGTCAGAGCGAAATCAACGATGTCAGGCAGAAAGCCTCTGACAGCTGGTCAGAAGCTTTCTGCCCAACTTTGTAATCGTGCCCAAAGTGTTTTGAGTGTGCTTTTATGCACTGTACAGTGGCACAACATTGGAGGCCTGGAAGCCTGACAGAATAAAAAATAGGAACAACTGGGAAGCTAAAAACTCCATTTAGAGTCACACACATGTTGGCTAAAAGCATGCTGCATCACGTTGTGTAACATGTCTTATTACATCATTGGGACAAAACATATTTTGTTGTGGTTTTATAAAGTGACTTTGTAGATGCATACAATGTTTTAACCTTAAGAATGGTTGTGAGCACACAAAATCACACTTACCTGTAATGCTTTTCCTATCCTACCCATGTTCGAATTATTTGTTTTTATATTTTACGAATGCTTGTAAAAAAATCAAGGGGTTTATTTATGAAAATTGTCGCATCGCTGCGTGAAAACAGCGATGCAACAGTTTTCACTGCGCCCTCCTTGCGACATGATGAATTCGTCATATTTACTGTATGACGCATCATTTCGCAAGGAATGACAGATACCTCAGTATTGCTGACGTATCTGTCAGCGGAAAACTGACGCATTGCTGGGGTGTGTCTGAAAACAGGCGCAACTCCAGCAATGTGCCCTTCCACATGGGGCAAGCCCCATCTGAAAGGGCCTGCGTCAGCCTTACGCACTCTGTGTAGCAGGCGTAAGAAATTGACGCAATGGCGTCCTAGAAGTGGCAGACTGAAATCTTATTTCAATGCGCCACTTCTACGAGGCTCTTTTGCGGGGGAACGCCCACCCTGCATACATTATACCTGGCGCAGGTATGATGTGACGCAGGGGTTTACAAAGTGACGCATCTGCATAGATGCATCACTTTGTAAATAGGGCGCAACATGGCACATTTTTTACGCCGTCGGTGCGTCACAAAAAGTGATGCACCGGCGGTGTAAAAGTGACACAAGAGCTCATAAATAAGCCCCCAAGTTTTTTGAGTTTTGCTAACAACAGTCACAGTTCATGAATGTCTGCTTGTGAAGCCATTGCATATATGATGTTGTGCAGACAAGTGTTTGTTTGTCTTTTCTCGACAAATACAAACCTTATAAAAGCAGTATTTATCAATATATGAAACATAACTAGATCTTGTTATTTTATTTATTTAATTACTTTGACAGCAACACTGCTCTTACTCTTGCGAGAACCTTTTGTGTTCCTTACTTAGTGTTTTGAAAAGGGAAACATTTGAGTCCTAAGTAATTTCAAAGAAATGAAATCAGCATCCCAGTGACAGAAAATATAAGGTTTGCAGTTACCCTAATCAGCAGATCAGAAAAAATGGAATTTAATTATACTACTTTCTCTATAACTACAACATCTATTCTTCAACGTAGCATGAGAAGCACTAAATAGGAACGTAATGACTGTATAAGCAGTTATAACTAACAGTTAAAAAGCTTCAGGGCCTCTCTTCTGTGATCATCTTTGATGCCCATGTTTCTTGCCACGAGATGGGATTCAATATCTTTTTAGATCAAGTTTGCATGAGCATGCACTAGTGCATGCTCTATCATTAGACTCTTGTGTTCAATAATGGGCTTGGAACCCACCCGTTGCTTACCATTCGTTGGCATCATTTTCACTCTTCTTTGCGGCCTTCTAATTGGCCAGGCCGTACCATGCGTGGCTCCTTTTCTGTTTGCGGCGCACGGACCAAGCACAGTTTAATTATGTTTGTTTAGTGTCCTTCCACTGGCCTTCCGCTGCTCGTGCATTCAGGTACTATTTCTTCTGAAAAAAAGCACTATGACGCGGTCATTGCTGGCCACATCATAGTACTTTTTTTTTTAACCTTCTTCCCACCTCATCCCTCTTTCTTCTTGCCTCCCACCCAGCCTCCCATCCTTGTTTCTTCTCGTTCTTCCCATGCCTGTTTGTTAACCCCTTCTTATGTTTTTTCTTCCCCCTCCCACCCATCCTCCCATCCCTGTTTCGTCTCCCTGTCCCATCGCCCCCATCCCTGCTTATTCTCCCCGCCTACCAACAGAAGGAAACAAGCATTGGTAAATGCATTAGGTTTCGCCTATTATTATAAGCTGGGTTTTTTTCTTAAATTTTAGCTTGGTGAGCAGTTGTGCAATATAAGTTACTGAAACTTCATAAAAGTGTTATGACTTGTTTATATACAGTGCAATTAGCACGAACAAATTGCAAAACAAAAAATAGCATACACGGCGTGTTGTAAAAACACAGTATTCTTCTGCAAACACAGAGTTAAAACACACAATCTACTGTACAGTCACCAAAATGCACACAACGCACTACTTCAGCTGCACACATTCACCGGAGATAAAATTCTCTAAAAGCTAATACTGCATTTAGTATGCTGAGCGGGAAATGCAGGCACACAGCATGCCCACACAACACGCAGGATACACACTGGGTGCGCTTGAACAAAAAAGGCATGCGCATGGACTGCATAGAGCTTAGACTCTGCATAAATGCTGCAAGCAGAGCTATATAAAAACAAGTTATTTTTATTTTAATACACACATAAAACTTGCGGCCACAGTGTATTGTGCACATGACAACTGCTTGCCTCTTGGTTCACTAGTGAGATAGTACTCGGCAGGTGTGTTGCAAAGTTCATGTTTAAAATGATCACTTTTAATAAGCACCTCGGAATGCAGTGATATAATCTTATGTACTAAGGTGAAACGCTTATGTATGTTAAAGAAATAAAACCTCTTCAAAAATTCAAAAAAGTTTATCATATGTTTACATGATATTGGTTGCATAAATGTAAAACGTAAATCCATATTTGTAAAGCGCGAACTACTTACCCTTACGGGTCTCAAGGCGCTGGGGGCCGTCGTGGAAATTAAGTGAGCTATTGCCCAGAGTCACATGGTGCTGAGTTGAGCTGCCGCCGGAGCCGGGGATTGAACCGTGAGCCCTGTACACCGAAGTCAGCTGCCCTGGCCGCTGCACCACACCTCTCCACTAGCATGATTTATCGGCCAGACCCTTGGCTTGGCTCTCCCTGTTAATTGTTGGCTCGCCCACCTCTACAAGGCCCTACAACGTCCATACAAAGACACTATGATGTAAATGCAAGGTGCATACAGTGCTTTGTAAAAAAAACCTAAATTAGCAGTTGCGGCCGGCATGACTCGCGGGTCATGCGTGGGAGGGGCCAAGGGGCGTTAAATAATATTTTTTTTAAAAGAAACTTAACTTCCTGGGTCTCGCGACGTCGCGGCTCCTGGCCGGGTCCAGTTTTCCTGCTCTCCTGCTGAACAGGAAGCAGGCAGCCTCCCTCCCCTCCCCTCAGCCAATCACAACGCTGCAATGGCAGTGTTGTGATTGGTGGGGGCGGCGCCCAGCCGGGCGCCTATGGGGAGAGTGCGCATGACTGGTTTGGTCGGCCCCAACGGGCCGACCAAACAGACAGGGCCCGCAACATTGGGCAAGCCACTCCTCCCCAACCCGCCGACCCGCCCGCCCCTAACCAGGCATACCCTTCTGCTTTCTCGCAGTGCGAGAAGCAGAAACATAAAATGGCAGTTTTACCATTTTATGTTTCTGCTTCTCGCACTGCGAAAAAGCAGTGGGGCGATGCTCCTCCGCCTTAATGGAGGAGCGGCCCCTGTAAATAAGTGCTAGCTCCAGAATCGTAATGTGGAAAGTCACCTTATTGCCAAAAATCCCAAGAGGCTTTACCAATGACAGATTATTATTGTACAAATGCCAACAAAATAACAAGAATATCCTGTTACACCGGTAACAAAGGAGTGAGCAGAGAGAACACATAAGTGTTTCCGCCCTGAACCTTTTGCCTACAAATCACTGCTCTCAGGTGTGTTAATCTATTTAGTTCACTGCAACCAAATCAAGAAAAACTGCAATGCCCACAATGCATTAGGCTGAAAGAACCTTTGCCTGTAACGACATGGAGTCAGAGGGTTATCCCCGGGGAGGTTAGTCCGAGTACATGCCAGGGTACAAAATGTTAGCACGCACTTCAATGATTGTTAAATGAGTAACAAGTCATATGGTATTTTGTCAGTCTTTAACTAAGTTTCTACATTTGAACTTTGTCTAATGTAATGATTAACAGGTTCCTGGAAGAAACAATCAACTTCTGACTTTAGGTGTACCACATAATTTAGATATGCAAAGCTGAAGGACACGAGCTATTCCAAGGGTGGGGTGGGGGGTGGGTTGGATGTACAGACGGTTCTTGAAGTACAGCAATACATATATGATCAAAATGAATAGATGCTCACAGGTATCTGAAATTAATAGAGGATGTCTGCAATAATCGCAGCTTTATTATAGGCTGTTGTAACCTTCCATTACTAGAAGTAAGGCCTGATATGAATAACTTTCAGGAACGGATGGTATTAAGCGCAGCTTAACATCTTTTCACGGCGTCTTTGTGCTCCGCCCTCCTCAACAATTGGCTATGCGTCGCAGTTTGTATAACGCTGCCTCAATTCAGCACTTTCTCACATAAAAAGTGTTGTGAAAGTTGAGCTGGACACCAAAGAGGTTGCGAAGCTTATTTATTCGTAAATAGAAACCCTGGTATGCAGCAGAGAACAAGGAAATCCATCTTCCTGAGTCCAGCTCCTAACGTCCACTGTCGGAGATCTAGAATAGAATCTCCGACGTCGAGCAGGAGCTGACTCACGTGTATAGAACATGGAACACAAATAAATATATAAAAATAAGCAATTATAAAACACAACATATCTCCCCCTTTTAAAACAAAAGTAAAAATAAAAAACAATTAAAAATTGACCTAATCCGATATGTCTTCACAGATAAAATCCGGCATCCATTTAGGTTTTAAACGTAACCGCTTATTCCGACCTTCTTTACTCTTATCTTCCTCAACAACCACAAACTCTGAACATACTTCAACTGGTAGATCCTCCACTACTCTACCATCACCACCACCATCACCTCCAAAGCTATCACTCCTTACAACCTCCAACTCTTCACTATTATTGATATTTGTAGAATCAGCAAAAATGCCTGCATGCACTCCTGTTTCATCAACAGTTCCATCCACACACTCATCCAAATCCATATTTGCACTTAAAGTAACATCATTGCAAACACGTCCACTCCCAGCATCCACAACAGAATCAAACCCTTTGTGAAAGATAGCCACATGTCTCAAATACAAGACCTTGCCATCACTTAACTGAATAGCATTTCTTAGCACTTTCGTCACCTTCAGGGGTTCAGAAAATTGACTTTCTCCTTTCTTTACCTTCCAGGGTTTTTTAATTTAAACCACTGCTCCCTTTGAACTATGTTTAAGGTCAAATATCTCCTTATATTTCTTGTGCTTATTTACAATTCTGGATCTCACTACCTCCACTGGAATCGTGCTAATAGCCGCTTCCAGCATCCACTCAGAGTTAAATTTAGTTCTCCCACCACAACCTCTCATGACCTCAAATGGGGATACTTCCATCGCTTCATGAGGTGTAGTTCTGTACATCCATAGGGTTTGGAAAATCTGAACTACCCAATCACTGCCATTCTTGATAGCCATTTGTATGACATTTTTAAGTACTCTTTGGAACCTTTCTATCATGCCATTACCGCTTGGATAGTATAAAGATGTCGTTCTGTGTTTAATCCCCAGTCTATCAAAATACTGCTTAGAAGCATTTGACAAAAATGTAACCCCATTGTTGGATACAATTTGTACTGGCAATCCTTCTTCAATGAAAACTCTATTGAGAAATTTCAAAACTTCCTTCTTCAGAAGTTATGTTGTTCACGATCTTCAAAACATGCCACCTTGAAAACACATCAATAAGAGCGATAACATACTTAGCCTCTTCTCCAATGGGTCCCATAATGTCCACAGATACGGTGTGCCATGGCTTTCTGGGAATGATGGGTTCACACATGTTTGGTATTAGAGTGACTAATGACTTATCTGAATTGGCGCACCATATACAGTCCCTCACCATTCTCTCAATGCACACATCCATGTCAGGCAACCAATACCACTGTTTCACTCTTTGTTTGGTCTTCACAATACCACAATATTCATCGTGACACAACTTGACATTGTCAATTCTCAAAGAAGAAGGAGGTACTATTCTGTCCCCCCTATGAACAGAACCCTTGACCACTGAAAGTTCATAACGTATTTGCCAAAAGGATCTCAATTCTTTAGGAACACAAGATTTCCTAGGCCATCCACGTTCCACAAACTGTAAAAGTTTTTGTAAATCTTTGTCTAAAATATATTGTCTTTCCCAATCTTTTTATCTTTTTCGTTAATGTTATGCAAACCTTGATCATGTATTAACGCAATCTGCACATCATCCCAATCATGACCCCAACAATCTTGCAAATCTATTGGCATACTTGACTAAAAATCAGCACAGACATTCTTTTTCCCTGTTACATGTATAACTTATAAATGAAATCTTGCAACCGCATTGACATTCTTGCAATTCTTGCAGATGCATTGAAAAGCCCCTCAGTAGTTAAAATCTTGACCAATGGTTTGTGGTCACTATGCACCACACACGGTTTTCCCCACACAAATGAGCGGAAATGCTCCAGAGCCTAAACGCAGGCTAATGTTTCTTTCTTAATAACAGAGAATTTTTCTTCAGTGGGAGACAAGGCGCGTGAAGCATATGCAATTATGTTCTCCTTACCACCCTCATTGATTTGACACAAAACACCTCCAAGCCCCTTATTACTGGCATCAACAGTAGCAATGTTATCTAATTCAGGATCAAACCCTTTAAGAGCAGGAGCCTAAGCAATAGCTTTCTTAATGTCCTCAAATTCTTGATGGTATTCCTCGCTCCACAAAAATCTGACTCTATTATTGAGTAATTGCCTAATACAAAAAAACTCTGCTAGGAACGTCCTTTACAAATTTGGAATAAAATACAACTAGCCCAAGCAATGATCTCATTTCTTCCTTATTCTTTGGGCTAGGTGCATTCTGAATCGCATCTACTAACGAGGGCTTAGGAAAAACTCCATCACCACAAAGTACATGACCTAAATATGTGATAGACTTCACAGCAAACTTACATTTTGAATGCTCTACAGTCAAACCTTTAGCCTCCAGGACACCTTAAACCTCTCCTAAAATTCTATTCTGTTCTTGCCTATCTTCTCCAAAAATTAGGATATTGGAAACATGTCACTTTCTAGCATTTACCAAACAACTGCTGCATAAGTCTTTGAAAACTTGCAGCGGCAGAAGTTAAACCAAACGGTAACCTCTTATACTGGAAACATCCATAAGGTGTAATGAAAGCTGTATATGGTTTACTCTCCTCACTTAAAGAAATCTGGTGGTAAGCAGCAGATAGATCGATGGAAGAAAACCATTTGCCATTCTTGACAAGGGACAACATCTCTGAACTTTTAGGGAGAGGAAATCTATCCACAACAATATTGTTATTGAGATGCCTTAAATCAATGCACAACCTAAGTTTACCATTACTACGTCTGGCCACGACAATCAGAGAAATCCATTCAGCAGACTCAATGGGTTCGATAATATCTACTTCAACTAATCTCTCAAATTCTTTTTCCACATCCTTTCTAAGTAAAACAGGAATGTGTCTCACCTTATGAACTTTAGGGCATGCGTCAGGTTTTAAAACAATACGATACTCTAAGTCGTTCAGATTGCCAATCCCTCCACTAAAAACTTTGGGAAATATCTTCAAAATTTAGTTACAAAGCAATTCACTGTCATTTAAAACCATGGCAGGATCAGGGCTATTGGGATTCAAAATGATGTCTAAATTCCCTTGATCCTTCCAGCCTAAGACTGCAGGTCCTCTTTTAGCAACATACAATTTGCCTATTGACTCTCTATCTTTGAATCTAAAGACTAAAGATCTGTAACCAACCATGTCAATTTTCCCACCGGAAAATCCTTCAGAGTGAATATCACGTTCCAACAATTTGTCACCTAACCGTTTGATGAACAAAGAGTTCCAAGTCTTCTCATCAACAATAGCATATGGAGATCCAGAATCTGCATACATTTGCACTACAACACCACCAATAGATATGGACCATAAGGGTTTCTACCTATGCATGTCCCCATTGTCACTGATGTTTACAATAAACAATTCTTTGGAATAAAATGTTTGCATCTCATTACTACGATCACTATGGGTAAGTGTTAGAACTGGGGGTCTCTAGTTGGCAGAGGTAGGTACCTTTGTCCAAATAGGGACCCTTGCTTCTAGTCAGGGTAAGGGGGATACACTACTAAAATAACCCCTGCTCACCCCTTGGTAGCTTGGCACGAGCAGGCAGGCTTATCTCAGAGGCAGTGTGTAAAGCATTTGTGAACACATACAGTAATACAGTGACAACACTACAGATGGACACCACACAAGTTGTATATAAAAATAAGTACTCTTTATATAGACTTAACACAAGACCAGAATGACAAAAATCCACAATGCAATAGAAATATGACTGTCAAAATGGTAGAAAATAGTTCAGTTCAAATGTAGGTGATAAATGCAACACTCTACGTTCAATGTACCTTTGGGTGCGTAACGCGATGCAAACAAAAGAGTTGCAGGGAAGGTGATGCGTTGGTTCCTTACACGCAAGAACGGTGATGCGTCGGTTCCTTGCTTCGGGGGATGTGACGCGTCGGTTCCCTACTGCTGCGTAGGGGATGGTGATGCGTCGGTTCCTTACCGGAGAGGAGGTGATGTGTCGGTTCTTCACCGCGTGGGGAGGTGATGCGTCAGTTTCTTACTGCGCTTCTGTGGCGATGCGACCAGCAGCGCCTCGATGCGATGACGACCCGGTGCAATGAAAAAAAGTGGCGTCTTCCTCTTGATGCGACAACGAAGGGGGTGATGCGTGCACGCCCGACGGCCGTGCGGTGACTCGGTGAATCTTCTGAGCCGCGACAGGCCCTGCGACTCGCTTCTCCGGTGATGCGACGGCATCTGCTGCGACAGCGACACTCTTCTCCGGTGATGCGAGGCGCTTCGGTGATGCGATGGCGGCAGCGGCGGCACGCTTTCTCGGCGATGCGACGACAACTGCTGTGGCGGCGACATGCTTCTTCTTCGTGAGTCGCGCTTCCAGCTCCCAGCGACACGCAGTCTCTCAGAAGGCCCAACACAACAGTAGGCACTTCAAATTCCCAGCAAGGGAATTCAGGGGAGCTGGTTGGTGAAGTCTTGTATCCCTGAGACTTCAGCAGGAGGCAAGCTCAATCTTGAAGCCCTTGGAGATTATCTGCAAGATGATGAAAGTAGGCACAAAGTTCCTTTCTCCTTTCTTTGGCAATCAGGCAACCACTGCAGGCCAATCCCTCAAACAGCACACAGCATAGGGATAGTCTCCTCCTTCAGTTTCTCTGGTTCCTCTCCTCAGCAAAGGTTCTTCTTGTTTCCCAGAAGTTATCTAAAATCTTGGGGTCTGGGCCCCAATGTTTATACTAGCAAACCCTTTGTCCTCTGAAGGCAGAGGGTCCTGTACCTAGTCCAAACCAGTTCTGGGTGCATTCTGCCAGTGCACACCTTCTTCCTTTGTCAATGTGGGCCAGGGACATCAGACGCACCACAGGAGGTGGAGCCAGCATTGTGGAACGCAGGCACAGCCCTATTCAGGCCCAGGTGCTACTCCTCCCACCACTCTACATGCAGATAGGTCTATTCAGCCCTGTGCTGACTCACCCTGTCTCCTGGAGTCCCCCAGCCCCTGTCACTCACAAACCCAGACATACAATACACAAGCTAGCAGAGGCAGGCTGGATGGTTAGGCAAGAAAATACCTACTTTCTAAAAGTGGTATTTTCAAACACAGAATGTTAAAACCAACTTCACTAAAAGATGTATTTTATCATTCTGAGTTCAGGCATACTAAATTCGTTTTTCTACCATGTTCCCTGGGTCAGTTAGGATTATAAGATGTTATAATCAAACTGCCCATTCTGGCCTATGGGGACAGGTAGCCTTGCAATAGTGAAAAACGAAATTGGCTGTAATTCACTATCAGGACATGCCACACACATCAGGGCATGTCCTACCTTACACATACAATGCACCCTGCCCTAGGGCCTACCTTAGGGGTGACTAATATGCAGGAAAGGGAAGGTTTGGGGACTGGTAAGTGGGTGCACTTACCAAGTCAACATGGCAGTACCAGACTGCACACAGGCTCAGCAATGGCAGGCCTGAGACACACTTTACAAGCTGCTCCTGTGGGTGGCACAACCAGTGCTGCAAGCCCACCAGCAGCATTTGATTCACAGGCCCTGGGCACAACCAGTGCACTGTACTAGGGTCTGACAGTGAATCAAATAGGCCAAACATGGAGTCACTAATCCATACATTAATTTACCATAGGGAGCACTTGAACTTTGGCACCGAATAGCAGTGGCAAAGTGCCCAAAGCATCTAAACCAGCAAAAACATGTCAACAACAGTCGAGGCATAGAGAAAAAATGGAAGGGAGACCCACGCCAAGGATGCCAGGTCTAACAGTACATTTTTTAATTCTAGACTCCTCATCACTCGAACTTTCTTCTACATTATCCACACACTTAACTCTCCTGCTCCCCTTCCTCCTACAAACATTGGCAAAGTGACCAACCACCCCACAACTGGAACACTTTTGCTTGATAGCAGGACAGGACTTACTGGATGCTATGTGTGAGGCACTATCCCAGCAAAAACATCTCAGATGCCCCCTTTTGACAAACTCCTTGTTCCTGAGCATTTTTCTCTTACATTTAGTCGTGCCTTTAGCTTTGATTTTACTTATAACATCTTCTGACACCTCTCTGGCTTCTTGTTTGAGCACTTTAGCACTGCAGCTAGCCATTTCAGCTTTTCTAACTATGGCTAAAATATCATTGAACTCAGCATCACCGTTGATCCATAACCTCTCCTGAATGGCAGGATCTCTTGCATGCATCACCACCTGATCTCTGATAAACTGATCTTGAAGATGATCAAATTTACAATCAGCAGCTAACTTCCTCAAGTCAGACACATACTCATCCACAGTCTCATTCACTTCCTGTTTTCTATGGAAGAATTTGTACCTAACAATTCCAATACACACCTTAGGCGCGAAATAATTATCAAAATCATTCACAATGGCATCAAAAACATTAATACCCTCACCCCCAAGAGCTTTTGTCATTTCCTCATATGCTTTAAGTCCACCTAGGCCAACAGAATGCAACAAAATTATTTTTTGTCTTTCTGGTGTCATCTTCCCATCTTCATCGATAGTGTATATAAAATTTAGAAAATAGGCTTTCCATTTAGTCCATTTCATGCAAGGATTCCCCCAGCAGGCCAAAAAGGTTTGAGGTGGTTGTAATAAGAAGTTTTGACTGGCCATGTTTGAACAATGTACTTACTTCACCCAGAAAGAACTGTAAATTCGTCTAAATACAGTGTCTTTTCTTCACCAAACAGAGGACTAGTTCACTGTATGAAAAATAGAACCAGATAGTGAATGATAAAACTTTGGTTACTAGCCGTGTCGGACAATTAACGATGGAAGGTGTGCGCGTCACCGCACGTTGCTGTAGAGAATTACTAAAAAAACACAGCATTAACAATTCCTCAATGCCTGTTATCCGTGTGGAAACCAATGCTGAGGTGTGCACATCACAGCGGGCTGCTGTAAAGTCTTACACGTAAGGTGCAGAACGATGCCGAGGTGTTTGCGTCACCGTGCGTTGCGGTTGAATCTCACACTAAAATGAACTAGTGTGAGAACGATACCCGTATTCCCAAGAGACACGAATAGAACTTCCAAGGAAACTGTGCATCCAATATGGCGGCACGCAAGGTCACGCAATGCGACCTTATGGCCGTATAAATGCGCCCCACAATGCAGTGCAAAGAGGGAGAGCCGGAAAGGGAACACTAGGGTTCGGCGGCTCCCAAGATTCCACAAATCGTAGAGCCAGAATGCCGGGGATGCACCCGGAACGCTTCAGAATAGACACTGCGTGTGCCAAGCACAAGCAAGAGGATATTCAAAACACGCCACAGACACAACCACAACAGTAAGATGACTAAATAAATCCAATATATCATATTTTGTAGTGTAGCTCCTATTTCCCCAATAGGCTCTGCGCATTGGAATAATATATCCTATAGGTTTGACATGGGACTAAGGTCAGTATGTCCCTATCGAGTATATTAAAGTTAATTACTTGTGCCAGCTAGCTCAGAGGCCACTAGAAACTCCTTGACAACAAGAAGGGAGTAGTTTCTGGCAGCCGCAAAACATGACCACTGTGTTTCCCTTTAGAATCAGAACGTGTCCCAGAGTCGTGGAAACAATAGATAACTATTTCACTCAGCTCAGTCGTGCATGCTTAGTTTTCTCCAAGTTACACAGAAAGAAATAGACGGGCGTTTCAATAGAAGATTTATTGAACAGTCTTGTTTCTGGTGTAAGTAAAATGAGCTGTTACGATCACAAGACAGTATGCGAGATAAATAATGTACAGTGTGAGCAGTAGAAATAAATAATACTGCGAGAGCATTATCTTTTAGTACATATGTTTTTACATAAATAACACAGACTAAAAATGCGAGTACTCATATGATGCGTTTCTAATCTAGTTCTACCCCAATGTACCTAACCTAACCTAGGTATATGATGAGGTATGAAGTAGGTGAAGTATTCCTTACTATGGTATACTAAGAGTACGCTAACCCCAGTATGCCTAGTATGCCAAGAGTCCCTCTAGGTTCTAGTCTGCTCCATACCTGAAGAATGAGAGAGGTAGGAATCTCTTTGCCAGACTCGAACTCCAACACCCCGCAAGGGAAGTCAGATCACTGGAAGCTGGACTCTCTGCGTGCAGGGATGACAGCGTCTTCTCAGTGCGTCAGGCCGGGAAACGGGCTCCTCTGAAGTCGAGGTCTCCTCTAGTTTACAGGAGGTAGGGAAGGTATATTTATACCTGAGAATTACCTCAGAATGTTAGCATTGACGTGAGTCGGACAGCGGAAACAGCATTCATACACCATATACTCACTTGGGCCTATACATTCACACTACACTAATACTTACGCTGGGTTTCAGATGTACTCTTTTATCAAAGTCCCTGCTACCAATTACCTTCTGATTGAAGAGTAATACCTTACCAACGGATCCTTTGCTAATTGGGAAGTTTAAAATGAGTGACATTCACTATAGAACATAATCCTGAAATAACCACTGAGTCAGGAAGTTTTAAAATGTTTATCTAAAGTTTTAGCAGAGTAAAATACAGAAAAACACGGTACTTGATCAGAATACCCAAGAGAAAGCATAGGAACGAATTCTGTAAAAAATGACAGTGTTTAAGGAAATAAGAGAGGATAGAGACAGCAGCGCAACTAAAGGTTGCAGTATAGTTACCTAAATGCGAGAACCAAGCCCCTTAGCCAAGGAGTTGGAAAAGATAGGACCCTGGAAGGATGAAGAGCAAAGACCTCCTTCAGGATCAGGACAGGACTGGTGACCTCTCTATAACGACGCCTGAGCCGTTCCCCTCTCTGGCACTCGACTTCTCTTCGATTCTCCCGTCTAATGGACTCCTGCCGCCCCCTCCTCAGGACCTCTTCCGGATAAGGATTCAGTCAGCAACCGATCAGCATGGCAGCCTGGAGCTCTTCTATATGTTCTCTCTTCTGTGGAATCTAGCTCTGACTAATTAACTAATGCTATATACTATTATACCCTTCTACGCCCATGTACCTCCCCTTAATGTTGCTAAAATATGGGACCACTACTTCTGATTGGGCAGGGACAGGGGTGGATTCTCGTACCATGTCAATTTTGGCCTAAATTGTAAAGCCTATTGTATTTAACTTCCCGCCCCTTCAAATTAATACATTCACTTTATTTCCCACCCGTCTCACGACAAATGTTATACATTTTACAGGAGAAGAGTAACATTTTGTCCGCCGGAAACATTGGGTACATCATCTTCGGCCAATAGGTCGTGGCCTTGGGAGACGTCCAAGTTGACTTCACTTGGCAGGCAGACAGGACACATGCGGAGAACCATCTGTTTCTCGAGTTTCAAGACACCAACCCAGGCCCAAGTTTACGGATTACTAAAAGTGCAAGAAGAAAATATTAAAATCACAAATAAAAAGTTTCACTGTATACCCACTTTCCCTACTCTATTCCCATTTAATTTTAATACTATCCTGCATTAGTAGCGTTAAGAAAACGACAATTTAATAATGACATGAGAGCAAGCTTAAGCATGTGAAAACATTTAGCGGCCATTTTAGTGCACACTGCGCAGAAGCAGAAGTTTCCCACCAAGCAAAGAAAGACGTCACACCATGTGATCAGGTTGCGACATGCGCATTGATTTTCCCGCGCTGTAGCGGCCATCTTGAGTTATGGACAAGCGTTATTCATTAGTAAAACACATAGGCAAGCGTCTATCCCTTTTGTGTTCGTGAATGCAAATATTAGTATTGACAGTACAAGTTTAATAAATTAATAATATGAGGAGGATTGCATACAAGCAAGTTTCATTTTTGAAACCTTGCTCCATCAATCCCCTCTCTGATGGCGTTTCTGAGCCATCAAAAATACTACCCTCAATCAGATGCCAACTTCTAGCAAATCGTTTCATTCTCATTTTTACTTTTTCTATTCTTACAGTCTCCTTTTAATTTCTTGTATAAATCACTTCTCCATTCTTCTAGTTCTATTTCGTCTAGTTTTCTCTTCTTTCCTTTTCCTGTCACTTTATATGTTCCATTCTTTCTACAGCATTTGCACCATATTGTTATTGCTAAAATTATTATTGCTATCCCTGCTAAGGGTACTAATATTTGACCTATAAGTCCTTTTCCTACATTAGCAAACCAGGTTCCAATTGACGAGATACTATTTGTCAATCTTTCCCATACACTATCAACTTCCAGTGGTTTAAGTTCCTTCTCAAGTTTAGTTATATTCTGAATATACGTTCCAATTTCTGCACTCTTATCAGGAATATAAGTGCAACAATGTTTCGTCTTCAATAATTTACAGACTCCTCCCTCTTTTGCCAATAGAATGTCAAGAGCAAGTCGATTTTGCATCACCATAGATCTAATCGCAACCATTTCCGTATTAATCATTAGAAAACCTCCAGCAGTATCCGTTGATAAATGATCAACCACTGTAGACAATTTGCATATTTTCCTTGAGTTCAGAATTATTCCCACTGAAGGTATCAATGCACCAAATATATCACCTACAATTTCTGAAAAACGAGCTCTTTTACTACGTATTAATTCATTATTGTTTTCATTGCTTCCAGTGTTTCTTTTTACGTGGTATATCTTTGGAAAAACTATTCCAAAATAACAACTTCCATACCACCGTGCAGGAAGCCTAAAGTAAGCCTTATTCCCACATACATAATAAATTCCAGGAAAAACTGAATCTGTTCCTCCTTTGAGTCCCCAACCTCCAAGAATTAAAAAATTGTGTTCACATTCACTGGTACCGATGAAAACGTTGTTATAGTCAGTCTTTAACCTATGTAGACAAATTTTCCCTTTCTTTACGAAATCCAGAGCCATAGCAGCTTGAGCTTTGCCAGGTGTGTAACTCCCTTCTTTTTCTGCCCAAGGTGGCAACTGAGCCTTATGCTCTGAAGCTTTCTTTTGAAAATCATGTCTTCTATCTTCTACTAAATTCAAAAATATCTTTTCTTCTTCTAATAAAGAACATGTTAGATTGTGTCTATGTGCATGTGTTATGTCTATTGATTTCATTGTTAAGAAAAACTCTCACATAAACTGTGCGTCTTGACTACTAAGCACTGGGTTCATACTCTTGCGAATCGGAACCTCAGAAAATATCACATCTAAGTTTGAATAATAATACTGTAGTCTACCTGTTCTATAAAATAAACTTGTTAATACACTACATGAGATGCCATATGTCAGTGGTAAATGATGGTATGTTAATCCTTCCGCTACTGATTCAGGTAATTTCATACAGACATAACAATTACTAACTTCCATTGTGTCTACATACTGAAACAATAACTTTGTGAAAACATTTAAACTAGTGTCGTTGTCAGCTACTTCATGATGAATTTCTGCCTCATCTTCTGCCATTAGTTCTACTCTATTACCCTTCATGTTTGCTGTCCTCCCTTTAGTTTCATTATTAATCTTCTTATCTATTATCATAAGGTAAGGAACTGCTACAATCAGTACTAGCCACACTATAAGCACTAATACTAGACTACATATGCATATTGCATAGCATCTCCTACAACAATTTCGTTTTGGTCTCCCAGTAACTCTATCATTTTAAGCACTGCTGCTTCCTCACAGCAAGTTTGAAAAATTCCATCTTCAAATATATTCATTTTATCCTCGGCTGCAGATGTTGTAAAGACTATTTCTCCCCCACCTTTCAGTGCTTGGACTGTCTGGGGTAATTTCTGTTCAATAATCTGTGAATTCTGAGTTTCTGAAATAAACCCTGCCATAATCACTCCTTCTGCAGCTCTTTGAACCTTTTGAGTAGGGGCCATATTAATTGGGACAGTCACAATTTTTCTAGGCATTGCCTGCGCATCTGTAGTTTGTGATATCTGGACTGAATCAGTCACATTTAAAGCAGTAACACCTGGAGGTATCACTGTCAGTGCTGAATCAACAAGTAGTGGGTCAATCTGAAATGTCTGCACAGTTCTTTCAATCTGTGTTTCTCTCTGTTTAACAGAAGCAGTAGCCACTGTAGTACTTACTAGTACACTATTTTCAGTATTTTTAATGGGAACCACATAAAGTGGCGGACACTCAGTTAACAATGCATCCATTATTTCATCCCCTGAATCATTATTTATTTGAAGCTTTTTATCATCATTAATTCCCTTCTCCTGCATCTGGTGCTTTACCTTTTTATCCTCACTTGCTTTGTCTCTTGCTGTCTTTTCCCACATGCTTAAGGCCTCAAATTGTGCAGCTCTAGATGGTGTCTTTATTTCACATAACACTTCCCTTAATTTGTCAATAATTTGCAATTCAAAAGTACCATCTTTTGGAAACCTCAAAGGACCTTCTTTTTCAGTAATCTTGCACCATTGGTGAACCCACATACATGAATTTTGTCCCAAATTGGTAGACATAAAATGCATAGGTGTTCCTTCAGGAGCATCACCAATTAAAAACAAATTTTTCACTTTACCTCCTAACAGCTTCTTTAAACCTTTAAACAATTCCATTTCTGCAATAGTTCAATGCAATTTCTTTTCTCTAATGCTGTCAGTTTCAATTTCAGTCAGTTTAACTCCTACTACTGACCCTCCACAAAATCTTACTGCAATATTTTTCTGAGTTTTCTTAATCAAAATTCTGTTAATAACAACATAAAAACATTCGCTACTCTGTCTGCTCCACTAAACAAAGGATAGATTTCTTTTCATGGCGAGTAACACATTCCGCTTACTCTTCACAAAGTAAGAACTTCTGTTTACTCTTCAAACACTGCGAGTAAATCCCTTCCGCTTACCCTTCACTCAAGCTCCAGATAAGACCTGTTACTTGGATACCCCTTTTGGGAAGTAGAGCCAGTGACTTCGCAGGTAAAATCCTTATGCTACCATTCACACTCACTTTTATATGATATATGGTCCCTGTTGTAACACTGCCAGCCCTACGTAGCTTCTCAGTATTACTTCCAACAGACGAGTAACCTCCTGCAGTGTGGCTTCCATTTACCACCCGCTATTCCTTTCCCGGGAATTTCCACAGGTGTACATACCTGTTTTTCCAGACAACAAAGAACAAGACACTAACTTACTTAACATGAAGAGTTAAAACATGTAATCAATAACCAATAAATCCTGTCCTATGAAATTACCAATATAATCAATAAAACCATCAATTCAAAATGAGCACAATTTCACCAACAGTCAAAACCCTTACTATTTTCAACACTTCAAAAATAAATCCTAGCACATTAACAACATTTCACAACCCTATTGATACTCACACCACTCAGCAATCGCCTTCTTGCATCACCTTTCAGTACTGCTTTGCCAGTCTTCAGGTTCTGAGCATTGGAGTCAGGAATCAGGACTTGGACATTTATCTAACTTGGGCAATTATTTCTAGAACTAATTTTCACAGATCAACTCTCTTCCTAAGGTCAATGGACTATTAATCAAATAGTTGATGGTGATATTAATAATCCTTAATCACCAAACTAATTGATAATAACCATCCTCTGCTACCAGAAAACTGATCCAGCGCAATATTAGCCAACAGCATTCATACACCATATACTCACTTGGGCCCATACATTCACACTACACTAATATTTACGCTGGGTTTCAGATGTACTCTTTTATCAAAGTCCCTGCTACCAATTACCTTCTGATTGAAGAGTAATAACTTACCAATGGATCCTTTGCTAATTGGGAAGTTTAAAATGAGTGACATTCACTATAGTACATAATCCTGAAATAACCACTGAGTCAGGAAGTTTTAAAATGTTTATCTAAAGTTTTAGCAGAGTAAAATACAGAAAAACACGGTACTTGATCAGAATACCCAAGAGAAAGCATAGGAACGAATTCTCTAAAAAATGACAGTGTTTAAGGAAATAAGAGAGGATAGAGACAGCAGCGCAACTAAAGGTTGCAGTATAGTTACCTAAATGCGAGAACCAAGCCCCTTAGCCAAGGAGTTGGAAAAGATAGGACCCTGGAAGGATGAAGAGCAAAGACCTCCTTCAGGATCAGGACAGGACTGGTGACCTCTCTATAACGACGCCTGCGCCGTTCCCCTCTCTGGCACTCGACTTCTCTTCGATTCTCCCGTCTAATGGACTCCGCCGCCCCCTCCTCAGGACCTCTTCCGGATAAGGATTCAGTCAGCAACCGATCAGCATGCCAGCCTGGAGCTCTTCTATATGTTCTCTCTTCTGTGGAATCTAGCTCTGACTAATTAACTAATGCTATATACTATTATACCCTTCTACGCCCATGTACCTCCCCTTAATGTTGCTAAAATATGGGACCACTACTTCTGATTGGGCAGGGACAGGGGTGGATTCTCGTACCATGTCAATTTTGGCCTAAATTGTAAAGCCTATTGTATTTAACTTCCCGCCCCTTCAAATTAATACATTCACTTTATTTCCCACCCGTCTCACGACAAATGTTATACATTTTACAGGAGAAGAGTAACATTTTGTCCGCCGGAAACATTGGGTACATCATCTTCGGCCAATAGGTCGTGGCCTTGGGAGACGTCCAAGTTGACTTCACTTGGCAGGCAGACAGGACACATGCGCAGAACCATCTGTTTCTCGAGTTTCAAGACACCAACCCAGGCCCAAGTTTACGGATTACTAAAAGTGCAAGAAGAAAATATTAAAATCACAAATAAAAGTTTCACTGTATACCCACTTTCCCTACTCTATTCCCATTTAATTTTAATACTATCCTGCATTAGTAGCGTTAAGAAAACGACAATTTAATAATGACATGAGAGCAAGCTTAAGCATGTGAAAACATTTAGCGGCCATTTTAGTGCACACTGCGCAGAAGCAGAAGTTTCCCACCAAGCAAAGAAAGACGTCACACCATGTGATCAGGTTGCGACATGCGCATTGATTTTCCTGCGCTTTAGCGGCCATCTTGAGTTATGGACAAGCGTTATTCATTAGTAAAACACATAGGCAAGCGTCTATCCCTTTTGTGTTCGTGAATGCAAATATTAGTATTGACAGTACAAGTTTAATAAATTAATACTATGAGGAGGATTGCATACAAGCAAGTTTCATTTTTGAAACCTTGCTCCATCAAATGAACCCCTAAGGAATAATGGTTCATGCATAATATATGAGTCCTTGAAGAAATCAATAGTCCTGGGCTAGGGAAACTCCCGCAGCCTAAGGGTCTGTTCTTCACGAACTCGTTGTGACGTTAGGGTGGACGGATGTCAGAGACCATGCCTGTATTTGGAGTGCACGGTTTAATGCCTAAATAAGGGCTGGGATTTTATGCCTATATAAGGGCAGGGCGAATTGTGCCTATATAAGGACATGATACTGGAAAGCCCGTTTATGGACACCCTTAGAGGAATACAACACCCACTCCACTTTCGTGTGTACGATAATACTAAAATGCTAAACATTTAAAATGCTAAACATTAAATGGAGTACTGCATATTAAAAAATATGTCCTAAAAGCATTAAAAAACATATTAAAAATGCAAAAGGTACTGTACCTATTTAAGCAATGCTTTTTCATTTCAGGCATATATTTAAAATAAAATGCAATATGAATGAAAAAAGCAGTAATATTTACATGTGACAAAAAAACGATCGATAAGTTTCTTAAAAATCAAAGTCATTTCATGTCATGAAAATTAATGAACTGTTTTAGACACACAAGATGACTAAGTGTCCGTGGAAGTACTGCGAAGTCTGTACTATAAGGCTAGTTCTACTTTAAGCAGATTGAAGTGCCATTTTCGTTCGAAAAAATGGGACAAAAGTTCAAATTTGGTAGAGTTCCAAGTTTTTGAAAAATGAAGGCCAAATTGTTACTGCAACTCTGGAACACTGTATGCTGAATCAGAGTCAGGTTACGGGTCTGGTGTAAACATGAGATCATCTATTTCTATAGACAAAACATCATCCACTGTAGTTGGTGTCAGCTGGAACACCTCGTGTAGCAGATTAATTGCACAGAGATGAGAAGCATCGCTTCCAGCATAGGTTGCCTCAGCAATGTTCGCGTCCGATGTTACCTCTGTGCCTGTAGATCTTTCTCGTACCTCAGCAGCAGCCGGAAGCGTCTGTGAGATCTCAATGAATGCTGACATAAGGATTGGTATCCTCTGGGGACAACACAGAGCATGGGCCGTTATCGGGACCAGCAGAGTATCGACATCCGTTGGCGTTGCTGATGGAAATGTTAGACAGGTGTCCAACACGCATTCTTCACCGCATAGCAGGCAGCGTAGAACAGGTAAGATGCAATCTTGCCAGATTGCTCTGAATGACAGGAACCAAGTTGTATTAAGGTCCCGTAGACGAGTCATGCCCAATAGCTGTACTATTCGCTCACGGCACTTTCGTTCAAGGAGAGCTTTCTCCATTTCGCTCGGAGTGATGTCTGCCAATAGGCTGGCCATAGCGCAATAGCAGGAAGAGAAATAGAATTCCGGCAACAAGTGCTAGAATTAATGGTATGCCACCAAACACCGAATGTGCAAAGTTCGGGATGATTCCGAGTATTGCCTGGAAAGGTGCTAACAGACCGGTACAGATGCTCTTAAATACATGTATAATTCCACTTGTATCAGACATGTTGAAGATACGTGTTATCATTTCTACGAAATGTATAGGGCAGTTTGTACGTATTAAAGTCTGTATCTCAGCCGAAGTCCTTGCTACTTGTAGATCATAGGTTTCTTTGGCCGAGGTCAAAGGCACTGTTTGCTGTAAAAGCATGGCTTTCATTCTGCTCAAAGTATCAAATCTTATAAAAGAGACGTTCAGCGAAGGCCATAGAGGCGACTCCCTGACTGTGTCTATTGGGGCAAACAATACTTGCATACAGCAAGTGACCCTGGAGTTGACTGTTACTAGATATGGATGCCTGGCAACATTCCGCAGCAACTCTGATCATTCAACATGAGGTAACTCCCATTAGAAAGTTGTCCAAACGTTGGATTAATCACAGCAGGTGGTGTACCCTGCTGATGGCAAGACAAATTTGCCACAGAACCATTACAAGCCCTGTGTAAAGAAATGTCCTGACATATAAGTGAACCGCTCAGTGCACGTTTACAGTGTGTATCGCTCAAAAACACTTCACGATCCCCACTCCAACATCTATATGTATACGGTAAATCCCAAGATGTCTTAATGTATTCCTTACCCAACCTTTCATATTTGCCTGCTTGCATTTGTCTGAGGCAATACTGAAACTGAAAAGTAGTCACAGGTAATGTTATTTTGCCATGAATAAGCCATTCTGTAGCTGGTTTTTCTGCCACTGTGAATGGTAACTTTTCCAGCTTTTCAATGCTCAGCACTGTATACTTTGCTCCTCTTTGTGCCAGTTCAATCTGTTTATCAGTTAGATTGTATTCTGCAAACAGAGCCGATGTGTTAATGAAACGCCAAGGCACATAGTCCGCTCGCAAAGATTGCAGCGTCCAGCTTAATAACATAATAGAACGTAATTGAGACTGGCCTTGCTGTAACATCGCCAAATCTTGTTCCAGTATTTCGATAGCAGAGGTTACAATGCCATCCAATGAATATATTCTGGAGGACAAAGTTGTTAACCCATTGTCGACCACAGAGAGTGTTTTCTCTAAATTAATACGATCAAGTTCACGTAGTCGTTCTGCGGCCTCCATCTATGAAACTTTCCATGCTTCATTATAGGCAGCATAAATGCCGGCATATATGAAACGTTTTTGACGCGGTTTTCTTGGTCCAAGCAAGAATTCCCTAAGGTCTGCGTCCTTTTTAAGTAAGGTTAAGTGTTGTTTCACATCCTGTAGTGTAGACTTATGCAGCCAATCGAGGCATAATTTTCCTACACTGTATGTTGTTACTACCCCTGGATGTTGTCTTTGGACGTATCTTGGGTCTGGCCTATTAGTAAAGCCCTGAGTTTTATTCAGGAATCTTTCATGACAGTTATTCGTGTCTGTGGGCCAGATCAACCATTTTTTCCAATCAGGATTAGATCTGTTGAGTTGTAGTATATTGTCAACTGTCACCACTGCCTGTGTATCGTTATCTCTGGCAGGTGTTGGTGCAGAAGGTGTGTTCATTTCTTTGATCTTGGCTAATCCAAGACAAGATGTTTGTTGGATGGTTTCATTCAAAAACATCATTTGTTCAGGGATGATGCAGGTTCTAAATAAAGCTTCTATCCCCTGCACTTGCCATTCTTTAGTACCCCACACAGTTTTTGTGTCTATTGTGTCTTTCCAAAAGTCGAAACCCTGTCTAGAAAGTTGGGCATTAAATAATTCAGAGTAAATCAGTTTTGTACTTGTTAACATAATTTTCAGCCCTGTCTTGTTTACATTTTTATAGTAAAACATTTCTGGATCAGATGTATTGTAACCTGAAAAATATGGAAACTTGTTGGCAAATGTTTTTGAACTACCGTGTGGTGGTGAAGGACAATGCTCCCATTGGTTAAACATAAACACATTTCTTTGATATGCAGATTTATGCAAATAATGATGACCATAGTGGTTATAACAATACATTTGTTCATAGTCTGATGAACCCTCTAAATATTCATGTTTAGAAAATGCAGCAGATTTTTCTAGGTCAAACATTATGTGATTCACAGTCTCAAAGTCCCAATCATCTGAATAGGTACTGGACGTAATTAGATCACTTAGTGAAATTTTAAACAAATGTGGAATGTTCAATTGTTCCGTCGGACCGAAGATTTCAAAATCTGTTTTGTCCCACACGATACCATCCTGTATAGGAACAGCTGTGATGTTCACTGATGACAAGTCTCTTGCCTCACGATGGGAAGGTTTATGAGGTTTCAAAAGTACGTTCACGTCTTTTCCTTCAGTGTTCACATGGATGTATCTGCCACTTATAAGCACGCTCACAGTTGTTACCAAAGCTAGCCAGAGCAGGAAAACAAAAAGTCCAGATGTAATCCAGAGTTCAATCCATGGAGAAACCAAATAAGTTTTTTTCAGAAAGTGAAGAAAGTCTTGTACTTGCTGCTTGAATTTTAATGATGCTGGCGTCGTTTCAGGTTCACTCGGATCTTCTGAGAACGTATCAAAGTTAATGAAATAGCCAGAAGCAGTTCTATCAATTGTTGTAATTGCATCAGGATTTGTAGAAATCACTGGAACCAGTTCATCACTTGCCACGTTGGTGTAGACAGGTGTATTTGGACGAACAGTTACTTGGTGTTCAAGAGGGATGAGTTCCATAGCGTTGTTGCTTAGTCCTCCATCGGTTACAGCTCAATTCTCGATTGTGATCAGTCTTTCAGTCTGAACCTCTTGGATAGTAGCGAGAGGAGTGCGTCTGCTACTAGGTCGGAGTCCACGAGGCCTACTATTTAGTATTGGCCACATACTGTGGTTTGATGAGGTCGATGGACACAAATCTTTTCTCCTTTCTTCCAGCAAGGGGCGGCAGAAGTACTGTTCTTGTTCCTTGAACTGCTAGGACAGGTACTGGTTGTCTGTAAGAAGGTCCAAATTCCTTCTTGTCCGCAATCTTTTCTCTGACTAGATCCCCAACTTTTGGAATCCAGACAGGCCTTGCTGGGACCGCCGATTTTTCCCCAGTGGTGGTTGGCTGTAGGAATACGTTGCTTTGTTTCGTTCTTAATTTATTGAGTTCCTGTAAAACAGCCAAACGATCTTTGATATCAAACGGATTATTTTCCACCACTGTGCCTACGTGTTCAAGGTCTGGTACCCACATTCTTGTCCCAAATAGGACCTCATACGGAGTGACCCCCCCTAGAGAACTTCTTGGCAGATTATTCAAAGAGCGTTGAACCCCACTAAGGTGTTTGACCCACCCATCACCCGAACCTAATACCCTAGCTGTTATAGACTGCTTTATGTCCCGGTTTTTCCTTTCCACAACCGAATTTCCCTCAGGATGGCATGGAGAGGAGTACCGCAATGCAACGCCCAGACTGGCCATGGCTTCTTTGTAAGGCCGAGAGCTAAACGCAGGACCCTGGTCAGAATGTAGCGTGCCTATTGCGTATGTGCCGATAAAGACTCGCAAATCTTTTATAACAGTTCGAGCGTCAGCCGAGTGCTGAGGCCATAACCATAGGAACCTAGATTCAGTATTTGTGGGAATGCCTTTGTCCAGTAGGACGCAGGCGCGTAGATAGGCTAATGCTGTCTAACAGTGGTGTCTGTACTGGGTTGCCGCATTTGCAGCATGGTGTCTGGTGGCTCTCTCGCTGTAATTTACAGTCGAGGCAGTTGTTGATGAATATGTGAATTTCTGTATTCATTCCAGGCCACCAGTACATCTCTTTTAACGTCAAAATTGTTTTAGAGATCCCTTGATGTGACAGACCCTCCCCCAAATGTGTTTCATAAATCAAGGCTGCTCTACGTTCCATGTTTGGAATTACCCTATCCCCCACTCCAGGGATTCGAGCAAAAGGAACGTTGTTCACATCAATTACATAAGAGTACTTGAGTGGAAACTTTTTTGTTAACGCTGCACTGCCGCCTTTGCTTGAAGCATTGACAGCCAACATTATCTCACCGTCTATTTTTGTTTTTGAACGAGTGATCGCAGCTACGGAAGCCGTCTGAACAGCCCCCTTTGCGGCTTCGTCAGCCAATGAATTCCCTGCAACGTGTACGCCATCACGTTGATGACTCAGTGTGTGGATCACGTGAGCCTTTGGTAGTTCGTTTTTCAACTGAACTACTTGTTCCCAAAGCATTTTGTGCTTTATTGTGCCAC
The DNA here is from genome assembly GCA_963921515.1 of Calotriton arnoldi. Classification (NCBI taxonomy): domain Eukaryota; kingdom Metazoa; phylum Chordata; class Amphibia; order Caudata; family Salamandridae; genus Calotriton; species Calotriton arnoldi. The sequence goes on along the minus strand of CAWUFW010001784.1, from coordinate 2,501,160 downwards.
CTTTCGCATCTTTGAATCCATTTTCAAGCCAGTTTTGTATATAGTCATTATACGACTGAACAAAGTAAAAGGAATCGCACACTATTAGTGTGGGGAATTCTCGATCTGTACTTTCAAGTGCCAGTTTGAATGCTTGTAGTTCAGCTCGCTGAGCTGTACAATCTCCTAGAGACTGAGTTTTTGTGACCATAGGTCTGAAGATGCCATTTCGCATGCAACCTTTAACGATTGCACACGCTGCACTGTAAGCTTGCTTACTCCCTATTGCGGGCTGTGCGGATCCGTCAGTGTAAATTATGAATTCGTACTGATCGAGAGGCAGAATTTCAGTAGGCAGAGGACATTCTTGTTCATATTGCAGGAATGCTTGTGTTTTTAAATCTGGATCAAAAACATATTCAACATCTGTTGCAGCAAGAGAATTAACCCATTGTATCCATCTTGGATGTAATGCTTTAGCATTTGGAATGCTAGCTTTTGTGACCGCTTCTAAAGCTGGTACCGGGGTTATGACAATAATGCGTTTCCCTTGGGCTAAGGCTCTTTCTTTTGCTACAGCGGTTTGAACTGCTGTTAGAATTTTTTCAGTTGAACTGAAGCGCATTTCCGCTTGTGTGTACAAATGGGATTTGTATGCGATTGGTATTTTCTCACCCTCATTGAAGGTTAAGTAGGTGAATCCACATTGACCCGAAATTATTCGGATCACCAAATTGCGTTGACTTACGCGTGTTTGTAAATGATTTGTTGCTAACATGTTAGCCTGGAGTGAACGCAAGATTTCTGTGTGTTCCTGTGTCCAGTTTCTGATCGAAAAATCAGGTTTGATTAATGCGTAGAGGGGTTTAACCCTTTCTGCGTAATTTAGAATGTATGTTCTTCCAAAATTTAGGAAACCCAGGATGGATTGTAAGTTTTTTAGCGTTTTTGGAGGTTAGAGCAGCGCACATTTCTCTAGAAAGTTAGCTGCCAAGCTCTTGCCTTCACTTGAAAGCTCATATCCTAGAAATAGGACATTGAGATGGGCAATTCGGGACTTTTTAAAGTTGAACTTGTAGCCCTCAGAGGCGAAACCCAGTATAATGGTGCTCACCCTGTTCAAGTGTTTTTCCAAGTCATCGTCCGTCAGATATATGTCATCGACATAGAACAATGCCTCATTGTCATAAATTTGTAGTAACTCCGTTACCCTCGCTGAGAATAAACCTGGGCTATTCTTGAACCCTTGTGGGAGTCGACAAAAGTGACGCTGGGTCCCCATTATGGAGAATACTGTTAAGTACCTGCTTTCACATGCTATGTTTTGTCAAAAGAAACCATTTGAGATGTCTAATGTTGTTTTATATTTTTTACGCACAATGTTATTCATTAATGCTGTGCTATGTGCATTTTGCACTGCAAAAGTTTTAGAACAAGTGTTTAAGTGTCTGTAGTCCAAAACTAGACGATATGTATTGTCTGGTTTGGAGACAGGAAACAAAGGATTGTTCATTGAGGAGGTGCATGTTTCAATCACCCCTTGGTATTCAAGTTGATCTAAGATCTCCCTGACCTGTTTCTTAGCTTCTTGCTTTATTGGATACTGCCGTTGTGCAGTTGGTTCATGTTTTAGATGTATTTTATGGTGAGGTGAGTCCTCATCCCATCCTACATGATTTTTATATAATGCTGGGGCCTGGGCCATTGCCCATTTCCTGGCATATGTATATCTTAGATGCATTGGTATATGGTTGGAGAAGGCAGGCATAATAATGTCCTCGCCATGTGGGCACTCCCTGACAAATTGTGGTGGCCAGTCCTTTTCTGCTAGAAGTATGTCATAGCCCTTTGATAGTCTTTCCCAAAAAAGTGCTTTCACCTGTCTAGGTTTGTCTCCCTCCATCCGGAGTGTTATTTCATATAACTTTTGTGGAGTACTAACCCTGGTGTCTACAGTCTCAACTGTGATGTACTCATTCAAGTCCACTATCTCCAGAAGTTCCTTCAGGTTCTGGCGAACTATTATGACTTCTGCTGCACTGTCCAGCATTGTCTGAGCCCATTCTCCGTTCTTGAGTTGTGTTCTCAGTATTCTCGGCATGTCTGATCTTTAGACCTGCTACTTTCTTTTGGAGAATTGAGGTTTTGCTTTAGTTTTTGGAGCGTGTTTGTCGTCTTTCGATTTCACGCGTTCTTCTCTAAGTTCCGATCGTCCTCTTCTTTCCGAAGTCTGTGAGGAGATCTGAAAGGGACGAGAGGAACGTGTATCAGTATCTTGATACCTATCAGGTTTTCTCAAATTATCCCTATTCCTGAGGTTATACCTCCTTTCAGAGGGCTCCTTTTGAGGAGACCTACCTCGGGATTGAGAATGTTTTTCGTTTGAATTTTGTTTAGTAGACTCCCACTTCTTTTTAGAAGATGTGGGAGTTTGTTTAATTGAGTCCTTTTCAGGACTTTCAGATAGTTTCGGTTTAACTGGTCTTCCACCCAAACTATCTCTGCCTAATTCTGCATAAGATTGGTCTATAATTCTGGGTAGCTCAGTTTGATGTTCTGTAACATCAAATTCCCTTAATTTTGGGCGGATCGCCACTGCTGTTGCCTCCCCTTTAATATTAGATAATATTATTGTTGAGACCTGGTCGAAATTTTTCAGTAATTTCATACCTAAATTTAGAGCAGGTTCTGCCCCGTATTCATTTTGAATTTGTTTCAGGACATCATGTATTACCGCAATTGACGGAATGCCATGTGTTTTAGTATAGATGGCAGCAAAGACTGAGCCCCAAGTGGTGCAGTCTTCTAGTTGTGGTGTGATCCCCATTGGTAAACTGATTGTCAGTATTCTGTGTTTCTCATACAGGCTAGTATTTGGAAATACTGCTTCGATTTGAGTAATTTTTTTAGCTATCCAGAAAGGAATTTGCTCACGTTTTGTGGGCATTTTACCCATGACTGCGTATAGAGTCTGTGGTGTAATTTTTAGTGTATGCCCCTGTTGGGGAGTTGGATTTGGAAGTGTTAATGGTTGCTGGACTGTGAAAGTCCGCATGACATATTGGACCAATTGTCTGTAAATTTTTATTAATTCTTGTATTTGAACAAGTAAGTCCTCATCTGACATTATATCCAGTTCAGGATGAGGTGTGTAGCCGGCTAGAATCGGCCATGTTGCTCCTGGTCTACCTAGTGGACCGAGCCTGGTAATGTTTCTGTGATGTTTTAGGGCGCCTTTAAACCAGAGCTGATGCTCCTGGCATGTTAATGGAATTTCTATATCCTCGAAAGGAATGTATTCCTCTGGTGGTTCAGCTTCTTTGTAGAAGTGAAGCATGTGTGTTACTGGATTGGATTCAGGAAATATTACCCATGAATAGAATACCTCTGTCTGAAAGGATTTGTGTGCCTCTATCACGAAAACTGCTCTACCTCCTCTTGGTGGTAGGCCATGTTTTATAAGTTTTAGAGTGATGGCTCTTCTTAAGTTTGGAGCGATGTCTATAACACCCTCCTCGGTTTCAATAAAACCTGTAATGTTATAAGCTGTTACAGCTGGCTGATCCGTATCTCCACCGTTTCCGGTCTCAGTATCGGAGCCAGGCATTTTGTTGTTTGAAAAATGTAGAACAAGTTTCAAGGAAACAAAGATAAGGTGCACAATATTTTGGAACACTCTATCCTTCAACGTCGAGCAAACCAAACAGCTAATATATAGGGTACTGCCCTATGTAGCCTTGGTGGATACCTAACCCTGCCCCCTCCAGACGTCTTTTGGAGTATATGGGTAGGGGTCTCTTGAGAGAAAAAGCACGGCTGAGTTACTCAGTATCTAACGTTGAATTACTGCCTTACCAAACCGTTGGGTGCCATGTAGTGTAGCTCCTATTTCCCTAATAGGCTCTGCGCATTGGAATAATATATCCTATAGGTTTGACATAGGACTAAGGTCAGTATGTCCCTATCGAGTATATTAAACTTAATTACTTGTGCCAGCTAGCTCAGAGGCCACTAGAAACTCCTTGACAACAAGAAGGGAGTAGTTTCTGGCAGCCGCAAAACATGACCACTGTGTTTCCCTTTAGAATCAGAACGTGTCCCAGAGTCGTGGAAACAATAGATAACTATTTCACTCAGCTCAGTCGTGCATGCTTAGTTTTCTCCAAGTTACACAGAAAGAAATAGACGGGCGTTTCAATAGAAGATTTATTGAACAGTCTTGTTTCTGGTGTAAGTAAAATGAGCTGTTACGATCACAAGACAGTATGCGAGATAAATAATGTACAGTGTGAGCAGTAGAAATAAATAATACTGCGAGAGCATTATCTTTTAGTACATATGTTTTTACATAAATAACACAAACTAAAAATGCGAGTACTCATACGATGCATTTCTAATCTAGTTCTACCCCAATGTACCTAACCTAGGTATATGACGAGGTATGAAGTAGGTGAAGTATTCCTTACTATGGTATACTAAGAGTACGCTAACCCCAGTATGCCTAGTATGCCAAGAGTCCCTCTAGGTTCTAGTCTGCTCCATACCTGAAGAATGAGAGAGGTAGGAATCTCTTTGCCAGACTCGAACTCCAACACCCCGCAAGGGAAGTCAGATCACTGGAAGCTGGACTCTCTGCGTGCAGGGATGACAGCGTCTTCTCAGTGCGTCAGGCCGGGAAACGGGCTCCTCTGAAGTCGAGGTCTCCTCTAGTTTACAGGGGCTAGGAAGGTATATTTATACCTGAGAATTACCTCAGAATGTTAGCATTGATGTGAGTCGGACAGCGGAAGACGTCATGAATGAACCCCTAAGGAATAATGGTTCATGCATAATATATGAGTCCTTGAAGAAATCAATAGTCCTGGGCTAGGGAAACTCCCGCAGCCTAAGGGTCTGTTCTTCACGAACTCGTTGTGACGTTAGGGTGGACGGATGTCAGAGACCATGCCTGTATTTGGAGTGCACGGTTTAATGCCTAAATAAGGGCTGGGATTTTATGCCTATATAAGGGCAGGGCGAATTGTGCCTATATAAGGACATGATACTGAAAAGCCCGTTTATGGACACCCTAAGAGGAACACAACAATTTGATACGACCTGATTGTGAATCCGAAAGGGCGTAGACATGCTCCGAAATGATGTTGCGACTTCCCCTGAAATAAACGTGCAGAAATATTCCTTGAGAAATTGAATCCATGTCAAATCCAGTTAACGCGTAGGTCTACCAGTGTTGCACTCGTCGCCACTTGTAAAGTCGAGTCGGACACCAAAGAGGTTGCAAAGCTCATTTATTCATAAATAGAAACACTGGTATGCAGCCAAGAACAAGGAAATCCATTTTCCTGCGTCCAGCTCCTAACATCCACTGTCAGAGATCTAGAATAGATTCTCCGACCTGGAGCAGGAGCTGACTCACGTCCATAGAACGTGGAACACAAATAAATATATAAAAACAAGCAATTATAAAACACAACATGGTGGCTATGCCAAAAGCCCACCTCCAGCATGTTCGAAAGACAGCAGTGTTGTGACACAGCGCAAGCTCTAATACTCAGTGAAACTGGACCTATGCCAGTGAGCAGAGGCGTATGGCGCACACCCTGTATTTATACAGCGCAACAAAAGAAACAAAAGAAAAACACACCATGAGCAAAATAAGTAACGAATGATCATGCGATAGCCTTACTGTTGCCAGTTGACCTACCTGATAAAGTCGTGTAGGATGCAGTGGTGCTGCCTCGTTTTAAGGGAAGAAACAATCTAGGCAACAAGTTAGGGGTTTTAAAAGTAATCATATGTGACTGCTGCCTGACTCCAAGTTGGCGGCAGTCTGAGACAGGGATGTGTCGAGTTATTATTGAAGTGGTGCATGGGAGGAGGGAAAAGTGGTGAGAGAGCAGCATGAGGGACGAAGATGAACTGTACAGAGCCATGCACTCGGCAGAAAGTAAAAGTGCAGGCAAAAGCTAGTCCCACAAAGAGTATTAATACAATACTTTGCCAATGGGAAACTGATAAGAGAACCACAGGAAGAACAGGAAATAGAACGCCTGCAACCAATAGAAATGAGGAACAGTAAAGTGACAAGCAGAAGGACCAATAGGAGGTGAAGGTGGGATGTAAGTCCCTTTTCAGATATATTTAATACAATAGATTTCACAAGCACAGGGCAAGCGCTGTGCAGGTGAAACCTAAAAAAGCAATATGAATCGGCCATAAGCGGCTGCTTCATAGTGCTATTTTTTAAACCACCCCATTATATACTACCACCCGCCCACATGATTACCCACCCCAACTCGAATACCAAAGCCAGTATCTATTGGCTTTGCCAAGGCTTGTTATTTCATTCTTTCAGTGAAAACAGAAGAAATGCTGCCTTCATCCACAATGGAAAGTACAAAGGGCCTTTTCCGCTCATTATTGGCTTTTTAGTTTTTACCTACTGCTGCTGCCACTGCTTTACACACTATCAGACGAGCAGTCATAGCCACTTAAACTTCCAAATTAACAGAGAATAGTGTACTATTAGTATGTGCATTTGCAGTTTTATTTGGAAAAAATGTAGTTATATTTTTAGTCCTTAATTAGTTATTGTTAATTATGCACTTTTCAGGAAATGGCGCTTAAATCTCCTTCCCTGAACAACCATAAAGTGTATATTTAGACTATTTGAATAAAAACATGTGAAGCGTCAAATGTTTTTGTCTGAAACACCATTTCTCATTGGTATGTGGGAACAGTAGTAGGCTTTGAAACACTTCCATGTATCTTCCACGTCAGAGCTCTGCTTCCATCAAGTCTTTAGAACAAAATAGCACCTCTATTTTCTCGCTAAATAATGTCTTTTGTTCTCATCACTAATGTCAATAGAACTCAAACTGCTGTCCAGCGGTCTGGCTTCAGACCCTGCATGTTATTGAACAGGAAAAAAACGCGGCCTTTTTCAATATTAGAATAATCAGCCCACGAGTGTGAAAGCCATGTCCAATAAACACACACACACATTAAAACTTTACATTCCTACCTGCCTCGCGCTCAGCTCTAATTAAGTCACAATGACAAACTAGCAACCCCTTACGTGGCTGAGACTTACAAAGTTAATAGTTTGATAATGTGTAAAAACAAAAACACAAACAATTCAACCAAAGAGAGTTTAAATGAAAGCAAGCAACAGGGCTTTATACTTCGACTTTGCAGATGATCGTGCCACTGGTAGGTACAGGATGTTTGTTTATCATGAGCAAAAAGGCAATTGCTGCCATCACCTCAACCACTAGTCACACTAGGCCCTTCTCCTTTTACAGTGCCATTATTGCAAAAACATATTTCTATTGCTAAGCTCTTACCAACACCTTATTTTGATATTGGTATTGTAGAACACCTTTCACTATACCATCACATGTAATTCCTTTTACATGCAACAAGTGAATTGCCCAAGCAAAATAAACCCTAGTTGCCATTTAAGCAGCATGCGTCCTGTTTGATAAGATCTAAATCTACATTTCTTTATTCTGAGGATCTTTAAACAATTTACAAGTAAATATACTAAATAAATTACCTTGTAGCAGCATTTACAAAACTAGCAAGTCCCAGAGCAACATTACTTATAAGCATGGTCTAAATTATTTCGATATGTCAGGGTCTGTGCGTAATCAAAACGCCCACCACTACCCTTGCAGAAGTTGGAACAAGGTCACTGAAGAACAGCTCACCTCCCCCTTCAGCAAAACCCCTCCACCGACATCCACGGACGCTAATACCTCAGCACGCAACCTCCACCGATGGATCTCCAATTGCGCTGATACTCTGGCTCCCCTGAAGAAAGCCCCAAGCAAGCGACACTCCAAGAAAGCCAGCCGGTTCTCTCCCACCCTTCATGGGTCCAGAAGCATCTGTAGATAGCTCAAGAAGAGATAGAGGAGCAGCAAGACCCCAGAAGACCACTCAGCCTTCAAGACCGCTGTCACCGCACACCACCACCTCATCAGAACAACTAATAGAGTGGCGCAACAAGAAAGGATCAATGCTAACGCACTCAATAGTAAAGAACTTTTTGCCGTAGTCAAAGAATTCGCCAGACCCAGCACAGAGACAGCAGACATCCCGCCCTCCCAAGACCTCTTCAACAACCTCTGCACCTACTTCCACCGGAAGATTAAGGAGATATACGAGAGCTTTGACAGCATCAAGACCCAAGACCCTCCCACCGCACCTGCAGCCACCGCACCCTACGACACCGGACCTCAACAGACCCTACTCAGCTGGACTCCCCTCACTGCTGACGACACCCTCAAGATCATGAAGAGCATCCACGTCTGAGCACCCTAGGACCCCTGCCCGCACCACATCTTCAATAGAGTCGTCACCACCATAGCCCCCGAACTCTGCCACACCATCAACTCCGCCACTTTTCCGGAAGACTGGAAATACGCAGAGATCAACCCCTTGCAGAAGAAACCCTCTACCGACCCAACCGACCTCAAGAACTTCAGACCTATCTCTCTTCTCCCCTTCCTAGCCAAGGTAATTGAGAAGGCCATCAACGCCCAACTCTCCGAGTTTATCGAAGCAAACCACATCCTGGACTTCTCTCAATCCGGCTTCCAAAGCAACCACAGCACCGGACAGCCCTCCTCGCCGCCATTGATGACATACGCACCCACCTCGACCGAGGCGAAACTGCAGCCCTCATCCTCATGGACATCTCGGCCACCTTCGATACTGTCTCTCACCGCACCCTGAACAAGACTCCACAACGCCGGCATCCATGACAAAGCTGTGGAATGGATCCGCTCCTTCCTCACCGGCCAAACACAGAGAGTCATACTACCACCGTTCCAGTCGGAACCCACAAAGATCAGCCGCAGAGTGCCTCAGGGCTCCTCCCTGAGCCCCACTCTCTTCAACATCTACATGGCCCCACTCACAGCCATCGTCAGGAACCACGGACTCAACATTGTCTCCTATGCCAACAACACCAAGCTGATTCTCTCCCTCACTAACAAACTCACAGTCGCCTTCCATGACGGGATAAATGCTGTCACCACCTGGATGAAGAACAGCTGCCTCAATCTCAACTCCGAGAAGAAGAACGTCCTCATCATTGGCTCCACCCCCTCCACCTGGAACGACTCCTGGTGGCCCACAGCACCCAGTTCCCCCCACACCCACTGACCACGCACGAAACCTCAGCATCATCCAGGACTCCTCGTTCCCCATGAAACGCCAGGTCAACGCTGTCTCATCATCCTGCTTCCACACGTTATGCCTGCTCCGAAAGATCTTCAAGTGGATCTCAACTGAGTCAAGCAAGACAGTCACCCACGCATTCATCAGCAGCAGAATTGACTACGCCAGTGCACTCTACGCCGGCTACCCCCAGAAACTCCTCAAGAGACTGCTGAACATTTGGAACGCCTCCGCTAGACTCATCCTTAACATCCCCTGCCTCAGCCACATCACCAGCTACCTGAGAGACCTCCACTGGCTCCCAGTCAACAAAAGAATCCCCTTCAAGCTCCTCACACACACCTACCCAGCCTAACACGATGTGGGCCCTGTGTACCTCAACCACCACCTCGCATTCCACGCACCCACCAGAGATCTCCGCTCTGCCCAACTGGCCCTGGCTACTGTCCTACGTACCCGCAAGACCACAGCCGGAGGGAGATCCTTCTCCTACCCCGCAGCAAAGACCTGGAACACCCTGCCTCTCTACCTCAGGTCAGGAAGGACCTCAAGACCTGACTCTTCGACTGAAGCACAGCACCTTTGACAGACCAGAAGCTCCCACCCTAGTGGCTTGAGACACTTAGGGGTGAGTAGTCGTGCTTTATAAGCCACTTTATTGATTGATTGATTCATACAACATTTGCAATCTTTCTATATGTTGGCCCAAAGTAATGTTTGTACTGCTTTATTCTTTATAGCATCTGAGACTAATATAAGGCAAACTGTCACTTTAACAAACATAAATACCTGCTGGTTTAAATCCAGTGCAGGCTGGCAGCTAACTTTGTATTTCATTTATCTTTTACCTTGGAGCTCTGTTTCTTTCAAGTCTTAACCAGAATATAGCAACGCTTTAAAAGATATAAAACCCAGGCGTTAATGTCTTTGCCAAAGCAGGTTTCATTAATCATTTTACCTGCGCCGGAGTGCCGTGGAATCCTTTTGTGAGAATAAATAACAATATTTTATGACAACGTGCGGCAAATCGCTGTAACGGAGCACCATCTGCGATCTGGCAGCCTGAGGGGAACTCGCCAAAAACAGAGTGGATATATATATATTTTACCTACTGGCAGTAGGTAGTTATAGTTAGGACCATGTTTACACAGAAAAGAGTTTTTTGACTTGCCTATATCTATGGCGCTGGTTGGTGAATCTTCACGAAATTTTCCAAAAGAGTGTGCCACTGATTTTAGTTGTGCATGGAAAGTTTTGGAGTGATCCATCATGCGGGGGCTGAGAAAAAGGGGGCTTAAAAAAGTGTGTTTCCCATGTTAATTCCATTGGGATTTTGAACCAGACTACTGCCCGAACCTCTGAATGGAATTGAACTAAATTTGACAGAAAACTAGCTCTTTGTCCAGAAAGTGCCCTTTTTGTTATTTGGTGTAAATCCATTCAGTAGTTTTTGAGATATTAAATGAATACCAAATTTGTGTATCTAGGGACGTGGATCCTCCAGGGATCTGACAGTCCCTGTGGTGATATCTTATTGGTTTGCCAGCACTTCAACCAGGAAGAGTCGGCAGCCATCTTGGTACTCGGCTTCAAAAAACATTAGAAAAAAAGAAAAGAGGGTAAGAGGGCAAGGTAAGAATAACCTGATGCCCTTGCATTTATTTTCTTTTTCCGCAGGAATCATAGGCAGATCCATGACTCCGGCAAAAATTTAAAAAAGAAAACTAGCCCGTGTTTCTGCTCTTGTTTTTTATGAGCCCCTAGGTGGGCCAGGTCACGGCGGCATGGTTTTTAAATTTGAAATTGGAGGGGAGCGCATGCGCCCCCTCCGCACGGGAAGCTTTTTCCCGGAAAATGCCACCATCATCACCAGGGGGTAATATTTATAATAGGAGAGGGCATGCCCCAGGACCACCACCTCCCTGAGCTTTTGAATTAAAAAGAGGGGGGACACGTAGACCCCCCCCTTACTCTGTAATTGCCCCATTGATCACCATCTCACCAGGGCACAAAAGAACAGAGAAAAAAGAAGGGGGGCCACGCAGCCCTCGTCCCGGGCTATATTTAACCCTGGTGACCACCACCTCCCCAGGGCATGGCCAAACTGAAAGGAGTAAGGGGGCCACGTGGCCCCCCATCCCAGGCCATATACGGCCCTGGGAACCACCACCTCCCCAGGACCAGCCTGTGGAAACAGAAGGAGGGGGCCCGCTCTGCAACCCTGCGGAAGCAATTAATGGCCCTGGGGACCAGCACGCGCCAGGGCCGCCTCCCTATGTCCCGGGGTTCTCACCCCTGGGACATAGCTGTGTGCTCTCGCTTGGCTGGAGCTTTGACAGCTCCCACCAAGTGAAAGCAAACACTAACTCCACTCTCAGCAAACGGGAGCTGTCAAACTGCTGCCGCTTGCTGGGAATAGAGTTTTCATCTCTTTCCCTGCCTGCTGTCCAGCGGGCAAGGAAACAGATGAGAGGATTGCTCCCACACACAGGGAACTGCACGTTTTAGCAGCTCCATGCGTGCGGCAGCAATGCCAGGGACCACAAGGGTACTGAGGCTTCCCCCGCTGTCCCTAACACTGCACACTAGGTGGCCTGGGTGGGCTCCAGGACACCCAGGAACTGGAGGCCATGTGATGGGGTCCCAGGGCCAAAATCAGCCCAGGGAGGGGGAGCCACATGGCCCACATCCTCTCCCAATAATTCACCGGGCTCCGGGAGATGGGTTCCCTGGGGCCAAAATTGGCCCCCGTCTGCCAACGGGAAGCACTTACATATATAAACATAGCTGGTTCCCCAGTTGAAGCTCACTTCTATAAAGGACAAATGATCCTGACCTCCTGGGATTGACAAAGGCAAGGCAAGTGTGTTTTCTAGGCTGTTGCACATTGAAAGACGACCTGAAACGCTTCATGGAGGTGCATGCATCATTGATCTATTGGACCACAATCTGTAGTGACTGTGACAAGTGGGTTATATATTGTCCTTGCCTGATGAGAGCAGAGTCCATGGTTCTCCCTTTAAATTACTATGAGTATTCAAATATCCAAATCACTTGGAAGCTTCACCCGTTTGGCCCTGCCCACCTTGGTAGTATGCAATGATCTACCCGCCTTTTGCCAGGATGATGGACAGCTTAACAAGAGGCCCCCCAGTGCATTTCTCACCGATTTTAGTGATGCGTTCTTGATGCTGAGGAATATGAGGACATCTCCACCAAAGAAAGAAGCACTTAAAAAGAAGGACCCTTGTTTGGTGGAGATTTACCAAAAGTACTCTTGTCGTCTTCTTTATAGGAAGATTCATGTTTTCCCAAATTTCTGAATAAAGACACACGAGGAACAATCACATTGCCAAAACGTACACAAAGTCACTGGTGACATTTCCTAATGCTCCGTTGTGCAGCTGTAGTGTGGAATACGTACTGGACATTTACACAAGGAGGTAGCACTTAGTAATTAACCAGTAGAAAGTACTCCACTTGGGTAGATATTTTGTGTAAAACTGTGAACTGTTTTTGGATAAAGGGGCAGGTATGGTTCTGTTGTGGCACAGTCACTGACACAGCTACTAAACACCCACACAGATACTCAGACAACCACTCACACACTTAGGCACTCACACACCCACTGACAGACCAACTCAGACACTGATACACCCACTTACACACCCACTCACAGACCTATTCAAACACTCTCACATGCACTCATAGACCCATTCAGACACTGATGCCCCCACTCACCGACACACTCAGACAGTCTCACATCAACTCAGGCACTCATGCACCCACTCACAGAACCCATCAGACACTTTCACAGCCACCCACAGACCCATTCAGACACTCATGCACCCTCTCACAGACCCACTCAGACATATACACCCACTCACAGACCCAGTCAGACACTTATGCACCCACTTACAGAACCACTCATACTCTCTCACACCCACTCACAGACCTACTCATGGACTCAGGCACTGACTCACAGACTCACTCAGAGACTCACACACACACTCTCAGACCCTCTCAGAGACTCATGCACCCACTCACAGACCCACTCAGACACTCATGCACTGCGCTTATGGAGACACTTGTAAACCTACTTAGGCACTCACACACCCCCTCTCTGACCCATACAGACACTCACTCAGACACTCATGCACCCATTCGGATACCCACTCAGACACTCATGCGTCCACTCAGACACTCATGCACCTACTCACACACCCAGTGTAAACACTCACACACTCACTCACACACCCACTGAGACACTCCTGCACTCACTCAAAAATTCACTCTCAAAAGTTACAGATTGCAGTTAGGAAATAAACATTTTTTTAAACCTTAGAAATTCACTAAAAAAAACAAAGGTTACAGGGACGTTATAGCTAGGAAATAGAATTAAAAAACCTTAGAAATTCACTGAAAAAAACAAAGGTTACAGAGAAGTTATAGTTAGACCCAGATTTCACTCATTCAAAACCATATAAATTCAGCAATTATAGTTACCTGAGCTAAATATAACTTACACCACCGCAATGCACTGCTTATGACCTCACATATTACTTCACTCATGACATGGTCAGTGACATCACTGATGATATCTCAAATGACATCAATGATGACATCACTGGTGGAATCATCCACAGAACCACTCACACCATTATACACCCTCTCATACACCCACTCACACATCCATTCACAGACCCATACAAGCACTCATACAACACTCACTCATCCATAGAGCCAGTCATACATCTACTTACTCACTCATAAAGCCACTCATACAACTACTTACTCACCCATACAGCTACTCATACAACCAGTTACTCACCCATACAGACACTGACACAACCACACATTCACCCATACTTCATCTCAACACAAGCACTCACACACCTATACAGGCACTCACACACTCACAAAAAACACTTACATATTCATTCATACATCCATACAAGCAGTCACATATCTGCTCACTCACCCATACACCCTTTCACACAGACACTCAATCTCTAATATAGCCACTCATACACCAACTCGCTTAACCAAATACCCACTGAAATAGCCACTCACTCGCCAATATAGCCACTTACACAGCCAGTCACTCACTCATACATCCATTCACACACCCTCTCACTCATCCATACAGTCACTAACACACCCATTCATGCAGCCACCCACTCACCCATATAGCCACTGACACACCCACTTACTTACCAATGCAGCCACTCACACAGCCACTCGCTTACACACACAGCTACTCACACACCCACTTATATACCCATTCAGACACTCACACACCCACTCAGTGACCCATCCAGACAGCTACTCATACACCCACTCACACATGGATACACACAGCCACTCATAAAATATATGCTAGAAATCATTTCACTTAGTAGTACACAAAGTATAATAATTTAATTTTTGTGGTGCCTTGGTATATATGTTTAATACTCATAAACTTTTGGAAAACACCCACAATCACTGGATGATGTCATGAGTGATGCTATTTGAGATGTCATCAGTGATGTCATGAGTGATGTTACTGACCATGTCATGTGTGATGTCATATGTGAGGTCATAAGCATTGCATTGTGGGGGCGTAAGTTATAGTTAGCTCAGGTAACTATTACTGCTGAACGTCCCTGTAACCTTTGTTTTTTTCAGTCATTTTCTGAGGTTTTTTTTAAAAATTCTATTTCCCAACTATAACCTGCAACCTTTGAGAGTGAGTGTAACCTTTAGTTTTTTTCAGTGAATTTCTATGTTTTTTAATGTTATTTCCTAACTATAGTGTCCCTGTAACCTTTGTTTTTTTTAGCGGCTGTATATAAATATATTTCTGGTCACCCTCAGCAAACCCAGGAAAAAGCGGGCAGTCCAGACAGTGTGTCTCATTACCAACTTTTTATTGGCAGCAACTCTCCGAACACTGACCTGTTTCAGCTTGCATCAGCCTTTCCCAAAGTGTACAAGCCCCATCACCACTAAAAACATTTATGCAACATTCTCAATAGATATGGGAAACATACTCCTATTGACCATAACTTTGTTGTGATGTTGGAAGGCAGATCCACAGAGATCACCTCTTGTGCTAAACAATAAAATACATTTCAAAACCACATTATGTATTCATATCATGCGAGACAATTTTTCCGACCTACACTGACTGTAAATGTCAAAGTAATGATCAAATATTCAAATATATAAAATATCAAATCTTCCATCTTTGATATGCTTCAAGGTTACAGCCATGTCAGAAAAAGTCTCTTAGCGACTTAAGTGAAATTAGTACTTTAAGAGAACTAGTTAATACTGGAAATTCACAATTGATGGTGACATTATTCACCCGCTATTGGGAGAAATGGAGGCATTTCAAACTCATATCGGGCAAGTGCCCTTTTCACAATAATTCATTTTCTCCCTTTCAGTTTTAAATTTCAAACTCTGAATAGCATCCCCATTTCCATTTACAAGGGTTACCCCCAATTCCACATTCTTTACCTCCAAAGCCCAAATGGACAAACATCACATTATCACAATTACATTGGATGTCAAATATACTTCTGTATGTCATAACACAAATGTCACATTTTGAGCATTTAAGAAATATACAGATATTGCCAACTCACTAACACCACTAACCTATAAATTGCTTATGGTTTTATTCATAACTGCAAAAAGAAATGTGCAAAGTAACGCAGTTATAGCAGCAGCACAATTTCCACATAGTTGCATGTTCATATAAGGTGCCAAATCTACGATTACCATAGCAGCATGAATAATGTGCAAATTACGCAATAATAGCAGCAACGAATAGTATGTGCAACTATGCTGGGGTTATCAATGGCTAAAAATGCAACAATTCCTTAAAACTTCTTAAAACTAGCAGCTAAGCAGATAAAACATACATACTTATTTAAAAAAATCTCAATCATTACAGCTAAGTTTAGCTACTTACATTTAAATGGGTTATTCGCCCAACATGTACTTCCATCTCCTCATCTCTGTTCAAGCCTGCAGGAAATTTCATATGTAGATCTAAAATACACCTCGACTGTAAACTTCTCAGTTGCATCACTCTGTTGCCACCCCTCACATAGGTTATAGAATCATAAAATGGGTATGGTACATAGGAAAGTGTATTTTCTCGGAAAAAACCCACGTACAAGTGGCCCTATATCTTTTAAATGATTTAGGCCCTCATTGCAAGTTTGTTGGGTTTTGGTGACAGGAATACCACTGGGCCCAAATCTCCAATTCCAGTTTATATTCCCACATTATAATCCCTTTGTGAATACCAGGTATAATTCAGTAACTTATCTGGGAAAACCAGGTCCAGCTCTGTGTGTTTTACTCTGAGCACTGACAAATCTGCAGACATTTTCTCTGCAGACATTTTCTCTGTGCTGAGAGACAGAAACGGTTTGACAATGGATTGAGCAGGAGGTCAAGGGGTCAGAGCAGTCAGGACAGGATAGAGGTATGACGGTGGAGTATTGTCTGCTACACTATACAGCAGAAAAGGGCATGCTGGGGCCAGGCTCTTCTCCTGCCCACAACCCCTTTTTCTGCATCACGCACACCAAGTGAAACCAGCTTTGGTGTCTCCAGACCCAGACGAATTGAATCCAGAAATGCCAGAATACTTGTAATGGGTTTGGGCGGTAGCCTCCACAGTAAAGGCTCTAGATGGGGTACCAACACTTCCAATGAAGACCTATTTGTGTTTCCATGACTAAAATGCAGGTAATTGCACATTGCACCTTGAAGTTAATGCTGCATAACAGAGCCTGCTGAAATTTTTACAAAGAAGTACAAGTTCCCTAAAGACATAGAATGAACATAGGTTTACTGCGCATTTTAGTGGCACAATTGGAAGGTTTGCAGAAATTCAGTGCACCACTGCTTTCCCTTAATTTGTCTGGAAAACCAAGACCATGTGGTAAGGGTTGATGTAGAATCATCAGAATTTATTTAGTGACTACAGAGGAACAAACAATGAATAAAGCAAAGAGATTAGCCCATCAATGCAATCATCGATAGTATTAAATCAATAAGGAAGCAGTAAGGCAACCACCAATTATCCCAGGCCCCAACCTTCTAAGGGAACCCTTGCAATGTGACTGGGACAGTCAGAAGTCCGGCCAAAGATGGTGAGCATAAAAAAGCAGTATCTCCCTGAATTTGACAACTGGGTATGTCCACTATTAACACTTACTCTCTCTGGCAGTTGGTGACAATTAAATTCTGCATAATTCTGTCTCAAGTCTCTCTCCTTATTTTACCTCCCCTCTTTTATGTCACCACTCTCTCTTTACTTTTCTTTGTCTGTCTGAGTCCCTCTCTTCTTATATATAGCTCTATGTATTTACCCACTTTGTCTTTTACTCAGCTCACTCTACTTCATTGATATCTACTGCACCATTTTCTCAAAGCACCCCTCTCCAACACACCTTCATTTACCTCTCTCTCATAAGCTCACCTCTCTCTATACCACTCACAGTGCCTATATACATCTTATAAACATTTTAATTGGACTCCCTCTCTACCTCATCTGTTTGCCTCACTGCTCTTTTTCCAACTCACCTTACTGTGTCTTTCCTCTATCTCTTCTCTTGCAACCTCATCTGTCTCTTGACCTCAGCTTTCCATTTCTCTTGACCTCAGTTCTCAATAGTCTCTCTACCTAGCTCAGCATTCTCTCTACCTCGCCTCTCTTCCTACCACATCTTGCTCAACCCCACCCCTCTCTCTCACACACTACTGAACCTATCAGTTTACCTTGTCATTTATTACCTATCTCCTCCATCCACCTCCCCTCTCACTCCTTCTATCTCTTGTCCCTCTATCACACCTCTTTCACTACCATAATATATTCTCATTACCTCTCTTTCTCTACATCTGGGTCCTTTCTACATTAGTAGGTCCTTTCCCTCAATCATCTCTCTCTCTGAATCACCTTCTCTATTTTAACTTTGTACCTACCCAATCTCTCTCTAGCTCCATCCTCTCTACTTCTCCTATGTTTACGTCACCTATCTCTGAACACACCTCTATCCACCCCACCCCTCTCTACCGCTCTACCACATCTCTCTCTTCCACTCTCTTTGCCAATCGCTACTAATTTAAACACTGTACCTCAAGTCTCTACCTCATTGCTATCTGTGCATTTTACTGCTACACTTCCATTTCATCTCCCAGTATCTTCATCACCTATCTTAACCTCATCTCTCTTTACCTTACCTCTCGCACCCTATCCATACCTCTATACCGCACTTTTCTTTGCACCAGCTTTTTATCTGCCTCTCAGAACTTTCTATCTATCTCACCTCTCCCACTACCACCTCTTTCTCTACCCACCTTTCTCTCTCACACACTGTCTAAGCTCTCATTTTACCTTATTATGTATTTGCTATCTCACCTTTTGAACTACCCTCTTGCTCCTTCTATCTCTACCCTTCTATCTCACCTCTCTCACTACCTTACTCTATTTGTGTTACCCCTCTTTCTCTATCGGAGTGTTGTTTCTCTAGTATTACTGTTGGACCTGGCCCTTTTATACAGTCACCCCAAGATTTTTGCTTTCTATTGCTGAACCTGTTTCAGTTGGCCCACCCTATCCTTTTATGTGCAGATTTCTCCGCCCCGACTGTGGAGTCTCCACAGTTGTAAATTACTATTAACTCACAGTTTGTGAATAACAAAAATAAATTGTAAATTTACATAAAAGTGTAAGTTTAACTTTCTGAATCAGGCCCACAGTGTTTATGGTAGAAGATGTGCAGAAAATAAAACAACTTTCAGATAATGTATTATTACAAACAAACAATGACAGTGAAGTTCATATTCAGGTGCACAAGATTTAATGTTAATATATGACTGACTCTGGTTCTCTTATAACTATCTTACACTGATAAGGGTTGAAAAGAAAGGAATAGAGTTGGATGAATATTTCTTAGCGTAATTAAATTTCGAATTTATTCCACCATTGTTAGGGTATATATGGCTAGTGAAGAAGACAATATTTTGGGTTGGAGGAATAAGAGGACATTAAAAATAAAATAAAATCTGTGTGCCAACTCACCAGTTACATCAATGTCTTGTGAAGAGGCTACTGAAAATGTAATGAAAATCAGAAGGATGTGTTTTATGAGAATAAAGGGGGTTAAGAATTAGGTGAAGGTAAAGCAAGGGACAACAAGAACAATGCACAAGTTAAGAGATTCAGGGGCAGATGTATCAAACGATTTTGAGGTCGCAAAAATAGCGATTCGCTAAAAAACAGCGTTTGCGACCTCAAAAAGCAAGAACCCGATGTATGAGCAATATTCGCAGTGCAAAATAAGAAATCGCTAAATAAGCGATTTCCTATTTAGCGAATTCTTAAAATGTGCGTATCCCTCTTGCGAATTCGCAAACAGCTCCAAAATGTTTGCGACATACGCAAATTGCGAAATCGCTGTGTAAGGAATCGCAATGCAATGTATCAAAAAATCGCTAATAGCAAATCCTAAGAAATCGCTATTTAGCACCATAGAATTAACACCAACACAATCCAGGTGGTAACCAGGTGCAAGCTATATTAAGAGGCCCACAATGCACCAGCCACTTCCACAATGGCTTCACTGTACCTGATAGCAAGGAGGCTGCGACTGCGTGCGGCAGCACAGAGAAGGATGCGACAAGAACGGGTGTTTAGGGTGCGCATCACACTCTTCATGCAGACTGAGGAGGAGATCCACAACAAGTACAGGCTGGACACAAAGAGCATCCTGGACTTGATAGAGGAGCTGAGACCCCACATGGAACACCCAACAGGCAGGACCCAAAGCATACCAGCCCATGTCCAGGTACTGTGCTCACTGCACCTGCTGGCCACAGGCAGTTTCCAAGGGGTGATAGCTGTGGCAGGTGGGGTGTCCCAGAGTTGCCTGTCACGGTTCTTTCGTGCATTCCTAGATGCCATGGTACAAAGGCTACGCAACCACATACAATTCCCCACCACACAACAGGAATTACAACAGACACAACTGGACTTCTACCAGATTGCACACTTCCCAAACGTAATTGGCTGTATTGATGGTACCCATGTGGCTCTCACACCCCCATCAACCAACGAATATGTGTACCGTAACCGCAAGTCCTACCATTCGCTCAACATTCAGATTGTATGCAATGCCAGGCATCTCATCACGGACATTGTTGCCAAATTCCCAGGGAGCAGCCACGACTCCTTCATCTTCAGGCACAGTGGGATATACGGACGTCTCACTGCCGGCGAGTTTGGTGAGGGCTACCTCCTAGGTAAGTGCATGTCTGACCTCCCATATACAGGTACATCACTGGTCTGTGGGCCATTGACTGACCTCTCATGATTGTCCCTGCAGGTGACAGTGCCTATGCGGTGCGAGAGTTCATCCTGACGCCATACCTGAACCCAGCCAATGCCAGGGAGCGGCGTTACAACCGTGCTCACAAAGCAACACGATGCATAATAGAGCGGACATTTGGCATCCTCAAAAGCAGGTTCCGCTGCCTGCATAAAAGCGGTGGCGCACTCCAATACAGCCCGGAGACAAGCTGCAAGATTGTGGCCACCTGCGCAATGCTACACAACATTGCGGTGAGGAAAGGCATCCCAGTCGAACTGTCAGACAGTGACACTTCTGACGATGAAGACCCATGCCCCCTGGAAGACCTGCAGTTGGATTTGGGGCAGCTGCGGGACGACAGAGACGGGATGAGATAACCCATAACTACTTCTAGGTTAGTAATAATGACATGAGGCATGTGTTATTTGGTTTCAGGTCTGTGTTTATTTCAGCCCTTACATGCAGGATAGAATACGTCACACAGCCTGAGAGACTCCATGCAGCCCACTATGTGTAGCACATGTTATGTCCACAGTGCAGGTCTGTGAGCAAGCAATGGGTTACCTCACCCTTTGGCGTAACTCAGTTTGGCAGCTCATCTTCTCCTGTTGCGGCCTGCTGGTGCCTGCTCTGGGTGCTGACTGGCCTCCCATGACTCCACATGTGTAGCTCCCTGTCTCCCACTGCGCCGTCTTGGCACAGGCACTGGTGGTGTAATGCTGCTCCTGCTGGATACCTCCTCGCTATCCTCTGAGACACGAAGTGCTGGGCCACCTGTGTTGGCTGTCTGCATGTGTTCCACGGCACTGGTGACCAGCACCAGGCCTTTCGCCACATCCTGGCAGCAGTGGGACATCTCCACTTGCATGCTGATGGTGCGACGTGTCAGCTGGCTAGTGGCAGTGCAGAGGCGGTTCACCGCCTTGGTGTAGCTGTGCAGTCGGCTGTCCGCACGTTGCCTCAGTCTGTGCCTGTCTGCCTTGTCCCTCTTGAATGTGGTACACAATTTATGGATAGCACCTGCCATGGCCATGATGCCCTCCCCCATGTGACATAGGCTTTTGTTCACTGTGCACAGCTGCCGATTTATGGACCGCAGTGATTTCTGTTGCAGGCGCTGTACCTGCAGTATGCTGCCCTCCAGTCCAGCAAACACCGTGTCCTCATCATCCGTGCCACAGCTGGTGCTGGCACGTGGCCTGCGTCTCCCATATCCATGAACTCTATGTCGCAGTGTGGCCTGTGCCGGGACCTGTGTCACACCCTGCCCTGGCTCTACCTGTGCTTCTTCCTCGCCTGTGGACTGTGTATCTGCCTCCAGGGGTGGCAGTGGTGGCACAATGGTGCGCTTCCTCCTTGGGACAGGTGTGCTCTCTCTGCTGTCTTCTGGCTCCCCCTGCCCTGCCTCTTCAGCTGTATCTTCCACCTCCTCATCTCCCGCACTGTCATCCAGTGGCCCAGGTTGTGCTGTGGATGAAGCGGGAAAATTGATTTTGTGACATTGTCTACATTTCTCACTTAATAAAGTTTTCACATTTTGGATTGGCTAACTGGTATCTATAGCATTCCTGCCTTTACAGGGTCTCACATACTGCTTCAACATTGCTGTGTGTACTTGCCCCACTGTGTTGTGCCTATGACTGCGTCTCCCATGATGCATTGCTGTGTGTGCTGGAATAAGTGGACCGGAGTGGCATTTGTAGTGTGTGTTGGGTGCATTCCTGTGTGTGGGGATGGGATGGTGCTGTGGGGGCTGCATTTGGCATGCCTCTTACCTTGTCTGGTGGTTGCAGGCTCTGAGCTGTCTATGTCAGCCAGTCCACTGATGCTTTCTGGCAGGAGGGTGCTCTCCACCAACTCCTCCTGGGGTGTTGAGTCGGTTGCTGTGGATGTTCCACCCCTGTCTTCCTGGACTGCGCCAGCCTGGTTGCCACCTTCTCTTTGGACCTTTGGCGCATGTCGTACCACCTCTTCCTCAGCTCTTCGACCGTGCGCTGGGTCACACCTACAGCATTAACTTTTTCCTGGATGGCCAGCCAGATTTTGCGCTTCCTGGACTCAGGTACACGGAGTGCCTTTTTTCCAAATAGGAGTTCATGGTTGCACACCATCTCCTCAATCAAGACCTCCTGCTCCCTTTCACTGAACTTGTTTTTCCTCTTCCTCACTGCCCTCTCCTTGTCCTTCTCTTTGTGTTGGGAATCCATTTTTGCTGTTTGTGACTGCTGTGCTCACTCCTCTGCCTCTCCTCACAGCCTCTGACCCAGCCTCAGGCACTCAGGTGCAGCAGATCACTCCCACTTCCTGGGTGTGATGTCATCAAGCTGCACCTGAATTGCTGCTTCCCGTTTTGCGATTCTTTATTTGCGAATTTCGCTAATAAGGAATCGCAAAACCGGGATTCGCAGAAAATTCTTAGACTTTTAAGTAATCGCAGATTTTTAGCGATTTTCTAGATACATCGCGATTAGCGATTCTCAAATTGCGAATCGCTAAAAGTCGCAAATTGAGAATCGCTAATCAAATCTTTGATACATCTGCCCCCCACTGTTATATGTTCAAGATGAAGTTTCAAAGTTGCTCAAAAATATGTTCTGAAAATATCATTAAGTACAGAATCTGTACTGTTCTTAATCACAGCCATACTGGCCCAAAATGGAGAATTGCTCTTATGCATAGATTTTATGTCTTTAAATTAAAATATCTGGATGCAAGGCCATACTCTTCCAAAAATAGGTGAGATTCACCATGCTTGATTGAACTTGTGTGTTCTCCATATTACATTTTAACTTGCCATATCACTGAACATTCCTTTTGGACTTGCTCCTTCAGAATTCCACAGTATTATTTATTATTTCTTCAGAGATTCCTAGGTTATAATTGTAAATCCAATATGGAGTTCTGGAAAAACTCTGCCAACCGCAGCGCAGCAGAGTACTTTCTCACAAGTGGCTCGTCAACGTTAAATTGGCAATCGCGAGCGAGAAAATTGAGCGCTAGGCCGCCTCCTGGCGAGATATCTCAATGAGGGCAGTCTCGGCAGTTCGCTAACGCTCATGTTGATAAAGCTGCTGATCGAGTAGAAAATGTACTCAAGCAGCAGAAAGAAGTAGCCCCCTCTGGTGCGCTGTGCGGCGCCATTTATGATTGATAAGCTCCAAGGCGCTAAAAATCAGAACGAACAGCGCAAGGTACCGAATTCCACCACTCGCAGAACTCTGCAGAATCTCACTGAGTTTTTGGGTAACTCAGTGGAGTTCCACAGAGTGAAACTCCCTGGGTTCCAGCCACCCCTATACAAAACCCTAGTCTAGTTAAAGCAGTTGCTGAATCTTGATATCCCAATGATGGATAATATCATACCCTGCCATTCCTGGGTATGCACGAGTTTTATTCTAAAGATTTTCAAGCAAGATAGAACTGCGATAAAACAGTTGCTAAATAACTATGAACTTTGCCTGCAATTCAGAGATGCAACTTTATATTTGTGCACCACGTGTTTCGCTCGTCAGTGCCAGTCCAGTTTTGAGTCCTATCACATGGAGATTTTTGTTGTTGTTGTTGTATAAAATGGTTGCCGGGGCCAATGACTACACACAATAGAGAGATGACCCTTGCAATAACATGCTTTTGTTGGCTAGTTAAGAAGACACTGCTCTTTAAATGTTATGCTGCAAACAAGTTTGGCGCTCAGTACTTACTGCGCAACACTGAAGATTGAAACACGTGTATAGGGCTAAAAGAATGGAACAACTGGAAAACATAAATAGTCATCAAGCTAAGAAAATGAAATACATGAAGAATCCAACAGTTATCAAGCTTTGCTTCCCTGGAAGGAATGCAACTTTGCTAAGATTGACCACATTGACCAGACTGCACTGGGATAGCTACTGAATTCACTTGAAACACACAGCTCAGGGCTATTGGCGAGGGCCAGTGCTGGTTTGAGTGGTGCCACATGGAGATTTCTTTTTACGCTAAATAACATCTATATATCTTTATCTTACATGTAGTTATCTACATATCTACACATAATGTAGATATAACAGTTCATATGTGTTCAATATATACTGTCCTCTTAGGAGTAAGGGCCTGTGACCAGAACGTACTTACTGTGACACACAAGATCATCACCTCAAATTGAACCCAGTTGTACATTTACAGCAGCAATAACCAGAGAAGGGCTTCGTGCACGCTCCCTTCTCAGAGCACAACATGGCCGACGACGATCACACCCCGGCAAAGATTCTACCGTGGGTAAACCCGGGATAGAGTTTGAGGGTCTGGACCACCAGCAGGTTAGCCACCTTCCAGTCAGCCCTGTGCCCAGCTCCAACCATCCTGAATAGGGCTCAGGCACATCAAATGAAGGTGCTATAGGTCATAAATGTATCGCTTTTGGCACAATGAGCGCCACAAAGCAAGGATGTTCCTGGCGAACTCGATCACCCACTCCAAAAGTTTTCTTTTTGGAGTGATTGCCCCGGGTAGCGACTAAACAAAGAGGTTAAGCCCTTGTGGGAGACGTACTAGAGATGTACGTTACCAGAAACAAAATCACCTTTGGCAGCTACCACACCTAATGTATGCAAGTAAAGGAAGGTTAGGCGAATTCCCTAACACCTCTCTGTGAAGGAAATAATTAATTCTACAGGACTAGTGGGCAGGCTATCAAAGGCGAATTTATACTTATTTTTGCACCGTAACAAAAGCTTTCCATTTCCCAGCAGCCAGACTTATGGGGGCTGATTAACAACATGTTTTAGAGTGAGTGTAGATCAGCTTACTATCGACTGCTATTTTATGGCAACGTGTGATGTCTGGAGGGATTTGCAAAGGAGGACACCAGCAAATCAAAGCTAAACCCTTTTTTTGTCTATTGATTTACAAGACAACATGTATCTCATTAGGGACTGAAGCCAAAAATCTTTGAAATTTAAAGCACCTTTTTGTGTCTGTGAGATCAATCCTGTGTTTAGATTCAAGGATGCCTTTGAGCCAGGGATAGAGAAAATCAATGACAATTTTGTAGCACTTCATCCAGTTGGATAACAATCCTTACAAATGCTGATGAAGAATCTATGTGGAGCCATGTTGGTTCTGTGTCGTCTGGGCACACTCTTTCCACTTTGTCCCCTAACCGCAATCTGTGGCTGCCATGTGATTTTCCTATTCATAGTGCACAGTAATATTTTAGCCATTTAAATGTTTGTCCTTTCAAACGGGAACTATTGTTTACCATAGCAAACTTGTCTCCTTATTTATAAGTGTGAACTGAGTATGAGTATGAATCTGAGTATGAGTGTAGGCATATCCCCAAGCCAGCATAGCGTCAGCCATCCCTTATCTCTGCAGGAAAAGGTTTTCCGTGCAAAGTACATAAGTGTACACACACAAGTATACCTTGCAAAATTTGATAGTATGAGCACATGCTTTGGTTTCAGGGAACCTCCGGGCTCATCCTGAATCCTAAATAGAGCGTGAACAGAATGCCCCTGATTTCGGACTGCAAATTGAGTGAATTTTGTGTGGCCTATTTCATGAAGGTACTGGCATGGATAAATTAGTCTGGAAAGAGAATATCTAAGGCCCAATTCACAAAGTCATTTTCTTACATGTAGAATAGCACTCGAAGCATACAACCGCAGCATACATATGATAACAATTCAGAAAGATCCATTTAGTAACAGGTGCAATTGAGGGGAAATTTGTGTGGACATATGTCTGCCACAAGTGCTTAATTATCAGCACACAAAATGTTTATACTAATGTGTAAGTATGTGTGCAGACAGCAGGCGTGACCTTTAAGTGGGATTTACCAATCCCAACATTGATGGAGCAAGGGGAATATCAAAAAGGGGCACAGGGAGGCCTGCATGCACCCACTGACACCTATACAAGTGTAAGCTAAGCCACACTCATGAACGTTACACCCAACACTGCTTAGTAAGTTACACTCAATTAGTTTATAATACACTGGCGTCAGTAGGCACTCCAATTTCACTTATTTTCTGTAGGAAAAACGCATTTTCTGAGTGGTCTCCTTTTTCTGGACCTTATTTTTGCTGGCAATAAGACTCTGTGCACAGCAACACTTCTATTCAGTGCCACAGTGTGTGTGCTCTGCACCTAAAATGATTTTGTTTAAATTGGTTTCACCATATTGATGTATTTAGCCTTCCTGTAAGGTCATGGTAGATGGCGTCAAAAATGCTCCAATGGCGATAAAGTTAAAAATCATATGTGGGCTTCACTTTGTACGCACACCACTCATGTATATGACACAAATATGCTCTATTAAGAGCACTCTTCTGGTCTTTCTAAACTGCAATTTAAAAGCTCTTTAGTGACACATGACTGGGACAAGTGATTTTTCCAATCAGGAAAACCTATTTTTTATGTTAGTAAGTCACCTATTAAATGTGTGCCATGTACGTCCACAGGGCTGGATGTTTAATATATAAATATTACACACTACTTATTGGGAGTAGAGTTCCCTCACAGCAAACAAATACCAACAAGCTTCTGGGTGTAAATAAATACCCAAAAGTCTTCTGTGTATAGATTAGACAAGATTATGCATGAGTAGGCCTGGGTGTGATTACAATCCTTATTTCATATCTGTGCTTGGGAAAAGGATAGCAAAATAGTAAAAGTTTATTTTCATCTTAGTTTCAATAATCTAATTTAATGATAAAAGTATGTTTCAAATAACTTTAGTGGAAAAGTAACTTCATAAATTGTGCTGTCTGAGACAAAACGGGTTTAGGACCACTAGTCACTTCAGAGGCTGAAAACACACTACTGGTTGAGAGTTAACGACCCACTTCCCAGTGGACAATGGCTTTGTCTCGGGGCCCAGGAATGCATGAGTATAGTCAAAACTGGCCAAGTGAGGCTAGCAGAATCTGTTCCAGTCAATTCCAGGACAATTCAAATCCTTCTGGCTCCAACCCTAGCAAGAGGGATAACCAGTTTTGGGCCCTGACAGAGAGGAGGATAACTCATCAAATTGCTAAGGGAGAGCCAGAGCACCTCCTGGTGAACAAGGGATTAGTTTAAAATTCAAGTAATCTCAGAATTTTTAAAGTAAACCAAAAGGAAATAAGCAATGCGTAAGAAAGTAGGCAGGACTAGGTGTATACAATTCTCCAGTCATTGGCTAGTACACAGAATAAAACTGTCACCTCATCACCACCTCTTCAAAACACCCTAGGCTTGAAAAGACAATATCTGCTTAGAAAGAAGACCCTGCTGGAAGAAAAGGACTCATAGAATACTGGGCCTTCTGTTAGCAGAGAGAGACTGGAACTGCTCTCCAAGGTTTTTAAGTGGTTGACCTCCTGTTTCTGTCAAGTCTCCACTCACCTGAAATCCAGGATGTTCGATTTGAGAGATGAGACGAGTATTCTCTATGCCCCCAAAAATCTATACCTGTCCGGCTGTACTCAAAACACAGCTTGACAAGAACAGACTTCCAGGGGAAGGGGGAAAATGGGACAAAATAAAAAAGAACAGAAAGAAAACACACTGCTGTGTTCGGACCTCGTCACAGCTGTGGCGCTGATTTGCGATATGTTGGTCACACAGTGAATAATGCAGACCTTCTGCGTTCTGATATCTCTGTACAATAAATAGAAAAAACATTAACTCATTGGTCTGTAGGAATTCTATATACAACACTGTTTTGTCACTCTGCACAAAGCTATACCTCTTTCTTTATATGACGCTCAACATAATTACTGCCTCTCTGTATCATCAGATGAGTGCTGTTCATGTGTAAATACTGTCAAATGCCGTTTTTCTGTAGTAAAACAAATAACACTTGTTACCAATTGTGTATAACCTTAAACACTAATGATTAAAATTCTCTCAATGCCCCAGTACGTACTTGCACGCAAATAAATCTTTTCTTTAAATGCGAATCGCTATAATCACTAGCTAAATATGCAAACAATGTCTCAGAGATAAATGTCTGATATTTCCACTTAGCGTTAAGAATCTCTTCTTCTTTGCTTTTCACGTCTTTATCAGATTCTGATTAAATGTAAACAGTACCTGTGTCAGTTTTTACGCGCTTCCTCAACAAGCGCCAGAACCGGAAATGCCTTACTTGACCTTTTCTTTTTGTTGCAGGACGGAAGAAATTCCAAGCCGGAATGAAGCCCAGGAGCGTCGAGGAAGCCGTCACTTTGCCCTGGGAACCGAACGAGGACGCGCTCTGAAGCCGAAGAGAAGAAACTCTGCATGCGGCACGGGAGATCCAACGAGGGAAATCAGGTGAGTGGGGATCCTAATGACGAGCGCAAGCGCGTCTCGTTCTGCTGTCAACTCTTTTATAGGCTCCAGATGGGTGGGGTAACAAATGGGTGGGGTAACAAACGTGTGCTGCACATGGCTCAACGGATACAGTTAGGCACGTGTAAACTGCTGTTTTACTGCTTTTCAAATAAACAGATTCAGTTTGCAATGATCTTTACCAATAGCCCATTGTGACATTATTTCTGGTAAACACGAGCTTCTTTACAACATCATGAATATGCATTTACCACATTATAGTCCTGCATTTACCACATTATACTCCTGCCCCTTGTTTCTCAAGGCATTTTGGACACAAATTCCAGACTAAATGCGCAATTTAATACGTGGCCAAGATTTAATGTACAACATGGGTGTTGGCCATGCTTAATACGCAACTCCTAACAGTCGCCCCTCTCAAAGGCCGCCCTACAGGGCATGGTTTTTGTGGGCATCGTGAATGAAATTGTCGAACCAATTTAGGGGCATGAACAAAGGAAGCTGGCTCCCATGAATTCTCAGTATCAGAATAACCTTTCCAAGCTATCAAATAATGGAGCCTACCCTGAATTCTTTTGGCATCAAGGACATGCCGTACTTCATATTCCAGATGCCCATTAATGGAAATGGGTGGAGGTGGGGGTTCTTTTCTAGTTTAAGGATTATATGTCTTTAACAGAGAAACATGAAAAGTGGGATGCACAGGATATTCAGGAGGTAACTCTAATTGGACTGTAACAGGGTTTATGAGTTTAATTATTGAAAATGGACCGATATAACGTGGCTGTAATTTTCTTGGGCCCACAATGTTTAGGTTCTTGGTGGACAACCAAACTTTGTCTCCTATGTTATAACATGGGGCGGAATCTCTGTGTTTATCTGCTTGTTTCTTCATTAAATCTTTATAGTTATTTAAATGTCTTTTAGCTTTTTCTTGAATGTCCAATAAGCGTTGCAACCGATCTGTGACTGCAGGTATTTGGGAAGAGTCTATTGAAATAGGCAACGCCTTAGGGTGATATCCATTTAAGAAGTAAAAGGGGGTGCAATGAGTTGCAGAATGAATGCTGTTATTATAAACAAACTCTGCCAACGGTAAAGCCTTGTCCCATTCACTGGTAATATCAGACATCAGGCAACGTAAGGTCTGAAGGAGTGTCTGATTTGCCCTTTCCGTTTGCCCATCGGTTTCTGGATGGAAGGCTGTAGAGAGGGCTACTTCCATTTTCAGGTTTTTACAGAGTTCTTTCCAAAACTTAGACGTGAACTGACCTTGACGATCGGAGATAACCTTAGATGGCAGGCCATGCAATCGAACTACATTAGTCATAAAAATGTTACTAAATTCTAATGCAGTTGGTATTTTATGCAATGGAACAAAATGTGCCATTTTTGACAGATAATCTACCACCACAAGGATGGTGGTATACCCGTTGGCTACTGGTAGGTTGGTAATAAAATCTAAACTAATAGAATGCCACAGGCTTGGGGGTGTAGATAAAGGTTGTAACAACCCTGCTGGTGCTTTATGTAAGGATTTGTTCCTAGCACAAATGGGACAAGCTGCTACATATTTTTGAACATCTTTTGATAACGAGGGCCACCAAAATTGCTTTTTACAATTGTCTACAGTTTTTGATACCCAGGATGACCTGCCAAGGCCGCATCATGATGCCATATCAATACTTTTTTTTGTAACTCTGAAGTGGATATGAATAAAAGAGTATCATGATAGAATAAGCTGTCTTGAATAGTGTTTGTTGGACCTGACAGCCATTCTTGTATGTTTAACTTAAGGTGTTCTTCTCTAACTAGAGACAAGAAATCTTGTTGTACAATAGGTACTACTATTTTGTGGGGAGGATTAATAGGAGGACTTGTCGTCTCTTTCTTTAAATCAGCCGTATGTCCATAACATGACAAGATATCTGATTGAATTTGTTTTGAACCTGGCCGGTAAGTGATTACAAAGTCAAATGCACTAAAAAAATGGAACCATCGCATTTGATGGGGTGTAAGTGCCTTGACGGAACTAAAGAATTGTAAATTCTTATGGTCAGTAAAAATGGTTACAGGATATTTAGTCCCCATTAGATGATGTTGCCATGCTGTAAAGACTAGTTTAATCGCTAGCAACTCTCTCTCTGCTACTGTATAATTTTGTTCGGCAGGGAGTAATTTTTTGGAATGAAATGCTACAGGATGTAACTGCCCATTTTTTGAATCTCTTTGAGAAAGAACTCCTCCCACCGCAACTTGTGACGCATCAGCCTCCACAAAGAAGGGGAGATCAGGATCAGGATGTCTTAACAATGGTGCTGAAGTAAATTTCTCTTTTAATTTGGTAAAAGCTTGAGCTGCCTTGTCTGTCCAACAACAGGTCTGACCTTTTTGCAACAATTTTGTGATGGGCACGAAGGTTTCTGCAAACTGGGGTATAAAACGCCTGTAAAAAATGGCGAATCCTAACACCCTCTGTACCTCCTTGACTGAAGTCGGTTCTGGCCAATCCAGTATGGCACTCACTTTCTTTGGATCCATCATGATCCCAGCTGGTGACAAACAGTACCCTAAAAATTCTACTGTGTCGGTATTAAATATGCATTTTTCCAATTTTGCAAAGAGGTGATTTTCTTGTAATTTTTTCAACACTGCCCTCACTTGCTGAACGTGTTTTTCTTTATTTTTAGAATAAATGAGGATGTCGTCTATGTAAACTATTACACAGATATCAAGAAACTCGCTCAAAACCTCATTTATAAAATATTGAAAAGCCGCAGGGGCGTTACACAGTCCAAAGGGCATGACTCAATATTCAAATAAACCAAATTTGGTTCGCAATGCTGTTTTCCATTCATCATGCTCTTTGACCCGTATAAGATGATAAGCCCCTCGGAGGTCTGATTTGGTATATATAGTGGAATGACGCAACTGATCAAGAAGGACTGGGATCAGTGGTAATGGATATTTATTTTTAATAGTGGCTTTATTTAGTCCGCGATAATCGGTGCATGCTCTTAAGCCACCATCCCGTTTTGGGACAAAAAATAGTGGCGAGGAGACGGGGGACGTAGAATGTTGAATAAAGCCTAATGCCAATAGTTCATCTAAATAACTGCGTAAGTATTGTGTTTCATCTTCAGAAAGAGCATATACTCTGCTATTGGGGAGTGTAGCTCCTGGAATTAGATCTATACGACAATCGTATGATCGATGCAGGGGTAGAGTAGTTGCCTTTACAGGATCAAAAACATCTTTGAAATCTTGGTATTCCTTAGGTATGTCATGAGAAGGTGTTGTAGTATTGGCACAATGTAATGCCGTCATGGAGTCTGTGTGAGCTTCTTGATGGCAATGTGACCGGCAATGTAAGGAATCTAAAGTCACTGTTCTTAAATCCCAATTAATTTTTGGGTTGTGCACCATCAACCACGGTACACCTAAAATAAGTCCAAACGTAGGTGTGTCTATGAGATCAAAACGTATTACTTCCATATGGCCATTCTGACAGACCATAGTGATGGGACATGTTTGAGTGGTTATTAAACCAGATGACAATGCGAAACCATCAACAGCACAAACTGGTTCTGGTTGTGTCTTAGGTACTGTGGAAATGTGCTTGTGGTTTACAAATAAAATGCAGTTGACACTGACTAATAAAGATGCTAAATTTAGCTCTATCACCAAAAAACCGCACTGGCGCAGCCAAAGGCACAACATTGGAGACTGCTACTGTAACATGTACTGGCGATGATGCTGCATCCGATGGCATGAAAGTATTTGACGTTTTTGGTCTAGCACCAGTTTCTGAAGGGGTCTTAAAGGCCTTAGGGAAAGGACTGTCCCATAACGACTCCCTAGGTTTGTAAGTATTAACTAATTGCGCAATTCTGTATTTTTGTCTTTTAATTTTTGCATCTCAAATTGTAAATTGTGTAACATATCTGCTAAAGTTTGATCTTGATTTGTGTCCTCACTCAAAGCTTGAGACATGGCTTGGACATCAATGCGGTCGTGATTTACGTCCATATCTCTCAAAAGGAACTTAATTTGTTGTGAAGGCTTGCGCTTCTGTCAAGTCTCCACTCACCTGAAATCCAGGATGTTCGATTTGAGAGATGAGACGAGTATTCTCTATGCCCCCAAAAATCTATACCTGTCCGGCTGTACTCAAAATACAGCTTGACAAGAACAGACTTCCAAGGGAAGGGGGAAAATGGGACAAAATAAAAAAGAACAGAAAGAAAACACACTGCTGTGTTCGGACCTCGTCACGGCTGTGGCGCTGATTTGTCATATGTTGCTTCATGTTGGAATAATGCAGACCTTCTGCGTTCTGATATCTCTGTACAATAAATAGAAAAAACATTAACTCACTGGTCTGTAGGAATTCTATATACAACACTGTTTTGTCACTCTGCACAAAGCTATACCTCTTTCTTTATATGACGTTCAACATAATTACTGCCTCTCTGTATCATCAGATGAGTGCTGTTCATGTATAAATACTGTCAAATGCCGTTTTTTCTGTAGTAAAACAAATAACACTTGTTACCCATTGTGTATAACCTTAAACACGAATGATTAAAATTCTCTCAATGCCCCAGTACGTACTTGCACGCAAATAAATCTTTTCTTTAAATGCGATTCGCTATAATCACTAGCTAAATATGCAAACAAAGGCTCAGAGATAAATGTTCGATATTTCCACTTAGCGTTAAGAATCTCTTCTTCTTTGCTTTTCACGTCTTTATCAGATTCTGATTAAAAGTAAACAGTACCTGTGTCAGTTTTTACGCGCTTCCTCAACAAGCGCCAGAACCGGAAATGCCTTACTTGACCTTTTCTTTTTGTTGCAGGACGGAAGAAATTCCAAGCCGGAATGAAGCCCAGGAGCGTCGAGGAAGCCGTCACGTTGCCCTGGGAACCAAACGAGGACGCGCTCTGAAGCCGACAAGAAGAAACTCTGCATGCAGCACGGTAGATCCAATGAGGGAAATCAGGTGAGTGGGGATCCTAATGACGAGCGCAAGCACGTCTCGATCGCGGGTCAACTCTTTTATAGGCTCCAGATGGGTGGGGTAACAAATGGGTGGGGTAAGAAACGTGTGCTGCACATTGCTCAACGGATACAGTTAGGCAAGTGTAAACTGTTGTTTTACTGCTTTCTAAATAAACAGATTCAGTTCGCAATGATCTTTACCAATAGACCATTTTGACATTATTTCTGGTAAACACGAGCTTCTTTACATCATCATGAATATGCATTTACCACATTATAGTCCTGCATTTACCACATTATATTCCTGCCCCTTGTTTCTCAAGGCATTTTGGACACAAATTCCAGACTAAATGCGCAATTTAATACGTGGCCAAGATTTAATGTACAACATGGGTGTTGGCCATGCTTAATACGCAACTCCTAACAGTTTCCCTGCTCCAGAGACACAAAAACCAAACGACTCCTGACTCCAAGTGTGTCCAGTCGACCGTAGAGGACTGGCCCATGTAGGAGCTCTGGCTGGAAAGAGACCTTGTGCCTAGAAGTCTGTCCTCGGGACATTAGGGCTGCAGTAGTGATTAAGAGGAACTTTCTCAGCAGTATTTTCACCATCAGAGGACCAGGACAAGGTGCTAAGACTTTCACTGGGAGATTGAACCTTTGCGATCAGGAAAATCAGGTTTGTCCCACTCAGAGCTTTTAGACATGATTAAACCTGGTTCACCAGGACCTCATAGTAAAGTTATCCTGTCATGTGGATCTATGCATGGCTACTGCTTCCAATCTTACCTTGCTGAACGTGACTAAATCCAAAGATAATACTTTCAACTGTGGTGAGTCTGCAAATCTATCCCAGGAGCAAAGCAATCTTGATGGCAATTAAATCCAACTTTATCCATTCAGAGCTGTTGGTGCCGAAACCAAGGGCTTCAATGAAAGTTCATCGACAATGCACCTGACTTCGAGTGATCTTCACCAGCTTCAGCCTTGGTCTTACCCTACTGGAAGACTTTCAGATACAAAAAAGTGACTAAGTCCCAAGGTAAAAATCTTTGCCCAGGAAGACACTTTTAGTGTCAGCCTGAAATCGTGCCTATGTCCCAGTCAACTGAGAACTAATATTTTTCAGTGGTGTTTTGCATTTTCTAGGTGCCCTTTGCTTTAAATCTTTAAATATTCATGTATCTAGTTTCACTTATCCAATTTTAATTATGGTCATTTGTTTTTACTTGTTACATTTCTCTCTGTTTTCTTAAAATGGGAATTTTCTTGTGTTGTTTCCTGACTTTAAAAGTATTGATACTGCTTAAACTTTAAAAGCACTTCTCAGGGAATTGTCTGCTGCATGTGCCTGAGCTCCAGGAAATAAGCAGAATTGCACTGAGGCTTTTGTTGAGAACTAACCAGGGAGTGTTTGTTGAGTTGGCAAAGATCTCATTGCCAAATTAATAATTCACTTTCTAACATTTCTATTCAGTAGTTTAAATGCACTTCTTTTACTTTACTTCTGGGGTCAAGTAATCTTTGCATGAAAAAGTGTGTTCCTTGTTGTGTTTGGAAAATTTATCTATTTCACTATTAAATATTAGTTATGATTATTGAAATATTTATTTAAATTTATGCATCATTACTAAATTATTTCTTCCTCCTAGTTTCATTCTATATGTTATAAAATTTAGTGCATTTCAGGCTTCACTAGCCTCTATTCAGGACTTTTATAAAAAATCAATTAGCTTAAGTATCCTTACCCAAGCATCTGCTGGATGGTGGATGCCCAATCTTTGACAGATTGAGACTCAAATAGTACTCAGGTGGGTTCACGCTATGGAGCGTTCTCAGGACCTAGCACAATTGTTATAACAATTATGCTTTGAGAGTCTGGCGTAAAGGCAGACATTGGTATTAAGGTCCAGAGAAATCCCAGTCGTTTTTTCAAATGTCTCAGGGTTTTTCTGGGGACTCCTTGAAGTTAAGGGAAATTTTCATTCTCTCAGTAGTATTTAGTATGGCGTAGTTCAATCATGATCGAGTTAAGATTGGTTGCTTGATTGCTTGCCTTACTGGTCCTGCTCTGGCATGGGAAACTCCATTAATGCCAAACACCAATGTCTGTTTTGAGTCATATGAGACTTTCTTGCTTGTTTTTAAAGAGATGTTTGAACTTCCTAATTTGGCGTATTCCTATTGAGGAATCTTTGTGCACTGTTGATCACAGTGGAATGGATCTATTGACTTACTTGATTTAGTTTTATCAATTAGCAGCTGAAATGATTTCAGTTGAAATAACTTAAATGGTTCTTTTTCAGTGAAGGTTGAAAGATGGGATTAAGGACGTGTTTATTTATTTTATTTGAACAGTTTTATATAGGGCGAAATGACCCATCAGGGTATCAGAGCGTTGTACATAGAAGCAGACAAGATAAGCAGGTAAAGGTGTAAATACTAAACATATAAGAAGTTAAACATACAAAATGCGAAAAAAGAACAGCCAGCAACATAGTGGATATAAAGTAAGAAACATTGCATAGATGAATGGTAGACCAGTGCTGTAAACAACAAATAAATGTCAGTTTGGGTGGCTTCAAGTCTATTGTTGCGGGTAGATAATCAGGAGCGACCATTCGACTGCTTTTTTGAATGAGGCGGTTGAAGGGCTAGCTCTAAGGTCGCGGTTATAAGTTCTCTTCTTTTTGAATTTTTGTGGTTTCAACAGTAGAGTGTTAGAACTTCTTAGGGCCCAATTCATACCAGATAGTTCAAGTTTTTTTGCCAGGTAAACGGGAGTGTTGTAATGAAGCGCTTTGTGCATCAAGCAGGCTATCTTGAACCGAATCCTTGCTTCAATAGAGAGCCAATTGAGTTCAATTAGATCTGGTGTGATGTGATCACATTTTCCTGATCCCGTGATGAGTCTGGCAGCAGAGTTTAGAGTATCCCTTAAAGGGGCCAGTCTAACTTTGAGTATCCCTGCCAGGGTCACAATTCTGTAATCTAAATGGGCGATAACTAGGGATTGGCAGGTGCGGCCCGTACAGGTAAGAGTGGTGGGGCGATGGGGCCGGGTTGTGCGGGATTCGACAGACGTCCATGAGGGAAAATTAAATAAATAATTAATTTTCCCTCCTCGTCGTCTGTAAAAATCCCCACCCAGCCCCACCGCTCTGACCTGCATGGGCCGCTGCTGGGGATTGGACTGCCAGCTGCATGTCATCAGGAGGCAAGAACGGTTTGATATTCCGGTGTTGAGTTGTTGATTGGCTCCTCTCGTTGTTGCACTGATGTGGTCTTGCATATTCAGGTGTTTGTCCAAAGTTAGGCCTAATGATCTAGTGGAGTCAACAATATGTGGAATGCAGTTCAGAGCTGTTAGTTGTTTGAGCCAATCTTGAATGGATGAAGAGTGATTGTGGGGGGCAATCAAGAGGAATTCCGTCTTGAGTGCATTTAGCATAAGGTGATTGTGAGTTAACCAATGTTGAGTTTTCAGAAGTGCACAGTTAAGAGTTTTGATATCATCCGGTGAATTTTCATGTACAACTGAGTATCATTGGAGTACATGTGATAGTGTATGTTTGAGCGGTTCAGAATTTCAGTGAGATGTTCCATGAACAAATTGAAAAGCGTGGGTGAGAGTGCGGATCCTCAGGCAGTCCATTTGAGACCGGTATACTGTTAGAAAGGGAATGGCTGACTTTGATTCTTTGCATTCTATTATGTAGGAACGAGGCAAACCAATTTAAAACTGGACCCGATAACCTCATCCTTTTTTCAAGAAGATCAATCATGTTGTAATTTTTGACCGTATCAAACACCGAGGAAAGATCAAGAAATATAAGTAGGCAAGGTTTGTTCTGGTGACGTAGTCTCAGGGCGTCATCAACAATGTGTGTTAGAGCAGTTTCAGTACTGTGTCCTATCTGAAGCCCGATTGGTATTGGTCAAGCAGCTGAAACTGTTCAATGTGATTACAGAGTTGTGTGGGTACGCATTTCTTAAGTAGTTTGGCTAAAGTTATGATATTACAAATTGGTCGGAAGTTGTTAGGATCAGATAAGTCTGCATTTGCCTTCTTTGGGATGGGGGTGACTTGTCCTATCTTGAGGCAGTCAGGAATCATGCCCTGCACAAGAGATTCATGGACAATCTTGGACCAGAGTGGGAGAATGGAAGATCTAAGCTCTTTGAAGAACTTGGCGGGCAGAGGATCATTGAAATTATTTGAAGCTTTTAATGAAGTTATAGTTTTGAGTAGCTCAGCATCATCTGGTAGTATAAAGGTATTCCACAGCGCATTCTTTTTTGAAGTGTAATCACTAGAGCCAGATAGAGGAGTACCTTCTAAGGGTAGCCAATGAGAGGGAGTGGGCTGGGTCTGAGAAAAGCGTATTTGGTGAGGTGAGTTGCAGTTCCAGTTCAATCTTTCTGGTCTTTTCAATGAAGTGTGCAGAGAACTCCTCCCCGCTAGAGAGTGAGCCCTTGAGTGCAAA
Organism: Calotriton arnoldi; assembly: GCA_963921515.1. Lineage (NCBI taxonomy): Eukaryota > Metazoa > Chordata > Amphibia > Caudata > Salamandridae > Calotriton > Calotriton arnoldi. The sequence continues at coordinate 2,462,827 of CAWUFW010001784.1, read as the reverse complement.
GTGTTGGTTAGTTCAGTGGTTAGCCTGCTGCTTGATGATTTCAAAAAGGTTTGCAGTCTGTTTTTGGCGTTGTCAAGCTGTGACCTAAAGCGATCAGCTTTGGCGCTACGGATATGTTTGTTATACGCACTTCTTGTCATCCTCAACTGCTTGAGGTGCGTTATGGAAGGAGAGTTTCTCCATGATCTCTCCGCAAGCCTTAGTTTGAGTCGTTCCTCGTTAAGGGAGCAATTGAACAGGGTTTGGAATTTTTGCTGGGAACCCTTTTGAGTTGCTTTGGAGCGATTGAGTCGAATATATATGTCATGGAGTGAATGTAATGTCCAGTAAGGTCATCCAGATTTGTCATGTTAGGGGGCGTAGGAAGAAGGTTATTACTAATGTAGGTTAGATCATTTACGCTGATGTTCCTCAGATCTCGAGACCATTGTTTTGTATTACGAGGTTGTCTTTCTCTAATCAGCATCCTTTCCAAGATAAGAAAAGAGATTAGGTAGTGATCCGACCAGTCACAAGGTGATATGGCATCCAGGTGTATAACGTTAACTTTAGCTATGATTAAATCAAAGGTGGAGCCCTTTTTGTGGGTCGGTCCATTGCAGGACTGGGTGAAGTGCCTTGAAGGTGCACAATAAGGGATCACTTGCATCGTTCCAGTGTAAGTTGAAATTCACAAGGAAAATATGGTTAGGGTGAGGATCAGAGTTAGAGGATATGGTCTCCATTATTTGTTCAATGAAAAGAAGATTATTACCTGGGGGGTGATAGATCATGTGGAGTATACAAACTATCTTGTCATTGTTCCAGATTTCGATGCCCAGGTGTTCACAGGTTGACATTGGAGCAGGTTGTGTATGTCTCAGGGTGAGAATGGAGTGATAGAGCCATGCTATGCCGCCCCAATTTTAACAGGTCTATCCAGTCTGATGATGTCATATTCAGGGGGAACTAAAACATCCAAAATTGATGAGGAGGTGTCATTGAGCCAAGTTTCAGTTAAAATCAGGAGATCCAGTTCTTGCGCAAGTCTGAGGTCGGCAATATCAGCTGCATGCCTTACAGCTGACCTGCAGTTAAGAAGCATTGATTTGATGTGAGATTTAGTTACTACTGCTTCTAGGTGTGATGTGGGGACAGGTAATAAATTATCCTTGTTCATAGTTCTGAGATTGACACTGGATTCTCTAAACCGGTTGGAGGTAATAGTTTGGATATTGAATGGTGAGTCACTACGAGAGGCGTTGTAAGATAGTAGAAGGGAGTGAATGTCAGCATCCGACAAATGGTCAGTAATCCTTTGGGGCCTGGAGTGGTGATTAAGATGTGGCCGTGATTTCCAGTGCAGACTCAACGGGTTTTCCATGGCCGATTTTTTTCTCTGGTAGTGTTTAACCATTGAGGTAAGGCTGGGTTGATTAGTCTCAGAGGCCATATTGAGATTCCAAAACTTCTCCATCTTCATAGAGAAGTTTAATAGGTTCTGAAGGCCATCTTTAACTAATTGAAGATCATGCTTGAGGTCTGCCAGCTTATCCTCCACTGAGGGAGGGTTTAAAGTATGGTCTAGGGGTAGATGGTAAATGAGACTCCTCAGAGGAGGGAGTGGTAGTAGGCAGTGTGGATTCCTCATAGGTAAGGAGGTAAGTAGTAGGGTAGGTGACGGGAGGTTACGGGCTAGTGGATGGTGTACTGGGGATGGAAAGGGGACGAGGAATAGGAAGAGGTGTCAGATTAGTTTCATCAATAGGCCTCTGCTGTTGTAGGGCAGTTGAAACCAGTGGGTTGGGGAGTGTGGTGGATGAATGGGGTGCCCATTGGGGTGAAGGTGATGTAGAGGAAGGGTAGATAGTAGACCTGAAGTTCCCCAAATTGTTGTTGTTGAAAGCTTTAGGAGGATGAGCATGGTGTTTCAATCTCATATGAGTAGAGGGAGAAGGCAAGCCCCACAAGTCGGTACTCGGGCAGTCTTTAATTGTGATACAAGGCCTTGGTTTGTCAACAATGGTTTCATCGTTGGTGTAAGGGGACTGGTCATGCCAAGTCAGAGTAAGTGAGGAAGAGGTGGAGGAGGTGGCAGAGGTGGTAGATGAGGCGTGAGGTTTTGATTTGGTAACGTAGACAGTACAGTGTTAACCAATGTATTTTTAATCCTTATAAAGATTTTGTCAAACTGTTCTTGATTTTGGTCCGATGCTTGCATAAGGATGTTCCCATTGTTGTATAGGCACATGGCAAGATCAGCATTAAAGTCTGGTGTGGGTATTATGCTTATTCGGAAACCATGAGGTGTTTTCCTAATTGGTTTGGATCAGAGCATGGAAGTTAAGACTCTTCTCCATTGGGCTCTTCTGTTGGTGAAGACGATTAGGTTGTTAACCACAACACCTTTTGTAGTGCAAAAGTAGGCATCAGAGACAAGCATTTCGGGGTGCCGTTTAAGCAGATTATGTTTGAAGTTCTTAGCAGCGTTTTTAGATAGGTTAGGGGGTAAACAATCTTAAATGCATTATGACCCACCCTTGACAGCAGGTTATCGTTGGGGCTAGTGTTATTTGGAGCCATGGTGGAAATGGAAACAACAGTGTGAGATGCATAGAATTCTAAGTTGGAAAATTGATTTTCTAAAGACAGTTTTAGGATAGCTGACCCTATTTGTGTAGAAAAAGAGTTGTTGCTCAACTAGTCGTAATTTCGTTCTATGTCTTGAGGTATCTGTCATCCTGTTTCAAATTATGAGTTCTATTCCATCATAGAATAGGCATGTTAGCATGGGACTTAACTTTAGTTTCAATGCATCAGGGAGACCCTATATGGTTAAATGAAAAAGCCAGGTCTATGATTGTCAATAAAGAGATACCATTACAAGATAGCCGCTCCTTAGATGTAGCACAGTTATTAGTCCTACCTTTCATTTACTGCAATGGCAAGTTGAACAGAGCCCTCCTTTACTCTCTGTGCATGGACTAGAAAGAAAGTCCTATGGCTATTTCAGTCAAGCTGATCAACCGCCATCTTGTAGAGGAGGCCTTCATGTCAGGGCTGGAGAGAGAGACCCCCAAAATGGAGCATTGGCCAGTGACCAATAGGATTTCCCCATCAACAAAAAGGCACCACAAAGATCATCAAAATTCAAACATCAAAAATGTGTAAATTCTTCAGGTGCATGAAAAAGGACGTTTGCTTTTCTTGCAACATCCTACTTCTTTTTTTTACCTCATTGATTGACCACTGTTAAACAGAGATTACAGGGAAGAAGAAGAGAAAGAAAGAATCACTGGTAATGTTATTCTGATTTTATTAGAGTTTTTTCATTCTGTCTAAATGATGTATTTGTGGGCCAATTGCTTTAAGAAGAACCTATGCCAAAAGGGGCAGCTGTGGACCTTTCACTGTGAATTAAAAAGGGTGCCAGTGAAAGGGTTGTAGCTATATTGTGGTGATGCTGGGCATATGATTCAAATTTATCCTAATTAGCTTCAGATAAATGTAGGTTGGGTAACACTGGCCCTAATGTGGGTAAAGGTGACAGTTCTGTGCTGTTTGACCTTTTGTGGTGCTTGCATTTTGTTGATAAAACCAAAAGGTGAAGGGCATGCATACCTTGCACCAGTAAAGGAGGAACAGTCCAGGTTCCACCTTAGGTAATTTTGAAGATGGACCCAGAGAAACATTCAGGGTAAATGGAAGTGACAATACCAATATAAGTTGAAGCTCAAATGAGTTCAGCCTCTGCAACTCATGTCAGTGGATATGTGCATAGTTAAGAGATGCAAAAGACACACAATTGATGGACGGAATGCAGAACAAATCAAAACATTCACCCCCAGTCAAGACATCTGGGTTAAATCCATCATTCTTTTGCTCACCATGCCACCCCAGTTTATACCTGGCCATATGCAAATCAGTCTTGACCCTGTTGCTTCATGGGAACAGTCCAGCCAGAACTGCCAAGTCAGGGTCTTCCTGGACCGGAAACAAGCATCCCAGGACCGGTTTCGGGGTTTCACCCCTCATCAGCCAGGATAGCTTGAATCCAGTGGCACAGTGAGCCCGGGACCCACATCTGGGCATACCCAGCGCACTTAGGGCGAGAAAGCAAAAGACACACACTTGATGGACGGAATGCAGAACAAATGAAAACATTCACCCCCAGTCAAGAGATCTGGGTTAAATCCATCATTCTTTTGCTCATCATGCCACCCCAGTTTAGACCTGGCCATATGCAAATCAGTCTTGACCCTGTGACTCATGGGAACAGTCCAGCCCGAACTGCCAAGACAGGTCCTCCCTGGACCGGAAAAAAGCATCCTAGGACCAGTTTCGGGGTTGCACCCCTCATCAGTTAAGTTAAGAGAGGCAGCGTGGAGCAAATTACAGCCCCTAGTTTTAATACTCTTTTTACTATTCCGATCCCCCAAAACAAGCATTTCTAAACCCTCCCTCTGACTCCTCCCCCTCCACCTCCCTTTAAATCTTCCCCCTCCACCTCTATTTTACTCATCGCAAGCCTCCTCCTACTGCAAAACAAACAAACAAACAAATTCTAAATCCTTCTCTTCTATCCCTCCACTATCCTTTTCAATCCAAATAATAGACTAACATGTCCACTGCTCAAATTAAATTCATATTTCACTATACTAATTCACCACTAATCCTTTATGGGCTCCGGAGTAGCGTACTACTCGCCAAAAAAGCACTTCAACACCTAATCAGGGGTAGCAAGCGCTATATAAATGCAAACCATTGTACCTCTTCTACCCCTTCGCTATCCTTCTCAATTCAAATAACTGACTAACATATCCACCACTCAAATTACTTTCATATTTCACTATAGTAATTCACCACTAACACTGTATGGGTTCCAGAGTAGTGTGTTACTCGCCGAAAAAACACTTCAACCCCCCCATCAGGGGTAGCAAGCGCAATATAAATTCAAACCTTTTTTAACTTCTCTTTACCTCCACTATCCTTCTCAATCCAAATAATCTGACTAACATATCCACCACTCAAATTGCTTTCATATTTTCACTATACTAATTCACAACTAATCCTTTCTGGGTTCCGAAGTAGCATGCTACTCACCGAAAAAGCGCATTGACTCCTCGTCAGGGGTAGTAAGCGCTATATAAATGCAATTACAATATGTCAATGCAATTACATGAAGCCGGATCACAAAATATTTTGAACTGGCACTTTTTGATGTGTTTGAGGGTAATTTAAGGCAGTATAAATACCTTTTAGCATAATATTGACGTAAAGACTCTAAGGTCTGACTTCATCTTATGTAGGCCTCTATTCCATTTTGACTCATGGAGACCACCATCTTCCAACTCTCAAACAATAAAAGTTGTCATCTTTCCCAATTTGTGCAGAATCATTGTCATGTCTGCTATTAGATGCGACTGTCACCTTACCTTATCTCTCTAAGAACTGTGAAAGCATCAAGTCCTTCGATCGATGACACAGATACAACCATCAATGACATATTGGTCTGGGTCAAATATCTACTAACCACCATATCAAGGTTGATTAAGAACACATACAGACATTTAACCAAAATAGTGTAGTCTGAATTGACGTCCTTTAACTTTATATGTTCATAAAGAAAAGTCTAGGACGGATATCTTGAGGCACATAATCTATGTCAGGAATTCTTAAACTTATGTCAGAAATTCCAATTACTGATAAGGTTTAGTACATAAGGACGACAACTTGACCACTTGTCAGGTGAGGTCCTTCACCTAAAATATCGCCCGAGATTCTGCCAGAGCCGGTCTCACCTATTGCCTGCACACTTCCTACTTCGCATATGCTACTTCTCACCTGAAGGTTGAAGCTGATAACGCTGAGTCCCAGAAAAAGAGTGACTGACTGCTACTGCAGTGTGTGTTTGTCTTTTGGGGGGAACACTGTCTTCACGCCTTCGCTGATAAAGTCAGCTTTTGCTGTCAACAAGGCATGCAGTGCATCTCTTCTCCTTAAGAAACTCTCGACTGCAAGTTGCTTTGCCTTCCACGCTCTCTAATATAGCACATAGAATAGATATTAGGGCGTCAGGTTCTAGATGACATTTTTAATGACATTTTAATACTGTTGGAAATGTTCATTCTATTCTCATTATACATAATGTGCCTTCTTACTGTTTTTTATAATGTTCTGTGTGGTTGTTTTAGATGTACTGAGAAACAGACTGTTCCTGTAGTAATAAATACTTTTAAATTAAGTGTTCATTCTTCGTAGGACAGTGTGTGATATGGTGAATAATGAAATAAGGTATTTTGCTGTTTCCACGGTGCCCCTGATCCCTTAATGGGATTGTTAGCACCCCAAAAGCATTGCTTCTAAGTCAATTGCATATTGAGTAGTGTTTTGTTGGGCTACAATAATCTTTTTTTCACATTCATCACAGGTGCATTGAACCGAGTTCACATGTGTCACCCTTGGGTGGGAAAGCACACCTTGTAGAATTACACCAAAATGTCACTTAGGCAACAATATTATAAGAGCATTTTTCTGGAGATGTGTAAGAAAGTGGGTTACTGGTTGAAGGGCAGTGAAACCCTTCTCAAGCAGCAACCACAATTCATGTCAGAATAAAGTCACAAGCAAACCCCAAATTAATCTGTGCTCAATCCTCTGTTAGCTTGGCTCAGAGCAGCCAAGCTTTACTCAGAGGCAATTTGTAAAGTATTTGTGCAGCACTTCAAACAGTAATAAAATGAACACACTACGCAAAAAGGATCTCACACCAATTTAGAAAAAAATTAGTGGAGTTCATGAAATGAAACAAGACCAAAATGACAAAAATCCAATCAGTAGTGCTGGAGCTTTGCAATTTGAAAGATTGAGGGCCTTATTTTTGCCACTCTTTCTCTTTTGCATCTTTTTCTTGCATCTTTTTCTCTCTTTTGCCACTCTTTCGCTTTTTCCTCTTTTGCCTCTTTTTCTCTCTTTTGCCACTCGTTCTCTTTTGCCCCTTTTGCCTCTTTTTGCCTCTTTTTCTCTTTTGCCTCTCTTGCCTCTTTTCTCTCTGCCTCGTTTTGCTCCCTCTTCCCACGATCCCGCCGCTGCTGCCCCTGCAGCCCCTCTCCCCCAGCACATCGCTCCCGCCTTCCAGCTGATCTCCCTCCCCATGACCCCCTACTTAATGGCGACTGCTGCGCGGTAAGAAGAGCAAGACCTCTCACCTTCCTGGTCAGTGTCACTGCTCTCCCCCGCGCAGCTCCACTGTTGAGGGACTGCCATGGAGCCCGAGCTCCTTACCAGGTAGGGTGTTTGAGGTCCTCCTTCACCCGCAGGCTCCTCCTTGTGCCTCATTCCTGGTGGTCCGGTGGAAGAGCACCCTGCTCTTCTGCTATTCCGCTCTGTTCTGTGTCCTCTGTTCTCTTTTGCCTCTTTTCTATTTTCTCTCCTGCCTCTTTTTCTCTTTTGCCACTTTTGCCACTCTTTCTCTTTTGCCTCTTTTTCTCTCTTTTCTCTCTTTTGCCACTTTTGCCACTTTTGCCACTCTTTTTCTTTTGCCTCTTTTTGCCTCTTTTTGCCTCTTTTTCTCTTTTGCCTCTCTTGACTCTTTTCTCTTTTGCCTCTTTTCTCTTTGCCTCGTTTAGTTCCCTCTTCCTGCGCTCCCTGCCGCTGCTACTTCCACGACCCCTCCCCCCAGCATGTCGCTCCCGCTCCCACCTCCCAGCTGATCACCCACCCCCGCCCCTACTTAATGGCAGCCGCTGCGTGGCAAGAAGAGCAAGACCTCTGACCTTCCTGGTCAGTGTCACTGCTCTCCCCCGCCCAGCTCCACCGATGAGGAACTTCCCTTGAGCCCGAGCTCCTTGCCAGATAGGTGTTTGAGGCCCTCCTCCACCCGCAGGATCATGCCTGCACCTCATCCCTGGTGGTCTAGTGGAAGAGCACCCTGCTCTTCTGCTATTCCACTCTGTTCTGTGTCCTCTTTTCTCTTTTGCCTCTTTTGCCTCTTTTCTCTCCTGCCTCTTTTTCTCTTTTGCCTCTTTTCTCTTTTGCCTCTTTTGCCACTTTTGCCACTCTTTCTCTTTTGCCTCTGTTGCCTCTTTTTCTCTCTTTTGCCTCTTTTGCTACTATTGCCACTATTGCCACTTTTGCCATTCTTTCTCTTTTTCCTCTTTTTGCCTCTTTTTCTCTTTTGCCTCTCTTGACTCTTTTGCCTCTTTTCTCTTTGCCTCATTTTGCTCCTTCTTCCTGCGCTCCCGCCGCTGCTGCCCCCGCACACCCCAGCGTGTTGCTCCCGCCTCCCAGCTGATCGCCCTCCTCCGACCCCTACTTAACAGCGGCCGCGCTGCTGGTGCGTCAAAGGCGCATCAAAGGCAAGCCCATTTGTGCCTGTCCGCGATCTGACTGACCATCGCCAGGGACCCTGGTCCCCCGACCCCCTGCTGTTACGACCCCAGCACCCTCCATGCTCTCAACCCCAGATGCGATACAAAAGGGGATGATGGACGGAACGTTTGAGCCAATCAAACACTCACCCCCAGTCAACTGATCTGGGTTTAATCCATCATCATTCCCAGATGCAGCAACAACTGCTAGCTCTCAATGCCAAGCAACAACCAAAGCATGATCTCCTGCCGACACTGCTGCCGCAACTTCACCCACCTCCGGACCCCAGCAGTAGCCCCCGCCCCGCCCGCCCGCCGGACGCCAGTGCACACAAACCACTGAACTGCATCCAACTCAACGTGTGCTCCCTGCACAGACACCCCATAGACCTCCTCAACACTCACACGCCCGACGTCGCCTTCCTCACAGAGACCTGGACCAATGCCAGCGCCGCACCCGACATCACAACCGCCATCCCCGACGGATACAAGATCCTAAGGAAAGACCACCCCAGCTGCCCAGGAGGGGGCCTCGCCATCATCCACAAAACTCCCTCTGCATGACAACCACCGACTCGGACGACGCCTCACCCCCCATGGAACACATCCACTTCCAGATCCAGACCAACCCCAGAATGACGCTCCACGGAACCCTCGTCTACAGACCGTCTGGACCAGTGCTCCATTCACCAACGTAACCCCCGAAGTCCTCGCACCCCACGCCCTTGCCTCCGCAGACTACATACTACTCAGAGACCTAAACTTCCACCTGGACAACCACGACGACTCCAACACCACCGCCCTCCTAGAAAACCTCACCAACATAGGACTGAAGCAACTTGTCTCCGCCCCCACTCACACAGCAGGACACACACTCGACCCTTTCTTCACAGGAGGAAACAGCATCTTCTTCAGCCACACCACGGAACACCTCTTGACTGACCACCACTGCATCCACTTCTCCTTCAGAAAACCAACCGCACACAGGCACACGCACCGCGTCCCACGCAGAAACTGGAACACAAGGCCCGATTCACAGAACTAATGTGAGACAAAATCCTAAACTTACTACTTTTGGTATTCACAGAAGGCATTTAGTAGTAGTAAAGTTAGGATTTTGTCTTAATTTTGTCCTAAGTTTGTCTTAAGTCTGTCTTAAGTCTGTCTTAAGTCTGTCTTAAGTTTGTCTTAAGTTTGTCTTAAGTCAAACTTAAGACAAAATCCTCGCTTTACTACTACTAAATGCCTTCTTTGAATACTGAAAGTAGTAAGTTTAGGTTTTTGTCTCAGATTAGTTCTGTGAATCAGGCCCAAAGTCTCCAAAGAACAACTCACCTCCGCCCTCACCTACACTCCACCCCCAACTATGACAGACGCCAACACCACGGCAAGCAACCTCCACCAATGGATCGCCAACTGCGCCAACACACTCGCCCCCCTCCAGAAGACTACAAGACGACACAACAAGAAAGCAAACTTGTTCACCACGGCACTCCTAGAATCCAAGCGCTCCTGCCGACGACTGGAAAACAGTGGTGGCTCGCATAGGGTGTGCTGCGGAGCGGTGAGGTGGGGCGGGGGAGGGGCACGGTGGGGGGGTAGTAAACTCAGACATACAATGGAACGGAGGAACGTAATAATTACTTTCCTCTGTTCCGTCGTATGTCCGAGTTTACTACCCCCCCACCATGCCCCTCCCCCGCCACACCACACCGCCCCGCAGCATGCCCTATGCGAGCCGCCACTGCTGGAAAAGATGTGGAGAAATAGCAAAACCCTGGAAACATGCACCGCCTACAAAACAGCCACCACGCACACCACCAACTCATCAAATCCACAAAGAAGAATTTCCTCCAAGCCTGAATCCTCTCCAACGCCCACAACTCCAAGGAACTCTTTTCCATCATACAGGATTTTGTCAAACCCAACAGCGAGACAACAGACGTCCCTCCCACCCAAGACCTCTGGAACATACTCAGCTCCTTCTTTCACCTCAAGATGAAGACACTCTATGATAACTTCGATGACCAAGACCTCTGCACCTCCTCAAACCCCACCCCCAGCGACGCCACCCAACAGACCCTACTCACTTGGATCCCACTCACAACAGAAGACACCCTAAAGACCATGAAGAGCATCCACTCAGGAGCACCTTCAGTCCCCTGCCTGCCACACATCTTCCACAGGACCGCCACAGCCATCGCATCCAAGCTACGTCGAACCATCAACTGCTCCCTTGAGACTGCCACATTCCCCGACAACTGGAAGCGCACTGAAGTCAACCCCCTCCTAAAGAAACCCTCCACAGACCCGACAGACCTCAAGAACTTCAGGCCTATCTCGCTGCTTCCTTTTGCAGCCAAGGTCATCAAAAAGGCAGTCAACACCCAGCTAGCATACTTCATCGAAGCCAACAACATCCTAGACAACTCCCAATCCGGATTCCGCAGCAACCGCAGCACAGAGATTGCCCTCCTCGCTGCCACAGATGACATCCGCGCCCTCCTCGACCAAGGCTAAACGGCAGCCCTCATCCTCCTGGACCTATCAGCAGCCTTCGACACCGTCTCCCACTGCACACTAACCACCAGACTCCACAACGCCGGCATCCAAGGAAAGTCCCTAGACTGGATACGCTCATTCCTCACGGGCAGAACACAAAGAATAAGACTCCCGCCCTTCCTCTCAGAACCGACAGAGACCAGATGCGGAGTACCCCAAGGATCCTCCCTCAGCCCCAATGTCTACATGGCCCCCCCTCGCAACCATCGTCAGAAACCATGGGCTCAACATCATCTCCTACGCCGATGACATCCAACTCATCCTCTCCCTCACCAAGGAACCCAACATCACCAGGCACAACTTCCAAGAAGGGATGACAGCTGTCGCAACCTGGATGAAGAACAGCTGCCTGAAACTCAACTCAGAGAAAACAGAGCTCCTCATTCTCGGCTCTACCCCCTCCGCATGGGACGACACCTGGTGGCCCCCCGCCCTCGGAAACCCACCCACCCCGACAGACCATGCACGTAACCTCCGTATCATACTGAACTCATCGCTCAATATGAATCGCCAGATCAACATCGTCTCCTCTGCATGCTTCAACACCCTCTGCATACTATGCAAAACATTCAAATGGATAACCCCTACTCCAAGAAAATGGTCATTCACGCCCTCATCTCCAGCAGACTTGACTACGGCAACACCCTCTATACCGGAAACTCCTCCGCAAACTCCAGACCGTCCAGAAGGCCACAGCCAGACTAATCCTCGATATCCGACAGCACAACCACATCACCCAACACCTCCGCGACCTCCACTGGCTCCCCGTCAAAAGAAGAATAACTTTCAAGCTGCTCATGCACGCCTACAAGGCCCTCCACAACATCAGACCCCAATACCTCAACAACCGCCTCTACTTCCATACCCCGAAGAGAAACCTCCGCTCAGCCGACCTCGCCTTAGCCACCGTCCCACGCTTCTACAGGAACAGAGCGGGTGGAAGGTCGTTCTCCTACCTCGCAGCCAAGACCTGGAACAATCTCCCCCTTCTAGGTGCTGGTTCAGGTGGTTGGGAGCCTGTTTTGTCCCTCTGGCTCTGAACACGAGGCCAGCAGACTATCCCTTGGAGTCACTCTGGGAGTCCTGGGTTCAGGTGAAGGTCCAATTCCTCTGACTCAGGCAGAAGGGCAGCAGAGAAGCAATCCAGAAAGGTAGCAGTCCAGCAAGGCAGTAGTACAGCAGGGCAGCAGTGTAGCAGAGTAGCAGTCCTTTCAGCAGCACAGCAGTCCTTCTTCCTAGCAGAGTCTCTACCGGTCCAGAAGTGTACTGAGGAGTTGGTGTCTGAGGTCCAATTTTTATATCAGGTGCCTCCTCTGAAGTGGGAGAAGCTTCTAGAGGTTTCCCTTTGAAGTGCACAGGTTTCCTGCCTCCCCTGCCCTTGCTCCAGACTAACTACAAGGGGTATGCAGCACTTTGTGTGGAGGTACGACACAGCCTAGTCAAGTATAAGTAGGCTTTGGCCAGCCTCACCCTGCCATCCTGCCAGTGATGGCCCATCCAGGCATACTGAATATCTCCTTTGTGTGTGACTGTCTAGGAGCAATACACAAAGCCCAACTGTCAGCTACACCCATTAATGTGACCCAGAACTCTTTGGGTTTAATAGTCCCAAAACACTGTCAGAGCCCGCCCTGTGGTTCTTTCGAGCATTTGGAACACTACATATCCCATGATTCCTTTCTCTGTGACCACAATCATATGGGACTTTGGAGGATCAATGACCCAATTGGAAGTCATCTTAAATAGATCGGATTACGGTGCTTCCGGTTCTGTGCGCCCCCCCCACTGAGTCTCTCGGGTAGAGCGGCGTGGAAAGATTGTGTCCAAGGAAGTACTGGTAAGATTTGGTTTGTTTATTTCCTGCGTCGAGTACGAGTGTGCAACCAGTCTTCCGCTAACAAAACACGCTCTCAGACAGTTTCAGTCAGGCAGTCTGTTTTTGTTTGAGCCTCCATGTGGTAACCTTTCGAGTGCTTATGAGTTTGGTTATTGAATCAAGATTTGACTATCCTCGGTGTCACGACTTAATGGATATTGACATACTTTGTTTAGGGCCGAGTGAAATAGCTTATTGGGTATGCTTCTATTGTAATGACGGCAATATATATTTTGTGTTTTCTTCTTGCCTAAAATGTGGAGTTGGAATTGAAATCAGGGACCGTGATATGAAGGAGGGGTGTCAGTCCCTTCGTAGTGAGTATTGGTCGATTATATTAAAATGTTCTCTACACTGGGCAATTGTTAGTGTTGGTAGCATTGGATGGATGAAGTATGTGACTGATAAATATGCACATGTTTTTCAGACCAAAGAAATTGATCACCGTCAGGTGCCAATGCTCCAAGCTTCATGAGGTATTTATGCTAACTATACTGAGGTAGTTGTGATCCACCATATCATCATGTATGGAGTAATTTGTAAAATACTGTTTTTCTTGTTGATTGTCTGTTGTAGATGAATAGCAGTTCTGTGTCCTGAGGAGAACTCCCAAAATGTTGTAGTGGGTTTGAAACGCGTTGACCAGCACCTGTGCGCCCAGCGAGCAAAAAAGAGTGACACTGAGAACCAGGGAATCAACTATTGAAAATAAAAAAATATTTTGACCTAGCTACAGTAGTTGCGCTATGTTAAGGGTGCACTGTCCATAGAAAAGAGCTTTTGAACAGATTGTAGTAGCATGTATATTGTATTTATTTCCTATTCTTGTTGGACATTGAAAAACCAGAACGGATTCAGTTTTTGTATATAATTTTTGCCTTTGTGCACTGTTGCATATGCATCCACTTTTGTGTATTTATGTTGGTGGGAGACAAAACATTCATGATTTGTTGTGCATTGGTCCTTTTCTATGTGTGATAAAAAACAAAAGTTTTCTTTTATGATGTTCAAAAAATAAATGGTGATCACTTTTATTGAATATAGTGGTCACGAATAAATTGTAGTTGTAGAGGAGCAGTCAGTTCTGGCATCTTGTGTGTGTGCTAATTTTCTAAAAGTGACATTTCCAAAATTGTAATTTAAAATCCGGCTTTATTATAAGAGAGGATTTTTCATTACAATTCCAAAGGCATGAAACATGAATTGGTTACCTGTTTCCATTTGGAAGTTACAGCGTATTAAATGTAATAAGGTAACTCCAATGTTATCCTATGGGAGAGTTAGGCCTTGCGGTAGTGAAAAACTAATATGAGTTTTCACTATCAGGACATGTAAAACTTGAAAGTGCATGTTCTACTTTTTTAATAGACTGCACCCGACCCTCCGGGCTGGTCAGGACCTACCATAGGGGTGACTTACACGTATTATAGAGGAAACTTTTGACCTGTCAAAAGGTTTATTTTGCCAGGTCAAAACGGCAGTTTAAAACTGTACACAGACTGCTATGGCAGGCCTTAGACAAGTTTAAAGGACTACTTAAATGGGTGGCACAATAAGTGCTGCAGGCTCACTAGTTATCTTCATAGAAAATGCCTCTCAGACCATGGATTGCTCGATTATTTACACGACGGAGATCTCCTAACGTTATCCCCGCGGACTAACAGTTAATGAACCATGTTTATTTCTCAGCTTTTCAAATCATTTATGTAACTTTTTTCTCTTATATTTTAAATTTAAGATGGACACATTCTGTAGCTTGTATCAAAAACTTTTTTACTTTTGTGCCTTAAAAATTGGCTATCTCAAATATTATGTCGTTCAACTAGGAACAATAGGGTGACACATTAACATATTTACATGACAAACCATGACATAAAGACTTAGGGGCCGATTCCGATTCGGGCCGGAAATCTCTCCGACTGAGCCGGACCAGGTGAGATTTCCGACCGAATCGGACCCTAGCAGTCCGACCGGACGAGTACGATGCATTTGCATGCTATCGGACTCGATTCGGTCGGACTCCCATTGAAGTCAATGGGAGCCGGTCGTACAACGCGTACGCGGGCTCCCATTGACTCAATGGGTGCGAGGCAAACAAGGGCGCCCCCTACAGCGGGTTCGTGGTGAAGCGGGTCGCGGCGTACATGCACAGGTAGGGGGGACCCATGGGTCCCCCCTGTGTGCGACTCGCGCGGCTAGGCGTACAGGGGGGTCCGACACGGACCCCCAAAGTACGGCTCCGACTGCTCTTTCGAGCCGGACGGCGCGAGTCGGTCGGACTGCTCGATGCGCGCATCGTACTTACCCGGCCTGGGAACGTCTCCATTGCGCGGTGCGAGTCGAGTCTGAGCGAGTCGGTCGGAGCGGTTGGGTCCCGCGAACGAGTCGGTCGGCGATTTCGCATGCGCTCGCATCGTACTCGCTCGCCCGGACGCACGTCCGACTCGGTCGGGAAACAGGGCTCCGAATCGGATCCGGTAATGCCGAATCCGATTCGGAGCCCTACCGGCCGAGATCGGAATCGGCCCCTTAATGTGTTGTTGAAGACATACAAAAATATAAATCAAACGAATGGATCTGTTTATATTCGAAAAACAACACACTTAAACGAAGACTTAATACATACTGGACATACAAATTCACTAAACATTACATACATGTTTTAACACATTACATATATTCAGTATTGTAATACTCCTATTTGCGAACGTCGTTCCATATGTAAACTTCTCTGCCCTACTTTTCTTTTTCAACTATCGGGACCTGAAATTTCTAACTCCTCGATACTGTGTTAACTTTTTGGTCCTGGAGGAGGTCAGAGTGAAGATTTAAACACTCTAGTCTATGCCCTCTTTTTTTATCATTAAAGGTGCACCCATAATGTTTCTGTTGTTAAGGGTGTCTCCTGGGCACAGATCGGGGCTCATGTTATAGCAGTCTCTTATTTAAACCCATTGCGACACAGACGATTGTGCTTTGTTAGTGTCCTCAGAAACATTATGGGTGCACCTTTAATGATAAAAAAACGCTTAGAATAAAGGCATTAGACAATCTCTTCTGCCGTCTCCATGACAACCATGGAACACGCTCCTAACCGGAAGCCAGGCACAGTCAGGCAAACACACTGCCGCACAGCAAAACGCTCTTATAAACGACACATTCACTAATATCTTAAAAATATAGGAACAACAACTTGTATGAATGGAAACGATAAAAAGGAAGGTGCTACATTAGTTAAAAGCAGCCCGTGCTTGGCTTGAAGATTACTGGGAAAGCAAGGCGGAAGTCAGGCCATGAACATAGACGCACGCAAATTACGGCACGTTCACAGCAAAGAAAAAAGAGTTCCCGCGAAACAATGCATTCGACCAGTGTCTGTCAACGGAGCGGCGAAAGTTACTGAAGAATTATTCCCGTCAAGAAGAAAAGAAGTAATCTCAAATAGTGAAGGTAATTGCGCATAGACGCGCAGATCGCCCCCACGCCACAGAAGAAGGGAGTTTAACAGGACACTAACCCTCCACCGCCATAAAGGCACTAAAAGCATGTTTAAAGGCACAAATTGCTGGGCACTCGGGCCACTGGCACGCACGCATGGCAACCACTGAGATTTCAGTACATGAAATCATGCAATATGTTTATAGCAGCGATAAATCTTCTCCTGAATGCTTGATTAATGCCACTCAAGCACTTTTAACAGTTTGATTCATATACACAATGGCATGACCACTAAGGAGTAACAGGACTGCACATGAGTCTTACTAGTGCACGATATAAACCCAAAGCTACATTCAGTGCGCATATTATAGCATTTGACAATAATCAGCCCTTTTTATGTAATCCCCAGACTAAATGAAAAGAAAGAAGCAAAGTGGGAACTAGTGTGAAGATATCAACACTAACTATCAAAGGATAGTTTTCCTCCTCCAGTGTATGCCCAAGACAGATTGAGGTATACTTTAGGTATGTACAGAAATATATTCAGGAACAATAAGAATTAAATTAAAACAAAGTGATTATTTAAAATACTATATAACATCCTCCCACTTTACATTGCAGAATTCCAGTGTCCTACCAAAGTTCCCCCAGCCCTGAGGAAGACCTTCCACTAAACAATATATGGTCCCATTTTGAAGGTCGAAACGCGTCAGCACACGTTTTCAGAGGCCAAGAGTGATCATGAAACAAAAATTGTGTCAAATGACAGATAGTCTAAGCGCAAATAAGAGGGCATAGACTAGAGTGTTTACATCTTCACTCTGAACTCCTCCAGGACCAAAAAGTTAACACAGTATCGAGGAGTTAGAAATTTCAGGTCCCGATAGTTGAAAAAGAAAAGTAGGGCAGAGAAGTTTACATATGGAACGAGGTTCGCAAATAGGAGTATTACAATACTGAATATATGTAATGTGTTAAAACATGTATGTAATGTTTAGTGAATTCGTATGTCCAGTATGTATTAAGTCTTCATTTAAGTGTGTTGTTTTTCGAATATAAACAGATCCATTTGTTTGATTTATATTTTTGTATGTCTTCAACAACACATTAAGTCTTTATGTCATGGTTTGTCATGTAAATATGTTAATGTGTCACCCTATTGTTCCTAGTTGAATGACATAATGTTTGAGATAGCCAATTTGTAAGGCACAAAAGTAAAAAAAAGTTTTTGATACAAGCTACAGAATGTGTCCATCTTAAATTTAAAATATAAGGGAAAAAAGTTACATAAATGATATGAAAAGCTGAGAAATAAACATGGTTCGTTAACTGTTAGTCCGCGGGGATAACGTTAGGAGATCTCCGTCGTGAAAATAATTGAGCAATCCATGGTCTGAGAGGCATTTTCTATGAAGATAATGAGTTTCTGATTCCAGCCTCTTCAGTCCTTAACAGAATCACTCCCCTATATAAGACTTAGGCCCACTAGTGGCATTTAATTTACAGGCCCTGAGTGCATGTAGTAACACTTTACTGGGGACTTATAAGTATATTAAATATGCAAATTGGGGACAAGCAATGTTACTTTGTTTTAAGGAGTGCGCACATGCACTTTAGTACTTGTTAACGTAAGTGCACAGAGTCCTAAGGCCAGCAAAAACAAGATCAGCAAAAAGTGGAGGAAGAAGGCAAAACGTTTGGGGGAAGACCACCGCAAGACTGACAGGTCTAACAAGATGGTAATGTATGACTAGAATGTTTGTGCATATTTGTTTTGTGACATTTTGTTGTGCTGGTGATCTCTTCTTTTGTTTTAGTATTACTGCTTTTTTGCACTTCACTATTGCAATGTGATGTGGTTTTGCTGTACTGGGGTGTTGTGTTGCATTTTATTTTCACTGTTTTGCTGCACCTTGTTTGTTTTGTTTTGCAGTATAGCTTTGTTTATGTTATTGTATTATGTTCTATTGTTTTCTTTAGTTATGTCAACAAATGCTATTACATTTCCAGCCAACAGCAGAACTTGCTTTTGAGGATCGTGTGGCAGGCAACCATTTACTACTGTGTATAGTGATAAAATTGTGCTACTTCAGCTCTTCAACTATTGAAGACACTAGTGAGCCCAAACAGTGGCAGATTATGTCATGGACATCCAAGTCACCCTACATTAGGAGGAGGATTTGAAGAATCCATCAGGGATTGCAAGATAGAGAACATTACATAGGCGTAGATTTTGGAGTGCTGAGGTGTAGTGTTGGTTGCCCTGCATGTAAGGTAAGTCCAGCTCGCCAAGCTACTTTATCTGCATGTTTCTTCAGTGTCAGGTAGGTAGAAAACAAGTTTATTTAGACATAAAACATTCTAAAAACTCAATTAACATTTACAAACATTTAAACCCCCACCTAACTACCCGACACCCCCTACCCACTACATTTCATCATTAAAATTATGTTTAACTGATCGTAAAAACCAAGCAATTCCAACTGCCACATCTAAATAGCGCATTTCTGACAATAGCTCCACAGCTTTCCTCCTATGGAGAGCATCATATTTAAAAAACAGAGGTCTTAAAAACTTAATTTGATTTGCAAGATAAAAGACACAGTCCATAAGAATATGCGTAAGGGAGCATTTAACTTTCAAAGGGCAGGGGCAAAGACCACTATTATTCTGCACCCTGGTCCTGTGTGGGCGGGATGAATAGATTGGATTACATCCCACCCTAACCCTTAATATTTCATTTCTCAATCCTGGGTCTGGTAACTGCGATAAATAAGAAAAAACATTATCCTGGCCCAGTGTGGAGATCGAGAAGCTGATGGATGATTTCTTCCTTAGATACAATAGATCAGTTGATTCAGACACCACAGCAACAGATTCTCTCAATGCACGTTTGCCTGGAAAGGGGAACCAAGATGTAATTGTACCACTATCTGAATGGAAGTTCCTAAGTGCAATTAGTCTGGTTCTTACAGCCTCTGCCCACATCCTTTCACTACTTCGGATCTCTTCCCAGCACAATTTGGAGACTTTAACCACCTCATCATCCTCCAACAATGTGTTAAAGTATCTTAGAGTCCGAGTAGAAGCCGCCATGTTCCAAGAGACCAGGTTGCACTCTCTCCTTATGGCCTGAACCATGGTGCCTTGGGGGAGTGATAATAGTCTTTTAGGCACACCCCTTCTAATCTGTCCCATTCATAAGTAGGATCAAGTAAAAAACCTTTCCTCCATACAAACCTAGCGGAGGTATCGTCCCTTCATAAGCCCTTAATAATGGAATATGGGATAGCCCCCCAAATCTACTATTAAATCTTGACAGACAACTAGCCTGCAATAGGGCCTTCTGCTTGGTGCCATCCCAATGCGTACCCCAGTTCAAATTCCTCCTAAAGGTTAAACCCAAATATTTATATTGATCAACTTGCTCCACCTCCCGTGTATCTAAAGGCCAGGTGAAACTCTTTACTTTTTTTCCAAAGATCAAAATCTTGGTCATTTCCAAAATAATACGGAGCTTTGTTGTGATTGCTGTAAGTTGCTAGGGCATTTAGTTTCCTCTGCAGACCAATAGGGGTATAATCCAGTAATACCAGATCGTCTGCATAAAGCAGACAGACAATGTGCTGGTTCTTTTTGGGGAAAAAGACTTAGATTGGGAGATAAAGGTGGGAAGGTCGGCCAAAAATAGACTAAAAAGCAGGGGTGCTAAAACGCACCCCTGACACAGGCCGTTGTCAATAGGGATTCTTTGTGATAATCGACCCGACTTATCTAATTCCACCTGAGCCCAATTACAGACGTGCAAGGATTGGAGTGCACCAAGAAGGTTTGGTGGGAGGTCCCAAGTGGCAAGTTTTCCCCACAGGATATCCCTGTCCACAGAATCAAAGGCTGTCCGGAAGTCTACGAAACAACAGCACAGCCTTTGATTTTCCTCCAGGGCCTTTCGAATAATAGCCCATAGAGCAAAACAATGGGCTATAGTGGAGTGACCCTCACGAAAGCCCCCCTGTTCTAATGGAATTCTCTTAGTTTCAATGGCCCAATCTTCAAGTTTAGCTAAAATAATCTTTGAAAAGATCTTTAGTGAGATATCCAGGAGGCTAATAAGCCTATAGTGTATGGGGTCTGTACCACTCCCTTTCTTAAAATAGGTTTCACTATGGACCCTTTCCAGGAAAAAGGGTAAAGGCCGGACGTAGCAATCCAACTAAACAAGGAGAAGTAAACCGTGGCCCACCAGACACTATTCGTTTTAATTATTACTGCTGGGATGTTATCGGGGCCAGCGCCAAGTCACCCTACATTAGGTGGAGGATTTGAAGCATCCATCAGGGATTGCAAGACAGAGAACATTACAGAGGCTTATATTTTGGAGTGCTGTGGTGTAGTGTTGGTTGCCCTGCATGTAAGATAAGTCTAGCTCACCAAGCTACTTTATCTGCATGTTTCTTCAGTGTCAGTTTCTTGCACTGTGATTGATGAAAGAGACACCTACAAACATAACACTTACACTGGTAACATTTCCAATGCCTTGCACTCACACCTAGTGAAGTAAACACATGGGAACCACACACAATCTCTAAGGCACTCACATTCTCTAAGGCAGCAACAAATCAAAGAGGACTGTACTTGAGCTGGAAATATTATAACTAACAAGAGGACAGAAAGACATGCACAGTTGAACAGTCAGCACACCTACACTGGGACAGGGAACACTATGCTACTGGTGCTGGATGAGAACTACATATGGCCAGCTAACAAATATTCACAGAGGGGAAAAAGAAAAGCAATGTGCATTTGCACATTGGGCTACCTTTCTCATTTGCTTAATTGTAAGCTATGTACCACCACGCTTTGGCAAAATAGCAGTCTTGAAAAAAATCACCTGGTTCACTCAGTAGTATGCCTGCAAAACTGCATGAGTGGTGAATATTTCAAGTCATTCTACTGATGAATTTTTGAAGAAGGCACCTGTGTGGAATTGTACTCCAATGGCTAAGTCTTATGATTTCCTTAGTAAATCAGGTCAAAATTGGCAGAAGGACAAAAATGAGCTGACTCATATTTGCCACGAATGCATCAGAAAGCAGGACTCCAAATGAGTCTAAAAGTGACCCAATTCTACATGCTGGCTCTGAAACTTCCAGGGTCTTTAGATCAAATGGCAAAAACGCAATTTTGCCTACAAACCATTTTTTAGATTGTATACGTGGAAGAGGGTTGTCTTTCATGCTTAGTGCTGGCCCACTGTGGATTCCCTCAGCACCATCTGCCACAGACATGCTCAATCCATTATCAGCGTTCTCCTAAAGAAACATCTTTCTCATTTCTGATAGAGCGAGAAATTCATATCCTACATTGGGTACTTGTTAGGAGTGCAATGTAATCGTTGTAAATCACACTCACCCGTTATTCAATGTTTTGAAGAAATTAGATGTTAGGAGAAAGTGTGAATCAATTAACATGTTATTGTATAAATTAACCCAATCCAATGTAAGGTTTAAGGTTTAGAACTTGTGCTTCTCATGCTAATCAATGTAAAACGTTTTAGGTTTCATTTACATTTGTGATTCAGTGTTGCATTAATGACGATAAGTGCTTTCCTAGGTTGATGTATTTGCTAGCCTATCTTGTATGGTGAATTCGTTAACTTAGCTTGATTCCTAGGCCTCAATTTGTATTGCATTAGATGAGTCTTTATTTCTAACAGTGATGTTTAATTTTTTATGTGAAGTTGCAGATTGATTCTGTCTCACATTTGCATTACAGGTGGACAACGTTTATTAGAAAAGAGTAAGGGAATAGTTTCATTAGGCAAGTGTGCGAGATGAAGGAGTTCTAGTTAGCTCGGTCACAGGAGATAAGGTGGAGGAAGGAGTTTTCACATGGGAGACGGAGAGGAGACCAAGGACGAGCTGCTACAGAGGGGAGTGTGCATGGAGAAGGCCAAGAGAGGAGTTGACGTCATGGAAATGTTTGTGGCTGAGGCCAGCGTACTGCTTGTAAGATGAAAAGCATTGTGGGATATTTGATGAATTTTATCTTATGTATATGCAGCTTTGTAGAGAGGGATAGTTGCCCCATTCCTTCTTGAACTCCTGACAGAGTACACCTACACGTGGAAGTGCTCTTCCTGTGGCTTGTGGCTTCATGCCTCTGACCGAAGTGACTTCTTAGGGAGACTTCATCTACTGCCACCTTTTCCCCTCTTCTCTTTTGCCCCACTCATGAATTAGTTTAGGGATGTCACTTTAGTGGTAGAGTAGGGATAGTTAGAATTAAATGCTGCATCAAGAAGTGCCGATGCAAGGAGATTTAAGCTTTTGTTTTCTCATCTCATGCATAATCGTAATTGAGCTTCTTGTTCTTCTTATGAGCCAGGGGGCGAACCTTTTCAGAAGGATCAGTTTCATTTTGTCCCCTTTGTGCTTCTATACCCTCATGCTGAGATGTATATTTTTGAATTTGAAATAAATTGACTAACCTTCATTTGGTTGTTCGTTTAGGTTCTTGTGTGACCATTGATGTTACACTGAATTTCAGGTGACTTATGACCTTTCTTCCCGGGGGGTGGGGGAGGACTGAAGACCACGACTGGTCTGTCTTGATGTCACTGAACTATGTATCAAACCACGTCCTGACATTGTCGATGAGCCACTGCCCAATTCTGATTATGATCTATTTGTTGATGCCTCATGTTTAAGGGACAATGGAGGAAACTTGAGGGCAGCTTTTGCTATCTGTACTGTTGCTGGAGTGGTGGAAGCTGCTTGGTTACAAGGAGCACACTCCATGCAAGTGACTGAGCTTGTTGCTCTGACTCTTGCATGTTGCTTTTCTGAGAACCTTCGAGTGACGATCTATACTGACAGCCAATATGGGCTCGGAGTTGTTCATGACTTCTGACAGCTGTGGTCTCAAAGGGGTTTCATGACCTCATCTGGGCCCCCAATCAGAAACGGGGAGGTTGTGAGAAAACTGTTGGAAGCATTAGAATTGCCAAATGAAGTTTCAGTTGTGAATTACTCTGCGCACTGCAAGGGGGCTAAATATGTCACTGCTGGAAATAACTGCGCGGATTAAATTGCTCATTACTGTGCTTTGAATGCTTGTACCTTTAATGGAGAATATAAAAATGAGGAAATGGAAGTGACCAAATTCAATGTGATGTTGCTCGTGGCCGATACTTGGAATGAAGTGAGGCGCTTTCAGGAGGAAGTATCTGAGGAGGAGCAGTTGGGATGAAACAGATCAGGGTGCGTGAAGAGAGATGATGACATTTGGTCAACAGATGAGAGAGCGGTTCTGCCCAATTGTTTATTTTATCCAATGGCAAAGCAGATCCATGGTGTAGCACACGTAGGCAAGGATGCAATGGTAAGGGTGTTGAGGCAGACTTGGTCTAACCCCAAGTTTCGAGTGGTTGCAGAGGCTTTGTGCCATCGATGTGTGATCTGCCAACAGATGAATGCTGGGAAGAGAACTGTTGTTACACTAAGTCACATAGAGAGGTCAGGAGGGCCTTTCAACAGGATGCAGTTGAACTTTGTTGAGATGCCTATGTGCAATGGATTGAGATACCTTTTGGTTGTGGTGTGTTTATTCTCCAGCTGGTCAAGGCCTATCCAACACGGAGGTGCGACAGTCTCACATTAGCTAAGCTGTTGTTAAGGGAGCCCATTCCGAGGTTTGGATTGCCAACTGCATTGGAATCGGACAGAGGGACTCATTTCAATAATGAGGTCCTAAAACTCCTGTGTGTAGCCTTGAGGATGGAACAAAGATTGCATTGCAGTTACAGACCCGAGGCATCAGGAATGGTTAAGCAGGTCAACAGCACCCTGAAGTCGAGATTGGCGAAAGTGTGTGCTTCCACTTTCTTGAAATGGCCTGATGCGTTGCCCCTAGTGCTAATGAGTCTGCGCAGTACCCCTGATAGGAGGACTGGTTTGTCCCCTCATGATATCCTTATGGGGAGAGCGATGAGATTGTCTGCCGTGCCTGCCAATGCACTTGTTAACAAGACAGATGGTTTGGTTCTCGACTACTGTAAAGGATTGGCTGATGTAGTTCGTTCTGCGTCTTATCAGGTTGAAGCAGTGACTGCACCAACAACTAGAGACCTTTGTCATAATCTGGCCCCAGGAGACTGGGTACTTGTGAAGAGACATGTGAGAAAGAACTGCCTCGAACCCCGCTGGTGTGGACAATACCAAGTGATATTGGTGACTACGACTGCTTTAAATGTGGCAGAGTTCCGAATTGGATCCATGCCTCCCACACATGAAGAGACAGCTCCTCTGTCTGGAGAACAGACGGATGCGACCAAAGGGTCACCGCAGGGGGTGAGTCAAGCTGCAGAGGAGTTGGTGGGGGCTGAACAGGATCCAGAACGATCAGAGGGGGGTCCAGTTGAACAAGCTGCTGATGCAGCCTCCGAAGGAGAAGAGAACGTGGTGTCTGGGAAGGAGTCTGATCCCGACGAGGGAGTCAGTGAAGGAACGGGTCAAGTGCAAGCGAAATCAAGAAAGGACCTGATAGAGACCTGGCCACAAAGAGACCCAAGGAAGAATCTGAGGCTTGCACCTGAAAGAGGGCCTGTACCTATTGCTGAAACGCCCGAATTTAAACTAAGTGACATTTAGGGTGAGGGTCTGATTTCCAGAAGGTCCTAAAGAGTTAGAATGCCTTGTCGGAGGTACTCTTCACCTGAGTGGACTTATCTAGCTTGCAATGATGACGAGGACGAGCTATGCGATTTCAGTGCTAATAATCGAAGTCCTGCTGAAGATTCCTGAGACTAAAGTGAATGCTCTCCTTTCATTGGCCATCCCTTCTCCACCAAGATTGAGTGGCGTGCGATCCCTGATTCTGAATGATGTCACTTTCCCTCCCCTGGGCATAGAACAAGGATCGGTGGAGGAAGCAGAGTTGAGAGCTGATTTGTTGCAATTGATTGAACAACAATTGAGTTTGGTGCTCATTAGAGATGTTGAATTAACTTTATGAACTGTGATAAAAGCACCTAAAGAAAGAAGATTACCTGGTAACGAGTGGATGAAGAATAAAATTAGGGATTACATCTAGAGGAAGACGGAATAGGGTTAAGGAGGTCTTACGAACTTGTACATATAGGGAAGATAATAAAGGAAAACAGAAGAAAACGGACAAGAGAAAAAGTGTCCGAGACTCGCTTAAGAGACTTTTGTGTATTCTGCTTTGTTTCAGTGGATCCTAACTCAGAAAAGAGACTCTGTGGCTGCTATTTTCTTATTCCGAGTTGGGTCTGAAACTGTTTAACAATGGAGTCTGGAAATCCGAACCGGAAGCACAGGGGTATTATAGGCACACTAATAACTATTGTAGTGGTAGTGATACTAGCACTAATAGTAGAGTTAGCTCGTAGGTTGTCAGAAGAGGGACGAAAGAATGTTGTCTCTGAAGTGGGTACCCCTGTGCCAGGGGTTCCAAAAAGAGGTCCTCTAGGACCAACTGAACGATTTTGCTTCTAAGGGAGAGCAACATATCCACGTAGATTTGTCTAAGGGTGATTACACTCTTAATGCTTAGGCTAGATTGCTGTATGAATACGTAGACATTATGGAAGTTAGGGATTGCTGTGTATGTATGCAGCTACCTGCATCTGTAGAGGAGGGCATCACCTACCATCACTTACCTGTGACCTATGGCATCAGTTGTAGTTTGCTTCTTAGTATGTTTTATTGGAAAGGCCATTATGAATATTACTTTTCCAATTATGATAAGCATTTGAACAGATATGACACCAAGAAGACTGTTGAGATGATAGGGAGTTATTTTGTACCCCTTACTGCTTTAGGCACTGCTTGTGCTCATAGACACAATTTAACTTGTATCCTAACAGATGTAGAGAAGAAGTTTGTAGATCAAGTAGAAGATAGATTTAGAATCGTAGTAAGGAAAGGGCACAAACATTATAAATCCCCTAATTGGACGAAGGAGGAGTTGGACCATTGTGCGAAAGGGAGTTTAGGGCTGCTAGCTTTAGACTGGCAACACAAGGGAAGGTTGTGTATTAAACATGCTGAGAGTAGGTATAGTTCAATATTTGTGGAAGAGAGTGAGTGTGATCACACATTTTTGGTTTATGGTACTTGGAAGATGTTCTTGAATTGTAATGTACATCCTATTCCAGGAGTCTATTTTGTGTTTGGGAAGAAGGCATACATGCGGTTGCCTAGTAAGTGGTATGGTACTTGTTTTCTGGCTGTTGTATTCCCAAAGATATATCATGTTGAGGAACTGGACGTTTTGAGTGGCGTGACAAATGCTAGACAAAAACGTGGAGCGAGCGCTGGAGAGGTTATAGAGACACCTTTGGAGCTTTGATACCTTGTTTGGGTGTGGTGTTGAATGATATTAAGTTTAGGAAGCTATCTACCATAGTTGACAAGCTATCCACAGACAGCGCCAGATCTTTGTCGCTCATAGATGGCATAATACACTCGATTAGCGCTATGGTAAATCAGAATCGACTTGCTTTAGATGTTTTGCTCACAAAATTAGGCGGAGTTTGTCGTACACTGAAGGTCCAACAGTATTGTACTTATATTCCTGACAGGAGTAAGGATTTGCAGAAGTACATTAGTAACATAACTGACTTACATCAGGAATTGAGGGACCTGGCTGCTGAGGGTGTTTGGGGCAAAGTGGGACGAGGATTTGATGAATTTTTAATTGATTCACTTGCCTTTCCAAACTTGAATTGCCCATTTTGCACTTCGTGTTGTCACTTGACGGTCCCGCAAGCCAGAACGGGCCGCCATTTCCGGGGTCGACGCTCTAGTTGTTTTGAGCGCTACGTCCCTTGTAACCCCTACAAAAGGGCATGCTGACGCGACCGCGCATCACTGCCTAAGACCATTAGCAGGGAGCTCGCACTGGCTCCGGGGAAATTGTGAGAAATTGTTTTAAACTTTGACTCTTGTTTTTAACAAAACTGTTATGAATTTGATGAACTTTTAATTGATTCACTTGCCTTTCCAAACTTGAATTGCCCATTTTGCACTTCGTGTTGTCACTTGACGGTCCCGCAAGCCAGAACAGGCCACCATTTCCGGGGTCGACGCTCTAGTTGTTTTGAGCGCTACGTCCCTTGTAACCCCTACAAAGGGCATGCTGATGCGACCGCGCATCACTGCCTAAGACCATTAGCAGGGAGCTCGCACTGGCTCCGGGGAAATTGTGAGAAATTGTTTTAAACTTTGACTCTTGTTTTTAACAAAACTGTTATGAATTTGATGAACTTTTAATTGATTCACTTGCCTTTCCAAACTTGAATTGCCCATTTTGCACTTCGTGTTGTCACTTGACGGTCCCGCAAGCCAGAACAGGCCACCATTTCCGGGGTCGACGCTCTAGTTGTTTTGAGCGCTACGTCCCTTGTAACCCCTACAAAAGGGCATGCTGATGCGACCGCGCATCACTGCCTAAGACCATTAGCAGGGAGCTCGCACTGGCTCCGGGGAAATTGTGAGAAATTGTTTTAAACTTTGACTCTTGTTTTTAACAAAACTGTTATGAATTTGATGAACTTTTAATTGATTCACTTGCCTTTCCAAACTTGAATTGCCCATTTTGCAGTTTGTGTTGTCACTTGACGGTCCCGCAAGCCAGAACGGGCCGCCATTTCCGGGGTCGACGCTCTAGTTGTTTTGAGCGCTACGTCCCTTGTAACCCCTACAAAAGGGCATGCTGATGCGTCCGCGCAGCGGGCGCGCCGCCGGCGCGCCGAAGGCGCGCCAAAGGCAAGCCCGTCTGCGCCCGTCCGCGCTCAGATCGCGCCGTGCGCCAGAACCCCTGTGCAAAATCCAATTACCACCTATACTAGAGCTGCTCTGTTATCCATTCGAGATAAAGGTGATCAAAATAGATGTGACGCCTTACATCCCACAAGCTACTCCTTGGCCCAAATTTGCCCTACATGCAACTTCCATTTGAACGCCATGTCCCTAAACCTTCATCCTATTAATGCTGGAAATACGAAACAGTCTGATTTACGTTTAGGCAATAAGCGTGCCCTAACCTTTGTCCTACTGAACATTCGTTCACTTTCTAAGCATAAATATGAACTTGCCGATTTCTTTGAACAATATAAACCAGATATAATGTTCCTTACTGAGACATGGACCCAAAGCTCCTCTGAACCAGATTTAAATATCGCTATACCAGCTGGCTACAACTTGTTCAAAATCAACAGAGAAGGACAAAGAGGCGGAGGGGTGGCCATTGCTCACCGCTCCCACATTAAAGCCATCTTCACAGATATTCCCCAATTAAAGGGAGAAGCTATCTTGTTCACTTTCAAATGCTATAATACTTCGGTATTCAGTGGACTATTAGTATATAGACCACCAGGGCCTAGAATCCCATTTATTGAATCTTTACTTACAGTCATGGAGTCTTGTATGGAACACTCCAACTTCTCCATTTTGGGGGATTTTAACTTCCATTTAGAATTCATTGATAGTACGGACACAAATACCTTAATAGATAGTCTAAACGGCCTAGACTTGAAGCAAATTGTCACTGAGCCCACCCACATTGGAAAACACACTTTGGATGGTATCTTCACCAATTACACACATATAAAATTTACCAACACACTACCAATGTCCTGGACAGATCACAGCGCTGTCTTTTTCGATGTATTCATAAACGGTCCTCCCACTAAAGCTCAGAACAATAATAGGACAGACATAGTACGCCCTTGGAGGCATATAAATAGTCCAGATCTAGAAGATGCTCTAAGATTACATAGTCCCCTCATCAACATCGATCCTGATCAAGCAGCATTAAATTTTAATAGTTGGATTGACTCAGCAGTAACTAAACTAGTCCCTGAAACGCGGACACGCACTGGGAAAAGATCATCATCAGCCCCTTGGTACACGGGGGAGCTAAAAGATTTAAAGAAGATCTGTAGAGGTAAAGAACGGAATTGGAGGAAGGAATACTCTGAAATTGGGAGAAAACAGTACAATGAGGCACAAGTAAAGTATAAAGAAGCTATAGTTTCTGCAAAATCCTGTTTTTTCACCGAGAAAATTATGGCCTCCAAAAATACAGCTAGAGAACTTTTTAAGACAGTTTCTACCCTAGCCAATTTCAGAAATAGCAAGCAGTTCTGTCCTACAAAGCAGTTCTGCGACAAGCTAGCAGAGTTTTTTCACGATAAAGTAGTTAAGGTCTACGACGAGTTCTCTAACAACAAAGAGAGAGTCAGGTCAGACGAGCCAAATAAGGACAGGGCAATTACTCAAGCCTGCTTACAAAAATGTAGCCCCTTAACATCGGATAGAGTTGAGAAGATTATACTGTCAACTACGTCAGGATCCCCTCTTGATCCTTGCCCTGCCACAGTTTTCCATCTGGCCCCAAACATAATTGGCAACTATCTAACACCTCTTCTTAATAATATCCTTGACTCAGGACACTTTCCTGTCACTTGGAAGAAATCCTTGGTTAGACCCATCCTCAAAAGCCAACTCTCGACCCCACCGAGGCAAGCAACTACCGTCCCATTACCTGTCTACCATTTCCATCAAAAATATTAGAAAAAGCCTTAAATGAAGAACTGCTATCATTTATAGAAATCAACAATATACTTGATCCAGCGCAACACGGTTTTCGACCAAGGCACAGCACTGAATCCGCATTGATCGTTGCTACAGAGGACATACGTGTCCAACTTGACCGGGGGGGGGAAAGCCATACTGATTCTACTGGATTTGTC
This sequence comes from Calotriton arnoldi, assembly GCA_963921515.1. Taxonomy (NCBI): domain Eukaryota; kingdom Metazoa; phylum Chordata; class Amphibia; order Caudata; family Salamandridae; genus Calotriton; species Calotriton arnoldi. Next base: position 2,432,823 of record CAWUFW010001784.1, on the reverse strand, counting down.
GGCCGCTTTTGATACGGTCGACCACCACATACTTATCCAACGACTGGCCGAAATAGGAATCGTAGACAAAGCCTCAGACATTCTTCGGTCGTACTTAACCGATAGAGAACAATCCACAATGATGAACGAGCACAAATCGCACCCTTACGCGTTACCATGTGGGGTCCCCCAGGGCTCGTCACTTTCCCCAACCCTGTTTAACGTGTACGTCACACCATTGGCAAAACTCATACGATCCCATGGCTTCTCGGCCATCTGTTACGCCGACGACACGCAAATAGTCGTTTCTTTATCCTCCAAACCAGATACTGTGGCTGTAAGCTTTAACGCCTGTATGAGTCACATTATCAGATGGATGCATGACAACTGCCTGAAGTTGAACACCGGTAAAACGGAAGTGGTTACGCTTGGAAGAGATACCTCCCTCTGGAATTCCACTTGGTGGCCGGATATAGCTGGGCTTTGCCCTCAGCCGGTAAAAAGGTTAAAAACCTTGGAATTATCATAGATGACCATCTTTCACTATCAGATCAGGTAAATGGCGTTACTTCCTCCTGTTTTCACACTTTAAAAACCCTAAGAAAGATTTTACCTTTCATTCCTATTGCCCTCAGAAAAACTGTTGTAACTGCCTTGATACTGCCCAAGATCGACTATTGCAACTCACTCTACCTGGGTGCAAAAAAGTGTGTGATACGTAAATTACAGACTTTACAGAATGCGGCCGCCCGGATACTACTTTCCCAAATTTAGCCCAATAAGTCAAGCCATTCGCGATCTGCACTGGCTACCTGTCCAGGCAAGGATCCAATTCAAAGCTATGTGTATCGTGCATAAGACTCTGTACGGGGTGGGACCTGCCCAACTTAGTCAACATATTAAGCGCTACACTCCACAGAGAAGCCTCAGATCATCATCCGCCTCACTACTTGTAGTTCCTAGGGTCAAAACCTTGAAATGGGGTGGCAGAAGTTTTCGTCACTTGGCCCCTAAATTATGGAACTCATTGCCTACCCACCTCAGAAACCAAACCAATCTACTATCGTTCAGGAAGGAATTGAAGACATGGCTATTTGTCCCTAAACCATAGTCACTCCTATTCTCCCACTGTGAAAATTAAGGGCAGTAAGCGCTAAGACGCCACGGCAGACACACGCTATATAAAAACACTCATTTCATTTCATTTCATTTGGGGCAGTTGGGAAATGGTTTGCAAATCTGGGAAGTGGATTAATGGGATATGTTATACGTCCCATCTTGATTGTTATCATCTGTGTCGTTGTGTGGGTTGGATTGGTGAGGGGATACAAGTGGTATAGAGTGAAGCAAAGAGAAAGAGATCAGAGGGAGAAGGATAGATGAATAGAAAGGCTGCAGGACAGCTATTACAATAATTTGAGGCAGAAGGAGAAGTTCAGGGAATGTAGAATGGCGAAAACATCTGTTTAGATCAGTCCTTCCTGCTGATTAATTCCCTAGATGATCATCGATAGGCTTATCTGATGAGCTGGGATAATTTTTGATGACTCAATATCATCAGAGGGGGGAGTTGATAGAGGGAGGAATTCATATCCTACATTGGGTACTTGTTAGGAATGTAGTGTAATTGTTGTAAACCGCACGCACCCGTTATTCAATGTTGTGAAGAAATTAGATGTTAGGAGAAAGTGTGAATCAATTAACATGTTATTGTATAAATTAATGCAATCCAATGTAAGGTTTACTGTTTAGAACGTGTACTTATCAAGCTAACCAATGTAAAACGTTTTAGGTTTCTTTAAAACATGTGATTCAGTGATGCATTAATGACGATAAGTGCTTTCCTGGGTTGATGTATTTGCTAGCCTATCTTGTATGGTGAATTTATTAACTTAGCTTGATTCGTAGGCCTTGATTTGTAGTGCATTAGATGATTCTTCATTTCTAACAGTGATGTTTAATTTTGTATGTGAAGTTGCAGAATGTTTCTATCTGACGTTTGTATTACAGGTGGACAACGTTTATTAGAGAAGAGTAAGGGCATTGTTTCCTTAGGCAAGGTTGCAGAATGAAGGGGTTACAGTTAGATCGGTCGCAGGAGATAAGGTGGAGGAAGGTGTTTTCACACGAGAGACGGAGAGGAGACCAAGGACGAGCTGTTACAGAGGGGAGTGTGCGTGGAGAAGGCCAAGAGAGGAGTCGACATCATGGAAAAGTTCTTGGCTGAGCCCAGTGTACTGCTTGTGAGATGAAAAGCATTGTGGGATATTTTATGAATATTATCTTATGTATATGCAGCTTTGTAGAGAGGGATTGTTACCCCATTCCCGCTTGAACTCCTGACAGAGTACACCTACTGTGGATGTGCTCTTCCTGTCGCTTGTGGTTTCATGCCTCGGACCCATCTCATGGCGAAGTGAATTCTTAAGGTGGCTTCGTCTGCTGACACCTTTTTCCCTCTTCTCTATTGCCCCGCTCGTGAATTAGTTTAGGGATGTCACTTTAGTGTTAGAGTAGAGATAGTTAGATTTAAATGCTGCATCAAGAAGTGCCGATGCAAGGAGACTTAAGCTTTTGTTTTCTCATCTCATGCATAATCGTAATTGAGCTTCTTGTTCTTCTTATGCTCCAGCGGGTGAACCTTTTCAGAAGGATCGGTTTCCTTTTGTTCCCTTTGTACATCTATACCCTCATGCTGAAATGTGTATATTTCCAACTATTTTTGAATTTGAAGTAAATTGGCTAACCTTCATTTATTTGGTTGTCTGTTTGGGTTCTTGTGTGACCATTGGTGTTACACTGAATTTCAGTTGACTTATGACCTTTCTTCCCTCTACCCACTCATGCTGCTAAAAAGAACCATCGGAGATCCGACATTGAACTGAATTGAGCAGGTGGGCCCAAGGCTCCTTCATTTCTATGCACTATGCAGGCTGACAGATTAGTTTGTAGAAAGGGTCTGTCTACATACTCCTATATATAATTAGGTTTTAGTGCATAATCCGTTATAACATTCTTATTTTAGCAATTGTGTCTAAAATCTAGGAGTGGTGGTGAAATTCACAACTTTTTGCATAATTACGTGACATTTTGTATGTGAAATTACGTGGAATGGAAATCCAGTATTTAGTGCTACATTTTCGAGTGAAATGGGTCCTTGTGTTGATTTTGGATGTGGTAATACATTTTGCACCAAAAAAGCTCAAAAACAAGATTCCAAGAAGAACAGTCGATCTTGCTCTGGTCATTTATGTTGCACACGCGGCCGATTCGCAAAGGGCCTCCGTACTCGTGGTAGAGACCCGCAGTCGTAAACGGGGGCCCCCACTCCTTGTAGGACCTCCGCGATGGCAAACTGCACGGTGGAGGTCCCGCCACAAGAGCGGGGCCCTCACCACGACTGCGGGGCCTCACCAGGATGGCTGGGCCTTTGAGATCCTTTGTGCATCGGTCCCCCAGTCTTTAATTACACAACCAGGTGTGAAGGCATAATCTCAGGTATTTTGCGTAACGAGCATAATGTGAAATGCCAGAAACTGCGCAAGAATATGCTGGTGTAATGAAAATGTTACCCGGCCTTCTAAAATCAGCAATTCCTTGTTGTATTTTCAGTTGATGGAAACTATAGGCTAATTCTGTTCGTTCATCGGTGTTTTTTTTAACTGATAGAATTCTTAACTTAGCCAACAGAGAGGTTAAGAGAGGGGTAAATAAGGCAAGTTATCTTGTACATTTGTAGAAAAGGCATTGGTCTAGACTAAGGCAGAAAGCACAGTCAAGGACATATCCTTTTCGGATATAGATATGTATTTTGCACAATGTGACCCTATATCTTTGTGAATCATTGTACAATAGCACAGCGGTCCCATTCCACTAAACGTCAACATTGCCCTCCAATCACAGCCCGAACAGCTGCTGTCTGCAGCGGGTATTATGGGGGAATAGAATTATTTGACAGGAAAAGGCGAAGGATGATTTAAAAGATTAATAAAGTGTCCAATGATTAGGATTTCAACGTAATATATGGTCAGCCGGCTTGACATTTTTATTGGCTGCTGAGGGATACACAGTACCAGGTAATTTTCTAAACTGCTCGAAAACCATAAACATAAAGCATACAGAGAGAAAAACATGGTTTATTAGTCTCTTCTGGTTCGGCGTCCCTTTGCCATAGATTCAACCCTCACGCGTCTTCTGTAGCCTACACTCACTTTCTGTGCATTTGTTTTTTCTTTTTGCAAGGAACAAGGTTCGTTCCAATCATTTGACGAAAAGCAATAAATATGTTTAGTCTGCGTGCTAGTCATCAAAGCGTGTATCAGCCGTACTCGGGTAACACCATACTCTAAAAACGATGTTTGTTTATATATTTATTGCAATAAGTAGGATATATGTATCTCCTTATATACCCCTGGACTTCATGTTCTTATTACAGGTACGTTCTGACGCTAGATTGCGGCTAAAATACTCCTCACTTGTAACAATTTTGCACAAGCAGTTAGTGACATAGCACATGTTTTGATGTCACCGAATTACCTTACACCTCCAGCCTACCTGGAAATACATGTGAGGTAGCATCGCTTTCCTTAACAAAATAACGGGGCATATGTACAAGAAATGGCGATAACTATCGCTAACGCTAGTTAGCGGCAGTTTTTCTATCGCCGTGTTCCACGGAAAACTATCGCCTTGTTAGCGGCGTATGTACAAGACGTGGCTACATGGCGATAGCTTCAGGGATCAGCGGTGAAAGCTGCCGCTAACATTAGCGTGATGGCGGTAGGAATTCCGGCGTTAGCGTGCGGAAACCAACGAAAGGCCCATTAGCGGCAAAAAAACGCACGTTAGTCAGCCCAACGTGAGTTTTTTTTTGCCTCTAATGGAAAAAATAGCCTATCAGTCTACCTCCAATAGAAAATAGGCAAAAAAAACAATGAACTGCAGAATGGAGCAGCCAGGGCCAAGTGCAGCACACATCAACAACCCCCTCAAGCCACCCAACATCCAGGATGACCAGGATGAGAGCCTGGATGCCTCGCTGGACCTGCATCTGGAGCCTGGATGCGTCGCTGGACCTGCGTCTGGAGCCTGGATGCCTCGCTGAACCTGCGTCTGAAGCCTGGATGCCTCGCTGGACCTGCGTCTGGAGCTTGGAGTGAGATGCGGAGGAGCTGTGGAGTCGATGAGCCGTGGCGGTAGACATTGAGGCGCGGCGATCGCCCGTACCTGGTGGTGAAGTCTGGTCGGTCGCATGGAGACACGTTGCTGACCTGTGTGAGAAGACCGCCTTGCGCTCCTTGGAGCTTGGAATGGTAGTGGCGCTCCTGCGCACCAACGTAGGGAGGTCTGCATCGCATACTACGATCCACCACTACACCGGGGTGCACAGAGAGGATGATCAACGGTGGGCGGCACCTCTCTGCATCACAGGCCGGATGAGGTTGCGCTGGCCAGACGCTGTGGAGGGTGAGGCCCCTGAGCTGCGCCAAACTTGTGTTGCGGGAGCGCTGCAAGTTCACGCCTAAGGGGGCACTGCTGCATCAACTGGTTCGGGAGGTTCACCAGCGGACTTGCGGCGACTCCTGTACCCACGCTTTTGAAATCCCACCTGGCTGAGGCTCCTGCTGGGTGAGTCACAGATTTGGAGAGAGTTTAGCGGATTGCGCCACAGTGTCAATGTCCAGGTAAGGAGAAGGTGGGACACGTATCGGAGGAGGCCCGGGGGTCGAGTCGCCCAGGCCTAGCACCAGTAGATGACGCACCCCCAGTGTCGGCTCATCCGCTATGGCGGAAGAGCGTCGGCCAACTGCTTCCAAGGGATGTATGATGTAACAACGCGATCATTTAGATCGCGGTACATTACATGGCTGTTTTTACAACGCAGGTCGTTACCACGACTTGCGCTGTAGGGCGCTGGACTTAGGAATAGTATGATTTACTATTCCAACTCCAGCCTACCTACAGTAGGGAAGGTGTTGGAATAGTAAATCACACTATTCCTTAGTCTAGTGCGCCTTCCAGTGCAAGTCGTGGTAACGACTTGCGTTGTAAAAGCAGCGATCTAAATGTACTGCGGTGTTTTGACCGCGTTGTTAAGGTCGTTTCCCCTTCCAAACAGTGCAAGAAGAGGAACAATCATCGCATGATGATAACTTCCTGATGTTATGGTGCCATGTTTCCGTTGCGGGCTGGAGAGTGGGTAGGGCTGCTCCACTCACGGAGCAGGGCAGGGGCAGAGTGGCATGCCCACTCAAGTGCGCAGTGACTGTTTGGTCGGCCCGCTCAGGCCGCACAAAGCAGTCATGCGATGCAGGCTGCATTAGAGTCTGCATGGAGAACATGCCCACACCTCCAGCCCCTGGCTGAACGCCTCGTCCCGGCGCCAATCCCAACGCCGCATTGCAGCGTTGTGATTGGCTTAGGGGAGGGAGCCTGGCTGCCTACTCCCTGTTCCTGGAAGCAGACTCAGGACAGCAGGAGCAATGAAGACACGGGACCCGGCCTCGAGGTAAGATTTCTCTCATGTAAATATTTACAACACCCGCTCACACACACACCCCCGCGTCCACGCCCCATCCAGTGTTCTTTCCAGTGTTTCCCACCTCCCAGCTGTCCAGTCCCCCCCGCAGCACTTCTCAATGGCGGCAGCTGTGCGGCCATGCGCAGCGGGCGTACCACTGGTGTGCCAAAGGTATAGATGGAGTTACGACGCCTACCATCATATTGCATTCCATTACAATGCATAGTAATACTAGGCATATTGTAACAGTAGGGAAGGTGTTGGATTGCGGAGATGTAAACATTACTATTCCCACATCAGTGAGTGCAACCCTAAAACTGACCCTTGCACCCCAAAGCAAACCCTGAACCCTAAAATTCATCTTTGAGCCCCCAAAACACACCCTAAAAATCATATTTGACCCAAATGCACACCCCAATTGTCATATTTGACCCAAATGCACACCCCAAATTTCAAATATTACTCCATAATACACCCCACATTTCATCTCCGACACCCGAAACCCATACCCACCCTAAAAATAAAAAATACCCCATTACTAACCTCGCAATGCGTTGTAATGGAATGCGATGTAAAGGCACCTGCGTTGTTGGATTTGTGTTGTAAAAGCATTACGATGTAATGCCTGCATTGTAATGGACGTCTCCCGTGCCAAAGGCAAGCCATAGGCAAGCCCGTCTGCGTCCGTCTGCCCCTGGACCGCTCTCAGCACCAAGGAGCCTTCCTCTCGGACACTCCACCCCTACGGCACCAGCACCCTCCTCGCCATCAACCCTGGACGCCACATCGCCTGCCAGGACCAACATCTGCTCCGGACCGGACATCGCCATCGCCATCACTGACTGCTACTAAATCTCCCGCAAGGACCACCCCGACCGTCCAGGAGGAGGCATTGCCATCACCTACAGAAGCACACTCCGACTGACCACGCACTCTAATGACCCAACAGTGACCATGGAACACCTTAACTTCCAGATCAGGACCAACCCCAACCCCATCCTCTGCGGCACCCTCATGCCCATGCCCACCATACACAACTGCCGTCATCGCCCCCCTCGCAGCTGGATCAAGGCCACCGAAGTACGTCTTGTCAACTCCCTCAGCAGCACCACCACCCTGCCAACGCTTACAGACGATGACACCGCAGCGCGCAACTGCCACCGATGGATCTCCAACTGCGCCGACACCCGGGCACCCCTCAAGAACGGCACTGAGTCATTACCTTACGCCTGCATGATGGCAGGCGTAAGGATGACGCAGTGCCACAGGGATAGGCTGGCCTCATGCATTGCTGGAGTTGCGTCATGGTTGTGACACGGCTGCAGCAATGCGTGACTTTAGCACAGACAAATACTGCAGGATTCCAGACGTATCTGTCATTACTTGCGTCATGGAGCGCTGTCCAGTGAATACAGCGCATCCGTGGTGTCGCAAGAAGAGGGTTGTGAAAAGTGTTGTAACTCTGTTTTGTCGCAGCGCTGCAACACTTTTCATGAGTGAGGCCCAGGAATGCGCACTATCTTATTGATGGTGCGCAGTCCTGCCCTGTAGTTTTGTCGCAGGGCAGCGCAACAACATTGCTTGCAGCGCAGTCCAGCAACAAAACCTGCTGAAATGAGGCCCCAAGTGTTATCTCCATTTTTAAGACCAGCTATTTTCTGGTCTTAAAAAACTGCCTCTAACTGCAGTTGGCAGTTTTTTTGGTCCTCCAAACTTAAAGAATCCGCTTGTAAATATCGCGAAGTGGGGTTAGCGACCGTTTTTGCACGGGAACGCCTCCCTTGCATGTCATTATCGCTAACAGAAGTGGCAATCTTTATAATGGATGTTTGCGGCGGAAAACTGCTGCTAACAGACGTTAGCGACAGCTTGTACATATGGCGATAAAAATATCGCTGCAAAACCGATGGAAAAGTGCCGCTAACGCGGCGTTAACTCCTTGTACATATGCCCCCACGTGTATTTGTAAAGCGCACGTTCACCACGATAGGTATCTTGGTGCTGAATAACAGATGTTTATTGTTACCTAACTCAATATCGACCTCAGAGAGATGAAAGGCTGAGTGGACCGACAAGGATTTGAACTTGAGACCATTTGGTCTAACACAGGCCCCTACAGTGGACGCCCATGTACCTTAAGCTGCTGCTTCCTAGTCAACTCAGGCATACACAGGAGCATAAATCTTCTGGCAGTGCCCTTATTGTGTCCCTCGATGGGCATGAACTGTGTATCCGAATTATTTTTGATTTTCTTTCTTAGACTTGAAGTCCTACTTTTGTAAATAGAAAAACAGAGCACGGTCCCATAATGCGTAGGAAAAACTAAACTGAATTAACTTCTCACGTCAGACGTGGGAAATGTTAGCACCCTGTGAGTAGGCGGAAAAAAACATTTCAAAAGGGATAACAATTTCCACAGTGCATAGACAGATGGTAGAAACCGCTTCAAAGCACCCAACGTCGCAACATTTTTTAATAAAATCTTAATCGAGATCACTATCACTGCAAAGACAACATGGAGGCATTGTTATAAAAAATCACTTCATTAGTGTTCCCTATTACAAGCTCGAGCTTTTCCACACGTTGGAAGCATGACTTGTGCAAATGCTCTCAGTCCTGAATTGATTTTCTCATATGATGTACTGAACCACATGCAGACATTGATATTGCGGGCAGTAAGGAACATGAACCACAATGGCCTGATTACTTACCAGGAATCTTCATTACTCCAACTCCAAATGTCCCTTTCCCAGTCCTTATTCTATGAGGGTGAGGGTCACACTGCAGACAAGCGACTACTTTCTTACCTCATAATTAAATGTTGTTGCTCTGCCCTCTACAGCCACATAAAGCACCCTTCTGCTTCCTCTTTATGTACCATAGTAAGTCGGTCCAAACATGCAGTACAATCAAGTGGGCCAGGCCTAGGAGGAGGAAGACTTGCGATGAAGTAATGAGGATTACTGGTAAGTACTCTGTCTATTACCTCTTTGACCATTTTACTCCTCCCAGTCCTTACTCTATGAGGATGTTACAAGTACCCTAGTCCTAAACCATGCCAAACAGAACCAGGAAGAGCCTGTAACAATAGGACAAGTATCCAGATGCCCACGCTAGGTGCAAGAAGTGGGGTAGAACATGTCTCCCTGACAGCTGCCACTATCAGAGTGCACAGTGCTAATCAGTGCAGTCAAGGTCACAAGAAGTAAAGTATCCACAGCAAGTAGGACAACAGTCAGGAAACCAATAGGCTCCCTGGGAGATCGCTGGAACAGGAAGACTGCGATGCAAAGAAGGAACCTTGTGACCTGAAGGATAGGCATCAACCAATAGGGCTAGTCCATTAACGCTGGGAACGTGGGCTATGTAACAATAGAAAGAGCAATGGTTCCTTTGGCAAATGCCCCTACGCAAGCTCGCAAAGTATATGGGTTATATCAAAATGATTTCTTGTCATAAAATATTTGCTATTCAACTTATGTTTGCAGGAAATATAAATGACACAAATTCAAACAAAACAGCACCATTGTACTTTCTATTGAAAAGATTGAGGCACCACATCCACTGCAATATGTCCACAGAAGTGACATCATCCTCAAACTGGGATGAGGACAGGTAATGCTTTGAGGTGGTTTCTTCCAGAAATATGCAATCAGCTTTAGCAGGAAAATCCAAATTTGGAAGCAGGTCTTGTCGTGTAGTTCCTACTAATCCATAGGATCTGAGCATTTGATTGGACAACATAAACTAGGGGCTTGGTGCCAAGACTGATTCTGGACACCCCTGCAGGATATGTTGGCCTATAGGCCAGCTAGCTCACAGTGCCACCGTAAGCCCCCCTAATCTATCAGGGAGTGAATGGTTTCTGGCAACCACTGAACATGACAAACCTGACCCCTAAGGGATTGTGGAAACAGTAATGAACCTTTCGCTCAGTCACTCATGCTCACTTATTCTCAGAGAAGTATACAGAGAACACACAGTGGGAGGTTTTCAATACGTTTAATGAACCAATGTTATTCTTGTATAAAATATGTGTGCTGCAATGACAGAAGCAGATAAACGTGATTACAATCACCAAAAGCATAAATAGTAGATATAGTTCTACCATGGTGCTAAAACAGTGTGTATATATGCAGGCATATAAAACAAGGAAGTAATTGAGCCTACTCCTACAATGCAAACCCTACTCTAAGTGTACCTAGAGTGTGTGTAGGTGTAAAGCCAATAATCCCCCAAGGGATGATCCAACACCATTACCTGATGGGATAGAATGAAGGACCTCCTCTTGGTCAAGAACTGGACAACCCTCAGGAGATGTCAGACCCCTGCGTGGTGATTTCTCATGATGCAAGGACTCTCGGTTTCAGCAGAAGTGCCTCCTCTACTAACCTATTGGGATGCTCATCTTTTACAATAGAAAGCAGCCTTGCGATGTGCGTATAGATTAGTGATGTTATGGATATGTAGATAGCCCTGTCGCCCCGTGGATGAAGAGAGAGATGACATTTGTACATAGTGCGAAAAGAGACCTTGTACATGATGTTCAGGGCATTGTGATAATGTTGGGCAAAACTAGATGTCTAAACAAATTTAGTTTCAGGGAAACTAATCCATAATGGTCATGCACACATATATACGCAAAAGATCACAGCTGAAATGTTATTGGGAGGACAATGTAAGAAATAAGCAGCTTCGCTACATGGTCCTAACCAGGGAATATAACAGTCTCCTGGTTAAGAATGTTGCATCCTAGCCACTAGATCGTATCTCCTCAGACACCATGTAGTATTGCATGCTTTCACCCCACAGATGATAGATCAATGTGCGCAAAATATAGCTTTGGTCCTTTTCCCTCTTTTCTTTACCTAAGCTGTTGTGTTCAGATACCAACATAAATTACCACTCACCTCAATTGGCACTCTCTCATCTAATTTTAACGCTTGATGCTCATGAGAAATCAGTTTATTCTTTCATTAGAGGGCTTGCTTCTTGACATGAGGAACTGCTTATTTTCTTGCTTTAATGTCGACGTTGACTTCCAAAAACTAGCAGAGACTGGAATAACGATACTGTTAATTTGGTGTCAGCTATTCTCCAAAATTTGCTAATATGTTATGAGTGAAATGTTCACCTTAAAATGAGTTTCAAATGTTGCATGAAATTTTGGAATCACAGAGAATGGTGAGTTCAAGTGGATCTCATCTGAGTAAACTCAATTTTCGTGGCTTCTGAAACTTTTTGGTCTCTTGATTTCTAAACAGATTTGAGCCATCCATCAGACACCTTCAGTTTCTGAGCCAGTTGGGACTAGCTGAATTATGTGACACACCTCTGCAGATTCTTGATGGTGTGGCTGTCTTTACTGCAAGGTGGGCGTTGAAGTAAGGCCCAGCTTGTGGTGTCCAGCTTTGTACACAGATTCCAGGCCCCCATAATTACAGATACCCGCGGTAAACTTCACACAGAATTCCTTCAATTAAGAGCTGGAACCCTCTGAATGTGGACTAATTGTGTGGATCCAGAATTACTGGGTGGGATTCTGCACAGCTATCCCAATTCTGAGGGGTTTATTCAAGATCATTTACCTTTGTGCATGCTGGAGTGGGGGCAGTGAACAGGATGTTTGAGGGTAGGAGAGAATGTTTCGTGGTAGGGGGATCATTAAATTCTTTCCTCTGTCTTGGCTGAAGATCGGGTAGGGACCGGGAAAAGGATTAGGGCTGCAATGCATCTCTTTCCCAAAGTGATTTTTCCAGACAGATTTTACAGCTGATAAAATCGGTTATCGTGTACTCACACCCAGTACATCTTTGATAATCTTTCCAGTGGACCAGGATTTGAAAACACCCACAAAACATCTGAAAATCACAGATTTCTTGAACTTCATTAACAGGGTAACCCTTCAACAATAGTTGTGGAGGTTCTGATTGAAGTCAATGCTAGCGGTCAAGAATATATGGACTCAATTGAGATGCATGGAAAGCAAGATCAATCTTCCATGTATGAGGTGACTTCAATCAAAAGACCACAGAATTAATCTGATGCATGATCAAAGAAGGAGCAAGATATTGTGATCGAAATTAGACTGCAATGTATGAACTAAAAGAAATCAAGAAGACAACCAAACCTTTCCAGGACGAAAAGACATAGAGCTCGATCTTGTTTTATCAGCATACTGTTTATCTTGGCATTTGAATGGGGTAGACATTCAGATAAGAGTTGTCAATGCTGCTGCAACTGGCTTAAACATTCAGTAATTGCTGGATCCTATGGATCAATACGAGGAGCAGAAGGAAAAACGCTAGGATTGAAACCTTGAATTCAGAAAACAGTTTATACTCTAGTTGCACTATGAGTAGCATTGTTATTGGAGAATTCTGCAAGTGGCAAATCTGAAAGGTTATTATTGTGAGTTGCATTACAAGAGATCATACATATTGCCTAAGTTTTGGCTTCTTGCTCTTTTAACCATTTAAATGTGGATGATACATGAAAAAACACTTGTCCACTTTCCAATGCCTTATATTAAGCTCTCCTAAAATATGAGCGATATTGAGTCCCTCTGTCAGAAATAATAGTCTGAGGCAACCCATGCAGGCAAAAGACTTTAGTTAAAATACTAAGCCATTTTTCAGCTGTAGGTAATTTAGTTAAGGGAGAAAACTTTGTAAATGGTCCAAGACTAACAATTAACACCCAATTTCCTTCAGAACATGAAAGATGTATTCTAAACTCTGTCAAATTGTATGCAAAAATGTATTTCTTAAGCCATTGGCAATGGTTGCAGCTATCCAGAAGTCCTAAAATTAAAATATTTATGTCACACACAGATAGTATGGGCAAGATCATATTCCTAAATCTCAAGATGAACAGTAGGCCTCCAAAAGATTGCAAAACTAAAGTTGCTGTGGCTAAACGTCTTGAGATGGGCAGGTCATGTCACACTTCCATTTCTTGTTGTTATTCTTCATAGTTCATTTCAACAGACTAGAGGAGTTTTTAAAATAAGGGGGCATATTAGCAAGACAGGCGATAAAATTATCGCCGTTTTAGCGGCAGGAAACTGCCGCTAAAACGGCGATATTCCTGCCGCTAAAACGGCGATAATGGGCTTGCTAATATGCGTTATAGAATTCCAATAGAAGCCCAGGTTAGATGTCCTGCACATCTAACCTGGGCTTCTATTGAATTCTATAACGCATATTAGCAAGCCCATTATCGCCGTTTTAGCGGCAGTTTCCTGCCGCTAAAACGGCGATAATTTTATCGCCTGTCTTGCTAATATGCCCCAAGGTCTTCCAATCCATTTAGACCATCTCTTCTTGAACCATCGTCACCTACAATAAAAAAGACGGAACTTTAGAAACCATTCACTGAGGAAGAATGTTAGGTTCTTCAAAATGCATTATCATTCAGGTAAAGTTGAGATAAAACATTAGCTTACATATTCTTTAAAATTCTTTAAACCAGGAATATAGGTGATGATAAAGTCATACTGGGAAAGGAAAAACACCCATCTGGCCTGGTTGGACCTGGCCCTCTCTGTAGGGTCATCCCCAAACGTTTTGCCATCACCCTCCATTTTTTGCTGAATTTGTTTTTGTTTTGCGGGCCTTAGGGCTTTGTGCACTTTATAACTGATAACCAGTGCTAAAGTGCTTCTGCTCTCTTCCTAAAACATGGTAGAATTGGCTTATACCCAAATGGCATATTTCATTTAATTGTAAGTCCTTAGTTAAGTGGTAGTATGTGTACCCAGGGCCTGTAAATTAATTGCCACAAGTGGGCTTGCAATACTGATTATGCCACCCACTTAAGTAGCCCTTAAATAACATGGCTCAGGCCTGCCGTTGTAGCCTGTATGTGCAGGCCAATATTGACCTGGCAAAATAAACCATTTGCCAGGCCCACACCTTCCTTTTAATATATACAAGGTAGTAAAAAACTCTTAAATTTGTTTTCACTATAGCAAAGCCTGCATCTCCCATGAGATAACATTGGAGTTATTTTATTGAATTTAATAAGCTGTAATTTCCAAATGGGAGCAGATAACAAGTTCATGGTTGGTTTCTTTGGAATTGTAATGAAAATTCCGAACTTATGGTGAAGTCGGATTTTAAATTACAATTTTGAAAATTCCACTTTTAGAATTGTGATATTTGCCTGTAGCCTTGTCACATGACTGGGTATAGCTGACAGTTGAGCTTTGTTTATTCCTCCCTAGACAGCCACACACAATAGATAGCTTAGGTGTGCCTGGATGGGCCACCACTGGCAGGATGGGAGGGAGGAGCTGATCCCAGGTCTGCTTAACCCAGATAGCCTGGAGCCAGGGCAGTAAAGGCAGGATGCCTGGGGACTTCAAAGGGAAACCTCTAGAAGCTTCTCCCCCACTTCAAAGGTACAACTGGGTATAAATACTGGACCTCAGACACCAACTCTTCAGTACACTTATGGATATGTGGATACTCTGGCAGGAAGAAGGACTGCTGCGCAGCTGAAAGGACTGTCATTCTGCTGGACTGCTCCTCTGATGGACTGCTGCCCCGCTGTGCTGACCTGCTGCCTGCTGCCCTCTTGCCTGGGTGAGAAGGACTGGAACTGCATCTCTTGAACTCAGAACCCCAGAGTGACTCCATGGGCTAGTTGGCTAGCCTCCTGATCTGAAGCCTCAGGGACACAACAGGCTTCCAACAACCTTGCACCTGTACCTGGACTCTGCCATCTGTGAGTTCACCCTGTCAGGTGGTGCCACGCCGGTACAGGACCCTTGGAAGTGGACTTAAGGTGCTCTGCCAGCCTCTGTGGATCCAGTGAAACCAACGCATCTCCCTCAAGCAGAACCTATGCATCACCACTGCTGTATGGATCGGAACTGTCGCAAGAACCCACATCACCTCCGCAGCTTCTTTGGCACTGCCACTGAACTTGTGCCTCTGTCCCGGTCTGGCACAACAAGATATCCACAGTTGGAGCTTTGAGCCTTTTGGGGCTATTTTGCCTAAAATCTTTCAAATTGAATATATCCAGTTCTACTGATTGGATTTTTGGCGTTTTGGTTAGTTTTATTCATTAAAAATGACTCTATTTTTCTAAATCTTTTGTAGGATTCCTTTGTGGTGTGGTTGCACTGTTTCACTTCCTGCTGTTAAATGCAATACACCCTGCCTTATGAGAAGCAAAACCTACATAAGGGTGACTTATTAATATTTAAATGGGAGGTTTTCTCCTATCAAAAACGTTTATTTTGACAGACCAGGTTGCAGTCATACTACTACAGAAGCCAAGCTACAGTGGTAGGCCTAGAGTCATGTTTGTCATGTCACACTAAGTGGAAGGCACAGCAAATCTGGTTTTAAGAAGCAAGCCCTTCTCTCTTGGGAACAAACAAGAGTTTGGTCTGGGAATAATATTACACATTGAATGCGCTGCCCTGCAGTGTATCTTCCATCCAGCTTCAGTTCCCACAGCACCATCACTCTACAATAACTGCTGAGCTCTCCTTGACTGCAAGACACGCAGCAACCGCAAGCTTTGTACACTGTCACCAGACGCATGAATCTCGTAGAGTGGTACTCAGCACCTCCAACTGCGCTTATTGACAAGAGGCATCAGCCTTCACAATAAACTTCTTTTAAGTATCAGGATGGCACAAGATTGGTGCTTGAGTAAACATATATTTAAGTGTGCAAAAAGCCCTTTCAGCTTTTCTTCTAAACAAAATCCTTTCCTGATATTCTTAGTTTTCAACACTCAAATAATGTCACTACTTAATTCAGCAAAATTCTTAATGGGAAAGACTTGTGAATCTGTTAGAATTCAGAGAAAACACAGACTGTGCAGAGTACACAGGGACGGGAAACTATGGAAGTCAGGTCAATTTAAACTCATGAGAACAAAAAAGTAGACTGCTGCAAAAAAACTTCCTGGGGTTAATGGTGGCAATGCCTTACTTAAGGTTAGTCATGACTCAGGTGT
Organism: Calotriton arnoldi; assembly: GCA_963921515.1. Classification (NCBI taxonomy): domain Eukaryota; kingdom Metazoa; phylum Chordata; class Amphibia; order Caudata; family Salamandridae; genus Calotriton; species Calotriton arnoldi. Next base: position 2,416,343 of record CAWUFW010001784.1, on the reverse strand, counting down.
TTGCCTGGCAACGTGGTGCTAGTTGCATTGGATCTCTGTATTTTTAGCACTTCATACTCATATCCATCCTTCATGTTTTCGCTTCTTGTTGATTGCTGGATTCCAGGTCGGCCTAAGGTTCATTAGAACCGCACCTGCTGCCGAAGCCTTTCTGACTTATGAACCTGATTGTATGTTAAAGCTTTACTGGTCAAATACACTTACCTACACTTATTTATCATTCTGCAACAGGGAGTGAACTTTAATCTGGTATTTCTGTCTCACTCCCTTCCCCTATTTTTCACTAAATTCCTATCACACTTGCCAGTGTAGGTGTTCAGAGATGGAAGAGGCTTTCAGCGGGTCTGCACCTTGGGAACTTGATTGAATGTTAGGAAACATTAGGTCTCATTAGTAGGTGAAGACCAGTCCAAATTTCCAAAACAGCTGAGATCTCTTTTGTATCTGCAGAAAGGCATACATCATTTAATCTAAAGCCAAGGTACTTTTTTTAAACATATTCTATTGATTTTCACATTGTGTTTAATCAGAATGTAATCATCAAGAGGTCAATTGCTAACAAAAACAACAGGGGAGAGGGCAGGCATCCCTGTCTGCTGACTCAGGCAATATTGTATGCCTCAGAAATGTGGTGACCCGTCTTGACCCTGGCTGTAGCAGAGAAGTACACCAATGTGATCCAATGACTCATTTTTGAGCCGAGGCAATATTGCTTCATTACTGCAAGCATATAGTCCCAGCTAAGGGTGTCGAACGCTTGTTCGATATTGACAGAGATACAAGTTAATTCAGACCACACACATGCCACTTCATCCATCACATGATATAGATGGCGAATGTTGAGTGAAGTACAAAACCGTTTTGGTTGGAGTGGTAGAGTGTTGGTAAACGTGATAGTAGGCAATCCACGAGTATTTTACTAAGGATTTTATAATCCACATTAAGGATTGATAATGGGTGATGGGAGGCAACAACAGCTGGGTCCCAATTAGGTTTGGGTATAGAAGTGACTATGGCTTCCTGTACAGTTGGAGGAAGGGTGCCTAGTTGAACAGTCTCCGCAAACAAAGTCTCGAGTTGCAGCACTAACAGAGCTTCATACGCTTCATAAAACTTGATCCTGAGTCCATCGAAACCTGGGGATTTACCACGGGATGATGCTTGGATCACCTGCTAAATCTCCTGAACCGTGATGGGGGAGTCCAGTGTTAGTGCCGCATCTGGGGTGATCCGAGGAATATCGAGGCTATCTAGAAACTGGTGGAACATAGGTAGGTCCAACACAGGGCTGCCTTGTAGAAGCCTCTGCAATGTTGGACAAAGGTTGGTTAATGTTGTATTGCATGAATACTTGTGTGCCAGTGTTATCCCTAACAGTGAGTATAGGGGACGCCAAATTGCGGGGGCAGATAAGTAATTCCGATAGACTACTCACCTGGAACAGGGGTGAGAGCACACCGCTTCACCCCCCAGCAAGGTTCGCCCCTGGCATTCTGGTAAATGCAGTCTCTTGTTGCTTGCTTTGCTCTAGTATTCAGAGTGTTTCGCCAGAGTTGGCGCAGATAGTGCTGATCTCTACTACTCACCTGCATCATGTGTGCGAGCTGCGTAGGAATTTGCGTCGAGACATCGAAGGTGCTTCATATGTGTAGCATGTTCGCCTCTCAGGGCGCTTAAGCAGCCATGGAGATTGGAGTCTGTCGGAATCAAGTTTTCAAGGTCATCTAACTGGCCTTCAGTGCATTGGATGCCAGCCTCCAGTGATGCGTGGACGTCAATGGGTGATGCGTGGACGCCAATGGTGGTTCATAGTGTGAGGTCTCCTTTCACTACCGTGTAGGGCTCCCACTCGTGGGCCCTTGAAGAGGCTGTGCTGGCATTTTTGGTCAAATCCTGTACTTGGGCTTCCCGTAACACTTCACAAAATGCATGATCCTCCAGCTACAGTGGTTGCATCCGCCAGGTGGGAACAGGAGTAGGGACTCTCCCCCATGCAAGACAAGCTCTTGAAAGGTTATTGTCAGAGATTGTTGTACTAGGATAATTCACTGTTGTAAACTGTGATTGTAGAGATAGGGGGCAGACCAGACGATCAACAGACATAGACATATAAATAGACATTGTGTGCCGGGAATAGAAAGATTATTCCAGTGCATGAGGGTGGTTCAAGCGCCAGACATCGAGTGCCCAGTTGTGTCAGCAAGAGCAGTTGTATTGTGGGTGGCCTGGGTAGCCTGTAGAGGAGGGTAGGAACGGTCAAGAGTTTTATCCATTATTGAATTGAAATATCCCCTTAATATCTAGGGTACATCTTCCCAAGGTGAGAAAGTGTTCGAAAGTGAGGCTCAGTAGCTAGACTGATTAGTATTGGGGGTAAATTGATCCCAACACCAGAGGCAGCCCATCAAGGCGTCTTCTGGTCAGAGCGTACCTGCCTTCTGTGTCGATCTGGGAGTCCTCCAAAAGGAAAGGGACACCTGCACGGATCCAAATTGTAGCACCCCTAGCGTATGAGGAATACCGAGTACTTAATGATGCTACCTCTCTATCTATGATGCAGCGCTGCAACCTCTGTATCATTAAGGTGAGTTTCCTGGAAGAAAGTTATGTGTGCACCCTGTTGTCCCAAGTGCACACACTTGATAACGCTCCCTAGACCCCCTCAATCCTGCGAACATTCCAAGTAAGATGTGCGCATTTACCCCATGGGTCTATATCGGTCATGGGTCATCTAGTGTATGTATGTAGAGCAATACCATCATGAGGGCAGAAATCCCACTCAGTGGTTCTAGGAGGAATAATTAGGGCCATTGTGTATATGAGTTCGACTCACCGGTGATGTGGTCTCCCTCACGGAGAGCAAACAAACCCAGTCAGCAGCCAAACTGGCGTCCAACCAAATACTAACCAACTTCTCCCAACAAAGGTAACACAATTGAATATCATCAACATTAGTAAGGAAAAAGCAAAAAAAAGAAAAAATAGGAGGAGGGACTCAGGATTAAACTACACCACTGTAGGATGCAAGAAAGATATAATATGCAGGAGTGGGGCAGCAGCAATGAGTCAACATAATCTCTTCATGGTATGGGATTAATCTGAGAGCACAAATGGGCGAACCACTGAGAGGTTTGCTAGCGACAAGGATATGGTGTGGGCCAGCAAAGGCAGGCGAAAACCCCGAAAAACCACCACACCAGCCCAGACAAACAGAAGTGACTGTACAACGGCCAGGAGAGTAGACAGATGGGTGCAAAAAATAAGAGAGGTGATTATTACAGAAGAACAGCAGGTTAGTACATAAAGTTAGACCAGGTCGACCACGGACTGAGGTGTGACCCTGGGAGCAGGAAGTGAATTCAGCGTGGACAAAGAGTCTCTACAGTCTTAACCCGGAGTGTAGTGGCCATTTTGATGGTGATCTTTGACAACAATCAGGCGAGACCTGCCCCAGGGGGCAAGGGTCATGCCGGGACACGATGATCCCTCTCCATGACATATGTGGGGGATAAACCTTCAGCAGCATTTATGGTCTGCAGCCAGTATTCAATGTAGAGTGTGGGGTTGGAGCCATCCGACCCCTCTGATAGACCAACAATCCTGAGGTTATTTCTGTGTGATCTGCCTTCGGCATCCTCATTCTGATCCTCTAAGATCTGGATTTAATTGATGAGCTTAAGTAGGCGGGTTGTGATGTCTGCATGCTGTGCGTGGATATCCTGCAGAGTATTTTCAGTGGCTGCAATTCTTTCCTTCATTCATCTTAGATTGTGCCGAAGCAAATGAATGTTGAATAATAATGGATAATTTTCTGCCTCCGTAGCTGTGAGGGTTTCGTGGATAGCAGCTAGGATAAGGCCCAACTTATCTGGGTCAGAGAGTTTTTAAGTGCACCCGACTTTGGTCCTGCAGGGCTGTAAGGTGCAATGGAACACTCATACCCAGAGAATCGCCCTGGATGTTATGGGTAGTGGTCGCCATAAGCTTAAAGGAGTGGAGAGAACCCATCAATATTGTACTGGAGTAGAGAAGTCAGCACTGCACAGTCCCATGACCGAGGTCACAAGGTGGGATTTCACAATGAAGGGGGGAAGTAAAGCATTGTTAGCGATCAGGCAGTTCCCTCACACCCTGCATCTGCAGCCCACCAGGCACTCCCCATAGAGGCAGGGGAGTAGCTGTAGGTCCAACTCATTAGAAGGGTAGCAGGTATAATGTTGTATCCAGTTAGGAAAGGGCCACTGAACAGCAGAAGGAACATAGCTGTGAATGGGGAAGAGTGGAAAATGAGGCTGAGAGGATGCAGAGGGGTTGGCCACAAGTTGCACCAGTACCTGGACTAGTCGATTCCACCACCACGCTGCTTGTCCCCAACCCTGGCAGAGCATAGCACTCCAGACAATGTAGCCTCATAAACCTTGTCTGTTCAGGTAATCAAGCAAGCCACAGCAGAACCACTGGTGTTACTGGTAGCCACCTTGGGCAGGAAAGGAATAGTGGGGGGCTCTTATTGACCGCCAAAGTACCAAGAACAATGTTCCAACCGGAGGGGGGTGGGGGGGCTCCCTTTAGCTGCAGCGGTCACTTCCGTGGGAGCTGGATCACGGTATCTGCTGCACTTTTACGGATGAAGAACCCACCCCTGTTAAGGGTTCTCTGGACAAGGCCACTGATAAGTCTGTAGGTAGTCCCCACACAGCCCGGTAGGATGCCTGCTGCACCACTCAGCCAAGGTCTCTGCACCACGCTCTCAGCTCCCTCCCATGCAAGGGATCAGCCCGCAATTGCTTACAAAACCATGGAAGGGGGGGCCCCAAGGCATTGCCTGCCGAGGTCAGGCTGCCAAGCCCATGTCTCGCAAACCTTCGCTAGAGCACAACTCCTACTGGGCAGACCCCATCCATTGTGTGAGTCTCACCGCCTCCTGGCACCGGAGCTGTCAGGTGCTACCACAACCAGACCATGAGTGGGGAGGCCCGTAGCATGTCCAGTACTCCCTGGACTGGGGCACCTTGGTAAACCGCTGCAGCTCCTTCGCGGTCCACGAGGGCCGTCGCTATTGGGTGGGGAAGTGCAGGTATCTCTGCAGCCACTCAGCATTTCAGGCCCTGGGAGACAAGGATTGAGTTCTGTGGCCCCTGGTGGTGTGGCGGCATATATGCGGGTGTCACGGCTGTGTCCACGGATGAGGCCGGATGAACTGGCTTTCTGGGGAGCGCTGTTATTTCGCATCTGGCATGTTCACCAGCTGACCACGACCCTCATAATCCAAGGTACTTAACTTCTTTTCAGATGCACACATTTCAGGTCTGCAGTCCAAATGATGTTGCTGAAATCTAGACAATTCAATACTTACATGTTCTTGATGTTCCTCATAAGGTTTTCAAAACACCATGATCTCACCCCAAAAAGTAGCACAAATTGAAAGAAGGCAAAAATGAAAAAGAAGGAAAGAAAGCAAAAAAAGAAGGGGAGAAAGCAAAAAAGTAAGAAAAAGGGAAAGAAGAAAAGAAAAAAGGAAAGAAGAGAAATAAGGGAAGTCGCCAATAAAGAAAGAAGAAAGATAGAAAGAAGAAAAGAAGAAAAAAGGGAAGAATAAAAGAAAGAGATGAAGAAAAAGAAAGATAGATAGATAAAAGAAAAGAAGGCACTAAAAGAAAGAAGGGAAGCAGTAAGTAATGAACTAAGTAAAGAATGCATAAAAGTAGGAAGGAAAGAAGGAAAGAAAGAAGACAAAAACAAAAGAAGGAAGGTGTTAGATCCACAGCTTAGTACTGCCATGACCTATGGCATATATTGTGTGATGTAATATAATTCTCTTATGGAATGTGGGAATGCCAGGATTCATTCTCTACCTAGGCAGTTGGTGCTGTACCAGGGTACTGTGTTGCAAGAAAATAAACTATCTATCAAGTTACACCTGTTGGTTTCACTTCTGGACTTTACAAGTGGCGACGAGTTGGAGCATCACCTACTACCCTTACTTGCACAGCACAGGTGTGGTGGTGTTTCCTGACGAACCCGGATTAAACAAAACCTGGAGGACAGAGTTATTCGCTGTTTCCTCTACGCTGTTTTGCATCATTACTTCAAAGATACTCAAAGACTGGTATTGTACTGTTATTTTATTAATTCACCGAAAGAGCGCTGTCTCTGGCGTTACTTATTGTAGCGTGAAGATTGAGTGACTTTCTTGGCTTTTCTCTTTACAGAGAAATGAGGCACTGCCTGTCGAGGTCAGGCTGCCAAGCCCATGTCTCGCAAACCTTCGCTAGAGCACAACTCCTACTGGGCAGACCCCATCCATCGTGTGAGTCTCACCGCCTCCTGGCACCGGAGCCGTCAGGTGCTACCACAACCAGACCATGAGTGGGGGGGCCCGTAGCATGCCCAGTACTCCCTGGACTGGGGCACCTTGGTAAACCGCTGCAGCTCCTTCGCGGTCCACGAGGGCCGTCGCTGTTGGCTGGGGAAGTGCAGATATCTCTGTAGCCACTCAGCATTTCAGGCCCTGGGAGACAAGGATTGAGTTCTGTGGCCCCTGGGGGTGTGGCGGCATATATGCGGGTGTCACGGCTGTGTCCACGGATGAGGCCGGATGAACTGGCTTTCTGGGGAGCGCTGTTATTTCGCATCTGGCATGTTCACCAGTTGACCACGACCCTCATAATCCAAGGTACTTAACTTCTTTTCAGATGCACACATTTCAGGTCTGCAGTCCAAATGATGTTGCTGAAATCTAGACAATTCAATACTTACATGTTCTTGATGTTCCTCATAAGGTTTTCAAAACACCATGATCTCACCCCAAAAAGTAGCACAAATTGAAAGAAGGCAAAAATGAAAGAAAGAAGGAAAGAAAGCAAAAAAGAAGGGGAGAAAGCAAAAAAGTAAGAAAAAGGGAAAGAAGAAAAGAAAAAAAGGAAACAAGAGAAATAAGGGAAGTCGCCAATAAAGAAAGAGGAAAGATAGAAAGAAGAAAAGAAGAAAAAAGGGAAGAATAAAAGAAAGAGATGAAGAAATAAAGAAAAAGAAACATAGATAGATAAAAGAAAAGAAGGCACTAAAAGAAAGAAGGGAAGCAGTAAGTAATGAACTAAGTAAAGAATGCATAAAAGTAGGAAGGAAAGAAGGCAAAAACAAAAGAAGGAAGGTGTTAGATCCACAGCTTAGTACTGCCATTACCTATGTCATATATTGTGTGATGTAATATAATTCTCTTATGGAATGTGGGAATGCTAGGATTCATTCTCTACCTAGGCAGTTGGTGCTGTACCAGGGTACTGTGTTGCAAGAAAATAAACTATCTATCAAGTTACACCTGTTGGTTTCATTTCTGGACTTTACAAGTGGCGACGAGTTGGAGCATCACCTACTACTCTTACTTGCACAGCACAGGTGTGGTGGTGTTTCCTGTCGAACCCGGATTAAACAAAACCTGGAGGACAGAGTTATTCGCTGTTTCCTCTATGCTGTTTTGCATCATTACTTCAAAGATACTCAAAGACTGGTATTGTACTGTTATTTTATTAATTAACCGAAAGAGCGCTGTCTCTGGCGTTACTTATTGTAGCGTGAAGATTGAGTGACTTTCTTGGCTTTTCTCTTTACAGAGAAATGAGGAAATCTGCTTGAAAGTTTTTTCTTACATCGCGCTGGGCACTTTGACTTATTTTCCGTGTGTTTTATGCCTCTGCCAAGGGAAATTTTTTTCAACCGTTAACATTGCTATGTTTTAAAATGAGAAAACTGTGCGCGTGAACGTTCTGCTTGCCGCTTACCGTCCTGAAGCCCCTTTGTTCTCTGCGTTGAGTTCATCCAGCTCTGACTGCTTTCAAGCGGTGACGTAGCACGTGTAAGCTACCCGCGCTGTGCTGAGGCTTGTATGTAGACGTAGCACGCTCACACCACGCTCTGCGCTAAAACTAGAGCACGTCTGACAGTGGTGAGCGTCATTTGGTGCTTTTGGATTCTCTACACTATCTGTTACCCCTAGAGGGCGCCATTGTACCACGTTTTCAATACTCTTGGAACTCATAAGGATAATTTTATACATGACGATTTGTGTGCCAATCTTTTGTAATTCAAAAGCACTGCTGCTGTGATCTGCACACTTTCCAGTACAGATCGAATTATTACTGTGGGACCATTTTATGTGTTCATTTTCACGGTGATTTGCACACCTATCCTGTGCAGATCAATTGAATTTGTTGCAGTGATTTGCACACTCATCAACTATTAGTCAAAACCCAACTTTACCCAAGGAGTTACATTCTGGTTTACACAATGTCACAGTGATTTGCACACTTTGTTGGTGCAGATTTTTACAGTGATCTGTACACTGTTATTAGTTCTGATTTCTATGCCAATTATTTCTTATTATTCTCATTCTATGATGCAGTTTGAACCTCCCACTAAATTTTTACAAAATAAAGGTGATCCGCCTTTTCCTTGGATGGGTTGGAAAGAAGAATTCTTGACATATTTAAGAGCTATTGATGATGATGATTTGTCAAGTGAACGTAAAAAGAATATTCTTCTGCATTGCTTAGGTTCGGAAGGGCAATTAACTTTTCCTACTTTGCCACAAATTCCTGTAGAACCTGAGGAAACTGATGTATTTCAAGAAGCGCTTTTAAGGTTGGAGAAAAGATTCAAACCAACTGTTAGTGTACCGTTGAATCGATTTAAATTTTACACCAGAGCACAGGGAACTGAGGAAAGCTTTGATGATTTTCTAACTGCTTTGAGGGGTCTATCTTTGCATTGTAATTTTGGGGCGATCACCGATGAGATGATAAGGGATCAGATCATAGTACATGTGAAAAGTAGGAAGGTTCAAGAACAATTGTGGGTTATGGGGGATCCCAATTTGCAAGATGTGATTTCTACAGCTAAGGCGGAGCAATCTGAGAAATGGATGAAATCTGTACATGCCTCTGAGAAAATCACCAAATATGATCTTGATGTAGTTGGTGCAATTGGTGGGGATGGAATTTCTAAAGGTCGGGAGTCGTTAAAAAAAGATTTAATGAATACAATAAAAATGTTACTGGGAGAGCCAACAGGTTTGAGGAGGACAGGTATGTCAGAGAGGATAAGTTTGTATGTTATCGTTGTGGAAGGGCATCCCACATTGCCTCCTCACCTCGTTGTCCTGCCATTGGGAAGACATGTGTGAAGTGTGGAAAAAATGGGCATTTCGCCAGAGTTTGTCGTGATGTGAGGAGGAACAATAATTTGAGTAACAGGAATAAAGTATCTTATGTTATTAACGGAACTGGTGGTGATGAAGGAAATGTGAGATATATTTGTGATTCTTTGAAGGATGATTCTGAGAGAGTTAGAGGAGTAGTTGTCTCCATCTCAGACGGCTTAGAGGAAAAGACAGGAGTGGAGGAGGTTAAAAGATCTCCCAAATGTGTAGTGAAAATTAATTGGGTTGATCTAGAGCTTATGGCTGATTCTGGTTCGCCATGGACGATTGTTACTATGGACTATTTCCTTCAAAAATGTAAACATTTGTGGAGTATGGAGTGCTTAAATCCATCTGACATTATTGCTGAGATTTTTAATGGTAGTGGCATTGACATAGTAGGATATATTGACACTGGTATTCATTTTAAAGGTAGAGAGGCTATGATTAAATTGTATGTGGCACCTAAAGGAGTGAATGTTCTTGGTTGGAAAGATCAATGGAAGCTTGGCATTATTCTCAATCCCAGGAATCACGAACCAGTTTTAGTGATAGAAGAAAAGGAGATGGATAGAGGAATTGTGAGTAATTTTCCTGAGGTTTTTACGGAAAAGTTGGGAAAACTGGAGGGCTATTCCCACAAGATCAAACTCAAGTCTAATGCTAAAAATGTTATACAAAAGTTACGCAATATACCCATTAATGTGAGGAATGAATTAAGGGACATGCTGATGGCAATGGTAAATGAAGGAGTAATTGAAGAGGTAGAGTCTTCAGAATGGGTGTCTCCGATAGTTTTGGCATGCAAACCAGATAATTCTCTGAGACTCTGTATGGACTTGAGAGCTGTTAATGCCAACATTATTGTGAACTGTCATCATTTGCCCAACATTAATGAAGTGATTTGCATGCTTGATGGGGCCAGAGTATTTCCCACTCTAGGCTTGCGGTCAGCATACCACCAGATCGAGCTGACTGAGGATTCTCGTCAATTGACAGCCTTTATTACACGGCAGGGGCTATTTCAATTTAGACGTATGCCTTTTGGATTAGCCTCTGCGGCATCTGTCTTTCAAATGACTATGTTTCATCTCTTCAAAGATATGGAAAAATGCGTTAAATGTTTTCAAGATGATATCTTGATATTTTCAAAAAATGAAGTTGAACATGAAAAGCATCTTAAAGAAGTGTGTAATGTTTTGAAGAGAAGTGGTTTAACACTAAAAGGTAACAAATGTCATTTCTTTTGCAAAATTGTTGTATACCTGGGTCACACCCTGTCCAAGGATGGTGTTGTTCCAAAAAAATCCCTGGTTGATGCCATTCTTAAAGCTGCTGCTCCTGATAATAGGGAAAAACTGTTGTCGTTTGCAGGACTTTGTGAGTATTACAGTAAATTCATTGTAAATTTTGCTACTAAAATGGAACCTCTCAGGGAACTCACAAGGAAGAATGTGGAATATCTCTGGACTGACAAACAAAAATCTGCTTTTGAGGAAATTAAGAATGCGATTGCTCATGCTCCTACTCTGAAACCCTTTAGAATGGGTGCACAATGCATTGCAACTGTGGACGCCAGTATGTATGTCATTGGTGGTGTGTTATCACAAAGGTGTGGTAAGGAACAGTGGAATATTACCTTTGCCTTACGCACATTGTCAGATGCTGAAAGAAGATATGCTGTTATTGAGAAAGAACTTTTGGCGTGTGTGTGGGCCATTGAAGATTTTCGTAATTTAATTTGGCGGTCACGTTTTGTTCTCAAAACTGATCACAAACCCCTTGTGGGGAACCTTTCTCCGGGTGAGGGTTGGAATGCCACTGCTCGGATTGCCAGACTTGTCTCGAAACTCTAAGAGTATTGTTTTCAACTGGAATACGTGCCAGGACGCAGTAATCTAATGGCTGATTGTCTCTCACGTCTTCCCATATCTGATGTGACCAACAATTCTACATGCACTGAAGAAGATGTTGTACTTGCAGTATCTGACTATGTTTCTGATGAGTTTAAGGGATTACAGAAAGACAAGTGGATGAAGGATGATTCTGATGATCTGCTTTTGGGTCAGGTTAAGAGGTGTGTGGAGGTGGGTTGGCCAGAGAGAAGAAAGGTGCAAGAAGAACTTGTACCATTCTTTAGAATAGCTAAGGAGTTAGTTGTTGAAAATTATCTTGTTTTTAAAAATGGAAAGTGTATTCCTCCTAAAGGCATGCAAGCTGATATTTTGAAGTTAGCTCATGAAGGACATCCTGGCATGTCCTTTATGAAAAGACTCATACGTACCACATTTTGGTGGCCTGGTTTGGATAGGATGGCAGAGAAGGTTGTAAGAGAATGTCCAGTTTGTGTCAACAGTGAAAAAATGTTGAAGCCTGTTCCTGCTCCCCTCCAACCTATACCTTGGCCTACCAATCCTTGGCAGAAGGTGGGTTTTGATATTTCTGGACCTTTTCAAGGGCTTCCTTCTGATTGTCTATTTGCCTTGGTGGTGGTTGATTACCATTCAAAATGGCCAGAAGTGAAACTTATGCCACATCTAGTGCCATTATCGAATTCTTTAAGGACATTTTTGCTAAGGAAGGTTATCCTGAAGTCGTGATATCTGATAACGGTACTCAACTTGTCTCTAAGGAAATGCAAAGTTTTTTCTCTTTCAGTAATATTAAGCATGCAACTACTGCTTTATACGAACCACAAGGTAACGGGTAAGTTGAAATGTTCAACAGAGTTCTTAAGGAGTGTATCACTTGGGCACGTGGATTTGGTGGATTGTGGAAGGACAAATTGAGGGAGAAACTGTGGTGGTATCGTATTACTCCTCAGACTACCACTGAGGTCAGTCCTTTCAGGTTGTTAAGAGGTAGACCACCTATATCTAAGTTGTGTCCATGGTGGTTCAGGAAGGAACAGACCAAATTTCAAGGTGAGGTGAATGTTCAAGAGATCAAGGACAAAGTCCAGTTGAAGCAAGATAGGGTTAAGAAGTTGTATGGTGAAAAATGGAAAACCAGGTGTCATTCGTTTGTGGTGGGTGATTGGGTGAAAGTGAAGAAACCTGGTGTATTCACGAAGAATATGCAAAGATTTGGCAGAGCTATGAAGATCATTAAAGTTTTTGGCAAGAGTGTTGTGACTCAGGATGGGAAGGTCTGGAATGTAAGACGTGTGGCTAAGTGTAATCCAGATTTCAATTAAAACTTTAATGATGGATCTTTCCTGAGAATGAATTTGGGAGAACAAGTTCACTCTAGTTTGCGAGATACTGATCTGACACAAAATGACTCTTTTATGGGTTCTAATGTATCTCATGTGGAAAACTCTAGAGAATGCCTTGCTGAAGAATCTGTAGCATCCAGAGTTAAGTTAGGGACGCGTATTAAGCGTTGTCCTACCAGATTTGCTGATTTTGTATAATTCTTTATGCTCTTTTATCTTTTGTTATCACATTGTGAGTTTGTATGTTCTTTGTACATAGTTTTTGTTTTATCTTTTATTTGTTTTTCTTTATAGAGAAAAGGTGTGTTAGATCCACAGCTTAGTACTGTCATGACCTATGTCATATATTGTGTGATGTAATATAATTCTCTTATGGAATGTGGGAATGCTAGGATTCATTCTCTACCTAGGCAGTTGGTGCTGTACCAGGGTACTGTGCTGCAAGAAAATAAACTATCTATCAAGTTACACCTGTTGGTTTCATTTCTGGACCTTACAGAAGGCAAGAAAGAAGGCCAAAACAAAAGATGAAAAGTAGGGAAGAAACAAGAAAAGAAAGAAGCAAAGAAAGACAGTCGGAAAGAAGATAGAAAGAAGGAAGGAAAGAGGCTTCACAGTATAAAATATTGGATAACAAAACCCAAATTACACCTTATCTATGTTAACATAAAAGTGTTACAATTGTACTGCAAATGAAACACTATAAAGTTTTCTTCCTTGGCAAAGTATATTAAAGAACCATTGGTGAAACTGATTCCAGAAAGACAGTATGTTATGCTGTGAAATAGCAGAAGTGAGATAAACAAAGGCCACTTCCTAAGAATTTGCATCACCACTGGGAGGAGATAGGAACTAATAAAGCTGGAATGTGCCCTTTGCTCACATGAAGAGCTGGTAAAAAGCACCTTTCTATCACAAAGGCAACACTAAAGTAATACAAAAGTAAAACCAAAAATATTGGCACTGAAGGGAACTACCGGGAGTGTGGATGTGCTCATTGTGAAGGAGCAAAATGCAGTTACTCAAAGTGAAGTTAACCTGTTGCTTAAGTAGGCTGACCCATTACCCCATTCTGTATACTGTAGTGGGAGGAGGCAAAATATGAATGACATAACAACAGACCAGTGGATAAAGAGAGCTGACTGAAAGCCCCTTTAAATAAGTAGATGACACATATTTTCGTAAAAGCAAAAGTTCTTGGCTAACATCACCTAAAAAGTACATAATGGGTAACATTGAATATTGTTGTTTAATGATATGCGGGTGTTCTGGTGACGTTTATAAACGATTGGCCTTCGGCCTTGTGGTATATGATGTAATATAAATAGGGCTCCCAGTTTTATGGTATTTATTTTTTTGACATTTCCGTCTGTATTTATTCATATTTACTTTTTGTCAACTTTATCTGTATTTATCCATATTTATTATGGGTTTTTTTTTGTTGAAAATATTTTTATTAACATTTCCATATATAAACATTTGCCACAGAATTGACATCAATACATTCTCTGTAATATAGGAATACCCCCAGGGTATCTGGTAATTCACAGTCTCAGGGTCTATACGGTCTGTTGTTCCTGAGAATAGGGAAAGCAAGTAAGTTTAGGCACTCTGGTATACGTTTCAGAATATTCTATACTGAGTCCACACATTTACCTTTGACATGCTCACTGACTCATTGCTGTCTATACATAAGAAACCATAATACACACTTAATTAAAAACAGGAAAAAGGCAAAAGAACGGAAAAGCAGATAAAGCTGTGGAACGACTCATGCCCATAATCCCATCAAAAGGAAATTTACTTAAACAACTAAAAAACAACTGCCAGGGGTCCGCGAGCTCCTATGATAACGAGAAAATAGGCATTGATTCTCTAGGCATGGACAGGGGGGGCGAGGGGGGCAGGGGGGAGGATATTTATTATGGGTTTTGTGAGAAAAATAAAGCTGAAACTGGTATATTTCCACATTTATTTAACCAATGAAAATGCAGTCATGCTTGAATGCCCACCAGGTTTCAGTGATATAAACACCCCCACAAGATAAATCAATGCACTTATATGAAAATATGCGCATTTCAGTATCAGCTTTGTGCATATCTACTGCTGTTTAAGCCTCTTTACTAAAAGTCCTTTCTTTTTTAACCCCCTTACCTATCAATCCACACAGTAATTGGCCTCGCAGTCATAACAGTGTATTTAGAATCACTGAAAAAGCACCCAATTTCCGTTTTTATCCACATTTAAAAATAAATACAGACAAGAAAATAAATGGTTTTCTGTCTGCATTTATCTGTAAAAATCAGTAAAAACGGAAAACAGGGAGCCTTAAATATAAATTACACAGGTACATTTGTGCCTTTTTAGTTAAAGTTGAAACCTTACTGTATAGGAAATCCTGTCTTACATCTTTAATACTTTGTTCCTCCTCGACAAATTTGCACCAAATTTTGGGAAAACAATTCAAAATTCAAACCATGAGTATGCAAAATGTGGTGGAGATTTGTTAAAAAGTTCAAAAAACTATAGGTGGGAGGTGTTCAGAAGATTACTATATTTGAATTTTACATGATCTACAATAGCCAACTTTGGCTGCAGAAAACTCAAAAATGCTGGATAAAAGTTCACCTTTTGTAATTTTTAATGACACAGCTGCCTGTTCATTATTTGGTTTGATGAATTTTTGTCCATTATTTTCTGAGATATAAGGCAAAATGTGTTTGTCTACTGTGTATTTAGCATTTACATACATTTCTTTTTTCATTTTCTAGATAAAACAATGAAATTCCATCAAAAATAGCGGATTTTGAGAGAAACATGCATATGCTAATTAGGGGATGTGCTGTAAGTGATGACTTCTACCTATGCCTGCAAATATGAGAAAGGAGGAAAAAAAGTAGAAAAAAATGCAGCACAGTGGGGAACCCAATGCTGCAATATATATAAGTGGTTGAGCCCCCAGATGGATCGCTCCCGAGCCTTTCTTACGGACCAGAAAGTGATGCAACAACAAAGTTCGTTTATCACCCATGGTCAGGAGCAAGTGGGATCTTAAACATATTCTGACTTGTTAGTCTGGACACAACAAAATATAACCTTCCACAACCTTGTAAAGCTGCTGGAAAGAATTGTGCACAACATGGTTCAAATTTGCCCAAGGGTGGGAGCATGGAAAAACTTAAAGGACATAGCTATTTCCTCCTTTTAAAGAGTGAGAGAGGTTGGAAATGTGTTAAATCCCCTGTCATCTGCAAGTAAGCAGGTGGGTGAAATCTGTTAAACCTACCTTCTTTGCTCAAAGGTGTGACTATGTGTGAAAATAAGTGTGATGGGGGACGTTTATTACAAACCCTCCTATCTTGCCCAAGTGTGGAGGAGGAGAAAAGTATGGCCACTCCCGCCTTGTCTTGCTTAATGATGCGGAGGTGTTAAAAATTACAGGATGCGGCAACTGCTTCTGCATCGTGTTCAAAATTGCAAACATATGGTGCAGGGCAGTGACATCTTAAGGATTTGTGGGGCCCTAGGCAAGGCAAATTTTGGGGCCCCCTGTCCAGAACAATTTTTAATGTTATTACCCGTTTTGTCCTGAATCATGCCTTCATGATGCCAAACAATGCTTAATTATATGCAAAACGTTCAGTAAAAGTGTCACACAAAAAAAAAGTTAAAATATGTCTTGCCTAGGGCACAACAGTCCTTATGATGACACTGTGTAGAGAGATACAGGGGAATATGTACAAGAACTTAATGACGTTACAGCGGCTTTTTTTATCTCCTTATTTACAAAGTGCTGCTAACTGCAGTTTCCGGCGTAAACGTGAATTTTTAAGATCGCCACTTCTGTTAGTGGGACTTAACGAAAATGAGATGCAAGCTGGGTCTTCCCGTGCAAAAACTGACGCTAACCCCAATTCGCGATATTTACATTGAAATTCCAATACTGCGATAACCCCCCAAAGCTGCCGCTAAATCCAGTTAGAGGCAGTTTTTTAAGACCAGAAAATAGCTAATCTCAAAATTGGTGCACACACTTGGGTCCACATATTAGATGTTTGGATGCTGGACAGCGCTGCAAAGAACATTGCTGCGCTGCCCTGCGGCAAAACAAAAGGACAGGGATGTGCCCTATCAATAAGATAGGGTGCATTCCTGGGCCCCATTCATGAAAAGTGTTGCATCGCTGCGACAAAACAGTGTTGCGACAATTTTCACCTCCTAGCGACACCATGGATGCGCCGTATTCAATGTACGGCGCTCCATGTCGCAATCAATGACAGATATGTCTGGAATCCTGATGTATCTGGCAGCGCTAAAGTCACGCTTGCTACAGTTGTGTAGCAAGCATGACGCAACTCCAGCAATGCATGGGGCCAGTCTATCCCTATGGCACTGCGTCACCCTTACGCTTGCCATAAGGCCGTAAGGTTTTGTCGCAGTGGGGTCCTAGAATTGTCGCAGTGAAATCTGAGAGGCTTCACTGCGCCAATCCTACAAGGCTTTGATGTGTGGGAACGCCCACCCAGCATACATCATACCTGATGCAGGTATAATGTGGCACAGGGCTTCACAAGGTCATGCATATGCATAGATGCGTCACTTTGTAAATATGGCGCAACGTGGTGCAAGATTCACGCTGCAAGTATGTCAAGAAAATGACGTACCAGCTGCGTTAAAGTGTCAGAAGGGGCTCAGGATTAAGCCCCCCTTTCTTTTTCCCCTACAGTGGTGCACAATGGCTGCCATGCGCCAACGCAGGCACCCTTGCGCCATGGTGCAAGGATGACTCTGTTGAGGAGTTGATTGATGTTGTGGCTCCATCTCTACTCGAGATGTCTGCAGGTGAGTCTGGACTAGTGGAGGGAGGGAGTGAACCAGTTGGTCTTCTTGGAGTGTTGTTTGCCTGGTCTTTTCTTGAGGGGTGCCAGGGTGTCGGCGCAGTTGGAGATCCATCGGTAGCGGTTGCGCGCTGTGGTGTTGGCATCTGTAAGCGTTGGCGGAGAGTTGGTGCTGAGGGACTTGACGAGAAGTTTTTCGGTGGCCTTGATCCAGCTGTGGCGGGGGCGATGATGGCGGTGGTGTACCGTGGGCGTGGTGAAGGCATGATGTATACAATGATGGTCGGTCCAGGAGAGTTCTGTGGCATGGCTGTAGTTGAATTCCCGCTGGTGGAGAAGACGAACTCAAGTGTGTGTCCGGCTATGTGGGTTGCTGTGGTGACTAGCTGCTTGAGTCGAGGTTCCCCAGGAGGAGGGTGGTGTTCTGGTCACTGGGGTTGTCCAGGTGGAACTTGAGGTCTCCGAGTAGGATGTAGTCGGTGGATGGGAGAGCCTGGGGTGCGATGAGGTATACAATGGCATTGGTGAATGGGGGTTTATGGCCCTGGGGGTCTGTAGATGAGGGTGCCGCGGAGGGTGGTGTTGGGGTTGGTCCAGATCTGGAAGTGGAGGTGTTCCATGGTCGCCGTTGGGTCATTAGAGTGCGTGGTCAGACTGAGTGTGCTTCTGTAGAGGATGGCTATGCCTCCTCCTGGACAGTCGGAGTGGTTCTTGCGGGTGATTTTGTACCCGTCAGGTATGGCGATGTCCGGTCCGTAGCAGAGGTTGGTCCAGGTTTCCGCGAAGAAGGCGATGTCTGAAGAGGTGGCGTAGAGGAGGTCCCAGATTTCTGTGGTGTATTTGTGGAGGGACCGCACATTGAGGAGGATGCAGTTGAGCCGGTCAGGTGCGCTGTTGGTCGGCTGGGCGGCAAGAGGTGCTGATGTGCCACGAGGTGCATTTGCAGTTTCGGTAGGCGCAGGGTGCAAGGGTATTCTTCGGTGATGCTAGATGGCAGGAGGGATGGCGTCCAGGGTTAAGGGCGAGGAGGGTGCTGGCATCGTAGCGGTGGAGTGTCGGAGAGGCAGGGTCCCTGTTGCTGGGTGAGGTACAGGGGCGGACAGACACAGCCCGGCTTGCCTTTGGCTTGCCTTCGGCGCACCAGTGGCACGCCTACTGCGTATGGCCGCACAGCGTCCGCCATTAAGTAGTGCTGCAGGGGGGGTTGGACAGCTGGGAGGCAGGAAACGTGGGAAAGGACACTGGAGGGGGTGGGGACGCAGGGATCGCAGCAGCAATGAGGGAGAGGATAGGGAAAAAGAAACTGCAAAAAAGCACAGGAAAAACAAAGCCAAACAAAGCAAAGATAAAAAAAAGACAAAGGTAGAAAAACAATGGAGAAGAGAAGAAAGATGAACAGGAACAGCAGAAAAGAGGGACAGACGGCAGTCAAGCTGCAGAGCAGTGATGCTCTACCACTGGACCACCAGGGATGAGGCACAGGCAGGAGGCTGCAGGTGGAGGAGGGACTCGAACACCTGACCTCTGGGTCAGTGGAACCAGCAGCAGCAGATGGGGACAGCAGCAGCAGCAACCAGACAGTGCAGCGCTGTGGCAAGAGGAAGTCCACTAAGGGTTAGTCCCCCGTACACCCAAAAGCAAACTAACAGGGGGCAAGGAAAGGCAGCACCACCTGGTTACCTCTTTTGATCTCCCCAGTTTTCCAGTGAGTAACGGCGGATCAAGGCCTGGGCCAGAACCGTACCCCATGCCCCTGGCACCCACTGCCACCAATGGCCGATCTCAGCAACTTGAGCCAGTTAGTGGAGTCCTCCACCAGTCTTGTGCGGTGCCCTCGGTGATGTAGGTCAGCCGCAGCGCAGGGATTGCTCAATGCACTGCACTCTCTCCAAATCTGTGACTCAGCCAGCAGGAGCCTCAGCCAGGTGGGAATTCACAAGTCTGGGTACAGCAGTCACCGCTAAGTCCGCTGGGGAACCTTCCGATGCAGGTGATGCAACAGGGCCCCCTTAGGCGTGAAGTTGCAGCACTCCCACCACACAATTTTGGCACAGCTCAGTGGCCTCACCCTCCACCGCGTCCGGCCAGCGCAACATCCTCCGGCATGTGAAGCAGAGAGGCACGGCCCACCATTGGTAATCTCCTCCGTGCACCCCAGTGTAGTGGTGCCGCCTGGTATGCGATGCAGACTTCCCTACGTTGGTGCGCAGGAGCGCCTCTACCATTCACAGCTCCAAGATGCGCCAGGCGGTCTTCTCAAACAGGTCAGCAACATGTCTCCATGCGATCTGCCAGACTTCACCACCAGATAAGGGCGATCGCCGATGCCTCAATGTCTACCGCCACGTCCCAGCAACTCCACAGCACCTCAGCCTCCCACTCCGGGTCACAGAGGCAGGCCTAGCGAGGCCTCCGGGCCCCAGGGACTGTCCCCGCTTTCAAGGTTTTGACTGGCATGGTGTTGCAAGGAGGGTGCTATGAAAAGTGATGCATCACTGGTTTTTCCCAGCGATGCACCTCTTTTCATAACTGTAGCCCTGAATCTGCATTTCCTCTTCCCCTGGGACTCTGGCTGGTCATCCTGGCTCTTGGGGGGGTTGGTGGGGTTGTTGATCTGTGCTGCACTTGGCCCTGGCTGCTCTATTGTGCATTCTATTGGTTTTATTTCCTATTTTTCTTTGGAGGTGGACTTATAGGCTATTTTTGCCTCTAGAGGCAAAAAAAAGTCACGTTGGGCTGACTAACGTGAGCTTTTTTGCCGCTAATGGGCCTTTCGTCACTTTTTTCTCACTAAGGTCAAACTTTTTATCGCCTTGATGCTAGTGTTAGCAGCAGTTTTGACCGCGGCTAGCTGTTACTATCGCCATGTAGCGACATATTGTAAGTACATCGCTAACAGGGCGATAGTTTTTGGTGATAGGCTGCATTAAGAAAACTGCTGTTAACTAACGCTAACGCTAGTTAGTGGCAGTTCTTGTACATATACCCCACAGTGTCAGAGGTAGAGGTAGGCAGAGAAGAGGGAGAGATGTTAAGTTAGGGAAAACGGTGAAAAACGAAAAGGTTCAGTTTCCCAGAGGGCCCCTTGGAAGATGGGGGTAATGGGGCATTGCCCGCTTTGCCCATGCCTTAAAATGTCTCTGGTGCAGGGGCATGCGTTATCTGCTCCTGCCTCTGGTGCCCTGCAGCATTTGCTGGGTCAATAAGGAGTGGAATGGCCCATAACAGGTTGATGCCAAAGAAGGTTTGGGGCAGTTTACAGCTTTCACAGTGCTGTTTTCTAAATTGAAAACAGAGCACTGACACATCATGGAGCTTTCCCAGCCCTCTGTGGCCCTCAAAAAGCTGTTAGCCACATGGGAGCGAGCCTGAAAATTATCCTAGCATTCAGTTCATAAGTCTTTCCTTTTGTTTTTAAAATTCCCTGCACACTTGGGCAAAAGGCGCTATGGCAGAGGAGCGTCACCCCAATGCTTTTAAGCAGTGCCAAGTAGAAACATAAAATGATAATAACTGAGAGTTATTATCATTTTATGCTACGTGTCCTGCTGCTTTGGGGGTGGGCGGGTGGCGGGGCTGCTCTACTCTCGGAGCAGCCAAGGAGTGGTTTGCCCACTCCTAAGTGCGCAATAACTGTTTGGTAGGCCCAGAACCTGACTGTTTGGTTGGCGTTACAGCCTGCATGGAGAACATGCCCACCCCTCCAGCCCCTGGCTGAGTGCCGTGTCACAACGCTCAGACCAATCAAAACGCTGTATTGCAGCATTGTGATTGGCTTAGGGGAGGGAGCCTGGCTGCCTGCTTCCTGTTCCTGGAGTCAGAGACAGGAGAGCAGGAGCAGAGACCGGGGACCTGGCCTCAAGGTAAGTTTATTTAATTTTTGTATTCGCCCGTGACCCCCTGCGTCTGCCCCCCCCCCACCGCGAGCCATTGCAGCTGCCACTGGTTGAGGGACAGGTATTTATTTTAATTGTGCATTTATTTGTAAAGCGGGCTGCGCTCAAGGGTACAATAACATGCCATATGTTATCGGGGGTCGCCAAGGGAGGTTGGAAAACGGAGGTAAGACTTGGGATAGGGAGGAGCAAAACAGAGGAAGCAGGAAGGAAAAAGCTGGTGAAAAGAAATAGTGTCTTGTGGTTTGTGGCCTCCTGGTCTGCCTTGCTAAGTTGACTTAGGCCTGGCTGCCATGATGCCTTTTTTACGCGCGTTGTTTTGTGCCGTTGTTTTTCCAGCCTCTGCTTCTGCCAGGCTATTTTAGACCTGTCTGCCTTTCTGTCTTTCACCTTTTCTCCTGTTCCCTTTGGGCTACGTCTGCACAACATGTACAAGGTCGAAAAACACCATCCCTTGTTCTTGCTGATGTGGCCAGTCCCTCGCACTTAGACATAACACTATGTACAGCTGCCATGGAGAAATTCGGGTGCTTTTAATATTGTGATTTTCACGTTTAGAGACACTTGGAGAAAAACCTTTCCAGAGAGAAGAGCTGTGTTTGTCTGATGATGTAAACCTTGCATCTAGATATTCAGGTATGGGGGTTCGCTAGTCAAAGCCCAGAGATCTTCTGTTTTTATAATAAACTAGCTACTAGCACGGGGAGGGTGGTAAGGCCAATTAGCCCTATATCCACTGCTTTATGAAATGCTTTCCCCGTTTGTATTCTATGGAGTTGTAACTATGCTGCTCATATTATCTTTATGCATTATGCTGCTAGTACTGGCACGTGTACTGTATCTTAGAGCACGTTGTTGAAATAAACATTTTAACATATACAGTGTCTCTTCTTACGTGCGTTGTGGACAGGTATGAGTGAGTTATGAAAGGGTGTTCTTGCTCCTGCGAGTCCTGAGAGAGAGAGATACCGTGTTCTGGGTTGTCTAATCATTGGTAGTATTGTTGCTAATGAGATGCTACAGCTAGTCGGGTTGGGGTTTTAGGTGCTAAGGTTTATGGTTGGCTCACCACTATATTCCGAGGTCCTATTATCCTGTGCATAGCTCTGTGTATGTGCAGAATCCCTACAACATGGCGCGACCAACGAGTGGGCTGCTTATCTGCGAGACGCTTGAGTAGTATTTGTGCTTGTCCACAACTCCCTTCGCAGGCGCTTCCGGAAGCGTGTGTGACGGTGAAACCTCCTATATTGACGTTTTTATAGGTTCATTCAAGCTTGAAGTTGTTAAAAGGTTCTTAACTAAAACCCTATATTGTGCTGCCTCATATTAGGTTGTCGAAAACTTTTAGCCTAGAATGGCTATTCAAATTGCGGCACATAGCCCTGCAGCACTCCGGGCTCAATTGACAGTGTATGGAGTGCCTGACGCGGGTGTCGATCTGATCTTTGTGGTACAAGCAGATCCAGCTTACCACTTTGAGGTGTTTTACTCTTGGGTCACTTTTCCGGCGGTGGATGCGAACGATAATTTTTTCCATGAATATGAAGCCACCGTAGTTCCTAATCACTATAGACCGTATAGGAATCTTGAAGTACCGCTCACTGCACAAAATAAGGATGATTTTCCTTATTGGCTTGCAGAAAAATTTGACCAGCTGTAGGCAGTTTTTCCAAATACCTCTCCCGTGGACAAACACAGGATTCTGATGATTCGTTTGCCAAAAGACTTAATCCCCGAGTTGGCAGAATGCAACAACTGGGGCAAGGTATTCGCGGCAGTATATGCAAAGTGTTTTGGCACTCCTTCCATGACGGTTCTCCCCTCTGTAATTAAACGAGTGCAGGATGAACATGGCCCTGAAGCGGCTGTGGAATTAGGGATGAGACTGGTGGGAGTCTTCGACGTAGTAGCTGATTTGATCCTTGTGAATGTCAAGGGCGGTGCAGTGAACTTTCAAGTAGCTAATGCTTTGGCTTTGGTCCCAGATCCGGACAAGCAGCGCGAATTACCCAAAATTATTGCTCCGGCTTACAAAACAATTGGCCGCAATAGCCTGGGAGTTAAGCCTTTTGCTAAATCGCAAACACAACAACAACAAAAAACTCAGTCTGAGAAAGATGAGAAACCAGTTTTTACTAAAAAGAGCTGGAGGTTGAAAAAACAGGGTAAGCAACAGAAGAAGCCGGGGTCGCGAGGCGCATCCCCGGTTTCCGTCTCTTCTGAACGCACTTATGATTTGCGCGATAGGGCGAGAATTAAATCTCCAGAGAGATTTCAAGTTCCCTGATACGCGTTCTCCTCGTTCTTCACAGGCACCGACAACTTCGCAGGCTGGTGGAGGAGATCGCCAGGATAGAGGAAGGGGTCGAGAGGCTCCACAGGGACGAGACCAACCTCGACAACAGGTCAGAGGGAAAGCTGAAGACTTTCAACGCTCTCGCCCACAGTTTTAGAAGAAGAAAGTTGCCGCTGTAACAGCGAGATATGCCACAGCTGGTGAGAACGAGACTCCTGAATTGGACGTGGACAGTGACTCTCCTAGACAGCGCCGCGGAAGTTACCATAGTGCGGGAGGCGCTACGTCCTCATGTGGAGGCGACAGCAACTGAAACATTCATTACTGTCGAGACAGCAGACACCAGAGTGGCACCCCCTGACAGACTATATAATATTGTAATTCAAATCGAAGGTGATATATAGTGTGTAATAAAAGGGATTTTTTGGGAAAATCTGACCTCTTCGTACGACATTTTGTTGGCAGAGGCGGATTGGCCGCCCCCATTCGTATTTGCTGCGCATAAAGGGGAGGAGGTAATCCTTCTGAGCTTTTCTCGAAATGTCCCAAAGGACAAAGCAGAGGCTCTTGCAGCTGAGTGGGCTGTGTCCCTGGCTCCAGCGTTATACCGCAATCACGTGGGCTGGGATGAGGATTCTCCCCCCCATGAAATACCTTTGCGGTCGCTGCCACAGCCACAACCCCAATATCCCATCAAACGGGAAGCTAAAGGTCCCGTTTCCGAAATTCTGACTCAGTTAGAATATCAGGGAGTGATTGAGACATGCGTGTCACCGATGAATAATCCCCTTTTCGCGGTTTCGAAACCCGATGGATCGTACCGCTTGGTTTTGGATTACAGACATTTGAACTCACATTGTCGGACCTTTGCGGTGCAAAACACACATAGTGACAGTCTTGTTCGTAAAAAATATAAAACTACACTTGACCTATCCAATGGATTCTACACGCACAACTTGGCCCCGGAGAGTAGCCAATGGAGCGCTTTTACCTCCGGTGGTAAATTATTCAAATTCCGGCGTTTACCTATGGGCTATAAGAACAGTCCAGGTGTATTCGCTGCCCGTGTTGTCTCTTTGTTAGACGGCATAGACCCAGATGCATGTTCGTACGTCGATGACATTTATCTGACAGACGACGAATTATTCTCGCATCTTTCCAGAGTGGACCGCATTATTCTAGAATTTGCGGTTCTAGGTTACAAGTTTAACTTTGCCAAATCCCACATTGCTGAATTTACCGTTTTGTTCTTGGGCTATGAGCTCAACAATGAAGGTAAGGGCTTAGCCCCCCATTTCCTAGAGAAATGTGCACTACTGTGCCCTCCTACTACTCTGAAGAAACTTCAGTCTTTGCTGGGTTTTCTGAATTTCGGGCGTACTTACATTCCTGAATATGCCCAGCGTATCAAGCCACTGTATGCCTTGATACAACCTAACTTTTCGAAGTCATGCTGGCTTCCGGAGCATACCTCCATTCTGCAGTCTTTGCAGACAGACCTTCTTGAGTCTAAATTCTTGTTGACGCGTGATAACCGCACAAACCTGGTGATCAGAATAATTCCAGGGGCAGTGGGTTTCACGTACTTAACCTTTAACGAAGGTGACACAGTACCCATCGCATACAAGTCACATCTTTACACTTCCGCAGAAATTCGTTTTTCGTCTGTGGAGAAAGTTCTGACTGCAGTGCAAATGGCGATTCTAAAGGAATGCGCACTGGCACAGGGCAAATGCATTCTGGTGGTAACACCATATCCTGCCCTGGAGGCAGTGACAAAGGCAAGTGTTCCGATCTCTAAAGCTTTGCACCCCCGTTGGATTCAATGGGCAACATTTTTGACGTCTCCGGATGTCACTTTTATTTTTGATTCTTCTCTTCAGACTCAGGAGTTTTTACAGTATGAATTCGTTCATCCTACTCCTCTGTCCTTGCTACCGCTTGAGGAATACGAATGTATTATCTATACCGATGGTTCTGCACAACCGGCCACAGGTTCCAAGCATGCTTATTCAGCCGCATGTGCTATTGTTGCAGGTACTTTTGTGAACGGAAAGTTCAAATCTACTGTGGTGCACACTTAGGCCCTCGGAGACAGTACTGCACAATTGGCCGAACTGCACGCATTGGTGCTTGCACTTGAGTTCGCTAATCCGGATGTGACTACTCTAGTTGTATGCGATTCTTACTACTGTGTTCAGTCTTACAATGACAATCTGTTCTTTTGGTCGCAAAACGACTATAGAGACGCTAAAGGTAGCACAATTAAGCATAACATGCTTTGGGTTCGAGTGGCAGATTTGCAACAACGTCTGCCCCTCACACAGGTGGTTCACACCCTTGGCCACCAGCGTGTGGGCGCACACGCTGTCGGTAACGGTTTGGCAGATGAAGCTGCCAAATCAGCAGTAGTCACGTGCTCAGTTGCAGCAGTTACCAGATCCATGTCTAAAATTGATACTGATATTTTGGCAGCTATTGCTGCAACAAAGGAAGCTGCTAATTACCCTAGGGGTTTTCCTTCCAAATATTCTTATCAGTTAGGTCCCGAACAGGCTCCTTATGTAAAAATACCCGGCGTTGGTGATCGGCTGATTCCCAACGCGGACCGCAGACTTTCCTTGATAACGGCAGCACACGAAGGCATGGCTTCAGCACATGCTGGAGTGTCTGCGACGGTTTCCATATTGCAGCAGCGATACTGGTGGCGTGGGTTATACAAAGAAACCCATACTTATGTGCTTTCTTGTGACATTTGTCAACAAATTAAGCCTGCCACGGTTACACGGCCACCGAAGACCCAGCTCTGCATTTCTAACAGACCCTTCGGGTGTGTTTACCTGGATCACTGCGGTCCATTTTCTTCAGACACTGCCTATAAATATATCTTAGTGGCAGTGGATTCGTGCACACGTTTCATCTGGGTTTGGCCACAACGGAGTGCTGACGCTCGAAATGTCATCAGGGATTTGCGTGTCTTTGTGGGAATTTTCGCCTGTGGCACCTTCCATTCTGACCAAGGTCCAGCGTTTGCCTCTAAGGCTTACAAGGACGCTATGGGTTCACTGGGGGTGCGGGTGAAATTTTCGTCTCCGTATCGGCCTGAGGGCAACTCGATTGTTGAACGAATGAACCGTGACTTAAAGCAAACCTTGACAGCTAGAGTCTTAGGTACTGGCAGGAACTGGCTGGCCCACTTGTATACCGTACAACGTGCACTTAATAATCTCCCTAGAAGACCTCTGGGTGGGCGGACCCCATATGAAATGCTCTTTGGCATAAGAATGTTTGTGCCTGACCTTGATGGTCTAGACATGGCGGCGCAATCCGCCAACTTTGATGTAGATAACCATTCTACTATGTTACAGGACTTACAAGAAGCCCGAGACAAACTTGCGATTGCACATTTACCTTCAGTCACAGACGCTGCGCTGCAGATTCCGGTTGCCAAAAAAGAATTCGGACCATCTTATCGTGCACCAGTTCCAGTCCTGGGCTTGAAGGGAACTCGTACAGTCATCTTACCACCGCTTCCTGGTCGCAAAGAGAACAGATACATCTCCGTGGAAAATGTCAAGCTACAACATCTGGCCGATCCTGAATAGTGTTACACCAGCGGTCTCTTGTCCTGTCATTTCTCGGACGAATGTTCGTGGCCCTCCGGCCCGAACGGTCACTGATGTTGCTATCGCGATGGTAGATTTGCCTGATTGCTTACTCGATGACCCGGACTCCCCCTGCAACGACGAGTCTGAGTATACCTACCACGCCAACGAGTCGGTGGCACACCTACCAACAACGCCACTGAGCCCAACACGTTATTCCTTTGACTCGGATTCCACCTCATCACTTGTCCCGTCCAAATTCAGCATTCTTGTATCCTGGTTCAGAGCCAATTTTTTGATTGCCCCCTGGACATACATTTGGTTGGTGCTATTCCTGATTTTTTTGTTCATGTCCATTGGCTTTGTCATAGTGTTTTTCTACTCATCAATGGTCACTATTTACCGGAACGCTCTGCAGTGAACTGTGTCGCTGGAACTTTGGCTCCACATTCTTCATCTCACATCATGAAGCGAGACCTCACATTTGTGAACATTTCAGCTTTTCCAGTCGCTGATGGCATCGTTTGGGATGCGGTAAACTTCCAAATTCATGGACCAACCGAAATTATTAATGTACCAAATGTCCTTCATGTTTCAATGGGTGATGTCGTAAAAAGTAATATTCATTCTGACGATTGGGATGTGCATGCAGTTGAAGCATTATTTACTGATTTGAAGTATTATGCTACTTTTAATGCTGAAGATTTGTACATGAATTCTGCAAGTTATGCCGATTTGTATTGTTACCAGCATTGGGGCAACCACTTTGTCCATAAACCAAGTGCACTGCGTGGTCCTTTTAACAACACTCAATGGGAGCATTGTCCAACCCCTTTGCCAGGTAGCTCCCAAACTCTTAGAAATAAATTTACTTACTTTACAGACTTTAACAGATCGAACCCTGGGTCCTATTATTTTAAATTAAACACTCCACCCCCTCAGAAAATCATGTTGACACACACCAAATTGCTATATTCGGGTACCTTTTTGAGCGCCTTAGCTGTGGGTGGTTATGAGTACTGGAAGGACACTGTTGACTTGAAATCAATCTGGGGCTCCAAACCATGGCAGGTGCAAGGCACAGAAGCCTTGCACCGTGCTTGCCTTATCCCGGCCCAGATTTTATTTCTGAATAATACCATCTATCAAACTACGTGCTGGGGTTTGGCTACTTCCAAACAATTGAATGCACCTTCCATTCCTGTTTTGGCTTCCCCTCCCAATGGGAGCTTGCAGTTCAATATGTCCCTTCAAAATTTGCAGGCTCTTTTTCAAAACAATTCGTTTAATGTCTCTACGCTTGTTCAGTCACCCTGGTTGGCTTGGCCCATCGCCTCTAATGGCTGCCAACTGCGTTTTCATGACTCGGTTCCGAGTTACAAACAGGATAGGCCAGATCCAAGGTTTTCTGACTCTCGTACTGTAACGACATATTCTGTTGGTAAATTGTGTAAACAGTGGTTGCAGCACTCTTCCCTAGATTCTGTTAAGCAGCATTTATCCCTCCTATCAGGCAACATTGATCTGTCCGACTTTATTCTGGGGCCTCGTGGCCCACGACCTAAGAGATTCATTTATGAAACTTATAATGAACTCTGGAAGCTTTCGCAAATTGAAGCTGCTTCCCGTCTACGGGAAATAGATCAAGCAAATTTGGAAAAGGTGCTTGCTGTTGTTGACAATAGTATTAATACCCTGTCTTCCCGCATTTACACGTTAGAGAATATTGTGTCCTCTGTTGTTGATATTGTACAAGATGATGTTTCTGTGTTATATCATGGGCAGAATCAATTGCGTTCAGTTATGCAGTTTGCATGGACTTTACAAACCCTGAAGTTAGGTAAAGTTCCTTGGCATTTTTTTAACACCTCTGCCTTATTCCTGCCTTTTAATTTAACTGACAAACAGCAGTTCATGTCCATGAAGGATGCAGCATACACTCTGTTACATATCGAGAAAATAGAGCCCTTACCGTTCTCTGTGGCGGAATTGGATTCTGCTGTGTGGCTAGTGCATGGGGTTATCGCCATACCTTTTTCATTGTTTGAATTTAGTTCGTGCATGAAACATTATCCTGTGGGCCGTTCCCAGCCCTTGGGCAGTGCCTTCCTGCATGAACTGTGGTCCCTGCCTTTCATGTATAAATGCCTTAGAGATGGGAAGGAAGTTTTTCTCACGGGGGAGTCATGCGATTCTACTGTGGGTCATTCCCTTCTTTGCAAACACATTAAATTACACGGAGCTTGTAACGTTTCGGCTCCGAATCTTGCTTGTGTGTTAAAGGGTATTCCTGCTCCTGCTATTTCTCCTACTTTCACTGTGCTTGCTAATGGTAGCTATCTGCTTTTGAATAACCAAGACTGCTGTGGCATGCTGGCCGGCATTCCCTATATTGTTACAGTTTCACACAGGGTTGTCTGCTGCAAAAATGTTCTTTTTCCTCCCCCGCACGACATCATAGATAGTTCCATTTGGCCTTCCATTCCTACTCTGATTGGCGTATTTCAATAAATTGAGCAGAATAAGGGCGCTATTATTGAACCAGGAGGTTATGCTTACGTCCGCCCGGGAGACATTCATTCTCCAGGTGGCGAGTGCCCACAGTGAAATACAGGCCCTTTTGAACACTAACCTCCCACAACATTTCGGTGAACTGATTCACCATGTTTTTAATGCTTCACGCACTGAAGGTCTGGTGCACTTTTTTAAAGTTGTGGGCTCTGGCCTTGTGACCTCTTTTCAGACTATTTTTGGTGTAGTACCGGCTTTTATTCATTCCATTTTTTCCAGCGTCTTTGGTGGCTTTCCGTTGATCCTCGCCTTAGCGGCTGGTATACTGCTGTTGGTCTGTTTCCTACGCAATGGCTGCACCTCCTTGGGCCCTTCTCGACCCAGGTCGTCTCCAGATGCTACGTGAGCGCATTCTTACTGGCTTCGGCGTCCTGCCGTTGGCGACACTGAGTGTGTCCTATACACTTTCCTGGTCTGCCTTGCTAAGTTGACTTAGGCCTGGCTGCCATGATGCCTTTTTTACGCGCCTTGTTTTGTGCCGTTGTTTTTCCAGCCTCTGCTTCTGCCAGGCTACTTGAGACCTGTCTGCCTTTCTGTCTTTCACCTTTTCTCCTGTTCCCTTTGGGCTACGTCTGCACAACATGTACAAGGTCGAAAAACACCGTCCCTTGTTCTTGCTGATCTGGCCAGTCCCTCGCACTTAGACATAACACTATGTACAGCTGCCATGGAGAAATTCGGGTGCTTTTAATATTGTGATTTTCACGTTTAGAGACACTTGGAGAAAAACCTTTCCAGAGAGAAGAGCTGTGTTTGTCTGATGATGTAAACCTTGCATCTAGATATTCAGGTATGGGGTTTCGCTAGTCAAAGCCCAGAGGTCTTCTGTTTTTATAATAAACTAGCTACTAGCACGGGGAGGGTGGTAATGCCAATTAGCCCTATATCCACTGCTTTATGAAATGCTTTCCCGTTTGTATTCTATGGAGTTGTAACTATGCTGCTCATATTATCTTTATGCATTATGCTGATAGTACTGGCACGTGTACTGTATCTTAGAGCACGTTGTTGAAATAAACATTTTAACATATACAGTGTCTCTTCTTACGCGCGTTGTGGACAGGTATGAGTGAGTTATGAAAGGGTGTTCTTGCTCCTGCGAGTCCTGAGAGAGAGAGATACCGTGTTCTGGGTTGTCTAATCATTGGTAGTATTGTTGCTAATGAGACGCTACAGCTAGTCGGGTTGGGGTTTTAGGTGCTAAGGTTTATGGTTGGCTCACCACTATATTCCGAGGTCCTATTATCCTGTGCATAGCTCTGTGTATGTGCAGAATCCCTACAACAATAGTATCAACTTTGTAATCTCCTCGATTCCTGGTGCCTCCAGGCCTATTTTGCATGGTCATTGAAGTATAGAACCCCATAGGTAATGCAAGCCATCTTACATATTATTCTGGTCTGGCCTCAAGCTGGAGCAAGCGAAAGGGTTTTGGGACTGGGGGGATGTGGTCAAATCTTGTTTCGCCAGAGATCATTCTAGCTGCAGAATATAATAATCCTTTAATATAGATGAAGAGGGACAGAAATAGAGTATCGAGGACATAAGGAGAGACAGAGGAGTAGGTGCAAAGAGACAGATGCACAAGGGACTGGGAAAGAGGGATAGGATCAGAGGAGTAAGGAATCATAAAGATGGACCGAAGCACAAGTACAGTGACAGAGAGATTTGGACAGAGGGACGGGGAAATGGACACAGACAGAAGGACATGGAAATAGGGATAAGGAAAGAGACGTAAGGAAGGGGATGAGAACAAATGGACATGGGAACAAGCAGGACAGGATCATTGTGAGGGGCAGAGAGCCAGGGACAGAGACAGGGGACAGTGTTTTGAAGGACAAGGCCAGAGGGATAGGGACAGCAGACATGGGAGAGAGATTAGGACTAGGGGACAGAAAGAGGAATAGGATTGACAGATGGACAGGTAGACAAGGGCATAGAGGGGAAATGGAAAACAGGACTAGAAGGCAAAAGAGAGGAGAGAAGTGGGCAAATAATTCAGGGAAACAGGGGCAGAGAGGGGGACAGGTAAAGAGAGATGGACAGAAGCGAAGGGGTGAGACTTGCTGACCCCATCCCACTCTGTGACGAGTGAGGGACTACTGCCTCCCCTCATTGGCTGAACTAAGGTCAGCTAATGAGACAAGACAGCAATACCAACACTCCTAGGACCTCTGAGGCTTTCCTCTTCAGGAGCTGCAGGGCAGGTAAGTTGGATCACTGACATAATATCGACAACAAAAATATCGTATTTACAAAATATCGGCGTCATAATATCGACTACAATAATATCGACTACCAATACTTATTTATAAAAATACAAAAATATCGAGTACACAATATCGTATATAAAAAACATCGTACACCACAATATCGAAATACAAAATATCGTTAAATTAAATATCGTTTAAATTTAATTAACATACAAAATAACAAAAATATCGAATACCAAAATATAGACATCAATATTATCGACTTTTTGAAAATATCGACTATAGAAAAACTGCTCAATTAAATATATCTTTAGCACCAAATATAAATTCACATTATAAAACAATATAAAAGACTTAAACAACATAAAAAAATAATTTGCAAACACATCAATATATAAAAATGAATTTTTTCTCTAAACAAACAATTACAGTAAAAAAATAAAATCTGTAAAATATATAATGCTTGTATCATTTCACATTCAAAACAATGTTTAAAATATTTTAAAAAAGCAAAACGAAAAAATAATTACTTTCTACTAACAGTTTCTTAATTAGCGTTTCCCTTATATGGAAACAAACAGCCAAAACAATAAAAACAATTAACTTCAACGAATCAAATACTCACATTTTAAAATACACCAATAACATAAAGCAACCAATTAAATAAACACTATATAAACATCAAATGTTTACATCTCTTTTACACTTCTAACCTACAATAAAGAAGAAGGTGAAACTCTGCCCAACTGTTTCCTAAAAGAAAACTTTCATTACTGAAGAAATCTTTAAAACTGCACTAAGTAAGTAAAACTGTATTTAAAATATAGCAATACTACTACCCTTCAACAATAATTATTTCTGAGACCTAATTTACTATTCTTTCATTCCTTACATTTATATCAGCTCTACAGATATCTTACAAAGCCAGAAAAATGTTTTCAAAATTCTCACCAATAAAAGAACATTAAATGTAAGTATATTATATTTTTGCCAAAGCTACCTAAAATTATTTTTCAAACGTTATTCACTAATATATATTTTCTTTTTATCTATCTCCTCTGCAGCCAACAGCAAAAGCATCCAAAATAATTCTACAACCACTAACCAACTAAATACGATTAAAAAGTAAGTATATAATTTTCAATTATTAAACACCCTTAAATACCCACCCAAATAACCCTTTTCCCCTAAAATCCCTATCATCTACAAACAATATAATCAAATTATTAAAATGTTTGTTTTCTCTTCCCAACAGAAATTACATCAAGAAAATAGAAAATAAAGCTTGAAATCATTTCCTGGACAATTTTATTTACATCAAACTAAACATTGTAAGTATATTCACTGAAATGTAACTGTATTTAATAAATATGTGGTATTTATTATATTAAAAATTTTGTTTTTTTAATTTTCCCTAGCATAAAACAAAACAACATGACTGAAGGTGCAGAATTTGTAATGTCACAAAAAAATAAAATGTTATTATGTTATATGGGGTATGTCTATACACAGGAGAAACAAACTGGCCTTAAAGTGTTTTGGAAGTGTAGCAAATACTACTCTAACAAATGCTATGGAAGAGCTACTACTCATGAAACTACTGTTCTTTCTGTAAAAGAACATAATCACCCCCAAACATAACAGAGATTGAGGTTAGAGATGCTCTTGAAAGTATAAAAGAAGCAAGCACTAGTACTGATAAACTAACTACCCAAATACTAAAAGAGCAACTATTAAAAGTACCTCAACATGCATCAGGACAATTACCGTCCATAGCTTCTTTAAAAGAACTATTGCCAGACAAAAAAAGCAACTACAAGTACCATACCTGCCCCTAAAACGTTTGCAGAAGTAGTTATTCCACCAGAATTAAGCATTACTCACACTAAAGAACCATTTATATTTTTTGATAACAAATGCCCAGATAAAAGAATAATTATGTTTGCTACTGCAAACAATTTAGTTAAATTACAGGAATGTGACACCTGGATGATGAATGGAACTTTCAAAGTCTGTCCAAAACCATTTTACCAGCTGTACACAGTGCATGGATTGTACCAACATTCAAATATTCCATTCATCTATGCCCTATTACCAAATAAACAGCAAACTACCTACATAGATATACTCACTAAAATAAAAGAAGAAAGCAATAATTATTTTCCTTCAAAAATAATTACTGATTTTGAAATAGCCATGATAAATGCTATACTGAAAAATTATCCACACACAGCAATCCAGGGTTGCTATTATCATTTTAACCAGAGTCTCTGGAGACATCTACAAAAATCAACACTAACGGGTCGATTCCGATGTCGGCCGGAAGCACACCTAACAGTATTCGTCCGGAAAAAATACCAGCCGAACGCGTGTTTTCCGACCGACTCGAACACCCGTCCGAACGAACAAGTACGATGCGCATAACAGCCCAGATTCCGAGCGAGCCGTACTTACCCAATCCAGCTCCTGTTCTCCGCCCGAGCCGGATCCGTAAACGCCGAATCGAGTCGCACGGAAGCAAATAGACAGCACCTTCCGGCCGGACTAGTACGATGCGTCTTCCGTACGCGCCGAACTCGTCGCTACGTTCGGCACGTTTGAGCATCCGGGAGAGCCGCACATAAGCTCCGATTCGCGCCACAAGAAGATCCACGGCTACGAGACGAACAAGCCAGCGACGAGTACGAGTCGAAGACACGCGAAACCCGAACGAGACGACCCAACCATGAATCCTCCCATCGCGCAGGTCCTACCTATACTCTACATCTATTACCGGGACCGGTTCGGACGCGTACGGCGCAGACGGTAAGTCAAACACCAACAATACAAACTAACTACACGTACCCAAAATATGTCACACACACATAGGGATACACAAATGACGTACACTAGCAACAGCACAATCATAGGGGTGGGATGGGCATCACCAATGCCATACACACCCATAGGGGCCTGGATGCCTGCCACTACCACCACCCCTACTCAGGGGGGCCTGGATGCCTATCACTACTACCATCCCCACTCATGGGGGGCTGGATGCCTATCACTACTACCATCCCCACTCATGGGGGGCTGGATGCCTATCACTACTACCATCCCCACTCATGGGGGATGGATGCCTTCCACTACCACCACCCCTACTCATGGGGGCTGGATGCCTATCACTACCACCACCCCTACTCAGGGGGCCTGGATGCCCATCACTACTACCATCCCCACTCATGGGGGCTGGATGCCTATCACTACTACCATCCCCACTCATGGGGGGCTGGATGCCTATCACTACTACCATCCCCACTCATGGGGGCTGGATGCCTGCCACTACTACCATCCCCACTCATGGGGGCTGGATGCCTATCACTACTACCATCCCCACTCATGGGGGCTGGATGCCAGCCACTACCACCACCCCTACTCAGGGGGCCTGGATGCCCATCACTACCACCACCCCTACTCAGGGGGGCCTGGATGCCCATCACTACTACCATCCCCACTCATGGGGGGCTGGAAGCCTATCACTACTACCATCCCCACTCATGGGGGGCTGGATGCCTATCACTACTACCATCCCCACTCATGGGGGGCTGGATGCCTGCCACTACTACCATCCCCACTCATGGGGGGCTGGATGCCTATCACTACTACCATCCCCACTCATGAGGGGCTGGATGCCTGCCACTACCACCACCCCTACTCAGGGGGGCCTGGATGCCCATCACTACTACCATCCCCACTCATGGGGGCTGGATGCCTGCCACTACCACCACCCCTACTCATAGGACGGGTAATGCATGACACAGCCAGCATACTCCCACATAAGGAATTACATAAAATTACATCCACCCAAACAACATGACAAGCGTGTGTAGTCTATGTCAAATGCCTACAACACTGAACATGACAATGAACATACAATGTGACCCACTATCACATGTGTCACACATAAATGTGTGTGGCCTCCACAATACAAGCCGACCATGGCCACTGTGGCAATGGGGCCTAAAGCCCCATCACCACAGTCACCAAAAGGTAAGTGTGGGGTCCATGGCTGATGCACCTTTTGATCAGTGTGGCAATGGGGCCTAAAGCCCCATCACCACAGTCACCAAAAGGTAAGTGTGGGGTCCATGGCTGATGCACCTTTTGATCAGTGTGGCAATGGGGCCTAAAGCACCATCACCACGGTAATCATAAGGTAAGTGTAGGCATGGTAAAAGCTGCCAAAGACAAACTGTATGGATGAATCCTGGTCACACAACAACTAAAACATCTGTGGCATAGTAGTGCTTGTGTCCCATTGCAACATAGATTGGGCGAGGCTAACAGTGCAGTGTCACAGAAACATCGTTTTGGCCATGTGCAGACAAACATCACACATGGGGGACCACATTGTCAACATTCAGCCAATAACACAATGACAGAAGTGACCATCATGATGCTGAGCCACATTTCTGCACCAATGGACACACAAATGTTGATATCCTGTGGAGACTGTCGATGTCAGGTGAACGAATACCATACCATGGCAGCAATGGGACATACAAACCATGATCATTGTGCTGACTGATGACCTAGTAGTCCCAGGGAGAGCAGGGGAAAACCACCAAACTACATACAGCCAATGGCACACTACAGAAATGCCAATGCAGTGATGCAAATGCACCAACACAAACAGGCAGACTCACACTGCATATCAAACACAACAGGTGATGGGGGGGTGTGCCAGTGTCCCCAGGCAACCACACAACACATGAGGAGGCCTGAATCCCAATTACACAGATGTGTATACAGTGCCACACACAAGTAACTCATGGATTGGATTCCCCTATGTGGGCAATCTGGCATTGTTAGATGAGAGGGAGCCCAAATTACACATGTCACACACGCTTGTAGGAACAGCAACTAACACAGCAAGAGACAGACCCACCACAGCACTACCCCCAGGGACCCCACATTGTGCTGACACTAGCCTGCATGACAATTCCACTGTGATGACAAAGGTAGATGTCGTTCACACTGTGAACCACAGCCATGTGTCCTGAGCAACAAACTACCATCACACCTACACAAGCTCCAATCAATCAGCACGGCCTGCCAGCCAAGGCCAATATGGAGGTAGGGGTCTAGCCGTGCAACAACTCACATTTGCACACTCAACACCACACACCCTGATCTCCACCAATGTGCAGCAGTGAAGCTCACATGGACTGGTGACATTGCACATGCACCCATGACAATCCCATGGGTGGTGGGGGGAACTAAGGTGCAGAAACCCATCACACATGCCCACTCAACATGACTCGTCTATGTCTGACATACTTGTTTCCGGTCCAGGGAAGACATGGCTTTGCAGTTTGGGCTGGACTGTTCCCATGAGGCACAGGGTCAGACTGATTTGCATATGGCCATGTCTGAACTGGGGTGGTGGAGTGAGCAAAAGAATGATGATGGATTAAACCCAGATCAGTTGACTGGGGGTGAGTGTTTGATTTGCTCTAACGCTCCGTCCATCATCCCCTTTGGTATCGCTATGTCTGACACACAGCACAGTACGCCGTACATGCGCATGATGTGAAATCCACAACAAACAATGGGATCCTGGCCATAGTCACACACCAACGAAGAAGCCAAGGTGACACACAAAGAACACACGTACACAACTTCCAACATTGCAGCTCTGACCCTGAGGAGTGGCAGCAGTCACACACACAACATGTCACAATCACTGAAAGCTACCACAAACTCTAAATAACATTACTTGTGTAAACAACAAGTGCCAAGGGGAATCCTGAATGTGTCCCATCAGCGTTTGCCCACATCCCCAGCCCTGACAACAAAGACAATCTGGGATGAGAACCTCATGAACATTAGTTTGCCATGCACCCACATCACGGAGAAACCAGGTCCAAGATGCTGGATGAACACATACCAACTCTGCAAGCATCACAAACAGGAACATCCCTAGGGACACAGCCTGTGTATGAAAAGGGAAGGGAACATGCACAGACATGCTCACACAACACACAACACGGGCACACGCAATGTCACCAGAATACACACTGCCATGAGGGCACTCCACTCCTGTGGAAGGTCCGCTGTGCCAAACCTTGTCTGTGCACGACTCAAACATGTCAGCAGGACACTCCGTCAGTGAGTCAACAACTACAACACACAGAAGCCTCTGCTCACATCAGCCTGGGTACGGGAGTGTCACGTCAGTCTTCTGCATACACCCAAAACACGTGGCAATCCAGTTGTACTGTATACACAGATGAGTCCTTCAACATTGATGTGCAAAACTGCATGTCCAGTGGAGATGGGCACACAGTCAGGGAAATTGGAACATTGAACAGTGGTAAGCCCACCAGATGTGCATCAGTGTAAGACAAATATGTTCATTTACGAATGCTAAACGATCATCCCTGTGTCAAATGCTGAACATCACACCCTCAGACTGCAGCAAAGGATGCCATAGATCCACACAACAACAGGACACATATCCCATGGACGACATGGAGTCCATCACAGCAACACTTCATTTTCCTGATCTGAACACTATTACAACTGCAAATGCAGGATGCTACTCATCTACATCATGTACATCAAAAGAAAAACCACAATTAAACAAAAGGAGGCTTTATTCAGCAAATGGAGTAGAAAAGTCCGAAGTCCAAAAGAAACTAAGGCCAATGGCCAGTCCAAAAACACAGTCCCAACAGGGTGATAAGTCTCAACTGGTCATCCATTGCTTGCCTGCACTGGTAGGGACAGGGGACATCCCCCTTGGAGGGGCATCCAAGGGGCAGGCCAGGCACCGCAGAGACAGGATCAGGGGATGGCAGAGTGAGGCAGTGAAGGGGTGGTGGGTGCAGGAGTGTCACCGACAACTGCAGTGGAGGTGTCTGACTCAGCGGGGGCCAGCACCACCATGCTACACAAGTCAGTTGGTGTGGGTGCTGCAACCACTGCAGTGGGCTGGTCTGATGAAGTGGACTGGGTCCCCACTGCAGTGCCCGAGTCAGACGGGGTGGTTGTGGACTCCACTGCAGTGCATAACTCCAAGGGAGTGGAAGGGAGGGCAGATGAGGTGGGCAGGGCAGAGGGGGGGACCCGGTCCCCACACCAGTGCCACTAACAGGCAGAGCGTCTTGGTTGGGGGTGGAAGAGCAAGTGGCAGGGGGGGAGGGCCTAAGCAGTCTGGGGATGCGGTATCGGTGTGTGGGGGAACCTGGGGCAGGGTGTGGTGGGGGAACCTGTGGAGTGGTGGCCTGGGGGATGGAGGAGAGAGACTGGGTGGTGGAGCTGCGTGGTGGTGGTGGTGGTGGGGTCTTGCTCTTCCTGGTCCGGGGGGACATCCTAATGGGGTCCTGTGTCTGCCTGCGCCTGAGGGAGGGTGTCCGGGGGTGAGGGGCACTCCCCTCTGTGTGGGTGGACTTCCTCTTCCCCCGGTATGCTGGATCAGCAGGATCAGAGGGGAAGAGGCCGAGGTCACACAGGAAGATCTTCTGTGTAGGTGTGGTAGCAGGCGAGGCAAGGGAAGGGGTCTTGGAGGGAGAGGATTTGGAGGACTGCGGAGTGAATGTGGATGCCTGTGTGTGTGTGTCTTCCCCATCCCCTGTGTCTGTGGTATCAGTCCCCTGAGGATGCTTGTGTGCACGTCTTGCCTTTCTCTTGGGTGTGTCTGTGCTGCTCGTGTCTGTGTGCTTGGGTGAATGTGCAGGTGTGCATGTGCTTTGGACAGGTAGGGTGGTAGGAAGTGTGGATGGGGCAGAGGTGGGAGGGGTGAGGGACTGTTGGAGGAGGGACACTGCTGCCGTCAGGGAGGAGTCCATGGACCTATTGCTCTTCTGTAGGGCAGACATACCCGTTGAGATGCCCTCCATGAACGACACCAGCTGTGTCAACAGAGTGGTGTGTGCATGGAGGACAGTCAGCATTGCTGTCTGCCCTACATGGAGCTGCCGAAGGAGGTACACAGACTCCTCACTCAGGGCAGCAGGGGACACAGGGGCAGGGGGTGCGGTGCCTGGCACGAAGGAGACACGCTCCCGAGCACGGGAGCCTCCACTGACCTCAGGAATGGGAGCCAATCGGAGGGCGGTGGTGGTGGTGGTGGTGGTGGTGGTGGGGCCAGATAGAGTAGCTGGGGTGTGGTGGCTGCTGACACCCGCCTCCACAAGGGAGTCATCCTCCAAGCTGCTGTGGTCCTCAGCTGAGGTGGATGGTGCTGAGGACTCCTCGGTGTGTCTCCCCTCGCCCTCCGTGCCACTGGGTCCCTCTGACCACTCGTCGGCCACTGACCCAGTCTGGCTCCGCTGCTCCTCCTGGTCCGTGGAGCTGTCCCCTCCTGTGGCCGTGGATGTATCTGCAAACAATTAGGGAAACAGACAAACATCAGTCACCTGCACTGACCGCACACACCACAGTAAATACAGCACATCACAGAGCAAGCCCTGGCATCTTTAGTTGAACATTGCCTAAAGTCCTCACACGGATTCGGGGAAGCCAATTGTCAGTCTGATGGTCAACCATGGGACTCACACCCCTCCTGCACTTGCACACATCTGTCTGGTGCCTGTCTGATGGTAAGACCCCAGTGTGGACACATGCACCACCTACACAGTTGTTGGACATTGCAGGGAACACAGTGCAGTATGTGAACATGCACACAACACATCTCTTGCCACTGAGTCAGTGCAGGTGTCCGGATGAAGGGATGGCCAGAGTCTTAATAGAAATGCATGTGATGCATACCAGCACCAGACACCATGATGCACCCATGTCCGGATAGTCAATGCCACAATGGGGTGCATGTTGCACATGTCACTCCCCTGCAGGATCACTCTTAGGAAGTTTAATGCCATGACACAGGCATGCGTGCAAAGTCATACATCACTGTCTCCAGTCACATGGCCATGGCAGCCAGCCAACAACAGTCTGCACTGTGTCACAATCCTGTGACATGGGGAATGCAAGTAATGTAACTGACAAGTGCACATGTCCATCCCCCAAAAACCACATCATCTGAACTACTATTTGTCCACGTCATACCAATTGTACATATGGGGGACATGAAACACAACTCTCTGAACATGAGCACCTCACAGTGTGCTGTGAATGAAAAACAGCTGCCTGAAAGTCACAGTCGCATACACCTGTCTGCACAGTCATGTGATCAAACACCTATAAGTCACAGAAGTCTTGTCTCACATGGTCCAATAGCAGATGGCATGCTGATCCCTAACCGATAAACATCACAGGAGTCCCGACAACGTAGTCACAGCACAACGACACAGAGGCAGACACCTGAGGGAACATTTCACTGAGCACAGCATGTCAGCTGATACATGGGAGTGGGAGTACAGAGTGCATTGTATGCCCTGGAGTAGGCATGACTGTCCGGCTCCACCTGCAAGATGGATGAGCCCTGGTCAGTAGGCAGGTGGCTAAGCATGTGTGACACACTTGACATACATACTCCTGAGGCCCAAACATTGTACCCACCCGCAGCATGGGGGTGTGGCAAATACCCCAGGGACATGTGGTGATTCTGATCTGCAAGTGGATCACATATCAAAGTTACACCCAGACTACATTGCGCGACTCAGGCATTGTGTGAGCAATTGACCCACCCATGAAGGCTAACACAATATCACGGGAACAAAAGCTGTCACCCACCTTGAGCAAAGCAAAATGCAAGGACCCTGTACCCGAGTGACACAATTATCCTGAGCGTAAGGAGCACACCGGCCTATCAGATGGGTAGTGGCCATGTCACAATAGAGGGACATGGGTACTGGACAACAAGACTGATGTACTGGGGAAGTTTAACCATGCCAGAGGAGGGCACATAGCATGTTAGACAGAGTTCACAGTGCAGTCTTTGACTC
Source organism: Calotriton arnoldi (assembly GCA_963921515.1). Taxonomy (NCBI): domain Eukaryota; kingdom Metazoa; phylum Chordata; class Amphibia; order Caudata; family Salamandridae; genus Calotriton; species Calotriton arnoldi. The sequence goes on along the minus strand of CAWUFW010001784.1, from coordinate 2,374,618 downwards.
ACCCCCTCCTTGCTGCTGTCTGCCCTTCAGCTGCCCATCCAGCTCTGGGAAGACCACCGGCAGGATCTGGAGCATGTGGGGGGGGTCAGGGTCCGGTGTCCGCCCCTCCTGCGAGGAGGCGACAGCTTTAGCTGGACCCTTGCGATCCTCCGGATCCAGCCCCGAAGGTCCTGCCACCTCTTCTGGCAGTTGCGGATCCGGCGCTTGTAGACCCCCACGGATCTGACTGCCTGGACGATGGCCAGCCAGATATCCTGCTTCTGATGGGCATCAACCTGTGAGGATGACAAAGTGAAAAGGCCATTACTACACATGCAACATATCCGTGCATCACACAGTTGGAAATACATGTCTCAATACAGGGGCATATGATGTACACAGGCAGTGCAACGAGGGCTATGGACAGTTTGCCAGCAGTTACTACATGGTATCATTGCATGGGAAGTGAACCTTGTTTGAATGCACTGTTACTCCACTGTACCTGTTCAGTGCATGTGACTACACACTTTGGGGGGTGCGAACTACTCAGTGAGCATGCTAGCCAGTGGTGTGCACACTGTAAATCCTGCTAGTCAGACAACATGCACAATTAGTAAGGCAGTGGACAGCACACTCACCTGCTCCCCTGGTGTCCCAAACAGCTTGCTGTACTGTGGAAGGAGGTTGTCCACCAGGGCCTGGTTCTCCTCATGGGTGAAGGCTGGGGCTCTCTCCACAGTACATGCCATTGCAGTAGCCAGAGGATGCAGAGACAGCAGCAGTGTAGTGGCAGATGTCGTCCTGGAGCATGTAGTGCAGGCAGGTGAGCCCTCAGGGGAACAGCCAGCATTATATGTGTGCTGCAGAGGCAGATACTGTGCCATGTGTCCAAAGTGATAGGTCCAAGTCGTATGCATCTTCTGAATCTGACCAATCCATGGAATTGCAGCACCAAGACACGCCCACAGCATCCTTCAAAAATTCAACTTCATGACACCCATGAATTTGCAACATTGTTGTGGCTGGCCAACTGAATTCACTGCATCAGACTCGTTGAAGCTTCAAAAACGCGTCCGTTGCCATGCCAGGCCCCAGCCAATGCGTGCGCACCGATCGGACCATTGCTGTACAACGCGTACCCGCAATACAACGCGTACCCGCTTACATTCAATGCAATGGTCCGTGCGGGCACACCGATCGGACCATTGCTGTACAACGCGTACCTGCTTACATTCAATGCAATGGTCCGTGCGGGCACACCGATCGGACCATTGCTGTACAACGCGTACCCGCTCACATTCAATGCAATGGTCCGTGAGGGCACACCGATCGGACCATTGCTGTACAACGTGTACCCGCTCACATTCAATGCAATGGTCCGTGCGGGCACACCGATTGGACCATTGCTGTACAACGCGTACCCGCTCACATTCAATGCAATGGTCCGTGCGGGCACACCGATCGGACCATTGCTGTACAACGCGTACCCGCTCACATTCAATGCAATGGTCCGTGCGGGCACACCGATCGGACCATTGCTGTACAACGCGTACCCGCGATACAACGCGTACCCGCTCACATTCAATGCAATGGTCCGTGCGGGCACACCGATCGGACCATTGCTGTACAACGCATACCCGCGATACAACGTGTACCCGCTTACATTCAATGCAATGGTCCGTGCGGGCACACCGATCGGACCATTGCTGTACAACGCGTACCCGCTCACATTCAATGCAATGGTCCGTGCGGGCACACCGATCGGACCATTGCTGTACAACGCGTACCCGCGATACAACGCGTACCCGCTTACATTCAATGCAATGGTCCGTGCGGGCACACCGATCGGACCATTGCTGTACAACGCGTACCCGCGATACAACGCGTACCCGCTTACATTCAATGCAATGGTCCGTGCGGGCACACCGATCGGACCATTGCTGTACAACGCGTCCCTGGACAGGCCACACGCATATGTCACCATGCTGGTCACTGGTGAACCTATGCCAGCCACATATACTTTCCAGGGACTCAGGGGCACACTTACTACACCACACCCAGTTCATACTGTATCTAAGGCATGTGTGGCAGCATAACCTTATCTGTGTATGGGGGTGTACATGTTGTTTTTGGGGTGGCACTTGGGGGCAGACACACCCAGGCTGTGCACGTGTTCATGGGGACAGGGTCCTTTGTGTGTTGTGCACATGACCACTGTGATGTGCAACTGTTCATTTTGGAGCATGTGGCATGTCACATTTCCAGGTTGTGTATGTGTATGACATGTCACATACCCCCAGGCTCACGTGGGAAGGCATGTATGTCACAGGGTGGCCCATTGCCACAATAGTCATGTCCCTCCGCAGTCTGTGTGCATGTTGTGTTTCACATGTCTGACTCCATGTGCACAATGGGAGACAGTATCCACATCCACGTTGTTTGTGCATGGACTTAGATGTTGTGTGTGTGTGTCACAGACGTCCATGTCTGTCCTGCAGAGGCTACAGGGACCACCACCTGTGGGTGTCATGTTTGTTTTTCTGACGTGTACATGATACGCCATGTCATGCCAGTGTCCATGTGGCAAGACAGGGTCCCTGGGAATCTACCTGTCAATGAGTTGTGATGCCTGTGGCGCATCTGTCCAGGCATGTCACTGTGGTATGTGTGTGGAATGTGAGAGCAGTAAATGGGTACTGTGACACATCCAAATGGTTTCACATTGCACACCCTGGGACCTGTTGTCCACACTTGTTGAACAGAGATGTTAGATGATGTCCATGTAGGTGCCATATATGTCCAAACAGAACGAGACACACATCAAGTACTTGTGTTTGGTAATGATGTATCATGTGAAATTGAGTATGGTGAACGGAACATGTGTGGGGTGACTGGCAATCTTGCTTTCTTCACCTCTGCACTGCAGGGCTCCTGCTGTCAATCGACCATTCCCAGACCTGGCAACGATGGTGGAACGTGACAGCATCCGACGGTACCGCTTCACCAGGCAGCTGATTGAGGATTTGTCAGTGCGGTGGGACCCACATTTGCAGCCTGGCCGGCCGTATCCTACAGCGCTGACCCCCAAGGTGAAGGTGATGGCAGCCCTACACTTCTTTGCCACCGGTACCTTTCAACACACTGTGGCATCTACTGGTGGTATGTCACAGACTATGTTCAGCCGTGTGCTACGCGATGTTTTGGTGGCAATGTTGAGATGCCTTAACCAGTACATCTATTTCCCACCACGTCAATGACTCACTGACGTCAAGAGTGACTTCTATGCCCTGGGGAGGATGCCACATGTCATTGGCTCCATTGATGGGACACATGTGGCTTTGGTACCACCACAGGCACATGAGCAGGCATACAGGAACCGTAAACATTACCATTCTATAAATGCTCTGGTGGTATGTCTTGCAGATATGACCATCACACATGTGTGTGCCCGTTTCCCCCGTTCGGCACACAATGCCTACGTGATGAGGAGTAGTCGCATCCCAAGGATGATGTCACAGATGCAGAACCAGCGTGCCTGGCTTGTCGGTGTGTACTGACTTTGTACCATTGTGTGTCTTCTGCTATGTTGCTTTCCGCACACTTTTCCAAATCGGCTAATGTGCAATTGTCTGTCTGTAGGTGACTCCGGATAACCCAACATGCCGTGGTTGCTGACACCCCTCAGGAACCCTGTGACACCAGCCCTGATGCGCTACAATGAGGCACATGGTCGGACGAGGAGGGTGATTGAGCGGACCTTTGGTCTCCTGAAGAGCCGCTTCCGCTGCCTGGACAAGACAGGAGGGGCCCTCCCATATGCCCCAGCAAAGGTGTGCAAGATTGTCATTGTCTGCTGCATGCTACACAACCTGGCAGTGCGGAAGGAGTTGCCTCTCATCCTGGATGACGATGACCAACATCCGCCACCTGTGGAGGATCCTGGCCTGGGCCACGATGCCAGTGATGATGATGATGATGATGGTGATGTCCGCACACAGCTCATCACCAACTTCTTCAGCTGAATGTGAGTATCCAGAGGGTTGTGATGTCAATGATTTTGATTTGCATGATATGTGTGTGTGGTGCTCTGGTGCTGTTTGAGTGTGGCCATGTGCAACTTGACTGGATGCGTGCAGGAATGTGTCCTTGCAGGTGGTCTGTACTGCCCAACAGTGTTGACCTGCTAACTTGCTTTTGTGTAGTTATCTTGTGACAGGTATTAGACATGAGTATTGCCGTTCTGTGCTGTTCTTCAGTGGTTCTGACTGTGTGTCATGTCTGTCCTTCACAGGGTGCTGCCGGAGTTGTTTGATCAACTTGGATCCCCGAATCCATGATTCAACTTACAAGGTGGCAGCAGTTGTTTACCTACAGGTGATGTGCCACACACCCCTGGACTTTCTATCTTCTGCATTGTTTGACTTTGTGGCCACAGCCAGGTGGGATTAGCTTGCATTTGTAGTGGAAACAACATGTTGCAAATGTGTAATAAACCTGTGCTTCACTTTGGGATGTGCGTTGTCTGTAGCCACACATCTGAGTGACATTTGCTTACTGCACCTGTAGTCTAGTTGACACAGACTGTGAATAGGTGTGGTGTCTGTGCATTACACTGTATTTCCTGGCAACATCAGTGTAGGGGATGAGTCTGATGGCCCTGGTGTGTATGTGTTGTGTGGCCCTAGTGGTGTGTCTCCCTCATATGTGTCACGTCGCCATGACTGACATGACGGTGTTGGTGTTGCTGTAGCAGTTAGCATGCACAGTGTAATTTTTCTGATCACCATCTCCATGACAGACACCACGTTGGAATCACAACAGAGGCAGATATGGTGTATTGGTGAGTTTATTTACAAAAGGTGTGGGGATGGTGCACAGGATGGTGGGTGCTGTACATAGAAATTGGAATCCAAAGTTCCCATGTGATTTGGAAGTCTTGGTAGCTGAAATGTCCAGAGTAAAGTCCACAGTCATCTGATGAATTTGGACAACTAGAGCTCCCCATGTCATGTGGGCGAGTTGGGTTGCCTTCGACAGGGCGTGCAGTTTGCACACAGAGGAAAAGTTCCAGAACAGGTGTTGGCTTCCTGGGGGATGTAGCTGGCCATCGGCCTCTCAGTTTGGCCTCCTCGGACGGCCCCTCTTCTTGGGGGGGAGACCCTCAGGTGCAGGCTGCCGCGGTGCAGGGGACTCTCCGCCAGAGTCTTCCGCCCTCCCTGTGGCATTTGCAGTTGTTTCAGCAGCAGATGTTGTGGGCACACAGGGAGGTGAGGCCATGTTGGTGCTAATCTGGCGGAGGCATGTCAGTATGTCCCTATGCACCGCTGTTAGTTGTTCCAATGTGTCCCACTTGGACTCTATGCCAGACATGTGTGTATCGACATGTGACATGTGTGTCTCGACACGTGACATGTGTGTCTCGACACAGGACATGTGGGAGTCCAAGCGGGCATGATGGGCAGCCTGCTGCTGTTGTATGTCCTTGAGGATCCCCACTACCTGGCTGACCTCTCCGGTGCTAGTCTGGTACGCATCCGCGATGCGTGCCAGTTGTGGGTCATCATGCAGTCCCGACCCCTCTGCAAAGAGCGACCTGTGTCTCCCACCACCCCTGGCGACACGTGCGGGACCTGCGGAGGCATGCACAGGTGACCGTGTGCCCACTTGGGTGTTGTTCGTGGGCTCGTTGTCAGCAGCTCCAGTTTGGGCCTGGGTCCCTGCCCTGTTGTCACCTGTGGTCCTTGGTGTGTCCGTGTTGGCAGGGGTGGCCTGTGTGTTGCCAGTTGTTGGAGGGGTGGGTGCAGGGGGTGCAGATGTTGGTCCTGCTGGTGCTGCATGATGACTGACACCGGAGGGTCCAGCTAGTTCTTCGCCATCCGAGGAGTGCAGAGGATGATCCACACCAGTGAGCTCAGTGTCCCCCGGAGCCTGGGACAGGGACTCCTCCTGGTCTGCTGCTGAGTCCCCATCATCACCTGTTTTGGGGAGAGACACAGATTGTATGGTATGTTTCTACAGGCATCAATTGGTCAAACACCTGACAGTTGTGACTGTACCTCTGGATGCGGGCCTGGACATAGCATTCTCCTAAATTGTGACAGTCAGAGAGTGATATTGGTGTAGAACATTGTCCTGCCAACCTGTGGCATGTCAATGTGAATGTTGAGGTGTGTGCCTGACCAGCATTGGTGCTATTTGGTTGCCATCCGGGCCTCCTTCTCCCCCCAGCCCAGATATCCCACCATGGAACGTGCTTCCATTGCAGGGAGTGCAAGTTGTCTTTCAGGATGTCAGTCAGTGGTGTCCTGCTGTTGGTTGTTGCACAGTTCCCAGCAGGGCCTTGTGCTTCCCCCAGCAGTACCCAGTGTCAGCCATCTTGTGAGTCCTTTTCCACTCCCTGTGATGTGTGCATGGTTCAGGGTGGTGTTGATGGGCCACTTGTGAGGTGAGCAATATCTGTGACTACCACTCCCATCATGCTATTGCCTCCACCCCCTTCCCAGAATGCCCATCCTTCCTTCCTTTTGAGTGGACTTCAGTGTGTGTGAGTGTGACAGCAATGGCAAGATGGCTGACAATGTGGTCGTGTTGTTTGTTTGTGCCCAGTTCCCAGCAGGGCCTTGTGCTCCCCACAGCTGAGGCCAGTGTCAGACATCTTTGAAGTGGCTTTTCACTCCCTGTGAGGTGTGCATGCTTCAGTGGTAGCTTGCTGGGCCATGTGGGTGGGGGATGTTGAGCTGTGACTGCCACTCCCATCATGCTATTGCCTCCACCCCCCTTCCCAGCATACCCATCCTTCCTTCCTTTTGACTCTGCTTCCCTGTGGGGTGGGGTGCCTGTGCTGACAGGATGGATGTGAGTGTTCTCCTTGTGGTTGTTTGGCTACAAGTCCCAAGAGTGTCCCTGTGCTTCACACAGCATGACCCAGGGTGGTGGTTCTTTGTGGGATCTTAAGTTAGAATGTGAGGCATTGCATTCTCCCAGGTGGGTTATGTGGAGTTAGTGTTGAGGGGGTGTGTGAGGAGAAGTGCTTGTAACTATGGTCAGAGCTGTGAGTCCTCCTTCCCACCCAGCCAGATATCCCACCATGGACCGTGCTTCCATTGCAGGGAGTGCAAGTTGTCTTTCAGGATGTCAGTCAGTGGTGTCCTGCTGTTGGTTGTTGCACAGTTCCCAGCAGGGCCTTTTGCTTCCCCCAGCAGTACCCAGTGTCAGCCATCTTGTGAGTCCTTTTCCACTCCCTGTGATGTGTGCATGGTTCAGGGTGGTGTTGATGGGCCAATTGTGAGGGTGACCAATATCTGTGACTACCACTCCCATCATCCTATTGCCTCCACCCCCTTCCCAGCATGCCCATCCTTCCTTCCTTTTGAGTGGACTTCAGTGTGTGTGAGTGTGACAGCAATGGCAAGATGGCTGACAATGTGGTTGTGTTGTTTGTTGGTGCCCAGTTCCCAGCAGGGCCTTGTGCTCCCCACAGCTGAGGCCAGTGTCAGACATCTTTGAAGTGGCTTTTCACTCCCTGTGAGGTGTGCATGCTTCAGTGGTAGCTTGCTGGGCCATGTGGGTGGGGGATGTTGAGCTGTGACTACCACTCCCATCATGCTATTGCCTCCACCCCCTTCCCAGAATGCCCATCCTTCCTTCCTTTTGAGTGGACTTCAGTGTGTGTGAGTGTGACAGCAATGGCAAGATGGCTGACAATGTGGTCGTGTTGTTTGTTGGTGCCCAGTTCCCAGCAGGGCCTTGTGCTCCCCACAGCTGAGGCCAGTGTCAGACATCTTTGAAGTGGCTTTTCACTCCCTGTGAGGTGTGCATGCTTCAGTGGTAGCTTGCTGGGCCATGTGGGTGGGGGATGTTGAGCTGTGACTACCACTCCCATCATGCTATTGCCTCCACCCCCCTTCCCAGAATGCCCATCCTTCCTTCCTTTTGAGTGGACTTCAGTGTGTGTGAGTGTGACAGCAATGCCAGGATGGCTGACAATGTGGTTGTGTTGTTTGTTGGTGCCCAGTTCCCAGCAGGGCCTTGTGCTTCACCCAGCAGTACCCAGTGTCAGCCATCTTGTGAGTCATTTTCCACTCCCTGTGATGTGAGCATGTTTCAGGGTGGTGTTGATGGGCCAATTGTGAGGCTGAGCAATATCTATGACTCCAACTCCCATCATGCTATTGGCTACACTGACTTCACCAGCATACACAGAATTCCTTCCTTTCAGTGATCTTCCCTGTGAGGTGGTGTTCTAGTGGTGTCAAAATATCTGAGAGTGTTTGTTGGTTCTATTTGTGCCACTGCCTTGCTGTATTTGTTGTTAGGTTTGTACATGTCATGACACAGTTAGATATCACTATGAGATGGCAGGTATTGTGTTTGTCTGACTAGCATTCACATCTTGGGATGAATATGTTTTGGTTGCTGTGTATTTGCTAAGGGTGCATGGTTTGCCTATCCCTTTGAGAGTGCAGTGTGTGTATTGTCACACCGTATTGTGTATATTAGTTGTGTACTCACCAGGCTCTGGGATGTCTGTTAGTCCGTATACGCTCACTGGTGGTAGGATGGCCCGCACCTTCTCCTCCCAGGGCCTGAGGTATACTGGTTTTGCAGGAGGGCCACTGCCGGTGTGCTGGCTCAGGAGGTAATCCTTTTTAAGTAGGTCCCGGACCCTCCTGCGCACATCATACCACCTGTTCTGGATGTCTTCCTTTGTGCGCAAACATGGTGATTGTGCGTTCACCCTGTCGACAATCCTCGCCCACAACTTGGTTTTCTGCGACATGGGGGTCTGTTGTACCAATGTACCAAACAACTGTGGCTCTACCCTGAGGATCTCATCTACCATGACTTCCAATTCACTATCTAGGAACTTTGGATTCTTCTTTAGGGGCATGGTGGTGGTGTTGATTGATGTGTGTGTGTGTGCAAGTGGGGGTGTGTGAGTGTAGGTTTAGCTGGGTGTGTGTGAGGGTGCGATTTGTAGGTGTGGTAATGGAGTGTGGCTTGTGTGATGTATGAGCAGTGAGTGTGTCTGTGGTTGCTGTGTGATGGTGTTGTTTGCTGGCAGGTCAGTGGAATTTGCAAAGGATCATGGTAGGGATTTGTGGCCTTTATGTAGGTGGAGTTGCAGGTGTGTCCTTGTTCCATTTCACCCCCCCCAGTATTTATTGGCTTAGTGGTTGCTAGTTTGGCCCTTTTTTTGGGACTTTTTTTCCTTGGTGCTTTTGGTGCATGTAGGTGTCGTTCTTGTGTCCGAGTCGGACGCTGCTGTTGTCTGGTGCGATGTTGTCCGACTCGTTCCCACTGTGTGTCAGCTATATTTCATATGCGGCGTACGAGTCGGTCGTGGAGTATTGGGTTGCTTCGGCTGGGTTTTGTATGCATGTCGGTCGTACGGCTTGAGCTCCGTGCGAGTCGGTCGTGTTTTGCACGCACAGCATCGTACTACGCGGGTCGGAGTTCGCGGGTACGTTTCGTTCGGGTTCAATCCGGGAGCGTGTCGGTCGGTTCGTTTCGAGTGATTTTATGGCCGGATGGCTTGTTTCCGTCCGGCTCGGTCGTTCGTTTTGTATTCCGTCCGAGTCGGTCGGGTTTCACATGCATTTCATCGTACTACCCGGGTCGTACGGCGCCGGTCCGAGTCGGTCGGACTAAAATCCCGCACCGAGTCGGTCGGTACGTTTTCCGGCCCAAATCGGATTCGGCCCCTAAGTGTACAATATGCTACAGACAGTACTTTCGCCTACCAAATTAAAAAGCTAATAGCACTAGCATATGTACCTGTAACTGATGTAGCAGAGCACTACAATATTCTAATAGAGATCCCTATTACAAAAGGAACGAAGACAAAATAAGCCCACTACTAGACTACTTTGAGGACACCTGGGTGGGAAGACTGCATAGATCAGGGCATAGAAGGCAACCTAAGTTCCACATTCCTTGGTGGAACGTGTACCTAAGTACCTTAAACAAAGAAGCCAAAACAAATAATAGTGTTGAAGGATGGCATAATGCCTTCCAAGCAACAACAAGCAGAGGTAAACCTACCCTACAAAAACTACTACAATCTATACAAAAAGAACAAAGCTATCAAGAATTACGGATGGAACAATCTGTAACTCAAATATGTCCCAAATTAACTAAACAAACTAAAAAAATGTTTGAGCTACTGCAAAGTCAGGTTACCCTATACCCATCAACAAGAGGCCTAGATTACCTATCCCTAATAGCCAAAAGCATATTATAAACTACAGTTCCACAGCTATCATACATTTTTTCGTTCACAAAACAAACACTTTACACACATATATTAATATTATATTTTCACAATTATTACTTATTTGTGATATATATTTTTTAACTAAAAAATATATATTTACAAATAAATAATATTGATCAAAATATACTATATATCACAATTAATTTTAACAACATTTCCCACCCAATTAATTAAAAAAAATAGACTTACGGTTTATGTAGCTGTAGAAGATGTATTCCAACAAGTAATAATCCTTACATCTGTCTGTTAATCCATGTTAAAGTTTAAAAAAGCCCCCAAAAATGCAAAAATCCAACAGGTCCTATATAAATCCATCCTTTCGAAATCCAAATAACGGAAACCCTCAAAAACCCGAAAAAGATATAAAAATATAAAAATCGCTCCAGGAAATTCCGAAAAATAAAAGAAACTGTGATAATAATATTAGTTTAACAAACTAATACACAGTTCTTTTTTTTTAAACGCGTCTGTCTCTCCAACGTAAAGTCGATTAAAAGTAACCTGCAAAAAGATTCAAAGCAAACCCACCCACACAAATACACCAAAATACATTCATTAAATACAATAACATTAATTTATATCAACAAAACAACACATATTTAGTCATATTATCGTCTGTCTACACTACGCCTCAAACACTAACTCACGACATCTCACCAAAATATAACTAACAAGTACAGCACACCAAAAACGCAACGACCTAACTATAAATACAATATATATATCCTAACTAGACTAAAACATAAGTATTAAGTTAGAAAAAGAATTAAAATTTCCCTTACCTTGCTCGGACGCGACGCAGCTTCCAACCGCGAGCTTCTCCGGTCCTCAATGACCCAAAATAACAGTACGCGGTTACAAAATAGTCCCTGTGAACTAAAAATGGCTGCTTAAATAAATGTTTAAAAAAGGAATAATGTTAAAAAAATGCATTATATCAAAGTATAAATGTCAGATATATTTTTCTTATGTTGTACAATTTTTTCTCTATATTTAAAAATTATTATATATTTTATTATACTTTGTAAAGTAATAATAATAATTAATATAAAAATATATTTATTATTATTATAATTATATATGTATTTTTTATAATTATATTAATTATAAAAAAACATATTAATTATATAGAAATGTTAAATAAAACTTACCTGTTTAAAAAAAATTTTTCATGCAATACAACAATGTAATAATTAATATTATTAATATTTTATATACTAATAATATTAATAAAAAATTTATTAACATGTAATAAAGTGTTAATTATTTTAAAATGATAAACAATATTCACTACAGCATTATAATGTTACAATATTAAGGGGCCGATTCCGATCTCGGCCGGTAGCGCACCGAATCGGATTCGGCTTAACCGGATCCGATTCGGAGCCCTCTTTTCCGACCGATTCGAACGCGCGTCCGGCCGAGCGAGTACGATGCGAGCGCACGCAAAATCGCCGACCGACTCGTTCACGGGTCCGAACCGCACCGACCGACTCGCTCGGACTCGACTCGCACCGCGCGATGGAGACGTTCCCCGGCCGGGCAAGTACGATGCGCGCCTTGAGCAGTCCGACCGACCCGCACCGTCCGGCTCGAAACAGCTGTCGGAGCCGGACTTTGGGGGTCCGTGTCGGACCCCCCTGTACGCGTAGCCGCGCGAGTCGCACACAGGGGGGACCCATGGGTCCCCCCTACCTGTGCGTGTGCGGCGCGAACCGCATCGACGCGAACCCCCTGTAGGGGGCGCCCTCGTTCGCCTCACACCCATTGAGTCAATGGGAGCCCGCGTACGTGTTGTACGACCGGCTCCCATTGACTTCACTGGGAGTCCGACCGAATCGAGTCTGATAGCATGCGTGCGCATCGTACTCGTTCGGTCGGACTGCTAGAGTCCGATTCGGTCGGAAATCTCTCCGGGTCCGGCTCGGTCGGGAGATTTCCGGCCTGAATCGGAATCGGCCCCTAAATAATAATTAACCATACAATGCTTTATTTTGTGTATATATATGCCAAAAATGGTTATATTATTTGTATAAATATATTACAATGTTACAACAACTCTTGTAAAATAATAACAAAATATTGTTTGTATATCAAAATAATAAAACTTTTGTTATAAAATACAATTATATCATAAAATGTTTTTTTCCTTAAAAAATTCAATTAACTAATAAATGTATGTAAAATAATTTATGTTCCTTAAATAAAAATAGACATATTTTGTGTATTTTTATTAATTTCTATTCCATACTATAAATAAAATAATTTTTTTCTCTTTCTACCTACTTATACAAAAATAAAAGTTGTTTGAAAATAAAAATGTCTAATTTTTTTATATGTATATCTTATTATTGAATATTTTACTTAAATATATTAATTTGATAAATGTACCATTTTAATTTACTATAAATAATCAGATTGTTTTTTTACTTGTAAATTATAAACTATACATCAATTACACAATAAAAATTCATTATCACTGCACATAATAAAACACATTTATATTTCTTCACATATAAAAACACATACTGTAATTTTCCTACAACTCTTTATATAAAATTAATAAATACACAGCAAAAAACATAAATGTAATCTAAAAATTTTAGATAACTTATAAATAATTTTTAAAATATATTTGTACATAAACATATATCACTCACTATTCCCAATACAATTAAACAATATTCATTGAAGGTGGTAAACATAAACAATATATAATTTACTCTTCCCACTACACTTAGAATAAAGTAACAAACAATGCTAAACATTAACCATATATAATTTACTATTCCCAATACAGTATGCATTAAATAATAAAAACTGCTGTACATTAAACAAATTTAAATTACTATTCCCACTCCAATCAATATTAAGTCAGGGAAGGTGCTGGGCACTAAACATATAACAATTACTATTCTCACTCCAGTGAATATTAAATCAGGGAAGGTGCTGGACATTAAACATATATAAATTACTATTCCCACTCCAGTCATTATTAAGTCAGGGAAGGTGCTGGACATTAAACATATATAAATTACTATTCCCACTCCAGTCAGTATTAAGTCAGGGAAGATGCTGGACACTAAACATATAAAATTACTATTCCCACTCCAGTCAAAATTAAGTCAGGGAAGGTGCTGGACATTAAACATATATAAATTACTATTCCCACTCCAGTCAGTATTAAGTCGGGAAGTTGCTGGACATTAAACATATATAAATTACTATTCCCACTCCAGTCAGTATTAAGTCTGGGAAGGTGCTGGACATTAAACACATAAAAATTACTATTCCCACTCCAGTCAGTATTAAGTCATGGAAGATGCTGGACACTAAACATATAAAATTACTATTCCCACTCCAGTCAAAATTAAGTCAGGGAAGATGCTGGACATTAAACATATATAAATTACTATTCCCACTCCAGTGAGTATTAGGTCTGAGAAGGTGCTGGACATTAAACACATAATAATTACTATTCCCACTCCAGTCAGTATTAAGTCAGGGAAGATGCTGGACACTAAACATATAAAATCACTATTCCCACTACAGTCAAAATTAAGTCAGGGAAGGTGCTGGACATTAAACATATATAAATTACTATTCCCACTCCAGTCAGTATTAAGTCAGGGAAGGTGCTGGACATTAAACATATATAAATCACTATTCCCACTCCAGTCAGTATTAAGTCTGGGAAGATGCTGGACATTAAACATATATAAATAACTATTCCCACTGCAGTCAGTATTAAGTCTGGGAAGGTGCTGGACATTAAACACATATAAATTACTATTCCCACTCCAGTCAGTATTAAGTCAGGGAAGATGCTGGACACTAAACATATAAAATTACTATTCCCACTACAGTAATTATTAAGTCAGGGAAACTTCAGGACACTAAGGGGCCGATTCCGATTCGGGCCGGAAATCTCTCCGACCGAGCCGGACCCGGTGAGATTTCCAACCGAATCGGACCCTAGCAGTCCGACCGGACGAGTACGATGCGTTCGCATGCTATCGGACTTGATTCGGTCGGACTCCCATTGAAGTCAATGGGAGCCGGTCGTACAACGCGTACGCGGGCTCCCATTGACTCAATGGGTGCGAGGCGAACAAGGGCGCCCCCTACAGCGGGTTCGCGGCAAAGCGGGTCGCGGTGTACATGCACAGGTAGGGGGGCCCATCGGTCCCCCCTGTGTGTGACTCGCATGGCTAGACGTACAGGGGGGTCCTACACGGACCCCCAAAGTACGGCTCCGACTGCTCTTTTGAGCCGGACGGCGCGAGTCGGTCGGACTGCTCAAGGCGCGCATCGTACTTACCCGGCCGGGGAACGTCTCCATTGCGCGGTGCGAGTCGAGTCCGAGCGAGTCGGTCGGAGCGGTTGGGTCCCTCGAACAATTTTGTGTGCGCTCGCATCGTACTTGCTCGCCCGGACGCACGTCCGACTCGGTCGGGAAACAGGGCTCCGAATCGGATCCGGTAATGCCGAATCCGATTCGGAGCCCTACCGGCCGAGATCGGAATCGGCCCCTTAATATATATATTTTACTATTTGAACAACCTCACCATTTTCCCCTAATAACCCAACATCCCAGTACTAAAAAAAACCTATAATTTCTATTTTTAATTAACTTTATTTCTTCAAATTAATTCCAAATTTTTAATTTTTAATTTAATTAATTTTAGAATAATATTTAAATAACACTCCCCACCCTTATCCCCTAATAACACAACATCACACTTCTAAAAAACAAAATATATGTCCTTTTTATAATTTCACGTTCTAATTTTTAAATATTTGCTATTTAAACTTTTTTATTTAAATATATCAATTCATATAACTAATTTTAAAACACTCCCCAACCTTCTCCCCTAATAACACAATATCCCACTCTAAAAACAAAAAATTATTTTCGAATTTTAAATTTACATTTCATATTTGAAATTATTTCCAAAATTCGAAATTTTAATTTCATATATAAATTTTATACTAATATTTTAAAAACACTACCCACCCTTATCCCCTATTAACCCAACATCCCACTCCTAAAAGAAAACATATTTTTTATATTTTAATTCTAAATTTCGTTTTTGTAAATAATTTCTAATTTTAAATAAATGTAATTAATATTTAAATTTTATCCTAGTATTTTTAAAACACTACCCACCCTTATCCCCTAATAACCCAACATCCCACTCATAAAACAAAACATATATTTTATATTTTTAATATAAATTTCGTTTTTGAAATTAATTTCTAATTTAAAAAAATTAAATTAATATGTAAATTTACACTAATATTTTTAAAATACTCCCCACCCTTATCCCCTAATAACCAAACATCCCGCTCCTAAAACATATGTTACAAAAAAATGTTTTATACAATTTCAAACAAATATTCAAACAATTAAAATAATACAAAATTAATAACAATACAGAATATTTAAATATTAACAAAAAAATCATATTTTACACTTTCTATATTTTTTTGTCGATATTTTTACAACACTAACTATTCGATATTATCTATTGACGATATTACTTGTTCGATATTTTATACTTCGATATTTTTTAAATAAAAAAACGATAATATTAATACGATATTATGAGACATTCGATATTACAACTTCGATATTACTGCAATTCGATATTTAGGATTCGATATTATGTCTATTTACCAGGTTAGTTTTGTGTTTTTGAATGTTTGGTGCGTGTATGTATAAAGGTATGAATTTGTTGTGAGTGAGTGTTGTGAATGGATGTGTGCGTGTGCATTTGTGAATGCATGGGTGTAAGTAAGTGAATGGATATTTGTGTGTGTGTGGCTGCCTGCCCCCTCCCTGGCAAAATTAAGCTGTTGCCACTGATGTTTTCGAAAGAACAACGAGCTGTATAAATGTGTAGGTGTACTGTAAGGGTAGGTTGAAGCAACAGTAGGAGTGAGCAGGCCCAGTAGCACTCTGAATTGAGTTGAAGTTAGCGGAGCAATAGTAGGCATGCAGCTTAGTGTTATAAAGACTTTCAAAGGTTAGTGTGCTATCTAAATATGTTCACAACTCAGCACAAAGCCAGGCTTGTTAACGATGGATGAAAGAAAAAAATGCTGTCTTGAAACCATGAGGGGCCGATTCCGATTCGGGCCGGAAATCTCTCCAACCGAGCCGGACCCGGTGAGATTTCCGACCGAATCGGACCCTAGCAGTCCGACCGGACGAGTACGATGCGTTCGCATGCTATTGGACTCGATTCGGTCGGACTCCCATTGAAGTCAATGGGAGCCGGTCGTACAACGCGTACGCGGGCTCCCATTGACTCAATGGGTGCGAGGCGAACAAGGGCGCCCCCTACAGCGGGTTCGCGGCGAAGCGGGTCGCGGCATACATGCACAGGTAGGGGGGACCTATGGGTCCCCCCTGTGTGCGACTCGCGCGGCTAGGCGTACAGAGGGTCCGACACGGACCCCCAAAGTATGGATCCGACTGCTCTTTCGAGCCGGACGGCGCGAGTCGCTCGGACTGCTCGAGGCGCGCATCGTACTTACCCGGCCGGGGAACGTCTCCATTGCGCGGTGCGAGTCGAGTCCGAGCGAGTCGGTCGGAGCGGTTCGGTCCCGCGAACGAGTCGGTCGGCGATTTCGCGTGCGCTCGCATCGTACTCGCTCGCCCGGATGCACGTCCGACTCAGTCGGGAAACAGGGCTCCGAATCGGATCCGGTAATGCCGAATCCGATTCGGAGCCCTACCGGCCGAGATCGGAATCGGCCCCTATGTCTTTATCTCATTAATTCTACATCACACTGTGTTGCCTGGCTGGGTCAGGGAGTGCCACCATTCCAGACAGTGGGTTACAGGGCTGTACATGTCTTGACTGGACTGTAAGTCAAACAGCTGGACTGTGGGTCATTGGAAATGACTGGAAGGAGTTCACTTGAGCTGTTAGCCAAATAACTGGAGGTCACTTAGCTGGGCAGAGAGTGACTAGGATGGGGTGGTCATTTTGACAAAGCGACAGTCACTGAGCAAGTCCAGAAAGTTGTGGCCCTGCAATGGTGGTCATTAGGCCATAATAGGAGTCCCTTATAGAGACTGGTGTTCACTGGGGCCAACAAGCAGTCCCTGGGCTTAGTTGAGTCAGTAAAGGGACCTAGTTGCTGGTCACAGATCTGGGTTGTGGCTTCATGAGCCGATTTGTGTATCAGCAAGCTCAGGTCAGCCACACATGTCCTCTTTGGCCTGCACCATTGTGCACCCAACGAGGTATAGGACAGATGACAGCTCGCCCAAGACACAGGACACCAGGGCTGCCTTCATTTCTCCATGGCCACCATCAACTTCTGAAAAATGAAATAATTAGGATGCCGGAAACCACAAAACATAAAGACAAATGTTCCGAAGGTAACCTTAGTTCCCACTCCTACACACATAGAAATCGAAGTGAGTGGGACCTATTGCGAGCAACGTTCCCAAGCTTTTTCAATTTTACCAAAACAGTTCCCATACTTTTGGTTAAAAACAACGTTCCTCCATAGTTAATGCAGACTAATCGAAAGGAAGGGAGTGTTACATCACTGTGAAGCCAGCTAAAGAAGAAACAAGCCTTCTTTCCAAGGTGTCTCCCACCTGAAAAAATGTAATTGTGTGCAATTGGTTAATCAGCAAATCTAAAGGCTGCTCAGGAACTACCATAGGGCCTGATTTAGTATTTGGCTGACAGGTTACTCAGTCACAAATGTGAAGGAGTAATCCGCTCGCCTTGCTACAAGTGCCC
Organism: Calotriton arnoldi; assembly: GCA_963921515.1. Taxonomy (NCBI): domain Eukaryota; kingdom Metazoa; phylum Chordata; class Amphibia; order Caudata; family Salamandridae; genus Calotriton; species Calotriton arnoldi. Next base: position 2,356,594 of record CAWUFW010001784.1, on the reverse strand, counting down.
TAGGAGGAAATACACTGATAATATGGTGGACATGATGTCCGTCATGATTGTGAAGGAGTAAACTGACCCTCAAACTCTAAATCATTCTCAAAGCCTTTTATGGATAGAATCATTTGAAGGTTCATGATCACAAAGAGTTGTTCTCTTGAGAGGTATTATCAGGGTGTTACCAGTACTGGAATGCCTCCTTTTAATGAAAACATTCAAAAAAGGTTTACGCTAGGCACAGTCTAACTGTGTATTAATTAAAATATAACTTTTGAAAGCGCTATAAGCATTTCAGCATTGAATTCTTTGCACATTAGCCGCCTGTTTTATACTGGAATACATAAATTAAACTGATACAAAGAAGTTTGTATTGTATATGATGCATTTTTTAAACCAATCACAATCATATTCACAGCGTTTTCTGTCACTGGCTGGGACTTCATAGCACTATACATACACCAGTCACAATTCCCCAGTGCACCAAACAAGATTCATATCAGTGACACTGTTTTTATACACAGACACCCAAAGTTATTGCATAAACCAACTGAGCTTTCCTATAAAATCAATGCACCAAATTGTCCCCCTAGATAAAGCTCAAATTCAATGCAAACTCCATTGCCAACACGCTTCCCACCCCAACGACAATCCCTTTTCTCTTCCCCTCATACACTGTGTGCTACTAACAGTGGATAGCACTGCAATGGATCCAATTGGACTGCATGCATATGGATCTTCAGAGTCTACGAGCACTTACTAGCCCAAGTGAAAGCTACTCAATGCCTTGCTATAGTGACAGATTGTTAATCTGATTTGTATCTTCCTCCCCAGTACCACCTTTTCCATTATTGTAGCCAAGCAGGGCTTCCATTTCCTTTGCCACTCATGATCAGGTACAGGAGGATGAAACTTTTATAAGTGTGTAATGCAAATGGCCTTGTAGTACTAGTTCACAGGTCACTTGTTGTCTGGGTTGGACTGGCCTATAGGACAATCCGGCAATGCCAGGAGGGCTAATCTGACAGTGTATGGGCTGTTTTTGGCTCTTTGTTCAGCTGTTTTATGGTCTCCTAGACCGGTTTCACTGTTGGGTTCCCTGATATTACCACAAACACTGCCTGCAGCAAGCATGAATACATGCAGTCTCTCATACCTTGCAAAACATTTATTACAGCATGTATTCACAAATTCAAAACAGCCCTATTTCCAAAAGAGAGACACTTTTTTAGCTATCTGATTCGCTAATAGTGCTGCTTTTATTTTGATGCCCAGGCCTATTTTCTGCCCCAGTCTGACCCTCCTTGTTGTTCCGCTCAAAGAACAAGCTGCTTGTAAAAAGGCACTGTTTTGGTTTAGCAGACTAAGCAGGCATCCTGGCTAGATGGGGGCACAGCTAAAATGGCATCATACTGGGTCGGACTGGGGATACCAGGCACCGGGCGATTCCCCAGGAGGCTGGAAAGGTGGGGGCCAGTTTTGTCACAGGGGGCTGGGTTTGTTAATGGGGGACGATTCTTAAGCAAAATCGGACCCCAGTAACAAAATCAAAAGGCCACGTGACAGTCTGCACCAAGCCCATGCTGCCAGCCTCCCCTTCTCCTTCCCATGCTTCACATATGCTGAAGCCTGAACTGCATTTAAAAAATATATATATTAACACCTCCACTTCTCACAGAAGGCCTTCATTCAATCTACTAGAGTGAAAGTGCTACAAATTTAACGGCCCTGGTGGTAGTTGACCTACCCTGCCCCCGTGCTCCCTGCCCTCACTGTCAGCTCCTTAAATCCCCTCTCTGCATCCCCTCCTCATGTGCCATCATGTAGGTAAAGATGGCCTCTGCTCCTCATGCTGTTCGAGGCTGCTGGTCCATAAGCAGCAAGCAAGCAACTTTACTGCCTCCTACAGCAACTGTTGTGTGAAAAGGTGTGTCGCTTTTGAAGGCTGAAGCCTGAAGGACAGCTGCATTGCCAATGAATAAGAATTGGCCAGGGCACAGTCAGATAAGCGGTAATATGCAAATGCCCCGGGCCCGTCCTTGCAGAGATCAAAGAGCCTGGCCACCGTGTGTAATAGCAGGTGGTCCACTCCACTGGGGCTTGACCAGCCCAGCTTCTGTAATCTTCCTGTAACACAGGTGTGAAAAGAGCAGGGCGGGCTGCCCCATAGACATGGCATCAGCCAGGAGAGCAGAGCAGTGCTCTATGAGAGCTTATGGTGGTGATCCTTCCTGTGCTTGGGGGTGGTAGACCAGAGTCTGTCTGTCCATTGTGCTTTGAAAGTTAATGCAAACTAAATATGTAATGAAAAATGTGTTATAAAATGCACAGTTATGGCCTTTTTATCTCCAAATCGTTCTTGGGATAGAACCCTCCCACCCCCAATCCTCCTAGCAGTGGTCAGGCTCGCTAATCATCGTATGGGGCTGGTCTGACTTATACTTTGTGTTCTCTGATTCACTACTCTTGTGTCTATTTTAGGTGTTCTCTGTAGGAATGTCAATGGGTATGTATTACTGGGTATCCTGGTGTTCTTTAAGGTCATCAAGTACTATGCTTTGTAAGTTAATACCAATAAAGAAAGAAAGAAAAATATATTGTAAAATGCACTGCTTTGACCTTTCTTTCTCCCAAATGTTCGTGGGGAGAGAACCCTCCCCGACCCTTCTAGTAGTGGTCATGCTTGCTTGCTGTGCTCGCTCGCAACGCACCATACAGGGGCTGGTCTGATTTATACTTTATGTTCTCTTATTCACTACTTGCGTGACTATTTTGGGTGTTCTCTGTAAGAAAGTCTATGGCTACGTATGACTGGTTATGCTGGTGCTCTTAAAGGGCATCCTTTACTACTTTGTGTTCTCTGATTCACTACTCTTGTGTCTATTTTAGGTGTTCTCTGTAGGAATGTATATGGGTATGTATTGCTTGGCATCCTGGTGTTCTTTAAGGTCATCATGTACTATGTTTGAAAGTTAATACAATTAAATATGCAATGGAAAATGTGTTGTAAAATGCACTGTTTTGGTCTTTCTTTCTCCAAACTTTTCCTGGGGGGAGAACCCCTCCCAAAAAACCCTAACAGTGGTCAGGCTTGCTTGCTGCACTTGCTCGCTACGCACCGTAGAGGGGAAGGTCTGACAACATTTGCCAGGGCTGCTTTGGGCTCCCAGTCCGGCCCTGGCATCATAGACAAAAAAAGAGCTGGATCATGACAGACAAACCAACAATGAAAGCAGTCCCAAGCCTGCAGCCCATAAAGGAAATGCCAGATTGCCAGGCTAGACAATCCAGCTCTTGGCAGCCCTGGCCACAGGGATGGTTCTTTTTCAATGGCATATAGCCAGTATCTCTGCCTAGCCAAGTACATTTCTTCTTTCAAATACCACATCTGAACGAGACTTATGATGTTACTCATGACAGGCAAGATCGATTTACTCACTCACATGCATAGAAACCTATTAGACTATGAAAATGACTAATAGATATAACTTTTGAATACAATGTGTCAAATTGCAATGTAAGAATAGTAAGTTAAATAAGTGCATGTTATTTCTTTACTTACAGAAAGGAATTCCTGACTTGCATGCTTACACCTAAAACTTAAAATAACTGCTTCTTGCACTATTTTACCTAATTCGCTTGCAGAAGTCACTTATGTAAGGATTCCTCTTTTCACTCCTTTCGTAAGTGACAAACCATGGGCCCAATCCACAAAAGTAAGTATACGCATATAAGCCTGCACCTAAGTGTAATTCTCCACTTTTTTGTTATTCATCATTCCAGAGTGGAGATTTAAACCTAGGCATAAGGAAGGGATGTAGCCTTCTACAATAGAATTTACAGGAGTTAGTGTCACTACTAGCTAGCGGACATCTCTTCCACTGAGGGGAAGTACAGGGAAACTTATTAAATTTAAAATTGTTTAGAAGAATTATAAAAAGTTTTTGTATAATATATATGTAAAATAATTATAAACATTTGTGAAACTTGAAATAATAAAATAACAATTTACAGCACATGAACTCATTAAATTAAAAATTAAATGTGTATTCAATTATAACGTAATTTAAACATTTTCATGTTATTTATAAATATAAAGTTATAATAACACAAATACTCACCCTCTATAGCAATTCTGTTTTATTTACTATTTAGGAAACGTAGTTAAAAGTTTGAAATTTGATTTAGTTTTTTTAGTACACGTAATTTGTCAAACAGTGAAAAGCAGTGAAAATCTTTCTTCCAATGTGAACTTAATGTGACTTTACTGACATTTATAAATTAATTTTACGCGGCTATAAATATCACAATTGTCAATATATTAGGCAAACAGGGGCTTTAAATTTATAATCAAACAATATATTCTCTGTCACAATACAAAAATTAATCTGCGGGCCACTAAGATGTTTGTATCCTTACAACTGTCAATATGCACAACAAAACTGTGGTGCCATCACTAATTTTATTGCAACGGACAATGCATGGAGGAGGCAAGCTACAGCGGAAATGTTTTTCGCTACTAGCTCCAAGACCACCTACAAATAGAATCCTGGTATTGAGAAACAAACCACTCTGTCAGTCACACAGAAACCCAATATTCTAGAAAGCCTAAAACAGAGGGAACTTAACAGGTGGTGGAAAACTATAAGCATACAAAAATATTTAGATGTGGGGTGGATCCCTAGAGGTGGAAGGATCATTATAACCGTCTACCATGAGAATAAAAATGTACAATTGTTTGATGAATTGGAATCAGAACTTGAAGCAGTAAATGGCTAAGGAAATTTTCAAGACTTTAAATCTAAGATGGAACAGAGACTAACCAAATATGAAAAAGAAGTCCAGCAATGCAAACAATGGATATTCCAACTTGATAAACGGGACTATGACAGTGGGGGAATTTTAACTGTCTCAAAGAAATTTGGTAAAGCAGTTGAAATGGAACGTAAAGATAGGACCAAAGGGAAACAAGATGAAGTGGCGATAGAGCTGAGTTCTGAACTAGGTCGAATGTGGACTCCATCATGGAGGGACAGGGATCATCCAATGCACACACCTTATGTTATAGAGGAATTTGTGATGTTCAGAAAGGGCCATCAGAGACCAGGAAGCAAATCAAAGGAAAGAGATGGTGAAGAAAACAGAGCAGATGATGCAAAAAAATGCCGTATCCAAAAGAGGCAAGGGAGGCAAAACTTGCAGAGACAGAAATGAAAGATACGACTACTCCTCACAAAAAAGTAAACAATAACATTACTGTTATGAACATTTCAGATACAATGCAAACTGATTAACAGATACAGGTTTTGAAATTAGGACTTTCATTTTGTCCGACTAGTGACTTGAATTACACACAAACAAGAACAGTTTTGTTCTAATTTGTGAGACTACTCAAATTAGTTATGGCACACTCCCTTTCTCAAACTAAACAAAAGGATTGGCAAATACAACAGGTTCAACCTGAAGTTTGGAATATAGGGGATATCGGGAGACTGTGTGCTGCCTATAACCTAAAATGTAATGATGAATGTCTGGAGAATATAGTCCTGATGGATACAATTCAACTAGAAATTATTAATACCGGCAATGCAATGGGAATTAGGAAGGATGGTTACAGCAACAATGGCTTTAGGCTCAAATCTAGAACAATTTCACAGTTACCATATGACTCGATTGACGCCTGTCATGAATTAATACTCAGAGAACTGAAACATCGAAGAAGGAAGAATGTTAATGTGGGAAAAAGAAACCTTACATGGTCAGAATTCAAAGTACTCAGGGATCTGAAACACAATATTAATATGATTATCAAACCGTCAGATAAAGGGGGAAATGTTGCAGAAAAAAATATGTGGAGGAGACTCATTGACAGCTAAATAATATTAACTGCTACACCACAGTTGATGAGATCTACTATAAAGAATTGGTTGGAAAATATGGAATGGAAGAATCAGGGATGGTTGGAACAGGAAGAATACTAATTCTTAAAAACAATCAAGCCTAGAATACCCACTTTCTATTTGCTCCCTAAAGTCCATAAGGACCAGGTCAATCCAATAGGGAAACTGATTGTGTCTTAGATAAACAGCTTATTTCAAAGAACTTTCATAAATGTGGATACTTCCCACTTTCATTTTTTCCAAACTTTACCCTCATATCCGAGAGACAATACTGATATCCTGCAAAAAATCAACTATATCATGTGCGATCAAATGTATTGTATGGCTACTTTAAATGTACATGTGTTGTATATTTCTTTCAACCATGTGGATGGTCTTACCCACCCATACACCCACTGACACAGCCACTCACTCACCAATACGGCCACTCACACAGCGACTTACTCACCCACACAGCCACTCACACAACCACCTTTACACCCATAGAGCCACTCACACTTCCATGTACACAAGATTACAAACAGTCACACAGCCACTTACATAATATACGTTAGAAGTAGTATCACTCAGTAGTAATGCACCTAGTATACTGATTAAACTTTTGTGGTAGGTTAGTAGATATGTTTGACAATCCTAACCTCTTAGAAAATACATACACTCACTAGATGATGTCCTCAGTGATGTCATCAGTGATGTCATTTGAGATGTCATCAGCATTGTCTTCAGTGATGTCACTGACTATGTCATGAATGATGTAATATGTGAGGTCATAAGCAGTGCATTGTGGGGGCGTAAGTTATAGTTAGCTCAGGTAACTATAACTGCTGAATTTCTATGGTTTTGTAGAAGTGAAATCTGAGCCTAACTATAACGTCCCTGTAACCTTTGGTTTTTAAACTGAAATTCTAAGGTTTTTCAAATTCTATTTCCCAACTAGAACGCCACTGTAACTTTTGTTTTTTTAAGTGAATGTCTATGTTTTTTAACTAGTAGTCATGTTTGCTGGCTGGTGGGGAAAGGGGGCGGTACATCTGACCTGCTGTAAGGAATCCCGCTGTGTCAGACTTACTGGAGGTATCAGGAGGGCTTCTCGGCCCCCAAGGACCCTCAGCATCCAAGCGGAGTTCAGCCCCCAACCACTAGTGTACCAGGAGATGCATTTGCAGAGTGGTGGAGAAAGGGGGCGGGCCCTCTGACCAGCTCTCAGCAATCGCACTTTGTGGGACTTATTGGAGGTAACAGGAGGGGTTCTTGGCTCCCAAGGACCCTCAGAAGCCAAGGGGACTTTATACTCCAACCAGTAGTGTGCCAAGAGGTGCATTTGCAGCGTGGTGGAGTAAGGGGACGTGACCTCCGAAGACCTCTCAGCAATCCCACTGTGTGTGACTTACTGGAATTAACAGGAGGGCTTGTTGGACCCCAAGGACCTTCAGCAGCCAAGAGGACTATATCCCCCAACCAGTAGTGCGGCAGGAGGCGGGTTTGCAGAGTCACTGAGAAAGGGGGCGTGGCCTCTGCAGACCTCTCAGCAATCCCGCTAAGTGGGACTTACTGGAGGTAACAAGGGGGCTTGTTGGCCCCCAAAGACCCTCAGCAACCAAGAGGGCTATATCCCCCAACCAGTAGTGCGCCTGGAGGCGGGTTTGCAGAGTGGTGGACAAAGTGGGCGTGCCATCCAATGACCTCTCAGGAATCCCACTGAGTGGGACTTGCTGGAGGCAATAGGAGGGGTTGTTGGCCCCCAAGGACCCTTAGCAGCCATGGGGACTTCACCCCCAACAAGAAGTGCTCCAGGAGGCCCCTCTGCAGAGTGGTTAAGAAAGGGTGCGGGCCTCCATCAGCTTCCCCGAGGCCAGTGTTTTTTAAATTATTTCTTTTTATTAGGGGAGGGGGCTACAGGGTGCCCCTTCCCAGGTCCATTTCACCGTGGGGACCCCATACCCCGGGGGCAGGCCTTTTTGCAAAGGGGGAGGGTGGCCGTCAGCCCCGGGGATCCCATCCCCTGGGGCCTGGCCTTTTTATTATTTTTAACTTTCTAACAGGGAGGGGGTCCATGTGTCCTCCCTCCCATGCCTATTTTGGCCCCTGGAACCCCATCCCCCGGGGCCCTGACATTAACAAATGGGCGGTCCTCCCATCCCCTGGGGCCCAACCTTTTCTGTTTTTTAAGCATATTTAATAGAGAGGGGGGTTCACTCTGCCCCTAACCTGGCCGATTTCGGCCCTGGGCACCCCATCCCCTGGCTCCCGGCTATTTAAAAATGGGGGCGAGGGTCCATCATTTGAGATGTCATCAGTGATGTTATCTGTGTTGTCATTGACCATGTCATGAGTGATGTAATATGTGAGGTCATAAGCAGGGCATTAGTGGGGCGTAAGTTACTATAACTGCTAAATTTCACTGGTTTTGTATGAGTGAAATCTGAGCCTAACTAAAACGTCCCTGTAACCTTTGGTTTTTTCAATGAATATATACATAAATATATATATATACATATATATATTCAAAACCATAGGTTTCAGGGATGTTATAGTTAGTAATTAGCATTTAAAAAACCTTAGAAATCCACTGACACAACCACAGGTTTCAGGGACGTTATAGTTAGCTGGACATTTCACTCGTACAAAACCAGAGAAATTCGTCTGTTATAGTTATTTGAGCTCATTATAACTCGCGCCCCCGCAATGCACTGCTGATGATGTCACATATTACATCTCTCATGACATGGTCAGTGAAATCACTGATGACATCACTGATGACATCTCAAATCACATCACTGATGACATCATCCAGTGACTGAGTGTTTTTTTAAAGTTTAAGAATGTTATATATATATAAATATATATATATACGCCACGGTGTATTGAAGGATGCGTGGGTTTGTGAGTGTCTGAATGGATGATTTACTGGATGCGTGACTGGCTGTGTAAGTGAGTGATTACACGTGTCTTAGTGAATGCATGGGTGAATGACTAATCTGCATGAATGTCTGTATCAGTCTGTCAGTTGGTGTGTAAGTGGTTGCATGGGTTGGTGTGTAGCTACATGAGTGTCTATATGGGTTAAGGATTGGTTGTCTGAGTACCTTTATGGGTGCCTGAGTATCTGTGTTGGTGGGTGGGGGGGTGTGATTCCCTGCATGGATGTGTGAGTGGGTGATTAACTGGGTGTATAGGCTCATGAGTGCATCTGCCCATGGGGCTGTATGGATGAGTGAGTGTGTTTATGGCTGTGTTGGTGAGTGAATGGATGTCTCAGTGGTAGATGCGTGAGTAACTACATATGTGAAAGGCAGTATATGCGAGTGTTGGAGTATATAAGTGACTATATATGAGAGTGAGTGATTGTGAGAGTGGCTGTATGGATGAGTGTGTGCTTGTGTCAGTGAGTGTATAAGAGAGTACAAATGTGTTAGTATCTGTATGAATAAGTGAGGCGGTGTGTCTATAACTGTATAGGTGAGTAAATGGCAGTGTGATTGAGTCTTTGGGTGACTGACTAGGTGTGTGAGAAATTCTATGGGTGAATGGTGGTGTGTGAGTGCCTGAATGGGTGTATGAGTGCATATATCAGAGGCTGTATTCATGAGTGACTGTGTTTATGAGTGACTGTATGGGTGATTGAGTAGATGTGTGTGTAGACCTATGAATCAGTGAGTGGGTATGTACTAACTGGTATTGGTATGTCTATGGTTTCGAGAATGGTAGTCTGTATTTTAGAGTGGGTATTTGAAAGGTGATATTAGGGTGTGAGGAGGTGCATCAGTTATTAAGTTGATGATGTCATCAGTGATGTCATCAGTGATGTCATTTGAGATGCCATCAGTGATGTCATCAGTGATGTCACTGACCATGTCATGAGTGATGTAATATGTGCAGTGCATTGCAGGGGCGCAAGTTATAGTTAGCTCAAATAACTATAACGGCCGAATTTCTCTGGTTTTGTACGAGTGAAATGTCCAACTAACTATAACGTCCCTGAAACCTGTGGTTTTTTCAGTGAATTTCTAAGGTTTTTTAAATGCTTATTACTAACTATAACGTCCCTGAAACCTATGGTTCTTTCAGTGACTTTCTAAGCTTTTTTAAATGCTAATTTCTAACTATAATGAAGTAGTCGCTTTTGCAGAGCAGAAAAGGGTCTGGGCCTCCGAGCAGTGCTCAGGAATTCCGCTGCGTAGGACTTACAGGAGGTACCAGGAGGGCTTCTTGGCCCCAAAAGTCCTTCAGGAGTAAAGTGGGCTTCATCCCCCAACCCGTAGTGTGCCAGGAGGCGCGTTTGCAGAGTGGTGGAGAAAGTGGGGCGTAGATTCTGCGAATCTGGCTGAAAAAATACAAAGAAAATGCTTTTTTTGGCCGTGGGGTCCTGAGCAGGCCTAGGGGATCAGTGTGTTTCTATCCTGCCCCCTTTTCTTCATTTTTAACCTTTTTTCTTGTGACTCGGTTCAACCGAGTCACAAGATGGCTGCCAACACTTTTTGGTTTGGAGTGTTGGCAGCCAATCAAAATAAAGCTTGTGGTCGGGAGAATTCGCGGATCCACAGCGGTCACCAGATATCGATATTTTTTTATCTTTGAATTTCTCAGAAACTACTGAACGGATTTACACCATTTAAAAAAAGAACGCTTTCTGAACCAAGAGCTACCTTTTTGCCAAATTTGGAGTAATTCCTTTCAGCAGTTCGGGATGTAGCCTTCTCCAAAATGTCGTATGGAAATTAACATGGAGGAAACGCGTTTTTGGACCCCCCTTTTTTCTTGGCCCCCGCTTGACGAATCACCCTGAAACTTTCAAAACAGGAGCTGACCGGAGCGCCCCATTAGTTTTGAAAATTTCGCAAAGATTCGTCAACCGGCGCCAAAGATATTGGCAAATCAAAAAATGCTTTCCTATGGAAACTAGGTCCTAACCATAACTACCTACTGGCAACCGCCAGTAGGTAATATATATACCTACTATATATATATATATATATATATATATATATATATGTATATTACCTACTGGCGGTCGCCAGTAGGTTGTTATAGTTAGGACCTACTTTCCATAGAAAGAGTGCGTTTTTGTTTTGCCAATAACTTTGCCAACTTTGCCGAATTTTCAAAACTAATATGACGCTCACTTCAACTGCTGTCTTGAAAGTTTTGGTGTGATTTGTCAAGTGGGGGTCGAGAAAAATGGGGGGTCCCGAAACACGTTTTCTCCATGCAGTTTTCCATAGGGATTTTAGACATGATTACTGCCCGCACTGCTGAATGGAATTACATCAAATTTGCAGAAAGGTGGCTGTTGGTCCACAAAGCGACCTTTTTGTGAATTGGTGTAAATCCATTCGGTAGTTTTGGAGATAAATTTGTATATATAGGGACTCGAAGTCTCCGTGAACCCTCCCAATCTTGTGCTGAGATCTGATTGACTGCCAACACTTCAGCCAGGAAGTGCTGTTAGCCATCTTGGGACTCGGCTTCTGCCAAGTCCCCCCAAAAAAAGTAAAATAAAATGTTCCCACGAATACGTCACAAATCTGCTGGGAAAAAAATAAAACACGAGCTTGTTCTTCCGCACTTGTTTTTATTATAGCCACTGGTGGGCCAGGTCCAGAGGGCATACTATAAAAATAGGAGTGGGTGTCTGGGCCCCCCTCCGAGGGCTTATGAAAGCCCCAGTAACCGCCACTTCCTGGAGAAAATCTGTATAAATGAATGTGTGGTGGGGCCCCATCCCCAGGGACAGCCCCTTGAAAATATGTGTGTGCGGGCCCGCCCATGCCCCCTGTGACTGCCACCTCCCCAGGGCAAATCTACTATATAAATGCGGGGAGGCTTGTGCGGCCCCTCCACGGCCCTGGGGACCACCATCTCCCTGGGGCACTTGAAAATGTGTATGCAGGCGGACCCGCTCGGTCCGCCCGAGCCGGTGGGATCGCCACCTCCCTGGGGCAAATTATGCTTAAAGAATGCAGATGACCCGCGCGGTCCCCCTACAGCCTATGGGACAGCCACCTCCCCAGCGCTGATATAAATTATTGTAGGGTGTCTGTCAAGGACCCCCAGCCGCGTGGCCGCCCTCGTGGAGCCATGGATGGCTTTGGGGACTGCCACGCCCCAGGACCTGCTCCTGCTACCTCCAGAGGTGCCCAAACTAGGGAGGTAGCTGTTCGCTTTGGCTTGGTGGGAGCTGACAGCTCCAAATTCTGCACGCGGAAGCTTGCAGAAAGCAGAGTTTTCATCACGCAAATATGCATGCAGGGAAACAGATGAAAATATTCTTCCCACAAGCAGGGAGCTGCTATTTAAAGCAGTTCCCTGCTTGTGGCATCAATGCAGGCTCCCACACAAAGCGGGGAGCCGGCTGGGACAGCTGGGGCCTTGAGGCTCCCTCCATGGTCCCATTGCACACTGGGTGCCCTGGAGGCACCCAGGAGACATGACCAGGCCGAAATAGGACCAAGGAGGGGGGCCCTGCGACCCTCCTCCCAAATTCAATGAAGGCTGGACTGTGGAGGATGGGGTCCCCAGGGCCAAAATCACCCAGGGAGAGGGGCCGCATGAACCCCTCCCATATTAAAAATATATATTTCAAAAGGCTGAGCCCTGGGGCCAAAATCGGACTGGGGAGGGGGGGCTCCAGGGCTGCCCTCCCATTGAACTATGGCCAGGCCCTGGGGATGGGGTCCCGGGCCCAATATGGCCAAGGAGGGGGGGCCGCGTGGCCTCTCCACCACTTTAACAAATATATTTGGCCAGGGGCCCTGGGGGTCCACACAGCCCCCAAGCAATTTTTAAAGTAAAACTCTCTTGAGGTGGTAGTTCTCGGGGCCTGGGGGTCCGCGTGGCCCCCCACATTCATATAAACATAAGCCCGCAGAGGTGGTAATCCCTGCGGCATAGAAATACCCATGGACGGAGGCCCCGCATGCCCCCTCCTTTAATTTTAAAATAAATGGACATGCCTCCGGGACCTGGCCCACCTAGGGGTCTTTTCCTAAACAAGTGCAGGAGCCTGCGCTTGTTTTTTTTAAATTTTTGGCATGCAACTCACACACCTACTCACAGACAATCAATCAATCAGGCGGCTTGTAGAGCGTGACTACTCACCCGTAAGTGTCCAATGCAGAATAGGCTAAAAACATATTTTTTTTAAAATGTAGCGCTTAGAGTTCGCTGTGCTACACCCTTAATCCCTATGTTTTTGCCCTTCCCTGTCACAGGCCCTTGGCCCACCCACACAAGTGAGGTATCATTTTACTCGGGAGACTGAGGGGAATGCTGTGTGGTAGTACATTTGTGCTGGCACAGTGATTGATCCCACTAAAAAATGTGTGGAATAAGTGATTTTTTCAGCTAAATTTGAGGTTTGCAGGGGATTTTGGGTAGGAAAACGTTGGGGGATCCATGCAAGCCATACCTCCCTGGACTCCCCAGGGTGTCTAGTTTTCAGAAATGTGTGGGTTTGGTAGGTTTCCCTAGGTGACCGCCGAGCCTGGGGCCAAAAATCCAGGTGCCCCCCCTTGCAAAACCAGGTCGTTTTGTGATAGGTAATTTTGATGTCGCCACAATAAGTTTTGGGCCCTTGCCTGTCGCAGGTACTTGGCCCACCCACACGAGTAAGGTACCATTTTTATTGGGAGACCTGGGGAAATGCTGGGAGATAGAAAATGTGTGTCACCCCAGTGATCCCACAACTTTCCCACACAGACATTTGAGTAAAATGTGATTTTTTCAACAAAATTTGAGGTTTGCCGGGGATTCTGGGTAGGAAAACGTTGGGAGGTCCACGCAAGCAATTCTTCCCTGGCCTTCCCAGGGTTTTCAGAAATGTGTGGGTTTGATAGGTTTCCCTAGATGGCTGCCGTGCCCGGGGCCAAAAACCTAGGTGCCCCCCTTGCAAAACCAGGTCGTTTTGTGATAGGTAATTTTGATGTCCCCACAATATGTTTTGGGCCTTTGCCTGTCGTGGGTACTAGGCTCACCCACACGAGTGAGGTACCATTCTTATTGGGAGAGCTAGGGAAACACTAAGTGGTAGAAAATGTGTGTCAACCCGGTGATCCCACAACTTTGCCACACAGAAATTTGATAAAAATTCAATTATTTCAGCTAAATTTGAGGTTTGCAGGAAATTTTGGGTAGGAAAACGTTGGGGGGGGGGTCCATGCAACCCATACCTCCATGGACTCCCCGGGATGTCTAGTTTTCAGAAATGTGTGGGTTTGGTAGGTTTACCTAGTTGGCCCCTGAGCCCAGGACCAAAAATGCAGGTGACCACCTGGAAAAACCAGGTTGTTTTGTGATAGATAGGTGGGCACCTGTGTTTTTGGTCCCGGGTTTGCAGACATCTAGGGAACCTAAAAAACCCAGACATTTCTGAAAACTAGACATCCGTGGGAGTACAGAGAGGTGTGACTTGCGTTGATCCCCCAACATATTCCTTCTAAGACTCAGCTGCAAACCTCAAATTTAGCTAAAAAGTCACGCTTTCCTCTAATATCTGTGTGGGAAAGTTGTGGGATCACCGAATCACAAATTTCCTACCACCCAGCGTTCCCCTCAGTCTTCTGATAAAAATGATACCTTACTTGTGTGGATGGGCCAAGTGCCTATGACATGGAAGGGCCAAGAACTTAGGGAGATTGGGGGGGCCCAAAGCGGGTCCAAAAGGGCAGTTTGTTTATACATTTTTAGGCTGACGCTACTTTGGGCACCCAAACAAGTGAGGTATCATTTTTACTGGGAGACCAAGGGGAATGCTGGGTAGTAGGAAATTTGTATCACACAACAAGAAGCTACCCTATTAACAAGTCTGATTTCTAATGTATATAGAGGCACATTATGCCAGATTTAGGTGGTGTTGGACATTACAAAAAATGTATGGACTGGCCTCACACACCACCAGGTGTCATGCTTCATCATCGGCTGTCCTCGCTCTTTAAAAACCACGTTTGATAAAGGCGGGCCTGCACCTGGAGACAGGGAGGCACTTCTAAAACTAAGTGGGGGCCCGTGCTGAGAAAGTGAGTGAGTGAGTGATGTTTAAAAAGCGATGCACAATCCTGCGTGAATTCTTTTAATGGCGCAGAGTGTGCTCGATATTAAAAATTAGTGGTGGAGACTAGGGGGTTTAGTACCCCATCTCCGTCTGTGTTGCCAACATGTTTCTGCCAATACGGCCAGGAGGGTCCATGGCATTCATCAGGGCATGCGGGAAAAAGGGGCCTCCTATCTCGTCTCAAAGAGACAAAGATGAATCCACTTTTTGTAGGCTGGAACTAATCCAGCTCTACCGTCAAATCTTCAGGACGCCTGTAAAGTAAAGTGAAATATGACAGCATAAATAAGATAGTATCAAATCCATGCTGTCCAGAGAGAAATCAGACTGAGAGACATGCACAGTAAACATTAAAAGTGCATGTGGTGAGCACACGTGTCACTGCATAAGTGGTGCTCCAAGACAAAAGTAGTTGTGAGACCAGCTCACACTCTTACCCTATTAAGGGATGTCCCATGGTAAGGGAGGCAGCACCCAACATCGTAAACCTGAGCAGCCACATCCTGACGCCAGATGAAGAGAGTGTTCTCGCCAAAGGACTAGGTTTCGTACCTACACCCAAGAACGACCTCTTCACTCTCCGCACCGAGCTGGCTCAATTCTTCAGAAAAATGAAACTGCAAGATTTTTTCGAGGGAAAAGAACATGACAGGAAGCAACTGACCAACAACACAGGCCTGAGAAAGAAATCAACCTTCGTACCCCCTGCACAAGTCATCCCCTGCCACATCCAGGCTTTTGAAAAAGCAGTCCTGAAGGAGATAGATGCGATTAGCTGTGCAGAGCACAAGGGATTTCAGAATCTGAAGTGAAGTGAGACGACAGCATTGGAAAACCTCAAGAAGAACACCAATCTGGTATTAAACCAGCGGACAAAGGGGGAGCAATTGTCATCATGGACCAAGAGAAATACCATACAGAGTGTATACGCCTCCTATCGGACAGAGACAGTTACCAGGTAACTACTATTGACCCTACATCCAGACTATCCACCAAGATAAAAACCATGGTGGAAGAAGGAATCACCAACAATTGGATTACAAGACACGAAGCTGAGTTTCTAGTGGGTGACGCGCCTCGGACCCCAAGGTTTTATACCCTTCCGAAAATCCACAAAAACAAGGACCCACCGCCGGGGAGACCCATTGTGTCAGGTATCGGTTCAGTCCTCGAACCCTATCGCAGTTCTGCGATTGGTTCTTAAAACAGATCGTCCAAACATCACCATCATATCTCAAAGACACTAAGGACATCTTATGTCTCCTTAGGGACATAGATATTGACCCAAGAGAAGACTGGTTAATCACCATGGACTATAGAGGCGCTCTACACAAGCATTCCGCAGAGACGCACTCTAAGTGTCGTGGAACGTATTCTCCAAGAAAAAGAATGGGACTTCATCACTCCTCGCAGCCTCGTCATGGAGTGTGCAGAGATGGCTCTAACAGAAACTTTCTTTGAGTACAATGACACCATCTACCACCAGATTAGGGGCACGTCCATGGGAAGCACCTTTGCTCCTAGTATGGCGTGCCTCTACGTACACCAATTTGAGGAAGATTTCATATTTAACCAAGAGAACCCCTTTAGACAACAACTGAAATTATGGCGCCGATACATCGACGATATCCTCATCGTTTGGCATGGAGACCACCAACAAGCGACCGAATTCTGCGAGTGGATCAACACGAGAGATGAACATCTCAAGTTCACATGTAACATCAACAAAAATGAAGCAGTCTTCCTGGATCTTGTGATTACGCTGGATGGAGACAGTGTAAATACGAAGGTGCACAATAAACCAACAGATAAAAACAGCCTCTTCATGTACGAGAGTTTTCACCCCAGGGCCCTACGACAAAATCTCCCAGTGGGTCAATTCCTCCGCAGGAGGATGAACTGCTCGTCTGTAGAAACATACGACCATCAAGCCCAAACTCTGGAAAAGAAGTTGCTCCAATGCCATTATCCAAAGAAAATGGTCACAAGAGCTAGAAAGAGGGCGCGGAACAACAACCGAGATGCACTGCTGGAACACAACGAGAAACAGGAGAGTGACAAAATTGACTGTGTCACGACGTACACCCCTATCTCAAACAAAGTGCAAAACATCATCCGCAAACATTGGCGCATCCTGAATGGGGCAGGGAAACAATGGCCTGTACCCATGTTTGCATTTAAAAGGAATTCTAACATCAGGGACACACTTGTCCACGCCAAGGTTTCACCACCCACTATGGAGACCCAGACAACATTATGGGATCAGAATAGACCTGTCGGCCATTACCCATGTGGGAATTGTGTAGCGTGCTAGTTTACCCATCCAACCAAAGAAGTCAACATAAACACAGACCGACCGTGTATCCTGAAGAACCTGACCAATTGTAACAGCGAGAATGTGGTGTATCTAATCAAGTGCCCCTGCAACCTTCTATATGTGGGTATGACATTACGTAAAGTAAAGGTTAGGATTAACGAACATCGGAGCACCATAATATACAAAAAGAGCAACACAAATCTCACACAACATTTTCTGGAGCAGGGACATTGCGACAAGGACCTTGAGTGGGTTGTGTTGGAAAAAATGCACCCCGGTAGTCTCAACCTACAAAAGAAATTGCACATTCGAGAACAGAGGCTGGTGTACCGCCTCAGATCGAGTGACCATGGGTTAAACGACGAGATACCATGGCTCCATATGAACTAAATATGGACTATGCAGTAACATATAAAATAACCTTTTCCACACTTGACAAGTGATGTGGGTGAAAGCTCTCAGAGAGTCTGTCTGACCCTTATATCCAAATAGTAATAGAGGCATTTCAAAACAAAGTTCCCTTTAACACTTTGCAAATCTCACCGCTTTCCTTGCTCTCCCTCTGCTTAAACGTGCATTTCATCCACTTAACCCCTTCGCTGCTGGCGTCGGCCAACAGCCGTCGCGCGCACTACCTTCGTAGTGCTACGCACGTCCGTTGGCCGACGCGGCCCCGCCCACTGCGCTAAACCGCCGCACCGCGGCGGAATTGCCGCCGCGGTTAATCGGTTAAATGTCCATTCTAAAATAACTGTGACATTAATTGTTTAAGAAACGCCGATCCTGAAACATGCGTTTATTTTCGTAACCACTTTTGGGTTACTATGAAACAGTCAGTACAGGACCCGCGGGTCCTACCAACATTATTTGACATTTTACACGCATGCGCGATTAGCCCAACATCGCGCATGCACGGCTGAGTGAACGCTTAGCCGGGCAACGGCACACGTCCCGATGACGCTCTGAACAGGCTGGGTTCCCCAACTTGATTTAACATTGACACGCATGCGCGATCAGTCCAACATCGCGCATGCGCGGCTGAGTGAACATTGAGCCGGGCAACAGCATACTTCCCGATGACGCTCTGATCAGGCTGGCTCTGCAAGACAGCGGAAACAACACGCACTATTCCAGCGCCTTACTTAGTGGCAATCAGCCCACAGGTGCGAGTCATGAATTCATTTGCGGGTCAATTAGTGACCGGTCCTCGCGTATATATACCGCACCACTTTCCCGAACTATTCATCACCGGGGAAGCAACGAGGACGGACGTTAGGAATAAAGCGAGGGACGCACCTTGACGTAATAAGAGTGTTGATGGATGTGTGATGGAGCCTAGAGATGGAATAGTTTTCCACTGCTATTTTGAGTGAATGCATTGTTGAATCCAAACTGTGCATTATCTCAATTTTTCTCTAACGCTCACTTTTATAATTTGGCACTCAGAGTTTGACTACAGGGGTCCCTCTACTCCTCCCTTCCATTGGGACATCCATATACCTTTAATAGGGTAAGAGTGTGAGCTGGTCTCACAACTACTTTTGTCTTGGAGCACCACGTATGCAGTGACATGTGTGCTCACCACATGCACTTTTAATGTTTACTGTGCATGTCTCTCAGTCTGATTTCTCTCTGGACAGCATGTGTTTGATACTATCTTATTTATGCTGTCATATTTCATTTTACTTTACAGGTGTCCTGAAGATTTGACGGTAGAGCTGGATTAGTTCCAGCCTACAAAAAGTGGATTCATCTTTGTCTCTTTGAGACGAGATAGGAGCCCCCTTTTTCCCCCACGTCCTGATGAATGCCATGGACTCTCCTGGCCTTATTGGCAGAAACATGTTGGCAACACAGACGGAGATGGGGTACTAAACCCCCTAGTCTCCACCACTAATTTTTAATATCGAGCACACTCTGCGCTATTAAAAGAATTCACGCAGGATTGTGCATTGTTTTTTAAACATCACTCACTCACTCACTTTTTCAGCACTGGCCCCCACTTAGTTTTAGAAGTGCCTCCCTGTCTCCAGGTGCAGGCCTACCCTTTATCAAACGTGGTTTTTAAAGGGCGAGGACAGCCGATGTTGAAGCATGACACCTGGTGGTATGTGAAGCCAGTCCATACATTTTTTGTAATGTCCAACACCACCTAAATCATTGGCATAATGTTCCTCTATTTACATTAGAAATCAGACTTGTTAATAGGGTAGCTTCTTGTTGTGTGATACAAGTGAGTTGGAGGCCAGCTTACCCTGTTTACCCCGCAGCCTCTTGTTCCCCCCTTTTTGAATAAAAGGGCTTTTTTGTTTTTATAGTAGGAAATTTCTGCCTGCGCTGTGATCCTATAACTTACCCACACAGAAATGTGAGGAAAATGTGACTTTGTAAGTAAATTTGAGGTTTGCAGGGGATTCTGGGTAAGAAAACGCTGGTGGATCCATGCAAGCCACACCACCAGCCAAGAGTCAGTACATGCACACCACCATCCACGCACACGACCAGCCATGCACCATCCATGCACACCGCCAGCCTAACGCCATCCACACACACTGCCAACCAAGCGCCATCCATGCACACCTCCAGCCAAGCACCATCCATGTACACCGCCAGCCAAATGCTATCAATGCACACAGTAAGCCAAGCAATATCCACAGACACTGCCAGCCAAGCGCCACCCATGCACTCCGCCAGCCAAGCGCCATCCCAGCACACCGCCCGCCTAGCAGGGCCACACTGGGAACAGCAACCAGCCCTGGAAGATTACTGCTCGACCGGCCATGGGGGGGTGTGCTAGTAAAAAGCCCTGTTCCCGCTTTTGTTACTGGGGCCCGGCCCCCAGTGACAAAACTGCCCCCCACGCCCAGAAAACCGGCTCATACCCCTCCGGACCACCGGGGAAATGCCCGGTGCCCGCTATGGCCAGTCCGGCTCTGCAGCCAAGCACCATCCATGCACACAGCCAGACAAGCACCAGTCCACGTACACCACCAGCCAAGCACCATTCCACACACACCACCAGGCAAGAACCAATCTATACACACCGTCATCAAGCGCGAGTCCGCCCACACCATTAGCCAAGTGCAGGTCCACACACACCGCCAGCAAAATGCCAGCCAAAGGTCAGTACACGCAGACTGTCAGCCAATCTCCAGTTTACACACACACAAACTCTCACTGGTTTCTAGTGGTTTTCTGCCCTCGCTTGGGTGCAGATGAAAAAAATAAAATATCACTGAAACAGCCAAAAAAGGGGGCAACCCTTGACTATGGGGCTTTTCACTGCCATGCCCATAAACACATCCCTGGTGCCTAGTGGGCTTTCTGATCCCCGTGTGGGTGCAGATAAGGGGCTATTGCCCCGATCTGCCTTCCGGGGGGGCAGAAAGCCTTTTTTGGTGGTGGAGGCATTAGCATGCCCATTCTCGGCAGCCCCCACCCCTAAGTATAAAAAAAACCAATCCCTGGTGCCTAGTGGGCTTTCTGCCCCCCAGGGGGAAGATCAGGGGCTATTGCCCCCATCTGCCTCCTGGGGGGGCAGAAAGACTGTGAGATTTTTTGGGTGGGTGGGGGCATTGGCATGCCCATTTTGGGCAGCCCCCACCCCTATATACAGAAAAAAAATCCCTGGTGCCTAGTGTGCTTTCTGCCCCCCGGGGGGGTGCAGATCGGGGGCAATTGCCCCATCCGCCTCCCATGGGAGGCAGAAAGGCTGTACAATTTGTTTGGGGGGTGGGGGCTTTGGCATGCCCATTTTGGGCAGCCCCCACCCCTACGTATAAAAAAAAACAATCCCTTGTGCCTAGTGGGCTTTCTGCCCCCACAGGGGGGCAGATGAGGGGCTATTGCCCCCATCTGCCTCTGGGGGGGGCAGAAAGACTGCAGAATTTATTTGGGGGGTGGGGCACTGGCAGGCCCATCTTGTTCAACACCACCCCTAAAAACAATAAAAAAAAAATCCCTGGCATCTAGTGCGGGGGCCAGATCGGAGGCTATTGCCCCCATCTGCCTCCAAGGGGGGGGCAAAAAGACTGTGGAATTTTGCGGTGAGGGCATTGGAATGCCCATCTTGGGCAGCCCCCACCCCTAAATCCTATAAAAAAAAATAATCCCTGGCATCTTGTGGGCTTTCTACCTCCTGGAAAGGGCAGAAAGACTGATTTTCCCCAATTTATTTTGGGGGGAGCAAAGGCCCTTGCCCAAGGGGCCACTCCCCCTCCCTGGTGTCCAGTGGGTGGATCCCTGCTTGGCGATCGACCTCCTGGGGTGATCCCCCAGCAGCGATCCACTAGGGAGTGGTACCATTGGAAAGGGAAGATTTTCCCCTTTCCAATGATACCTCCCATGTCTTTCTACGTGCTCGGGGGCTGAGATAGCCCCCTGAGCACGTAGAAAGTGAAACTGAAATGAGCCCATTTCACCTTCGGTTTCACTGAAATTATGTCAGCGCGACGTGCGCGCCGATCGTCATTCCAGGGAAACCACAGGAACAGCCTCGGAAGCCGAGGAAAATCTTCCCCAGCTCCCGAGTCTGTTGGGGGGAACCAAAGGGATTTCCAGTGCCATGGCGTCAGACGGCCGGGAGCCGTCCGACGCACATGAGCATTGGTGCATCGGATGGCTCCCGGCCGTCCGACCCACTGAAAGGGTTAAGTACCTGGGAAGAGGTAACAAGCTGTGTGCTTTTGTTTCCCCTGTTGCATTTGCATTTAAGTGTGAGGTTCAAGGCTGCGTCCAGTCAGGATACTCGATCAAAAGGATGACCTGATGGCCCCTTAACTTCGGCCTTTATCTTTTGCCCAGCTGGAGGTGAAAATAAAAAAGCCTCCTCGCTGCCTGCACATTGCTGCTGGGAATGGAAAGCAGACAACGTGCAGGCCTGCTGAACGTGTCCCTGTGTCTGAAAATTACACTGGGAAAACTTCTGCATATTTCTGTGGTGCCCAACTTCTTGGCAGGGTGGACTTCGTCTACCGTGTGAATATAGTGGGTGGACACCGTGTACCCGCATGTACCCCCGATTTGTGCCCTGGTTTGGAGGGAGAGATGGTCAAGAGATATGTGGGCATGAACGTTTATTACAATTATACCTTATATGATTACAATTCTAAGATGTCAAGAAGTGGCCATAGTTATGTAGTCAGTTGGGACCTCCAGTGGTGGAATAAGTTAGAATATTCCGGTGGTCAGTGGTATACGGAAGCTCTCTTCAGTTGGGATACATGCATTCATATTATATGGGTTTGTGCAACACCATAGACAATTGTGCCTGTGTTGCTATTTCCTAGTGATGTACAGTGAAATTGCCATGGCAGAATTCTCATTTGACAGATTTGTGCAGCATCATTGTCCTGGAGACACCAAATTGTACCCCAACATAAAGCTCAAATTCAATACAAACTCCACTCCCAACACGCTTCCTACTCCAACGACAATCCCTTTTCTCTTCCCCTTATACATTGTGTGCTACTAACAGTGGACTGCACTGCAATTTATCCCATGGGACTACATGTGCATAGATCTTCAGAGTCTACCGAGCCCTGACTAGCCCAAGTGAAAGCTACTTAATGCTCTGCTATAGTGACAGATTGTTAATCTGGTTTGTATCTTCCTCCCCAGTACCCCCTTTTCCACTGTTATAGCCAAACAGGGCTTCTATTACCTTTGCCGCTCATGATCAAGTATACGTGCATGAAACATTTAAAAGCGTCTTTATGCATATTGCAAATGCCTTGTAGTACTAATTCATAGATCCCTTGTTGTCTGGGTTGGACTGGCCTACAGGACAATCTGGCAGTCCCAGGAGGGCTGATCTGACAGTGTATGGGCTGTTTTTTTGGCTCTTTGTTCAGCTTTTTTATGGTCTCCTGGACCGGTTTTCACTGTTGGGTTCCCTGATATTACCACAAACACTGCCTGCAGCAAGCATGAATACATGCAGTCTCTCACAACTTGCAAAACATTTTGTACAGTGTGTATTCACAAGTTTAAAACAGCCCTATTTCCAAAAGAGACACTTTCTGTAACATGCATCAAGCTAGGATTTTGCGAGTCCTTAATAGCGAATATTAAGGATTCGCAATTAAGGATTCGCAAAATCCTATGCATGTAGGAATCGCTATAATAATAGCGATTCTTCACATTCCTTATTTGCGACTCGCAAATTGCGAGTCGCAAATAAGGAATGGCTTCCCATTCATTCCTAGGCCCATAGGAATGAATGGGAAATTGCGAAGCGCTATTTGCGAGTACCAATAGGTACTCGCAAATTGCGCATGCAATTTCAAGGGTGCAGGGGTGTCAAAAGAACACCCTGTTGCACCCCTGAAATTGATCCGTGCACATATAGTTGCGCACACACATGTCCCAAGGACATGTGTGTGTGTAACCTCCAACTTTGAAAAATGCACTTTAGTGCATTTCTCAAAGTTTTAGCAATTTACCATGAAGTTCAACTTCATGGTAAATTGCGCCCCCTAGTAGCGAAATCGCTAATTTTTTTACTTTGTTGCATTGCATTTAAGGAATCTCAATTTGCGATTCCTTAAATGCAATCGCAATTTAAATAATCGCAATTCTGCGAATCCTTAAATTGCGATTTTTGCATTTGGGATGATGCATCCCAAATGCAAAAATACAGGTCGCAAAGGGGCAGATTCTGCGAATCTGCCCGTTTGCGACCCGAATTTCGGATGATGCATGGGGCCCTTTTTTAGCTATCTGATTCGCTAATAGTGTTGCTTTTGTTTTTGATGGCCAGGCCTATTTTCTGCCCCAGTCTGACCAGTCCTTGTTGTTCCGCTCAAAGAACAAGCTGCTTGTAAAAAGGCACTGGTTTGGTTTAGCAGACTAAGCAGGCATCCTGGCTAGATGGGGGCACAGCTAAAATGGCATCATTCTGGGTCGGACTGGGGATACCAGGCACCGGGCGATTCCCGAGGAGGCTGGAAGGGTGAGGACCAGTTTTGTCACAGGGGGCTGGGTTTGTTAATGGGGGTCGATTCTTTAGCAAAATTGGACCCCAGTAACAAAATCGGAAGGCCACGTGGCAGTCTGCACCAAGCCCATGCTGCCAGCCTCCCCTTCTCCTTCCCATGCTTCACATATGCTGAAGCCTGCACTGCATTTAACAAAATATATATATTAACACCTCCACTTCTCACAGAAGGCCTTCATTCAATCTACTAGAGTGAAAGTGCTACAAATTTAACGGTCCTGGTGGTGGTTGACCTACCCTGCCCCCGTGCTCCCTGCCCTCACTGTCAGCTCCTTAAATACCTTCTCTCCATTCCCTCCTCACATGCCATCATGTAGGCAAAGCTGGCCTCTGCTCCTCATGCTGTTCGAGGCTGCTGGTCCATAAGCAGCAAGCAAGCAACTTTACTGCCTCCTACAGCAACTGTTGTGTGAAATGGTGTGTCGCTTTTGAAGGCTGAAGCCTGACGGACAGCTGCATTGCAAAGGAATAAGAATTGGCCAGGGCACAGTCAGATAAGCGGTAATATGCAAATGCACCGGGCGCGTCCTTGCAGAGATCAAAGAGCCTGGCCACCGTGTGTAATAGCAGGTGGTCCACTCCACTGGGGGTTGACCAGCCCAGCTCCTGTAATCTTCCTGTAACACAGGTGTGAAAAGGGCAGGGCGGGCTGCCCCATAGACATGGCATCAGCCAGGAGAGCAGAGCAGTGCTGTATGAGAGCATATGGTGGGGGTCCTTCCTGTGCTTGGGGGTGGGATACCAGTCTGTCTGTCCATTGTGCTTTTAAAGTTAATACAACTAAATATGTTATAAAAAGCACAGTTTTGACCTTTTTATCTCCAAAATTTATTTGGGGTAGAATCCCCCCCACCCGCAATCCCGTAGCAGTGGTCAGGCTCGCTCGCTATGAACCGTACGGGGCTGGTCTGACTTATACTTTGTGTACTCTGACTCACTACACTTGTGTCTATTTTAGGTGATCTCTGTAGGTACGTATTACTAGGTATCCTGGTGCTCTTTAAGGTCATCATGTACTATGCTTTGAAAGTTAATACAATTAAGTAAGTAAAGAAAAATGTGTTGTAAAATGCACTGCTTTGACCTTTCTTTCTCCAAAATTTTCGTGGGGAGAGAACCCCTCCCAACCCTTCTAGTAGTGCTCATAATTGCTCACTATGCTCGCTCGCTACGCACCGTACAGGGACTGGTCTGACTTATACTTTGTGTTCTCTTATTCACTACTCGTGTCACTATTTTTGGTGTTCTCTGTAAGAATGTCTATGGCTAAGTATGACTGGATAAATTGGTGCTCTTTAAGGGCATGCTTTACTATTTGCTATGCTTTGAAAGTTAATACAATTAAATATGTAATGGAAAATGTATTGTAAAATGCACTGTTTTGGTTTTTATTTCTCCAAAACTTTCCTGGGGGGAGAACCCCTCCCAAACACCCCTATCAGTGGTCAAGCTCGCTTGCTGTGCTCGCTCGCTTCGCACCGTACAGGGGAAGGTCTGACAACATGTGCCAGGCCTGTTTGGGCTCCCAGTCCGGCCCTGGCATCATAGACAAAAAAAAGAGCTGGATCATGACAGACAAACCAACAATGAAAGCAGCCCCCAAGCCTGCAGCCCATAAGGAAATGCCAGATTGCCAGGCTAGACAATCCAGCTCTTGGCAGCCCTGGCCACAGGGAAGGTTCTTTTTCAATGGCATATAGCCAGTATCTCTGCCTAGCCAAGTACATTTCTTCTTTCAAATACCACATCTGAATGAGACCCATGATGTTATTCATGACAGGCAATATCAATTTACTCACTCACATGCATAGAAACCTATTGAACTATGAAAATGACTAATAGATATGACTTATGAATACAATGTGTCAAATTGTAATTTAAGAATAGAAAGTTAAATAAGTGCATGTTATTTCTTTACTTACAGAAAGGAATTCCTGACTTGCATGCTTACGCCTAAAACTTAAAATAACTGCTTCATGCACTATTTTACCTAACTCGCTCGCAGAAGTCATTTATGTAAGGATTCCTCTTTTCAACCTTTCGTAAGTGGCAAACCAAGGGCCCAATCCACATAAGTACATATACACATATACGCCTATACCTAAATGTAATTCTCCACTTTTTTGTTATTCATCATTCCTGAGTGGAGATTTAAACCTAGGCATAAGGACTGGATGTAGCCTTCTACAATAGAATTTACAGGAGTAAAGTCACTACTAGTTAGTGGAGATCTCCTCCACTGATGGGAAGTACAGGGAAACTTTTTAAAGTTTAAAATGGTTTAGAAGAATAAAAAACATTTTATTGTATAATATATATGTAAAATAATTATAAACATTTCTGAAACTTGAAATAATAAAACAAAATTTTACAGCACATGAACTCATTCAATTAAAAGTGTATTTAATAATAACGTAATTTAAACATTTTCATGTTATTTATAAATATAAAGTTATAAACAACAGTTTAGAAATACTCACCCTCTCCATCAATTCTGTTTTTATTTACTATTTAGTAAATGTAGTTAAAAGTTCGAAATTTTATTTAGTTTTTTTAAGTACACATGATTTGTCAAACAGTGAAAAGCAATGAAAATCTTTCTTCCAATGTGAAGTTAATGCGATTTTACTGACATTTATAAATTCATTTTACGCGGCTATAAAGATCATAATTGTCAATATATTAGGCAAACAGGGGTTTTAAATTTATAATCAAACATTATATTGTCTGTCACAATACAAAAATTGAATCTGCGGGCCACTAAGATTTTTGTATCCTTACAGCTGTCAATACGTACAACAAAACTGTGGTGCCATCACTAATATTATTGCAACGGACAATGCATGCAGGAGGCAAGCTACGGTGGAAATACTATTCACTACAAGCTCCAAGACCACCTAAAAATAGAATCCTGGTATTGAGAAACAAACCACTCTGTCAGTCACACAGAAACTCAATATTCTAGAAAGCCTAAAACCTAGGGAACTTAACAGGTGGTGGAAAACTATAAGCCTACAAAAATATTTTGATGTGGGGCGGATCCCTAGAGGTGTAAGGATCATTATAATCGTCTACCACAAGAATATAAATGCACAATTGTTTGATGAATTGGAATCAGAACTTCAAGCAGTAAATGAACAAGAAATATTCAAGACTTTAAATCTAAGATGGAACAGAGACTAACCAAATATGAAAAAGAAGTCCAGCAATGGAAACAATGGAAATTCCAACTTGATAAAGGTGACTATGACAGTGGAGTAATCTTAACTGTCTCAAAGAAATTTAATAAAGCAGCTGAAATGGAACGTAAAGATAGGAGCCAATGGAAACAAGATGAAGCGGAGATAGAGCTGAGTTCTGAACTAGGTCGAATGTGGACTCCATCTTGGAGGGACAGGGATCATCCAATGCATGACACACCTTATGTTTTAGAGGAATTTATGATGCTCAGAAAGGGCCATCGGAAACCAGGAAACAAATTAAAGGACAGAGATGGTGAAGAAAACAGAGCAGATGATGCAAAAAAGGCCGGATCCATAAGAAACAAGGGAGGCAAAACTTCGGGAGACAGAAATGAAGGATAGAACTACTCCTCACAATAAAGTAAACAATAACTTTACTGTTATGAACATTTCAGATACAATGCAAACTGATAAACAGATAGAGGTTTTGAAATTAGGACTTTCATTTTGTCTGACTAGTGATTTGAATTACACACAAACAAGAACTGATTTGGTTAATGCACACTCCCTTTCTCAAACTAAACAAAAGGATTGTGGCAAATACAACAGGTTCTACCTGAAGTTTGGAATATAGGGGATATCAGGAGACTGTGTGCTGCCTATAACCTAAAGTCTATAATCTAAAGTTTAATGATGAATGTCTGGAGAATATAGACCTGATGGATAAAAGTCAACTAGAAATTATTAATACCCTCATTGCAATGCAATGGGAATTAGGAAGGATAGTTACAGCAACTATGGCTTTAGGCCCAAATCTAGAACAATTCCACAGTTACCATATGACTCGATTGAAGCCTATCATGAATCAATACTCAGACAACTGCAACATCAAAAAAGGAAGAATGTTAATGTGGTAAAAAGAAACTTTACATCGTCAGAATTCAAAGTACTCAGGGATCTAAAACACAATACTAATGTGATTATCAAATCTTGAGATAAAGGGGGCAATGTTGAAGAAAAAAATATGTGGAGGAGACTCATTGACAGCTCAATAATATTAACTGATACACCACAGTTGATAAGACCTACTATGAAGAATTGGTTGGAAAATATGGAACGGAAGAATCAGGGACGGTTGGAAAAGGAAGAATACCAATTCTTAAAAACAATCAACACTGGAATACCCACTTTCTATTTGCGCCCTAAAGTCCCTAAGGACCAGGTCAACACAACAGGGAAACTGATTGTGTCTTCGATAAATGGCTTATTTCAAAGAACTTTCATATATATGGATAATTCACACTTTCAGTTTGTCCAAACTTTACCCTCAAATCCAAGAGACAATACTGATTTCCTGCAAAAGGTCAATTACATCATGTGTGATCAAATGTATTGTATGGTTACTTTAGATGTACAGGTGTTGTATATTTCTTTCAAACATGTGGATGGTCTTACCCACCCATACAGCCACTCACACCACCACTCACTCACCCATACACCCACTGACACACCCACTCACTCACCAGTACAGCCACTCACACAGCAACTTACTCACCCACACAGCTACTCACACAACTATATTTACACCCCTACAGCCTCTCACACACCATTACACACACATAATATATGTTAGAAGTAGTGTCACTCAGTAGTAGTGCACCTAGTATATTAATTAAATGTTTGTAATAGGTTAGTATATATGTTTAACAATCATAAACTCTTAGAAAATACTTACACTCACTAGATGTTGTCCTCAGTGATGTCATCAGTGATGTCATTTGAGATGTCAACAGTGGTGTCTTCAATGATGTCACTGACCATGCCATGAGTGATGTAATATGTGAGGTCATAAGCAGTGCATTGTGGGGGCATAAGTTATAGTTAGCTCAGGTAATTATAACTGCTGAATTTCTATGGTTTTGTACAGGTAAAATCTGAGCCTAACTATAACGTCCCTGTAACCTTTGTTTTTTTTAACTGAATTGCTAAGGTTTGTCAAATTCTATTTCCCAACTAGAACGCCACTGTAACCTTTGGTTTTTTAAGTGAATGTCTTTGTTTTTTTTAACTAGTAGTCATGTTTGCCGGCTGGTGGAGAAAGGGGGCCGTGCCTCCGACCAGCTCTAAGGAATCCCGCTGTGTCGGACATACTGGAGGTAGCAGGAGGGCTTCTTGGCCCCCAAGGACCCTCAGCATCCAAGCGGACTTCATCACCCAACCAGTAGTGTGCAGGAGACGCATTTGCAGAGTGGTGGAGAAAGGGGGATGGCCCTCTGACCAGCTCTCAGCAATCGTGCTGTGTGGGACTTATTGGAGGTAACAGGAGGGGTTCTTGGCTCCCAAAAGACCCTCAGCATCCAAGGGGACTTCATCCCTCAACCAGTAGTGGGTCAGGAGGCGAGTTTGCAGAGTAGTGGAGAAAGGGGGCGGGCCCTCTGACCTGCTCTCAGCAATCGCGCTGTGTGGGACTTATTGGAAGTAACAGGAGGGGTTCTTGGCTCCCAAAAGACCCTCAGCATCCAAGGGGACTTCATCCACCAACCAGTAGTGGGCCAGGAGGTGAGTTTGCAGAGTGGTGGAGAAAGGGGGCAGGGCCTCCGACCAGCTCAAAACAATCCCACTGTGTGGGACTTACTGGAGGTAACAGGAGGGGTTTTTGGCCCCAAGGACCCTCAGCAGCCAAGGAGACTTTATACTCCAACCAGTAGTGTGCCAGGAGGTGCGTATGCAAAGTGGTGGAGAAAAGGAACATGGCATCCGAAGACCTCTCAGCAATCCCACTGTGTGAGACTTACTGGAGGTAACAGGAGGGCTTGGTGGACACCAAGGACCCTCAGCATCCAAGAGGACTATATCCCCCAACCAGTAGTGCGCCAGGAGGCAGGGTTGAGGAGTGGTGGAGAAAGGGGGCGTGGCCTCTGCAGACCTCTCAGTGATCCCACTGTGTGGGACTTACTGGAGGTAACAAGAGGGCTTGTTGACTCCCAAAGACCCTCAGCAACCAAGGGGACTTCATCTCCCAACCAGTAGTGCAGCATCAGGAGCGTTTGCAGAGTGGTGAAGAAAGGGGGTATGCCCTCCGATGACCTCTCAGGAATCCAGCTGTGTGGGACTTACTGGAGATAATAGGAGGGGTTGTGGGCCCCCAAGGACCCTTAGCAGCCATGGTGACTTCATCCCCCCAACAAGATGTGCACCAGGATGCCCCTCTGCAGAGTGGTTGAGAAAGGGTGCAGGGCCTCCAGCAGCGTCCCCGAGGCCAGTGTTTTTAAATAATTAATTTTTATTAGGAGAGGGGGGCTACAGGGTGCCCCTTCCTAGGCCCATTTTGCCGTGGGTACCCCATCCCCCGGGGCCAGGCCTTTGTGCAAAGGGGGAGGAGGGCTGTCAGCCCTGGGGATCCCATCCCCTGGGGCCCCGCCTTTTTATTTTCTTTCAATTTTCTAACAGGGAGGGGGTCCGTGTGTCCCCCATGGGCCTATTCCGGCCCCTGGGACCCCATCACCTGGGGCCCTAACATTACCAAATGGGCGGCCCTCCCATCCCCAGGGCCCGACCTTTTCTTTTTTTAAAGCAAACACAAGGAGATGATGGACGGAGCGCTGAAACTGGATTCAAGCTAGCCTGGCTGATGAGGGCTGTCAGCCCAAAACCGGTCCCAGGATGCTTGTTTCTGGTCCAGGGAAGACATGGCTTGGCAGTTCGGGCTGGACTGTTCCCATGAGGCACAGGGTCAAGACTGATTTGCATATAGCTGTGTCTGAAATGGGGTGGCGAAGTGAACTAAAGAACGATGATGGATTCAACCCAGATCTGTGACTGGGGGTGAGTGTCTGAAAAGTTTCAGCGCTCGGTCCATCATCTCCTTGTGTTTGCTTTGTTCGCCCTAAGTTGGCAGGGTATGCCCAGACGTGGGTCCCTTGCTCACTTTTCCTCTGGATTCAAGCTAGCCTGGCTGATGAGGGCTGTTACACCGAAACCGGTCCCAGGATGCTTGTTTCTGGTCCAGGGAAGACATGGCTTGGCAGTTCGGGCTGGACTGTTCTCATGAGGCACAGGGTCAAGACTGATTTGCATATAGCTGTGTCTGAACTGGGGTGGCGAAGTGAGCTAAAGAATGATGATGGATTCAACCCAGATCTGTGACTGGGGGTAAGTGTCTGAAAAGTTTCAGCGCTCCGTCCATCATCTCCTTGTGTTTGCTTTGTTCGCCCTAAGTTGGCAGGGTATGCCCAGACGTGGGTCCCTTACTCACTTTGCCACTGGATTCAAGCTAGCCTGGCTGATGAGGGCTGTTAGCCCGAAACCGGTCCCAGGATGCTTGCTTCCGGTCCAGGGAAGACATGACTTGGCAGTTCGGGCTGCACTGTTCCCATGAGGCACAGGTTCAAGACTGATTTGCATATAGCTGTGTCTGAACTGGGGTGGCGAAGTGAGCTAAAGAACGATGATGGATTCAACCCAGATCTGTGACTGGGGGTGAGTGTCTGAAAAGTTTCAGCGCTCCGTCCATCATCTCCTTGTGTTTGCCTTGTTCGCCCTAAGTTGGCAGGGTATGCCCAGATGTGGGTCCCTTGCTCACTTTGCCACTGGATTCAAGCTAGCCTGGCTGATGAGGGCTTTTAGCCCAAAACCAGTCCCAGGATGCTTGTTTCTGGTCCAGGGAAGACATGGCTTGGCAGTTCGGGCTGGACGGTTCCCATGAGGCACAGGGTCAAGACTGATTTGCATATAGCTGTGTCTGAACTGGGGTGGCCAAGCGAGCTAAAGAACGATGATGGATTCAACCCAGATCTGTGACTGGGGGTGAGTGTCTGAAAAGTTTCAGCGCTCCGTCCATCATCTCCTTGTGTTTGCTTTGTTCGCCTTAAGTTGGCAGGGTATGCCCAGATGAGGGTCCCTTGCTCACTTTGCCACTGGATTCAAGCTAGCCTGGCTGATGAGGGCTGTTAGCCCGAAACTGGTCTTGAATGCTTGTTTCTGGTCCAGGGAAGACATGGCTTGGCAGTTCGGGTTGCACTGTTCCCATGAGGCACAGGGTGAAGACTGATTTGCATATAGCTGTGTCTGAACTGGGGTGGCGAAGTGAGCTAAAGAACGATGATGGATACAACCCAGATCTGTGACTGGGGGTGAGTGAAAAGTTTCAGCGCTCCGTCCATCATCTCCTTGTGTTTGCTTTTCTTTTTTTAAGCATATTAATAGAGGAGGGGGGTCACCCTGCCCCTACCCCGGCTGATTTCGCTCCTGGGCACCACATCCCCTGGCGCCCGGCTATTTAAAATTTGGGGCAAGGGGCCATCATTTGCGATGTCATCAGTGATATCATCTGTGATGTCATTGACCATGTCATGAGTGATGTAATATGTGAGGTCATAAGCAGTGCATTATTGGGGCGTAAGTTACTATAACTGCTGAATATCACTGGTTTTGTATCAGTGAAATCTGAGCCTAACTATAACGTCTCTGGAACCTTTGGTTTTTTCAATGAATATATATATATATATATATATTCACTGAAAAAACCATAGGTTTTAGGGACGTTATAGGTGGAAATTAGCATTTAAAAAACCTTTGAAATTCACTAAAAAAAAACATAGGTTTCAGGGACATTATAGTTAGTTGGACATTTTACTCGTACAAAACCAGAGAAATTCCGCCGTTATAGTTAGTTCAGCTAACTATAACTCGCGCCCCCGCAATGCACTGCTGATGACGTCACATATTACATCATTCATGACATGGTCAGTGACATCACTGATGACATCACTGATGACATCTCAAATGACATCACTGATGACATCATCCACTGACTTTGTGTTTCTATAAAGTTTAAATATGTATTATATATATTCCAAGGTGTATTGAAGAATGAGTGGGTGTATAAGTGTCTGGTTTGAGGATTTAGTAGGTGCATGACTGACTGTTTAAGTGAGTGATTACATGTGTCTTACTGAATGCATGGGTTAGTGACTAAACTGTATGAATGTCTGTATTAGTCTGTCAGTTGGTGTGTAAGCGGCTGCATGGGTTGGTGAGTCTATGGGTTATTGATTGGTTGTCTGAGTATCTGTATGGGTGCCTGAGTGTCTCTGTGGGTGGGTGGGGGTGTGTGACTGTGCATAGATGTGTGAGTAGGTGATTCATTGGGTGTATGGGTTCAAGAGTGCATCTGTGAAGGGCTGTATGGGTGGGTGAGTGTGTGTATGGGTGTGTTGGTGAGTGAATAGATGTCTCAGTGGTACATGTCCAAGTAACTACATATGTAAAAGGCAGTGTATGTGAGAGATGGAGTATATAAATGACTATACGTGAGAGTCAGTGATTGTGAGAGTAGCTGTATAGATGAGTGTGTACTTGTATCACTGATTATATAAGAGAGTAAGTATGCGCTAGTATCTGTATGAATAAGTGAGGTGGTGTGTGTATAACTGTACAGGTGAATAAATGGCAGTGTGATTGATTCTTTGCATGACTGACTAGGTGGGTGAGTAACTCCATGGATGAGTGGTGGTGTATGACTGTCTGTATAGGTGTATGAGTGCATATGATAGTGTTGCATTGAAGAGTGACTGCATGTATGAGTGATTGTATGGGTAAATGAGTGGATGTGTGTGTAGACCTAGGAATCAGTGAGTGTGTATGTAGTAACTGGTATTGGTGTGTTGATCATTTCAAAAATGGTAGTCTGTATTTTATAGTGGGTGTATCAAAGTTTATATTAGAGTGTGAGGAGGTGCATCAGATTTTCACGTGGATGATGTCATCAGTGATGTCATCAGTGATGTCTTTTGAGATGTCATCAGTGATGTCATCAGTGATGTCACTGACCATGTCATGAATGATGTAATATGTGACGTCATCAGCAGTGCATTGTGGGGGCGCGAGTTATAGTTAGCTAAACTAACTATAACGGCGGAATTTCTCTGGTTTTGTACGAGTAAAATGTCCAACTAACTATAACGTCCCTGAAACCTATGTTTTTTTGTGTGAATTTCAAACGTTTTTTAAATGCTAATTTCTAACTAAAACGTCCCTAAAACCTATGGTTTTTTCAGTGAATTTCAAAGGTTTTTTAAATGCTAATTTCTAACTATAACGTCTGTAAAACCTATGGTTTTTTCAGTGAATTTGAAAGGTTTTTTAAATGCTAATTTCTAACTATAACGTCTGTAAAACCTATGGTTTTTTCAGTGAATTTGAAAGGATTTTTAAATATTAAACTACTATTCTGCTATTTGTCATTAGTACTGTTTTTTTTTTACTTTTCCACTACATAAAAGAAAATAAACTGTAAAACTGTTGTGTAATGTAATATATTTCACAAATTACAGTGTTACTTATCAAATAATACAACATAATTTAAAGCTGTGTCTGCACACCTCAGAGACCATAGAATGGGGTCGATCTACAACATACGTTTTGATATGGCTGATATCTACAGAAGTGATGGAGTACACTTCGCAGATGAGTTTTTCTCAATAACCTAAAGCTGTGCATCCGCACTTACATGTAGCTCCAACTAATAAACACAAGGGCTCTTTTTAGAGCTGCCTTATATTCCCAATATCGGCTCTCAGAGTGACAGCTGCGGTCCGGCTAGCAGAGGGAGACCTGCGGGCCGTCGGGCAGGATCGCAGTGGAAGAGCTGCGGCACGTGGGCTCAGCTAGCAGAGGGAGAGCTACGGGCCATCGGCTCGCAAAAGCACAGCAGCGTACTGGCTCGCAGAGGGAGAGCTGTGGTCTGACTCGCAGAGGGAGAGCAACGGGCCAACAGGCCTGCTAGCAGAGACACAGCTTTGAGCTAACGGGCTGGCTCGCAGAGGTACAGCTGCGGGTCCGAGCTGCGACCCGACGGGCTGACTCACAGAGGGAGAGCAACGGGCCGACGGGCCTGCTAGCACAGACACAGCTACGAGCTAACGGGGTTGCTCGCAGAGGTAGAGCTGCGGGCCCGACGGCTCGCAGACGCAGAGCTGCAAGCCGACGGACTAGCTTCTAAAGGCATAGCCGCGAGCTGGTGATGTGGGGAGAGGGAGCGTGAAAGGGGTATCTCGCACAGACAGAGCTGCAGTATATTTTCAGTGTTGCCTCGCAGAGGTAGAACTACGCCATGATGGGTTGTAGAGGGAGAGATGCGAGTTGACGGACTGAATCACAAAATGGCTGCCAACACTTCCTAGTTTCAACAGTTCGCAGCCAATGAGCCGCATGCTCGTGCTCGTAACGCCTCAGCCAATCAGATGTCAGAATTCTCAAATATCGATATCTGTAAAATTTGATATTTCTCAAAAACTACTGAACGGATTTATCCCATTTAAACAAAGCGTACTTTCTGGACCAAGACCTTTCTCCCTGCAAACTTTGGCGTAATTCCGTCTCAGCAGTTTGACCTGTAGCCTTGTCTAAAGTTTCCTATGGAAATTGCATGGAGAAAACACGTTTTGGGACCCCCTTTTCTCAGCCCCCTTGACGAATCACCCCCAAACTTTCAAGATAGGAGCTGATCTAAAAAGAGAAGTTTTTGGGAAAATTTCGTAAACATTCGTCAAACGACGCCAAAGTTATAAGCAAATCAAAAACGCTTTTCCTATGGAAACGTGGTCCTAACTATAACTATCTACTGGCGACCGCCAGTTGATAATATATATATATATATATATATATATATATATATATATATATATATATATATTACCTACTGGCGGTTGCCAGCAGGTAGTTATAGTTAGGACCTACTTTCCATACGAAGAGCTTTTTTTGTTTTGCCAATAACTTTGCCAACATCGCTGAATTTTCAAAACTAGTATGACGCTCACTGCAGCTGCTTTCTTGAAAGTTTCAGTGTGATATGTCAAGTGGGGCCCGAGAAAAATGGGGTTCCTGAAACGCATTTTCCCCAAGCAGTTTACCATAGGGATTTTAGACACAATTACTGCCCGAACTGCTGAACGGAATTACACCAAATTTGCAGAAAGGTGGCTGTTGGTCCAGAAAGCGATCTTTTTGTGAATTGGTGTAAATCTGTTCAGTAGTTTTGGAGATAAATTTGTATATATAGGGAAGCGAAGGCTCCGTGAACCATCCCGATCTCGTGCTGAGATCTGATTGGCTGCCAACACTTCAATCAGGAAGTGCTGGCAGCCATCTTGGGACTCGGATTCTGCCAAGTCCCCCCAAAAAAAGTAAAATAAAATGTTCCCCTCGAATACGTCACAAATCTGTGGGGAAAAAAATAAAACACAAGCTTGTTCTTCCACGCTTGTTTTTATTATAGCCGCCGGGTGGGCCAGATCCTGGGGGCATACTATAAAAATAGGAGGGGGTGCATGGGCCCCCCTACGAGGGCTTATGAAAGCCCCGGGAACTGCCACCTCCTGGGGCAAATCTGTATAAATGAATGTGGGGGGGGGCCCACGTGGCCCCCCGCAGCCCTAGGGACAAGCCCTTCCCGGGGTACTTGAAAATATGTATGTGTGGGCCTGGCCGTGCCCCCAGTGACTGCCACGTCCCCAGGGCAAATCTGTTTATATAATTGCGGGGAGGCCTGAGCGGCCCCTCCGCAGCCCCGGGGACCACCATCGCCCTGGGTGAAATTATGCTTAAAGAATGCAGAAGGCCTGCATGACCCCCTACAGCCTATGAGACAGCCACCTCCCCAGGGCTGATATAAATTATTGTAGGGGGTCCAATGCAGACCCCCAGCCATGTGCCCCCCCTCGTGGAGCCATGGATTGCCTTGGGGACTGCCACCCCCAGGACCGGTTACTGCTACCTCCTGAGGTGCCCAACCTAGGGAGGTAGCTGTTTGCTTTGGCTTGGTGGGAGCTGACAGCTCCCACCAAGCAAAAGCAAACATAACTCCAAATTCTGCAAGCGGAAGCTGTCAAACAGCTACCACTTGCAGAAAGCAGAGTTTTCATCATGCAAATATGCATGCAGGGAAACAGATGAAAACATTGTTCCCACAAGCAGGGACCTGTTATTTAAAACAGCTCCCTGCTTGTGGCAGCAATGCAGGCTCCCACACAAAGTGGGGAGCCGGCTGGGAGAGCGGGGGCCTTGAGGTTCCACCCATGGTCCCATTGCACACTGGGTACCCTGGAGGCACCCAAGAGACATGACCAGGCCGAAATAGGACCAAGGAGGGGAGCCTTGCGACCCTCATCCCATATTTAATGAAGGCTGGGCCCTGGGGGATGGGGTCCCCAGGGCCAAAATCACACAGGGAGGGGGGCCGCATGAACCCCTCCCCTATTAAAAATATTTATTTTTAAAGGACGGGCCTTAGGGGATGCGGTCCCCAGGGCCAATATCGGACTGGGTAGGGGGGCTCCACGGCTGCCCTCCCCATTGAACTATGGCCAGGCCCTGGGGATGGGGTCCCCGGGCCACATGTGGCCAAGGAGGTAGGGCCTCACGGCCACATGGCCCCCCTCCCACTTTAATAAATATATTTGGCCCGGGGCCCTGTGGGTCCACACAGCCCCCTCACAATTTTTAAACTAAAACCCCCTTGAGGTGCTGGTTCTCAGGGCCTGGGGGTCCATGTGCCCCCCCCTGCATTCATATAAATATAAGCCCCGGGAGGTAGTGGTCCCTGCGGCATAGAAATACCCATGGAGGGAGGCATCGCATGCCCCCCTCCTTTAATTTCAAAATAAATGGACATGCCTCCGGGACCTGGCCCACCTAGGGGCCTTTTCCTAAACAAGTGCATGAGCCTGCGCTTGTTTTTTTTATTGTTGCCGCGACACGCACACACCCACTCACACACAATCAATTAATCAATTAGGTGGCTTGTAGAGTGTGACTACTCACCCAAAAAGGGTCTCAAGGCACTGGAGGGTGTGGGGGACAGCTGGTCCGTCAAAGGCACTGTGGTTCAGTCGAAGAGCCAGGTCTTGATGTCCTTCCTGAATTGAGGCAGTGATAGTGTTTGCCTTTGGTGGAGAGGCAGTGGGTTCGAGGTCTTTACTGCGAGGAAGGAGAAGGATCTTCCTCTGGCCATGGTCTTGCGGATACATGGGATGGCTAGCCAGTGCCAGTTGGGCAGAGCATAGATCTCTGATGGGTGCGTGGAATGCGAGGCAGTGGTTAAAGTACGCAGGTCCAGTGTCGTGGAGGGCTTTGTAGGTGTGTGTGAGGAGCTTGAAGGTGATTTTTTTGTTGACTGGGAGCCAGTGGAGGTCTCTCAGGTGGCCAGTGATGTGGCTGTGGCTGGGGATGTTGAGAATGAGTTGGGCGGAGGCTTTCTGAATGTTCAGCAGTTTCTTCAGGAGTTTCTGGTTGAGGCCGGCGTAGAGTGCTTTGCCATAGTCGATTCTGCTGCTGATGAGTGCGTGGGTGACCGTCTTTCTGGATTCAATGGGGATCCACTTGAAGATCTTTCGGAGCATGCATAGCATTTGGAAGCAGGATGACGAGACAGCGTTGATCTGGCGGCTCATGGTGAGCAAAGAGACCAGGATGATGCAGAGGTTCGGTGCATGGTCTGCTGATGGGGTTTTCCAAGTGCTGTGGGCCACCAGGAGTCATCCCAGGCGGAGGGGCTGGAGTCCATAATGAGGACTTTGGTCTACTCTGAGTTAAGCATATATACTCAGACGGCACCAAAGTTATTAGCACCACAAAAAAGGCATTTGTAATGGAAACACGATCCTAGCTTTTCACGGGAAAAGGTATTTTTGGGTTTGCTAATGACTTTGGTATTTTGACGAATTTGGCATAAAGCTGAATCTTGATCCAAAGAGCATGTTGTTTGTGATCTGGTGTAAATCTGTTCAGTAGTTTTTGAGAAATTGAGGCTCAATTTTTTTTAAATATTTCTGCCACAGTTCCTCTGTAAATCCATGTCTGTGGATCGTGGAACCACAAGCTTAAGCATGTTTTGTGATTGGCTGGCCGCAACCTGAAGGAAAAGTAGCAGCTGCCATCTTAGTACTTGGAGACTTAGTCCCTGAATCTTACAAAATAAAATAAAAAAGATGTAAGGTGCAATGTAGGGGTAGCCTGACACCCTGGGCCATGTGGAGTGGTCCCAGAAGGACTCCTCAAGGGGTCAAATTAAAAGAATATGGATTTGTTTTTTAGGGGGTTCCATGGATCAGCATATCCACTGCGAGCCCCAATGCAGCCCCTTGGGGAATCGTGGCTAATGCGCGGATCCATGAGAAACAAAATAAAAAAGGCAGATTTGGCACCTGCTGGGGAGGGGAGGTCAGGGGTGCATGCAGGGCCTGACTAAAGGCCAGGCCCTGCAACCAATCCCATGGCGTACACAGTGATGGAAATCTTACTTTATATTAAAAAAAACATAGAAATTGATTGACAAAAGCAGAGCATAAAGTGACCTTATAGTTAGGAAGTGTAATATGATCTTAATTTAGATTAAGAAAACCTTAGAAATTCACTGAAAAAACAACGGTTAAAGGGACTTTTAGTTAGGTGAAAATGTCAGTTAAAACATAACATTTTAAACTAAGAAAACCATTGACATTCACCAGTTATAGCTATCTCAAGCAACCATAGCCCATGCCCTAAAGTTATAGTAACTTGCACCCTTTATCTTACAGGCCACTTTGTACCATGGCACTGTTTAAATTTGACCCCACCTTTACACGTTACAAATGCATAACCTGAAAGTGCACTTAGCACTTGTTTCCTGTGTGGCCTAACGACATTAAAAAGAGATGTTGCACTTGACATCATTATTAAAGTGCATTCACTGTAGCATTAGAGAATTAATGCATAACCGTGTGCGCCATAACTCATTAAACAAGATTTACTGTTTAGGTCATTGAATTAGAAATCTTCCTCACATATGTAGAATGTGATTATTCTGGAAAAGCTAATGGATTAATGTAATGTGTACTCTAATGTTAAATGTATAATTCATATAAAATGTAGTTACTTAGCTAAACTTACACATGATTATGAAAGATTTACCATATGCCACATGCAATACGAATCTTATGTACTGACAAGTTATATTCATTTGTGTTTAAAAATGCAGCGCATATTAAATGTGTACCATTGATTTAATATTTTAAACTTGCCCTTACTAGGCCTCTTTTCCATTCTGCATAAAATACTGTTTTCCATTTCTGCTAACAATGATTTTCCCTTGCAGGTATTCACATGCATTGTTAGTTTGAGAATAGATACAACACTGTATTAGCGATAGAGCGAAAGCCTGAGATGAAGACCTTGACGAAAGAACATGGAGAGCCAGAGCATTAACTGAAGTGTCCTATTCAGCAATGTTACAAAATGGGCTTGGTTGAGCAAGGACAATGTCGTACCCATGTTCATTGTGGGATAATTTGCCGATGTTACATCTTACAACGTGAGAATGGAAAAGGACAATGGAACCCTTGATGATGCGAACAGAGGGGTGGTACCTGACTGATTTAGTGTGAATAAATGGGTCTACACTGTCTGATGCAGGAGCACTTTTCCTTGGACTTTAAAAGGTTTAGACCTCTATGCTTATTCCCTTTGATTCTTGCTTAGTGCGGCTTAGACTAGACACTCAAAAATTCCCCTGACCCAAGATGACTCTTGACCGAGCTGCTGCAATGCTGACACCTTCCTTTATTTTCCTCACTTCCTGTACTTTCCCACAAATTTCAGTTTTTCTGCAGTTCCCTGAAGTTTTAGATTCTTTAGACTAATGAACCATCCTCTTTGTTTGGACTTTAACGTAGACGATTCTAGATCTACTCATGTATAGGAGAGAAGACCAAAAAATCTTCTCTGAGCATCAGATATTACTACTGCTCTTTTGTATTGCTGTGACTGAACTTTTTGTTTGTTTTATACTGGTATGCCTGAACTGATTTAGGAGGTTGGGTTACCCAGTTGTTATTCTATATCTTTATAGCATGGCACTGAGATTTGTGTACCTTAACTTGATTGCTAATTTGTACTAAACCTTCTTGACTTTAGTAACTGATTCCTGGTCCTTATTGTGTAGCCAAATGGGTTACACTGTTAATTGAAATTGATTGTTGTAATGTTAACATTTCTTACCTCTCAGTCGGATAAAAAGGTCCACCGTAGGAAGAATGGTATGAGGGTAGTCCCAAAATACTGCATCACTAGGGACTTACAGGTACGTTGGACATGCCATTTAGGGTTATAGCCAATTTCAACATGTTGTAGTGGGTGAGAGCATATGCACTGGGCAGCAGTGCCCCAGGGGGAGAGTTCAAAAGCCAGCAAAAAACTCTATCAAGAAGTGGGGTAGACTGCGCAAAAAGGGGCATTTTCCATCAGTAATTGTTCCTCATTGTTCCACCTCTCCACTTGTTCTCTCCCACATGTACTGCTAAAATATATACCTTTGTATGCAGAGATCTCAACCACTGTTGCAGAGATCTTGTCAGGTCACAGGACACCATTAGACACAAGGGACGAAGCACATACCAAGCATAGAAGAGATGGCACACAGGATAATGGAAAGTACATAATGTTATGTGTAAAATTACATTTCCCGGATTCAGATATGCTGCTCCAGCCACAATGGGACCTGCATACTCAGATGTCTGGATCAATACTGGCAAATGAGTATTTAGGCACAACTATCTCTGAGCTCCCTTCTTTGGCAATAGCAGTTGTTGTAACTCCTCACTACTCGCGTTAAATTACCCCTGTCTTAACTCAACCTTTGGCATTTGTTGCTTTCTCCCTTGTTTGGTTTCCCAAGGTCAACTTGATTGCTTGGCTATTGTTATTTGTTACCTGCCTTATTACTATCTTGTCAATTGGTCTTCCCTGTCCAGGCTTCCTCCCTCCCGGTGCTGCATAGTTTTGCAGTAGACCGGGGTTAGTAACTGTTTGCCTTCTGCTTCCACTGGGTAAGTCCTGAACAGTGATACTTCCATGTCCTATTTCCTTCCTGTTACGTGACCCTTTAATAATGTGGGTTCTCTCGCTCGTAGGTGGAGACCTAACTTTGAAAGTGAGATGCTGTGCCTGGGGAATCCAATCTGAATCTTGTAGTAGTGGCTCATCTCTCTCCCTCTCCTCGTCCACTTTTCTCCTATGTTTCGGTCTCCACTACCATCCTTGGCATAATCCAAGGGGGTGAGTCAACCTCTGGGGGAGGCCAAGGAATTGGCCTCAGCCTCCTCATGCTTACAGTGTGTGGATTGGGCTCAGATTCATAATTTAGAGATCCAATTGAAAGTCTTTCAAACAGGACCCACTCGGCCTACGATAAGATTACCCGTAGTGGCACCATTTCACCCAAAATATAGGCGAAGCATAAAATGCCCTTTGACTCTCTCATATTAACATGACTGGAAGTCCTCTTGCAATCTGTGACCACCGTTTTTGAAATGTTTTGAAAAACAACTGCTCGACAACCATCACTTATAATGTTGCCTTGCTTCCAGACATAGCGGATCCAGTCGCCAGTGCCAAGAAACCCCTTGGGTGATAGTGTTTGCTTCAAATCCTCAGAAATACAATATATCCTGCACATGGGCCAACCCCATAGCACACGGGCATACTGAATACGCAGCGTACGGAGACTTTCACAAGTATTATACCTGTGGTAAACATGATTTGAATGTATTTGTTTGTTTTGTAAATCTAACTTTGTAAATGAACCACATTGACATTTTAGCATAAACTGTGAATTTTACAACTAAAATACTAACTCTTTAGAAGACTTTTCTTTCAAACTTGTAAATCTAAAATGAACAATTTCAGATAAGCCTTCCACACCAAGAATCACATGTATTTCCAGAGCTGCCATGTCACCTGTCTCTATAGTTATTTGTTATTCTGTAGTAATTGGGACCGGCGCTGGGAAACTGATGCAAAGCGTTTTCAGTAATTGTCTGAATCGATTGCAAACAATGCCGGGTGATTACATTTGCAGCTCCCCTACACACTGAAATAGCTATTAGTCATTGCAGGTATTGGAAACCATGCTACGTTTCGGCCAGCCTTAACGATATTATGCTGAATAGCCTGCAAGTCCACGGGGATTATCCACTTACCATAAAATACTGCAGCCGGTGGAGATGCGTGCAGGGGCACAGCATGCCTGAATGCCAGAAGTTATTGCGAGAACACAGAAGTAATTGTATCCGTAAATTGGTTTCAAAGTTCAGGCGTTGCATAAATCCTATGAACAAACACAATGCAAATGTCCAGTTGGAGACCTCTGAAGCCTAGTTGGCCAGAGAGGTATCACCAAGGCAGATGACACTCTGACCACTTGTTGGTGGCCAGGTGATCCAGCACAGGGATTACATTGTGCATGAACCAGTGGCGGCTCCTCCGCTATGGCAGAAGAGCGTCGCCCCACTGCAGTGCGTAGTAGAAACATGAAATGATAATAACTTTCCGTTATTATCATTTTATGCTTCGTGCTGCTTTGCAGGTGGGCGGGTGGGGCTGCTCTGCTCTCGGAGCAGGGCAGGGGAGGAGTGGTTTGCCCACTCCTAAGTGCGCACTGACTGTTTGGTCGGCCCTCTCGGGCCGCCCAAACCAGTCATGCACACTTTCCCCGTTCTCCATGCTGGCTGCATTACAGCCTGCATGCAGAACATGTCCAGGCCCCCATTCCCTGGTTGACCGTCGAACCAGGTCGCTCAAAACCAATCACGTTACTGCATTGCAGCGTTGTGATTGGTCAGTGGGGGCTGCCGTTCTTCCTGTTCCTTGAGTTCCACAAGGAGAGCAGGAGCAGAGACCCGGGACCCAGCGGCAAGGTAAGTTTCTATTTTTTTTTTCATATTCCCCTGCGTGACCCCCCCGCAACCCCACCTGTGACCTCCCCCCTGAACCCTCCCCGCACCCGCCCCTCCACCCGCGAGCCATGCCAGCCACCACTGGCAGGAACACCAGGCCAGGGTTTACATGGTGCAAAGACACATCCAGTTAAATTTCCAGGGCTCCATGGCCGGCAGAGAGCAGAATATCAGGCAGGTTTCCACTTCCCGCTCACCCTAAGCAACGGAGGGTACACCTGCTCCTCCTCACCCTGAACCTGAGCAACATGGGGAGCATGTCCCTAGAACCCTGCCCTGCCACCCTCCCCAGATCACGGCCACTGCTTAGCGGTCCTCACTCTCCCATTTTCCATCTGCTCACAACAGGTGACAAATAAGTATGCTAAACTTCCGACAATCAGGGAAAACCTGTATAAAAGGGCTTGGTAATTCTGTTTGACTAGTTATTCCCTATTCGGGGGAATTATACTCAAGATCTCCATTAACTCAGAAGGACATACTGGACAGAATCATTAATTTTGACATTGGTTTTGCTCATAAGTGTAACGAGGACCAAGAGTCTCAAGCTTTGAAACACATGTTCTCCAGAACACACGGTGTCCATGGTTGGTTAGCCATCTGAACTTAAATACTGGGGAATTTCTCTCCTTTTATTAGACGATAAGTAATAACTTACCAA
Organism: Calotriton arnoldi; assembly: GCA_963921515.1. Taxonomy (NCBI): domain Eukaryota; kingdom Metazoa; phylum Chordata; class Amphibia; order Caudata; family Salamandridae; genus Calotriton; species Calotriton arnoldi. The sequence goes on along the minus strand of CAWUFW010001784.1, from coordinate 2,311,734 downwards.
ATTACTCTATTGACAATTTTTTAGAGATAAAATGAGTTTGCAACAGTATTGAGTGTCTGCAAATCTCAAGGCCAGTGTCCAACCATATGGCCACAAGCTGCTCCTCAGCAACACAAAATTTCTACATCCATCACAGAATGCAACGTTCAACTTATACAAAAGCGATCAGCACAACAAAACACTTCAAACACCTAACATCACACCAATCTCACTCAAAGAACAGAGCCAAATAAAACACGAAGGACACTGTCTTACTCATACAGAGATCTAAACACCATCGGTACGATTAAAAAAAACACATGTTGTAGTAAGTAAAGTAGTACTACAATAGTACTACTAACTACACAATGCAATTCGCAAACCTACAAGTGTAAATCCCCAACTCCACTCCTCCCCTCTTTTCTATGAAAAAGTCCTTCCATTTGTAAGTTTATTATTTAATAGTAAATGTCAAAGGGGGGCTAAAAGACTATTACTAAAGTGGATGGGTTTAGGGAGAAGTAGGGAGGAGTTTATGGACAGTTAGGGAGGGGGGTGCACCCACTCACAAAAGAGTAACTCCTTTTCTATTCACAAACTGCACTTCTAAAGTTACTACAGCCAAAACGTTCCCATAACAGTGATGGAGCAGGGGTTTGAGAAAATAAAACCTGCTCAGATTAATTCCTCAGTAACATTTACTAACAGTGTGCGGTGAAAATAACATGCAAAAACACGAAAACATGGGGAAATGCTTATGCGCATGCGTGCACTAATGCGTGGACTAATGCATGAAAGACTAGGCCGCATTCGCGTTCTGCTTGAAAATAAAAACCATAATAATGCTGCTTTCTGCACGTTAATGCTCTGTTAGACAAATAACGTGGGATAGTGCAAATGGTGGGCGGTAAAACAGTGAGAATTATATTTCATGAAATTAATAATGTTTGTCTTTTATTCATCGTAGTGATACTTGCATGGGCCTACATCGTTGCATGACGAGTTGAGGGTTAATAATAAAATTTTAAAAAGTAAATTAATAAAAGTTGAAAATCGAGCTCTGAGAGAGAATGGAGAAGGCAATGTTGATAACCTTCGAGAATCATTGTATGTCTGTCAAGTAACGAAAGGATGGCTGTGGGACCATGAGCAAATGTACAAACATCTTCCATGGAAGCTGCAGAGGCAGACAATAAAAATGTAGAGATTTGAAACATGTTACTAGTTGGAGGAAGTGTGTATTCATGAAACGTGGATTACGTATTGCTAGAAATGTAAAACAAAGAATGCTGTGAAAACATGGACGTGACTATGGTGGTGTGATAGAACACCCCCTAAACTGACCAATGAGAAACTAAGATTCTGAAAATGTTGCTACAATGGTGGGTTGGACATTAAGGTTTTTAGAGTATAACTGAGGAGTCTGGTGGGTGTCAGATAGTTCGTGCCTTTGAAGAAGCTAGAGAGGGGAGATCGTCGCTGTCCGTCGGTTTGCTGTATGCAGATAGAGGCCTACCTGTTTCTTGTTCCTGTCCTACTCTTTGTTCCCTGAACTTTCTTGGGGAACCCCCATCTATTTCTCATGGCCAGGGGGTAGATTTTTCACTAAAATACTTAGGTTTGTATAACTAAAATCTGAACTTGCATAATCATTTGCAAATGTATTTTCATCTCTGAAACTTTTGTCTCTTCATCCATCCACTCCTTCATTGCAATCCGTACATTGTGATTTGAGTTTGATATCTTTTTGCTTTGATAAAAGTTCTCTCTCTGTGATTTATGCATTGTTTGCCTTGTAAAACTGTACATGATGAGAATTTACCTTCACATTATTTGCGATAAATATTATTAACTTTATTCAGAGTTTGTGATTTATTTAGTAGTATAGATTGATAGTTAGTTTCTAATTATTACCATCAACTTCTCAACTAATGGTCCATCGACCAGAGGAAAGAGAGTTGATTACAGGCTTAATTATGTATCTAGTGTGTTAGGACGAGCCTGTAGTTTGTGAACAACTGATTTAACGTAAACTTGAAACAGTGCTACAGGGATTTATGTGTTGGGTGTATGAGTATGGGCCAGTGATTGTGTTTTATAGTTTATCGAATCCTGATTGGTGCTGGATCAGTTTTTGGTAGCAGAGGACGGTTTATAATTGATTAGTTTGGTAATAATTATCGATTATTGATTATTTGTTTTCTTAACATGAAAAGTTAGTGTTTTGTTCTATGTTGTCTTGAAGTACGGGTACAGAGTTACCTAAGATCCCGGGATGATAATGTATTAGCCTGAAGAGGCAGAAGAATAGTGTGGATAAGTCAACACACTGCAGAAGTACTTTGTCTGTTGTCATAATACTTAACGGCGAGAGGCTGTTAGTGTTATATTAGGGACTATTTCGTTTGAGAGTAGATTTTGTTTGAAATAGCGAAGGGTCCACTTCCGAAACTCTGGCCTTACATCCCCAAAGGCGTACCAAGACCTCTTTCCATGTGAAAATCCTCTTCGGAAACTTTGGCTAGTATCCCTAGAGGAGTACCAAGTCCTCCTGTAGCTTGTTTGGGTGTAGAATAGCACTGGTCGTTATTTTACTTGAAGTGAGAGAATCTTTCTTTTTGAAGTGAAGACTATCTCTTTATTTAGTGGAGCAGACAAGGTAGCATTGTTTTATTTTTGTTTCCTAACAAGATTTGTTGAGAAAAGTATAGAAAAACATTGCCGTATTATTTTGTAAAGGGAGGGTCGGTAGAAGGAGCAATACTGACGTCACAAAAAGCTGCGCTGGCATTGGTCAGACAGCTGGCGTTCGAAGTGCTGTGATTGGTTGATTACTGTGAACCGCGCTGGTATTGGTCAAGGTACTGATTACGTAGGAGTATTCTGATTGGTTGGTTAGTGTGAGTCACGCTGGTATTGGACGGTTGTTAGCAAATAGAATAAACAGAAGTACAAAGAGTTTGTTGTTTGTTTATTGAATTGTATTTTAGCGAGAAGGATTGGGAAAAATGAAGCTGGTTAATAAGATAAAGAGTTTCTTTAAAAAGGATAAACCAATAGTTACAATAGAGGGAATTCCTATTCCACCTCCAAGAACAGCTGCTTCTTTTATGATGTTGGAACGTGGTTACCATACGTGTACTTGGTTAGAAAATTGGGTGAAATGCACGGAAGATGATGTTATTTTAGCTTTTCTGAAGCATGGTACATTTAATGTAAGGATTCTACAGAATTTGAGAGGAAGAATGAACTCTTTAGAACCAAATCCCAGACCTACACAGTATGAAGCACTTGAGGAATGGGAACAAGAAGCATACAACCGAGAGAAGTATAGGGGCGGAAGGAGATGTAGGAGTATAATGTCCAGGTATCCTTTTGAAAAACGGGATGATAAAATGAAAAGATGGAGGAGAGCTGTGACAGCGGATGGTTTGTATCCAGTTTTAATTGCTGAAGAAGCAACTGGAGGCAAATGTAAAGAGAAGAAGAAAAATGTAGAGACATCAAGGATAGATTTTGACCCAAGTGATTCTGATGATGAGTTGTTAGATGACATTTTGACTAAAAGACCTCCACCTTATCAAGAGAACTCAAGTGAAACAGTCCCAAATGCACCATTAATGGGAACCCCACTAATTCTGCAGGTTTCACAAGTCCCAGTAGTTACTAGAGCAGTACAAGAGAGTGAAATGGATATGCTGAATAGGACAAGAGAGGAGTTAACTCAGAAAATTAATCAGTTGAATCTAAATGCGGAAGCATTAACAGTGCCAGTAACAATTGGACCTATAGTTCTGTTGTACGGAGAAAAACAGAATATATCAAAAGCACATGCGTTGACAGTCCCAATGAATAGAGACAGGAATAAAGTGGTAACAATAGTTGATCAGGCTGAATAAACTGAAACAAGTACTTCATTAATTGATCTGCCAGTTTGTGAGATGTTAACTGAAACCACTAAGAGAAGTGCGCAAATGGATCCGAGGAGATTAGTGCAGAATGTCACTCTGAAATCAGGGAGTTCAATGGGACCTTCACCAGATGAATTAGATGACTGGATAAGGGGAATGGAAAAGCGAAAACCTCAATCACAGAGTATAGATGTGAGTAAACTGAGAGTGGACTTGGAAGAAATGATTATTGGTACAATAAGCCCAGACAGATTGAGTAATTATTGAGATGAGGAGTTGTTATTCCTGTGCAAAAATATTACTTGGAGAGCGAGAAATCTTCATGAAAAGTTAACAGAGGCTGCTTGTGAATATGGAGTGGATATAGAGAGGTCGAGAGTGTTACAGAAAACATATAGACTGGATTTTACTGAAAAGGATTTAGAGAACTTGAATGCGTCTGGTAAAAGATTGCAAATAAAAGAATTAATGAGTATCTTGAAGAAATGGGGAGATGTAGAACGGTGGAAAGGTAGATGTGCGAAAAAGAAAGAAGAAATGATTGCCAATAAAAATGCGTCTTTATTTCCACTGAGAGAGTCAGAACAGGCTGAAAGGGTGTGTCCAATGAGAGAAGTTCCGGGTGGTGGATATGTTCACGTTCCTTGGACAAGACAGGATATATTGTCTTTTACTAATGACTTCCCTAGGTTGAGGGAAAAGCCAGTTGAATGGTACAAACAAATAGAGAGGTTTGTGAAGGTTTCAAAAGTCTTGTTGAAGGATTTAGATGGTTTATTTGAGATTGTTGTTCCAGCAGATTTATGGACAGAGTGTAAGATTGCTGTTGATTGGCCTAAAGAAGAATATCCTAGAGATGCGAAAACAGGTGCACCTTCAGATGAGGTGATAAAGAAATATCATCAGGTAATTACTTACCTGAAGGGAAAAATTTCTCCGAAAGAAACAGATTGGGTTAAAATTGACAGAACAACCCAAGAACCAAAGGAGTCGGTACATGCTTATTATGAAAGGTTGTTACAGGTGTTCTAACAGTACAGTGGGTTTGAGAATATTGGAGATAAAGATATGGGACATTTTGTGTATTGTTTTGTATTTGGATTAAAACCAGAAATTAGTAACATGATTCAGCAACATTTGATTTGTTGGCAGAGTAAAACGATTGATGAGATACTGAGATATGCAAAGTATTGTAGTGATGATATTGAATCGAGGCATAAGAAGCTAAAAGAGAAAATGATGTGGGAACAAGTGAAAGCAGCAGAACAGCAAGAAGGAAACAGTGGTCCTCAAACAGATTTTCAGATGAAAGGTCAGAATCAGAATGGTCAAATAACGAGTGGTGGTAGAGGTAGAGGTAAAATGAATAAAGATGGAATGAAAAGGAAATATCCTTGTCATGCGTGCGGAAAATTTGGGCATTGGAAGAACAAGTGTAGATCTGCTCAGAAAAATAATGGGATGAATCAAAATTTAAATTCACAGATGCAGAATGAGGTGGTTGTGAATCAACAACAGCAACAGCAGCAGCAGATAGTTACTCCACAGTTACAGGTACCACAATCTCCTATGCCAAATAATGTGAATGCTCAAGTGCAGAGATACAGTGCGAACACTGGATTTCACGCAGGTGAACAAATTGGTAAGAATCAAAATGTGCAAATGGTTTCGCAATACTTGTTGCAGTGCAATGAGAGTGATTCAGACTTCTCTCAATGACGGTGCCTGAGGGGGGAGGAAGAGTGCATGCTTGGCGCAACTCTAGAGGTAGATCAGTCAGGTCCATTTGTTGATGGAAAAGTGGAAGGTAATGATATTACATTCCTAGTGGACACTGGTGCTACCCGTTCTACTGTAAGAGCAGCAGAAATTCCAAACCTACCCCTCTCGGGAGAAACTATCCAAGTTGTAGGAGTCTCCAATAAGCATATCAAAACCCCAATAACAAAGCCAATAGAAGTTCATATTGGAAGATTCAGAGACATGCATCGGTTCGTGGTATGTGATACGAGTCCGGTAAACCTTTTAGGGAGAGATTTACTGTGCAAGATTAATTGCACTATTTATTGTACACCAGACGGTATTGCTTTCCAAACTCCAGATGAGGATGTTGCGTTTAAAATGATGTTAGGGAAGCAAGGGACAGAAGTGGATGAATTGTTTTCACTTCTTACGAAAGAAGATTTGCCTGCAGAGTTGAGAAATACAGTAAGATCTGATGTATGGGACTTCTCAGGAAAAGAGATTGGTCTGATGAAAGTTGTGGATCCTATTCATGTTGCGGTGAAACCGGGTGCAACATTTCCAAACACACCTCAGTATAAAATGAGTCCTGAGATAACAGCAGGAGTTATTCCTGTGATTGACCAAATGATTGAGCAAGGTATTTTAAGAGAAATACTAAGCAGTCCTTGTAATTCGCCTATTATGGGATTTAAAAAGCCAAGTGGAAAATATAGGATAGTACAAGATTTACGAAAAATAAATAAGATTGTAGTACCCTGTTGTCCAATAATGCCAAATCCAGCAGTGATTCTATATCAAATTCCCTGTGATGCAGAATGGTATACAGTAATTGATCTGTGTCAAGCATTTTTCTCGATTCCCTTACATCCGGATAGCCAGTATTTGTCTGCGTTCTGGTTCGGAGACCGTGTTTTGACATGGTGCTGAGTTCCCCAAGGGTACACAGAGAGTCCATCGATTTTTAGTCAGATTTTGAAAAAATGTCTGGAGACTTTGATTATGCCAGAAAAATCAGTTTTGGTTCAGTATATTGATGACATACTGGTGGCTTCAAAAACACGAGAGGCATGTGTGACAAATACAATTGCCTTACTGAATCATCTGGCAGAAGGGGGACACAAAGTGTCACCAGCAAAATTACAATTTTGTAAACAGGAGGTCCAATATTTGGGACACAAAATAGAGAAAGGAGTCAGAAAGGTGACACCAGAAAGGATCAATGTGATTCAACAAATGAGCCCTCCTAAAACTCAGAAGGAAGTGCAAATGTTTTTGGGAATGGTTGGATCCTGCAGACAGTGGATCAGTGGCTTTTCACTGATTGCAAAGCCTCTACAGAGGTTGACACATAAAGATGTGACTGATCCGATTGAATTGGATGATGAAAGCATGAAAGCTTTTTTTGTTACGAGACAGTCTTTGTCGAGCACCTGCATTGGGAATGCCAGATTATACAAAGGATTTTGCGTTGTACTATTGTGAGAGAGATGGGTGTGCACTTTCAGTTTTAACTCAGAGACATGGAATGGCACGACGTCCAGTGGCATATTTTTCTGCTACTTTGGATTCAGTGGCTGCAGCGTTACCAGGTTGTTTGAAAGCAGTAGCTGCTACTTATGTGAGCTTGGAACAAAGTGAAGCGATTGTGATGGGACATTCAGTTAAAGTATATGTGCCACACTCTGTTGAGATTCTTTTGACAAGAACAAGTACACAGCACATGACCTATAGTCGGCTGACTAGGTATGAAAGAGTAATATTAGGTGCTGAAAATGTGCCTGTGGTGAGATGTACGACAATAAATCCAGCAACATTGTTGACTAGTCCATTTTGTGAGGAAGTGAAAGATGAAGCAGATCACGATTGTTTGGATGTGACAGATTTGTGCACAAAACCAAGGCCAGATATTAAGGATTCCCCGCTAGAGGAATCAGATTTTGTGATGTTTGTTGATGGATCTTGTCTGAGAAATGAAAAAGGTGTATTGAGTTCTGCCTATGCAGTATGTACAGTGGCTGCGGTTCTGGAAGCATCCTGTCTAAAAGGGGTAAATTCTGCACAAATTGCTGATCTCATAGCTCTGATTAGAGCATGCAAAACTGGCAAAAATTTGAAAGTAACCATATTTACTGACAGTCAATATGGTTTTGGGGTGGTTCACTATTTCGGACAGTTATGGATGCAAAGGGGATTTCTGACTTCTTCAGGTTCTCCTATCAGAAATAGCAAAAATGTGAAAGATTTATTGGATGCTTTGCAATTGCCAAAGAAAATTGCGGTGGTCAAATGTTCTGCATATAAGTCAGGAAATGATGATGTGACAAGCGGCAACAGATACGCTGATCAAGTAGAGCGTTTCTGTGCACAAAATTCAATTGCGATAAACAGAGGGGTGGAGAAGAAAAATGCTAATTGCCACCTGATGTTTTCCTCCTGGGAAACTTGGGATGAGATTAGACAGTTACAAGAAGAGGCAAATGAGGAGGAAAAATAAATTTGGAATTAATCAGGCTGCAAGAAGAGAGCAGAAGATGAAATTTGGGTGTATATAGACGAAAGACCAGTTATGCCAGAATCTTTACTATCCCAAATGGCAAGGGTATACCATGGAATTGCACATGTTGGAAGAGATGCAATGATTAGGCTCTTCAAGCAGTCATGGTACAACCCAAAATTCAGAGTCACTGCAGAGAGTTTATGCCAAAGGTGTGTTATATGTCAGCAGCAAAATCCAGGCAGAAAGACAGCTGTGAGTTGAGGTCGAATTGGAAAGGCTATTACACAAAAGACCAAGGCAGAGCTGCCAAATTGCGAATGCACATCTACACACTTCGTCCGTTGGAAAGTAGCTTGCAATTTATGGTACTCTGTGGTGCTCTCCAAGCACTGAGTCTCCCTCCACCTTTAGGAGACCAAACCAACTCTCTGGAAGAAAAAATCCCCTTTGAGTTTCACAAATACATTGCACAAATGCCGAGGCACATCAAAAATCTGTCCAAATCCGTAAGGTAGGCATTAACAATTATGGTAAATAGAGGAAGTCCATAAGTCAATCTTTTTTTCCTTCTGTATATCCTTTATTTCATTTCAGAATCCCATTACACAAGAAACACTGGCAGCCGACACGTGTGTCATCCGAAAGGACTTTTTCAAGGCTGCAAATAATTTAACTACACATTAAAAAGGTTTGTGATATAAAAATACAAACTACAAATGTTAAAAAGGTTCATTGGCAAATAAGCCAAAAATATTGGACTTGTGTCCATCTGCTACCAAAAAAGACTAAGGGGCCGATTCCGATTCGGGCCGGAAAACATACCGACCGACTCGGTACGGGAATATAGTCCGACCGACACGTACCGGCGCTGCCCGACCTGCGTAGTACGATGAAATGCATGTGAATCACGACCGACTCGTACGGAACACAAGCCGAATGACCGAACCGCACAGAAACAAGCTATCCGGCCGGGAAACCACGCGAATCGAACCGACCGACACACAGCAGGAATGAACCCGACCGAAACGTACCCGCGAAATCCGACCCGCGCAGTACGATGCAATGTGTGTAAAACCAGACCGAGTCGCACGGAGCCCAAGCCGTACGACCGACACGCATACAAAACCCAGCCGAAGCAACCCAATACTCTGCGACCGACGCGTATGCCGCACATGAAACCTAGCAGAAACACAGCGTGAACGACTCGGAGAAGCTCGCACGAGACAACTGTAGCGTCCTACTCGGTCAGAAGAACGTCTCCTACATGCACAAAAAGTACAAAGGGAAAAATACAAAAAAAAGGGCCAAACAAGCAATTACAAAGCCAATAAATACTGGGGGGGGGGAAACATGGAACAAAGACAAACCCACAACTCCACCCATATAAAGGCCACAAATCCCTACCATGATCCTTTGCAAATTCAACTGACCTGCCAGCACAGAACACCATCAGACAGCAACCACAGACACATTCACAGCTCATCCATCACACAAGCCACACACCATTAGCACCACAACAAATAGCACCCTCACATACACCCAGCAAAACCGACACTCACACACCCTCACTTGCACACACACACACATCAATCACCACCACCACCCATCACCATGCCCCCAAAGAAGAATCCAAAGTTCCTAGACAGTGAATTGGAAGTCCTGGTACATGAGATCCTCAGGGTAGAGCCACAGTTATTTGGTACATTGGTCCAACAGACCCCCATGTCGCAGAAAGCCAAGATGTGGGAGAGGATCGTTGACAGGGTGAACGCACAATCACCATGTTTGCGCACAAAGGAAGACATCCAGAACAGGTGGTATGATGTGCGCAGGAGGGTCAAGGACCTACTAAAGAAGGATTACATCTTGAGTCAGCGCACCGGCAGTGGCCCTCCTGCCAAACCACTATACCTCAGGCCCTGGGAAGAGAAGGTGCGGGCCATCCTACCACCAGTGAGCGTATATGGACTATCAAACATCCCAGAGCCTGGTGAGTACACAACTAATATACCCAATATTGTGTGACAATACACACACATCACTGTCAAGGGATAGTCAAACCATGCACCCTTAGCAAATCCACAGCAACCAAAAGATAATCATCCCAAGATGTGTATGTTAGTCAGAGAAACACAATACCTGCCATCTCATAGTGATATGTAACTGTGTCATGACATGTACAAACCTAACAACAAATAGAGCAAGGCAGTGGCACAAATATAACAAACAAACACAGTCAGATATGTTGCCACCACTAGAACACCACCTCACAGGGAAGCTCACTGAAAGGAAGGAATTCTGTGTATGCTGGTGAAGTCAGTGTAGCCAATAGCATGATGGGAGTTGTAGTCACAGATATTGGTCACCCTCACAATTGGCCCATCAACACCACCCTGAACCATGCTCACATCACAGGGAGTGAAAAAGAACTGACAAGATGGCTGACACTGGGTACTGCTGTGGGGAGCACAAGGCCGTGCTGGGAACTGGGCAACAACCAACAGCAGGACACCACTGACTGACATCCTGAAAGCCAAATTGCACTCCCTGCAATGGAAGCATGTTCCATGGTGGGATATCTGGCTGGGTGGGAAGGAGGACTGACAGCTCTGACCATAGTTACCAGCAGCTATACTCACACACCCCCTTAACACAAACTCCACACAACTCACCTGGGAGAATGCATTGCCTCACACTCTAATTAAATATCCCACAAAGAACTACCACACTGGGTTATGCTGTGTGAAGCACAGGGACACTTTTGGGACTTGTAGCCAACCAAACGCCAGGACAACACTCTCAGCCATCCTGTCAGCACAGGCACACTACCCCACAGGGAAGCAGAGTCAAAAGGAAGGAAGTATGGGCATGCTGGGAAGGGGGTGTAGGAAATAGCATGATGGGAGTGGTAGTCACAGCTCAACATCCCCCACCCACATGGCCCAGCAAGCTCACACTGAAGCATGCACACCTCACAGGGAGTGGAAAACAACTGACAAGATGGCTGAAACTGGGTACTGCTGTGTGGAGCAAAAGGCCCTGCTGGGAACTGGGCACCAACAAACAACAGGACCAAACTGTCAGCCATCTTGCCATTGCTGTCACACTCACACACAGTGAAGTCCACTCAAAAGGAAGGAAGTATGGGCATGCTGGGAAGGGGGGTGTAGGCAATAGCATGATGGGAGTTGTAGTCACAGATATTGGTCACCCTCACAATTGGCCCATCAACTCCACTCTGAACCATGCTCACATCACAGGGAGTGGAAAAGAACTGACAAGATGGCTGAAACTGGGTACTGCTGTGTGGAGCACAAGGCCCTGCTGGGAACTGGGCACCAACAAACAACAGGACCACACTGTCAGCCATCTTGCCATTGCTGTCACACTCACACACAGTGAAGTCCACTCAAAAGGAAGGAAGTATGGGCATGCTGGGAAGGGGGGTGTAGGCAATAGCATGATGGGAGTTGTAGTCACAGATATTGGTCACCCTCACAATTGGCCCATCAACACCACTCTGAACCATGCTCACATCACAGGGAGTGGAAAAGAACTGACAAGATGGCTGAAACTGGGTACTGCTGTGTGGAGCACAAGGCCCTGCTGGAAACTGGGCACCAACAAACAACAGGATCACACTGTCAGCCATCTTGCCATTGCTGTCACACTCACACACAGTGAAGTCCACTCAAAAGGAAGGAAGTATGGGCATGCTGGGAAGGGGGGTGTAGGCAATAGCATGATGGGAGTGGTAGTCACAGATATTGGTCACCCTCACAATTGGCCCATCAACACCACTCTGAACCATGCTCACATCACAGGGAGTTGAAAAGAACTGACAAGATGGCTGACACTGGGTACTGCTGTGGGGAGCACAAGGCCCTGCTGGGAACTGTGCAACTACCAACAGCAGGACACCACTGACTGACATCCTGAAAGCCAACTTGCACTCACTGCAATGGAAGCACGTTCCATGGTGGGATATCTGGCTGGGTGGGAAGGAGGACTGACAGCTCTGACCATAGTTACCAGCAGCTTTACTCACACACCCCCTTAACACAAACTCCACACAACTCACCTGGGAGAATGCATTGCCTCACACTCTAATTAAATATCCCACAAAGAACTACCACACTGGGTTATGCTGTGTGAAGCACAGGGACCCTTATGGGACTTGTAGCCAAACAAACGCAAGGACAACACTGTCAGCCATCCTGTCAGCACAGGCACACTACCCCACAGGGAAGCAGAGTCAAAAGGAAGGAAGTATGGGCATGCTGGGAAGGGGGGTGTAGGCAATAGCATGATGGGAGTGGTAGTCACAGCTCAACATCCCCCACCCACATGGCCCAGCAAGCTCACACTGAAGCATGCACACCTCACAGGGAGTGAAAAGCCACTTCTAAGATGTCTGACAATGGTCCTCTGTCGTGGGGAGTACCAGGCCCTGCTGGGAACTGGGCACCAACCAACAGCAGGACACCACTGACTGACATCCTGAGAGTCAACCTGAACCCACTGCAAGGGTGGCATGCTTCATGGTGGGATAACTGGGCTGAGGGGAGAAGGAGGGCCGGATGTCCACCAAATACAACCAATGCTGGCCATGCACACACCTCAACATTCACATTGAAATGCCTCAGGTTTGCAGGACAATGTGCTACACCAATATCAACCTCTTACTGTGACAACTTAGGACAATGCAATGTACAAGCCCGCATCCAGAGGTACAGTCACAACAGTCAGGTGTGTGAACCATTGATGCCTGTAGAAACATAACATACATTGTGTGTCTCTTCCAAAAACAGGTGATGATGGGGACACAGCAGCAGACGATGAGGAGTTCCTGTCCCAGGCTCCGGGGGACACTGAGCGCACTGGTGTGGAACAGCCTCTGCCCTCCTCGGATCGCGAAGACCTACCTGGCCCCTCCGGTATGAGTCATCATGCAGCACCAGCAGGACCAACATCTGCACCCCCTGCACCCATCCCTCCAACAACTGCCAACACACAGACCACCCCCGCCGACACGGACAGACCAAGGACCACCGATGACAACAGCACAGGGACCCCGGCCCAACGTCGAGCAACGGACAACGACCCCAGTAACAACCCCCAAGGGGGCCTAGGGTCACCTGTGCATGCCACCGCAGGTCCCGCACGTGTCGCCAGGGGTGGTGGGAGGGGTGGTAGAAATAGGTCGCTGTTTGCAGAGGGGTCTGGACTGCATGATGACCCACAACTGGTACGCATTGCTGATGCGTACCAGAATAGCACAGGAGAGGTCAACCAGGTAGTGGGGATCCTCAAGGACATTCAACAGCAGCAGGCTGCCCATCATGCCCGCTTGGACTCACACATGTCCCGTGTGGAGACACACATGTCCCGTGTGGAGACACACATGTCTGGCATGGAGTCCAAGTGGGACACATTGGAAGAACTGACAGCGGTGCATAGGGACATATTGACATGCCTCCACCAGATTAGCACCAACATGGCCACACCTCCCTGTGTGCCCACAACATCTGGTGCTGCATCAACTGCAACTGCCACAGGGAGGGAGGAGGACTCTGGCGGAGAGTCCCCTGCACTGCAGCAGCCTGCACGTGAGGGTCCCCCCCAAAGAAGAGGGGTCGTCCGAGGAAGGAAAACTGAGAGGCTGATGGCCATGTACATCCCCCAGGAACCCAACACCTGTTCTGGAAATTCTCCTTTGTGTGCAAACTGTTCACCCTGTTGAATGCAACCCAAATCTCCCACATGACATGGGGAGTTTAAGTTGGACCAATGTATCAGATGACTGTTGACTTTACTCAGGACATTTCTGCTACCAAGACTTCCAACTCATCTGGGAACTTTGGATTACAATCCCAATGTACAGCACCCACCATCCTGTGCACTATACTCACACATGTATGTAAATAAACTCACTAATACACCATACTTGCCTCTGTTGTGATTCCAACGTGGTTTCTGTCATGGAGATGATGATCTGCTAAATGACACTGTGCATGCTAACTGCTACAGCAAGTACAACACCGTCATGTGAGTCATGGCGACGTGACACATATGAGGGAGACACACCACTAGGGCTACACAACACATACACACCAGGGCCATCAGACTCATCGCCTACACTGATGTTGCCAGGAAATACAGTGGAATGCACAGACAACACACCTATTCAGAGTCTGTGTTAACTAGCCCACAGGTGCAGTAAGCAAATGTCAGTCAGATGTGTGACCACAGACAACGCACATCCCAAAGTGAAGCACAGGTTTATTACACATTTGCAACATGTTGTTTGCACTACAGATGCAAGGTAATCCCACGAGGCAGTGGCCACACAGTCAACAAGTGTAGAAGAAAGAAAGTCCAGGGGTGTGTGGCACATCACCTGTAGGGAAACGACTGCTGCCACCCTGAAAGCTGAATCATGGTGTCGGGGGATCCAAGTTGACCAAACAACTCTGAAAGCACCCTGTGAAGGACATGACACACAGTCAAAAGCACTGAAGAACAGGACAGAACTGCAATACTCATGCCCAATACATGTCACAAGATACCTACACAAAACCAAGTTAGCATGTCAACACTGTTGGGGAGTACAGACTACCTGTAAGGACACATCGCTGCACGCATCCAGTCAAGTAGCACATGGCCACACTCAAACAGCACCAGAGCACCACCCACACATATCATGCAAACTCACATCATTGACATGACATCTCTGGATACTCACATTCAGCTGAAGAAGTTGGTGATGAGCTGTGTGCGGACATCACCCTCATCATCACTGGCATCGTGGCCCAGGCCAGGATCCTGCACAGGTGGCGGATGTTGGTCATCGTCATCCAGGATGAGATGCAACTCCTTCCGCACTGCCAGGTTGTGTAGCATGCAGCAGACAATGACAATCTTGCACACCTTTGCTGGGGCATATGGGAGGGCCCCTCCTGTCTTGTCTAGGCAGCGGAAGCGGCTCTTCAGGAGACCAAATGTCCGCTCAATCACTCTCCTGGTCTGACCATGTGCCTCATTGTAGCGCATCTGGGCTGGTGTCACAGGGTTCCTGAGGGGTGTCAGCAACCACGACATGTTGGGCTATCCGGAGTCACCTACAGACAGACAATTGCACATTAGCTGAGTTGGAAAAGAGGGCGGAATACAACATAGCAGAACACACACAATGGTACAAAGTCAGTACACACCGACAAGCCAGGCACGCTGGTTCTGCATCTGTGACATCCTCCTCGGGATGCGACTACTCCTCATCACGTAGGCATCGTGTGCCGAACCGGGGAAATGGGCACACACATGTGAGATGCTCATATCTGCAAGACATACCACCAGAGCATTGATCGAATGATAATGTTTCCTGTTCCCGTATACCTGCTCATGTGCCTGTGGTGGTACCAAAGCCACATGTGTCCCATCAATGGAGCCAATGACATGTGGCATCCTCCCCAGGGCATAGAAGTCACTCTTGACGTCAGTGAGTTGTTGACGTTTAGGGAAATAGATGTACTGGTTCAGGTATCTCAACATTGCCTCCAAAACATCGCGTAGCACACGGCTGAACATGGTCTGTGACATCCCACCAGCAGACGCCACAGTGTGTTGAAAGGTACCAGTGGCAAAGAAGTGTAGGGCTGCCATCACCTTCACATTGGGGGTCAGCGCTGTAGGGTATGGCCGGCCAGGTTGCAAATGTGGGGCCAACCGCACTGCCAATTCCTCAATCAGCAGCCTGTTGAAGCGGTACCGTTGGATGCAGTCACGTTCCACCATCGTTGCAAGGTCAGGGAATGGTCTATGGACAGCTGGTGCCCTGCAGTGCATAGGTGAAGAAAGAAAGATTGTCAGTCACCCCACATATGTGCCATTGACCATACTCAATATCACATGATACATCATTACGAGACACAAGTACCTGATGTGTGTGCCGTTCTGTATGGACATATATGGCACCTACATGGCCAACATCTAACATCACAGTTCAACATGTGTTGACAACAAGTTCCAGGTTGTGCTATGGGAAATCATTAGGCTGTGTCTCAGTACCCATTTACTGCTGTCACGTTCCAAACACACACCACAGTGACATGTCAGGACAGATGTGCCACAGGCATCACAGCTCATTGACAGGTAGATTCCCAGGGACCCTGTATTGCCACATGGACACTGGCATGACATGGCGTATCATGTACACGTCAGCAAAACAACCATGACTCCCACAGGTAGTGGCCCCTGTTGCCTCTGCAGGACAGACATGGACGTCTGTAACACACACACGCACAACATCAAAGTCCATGCACAAACAACGTGGATGTGGAGACTGTCTCCCATTGTACACATGGAATCAGAGACATCGGAAACACAACATGCACACAGACTGTGGAGGGCCATCACTATTGTGGCAATGGGTCACCCTGTGACGTACATACCTTCCCACATGGGACTCAGGGGGTATGTGACATGACATACACATACACAACCTGGAAATGTGACCATGCCACATGCTCTGAAATGAACAGTTGCACATCACAGTGGTCATGTGCACAACACACAAAGGATTCTGTCCCCATGAACACATGCACAGCCTGGGAGTGGCTGCCCCCAAGTGCCACCCAAAAAACCACATGTTGACCCCCATACACAGAAAAGTTAATGCAGCCTTACATGCCTTAGCATACAGTGTGGACAGGCTGTGGTGTCGTAGGTGTGCCCCTGAGTCCCTGGCAAGTAAATGTGGCTGGCATACATTCACCAGTGACAAGCATGGTGACATATGCGAGTGACTTGTACAGGGACGCGTCGTACAGCAATGGACCGATCCGCGTGCACGCATTGGCCATTGCATATGATGTGAGCGGATACGCGTTGTACAGCAATGGACCGATCGGTGCGCACGCATTGGCCATTGCATATGATGTGAGCGGGTACGCGTTGTACAGCAATGGACCGATCGGTGCGCACGCATTGGCCATTGCATATGATGTGAGCGGGTACGCGTTGTACAGCAATGGACCGATCGGTACGCACGCATTGGACATTGCATTTGATGTGAACTGGTACGCGTCGTACAGCAATGGACCGATCCGTGTGCACGCATTGGCCATTGCATATGATGTGAGCGGATACGCGTCGTACAGCAATGGACCGATCGGTGCGCACGCATTGGCCATTGCATATGATGTGAGCGGATACGCGTTGTACAGCAATGGACCGATCGGTGCGCACGCATTGGCCATTGCATATGATGTGAGCGGGTACGCGTTGTACAGCAATGGACCGATCGGTGCGCACGCATTGGCCATTGCATATGATGTGAGCGGGTACGCATTGCTTTTGAAATACGCGTTGTACAGCAATGGACCGATCGGTGCGCACGCATTGGCCATTGCATATGATGTGAGCGGGTACGCATTGTTTTTTGAAATACGCGTTGTACAGCAATGGACCGATCGGTGCGCACGCATTGGCCATTGCATATGATGTGAACGGGTACGCGTTGTACAGCAATGGACTGATCGGTGCGCACGCATTGGACATTGCATTTGATGTGAACGGGTACGCATTGTTTTTTGAAATACGCGTTGTACAGCAATGGTCCGATCAGTGCGCACGCATTGGCTAGGGCCTGGCATTGCAACGGACGCGGTTTCGAAGCTTTAACGAGTCTGATGCAGTGAATTCAGTTGGCCAGCCACAACAATGTTGCAAATTCATGGGTGTCATAAAGTTTAACTTTTGAAGGATGCTGTGGGCGTGTATAAGTGGTGCAATTCCATGGATTGGCCAGATTCAGAAGATGCAAACGACTTGGACCTATCACTTTGGACACATGGGACAGTATCTGCCTCTGCAGCACACATATAATGCTGGCTGTTCCCCTGAGAGCTCACTTGCCTGCACTACATGCTCCAGGACGACATCTGCCACCAACACTGCTGCTGTCTCTGCATCCTCTGGCTACTGCAATGGCACGTACTGTGGAGAGAGCCCCAGCCTTCAGCGCTGAGGAGAAGCAGGCCCTGCTGGACAGCCTCCTTCCACAGTACAGCAAGCTGTATGGGAAACCAGGGGAGCAGGTGAGTGTGCTGTCCACTGCCTTACTAAATGTGCATGTTGTCTGACTAGCAAGACTTCCAGTGTGCACACCACTGGCTAGCATGCTCACTGAGTAGTTCTCACCTCCCAAAGTGTGTAGTTACATGCACTGAACAGGTATAGTGCAGTAACAGTGCATTCCAACAAGGTTTTACTTCCCAGGCAATGATACCATTTAGTAACTGCTGGTAAACTGTTCATAGCCATAGTTGCACTGCCTGTGTACATCATGTGCCCCTGTGATTGAGACATGTATATCCAACTGTGTGATGCACGGATATGTTGCATGTGTAGTAATGGCCTTTTTCACTTTGTCATCCTCACAGGTTGATGCCCACCAGAAGCAGGAGATCTGGCTGACCATCGTCTGGGCAGTACGATCAGCGGGGGACTACAAGCGCCGGATCCGCAACTGCCAGAAGAGGTGGCAGGACCTTCGGGGCTGGACCCGGAGGATCGCAAGGGTCCAGCTGAAGCTGTCGCCTCCTCGCAGGAGGGGCGGACACCGGACCCTGACCCCCCACATGCTCCGGATCCTGGCGGTGGTCTTCCCTGACCTGGATGGGCAGCTGAAGGCCAGACAGCAGCAAGGAGGGGGTGAGTCCATGACTGCACTGTGAACTTTGTCTGACATGCTATGTGCCCTCCTCTGGCCTGGTTAAACCTCCACAGTACATCAGTCTTGTGGTCCAGGACCCATGTCCCTCAATTGTGACATGCCCACTCCTCATCTGATACCCAGGTGTGGCCCTTACAGTATGGAAATTGTGTCACTTGGGTACTGTGTCCTTGCATTTTGCTTAGCTCAGGGTGGGGGACGGCATTTGTTACCGTACCTTTGTGGTGGGCTTCATGGGTGGGTCAATTGCTTACACAATGCCTGAGTTCTGACATGTAATCTGCGTGTAACTTTGATATGTGTTCCAATTGCTGATCTGACTCACCACATGTGCCTGGGGTATTTGGCACACCCCCATGCTGCGGGTGGGAACAATGTTTGGGCCTCAGGAGTATGTATATCAAGTGTGTCACACATGCTTAGCCACATGCCTACTGTCCAGGGCTCATCCCTCTTTCATGTGGAGCAGGACAGTCATGCCTACTCCAGGACATACAATACACACTGTACTCCCACTCCCGTGTATCAGCTGACACGTTGTGCTCAGTGAAATGTTCCCTCAGGTGTCTGCCTCTATGTCATTGTGCTGTGGCTTCGTTGTCAGGACTACTGGGGTGTTTATCGGGTAGGGCTCAGCATGCCATCTGAGATGTGACCATGAAAGACGATACTTGGGTGACATATGTGTTTGATCACTTGACTGTGCAGACTGGTGCATGCAACTGAGAAGTTCAGGCAGCTGTTTTTCATTCACAGCAGACTGTGAGGTGCTCAGGTTCAGAGAGTTGTGTTTCATGTCTCCCATATGTCCAATTGGTATGACGTGGACAAATAAGAGTTCAGATGATGTGGTGTGGGGGGGATGGACATGTGCACTTGTCAGCTACAGAACTTGCATTCCCCATGACCTAGGATTGTGACACAGTGCAGACTGTTGTTGGCTGGCTGCCCTGCCCATGTGACTGGAGACAGTGATGTATGACTTTGCAGGCATGCATGTGCCATGGCATTAAACTTCCTAAGAGTGATCCTGCAGGGGAGTGACATGTGCAACATGCACCCCATTGTGGCATTGACTATGAGGACATGGGTGCATCATGGTGTCTGGTGCTGGTATGCATCACATGCATTTCAAATTAGACTCTGGCCATCCCTTTATCCGGACACCTGTACTGACTCAGTGGCAAGAGATGTGATGTGTGCATGTTCACATACTTCACCGTGTTCCCTGTAATGTCCAACAACTGGGTAGGTGGTGCATGTGTCCATACTGGGGTATTACCATCCGGCAGGCACCAGACAGATGGGTGCAAGCTGTTTGAGGGTAAATGGGTGGTCACACCCTTCTGCTTACCGGCTCATGAGAGCACGACCCGCACTTTGCTCGCTCACTTGAAAAGAAGGAACAACGGTGTGAAATACAGTGGCACTTTGTTAAGCAATTCAGTAACACCGAGAACTGTTCATTTAATGCTGCTCGTCAACACATGAGCAGGATGAAAATTAAAGCATCAACAATATTACTAATCATATTTTAAGTGAAGCACAAAGATCTATGTAACTATCTATCAGTGAGCTACAGCCTATGGGGCAAGTCTTAAAAGAGGGATCATGAATAGGCAAGCGCCTAGAAGGCAAATCTTAAATAAGAGAGCAAGAACCATCCAAGGCTACACAGTTTAAGCTAGGATAAATGCAATGAATTGGGTGTGGGTGAGCTAAATTAGAGAGGCTGACAAAGCCAAAAGGCTAGCAATCAGAAAAGAGCATTACCACCTTGAGAGTAGAAGTTCTAGGCCCAAGATCAGGAGAACGGCCGACCGGGAACCCTCCCCATGCAATGCACTGGTATGAAGAGTTCAGGGCGTGGACATGGGTGCAAACCTTTATATGGCTTAATGCAGAACTCCTACCCACAGTTGACGTGGGTCCTGACGTGGGTCCTTGACCACACGCTTACAGTAACTGTGGAAAGTTTTTTGAAGAACAGAGAAGTGGTATCAAGGTGAAAACAGGGGCTTTTAGCAGGTGGTCGGTGCTCTTGACCACAAACATAAGAAAAAGATAACTTTTACCATAAGATGCTCAGAAATTGAGAATTTTTTATATTATTTCTCTGTCACGTAGCCGCCTTTTCAGTTTCAGTGGAGCAAGCGTGGAAAGTTTCATAAGTTAAAATTTTGCAAACATTGCTTGTGAAAGAGCAAGCTGTACCAGCAGAGTGTCACATACGTGTGGGCTAACCTTATTCTTGTGACTGTGGATATTTACAAGGGGGGGGCTGGTGCCGCGGTGGATGGCACAGGTCCCTGCTGTCAGGTCAGAAAGGCCTACAAGATTTGTTGTATTAAAAAATGATAGCATGAGGCAGTGGCCTCTTGGGCCTACATGTGTGTGTGCATCTAAGGAGGTGGGTTTGGGCCTAAGTGTATGTATCTAAGGGGGTGTGGACCACTGTGAGGGCTTGGGCCTAAGTGTATGTATCTAAGGGGGTGGACCACTGTGACAGGTACTAAAAGGCTAAAAGAAAAATGGACAGCTTAGGTCATCTATCAGGGCCTGACTGGTGGGGCCTATATGGGAGTGCCATGTTTCATGGGCAGAGCAGAAAGGTACATAGGTCTGTGTTATATGGTAGAACAGAACCCTACTACAAAGGCCAGGAGGGGTGTGAGTGCCATGGTTGACCATCAGACTGACAATTGGCTTCTCCTAATCTGTGTGAGCACTTTTGGCAATGTTCAACTAAGGATGCCAGGGCTTGCTCTGTAATGTGCTGTACTTACAATGGTGTGTGCGGTCAGTGCAGGTGACTGATGTTTGTCTGTTTCCCTAATTGTTTGCAGATACATCCACGGCCACAGGAGGGGACAGCTCCACGGACCAGGAGGGGCTGCAGAGCCAGACAGGGTCAGCAGCCGATGAGTGGTCGGAGGGACCCAGTGGCACGGAGGGCGAGGGGAGCACACCGAGGAGTCCTCAGCACCATCCACCTCAGCTGAGGACCACAGCAGCTCGGAGGATGACTCCCTTGTGGAGGCGGGTGTCAGCAGCCACCACACCCCAGCAAGTATGGCTGGCCCCGCCACCACCACCACCACCACCACCGCCCTCCCATCGGCTCCCATTCCAGAGGTCCGTGGAGGCTCCCGTGTTCGGGAGCGTGTCTCCTTCGTGCCAGGCACCGCACCCCTGCCCCTGTGTCCCCTGCTGCCCTGAGTGAGGAGTCTGTGTACTTACTTCGCTAGCTCCATGTAGGGCAGACAGCTATGCTGAGTGTCCTCCATGCACACACCACTCTGTTGGAGACAGCTGGTGTCGTTCATGGAGGGCATCTCATCTGGCATGTCTGCCCTACAGAGGAGCAATAAGTCCATGGACTCCTCCCCTGACGGCAGCAGTGTCCCTCCTCCAACAGTCCCTCACCCCTCCTACCTCTGCCCCATCCACACTTCCTGGCACCCTACCTGTCCCAAGCACATGCACACCTGCACAAACACCCAAACACACAGACACAAGCAGCACAGAAACACCCAAAACAAAGGCAAAACGTGCACGCAAGCATCCTCAGGGGACTGATACCACACCCACAGGGGATGGGGAACAGACACACACACAGGCATCCACAGTCACTCCGCAGTCCTCCAAATCCTCTCCCCCAAGACCCCTTCCCTTGCCTCACCTGCAACCCCACCTAAACAGCAGCTCTTCCTCTGTGACCTCGGCCTCTTCCCCTCCGATCCAGCTGATCCAGCATACAGGGGGAAGAGGAAGTCCACCCACACAGAGGGGAGTGCCCCTCACCCCCGGACACTCTCCTCCAGGCACAGACAAACTAAGGCCCCCACACGCAAGTCCCCCCGGACCCGGAAGAGCAAGACCCCGCCACCGCCCTGCAGCTCAACCACACAGTCTCCTTCCTCCATCCCTCAGGCCCCCACAACACTGATTCCCCACCACACCCTGCCCCAGGTTCTCCCACCCACAGATACACCATCCCCAAAATGATCCGGCCTTCTCCCCCTACCACTTGCTCTTCAAGCCTCACACCCCCCGCTGCACATGTTTGTGCCACTGGTGTGGAGACCGTGTCCTCCCCTCTGTCCTGCCCACCTTACCTGAACCCCATTCTACTCCCCTGGAGATAGGCACTGCAGTGGAGTCCACTACCACCCCGTCTGACTTGGGCACTGCAGTGGGGAACCTGTCCACTCCATCTGGCCAGACCACTGCAGTCGTGCCGGCACCCACACCATCTGACTCATGCCCCCCAGTTGTGCCAGCACACACCATGTCAGACACCTCCACTGCAGTTGTCAGTGACTCTCCAGCACCAGCCACCCCTTCCCTGCCTCCTTCTGGTGATCCCTGATCCTGTCCCTGCGGTGCCTGGCCTGCCCCCCGTATGCCCCTCCGAGGGGAATGTCCCTGGTCCGTATCAGTGCAGGCAAGCAAAGGGTGACATCTGCCACTGTCACCCTGTTCGGACTTAACTGTTGGACTGGCCATTGGCCTTTGTCTTTTTACTGGACATTTCTATTTCACACACATATGCTGAATAAAGCTCCTTTCTGTTCTCTGGTGGTTTTGCTTCAGATGTACATCAATCAATCAATCATGTCACTTATAAAGCGCACTACATACCCACGAGGGTCTCAAGGCGCTGGGGGAAGAGGGGGGTGGTGCTGCTACTGATCGAAGAGCCAGGTCTTGAGGAGTCTTCTGAAGGCCAGTAGGTCTTGGGTCTGCCGAAGGTTGGTGGGGAGGGTGTTCCAGGTCTTGGCGGCGAGGTGGGAGAAGGATCTGCCGCCGGCGGTCGTTTTCCGGATGCGGGGGACTGTGGCGAGGGCGAGGCTGGTGGAGCGGAGCTGGCGGGTGGGGGTGTAGAAGCTGAGTCGTCTGTTGAGGTAGGCTGGTCCGGAGTTGTGGACTGCTTTGTGTGCGTGGGTGAGGAGCTTGAAGGTTATCCTCTTGTTGACAGGGAGCCAGTGCAGGTCTCTCAGGTGGGGTGTGATGTGGCTGCGTCGGGGGATGTCGAGGATAAGACGTGCAGAGGCGTTCTGGATGCGTTGCAGCCGTCTCAGGAGCTTAGCCGTCGTTCCTGCGTAGAGGGCGTTTCCGTAGTCCAGCCTGCTGGTGATGAGGGCCTGGGTGACTGTTTTTCTTGTTTCGGTGGGGATCCACTTGAAGATCCCTGCGGAGCATTCGGAGGGTGTTGAAGCAGGATGAGGAAACGGCGTTGACCTGCTTAGTCATGGAGAGGGTGGGGTCGAGGATGACCCCTAGGTTGCGTGCGTGGTCTGTGGGTGTCGGGGCTGTTCCCAGTGATGTCGGCCACCAGGAGTCGTCCCAGGCTGACGGGTTGGAGCCAAGGATGAGGACCTCTCTCTTGTCCGAGTTCAGCTTCAGGCGGCTGGTCCTCATCCATTCGGCGACGTTCTTCATTCCTTCGTGGAGGTGGGCTTTGGCGGTGTGAGGGTCTTTGGTGAGGGAGAGGATCAGCTGGGTGTCGTCGGCATAGGAAATGATGTTGAGGTTGTGCTGTCGGGCGACGTGGGCGAGGGGTGCCATGTAGATGTTGAACAGCGTTGGGCTGAGGGAGGAGCCTTGGGGTACGCCGCAGATGATCTTGGTGGCCTTGGATCGGAAGGGGGCGAGGCGGACGCTTTGTGTTCTGCCGGAAAGGAAGGATGTGGTCCAGTCCAGGGCCTTCTCTTGGATCCCGGCGTCGTGAAGGCGTGTTCGTAGTGTGTGGTGGCAGACCGTGTCGAAGGCGGCCGATAGGTCCAGGAGGATGAGGGCTGCTGTTTCTCCGTTCTATCAGGGTCCTGATGTCATCGGTGGCGGCGATGAGGGCGGTTTCGGTGCTGTGGTTGCTGCGGAAGCCGGACTGGGAATGGTCCAGGATGTTGTTCTCCTCGAGGTAGCGGGTCAGTTGTTTGTTGACGATTTTCTCGGTGACATTCGTGGGGAACGGAGCAGAGAGATGGGTCGGAAGTTCTTGAGGTCCTTGGGGTCTGCCTTGGGTTTCTTGAGTAAGGCGGTGATCTCGGCGTGCTTCCAGCTTTCCGGGAAGGTTGCTGTCTCGAAGGAGATGTTGATTATTTTCCAGAGATGGGGCGCGATGGCTGTACTGGCTTTGTTGAAGACGTGGTGAGGGCACGGGTCTAGCGGTGAACCTGAGTGGATGGTGTTCATGATCTCGCTGGTGTCCTCGTCGTTGATGTTGGTCCAGGAGAACAGGCGGTTGGTGGTTGTGGGGGCAGTGGTCTCGGTGGTTGCCGGGGCGGTCGTGGTGTTGAAGCTGTCGTGGATGTCGGCGATTTTGCGGTGGAAGAAGGTGGCCAGTGAGTCGCACAGGTCTCGTGACGGCGGGATGTCGTTGGTGTTGGAGCTGGGGTTGGAGAGTTCCTTCACAATGTTGAAGAGCTCTTTGCTGTTGTGTGCGTTGTTGTCTAGGCGGTCTTTGAGTGAGGCCCTTTTGGCAGATCTGATGAGGTGATGGTGACTGCGGGTGGCGCTCTTGTGGGCGGCGTAGCTGTCCGCTGTCCGTTCGTGGAGCCAGATCTTCTCCAGTTTTCGGCATGTTCGTTTGGAGGCCTGGAGGTCTTCGGTGAACCAGGTGGCTTTCTTGCTGGTGTGGCTGTTGGGCGGATTCTTGAGCGGGGCGAGGGTGTTGGCGCAGTCGTCGATCCGCTGTCTGAGGTTGCGGGTGGCGGTGTCGGGGTCGGAGGGTTCGGCGGGTGGGCTCAGGGCGAGGGTGGTGGTTAGCTGGTCTTCGGTGACTCTGCTCCAGCACGGCGAGGCATTTGTTCGGTGCGGTGGTGCGTGGTGGGCTTCCTGTAGGTGAAGTGGATGCAGTGGTGGTCGGTCCAGTGGGGTTCGCAGGTGTGGTTGAAGGAGACGTGTGGGCTTGCGGAAAAGATGGAGTTCTAGCGTGTGGCCAGCGGCGTGGGTGGGTGTAGTCACGAGCTGTCTGAGTCCGAGGGTGGCGAGGTTGTCGATCAGGGTGGTGGAGTTGGTGTCCTTGTTGTTCTCGAGGTGGAAGTTCAGGTCCCCAAGGAGGATGTAGTCCATGGAGGCGATGGCGTGTGTGCTGACGAAGTCAGCGATGGAATCGCTGAATTGTGGTCGGGGTCCGGGGGGTCTGTAGATGAGGGTTCCTCTGAGGGTGGTGTTGGGATCGGTGTGGATCTGGAAGTGCATGTGTTCGGCGGTGCTGAGGGTGTCGTCGGTGTTTGTTGAGACTCTGAGGGTGTTCCTGTGGACGATGGCGATGCCTCCTCCGACTCCGTTGGTGCGGTCCCTGCAGGTGATCTTGTAGCCGTCCGGGATGGCAATGGCGATGTCGGGGGCTGAAGCGGGATTCAGCCAGGTCTCCGTCAGGAATGCGATGTCTGGGGAGGTTGAGTCGAGAAGGTCCCAGAGTTCGATGGCGTGTTTGCGGGCGGAGCGGGTGTTGAGGAGGATGCATCTGAGGTAGTTGGGTTCTTTCCTGGGCTGTGGTTTGGCGGGGCGGGTGCTGGCGAAGCTGCAGTTCCGGCAGGTGAAGGGCCCTTGGGTGCGCTTCGGGGTGGCCCGGTAGCAGGCGTGATCTTTTCCGGGGTTGAGTGCGTGGAGGGTGCTGGCGTCGTATCGGCGTCTGTTGATGTGGCGGGCGTCCCGGTGCGGACGGGCGCAGACAAGCTTGCCTTAGGCACAGCCGCGCAGCGGCCGCCATAAATGGGGAGGTGGGAGGGAGGAGCAGGGAATGGGGCAGCGAATGGGCAGTGAGGGGGCGGGGCCGCAGGGGCGCAGCGGCGGGAAACAGGCTCGGAAAGGAAAAAAAACGAGCACAATCAGGGCAGCAAGGGGGCACAGAAAGGAAAAAAACGAGCACAATCAGGGCAGCAAGGGGGCACAGAAAGGAAAAAAAAAGAGCACAATCAGGGCAGCAAGGGGGCACAGAAAGGAAAAGAACGAGCACAATCAGGGCAGCAAGGGGCACAGAAAGGAAAAAACGAGCACAATCAGGGCAGCAAGGGGGCACAGAAAGGAAAAACGAGCACAATCAGGGCAGCAAGGGGGCACAGAAAGGAAAAACGAGCACAATCAGGGCAGCAAGGGGGCACAGAAAGGAAAAACGAGCACAATCAGGGCAGCAAGGGGGCACACAGACGGAGTTGTGTGGTGGGGGAGCGACCTACCAGGCAAGGTCAGGGGTCGCTCTCTTCACCACGCAGCGGCCGCCATAAATGGGGAGGTGGGAGGGAGGAGCAGGGAATGGGGCAGCGAATGGGCAGTGAGGGGCGGGCCAGAGGCGCAGCGGCGGGAAACAGGCACGGAAAGGAAAAAACGAGCACAATCAGGGCAGCAAGGTGGCACAGAAAGGAAAAAAACGAGCACAATCAGGGCAGCAAGGGGGCACAGAAAGGAAAAAAACGAGCACAATCAGGGCAGCAAGGGGGCACAGAAAGGAAAAACGAGCACAATCAGGGCAGCAAGGGGGCACAGAAAGGAAAACGAGCACAATCAGGGCAGCAAGGGGGCACAGAAAGGAAAAACGAGCACAATCAGGGCAGCAAGGGGGCACACAGACGGAGCTGTGTGGTGGGGGAGCGACCTACCAGTCAAGGTCAGGGGTCGGTTGATGTTGATGATGCTAACCATGCCCTTGCTGCAGTGATGGTGATTTTTGATATCATGAAAATGAAGTGTTACTGTGCAGGACCCCATGTGGTCCAGGGGGAATGTGTCCTATCTGGGTGTGTAGCCATGTTATCCTTTGCAGCAATATGAGGGTGTCATGTTTTCAATATTTGCCAATGGGATTTCCTACATTTATTTGCAATATCACATCTGTGGCTTACACCCCTGCACATCAGTTGTGCTTGCCATTGTTCAATTTGTCTATTTCCCTGACCGTGTGACCATCTCCACTGGACATGCAAGTTTGGGCATCAATGGGGAAGGACTCATCTGTGTTATCAGTGCAACTTGCTATACATGTGTGTTGGATCTGTGCAGATGATTTCGGTGACACTCCCATGACCAGGCTGATGTGACGAGAGACTTCATTTTGTGCTAATTGTTGACTGAGTGACCAAGTGTACTGCTGACATGATAGAGCCCTGCAGAGACAACGTATGGCACAGCTTTCCTTACACAGGAGTGGAGTCCCCTCATGGCAGTGTGTAATTCCGTGACATTGCCTGAGCCCAGGGTGTGTGTTGTGTGAGCATGTCTGTGTGTGTTCACTTCCATTTTGCAATGCAGGCTGGGATCCCTAGTGATGTTCCTGTTTGTGATGCTTGCTGAGTTGACCTATGTTCCCCCCAAATCTTCGCACTGGGTTCTCTGGGATGTGGGTGCATGGCACATTACTGGTCATCAGGGTGTCATCCATAGGTGTGTTTGCTGTCAGGGCTGAGTTTGTGGGCAAACGCAGATGAGACACAGTCAGGATTCCCCTTGGCACTTGTTGGTTACACAAGCCATGTAATTTACAGTTTGTGTTAGCTTTCAGTGATTGTGACACGTTGTGTGTGTGACTGCTGCCACTCCTCAGGGTCAGAGCTGCAATGTTGGAAGTTGTCTATGTGTGTTCTTTGTGGGTGACCTTGACTTCTTCATTGGTGTGTGACTGTGTCCGGGATCCCATTGATTGTGGTGGATTTCACGTCATGCCCATGTACGGCGTACTGTGCAGTGTGTCAGACATTCACGAGTCTTGTTGACTGGCCATGTGTGATGGGTTTCTGCACCTTAGTTCCCACCACCACCCCTGGGATTGTCATGGGTGCATGTGCAATGTCACCAGTCCATGTGAGCTTCACTGCTGCACATTGGTGGAGATCAAGGTGTGTGGTGTTGAGTGTGTGCAAATGAGAGTTGTTGCACGGCTAGACCCCTACCTCCATGTTGGCCTTGGCTGACAGGCCGTGCTGATTGATTTGTGCTTGTGTAGGTGTGATGGTAGTTTGTTGCTCAGGACACATGACTGTGGTTCACAGTGTGAACGACATCTAGCTTTGTCATCACGGTGGGATTATCATGCAGGCCAGGGTCACCACAATGTGGGGTTCCTGGGGGTAGTGCTGTGGTGGGTCTGTCTCTTGCTGTGTTATTTGCTGTTCCTACAAGCTTGTGTGACATGTGTCATTTGGGCTCCCTCTCATCTAACAATGCCTGATTGCCCACATAGGGGAATCCGATCCATGAGTTACTTTTGTGTGGCACTGTATACACATCTGTGTAATTGTGATTCAGGCCTCCTCATGTGTTGTGTGGTTGCCTGGGGACACTGGCACACCCCCCCCATCACCTGTTGTGTTTGATATGCAGAGTGAGGCTGCCTGTTTGTGTTTGTGCATCTGCACCACTGCATTAGCATATCTTTAGTGTGCCATTGGCTGTATGTTGTTTGGTGGGTTTCCCCTGCTGTCCCTGGGACTCCTAGGTCATCAGTCAGCACAATGATCATGGTTTGTATGTCCCATTGCTGCCATGGTATGGTATTTGTTCACCTGACATCTACAGTCTCCACAGGATATCTACATTTGTGTGTCCATTGGTGCAGATATGTGGGGCTGCATTATGATGGTCACTTCTGTCATTGTGTTATTGACGAATGTTGACAATGTCAGCCCCCATGGGTGATGTTTGTCTGCACATGGCCAAAGGTATATCTTATTTGCACTGCACTGTTTGCCTCACCCAATGTATGTTGCTATGGGACACAAGTACTACTATGCCACAGATGTGTTTGTTGTTGTGTGACCAGGAATCATCCATGCTGTTTGGCATTTGCAGCTTTTCCCATGACAACACTTACATTTTGGTCACTGTGATGATGGGGTTTTAGACCCCATTGCCACAATGTTCAAAATGTGCTTCAGCTATGGACCACACACTTACCTTTTGGTCACTGTGGTGATGGGGGTTTAGACCCCATTGCCACAATGTTCAAAATGTGCCTCAGGTATGGACCCCACACTTACCTTTTGGTCACTGTGGTGATGGGGGTTTAGACCCCATTGCCACAATGTTCAAAATGTGCCTCAGGTATGGACCCCACACTTACCTTTTGGTCACTGTGATGATGGGGGTTTGAACCCCATTGCCACAATGTTCAAAATGTGCTTCAGCTATGGACCCCACACTTACTTTTTGGTCACTGTGATGATGGGGTGTTATACCCCATTGCCACAGTGGTCATGGTCTGCTTGCATTGTGGAGGCCACACACATTTATGTGTGACACATGTGATAGGGGGTCACATTGTGCTCAATGTCATGTTCAGTGTTGTAGGCATTTGACACAGACTACACACGCTTGTCATGGTGATGGTGGGATGTATTTTCAGACATTCCTTATGTTGGAGTATGTTGGTTGTGTCATGCATTTCCCGTCCTATGTGTAGGGGTGGTGTGGGTGGTAGGCATTCATCCCCCTATGAGTGGGGATGGTGGTAGTGGTAGGCATCCATCCCCCTATGAGTGGGGATGGTAGTAGTGACAGGCATCCAGGCCCCCATGAGTAGGGGTGGTGGTAGTGGTAGGCATCCAGGCACCCCTGAGTAGGGGTGGTGGTAGTGGTAGGCATCCATCCCCCTATGAGTGGGGATGGAGGTAGTGGTAGGCATCCATCCCCCTATGAGTGGGGATGGTAGTAGTGACAGGCATCCAGGCCCCCATGAGTAGGGGTGGTGGTAGTGGTAGGCATCCATCCCCCTATGAGTGGGGATGGTGGTAGTGGTAGGCATCCATCCCCCTATGAGTGGGGATGGTAGTAGTGACAGGCATCCAGGCCCCCATGAGTAGGGGTGGTGGTAGTGGTAGGCATCCAGGCCCCCCTGAGTAGGGGTGGTGGTAGTGGTAGGCATCCATCCCCCTATGAGTGGGGATGGTAGTAGTGACAGGCATCCAGGCCCCCCTGAGTAGGGGTGGTGGTAGTGGTAGGCATCCATCCCCCTATGAGTGGGGATGGTAGTAGTGGTAGGCATCCATCCCCCTATGAGTTGGGATGGTAGTAGTGACAGGCATCCTGGCCCCCATGAGTAGGGGTGGTGGTAGTGG
Organism: Calotriton arnoldi; assembly: GCA_963921515.1. Taxonomy (NCBI): domain Eukaryota; kingdom Metazoa; phylum Chordata; class Amphibia; order Caudata; family Salamandridae; genus Calotriton; species Calotriton arnoldi. Next base: position 2,280,810 of record CAWUFW010001784.1, on the reverse strand, counting down.
TAGGCATCCAGGCCCCCCTGAGTAGGGGTGGTGGTAGTGGTAGGCATCCATCCCCCTATGAGTGGGGATGGTAGTAGTGGTAGGCATCCATCCCCCTATGAGTGGGGATGGTAGTAGTGACAGGCATCCAGGCCCCCCTGAGTAGGGGTGGTGGTAGTGGTAGGCATCCATCCCCCTATGAGTGGGGATGGTGGTAGTGGTAGGCATCCATCCCCCTATGAGTGGGGATGGTAGTAGTGACAGGCATCCAGGCCCCCATGAGTAGGGGTGGTGGTAGTGGTAGGCATCCATCCCCCTATGAGTGGGGATGGTAGTAGTGACAGGCATCCAGGCCCCCCATGAGTAGGGGTGGTCTTAGTGGTAGGCATCCATCCCCCTATGAGTGGGGATGGTAGTAGTGACAGGCATCCAGGCCCCCATGAGTAGGGGTGGTGGTAGTGGTAGTCATCCATCCCCCTATGAGTGGGGATGGTAGTAGTGACAGGCATCCAGGCCCCCATGAGTAGGGGTGGTGGTAGTGGTAGGCATCCAGGCCCCCCTGAGTAGGGGTGGTGGTAGTGGTAGGCATCCATCCCCCTATGAGTGGGGATGGTCGTAGTGACAGGCATCCAGGCCCCCCATTAGTAGGGGTGGTGGTAGTGGTAGGCATCCATCCCCCTATGAGTGGGGATGGTAGTAGTGACAGGCATCCAGGCCCCCATGAGTAGGGGTGGTGGTAGTGGTAGGCATCCAGGCACCCCTGAGTAGGGGTGGTGGTAGTGGTAGGCATCCATCCCCCTATGAGTGGGGATGGTGGTAGTGGTAGGCATCCATCCCCCTATGAGTGGGGATGGTAGTAGTGACAGGCATCCAGGCCCCCATGAGTAGGGGTGGTGGTAGTGGTAGGCATCCAGGCCCCCTGAGTAGGGGTGGTGGTAGTGGTAGGCATCCATCCCCCTATGAGTGGGGATGGTAGTAGTGACAGGCATCCAGGCCCCCCTGAGTAGGGGTGGTGGTAGTGGTAGGCGTCTATCCCCCTATGAGTGGGGATGGTAGTAGTGGTAGGCATCCATCCCCCTATGAGTGGGGATGGTAGTAGTGACAGGCATCCAGGCCCCCATGAGTAGGGGTGGTGGTAGTGGTAGGCATCCATCCCCCTATGAGTGGGGATGGTAGTAGTGACAGGCATCCAGGCCCCCATGAGTAGGGGTGGTGGTAGTGGTAGGCATCCAGGCCCCCTGAGTAGGGGTGGTGGTAGTGGTAGGCATCCATCCCCCTATGAGTGGGGATGGTAGTAGTGACAGGCATCCAGGCCCCCTGAGTAGGGGTGGTGGTAGTGGTAGGCATCCATCCCCCTATGAGTGGGGATGGTAGTAGTGGTAGGCATCCATCCCCCTATGAGTGGGGATGGTAGTAGTGACAGGCATCCAGGCCCCCTGAGTAGGGGTGGTGGTAGTGGTAGGCATCCATCCCCCTATGAGTGGGGATGGTAGTAGTGGTAGGCATCCATCCCCCTATGAGTGGGGATGGTAGTAGTGACAGGCATCCAGGCCCCCATGAGTAGGGGTGGTGGTAGTGGTAGGCATCCAGGCCCCCCTGAGTAGGGGTGGTGGTAGTGGTAGGCATCCATCCCCCTATGAGTGGGGATGGTAGTAGTGGTAGGCATCCATACCCCTATGAGTGGGGATGGTAGTAGTGACAGGCATCCAGGCCCCCCTGAGTAGGGGTGGTGGTAGTGGTAGGCATCCATCCCCCTATGAGTGGGGATGGTAGTAGTGACAGGCATCCAGGCCCCCCTGAGTAGGGGTGGTGTTAGTGGTAGGCATCCATCCACCTATGGGTGGGGATGGTAGTAGTGACAGGCATCCAGGCCCCCCTGAGTAGGGGTGGTGGTAGTGGTAGGCATCCAGCACCCTATGGGTGTGTATGGCATTGCTGGTAGCCATCCCGCCCCTATGGTTATGCTGTTGCTAGTGTACGTTATTTCTGCATCCCTATGTGTGTGTGACATATGTTGGGTACGTGTCGTTTCTTTGTGTAGTGGGTGTTTGACTTACCGTCTTCGCCGTACGCATCTGTACCGGTCCCGGTAATAGATGTAGAGTATTGGTAGGACCTGCGCGATGGGATTCATGGTTTGTTCGTCTCGTTCGGGTTTCTCGTGGCTTCGACTCGTACTCGTCACTGGCTTGTTCGTCTCGTAGCCGTGGATCGTCTTGTGGCGCGAATTGGAGCTTATGTGCAGCTCTCCCGGATGCTCTGACGTGCCGGACGTAGCGACGGGTTCGGCGCGTACGGAGTGCGCATCGTACTAGTCTGGCCGGAAGGTGCTGTGTATTTGCTTCCGTGCGACTCGATTCGGCGTTTACGGATCCGGCTCGGGCGGGAAACAGGAGCTGAAATGGGTAAGTACGGCTCGCTCGGAATCTGGGCTGTTATGCGCATCGTACTTGCTCGTTGGGACGACTGTTCGAATCGGTCGGGAAACACGCATTCGGCTGGGTTTTTTTCCGGACGAATAGTGTTAGGTGCGCTTCCGGCCCGAATCGGAATCGACCCCTAAGTCTAGCGCTGTGACACAGAAAAGAAAAATGGAAATTATCCTGCACCCGAGAGAGGGAAGACACTATTGCATATCCATAAGGCTGTATTTCCCAGGAGAGTAGTGATATATTCCCAGTGTTTGTGCTGCCCCAGTAGAGATTTTAAGTATAGAAAAAAATGAGCAAATACATACAAAGTTATACATAGATCCCTATTATAGCGTGACATGTCCATAAAAAATCACGTGAGACCGTTGCAAAGTTGCTTCTAAGAGAATAATTCTAAGGTTCGGTTTTCCAGTCACTTTAGAGAGAGATAGGGGATCTCATTTTAATAATGAGATAATTCGGATGATCTGTGCAGCACTACAGATTGAGCAGAAGCTGCATTGTGCCTATCGACCAGAAGCATCTGGAGTGGTCAAGCAAACTAATGGCACTATCAAATCTCGACTAGGAAAAGTATGTGCATCCACAACACTGAAGTGGCCTGACGCTATACCCCTGGTATTGATGAGTCTTAGAAGTATCCCAGATAAATAGACTGGATTGAGTCCCCATGAAGTGCTAATGGGAAGAGCAATGAGACAAGCGATTGTACCAGCAAACAAACTGATGAATATTTCTGATGATCTAGTGCTTGACTATTGCAAAGGATTGGCTGATCTGGTGCGTTCTGTGTCTCATCAGGTTGGAGAAATTGCAACCACAACACAACCGGATCAAGCACATGATCTGAGTCCAGGAGAGTGGGTTCTTGTCAAGAAAAATGTGAGGAAGTCGTGTTTAGAAGCCAGGTGGCATGGACCTTATCAGATTATTTGACAACAACAGCAGTGAAGTGTGGTGGCTTGCCAAACTGGATCCACGCAAGTCATACCAGAAGAGTCCCAAGTCCACTTGAAAAAGAAGGTGAGCAGCAACTGGTGAATAAAGATAAGAAGCCAGAAGCTGGAGGTTGTGAAGCTAAAGAATCTAGAGTGACAGATTCTGACAAGCTTGATGATGATGAACAACCAAGCTCAAGTCAAGTAGAGTGGGCACCAGCTACTGGGTCTTGTAAGACTGCTGTTCAGCAAGTAGAAAAGGAAGTTACAGAAAATCAAGAGCAAGTTCAACACAGAAAGGGACTAAATAAAAGAATTTGTGAACCAGAAAGAAAAGGTGAAGAAGTGGTTCAAGCTAAGAGAGCAAAAAAGGGTGACAATTGACCAAGTGGAGTAAAAAGACTGAAATACACTCTTGAAAAGAGAAAACCAGAACAAATAAATGAAGTATCAAGTCAAATTGAACAAGAAGAATCAGAAGAAGAATCAGTACGAAAAATGAAGAGAATAAGAGTCCCAAGCAGGAAATACAGAGCTCCTGAATGGACATATGTTATATTGGAGGAAATCGAGAGCACAGAACAAATAGAGAGAAAAGTTGGTACGGATACTGAGCAAATTGATGAAAGCAAATTGAGACCGCCTTAAAAGAGAACAGTGAAAATTAAGGTCCAACAAAATTCAGTGAAAATATTCCGGAAGTTCCAGAAGATTTGAAGAAGACTCTTTTTAAAAAAAAAAAGAAAGAAAGAAAAAGAGGGGGGTAAAGAAGAAGCTTTCTTCTTGAAGTGTAGGATACACTATTTTCTGGTGGTTTTTGGACAAATTTGTCAACATTTTTAGAAAGTTGTTAGGATTTTCTTAGGTTTTTTCTTAGATTTTTATTTTTTTACAGTATACAAAATGGCAGAAGATATAGTGACTGGAAATCAAGAACCTAGGGGCATATTAGCAAGACCCACGTTAAAACTATCGCCGTTTTAGCGGCAGGAAACTGCTGCTAAAACGGCGATAATGGGCTTGCTAATATGCGTTATGGAATTCCAATAGAAGCCCAGGTTAGATGTCCTGCACATCTAACCTGGGCTTCTATTGGAATTCTATAACGCATATTAGCAAGCCCATTATCGCCGTTTTAGCGCCAGTTTCCTGCCGCTAAAACGGCGATAGTTTTAACGTGGGTCTTGCTAATATGCCCCCTAGTTTTAAACGTAGAAGTATCAAAGCTTGCTTATGTAGTGTCTTGCTATTAATGTTAATATGGTTAATATTAACTGTCTTTGTACCTGTTCTAATGGTAACTAGTAACAAGAATAATTCTAATAATGTGATAAGTGAAAGAATGGACCCTGTTACTAAAGAGTCTCCTAAAACTAACAGTGATCAGGCATATGATAGCATTTATCATCATGATAAATCAATTAGTGATTTTTCGTTAAATGTCTTTACAAAATTGCTTTACGAATACGTAGACACACTGGATGTGAGAGATTGTTATGTATGCATGCAATTACCTTCGTCTGTCTCAGAGGGGGTGACTTACCATCACCTTCCTTTAACATATGGCGTATCATGTAGTGTACTAACAAGTCTCTTTTACGTGACGGTGAAGTTACCGTATTATTATTCAAATATGGATTTAGTGTTTTCAGAAATTCCTATTAGAAAAGATATGAATAAGGTGAATAGTAGTAGAAATGCGGGATACATGGGAGAATTTTTCCATATTACACAGACAATAGATATAGTATATGCTCACAGAAATAATCTAACATGTAATTTGCGGGCTGAAGAAAAATAATTCATTAACATGGTTGAAGATAGAAGACAGGATTTTCAAAGGAAAGCTGCTGAACAGAAGTGACATGTCAGTCAGTCATAATAGCTTTATTCGACAAATAGTCATAAAAGCTGAAATACAATACAAAATTTATGACCAAAATATTAAAAACTTTTTTTTAAAATAACTTCCCATGAAGATAGAAGTCCATAAAATATTATAAAAACAGCAATAAAAATGTTTTAAACTGCTCTCAGTGTTATATACATATATACAAAGGAGTCTTTTTACATTAAGACACGAAATTCCATAGACAACTCAACTCTTACCTTACGCTTACTACCTTTAGTATTAAAATAAAAATAAAAGGAGAAACAAACCCCAATTTCATTTAAGCAACTAAAAGAAAAAAGTTAGGCATGTAGTACACATTCATTACAATACAGCAATCGCTTTTGATCTAATGACCCATGCCCAACCTAAAAAGTCACATGTACCACCATGGGCTTTTAGAGAGGGAAATTATAAGAAAGGCGAGACTTACGCTGCAATGTCTCTGGATTGGTATCATAAAGGGAAACTTTGCTTACTTAGACTAAAAACTGACTATAATAATTATTTCATTGATACTAGTGAATGTGAACACACTTTTCTGATTACTTGGGGATGGGGATTAAAAGGTGGAACTGATCCTGTATTTCCAGGAGTATATTATGTGTGTGGTAAGAATGCTTACTATAGGTTGCCAGCACACTGGTATGGTAGTTGTTGCTTTGGGATCGTATTTCCAAAAGTATACCATGTAGATAGAAATAATAAAATCAATTAAATAAAGCTTGGACTAACACGCAAAAAGAGAGCAAGTTTTTCAGAAATAATTGGTGAAATTTTTGGGGCACTGATACCCTCAGTTGGAGTTGTTCTAAATTCGCATAAAATTCGGATATTGTCCACAGTGGTTGATCGTTTATCAACAGACACTGCTGGTGGGTTTTTGATGATTGATACTGAAATGGTTGCAATTAGATCAATGGTTTTGCAAAATCGACTTGCCCTGGATATTTTATTGGCAAAAGAGGGCGGAGTCTGTGGCATGTTGAAAATACAACACTGCTCTACTTATATCCCTGATAAAAGTATAAGTCTTGAGGGATATATAAAGAATATTACAAAATGACATGAAGATTTGACTCAACTGGAGGTTGACGGTGTTTGGGAGAAACTTGGTAAGAGTTTTTCCTCTATAGGTAGATGGTTTTCCACATTTGGGAGTAGTTTATTAGGAAAAATACTAATACCAATTATTTCAATAGCTGTAGTGATTTTGTTTATAATAATGGCATATAAATGTCGTAAGTGTAGATGTGGAAAGAAGGAGATGACAGAAGTAGACAATAAACGTAGAGCTAGGAAAAGAAGGAGAGAAGAAATAGAATTGAGGATATGAGAGGAAATTACTATGAAATGATGAAAGATTTAGATGAGAAAATGGCAAAACGGGAAAGAAGTACAGACCTTTAGAAGAAAATAAAGGTGGTAATTAGTATGATATTAATTCTTGTGATGGCTCAAAAATGCCATCAAAGGGGGAATTGATGGAGCAGGGGTTTGAGAAAATAAAACCTGCTCGGATTAATTCCTCGGTAACATTTACTAACAGTGTGCGGTGAAAATAACATGCAAAAACACGAAAACATGGGGAAATGCTTATGCGCATGCGTACACTAATGCGTGGACTAATGCATGAAAGACTAGGCCGCATTCACGTTCTGCTTGAAAATAAAAATAATAATAATGCTGCTATCTGCACGTTAATGCTTTGTTAGACAGATAACGTGGGATAGTGCAAATGGTGGGCGGTAAAACAGTGAGAATTATATTTCATGAAATTAATAATGCCTGTGTTTTATTCATCGTAGTGATACTTGCATGGGCTACATCGTTGCATGACGAGTTGAGGGTTAATAATAAAAAAAAAAAAGAAAATTAATAAAAGCCGAAAATCGAGCTCTGAGAGAGAATAGAGAAGGCAATGTTGATAACCTTCGAGAATCATTGTATGTCTGCCAAGTAACGGAAGGATGGCCGTGGGACCATGAGCAAATGTACAAATTTCTTCCGCGGAAGCTGCAGAGGCAGACAATAAAAATGTAGATATTTGAAACATGTTACTAGTTGGAGGAAGCGGGTAGTCATGAGACGTGTATTGCGTATTGCTAGAAATGTAAAACAAAGAATGCAGTGAAAACATGGACGTGACTATGGTGGTGTGATAGAACACCCCCTAAACTGACCAATGAGAGACTAAGATTCTGAAAATGTTGCTACAATGGTGGGTTGGACATTAAGGTTTTTAGAGTATAACTGAGGTGTCTGGGGGGTGTTAGATATCTCGTGCCTTTGAAGAAGCTAGAGAGGGGAGATCGTCGCTGTCCGTCGGTTTGCTGTATGCAGACAGAGGCCTACCTGTTTCTTGTTCCTGTCCTACTCTTTGTTCCCTGAACTTTCTTGGGGAACCCCCATCTATTTCCCATGGCCAGGGGGTAGATTATCCACTAAAATACTTAGGTTTGTATAACTAAAATCTGAACTTGCATAATCATTTGCAAATGTATTTTCGTCTCTGAAACTTTTGTCTCTTCATCTATCCACTCCTTCATTGCAATCCGTACATTGTGATTTGAGTTTGATATCTTTTTGCTTTGATAAATGTTCTCTCTCTGTGATTTATGCATTGTTTGCCTTGTAAAACTGTACATGATGAGCATTTACCTTCACATTATTTGCGATAAATATTATTAACTTTATTCCGAGTTTGTGATTTATTTAGTAGTATAGATTGATAGTTTCTAATTATTACCATCAACTTCTCAACTAATGATCCATCGACCAGAGGAAAGAGAGTTGATTACAGGCCTAATTATGTATCTAGTGTGTTAGGACGAGCCTGTAGTTTGTGAACAACTGATTTAACGTAAACTTGAAACAGTGCTACAGGGATTTATGTGTTGGGTGTTTGAGTATGGGCCAGTGATTGTGTTTTATAGTTTATCGATCTCTGATTGGCGCTGGATCAACAGTGGTAAATGCACGCCAGCTAAGAGCTGGAGCAAGTCTGGCACCACATATGGCCATCCACATGTACTGCAACAGCCCCCATACAAAATGAATGGAGGTTGGAGGTATAAACTTAAAATAAAAGCCCATAGGAAATAATGGAAAACTAAAATATATAATATAAAACATATAAATAAATGTAATTTAATTTTAAGAAATCTAAAATAAAACATAATTATTAGTTTATGTTAAAATGTTTTAATAACCTTTTATTATTTGATGCAGCATTGGGCTTTATTAAAATATCATTAATATAATTAAATTACTATAAACTAATTCTAGACATCACTTTTAATATTTTTTAAAACATAAAAATATGTTTTTTATTTTAGGTGGGATTTTATTTTAAGCTATTCTTCAGACAAACCACTTTAATTTATTGTAATATATTCAAAATAATATGATTTTAAATTAAAATGAAGTTAATAGTGCTGTACCATTTTATACTTTTCTACAATTAAAATAAATATATAGAATTAATCTCCAGAGATCTTCATATGGTAAAATAAGGGAAAAGTAAAGTCAATTTATTAAACTTGAGAAAATTAGTAAAAATATTTTTTATGTTGAATATTATGTAAATTAATTTTAGATATATCTATTTTAAATGTAGAAAAAATACATTCTACAGCACTGTTACCTTAATATTAATTTAAAATGTAATTATTTGAAATGTATTAAATGTAATTAGAATTATTTTAAAAATATTTATTTAAAAAATTCCATCTAAAGTAAAATGTTTATAAGTATTTATTACAAACGGTTATGTATAAATTCATAAACAGCCAAAATAAAATAATTTAATTTAACATTTCCAGAAGTTTGCCATCACCTTTGTGCTTTCCATCTTTTGCTACCAGGCACAACCAAATACACTTTAAAGAAAAGAATAACGACAACCAAATCTTGGAAAAACAAAACATTTCCATCAGACCACACATAGACCCCCATACCAAGTCTGGCGAGAATACCATCTCAGTATTCCAGCACCTGGCTGTACTTATACCTTAGGTATCAGTATACTGCAGGATTCCAATTTATTCTTTAAGCAACTCGGAGTTCCCACACATAATTTTTGCATTATCAGCCCAGTTTTCATCAGTTTCCCACCTCAGAATTGCGCCATCTTTTAACTGGTGAAATCTCTGGAAATTGCTGGAATGCATTGTTTGTACAAAACTTGTAATTCCTAATTTGTCTAGAAACTTTATATTCTGTATATGATATTCTGGTGTACAACCTTCTCATTTTCATATACAGAATATTTGTCTGACATAGATATTGTACCCTGAATATGATTGCAAAAATATTGCACTATTAAATGTAAATTTTCTATTAGTCACTTCAATGGGGTGATATTTAGGACACAATATTTATGTCAAACGAAATTCTATCACACTATTTACAGCTGTGCATCAGAATATTGAAAACAAAAACCTCGACCTGATGAAATATTGTGGGCAAAATATTGATTACAACTATGGGCCTCATTACGATTTTGGGCAGAAACTTTCCACCAGATGCCGTCTCAGATTTCGGGATCCGACCGACTCGCGGTCGGCGGTTCAGCACAACCAATTACAATGTGCCCGAACACCGTTTCGTTCAGACTTCCATTGACTTCTATGGGAGCCCGTGTTCCGACCAACAACACTGGCTAGTTTGGGGAAAATGGGTGTCTGCGGAAAACCCTGCACCCTGTCTCAGGCACCCATGGTGCCTGCCACACAGTGCATGGTTCTAAAGGGGGGGGTCCCTTGGGAACTCCCACAGCCCCCAACCGGCGGCCTCAGGAGGAAGGGGGGCCTGCAAGGAGCCCCCAAAGTCAGTTTCTGACAGCCTTTTCGTGTCGGACAGACCGAGTTGGAAAGGCTGTTGGAATCTGATATCGTAATCGGTCGGGCGGAAACGCTGTCCGTAGAGCTGTACGATTCGGCTCCAACTGACACGGATTCTCCTAGAGCCGATTGGAACCGTTTCAGAATGTACGAACGGTTTCTCTTCGCGAACAACGTAATCAGTCGGGCGGATTCGATTGCAACCGAGTCGGGCGGATGGGTTCCGACACGGTCTAGGGGAATCCGACTGTCGGTCAGAGGCTTTCCGCCCAACATCGTAATGAGGCCCAATATTGTGAAGGTAAGTAGTAATTTACTAGTCTTAATTCCACATCTGTGTACTTTGAACATACATATATCATTAAGTTATGTATATGTAGAGTTAAAAATAGTAAATCTATATTTAATTGTATAGAATAATATTTTGGCAGGCCGATATTAAAAACTCATTATTCTGGTGGCATATCATACACAAGGGCTTGCAGAAATGGGTGTATTTTCCATTTTTCATGAGCTTGTGAAAAGTTGGAATTTCTATTGCATCTCACTAATGCAGACACATTAGTGAATGTGTGGTATCAGAACATTGACTTCAAAATATAATGTAACAATAGCATTGTGAAAAAAATATTGTTGAAAATAGCTGCCAAACTATTGTAGTGAACAATATCAATGGTAAGTATGTTAATTATGTTATTTACTGTTCGTAAATGATTTGATGAAAACAATAGTGTACTAAACTATTGTGGTATATAGTATCATTTAAATCTATGTATTTATGTTTATTTGTGTTACAATTGCAGTTCTCAATAGTTGGCATTGTTTTAAGTGAGCTAGTATTTCTATTTTAATTTGGGTTGTAGTGTTTATTGGGGTGTGTTGTGTTTTATTTAATATTATTATAGAATTAAAGGTTTTATAAGAAATAATGTATATATAGGTATATATTTTTTGTGTTGTTAATAACTTTGGCCCCGTTTGATGAATCTCCATGAAATATTCCAAAATGGTGCTACTTTTTGACTAATTTGTGCATGGAAAGTTTTGGGTGATCTGTCCAGTGGGGGCCGAGAAAAAGGAGGGGTACCAAAACACCAAATCCCCCTGCATTTTCCTTGGGGCTCCCCCTGCAGCTCCCAAGAGTATTGTGGGTGCTCACGGAGGGCACCAGGGCACCCACTTTTAACAGTGCAGGGCCCCAAGGGCCCCAAGGGATAGGGTCCTTGGAGCTGAAATCGGCACGGGGAGAAGGAGGGATGCACACCCCCTCTCCTGATAATCACAATAGCCATCAGGGGATGGAGTTCCAGGAGCCGAAATTTGCTGGGGGAGGAGCACCACGTGTGCCCCCTTGCCCTATATGTAAAAGAGTGGCCCAGAGGGCTGGGGTCCTCAGGGCCTAAAGAGGCTCTGGGAGGGGGTGGTGCGGCACCCTCTTCTTCAATAAAAAGAAAAGGCCCTGGGGATTGGTACCCAGGCCATGTGCAGTGTGGGGTTGGCTGCCTTTGGGGAGGTTGGCCACAGGGCCTGGCCACAGGCCAGTTCCTGTGGTTAGCCCACAATCACGCACGACCGAAGGTCTTGTTCAGGGTAGGGTTGGCTGCATGCCGGGTTTGGCCGCAGGCTAGGCCCTGCAGCTGACCCCCCCACTGTGCACAACCAAAGGTCCTGTGTAGTGTGGAGTTGGCTTCTTTTACGGGGGTTGGCCATAGGGCCTGGCAGTAGGCGAGGCCATGTGCCCAACCCCCCACTGTGCACGGCCAAAGGCCATGCACAGCGAGGTGTTGGCTGCATGGGGGGGATGGCTACAGGGCCTGGCCACAGGCCTGGCCCTGCAGCTAACCCCTCGCCAGCGGGGATTTCCATTTACGTATGATAATTCAATCTTACTGTATGTTAAAAAAAAAAACTAGAAAACTCAACAAAACTACAGAAATTCACCAGTTATGGTTAGTAGAGCTAACTATAACTTGCGCCCTCACAATGCACTGCTTGTGACCTCACATATTACATCACTCATGACATGTTCTATGACATTATTTATGACATCACTGATGACATCTCAAATCACTCCATTGATGACATCACTAGTGACATAATTCAATGAGTGTGCTAGTTTGTTTTATAGTTTACATAGTGGCAGGTAACTACCATATGACTTTTATACCTAATTTTGTACAGTCTGGGTCTAACTAGTGGGTGTACATGTTTACAAAACACATGTGCTCCAAATGCATCATAAGTGTGTAGAGGTTATATAAGTTTGCATTGAACTGTAACCCTGTGTGTAGGTGACAGTTGACAGCTTGTGTCTATTATGTTCCACATACGTTTTTAGACTCTGCAGAAAAAGTTAGCAACAAGGCAGAGAATCTACATACAACATACTAAGTACTGTAAGCAGCCTTGAGTTATTCAACAGAATCGTCTCAGCATGACAATTTCTACGTAATATAGAAGACTGTGTGCACTAGGTATTAAGCTATGTACATGTGCCTGTTTTGCTTCAGAAGATGGGCTATCTGTAAAGTTTTCACCACAGTATGAAGGCTGTAGGTAGTGTGATCTATAGCAGCTTTAGACGTTGCTTATTTTAAGTGAATAGTGTATTTTTTGCCAAGTGTTGCATAGAGTGCGCACTGGTCTTAGTAGATACTTTCTAAAACGCTGTAGTGTATTTTACATGAGAGTTTCACTGTCTGCATGTGGTACAGGGTAAACTCTCTTCATGGAGTTAACACTGTTTACTGTACCCACTTCGCTACTTATATCAACTTCATTTCTCAATGTAGGTTTGGTGACTGTAAGGGGTTTGATACAGATATTAGCTGTCCATAGTAGGGCATTTGTTTTAGAACAGATGTTCAGTATTTCTAAAAACTTGGGGGCCCATTACGATGGCGGGCGGAAGCACAACCGCCGTGCTGGCGGATGCAAAAACCACCAGTTACCGCCGGCACGCAGCAGTCCACACGCCCGCCCAATTACGATGCGAAAAGCAGGCCAAACACCGCCGGCAAGCCAGCAACACCGTCCGCCATCAAAGTGCGCCCGTACACGTAGCGGCGCAGCCCAACTGACACACACCGTCCGACGAAACACGTCCCGCCCGGCGCATAAATTACGATGCCGCAAACAAACGGCTCCCACGGCTAAGAGACACCGCACGTGAAAGAGAGGCGGTAACACGGACGCAGAGCACGGACAACGAAGAAGCGGCACCCGGGCATGAATCCAGCACTGCAGGCCCTTCCCATGCTTCTGCTGATGCACCACCAAGGACGCAACGTACCGCGGAGACGCAGGTAGGCACACACACAACAAGTGCACGCAAACAGCGCACACAGCGCAAGGGCGGAAAAAGCGGACAACCCCCCACCAGCGCGTGTACACTACACATCCACCATTGCATCCACATATGACACACAGGCCAAATCCTAACATCGCAGAACACATGTGTACACACCACCTGGGACTAGGAACCAACCACCCCGTCACGGCCCCAAAGCGCCGATGACGCCGCCACACATGCGCACAACGCAGAGGCCAACCGCAGCACCATGCATGCGTCGCACACAGACACAGGGACACAACCAAGCAGCACACACATCAGCCCCACCCCGAACGCACATGACACGTGACAGGCCTGCCACAGACATGTCCCCAACGCCCAATTCACGGACAACACCCAACGCCACACAACCGACGCACACATGTCAGTGAAGTCACGCAACAGCAGGACACACCCCAGTGTAACAAACATGGCGTAGCACACAGCGGCGGCAACACCAACTAGGAGAAGCAGGGCCCCTTCGGGAAGAGGAACGCCAGTACCACACTGAAAAACCCATACCACCCTGCACATATGAACAAGACATATGAAACGGAACACCAAAGAGCCCGGGGACCGACAACAGGTGGCCCAAGAATAACATCCACACACAAGGCCCAACGCAGAGCGGAAAGGCAGCCTGCCGCCCACACAAGGGAGAGCAGACAGCACTGAATGACCTTCCATTCCAACTCCGAAACCACAGCCCTACGACAGAAGCCGGTGAATACAGCCATTGTCCAAGAATAGACCAACACAGGCATGCCGAGGAGACCGACCACAGGGCAGATAGCGCATATCACAGAAGCACACAACGGACGGGGAAGAAAGAAGAAAACACTCCCCCATGTCGGCCACATGCAAGTTAATTGGAAGGAGTCACACAGCACTGACCTTGAACTGTCTGAGAAGCATGTGGGAAGAGGGCCCGTGTCCTCCAAACAAGCCAACAGAACACAAGTCCTGTCTCCCTACGACTACACAGAGCTCACAGCAACCCCGGAGCGTGCACATTGCAGACTGCACACACAGCCGGAGCACGCCATCTCAACGAACCGCTGCGAAATGGCAACCGCAACACACCTACCCAACTACGCCGAACAGCTCAAGCTGTACAAAACCAACACGATACATACATTGGGATGCGATCTCCTGTCCCTGCTGAACGTAAGTTACCGACTGACTTACCGCATCACATTGTTCAGCTGCGTCATGCCCGTCTTCTACTGTCGGAGGTGTCCCTACCAGCATCCCGTCGAGATATGCCTCTCCAACCCGGCATGTCTGAAGGCGGACCTGCTACCACTACTCCTCCCTCTGGACGCACACGACAGGGCCTGCTCTGCCTATGGGGGCATGGCGTATGTGGCCAACATCGCACCCGCACTGAAATGGGACCACTGTGCCTCCACACGACGGATCATCGAGAACAGCTACATCGAATGTCACCCAGCATGCCCCATCATGGTCCTCCAAGGGACAACTTACGAACAACACCTTGAGAGCCACCATCCGCTTCATTGGCTGGCAAACATGTACACCACCAATGACATGGAAGCCCTGCTGGACGGCATCGCATACCTGACAACCTGTAAATACGTCGGACCACAACGCAGGTTCCCCGAGTGACCTATGAAGTCCAACCCCGCACCCATGCTCAGCTTCCGCACGGACTGGCCAGTCACCACCACAACAGCCATACCAAACGACCGGCAACTGTAACCACACCATCAACGACATCGCCATGACATCGGATATGACCGGGACATGCACACTGTTCCCCATCACATCCAGGAACACCGCATGCATCGTGGGAGGCAGTGGCATGGGCTCTGTGTATCGCACCCACATGGACGGAACTGCACGAACAACCAGGACACGACATGGATCCAGCGCACATGGACACACACACCGCTCAGTGGACATGAATAGGTCGCCTGGAGTCTGTGGGTGCTGCACCCCTCCCACCCCCGCCCCGGGAATCCCATACCAGGACCTTTGCATGGACGACAAGTGCATACAACAACAACACGACCCCAGTGACTGTGACATGTCCAGTAACCACCACAGTGCAACAACAAGTGGCACGCCGCTGCATGCACGCAAGCACATGCCCTGATGTCATCTCACATGCACGCGTGCATGAGGAACAACCGCAGCAAACCTGTCACATGGAACTGAGATGGACTGTGCCCATGATGCCGAGCGGTCTGGTAGGCTACATGTATACCGTCTGTGTCAAAGTCCGCAGCTCCGCAGCTATACGTAAATGTACATTAGCACAGCCTTGGCCAAGCAGATGTCACTCTGAAGCCCACATCCCACATGCAACAGCCAATCACATGTAACCCCACACCCTATCCAATTTGTAATCATGCTCAGTATATCCTCAACATGTATTCCGCTGCCAGTAGTGTCCACTATACTGCATCACAGAGGACAGAAGACTCAATATAATGTTTGAAACCAAAACTGTCTCCGCTGACTCATTTCACAAGTACGAATGAGAGAGGATGAGAGTATGTGAAGTACACGGCAGTCGTGACATGACCATGTAGTCCACTGGTATTGGATGTCAACGCAAATGAGTAGCACTACTGTGGAAGACACACATGTGTCGTGTGAAGTCGTATGGACGCAGTGCTCAGGTGGGTGGGTGCGACGGGTAGATGCGCACATGCCAAGTTGGAGCACGCCGTGTTGGGAGGGGTCATGAACAGTACACCACCGCTTCCCTGGGCATTGTGAGAGGACACCTGTCGGGGGGGAGTGAACACGTGTGTGCACAGCAGCCGGGCACACATACAAAGCGGTACCAGGCGCACCTCAGCCCACCCTCTGTGGACAAGCTGGATCCTGTTGTGCGCCCGCCATGCCCCTTGACAAGGCACACACAGCCCCAGTCGACCAGGTGTAACCCCAACATAGTCAATCCGCACAGGCGATACAGGGCACGGGATGGCAGTGGAGCATGGTGTGTGAGAGGTCTCCTCGCGCTCCTCCTGGTCATATCACGCAGGCAATAGAACCTCAACGTCCAGCATGGCAAAAAGTCAAATGGAAGTGTAGGGGACGCACCACAGCACGAGCAGCACTGACGTCACAGGAGGTGGCTCGCACCATCCCATCCATTGCCCATCATACCAACCACGCCACATGCCATTGCGACTAAGTGCAAGCGCGTGCGCCACCACCCCTGAGCCCTCCCCAGAGAGGCCAAAGAGTGAATGTGTGGGCCATCAGCCACAGACGGACGCGGCATGGCCGCAAGGGCAGCCACAGCCACTGGGTGTCGCAGGTGGCGGATCCGGAAGGCGAAGACTGTGATGCATAGTCCATGCAGGCCGGGTCTCCATTTGGGGCACCACGCAGGTGGACGGCGTCCCGCCACACATCATACCCTGAGACAGCCCACTCGTGCAACTGGACCCACACATACACTCCTTGCCCTCTCTGGTGCGAGCTTGGGGCTGCCTGTGCAAGCGCTAGCCTCGCAGGTGAGCATGCATATTGGGGGGGCGAGGGAGGACATGAGGGCTGGGGCGAAGATGACTGTATCACTGTCAGTTAGTACAAGGGATGACCCAGATGTGGAAAGGAAGAGACGTGTCCCGTGTGTACTGCAACTAGTCGCCAATCCAACTACCCCCCCATGTCCGGAATGTAAGCCCGCACCTAGGCCCGCCCATCCGCCACATCGAACATACCACCAGCACGACAACCTTCCCATTCGAAACACTGACTGGGGGTGGCGACCAGTGAACAATCATGTGTAGCCTACCCACGCGTACATGTGGGCCCTCCATGATCCATGTCACCTGCGGCAAAGACATGACATGCGCAATGAGGGAAGTGAGGAGAGCTGTCCGCCCCACGCGCAGAAGGTGCATCAGCTCCACAGACCCAGCAGCGAGTCCAGCAGGGGTCACATGTGCAGGGGCAGCTGTGCCTGGTGTGAAGGCACATGCATATAGACAGCACATCGACCAATGTGTAGTCTGCCCACATCCACAGTCCATCATCATGCGGACATAGGAATTGAACACAGGGCAACACATCTTAGTTGGTGCACTCACCGTGACCAACAATGCGCAATCATTGACGTACCCGCCCTGTGCATGGCCCCCCACCCAACGGAGGCACATCCAGTGCCACCATCCCACACACACAAGCCTTCCACGGAACATGCTGTGTCCAATGCTCAGTACAGAGTCAGCGCCCATCTGGTGGATCCTGAACAGGAGACACATGCACACACATGCCAGCTCCCACTATGTACGTCTGCCACCTGGCACGTGCAATGTAACCTCTCACCTGTGACGTGTGACTGCAAGCACACAGCCGTCTTGGCATGGGGCTGTCAATGTGGACACCAGTCAATGTTTCGGGAGCTGTGATCCGTACAGTGCTGTACATAGGGTGCAGTGCTGACACCTACTACTGTCTCATATCCCCTCGTGCCACAGGTCCCACTTGTATTGGCCGCTCAGCCCGTGCCCACATCGTCGTCGTCGTGTGCCATACTCATCCAGCCTCGGAAGCAGTTCCATGCTCAGCAGACACTCATGTTGCCGTGGCGTTGCCGCTTGACGAATATGCAGTCAGTCCCCATCAGCACGCCCCGCAAGTCATTGGGGCCTAGATCCCCATGTGCATGCACATGGCAGTGGTATGTCTCACTTGCCATTGCCATTGTTGGGAGACCTGTGTAAGTGTATTGTGGCCGTGCCGTCCCAGCTTGACAGCTGGGCTGTGGCTCATGTGCTTGCTCAGTCATGTCAGTGATGTGTATGCGAAATTGCTATGTGTCGTGTTGCTTTGACATGTGTCCTCTGCCATTTAACCCAGGCGGAGACCGAACATTGACCGCCCATACCAATTGCTGGCAGACATGGACGATACAGAGGTTATCAGGAAGTTTCGGCTGGACAGGCCAACCCTGCATCGACTGTGTGCCATGTTAGAGCCCCATCTCCGTCCCCGCAGGGTGTATCCGACTGCTGTCACCCCCACGGCTAAGGTGATGGCCGCCATGCATTTCTTCGCCACTGGGTCATTCCAGCACACAGTGGGCAGTGGAGGAGGGATGTCCCAGCCCATGTTCAGCAAGGTGCTGAGGGATGTACTGGCAGCCATGATGCTGTACCGAAACAGGTACATCAGATTCCCCAGGGCTCGTGAATTGGCGGCAGTGAAGGGTGCATTCTATGCCCTTGGCAGAATCCCACACGTCGTGGGAGCCATTGACTGCACACATGTTGGCCTTGTTCCACCACAGGCCACTGAGCACCTGTACCGCAACAGGAAGCACACGCACTCCCTGAATGTGCAAGTGGTGTGCCTTGCGGACATGGTGATCACCCACGTGTGTGCCAAGTTTCCAGGCTCGGCACATGACGCACACATAATGCGCAACAGCATCTTGCCACGACTGATGGCCAATATGCAACAGGATCGTGCCTGTATTGTCGGTGAGTATGTGGAGTGGTGTAGCGTGCTGGTTGTGCGATGCTGTCCCCTGTCCAGTTGGAATAGCAACGGTTCTCTGTGTCCCTCACACCCAGGTGACTCTGCGTATCCGAATGGGGCATGGCTGCTCAGTCCATTGAGGAATCCTCGCACCCCAGCAGACGATCGATACAATGAGGCACATGGGAGGACCAGACGTGTGGTCGAGCGTACCTTTGGCCTCCTCAAGTCCAGGTTCAGGTGCCTGGACCGCACCGGGGGTGCACTGGCGTACTCCCCACAGAAGGTGTGCCAGATAGTGGTGGCGTGCTGCATGCTGCACAATCTGGCCATTCGGAAGCAGATCCCCCTCATTGTGGATGACGGAGATCAACCAGGGCCCCAGCCCGCAGACCAGGACAGCTCGAGTGAGGTGGACAGCGGAGAGGAGGAAGCTGGGAATGTGCGCCAGCAGCTCATCGCCCGCTACTTCACTTGACGGTGAGTGTCCATGTACGACGGATGATGTGTCTGTATCTGTGCAGGTGTGTGTGTGCTGTGTCAGGGTGGCCGTATGTTCACTGCGTGCAGTGTGTCAACGCTCCATGGCCAGGGTAGTATGCCACTGTTGGTGACTGTGGCATTGTGCCCTATTGCTCTGTGCGATGTGTGTACATTGCTTGTAGTTGTTGACATGTACTGTGTGATGGGTGTGTGACACACTCATTGAATGTGCTCCTGTTCTGTCTCCCACCCCTAGGTCCCTACAGGCCCTCCGGATTCCATTGCCATGCCACGCATCAGGTGCCTTTCCGCCCAAGGTGGCCGTTGTATTCCGTACAAATAAAACACAGGGCACAAACAGCAGTTAGTGAAAAAGGTGCATTTATTACAAACTGTGACATGTGATTGTGTGTAAGGTGATGACAAAAGTGGTGCGTGCAGTGACAATGAGCTGTCGGTCATGGCTGCGTGAAGCTCAGGGTGTACCCACTGGTTCTATGTCCATAGTCCAACACACACATGCCATCCAGATGGCTGTGTGGAGTGGGATCGTAGAGCAAGTCAATGCAGTGGCTGGTCAAGGAAGGCTGGCGGAAGGCTGGCTGGCTGCCTCACTTGCGACTGGAGCGTGCGAAGTCCTCCCGGGAGATCTGTTTCCTCTTCGGACGGCCCCTTCCACGTTTGGGAGGGGGTGTGTGGTGGCGACCTGCTGGTGGTGGGTGAGGTGTGCTCACTGGCTGTGGACGCAGGGGAAGTGGACACTGCTGCCCGACCCTGCGCCCTAGCAGGTGGTGGCGGAGGTGGTGTTGCTGGCCTTGCCTGTGACCCCACCGCCACCACCAGCTGGCCCATGAGGTCCACGAGTTGGTCCATACGGGACACGAATTGGCCCATATGGGCGTCCATGGACCTCAGCACCCCCAGCACCTCACGCGTGTCTGTAGCTGACCTGGCCCATTGTCCTTGGGCCTCTTCATAGGCCCCAAGGACTCTGGCCATTTGAGGCAGGGCATGGCTCCCAGGGGAGGCTGGCGTTTCCCTGACCCTGCTCCTCCTACCAGTCCTGCTGCCACCGGCCTGCCCACTAGCCACATTGCACACCACGGTCCTCGCTGTGGCTCCCAGGGTGGATCCAGTCGGCCGGGCCACCACCTGCGCTGGGGCTGGTGCCAGCGAAGACGTGGTGGTGGTGGTGGCGGTGGTGGTCGGTGCGGCGATGGTGGCGGTTGCGGCAGTGGTAGTGGCCGCAATGACCGTGGGTGTGGCCGCAACGACAGTGGCAGCAGGGGGCTGGGACTGTTCAGCATCCCTGGATGATGGGTTGGTGGGTAGGAGGGGTCCTGGGGAGCGGCTGGGCCCTGCCACACCAGATGGGCCTGCTTGGTGGTCCGTGTCCGAAGAGGAGGACAGATCCTCCAGATCCGTGTGTCCTCGTTGGGGGCTTGTGGGCTGGCTGTGCTGGCTGCTGTCTCCATCCCCAGCATCCGGCAGTTTGTCACCTGTGGAGGGAATGAGATTTGTTATTGTGTTGCACCTGGCGAAGTATGTATTTGTCGTCTGACATTGGCAGTTCGTGCAATCTCGTACATGGGTTTCCCGGAGGCGAGTGTGTGGCTGTGGCATCTGTAGTTGTGTGTGCTAGGCATTGGGACTGTGTGCTGTGCACATGTGGCATGGGACGGATTGGCCATGCCGATGGGTGTGTTGCTGTGCCCCTACTCATTGTGACTCTGGTGTATGCGGGCTCCTGGCCCATCCTGGGTCTGGTTTGTACTTTGCTTTTGGGGTTCATATGGAACGCTTAGGAACGCATATGGCAACATGGGGGCCATGCCCCAGATTCGCATTTGGGAGGGGATATGCTTTTGGGGTTCAAATGGAACGCTTAGGAACGCATATGGCAACATGGGGGCCATGCCCCAGATTCGCATTTGGGAGGGGATATGCTTTTGGGGTTCAAATGGAACGCTTAGGAACGCATATGGCAACATGGGGGCCATGCCCCAGATTCGCATTTGGGAGGGGATATGCTTTTGGGGTACATGCTGTGAGCCATGGGTGCCGAACGTGACATGTGTTGTGGCAGCATGACAGTGCATGGTTTGAGGTGTGTGCATGCTTGACATGGCCTGCATATTTGCTGTCTGTTGTGATTACTGGACATGGCATTGGACGCATCGTTATGAGTGAGTGATAGTTGTGTGCCAGCCAACGTATTGCAGTTGTCCCATCTCCTTGGTGTGCGTGCTGCCCTGTGCCATGTGCATCACTGCAGTGCTCGGGGGGTGTGGCCCATGTTGTGTGTTGTTGCTCACAGTGTGTCGTGCGCTTAATTGACTTCTGGCACATGGTTGGTCATGGGCATGTGTCTTAGCGTGACTGCTGTATGTGTGGCAGCTGTGCGGATGACATGCCTTTCATGAGACTGGGGCTGACGGATGGGATGGATGGTATGTTGTATGTGCATGGTGTGTCTGTGAGTTTGATGGGTTCAGTGGTGTTCGTGTGCATTTATGTTGTTCCGCTCTGTTGCGTCTAGTGTTGTTTGTCTTACATAGGCGTAGTTGTGGGGTGTGTGGTTGACAGGCAGTAGGGGCTACATGGACAGGACTTCAATGGTGTTTCGGTTGTGTGTGATGAGTTGCACAGTGGCTGCCGTGTGGGACTATATTCAGTGTGGCTTGTGCATGCAGACGTGGCTCCTTGGGTGTTGCTATGTCTGTGATGGGTCATGTGGGGTGTGAGTCTGTTGTTCATGTCCGTGTGCACATTGTTCACTTGTTCGTGACGGTGGGCGGTGCTGCGTGTTCGTGTGCTACGTGACATGTCCCATGTGTTGGTCGTGTTATGGTCCTCATGCCTCCAGTAATCCAGCCCTGTCCAGTTTCCCACCTGCAAGTTGTTCGTGCGTGCACTGTACTGGATGCCACATGGCTCTAAGCGGGGGGTGCTCCATGTTGCAGGTCTGTGGGGGTGGGGGGTGTTGTGGGTTGTGGGGGTGGCTGGACACCCACTGACACCGATTGCTGTGGACCGTGATGTCTGCCTTTCGGCTGTCGTTGTGCACTGCGGTGGCTGACACGTGGCTGTGGGGGATGCTCCTCCTTGCTGTGCTGTGGGACTGGGGCCTGGTGTGTGTTGTACTTGGGCTGTCCACCCTCCCACCCACTGCACTTTGTGTTCCTGCCACTTACCTGTTACTTGTCGGTTAGTGCAGCTGTGGCGGACACATGGGTGTGGTGGGTGCTCGTTGTGGCGCTTCTGGCATATTTGGGGACCTGTTGGTGGTTACGTGGCTGGCTGAGTGTACACATGTCCCCACGCATCTTACAGTTGTTCGGTTTGGGCTGTGTGTGGTGGTGTCTGTTGCATGTGTGTGTGATGTGTTGTGTATTGTGTGCTGGACATGGGGGTGTTTGTCCCTGGGAGCTGTGGCATGGTAGTTGCGCATGTGAGTACATAGCGGTGTGCTGGTATACATTAGTTTGTACTTACCAGCCTCCACTCCCCTGCTAATCCGGCGAGGATCTCCGGATGGATTACGACTCGCACCTTCTCCTCCCACGCTTTGAAGGTCTTAAAGAGCGCGGGATTCCCTCCGCCAGTGACGGCAGCCAGCTCTCTGTTTTTGCCCTCCTTCTTCTTGACCAGGCTCTTTACGTCATTCCAACGTTTGTTTATTTCACCTCTGTTCCTGGGCAGGGTCCCGACTGCATTGACCTGGTCTACGATCCGGTTCCACATTCTGTTTCTGGTGGCTAGTGGTGTGTGCTGGACCATGTTCCCATAGATTTGTGGGTACACCTTGATGATCTCGTCGACCATGACCGTCAGCTCCATGGGCGTGAACTTGGGCATCCTTTGTGGTGCCATGGTGTTTGTGGTGCTGGTGCGGTGTGTGTTGTGTAATGTGCAGGGGGTTTGTGGTGCCGGGGTGTGGTGGTGGTGGTGGTGGTGGTGGTGGTGGTGGTGTTTGGTGGTGGTGGTGGTGGTGGTGGTGGTGGTGGTAGTGATGTGTGCGTTTCTGTGGTGTGCTGCTGTCCTTGCTGTGTCACTGTGTCCTCTCCTCTCCTCTCTGGTTTGCAATGTAGCAAGGGGTTGTGGTCTGTGGGAGTGCTGCTTTTGTACTCACCTATGTGGGTGTGTCCTCATGGTCTGTTGTTTTCAGGTGTGTTGTGTCTGGGGTTCTGGCCTTTGTATTTTTTGTTTGTCCGGGGGGTGTTTTCGGGATGTGTACTGTGCTTGTGTATTTGTGCGTGCCTTGCTGTGTGGACTTGTTGGCCATGTTGTGTGCTATTGGTTTTGTGTGCGGATGGTTTCTGTGCAGGTACGTTGGCGCCATGGCTTCTGCCGTGTCGATTCTCATCGGGGTTGTTTGCGCTGGCGGGCGGTATATTTGTGGTTTTTCCGCGCTCATGGCGGTGCGATCGTAATTTCACGTGCGGTGTGTCGGCCGTGTGGGCGGGCGGTTTTGTGTTGTCGTGCGTGTTTCCGTCCGTGGCGGGCGGTTTGACTCCGACTCGGACGATGGCGGGCGGTATTTTGTGTGATTTTTCCGCCGATGGCGGTTTTCGGTTTGTGTAATCGTAATGGCGTGGTCGGTGTTCAGGCGGTGTGTGCGGGCGGATTTTTGCCGCTTCCATGCCTGGCGGATTTATTTACGCCGGGTATCGTAATGGGCCCCTTGGTTTCTCTGAACAGTTATATACAGATTGAACACCATATGCATTGAGGGTTTCCCATATATCTGTGGGTACTTGACCACGTGATCGTAGGAGAGTGTAACAGGAGACGCTGGAGTGGAATAGAGAGCCGTTGTGTGGCGGCATAACAGCGGCGGCCGTTAGCTGCAGTGTCAGCGTTGGATAGTGGGTAACTGGCAGCAAAACAACACGGTTCACCCGGGGCAGCTGGACCTGAAATGGCAGGCCGGTGGGAGGAATTCAGAAGGAGGGGGAGAGCGCAGGGGGCCATTATGACCCATTACCACCTCCAGTACTGCATTTGTTACTGCTGCCTGTGCCTGTTACTGTGGCCCTTACACCCAGCTTCCAGCCTTGTCTTCCTGCTCCAGCCGCTGCGACGGCTTGCATTTATAGCCCACATCTAAGCCTGTAACATAAGGCTACATCTACAATTGTTGCGCCTACCCTGCTCCACACCTCCACGCATCCTCCAGTGGAACAAGCGAGAAAGCAGGCAGCAGCTGTACTCAAGGTGAGAGCACAGCTTCTAAGCAGCCATTAAGGCATCTGCACTAGTGGAGAAGTGCGGGAGCTGTGGAAGCGGCCGTGCTAGGTCCCAGTGCGGGGCCACTCCTCCCTGGGTGCATTGTTGCACCGCCGCTCCACTGGAGGTTGCGGCCTCACTTGCCACCAGGGAGCCAGGCGTTATCCTTCAACAAAGGAGAAGCACCCAGCAGTAAAATTCAGTGACCAAGAGCTGACACTTGCAGAGGGTGGAATTTCTTTTTTTAGTCAGTAGTTGGAAGAATTCGAATCCGCCAAGTATCTACCTTACTAAGGCGTTACAAGGACTGAGCAAGGCCTCCATAGGCCTCCATGGGCCTCGAACCTAATGAGGTCGGGCAGGTCTGTCATGAAGAAATGTACTGTACAATCTCCCCAACTAATGCGTTCTACCTGCACTAACGAGGACCTTCTGGCCATTACAGAAAGGGGCCCAATGAGCAGCCTGAAGGAAGCTTAACAATTGGGATCCATAATTCTCAGGAGGGCCCCCTTACTTCAATTCTTTTATCTCATAGCTTCCAGCCAATTCTTTTTCCAAATTTAGCTTCTTGAGGGATGCAGGATCTGCACTTTACTCCAGCAACGAGGGCTTAACTGGGCTGTTGACCCCGTACCCGATAGAGGGGGCCCCATCCCACCCTGACACTTTGCTTTTAAGTAGAAACGCAGCTCAAGGACAGGAAGAAAGTGAGAAGGGCAACAATCAGCTCTCCCACAGCCACAGCAGTTAGAAAACATTTGACTCAAAGGAAGGAAAAAATATGGAAGGATGCATGGGCGGCAATATGGACTTCAGTCACACAAAATTCTCAAGCTCTAGCTCTCTTGCTCAGCTACACCCATCGCAAAAGTCAGATGGCAACTTTAACTCCAGGATTGTTTCTATAGGAAGCACAATAAGCGAATCAACTACAGACATGGAAACAATTCCATTGACCCTGTGGAAAAAACGACTGGCCCTCAAAACCTAGCGGAAGGAGAAATGCAAAGTCCTCACATGGACCTTAATGAACTCACGGTTTTAAGAAAGGCCTGGCCCTGCACAGCATCGCTATCAAACCAGTTGAAACAGCAGGCAAAGGAATTGTTAAACACTGTGGCACAAAGCAAGCCTATTGCATTGCCAAAATTCATATTCTGCCTCAAGGCCAATGCCAAGAAAAGTGACCATGGTCAGCAAAAACCAGAGGAAGTTCAGGGAACATCAAACAACATCTCCTACCTTACAACTCAAGCATGGGAGGAGAGAGTAGTTTCATACGCACGGGCATTTCCCCCACAAGCAGCATTAAATGCACTAAACCCAAACCAGGGAGAGACAAGTGCTGCCTAGTCAGCCTTATTAAACATCATGCAGCTAACTGTGGGTGCTCTACAACATCAGTCGAATAAAATGGACATACAGATCTCACTGTTCAACAGACTTGCGGTTAATGTCGCTGGCATAGACGGGAAATTGGGTGATCTTAACAACCTCATCAAACAAGCCCATTCCGAAGCACACTCACCACAATCAAACTGTTCTTGTGCTCCGGTCCTAGACAAGTTATCCTCCCTTCTTGCCATGTTGAGTGACCCACTCATGGACATAAAGCAAACTACTAATTCATCAACAAGAGCACAGAATTCTGACTCTAATTTGGAATCTTGCGTGCTAACACCAACTGTTCTGCACAATTCCCTATTCATGGGAGGTCCGGATAAAAATACTCAGGCTGCAATCATGCAAAACGCCCAACCTTCTATAGCCAACTCAAACTCCCCAAATACGCAGGAGGACATTCCAGCCAGCATAAATACAAACTTGCCAAACACCCCCAAGGGCTCAAGGCAAAATAATAAGGCTCAAGTTTGTCTTAAGTAAGGGAGGAAAAGTCGGAAAAACAAATATGATGCAAGAAATCAGCTCACAGAATATCCCATTTTCAGCACAGCAGGTAGGCCCCTCAGGGACCGGGATAATGCACCATCTCCCAATTCACATGTATTACCACAAGGGGGTAATATGGACAGCAAGAGACCTGAGGATGGCTGCCCTGAAAATCAGGCCGGAAACAATGGAGAATCACTGAGCGAGCAGAGCTGTAGAAATTTCAACACAAGGGAGGCTAAAAAATCTGATTGTCTGGGCGCAAATTCTCGAATCCCAGAAGATGGGACCAGTCTACTGCCAAGAGGAGAGGCACAACAGTCAGGTGGTATGCAGAGTACAATGGCAGGAGCTGCTCTAAAAAACAAAGACTTGTTAAACACCTTACCAGGTAGTGTACCAAATGGAAAATTACAATTATCGACGTGGACAGACATAAGAAACAACAAGCCCCACGTAGAACATGAGTAAACCCATGCAATAGCCTCTAAACTTAATGTCCTGACAGAAAAACTCCCGGTACCACAGTTCACTTTTTAAGTTTGTGAGGCACTTCCCCTCCTAGAGGACAAGAGCCTAGAACAACCTGAGGTGATCTACAGAGAGATCCAATAGATCAACCAGCCACAAACATTGTAACATTCTTACCTATTTGCAAATCCAAAGGGAAATGTGACATCGTGAACAAAGGTAACATCTTATGGCTATTAGCCTCGATTCCCAACCTCGCATCCTTACAACTGACTTGGCCTCAATAGAATTTATTGCAATAGAAAGCCCCTAGGAGAACAAAGCAAATAAGACAACCTGGAGATCGGTCGATATTGCTCAGAAAATATTAAATGAGTGACCAACTTTCTGGAAATGGGGAAAAAGGCTGATGACATTTTTGAACCAGGGTACCCACTTCCCTTACTACCTTTGGGGTCATCAAGAGACGACGCTTGATCACCTGTTGGTACATATTCAGTCTTTATGGAAGCCGTGGGGAAATAACCACTACCAAGAGCTTCTCCTGGTAACCTGATAGGGCTGCAAATGCACATACTTGGGTCCTTTGATCGAGACTGGAGATGGCTCACGTGATCGATAGCCTGCACTCTGCACAATCTGTGACAAAATCCCTATGACTGCATAAATACCAAGGTAATGGCTCAATCCCTACGCCTGTGCTCATGGAATGTAAATGGTTTTGCAAGTAAAATATCTGGCTCTGAAGTTTTATCATACTTGCAAACCTTAGATATCATCCTCATATAGGAGACATGGCTTAAAGACTCTTTACATATACAGGGGTTCATACATTTCTCCTTGCCGTTCTGTAAGAGGCAAAACATGGTCATCTGAGGAGTGGCCTAACAGTATACATTGTCACAACAAACATAGGCGCATGTAGGGTACTACATTCCAACCCACTGGCCATAAATGCAATTAGAATAACAGTCAACTGCCAGAAAGTTAAAACTCAGGTCGCAATTATCAATGTCTATATAATGTTAATGTTAATGTTAATGTTAATGTTAGTATTTCAATACCAATCTTTGTCTGCGGGGGCATCTTAGCCCATTGACATTCCATGAAATAAATTTTACCTCGTCATTCATTTGGGAAGATTCCTGCCATCGATAGATGAAACCCTAAACAGACGGCCCCTTATAAGTGTGAGATTGAGGACATTATTTTTTTGATTTTTACCCACTGCTCCCCACCCCGTGCATCCCACCACTCCCCTATGTGCCCCCCCCCCTCAGGAAACCCTCCCTTCTATTAGGCTTGCCTATTCGGCCTCAACTCCTCGGGCGTTAGAAAAAAGAAAAAAAACGTACTTTAACATTATAATCTATAATCTCTCCAGATGAGGGCCCTCCTTACTTCACCCGTCCCCTCCTATACTCCACCCCAATTCTTGATTTTAGCTATAAGCGTGTCAACCTCCTCGACTGTGCGAAACTGATACATATGATTGTTCCACATTATACGCAATGAAGCAGGGAACCTCAATTGTGCCTTGGCCCCCAGTTTATTCAGTTCCTCCATTCTTTTTCCCAGCTCCCACTGTTTCGTAGCAGTGATGTGGGATATATCGGATCTTATAGAAAAGGAAAAAGAATTAGTGGGGGATTTAGATGTAATAGTTCCTTCCCTTAGAGCCGAGGTTAAAATTTCCTCTTTAACAGTGTATGTTAAGAAGTTAATAAAAATTTTCCTGGGCTTCTGTTTAGCTGGGTTTCTTTTAAATGGATCACGATGCACCCGTTGAATCTCCTTTGCGAGATCAATGTTGGGGGAATTCTTTAACACTGTTTCCTTTAACAGTGATATCACAAACCCCTTGATGTCTGTGCCTTCAAGTGCTTCTGGAACGTTAATAAGTCTCAGGTTGTTTTTCCTTGAGTGGTTCTCCAGGCGTTCAAGATCGCATTTGAGCTATGCAGAGTGTTGTACTATATTCCCTAAATATGCTTGGGTAAAATATTTTTGCTCTTCTGAGCAGACAGTCCACTGCAAGGGGGTGGTTATATTGATAAAACAGGGGGCAGGTTGTTCTATCAAATCCATCCAAACCGATTATTCTGGGAGGTGGATAGTGGCCGTATTGGACTTTGGTGGCTTGGAGTTAGCATGCGCTTCTTTCTACGGTCCTAATAAAGACGACCCGACTTATATTTGTAAATTGCAATCTAAATTAGTTGAAGTAGCTTTGCCTCTAATTATTGGGGGGGATTTTAATGTCCTTCTTGACCCCCGAAAAGATAGATCAAACCAGAGCCACCACATAGGGGCACCCCGAGTCCGTCGTGCCATGAAGAACATGTTGTATGACTTAGTGCTTGTAGACGTGTGGAGAGCTAAGATGGGCGACACACAGGGGTTCACGTTCTATAGTAAGAAGTACGGTCATTCATCTAGAATAGACTATGTGTTAATGGACAGGTCTA
The DNA here is from genome assembly GCA_963921515.1 of Calotriton arnoldi. Lineage (NCBI taxonomy): Eukaryota > Metazoa > Chordata > Amphibia > Caudata > Salamandridae > Calotriton > Calotriton arnoldi. The sequence goes on along the minus strand of CAWUFW010001784.1, from coordinate 2,251,382 downwards.
GTTTGGATAATACGACTCTCATAACAGTCCTGCCTAGTCACTTATCCGACCATGCCCCTGTGTTGGTTTCTGTAGTGGGGAAGAAACACAATTTACAACCCAGATGGACGCTTAAAAGGTCTATGTTGACAGATTCAGAGATTGTGAGGGCTCTTAAATCAGCAACCCTAGATTACTTCTCTATAAATATTGGTTTGACTTCCTTGGATTATATTTGGGACGCCTTTAAGGCCAACTTGAGGGGCTTGCTGCATAGTCTTATCTGCTCAAAGAACAGGGCTGAGGCCCAGGAGCTACAGACTCTTGAGGGGAAAATTCTTCCGCTAGAGTCAGAGAGGGTGCAGTTAAATCAAGGGAGCCCTGAAAGATCGGTACAAGTCCAGAGGGCTTTGGAAGGCCTTCGGCAGGAGTACAGGGGCAGATTAGACCAGAAGTGCAGGGCCCAATGGTTGACCAAAAACATGCAGAATTTCGAGTATGGTGAGAAGGCAGGGGCCCTATTAGCATGGAAAGCAAGAGTGGATCGCACTAAGAATAACATCAATGAACTGATAATAAACGAAAGCGGAGAGAAGTCTAGTAGTCTAGAGGAGATGCAAGCCTGCCTCCTCTCCTCTTTTTCAGAACTATCTAGAGAGGAGACGGTGCCTAACACCGAATCCCTTCAATCTTGGTTAAGTGAGAAATCTCTGCCGACATTAACAGATGAAAGTCGTGAAAGCTTAGACGCTCCAATAACCGAGAGAGAAATTAAAGACCAAATAAACAAATGTAAAAATAATAAAGCAGCAGGCACGGATGCGCTCCCCAGTGAGGTTTATAAACTTCTTTTGGATAAACTGGCCCCAATACTGGGTATTTTATTTAACTCAGTGTATAGTTCTGTAGGATTGCCACCTAGGTCTTGGAAAGAAGCAACCATAGTACTTATCCTGAAACCAGGGAAGGATCCCCTAAAAGCGGACTCATACCGGCCGATCTCCCTGTTGAACGCCGATTACAAGATCTTTATGGGCATTCTGGCAGGGAGACTGGTTAAGTTGGCTCCATCTTTGATAAATGTCGATCAAAAGGGGTTCCTCCCTGGGAGATATATCCAGGAGCAGACACACCAGCTAATTGGAAACATTGACTTGGCCACGGCGAGATTGGACCCCTTGGACGTAGTGGCTCTCGACGCGGCCAAGGCGTTTGACAGAGTCTGCTGGGTATATCTCTCGGAGGCTCTTAGGTTTATGGGTTTTGGTCCTATTTTTATTCGGACTTTGATTAATTGCTACCAGGGAGCTTCTGCTAAGATCCTGCTTAATGGTATGTTGACCTCTAGTTTTAATATTCAAAGAGGAACAAGACAGGGTTGCCCCATCTCCCCCCTGTTATTTGACATTTATATAGAGCCATTGGCACAAGCAATAAGATCTGATGATTTAATTTCCTCCTTTAAATCCCAGCAATATAGTAGCAAGTTGGCTCTATATGCCGACGATTTGTTGTTATACACCAACGACCCTGGGGTGGTCATACCAAGGGTTGAAGCACTGTTGGAGGAATTTGGTTCTTTTTCGGGGTATCTAGCCAACACCTCCAAAACAGAGGTAATGTGTTGGAACATTGATAACTGGGAAGGTACAGAGAGTAAAGAGTTTAAATATCTGGGTATCACTATCGTTAAGGATCTAGATAAAATCCCTCAGATCAACCTAAATAAGACCATCAAAGAGATTGATCGACAATTTGCCAGATGGAAAAATCTCCCCCTAACAATTTTCAGGTCAACCTGGTAAAAACGGTCATTTTGCCTAAGTTGACTTACCTGTTCAACACGATCCCTCTTGTTTTCCCTAGTAAAGATATTTGTGAAATCCAAAGTAAGATAGGAAGTTTTATCTGGGAAAACAAGGGGGCTAGACTGTCGTGGAAAAAGCTGAGATGTAGGCTTACTAAGGGGGGGCTGGCTCTTCCAGATATTGGTTGGTACTCTGTGGCTTTTCAGTTTAAAAACATCTGGATGCTACTGGTAAAACCGGAGGAGTCATCCTGGGGGTGGCTAATGGGTGAAATGGTTAAGTCGGAGGGTGGCGGTGGAGGGGAAGGCTTTTTGTATAAATTTGGGGCCCCAAGGTTTTTCAAACGGGTGCATCTGAAAGTTCTTAAGGCCGCCCTAGCCATCTGGTATAAGGTTAGATGTAGATGGGGGATTGGGTACTATTCAGACTTCGCTCCGATTTGGGACTCCCCGGGGACCCCGCTCTTTCTGAAGGATAGCCTTGCAAATCCAATAAAAAGGGCGGGTATTAACACCTGGTCAGAGCTTTTATCCTCAGAAGGACCTCACCTCTGGGAGGTTTTAAGAGCAAAAGTTGGAAGTAGTTTTTCCAGATTCAAATACCTGCAACTAACCTCCTGGTATACAGCAGAAAAGGGGGATATAAGAGGCAATTGGGAGGCGGAGCAGTCTTTGCAAATAGTAAATCTTAAAAGAAAAGAAGTTTCTATCTGGTATAGGAAGTTCTTGGAAGCTGAAGATTTGGATCATCCTCCGCAGTATGTAGTTTGGAATAAATCCCCCTTCGAGCCTAACATTGAAGACCTTTATGAACCCTCATTGAAACTTCTTTATAAATTTGTCAAACCGGCCAGTTTAAAGAAGAATCTTTTTTTTGCCATTAATAGACTCTACTACACACCAGCAAAAATTGCTAAGTTTGCACCACTATCCTCCCCCAAATGCCCAAGATGCAACCTTCTGAATGCCAACGATATCCACATCTTTTATGAATGTCCTGATCTTAGAGCCTATTGGAAGGGAGTGGGGGAGGCTCTATGGGGTATTTTTAAAGTCAAAATTGAGGTCAATGCTTCCCTGGTATTATTTGGTGATGACGGTGTGTCAGCGAAGAATCTACAGCTGATACACAGAGGCTTATTGCTATACCTGATATTGTTGGCTCGGAGAGAGATCTGTTTGAAGTGGAAAGAACCACGGCCCCCAATTTTTGAGGACTGGCTTAAAGCCACGTTCGCCATGGCCCGTTTGGACCAAGGAGGAGGTAGTGAGAGTGGTGTGAACATTTGGCAAGCCCTTGTGTCCTGGGGTTCGGATTTGAGACTGATATAATTCCTTCTGGCTCTTTTTAGTCCTATGATTACACCAAGCTACCAACAAAGGGGCTGGGCTGGTTTGGCCTAAGCGAATGCAGTAGCCGTTGGGTGCACAGTTCGGTAAGACGGCTTCATTACAAGAATTGCAGACGCTTATTGGTGAGATGAGGACATAAAAAATAAAAAATGTTAATGTTAGTGGGATTTATAAAGCGCACGAATACCCGGGGGTGTCTTGGCGCTGAGAACACAGTAGGCGTGATCCGGCGTCTGATTCTGGAATAACCAGGTTTTTAGCCCTTTCATAAAGATGGTGAGGGAGCTGGCACTTCTGAGCTCACTGGGGAGCGTATTCCAGAGTTTAGCAGTGCCGTAGAAAAAACTACGGCCGCCCCAGTTAGAAGATCGAATTCTAGGTACTGCCAGAAGTCTGGCCCCTGTAGAGCGAAGATGTCTGGCTGGTTCATATCAGACGAAGCGATTTTGGAGAAAGAATGGTCCTGTGCGGCTCAGTGCCTTGTATGCCAGACATAGGGCCTTGAATTTGATACGTTGTGTTACCAGGAGCCAGTGCAGGCCATGAATCTCTTTGGAAACCGATTTGTGCCTGGGAGTGTTAACCAGCAGCCGAGCCGCTGTGTTTTGAACAGTCTGAAGCTTTTTTAGACATTGCTTCTGTATGTTCAGATAGAGCCCATTGCAATAGTCCAATTTTGACTGAATTAGCGATGTTACCACTGTCTTCCTAGTGTCCGCGGGGATGTAAGGAAAGATCTTCCTTATTTTCTTAATGAGAAGATGGGAGGCGGAGACGATGGCATTTGTCTGATGTGAGAGTGCTAGTTTGTTATCGAACCATACTCCCAGATTTTTAGCCTTGTGTGCTGGTTTTGGTGGTTCACCCATCTCTGCCGGCCACCACAGGTTACCCCAGTTGGGTTGCATGTTGCCAAAAATTAGGACCTCGGTTTTTTCAGAATTGAGTTTGAGACAATGTGTACCCATCCATCTATTTATTGCACTCATGCAATTCTGAAATTGTTGACCAGGATAGGCCTGATTTCTATAGGCAGCCACCACTATCTGGGTGTCATCGGCGTAGGACGTCAGGCTAAACCCAAAATCACGGATCAGTGGAGCAAGTTCCGAGACATAGACATTAAAAAGAGATGGGCTTAAGGAAGAGCCCTGTGGAACTCCGCACAGGAGGGTATATGGCTCTGAATGATACCCATCTACCGATACTGTAAGTCTCCTGTCCTTGAGAAAGGAGGACAACAGGGCTAATGCATCCTCTACATCCTAAAGGCAAGCTAAGTGACTCCAGAATTCTGGTGGAGGAAATCTTAGGGTTCCACCAAGAAGAACAAATTGCAGATCTTGTGGTCTCAGGTGATTTCAATCTTTACTTTCTGGGCTCCTCTTCTGAAGATGAACTCACTTCAGCGCAATCCTTGTACTGGGGCATACAAGCTCAAGGAAGGAATAGAGCTGGCAAACTAAGCAGAATTGTCAAGTTGCTTTTAGGTGACTTAGAACATTTAACTCTTTGTGCACTCAATGAGCATTTCCCAGGCAACAATCTGCCGACTGCTTCATACCACTCAAACTCTGCCAGCTTCACAATAGACTATACCTTTGTGACCCTGCGACTATTAGCTCATGTATCTTCATTTCACCTTGGCGAGAAGGGGGATAGTGACAACCTCCCCCAAGAGGTGATCTACCAAGGTAGCCACTGGTGAAATCCAATGGTCAATGGAAGTATTTGGTCCAACAGTTACTATAAACAACAAAAGGATCACATTCTCCTCCTCCACCATAAACGGCCAGCTTGACACAGCAAAGGTGTTACTTAATCAAAATCTGACAACTTCTGATAATGCCATAACAAACAAGATACTATTTATAAAAGGACTTTCCGAGAAATTTGCAACTCAAATAAGAGCAGGGGACCAAACACGAAGCATCCGACAACAGGGGTTTATCCTCCTGGTGCAAATTAAGCAACTAAAGTCGCTAAAAAGGGTTGTACACAAGACAATAACTTCCCTTCACCAAAGACCTAGGGATGCCCAACTACAAATACATTTTGAGGAAGTATAATAAATTCACCAAAGAAACAGAAATGGGCTATAAAAAGGCACCAGGATGGCACATTGGGGGCTACACTATTTTGCAATGTAAAGAAAAACGATAGCTCTTGTGTTTGGGCAACAATGAACAAGCTTCTCCACCCTGGTCAAGGAGGGATCAACTGGCACTTGACGAAGGAAACCTGGGCTACATTTTTGATCGACCACTTTAATCAGTCGAGTCTTGGGGGAGCAACTGGTTTGACAAGCAAGGAAATATTAACAACAGGTATTAATTGTTATACACTAGGGGCAGTCTGCTTACCAATCACCCTTTTCCAGCCAAAAGCAGGCCCGCTCACCAGTACAGATAAGCATTGAATAAATCAGAAGGCAGATAACAAAAGGTGGACCTAAGGGGCCCCTACCCCAAACGGAATACCTCAGGCCCTCTTTAAACTTGATTCAGTTTTTGGACGGAAACATTTGCACCCATTTTCAACCAAGTCTGCGCAGAAGGATCAATACCGGCCTCATGGAGAGGGTCTATAATATCTCCTATTTTTAGGGGGGGAGACAAAGCTTCTGACAAATGCTACAGTCTTTTTTCTCTCATTGACAATGAAGGAAAATATTTTGCATGAACACTTCTTGAGGAGTTAGTAACCTGAGCTTCAGAAAATGCCATTATAACGCTCAATCAAACAGGTTTTTGAAACTAACTGGCACCACAACTAACATAATTGCTCTATCACTTCTGATTGATGGAGCAGAAAAATCGAAGCAGCTACTGCATATGTGATTCATCGATTATATGTCAGCCTTCAACCACATTGATCAGGAGAAATTACTGCGGAAGTTGGCATCCTGGAACATTCCATCAGCCCTTTTGAGTCTATTAATCCTTCTACACACCGATACATGGGTACAGATCAAGCTGGGTACTGGATCTCATCTCTCCAGATGCATTCCCACTACCAAAGGCTTGAAGCAGGGGTGGTGTTGGCACATACCCTGTTCAGTCTTTTCCTTGCAGACTTAACACCAATCTCTGAGTTAGAATTGATAAAGATGGGTCTTTTGCCCACCAGAAAGAGGCCATGAGAAGGAAAGGAAATGCACTGGCTGGCACCTTTAAAAATCTAAAGGAGAAATTACCTGACCGAACTATGATGCCACTCCTTCGTTTTGTTCCTGCCTACCATAGCTTACGGGAGTGAAGTTCTGAAAGGGACAGATTCGAAGAATTTGGACAACATTATAACTAGAATGTATAAATGATTTTTAATCTTGCCATCTACACCTCCCCGACGCAGGTAAGTCTGGAATTTAGTCTTCCAAGGCAAACCTTGGCAAGAAGTGGAGCCTAAATAAACTACTGGAACAGAATTAGGAAGGCAGCCTCTAACACCTTGAACTTCCACTTATGGAAAGCACTACAGACCTGAGACACCTCTGTTGCTAGAGAATATCTCAAGGAGTCCCTAAATAAAACTGGGTTAAGCCAATTCTGGGAAACTCCTACCAGTCAGTTGTGCTTTAAAAATTGTTGAGCAAAACCATCAAATCGCTTTCCATGTTAGAGGACAAAGCTGCTCTAGCCAAAAGAACTCATGCATGGCTAGTCCTGAACAATTACAGATCGTCCAGGTCCCAACCATTTCTCCACACAAGGTATAGCAATAACATTCAGATCACGCCCATCACAGTTACACTAAGCTCCGTTGCAAAGGAATGCAGCCTCGAGCAGGTGTCATTTATGCAAAGGAGGAGTAGAAGACCTACCACATCCAATTTGCACCTGCAAAGAACCAACGTGGGATTGGAGATTTCTTTTAAAAGCATTTTTTTATCAAAGCGGAATTCGCACAGGAAGGCAGGCCGTGTTGGCCTGCTGGCCTCAGTGGACCCGCAGTTGAATTGCAACTTAGTGACGTTCCTCAAAAGGGTGGAAGCGAGAATGGCGTCATTACCCACACTGCTGGGGCCAGCTGGCCCCTCCTAACACTTTACTACCTCCGCCTCACAGATGATTGTAAACGACCTGCTTTTTAATCAATTTAAATATTGTTGTTTTCAGCAACTAAGATTGTATTAATAAATACCTGCACGGAGGAGCCGTTTTTAGGTCTCGCCTACGCAGCGCGCATGCGCTGCATAGGCAAAAAGACCTTTTGCAATCGATTCGGCTTTTCAGCCAAAAACGTGCACGCGTTCCATTGCCTTCAATGGCAACGCGTGCACTTTTGGCGATTCACTTGCGGGAGCGAGCAGCTGGCGCCATATGGTAGCAATTATCGCTCCTGGCGCCTCTCGCTCCCGCAAGGGAATCGCACTCCCCCCACCCCTCCCACTTCTTTAACGCGAGTACTGTTTCACTTTCGCGGCCGCACTTGTGTTTCAGTGCTTGTTTCGTATGTGTCCCTCCATGTTGTCATCTAAAGCTACATTAGGCACCACGGTTTTCCCAAATTGGAAGCGTCCCAGGCCATTGTTCTTTTTCACGTCACACTGCTACTTTGACTCCCACTTCATAGTCAAGACACATCTCCTAATGTGTCTAAGATCACACCGTGTGTCAGATCACACTGTGTGTCACTTGTGGTAGAAGAGCACAGATCTGAAACCCTAAGCCCCCTTATTCCTGCTCTTCTTTTATGGCAGATGCTACCGGCAGTCATTTTTGGTCAAACATTTGAAAGTTTTCCTGTGAATTAGGGGATGTTCTAGTGACTCAAAATGCATTTTCCTGGGGTGCGCTGTTCAGCGGGTGATGAAAGCCACAGGGGGATGGGATTAATAAATGCAGAGTAACAGCCCGCACTTGCCATGTGAACGCCGGCAACAAACTAATAACACACAAATGGATAATGACAAAGAGCGCAGGCATGTTGTGCCTCCTCTACCAGGTAACCCGAAGAGGCACGACTGACCCCCTCGCTGTAATGCGCCGGCCTGTATCTGCTGATGTCACTGGAAGCAGCCATGGGCGCACACTTTGGTCATACTGGAAGAGTCCCAGCGCATTGTGCTGTCTGATGACAAACAGCCCAGCAGCACCACGCACCACCGTTGTAGCATCTGCTATTTACAGCCCTTCTGAAGGGCAACAATCTGTGGCATTTGTCAGAGCTGGCCTTTGGCCAGAGAGCGCCCTGGGCAAAACTTCATTTGGCACCCCCACACTCGCCCTCTTTAATTGCCTATAGTTTGAAATTTTTGAAGGAGTGGGAGGAGAGTGGGGTCAGACTCAGGAGCGTCATGAAAAGAAAAACAAACAAAAAGCAGCCAAGGACCCAACAGTCTTCTGGACAAGTGTTCAAATTCACTTGTCTTTGGATGTAAGTCAGATAAACACTGCTGCAGGAGCTCCGGCGCGCCTCTGAAGGTCGGCGCCCTGGGCGTCGGCCCAATGCGCACTTGCGAAAGTCTAAGCCTGGCCTTAAGCATTGTAGAAAAACAAGTTATTATCATCCTGATAAAGGCCACAGAGCGTCAAGCCTGTGCAAACTTTCCCATGATGACATTTCGAAGCATAACGCTTTTTATTAACAGAGAGCCATGGTGCCCCAGCCATGCAGCACCGGGCTCTCTTGTGATCAGCAGACCTGCATCCCTGAGCTGTCTTTACAGAAATGTTCATTTCTTTAAACAACTGGACTATTTCCTACTACAAATAGCACAGCACTACAGGATTTCCCATCACCAAGGAGCGCTGCACCACCACGCGCGTTCTCTCGTGAGAGAGCACTGCAGCACCGGGTCATAGTTTAAAAGATGCTGTTCATTTTGTTTCAGGTAGAGGGGCTTTCCAACATGACATATAACATAGCATATTTATTCAGGCTCTTTCTCGCCTGTGTTATGATGTTGGTATACAGGTGGGGTAACTGCCATGGGTGCTCAAGCATAACATCTCATGGGTGAGTTGAAGTTGTATAATTACACATAACAGAACAGAACATATAACATAATATAACATAACATATAAAATAGCCGAACCGAACAGAACATATAGCATGACATATACCAAAATACTGAAACAAAGGAAGGATGCTGTTTCTCCAGAAAAATGCAAAAAGAACAATTGATGGACAGAATGCAGAACAATGTCATACATTCACCCCAGTACAGAAATCTGGGTCTGAATCCATCGTTTTTTAGGTCTCACCCTGAAAGCCAGCGCTTCAGCGCTGGCTCTGGGCGAGACATTTTGTAAGTGGGCTTTCAAAAGTCCGGCCACAGCTTTTGGGGTGGCATAGAGCGTGCGGTTACGCGCACAATGATGAGCAGAGGCGCCATCTGGCTTTCCTCTCTCGTCATGGTGCGCGCACATCGCACATCACTCGCCAGCCTGCTTTCACTTTTGCCGTCGCGCGCACCACTCGCGTGCTTTTTAATTTTTTTTATTTTAGCACCGGGGTAACCATCGCGTGCTGCTCGCATCCCTGGCGCCACCTTTCACCTTTATTACATGGCCTTGTTCAAACAGTGGCATTCATCGTTCTTATATATGTGCACAACTCCACCAAACACGCTTGAGGGACAGTAAGACTCGTGTTATCGGCGTCAGGAAGATAAAGGTCGAGTCAGTTTTGTCGGCGTCTGGAGCTTTGATCCTACAAACAGATCTCTGACGAATGACACAACCCACCAGACTATCTTGCTGTCTTGAAACGGGGCTCCCTCTCTCCAAGCCACCCGTGGCTTCACCTCGCGCAGACACCACATTCTCTGTTTACATCAAACCCCTCCCCCTCCACCCCCCAACGAGGGCACAGCACTTCCTCGAGCCATGTGGGCGACCACTGATGCCTCTGAACGGACCAGCCTCCTGGGACTGATGCCTCTGAGCGGACCAGCCTCCTAGGGCGAGGAATGGTCATGAAGTGGCCAGTCCAGAGGCACTGACGGACGTGACACAGCTTACTACAGCTATGACTACTCATGCGATAAACACGTGACTGGTTACTCTCTCCAGCGGTGTTTGTGTTATTAAATATTTACTACTATTATTCGGCTTCAAGTATTGTTTTATGCTCCCCTTTTCCCCCAACCCCTCGGTTTTTCCTCCTTTATTTCCCAATGTAATATGTAAAATAATAAACAGCTTTAGTCCCTTTCAACATAGTTTAACAGTCTTGTTGATTTCTTTATGCATTTGTTGTCTTTGTAGCTTACCTTTATGAGACTGTATTCTTAATAAAGCTGATTAGACCCTTCTTTTATGTTTAATGTATGGGAATCGCTTGTCCAGCCAACAATTTCATATCAATTTAACCCTCTGAATGTTTTCTCTGTCAGTACTTTACAACGTACAGCTAGGATTCTTCCATATACATTTCTGTATTTTCCGTACAGAGAGCTTGAAAATCTATAGCCTGGTGACGTTTGTGTTGTCTTTGCACACCCATAAGCTTTCTACAGAGTTAAACTTCACCAGTGAAGTCAAAAATCGAATGTTTTTTTTCTTCTGATTAGCCTCCGACCTTTATTCTTGTGGAAATTTATATTTCAGAACTGAACGCTTTAAAACATACCACCCCCACACCGCCCCCTCACTCCACACCCCGCCTTCTAACCCCACACCCCGCCTTCTCACCCCCTACCCCGCCTTCTCACCACCACAGCATCACTCAGCACCACCACTGCATCACTCAAATCCACCACAGCATCACTCAGCACCACCACAACATCACTCAGCGCCACCACAGCATCACTCAACACCACCACAGCATCACTCAGCACCACCACAGCATCACTCAGCACCACGACAACATCACTCAGGGGCACCACAACATCACTCAGCGCCACCACAACATCACTCAGCGCAACTACAGCAACACTCAGCACCACAACAGCATCACTCAGGGCCACCACAGCATCACTCAGGGCCACCACAGCATCACTCAGGGCCAGCACAGCATCACTCAACGCCACCACAGCATAACTCAGGGCCAGCACAGCATCACTCAACGACACCACAGCATCACTCAGTGCTTCTTACACTTTTTAATTACAACTTCTCAGCTGTGCTGAACAGCAGCCACACTTCTCTACAGCACAGCTTAGAAACATTGCCAAAGTCAATAGCTCTACCTAAACACTTATAAGGACCCCCAATGCATAGCCAATAGGTCTCGCCTTTGGGACATTATAAATGTTTAGTTATCCAGCACAATATCCTAGATTAGACAACATCAAGTGTTGCATGGCTATTCACTTATAAGGTCCCAAAAGCGAGACCTATTGGCTATGCCAATGCTTGTTATTTCTGGCCTGGCCATTTTATTTCCCTGGTTGCCGCATATGGAAAATGGACTCGGAGAAGCAGTCGATACAACTGGCAAGGACTCGTTTTCTATAAGGTCCTTACTTGCTTCTTAGGCAAGTTGTTCTTTATTTTGCAATTTTGCACAGTACCCTCCCTTATATCTTAGCAATCTTTTTGCAAATTCTTCCCCAGGTACCTCGAGTTTCTGCACGCTGTGGGAATTGAATGTATTTGGCAGGTAAGGGTTGAAAATACTATCTTACAGTGCACTGTCTCTGGCTCACAAGCACCTTTTGTTCAATAGGCAGCCCTCGCACCTTCCACATACCCCCACCTGTTTACATACACTACAAATCTAGTGCTACAGCTGACGTTACATCTGATTGTGTAACTCCTATTGTTGTGTCCTGTGAACTCCATTATGTTATTCTTGGCCGATCTGCAAACGCCACAAGAGCCACACTTGTGGAAACCCATAGACCTTTGGGTGAGCCATGTTGAGTCCCCCTGAGCCCGTGGAAAACTAGGGCTAAGTCTAGTTCTGAGGGTTCTGCCCCTTCTATATGTGATTTGTGGTCGCATGATGATGTGATTGTCAAGCAACATGTCTGCTCTCAGTATCTTCCAATGTTTATTCATACTCTTCAGTAAGATTTGACTTAGATCATTGAAATCGGTTATGAGTCTCACTGGTTGTTTCTGTTGCTGATTCTGTACTTTGTCCCTTAACGTGTCAACTCTTCGTATTCTCTTGATCCTATTCGCTGCTCTTACAATAGTATGAGGTGTGTATCCTCTCGTCCTGAATCTAGATGGGATCCCTGACAGACAAACCTGAAAATCTTCCTCATTGCTACAGTTTCTCCTGGCCCTCATGAATTCCCCATAAGGGATCACTTGTATTTGGTGTGGAGGATGTGCGCTGCTCGCATGTAAGATTGAGTTGCATGCAGTTTCTTTATGGAACAAGCGGCTATGTAACACATTATCTTTAATGTATAGCTCGACATCTAGAAATGTTATGCTAACTTTGCTGAGTTGTTGTGTGAATTTGATATTGTATGTGTTCGTGTTAAGATAGGCACAGAACTGTTCCAGTTTGTCTAGGGTGCCTGACCAGAGTAAGAGGCAGTCATCGATATAGCGACCCCAATAGATGATTGAGTCATTCCATGGGCCCCCCATGCAGCCCCATATCCATTCCTCCTCTAAGCTGCCCATGAATAGGTTCGCAAAAGATGGTGAAAACTTCGAGCCCATTGCCACTCCCCGTCTCTGCCTGTACCATTGTTTCTCAAAAATGAACACATTGTTGTTAAGAATCAGTTCCATCATGCTAGTAAGCATATTGGTGTGTTGCCACTGGGTAGCCGGTCTCTTGTGTCGATGGCGAAGTACAGCTCTTAGTCCTAAATCTGGCTTAATTCTCGTGTACAGGAACACTACGTCCAGTGTTGCTAAAATCATGTCCTGTTCCCAATTAAGGTCTGCTAAGACACTCAGGATGTAGGAAGGGAGATTCTGGACCAGCGGCCCAAGAAAGAGATCCACATATTCAGCCAGTTTTTCAGTGGGACCACCTATCCCCGAGACTATAGGTCTACCTGGGGGAAAAGATAAGTGTTTGTGAACCTTAGGCAAGGTGTAGAGACATGGAAAAGTTGGTTTAGAGAATTTCAAATACATGTATTCATCTTCTTCAATTAAACCCATTGTGTGCCACTCTCTAAGATGGTTGTTGATCTTAATCGTCAAAGGTCCTATTAGATTGGATGTTATTTTCTCGCAGCATGTTTCTTCTCTCAACTGTGTCAGGATTTCTAGATTGTAATCCTCTCTGTTCATAATCACGACATTACCTCCTTTGTCTGCCACCCTGATAATAATCCCACTGTCTGCAGTCAGTGTTTTTAGAGCTGTGTGTTCTCCTTTCAAGAGATTGTCGTGGTGCCTAGGTTTTTTCTGTCCCTCATGTCACTGTATTTATCAATGTCGTCTAAAACCATTTTATAAAATGTATCTATGGAGTTGCTGCCTGGTAGAATAGGCATCCATTTGGGTTTGTTTTTTAAACCACTTGCTATTGTGTAGTCCATATTTACATTTAGCTCCTCTAAAAGCCTCTCCAAGTGCTGTGGTGTTTGTTCTATGTCCGTTAAGGATAGGAGCAATTGCGTATCATATACATCTTGTATGCTTACAACATCTGATAATATACCAGTCGGGATGTTTTTATTGCCTTTATTTGGAACAGGATTACTGCTGAAGAATTTTTTCAACTTAAGACCCCTCACAAATTTGAATAAATCAATTTTAAGTTTGCATGGATCGCCCTGTTCCTTAGGGTTGTAGCTTAAGCCCTTTTCAAGTAGAGAAATCATATCACTGGTAAGTATCCTGGAGGAAAGATTCATGACCTCAACCCCTCTCTCTATGATGCCTGCTTGTTCCTCTCGTCTCCTGATCTCAGTTTTCTTTTGTAGTCCTCTTTGCCCTGCTCTTTTGCCTCTGCAGGTCTTGTTTCTTGATCCCCACGTCTGGGTTGTGTTCTGTTGCTTTTCCGAATCCTTTGTACCGCCCTTAAAAAAGAAGAATTGCCCTGTCTTGTCTCACCCAATGTGCCTGCGTTGTTATCCACCTCACGATCACTGGTGAGGGGGGCACTGAGAGATGTAGGGCTAGAAGAGATCGAAAGTGTTTCAGATCTCTTAGGTTTGTCTCTGTCTTGGCCTGCTTGAAACATTAGATCGTATTTTTTAGCGAAGGTAAAGATTCTACCCTCTTTATAGTCTATTTCGTCCCATCTCACTTTTCTGGCTTTTCTTTCCTTAATGTCATTTTGGTGTTTCTGTAAAATTTCATTTAAGATAACGTAGTTTTTCTCAGTAGCTTCTTTGATATCTAAATCCCTGATCTCACTTTCCAGGACTGTGATCTCTGCCTGGAGTTTAGAAACTTTACGATCTGCTTTCTCAATAAGGATACCCATAAGTGTATTGGAATTGGCCATGAGTGCGTCCTCCTATTGTTTTAACAGGTCCTCATCAAGGTCATCATATGTGGGGAAGATCTGTGACCTGAGACCCCTGGGGACCCTGTTAAGTCTAAGGTACTGTTTTAATGTAGCTCATCCCACCACTTCGAATTCTCGTTTTTCTTGAGTCTCTCTAACCTCAAGAACTGCTCCCTGAGTACCTCCCTGCGTTGTGGGTTCCTGCTGCTTGAGCCTGTAGTAATAGTACTGCCTTTGGTCAGATTCTCAAAATGTTCCTCCGCTATTCTGTCTCTGTCCATCTTTGTATAGCTAAATCATGTGGTATAATTAGATAAATCACACGCTGCGGCTGCCTCTCCTGATAGCGCTAGGTGCTAATGTTGTGGGGGTGTTAATTTACACAGGAAAACCGGCGCCTGCCAGGTTAGCATAGTACAAACTTATTGCAAATTCATGCGGCGCACAAGGTGCACAAGGTGAGGGAAAAACCCCTAAAACCCCTAAAATGTGGGACCAAAAGGGCCCATTAAGTAAATAATGTCTTGTCCTATGCACACGCTTTAGTGTTCAGTTGAAAGTTCTTAGAAGAGTAGGGGTGCAAAACAAAGCAGAGTAATATCTCTTAAGGTTCTTTCTTTGGCTTTATTCAAAACAAATGTCCAGCCAACACGTGTTTTGTCGGGTGGGGAATCCCCTTGACTTCTTCAGGGCTGGAAATGACACAACAGGGTTCATATCATTATGCAAATAACATACTCACAGCAACAACAGGGGTGAACACATATCACCCTATTGTCACGAGATGAAAGACATCACTTCACCTTCTAAGGGATCGACACTGTTGAACTAAGCCCCAGAGGAGGAAACAGGGAATTGCGACTCCGACGCACGGAGGCAACATGAATCATGCGTCTGAGAACGGTAAAACTGGGTCTGAATTGTGTCCATGAGATGCAATACTTTCTGGGTGACAGATAAAGGAAGTGACCCCGAATCAAGGTAACATATAACCATAAATGCCACATCTTGATTATGCGGGATGCATATGTAGTATACCAATGTAACTACGAGGTTTGTCAACTACATGGTTCTACAAAAGTGTCACTGAGGTGTTGCTCCGTTCAGACTTGCTTTGTATACACTTACTGGTGATATGATTTACAGATGTTTTTCTCAAAAAAGGCCACCATGCATGATTTACGCACTTGATACTATATGTGGGGAATGATTTGGATTGTACTCTTCGCCTGCCGATCAGGCTACATGTGCATGAAGCATTGTGGATGAAAGGCTAGTAGATGCTTTTTTCGCACACATATATATCCCGATGTATGATTTGCCATTTACCCATAATAGATTCTTCAATTAGAACTGTTGGGCATAGGACCGCATGAGAATATTAGAACGACACTATATGATAACAGAACTATTTTATGTGACATTTACTTACTCGATATAAGAAGAAAAAGAAATTTGAGTTCTAATTCTTTGACGCTGCCATTGGGATCATACAATGGTCACAAAACTTTTGGAATCGGGTGAGAGATTTGTATCACCTGTCTCACGCATTTCCAGAACCATGACAGGCAAGCGTTGTTTTGTCCTTGTCTTTTCTTTCTTTTTTTGATCCCACTATGATAACTTTATTGACATTTGGATCACACAAACACATCGCTCATATCCGAGCGTTCACTGAACAATGGAAATAGTAATTATGGCTGGGAGGGCTTATGCTCTAGTGTTTCAGGACCCAGAGCATTTATATTGACTTCCGGGTCACGTTTCTGACCATTTCCGGTACAGAACTCATACCTGGCGCAGAAACGATCAGACAGCGTACTCGCTTTAGGTAAGAATTATACACTCTTAGTTCTGATCACTCATATATTTTGACCTCCTGATCTCGCTGAGTACATGCCTTAATTCGTATACTTCATTGTTTCAACAGATTTCTCGGCTTACATCAGCCTCCATTTAATGGCGACCTGTTAATCGGATCAACCATATTATTTAAGAATCATACACCTGACAATTTATGTGAAGGTAAGGGACGACGGACCCTTAGGGGAGAAAGTCTTTTAAATCCATATCAATAGGGGCACATATAGAGATGTACACTAATGCTAGTTGTTACCCTCTCCAGATTTACCTTTTGGAAATTGATATTGGAGATATATGAGAATAGATGGCAGATTGACCAGCCGGGTCGGAATAATAACCAGCAGCAAGGTGAGACTCACCTGTGTTTTTCTATCTGATCCATTGAAGGTATTTCTGTTTTAGCAACTTTGAATATGAATATCACGATACTACCCTTATACTTAATTTTAGGCAACTGAGAACTTTTAGTAACAGATCGGAACAGGTAGGATCCCACCGCACGTTAGCTGTTATCTATCTGTACATATTGTACATAGAAGATCTTGCATGATTGATCACAAACGAATACTATCATCACATAGATGCCTTTGTGGGTTGCACTTTAGTCAATATACAACACAAATACACTTCACACCTCACTTTTGTACATGTGATATATATAACTCTCTTCTAGGAACATCAATTTTGGATATCACTTTATTTGTGTGGGTTGTTTTACTGTCACAATGTTTTGAACCGCATCAAAGTATCCTCGAGGGTTCCACGTTAAGGTGATCTGTGTACACCTTTGCGTCTTACAGTGCTTGAGTGTTCTCACTTTATGGTGATGTCTTTCACCTCGTGACAATAGGGTGATATGTGTTCACCACTATTGTTTCTGTGATTATGTTATTTGCATAATGATACAAACCATGTTGTGTCATTTCTAGCCCTGAAGAAGTCGAGGGGTATTCCCACCCGATGAAACACATGTTGGCTGGACGTATGTTTTGAATAAAGCCAAAGAAAGAACCTTAAGAGACATTACTCTGCTCTGTTTTGCACCCCTACTCTTCTAAGAACTTTCAACTGAACACTAAAGCGTGTGCATAGGACAAGACATTAGTATTAATTACTATTCCTACTCCAGTTTGCGCAACTGTAGGGAAGGTGTTGGAATTCATTTCCAATACCTCAGCGGCCCCTAGTGCAAGTCGTTGTAATGACTTGCAATGTAAATGCATCACGTACTAACAACGCGGTCGTTGTAACGACCGCGTTGTAATAGTAGCGCGATGTAATGACAGCGTTGTAAATGCTGTTTCCCAATGACACTCAGCTGTTTCCAGGCTTTAAATGAATGGCTGAAATGAGTGCAGATTCTTCTGCAGGTGGACAGTAAGTTGCATACTTGGTCTTCTTTTTTGAGAAAGTCCTGTATAATGTTGACGCAGTGCGCCAAACACAGGACCCTGAAATAACCACCTTCGGCCATGGCCTTAACTATATTACTGCTATTGTCCGTGGCAACAAATCCAATCTTAATCCCTCTTGGTCACAGCCATTCAAAGACCTTGTTGTTAAAGTCTTCCAAAATGTTTGCAGCTGTATGTGATTTCTCCATTGCAAACATCGCTACTGTGGCATGCTTCCGAGCAGCATTAAAAATCTCAGCAGTGTCAACACCTGCAAATATTTTTTCTCTAGTCCCCACAAAAGAGATCCAGTGTGCAGTGATGCACATGTAATCAGTCACTTGGCAACTGGTCCACATGTCTGTTGTCAGGTGGATAGTGTGGACAGCACTCTGCTGCAAAGCTTGTCCAAGCAATTCAAGCACATCGTGATGTAGCGATGGAACAGCAACTCTGGCAAAATAGGACCGGCTGGGAACCTTTGATTTTGGGCAGATGGCTGTCAGAAATTCAAGAAAACCCACCCCTTCAACAAAAGAAAAAGGAAGGAGTCCAATTCTGACAATTTAGTCAGCTTTGCGTTGTACAAACATGCCAATGGGTGGTTGCGTTCATACTGCACCTCTGGCCTAAACATGGCAGGAATAGTAGCCTAAATTGTTTTCTTTCCTGATGCCACTGACGCAGGTGACTTCTTGAGACCAGGCGGTCGTAGGCTCAATGTGCTTTTCAGCGGGGCAGTCACTGTCCTCTGTTGCCTTGGTGTCTCGACCTGAGTCTTGTGCCATTGCGATGTTGCTGATGTGGGCGATACTACTGCACTGCTGGGAGAGGGCTGCTTTGAGTAATGAAGATGTCTCCATCTGCTTCTCCTTCCACTGTGAGCGGATCGGATTCGGATTCCTTGCTCAGCTGGCTTTCAACCCCTTCTCCAACAACACTTGCAGTTTTTGGACCGCTAAGGTTATCCTCCCAATGGATCGTATGGTGCTTTCTCAAATGAGGCGTTTGGCCCCCGGTACCATCGTTTGTCCAAGCTTACCTCGACTAACACTTGCTCCGCAAAGGGAGCATATGGCAATGTTCGCCTCCTTCTGGCTAACAGAAAAGAAATCCCAAACTGGGGAGCTCAACTTTTTGATGTTGCTGGTGCCACTGCCAATGTCGGATGAACTGGTAGGTGGCCGTTTTGATGTTGGACTCTCTGGCTCTGCAGTACCTACTTCTACTGAGGTGGTTGTGGATGTAGGTCACTGCCGGGACTTTGCAAATATGCAGCTGGCGGTGGTTGGATCTGTGCCACTGCCACATCCCCCCCAGGAAGTTGGGATGAGGTAATGTCGGTCTCCACTGGGGCTGGGCTAACATCCATGATGACTGGCTCATCGTCATCCTCCTCTTCTACATCTGCCTCCATAACCTTAAGGATTTCTGGAACCTTCCTTTTCCCTAGCCTCGTCTGAGTCATCTCGTGGCGTGTCTCTCTCTCAGACTGAGGCGGGATCCAAGTGGCATCTAGATCATCAGAAGGGGGGCTTGAAGAAGAATATGATGCACCACTAACCCTCCTTTTTCTAGCTGGAGATCTGGAAGACAATGGATCTTCTGGAGCAGATTGCTCTACTTCCTCAGCATGAAGCTCAATCTCTTGAACTGCTCCTACCTCGGGAGGAACTACTATTGGTGGTTGTGGCTGTTGTTCTTGTTGTTGTCCACTTCTCTGAGTTTTCTGCAGTGATTGGGTACTACTCTGAGACAGAGATAAGTCAATGTCAACATCACTGCTTGTCAGCGTTGTCGTGATTAGACTAGCTGCCGCTGTGACAGACATGGACTTGGGCCAAATTGGGGTAGGTCCACTGATTTGGGGGTGCTGCTCCCAGCTTGCTCCCCAGAGGCCGCAGTGGCCGGCACAGTTTTTGTTTTCCAAAAAACATCTGGGGTGACATACCAGTGGTAGTAGTGGTAAGCTCCTTCTTCTCACTGGCTACTTTCTTGGTAGCAGTTTCTAGCTTAGCAGTGGCACCTTTCTTTGGTGCCATCTTGAAGCTGTTAGATAGCAGTGGCACTTAGCTTCACAATTTGAAGAGATGTCTGATGTGTGGGCCACTCATGCATCACACCGTGCACAGGCGTTCTTTCTGGCAGTACTGTGAGTGATGTGTTGTTGTCTCTTGTTGTTGTCGTGTTGTTGTGCACCTAAAAGAAAAGAAGCAAGAATGACATCAGTGAAACGTGGCATTGTTGCTGTTCAATTAGTAGCACAAACAAAAAGATATCATTTATTGTGTGGTCACTGATGTTACTCACTTAATTAACAGTACAGTGTAAATATATCTACTCATTCTTAAAATGGAAAACCACACCGACATATAATTACTTTCCTGGTGACTGACCACTCAGGAAGAATAAGAGAGAGCAAAAACAACAACAACAACATACAGGTGAAACTGTTTGCTTTATGTGCAGATTGTGACGTCAAGTCACTCACAACGTGTGATGTGGCACTGACTTTGAGGCAGGCGCACCTGACAAATGACAATGGAAGGAATAATCCCTAGACAATGAATGCTGTTGTGCATCTATACTCTATAGCAGACATGTGGTTGACATGTGGTTGATTTGATTGAAGCAAGGTGTAGTGGGAAATGGTATAAACAAACTTTTTTAAATTTTAAAATGAATTGGACAAATGTAACTAATTAAACATAAGTGAAGTATTCCTCAAAGATATAATAATAAGTTATTATTAAACTGCTATCTCATTGCTCAACCATCCATGCAGACTATGGCAAAAAGGGCTGAATTTGTTTGGACACACAAAATGGCTGGTAACCTGTGCCACATTGTCATCAACACTAAACAGAAAGGCATTCTTTGGGAACAAGGGGAAGACATGCAGGCCTTTAGGGAAAGCACAGTGGGTGGATCCACAGAATGGCCGCCAGCCACATGGTCACAACAAGAAGCTGGAGGCCTACAACAAAGAACGCATGCAGGCCTATGGCAAAAGCACACTGGCTGGATCCACAAAATAGCTGTAGGAAAGTAGGATCTGCTTCTTATGGTTACCCCCACTTTTTGCTTGATGTTGCACTGTTTTGACTAGTCTGACTGGGATCCTGCTAATCAGGACCCCAGTCTATCTGCTTTCTCCTTTAAATTGTTATGCATGTACTTTGGTACACTCCAGATTGGAAACTGGGGTACCCTTATAAGTCCCTAGTATATGGTACCCATGTACCCAGGGCATAGGTACCACAGAGGCCTCCCATGGGCTGAAGCATGTATTATGCCACCCATGAGAGGCCATGCAAAATGAAACTACAGGTCTGCTACTGCAACCTGTGCAAGCCGGTGCTAGCACCACTTACTTTAGATATAGGTTCACTATATCTATAGGTCACTACACTTAAAACTTTTAAGTCACCCCTATAGCAGGCCTTAGCAATCCTGAAGGCAGGGTGCTGGATTTTACATGAGAGGGTGCCCCTGCATGAGCAGAGCCCCTCTGCAGCCTTCGGAGACCATTCTCCCGGGTTGTCTGTGACTCAGCCGGACATATAGGTAGAGGTGCAATATAACCTCGCGGTAAATGCTATCTCAAAAACGGCTGCATAGAAACATATCGTGTTTGGTATCACACAGCTTGGAATCATACCTCCACACTGGTAACCGGTGTGGGAGGTATGATTCCACCCTTCTGAAGCGAGCTTCGTGGGGTCACTGGTCTATCCGGTGCCAGCCTTCTCGACCCGGTCAGCACAAAATGGATGCTGCCGACCAGAGATACATTTCTGCCCTCCTGCTGCTGAGCCAAGCTCGAGCAGAGGAAGGCAGCACAATAGGCATCCTGTCACAGGGAGGTGTGACCACCTCGCAGACAGGATTTTGTGTATTGGGGCTGGGTGGGTGCACTCTGAGAGTACATGAAAGTCTGCACCTGGGGCACATTTTGTGTCCCTGTGCATAGTCCAGCTCAAACCAGTTCTGGGAGCTGTTGGCTCCTGCTCTGGCACAAAACTGGACTAAGGACATGGGTGTAACCACCCCTCTTTCCTGACCCACCCCTAGGAGGGTCCCCCGAATCTGTCCAATCCTCTCCCGTGGGTGCAAAAGGGCTTACCTGGCTGTAAGACTTTAGATTTTACGTGGACAAGATTCTACAAGAAGAAACCACTGAGCTTTGACCCTCTGGACATACTGGACTCCGCTGGACTTTGACTGGGCATGACTTCGTCTCCCTCTCCGTCCAAAACTTTGTCTGTGCCCTTGCTCCATACAGGCTCTGTGCAGGACCTGTGGTGCACTAAGGACAACTGAAGAATTTCCCTTGGGGTGAAGGAGTCACTCCCCTGCATTCGCAGGCACCTCAATGCAACTGACCGGTCTGCTGCTCCTGAGCTCCTGCGGACTCCGAGGATTTCAGCAACACAGGAGGTGGGTTACGAAAGTCCCTGAGGTTGATCTGCCTTCTCAGCAAGTTTGAGGCCAGTATCCCTCGTGGGGACTGTATAACCTGAACCCCTGTGCACCGCATCTATTTGGAAGTGCATATGCTTGTTGACAATTCCTGAGCTTGTGCATTGGACGCCATGTAGTCCTGATCCTGAGCAGTATTTCCACCAAAGAACTCCGGCCTCCTCACACCGAGTGCTCCATGGGCTGGTACTTTGTGATCTTGCTCGAGGTCCCCTCGCGACTCCTGGTCATTCGGCCTGTGGGTCCCCCTGAGGGTCATCTTGAATTCTGTTGGGCTTTCCTGGTTGCTCCAGATGTGCCCTGACTCCCCTTTGCTTGGTGAGTCCCTGGACCTTGCTGGTTTACACCGTAACCTGCTTGACCTTCCTGCATGGGTTGCTTTTTCCAAGGCTTGTTGGTACTCCAGCCGGTCACTGACCCCTCAGTACTCAACATCCTTTGTGGGACAGCTCATATCTGGCTCCTGGTTGTCCTTAACATCTCCTGGTCCTCGTGGCTGCAGAGTCAAGCATCCTTTCTTTGCACCTGAAGCACCCGACATCGGTGGGCATTCGTCTCCCGAGCCCCTGGTCACTCTGAAGTGACCCAGTCTCTGTCCCCTCTGCTTTCAGGTTCCTTCCTTCCAGAATCCAGGCTTGGATTCCACCGGACCCTATTCACCTTCACAGCAGCAGTGCTTCTTCGCAGCCCTCCATTGAGAACGACAGCGGTTTCCGACACCACTCCAGGCCTATGCACCCGGCTCCTCTGGGATAGGTAACTCGGGTACTACGGTATCCACGGGTGGGGTGGCTCTCCAACCTCTTAAGTTCCGAAGGGTTTCCTCGAAGTCCTCCTAGAAGGGTCCTTAAACTGTAAAATTGCAACCGCGACTTCCCCATAGAATTGTACCCGTCCTCCATGGGGTCCCTAGATACTCACGTTGGCTAGTTCCTTGGGGTCCCAGCGATTCTACGTGCTCCAGACCTTGTCTTGACCCAAGTCGTGGTTGTTATACCACTATTTTATTATATGGTTTGGTCTCCCCCTGGAGCCCACTGTGTATTGTGCTACTTACAACTGTTCTATTGATCTCGTATTGTGTGCTTTGCGTTCTATCCTCGGGTAGAGGATACTAGAGAGTGTTATATTAATAAATACATATTTTTATATAACTACTGTGTGGTTCTCCTTTCATTTAGTTAATGCAGGAGGTGATATTCTGGTAAAACAAGCTGCTTTACATTCCTTCAAGATTAAGCTAGAAGGCTGCTCTCCACAGCTACCACTAGGATAGCTTTCTAAAGGTTATCTTTGACCTCATACATCATAAGGGTGGTTTGGACTGGTGCAAGGTGCCCACTTTAATTAGTGGACAGCATATACCAGGCCAACTTCTCACATTGGTGTGCAGCGGTTAAGATTCAAGCCTGCATTGTTTTACCAGATAAATCTCTTTGTATTGATTAACTGAAAATCACTATAGTATTAGGCACATATAATACTTAAGTTTAGAATAAGTATGTTCTACTGAACTTAGGGTTGGGTAAGTTAAGGGTCTAGCACACCCTTTCTCCAACCTAAGAGAGTTTAGTTCCCACTAGGTTAGGTAGTTGCATACACCACACCACACTTAGGGGCCTATTACGATGGCGGGCGGAGACACGACCGCGGTGCCGGCGGTGGCATTAACACCCATTTACCGCACGCCGCCAGCGGTCTTCACGCCAGCCATATTAGGATGGCCACACATTGCACATTTCCCGCCCGCTGCGGTGCGACGCCGACCGCCATCAAAGTGCGCCCGCCACCGCGGCGGAGTGAGCCAATCACCACACACCGCCGTGCGGAATGACGTCCCGTACGCCGAAGATATCACGATGCCGGAAACAGGGCAGCGCACCGCGACGGAGAAACCGCACAGCGAAAGATGGCGGAGACATCACAGCGGAGACAGAAAAGAAACACCCGGGACACACCGCGATGGATCCTGCCCTACACGCCTTCCCGGTGCTGTACATGATACACCACCTGCAAGTTATCCACCGCCGCGGACGCCTCCGCAGGTACGTACAGACAAAACAGTGCAAGTAACACAATACACAGCTCCAGGGTGGAAAAACATCGCATGGGAACACCACACACCCCTGTGGGGACAGGCACACAGCCATCACTGCACACACACATGTCCCACCTGTCACAAAAACATCTCGCCACATACTGCCCACCCATGTACCGCATTCATGAACAAATGTCCCGGTCACGTCACCGCCGCGGTCAGTGTGCATGAAACCATGCACACAACGCAGAGCACAGGGCCAGCGCATGCCAAGGGCACCGTACAAATCGCACAGAGCCACAACTCCATCCACAACACACCAGCTACCTCCCTGAAGGGACACAACATGTGCCTCACAAGTGCCACTCCTGCACAACAACCACACAACTACAGCCACACCATGCCCCATGTCCCAACAACTGCATATACAGCCACAGCAGGACCCTTTGCAAAGGAACACATAGCACAGAAGCCCAGGCCCCAGCCAACACACACACCACAACAACATCACACACAAGCCAAGAACACTGAAACCAGGCACAAAATGTACACACACACAGATGAGGACCAAACACTTCACTGCACACACTACCTGACAAGTCACACACACACACACCACCCTGACTCACAGCTACATACACACACCACATGCCAGCAGTAATGGAGGACAACATATAGGAAAGCCAAAGTGAGGTGCCCACAAATGGAAGGGCAGTGACACAACCATCAAGCATGTGTGATGCACATGCAAGACAAGACACATGTGAGAACACACGCAGCCCATCACAGCACACATGGCTGACACAGTCAGTCAACACAAACCACGGTCACCCCAATGCAACAACTCCTGGAGACAGCAAGGACACCCATGTATAGGCACAGGGATGTAAGGAAGGCCCTGAACTCAAACACTGATCAGCCACACATAGGCATCCAAATATTGGACAAGACAATGTCTGCTGCACAACACACAGGGCCCAGTGACACACTACATGACAGCCAAGCACAAGTAGGATATGTCACACATACCTTCTCCCACAACAGCAACACACAATACTGTCATGTGCACAAAACACAACCACAGGGCTAAACAAGTACACATACAGGCACACCACTCCAGGGTCACACATGGCAGTAGTTGACAATGCAGGTGCACACACATCCACAGTCACAACAAAGTCAACCCCTTCACACCATACACTTCTCCACCACCCAAGTGCACACATTGGAAGTAAGCCATGGGACCTGGATAACTCATCACCACAAGATGTCCATACACCGACACTGATTGGCACACAGAAAGGAAGCTCACACAGATCCCATGACCCTGGCCTGCCTGCCTGTAAGACTGTGCCCAAACTCCCACCCTGTGCTGCCATTGCCCACAAACCTGACATGTGTCCACCATAGATAACATGAGCCAAGAAGGAAGATGACTACAAGATTTCATTGCCAACCACCTGCACTGCACCATAAGTATCACAGTCATGAGGAAATGAAGTGCCTCTCACCCCTGCAAAAAAATGAAATGTGACACAACCCATTGGCAATGTCGAAGTGGCATACTGAGCCTGTGACACAGTAAACCATGCACACACAGAAACAACTTAATTCAGGAAGGACACTGACACAACTCACTGCAGGACCAACTGTGTTTATTCACAATTTGCATATTGAGACAACAAATTTGGGCAACAGCAAAGCCAGTGGGCATTTCAATATGCACTGTATTTACATGAGAAGCTGCACAGGCAGGGGGCAAACAGCAGTGAACCACAAGGCAAGTACAATGTGCAGACTAGTTACATCAGAAGCTGCACAGGCAAGGGGCAAACAGCAGTGAACAACAACGCCAGTGGCCAGGACACAGTGCAGGTGAGGTACATGAGAAGCTACACAGGCAAGGGGCAAACAGCAGTGAACAACAAAGCCATTGGCCAGTACAATGTGCAGATGAAGTCCATTAGATCCTGCACAGGCAAGGGGCAAACAGCAGTGAACAGCAAGGCCAGTGGCCAGTCCAATGTGCAGATTAAGTCCATGAGAAGCTGCACAGGCAGGGGACAAATAGCAGTGAACAACAAGGCCAGTGGCCAGTACAATGTGCAGATGAAGTCCATGAGAAGCTGCACAGCCAGGGGGCAAATAGCAGTGAACAACAAGGCCAGTGGCCAGTCTAAAGTGCAGATTAAGTCCATGAGATCATGCACAGGCAAGGGGCAAACAGCAGTTAACAGCAAGGCCAGTGGCCAGTCCAATGTGCAGATTAAGTCCATGAGAAGCTGCACAGGCAGGGGGCACACAGAAGTGAACAGCAAGGCCAGTGGCCAGTTCAATGTGCAGATTAAGTCCATGAGAAGCTGCACAGGCAGGGGGAACACAGCAGTGAACGACAAGGCCAGTGGGCAGGACAAAGTGCAGAGTGAGTCCATGAGAAGCTGCACAGGCAGGGGGCACACAGCAGTGAACGACAAGGCCAGTGGGCAGGACAAAGTGCAGAGTGAGTCCATGAGAAGCTGCACAGGCAGGGGGCACACAGCAGTGAACAGCAAGGCCAGTGGCCAGGACACAGTGCAGGTGAGGCACATGAGAAGCTGCACAGGCAAGGGGCACACAGCAGTGAACAGCAAGGCCAGTGGCCAGTCCAATGTGTAGAGTAGTTACATCAGAAGCTGCACAGGCAAGGGGCACACAGCAGTGAACAGCAAGGCCAGTGGCCAGTCCAATGTGCAGATTAAGTCCATGAGAAGCTGCACAGGCAGGGGGCACACAGCAGTGAACGACAAGGCCAGTGGGCAGGACAAAGTGCAGAGTGAGTCCATGAGAAACTGCACAGGCAGGGGGCACACAGCAGTGAACAGCAAGGCCAGTGGCCAGGACACAGTGCAGGTGAGGCACATGAGAAGCTGCACAGGCAAGGGGCACACAGCAGTGAACAGCAAGGCCAGTGGCCAGTCCAATGTGCAGAGTAGTTACATCAGAAGCTGCACAGGCAAGGGGCACACAGCAGTGAACAGCAAGGCCAGTGGCCAGTCCAATGTGCAGATTAAGTCCATGAGAAGCTGCACAGGCAGGGGGCACACAGCAGTGAACGACAAGGCCAGTGGGCAGGACAAAGTGCAGAGTGAGTCCATGAGAAGCTGCACAGGCAGGGGGCACACAGCAGTGAACGACAAGGCCAGTGGGCAGGACAAAGTGCAGAGTGAGTCCATGAGAAGCTGCACAGGCAAGGGGCAAACAGCAGTGAAACACAAGGCAAGTACAATGTGCAGAGTAGTTACATCAGAAGCTACACAGGGAATGTATGCAACTCTACCATGCCATGCCCAGCAACAGAGTAATGGGCCTGACAATGGGCATCACACGCACCCCTGTGGACAGACAGGTGTGTGAGGGTGACCACCACTCAGATGGGGCTGTCTGTCGGACTTGGAGCTGACTGTGTGTTGGGGTCAGTTGGAGGACTGCCCTGGGCTGTGGGAGTAACAACTGTGGAAGAGCCAACTGTGCATGTGGTAGCTGGGGGGGCTGCTTGGACCAGGTGGGGTGGTGGCGGGAGGTGGACTCATGCCCTCATGAGACACAGTGTGTGCCGGAGATTGTGGAGGGGTGCCTCTCCACTTCTTGGGGATCCTGAAAGGCTTCCCTGTCTGGGGATTGAGGGGAACTGGGGCAGACACAACAGGTGACCCCAACACCAAAGCTGATTCTGGTGTGGATGGTGACCCCCTCTGGGTACATGCTGGAACCCGCTGTGCGCTTGCCTGGTGTTTGCCGCCACCCTGCCTCCCTCTGTCCACCAGCTTTGCCCCCTACAGTGTCCTCCCGTGCTGGCTTCACAGGGCTTGGGATGGGAGTGGAGGTCAAGGATGGATTATCCATGGGCCCTCATCCTGTGTAATGTTTGCAGGCAACACCTTCTCAGTGTGTGTGGAAACTGTCTTTTTGCCTCTGCGAGACGTCTTTGGGACAGGGGAGTCTTTGGCAGGGGAGGAAGGTGAGGCCTGTGACCCTGATGCTTTTTTCTTTGCTTTGTGGCCCTTGCTGTCGCCTGATGGGCTTTTCTCTCTGCGCTCTGGGGGTGGCCTTACTCTTATGTGGGGATGGTGTCTGCGCCCTAGTACGCTTGGGTTGCTGCTGCTCCTGTGTGCTGCGGGTTCTGTATCGGGACTTTGGGGTCCGTTGGGCATTGTCACTGTCGTCAGAGGTGCACAGTGACATGGGGCCGGACCGAGTGCTGGGAGCCGCTCCCTGACTATGTGCCTGTTGCAGGGCTGCTGTCACAGTTGATGACAAGGACTGCACAGTCCGGTGTAGCCCACCTACGTCGGAATGTAAGCCCTCCATGAAAGCTATAACCTGCCCCAACTTTTTGTCGTGCTCTTGGAAGGCATTGAGAAGTGTTGTCTGCCCCACACACAGCTGGCGCAATAGCTCGACTGCTTCTGCACTGAGGGCAGCAGGGCTGACTTGGGCTGGGGCAGCTGTGCCTGGGGTGAAGGTGACTCTTCCCTTCCTACTCGTGCGGACACGGGCAGCACCAGTGGAGGTTGAAGGGAGGCTGGGCACTGGACGCTGTGTGGCGGAAGAGGAGGCAGAGTCCCCGTTCCCTGTACCCCCCAACATGGATGTGTCACTGCTGGCGTCAGATGAGGTAGAGCTTTGTGTCTCTAGCTGTGAATCCTCTAGCAGACTCCTGTCCCCCTCCTCGGCGCTGGTCACATCTGTGTCAGTCAGCTCCGGTGCGGCTGTTGCACTGGAAGCCTCACCACTGGTGTCCGTCCCCTCTCCCTCTGCACATACGGGAGCTGCTGCATAGGAGAGAGAAGTACTGTGAGATGAGTGGCATCAACAGAACTAACACGTGCCAATACATCTGGATCCTAGAAAGAGGTGTGCAGCACATTGCATGCCACCCTGTGCACACACATATCTTGGCACCCAAAATTTCTACACAACGGTGCATGTCCGCCACACATCCTGCCATAAGTGCCCCAGGTGATTCACACAGCACACCATCCTGCAGTTGGCTCACATCAGACACAGCCCCAAAATGGCCTGTGCACACACACTGTCCCGATGTTGGCAAGGATGAACACCACGACATGGTGCACATCACCTACATGTGTGGAGCAGTAGGGGACCACACAGACTACAACATACCAGCCCACAATGACCCTGCACACATGCCATCCACCATATCGAGTCCATGGGCACATCTACTGTTGCACATTGGCCTCAGATGTCTGACTGGCAGACATCTGAGGTCTGGAATTGCACGCATTCATTGAAACGCAT
The DNA here is from genome assembly GCA_963921515.1 of Calotriton arnoldi. Taxonomy (NCBI): domain Eukaryota; kingdom Metazoa; phylum Chordata; class Amphibia; order Caudata; family Salamandridae; genus Calotriton; species Calotriton arnoldi. The sequence goes on along the minus strand of CAWUFW010001784.1, from coordinate 2,221,843 downwards.
TCACAGTTGGCACACTGGCATTCCCATCCATCAGAATTCACACACTACCCCACAGCAGAAGGTACCTGAAGGCCACAACTCCAAATGTAAGAGAGATGCACAGTGCTAAAACTCACTTCATGAAGCGCCGTTTGGGCAAAAGCATGGCACATACACCCAGCACAGAGGCCACTCACAAAACATTGCACCACACAACCAACGTCACACAGCTGACAATTTGCTCACTCTGTAGACACATGCACCCACTCCCAGCCAAAGGCAGCCTGCAACACATACTCACCCCTGGCTCGCTGCTGATGCTCCTTCAGTCGTCTGTCCAGCTCAGGTTGTGTGACAGCCAGGATGCGGGCCATTAGTGGTGTCATGCTGCGCCTAGCCAACCTGCCAGTCCGAGGGAGCAGCCCCAGCGTCATCTCGGCCACGTTCTTGCTCAGCCGGCAGATGTCGTCCCACCTTTTATGACAGTGGTTGCGCCTTCGGTTTGACACACCCAGATCCCGGACTCTGGAGGCAATGGCCCTCCACACGGCTTTACGCTGGTGGACCTTCAGCTGCAGGCATGGGAGACAAGAGGGGTGAGGTTCCAGTGACACAGTGCACAATAACAACACTACGAAAATGCAGTAGCACGACAGTGACTCATCCAAAACTCCAGCTACAACTGTCACATAGCCAACAATTGATCTGAACATGGTGCAATGTCATTGGTCAATCAGACGTACAGGCATGCATGTTCGATGGTGGACACAGTACCTCCACATCCCATTCACATGCAGGATACCAACACAGCAAGCAACGTGTAGTCTGCCTGCAGCTACTGTCTGCAGTTACCTACAACTACACATAGAGAAGATAGCAAAACATGTGTCTTGTTGTTGAACTCACTGTGTCCAACACTGCGCAGACCTAAGTGTCCTAGCCCTGTGAAAGCCTCACTGTGTCCTGGAACTCACATAGAGTGACAACAACTGTCATACACACACCCTTCTCCCACGCCTGCTCCTGTGCAATCTACATGGCAGAGATGGGACTTAGATGAAGAGGCGTGAGCCAAACACACATGGTACACACTGTACATGCAGTGATGTGGACATGTGGCATTCAGTGGGGACTGTGCAGGGCAGGTGGACTGACACTGAGTGGGTTAATTGGGAGCAACACAGCCATTCACACAAACGCTAACTGGCCAGACTCCTGCATTACCAAAATGCAGCTGCACTGTATGGCTGACACTACAGGACATGTCCCTCTACTCAGGATAGGCATGCAGGGTAACGTGTGAAGAGCCCACCAAGCCCTTCCCGCTGTAGTAAACATGATAGGCAGTGCATATCAGAGCCCCACAACCACTGACACATACCGAAGCACCTCCACCCCACGTGTGCACACCCTGCACTCTCACTCACAGTCTGGGAGACTTACCACGACATTAGGGCCGCCATAAAGCCTTGGGTGCTGTGCAAGCACCCCGTCTACCAGGACCCCAAGCTCCTCACTGGTGAAGGGACTGGTACGGATCTTCTGAGTCCTCGACATCACAATGGACATGTGGCAGCAGCAGCACGTTGAGGGTGGCAGTCAGCAGTCCCTTGAGGCAGCAGCAGCAGGTGCAGGGTGGCAGCCAGCAGTCCCTTGAGGCAGCAGGTGGAGGGTGGCAACCAGCAGTCCCTTGAGGCAGCAGCAGCAGGTGCAGGGTGGCAGCCAGCAGTCCCTTGAGGCTGCAGGTGGAGGGTGGCAGCCAGCAGTCCCTTGAGGCAGCAGCAGCAGGTGCAGGGTGGCAGCCAGCAGTCCCTTGAGGCAGCAGGTGGAGGGTGGCAGCCAGCAGTCCCTTGAGGCAGCAGCAGCAGGTGGAGGGTTGTCAGTCAGCAGTCCCTGGTAGCTGTGCGAATGTGGTGCGCCCTCCCACACATATATAGGCCCCTGGGGCTGTGTCAGTGGTCCCAGGGTGCTGCAATTGGTGTACCAGGTCTGCCTCATTCAAATACATCCAATGTCCGCCTCCGCGGTGGCGGTGCACGCCTACCGCGATTTTCAAACTCGCATCAGGCTACCGCGAGGCTGCTTCCCATTGGCTGCAAGGGCATGGTCCATGCCGGTGCCACACCACATGGCCAGGCGGTAGGCACCGCCATATGTCTACCAGACAGTGCCTGGAGTGACCGTGATTTGGGTCGCGGTGCATGGTGACCGCCATTGTCACATACAAATCTGGCGGTGTCACCCGTGATCGTGCCTGGGTTATGGGCGGTGCCACACCACAGGGGCCAGGTGGTAGGCACCGCCATATGTCTGCCAGACAGTGCCTGGAGTGACCGTGATTTGGGTTGCGGTGCATGGTGACCGCCATTGTCACATACAAATCTGGCGGTGTCACCCGCAATCGTGCCTGGGTTATGGGCGGTGCCACACCACAGGGGTCAGGCGGTAGGCACCGCCATATATCTGCCAGACAGTGCCTGGAGTGACCGTGATTTGGGTTGCGGTGCATGGTGACCGCCATTGTCACAAACAAATCTGGCGGTGTCACCCGTGATCGTGCCTGGGTTATGGGTGGTGCCACACCACAGGGGCCAGGCGGTAGGCACCGCCATATATCTGCCAGACAGTGCCTGGAGTGACCGTGATTTGGGTTGCGGTGCATGGTGATCGCCATTGTCACATACAAATCTGGCAGTGTCACCCGCGATCGTGCCTGGGTTATGGGCGGTGCCACACCACAGGGGCCAGGCGGTAGGCACCGCCATATATCTGCCAGACAGTGCCTGGAGTGACCGTGATTTGGGTTGCGGTGCATGGTGACCGCCATTGTCACATACAAATCTGGCGGTGTCACCCGCGATCGTGCCTGGGTTATGGTCGTTGCCACACCACAGGGGCCAGGCGGTAGGCACCACCATATATCTGCCAGACAGTGCCTGGAGTGACCGTGATTTGGGTTGCGGTGCATGGTGACCGCCATTGTCACATACAAATCTGGCGGTGTCACCCGCGATCGTGCCTGGGTAATGGGCGGTGCCACACCACAGGGGCCAGGCGGTAGGCACCGCCATATATCTGCCAGACAGTGCCTGGAGTGAGCGTTAATGGAGTTGTGGAGTAGCTGTGCTGCACCTAACGTGTCCTCCAGCTCTCTGCATAGGCCAACATGTACAGTGCCGAGTGTCTCAACAATTGAAGGGTCCTCATGAGGGCAAATGCACAAAAGGGACATGTCACTCCATGTCACCAACACATACCATATATGGGTTGCCAGTACATTGCATGGTCACATACACTCGCACATGTCACATTTGCTGTGTAATGAAATGTAGACTGTCCAGTTAATGTGTTGCATAGCATATGTAGATAATGGTCAATGTCTGTGTGTGCAATGTAACGCACACTGTCGTCTCATTTACTGAACTAGGGGCATCAGCAACTGGCACATTGTCCAATGCACATGCACACACGTGTCCCCCACGCTCAGCTGGTGGTCAGTGTGTAGTTGAAGTGTGCCATGTGCAACCTGTTTTGGTAGGTGTATCAGGGCCAGCAACATGGTGTGTTCGGGTAGTATTGCAATTAGTGACATATGCTGGGGGTCATACTCACAGGTATGCACACATTTCTGTTAGTACATCACACTGTGCATGCGAATGAGCCGGAGGGGTGCACAGATGATTGCTGCTGGTAAGGGGACAGGTGTACGAGTAGTGTGCCTGATGTGTACCTACTTGTGAAGTGCCCTGTCGGTTAATGGTGCATGTTGTAAAACTTGGGAATGTGTCTGTAGAAAAAATTGATGTGATGCACATTTCATGGTCTTCTGCATTGACATCTGTGCACTTTGATCTGTCCTAGGAGGAGGAGGCCCAATATCCATCGTCCGTTCACAGTCCTGGCAGACATGGAGAATGAGGATATAATCCGCAAATTCAGGCTGGACCGACAAACCCTGCAGAACCTATGTGCCATGTTGGAGCCCCACCTGCAGCCTCGTCGGACATATCCAACAGCTTTCACCGCAACATCTAAGGTGATGGCATGCCTGCATTTCTTTGCAACAGGCTCATTCCAGCACATGGTCGCAAGTGCAGGCGGGATGTCACAGCCGATGTTCAGCATGGTGCTGAGGGATGTCCTGTCGGCCATGATGCTATACAAAGACAGATATATCCATTTTCCCAGGGGGCCTGAGTTGGTGGCTGTGAAGGGCGATTTCTATGCCCTTGGACATATCCCCCATGTCATTGGTGCAATTGATTGCACACATGTTGGGCTTGTGCCACCACAGGCACGTGAACAGGTTTACCGCAATAGGAAGCATTCACACTCGGTAAATGTTCAAGTGGTCTGCCTGGCGGACATGATCATCTCACGCGTGTGTGCCAAGTTTCCCGGTTCAGCCCATGATGCCCACATCTTGCGCAGCAGCATCGTTCCTCAGTTGATGGCCAATCTGCTTCCTGAGCGTGCATGGCTTGTGGGTGAGTATGCATAGTGGATTACAGTGGTGTGTGTGTGTGACATGCTGTTGTGTTGCATTTTGGGACTGCAAGGTTAATCTGTGTCTCTCACACCCAGGTGACTCGGCATATCCAAACCGCCCGTGGTTGCTGAGCCCATTGCGGAACCCCGTCACGCCAGCTGATGTGCGATACAATGATGCCCATGGGAGGACACGGCGTGTGATAGAACGGACATTTGGTCTCCTAAAATCAAGATTTCGGTGCCTGGACCGTACTGGGGGTGCCCTTATGTACTCGCCAGGGAAGGTGTGTCAGATAGTGGTGGCATGCTGCATGCTCCACAACCTGGCCATTCGCAAGGCAATACCCCTAATCCTGGATGACGATGATGAGCAGCCAAGGCCGCCGCCTGCAAATCAAGCCGGATCCAGTGACGAGGGCAGTGGAGAGGAGGAAGGGGTCAACATGCGTCGACAGCCTATCACCCGCTACTTCACTTGAAGGTGAGTGACGATGTAGAAGGGACAAAATGGTCTGATGGTGTTGCTGTTGCTGTGTGGGTGTATGTGAGCTTGCTCACTGCAGCTTGGTGTTGACTCATTGCTGCCTGCCAATGTATGTGTGATTGGTTAGTGTGATACAGATTGTCTCTATGGTGACTGTTGCTCTGTGTAAAGTTTGTAGATCTGAGTACCTTGTTGACAAGTGTTGTGTGATGTGTGCAATGCCACACCCATACAAGTGACTCTTGTTCTGCGGTTTTCCCTAGGTCCCTTCAGCATCTCACTTGTTACCTACATTCCATTCCCCTGGACCATGTCCTACACAGTGAAGGTTGCACATCCTGTATTAAAGACGGAGCAGACACAACAACATGTGTGTAAGGTGTATTTATTTACAACTGTGACATGCGAGGGTGGAGAAAATGTGAAGGGGGGAATTGAAGAAGTGAGTTGACAGTCATGGTAAATGAGATACTTGAGTAGTCCCCACAATGATGTGGAGACCCAGTCCAACAGATGGATGCCATTCACATGGCAGTGTGGTGAAGGATAGTCCAAAAGGTCAATGCAGTGGTCTGCCATCATGGCTGGTTCGGGGACTAGCGTTTGGCAGGTGCTTTGGCACGTGAGTCCCCCTGGTCTTTCCTTGGACGGCCCCTCCTGCGCTTGACTGGAGGGGCCACTGCTGCAGGGGCAGTGGTGTCTGAGAACTCACCCCCCCTCTGTGGACGCAGGGGAGGATGATGAAGTGTCATCCTGCTGCCCAACAGGGGGAGGCGGAGGGGTAGAATGTTGCGCTTGCCTGTCCCTCAGAACCACCACTAGCTGCCCCAAGAGGTCCACAATCTGTCCCATGCGTGTGTCCATGGACCTCAGCAGCAGGAGGTGCTCCCAAGATTCTTCCTCTAACCGGCCCATTCGTCCCTGGGCCTGTTGGTATGCCCCAAGGACTCTGTCGATGTGGCCCAGGGCTTCCGTGCCAGGATCAGTCCCCCTCTGCATGACCCTGTCCCGACCAGCTGCACTGCTGCCACGGTCCTGTCCGGTCCTCACATTGGCCCGCTGCATTCTCTCCCTGGCCTCCGCAGTCGATGTGGTGGGCTGCTCAACCCCTGGGGCAGGGAGGGTGTTGCGGACAGCTGTGGTGGTGGTGGTGGTGGGGGTGGTAGTAGTGGTTGACACACAGGCCGTGACAGCAGCTGTCAGAGGATGGTCAGGGGCTGCAGCTGATGTGGTTGGGGGGACAATGGGTGCCTGGGACTGGTTGCGGCCTGCCACACCAGATGGGCCAGCGTGGAGCTCCTCATCCAAGGAATCCAGGGAGTCCTCATCCAGTTGTCTCTGTTCCGGGGGGGACTGGCTCTGCAGGGTGGTGTCATCCTCTGCAGTGAGTTCTTGGTCACCTGTGGGTCAGATGAGAAATGGTCATTGTGTTGCACCCATCAAAGTTTGTGTTAGCAGTGTTACATCAACTGTTTGTACATCCAGCAGTTGTTCACTGTACAAATTAGCATTGACCGACATCCAGTGATGCATTACAAGCTGTTGTGGTACATACATTACTTGTCCATATTGGGAGTTGTCAAGACATGACATGCACAATATAATTTTTTGACATTGACAGTCTCATGTTGGCATCCTGTTATTGATCAATCATATGTCATCCATTTACGCGTATGTGTCACTTGTAGAGCCCTTGCAGCGGTTCACTCTGCACAGTAAGTGAGCATTGTAGTTTCATGCATACCTTTTCAATGTGGTGTAGATATCTGTATTTGCAATTCCAGACATGCTTAAGTTTGCTTTAATTAGATCCTAGGTGGTCTGGACCACTGCTACTGTCAGATGGCATGTAGTGGTGTGCATGGTTGTGCTCGGAGTTCCATCGACATGTGTTTCAGTCATTCACACTTTGGTTGCTGTCACAGTTTCATTTTCTTAGGTGTGTGCACACTATAGTTGCCAATGCTATCTGGGTGTGCAGTTGTGCATTGAGAGGCCTGGTGTCCTATGCCAACATGTTTTTTAAATGCATATCTGGCTGCATGTTGTGGCTGTTGATATGTTGTGTTTGCTGTGTTTTCCTTGTATTTGTGAGACCTCTCTGTGTGTGTAGGATGAGGGCTTCCATCTTGGTCCAGTGTGGGACAAGTCAGCATGATATGTCCACATGCCAGTTCTTTTGAAGTGTACATTGCAATGACTGACACATGCATGTTGGTGCCAGGAAGTAATGGGTCTTGTGTGCTGGCGGTCAGGTGGGCCCGTGTGAGTTGTTGTGCAAGCTTCCCAGCCCCACACACCCTGACCTGTGAGATGCGGTTACCTACCTGTGAGTTGGGTGGGTAGCATACATTGCCTGCCACATGCTTCTTATTGGGGGTGTAGTGTCCCATCCTCCATAGTGGTGGAACAGCATGCATGTTGCATTTTGTAGGACGGATAGCCAAACACACTACACCGTCTCACTGTGAAGATGGCTAACTACCGTTTGAGGTGAAGGTGAGCAATGACATGGCTAATGGACTTGGTAGAAATCTTTGGATGGAATGTGCGTGTGGTGAGCATGATGTGTGTGTGGCTTTTTGTACCCATTGATTTCAGATTACATTTGGTCATGGGGTATAGCCCCCATCACTGTTGTCCCAGCTATCTGGCTGTGGGGTTCACTCCCCGACATTTGAAGGCACAATAGGGCAAGGGGTATAGTCTCGTAGCACAGTGGTGACATACAGCAGATCTCACCCAGCATACATTTCCACACTGTCATGGTTTCATGGTATTTGTGGACCTGAGAACATGAGCCCAGTACTGGTGAAGCAGTTGTTCCAGGGCATCCATACACTGACACGTTGTGGTCAACAGTGGTGTGTGTGTGAGATGTACTCAGCCCTGTGCAGACAATGTGTGGTTTTGGGGCCAGACTATACCAGCACTGTTCAGACAGACAGTGTGAGATGTGAACATTGTCAATGCATACACACATTGGTGGTCCAAACAAGATACCTTTGACAATTTAATTCAGACAAGGTGCTGTTCTGCAATTCAGTGCAGCACTGTGGTAGCTGGGTGTGTTGCAGGACATTTGGGATGTGCTTAGTTTAGCATTGTGAGTCCCAGCTGCAGTGTAGTTTTTGGGTGCACTGCACTTCCACTGTTTACATTGCAACACTGTGGTATGACATGGGTGATTTGCACTTTGCCATACAAACGGCCAGACACTGCTGCAGGGCAGCATGATCGTTGTTAGTGTTGCAGTGTGTGATGCCTGGCACAGTGTACACAATGTGGGTCAATTTTGAACAGAGACTTGTGCATGGTGACTACAACACAACTGTTTTGCATTATTTGTGTTGGTGACTGTGGACTAAGTGGCATGATGTCATGTGCGGCTGCACAGACGTCACATGACTATGAGTGGGACTAGTGCTCCATCCTGCTCAGCTGTGGGCCAAGGGGGCCTGGTGGGAGTTGTAGTGCAGGCCTCCCAAACACCCACCCACCTCCCGGTAAAGATGGCTACCTACCTGTTAGGTGAGGGTGTAGCACACAATGGCTGAGGCATGCTTCTGGGTGGGGGCAGTGCGCCATCCTGCTCAGCTGTGGGCCAAGGGGGCCTGGTAGGAGTTGTAGTGCAGGCCTCCTAAACACCCACCCACCTCCCTGTAAAAATGGCTACCTACCTGTTAGGTGAGGGTGTAGCACACAATGGCTGAGGTATGCTTCTGGGTGGGGGCAGTGCTCCATCCTGCTCAGCTGTGGGCCAAGGGGGCCTGGTGGGAGTTGTAGTGCAGGCCTCCCAAACACCCACCCACCTCCCGGTCAAGATGGCTACCTACCTGTTAGGTGAGGGTGTAGCACACAATCGCTGAGGCATGCTTCTGAGTGGGGGCAGTGCTCCATCCTGCTCAGCTGTGGGCCAAGGGGGCCTGGTGGGAGTTGTAGTGCAGGCCTCCCTATTCCACAGACACCTCCCTGTAAAGATGGCTACCTACCTGTTAGGTGAGGATGTAGCACACAATGGCTGAGGTATGCTTCTGGGTGGGGGCAGTGCTCCATCCTGCTCAGCTGTGGGCCAAGGGGGCCTGGTGGGAGTTGTAGTGCAGGCCTCCCAAACACCCACCCACCTCCCTGTAAAGATGGCTACCTACCTGTTAGGTGAGGGTGTAGCACACAATGGCTGAGGTATGCTTCTGGGTGGGGGCAGTGCTCCATCCTGCTCAGCTGTGGGACAAGGGGGCCTGGTGGGAGTTGTAGTGCAGGCCTCCCAAACACCCACCCACCTCCCTGTAAAGTTGGCTACCTACCTGTTAGGTGAGGGTGTAGCACACAATGGCTCAGGCATGCTTCTGGGTGGGGGGAGTGCTCCATCCTGCTCAGCTGTGGGACAAGGGGGCCTGGTGGGAGTTGTAGTGCTGGCAGCATGTACACATGTACCCATGGTGATGTTGCTAACTTCCTTTGAGGGGCTTCAGGGGGAGTGTCTGTTGTATCTGTGAGAGATGTGTTGGGGGAGTGTTGTGCACATGAATGAATTTGAACCTAGGAGGTATTATTTTGTAATAGTGCAAGACAGTACATTTGTGTGATGTTAGGCATTTGTTTGTACTTACCAGCCTCCACTCCCCCGGGTATTCCTGAGAGACTCTCTGGATGTAGAATGCCAAGCACCTTCTCCTCCCATTCAGTGAATGTATTGAGTGGAACGGGAGGGCCACTGCCTGTCCTGTGAGCCAGCTCATGGTTCTTGGCTCTCTTCTTTTTGACCACTGCCTTCAGATCGTGCCACCTCTTCACGATTTCATTTCTATTGCGTGGCACGGTCCCTACTGCATTGACCTTCTCTACTATCCATCTCCACATTTGCGTCCTTGTTGCTAGTGGTGTCTGTTGGACCTGGTTACCAAACAATTGTGGTTCTACCCTGATTATCTCATCGACCATGACCCTCAACTCACTCTCAGTGAATTTGGGCATTCTCTGTGGTGACATGGTGTGTGATGTGTCAAGGTGTTTAGGGTGCAGGTTTGGGAGTGGTAGTGGTGGTTGTGATGTGTATGGTGTGTGCTGTGCAAAGGTGTTAGAGGTGCAGGTGTGGAAGTGGTGGTGGTGGTGGTGATGTGTGTGTGTTGTGCAGATTTGCCTCTCCTGTCATCTGTGGTGGATGTCCCCTCAGTTGTGGAGTTTTGCAAAGGATTGTGGTCTGTTGGGGGCTGGATTTATACTGGTGTCTGTGGGTGTGTCAGGATGGGGTATTGGTAGCAGGTGTGGTGTGTGTGTGAACCTGGGATTTGTAGTTTTGGAGTTTCCCATGGGGGTGTGTCTTTGGGCTGTGTTAGCTATTTTTGGGTGCATGCCTTGTTTGGTTGGTGCACTTTGTGGCCATGTTGTGTGTTTTTCTAGCGACCGCCATTTTTTTAACGGAGCGTCCGCAGTGGTGGCTCGGCTACGGCGCTTCCGCCGTCTCACTGATTCTTCAATGTTGTTGACCGCGGCGGTCGGAAACAGCGCACTGCACCGCGGGGATGTCGGGAATATCATAATTTTGATGGCGGTGTCTCCGCTGTGGTTGCGGGCGTTTGGGCTGTTTCCGCTGCGAAACCGACCGCCGCGGACGGGTTTGGGCCTTTTCCGCAGGCGTACGGCGGATTCTCGGGTCTCCTTTCCGCCGCGGTTGGAGTTTTACCGCCGAGTATCCTAATCTAGCCGTCGGTTTTCCCGCGGTAGCGGCGAGCGGTGTTTTCCCACTACCATGGCGGTCGGTTGTTTTTCCGTCCGCCATCGTAATGACCTCCTTAGTTATGTCTTCTAAAGGGGAAGCCAGTGGCTCTCTGCCTTCTAGGTACAATGGTCTTTCATTCCAAGAATTGAAAGCCATGTGTGTTTCTAGGAAGCTGAAGGCAGGGAGAAATGGCAACACCCAACGTCTCATTGAGGTGTTACTCTTAGATGACGTTAGGAAGACCCCAGGGTCAGATGAGGTAGAAAGAGTGGGTGGGGCAGGGAATGAGGACAGGCCAGGAGGTGAAACCTTTTTTGACCTAGACTCAAACCCTGGCCAGGAGGCTCAAGATGATTCCCACCTGGACAACTCAGATCTTCAGGAAGAGGGTAGAGAAGGCCCCAATGGCCCTCTCTTTACTCCTCCTGGAAGAGTGCAGAGTTTACCTAGGAGATCCAAATCTCCCTCTGCAGAATCTTACCATTCAGGACAGTCTGCAGGGACCTCCATATCTCATAAGAGCGATAACTCTTATGACAGACAGTGCCAATTTCTAGAGCTTGAGAAAGTCAAGCTTAGGCTCAGGCAAGAGCAATTGGCCCTAGATAAGGAATCCCTGGAACTCCAGAAGGCAAGGAAAAGATTGGGACTAGAGTCCCATGGTGGCAGCAACAGTGTCCCTAGAAGTAAGTAATATACTTATGATCATAGGAACCTGAGCAAGATAGTCCCTCCCTACCATGGTGGGGATGACATCCACAAATGGATACTGCTTTGGAGAGGGCCTGTAAAGTACAGAGGGTCCCTCAAGAGCAGTGGGCAGCTATCTTGTGGCTCTCCTTTGCTGACAAAGTTAGAGATAAACTCCTCACTGTTAGAGAAGAGGATGCTGACAACTATTCAGTCCTGAAGAGTGCTCTCTTTGATGGGTTTGGCTTAACCACTGAACAGTACAGGATTAAGTTCAGAGACACCCAGAAGACACAGACTCAGGACTGGGTAGACTTTGTAGATTGTGCTACTAAGGCTCTGGAAGGCTGGTTACTTGGCAGTAAAGTGAATTATTTCAAGGGATTGTACAATTTGATTATGAGGGAGCAGATCCTTAATAATTGCCAAAATCAGTTGTTGCATCAGTACCTGGTTGACTCTGATCTGACTTCTCCCCAAGAATTGGGAAAGAAGGCAGATAGATGGGTCAGAACCAGGGTGAAGAAGAAAAACCAGACCACATGTGGTGACCAGAAGAAGCAAGATGCTAAACCTTCAGATAAGGGTGGGGAAAAGGGTAAAGACCAGAAGTCTTCATCAGGGCCCCAAAAACCTGCATCTGGGGGAAGTCAAAGTCTAACAAAGGTAAAGGCAAAAAGAAACCTTGGTGCTTCCTGTGTAAGGAGAAAACCCATTGGACAAGAGATGCCAATTGTTCAAGGGCCAAGGATCCTCCTACCACCACCACTGACCCTAAGGCAACTGTTCCCCCTAGTTCAGCTCCAAGTGGTGGTGCAGGGAACATGGGTATAGTAGGGGTAACCTTGGGATCTGAGATGGGTTCTGGCCTAGTCAGAACTCCAGCTCAGGCTGTTCTTGTCTGTGATGGAGGCATGGATATTGCCTCCTTATTTGTGAGCCCCAGTAACCTGGGCAAATACAGACAACAGCCTTTGATTAATGGTAAGGAGGCCATGGCATATAGGGACACATGAGCAAGTGTCACTATGGTGACAACAGATCTTGTGGACCCTGACCAGATCATACTTGGTGAGATGTACCAAGTGACCAATGCTAACAATGTCAGGACAGACCATTCCTTGGCAGTTGTTAATAATTTCAGCTGGGGAGGGTTAACTGGCCCTAAGAAGGTTGTGATTAGCTCAGACCTCCCTGTGGAATGCTTGTTGGGCAATGATTTGGAAACCTCAGACTGGGCTGAAGTGGAACTCATGCAGCAATGTTGGGCATCTCTGCAGATGTGTTTGCTGTGACTAGTTCACAGGCCAAACTGTCTTCAACTGAACATGCCCTGGATCCTGGAAAAATGGACCAGGTGCCTTCCAAGAGAAGGAGCCGTAGGGGTAAGGCAGTGTCTTCCCCCCAGACTCAGAGTGAGGACCAGTCCCCTGAGAGGAACGATCCCAGTCCCTGTGAAGGAACTGTCTCAGAGGAACTTGAACCTGACCAGGTTGAGTTCTTGGGGACAGGGGGCCCTTCCAGGGCAGAGCTGAGTCAGGAGCAGCAATACTGCCCCTCTCTTGAACCCCTCAGACAGAAAGCTGCTGCTGAGGCTGCTGGGAGTGCCAGTGGGTCCCACAGGATCTACTGGGATGAAGGACACCTTTACTCAGAGGGTAGATACCCCAAGCCTGGTGCCACCAGGAGGTTGGTCATACCTCTGACGTTTAGGGGTTTCCTACTGACACTGGCACATGATATCCCTTTAGCAGGACACCTAGGCCAAAGCAAGACTTGGGACAGGCTTGTCCCTCACTTTCACTGGCCTCACATGTCAGAGGACACCAAGGAGTAGTGTCGCTCCTGTACCACCAGTCAAGCCAGTGGTAAGTCAGGTGGTACCACAAAGGCCCCCCTAATACCACTACCTGTGGTGGGGGTTCCCTTTTAGAGGGTTGGGATTGACATAATTGGTCCCATGGACCCTCCAACTGCATCTGGGCAAAGATATATTCTAGTGGTGGTGGACCATGCCACTAGGTACCCAGAGGCAATACCCCTTAGAACCACCACAGCTCCTCTGGAGGCCAGGGTCCTCCTGGGAATTTTTTCCAGAGTTGGTTTCCCTAAGGAGGTCTTAACTGACAGAGGTGCAAACTTCATGTCTAGTTACATCACTGCAATGTGGAAGAAGTGTGGAGGAAATTACAAATTTGCCACGCCCTATCACCCACAATGCAATGGGTTAGTTGAGAGATTCAACAAAACCCTGAAGGGCATGATCATGGGCCTCCCAGAAAAGCTTAGGCGAAAATGGGATGTCCTGTTGCCCTGCCTTCTCTTTGCCTACAGAGAGGTCCCACAGAAGGGGGTTGGCTACAGCCCTTTTGAACTTCTGTTTGGGCATCCAGTCAGGTGTCCCTTGTGTTTAGCGAAGGAGGGATGGGAGTTACCTCTCAAACCACCTAAGCAAGACACAGTGGACTATGTACTTGGTCTCTGCTCCAGGATGGCTGAGTACATGAAGAAGGCAAATAAAAACCTTGAGGCTAGCCAAGAATTACAGAAAGCTTGGCATGACCAAAAGGCTGTACTGACTGTGTATCAGGCAGGACAGAAGGCATGGGTGTTGGAGCCTGTGGCCCCAGGTGCTCTCCAGGACAAGTGGAGTGGACCCCATACAATTCGTGAGCAGAAGGGAGAGGTCACCTACCTGGTGGACCTTGGGACTCCCAGGAGCCCCCACAGGGTGCTCCATGTGAATAGGCTCAAGCCATATGTGAACAGGGCAGACATGGGCTTGCTCATGGCTACTGATGAGGGACAGGGGGAAGAGAGTGACACACTCCCTGACCTCCTCTCACAGAACCCTGATGATGGCTCAGTTGATGGTGTAGCCTTGGCAGGCAGCCTCACTGAGCAACAGCAGACTGATTGCAGGAAGGTCCTCAATCAGTACAGACATATGTTTTCCCTGACTCCTAGTCAGACCACTTGGTGTACCCATGAAGTGGACACAGGTGAGAGTCTGCCTGTTAAAAAAAAAAGATTTACAGGCAACCTGACCATGTCAGGGACTGCATCAGGACTGAGGTCCAAAAGATGCTGGAACTGGGTGTGATTGAACCCTCAGATAGCCCTTGGGCTAGTCCAGTGGTCCTGGTTCCCAAACATTATACCCAGGGTGGTAAGAGAGAAATGAGGTTTTGTGTGGACTACAGAGGGCTCAATGCAGTGACTAGGACTGATGCTCACCCTATTCCAAGGGCAGATGAGCTCATTGATACTTTGGCCTCAGCCAAATTCTTGAGCATTCCTCCTGCCTGATTATCTCCCGCTGGGAGCATCGTGCATCGTCGGGGACTCGGAGTCCCAGCAGCCCTTGAGACGCCAACGCCCTCAACGCCCTCAATGCCACGCATAAAAACGCGCCAGGAGTCCCGCAGTGCTGTAGCCGCTCCTGCATTCCTCCTGCCTGATTATCTCCTGCTGGGAGCATCGCGCATCACCGGGGACTCGGAGTCCCAGCAGCCCTTGAGATGCCAACGCCCTCAACACCGCGCATAAAAACGTGCCAGGAGTCCCGTGGCGCGGGACGCGCCTGCATTCCTCCTGCCTGATTATCTCCCACTGGGAGCATCGTGCATCCTCGGGGACTCGGAGTCCCAGCAGCCCTTGAGACGCCAACGCCCTCAACGCCCTCAACGGCGCACATAGAAATGTGCCATGAGTCCCGCGGCGCTGCAGCCGCTCCTGCATTCCTCCTGCCTGATTATCACCCGCTGGGAGCATCGCGCATCATCGGGGACTCAGAGTCCCAGCAGCCCTTGAGACGCCCACGCCCTCAACGCCACGCATAAAAATGCGCCAGGAGTCCCGCGGCACAGGACGCGTGCTGGGACGCGCCCGGGCCAAGCCCGGGCCAAGGGCGGGCCCGTCCACGCCCGTCGGAGCCCAGAAGAGGCTGGGCTGGGCCCCCCATCTAACATCTTGTACCGGCCAAAAGGTATTTTTTCACTTTTGTTGTGTGTTCTTACAATATGGGAAAGCGTAAAGGGCCTATATAAAAAGCGGGTAGAGGCTCTGTACCAACGCTGGATGCATTTCTGTCTAGAGCAGTCAGCGTTCTTACCCACAAAATTGAGTTAACCCAGAGGCATCTGTCAATGGAACCGCTTCTTCTCCCACTGAGGTCACCCACGGGGGGCACTCTGGAGGAATCCTTACAATCTCGCTCGCCCGCTTGATAACATCTGGTGACTTTCCACCTGGGCAACAGGATCTGCTCCCCATGTCCGGTTCACCATTTGCCATACCTGGAGGGGATTCAGAGTCTTCTCCCCCAACTGTTTTATTAACGGACCAATCAAATGATCCCCCTGCAAAGCGGCGCAGGGCAGGCGCAACTCTCAACACCAAACAGTCTAAAGCCACTCGCGCTACAAAATCAAGGGGTATACAACCTAAAGTCACCACACTGACTCATGGAATACCTACAATGACTCAAACGGCAAACATTTTGCCACTACAACCCCCTATTACTGAGGATCTATGGGCAGAAGCAAGTAAAAGGCTGATGACACTCCTGGACCCAATCTTAATTAGGTTAACTCAGATCGAACAGCGTCTGGCCAGCCTAATAACATCTAATACATCTGTCCATTCTTTGGATAATCCCTCCAGAGAGCATTCCTCATGCATACCTGCAGATGCATCTCCAGCTCCCCCTAGTGAGGCCAGAGTTATTTCATCTGCACCATCACGGGTCAAAATATCCAGCCTCGCTACCTGGGTCTGTGGGCCATCCCCAAAAATGAGCGGTCATGTAAATGCGCAAAGGGAGGCTCAAAATCCTCAATCTATAGCACCGGGGGACATATGCCACCAACCACTCTCATCAGGGGAGGATTCAAGGGCCCCTCACCAGGCTCCAGGAATATGTGGCACTCGTGCCACCCTTGCTGAAGACCGCACAGATGTTAGTACTCCAATAGTACTCCATCTTCCGCCGGAAGCCTCCCCTCTGGTACTGGTTTTGGCTAGTGTACCGCTTCTCCGGGAAAATCAGCTGGAATCAACGTCACAACTGATGGACAAATGTCTTTATTGGCTTTCATACAACCTAAGGAACTTGGAAATGAGCAATCACTACTTGGCAAATAAAATCCTTGTGGCTAGGAGAGTGGGGTGGGTGGGTAGTTCTCCAAAGGCAATTGGGGGGGATTGCGTGGTGATAAATTGCAACAACCCCCAGGTGGGTCATCTTGTTCGAGTCAATCTCCACAGGCCTCCTATTGGTAGTACTCAAATTATACCTTTACCAGTTCAACACTTCTATAAACAGGCTGCAAATTCAGGAGCGGGGAATAATGGTGGGCTAAGGCTAGCTCATCTCCCTATGAGATATGTGGATGGCCCCAATATCACCCAGGAGGTAAGGTTACAAAATAGATTTGCTCCTCTCTGACCTAGAATCCTGTGATTGACCACCATTGTGCCCTCAATCAGGGAATCAATCAGGGAATTGTAAGCGCGCTACTCACCCGTGAGGGTCTCAAGGCGCTGAGGGGGGGGTCCGCAGATCTGTTTAGCTGAAGAGCCAGGTCTTCAGGGTCTTCCTGAAGGTGTTCAGGGAGGGAGCGCGTCTGATGTCTGCCGGTAGCTCGTTCCAGGTCTTGGCTGCAATGTGAGAGAAGGATCTTCCGCCTGCTCTGGGTCTGTAGATGCACGGGGTTTCAGCCAGTGCGAGCTTGGAAGATCGGAGGTTTCTTTTGGGTACGTGGAAGTTGATTCTGTCGTTGAGGTATTTGGGTCCGTTGTTGTGTAGGCATTTGTAGGCGTGAGTGAGGATTTTGAAAGTGACTCTTTTCTCCACGGGTGCCAGTGGAGACTTCGTAGGTGTTGGCTGATGTGTTCGTGTCGGGGGATGCCGAGGACGAGTCTGGCGGCGGTGCTCTGTATTGTCTGGAGTTTGCGGAGTAGGGACTTGTTGATGCCGGCGTAGAGTGCGTTTCCATAGTCCAGTCTGCTGGTGATGAGTGCGTGGGTGACTGTCTTCCTTGACTCAGGGGATCCACTTGAAGGTCTTGCAGAGGATGCGAAGGGTGTTGAAGCAGCTGGAGGTGACGGGCGTTGACCTGTCGGTTCATGGTGAGTGATGAGTCGAGTACGATGCCGAGGTTCTTGGCATGGTCTGAGGGGTAGGTGGGCTTCCGAGAGCGGTCACCCACCAGGTGCTGTCCCATGCAGAAGGGGTGGTACCGAGGGACGAGGACTTCTGTCTTCTCTGCGTTGAGCTTCAGGCAGCTGTTGGTCATCCAGACTACGACGTCTTGCATTCCTTTGTGGAAGTTGAGTTTGGCAGTGGTGGGGTCTTTGGTGAGGGAGAGGATGAGCTGGGTGTCGTCGGCATAGGATACGATGTTGAGGCCGTGTTGTCGGACGATGGCTGCGAGGGGGGCCATGTAGATGTTGAAGAGGGTGGGGCTCAGTGATGAACCCTGTGGGACTCCGCAGGTGATTTTCGTGGGGTCAGAGAGGAAGGGTGGGAGTCTGATCCTTTGGCTTCTTCCGGTGAGGAATGATCGGATCCAGTCCAGGGCTGTTCCTTGTATGCCTGCGTCGTATAGTCTGGAGACTAGTGTGCGGTGGGAGACGGTGTCGAAGGCTGCTGATAGGTCGAGTAGGATGAGGGCTGCGGAGTGGCCTTGATCCAGGAGGGTGCGGATGTCGTCTGTGGCGGCGAGTAGGGCGGTCTCTGTGCTGTGGTTGCTTCGGAATCTGGTTTGGGATGGGTCGAGGGCGGCGTTCTCTTCAATGAATCGTGTCAGTTTCCTGTTGACTGTTTTCTCTGCAACTTTGGCTGCGAAGGGGAGGAGCAAGATGGGCCGATAGTTCTTGAGGTCGGTGGGGTCAGCTGTGGACTTCTTTAGCAGGGGTCTGACTTCTGCGTGCTTCCAGTCGTCTGGGAAGGTGCCTGTTTTGAAGGTGGTGTTGATGGTGCGTTGTAGTTCGGGTGCGATGGCGGCCGCGGCTCTGTGGTAGATGTGAGGGGGCAGGGGTCGGTGGGGGCCCCGAGTGGATGCTTTTCATGGTCGAGGCGGTGTCTTCGGCCGTGATCGGTGTCCAGTTGGAGATGGTGGGCTGGCTGGTGTTTCTGGGGGCGGGGGCCGTCTGTGGCGCCTGGTGGATGGTCGATGAAGTTGTCATAGAGGTTTTTGATCTTGAGGTGGAAATAGGTTCCAAGCTTGTCGCAGAGGTCTTGGGATGGGGTGATGTCTGTGGCTTTGCTGCGTGGGTTGGTGAATTCTTGAATGACACTGAAAAGTTCCTTGGAGTTGGTGGAGTTGGCCAGGATTGTGTTGTGGATGAAGTTCCTCTTGGTGGCTCTGATCTGGTTGTGGTAGTCCGTCATGGCGTCCTTGTAGGAGGTGTGGTTTTCGGTTGTCTTGGTGTTTCTCCAGTTCTTCTCCAGGCGTCTGCAGGTGCATCTGGCTTCCTGGAGAGCGGTGGTGAACCAGACTGCTTTCCTGGGGCGTTGTCTATTGGGGTTGCGTAGCGGGCGAGCTCGTCTGCGCAGTTGGAGATCCAGGTGTGGAGTTCTTTGGCTGCGTCGTTTGCGTCGGGTGCCCAGGTGTGGTTGTCTCGGGTGAGGGTGGAGTTAAGTTGCTGGTCAGTAACCTTGCTCCAGTTCCTTCGAGGTGGGCGTGGGGCTGGTTTGGGTGCCTTGGGTTTGTTGATGGCGAAGTGTACGCAGTGGTGGTCGGTCCATGGCGGCTGCATTGTGTGGCTGAATTGGACGCTGTTTCCTGCCGCGAAGATGGGGTCGAGGGTGTGATTGCCCTGTGGGTCGGTGTGTTGACGAGTTGTTTAAGTCCGATGCTGGTGAGGTTGTCACGAAGGATAGTGGAGTTGGGGTCGCTGGGGTTGTCGAGGTGGAAGTTTAGGTCTCCAATGAGTATGTAGTTTGTTGAGGCGATGGCGTGCGGTGCGATGAAGTCGGTGATGGTGGTGGCGAAGGGTGTTCGGGGGCCTGGGGGAGAGAGTCGAGTAGGTTCCAGATTTTCATGGAGTGTTTGTGTACGGAGTACGGAGCATACGTTGAGGAGGATGCATTTTAGGGTGTCGCTGGTGATGGCGTTGGTGGTGTTGGAGGCCGGGGTGGCGGTGAGGGTCTGGCAGCAGTGGAGGCAGGAGAACTGGCCGTGGGTCGTGTTCGGCGAGGCCTGTTGGCATTCTCTAAGTCTTCCAGGGTTGAGTGCGAGGAGGGTGGTGGTGTCGTAGCGATGGGTAGTGGGAGGTCCAGGGTTGCGGACGGGCGCAGACGGGCTTGCCTTTGGCACGCCGGTGGTGTGCCCGCTGCGCGCGTCCGCTGTGCGACCGCGCAGTGGCCGCCATTAAGTAGGGGAGGTGGGAGGGAGGAGAGGCTGGGAGGCGGCAGCGGGGGAATTCTGGGGGGGAATTCCGGGGGGGAATTCCGGGGGGGAGGGGCCGGAGGGCAGCAGCGGCAAAAGGTGAAAGGAACAGGCAAGCACGAGAAAATAAAAACAGTGGTGGAATTAGAGCAAGACACAGATGGGCACAATAACAGTGGCACAACAGGGAAAAATTAAGAAAAAAAACGGCTGAGAAAGGTTACGGTGGTTGCAGGCAGTCTGGTCCCAGTTGGAGCGGGCAGCAGGAGTGGGCAGCAGCCTCGAACCTCCCAAGGAGGAGGTCGGGTCTGGAGGCAAGAGACGGCACAGCGGAGCTGCGGGGAGAGAGTGGACCTAGACCGAGGGTCGGAGCCTGGCAGAGTAGCTATGTCAGCTAGTCTACCAACTGGAACTCAGGCAACACCTTCGCCCACCTCCACCCAGTGCAACACAGATAAAAATAAGATTACCTTAGCATCCTGGAATGTGGCAGGAATTGCCTCTAAAATAGGCAATGAACAGTGGCTTAACCTTTGGTACTCTCTGGAGATCATTTGTTTCCAGGAGACATGGGCTAAGAAGCCGGTCTTTTTCCCTGGTTTTCGCACTTTTCATACTCCCGCAGTGCCCTCTACATTAGGCAGAGCAAAGGGGGGACTTTTAACCTTGATTTCTAATACCATTCCAGTCCAAATAAGGGAGGCTGGTTCCCCAAATATCCACTTCCAGCTTCTTTACCTTGAGTTTAAAAACGAGGGGCCATGGATTCTAATACATTTTTATAATAACTAATTCGGGCGAAATATGAAAAAAGTAGCAGAAGACCTAATCAGGGAGCTAGGGAAAATTACCCGAACTAAGAAAAAAGGCACACCACACATTATCTGGGTGGGGGATTTTAACACTCATCTATGTAAATACACTGAGTCTAAGGTGTGTGGTTTAACTGACCTTAAGGATAATCCCCTTACCCATTTTTCGCATGATGAATATGGGGACACCCTGAATAATTTTCTATATTTGAGTAATCTGGGAATAATCAACAACATAAAATCTGGCCAGTTCGGGAAAACTTTCAGGCGGGGCACACAGGAGTCAACGATTGATTTTATTCTAGCTTCTTCTATACTAAGTAGTAAAGTGGTCCACCTAGAAAACTTGTTTACACCTTACAGCGACCAAGCTATTCTTCTTAGTTCTTTAGATCTGCCTTGTAAGGTGAAAGAACATCAACAGGTAGCAGATAACTTATCTTTATCCAGGAAAAATGGATACCAGTTAAAATGGGCATAGGTCGAGAAGCTGAATCTGGGCAATGAAATAATAGCACAAATAAGGGAAGACACTACACATTGTCTGGTTGAGGGGACTACGTCTCCTTACTTAGCTACCCACTTTATAGTACTTTTAACGAAATTAAAAATGGCACTTACCCGCACCAAACTGCTGAATTCTAATCAGAACAGAGGTTGGTTCGATCATGAATGTTCTACAGCAAGGGCTGCTCTCAAGAAGGCTCTCAAAGCCCATTGCAGAGACCCTGCAGGGATCAAACTGGTGCGTAGTAACTATAAACAGGTTAGGGAAAAAAGAAAGAAGGAGATAAGGGAGAAGGCCTGGAATGACCTGGAGCCAGCTGCGAGCTCTGGCAGCAGCAGGGAGTTCTGGAGAGTCATAAATGCCCCTTATTTTAAGGATTATAAGGATCCCTCATTGGCCTCCCATGTAGATGAGGAGGATTGGGTGGCTCATTTTGAAAGCATCTTTGGTTCAAAAAACATCTCACCCCCACTTCTTGCTGACCCTGATGAAATGCCATCAGGCTGTCTGAAATCTTTACTAACAGAAGTCAGAAGAGGGTTGGAGTCTTGTCCACCAGGCAAAGCCCCGGGCCCTGATGGGGTCCCGTTAGATCTGTTCCAGCAGAACTATGATTTGTGGGTCCCCCTATTAACAAACGTGTTCAATAGAATAGCAGTTGAGGGCCCTCCACCATCTTGGAACCAGAGTGTAATTGTTCCCATCTATAAGAAAGGGGATAGGGGCTCCTCAAAGAACTACCGTCCCATTTCCCTTCTGGACACCACCGCAAAGCTTATGGGCCGGCTTCTATTAACCAGATTGGAGAACTGGCCCGAAGAAAATAACATACTGATCCAAGCGCAATATGGGTTCCAGAAGGGAAAGGGGACGGTGGACCAATGTCTTAATTAGTCACTCTGTATTGATAAATACACAAAAGTGAAAGGGGGGAGGATCTATATGGCGTTCATGGACCTCTCGGCGGCCTTTGATTGCGTTTCCCACCAGAAGCTGTGGCCCATGCTGGAAGAGATGGGGGTTGACTCAGTGATAATCCGCTTCATCCGCCAGTTATATACCAATGCCTCTTCCTCTGTTCGGTATGGCGCAAATGGGGAATGTACACGCCCATTCAAAATCGAGAGGGGAGTAAGGCAGGGCTGTGTCCTCGCCCAGTTTCATTTTTCTATCTATTCCAACGGGGTGGAGGCCGCCCTGACTCGATCTCCCCTGGACGTCCCTATCTTTGATAACAGACCCCTTCCGATACTGGCGTACGCAAATGATGCCGTCCTGATTGCCAGGACAGGGGTGGCCTTGCAGTCTCTCATAACATCATATGCCTCATTTATGACCTCATTAGATCTTAGAGTAAATGAGGCAAAAACATTTATTGTTATAACAGGTGCCAGAAGAGGAGAAAAACATCCCCAATTCCAATTGGCCTCAAAGAAACTCGAAGTGGTAGACTCCTTTTCCTACCTGGGGGTCTTATTTGATAAGAACCTCTCCTGGAAAAACCTGGTTGTGGGAAGAACTTCTACTATTAAGGGCTTTGCAAGAAAGCTGGGTGCCAGTCCTTTGGACACTATCAAAAACATCTATCGTGCCAAAACATAGGCAATGGCAATTTATGGGGCGGGAGTATGGGGGATGGCAAATGCTGACCATCTTCAGAGAATGGAAGACACCTTTTTTAAAAATCGGGTATCCTTACTCCATTCACACTCAAACTATACTTTGCACCTGGAATTGGGGTTACCTTACTTGCTTGATTCCATCACATTGGCCCCAATCCTGCTCTGGCTTTCGATCTGGCGTAGGTCTACGGTCAATTTAACGCAACATATAATCGCTAACTGCCTGAAGCTGGACCACTACAACAGGATTGGCTGGCTCAGCTATGTAGAGGCTGAATTGATCGCAATTGGGCAGGGAAATTTATTCAGTAACCCCTCACTGTGTGGGAAGGTCTCGAAGAGGCAAATCACCGAGCTGTATTTTAAAAGGGCTAACTTTCTTAGGAGGGAAAAAAATCACAAACAAAGGGCGGCAGTTGTATATAATGTCATCCCCGCAAGATTTTGTGATGGATTTTCATATCTCTCATGCATCAACTTTGCTCACCATAGATTTATTCTATTGCGTTTCCGCCTAAATTATATCCCTCTGATGCTAGCCCACCCAGTGAGGAAGTTTAAACACTCAGATTTGCCCCCCTGCCCCTGTGACAATCATTCTCCCCAATCAGACCTACACATAGTCCTTTTCTGCAAGTTTTATCATACTGAAAGGAAAATTTGTATCCTCCCGATTTTAAGGCGTCACAATTTCACACAATGTAGGGTGGCACTGTATTTTCTGAAGGCACTTCATGACCCCTTTGTGTGCTTCTCTGTAGCATGTTTTTTGTGGGCATGCATGAGAAGGAGGAAGAACTGGGATCCTCTCATTTAAATCGATCTAATAACTGAGACAATTGATTGTACTTAAATGTTGGGGGCCTTAGTCATCGGAACCGTTCAATGCGCACGGTCGCCCTCATACTTGATTCTAAATAATATTTTTATTGGTAGAGCCTACTTGTGAATCCATTGTTTTTTAAATGATTTTAAATGTTTTAAATTGTGGTTTTATATGGATCCTTTTAAAAGACTGTGCCATGACTTATTTGATGAATTGATGCTTTTATGATCTGTTTTCACAAGAGATCGAATAAAGAGATTGATTGAACTGATTGAGCACATTTGAACTCACTGCTGGATAATGGCAAATCAGACTAGCTGAGGATGCCAAACCCAAAACAGCATTTTCAACCCCTAGTGGGTATTATCAATTTATTGTGATGCCCTTTGGCTTGAAAAATGCACCTGCCACATTTCAAAGGTTGGTGAATAAAGTTCCCGCAGGCCTGGAAAACTACAGTGCATCTTATCTTGATGATATTGCTGTCTTTAGTTCCACCTGGGAGGATCACCTGGTCCACCTGAGAAATGTTCTGGAGGCCCTGCAGAAAGCAGGCCTCACTATCAAGGCCACTAAGTGCCAGATAGGGCAGAGTAAGGTTGTGTACCTGGGCCACCTTGTGGGTGGAGGCCAGGTTCAACCATTGCAGAGCAAAATCCAGACCATCATGGACTGGGTTGCTCCAACTACCCAGACTCAGGTCAGAGCTTTCTTGGGCCTGACTGGATATTACTGGAGGTTTGTTAAGGGATATGGATCTATAGTGACCCCCTTAAATGATCTGACCTCTAAAAGAATGCCTAAGAAAGTTCAGTGGACTGTTAGCTGTCAAAAGGCATTTGATGACCTGAAGCAGGCCATGTGAACTGCTCCCATTCTGCAAAGTCCTGACTATTCCAAACAATTCATTGTTCAAACTGATGCATCTGAGTTGGGGGTAGGGGCTGTGTTATCACAACTGAATGAAGAGGGTCAGGATCAGCCAGTAGCATTTATAAGCAGAAGGCTGACCCCCAGAGAGAAATGTTGGTCAGCTATTGAGAGGGAAGCCTTTGCTGTGGTTTGGGCTCTGAAGAAGCTGAGGCCATACTTGTTTGGCACTCACTTCATTGTTCAGATAGACCATAAGCCCCTCTTATGGCTAAAACAGATGAAGGGTGAAAACCCCAAACTTTTAAGGTGGTCCATTTCCCTACAGGGGATGGACTATACAGTGGAATATAGGCCTGGGAGTAACCATGCCAATGCAGATGGACTCGCCAGATATTTCCACTTAGAAAATGATGACTCAACTGGTCAAGGTTAGTCTCATGTCCTTTCGTTTGGGGGGGGGATTGTGTAGGAAAGTAGGATCTGCTTCTTATGGTTACCCCCACTTTTTGCTTGATGTTGCACTGCTTTGACTAGTCTGACTAGGATCCTGCTAATCAGGACCCCAGTCTGTCTGCTTTTTCCTTTAAATTGTTATGCATGTACTTTGGTACACTCCAGATTGGATACTGGGGTACCCTTATAAGTCCCTAGTATATGGTACCCATGTCCCCAGGGCATAGGTACCCCAGAGGCCTCCCATGGGCTGAAGCATGTATTATGCCACCCATGAGAGGCCATGCAAAATGAAACTACAGGTCTGCTACTGCAACCTGTGTAAGCCGGTGCTAGCACCACTTACTTTAGATATAGGTTCACTATATCTATAGGTCACTACACTTAAATCTTATGTCACCCCTATAGAAGGCCTTAACAATCCTGAAGGCAGGGTGCTGGGTTTTACGTGAGAGGGTGCCCCTGCATCAGCAGAGCCCCTCTGCAGCCTTCGGAGACCATTCTCCCGGGTTGTCTGTGACTCAGCTGGACATATAGGTAGAGGTGCATTATAACCTCGTGGTAAATGCTATCTTGAAAACGGCTGCATAGAAACATATCGTGTTTGGTATCAAACACCTTGGAATCATACCTCCACTCCGGTAACCGGTGTGGGAGGTATGATTCCACCCTTCTGAAGTGAGCTTCGTGGGGTCACTGGTCTGTCCGGTGCCAGCCTTCTCGACCCGGTCAGCACAAAATGGATGCTGCTGACCAGAGACACATTTCTGCCCTCCTGCTGCTGAGCCAAGCACGAGCAGAGGAAGGCAGCACAATAGGCATCCTGTCACAGGGAGGTGTGACCACCTCGCAGACAGGATTTTGTGTATTGGGGCTGGGTGGGTGCACTCTGAGAGTACATGAAAGTCTGCACCTGGGGCACATTTTGTGTCCCTGTGCATAGTCCAGCTCAAACCAGTTCTGGGAGCCGTTGGCTCCTGCTCTGACACGAAACTGGACAAAGGACATGGGTGTAACCACCCCTCTGTCCTGACCCTCCCCTAGGAGGGTCCCCTGAATCTGTCCAACCCTCTTCCGTGGGTACAAAAAGGCTTACCTGGCTGTAAGACTTTAGATTTTACGTGGACAAGATTCTACAAGAGGAAACCACTGACCTTTGACCGTCTGGACATACTGGACTCTGCTGGACTTCGACTGGGCACGACTTTGTCTCCCTCTCCGTCCAAAGCTTTGTCTGTGCCCTTTCTCCATACAGGCTCCATGCAGGACCTGTGGTGCACTAAGGACAACTGAAGAATCTCCCTTGGGGTGAAGGAGTCACTCCCCTGCATTCGCAGGCACCTCAATGCAACTGACTGGTCCGCTGCTCCTGAGCTCCTGCAGACTCTGAAGATTTCAGCAACACAGGATGTAGGTTACGTAAATCTTTGAGGTTGGTCTGCCCTCTCAGAAAGTTTGAGGCCAGTATCCCTTGTGGGGACTGTATAACCCGAACCCCTGAGCACTGCATCTATTTGCAAGTGCATATACTTGTTGACAATTCCCGAGCTTGTGCATTGGACTCTGTGTAGTCCTGATCCTGATCAGTATTTGCACCAAAGAACTCTGGCCTCCTTGCACCGAGTGCTCCGTGGGCTGGTACTTTGTGATCTTGCTTGAGGTCCCCTCGTGACTCCTGGTCATTTGGCCTGTGGGTCCCCCTGAGGGTCATTTTGAATTCTGTTGGGCTTTCCTGGTTGCTCCAGACGTGCCCTGACTCCCCATTGCTTGGTTAGTCCCCTGGACCTTGCTGGTCCACACCGTATACTGCTTGACCTTCCTGTGTGGGTTGCTTGTTGGTGCTCCAGCCGGACACCGACCCCTCAGCACTCGACATCCTTTGTAGGACAGCTCGCATCTGGCTCCTGGTCATCCTCGAAGTCTCCTGGTCCTCGTGGCTGCAGAGTCAAGCATCCCTTCTTCACACCTGAAGCACCCGACATCGGTGGGCAGTCGTCTCCCAAGCCCCTGGTCACTCTGAAGTGACCCAGACTATGTCCCCTCTGCTTTCACGTTCCTTCCTTCCAGAATCCAGGCTTGGATTCCACCGGACCCTTTTCACCTTCACGGCAGCAGTGCTTCTACGCAGCCCTCCATTGAGAACGACGGCGGTTTCCGACACCACTCCAGGCCTATGCACCCGGCTCCTCTGGAATAGGTAACTCGGGTACTATGGTATCCACGGGTGGGGTGGCTCTCCAACCTCTTAAGTTCCAAAGGGTTTCCTCGAAGTCCTCCTAGAAGGGCCCTTAAACTGTAAAATTGCAATCACGACTTTCCCATAGAATTGTACGGAGCCCGCGGTCGTGTTAGCACACTGCACCCGTCCTCCGTGGGGTCCCTAGCTACTCACCTTGGGTGGTTCCTTGGGGTCCCAGCGATTCTACGTGCTCCATACCTTGTCTTGACCCGAGTTGTGGTTGTTATACCACTATTTTAGTATATGGTTTGGTCTCCCCCTGGAGCCCACTGTGTATTGTGCTACTTACAACTGTTCTATTGATCTCGTATTGTGTGCTTTGTGTTCTATCCTCGGGTAGAGGATACTAGAGAGTGTTATATTAATAAATACATATTTTTATATAACTACTGTTTGGTTCTCCTTTCATTTAGTTAATGCAGGAGGTGATATTCTGGTAAAACAAGCTGCTTTACATTCCTTCAAGATTAAGCCTGAAGGCTGCTCTCCACAGCTACCCCTAGGATAGCTTTCTAAAGGTTATCTTTGACCTCATACATCATAAGGGTCGTTTGGACTGGTGCAAGGTGCCCATTTTAATTAGTGGACAGCATATACCAGGCCAACTTCTCACAATGGCCGCCAGCCACATGGTCACAACAAGAAGCTGGAGGCCTACAACAAAGAACGCATGCAGGCCTGTGGCAAAAGCACACTGGCTGCCTACACAAAATGGCTGCCAGCCACATGGTCACAACAAGAGGCAGGAGGCCTGTAAAACAATGAAACAGCACATGCAGGCCTAGGCTGGGACAGTGCACTGACTTTACAAAATAGCCCCTGGCCAGTGGCCACATGGCATCTAGAACAAAGGCAAATCTTGGCCTATGGCAAACACACACACTGACCAGACAAAGGAGGCATGGTAAAACAAAGAATACATCGTTAATTCAGCAATGCCAAAAACAAACATTATTGGGCTAAAACCAATATGTTTACAGCAAGCCACATCCTTCAAAGGCATTACCCCACCTAGTCCTGACTCCTATACACTGTTTGCATGAAAAAAACATGAAATATCCACAAAAAGCACATTTTGTATTTCAATCCAAATCCATCCATCGCCTAAATGCTGTGAACACCACAGAAACTGTTGGTTCATACACCCATGACTAGCACTGGGCCTGCTGGCTGAAAGGCCAATTGGCAGACTACTAGGCCACATATTCAATCAAAATTTTAAAAAGTATTAAAAAAATGTAGAAAATGTAGTAAACTGTGAAACATTTTTCCTTTCCAAAAAAAGAAAAATGAAATGCTAAGAAATCACTAGGCCCCTACTGAAACAACTGGTCACCCACCACATTAAATTTGAAAAATAGATGAAAAGCTCAAATAAATACACATGCATGGCCCCAATCAAACAAACACCAGTTTTTCAACTTACTTGTGAAATCTCAAATTCAAAGTCCTTAAGTCCTTAAATCTAATGGGATATGCAGCAGACACAACGAGTGATCCTTCCAGCTCCAAATCCAAATGAAAAGTGACCAGAGATGGGCAAAGCACTGGGAGGAGCCTGCTGAGCAGGAACAGGAAGTTGGAGACTCTGGTGCACTTCCTTCCAGTTGAAAAAGAAGTAAAAAAAAAACAAAGAAATGACTCCTTGCACAAAAAACCACTACCAAATGTCAATCCGAGGAGATTTTTAACTCCAAATTGTCAGTTCGGGAAGATTTTGATGCTGCTTGAGAAGAGAATCTTCCCCAGATTGCAGCCACAGTAGATCCTGCGCGTTCGGGATTGGGGACAGCAGAAAAGTTCTGCCGCAAGTCGCTGGCGTGCCTGAATGACGTGTTGGTGAACGCAAAATCTCGCTGGAGCATGCGGCTGACTAGCAAATCTTGTGGCGCATGCGAATGGCCCTGAAAATCTCATAGGCGATCGCGAGCGCCCGGCAAGTCACTCCCACGCACGCACGCAAAATTTCATTTCGAGCACACAGACCAAAAAAAACTCTGCTCCGTTGCAGAATACGGAGTTTAACGGTAACTATGCTTTCTCCGTGGAATGCGGAGGTGCAGAATTCCGCAAACTCCGCGAACTGAGCAGAATTTTACGGCCTGGCTTACCCCAAAGAGGAGAAAGTGCTAGTGCTTAATAACACATTGGTGTCCACAGCAATTGATAGAAGTCGCGTACGCTTTGGGCCATAGGTCATAATGAAAGACTTATTAAAATTAGTTAATGTGTCCAGCTTGGCCATGAATTTAACAAAGGAGTACACTAAATGATGCAAGACTTTGGCGGTGTGAGCAATTAGCACTGCAACATAGTAATTGCATGGCAATAGTAATTCCAGAAGGGGGGCACCGTTCACCATGGGCACATCTGGAGTACACTTACTAAGCTCCGTACTAACATCGTTTATGCACACACAAAAAAAGAAGTGGAGCTAAAACGCACCCCTGGCGAACCCCTCTACCAATGCTGAATTCATCAGTGACTTCTCCTTTATTCCCAAACCTAACTAGAGCCTTAGTGTCCATGCGCAGGGAAACCAGCAGGTGAACTAGAGATGGGTCCATTTGCAAGTTATTAAGGGATCGCCACAACTTTGCCCAATTAACACAGTCAAAGGCCCTTGTCAAATCCATAACGGCTAAATACAGTGCAGACTGTTTGGCCACCGTGTATTCCCCAATGATCAAGTTTAAGTTGAGGCATTGCTCGATCGTCCCTATTCCACTTGGGAAACAGTATTGGCATTTATTTAACACATTATTTTCATTGACCCATTCTACTCTTCTGTTATACATAACTCTGCCAAAGATTTTAGCTCGGATATCTATCAGGGAAATAGGGCGGTAGCATTTAGGCTCCACCCTATTGCCCTTTCTGAAGATCGGGACAATGACTGAAGAGGCCCAAGAGCGGGGAATCAACAAGTTGTTCAAGCTGTTGTAAACATTTATCAGCAACGGGGTCTAGAGATTTGTGATGCACTTGATAATATCAATTGGGACACCATCAGGCCCAGGCGCTTTCCCTCCGCACTCTCCTGGATCTCAGTCTTCACTTCCTGCAGAGGAATGGGTGGGAAGGATGGAGCACATGGGGCCATAGCTGCAAACAGGTCAAATTGACGTTGGAGTAAATATTTTCAAAGTGTGCCACCCAGTCCTCCCCGTTTATGTGACAGCTGAACGATGAACCACCTTGATCTACAGAGCACATACATGTGACAGACTTCCCAAATGGCTTGCTGTCCTTTGTGTGGGTGGTATCAGTAAGCAGGGACTACTGATGCGCAATAACTGCTTTCCTCCTCCTATTTATGAATATTTTGTAGGCTTTGCGCTGGGAGGCCACTAAACTACGATTGCGAGGCCATATGTTTAATGCCATCCATAGGAGTCAGCTTGCCCATGACCAGTCATGGACGAACCATCAAGGGCACCCAGACTCCAGTCTAATGGGTTTAGAGAGAGAGAGTATAATTCTCCCACAGAGAGCAACAAGAGAAGTAACAATCATTCCATTAGCATCATTCTCTTGTAAGCAATCAAGAATCATCTGCAATTTTGCAGCTACTATCTCATTAAGGAACTTAGGTGGGTCGAGCAACTTCCAGTATAACCTAAGATTATTGGTGGCTGCTGACAGATTTTCAAGGCCTGGCACCTCTTTGTGAGCCTCCTTATATGGTACCTTCAGAGTTTTTTCAATCTGATTATGACCCACCATAGTCAGTTGAAACAATTGCGCCATGCAACAGCACTTCAATATGTTTATAGCTGGTGCTTTTGCAATGACAGTTTTGTATCACAATATTATTGTTGTCAAGATAGTGACATACAACCATTAGTGAGGTGAACCAATAAAATGATTCTCCTGGATGGAACTGAGATTTCCTCTTGCAGTCTTCCTTGTTTGCTTGTCCATGAAAGGTGCTTTCACAGCCTTTCACCATTTTACTCTTATTTGTAGCAATTACGCTTCTTAACTCTTCCGTAGTCAAACTACTTGTCGATGGATATGACTCCACCCAAACCTCCCACTTTGCTACACATAACCACTGGAAGAACTATTCTGAACAGTGACCAAACAAACCAAGGCTAGCATCCAAACTTGCTGGATCCAAGACCAGAAAAGGTTAACTGTCTACTATTAAACACCGGTTTATACTGACCCAAAATCGGCACCAAGTCCTGCTCCTACATTAGTAACTATAAACTGTGCCCAAACCAACATGACAAGCTAGCTTGCCTTGCAAATTTAGTCCTTTCTTTTTTTTCCACCTGCAAAATGTGTAGCTGCCAATTCTAGAGTTTCCGATCTGAGTCCTAAACCAGTGTCTCTCATGTGGCCTGGCCTGATGCTGACACCAACACCCTGTCTCTTTCAAACCCCAGCAGAAAGGGAACATGTAAGTAACCAAAGCTCCCTGGCTCCACTTGCACCTATTTTTATAACGGACGAAGATCCTTCATTTCTGCCACATATGCTTCACAATGCTGATCATGCTCACCATAACCTAATTTAGACAATGAAACTCCATAAATTAAACGAAAGTTCAATATTAAACCATCACATCAGGTTAGAAAAAGATCCCACTCTCCAAAAGTCAGCTCTAGACATAATTTTTTGTTTCAGAAAGCCTTCAACCATCATTGATATCAAAATTAATGACAAACCACTCATTCATATAACATAAGAGGAGTCAATTGAGAAAAAGACATTCATATTACTTGAAGCATGCAAACGATGAAGTTTGGAAATAAAAAATAAAAAAACAAGCAAAAGGAAATGTGAATATTGCACGAAAACACCAAAAGTGCTAAAGTATAGAATTTACTGAAGAGTAGTAGAATGTCCATAAGAAATGATATACATAGTTAACCAATGGTATGCAGGTGCATGATTGACTTAGGTGGTAACATGAAGCCGAGTGATTGGAGCTATTGAGGATGAAGAATCTAGGGGGCATATTAGCAAGACCCACGTTAAAATTATCGCCGTTTTAGCGGCAGGAAACTGCCGCTAAAGCGGCGATAATGAGCTTGCTAATATGCGTTATGGAATTCAATAGAAGCCCAGGTTAGATGTCCTGCACATCTAACCTGGGCTTATTGAATTCCATAACGCATATTAGCAAGCCCATTATCGCCGTTTTAGCGGCAGTTTCCTGCCGCTAAAACGGCGATAATTTTAACGTGGGTCTTGCTAATATGCCCCCAAGTTAGGGAAAAAGACAGTGCATACACTTATATTGAATGCCAGAAACAAAAGAGAAAAAGACCCCCAAGGAGCCAGGGGGACAGGGTCACAAACACAAACAAACAACAAAAATAACTTTTGGCTAAATATAAAGTCACTTAAAGTTTAAACTGTGCAAAAAAGTTCTATACGACACATATATATAAAAATATATTATTTATTGGTAAGTAAAAATGTATTGTCTGATTAATAAATATCATCACAAAATGACACTTTACAATACACACAAGAGGGCATATTAAATACCCATGTACATAAAAATATCTCCAAGTTAGACATAGGAATTAATTTACCCTAACTCAGAAAGAGCATTGGAGATTCTTTAAAAGTGCCAATGCTTGAATTATGAACATACAAATATTTCGTTAAAATCTCTATGCAAAAACTTTCAGCGATGTTAAAATTAGAGCTACCAGAAAAAAACCATGCAAGACTTTAAAGTGCCAAGTGCTTATAAACAAAAAACCCTGGGCTAAATATAAAGTCACTTAAAATGTAAACTGTACAAAAACTTTCTATACAACAAATATATATACAAAAATATGTTATTTAATATAAAATCAACGTATGTAATAGAAAATATAATGTACACGTTATAATGCACAACATAAAAAGTATGCAAACAAACTCCATGACAATACATCATTTTAAAGTATAAATACATATGTAAATCATTGGTATTTTCTATCACACATCACCGGATATTAGATCAATATATGTTTAGAAAATTTTCTCAGATCCAGTGTGGCTAGAATTAGCCAAATTTTGCTCGTTGACGTGTTTCAGTGGATACAGTCATAGAAAACACCTTGTTCAGGTAAGTATATTTGATTCTTGATTAACATTTTGTCAAATTACAGGTACACAAATCTGCCTGCTAAAGTAGGTCTTCTATCATGTTAAGCCTGTTTGGACAAAACCTCTAGACAAAGGGTACATCCAGGTGGGAACAGACACAATTCACTAATGAAACAAACATCTGCAGTGTATAAAGATAAGCAAGATTTCCTGCGGGGACAATGAGCAGCCATGGGCAATCCTATAGAAATCGGCTTCTACCCCTTTGCAGGGAATAACTTTTCAACAACTCCCTTATAAAAGGTGAACTCACTAGTACAAACTAGCTCAATGCTTCATGAATGTGTCTCAAGTTCTCATTTAGGGGGACAGCTCCTCTTACTAAAGAACGTGTGGTCGTCGCCATCAAGCAGTGTGGTAACAGGAAAATGCTCAACATTTTGAGAATATCCTCCATTTTACTTTCTTTAAGGTGGAGGAAATTGAATTACTAGATTTTCTTCTGGATTTAGCACTTTTTCAAAAATTAGGGGATTTCCCTTTACTCTCAAACTCTAAATCAGGGTCAGATATGGTGAAGGAGATGAGACATGCCTCTAAAAACCCAATATAAAGAAAACTATGACAAATCTGCATGGTATCACTGCCACTGGCAGGAAGTGGGAAAGGCAGCTAAAGAAACCGATTTCACAAATTTCTGGCATTTTATGATGAGGGCTTGGATAAAAGTAAAGAGTCCTAGGAGTAAATCTTTCTCACAATTTCTACAAACAGTACAGTATGTGGCATACCTGAATTAAATCTTCTAAAGCTACATCTCCCATGCTGAGTTTTTCTACTTCTTGGAAAAATTACACTGTGGTTTTGATATACAAAAATGATGCCTCAATTAAGCAAATTCATAGAGATCAATACGCTTCACTGATTATGAGGCAGTTTCTCAAACTATCTTGTAAGCCATAGAAATAATTGGCTGGAAGAAGACTCTATCACCTCACTACTGCAATGCAGTTCTGGGCTGTATTTGAGAACAACCAATCAAGTCTTCATTTTAAAGTTCATATTTTTTAACTGTACAGAATAGAGAGCGGTATGGTTGTCTTTAGACGTTTATGAATTTACCACAGCATTAGCCTTAATTCCTTGAGCGTTGGCCAGGTGAAATTATATCAGAAACTTTTATAAACCATCAGTTGGTAACCCTTATGAAAGAACTTCATGAAGGTACTATAACTAACAGTGGGCAGCTTATTCATATTCATTAATTCAAGGTAAACAAGGAATTGAAACAAGAGTGCCCCAAGCACCCTTTGCTAGTAATTGTGATGGGATTCTCTGGGGCAAAATTGTGTACACGGTATGACCAGCTGACCAGAGCCAAAGACCATGCGTAGGGCGAAAGACCGTGTAAACTAGACTCAAAGTCAGATTACCCTGCAACTCAGGTTGTCAAACTGGAGTCGTCCAATATTCAGAAATGTGATCTAGGAGTCAAAGGGCCTCATTCTGAGCTCAACGGTCTCGAGACCACCGAACCCGTGGTTACAGTCCGGCCTCCAGCTTGCTACAACACCGCCCGCACCTCCAGGATCCTAGATCTCGCAGAGCTGGCGGTGTTCAGAGTGAGAAGGAATAGAGGCGGTGCCGTCCATATTATGACTTGCCCTTCCGCAAACCTTTTCATGAAAAAGCTGGCAGAAAGGCAAGGAGGGGGCCCCAAACAGGGCCCCCGGGCTTTGTTGCCCATTTAGTAATGTGACTGGGGGCACATCATGTGCCCCCTACGCCTGCACCATGCGTGCGTACTTTGTGTGGCATGCACAACATGGTGCATGTCAGCAGCGTGCGCACCACAGTGCAGGCACTGCTGGGCTGCTGCATTGGCTTCAGGCTCGCTCAGTGAGCTAAAGCATGCAGAAAGTGCAAGACCACGGCCAGCGCACCGCCGGCCCTTGGTCTAATCAAAATACGGCAGTCTTAAGGCCCTAAGTCTATAAAGAGGTCAGGACATAAGGTCAGATGTTTTAAGAAAGAGACCTTAGAGCAAGAGAAACAAGAATGTAAAGGATTGTATCGAAGAACATTGAACATGCAGCAATTCAGCTCTGGCGCAGTGCAGTAAACAAATGTTTTTCTTGATATTTTTTTTTTTCTTTCTTGACAATGGCTACACCTCCCCTAGTTTGCGATTGAAAAAGGCATAAGATTTACCAGCAGTATAGAAAAGGGCACCCATGACATATTCAAATGATTCATAAGTGGTGAAGAGCAAGCAACCGCCCATCTAGTGCGCTCTTTCCAAATTTCCCCACCACAAAAACACTTTAGAAACTAAGAGGGTAAATCAAGCAATAGCAATTTAAAGCACAATTTCAAAGACATTGACCGACACATGACAGATTTTACAGGCACTTTATAGAATCTGTGTATGCATATGACTTAGTCTGGTATCATTTTCCAAAATGCTCATTAACTCCCACCTTCCATTTATCTCCTTTTCCCATGCTGCCCTAGTCAGTCAATTAGCAGTCATATAACATGGCCTGGAATGTGCACCGTCATGTTACAGATATCTCACAATCTCAGACATTAGTCAGTAGAATTATTTTCCAGTTTAGACATACATTACATGCTCAGTTTAGACATACATTACATGCTCAGACAGCAGAGGTCCTGTTCAGGTTGTAATAGTTTTAATAAGTCGGACATCTCAAATATTTCTTAGTCAGCAATTATGTGCAGTGCCAGTAACAGTGTGAAATCTATCAATAGAAGATATGAAATACCAGTCATGAAATAACTACAATAGCAGATGCAGATTCCATGCAGCAGCCTCAACGAAATTATGCCACGGCTTCAGCAATAAGTATCTCTGGCTCAAAATGAATTATCACTAAGGTATAACCCTTATACGAATGTGGCTAAACACACACGATGTCTAGAAACTTTTCATTGCCTCAAAACACAATCATTTTTGTTATTATATTTAGTATGAACTCATCTTCAGCAAATATATGTTTGCTTATCATTTTCTAAAAATCAGCTTTTCATTTTATTTAAGTAAGATATTCTTTGAATAAACATTGGCACACTATTATCAGAAAATGCATTACAATTCAAGCCTCATACACAAGTATTTACTTTTTGGCAAGTGTTCTCATTTGGTCTACAAATAACAGCTCATCATCTGCCCTCAAATACCACTTTTAGGTCGAGCCTAGCGTTGCAGCACATGCGCTGCTCGCTCTGCGAGGCATATTGTATTAGGGTATGTTTTAGAAGTGGAGTGGAAGCCCCGCCCATATTTTTCATTGGCTGGCGTCATCGTCCATGGCAAACGCTGGCTTCCGATTGATAATGAGGCTTCTTAGTCCCTCCTTGTTACTGCCCTGT
Source organism: Calotriton arnoldi (assembly GCA_963921515.1). Lineage (NCBI taxonomy): Eukaryota > Metazoa > Chordata > Amphibia > Caudata > Salamandridae > Calotriton > Calotriton arnoldi. The sequence goes on along the minus strand of CAWUFW010001784.1, from coordinate 2,185,301 downwards.
CTTCTTTTGTGGCTGCCCATCAGGACTGGATCTTTTACTTGCGGCGTTACATGGTCTCCTTCATTTAGTCTGTAAGCACTTTGTTTTTCATTAGGGGCTTTGGCAAAGGCGGCGCGTGTTTATTTTTGCATCGCGCTTTCACTTTACAATCGCTGCCACCCCACCCCGCGAGTGCTGTGTGGGGCGGCAGCTATTGTAAAGTGAAAGCGCAATGCAAATCTAAACAAGCGGCTGCCTTTGCGCAATGCCGACAGCTTGTTTAAGAAACTGCCTGGACACGTAGTCACCGGCACGCCTACCCTCAATGCGCGCTTCTAGCACGTTTAGAGAACTGTCTATAAAAGAAATCCGGACGGAGCACAAGACGCTTGGCCTCAGCTCATCAGGACAATCACCTGGTTTTCAAGCGCAGCCGCATTTCAACCCCGACGGCTCTTCCTGGTTCCCGGTTGCCGTCTCTTCTGGCATTTCCGAAGTCCCGGGCCACGCACCCTTTTACACAGCAAGACAGCCTGTGTCCGTAGTTTCTGTGGGTCAGGCAGCTAAAGAAAACAGAGAAAGGGCAAAGCAAATCGGGTATTAACTCGACACGATGGTATTGTTGCGCTTTCCATGAGCACCAGTTAAGTTACACAAGAACATATTAATTGCTCGTAGGCACGGGGAGATTAAGTGATGTGCCCAGAATCACAGGATGTTCAGCCCACGCTGAGACTCGAACCTGGTTTGCTTCCCTAGCTCCAAAACCGGCAGCTCTTGCTGTTACGCCACATACTCAATCTGGTGTCTCACTACTGCTCTCTCATTCTCTTCACCGTGGACTGCCCTCTTCTCCATCCCAGCTGCCTCATATACAGTCGAGTCAGGCTTCTCCTCACCACTGACTCCGGCTTCCTCAGTCTCCTTCCGCCTATGGCAGCTCCCCTCCTGCCTCCCTGAGAGCCTATTCCTCCCCTCTCCAGCTGTGAACAGACTGTTGCGCTTTCCAAATCCTGGTTGAGAGGAGGGATCCCTCTGCAGGGAACAGCCATGAACGTGTACAACGAGGATGTCCTGCTGGAACCGGAAGGGGTGTCCGAAGACGGGGAGATCGGAGAGTAGACGTCAACTACACTGCTGTCTTCTACGATCCACTTTCACAGAGGAAGGCGTTAGTAGGACTTGGAAAGCCTGTGTGTTGTATGTAGCACGACGGTCTTTCATTCCCTGTTGGTTCCTCCCGCCCACCCCCACATCGGTGGAATTAGATTGATGATCATAGTAGTTAACCTACTTAATACATGGATACATTTTGGGAGTTTGTTTTAAACCCAGGACATATACACAGGAACATGTTGGGTTTTGAATACATTGGATTATTGTTTTTTTCTTGTCCATCGCACAACGATTTAATTTGCCTCCGTTTTTTATAGGAGGTGGACTGGCCAAGCTGAATGTTACTTAGGCTGAGCATCTACACTAAATAAAACCAGTTTTGTTTTCTGTCCTTCCCCCTTACTTGCTTGTATCTCCGTAATACTATTCTTTGATCTAGTTTCACTTTGGGCCTGCCTACTCACCAGACATGCGACTCATCTGATCTACCCGTCCTGGAGGCACTCACCACATAACCACCCCCCAAGAGTGCTGCCCTGCTTCCGTGTTTTTGGCACTGAGGCAGAATGTTAAAAGAGGAGAAGGTTGCCATTACAATGGGGTTTGTAAAAATACAACAACACTGCAGCTGGGGAACCCCTTTTTAGGCCCAGGATATAATGTTCCAGGTCTCCCAGGATGGTGGGCAAAGTAAGCGTGTGTCTGGAAGCATATGGTGATATGCAGCCACATGGCCACCCTGTTTATGCATCAGATGTCCCGTGGCGAGCAGTCCTTGCATGTCCTTGGGTGCTAGGTGTGGTGTAGTAAGCTAAACACATCACTGAGATTGAGTTTTTTTCCTCTTTGTTCAGCCAGCACTTCTAAAAATCCCCCTTACCTGCCCTCTCACAGTTCTTTGAGGCAGACTACGGTCTGAATAAAGAGCTTTACAGGCAACCGGAGTAACCTCTTACTCTGTCTCTAAAAAGTAAAAAGAAAAAAAAAAAACTTTCTTTCCAGCTGGGTGTCTGTTGTTTAACACTGCAGGAAGCCGGCATCAAATTTCCCATCCAGCCAGCTAAATATGCATTTAAAACAGCAATTTAAAAATAAAAAAAACACAATCTCCACATAATGATTAACAGAAAGATATTCATCGTTTTTTTTTTGCCGCTCTCAACTACCAATAGTTTGCAACTTACTGCTTTTGATATACGTTTGATACCACATCAGTTTCATGCCATAGTAAAACAAGCTAACCACCTGACATAAACCACGTGTTTTCTGGGGGCATTAACAAACCACTTGAACGTCCCACTTGTATTTTTGGTAATTAAACATTTCAACCAATGGAATGTACAGATTTTTATCCATGTTATGTTGTGGTGCTACAAAGCCATCGCAGGATTTAGGTGACGTTGATCCAGCGGGTTATTAGCAACAAGCATTCATACACAAAATACTCACCTGGGCCCATTCATTCGCACTAACTAATAATCACCGCTGGTGGGAGTCAGTTGTACTCTTTATCAAAATCCCTGCTACCAATTACCTTTTCTGATTGAAGAGTAATGACTTTCCAATGGACCTTTGATAACTGGGGTTGAAATGAGATCATACAAAACATAATTTCATTAACCACCTGAAATAACCACTGACTCAGGAAGTTTAAAAATGTTTATCTAAATTCTTTAGCAGAGTAAATTACAATCCACAAAATACTTAGTCGCATATCAAGGAGGAAGCATACTATAGTCACCTATTAATCACAAATGACGGTCCCTCAGAAAGGAGAAGATAGAGACAGCAGCACAAACTAAAGATTACGCATTTATAGTTACCTAAAGGTGTGAAAACCAAACCCCTTGGCCAAGGAGTTGGAAAAGGGTCCCAAGAAAGGATGAAGACCAAGACCTCCAGACCAGGTTCAGGACAGGATAGATGACCTCTCTACCAACGACGCCCGCGTCGTTCCCCTCTCTGACACTTCGTTCCTCCTCGAAATTCTTCTGCGTCTCCGTCTAGTGCAGTTCGCCGCCCCCACCTCACGACCTCTTCGGACAGCGATTCAGTCTGCTCTGTTCTCTTTATGGCAGCATCTGAGCTCTAAGCACTCAGTTCCTCGCACTCCTCTGCGCTAACTGCCAATGCCAATGCTAACTAATTAGCTAATTCTATATCTATTATACCCTTCTACGCCCATGTACCTCCCATTAATGTTTCAAAATTATGGGCCCACTTATTCTGATTGGACAGGGACAGGGGGTTGATCCTCACACCATGTCATTTTAGTTCAATTTTCTTAAGCCCATTGTTTTAGAATCCCGCCCCTCTCAATTAATACATTTGCTTTATTTCCCACCCGTTTCACACCAGCATTAATACACAATATATACAAAATGTATCATTTTATAAGACATTTTAGTTGAGCTCTGAAGGTGATCAGCGGGTCATGTCCAAGTTGACTTCATCGCTTTACTTTGCTAGTTTTCAGAGCGCATGCGCAGGTCACATGGCTATCGAGCTGCTGTTTAGCCAACCCAGGCCCACTTTACAAACTAATAGAAAACCAAAGAAGAACATATTAAAATCAAAAATAAATGTTTTCACTGTATACCCCCTACTTCTACTCTACTCCCATTTAATTATAAATGTCTATCCCGCATTAGTAGCGTTAGAATACCACATTATTAATTGCAGCAATGCGAAAGCTTTAGCATGTGAGAACATTAAGCGGCCATTTTAGCATACACTGCGCAGAAGCAAAAGATTCCCTCCAAGCAAAGAAAGACGTCATACCACGTGACATGGTTGACACATGTGCAGTAGATTTCCCGCGCTTTAGCGGCCATTTTGGATTAGACAAGGATTACTTTTTAGTGGAAAACACATAGGCAAGCATCTTCTAGATAAAATGTTGTGTTTGCACATTATTAATAAAGACATTACAAGGTTTTAATACAAATTAATTAATACCGTGAGAGGATTGCTTCCGAGCAAGTCTCATTGTGAGTCCTTGCTCCATCAATCCCCTCTCTGATGGCGTTTCTGAGCCATCAAAACTACCTATAACCAGATGCCAACTTCTAGCATATTTCATTCACATTTTCATTTTACACTGTCCATTCTTATCTTTTCCCTTCAGTTTCTTGTAAATTTCACTTCGCAGATCTTCTAATTCAATCTCTTCAAATTTCCTTTTCTTGCCTCTTCCTGTCACCCTATAGGTTTCCTTCTTTCTACAACATTTACACCATATCATTATTGACAATACTGTTATTGCTATTCCTACTAAAGGTACTATTATTTGACCTATAATTCCTTTCCCTACATTAGTAAACCAGGTACCAATTGACGCAATGCTATTTGTCAATCTTTCCCATACACTATCAACTTCCAGTGGTTTCAGTTCCTTCTCAAGTATAGTAATATTCTTTATATATGTTCCGATTTCTGCACTTTTGTCCGGAATATACGTGCAACAATGTTTCGTTTTCAACAATTTACAGACTCCGCCCTCTTTTGCTAATAATATATCAAGAGCAAGTCGATTTTGCATAACCATAGATCTAATCGCAACCATCTCCGCATTAATCATTAGAAATCCTCCAGCAGTATCCGTTGATAAACGATCAACCACTGTAGACAGTTTACATATTCTCCTTGAGTTCAGAATTACTCCCACTGAAGGTATCAATGCACCAAATATGTCACCTACAATTTCTGAAAAACTAGCTCTTTTACTACGTGTTAATTCACTATTATTTTCATTGCTCCCAGTGTTTATTTTTACATGGTATACCTTTGGAAAAACTATTCCAAAATAACAACTTCCATACCACCGTGCAGAAAGCCTAAAGTAAGCCTTATTCCCACACAAAATATATTCCAGGAAAAACTGAATCTGTTCCTCCTTTTAATCCCCAACCTCCAAGAATTAAGAAATTATGTTCACATTCACTGGTACCAATAAAAACGTTGTTATATTCAGTCTTTAACCTATGAAGACAAATTTTCCCTGTCTTTACAAAATCTAGAGCCATAGCAGCTTGGGCCTTGCCAGGTGTATAAATACCCTCTTTCTCAGCCCAAGGTGGAAGATGAGCTTTATGCTCAGACGCTTTCTTTTGGAAATTCTGTCTTCTATTTTCAACTAAGTTTAAAAATATCTTTTCTTCTTCTCGTAATGAACATGTTAAATTGCTTCTATGTGCATGTGTTATGTCTATCGACTTCATTGTTAAGAAAAATTCTCCCATAAATTGTGCGTCTTGACTACTAAGCACTGCGTTCAGATTCTTTCGAATAGGAACCTCTGAAAATATCACATCTATATTTGAATAATAATACTGAAGTTTCCCTGTGCTATAAAATAAACTAGTTAGTACACTACATGATATACCATAAGTTAAAGGCAAATGATGATAGGTTAGACCTTCTGCTACTGATTCAGGTAACTTCATACAGACATAACAGTCACTAACATCCATTGTATCTACGTACTGAAACAATAATTTAGTAAAAACCTTTAAACTAGTATCGTTATCTGTTACAACTTGATGAAAATCTGGTTCATCCTCTGCTTCTATTTCTACTCTATCACTTTTCAAATTATCTATCCTTCCCTTGGTGTCATTATTATTCTTTTTGTCCATTATCATAAGGTAAGGAATTGCTACAATCACAACTAACCACACTATAAGCACCACTACCAAACTACATGTGCATATAGCACAGCATCTTCTACAACATTTCCGTTTCGGTTTCCCAGAAACTCTGTCGTCAGCCATTTTTGTCCAAGAAGATTTCTCTTCTTTTCCCTTCAAAACTTTAACGTTATCAAGGTGGTTTCACGTCTTTTTCATAAGTCAGATATGCACTTGTTCCTTCGTCACCACTTTCACTATTCTCTGAACTTTCACAGTCCTCGAGAATTATATAAGTCCAATCAGGGCCTTTAAACTTATTGTTCACGATTTTCAATCTTTTGCTTTTTCGTTTTTCAGTCCCACTTGTTTGTCCAGATAAGCTTGTTACTTCATTTACTTGTTCTGGGTCTTCACTTCGTGTTGCTATATGATATTTTACTCTTTTAATAACACTAGGCCAATGATCACCCTTTCGGACTTTCTTGGTTTGCACTGTACTTTCACCTTCTGAGTCTTTTCCAAATACTTATTTATTCACAATAATGTGTGGCACAAATTGTCTGTCCTTGTTTTCGGTTTCCCTCTCTATCTGCTCTTGTTCAGGTCTTATCCTGGTTTCTTCAGTTGTCTGAATGTGAGTCTCTGCTAACTTGCCCTGTTCAGGATTGATGTTTTCATGCTTGATATGTTCTTGTTCGATGTTTTCTTCGTTTTCTTCTTCCTGAACGTTTTTTCCTTGTCCTAACTTGTTCTGATCAGGGCTTATTGCATTCTGTACTTCTGCAGCCTGACCGCGTTCTTCTAAACCTGTCTGTCCCTGCTCAAACCCTGTTGTTTCATTGATAGTTTGAGCCCAATTTCCTTTCCCTATCTGGGCCTGCTCAGGTTCTCTTATAGTTTCAACCTCCCTATCCTGAGCTTGTTCTTCTTCACCTATCTGGTCCTCTCTAATTTCCTCTAATCTAGCTCTGCTCCTTGTTTTGATAAAGACGTCAGGTATATCAACCACTGGTATCCAGTCCTGACTTGTGCTCGGTTGTTCTTCTTCAGCTACTCCCGAATCTATCACTTGGGATTCTTCAACTGTCCAACCTTCAGCTTCCTCAGCTATTGATGCTGACTGAGGATCTCTTTCTTCAGGAGCTGGCACCCTTTTGGTATGGCTTACATGAATCCAATTAGGTAAACCTGCACATTTCACTGCTGTGTTTCTAACCAATATAACCTGACAAGGTTCACCCCACCTGGGTGATAAACAAGTTTCTCTGGTGTGATGCTTCACTACCACCCAATCTCCGGGGTTCAGATCATGCTCTTGTTCAGGCTGCCTGGAAACTGCGTCTTCTCCAATCTGGTGAGAGTCAGAACGCACTAGGTCAGCCAATGCTTTGCAATAATCTAGAACCATATCATCAGTTATGTTCAGCAGTTTATTGCCAGGTACATGGGCTTGTCTCATTGCTCTTCCCATGAGGATTTCATGCGGACTCAATCCTGTATTTATATCAGGAATGCTTCTGAATCCCATTAAGACAAGAGCCAATCTAACAATGTGGATGCACACATTTTTGACAATCTTGATTTTATTGTGCCATTCATTTGTTCAACCACTCCAGATCCTCTGGGCGGTATGCACAGTGCAATTTTTGTTCAATTTTAAATGCTTCACAGATTATTCTTATTACATCGTTATTAAAGTGACTTCCTCTATCTGATTCCAAAGTTACTGGGAAACCGAACCGTGGAATGAGTTCTCGTAACAACAATTTTGCAACTGTTATGCTGTCATTCCTCCTGGTAGGGTAAGCCTCCACCCACCTTGAAAACAGACACACTATGACAAGTACATATTTCAGCCCTTTACATGGTGGTAACTGAATGAAATCTAACTGCAATCTCACAAATGGGCCTTCTGGCATTCCAATTTTTCCCAGACCAATTACTGTTCTCCTTCCTGGATTATTCATTTGACAAGTTAAACATCTGTGGCAAAAGCTCTCTGCTGCAGCCCTAAACTTTGGATTGTACCAACTTTGTCTGAAAAGTCTAATCATGGCATCTCTTCCTACATGTGTGTCTCCATGATACATTCTAGCCATGTGTGAAATTAGGCAATCAGGCATGACTGGTCTGCCATCTCGATAAACCCACACATCATCATCTGTCCTTCGAGTACACCCTATTTTCATCCAAACATCCCTTTCACTCTCTTCAGCATCATCCTGCAATTGTTTCACATCATTCCATGTTTCAGGTGTTGAACATAGAATAAGTTGGCAGCTGAGTCCCATTCTTTCAACTTTTCTGTTTACTGCCAGTCTATTTCTGGCACAGTGTTGAGCGATTAAATCTGCATATCTGTTACCGGCTACCACCCAGTCATCTCCTGACTGGTGTGCGGCACATTTCACCACTGCCAATTCTTTTGGTGATTGTATTGACTCCAATAATTCTTTTACAAACTGCCCATTTTTGATTGGGGATCCTGAAGAAGTCATGAAATCCCTCTGCATCCACAGTTTGCCAAAATCATGCACAACCCCATATCCATATTGACTGTCTGTAAATATGGTAACTTTTAGATTCTTCCCAATTTTGGAGGCTTTAATCAAAGCAATTAATTCAGCTACTTGTGCAGATTTGACTCCTGGTAAATCGGATGCTTCGACTATTCCGGTAAGTTCACATACAGCATAAGCTGCACTCAATTTGCCATCTTCATGCCTTAAGCATGAGCCATCCACAAACAGCTCCCTGTCTGCGTTTTTAAGAGGCATTTCCTGAATGTCAGGGCGTGGCTTGGTACACAATTCTGTGACTTCCAAACAGTCATGATCTGTGTCGTCCATGACTTCTTCATAATATGGATCTGGTAACAATGTTGCAGGATTTACAACTGTGCACCTAGCTATGGTCACATTCTCAGCTCCTAGAATTATTCGCTCATATTTTGTCATCCGACTAGGGGTAAGATGCTGAGTTCTAGTTCTTGTCAACAGAATCACAACTGTATGTGGGACGAACACTTTGACAGGGTGTCCCATTACTATTGACTCACTTTGTTCAATGCTCATACAGGTAGCAGCTACTGCTTTTAAGCAGCCTGGCAATGCTGCAGCCACTGGGTCCAATGTAGCAGAAAAATATGCTATAGGACGCCTATCCAGTCCATGTCTTTGGGTTAAAACTGAAAGTGCACAACTTTCTCTTTCATAGCAAAATAATGTAAATTCTTTTGTATAGTTAGGCATGCCCAGGGCAGGTGCCTCACACAAAGCATTTCTTAATTTTACAAATGCACTGGCACTTTCATCATCCCATTCAACTGGATCCTTTGCTTTCTTTTTGGTTAACTGAATTAAAGGCTTCACTAGTAGTGAAAACCCTACAATCCATTGTCGACAGTATCCTACTATTCCAAGAAACATTCTCACCTCTCTTTGTGTTACTGGCATTTTCATTTGCTTAATTATTTTTATTCTCTCATAGGTTATTCTTCTCTTTCCTCTCTCAATTTGGTGTCCCAAATATTTAACTGTTGTTGTACAAAATTGTAATTTCTCAGGTGACACTTTGTGTCCTTCCTCAGCCAAATTATTGAGTAATGCAATTGAGTCGGCGACACAATCGTCATGAGTTCTTGATGCGACTAACAAATCGTCTATATATTGTACCAAGACTGAGTTCCTGGGCATTACTAATTTTTCTAGGCACCTTTTCAGTATCTGATTAAAAATGGAGGGACTTTCTGTGTACCCCTGAGGAACACGATTCCACACATAAACATGATTTTTGAATTTGAACGAAAACAAATACTGACTATCTGGATGCAATGGAATTGAGAAAAATGCTTGGCACAAATCAATTACGTAAACCATTCTGCGTTCCATGGTATTTTGTATAGGATTACTGCAGGATTTGGTACTATAGGACAACAAGGTACCACAATTTTATTAATTTTCCTTAAATCTTGAACAATCCTATATTTTCCACTAGGCTTCTTCAAACCCATGATTGGCGAATTACAAGGACTACTCATAACTTCTTTTAATATACCTTGTTTTACCATTCTGTCAATTTCCTCTGTAACCCCTGCTTTCACTTCAGCACTCATTTTATACTGTCTGGTATTTGGGAAAATTGCGCCTTCTTTTACAGTTATTTTTACTGGGTCTATATTTGCCATCAAACCTACTTCTTTTCCAGTAAAATCCCATACTTTTGAACTCACTGTAGTTTTTAACTCTTCTGGTAATTCGTCTTTGGTTATCAAGGAAAACATTTCATCTACTTCCGTTCCTTGCTTGGCTATCATGAATTTGTAAACATGATCTTCATCTGGGGTCTGTATTGCAACACCATCCGGTGTGCAGAAAATAGTGCAGTTCATTTTGCACAGTAAGGGGCCGATTCCGATTTCGGCCGGAAGGGCACCGAACGATGGTCAGAGCCCTTCCGACCGAATCGGAACGTGCCGGCCGGATTCCGACTGGGATTTCCGGATGGCTTACAACGGGCTCGGAGAGCCCGTCCACCGTCCGGAAATCCTTCAGTACTCCCCCGGCCGCCTCTTCACGACCGAGGGAGTACAATGGCAGTATTTCACTGCCTTTTCGTGCCGGTCTTTCCGGCACGAAAAGGCAGTCGGTAACTGTCTTTGGGGGCCCCCAGTAGGGCCCCCATGGGTGCGAGGCCACCGAATGACGGCCTGGGGGCACCTATGGTGCCCCTCTGTTGATCCCTGCACCCGGTGGCAGGCACCTTGGGGTGCCGGCCACAGGGTGCAGGGATGAACTGCACCCCTGCTTTCCACAATGCAAGCATGCATTCCGCTCGGAATGCATGCTCCCATTGATGTGAGTATACGAGTGCGACCGAACAGGGTTCGGTCGCATCGTACTCTGCAGGGCCGTAACCGACGACAGCAGGTCGGTCGGTTACGGCTCCTGACCGATGTCGGACAGACCTGAGTCCGTCCGACATCGGAATCGGCCCCTAAGTCTCTGCCCAGTAAATTTACTGGACTAGAATCACACACCACAAATTGGTGCATTTCTCGGAAGTTTCCGATTCTTACTTCCATGGGCTCAGTAAGGGGTGTTCTTATCTTTTGATTTGCTACACCTACAACTTGGATAGCTTCTCCAGAGGGAGGGAGGTCTGGGATGGCTGCTGTTCTCACAGTAGAACGGGTAGCACCAGTGTCCAAAAGAAAGGTGATATCATTACCTTTTACTTTCCCTTCAACATATGGACCTGACTGATCTACCGGCAAGGATGCGCCAAGTACGCTCTCCTTCTGCCTCTCTCTTAGGCACCGTCATTGATAATCATATGGATTAAAATCATCCTGTAAAAGAAACTGTGAAGTTACATATTCATTCTTACCACTTCCTCCTTGATATCCGACGTCTGTACCGTGCTTTGCTCTGCTTACATTACCCTGTATAGGGGCAGGTGGCAACTGACTCTGAGGATTTACACCCTGATGTGAGTCATTCTGCGTCTGTGGATTTAAATTATGATTTGGGCCATTATTATTTTGAATCTTTTTACATTCATTCTTCCAATGTCCCAACTTTCCGCATCCATGACAAGGAAATTTCTTTTTAGCCTCTTCTCTACTCATTCGTCCTCTTGTTTTTCCACCATTCCCTGTGTCACCATTCGTTCCAGATTCTTTTCCCTGACTTTCTGTTGGATTATCTAAATTAATTCCCTGTCGCTCAGCCATTTTCACTTGAGCCCACATTACCTTTTCTTGTAGTTTCTTGGGTCTATCCTCAATGTCATCTCCACAATATTTAGCATATTTCAAAATTTCATCGATAGGCTTTCCCTGCCAGCATAACATGTGTTGCTTAATCATCTGACAAATCTCTGGTTTTAGACCATAAACAAATCGATAGACAAACTGACTCATATTTTTGTCTCCAATATCTTCAAAACCGCTATACTGTTTGAACACCTGTAATAGACGTTCATAGTAGGCATGTACTGATTCATTTGCTTCTTGGGTAGTTCTGTCTATTTTCACCCAATCTGTTTCTTTGGGTGGTATTTTCCCTTTCAAATAAGTTATTACCTGATGATACTTTTTCATCACATCATTTGATGGGGCACCTGTCTTTGGATCCCTAGGATACTCTTCACTAGACCAGTCGATTGTAATTTTACAGTCTGTCCATAAATCGGCAGGTACCACTATGTCAAACAAACCATCTAGGTCCTTTAACAAAACCTTTAAAACCTTCACAAACCTCTCAACCTGCTTGTACCATTCAATTGGTTTTTCTCTTAACTTTGGAAAATCATTTGTAAATGACAAAATGTCTTGCCTGCTCCATGGGACATGGACATAGCCTCCTCCTGGAACCTCCCGCATCGGGTACATCTGTTCTACCTTTCCTGTTTCCTTCAATAAATACTCAGATGTCATTCTATTTGAACGTGCTTCTTCCTTTTTCTTTGTCCATCTAGTTTTCCATCTCTCCAATTCTCCCCATTTCTGTAAGACAGTCATTAATTCTTTAACTTGTAATTTTCTACCAGATGTATTCATATTTTCTAAGTCTTTGTCAATAAATTCTGCTCTATAGGGTTTCTGTAATACTTTTGACTACCTTATTTCAATTCCCATCTCTGAGGCCAAATCCGTTAACTTTTCATGGAATATTTTTACATTTCTGGTTATGCTCCTACATACGAACAATAGTTCTTCTTCACTGTAGGTATTTAAACGATCTACTCCTACATTGCCTGCTACCATTTCTTCTAATTCAACTTTTAATTTATAAATGTCCAAAATCTTTGGGGGTGAACTCTGTCTGTCTATTCCTTGTGCCCATCTTTCTAAGTCTTCTGGAGTTACTACTGTTGCACTTTTAGTTCCTGAAGATGTTATTATATTTACATCCTTTGAGCAACCAGGTGTGATTCTTCTGGGGGTGCTATTTGCGGATTCTCGAATAGGCAAATCCATTAGTGAAATCATAGATTCACAATCATTGATATGATCATCAATTATTACAGCTTCATGTTTAGGAATATCCACAGGTGTAGTCATAGCTAAAGGCTTCGGGCAATTTACTTTGTCTCTGTATAAAGGGACCGCGGGCCCAATGGTTACGGGTATAGTCAGAGATTCAGGATGTACATTCAACTGTGTTATTTTCTGTATTAATTCTGCTCTGTTTCTGTCTAAAGCCTCTTTTTCCTTATCCTGAAGTACTCTATTAACTGGTGGATTATGCAGTACTCGAGGTACTAACGGTGTTCTCAAAACAGGTGCACTTGGGGAACATCCACCCAACTCTTCCTGATATGGTGGAGGGTTCTTTAATATTTCTTCCATAAATTCATCTTCGGATTCTCCAAACCCTGTCATGTGTTTAGTCTTTTCTTTGCATTTGCTCCCTAGCTGCTCATCAGCCATAAGTACTGGATACAAACCTTCAGAAATCATCGCTCGTCTCCACTGTTTCATCTGACTTTCTCTTGTCCCATTCTGATATCCAGGGAAAAATCCCCTATAACCCCTATTGCTCCTGGCGCTATCACGTTCAAATGCTTCTGTCTCCCATTCTTCTAGGGCTTTGTACTGCATTAATCTTGGTCTGGGTTCTAATTCATTCATTCTCATTCTTAAATTTTGAAGAATTCTCCCATTGAAAGTACCATTCTCTGGGAATGCTAATACTCCGTCATCTTTTGTATATTCTATCCAATTTTCTAACCATACACAAGTATGATAACCCCTCTCCATCATCATGAATGAGGCGAGCGTTTTTGCTGGTGGAATGAGAATTCCTTCCCTAGTTTTGATTGGCTTATCCTTCTTAAAATAGTTCTTAATCTTTTGTAGAAATGACAATTTTCTCTTTTCTCCGTACATTTTGGGTAAATATCTATGTATTGAATTATATTCTGCAAAACCTAAAAATCTCCTGTCGGGACGGGTTCCAATTAAAGTCGGATCGTGTTTCCACATACAATATCCACTATCCACTACTATTTCGATTTCTATTCTAACAACCAATCAAATTCCAGCTAACATTTGTCTCGGAACCAATCCTAGCGTGGCTTTTCTGTGACGTCTATTCACTCTCTCTGACGACCCCTCCTTTACAATCTGTGCTTCTCTGTCCCTCGCTGTGTCGACCAATCCCAGCGCGGCACCTGTGACGTCAGTATTACTCCTGACTACTGACCCCTCCTTTACAAGACTCGTTCTACGCCCGCTGTTTCAGCCAATCTCAGCGCGGCACTTGTGAAGTCAGCTTCTACTCCGGCAGCTGACCCTCCATTTACAAAATCGTACGCAAAACCTTATTTTCTCAACACTTCTTATTAAAATTCAGTATCAACATAAAACATTCGCTATCTTGTCAGTTTCCCTAAATTGAAAAGATTCGTTTTTTTCTCACACTTAGTAAAACCCTTCCGTTTACTAGACATATACTACGAGTAAAACTCTTCCATTTACTCTTCACGTAAGCTTCGGAAATACCTGCTACTCTTTCAATGTTACCCTTTCTAGGTGATATAACATCAAATTTTCACCAGCGTATTCCTTTGCTGTCACTCACACACACAGAGTCCCTAACAAGTACTGATAGCCCTGCTTAACTTTTCAGTACTATTTCTGCCTGACAGATAACCTCACTGCAGTATGGCTTCCACTTACCATCCGCTATTCAAATTCCCCGGGGATTTCTAGACAACATAAAACAAAACTTTTTAAAACGGATGTTAGTTCATAAAAATAAAATTCTCATTACCCAATTAACAAAGTATAACCATCCTCTGATAGCCAGAAAACTGATCCAGCGGGTTATTAGCAACAAGCATTCATACACAAAATACTCACCTGGGCCCATTCATTCGCACTAACTAATAATCACCGCTGGTGGGAGTCAGTTGTACTCTTTATCAAAATCCCTGCTACCAATTACCTTTTCTGATTGAAGAGTAATGACTTTCCAATGGACCTTTGATAACTGGGGTTGAAATGAGATCATACAAAACATAATTTCATTAACCACCTGAAATAACCACTGACTCAGGAAGTTTAAAAATGTTTATCTAAATTCTTTAGCAGAGTAAATTACAATCCACATAATACTTAGTCGCATATCAAGGAGGAAGCATACTATAGTCACCTATTAATCGCAAATGACGGTCCCTCAGAAAGGAGAAGATAGAGACAGCAGTACAAACTAAAGATTACGCATTTATAGTTACCTAAAGGTGTGAAAACCAAACCCCTTGGCCAAAGAGTTGGAAAGAGGGTCCCAAGAAAGGATGAAGACCAAGACCTCCGGACCAGGTTCAGGACAGGATAGATGACCTCTCTACCAACGACGCCTGCGTCGTTCCCCTCTCTGACACTTCGTTCCTCCTCGAAATTCTTCCGCGTCTCCCTCTAGTGCAGTTCGCCGCCCCCACCTCACGACCTCTTCGGACAGCGATTCAGTCTGCTCTGTTCTCTTTATGGCAGCATCTGAGCTCTAAGCTCTCAGTTCCTCGCACTCCTCTGCGCTAACTGCCAATGCCAATGCTAACTAATTAGCTAATTCTATATCTATTATACCCTTCTACGCCCATGTACCTCCCATTAATGTTTCAAAATTATGGGCCCACTAATTCTGATTGGACAGGGACAGGGGGTTGATCCTCACACCATGTCATTTTAGTTCAATTTTCTTAAGCCCATTGTTTTAGAATCCCGCCCCTCTCAATTAATACATTTGCTTTATTTCCCACCCGTTTCACACCAGCATTAATACACAATATATACAAAATGTATCATTTTATAAGACATTTTAGATGAGCTCTGAAGGTGATCAGCGGGTCATGTCCTTGGACATCCTCCAAGTTGACTTCATCGCTTTACTTTGCTAGTTTTCAGAGCGCATGCGCAGGTCACATGGCTCTCGAGCCCCAGGCCCACTTTACGAACTAATAGAAAATTAAAGAAGAACATATTAAAATCAAAAATAAATGTTTTCACTGTATACCCCCTACTTCTACTCTACTCCCATTTAATTATAAATGTCTATCCCGCATTAGTAGCGTTAGAATACCACATTATTAATTGCAGCAATGCGAAAGCTTTAGCATGTGAGAACATTAAGCAGGCATTTTAGCATACACTGTGCAGAAGCAAAAAATTCCCTCCAAGCAAAGAAAGACGTCATACCACGTGACATGGTTGACACATGCGCAGTAGATTTCCCGCGCTTTAGCGGCCATTTTGGATTAGACAAGGATTACTTTTTAGTGGAAAACACATAGGCAAGCATCTTCTAGATAAAATGTTGTGTTTGCACATTATTAATAAAGACATTACAAGGTTTTAATACAAATTAATTAATACTGTGAGAGGATTGCTTCCGAGCAAGTCTCATTGTGAGTCCTTGCTCCATCAACGTGCAGACTTCTCCTCCTTGGGGCTCCATAATTTATTATCCTGTCACTTCAACCCTCAACCCTCACTGTCTTTAAAGGAAGATGATAATACCCATTACATTTTACACATTTTTCTTCGTTACATGTGCCCAGTGGTTAATTTGAGCCGGTGGTCTCACCCTCACTCGTTTTTTGGGGACTGGCATTTATTTTTCCTCATCTCGTATTGACCGCGAGGAAGAGAGAGAGAAACACACCAACTGGAAAGAAGAAGGAAGAGAAAGACAGGAAAACAGGCACAAAAGGAGAAAGCAGGGACCGGCAAGAGTGGAAAAAATAAAGGGGCAGGGACTATCTGGAATAGAGGCCTGAAGTGAATTCAACACTATGCAGCCTTGGTGTTCGGCGCGCCGATTTTTAGTTTGGTATCGGCACCCATTCTTTTTCAAATTAAGCACTGCATGTGCCCCTGTTTCCTAAGGCTATTTTCTTTTTCCATATGTATATCAGAAGCTTTGTTTTCATTGATCATACGAGTTTCTATAGCGCTTTGTTGTGTACTGGCATACCTCTCTGTGTCTGAGTGAGTTCAGGGAGTGCATGGCTGTTCATGACTGGGAAATAACTGAGAGGTCTTGACTTGAATCTGAAAGCAATGTGAGTTTTTGACAGTGCCGCATTGAGTCATAAATGTGACTACATTAAGACCACTTGCAAATCGAATCCTTGGGGGGATATTCTCAGGAACGTGTGATAATTATCGCAAAATTAGCTTAACACAACTTTGCACATCGCAGTCTATCGCGGGAAAATAACGCTGTGTTAACGTTATATTCTCAACGCGGTGGTACCATGCGATAGTCTCACGCCAACGTGTCAAATGACTGCGATAAAATTACCGTGACGGCCAAAAAACGTGAAACACAAACGCGGAAAAAGTTGCGATGTGGCCAACTGCGATAAAAAATCTGCGATAACCAGCGACAGGCCTGCAATTCCCACGCGTCATGCAGGAAAATGCACTATAAAAGCACCGAAAAACACAAACAAAATAATTAAAACTGCATAGCACCATGGAGGAAGCCGGAGCAAGTACAGAGGACGACCAGAACCCCACAAGCCCCCAGGAAGAACAGCCTGGGACCTCGGGGTCACGGCAGGGCAAGGAGAAGAAGACTAGGAAGACGAGGTTCAGTCCGCAGGAAAACAGGATCATCATCACGGAGGTGATAGAACAACACCAACAACTGTTCGTCACCTCCAACGTGTCATTGGCAAATAAAAATGCAACATGGCAGTCCATCCTGGACAAGGTGAATGCAGTCGGAGTGAGGAGGAGGACAATTGGAGAGGTCAAGAGGCGCTGGAATGATTCGAAGCGCAAAACCAAGAAGAAACTCGCTGACAACCATCAGGCAGCAATGCAGACTGGAGGTGCCAGTCCAGCGGAACACCAGGAGCTGGATGAGATGGAGGAAATGGTGGCCGCAGTCATCAGTGGGGAGACGGTGGCAGGAGTTGGGGGTCCAGACACTGCTCGACATGACCTGACACAACAGCACCAGGGTGAGTACCGAACAGGGACTGGGGGACGGGGGAGATGGGCACAATGGCACACATGCACAATTAGGTACAGCACACTGCACACCCACAATGACTCTGGATCATGTCCCTGATCCCCTTGGCACACTGCAGCACACATACAAACAGCAAGTAGGCCCCCGTCCAATATGGGCACTAAGGGGTCCCTCCCCACACAGCACCAATCTCACAACCAACCCATGCACATGTGTTAAAACCAGCAAAGCTGCGTGTCTGTGAGCCACACTGACAATGCAAGTGACACTGCATGAGGAACAGCATGGCTGCAGTCCAATCATCATGACATGGTGCATGCCACGACACTGAGGTGGCTGAGTGTGGAACACATCCAGAAAGGAGCAGGTCACACTCTGACACATCCACATGCACAAACAACCCCTGACGTCAACAACACATCTGCGGATAAACCATGCCCAACAGTCCAAAATCCGACCTAGAGCCAAAATTAGCCAAGTCTGCAACATCTCAGCACTGTAGAAGCACAGAAGTCAAAGGCACACCGCCTCAAAGGGATAAGGGGCAGCAAAATCACAGCTGCAGGGGCGACTCTCCCACAATGCAGCACACACACATAGCAATAACAGCACAACATCATTGACGACAATGTGGTACAAAGTGCAACACTCTCACTACAGAACAGAGGACACAACTGGTTCCGCTTGTGCGTAGAAACTGGCCAATCACATCTGGCATAGCAGGAAACTGCAAGATGATAATGTACGTGTACAACCTCACATCCGTGATGTAGTTCAAATGTCCACTGCCCCGCATCAAATAGTCAGCTCCTCCCAAACAGTCACAATGTACATTGTCATGCAGTCTGTATGTAAACTTGAACAATGCGTCAACATACATGTCAACACAATGTTAAAATGCATCTCCCCTTCACATTGCAGAGGGACAATCAACACCTCCTGCAGAGCAGACCAGACAACTCATCAGTGATGATGGAGAGGACCTCCACACCTTCGACACAGACGCACTACAACAGCTCATGGACAGCTTCGGCAACCCACCTCCAGGAGCAGGGCAGCCCAGCTGCATCGAGGAGATCCCACCCCCTGCACATACCACACAGCAGGAAGCTCCCACCACCACGGCTGGCTCCCAGCACCTCACCGAAGAACACATCGCATTCCAAGGCCAAGACTGCCAGAAGGAGGTGGCTGAACAGGTGTGGTGGGGTTCGACCTCATGGCAGCCAAACTAGATGACATACGTGGGTGTCTAAATCCCATCAGGGACCACTTACACTCCCTAACGGACACCCACAGTTCGCTCCATGATGTCCAACAATCCATGCCCGACATTGCTGGAGTCATGACTCTGAGAGGAGAACAACTGTCTAGTTAGAGTGGCCTCAGCGATGTCAGCCGAGAGTTGGCACAGATGCTGAGGATAATGGAGAACATGGAGCGGATGTATGCGGAAAGAATGGCTGCCACGGATGCACACCAGCGAAACGTTGTTGGGATCTTCCATGCCCTGCAGATCCTCATCATCGCATTGCTGCCACTAAGGCAGTTGCTGATGAATGCTGCTGGTACTTCTACACACACATCTCTGGCCCCTGATGTGTCAGTGGCACACAGTGCTGCAGACCAAACATCAGCACCCACATGTCAGACAGATGACATAGAGGACAAAGATGCGGGTGATTCCATCTTTGTAGTAAGAAGGAGCCAGTAGCATTCTTCTCCGCCATATGCCCTGTTTCAGCTTGGTTCTGCCCTCTGCATCATGCCCTGTAACAACACATCCCACTGTCCCCCAAAACACTCTGCGACACTCACCTTGGACCTCGACATGGACTGCCATATTTTGTTTGCTTACCAATGACACAGCAATCAGACTGCGGACTGTACTCTTCCTCTTCCGATGTACTTGTCAATCCCTAAATGACTCTGGCTGGCCCTCCACTTGGCTACAATGTAATGTGGGCTTTGCATGGCCATGTACTGCTCCAGCTCCGACACTCCACCGAATGTGTATAAATCATTCAAATTCACACAGATGTGTCATGCCCATAATCAATCAAGTATGAAAGTATGGATGAATGTAAGGACATTGATTGCCCAAAAAGGTACACCCTGGGAAATGAAAGCAATGCGCATGTTTGACCGTGACACACATAGGAAGTGAGATGACTGGGAATGTGTGCACTAGCTGTGGCCTCATTGCTCTGAAACAACAATCGCGCAATTCCTCAACTTTGCCCCACGCAATGTTAGAAATAGGGCTGGGTATGAAATGTCAAAGTCGTTGGCAGGCCTAAAGTAGTGTCCCCCATCACATTTGACAACAGAACATCTCTTCGCATACCTACTCACACTAAACTGGGTGGACACAGCCTGTAGTGATGGATCACATTGATCCACATGGCAAGAATATGGACACCATACTCACATTGCTGAAGACACGTAAGAGCACAGGTCTATCAGCAACTATCCCAACCACTATGTCTGGCTCACAGAGGAGGAGCTGGCAATAGGGACTCACCCCTAAGTGAAATGCGTCATTCAGTCCCTCCCTGTGTACGGACAATGCTCATTGAGGCACACAATTTGTCATTCTAATCAACACTCATAACAGTTGAACACTAGTGAAGTTGCGTAGACTTTATTGCCATGTGCGTGTCAGTACAGGCAAGACAAGGGCCACAACATGCAGACCAATGCATCAGATACTAACAGGCAGCATTCGGTCATGGTACAGTTCCACGTGACAGGCGTTGTGCATGTGCCCGGGATGTTCTGCCATTGCGTTGGTGGCTCTCGTAGAACCGGCACTCTTCTGACCTGCGGCAGTTATGTAGATGATATGCCACAGCTCGGAGCAATGAGTCGTATGTGTGTGCAACGTTTGGACGTATGGGTTGTTGTGTCAAGGGCATTCCATGCAAGAGTACCTCGAGCAAGAACTTCTGTGTGTGGGGTGTGGATATGTTGGTCCTTCATTAGCGCTGCGCGTAGTGTGGGAGTCGTCATCATCTGCTATGGTATCTCTCTCAGGGGGTGCCTGCCGCATGCAAGACCAAGGTCGGAGGTGCAGATGTCCTTCCGCCTTATGTATTGTGACAGAGGAGCTTTCATCCCTAATTTTAGTCTGACTACTGCTTGCATTCTGGAAATGTGATGCGGCTATCACGCTGCAATTGAGGCTAGGCCTTAGGCTTATGGTGCACCAATAGCGATACACACACAACAGTTGGCATGCATGAGCCAAGAGCCCGAGTAGCCTTGCACTCCAAGTACAATCCCTTCGTGCACGGCCGCCCTCCGGGTGCATGCAACATTGCAACATTGTCGATTGCGGGCCGTGTGGCGCAGACACTGCAACAGAGACACACGCATCAGTTGGTTTCCTGTCAAGCCCAGAAATGAACAACGCCCAGAGCCCAGGAATAATTATTCACACCCCTACGCTGGCCTGGCATACGCCGACCCATCCCACTCGGCGTACGTATGAAGGGGGGGGGGACGACTCTATATGTTGCAGTTCTTCCCCACTGCCGGAGGTGACATGGCTGCGTACGCCTGGCATATCACGTGACTCAATCAGAAAGGGTCCATGACTTGCATTGCACAGAGTTGGTGGCACCGGAAACACTGCGGCCGGCACGGGCCTACCGCCACGGGACGGTGACTTTCGGTGCACTGAGGTAGGGGCACCTTAGGTGCTGAGCGGGTGTTCAGCCTGCGATGATGCGCCGTCCTAGCGGTCCGGACTGGTAAGGGTTTGTGCGGGCAGCGCGGGCCTACCGCCACGTGGCGTTGCCTTGTGCTTCAAAGGGTAGTGGCACCTAAAGGGCTGAGCGGGTGTGCAGCCTGCGATGTTGCCGTGTGCACTGATATGATCTCTGCCATTGCGAAATCAAGACCCAGAATCACGTGTGTGACCTGGTGGCCCGCGGGGCGGGGCTGCATGATGTGGAGGCTGCCAAGGTCGCGGACCCCGGGCTTGGAGCTTGCACCGGCACGTGGTGGGCCCTCTTGGAGACACGCTGGTTGCGGAAGGTGAGTAGTGAGGCCTGGGTGCGCAGGGGCGGGCAAACACCGCTGGGCGGCGGGAGGGGCTGGGGTGCAGCAGCCTGTGTGCGCAGGGGCGGCCAAGCGATGGTGGCATGTGCAATGATATGGATTCTGCCATTCATAGATCTGGACTCTGTTTCAGATAAGGGACCTGGTGGACTGCAGTGTATACCCGCACGTGGTTGGAGACACACCGGTGGCAGCAGGTGAGCAGTGAGGCCTGTGTCCGCAGTGTCGGCACTCTCTCTTCCTCTCCCTATCTTCCTTTCACTGTCTCTCTCTCTTCCTCTGTTACTCTCTCTCTCTCCTTCTCCCTCTCTCCCCCTTTCTCTCTCTCTCTTTCTCTCTCTCTCTCTCTTTCTCTCTCTCCCTCTCTTTCACTCTCTCTCTCCTTCTCCCTCTCTCCCCCTTTCTCTCTCTTTCTCTCTCTCCCTCTCTTTCACTCTCTCTCTCTCTCCCTTTCCTTCTCTCTCTCTTTCTCTCTCTCTCTGTCCTTTGATGAGCGCATGACACACCTTCTTATCTTGAATTTTGTGTTGCAGGCTGTGTGACCTCAGGCGAATTGTTTTGTTCATGATTTCGTAAGGTTGAGGTAAAATATCTTTGTGCGGGGTAGGGCCCGGGTGGGGGGGGTGGCGGGCCTGGGTGTGATGGCGGTGGGTGTTGTTGCCCTCTTGGGGCTCCGAGCTGCATGATCAGTGGCTCCATGGCATCTGTTGTTCTTCAGCTGTGGCTCTGGTTTGGGCTCCCTTTTGTGGTGCAGGTTCTCGTCCGACTTAACACCAGGTAAGAGCAGGTGTTAAATCCCTGCTGCAAACGCGCCTTATCGCCTGTTTTGGGATCTTATCGCCGATCTGGCTGATCGTAGGGAATATTGCGAAGTGTTGTTTTCGCGGCTTTTTGCACGGGAACGCCTACTCTGCATCTCATTAGCGTTAGTTGCCGGTGTCATCCGTGGCGATGTTTTTTGCGGCTGCTATCGCAGGAAAACTGGCGATATCGGCTGTTAGCACCAGCTTGTGAATGGTGCAATATATCTATCGCCACTTTGGCTGTGATAAAGTGCCGCTAACTTGGCGATAAGTCCTTGAGAATATGCCCCTTGGTCTCTTCAGACTCACAGAGCAAGGGTCACATACGCGCCAAGTTTAATTATGATTCTGTGGGAAAGAGTGTCAAGGAGATGGGCAGCGTGAGGGGAAAAGTAGAGGGCATGAGAAAATCGGGAGAGTGCGGATGAAGAAGGAGACAAAAAGAAGCACCTGGTGAAAGAGAGAAGAAAGTAACAACACGCATTTGCAATGCAATAGGTCTCGCATTTACGCGAGTTTGAGCTATTGTTATTGTAAATGACAATGCCTTTTATTTATGTTTTGGTGTTTAAAACATAAATAAAAGGCATTGTCATTTACAATGCCAATAGCTCAAACTCGCGTAAATGCGAGACCTATTGCATTGCAGATGCTTGTTATGATTAGCAAATGAACTAACATGTAGGCGTAAATTTCATCATAATTCAAGGTGTGCCCACATCAGACCTGGGATGCCAATCATCAGCACGCAATAATCCACTCCTTTTGTCTGCACTCTCTCCACATGGAAGGTGGTGACAGCGGCAGTGCCGCAGACACCAAGCACCAAGCACAATGTGCATGGGAGAGCCTGTAGACAAGCTGGCTCCCGCACCCTCTTCATGCTATCAGCTCAGCAATTGAGAAAGGTGGCAGCCAAAAGTTGTGGGCTCAGTGTCTTACACTCTACTGAGCCAGCTGCAATCCCTCTCAGCATCAATTCGATTTCTTTTTTGGATTAGCAATCTAGGAAAAATCTCTTCAAATAATTTTGCCACGTCTGATGTTAAAAATGCAAAGGACATCACTTTCTGCTCATGGGTGATAGTGATCTGGTTGTCAGAGCATTGGGTATCATCACCAAAATGTCTGATTACTGTAAAACTATAAATATCCGTGAAAGAAAATCAACAATCAGACATTCATTGAATAAAAAGCAGAGCAAATAATTGTTTGTGGCAGTGAAAGCACTGAAGAAATTCTCAACCTTTACATACTTGGATATGACAGCATGACACTAGATGAACCCTTTATCTGGAAAGAGCACGTAAAAAAGGCAGACTGGCTGAGGTTTGAGTGTGCCATTTTGCAAGGAGCGCCCTGATTAAAACTAACAAATTGCCCAGAGACCTCTAATGGTGTAAAAGTGGCAGCATAATTCTTTTTGTATTTGAACTTTTGAAACTCTCTTCAAAATGGTGCCTTTTTTCTTTTTTGTGCAACTAAACTCGTAACTAAAAGGAAAATAAAAAACATAAAAGCAGTTATGGTTTTTTTTTTTAAGTGAGCAGGGGGTGGAAACAATGGGGAAGTGTTAGAACTGGGGGTCTCTAGTTGGCTGAGGTAGGTACCTTAGGCCAAATAGGGACCCTTGCTTCTAAGTCAGGGAAAGGAAGGACACCTTCTCAGATAGCCCCTGCTCACCCCCTCGGTAGCTTGGCACGAGCAGCCAGGCTTATCTCCAAGGCAAATGTGTAAAGTATTTGCAACCACGCTCTCAGTGATCCAGGGATAACACCACAAATGGACTCCACACAAGTTTCATAAAAACAAGTATAAGTTTATAAGAAAAAAGATATACGATGAGACCACACGATAAAAATCCAACATATGCGTATTTGTAATATTTCACCTTGCCGGTTATTAGGCCAGCAAGCACTGGTAGGTTCTTGCAGTATTAATGAGCAATTCTCAATGATCTAATGCAGTCCTCATGCAATGCTATGCAGTTCCTAATGCAAGAATCAGGCAATTCGTAATGCACCAATCAGGCAGTTCGTAATGGGACAATAATGCAATTCGTAATGCAACAATCAGGCAGTTCGTAATGCAAAAAATAAGGCACTTCGTAATGCAACAATCAGGCAGTTCATAATGCAAAAATAGGGCACTTCGTAATGCAACAATCAGGCAGTTCGTAATGCAAAAATAAGATATTTCAGCACCGATCGCGGTGCTCTGCACGGTCTCTATGCCACTCTTACTGACTCGCGGTCAGCTACTGCCAAAATATGCCCCCAACACTGTTATGATGGAAAACAAAGTGCAGCTCCACACTCCGGCCCCGGTACTGCCACTCCTCGGCAAGTACGGGCCGCGATACGGGCTTGAGCGGGGCTCGCGCTGCAAAGATGGGAAAGGCCGAGTGCATTTCTCTCGGAGCCCGCACCCCGCCCCAGGCGGCGACACACGCACGCTCGCTGAGCGTTACCTGGGGGGTTCGATCACACTCTCCTCTCCTCTCATCGCGACTTGGGCCTCCGGTGCGACTTCGTTGATCTTGGGCAGTGGATCTCGGACCCCCGACGCTGATGGTACGAGGGCTCTCTTTGGCAAAGGCAGGCTCGGGCCGGCGGTACAGCTCCTCTGGGGTTGCCGGTCCGGGCCGATGGCAATGACGATCGCAGCAGCTCTGGTCACGCTGCTCGATCGACGCAGAGAACAAGACTGCTCCGGGACATACAGTCACGGGGCAATTTCTCACGAAGGTCTCAGGCTGCAACAGGGCACACGCACACAGCGTCGCTGAGACTCACTTGAGCTTCGGGTGCACACGATCACAGGGCAATCCTCACGAAGGTCTCAGGCTGCACGAAGCACACGCACACAGCATCGCTGAGACTCACTTGGACTCAGGGTGCACACGATCACAGGGCAATCCTCACGAAGGTCTCAGGCTGCACGAAGCACACGCACACAGCGTCGCTGAGACTCACTTGGACTCCCGGTGCACACGATCACTGGGCAATCCTCACGAAGGTCTCAGGCTGCACGAAGCACACGCACACAACATCGCTGAGACTCACTTGGACTCCGGGTGCACACGATCACGGGGCAGTTCTTACGCAGGTCTCAGGCTGCACGAAGCACACGCACACAGCATCGCTGAGACCCACCTGGAAACTTTTATGTTCCTGAGTTTCCACAACAGGGAGCCAGCTCTCCTCGGGCCCTTGGGGACAAGTTACTTCAGGACACAGCACACAGCAAAGTCCTCTCAAGCAGGGGGACACAGCACACAGCAAAGTCCCTTAGCCTCTCCTTGGTTAAATCAGCAAACTGAAGGCCAGCCCCACAACACACAGCAAGGGTCAGTCCTTTCTTTCAGTCTCTTCAGCTGTTTCTTCCTTGGCAGAGGTTCCTCTTGACCACGAAGTAGTTTCAATCCTTTTCAGTCTTGATCAGTCCAACGTTCAGGGGTTTCAGCTCTCATAGTTATACCCCTAAATGTCTTTGAAGACTTTGTGTTCAGGGGGCACTGACCCCTGTCTAAACCAGTTCTGGGTGTCTCCCTGCCAGTGACACCTTTTCCCTTTGATAGTGGGGGTCTGGGTCTTCAATCACTCAGCAGGAGATGGAGCCATTGTTTTATGGCGGCAGCCCAGGCCTCTTCACCTCCAGGGGCTACTCCTCCCCCTACACTCCAGATGCAGGTCAGCCTGTTGCTGTCTCACCTCCTCCCCTGGGTCAGGACATTTCCCAGATCCTATCACATTCAAATCCAGACAATCAACCCACAACCAGGCAGAGACACACAGAATTGTTAGAACAAAAAAACCAGCCACTTCTAAAAGTCTGGTTTCTAAACACAGAATGTAAAAACCACCTTCAGAAAAAGATGTGTTATTAAATTGTGAATTCAGGCACACTAAACTTCACCTCTCCATCTTAAGCCTATGGGAAGATAGGCTGGAAACATATTACACAGCCTCCCCCATTCTGTCCTATGGGCAAGATGGCCTTGCAACAGTGAAAAACGAAATGGAGAGTATTTCACTGTCAGGACATGGTACACACCTTAGTACATGTCCTACCTTTCACATACACTGCACCCTGCCCAGGGGGCACGTTGGCCATACCATAGGGGTGTCTGATGTGCATAAAAAGGGACGGGTAAGGCCTGGCAAGTGGGTGCACTTGTCAGGACAACATGGCAGTTTAGCAAACTGCGCGCACGCACTGCAGTGGCAGGCCTGAGATCTCTCTTTAAGGCTACTGGTGTGGGTGGCACAATTAGTGCTGCAGGCCCACTAGTAGCATTTGCATTACCAGCCCTGGCACACATAGTGCACTTTACTAGGGACTTTACTAGTAAGGCAAACATACCAATTATGGACAACCAATTACCATTACACTTTACACAGGGAGCACTTGCACTTTGACACTGATCAACAGTGGCAAAGAGCCCAAAGCATCTAAGCCAGTAAATCAAAATCCATCACAGCATCAAAAATAAAAGAGGTAGAGGCAAAAAGTCAGGGGTAATCATGCCAAGAAATGCCAGGTCTAACACGAAGCAACACAGGGGAGGACAGGGAACACAGAAGCAACACAGGAAGGGTAACAGAAGGACAGGTAAGCAACACGAGGGAGAGATGGGGAAGCAAAACGGAGAGCGCGGGGAGGCAATGGGGAGAATAACATGAGCAAGTGCAACAGGGAGAGGGTGGCTGACAGACAGTAACACGGGTGTGAGAAGTAAACGAGGGAGACAGCTTGAAAACACACTCACTATCATGGCGTGTGCAACACAAAAGAAAAACGTCACAAGCAATCAATAGAAGCAGCCATGCCAGTCAATCAAACAGATTGAAAAGGGTCAATGCTCCATGGGAGGGACAAACACAAGATTGATGAGCTGGGGTGCGAATAAGAATAAAGCAAATGAGAGATTGATAAGGAAAGCCAACCAAATAGTTAGCAATGGGAGGCTCCAAGTCCCTCTATGATCTTGGTAAGCTACAATATGCCTCACAGCAGATAGCGTATGTGCTGTCTGGTAGGCTTGACCTAACAATTTGAATGAAATAACACCAAATTAATGGATGAACAGGACTGTCCAAAAGCCCTTATAAGAAAGTATATTTTATATAAACATTTTAATAAAATAAACAATATTGGCTATGCCAGACATAAAAAAACAATAAAAGAGGGTTTAGTTAAATATGAAAGAGCCCAAAATGATTGTATGTAATACACTTTCGACCACATACAACTATTACAATTAAACATGGGCGTTTGGCTTTGTGGTGGGGATAATACACCTTACAGACTCCACACTTCAAATGAAGCCCTAACTAGCTACACATTTAATGTACACGCTCACTGCACTCTCATTGCCACACTGCACTCTTGTACCTCCTCACTGCAGTTTACATCCCCTCACTACACTCATTGATTATGCTTTAATACATTGCGGTTGCACACTATGTCCATACACTATTACTACATTTGAAAATCATGCATCCAAGCTGTAGTTTAAAAGAACCTACCTGCAGCACTTTAATCTCAAACACCATTGTTGCACTTTAAAAGCATGCACTCCTCCTGTAATTGAGAATTATAAATCCCTTCCCAAAGCACTTCTCACTAACACAACCATTAATACTTTAAGGTCATATATTGCAGCTGCTTGTTATATCAGAAACAGCCATCAGAATATAAATATGCACCCCGTGGCACTTTAAACGCATATGACTCATTTGATTTGCACTTCAAACTCATGCACTCCTCAAATTTACACCCATACATCAACCCTGTACTTTAAATCTATAAACCAGCTGCACTTTATTTGTAAAGACGTCTGCTGCACTTTAAACTCATTGTAACCGTTCACAATGTAACCAGACATACACACTTCACTTAATATTTATATCGTGTGCAAGACAAATTCCTTTGCTTCTACTACTCTTTAAAGGAATTTTCCTTGCTCTAAACTCTGCTAATATACTTCTACTCCAGTTCGGGTTCACTTCCCCTCACTGCATTTTACTATTAATAGTTTAGCTTATCCACTTCGAATTAACTACTCCCGCTAGTTTTCCTTTTGTTCATTTATTTAATTTTTTTCTCTCTGCAATTTAAAGCAATACTTTGCATACACACCCCCATGACACACATTAAATTCATATTTTATTCCAGATACCGTTCACCATAACACTTTCCTTAGATGTTCACCACTGCACTTTCAATTAATATCTCCCCGCCAGCACTTTACACTGGTGGTACAGCTGGCACTTTGAAAGGATGTCCCTGTCCCACAGCAATTTACACTGGTACTGCTTTACATTAGAAGCTACTTGCAGCACTGCACACTTTGAATTCATATTTCATACCACACCCAGAATGCATATCCCTGCCCACAGTACTTTATATTCAATGTTCAGTGTTTCACTTTTTATGAATATCCCTGAAACACAGGACTTTATACTGGTAGTTATGAATGGCACTTTGAAAGGATGTCCCCATCACACAGCACTATACACCAGTGTATACTACCCGCACTTTAAAGGGATATCATGCTGCATAACACTTTACACTGGTAGTTACTCCACCCCACAGTATTTTATATCAGTAGTTACGGTTGACACTTTAAGGGATATCCCACCTTACAGCACTTTATACTGGTAATTATAGACGACACTTTGAGAGCATATGCCACCCACACCACTTTGCATTTGTACCTACAGGTGGCATTTTAAAGGAATATGCCACCCCACATTACTTTATTCTGGTTGTTACGGGCAGCACTTTGAATGGATATACCGCCCTACAATACTTTTCAGTGATAGTTTTGGGAAACAATGAATTAAAGTGTCTGATCCATGTGAAAATCTGAGCCAAAAGTAAATAAGGATCAGACCAAAAAGATCCTTTGAGTAGCTTTGCCGTTACCCCGGTCACTGTGTGGGGAATGTTTGGGCAAAGACAACAGCAGCGCGAAAGGTTTCAAATATAGCAGGGAACTATCACAGGCAGGTCACACACTTAGGCTGCTCTCTCCTGGCTGAAAGGAACACTTCCACATCCTCTGCACGCTGAGTGCAGACACACATGTGTACACTCGTTAACCATACCCTCATAGAATCAAATACACAATCAAACACACTCCCAAACACTGAAATCGTCTTACATGCACTTAAATAGAAGTACACACAGTTGCACATAAACACACACACACACACACTCAGACATGCAGTTTCGCTTTTGCAGTACCAGACAATGTCCTGGGTCAGAACCAAATGTTCTGTATGCAGGGAGGGGACGAGAGAATATTTTAATGGTGTGCAGGACACTATCCTCCTAGTTAACTCATGTCCACACTTAGGTATTCTATGCCCTAATTAATGGACATTATGTACAATAATAAATAAGTTCAAATAAGAGAAAGTGCATGGAACTCTCCTTAATTGTTTTTATAAACCCTCACCCAATCTATTAGTGGCATGCTTCATCGTTGAATCTCACCACAGACCCTGTAAACCAGGGTGGGCTCAACCATATTTCAGGGAGCTCTTTTAATATTTCTCAACCGAGGTCTTCGACAATAAAATACCTTAAGGACACCCAGGTAACCCTTTATTTGTGAGTGCCTGTGGTATACTAAAAACAAGAGTAGGGTGTTTGCAAGAAATAGTGTCTGTACACCCTCTGCGTGGTCAACATGTTTCAGCCTTTTGAATTACGACCTCTATGGGTCCAAGGCTTTCTTTAGGATCAAGTATGTTGCCCAGTATCTGAACTGTAAGCTTGTGTACAGTCAAAGTCAAATTGCTAATAGTCAGTACAAACAACACTAATCATGCATAGATGATTACTCGTCCTCTTACTTAGATTTGGTGATCCCTGTAATGGAAAATAATTATCTGTTAAGACTATAGGAACATATAATAAGATCAGCTCTACCTTGTGAGATACACAGAACAAATATAAACACAGCACATTAGCATGCAGAAAAGTGCAATGTTTTATCCAATGTGGATTATACATGCTTTTCCGAGGTTGTCGATATGGCAATGCCAGAGCAAATTTTATTTGAAACAAAAATGCTATTTTTTGAAATCACATATACTAAACACAAGAAGTTTGTATTAGGTAATCATACCTAAATGTTATAGGCCTACAAATGAAGTAAATAAGTCCTGATTTTAGTTAGCCTTACTGTCAATGCCATGTTAACTGCAAATAATGCATTAACATTCAAAGGCCTGTTTTCACGTTGAATCATTATTTTCCACAAGATATTTTCTCTTTTGTTGTAGATGAAACTTTCCAGAAGCCTTCTGTTAGTTAGTGAATAGGCATTTGTTTTGCATTGAACAGCTGAGAGCTAGGTTCTCACTGGTAGGAGAGGAGGCAACAAGAAGGATGATTCATGCGAAAGAACAGTCTGGACTGCAGGATGTGAATGATGCATCTTTTCAAGTTGTACAACTATGAGAAAATGAGGCGTGTGCTTATTCCCAGGAGTTTACTGAAACCCTATTGGAGGATGCAGGAGACGAAAGAAAATAATGTTGCAACCTAGGATATTGTGTGTTTATATTAGTGCATGTTCCTAAAGCAGGGTCAGACTTCTTTCCTGGGTCCTTTCCTTTGCGCTTTCCACTCAGTAAGACTTTCCTTTGAACTTCTGACTGGGGACTTAGCACTGAGTTTCCTGTATCTCTCTATATGAGAGGTTGCTTAGTCTATTTTCAAAGATGTCTGCTAATTTATAGCTGGGAATTCTTTCCAGCTTAACAGGCAAAGGCTTTGTGCTTATGTATTGATTCTCTCATCAGAACTCTTTATTGAGTATCTGACTTGACACTTTATTTTACCTTATTCAAATTTATTTAGATTAGGAAGCTTCCTTTATGGAACACGCTTGTTGAATTATTACATTTACTATAATCTCGACCAATTTACCTTATATTGAAGTATTAGCTATTGAATTATGTTAATATTAATTCTGCTGCTTAATAGACTAATTCTTACTGAATACATTATTAAATATTAAAACTGAGAATAAAACCCTTAAACTCGCACAAATTATCTTTATTGACTTTACTAAAAGTCGTTAATGATTTAACATGTTGTTAGATTGATGTAGAGGTTTGCTCCTTTTTATTTCTCCTTGTCGATGAACAAAGGTCCATACAACCAGTGGCGAGGGTTACTTAATGATTACACCCAAAGATTGAGATACAGAAAACCCTACTCTGGCAAAAGAGACAGACAAATATATTCCATACTCAATGAAAAGCACTGCAATATCACACACAGCAAATTGTGGTCGGTGACTAATTCACTCTTGGAAAATTAAACCACACTGAATTTTGGGATGGTATAAAGCGTCATAAGGAGAGGGGGGCATGCTCCTGTAGTCACACTGTGTGTATTGCCCAGCCATCATTGTCAGGGAGAAAAAGGTAATTTAATGAGTGTAGTTCTTCATATAATTGTAATCCTACCTTAATCAAAAAAATGCTTCCTGGGGGGCGTGGCCAGTCAAGATGGCCGGGTGGACGTGATTCACCTCGGCTCCGGCACCCAAGAGCTGTTTGAAGTGCTTTCGCTGAGCGTTGTCGACCCCAAAAGGTAGCAGAGTGCGAGGGGAACCATGTGGTGAAGCAGATACCTTGTGGAGAGGGCGAGCGGTACCAGAACTGAGTCATCCAGCGAGTTCGGAGCGGAAGATGCGGAGCTGCGCTACTCACAAAATGGTGGCCGCTGACTCCCCCGCCCTGTGATGCGGGTCTCCTCTGCGGATTTGGAATAGCGGTGGCGGGCAGCGAGGTGAGACTGAGGAATCCGGAGGAGCGGGTGGCGGAACGACTGCGCTAGTGTTCGCGCCTGCCTGGAGCCTCGTGAACGCTGCCGGTAGGAATTTGCAGATTGCCAGCGTGAACGGCCCCCTTTAAGTGGAGAGGACAGCATGGGGGGCAAAACTCCTAAACATGAAGTTTAGAAGACTGCGGGGGGCTGAGATGTGCAGCGGGGCGCCCAGACACGATTTGCCTGACTTCAACATGGCGCCCGCTGCTTAGCAGTAAAGCTGCATGCCGGAGTGAAGTTAATTGCCCCACTAGGAGTCTGCCCCTGGGAGTGCCCAGCAATGCTTGCAGACGACGAGCAGGAGACTTGAGGTTCTTACCCACAACAGACTAGAGTGGTGCTCTCAGCTGATGTTGCAAGTGCTGACCCTGTGCTACATTACTGGTGAGGGGCACAAGCATAATTCTTTTGGAGGGGAAAGAGCACCCCCCGGGGAATTATTGGAGCGCCACGCAGGAAGGAAAGGCGCATGAGAGACACCAGGAACAAGGGGTGAAGGTACCTCCATCCACGGAGGGACGAAGTGTGGGGGCTGCACCTATGCCACCGAAAAAGGCCCTGCTAAGGTTTCCAGCTACTTAACTACCTCCGAGAGGAGATCGCCGCAGGATCGGGCTGACGACGCCACAGCCATGGCTCTCACCTAAGAGGAACTAATTGCTTCCCTCAGGGATTTCAAGACGGAGCTCCGTGCAGAGATTAAAGGGGATATCAAATCATCCATGGATCAATTGAAAGCTGATCTCTCGGAGCGGATGGCAACGCTCAAACAGGACCTGGACTCTGTAGGCACGCGAGTTCTAGAAGTGGAGGCGCAAGCTCAAGAACTAGATAAAACAATGTCTGCCTCCCATGATAGAATGCAGGAGCTTCACACCCAGTTACAGTCAGCGCTGCTAAAGATCGAGGATCTCAAAAACAGAGCACGAAGAGATAACATCAGGATTAAGGACCTTGATGAGGGGGCGGAGGGGCCGGACCTGGAGGCGTTTCTTGAGGGTCTCTTCACAGAAATCCTGGGGGTGAACCAGATGAAGATAAAGATCGAGCGGGCGCATCGAGTGGGGCCCCAGACAGGTCGAGAGCGACGTCGCACGCGCGACATTCTGGTGAAACTTCACTCCTTTAAAGTGAAGGAGGCCATTCTGCAGGCAGCCAGAAAAAAGGACGAGATCTCATTCCAGGGCTTTCGCTGTACCCTCTATTAGGATCTGGCACCCTCGACTCTTCTTCGGCGGCAGCAATTTTGACCCCTCACCACGAAACTAAGAGCGGACAAAATTAAATATAAATGGCCTTACCCTTTTGGTCTGGCCTTCGAATAAAACAATAAAATGAAGCACGTTACGAGCTTGAGGAAGGTCTGAGGCTCGTCGGGCTCCATCCGGGGCCAGAAGATAACACGGGAGGCCCTTCCAATGGGAAAAAGAGCAACAAGTCTTCGCAGTGGAACGTGAGTTCGAAGGGTCGTCAATCCAAAGACTAGAATAATCCAATCTGGAACTCCTGGTGGTAAGGAAATTATGCAGGGAGTCCGACATGGTTCACAATCTTTACAGAGCGGAGACCTCACCCAGAGGTCAATGAGAAGACAGGTATTGCTTTGATGTTTCTACCAACACCTGGACTTGAACTCTGCAGTTCTATAAGATGTTTTCGCGATCGATAATTGTTTTTGAGAAACAGCCGGGGCCCCGGACCTGGGCCAGACGCCCTACATCATGAATCCTATCTACCAAGACTTTATGGCCGAGGGAGCACGAGCTACCCGGCACAGGTTTTGGTTACCTAGTTATGTTAACGGTTGGGGGGGGTTATACGGAGGGCGAAATCTGGTCTCTTAGGGACATTGGACACGCATCGTCACTGGCTCAAAAAGCGTTTTCGAAATCTGAAGAAGCAATGTTTATTCCCTTAGTAGTAAAATATGGAGGAATGGTGATTATCTGGCTTCAAGTCCAGCTTGCGCGGGTGGGGGTTAAGTTGGGATTATGCCGATTGCAATAGCTTCCTGGAACGTAAAGGGCTTAAATTCACCCCTCAAACGCCAAAAAGTTTGGAAATATCTTTCGGATCACTCCTTTGAGGTGGTGGCCCTACAGGAAACACACCTAAAGCGGGAGGAGGAGCTAAGGTTGCGCCATAAAAGTTATGCCTTAATCTACAGATCCTCAGCGACTAGGAAACACAGAGGGGTAGCTTTACTATTTCACAACTCTTCGAAATTTCAACCTGAAGCCATAAAGTCAGACAAGGAGGGGAGGATTATCATGGTGAAGGGATTTTTGAGGGGAAGGCTGTGTACGTTCATCTCAGCATACGCCCCTAATACAGGTCAGCAGGCGTTCTTGTCTTCCTTACTCAATATGTTGGGTGGGTTTGCTGAGGGTCCGACAATATTGATGGGGGACTTCAATCTCACTTGGCATGCAGACATGGGTAGCACCCATCCACATAGAGCACCCACAGGCAGTTTCCCCAAATCTGTTAAACACTCCATACACACTATGGGATTATTAGATGCATGGCGACAATTACACCCTGACACCAAAGATTATTCATTTTTTTCTCACGTTCATCAAACCTATTCGAGATTGGATTATATTTTTATAAGCCAAGGGCTACTAGGGTCCCTCCAAGATGCAAAAATCCTGCCGATCTCTATATCTGATCACAGCTTAGTCGCAATTAGTTTACATTGGGATAAGGGCGCTTCCAAGATGCCAAGATGGTACATTCCAGTCTCCCTGACGAGAGACAAACTAATGCGGGATGAACTGCGAGGGGCTATCATGGAATTCTTTCGTATAAACGAACCACAGGATACTCCTCCCCTGAATAATTGGGAGACATTCAAGGCGATCATAAGGGGGAAATGTATGGAGCTTAACTCAGCTCTAAACAAACAGAGAGCCAAGGAGAGGGAAGCTCTGGAGGAGGAGCAGGAGATTGCTGAGAAGGAACATAAACAGAACCCTTCTCGCCCTCTACAACGCAAACTGAGTGCCCTGAGGGGGAAAGTGAAAGCAATCTATGCTAATAGGGCAGAGTATACCCTTTTGCGGATGCGCCATGTTTCCTATGCACAGGGCAACAAAATAGGTTCTCATCTCGCACGACAGTTACGGGAAAAGAGAGAAAAAGAGTACATAGGGCGTATAGCGGACTCCAGGGGAATCCTAATGTACGCCGACGAGGACAAGGCAAAAGCCTTTGGGAACTTCTACAAAGAGCTGTACACTAGAGAGCACCTCGATGTGGCGCCACAATGCCGCTACTTACAGTCGCTTAGGCTTCCACAGGTCTCCCAGACCTGGAATGAAAATCTTAATGCCCCCATCACAGAGGAGGAGGTCGGAAAGGCGATTGCAGCACTTAAACCTAATAAATCCCCGGGGTCGGACAGCCTGACGGCCACCTTTTACGAAACATTTGCGTCGGACATGATCTCACAGATTACAAAATTATTTAATGAAATGGCGGAGGGCTCGGTTGCCTGGACGCTAAATTCTCCTCGATTTTGGTGGCAAGGCTAGAGGACCTGTTACCAAGCTTAATCCACCCTGATCAATCCGGCTTCATAAAGGGCAGACAGACTCACAACAATATCCGTAGGATCCTTCATTTGATTGAGAAAGCATCCAAATTTAAGATACCGGCAGCTGTGGTGGGTCTGGATGCTGAGAAAGCATTTGACAGGGTGGATTGGGCACTTCTCTCTCTCACGCTAGAATACTTTGGGTTTGGCAAGCCATTCATAGATATGGTCAGGGCTAATTACGTGCATCCATGCACCAGAGTCCAGGTCAACGGGATTAGCTCAGCCCTCTTCTCCCTAGAGAGGGGGACAAGACAGGGCTGCCCGCTCTCACCTCTACTTTTTGCTCTGAGCTTAGAACCTTTGGCGCTTCGAATCCGGGCGGCGGCATATATCCGAGGTATTCCCTTTGGGGGCGAGGAACATAAGATATCACTCTTCGCTGACGATGTGTTGTTATCCCTCACTTCCCCTGCACAAGCACTATAAGGCGAACTGCTGGACTTTGAGGCGGTGTCGGGCTTTAAAATAAACTTGACAAAGTCATTCATCTTGAACCTCACACTCCCAGAGGGTGACCCACCAGGCTGAGGGAGCTCACCTCGCTGCAATGGGCCAAGCATTCACTAAACCACCTGGGCGTCCATTTAACTCCCAGACTGGAAGGCTTATTTAAAGCTAGCTGCCCCCTACTCTTGCTTTAAATCCAGCAGGACTTTAAACATTGGAAGCCTCTCTTTATATCATGGTTGGGACGCATCCACGCTATAAAAATGATTGTTCTACCCAAACTGTTATATCTGTTCCAGGCCTTACCAATAGACTTGGAGAGGGGGTTCCTGCCCAGATTACGCACTCTCATTATACGTTTTATATGGCAAAACGGCAGAGCGCGGCTTCCCTTTCACACACTACGACGTTCGAGAAGCGAGGGAGGGGTGGCGCTTCCAGACTTTGAGCTATATTTTAAAGCCGCTCAGTTAAGAATTCTGACAGAATGGTCCAAGAGAGAATACAAAAAGCATTGGTTACACATGGACAGGGCAATAGTGGGTAGAACGATCTGAGATGTGATATGGAAGCCTAAAAAAGATAGGCCACTTAATGCATATCTTAGCGCCCCCACACGCACCACACTCAAAGTCTGGGATGAAGTATCCAGGGGACGGGATTAATCCTCATTCCCCTCGTCCTACACCCCGATCCATTTTAACCCGGAATTCCCTCCGGCGCTCCACGAGGGACCATTTGATGTCTGGCGGGAAGGAGGGTGCCTGATGCTCTCCGACCTATTTCATAATTATGATATCCTAACGGTTGACAGTTGCCAGAGGGATTTTAACGTTCCGCCAAGTGAACACTTTCATTACCTTCAACTTAAACATTGGGCACTACAACCACAGGTCCGGGAGGCTGCAAGGCGAGAGAAGACACCAATAGAGAAATTCGTACAGAGGGTGGGCTCAATGAGGGGAGTGATTTCCTTTCTATACAATCTCCTTCTCACCACCACACACGCACCAAGACCCCGATACATGCAGACATGGGACCATTGGGCAGGGAGAGAGATCTCAGAGGTGGAGTGGAAGCAACTGTGGAGGGACATAGCCAAAGATAACCATTCATTAGATCTGAGGGAAGCACACTATAAGATTCTCTTTGATTAGTACCTATATCCTACCAATCTCAAAAAGATCTTCCCAGAGACATCAGATTTGTGCTGGAGGGGATGCGGTCTCTTAGGGGATTTCTGTCATATTTGGTGGGATTGCCCTACAATACATCCCTTTTGGGAGGAAATTCTATCACATATGAAGGATATGCTTGGATACCCTACTCGAACAACCATAGTGGGTGCCCCGCTAGGATTGAGAGGACCAGAGCTAGAGTGTCAAACCAAAGCGCATAGAGCCATTATGGGGGTTTGCTTGGGAGCAGCCAAGATAGCAATTGCAGCAGCCTGGAAAAAAAGGCAGCGCTGGCGCTTTCACAGTGGCATTCTCACCTCTGGAATATTCTGACCATGGAAAGGATGGCGGATATCTTTAGGGATGAGTATAAAAACTTTGAATATAAATGGGGGCCGTTTGTCACCTATCTGACAAAGGGCCTCCCCTTAGCGGTCTGCCCACCTTCACTACGTGATATGCACCTGTTTCAGTTTTAGATGAGAGTCGTGGGAACACCTGGCAGGGCCAGCCAATCACCGGTAATGCATGGAACAACGATGGACACAAATACTAGACCTAGAGACCAATACTTGCAAGTGCTACTATTCGCCCACTATATGTTCTTTTATTTGGGGGAGGGAGGGAGAGGGAGGGGTGTGGAGTGGTGGGTGGGGGACACAATGTTTTGGGACTGTTTGATAAATGTATCTTGTAAAGACAGGATGAGCGGGCATGTACAGAAGAGGTTGGGCCGATCCCCTCATTTCTAGAAACTGTAACTTCGTTAGATTGACCTCTAATCAGGGGACATGGTGCTCTTTCTTTGCTAATGTGAAATGCAGCCATCCTGTATTTGATTAAAAGGCTTAATAAAAAGAACTTTGAAAAAAAAAAATGCTTCCTGTACTTACTTCCTCAAGGGTACCATGTCAATAATCAAACCTAATTAGTGCCTCTGTGTCTCCTCGTATCATGGTCACAAGAAGAACCCGGCAACTCTTTATACTCCAGTACCGGAAATATGCAGTAGACGCATACCAATAAGGGTGTTGTGATGTAAGGTATTAATACAGATGGAAGAATGGCAACCCAATAACCCCTTGTGAGCTTGGGTATCAGTATAAACTAAGGTAAATGGCTAACAAGGGGATCATTTACCCAAAAATACTATAAATAAATATTTAGGGGTTTAGAATTAATCAAATATCTGATATTACAGAGTCACACAGAGAAAAACAATAAATAAAGCAAGAGGTGTATCAGCAATGTAGGGACAATTAATTGGTATGTATTATAACAGGAGGTATCAAGATTTTTTTTACACAAAGACAAACACACCTATTCAGCGTATTGTTTCTACATATTTCCATACAGTGATTCACTGAGAAAGAAGTGTGAGATCCACTCTTAATACAAGGAACATTTTTAGACAGCGTATCCCTGTGGTGTGGGAAATGTCGCAATGGTGATTGATCTATATAAAAGTAGAGGAAAGTATGTTGATGTTTTGGTCTCCTATTGTACAAATACGCAAGACTGCCTTCAAGACTAAAAAGTAGTAGATAGTTCGTGTAGAGGACCTCTGATAGGTTCTAAATGAAAACAAACTGAAAAAAATTAATTAACTGTATGCCTGAAAAAATGTATCTGAAAGTGATGGTGTGTGCACTGCAACCATGAAGTATGCGTGTAGCATAGCACATACTTTTGTGTGGTGAAAACAAACTGAGCGCAAAACGTTCTGACACAAAAAGATACACAGACTAAAAAGCCACAAAAACATACTTCTATTAGGAGCAAACAAGGAATAACTGAAATACAAGCAAGTGAAGTTAGGACTCCACATCAGATCACTACTAAAAGAATATGAGTAACAAACATTACCCACACTCAGTGCTTAATTTGTAGAAAATGTAAGTACCATGGCCCTTCTCGGGGAACACTGCAGCTTGCACCACCCATTGCCTCTGTAAGCGCTGTCAATGACAGTACCAACGCAACTACTAACCATCACCGTGCCACAAGTGTGACAATTTAGACCATTTCAGTTTCTTAATCTGCAGGTATTATTCTTTTTAAATGTATATTGACTTATTAAACACTGTGTTGTTGTGCTCATCTCAAAATTATACAGACAGCGCCACCAAGTGGTGGACTGTCACTAGAGCCGGTGTTGATAATTCAGTGCTGGTGCTAAGCACCAGAAACCACCAGCTCAAATTAAGCACTGCCCACACTCATTATTTTGCTATGTATGATGTTATAATAAAAAGACTCTTAAGATTACTCCTCCAAACCTTGTTTTTACAATTTGCTCTATTTATGGAAGCAATCTAGACGACCCAGGTATAATCAATGGGGTAAATGAGGAGTTAGTACATTGGCCACTTCCTATAATCATCTGTGGCGATTTAAACCTAAACCTCCCCAGCACCTGGAAATCCGATGAATCTTGGAAGTACAGAGGCAGGAAACCAAAGGTTTTCCAAGCCGTGCT
The DNA here is from genome assembly GCA_963921515.1 of Calotriton arnoldi. Classification (NCBI taxonomy): domain Eukaryota; kingdom Metazoa; phylum Chordata; class Amphibia; order Caudata; family Salamandridae; genus Calotriton; species Calotriton arnoldi. The sequence continues at coordinate 2,145,157 of CAWUFW010001784.1, read as the reverse complement.
CAACCTGATAAGCACCCATGGATTAAAGGACGTATGGGCCTATCTAAAACTTGAACAAGATGGCTTTACTTTCTTCTCAGCCCCACATATGTCGCTGGCAAGGCTTGATTACTTTTTGGTTTCTTCTTCTCTGGCACAGGACTGCCTTATTGACACCGCACCCCGATTCTTGTCAGATCACAACCCACTCATCTTAAACCTAGAGGGACGGGGGTATAGAGGACCAAGCTCGAATTGGAGTTTTGAAAAAGCACTCTTATATGACAGCAACTACCGGGAACACATGCAGGGTTGGATCCGAGAGTTTTTGAAGATGAACATCGGGTCAGCCCCGACAATGGTTGTGTGGGATACATTAAAGGCAGGAATAAGGGGGGAGACGTTACAATTCTCCATTAGGAGGAACAAAAAAGAGAAAGCGCAGGTTAAGTGCTTACAAGACCAAATGATAAAAGCTGAAAAGAAACTAATACAGGCCGTTCAGTCCGGAGTAGGAATTGAAGCCGCTCAAACGGGGATAGCCGTTGCCAAAGCTGAGATTGGGACAATATTTGCGGAGAGAGTGGCGGCAAAATGGGCTGCGGCTCGAGAAAAGCTATATGAGTGCAGTGAGCTTATTGGCCATCAACTTGCCATTACTACCAGACAACAGGCAACTGCTAATGTAATTTCCTCAATCCAAACAAATTCAGAAGGGGTTACTGATAATCCTCTTAAAATACAGGAGGCTTTTCGGGAATTTTATGAAAACCTCTACACAGAAGAGAATATGAGGCCCACGGAGATCAGAGAAGCAGAAATTGCTGATTATCTTGAGGCAATACCGGTGGTCGAACTTAATACCGAGATCCGCGATCAAATGGAAATTTCTCCAACCTGGGAAGAAATCGCAACTGCACTTGCAAGCCTACCGGACGGCAAAGCCGCTGGCATGGATTGCATTCCAGTCGAATTCTATAAAATCTTCTCTCAGCAAATTAAAGATCTCTTTTCGGATGTGGTAATATCCATTTTTCAACGGGTCCTCTCCGCCACCTTCCTGGTCCACAGCAAAAATTGGAATATTTCCTAAAAAAGACAAATCGCCACTAGAGATGTCTTCTTATAGACCAATAACCCTCATTAATACCGACTCTAAAATATTCTCCAAAATCATTGCATCCAGATTATCTACAAATATTGAGCCTCTTGTCTCCAACTGGCAGCATGGGTTCATTCCTAAAAAGGGCACCACTGAGCATATCTGCCGGACCATTACTTTACTTGACGCCGCTAAGGTGTCGGGAGACCCGATCTCATTAATTCTACTCGATGCTGAAAAAGCTTTTGATCGGGTCTCCTGGCAATTCCTATGGGACGTCATGAGGCGAATAGGCTTCGGTCCGAGGATAGTGCAGGCCCTGCAAGCTTTATATCAGAACCCCACAGACAGAATTTCAATTAATGGACACCTAACGGAGCAAATAGAGATATCACGAGGGACGAGACAGGGGTGTCCTTGTTCCCCGTTGCTCTTCGTCCTATATATCGACCCTTTTATTTAAAAAATCGAACTTAATCCTGAAATAACGGCAGTGAGCAGGTTTGGTTTGGACACAAAGATCATGGCTTATGCCGATGACCTTGCCGTAGTAACCCCGGAACCCAAGACTGCCATCAAGGCTTTGGAGCAAGAGGCTCAAGAGTTTGGAAAGTTATCTGGATACGCCCTTAATAAAATAAAAACACAGATCATTTTAAACGAAAAAATAAATTGGGTAGACAATAGAGTAGTCCAGAAAGCCAAATATTTAGGGGTTAATATGGTTGCGGACCTGGATTTAATAGTAAAGGAAAACCTGATTCCGCTAGCAGCTGAAACTAAGAAGTCACTCAAAAAAATTAACAATTTACATCTAACTATAGTGGGGAGATGCACCGTCTTAAAAATGACTTTTTTCCCTAAATTACTTTATTTCTTTAGATCAATCCCACTAGAGTTTAATAACAGCATGCTCCACATATTCGAACAAATTTTCTCCCAATATATTTGGGCCTTTTCACAGCCGAGAAGGGCTTTTAAATTGCTTTCTTTACCCAGAGATAGAGGTGGGTGGGCTCTCCCCAATCTAAAATTATATTATTGGGCTGCTGTTTTGCAATATAGCGCTGAATTATTACACGATCACCCTGTTGAGAACCTCTTGGGACTACCATCTCCCTATATATCACTACTAGGGGAAAGCACGAGGGGTTGTCTCTGGAGGCAGTTGGAATTTGGCTACTACAAGTGGATCAGATTTAAGACCTTGACGAACGCTTATAGGGTTTTTTCTAATATACGCAGATTATTTGGACTGGGCAAACTAAATCACTATACCCCCATTACAAATAATACTAATTTACCACTTATTTTTGAAAAAACATACCTCCAACAGTGGTATCGAGCTGGTATTTCAAAACTGGGAGATCTGGTGACTTTAGAAGGCACCCGGACTTTTAGTGATCTCAAATCCTGCTACAACTTGAATAATAATCAGATATTTTTGTATCACGCTATTAAAAATTTTTGACACATAAATCGGGCGGACGAGCAGGGTTTGCAAAGATTGACCTTATAGATAAACTGCAGGGGCCAAGACCACCACGGATCGGATACATTTACACAATATTAAACATGCGAATGCCCAATGACCTAGGAAAAACAGATGAAAAGTGGCAGCAGAAACTGAATGTCCCCCCTAACACCTTCTGTCACGCATTAAGTCTCGCACAAAGCTATTTGTTGTCAGCCAAATTACAGGCGCAATTTTATAAAACAGGCTTCTTCCTATATATAACTCCCAGCAGGATCGCTAAATGGGGAACGGGCAGCGGAACATTGTGTCCTAGATGCTCCGAGTTTTGTGCAGACTCGGTGCACATGTTCGCTACGTGCCCAAAGCTAGAACCCCTATTAGACAAAGTACAGCGGTTCCTGGGTGAAGTTTTATTATCAGATATCCAACTCACCCCAACTATTATTCTGCTGGGGCTGTATGACACGATCAATAGGAAGACTGGGGGAGCTCTAATGTTCGTGGCAATGACTATTCTTAGGATTTGTATTGCCTCGCACTGGAAAGATCCGAACCCTCCCTCGTTTGCCCAATGGCGGGCCCGGCTGTTGGCTACATGTAAACTGGAGAACGCTATATATGCCAAAAAAGGCAGGCGTGCAAAAAAAAAAGGTCTAGAGATATGGGAACCTCTAATCAGTTGGCTCAGCATAATGAATTCACAGGATCCATAGAAAGTTTTTTTATTGATGCCTTTTCTCGCCTTCCTCTATTGCCTTTCCCCCTTCCTTCCTTCCTCTTTCTCTCATCGTCTCTACTCTCTTTTTCTCTCTCTCTCTCTCTCCTTTCTCTATCTCTTCTTCTTTGCCCTCCTTTCCTCTTCTTGCTTTTGTGACCTTGGATTCGCTTTGTTAAAATCTGTTTAAATTAGATATGCTTTTCTCAACATAGGATTTAATGTTTATGAATTGTTAAACTGATTCCATTTTTTTCTTTTTGCTGGAAACTCTCACTGCTTGTAATATTCACTGGTAACGTCGAGGGGTTTGGGGAGGGGGGTGGAGGGGACTACGTAAGGAATTACTCTGATTTTGTATTCTAATGCATGGCATACTTTAAATAAAAAATAAAAAATAAAAAAAGATTACTTGGAGGGGCTAGGGCGCTGCTGTAGTAAAATAAAACACACACATCTATGTCCAAACAGGCTGGAAATCATCAATAAAGACTCATGTATGATCATTGACCTATACACTATTCAAGTTGCTAACTCAGTGTGAAACCGTGACTGAAATGCAGGACCACATAATTGAACTGGTGATGGCGTGGGGATATCTGAATCTCAATCTCTTAGTAAAATTATCACACAGTATCTCCCACTGGTCGCATGGACCTTTTGTTGTTGATTTGAAGCATTGAGAGGAAGCTAACATCAGAGATACATTCCAAAGAAAGTGAAACCAAAGGCTTCACTGTGATGACAGAGAGGATGGTATTTCAACCAGTTCACTCACATAATATCGAAACCATAAATATCGGGCTACCAAAAAATGGTGCCAAAAATATTGATCACAGAAATATTGTTTTTCTATACATATAAAGGTAAGTACAAAAATATTGAAAACAAAATATCATTTTACACTAACATTGAGAAAATATACACACAAATTTAATTACATATATATATATATATCTATATATTATTATTTTTCAAAGACAGTTTGCTCAGCAAATAAGGGTGCACTCAATCAACAGCTGACTGATCAAGAGTCTTTATTTTCCATCAAACAGAAACAGGCACCCCAAAAAATACGCCTGACGCGTTTCGGAGTTCAATCTCCTTAATCATAGGCTTCCTGCAATGTCTCTGCGCTGCCGCTGACACACCTATATTTAATTAATCGCCCTCCAATGGGCTGCTCGAATGAGTAATCCCCCGTTGCTCTCTGGGATTTGGAGTGTGACAAAGGATGCATTGTTGTTAAACGCACAGACATATTCATGCCCTTGTCCTGGGCCTCGGAGTACATGTTTGTTTGGCATCCAAAGGAACTGTTGATCGACATTGAGGCATCTGCAGATTCCGAGCCTCAATGTGCCGTGCGTATAACAACACTGCATCCTTTGTTGCACTCCAAATCCCAGAGAGTAACAGGGGATTACTCATTCGAGCAGCCCATTGGAGGGCGATTAATTAAATGTGGGTGTGTCAGCGGCAGCGCAGAGACATTGCAGGAAGCCTATGATTATGGAGATTGAACTCCGAAACGCGTCAGGAGGATTTTTTGGGGTGCCTGTTTCTGTTTGATGGAAAATAAAGACTCTTGGTCGGTCAGCTGTTGATCGAGTGCGCCCTTATTTGCTGAGCAAACTGTCTTTGATATATATATATATATATATATATATATTATCTACTGGCGGTCGCCAGTAGATAGTTATAGTTAGGACCTATTATCCATAGGAAATCCGCGACATTCTATTTGAAATAACTCTTGCGCCGGTTGACGAATCTTCGCGAAAGCTTCCAACTTGTTGGGGCGCTCCGCTCCGCTCCTACCCTGAAAGTCTCGGGTTGATTCGTCAGCGGGGGCCGAGAAAAAGGGGGGTCCCAAAACGCGTTTTCCCCATTCATTTTTCCATAGGAACCTTTAGTCGCAGCTACAGCCCGAACTGCTGAACGGAATTACACCAAATTTGGCAAAGAGGTAGCCCTTGGTTCAGTGTCGTGCCTTTTGCTTAAATGGTGTAAATCCGTTCAGTAGTTCCTGAGAAAATCAAAAGTAAAGTCACATATATATCTATGGGCGAGTAGGGTCCGCGTATCCTGAGCGCACCCTGCGCGCACCGTCCCGATCATGAGCTGCATGCTAATTGGCTGTCAAGTGGCTGTCAACACTCCAAATCAGGAAGTGTTGGCAGCCATTTTGTCCGAGGGACAGAAACAAGTGCGCAAAGCGCAAAAAGGGGGCAGGGTAGAAACACCCTGACCCCCTAGGTCTGCTCAGGGGGTCCCACAAGGACCCCCTGGGCAGAAAAAAGCATTTTTTTTCTTTTTTTTAAACGGCGGGATGTGCTTAGGGTGTGCGGATCCCGCCGATTAAAAAAAAAAAAAGCACAAGAAACAAGTGCGCAAAACGCACAAAGGGGGCAGGGTAGAAACACCTGACCCCTAGGTCTGCTCAGGGGTCCCACAAGGACCCCTGGGCAGAAAAAGCATTTTTTTTTTCAAAATCGGCGGGATGCGCTTAGGGTGCGCGGATCCCACTGATTTAAAAAAAAAACACAAGAAACAAGTGCGCAAAACGCACAAAGGGGGCAGGGTAGAAACACCCTGACCCCCTAGGTCTGCACAGGGGGTCCCACAAGGACCCCCTGGGCAGAAAAAAGCATTTTTTTTCTTTTTTTTAAACGGCGGGATGTGCTTAGGGTGTGCGGATCCCGCCGATTAAAAAAAGCACAAGAAACAAGTGCGCAAAACGCACAAAGGGGGCAGGGTAGAAACACCTGACCCCTAGGTCTGCTCAGGGGTCCCACAAGGACCCCCTGGGCAGAAAAGCATTTTTTTTTTCAAAATCGGCGGGATGCGCTTAGGGTGCGCGGATCCCACTGATTTAAAAAAAACCACAAGAAACAAGTGCGCAAAACGCACAAAGGGGGCAGGGTAGAAACACCCTGACACCCTAGGTCTGCTCAGGGGGTCCCACAAGGACCCCTGGGCAGAAAAAAGCAAAAAAAAAAAAAAAAAACAAGACCGGCATCGTGCCGAGGCCCCGCCCCCTCCCTGCAGCAGTCTGCAAACGCACCCCCTGGCGCGTTTTAAGAAGGGGAAGTAATTCCCCTTGAATACTGGGGGTCCCTGGGTGCCAACTAGCCCACCAGGAACCTCCGGTATGCGCCAGGGGCTGCGTTGCAGAGAGGTGTACAGAGGCCATGCCCCTTTTACACCTCTCTGCAACGCAGCTCTTTGGCGCTTTTGGAGGTACATGGTGGGCTAGTTGGACTCCAGGGACCCTCAGTATTCAAGGGGACTTAATCCCCCAACATAAAACGCGCCACGGGGCACGTTTGCACAGTGGTGAAGGGAGGGGGCGGGGCTTCAGGTGACATGTGTGCAAACAGGCCCCGTGGCGCATTTTAAGATGGGGAATGAAATCCCCTTCAATCCTGAGGTACGTCCAGAAAGCGCCACAGAGCTGCGTTGCAGAGAGGTGCACAAAGGGGCGTGGCCTCTGAACACCTCTCTGCAACGCAGCTCCCTGGCGCATACTGGAGGTACAGGGTGGGCTAGTTGGACCCCAGGGACCCTCATGATTCAAGGGGACTTAATCCCCCAACTTAAAACGCGCCACGGGGCGCGTTTGCACAGATGTCACCTCAGGCCCCGCCCCCTCCTTTCACCATTGTGCAAATATTCCTCTAAAATCAGCCGAACTACGAATTCCGATTTACTCACCTGTTATCAGGAGAGACCTCAGTCCTGCATCTTTCAGCCCAGTACTGATCATGAAAAGTAATTTTAACCGTACTTACCAGTAACTTGAATTTCCTTCCATAGGATATCATTGACTGGTTTCACTTGGAAATTCTTCTAAGTGTGGAGTTTTGGAACTTTATAATATTCCTCTAAAATCAGCCGAAATACGAATTCCGATTTACTCACCTGTTAACAGGAGAGACCTCAGTGCTGCATCTTTCAGCCCAGTACTGATCCTGAAAAGTAATTTTAACCGTACTTACCAGTAACTTGAATTTCCTTCCATAGGATATCATTGTCTGCTTTTTGCTGAAAAAGTTTCTAAGTGTCGATTTTTGAAACATACAAATATTCCTCTAAAATCAGCCGAACTACGAATTCCGATTTACTCACCTGTTATCAGGAGAGACCTCAGTGCTGCATCTTTCAGCCCAGTACTGATCCTGAAAAGTAATTTTAACCGTACTTACCAGTAACTTGAATTTCCTTCCATAGGATATCATTGACTGGTTTCACTTGGAAATTCTTCTAAGTGTGGAGTTTTGGAACTTTATAATATTCCTCTAAAATCAGCCGAAATACGAATTCCGATTTACTCACCTGTTATCAGGAGAGACCTCAGTGCTGCATCTTTCAGCCCAGTACTGATCCTGAAAAGTAATTTTAACCGTACTTACCAGTAACTTGAATTTCCTTCCATAGGATATCATTGTCTGCTTTTTGCTGAAAAAGTTTCTAAGTGTCGATTTTTGAAACATACAAATATTCCTCTAAAATCAGCCGAACTACGAATTCCGATTTACTCACCTGTTATCAGGAGAGACCTCAGTGCTGCATCTTTCAGCCCAGTACTGATCCTGAAAAGTAATTTTAACCTTACTTACCAGTAACTTGAATTTCCTTCCATAGGATATCATTGACTGGTTTCACTTGGAAATTCTTCTAAGTGTGGAGTTTTGGAACTTTATAATATTCCTCTAAAATCAGCCGAAATACGAATTCCGATTTATTCACCTGTTATCAGGAGAGACCTCAGTGCTGCATCTTTCAGCCCAGTACTGATCCTGAAAAGTAATTTTAACCGTACTTACCAGTAACTTATATTTCCTTCCGTAGGAATCCATTGTCTGGTTTTCAGCAGAAAAGTTTCAAAGTGTTGATTTTCACAAACTACAAATATTCCTTAAAAATCGCCTGTATGACTTAAACACATTCTTTCAACTGTTTACAGGAGATGCACCAGTGCTGGATCCAGGATCCACCACTGAGTAAGAAAAAGTAACGATAACACTACTTACCTGCTAAGTGAATTTCCTCCCATAGGATAACATTGGTGATTCTATGTGAAAAAGTTTCTAAGTGTCAACTTTTAAAATACAATAATATTCCTTAAAAATCACTACTGTAACCAAAACGCTTTTACTCAACTGTATACAGGAGATGTCCCAGGACTGAATCTAGGATCCAGTCCTGTGGTTAGAAAAGTAATCCATAAAGTAACTAATTGCATTTAGCTAGAAATTCACATTGAGCTCAATGTTGCATTGTGTTTGAAATTGTGTTGCCCATTGCAACAACTGTAACTACTGTACTTAAAAGTCTATTGCCTATTTGCAAAGTATTTAAACTAAAGTAATTCATTCTGAGAAAGTATATTTTGTAATGTAATGTATAATGTAATTACAATGTAATTTAAAAATAAAATATCTAAAAATAAATAGTTTAAAAAAATGTAGTAAATAAGTATAAAAATAAATAAATATAACAATTAATACATTTAAAAATTGTCATTTACAAAACCTTTGAAATTCACTGAAAAAAACCATAGATTTCAGACATGTTATAGTTAGGAATTAGCATTTAAAAAACCTTTGAAATTCACTGAAAAAACCATAGGTTTCAGGCTTGTTATAGTTAGGAATTAGCATTTTAAAAACCTTTGAAATTCACTGAAAAAACCATAGGTTTCAGGCCTGTTATAGTTAGGGTTTAGCATTTAAAAAACCTTTGAAATTCACTGAAAAAACCATAGGTTTTAGGGAAAGTTATAGTTAGTTGGACATTGCACATTGGACTCGTACAAAACCCGTGAAATTCCCCCGTTATAGTTAGTTCAGCTAACTATAACTCGCGCCCCCGCAATGCACTGCTGATGACGTCACATATTACATCACTCATGACATGGTCAGTGACATCACTGATGACATCACTGATGACATCTCAAATGACATCACTGATGACATCATCCATGTGAGAATTTAATGCATCTTCTCACACCCTAATATAACTTTTGATACACCCACTCTAAATTACAGACTGCCATTCTCAAAACCATACACACTCCAATACCAATAAGTACATTCCCACTCACTGATTCTTAGGTCTACACACACACATCTACTCACTCTCCCGTACAGTCACTCATACTTACAGTCACTCAGTACAGGACTATCATATACACTCATACACCTATATAAACACTCACACAACGCAACTCATCCATAGAGGTACTCACACACCTAGTCAGTCATGCAAATAATTAATCACACTCCAATTTACTCACCTATACAGTTATACACACCAGCTCACTTATTCATAAAAATACTAGCACATTCTTACGCTCCTATGCAATCACTGATGCAAGCACACACTCATCCATATAGCCACTCTCACAATCACACACTCTCACTTATAGCCATTTATATACTCCAACACACATATATACTGCCTTTCACATATGTAGTTACTTACACATGTACCACTGAGATATACATTCAATCACTAACACACCCATACACACACTCACCCACCCATACAGTCCATCACAGACGCACTGTTGAAACCATGCACCCAGTGAATCACCCACTCACACATCTATGCACAGAGTCACACACACCCCACCCACACAAACACTGAGGCACCCATATAGGTACTCAGAGAACCAATCCATAACCCATATAGACACTCATTTAGCTAGTCAGAAACCCATGCAGCTGCTTACACAACAACAGACAGACGGGTACAGACATTCACACAGTTTAGTCACTCACCCATGCATCCAGTAAGATACATTTAATCACTCACTTATAGACTCAGTCACGCACCTACTAAATCATCCATTCAGACGCTTATACACCCACTCATTCTTCAATACGCCTTTCCCTATATATATTAAACATATTTAAACTTTACAGAAACACACAGTCACTGGATGATGTCAGTGATGTCATCAGTGATGTCACTGACCATGTCATGAGTGATGTAATATGTGACGTCATCAGCAGTGCATTGCGGGGCGCGAGTTATAGTTAGCTGAACTAACTATAACGGGGGAATTTCACGGGTTTTGTACGAGTGCAATGTCCAACTAACTATAACTTTCCCTAAAACCTATGGTTTTTTCAGTGAATTTCAAAGGTTTTTTAAATGCTAAACCCTAACTATAACAGGCCTGAAACCTATGGTTTTTTCAGTGAATATATATATATATATATATTTAAAAATAGTAAATATTAAATATTTTAACTTGTAACATTAATATAATGTTAAATAAATATGTTTAAATACTATTTAAAGATATATATATAAACATATACTTATTTAGACACATACACATACATATCTATGTGTGTATGTTTATGTACACATATAATGTAAAACTATAATTAAAAATATTCATTTTATTTTATATTATGATTTTCTATTTTTTATTTACTGATATAACAAGTATATATACAACCAGGTCAGTCCCCCAATCTTCACAAATGTTACTTGAGTAAAGCGCACTCTCAGGAGGATTGCAAAAATAGACATTATTTATTTGTATCTATGACGCGTTTCGACTGTATTCACAGTCTTGTTCACATATAGAAATACAACAGAAGTCCACTTTACATACCCTGAATCAACCTGGAAAAAGGACTACATCATACCAATAGACTGCCGTGGTAATGACGGTGGCCATTTTAGAATGTTCAATATATATGTATACAACTGCGTACGTCCTGCAAAACACATAGTGAAAACAAAAGTGTGAAAGAAAAATATGCATTATTACACAGGTACAGGTGATCACGAAAATCCACGTGATCGTAGAGGGAAATTAAACTAGTTACATGTCCGGTACAGATCTAGCGAGTGTACGTCCCTACTTGGCAGTGCATATATTACATGAAGAAATAACATGTAGGTGTTCCATAAAAGACAAATAGTGTCATTGTTACATAGCCAGTCGTCTAATAAACATGTTTCAGTGTAGTCATAAACAACGATCTACATTTCCCTGGAAAAAGGATCACAGCAAAATAAGGCTCAATATTAATACCAAGCAGTTGCAGAATTCTTGCACTGACCAGACATGTAAGTACAAAGCATCAATCAAAGATCAACAATCAAAATTTGCATTGTCATAATGTAAGCTCTCTTGAGAAGACGAACATGTACGACCCAAGTTTATTCCTAAATTATGTGGTCATGGCTGAATAATACTGAGAATATATGCATGGTAAGGCTAATATGCCATGCATGAACAGTGCGAAGAGCCAAAGTTTGACCTGTCCAGGGAGTAAAATACCATTCTACATGGCCATGTTCAGGGTGTGCGTGGGACTTTAGGAGTCAAAGTCAATCATAACAACAGAAAAGCCAGTGGTCTCAGCCGAGACAAGAAGAAATCCCAAAAGTGAAAAATAATAACAATTAAATTTCAAATTCACAAATGACAGTGTTCAAAATAATAGATAAGAAAAAATAATTGATAAAAAAAAAGTTCCTTATCTCACTGGTACCGTTCGCCCGTGGGTTTCATAAAGAAAAGGGGTAGGAAACCCTATGACTGTGGATAATCCAATCTAAAGAGGGCCCCTTTCTTTCCTCCTGTAATAAAATGACGAAAACAATGTTAAAAATCACACATATACATGATTAACTGGACTGTAATGGTAATACAAGCAACAATATAAATGGCATGAGGAAATGAGATTCTGTCCATCATGTAAAATATAATAGTACACAGAGCAAAGAGTGAAAAGACAGGTTCAACAGCATAAAGCACAGTTACTGTTGTAGATTACTCGTGCAGGTGTATTTCTAACTCCTCATCCTGATTATGGCCCCCAGGGCTCTTGGTTTCTAGTTCTAAAATATATTTGGACTCCTTTTTCCGTAATTTGAGTACTCTGTTGCCCCCTCTCGGGTCCCCCTGTACTTGTTCCACAGCGAAGAACCTCAAAAGGGAACTATTGGAAAGGTGATATTGTTCAAAGTGTCTTGCTATGGGGTAATGGGCATGCTTGTTGTTAATGGCCCACAATTGTTCTAAAACCCTCTTTTTAACCATTAAGGTTGTACTGCCCACATAGCATAGGTTGCAGGGACATTCGAGAAGGTACACACCAATTAAATACACAAACACATAATATATATTTAAACAATAGTAACAAAACTATTACATTTTAGAAATAATAAATATACTATTCCTACTTCAGTCAGTACAGCAGTAGGGAAAGCATTAGACTGTGGAGGAGTAAAATTTACTATCCCCACTCCAGTCTTTTGCAACAGTAGGGAAAGCGTTGGACTCAGGAGGGGTAAAATTGAATATTCCCACTCCAATTGGTGCAACAGTAGAGAAAGTGTTTGACTCAGGAGGCGTAAAATTCACTATTCCCCCTCCAGCCGGTGCAACAGTTTGGAAAGCGTTGGGCTCAGGAGGGGTAACATTTACTATTCCCACTCAAGTCTGTGCAACAGTAGGGAAAGTGTTGGACTCAGGAGGCGTAAAATTTGCTATTCCCACTCCAGTTGGTGCAACAGTAGGGAAAGCATTCGACTCAGGAGGGGTAAGAATTACTATTCCCACTCCAGTTGGTGCAGAAGGAAAAGCGTTTGACTGCGGAGAGTTAAAATTTACTATTCCCACTCCAGTCAGTGCAACAGTAGGTAAAGCGTTGGTCTCAAGATAGGTACAAGTTATTATTCCCACTCCAGTCTGTAAGGCAGGAGGGAAAGTACTTTACTTCAAACACATACCATATTTTAGTACATGCATTAATTGAAAAAAAAAAAAAATATATATATATATATATATTTACATATATATTATATATATATACATTTTAAAAACAATTCAACATTTTACAAAATTATACATTAAATCAGTAATATCAAATAATAAATGCTATTAATTGATTATATAATTAAATTCCCACACTATACTCCCACATACCTAGCAGCCCAAATTTTAAATATAATAAAACAACAATTCTAACACAATTAACATATTACTTAATAAATAACATAATTAATAAATGAATAATTAATTGTTAATTAATTATTAATTAAATAACTTCCGACCCTATCCCCCTAAAAACACAACACACACCTAATATATAAAATAAAATATATATCTATTAAATAAATTACATATTTTAATACAAATTAATAATTACTTAAAATGTAATATTTCCTTAATTAACTTCCCACCCTATACCCCTACAAACCCAACAACCCGCAATTAAAATATAACTTAAAAATAAAATAATTGCACAATTTACATCATTAATTATTCATTTAATAATTAATTATTAATCAATTATGACTTAATAACCTTCCCACCCGATGGCCCAAAAACCCAAAAACCTGCACTTAAAATCTAACTTAAAAATTATAATAATTGCACAATTTAATTTACATAATTAATTGTCAATTGTCGATATTTTGTCCAAATACCATTTCAACCATTAAGGTTTATTTTTCAGATTATTAATCAATCGTCAGTTAATACATTTGGAAGTGGTTAAGAACGTATATCAAGGCTGCCATAATACTCAGATGCTCAAGTATTTGGTATTTAAGTATAGAAGTACAAAATAGTAACAAACAATATACAAAGAATGGAAAATATCCAAATAATGTGTTCCATAAAGAACCCACTCGGTTTAAGTAAAGAATAAAAAGGTCAGGGTTTTCTAAAGAGGAAGGGAAGAAGGTGTCAGCATCTTTTGAACCTCAGTAGAAGTTCAAAAGTAAACGAATGAGTGTCTAACGAAAGATTTCCACTCAGGGAAAAACCCAACAGAGAAGTCTGCTCTCATCTAAGTCGGGGACAAGTCTGCCTGAAGCTAACTATGGAACACTAATTAAAAGCACAATCAAAGGTTCTATAACATCCATATCTCGCACCCCACTCCAAGACCAATCCTGTAGCAGCATTTGCCGGGAACCAGTAGACTCTCCAAATTCCCACTCTCACACATTCAGGTACACACCTGCTTGTCGTTGAGAATTGCATCTTCCTAGCACGCCGGGTACTGGAGGCTCCTTTCATCGTCATCTCTTTACCCCTACTGCCAACTTTCTCCTCCCAAGCCTCACTATCAGTCTAATACATAACAATAAGACCTATCTCCAGTTAATGAGAAACCCAATAACACACCTGCAAAGGAAAGGAATACAGCACACTAGCAAACTTTAATATATAACAATTTGCAGTTAAGGCCCAGAGTCAGCTAAGTTAACTCAAATCAAAATGGAAGCACATTACAATAGTATTAGTTCTTAGAAATCAGACAATCATTGTCATTAAGCAGGTACATTCAGTAAACATAATTATATTGAATATTGTTCAACTTAGCTACTAAATAGAATAATAAATTGTGACCTAATACAATTTTTGTTAGAATAGAACACAAACTAATGAACGTTAGGCACACCCTGGATATATGAATCACACACAAATGCATATAAATTATATATAGAAGGTGGAACCTAAAAGTAAGCTGCTCCAATACCCCCTATGATGGCTAGCGTAGAAATAAAAAACGTATGATTTTTTTCTTGAGACCAACTCAAAACACTGTTGTCTTTAACATCTTGCACCTACAATTCTCCAACTCCTTCATTTCATCGTAGAACTTACACTGACTCTTCTCCAGTTCTATATCACTCCTCTTTTGCTTAATTCTCTTTCACTGAACCACAGCTTTATTTGAGCTCATGTACTTAAACCCCTTGAATATGGCAAACAAACAAATTAAGCAAAAAAACAATGACTATAATAGGCCCTAATATAATGCCTAGAAGTCCACTACCTATATTTCTTAACCAATTACGTACAGTTGCAAATCCTTTACCAATCACTTCATATGCAGCTATAGCCTCTAATTCTCTCAAATCCTGCTTCAAATCAGTGATGTATCTCACAGACCCTCTTATCTCCTCGCTTTTATCAAGTATACATGTGCAGCATGGCTGGACTTTCAACATCTTACAAACTCATGCCTTACTTTAAGAGCAAAATATCTAGAGCAAGGCATTTTTGTAAAACCATAGACCTAATAGCTATCATCTCTGTGTCAACTGCAAGCAATGATGCAGCAGTACTAGTTTCTAATCTATCAACTAAGGAAAATGCTCAGAATCTTGAGATTGTTTAAAATAATCCTTACAGTAAGAATCATAGCACCAAAAATGTTGACTATTTCAGAAGCACTACTACTACGTTTTGGTATAGCAGGGAAATGCAATTCATGTTCATCTAGCAACTCTACATAATAAATCTATGGAAATACTACTGCTAGATAACAAGTACCAACCCATATTTCTGGGTAGTTCAAGGTATGCGTGTAAGCCACACATATAATAGACACCAGAGATAACTGGATTCTTACCCCCCACAATTTGTTCAGCATTTCCCCCTAACTTGAAGATATGTTCACATTTGCTCTCTCCCATAAACTTATGCACTACATTCAACCCCCTATATACACACAACTTTCCTTTGTGTTGCCAGTCTAAAGTTAGCACAGGTTGATTTCTAATTCTTTGGGGCATATTCTCAAGGACTTATCGCCGAGTTAGCGGCACTTTAGCACAGCCAAAGTGGTGGTAAATTCATCACACCATTCACAAGCTGGTGCTAACAGCCGATATCGCCAGTCATCCTGCGATAGCAGCCGCAAAAAACATCGCCACGGATGACACCGGCAACTAACGCTAATGAGATGCAGAGTTGGCGTTCCCGTGCAAAAACCCGCGGAAACACCACTACGCAACTACCAGCCAGATCGCCGATAAGAATAAAAAACATGCGATAAGGCGCGTTAGCAGCAGGGATTTAACACCTGCTCTTACCTGGTGTTAAGTCGGATGACAACCTGCACCATGAATGGGAGCCCGGCCCACAGCCACACCAGAAGAACAACAGATGCCATGGAGCTACTGATCATGCAGCTCGGAGCCCCAAGAGGGCCACAACACCCACCGCCACCACTCGCAGGCCTGCCACCCCCCCCCCGGTTCCCCCCTCGGGGGCCTACCCCGGGCAACCCCCCCCCCCGGCCAAAGATATCTCACATCTACCGTACAAATTCATGAACACAACAATCCGCCTGATGTCGCACAAGTACAGCAACCAACATCCATGTGTGGTCCGAAAAAGGAAAAACAGACATACACCTTAGAATTGCAAAAATAATCAATTTATTCAAATTCAACTCAACGTCAATAATTTGCAGAGTCATGGCGGGTCTTCTCCGGACAAACCGTAAGTCACAGCCTGCAAGACAAAATTGAAGATAAGAAGGTGTGTCATGCGCTCAACAAAGGACAGAGAGGGAGAGAAAGAGAGAGAGAAAGAGAGAGAGAAAGAAAGGGAGAGAGAGAGAGAGTGAAAGAGAGGGAGAGAGAGAAAGAGAGAGAAAGGGTGAGAAAGGGAGAAGGAGAGAGAGAGAGAGTAACAGAGGGAGAGAGAGACAGCGAAAGAAAGAGAGGGAGAGTTAGAGAGATAGAGAAAGAGAGGGAGAGGGAGAGAGAGAAAGAGAAAGAGAGAAAGGGGGGAGAGGGAGAGAGGGAGAGAGAGAAAGAGAGAAAGGGGGAGAGAGGGAGAGAGAGAAAGAGAGAAAGGGGGAGAGAGGGAGAAGGGGAGAGAGAGAGTAACAGAGGAAGAGAGAGAGACAGTGAAAGGAAGAGAGGGAGAGAGAATGCCGACACTGCGCACCCAGGCTGCTGCACCCCAGCCCCTCCCGCCACCCAGCGGGGATTGCCCGCCCCTGCGCACCCAGGCCACACTGCTCACCTGCTGCCATCGGTGTGTCTCCAACCACGTGCCAGTCCACACTGCAGGCCACCAGGTCCCTCATCTGAAACAGAGTCCACAGCTAATGATGGCAGAGTACATATCATTGCACACGGCAACATCGCTTGGCCGCCCCTGCGCACACAGGCCGCTGCACCCCTGCCCCTCCCGCCGCCCAGCGGGGATTGCCCGCCCCTGCGCACTCAGGCCTCACTGCTCACCTTCCGCCACCGGCGTGTCTCCAAGAGGGCCCACGTCCCGGTGCAAGCTCCAAGCCCGGGGCCTGCGACCTTGGCAGCCTCCACATCACGCATCCCTGCAGCGCGGGCCACCAGGTCGCACACTTGATTCTGGGTCTTGATTTTGCAATGGCAGAGATCATATCAGTGCACACGTCATCATCGCAGGCTGCACACCCGCTCAGCTCTCTAGGTGCCACTAACTCTGTGAAACGCGAGGCAACGCCACGTGCCGGTAGGCCCGCGCTGCCCGCTGGCTCAGGCCTACATTGCGGTCCACCAGGCGCCCACTTGACTCTGGGTCTTGATATTGCAATGGCAGAGACCATATCAGTGCACACGTGATCATCGCAAGCTGCACACCCGCTCAGCACTTTAGGTGCCCCTACCTCAGTGCACAGTAAGTCACCATCCCGTGGCGGTAGGCCCGTGCCGGCCGCAGTGCAACCGGTGCCACCGACTCCATGTAACGCAAGTCATGGACCCTAAATGATTGAGTCTCGTCATCGGCCAGGCGGACACAGCTATGTTACCTCAGGCAGTGGGGCAGAACTGCGACACGTAGCGTCGTCGTCGTCCCCTTTATACGTAAGCCGAGTGGGCTGGCTCGGCGTACGCCAGGCCAGCATAGGGGTGTGAACAATTATCCCTGGCCTCTGGGCGTGGTTCATATCTGGGCTGCACAGGAAACCAACTGATGCGTGTGTCTCTGTTGCAGTGTCTGCGCCACACGGTCCGCAATCGACAATGTTGCAATGTTGCATGCAGCCGGAGGGCGTCCGCGCACAAAGGGACTGTACAAGGAGCGCAAGGCCGCTCGGGGTCTTGGCTCATACATGGCAACTGTTGTGTGTGTTCATCGCTTTTGGTGCACCATAAGCCCAAGGCCTAGCCTCAATTGCAGCACGATAGCCACATCACATTCCCAGGATACAAGCAGTAGTCTGACTAACATTAGGGATGAAAGCCCCTTTGCCTCAATACAGAAGGCGGGAGGACATCTGCACCCCCGACCTTGGAAATGCATACGGCAGGCACCCCCTAAGAGAGAGATACCATGGCAGATGATGACGACTCCCACACTACACACGGCGCCAATGAAAGATCAACGTCTCCACACCCCACACACAGAAGTCCTTGCTCGAGGTACTCCTGTATGGAACGGCCTTGACACTTACCTATAGGACAACCCATACGTACAAACTTTGCATACTCATACGACTCATTGCTCCGAGCTGTGGCATATCATCCACATAACAGCTGCAGGACAGAAGAGTGCCGGTTCTACGAGTGCGAACAACGCAATGTTAGAACATCCTGGGCGCATGCACAACGCCTGTCACGTGGAACTGTACCGCGACCGAATGCTGCATTTGTTGGGGGCACTGCCACTGGCAGTGTTGCGCATCAGTTACCGTCTGAGCTTCCGTCTTGCCTACGTCACCTGCGTCCAGCCCTGGTTCCACTGCCGATCATGCATATTCGAGTGGCCCATGGATGTCTGCCTATCCAACACAACGGTAGATGAACTGGATTATGACATGTGTGAACGCCCCCTGTTGGCCCACGACCAGGAGTGTAACCGTGATACCCGTTCATGGGATGCCTTGGTATTGGGCGTATGTGCTGGCAGTTGGGCATGTGAGATTGCACAATTCCTCATGTGCAGTGACCACATCGAAGCACTCCCCTATTGGGCTGTGTTGCGGATTGGTGAAACGGCGTGGATGGAGCACATCTGTCCGGACCAGCTAATGGATTGGCTCGCCCCAGTGTTTGTTGAAGTCAACAACGACGTACTCTTGGAACTGATTGCCCATGAAGCTGCGCTCGCTTTCATGGACGAGTAACTACGTTCCTGCAGCCACATAGGATTGTAACCCATGGCACAGGTCCCAACACCCTTTTGCGTCTTGGAGAAATGGACACTTATCCCACCATGACAGTGGACATGACTGCATTTGCATGGACTCAGAATGCATGTGCGTGCAAGACTGTGGGTTGGCACACACCTGTGCAAGGTGAGTGGACAGCGGCGCCTGGCAACGTTCCTCAAACTGACACACCGCTGGAGGGAGAATACACACATGGCAATGTAGTACTACATGTGACCTTGTTGGACTCCTTCACCTGCTCACTGTCAGCAGAGCAGACAGTCAGTGCTGTCCGGTGGTACAGGACTATGCAGATCCCATGGGCTGTGAGTGGTGTCCCCTGACACGGTGCAATGAGCATTCGCCAAACACCACATGACTCGTCCAGCAAGGCAAGGTGGGCTGAGACCGTCGGCATCCGTCATGGTTGGTGTTTATTTGTGCCTCCCCATGTCTTGCACCTCTACATGTTCCTTTGCTGCCTGTTAGTGTCTGATGCATTGGTCTGCATGTTGTGGCCCTTGTCTTGCCTGCACTGACACGCACATGCTAATAAAGTGTACGCAGCTTCACTAGTGTTCAACTGTGATGAGTGTTGATTAGTATGGCAAATCGTGTTCCTCAATGTGCATTGTCCGTACACAGGGAGGGACTGACTGACGCATTTCACTTAGGGGTGAGTCGTTATTGCCAGCTCCACCTCTGTGAGCCAGACATTGTGGTTAGGAGAGTTGCTGGTGGACCTGTGCGCTTACGTGTCTTCAGCAATGTGAGTATGGTGTCCAACTTCTTGCCATGTGGATCAATGTGTTCCATCAAACCAGGCTGTGTTCACACAGTTGAGTGTGTGTAGGTATGCGAAGAGATGTTCTGTTGTCACATGTGATGTGGGACACTACTTTAGGCCTCCTACCGACTTTGACATATTTACACACAGCCCTATTTCATACATGGATGTGGGGCTACGTTGTGGGGTTGCGTGATTGTTGTTCATGATCAATGAGGCCACAGCTAGTTCACACTTTCACAGTCATCTAATTGGCCATATGTGTCACAGTCAAACATGCGCATTGATGTCATTTCCCAGGGTGTACCTTTTTGTGCAATCAATGTCCCTACAGTCATCCATACTGTTATACTTGATTGAACATAGACATGACACATCTGTGTGATTAGGAATGTTTTATTCACATCCTGTGGAGTGTCGGAGCTGGAACAGTACATGGCCATGCACACCCCACATTACATGGTTGCCCAGTGGAGGGCCAAACAGAGTCCTTTAGGGGATGACAAGTCAATCGGTAGAGGAAGGGTTGAGTCCGCAGCCTGTTTGCTGTGTCATTGGTAACCAGAGCAGATATGGCAGTCCATGTCGGGGTCCAGGTGAATGTCGCAGAGTGTTTCGGGGGACAGTGGAAGGTGTTGTACCAGGGCATGATGCAGAGGGCTGTACCAAGCAGAAACAGGCCATATGGCGGGTGATGAATGCTACAACCTCCTTTTTGACACAGAGTCATTACCGTCCACATCTTCATCCTCTGATATGTCTTCTGTGTCAGGTGTGCCAGGTGTGTGTGGTGGTGTTATGGCTGCATCACTGTGTGCCACAGACACATCAGGGGGCGGAGGTGGTATGGCTGCATCACTGTGTGCCACTGACACATCAGGGGGCGGAGATGTGTGTGTCGAAGTTCCTGCAGCAGTCATCTGGGACAGGCTCTGTGGCAGCAATGGCAAGATGAGGATCTGCAGGGCATGGTAGATCCCAGCTACATCTCGCTGGTGTTCAGCCATGGCAGCCATCCTTCCTGCCTGCATCCGCTCCATGTTCTCCATTGTCTTCCGCATCTGTGCCAACTCTGTGCTGTCGTCGCTGGAGCCTCTCTGCCTAGACAGTTCTTGTATCCGAGTAATGGCTCCAGCGAGGTCAGCCAAGGATTGTTGTAGGGCATGGAGCGGACTGTGGGTGTCCGTTAGGGACTGTAAGTGGTCCCTGATGGGACTAAGACACCCACGTATGGCATCTAGTTTGGCTGCCATGAGGTCGAAACCCACCCGCACCTGTTCAGCCAGCCCCCTCTGGCAGTCTGACACACGGCGTTGGAATGCCATGTGTTCTTCGGTGAGGTGCTGGGAGCCAGCCGTGGTGGTGGGTGCTTCCTGCTGTGTGGTCTGTGCAGGGGTGGGATCACCTCGATGCAGCTGGGCTGCCCTGCTCCTGGAGGTGGGGTGCGGAGGCTGTCCACGAGCCGTTGGAGGGTGTCGGAGCAGATGGCCAGGGGTACCTCCTCCTCATCACTGAAGAGATGTCTGGTCTGCTCTGCAGGAGGTGTTGATTGTTCCTCTGCAATGTGAAGGGGAGATGCAAGTTAACAGTGTGTTACATGTATGTGCACACATTGTACATGTTTACATACTGACTGCATGACAATGTACATTGTGACTGTTTTGGAGGAGCTGGATATTTGATGGGGGACAGTGGGCATTCCGACTACATGACGGATGTGAGGTTGTACTCGTACATTATCATCTGACAGTTTCCTGCTATGCCTGATGTGATTGGCCATTTTCTACGCACATGTGGCACCAGTTGTGTCCTCTGTTCTGTGGTGTTAGTGTGGCACTTTGTACCACATTGTAGTCAATGTTGATGTGCTGTGATTGCTATGTGTGTATGCTGCATTGTGGGAGAGTCGCCCCTGCAGCTCTGACTTAGCGGCCCCTTATCCCTTTGAGGCGGTGTGCCTTTGACTTGTGTGCTTTTACGGTGCTGAGATGTTGGCGCCTTGGGTCATTTGTGCTCTTGGACGGATTTTGTACTCTTGTGCATTGTTTGCCTGCAGATGTGTTGTTGACATCAGGGGTTGATTGTGCACGTGGATGTGTCAGAGTGTGACCTGCTCCTTTGAGGATGTTATCCACACTGGGCCACCTCAGTGTCGTGGCTTGCACCATGTCATGTATTTTGTCTGCAGCCATGCTATTGGTCATGCCGTGTCACTTGCATTGTCAGTGTGGCTCACAGACCCGCTGCTTTGCTGGGTTCAGCACATGTGCATGGGTAGGTTGTGAGATTGGTGATGGAGGGGGGCTTTTTGTGCGCATGGTGGACGGGGGCCTACTTGGTGTTTCTATGTGTGCTGCAGTGTGCCAAGGCCATCAGGGACATGTTCCACAGTCATTGTGGGTGTGCAGTGTGCTATTCTTGATTGTGCATGTGTGCCATTGTGCCCGTCTCCCCCCGTCCTCCCAGTCCTTGGTGGTTACTCACCCTGTTGCTGTTGGGTCAGGTCATAACGAGCAGTGTCCGGACCCCCAACTCCTTGCGCCGTCTCCGCACTGATGACTGTGGCCACCATTTCCTCCAGCTCATCCAGCTCCTCCTGTGGCGCAGGACTCCCACCTCCAGTCGCCGTTGCTGCCTTCCGGTTGGCAGCGAGTTTCTGCTTGGTTTGGCTTGTCACATCATGCCAGCGCCTCTTGACCTCCTCCATTGACCTGCTCGACACTCTGACTGCATTCATGTTGTTCACGATGGACTGCCATATTTCCGTTTGTGTTGCTGATGACACAGTGGAGGTGACGAACAGTTGTTGGTAGTGTTCTGTCACCTCTGTGACGATGATCCGGTTTTCCTGTGGACTGAACCCCGTCTTCCTCTTCCTCTTCTCCTTGCCCTTCCCCGGCCCCGGGGTTCCTGGCTGGTCGTCTGTGGGGCTTGTGGGGTTTGCGTTGTCCTCTGCACCCGGTCCGGGTGCGTCCATGGTGCTACGCATTTACATTTTTTTTCTCTGCTTTTATAGTGCATTCTCACGCATGACGTGTGGGAATCGCAGGCCTGTCGCTGGTTTGCGCTGATTTTTGTATCGCCATTGAGGTCATCGCTACTTTTTTCGCGTTTGTGTTTCGCATTTTTTCGGCGTCGCGTTGATTTTAACGCGGGCATTTGTCACGTTATCGTGAGGCTATCGCATGGTGCCGCCGGGTTGTGAATACTGCGTTAACACAGTGTTATTATCACGCGATGGACTGCGATGTGAGAAGTTGCGTTAAGCGATTTTGGCGATACTTAACACAAGTTCTTGTGAATAACCCCCTTTGTGTTTAATTTCTCAGTCACTTTCTTTACATACACCTCTTCCCAACTCTGTTCTCCCTTCAATCACCCTTCTTTCAACTCAACAAAGTTATTTTTGGTGCAGTCATGAAACAGGTTAAATTCTGTCTATAGGCATACCCAAAGTCAGGTCTGGGTACAAGTCGAAACAAACTCCAAACTGTTTCCATCTCATTTGCATTAGGGTTTGGTTTTAAATGTTTGTACATTGGGACTTCCAAAAATACTAAATAATAATTTGAAAAGTAAAATTCAAAGTGACCCTGTTGATATAAAATACTTAGTAAAATACTACTAGTGATGCCATAAGTGAGAGGAAAATGGTGATATTGGACACCCTCAGATACAGAAGCAGACAAGGAGACAATTGTGTGCACATATAACAATTCTTCACATCATTGGCATCAATATACTCATAAAGTACCCTTGAGTCCCTGCTTTGGTTGGACATCAGTGTTAATAACGGCAGTGGGCCACATAGCCAGTACTTCAGCAAATGCAGGTCACAATTATCAGCAGATGAATTCTGGATTATTAATGCTGGGAAGAAAGCTTTTAAATTAAGTATCAAAAAGTGCATCCAACTATGCTGAGGACTGTTGCATAGAGAGACTCTAGCCAAAAGGAAGCAGCATGGGCAGTAATCAATTTGTATCAGCCGGCCTCTCCCTTGCCACACCTGGCCTGTTCTTATTCTTTACACCTATAACAAAGATTCTTGGCACTTAGGATGGTCGAGTGGCTTTTCTTGAAACACCTACCTCAACGGCGGCACCCCTCAGTCGACCTTACGTGCAGAGGCTGTGGCAAATAAACAAATCTCTGGAGCACATTGTTTCTTTTGCCCAGCATTGCTGTCCCTGAGCAGAACAAAGCTGAGACCAGAGTGGAACAAACTGGGAGTCCAGACCTGTAGGCAGGGCATCATAGCTTGCTTGAACCCAGAGAACATGGTTTTAAACATTAATCTCACGATTTCTATCCACTTGGCTTACCGTCAATTTACGATCTCCCAGCTGCAAATTTAACTAAGTCATGCTGAGGCTTCCCCACTGCTTGCTCCTTTTAAAGGCCCACAAATGAAGAAGCTGCAGGCGCCAGCTGATGGTTTGAACTGTCGTATTGATTTAATGGGGGTGCTGTCACTTTTTCTTATATTTTCACAGTGATGAATTTTGCTCTTCCTTCTTTAAATGTTTTTTTTAAGTATGTTTTAATGATGAAATTTTTACTATGTGCTTTTATGATTTATCTTTAAAATCGAATAAAGCTTGCTGATTATAGATACTCATAAAGTAACCTAAAATATGCATGAGATGAAAAATCCCCCTTTGAAGCCTCTCTGTGTAGCAACTTAAAATTTAAATTGCAGAATCTCTCTATATCAGAAACAGGTGTGATTGGGGTAAGGGCAAATCTAAGTGTATCAAAAGGAGCTGGGGAACTCAATCCTATAAGAAAAGCAGTTAACACTACAATAGTAACAATAAATACACCAGCTATTAGCAGCCTACGTCTATCTAACTGTAAATATTCATGACTTCTCCACCATCAGACTGTTAGAGTAGCAATATCAGCAACAAAGTTTTCCTGTAAAGTTTCAACTTGTGCAATTCACAAAACTGATTTTGATGATGTAACACAGTTTTATATGCAGTAGTCTTCATGAGTCATCCCTATCTCGACTCCGTCTCCTTCTAAAAATGACAACCCTACTCTGCAGCCTTGGTCCTAGGGACTCTTCTTAATTCAGTAAGACAACAGTTAATTAAAGTCAAAGTTCAAGGAGTATGTCAAAGTTCAGTTTCAGAAGGGTTTCAACAGATCCACAGTTCATCATTCATCTTATCCAGTTAGAAAATCTAATTCAGTAAGAAATCTCTGTGTTAGGTTTCAGTGTCAATGAGACTCTGTCAGATTAGCATTGTTTGTTCACAAAGGAGGGACTATGGGCTTTTTTGTCAGGTCCAGCATACATGCCTGAGTCAATGGAAGAACAAAAGGTATGCTGTTCCTAATTAAAACGAAGGTACACGGGAAACTGGTTTGACGTGGTCAAGAAAAGTGCAAGGATGGGGAATCATCCTTTTGGAATTTAGGGCCCTCACACACCCGGCTGGGTGTCATGCTTCATCATAGGGCTGCTCCTCGTCGGGTCGGCACTGCAATACCCGACGGGCTCCCTATGAGGGGCTCTTTAGCAGAGATCTTTTTTCCAAAAGCCGTTAGGTGCCGTGGGGGTGAGGGGCCTAAGCAGTGTAGAAGAAGAAATGATAATGTGGCAAGTGATAGGAAGTTAAAATGGGTGTGAAAGTACCACTGAGGAAAATTTTATTCTATGGGTCTCCCACCCTGATTAAAAAAAGGAATAACAATGGCGCAGGTCTGAGGTAATGTCTCAGGTAGGGCGCTCTATTGCGTGGTCAACATGTTTCTTGCCCTTATGTAACTAAATCCTATGGCGATTCGTCAGGACCAAAAGAGAAACTAAAAACTATCTACACTTGGGTGGTGATGTGGTGAAAACTACCTATTATTGTGTCTACCCAAATATACATAAGATATAGTACCTGTTAGCTCTTGACCAACCCAACTAGGGTTGCTCAATTGTATCATCAATACCCGGCAGGAATCCACAAGGGACTTCCTTATGTAGTGTGCCTAATGTGCACTCCAACCGCTGACCTACCCCTCACCTCCCGGTCCCGGCAGATGAGGGGTAGGTCAGCGGTTGGAGTGCACATTAGGCACACTACATAAGGAAGTCCCTTGTGTGATTCCTGCCGGGTATTGATGATACAATTGAGCAACCCTAGTTGGGTTGGTCAAGAGCTAACAGGTACTATATCTTATTAGCATTGTTATCATCCGGATCATAAAATGGTTGGCCAATTTCATCACTTGTGTAGGGTGTCCATTCAGGGGAAGAATATCTCCTGCAGGGTACTCAAGCTCTTTTTGATCTCCTGAGTACTGCCTATTTGTCCTTACTGACACTCAATTCACTAGATTTAGTATCTTCTGTTACAGTTAGTGGTATGCGTTCAAAAGACACACTTGGTCTTCCCCCTCATGTCTCTTTGGCCATTCGTCTTGACCTCGACCTCCACTGGTCACACCACTTGGCCCTTCAGGGTCGGTTTCCATCTGCGGCAACAGCCATGTGTCTTCATTTGTTCCAGCTTTGACCACCGTTGAGTCAAAGCTCGCCTCAGCCCCTTTCATGGACCCCCTCGGAGCCCCAGCTCACTAACAGATCTTGAGGCTCTGGTTCAATCACTTTGCCTCCTCCGGTACTTCCAAGGATCCAGCAGGTTCTGATTCCACTTCCAGTATTGTCACAGTCCCTTCATCAACGGTATGTGATGCATGAACCGAGTTGCGTACCCCCCACACTTTTCAGCTGTGTTGGTAACTAAGATGACTTGGAAAGGCCTTTCCAGTGAGCTCTAGACAGATTTTTCAACCATGTTTCTTCACGAATACCCAGTCTCCAGGACTGAGTTCATGGCACTGTTTCTGGTGCGGAAGAGTGATAGCGACTCCAACCTGGTAAGACACAGAACGCACCACATCAGCCTTTTATTTGCAGTTGTCAAAAATCATATCATCTGTGATATTTACAAGTGCATTGAAAAGTACGGCAGACAGTCTCAAAGCTCAACCCATGATAATTGTATGAGATGAGAGCCCTGTTCTGTGATCAGGCCACTTTAAAGATGTAGACGAACACACTTTCACTAGTCGGAACTTCAATGTTCCATTGAGCTGTTCTACGAAGCCAGAGGCTCAGGTCGGTGACTAAAGTGCAATCCCTGTTCCACCTGTAACGTGGCACATAAAATTTTCAGGATATCATTATTGAAGTGGGTCCCTGGGTCTGATTCCAGAGAAGTGTGGAACCTAAAGCAGGGTATTAATTACCTCAACAACAGCTTTTCTACTGTACTGTCATTATTCCTCACTGGATATGCCTCAACCCATCAAGAGAAAATACACATAATAACCAGACCATATCTTAGCCTCTTACACACAGATCTCCCTGTATGACTCATCGTCATGGGGGTCCTTACCACTACTTTCACCTGCTGACACACAACACATCAGTGGCATAAATTCTCAGACATTAACCTAAACTGTGGATTGAACCAATTCTGTTGAAACAACCTCTCCCTATGTGTGCGGGACCATGAAAATGTTTAGCCATTGGGGCCAACAGACTATCGGGCAACACGGGTCTTCCATATGTCTACATACAAATCTCATTCTCATTCTTAGCACAGCCTGCTGAAACTTCCTCCCCTCTCAGTCACCGTCATTATGGTTGATCAGAGCCATAGCCCTCTGAAGAATCAAAAACTAAAAATTGTTGAAAAGCACCTAGGTTGGAAAAAGGATTCAAGATGCCTCGTGGCCCTTGATTTAGGTTAAATCTAGGATTTTGTACGTTCTGTTGTGGCATCGGGGCTTGTGCAACCTGCATCATTGGGACTTGAGACGTATTAGGAGTTTGCATTCTCTGCATTTGACTATTTGGCATTTGCATTGGTTTAACATTCTGCAATTGTGGCTGATTTGTAATTGGGACCTGGTTATCATTTAACTCTTTATTGGGATTCATGCGGCATTCCACCTTCCAATGCCCCAACTTATTGCAATAGTGACATGGATTGGATTTCTTCAATGCTGCAATATCCCTGTATTAGGGTCAACACGACTACCACAACCTCTATCTTGTGAACCACCACTTCCTCCATACCCAGGCTGTCCTCCAGATGGATACCCTACTCCTTGCTTTCCACCAACATTTCCCATGTAATGTCCTTTCTGAAATCCCTTCTGAGCCAATTTAGTCTGCGCCAAAATGAATTTCTCCTTAAGCTGCTCCTGCTTTATTTCCTACTCATCACTGCTTTACTTCACATACCAAAGAATCTCATCTAACCGTTTGTTCTGCCAACATATTACATTCTGCTAAATGTGCATGCTAATCTCTGGCCATATCCCAAGGACAAATTGGGGCACAAAAACTGCTCATATTTCCCCTGTCAGGATTATCAACTCCACTGTGCTGTTTAAATACCTGTAACAGTCTCTCACAGTATCCATGCACTGACTCCATAGCCTCCTGAGTCGTATGAGTTATTTTCAACCAATCAATCTCTTTTTGCTGAACCTTGGACTTCAATAAGTTTAGCACTTGATTATATTTTGTCATCTCATCAGGCTAGGGAGCATTTGTGACAGCCACCCTAGGTGGCTCTGCAGTTGACCACTGAATTGACACTCTCTATTCGGCTCACAAGTCACTAGGAATCACTGTTTGAAACAGCTTGTTCAATTCATCACACAAAACTTTTGGAATTTGTACAAACCGATCAATTTGTGTGTAACACTGATAAGGATTTTCTCTCAATTTGTGGAGTTGATTTGTAAAGTGGCAAGATCACCTCAACTCCGAGGCACATGTACATATGCCCCTCGGTGTACGTCCATAGGGGAAAATTTTGAGTCAGAGTTTTATCTAGGGGTGCCAGTGGTGGCTTCTATCTCACCCCCAATGCAACCACAATTTTCTTTTTCTTTTTCTCCTGCTTCTTTTCCCATCTACTCTTCCACTTATCTAAATCACTCCATTATTTTATACTGCTGACCAACTCTTTCACCTGTAATTTCATTCCTAAAGCCCCCATATTCAGAATAGCCTCCTCATCTAATTGTGCACAGAAACTCTTCAAAGATGTAATTCTATTGATATTTATGGCATACAAGTCCGCTAACTCAGCTAACTTGTCATATGCTTAAGCTAAATGACAAGTTATGTCCTTACTCACATATATGAGTTAATTTTCCTGATATTTATCTAAATGGGAAAGTCAATATGCCCTGAGATTAACTCATCTAGTTCTATTAATAATCTGAGAACATCCAAAGGTCTCTCACCTGGTGGCAACTGAAGTTCATCACTTGCTACCACAGTCTCACCACTATCAAGGGATACGTTGACGAAACAGATTCATTCATTATCCTCAGACGAATTTGACTCATTCTGTGTGGTCAGGGTTGTGAACACTAACCTCCTCCAGATCTATTTCTCTGACCAATTTGAGCTGGACTCCACACAGTTAACTGAGAACTCTGAGAGGTAGGAACAATCTCAGAAGTGGGATAACCTCCTACCTCCTCCAACGTAGTGGCTATTTGAGCATTGACTTTCGATGTAGTCGTCGTCGGGACAACAATAGGCTGTGCGGGCAATATGGGTGGTGGCAACCCAAAGACAGGTATAGCAGACCCAAAGACACCTGGAGTATGTCTTGTGGCAGCAGACAGTTCGGCCACAGTGCCTACTTGGAGGGTTGGAGAGGGTCCTCCAACTTGTACCATATTGGGATCAACAGGGGCTGCAGCAATAGTATTGCTAGTATCAGCACTGCCACAATAACAAGATGGCGGAGCATTATAAGGCAGAGGACAGGACAACAGCACATCATCTTGAAAATCACAACTGGAGGCATTATCTGTCCCAGATTTGTCTGGTTTCTCCGCATCTTTCTCTCCCTGGACTTTTTGTTTCTTAGATTCTCATTTGTTAATACAGGGTACATTCTAACTCCCTCAACTGTCTCTCTTCTCCACTTCGGCTGTTCTGCATCCCACTTAGAGTCCATAGAGCTCTGAACAGTTTTCTTAGCTCTGTTTTGATATTTTTACTTGTCTGTGGCATGGGCAGCTCACTCCCAAGCATTCAAAGCCTCGTATTGGGCAGGTCTACGCGGAGTCTTCATCATGCAGCACACACCTTAAATGTTCGATTATTCTCAACTTAAACATCCTGAATAGGGGAACTGTAGTGACCCCTCTTTCTCAGGGATCTTATGCCATTGGTTTATCAAAAATACACTTATGAAGTCCCACATTTAAGGTCATATAATGACCTGGTGAATCTTCTAGTGGAGCTTCCTCGCCCTCATATATGTGAACTCTGACATCACCCCTCATTATTTCTTCCCAATACCTCTGAAACATTTCATTTTGCCACAAATTTCCAACAATTGAGGAACAAGAAATGTATTCAAAGAAACCAACACTTTAGTACCCAATCACAATTGACTGTCTTGTAGCACCAGTATTCAATCTCTGCGTGACTTTCCCTATCCTGACCTATCTTGGAACGATACTTGAGGAAGTAACAACTAATACCAGTGTAGGACTTACACTAACCAACCAATCTCAGCACGGCACACTGTGATGCAACTCTTGCTCCTTGCAGTGGTTCACCCTCCTTTACAGAGTCTCTGTACACACATTCTCCTTCTAAAGCATTAAAGAAAGCACTTTTAGTACAAGGTCCTTGTCTGCTCCACTAAAGAAATTCAAAGTAACAATCATAGAAGGGGACAAAGGATTTAATGCCTTCCAGCGTTAACACACATGCACAGATGAAATCTCAGGCAGCAGGAAATCACCTTTACTAATACTGTTTCTCCTTTGCACAACAGAATCGACCGGCATCAATCACTGTTAGTACTCTAACAGCAAATTGACAGTTCCGTATCTATTGTGCAGTCGATGGTACCTCACGAACTGACACTACAAACCTCTAGCTGACAAGTTAACAATGATATACTCTTATCTATCCCAGGATCTTAGACTCCGACAACTCCGATAATAACTTCAAGTGCTCAACAATACGCGCATGTGCATCTATAGAATAAGTCAAGAAAGCATTATCACACTGCAAAACACAGATCCGTGACATAACAGTGCAACCTTGGCGTACACGAGCTGAACGAGCAACCCTATTAATATTCACTCCTCAGCTACCGCAAAATCCTTCAAACCCATTGAAACAGAATTGATCTTCAAAACAGGGCCATAAACTTAAAGGGCATGGACTGGGCTTTGGCCCTCCAAATTTCTTCCAAGTTGTTCTAGCTCCCTGCACTTTAATGACAAACCATCCTCTGATACCAATTAATGGAGTGGGGATATTTGAACTTCAGTCTCTTGGTAAAATCGTCGAAGAGTATCCTCCACTGGTACACCAAATAGATCAGCACCCACTATTTATTATTTTTACCAAATATTGTTGCTTTCTAACAGAGCAAAGTTAACCAATTGTAACTTAGAGTTTTGTTGCAATTTCCATCCACGCTTTCACAAATTAATTTAAAGTCGTTCAGGCTTGTGTGTTGAAAAATTCTTTATTGAAACTATACGAGATATTCACACCAACGTAGCCAAAGTGTTTTTCGTACCTTCTCCTGAGACTTCTTCAGGGCTACAAAACAACGATAACATATACACTTTATTTAAAACCATATTTACACAACAAGCTTAAAACACAGAGAATAATGCTCTAGGATATTGTTAAAACACAGGGTGCACTTGTCTATACATATTGCACAAATGTGCAGACCATAACCCGGAGACACATTTGTATATACATTTTCCCAATGACATAACCATAAATTAATTATTCTTTCAATTTCCTCTTTATGGTTTTGAAGAAATGAAAATATTCTTGTGGCACTCTGTAGTTGCTCAAACTTACTCCGATTGAGCTGAATTTGTTCTTGGGTAGGGTGCAGGTGGGTATCACCCTCTGATCTGGGGCGTAAGTCTTGAAAAAAGCAATTGCGTTGTTTGACCATAAACAATGTCCCCACAGTGCACTCCGTAGGGTGAAGACCCTTGTTTGATTTTGTCAAAGTAATAAAATTCAAATAGATTATAGACAATTATTTCCTTGATTTTATTTCGTTGAGAACATAGTGTTACATCACACTCATGTGTTTTTTATCAATAGACAGTACAAATCTTCTTCATGAATCATTCTGTATGGTTACAATTGTAAGTCGATTTATATAAATTACCAATGCATTTCGGGACGATGCACTTCATCAGGGGAATCATTCTTCAAGTCTGCCGCTCACGCCATAGCCAACAGCCAGTTTTAGGTCTGCCCGAAATGCATTGGGAATTTATATAAATCGACTTACAATTGTAACCATACAGAATGATTCATTAGGAAGATTTGTACTCTTTATGGTTTTCCCATTGTACTTTGAATTTTTACATGATAATGTTCACTGCATCAGCGATAACAAGTCTTCCTAATAAAGCAAAGATTGAGCACCATGCTATTAACATTCATTAAACAAATAGAGTTAAAAACATTTTTGCCGCATCATCCTAATATGATGTCTTGCAAGACTAATTTATAGTCACAGTTCCATAACTAAATTTTCTTAGGCTTTACATTTGCGTCTTATGGTGGTTGAAAACAGGGAAGAAAAACTAATCATATTAATCATGCCTCTATGCTAGACTAACGGGGTCCAAACTCGACCATGTGTTTGCACGTATATAACTCCTAGACTTTTTGGTTTAACTGTTGTCTTGGCTCAGGGATATACAATGACTAATAATGGTGCATGAGCTAACCAACTGTCATTAATAAATACATATAACTGGACTCCATCAATTGTGCATATGTGTAGCTGACCTCCTTGATCCAATTGTGTTTAAATGTCTGAACACGTCTTTAAAGGCACATTGTTTAATTTTTACCGTACAGGAGTGCATATTAACATTACCCTCTTTTGCACTCAGTTTAACTACCTTAGGAATATTACTCTCAGTACTAGATATGTAGATTTGTCACTAGAGTCAAATCTTGTTGATGCTGTCGATACACTAATTGTTATATGATTGCCTTTAAACATTCAGGGTTTTAGAAATTGAATGTAGTGTTGTGAAGTCTTATATATTGACTTTTTTCTATGGTTATATTAGGTTCATTTGCCGATATGGCCTAAGACTATCAATTTGCAAACTTTGACCATTTCTGTTTTAGAATAAATGAAGACTTCCAATTTTTTTAATTAAGGTATGTGTGTGCAAACCAGTAATACATAAACTCATTTAATGAAATGTATTTACATGAAAATAGAACTGTGATACGACATTCATTATATTTCATTTTTTGGGCTTTTTGGACTATTTAATATATAAAGTTTACTGTGAAATATCTTTGGGAGAGGACAAAGGTAAAAATGTTCTGGAAATAAGTAAATGTTATGGATCATCTTAAGGCTTCTACTATAGCCTTATAGCCCGCCGTAGAGGGCTATACCGGCTATTAAAGGCCGCTCCAGCGTTAAAGGCCCGAGCCGAAGGCAAGGGCCTTTAACATGGGAGCGAGACTTTAATAGCCAGTATAGCCCAGCTATGAAGGGCTATAAGGCTATTAGAACATTCTGCCACTAGAGGGCAGAATGTTCTAACAAATAAAACAAAGGCCTCTCGGAGCCTGAGGGGGTTTAAATCCCCTCGTGCTCCGAGAGGCCTTTGTTCACAGCAATAGCTGTGAACAAAAGCAACATTGGAACGCTGCTCTGCAGACCTTTACCGCCCGTAGAAGCTCGGAGCACTCCATTGTATTCAATGGAGTGCTCCACATTCCAATGTTCTAATTAACATTAGTGATGCTAGAGTGATAAGAAGTAACCTTAGAAACAAAAGATACAGCCCCCTTTACCTTGGAAAAGAAACAGTGACCAAGGATTCCGTTCAATGGATGATTCTTAGTCTAGCATTGAGGTATGATTAATATGATTTGTTTTTCTTCCCTGTTTTCAACCACTATAAGACGCAAATGTAAAGCCTAAGAAAATGTAGTTATGGAACTGTGACTATAAATTAGTCTTGCAAGACATCATACTAGGATGATGCAGCAACAATGTTTTTAACTCTATTTGTTTAATGAATGTTAATAGCATGGTGCTCAATCTTTGCTTTATTAGGAGGACTTGTTATCGCTGATGCAGTGAACATTATCATGTAAAAATTCAAAGTACAATGGGAAAACCATAAAGAGGAAATTGAAAGAATAACTAATTTATGGGTATGTCATTTGGAAAATGTATATACAAATGTGTCTCCGGGTTATGGTCTGCACATTTGTGCAATATGCATAGATAAGTACACCCTGTGTTTTAACAAAATCCCAGAGAAATATGCTCTGTGTTTTAAGCTTGTTGTGTAAATATGGTTTTAAATAAAGTTTATATGTTATCGTTGTTTTGCAGCCCTGAAGAAGTCTGGGGAGAAGGGATGAAATGCGTTGGCTACGTTGGTATGAATATCTCGCATAGTTTCAATAAAGAATTTTTCAACACATAACAAGCCTGAATGACTTTAAATGAATTTGTGAAAGAGTGGATGGAAATTGCTACAAAACTCTAAGTTGCAATTGATTAACTTTGCTCTGATTAGAAAGCAACAATATTTGGCAAAACAATGAATAGTGGGTGCTACTCTATTTGGTGTACAAGTTTGTGGATGTTATCCCCTTATGGGGACTCAGGAGGCTGTTTTCCCTTGATCTGAGCACCACTCATCAGTAACATACCCCACAATTTGATAAATGCGGTTTTTTAGAGTCTATGCCTCTTTTTGTAAATCGTTTGTTATCTTCCACTGGTCTTAAGGACCTCTGATTGTCGTCTTGAAACGTTGAGAGGGAGCTATCATTGGAAATACATTTCAAAGACAGTGAAACCAAAGAATTTACAATGATGACAGAGAGGATGGTATTTTAACCATTATGGTTTATTTTTCAGATTACTAATCAATTATTAATCCACAAATTTGGAAACGGTTAAGAAAGTATATCAACGCAGCCATAATATTCAGGTGTTCAAGTGTTCTGAATTTAAGTATTATGAAGAGCAGAATAGTTACAAACAATATGTAAAGAATACAAAATATCCAAATAATGTGTTCCATAAACAATCCCACTTTGTCTAAGAAAAGAATAAAAAGGACAGGGTTCCTAAAGAGGAAGGGAAGGTGTCAGCATCTTGTAGACCTCAGTAGAACTTCGAAAGGAAACGAAAACATGTCTAGCGTAAAGCTTTTCACTCAGGGAAAAAGAGGTCTGCTCTCATGAAAGTCAGGGAAAAGTCTGCCTGAAACTAACTAGGGAACACTACTTAAAAGCACAATTGAAGGTTCCAGAGCATCCATATCTCACTCTCACAGTCCAAGACCAATCCCTTAGCAGCATTTGCCGGGAACCGGTAGACTCCCCAAATTCTTTCTCTCACACAATTAGGTACACATCTGCTCATCCTTGAGAGCTGCATCTTCCTAGCACTTCAGGTACAGGAGACTCCGTTCACCGTCATCTCTTCACATCTGCTGCCAGTTTGCTCCTCCCAAGCCTCACTTTCAGCCTAATACATAACAATACATCCTTTCTCTAGCTAACGAGGAACCCGATAACACACCTGCAAAGGAAAAGAAATCAGCACACTGGCAAACTGTAATATATTAGAATACTCAGTTAAGGCCCAGAGTCAGGCTAAGTTTACTCAGATCACAATAGAGGCACATTACAAAATTACAATAGTATTTGTTCTGTTCTCATCAAACAATTATTGTACATTCAGTAAACATGATTATATTGATTATTGTTCAACTAAATATAGCTTCTAAATAGGCTAATAAATTGTGACCTAATGCAGTTATTATTAGAATAGAATGCAAATTAATGAACACTAAGCACATATTGGATCTACAAATCACATGTAAATGCATATAAATGATTTATAGAAGGTGGAGCCTAAAATTAAGCTGCTCTGCTGGGAAAGCAGAAAAGAGGCAAGAGTCCATGTTATAAGTAAATCGCCTGCGCAGGACTACCAATGTGTACACACACTTATATACTAACATCCAGACAGTTCCACTTCTGTACATTCTGCAACAAATATACGCCCAAACATGCACAGTCACACACAGATCAACAGACACCCATAAACACACTCTCTCATCCTTTTCACCTTCTTGGTTTTGTATGGGTGTTAGAAATTGGGTTTCTGGTTGGCAGAGTTATGCACTCAGTCCAAGCTGGAACCACAATCCTAGTCAGGGTAAATGTAGTACACTCTAAAAGTTTACCTGTGCTCAGCCTCTGGTAGCTTGGCACTGAGCAGTCAGGCTAAACTAAAGAGGCAATGTGTAAAATATTTGTGCACACACAAACACACACAGTAACACAGTGAAAGCACCACAAAAGTACTCCATACTAATAAAAAAAACAATATTTATCTGTGTAAAATAGGACCAAAAAGACAAAAATCCAACATACACAAGTCAAGATATGAATATTGCAAGATTAAATCAAAATGCAGTGCTTAGAAATCAATAGCTCCAACTGGAGCTATCTAGTTGCGCTTGACCGGGGCAAATCGAAAGTTTCAGTTTGACTGCGATGGAGCGCAGGCCCGATACAGGAGTCACGCAGACCCACTGACAGTACCTTGGATGGGTAAAAGCTTGGGAAGGTGTGTTGAAAAACTGATGGGATGCGTCACTGTAAAAGGCGATGCGTCGGTTCCAAAGTCGGGCAATGTCATTGATGCATCAATGTCAAGAGAAACGTGTGTCAGGCTGAGGAGTCAATGTCAAACCGCTGGGCTGTAGGCGATCTGTTTGTGCAAAGCCTCACAGAGCCGGGGATGCATCAAAGTCGGGGACGGTGCATTGCAGACGTTGGCAATGCGGTGTCCGAGACTCATGCAGCATTGGTAATTCGGAGGTGCTGCGTCAGCAAAGTCGGGGCTGCATTGTAAGTCAAGGTTGTTGCGACGCACAGTCGGCAAGCGGTGTCCCCGGCTTCAGTGCATGCAGCTGCGACGCGTTGATATCACAGAGAAATATGCTGGTTCCAAACGATGCTTTGGTGTCGATGAATTGGTTTCTTGGGCTGCAACACCAAACACTCACTTCCAAGGGCCCTGGACTGGATTTGGCACCATTTGGCAGAGCAGGACTCACAGCAGAGAGCCCAAGTGCTGGGAGCAAGGTGCAGATGATGTCTTTGATATCCCTGAGACTTCAGAAACAGGAGGCAAGCCCAAAAAGCCCTTGGAGAATCTTTAGAGATGCAGGACATAGAGAGTTAAGTCCAGTCCTCTGACTCCCAGGCAACAAGCAGCAGGCAGCAGGCCAACACAGCAAAGCAAGCAGCAAAGTGGCAGTCCTCCCTGGCAGTAGAATGTTCTCAGTTCCAGAAGTGTTCTGAGTATGTGGTGTCAGAGGTCCAGTACTTATACCCATGTTATCCTTTGAAGTAGGGAGACTTCAATAAAAGGTCTTTGTAGTGCACAAGACCCTGCCCTTCCTTGCCCTGGCTCCAGACACACTACAGGGGGGTATGCAACTCTTTGTGTGGGGTACCTGGACCGACCACTCCATCGTACACTTCACCATCACCGACTCCCAGCACACCACCACTAGGCAGCAGATCTCCTCCCACCACAGCTTGAGCCAGGTCACCGAAATTCAGTGGTCACAGACCCTCTCCGCCTCTCAACCTGATGCCTCAACAGACCTCAACCTTGCCATCCAGAACTTCACTGCCTGCATCTCCGACTGCGCCGACAGAGTCGCCTCGCTGAAACCTAAAAAAATCAACAAGTACCCCAAACATACCAGCTGGTACACCCCAGAACTCAAGACCACCAAGCGCAACTGCCACCAACTGGAGAAACGATGGTGCGCTACCAAGAACCCCACTGACAGAGCAGCTCACAAAGCAGCCCTCAGCAACTACCACCATCACATCATAGAATCCAAGAAAGCAGCCATCACCACCCGCATTGACTCTGCTGCCAACCACACAAAGGAACTCTTCAAAATAGTCAAAGAATTCTCCAAACCAACAGCCATAGAGATCACCATCCACCCCTCTTAAGAACTCTGCGACATCCTTTCAGTCTACTTCCACAGAAAGATCATTAACATTTACAACAATTTCAACATCCATCCCTCCACCATCAACCCGGACAACCTCAACCAACCAGCAAACACCAGACAAATCATCACCACCTGGTCACTAGTCACTGCCTGACCACCTCAGTCATCATCCACTCCAGGGCACCAACAGGCCCCTGCCCCCACCACCTCTACCGCTTCGCAATGAACCTAATCAGCACACAACTCACCAGCATCTTTAATATCTCCATCTCCACAGCAACCTTCCTGGACAGATGGAAACACAGAGACATCAGACCCCTCCTAAAGAAAGCCTCCACTAACCCCAACGATCTTAAAAATTATTGTTCAATCTCCCTGCTCCACTACCTGGCCAAAGTTCTCAAGAAAGCCATCAACCAGCAGCTCACCGAATTCCTGGAACAAAACCACCTACTGGACACCTCTCAATCAGGATTCCGTGCCAACCGCAGCACTGAGAAAGCGCTGATTGCCACCACAAATGACATCAGAACACTTCTCAACCATGGAGAAACGGTGGCCCTGATCCTCCTCAACATCTCTGCTGCATTCGACACAGTCTCCCACAACACCCTCATCAACAGTCTCTACAACATAGGCATATAGCAAGACGTCCTCAAGTGGATCACCTCTTTCCTTACAGGATGCACACAGAGCATCCGACTGCATCCCTTCAACCCAGCACCCAAAGACATCATATGCGGTGTACCAAAAGGATCATCCCTCAGCCCCACCCTGTTCAACATCTACATGACCCCCCTTGCAAACTTCGTCAGATCCCACGGGCTCAACATAATCTTCTATGCAGACAACACTCAACTGATCCTCTCACTCACCTAGGACCCGGCCAATGCCAAAAACCACCTTCTGCCAAGCCATGACCAATGTAGCCAAATGGATGAAAGACAGCTGCCTCCAACTCAACTCTGACAAAATGAAGAACTGATCTTCGGAAAGAACACCTCCGCATGGGACCACAGCTGGTGGCCTGCAGAACTCAGACCCCCACCCTCACCGACTGACCACGTACGCAACCTCGGCATCATCCTCGACAGCCAACTGACCATGAAACGACAAGTTAACGCAGTCATCTCCTCTTGCTTCGAAACACTTCTCATGCTCTGCAGAATCTTCAGATGGATCCCAACCAACACTGGAAAGACTGTCACTCAGGCTCTCGGCACCAGCCACCTCACCTACTGCAACACCCTCTACACCAGCATCTCCATCCAGCTCCTCAGCAGACTCCAGACCATACAGAACGCTACTGCCAGACTCAACCTGGACCACCCCAAATGAACCCACATCACCCCCCACCTCAGAGACCTCCACTGGCTCCCCATCCAGAAAACATACCAGTTCAAGATCCTCACGCATGCCTACAAAGTCCTGCATGACCTAGGACCTGCCTATCTCAACCATCAACTGAACTTCCACCAATCCGCTAGACACCTACGCTCCTCTTCACTCGCCCTTGCACACATTCACCGCATCCACCACACCTGCAGTGGCGGTCGCTCCTTCTCTTACATCACAGCCAAGACCTGGAATGACCTCCCCCTCCAGCTTCGTAAGGCCCCCCCGCTGGCAGACTTCAGAAAGAGACTCAAGACCTGGCTCTTAAACAGAGACACAGTGCCCAGATACCCCTAGGGGTAACAGAATGCGCTTTACAAATGCTGATTGATTCATTGCCAGGCACTGCCCTATTCAGGTGCAAGTGTCAGCTCTTCCCTCTCCCTCTAGCTCAGGAAGACCCATCAGCCTGGTGATGGGCCATCAGCTCCCTTTATGTGTGACTGTCTAGAGGGAATGCACAAAACCCAGCTGTCACCCAACCCAGACGTGTATCCCAGAGACATGCAGAGGCACAGAATGGTTAAAGTAAGTAAATGTCAACTTTCTAAAAGTGGCATTATTAGGCTTACAATTTAAAAACAAACTTCACTAAAAGATGTTTTTTTAAATTGAGAGTCCACAAACACCAAATGTATTCTTCCTATCTTTTCTCAATTAGAAGTTACACTATGAATGGGTGGAGTGTCAGATAAGCAACACCAAGGTTGGGGAAAGCAACACGAGGGCAGGGGAGGCATTCCAGCGAGCACACTATGGAGGGGCTGCGACTCGAGAAGCACTCGGCAACAGAGAGCTACATAACACGGAGGAGAAAGTTAAAAAACACATGCACTCTCATTGAGTGCTTCACAGAATAAAAGAAGTAGTGCTTAAAAAAGCACAAAGTGGAAGTAGCTATGCTAGCTTTTCAAGGCAAAAGTAAAGAGGAAAGGCTCTATGGGTGGTACAAATATAAGTTTGGACGTGAATAAGAAGCAGGCAAAAGAGAGGGACAAGCAAAGCCAATCAGTGGACGGGCTACCAGCTCATTCTATATTGTTGGCAAGCCACAATACACCTCGCAACAGACAGCGCATGCACTCTCTAGAGGCTCGACCTAAAAATGGAAAACAAACTACAAAAACGTTTGGGAAAAGATTGCTACTTTTTCCACAGACGCCTCTCTCAGAGGCATACTGTGCTGTGATGTACGTCTTGCATTTAAAAATAAAAGGTGGCCTTGAGTTAAGTGATTAATATATCTGCAACAAAACGAAAATATATTGAAAGGTTGAAACTGAACAAACAAACCTCATGAGCAAAATCGAGAAGGAAATGGTCAAATTTAGAGTCTTTAGTGAAAGAATCCAATGTAAAAAACAAAACATTAAGATCTGTTAATAAAAAAGATGCTATCATTCACACATTGCTGCAATGACAATTATAGCAATTATAGCAAGAAGGATGTAAATACATATAACACTTTCCATAGGCAGAAGTCTAGGACTGATCACAAAAGCAAATTCTTAGGAAGTATGACTTATTTATTATTTGGCAAGAGCGGATAGCGCATAGCCTTACCCTGGAGGAAAACGATCTCAGCCGGAATCAAAAACAAAGTCTGAACTGCCAACTCGAGCTGCAGAATAAAGAGAATATAGAGTGTTTCTTTTACGTGACATTTTGTTTGTCGATGTTTGTGTGCTCATTCCAAGAAAAAAAGTCCTGCTAGCCTAGCACATCTGGGTCCGTATTACACAATATGCCCAAGGGGCCGCGCTTGTGCGTCCCCTTCTGTAATACAGATTGCGCTCTCGCACATATTGCACCAGCGATATCATGAGAGGATGTTCCCTCATTTGCATGGGGGCATGGCCACATGCAAATGAGGGAATCACTTTGCCTCTGACCTGTATTACCGATGTGGGCGCACAGGCAAACATGCCTTTAAGAGGTGCATTGAAAGTGTGCAACAAAAAGGTGGCGCACTTTAAGTGGGCCTCCTAAAGACAGCCCTCTGGGGAAAAACAGGGGTCCCATGGACTCCCCAGACATCCTCTGCAGGTGGGTGCAGCCACGCACTGCACCCACCTGAAAGGGGATCTCTAATCCCCCTTAAAAGTGAAGGCGGGTTGCCGCCTGCACAGTGAAGCGGGGAGCAGCTTTTAAGCAGCTGCTCCGTATTGCACTTGAATGCTGCTGCCATGGCGCAGCACGTCTATTCTAATATGGCGCACTTTTCTTGTTTGTACCCGGCACTCCCTTTGAAAGGTGCGCTGTGCCACAAACAAGGAAAGTGCACTGTATCCCTAATACAGCCCCAGCAGTACACTTGCGTGAGAAAGTGAGGATAAATGTATTATTTTTCTTCTGGGTGACTATATCCCAGTAAGTGAAGTGCAATTGTTAGCATTACCAGTCTACTGTTAAATGCTATATAATATACATACATAAAGGGTCCTTGGATCAGTTAAATTGTCATTTTCATTTTTCTTACACCCACCTCAGTATACCATAAAAGGCAATGGGTCTATCCACTCCAGCCATCAGCTCCCCTCACTGTGAGTGATTTTGATTGTGCACAACGTACATCCACCACAAAAGTAGGTCCCTGCTGTCTCTTAGTGGTGGACCAATGTGTCTTTAAAAAAAAAAAAACATTATTTTTCATTTTTAAAACTTAGAGACATATTTAGAGTTTGGTGGGTGAGATACTCCCTCACAAAGGTTGAAAATGTCCCACCCACCGTATTGCAAGTGCATTATTGCTAAGGCTCCCAGTTTTCCATTTTAACTGATTTTTAATGATAAATACAGACAGAAAACTATCTATTTTCCTGTCTGTATTTTTTTCTATGAGGAAAAATACTGAAAATAGGTCTTATTTTAGACAATTGTCACTACTGTCAATCATAGGTGACTGGTCAGTAGCTGTGCAGATTGACAGGTAGGTAAGTTAAAAAAAAAAACAAGAAAACATCCTAATGAAGTTTACTTAACTGTATATGTACAGATTTTTGAGTTGGTCCACTATCTAAATGTTTTCAGATGCTGGCATTGTATGACACATTTCTAGAATTTATTGAATATTTTAAACAGGAGTATATTTTTATTAGTTAAATAAATGTGGAAATATACCCATTGTAGCTTAATGTTTACACTAAGCACTAAGTAAATACAGATAAATGCATATAAAATGAGCAAAAAATGAATATATGGATAAATACAGGCAGAAATATCAAAAAACATGAATACTACAAAACAAGGAGCCATAATTATAGCTTATTGCACTTGAAATATAGTGGAT
Source organism: Calotriton arnoldi (assembly GCA_963921515.1). Taxonomy (NCBI): domain Eukaryota; kingdom Metazoa; phylum Chordata; class Amphibia; order Caudata; family Salamandridae; genus Calotriton; species Calotriton arnoldi. The sequence continues at coordinate 2,102,388 of CAWUFW010001784.1, read as the reverse complement.
GGGAGTTTGATGGAGTAGCCCATTTATCAAATTCTAAATAGGGCACATTATTTTTTATTTATTTTTGTGATTAATCAGCAGCTTCCAATATATTTCAACCTGGCCACAGTGCTCTACATCCCACATTGGCTTTGCTTTGGCAGTCATCTTTTTTCTCATGTGTTTGTATTCTTAGTTCAAAAGTAATTTTATTGAAGAAACAAAGAATAAATATACAAAGTATGATGGACAATAAGTAAACACAAAAATAAGAATTGAAGAATAAAGAAAGCTCAATTAATACAAAATATCATGCAAACATGGCTGTGATGGAGTGGCAAAACATCAAGATAACAGTATAATCAATAAGATAATGCATTTCATACAAATTATGTAAAAGATCAAATTAACAAAAATATAATAGTATATTAAAATATTTTATTAAGATGAGGAATGTCACGGAGGTCGAGCAACTTCTTGTTGAATAGGAGTTAGGGAGGAAGAGCGTTTAGTGCTAGCATCAATGAACATTGTAACAGGTGACCATAAATTCAAACGTTTTATAGCTAAATGGATAGGATGAACAAGATGGCTGAGATTTTCCTTTCAACATGTCAGCCATTTGGGTACAATAAAGAACGAGAAGGAATGAAAAAACTGTAAAAGATCGGCCACAATCATGTATATGGCCTGATGGAGATGTTTAACCTCTTACCTGTTGAGGCTTTTCCACATCCAATGCGGACCCCTTTTTTGATATCTGGAGGTATTTTGCTCTTACACCTCCATAACCTTTTTCCACATAACATATCCACACCAAATGTGCATCCTTTTTTCGCCAACATTATGGGGAGTCTAAGCATAACCAGTGTTTGTGAAGTTCCCTGAAGTGAACCAATAGATTAGCCAAAATACAGCAACATTTTGGGGTTTCGGGAAAAATGGAAAAAAGTGCTGCACAAGAAAGTGTCTGTTGTTGTTTCTCCTAAAAATGACATAGATGAAATGTTTGCTGTGCTAAAATCACCATCTTCCCAGCTTTCAGGAATCACCAGACCTAAATCAAAAAACAAATTTTTACTACAGTTTTGGCTGTTTTCTAAGAAGTAGCCCAGTTTCCTAATTTTTGGGCTTTCAGCATACTACGTTCCAGTTTGTGTTGGAAACAAGTGAGAAACCCATGGATGAACAGGAACGCTATACACTTCTGAAAAGTAGACAACATTCTGAATTCAGTAACGGGTCATTTGTGTAGATTCTCTAAGGTTTTCCCAAAGAAACTAACTGTTGAAATAAAAGATATTGAAAATGAGTGGGAGAAAACAGCCATTTGTGACAACATTTTCTTCTGTAACTTCTTCTCACAATGGCAGATTTACAAAAGCAATATACTGTTATGTCCGCTAGACCTTTCTGGGTGTGGGGATATATAGGATTTATAGGTTCTCCAAGAATCTGAGGTACCCAGGGCTAACAACTCAGCTGCACGTCCCATTGGTTTTTTATTGTGCAACGAGCATGGAGAAATTCAGATGGTAAAGTATAATAAGTGAAAAATGGGAATGAAGGAAACCTCTGCATTTTTTTAATGTACATCAGATGCTGAGTTTGGGAGCAATGGTTATTTGTACAGCTCTGAATTTGTGAGTACCCATACTAACGTGATTCAGAGGCCAGTTTGCAAAATGTCTTCTTTTTGCAAACTGGCTCACTCTAGGAAGCAAGAAATGCAGAGAAATCCAATTGGTAATAACAATTGTTCTACTATTCTGCATTTCCACATTTCTCCCAATAAATATGGTACCCGACTTGTGTGGTTGGAACCAGCGCCTGCGACACAAAACATCCCAAGATACAACCTGGAGACAACATTTTTCACCCAGCAGAATCTATGCTTTTTTACAATGTTGGAAGCTGGAGATTTTGGGCCATAGCTCAACTGCCACCCAGGAAAACTTACTACTCTGAAAGCTAGACACGCGATGGTATTCACAGTGGTGTGACTTTGTGGTTCTAATGAGGCATTCTTATCCAGAAGCCATTGCAAACCTCAAAGTTTGGGGAAAACACACATTTTCCCCTCATTTCTGTGAAGGAAAGGTCTGGAATCTGTGGGTAGCAACACATTTCCTACCACCCAGCGTTCCCCAAAGTATCCTGATATAAGTGGCACCTCTCTTCTGTGGGTGGGCTTAACGCCCTCAACAGGAAAGGGCCCGAAATGCAACATGGCCATATCAAATTTTTCCACTCAAAACTGACCCTTTTTTTAAAATTGGCTAACTGTGGATTTTGGGCCCTAACTCAGCAGGCACCAAGGAAAATCTACCAAACCTGCATATTTCTGAAAAACAGATACCAGGGGGAGTCCAGGCTCAGATGACTTGCATGGCTTTCATCAGTTTTATTTTACCCAGAAGTCCTTGCAAATCTCAAACTTGGTACCTGACTTGTGGGTGGACCCACCGCCTGTGACAGAAAAGGGCCCAAAATGCAATATGGACACATATGATTTTTCCATTGAAGATAGATCCTTTTTTTGCAATTTGGGTAGCTGTGAATTTTCGGCCCTAACTCAGCCGGCACCTAGAGAACCCTACCAAGCCTGCACATTTCTAAAAACTAGACTCCTTAGGGAGTCCAAGGTGGCATGACTTGCCTGTTTACCACCAGGTGTTTTTAACCAGAAGCCCTTGCAATCTCATACTTTGTCTACAAACACACATTTTCCATATATTTCTGTGATAGAAAGTTCTGAAACTTGTGAGGAGCCACAGATTTCCTACCACCCAGCATTTCCCTAAGTCTCCCAATAAGAAACGGTACCTCACTTGTGTGGGTGTGCCTAGAGCCCGCCTCAAGAAAGGACCCAAAACACAACACGGACATATCATATGTTTCTACTGTGGATTTTGGGCCCTAGCTCAGCCAGCACCCACGGAAACCTACCAAACCCATGCATTTCTGTAAACTAGTCACCCGGGGAATCCAGGGTAGCATGACTTGCATGGCACCTACCAGGTTTTTGTTCCCCTGAAAGCTGACATTTTTTTACAATTTGTGTAGCTGTAGGTTTTGACCCCAAGCTCAGCTGGCAACTAGGGAGCCCTGGAAATCTGAACATTTATGAAAACTAGACATCAGGGGAGTCCAGGGTGATGTGATTTGCTTGGCTCTCATTGTTTTTTTCAGCTAGAAGTCCTTGCAAATCCCAAACTTTGCCTAAAAACACACATTTCCTCACATTTCTATTACCGAAAGTTCTGGGATCTGTGGTGAACCACACATTTCTTACCACCCAGCATTCCCCCAAGACTCCTCATAAAAATGGTACCTCACTTTTGAGGGTGGACCTGGTGCTTGTGACATGAAATGACCCAAAACGCAAGATGGACACATCAAATTTCTCAACTGAAAACCAACTCTTTTTTTTCCAAAGCTGTGGATCTTGGGCCCTAACTCAGCCATCACCTAGGGAAACCTACTAAACCTACCCATTTCTGAAAAACAGACACCTGGGGGAGTCCAGGGTGGCATAAGTAGTGTGGCTCACACAAGGTATTTTTAGCCAGAAGCCCTTGCTAACTTCGAACTCTGTCTGCAGGTTTTGGGCCCCAGTTCAGCCAGCACTTAGGAAAGTCTACTAAACCTGCACATTTCCGAAGACTAGACACCCAGGGGAGTACCAGGAGCTGAGACTTCCATGGCTCCCACCAGGTGTTTTTTCCCAGAAGCCCTAGCACACCTTAAACTTTGTCTAAAAACACACATTTTCCTTACAATTCTGTGCAGGAACGTTTTGGAACCTAGGGCAAGCTGCACATTTCCTACCACTTAGCATTCCCCCAAGTCTCCCGATACAAATGGTACTTCACTTGTGTGGGTGGCCCTAGCACCCACAAGAGGAGAGGGAAGAAATTGCAGCATGGACTCATCACATTTTTTCACAGAACCCAACTCTGTTTTCTCAATGTGGGTAGCTGTTGATTTTGGGATATGTCTGGGCCGCTGCCCAGGGAAACTGTCAAACCCACACATTTCTTAAAACTAGACAGCCAGGGGAGTCCAGGGTGGTATGCCTTGCATGGATCTCACAAGATTGTCTTACAAAGAATCCCTTGCAAACCTCTAACTTTACCTATAGAGATATATTTTCCTCACATTCCTGTGCAGAAAGTTCCAGAATCTATGAGGATGCACAAATTTCCTCCCACCCACCATTCCCTCATGCCTCTCAATAACAATTGTGCCCCACTTGTGTGGGTAGGCTAAGAGACCATGAAACAAAAGGCTCAAAAAGTTTAAAATGAGATCATGATAGGTGTAGCTGCTGTCTTTGGGCTGTGCTCAGCCGCCACCCATGGAAACCTACCAATCCTAGGCATTTCTAAAAAGTAGATACCCAAGGGATTTCAGGGTGTTGTGTCTTGCATGGATCCCACTATGTTTTCCTAAACACAATGCCCTCAAACCCCAAACTTTGCCAAAAAATCACACATTTTCTTGACATTTCTGTGAATCACCAGAAATTCACAAACCACACAATTCCTATCACTCGTCCTGATAAAAATGCTGCCCCACTTGTGTGGCTAGACCTCGTTCCCACCACAAGAACAGAGCAGTATTCAGTTTTTGAAAATGTGAGGGGAAGAGAAACCACCACTTACACAGGTTGGTTTTGGAACATCCAGGAGGGCTAGCTTCAAAGATCAAATACTAATAACAGTATCAGAATACTGAAGCCATGACTACTTATGGTGAGCATTGAAACCATGACTACTTAAGGTGAGCATTAAAGCCACGCCACGGCACCAACCACTTTACAGTCCATTCACACACCTTTCACGCACCACACAAAAAGACTTTCATACCACTAGCACATGGCCAATCCAAAACAACAGTATACTCACATCAACATACCGCCGCCATTCAAGGACCCATCACATTCATACACCACTGGACAGCATCACTAATCATACCACTTCTTACCTAGTCATCAACCAACTTGCATAAAAACACACAACAAGCAAACCACTAGAAACACATGGCCAGACATTTTGTCGGTTGGTGTCTCAACAAGCTTCATAACATCTCACATGAAAAACAACATTTGATAAATGAAACTCCTTCTAGCTTCTGTATGTGAGCTGGGGGGATGCCTTGGGCCTAGATTCGTCAAACTGAGTGAGCATATCTATCATTCAAACTAAGGTAAACGTGCTGGGGAAGACCGTCCAATGTTCCCTAAAAAGCGCATCCAAAACTATAAAGGACATTAGTTTTTGGTGCACAGGGTACTCTGTGACAACATGGCGCATGTCTCGTCCACCGTTATGTGCAGTGCAGTGACTGTAATGCACTTGTCATATGGCAAAACAGAACATATACCATGTTCTGACAGAGGAAGAACATGTCAAGTGGGTCACAAATGTGACCCATATGTGTAGTGTTGGGTGCAGAGTTCTGTGTAATGTTATTGTTAGAAATTGGGTTACTGGTTGACTAGCGGCCCTGGTCAAGCAGCAACCACAATCCTAGTCAGGGTAAGGCACAAGCAAACCCCAAATTAGCCTGTGCTCACCCTCTGGTAGCTTGGTACAGAGTAGTCAGGCCTAACTTGAAGGCACTATTTAAAGTATTTGTGCAACACTTCAAACAGTAAAAACACCACACAAAACGATCACACACTAGGCTTAGAAGAATAGATTATATTTTAAGAAATAAAACAAGACCAAAACAACAAAAATCCAATTAGTAGAAGTGAAGATATTGATTTTTAAAGTAATACAGTAAAATAGCGCCAAAAAGTACGAAGCTCCCACAAGGACTATCTGGTCGGACCAGGACAAAGTCACAATCTCAGGCCGATTGCGATGGAGTGCGGGCTGGCTAGAGCGATCAGGTTAGGCCAGCTGAACAAGGTACCTTAAATCCTAGTTGCGGAGCATTGCATGAATGCGAGGTGAAAAAGTGTTGTGCAGCCAAATCGATGCGTCGGTTCCGAGATGTGGTGAGGCTGCGATGCGAGGTCCTGTTGCGTCTTCGTTGAGGAGACTGTTGACGGGGCTTGCGATGCAAAGTCCCAGCATCGAGGATCGTTGTGTAGCCGAGGCGATGCGTCGGTTCTGGTGAGCTGCGAGGCTGTGATGCGGAGACCAGCGTTTTCATCGAGCTGCCATCGAGGAGGGATGCGAGGCCTTGGGTTGGAGATGTGCTGTGCCGCCGATGATGAGTCGGTTCTGAAGCTGTGAGGTTTATGCGGACCTACTGCGCCAAGCCCAATCCATGCAACAGGAGCGATGTGTCGGTTCTGCTCAGGGATGCACCGCTCAGCCAAAAAGAAGCATCGGTTTGGATAGAGGATGCGCCGCTCCGCAGATAAGAGGCATCAGGTCTGCTGGTAAAGATGCATCGGCTCTGCTGATAAAGATGCATCGGCTCTGCTGGTAAAGATGCAGTGGCTCTGCTGGTAAGCACCTTAGGCCCACTTCCAAGGGTCCAGGGCTGGGGTGGCACAATTTGGCAGGTTAGACTCACAGATGGCAGAGTTCAGGTGCAAATGCAAGGTTGTTGGAAGCCTGTTATTATGTCCCTGAGGCTTCAGAACAGGAGCCCATCCAACTAGCCTTTGGAGTCGCTCTGGGTTCAGGCTTCAAGTTATGTAAGTCCAGTCCTTTTCACCCAGGCAAGGAGGGCAGCATACAGCAGGACAGCACTTGAATGCTGCTGCCATGGCGCAGCACGTCTATTCTAATATGGCGCACTTTTCTTGTTTGTACCCGGCACTCCCTTTGAAAGGTGCGCTGTGCCACAAACAAGGAAAGTGCACTGTATCCCTAATACAGCCCCAGCAGTACACTTGCGTGAGAAAGTGAGGATAAATGTATTATTTTTCTTCTGGGTGACTATATCCCAGTAAGTGAAGTGCAATTGTTAGCATTACCAGTCTACTGTTAAATGCTATATAATATACATACATAAAGGGTCCTTGGATCAGTTAAATTGTCATTTTCATTTTTCTTACACCCACCTCAGTATACCATAAAAGGCAATGGGTCTATCCACTCCAGCCATCAGCTCCCCTCACTGTGAGTGATTTTGATTGTGCACAACGTACATCCACCACAAAAGTAGGTCCCTGCTGTCTCTTAGTGGTGGACCAATGTGTCTTTAAAAAAAAAAAAAAACATTATTTTTCATTTTTAAAACTTAGAGACATATTTAGAGTTTGGTGGGTGAGATACTCCCTCACAAAGGTTGAAAATGTCACACCCACCGTATTGGAAGTGCATTATTGCTAAGGCTCCCAGTTTTCCATTTTAACTGATTTTTAATGATAAATACAGACAGAAAACTATCTATTTTCCTGTCTGTATTTTGTTTCTATGAGGAAAAATACTGAAAATAGGTCTTATTTTAGACAATTGTCACTACTGTCAATCATAGGTGACTGGTCAGTAGCTGTGCAGATTGACAGGTAGGTAAGTTAAAAAAAAAAAACAAGAAAACATCCTAATGAAGTTTACTTAACTGTATATGTACAGATTTTTGAGTTGGTCCACTATCTAAATGTTTTCAGATGCTGGCATTGTATGACACATTTCTAGAATGTATTGAATATTTTAAACAGGAGTATATTTTTATTAGTTAAATAAATGTGGAAATATACCCATTGTAGCTTAATGTTTACACTAAGCACTAAGTAAATACAGATAAATGCATATAAAATGATCAAAAAATGAATATATGGATAAATACAGGCAGAAATATAAAAAACATGAATACTACAAAACAAGGAGCCATAATTATAGCTTATTGCACTTGAAATATAGTGGATGGGAGTTTGATGGAGTAGCCCATTTATCAAATTCTAAATAGGGCACATTATTTTTTATTTATTTTTGTGATTAATCAGCAGCTTCCAATATATTTCAACCTGGCCACAGTGCTCTACATCCCACACTGGCTTTGCTTTGGCAGTCATCTTTTTTCTCATGTGTTTGTATTCTTAGTTCAAAAGTAATTTTATTGAAGAAACAAAGAATAAATATACAAAGTATGATGGACAATAAGTAAACACAAAAATAAGAATTGAAGAATAAAGAAAGCTCAATTAATACAAAATATCATGCAAACATGGCTGTGATGGAGTGGCAAAACATCAAGATAACAGTATAATCAATAAGATAATGCATTTCATACAAATTATGTAAAAGATCAAATTAACAAAAATATAATAGTATATTAAAATATTTTATTAAGATGAGGAATGTCACGGAGGTCGAGCAACTTCTTGTTGAATAGGAGTTAGGGAGGAAGAGCGTTTAGTGCTAGCATCAATGAACATTGTAACAGGTGACCATAAATTCAAACGTTTTATAGCTAAATGGATAGGATGAACAAGATGGCTGAGATTTTCCTTTCAACATGTCAGCCATTTGGGTACAATAAAGAACGAGAAGGAATGAAAAAAACTGTAAAAGATCGGCCACAATCATGTATATGGCCTGATGGAGATGTTTAACCTCTTACCTGTTGAGGCTTTTCCACATCCAATGCGGACCCCTTTTTTGATATCTGGAGGTATTTTGCTCTTACACCTCCATAACCTTTTCCACATAACATATCCACACCAAATGTGCATCCTTTTTCGCCAACATTATGGGGAGTCTAAGCATAACCAGTGTTTGTGAAGTTCCCTGAAGTGAACCAATAGATTAGCCAAAATACAGCAACATTTTGGGGTTTCGGGAAAAATGGAAAAAAGTGCTGCACAAGAAAGTGTCTGTTGTTGTTTCTCCTAAAAATGACATAGATGAAATGTTTGCTGTGCTAAAATCACCATCTTCCCAGCTTTCAGGAATCACCAGACCTAAATCAAAAAACAAATTTTTTACTACAGTTTTGGCTGTTTTCTAAGAAGTAGCCCAGTTTCCCTAATTTTTGGGCTTTCAGCATACTACGTTCCAGTTTGTGTTGGAAACAAGTGAGAAACCCATGGATGAACAGGAACGCTATACACTTCTGAAAAGTAGACAACATTCTGAATTCAGTAACGGGTCATTTGTGTAGATTCTCTAAGGTTTTCCCAAAGAAACTAACTGTTGAAATAAAAGATATTGAAAATGAGTGGGAGAAAACAGCCATTTGTGACAACATTTTCTTCTGTAACTTCTTCTCACAATGGCAGATTTACAAAAGCAATATACTGTTATGTCCGCTAGACCTTTCTGGGTGTGGGGATATATAGGATTTATAGGTTCTCCAAGAATCTGAGGTACCCAGGGCTAACAACTCAGCTGCACGTCCCATTGGTTTTTTATTGTGCAACGAGCATGGAGAAATTCAGATGGTAAAGTATAATAAGTGAAAAATGGGAATGAAGGAAACCTCTGCATTTTTAAATGTACATCAGATGCTGAGTTTGGGAGCAGTGGTTATTTGTACAGCTCTGAATTTGTGAGTACCCATACTAACGTGATTCAGAGGCTAGTTTGCAAAATGTCTTCTTTTTGCAAACTGGCTCACTCTAGGAAGCAAGAAATGCAGAGAAATCCAATTGGTAATAACAATTGTTCTACTATTCTGCATTTCCACATTTCTCCCAATAAATATGGTACCCGACTTGTGTGGTTGGAACCAGCGCCTGCGACACAAAACATCCCAAGATACAACCTGGAGACAACATTTTTCACCCAGCAGAATCTATGCTTTTTTACAATGTTGGAAGCTGGAGATTTTGGGCCATAGCTCAACTGCCACCCAGGAAAACTTACTACTCTGAAAGCTAGACACGCGATGGTATTCACAGTGGTGTGACTTTGTGGTTCTAATGAGGCATTCTTATCCAGAAGCCATTGCAAACCTCAAAGTTTGGGGAAAACACACATTTTCCCCTCATTTCTGTGAAGGAAAGGTCTGGAATCTGTGGGTAGCAACACATTTCCTACCACCCAGCGTTCCCCAAAGTATCCTGATATAAGTGGCACCTCTCTTCTGTGGGTGGGCTTAACGCCCTCAACAGGAAAGGGCCCGAAATGCAACATGGCCATATCAAATATTTCCACTCAAAACTGACCCTTTTTTAAAAATTGGCTAACTGTGGATTTTGGGCCCTAACTCAGCAGGCACCAAGGAAAATCTACCAAGCCTGCATATTTCTGAAAAACAGATACCAGGGGGAGTCCAGGCTCAGATGACTTGCATGGCTTTCATCAGTTTTATTTTACCCAGAAGTCCTTGCAAATCTCAAACTTGGTACCTGACTTGTGTGTGGACCCACTGCCTGTGACAGAAAAGGGCCCAAAATGCAATATGGACACATATGATTGTTCCATTGAAGATAGATCCTTTTTTTGCAATTTGGGTAGCTGTGAATTTTCGGCCCTAACTCAGCCGGCACCTAGAGAACCCTACCAAGCCTGCACATTTCTAAAAACTAGACTCCTTAGGGAGTCCAAGGTGGCATGACTTGCCTGTTTACCACCAGGTGTTTTTAACCAGAAGCCCTTGCAATCTCATACTTTGTCTACAAACACACATTTTCCATATATTTCTGTGATAGAAAGTTCTGAAACTTGTGAGGAGCCACAGATTTCCTACCACCCAGCATTTCCCTAAGTCTCCCAATAAGAAACGGTACCTCACTTGTGTGGGTGTGCCTAGAGCCCGCCTCAAGAAAGGACCCAAAACACAACACGGACATATCAAATGTTTCTACTGTGGATTTTGGGCCCTAGCTCAGCCAGCACCCACGGAAACCTACCAAACCCATGCATTTCTGTAAACTAGTCACCCGGGGAATCCAGGGTAGCATGACTTGCATGGCTCCTACCAGGTTTTTGTTCCCCTGAAAGCTGACATTTTTTTACAATTTGTGTAGCTGTAGGTTTTGACCCCAAGCTCAGCTGGCAACTAGGGAGCCCTGGAAATCTGAACATTTATGAAAACTAGACATCAGGGGAGTCCAGGGTGATGTGGTTTGCTTGGCTCTCATTGTTTTTTTCAGCTAGAAGTCCTTGCAAATCCCAAACTTTGCCTAAAAACACACATTTCCTCACATTTCTATTACCGAAAGTTCTGGAATCTGTGGTGAGCCACACATTTCTTACCACCCAGCATTCCCCCAAGACTCCTCATAAAAATGGTACCTCACTTTTGAGGGTGGACCTGGTGCTTGTGACATGAAATGACCCAAAACGCAAGATGGACACATCAAATTTCTCAACTGAAAACCAACTCTTTTTTTTCCAAAGCTGTGGATCTTGGGCCCTAACTCAGCCATCACCTAGGGAAACCTACTAAACCTACCCATTTCTGAAAAACAGACACCTGGGGGAGTCCAGGGTGGCATAAGTAGTGTGGCTCTCACAAGGTTTTTTTAGCCAGAAGCCCTTGCTAACTTCGAACTCTGTCTGCAGGTTTTGGGCCCCAGTTCAGCCAGCACTTAGGAAAGTCTACTAAACCTGCACATTTCCGAAAACTAGACACCCAGGGGAGTACCAGGAGCTGAGACTTCCATGGCTCCCACCAGGTGTTTTTACCCAGAAGCCCTAGCACACCTTAAACTTTGTCTAAAAACACACATTTTCCTTACAATTCTGTGCAGGAACGTTTTGGAACCTAGGGCAAGCTGCACATTTCCTACCACTTAGCATTCCCCCAAGTCTCCCGATACAAATGGTACTTCACTTGTGTGGGTGGCCCTAGCACCCACAAGAGGAGAGGGAAGAAATTGCAGCATGGACTCATCACATTTTTTCACAGAACCCAACTCTGTTTTCTCAATGTGGGTAGCTGTTGATTTTGGGATATGTCTGGGCCGCTGCCCAGGGAAACTGTCAAACCCACACATTTCTTAAAACTAGACAGCCAGGGGAGTCCAGGGTGGTATGCCTTGCATGGATCTCACAAGATTCTCTTACAAAGAATCCCTTGCAAACCTCTAACTTTACCTATAGAGATATATTTTCCTCATATTCCTGTGCAGAAAGTTCCAGAATCTATGAGGATGCACAAATTTCCTCCCACCCACCATTCCCTCATGCCTCTCAATAACAATTGTGCCCCACTTGTGTGGGTAGGCTAAGAGACCATGAAACAAAAGGCTCAAAAAGTTTAAAATGAGATCATGATAGGTGTAGCTGCTGTCTTTGGGCTGTGCTCAGCCGCCACCCATGGAAACCTACCAATCCTAGGCATTTCTAAAAAGTAGATACCCAAGGGATTTCAGGGTGGTGTGTCTTGCATGGATCCCACTATGTTTTCCTAAACACAATGCCCTCAAACCCCAAACTTTGCCAAAAAATCACACATTTTCTTGACATTTCTGTGAATCACCAGAAAATCACTCGTCCTGATAAAAATGCTGCCCCACTTGTGTGGCTAGACCTCGTTCCCACCACAAGAACAGAGCAGTATTCAGTTTTTGAAAATGTGAGGGGAAGAGAAACCACCACTTACACAGGTTGGTTTTGGAACATCCAGGAGGGCTAGCTTCAAAGATCAAATACTAATAACAGTATCAGAATACTGAAGCCATGACTACTTATGGTGAGCATTGAAACCATGACTACTTAAGGTGAGCATTAAAGCCACGCCACGGCACCAACCACTTTACAGTCCATTCACACACCTTTCACGCACCACACAAAAAGACTTTCATACCACTAGCACATGGCCAATCCAAAACAACAGTATACTCACATCAACATACCGCCGCCATTCAAGGACCCATCACATTCATACACCACTGGACAGAATCACTAATCATACCACTTCTTACCTAGTCATCAACCAACTTGCATAAAAACACACAACAAGCAAACCACTAGAAACACATGGCCAGACATTTTGTCGGTTGGTGTCTCAACAAGCTTCATAACATCTCACATGAAAAACAACATTTGATAAACTCCTTCTAGCTTCTGTATGTGAGCTGGGGGGATGCCTTGGGCCTAGATTCGTCAAACTGAGTGAGCATATCTATCATTCAAACTAAGGTAAACGTGCTGGGGAAGACCGTCCAATGTTCCCTAAAAAGCGCATCCAAAACTACAAAGGACATTAGTTTTTGGTGCACAGGGTACTCTGTGACAACATGGCGCATGTCTCGTCCACCGTTATGTGCAGTGCAGTGACTGTAATGCACTTGTCATATGGCAAAACAGAACATATACCATGTTCTGACAGAGGATGAACATGTCAAGTGGGTCACAAATGTGACCCATATGTGTAGTGTTGGGTGCAGAGTTCTGTGTAATGTTATTGTTAGAAATTGGGTTACTGGTTGACTAGCGGCCCTGGTCAAGCAGCAACCACAATCCTAGTCAGGATAAGGCACAAGCAAACCCCAAATTAGCCTGTGCTCAACCTCTGGTAGCTTGGTACAGAGTAGTCAGGCCTAACTTGAAGGCACTATTTAAAGTATTTGTGCAACACTTCAAACAGTAAAAACACCACACAAAACGATCACACACTAGGTTTAGAAGAATAGATTATATTTTAAGAAATAAAACAAGACCAAAACAACAAAAATCCAATTAGTAGAAGTGAAGATATTGATTTTTAAAGTAATACAGTAAAATAGCGCCAAAAAGTACGAAGCTCCCACAAGGACTATCTGGTCGGACCAGGAAAAAGTCACAATCTCAGGCCGATTGCGATGGAGTGCGGGCTGGCTAGAGCGATCAGGTTAGGCCAGCTGAACAAGGTACCTTAAATCCTAGTTGCGGAGCATTGCATGAATGCGAGGTGAAAAAGTGTTGTGCAGCCAAATCGATGCGTCGGTTCCGAGATGTGGTGAGGCTGCGATGCGAGGTCCTGTTGCGTCTTCGTTGAGGAGACTGTTGACGGGGCTTGCGATGCAAAGTCCCAGCATCGAGGATCGTTGTGTAGCCGAGGCGATGCGTCGGTTCTGGTGAGCTGCGAGGCTGTGATGCGGAGACCAGCATTTTCATCGAGCTGCCATTGAGGAGGGATGCGAGGCCTTGGGTTGGAGATGTGCTGTGCCGCCGATGATGAGTCGGTTCTGAAGCTGTGAGGTTTATGCGGACCTACTGCGCCAAGCCCAATCCATGCAACAGGAGCGATGTGTCGGTTCTGCTCAGGGATGCACCGCTCAGCCAAAAAGAAGCATCGGTTTGGATAGAGGATGCGCCGCTCCGCAGATAAGAGGCATCGGCTCTGCTGGTAAAGATGCATCGGCTCTGCTGATAAAGATGCATCGGCTCTGCTGGTAAAGATGCAGTGGCTCTGCTGGTAAGCACCTTAGGCCCACTTCCAAGGCTGGGGTGGCACAATTTGGCAGGTTAGACTCACAGATGGCAGAGTTCAGGTGCAAATGCAAGGTTGTTGGAAGCCTGTTATTATGTCCCTGAGGCTTCAGAACAGGAGCCCATCCAATTAGCCTTTGGAGTCGCTCTGGGTTCAGGCTTCAAGTTATGTAAGTCCAGTCCTTTTCACCCAGGCAAGGAGGGCAGCATACAGCAGGACAGCACAGAAGGGCAGCAGTTCTTCCAGAGCAGCAGTCCAGCAGAGTGGCAATCCTTCAGCAGCACAGAAGTGCTTCTTCCTGGCAGAGTATCCACAGGTTAAGAAGTGTACTGAAGTGTTGATGTCTGAGGTCCAGTACTTATACCCAGTAGTGCCTTTGAAGTGGGGGAGACTTCAAAGACAAGCCTTTGAAGTGCACAGATGTCCTGCCCTGTCAGCCCTCACTCCAGACTAACTACAGGGGGTTTGACATTGCTTTGTGTGGGGGCAGGACACAGCCTATTCAGGGTGTAAGTGAGGCTGGGTCCAGCTTCTCCCTCCCATCCTGTCAGGGTGGCCCATCAAGTCACACCTAAGCTACCATTGTGTGTGGCCGTTTAGGTGGAATACATAAAGCCCAACTACACCCAGTCATATGATCAGAGACAAGCTGCAGGCACCAAGTGGCTAAGGCAAGAAAATGCCAACTTTCTAAAAGTGTTACAGCAAACAAATGATGGATGGAATGCTGACAATGCAAACATTCTCCCCCAGTCAAAAGATCTGGGTTAAATCCATCGTTCTTTTGCCCACTACACCACCCCAGTTTGGACCCAGCCATATGCAAATCAGTCTTGACCCTGTGCCCCATGGGAACAGTCCAGACCGAACTGCCAGGCCAGGTCTTCCCTGGACCGGAAACAAGCATCCTGGGACCGGTTTCAGGGTATGTCACCCTTCTTCAGCCAGGCTAGCTTGAATCCAGTGGCACAGTGAGCAAGGGACCCACGTCTGGGCATACCCATCCCACTTAGGGCGAAAAGTGTTACAGCAAACAAATGATGGACGGAATGCTGACAATGCAAACATTCTCCCCCAGTCAAAAGATCTGGGTTAAATCCATCGTTCTTTTGCCCACTACGCCACCCCAGTTTGGACCCAGCCATATGCAAATGAACTGGAATGGCATGGTGAGCAAAAAAACGATGGATTTAGGCCCAGATCTCTGTACTGGGGTGAATGTATGACATTGTTCTGCATTCTGTCCATCAATTGTTGTTTTTGCATTTGTCACCCCGAGTGGGACAGGTATGCCCAGACGTGGGTCCCGTGCTCTCCATGCCACTGGAGTCAAGCTATCCTGGCTGATGAGGGCTGAAAGCCCGAAACCGGACCTAGGATGCTTGTTTCCAGTCTAGGGAGGACCTGGCCTGGCAGTTCGGGCTGGACTGTTCCCATTGGGCGCAGGGTCAAGACTGATTTGCATATGGCTGGGTCCAAACTGGAATGGCATGGTGAGCAAAAAACGATGGATTTAGGCCCAGATCTCTGTACTGGGGTGAATGTATGACATTGTTCTGCATTCTGTCCATCAATTGTTGTTTTTGCATTTGTCACCCCGAGTGGGACGGGTATGCCCAGACGTGGGTTCCGTGCTCTCCATGCCACTGGAGTCAAGCTATCCTGGCTGATGAGGGCTGAATCCCGAAACCGGTCCTAGGATGCTTGTTTCCAATCTAGGGAGGACCTGGCCTGGCAGTTCGGGTTGGACTGTTCCCATTGGGCGCAGGGTCAAGACTGATTTGCATATGGCTGGGTCCAAACTGGAATGGCATGGTGAGCAAAAAAACGATGGATTTAGGCCCAGATCTCTGTACTGGGGTGAATGTATGACATTGTTCTGCATTCTGTCCATCAATTGTTGTTTTTGCATTTGTCACCCCGAGTGGGACGGGTATGCCCAGACGTGGGTCCCGTGCTCTCCATGCCACTGGAGTCAAGCTATCCTGGCTGATGAGGGCTGAAAGCCCGAAACCGGTCCTAGGATGCTTGTTTCCAGTCTAGGGAGGACCTGGCCTGGCAGTTCGGGCTGGACTGTTCCCATTGGGCGCAGGGTCAAGACTGATTTGCATATGGCTGGGTCCAAACTGGAATGGCATGGTGAGCAAAAAAACGATGGATTTAGGCCCCGATCTCTATACTGGGGTGAATGTATGACAATGTTCTGCATTCTGTCCATCAATTGTTGTTTTTGCAACTTTCTAAAAGTGGCATTTTAAGGATTGTAATTTAAAATCCAACCTCACCTTAAGTTAGTATTTTAAATTAGGATTCCAGAGACACCAAACATAAACCAGTTATATATTCCCTTTTGGAAACTAAAATGTAATAAGGTAATCCCAATGTTATCCTCTGGGAGATATAGGCCTTGCAGTAGTTTAAAACAAATGTAAGAGTTTTTAACTACCAAGACATGTAAAACTTAAAAGTACATGTCCAACTTTTTAAATACATTGCACCCTGCCCTTTGGGCCGTTCAGGGCCAACTCAAGGCGTCACTTAAATGTACTAAAAAGGAAGGTTTGGACCTGGCAAATGGTTTATCTTACCAGGTCGACATGGTAATTTAAAACTGCACAGACAGGCTCTGCAATGGCAGGCCTGAGACATGTTGAAAGGACTACTGAAGTGTGTGGCACAATCAGTGCTGCAGGCCCACTAGTAGCATCTAATTTACAGGCCCTGTGCACATGTAGTGCACTTTACTAGGGACCTATAAGTAAATTAAATATGCCAACGGGTAAAAGCCAATTCTACCATGTTTGAAAGAGAGAGCTCAAGCACTTTTGCACTTGGTAGCAGTGGTAAGTGCACATAGTCCTAAAGCCAACAAAAACAAATCCAGAGGGGGGCGTGGCTTCGGTGCCGAGGGAAATGGCGGCGTGTTGAGTGCGCTCTGTCTTACGGGTCGCTAAAACCCGATAAATCCGTTTATTCCAGCCGGCAAACTGCAACGAACACAGCGGAATTGGCAGACGGAGGGCTGAAGGGGCACGAATACTGAAAGAAATAGACCGCGCGGGTGTCCGGAGAGGTGTCGGACAGTCGTGACGCAGCAGCCGCACTGCCGTGGGCCTTGGGGCCTACGCGGTGTATGCGACCCGTGCGTCCGATAGAGCTCCTGGCGCAGCCAGTGGGAGGATCGAGCAGCGGAGGCGCAGGCGAGCACCGGCGGCCATGAGGCAACGGATCGTGGACGACCCCTGGGAAGCGAGGAAGCGGTGGTGGCCGCCGCCAGTGACTGCGGGGGCCGCGACCAGACCGTGGGCCTGCCGACCACAGCCGTCATTGGGAAGAGCTGCCGGGGTGACTCGAGGCCCCGGATTGCCTCAGCTGAGGAGGTAACGCGCCTCGACTGCACAACTGCCTGACTGTCTGGGAGCCCCGGTTGGGGCTCAGGAGGATTGTGACCCTGGGACTCCCGCACTGAAGAGGTGTGGCGCCTTGTGGCTCGAAGAGTTGGATAAGGTCCAGAGACTCCCGGGAAGGTGCCGGCAGACTGGGAAACGATAGCGCTTGGCAGGCCACGCATGGAAGAATAGTAGGCCCTGAACCTGGATGGGCGGCGAGACAGGGGCGCTGACCGATAGTTCTAGCAGTGGAGGGCGACGTGGGCGAGCACTGTGGCGCAGGTGGTGACAGCCCAAGAGGCCTGCGGAGTAGCGCTAACGCTGAGGAGACGCTCTGAGAGTGAAAGTGGCATGGATGACTGATAGCGGCGGTAGAGCTCTCCTGTGTGGCACCCTTCACGAAGGCTGGGGCATTACAAAAGGCGTTTGGAAGGTTTGAGGGGTGTGGGTGCACTCTCCTGCTGGCAGTGCAATCCAGAGGGCTGGCTCCTATCCTACAGCCAGTGAAAAAAACAGCGAATTGCCAGTCATAGACGCTTTCAGGAGCCCATCGCGGACCGGCGGAGTTGGTGTGCACAAGTCTTTGCAGTCACCTTCCGGGGACACACGTGTTACAGACTCTCTCCTGGGTGCTTGTCGCCGCACCCGCGTACCTACTCGAATGAAACAAAAGGGTCACACAGGGGCGCAAACGAATAAGATGGACAAGTATGCGGTGCCACTCCCGGCGGCATCGTCGCAGACCGATCCGGCGGAGACACAGGCGGAGCCCTCATTGAGTGCCATTATGGCAGCAATCGCAGACCTTAAGGGGACACTTGACCCAAAAATTGACGCAGTAACGATGGATGTCAACCTCCTGCGCGCTGACTTCAGAAATATATCGGACAAAGTCGCAGCCACTGAAACTCAGGTGACGCAACTACAAACGGACACAAAGAGCCTGGAAGAGAGGGTCCAGGCTCTTACGAAACAGCAAGAACTTATGGCGGCAAAACTGGAGGATCAGGAAGGGTGGGCAAGGAGAAACAACATTCGCGTGGTGGGAGTGCCGGAGGGCATGGAGGGGCCTAGTGTGGGTCTCTTCCTCGAAGATCTGATTTTGAACCACCTCAAACCTAAACGCCTCTCTGTCCACTTTACTGTCGAGCGAGCGCACCGAGCTCCCATCCCTAAACCGAAATGAGGAGCCCTGCCGAGGACAATCATTGCTCGGATCCTTAATTACCGCGATAGAGACGCCATCTTGCAAACAGCACGTCAACATGGCGACCTGCTACATGAGAACGCAGTGACTAGATTTTTCCCGTACTTTACACTCGCCGTGCAACATCAAAGACGCGCTTTTGAGGCTGTAAAAAAGGAACTATGGGCCAAGAGCCTCAAGTACTCCATGATGTATCCGGCCAAACTGAGAGTTGAAGCCGATGGGAAAGCGTGGTTCTTCAGATCCCCAGAGTCTGTCATGGACTGGCTGGAGGGATGGCATAACATCGGCCCCCAATCGCAGAAAGGGAAATGGCAAGAAAGACGCAGGACGGCAGGAGAGGAATCGGACTGATTGACATGCCAGAGTAGCGACGGACGGAGAGTCAGGAGCCGGAGGCGATGGTTGCAGGACATACCACGAACAGTAAGGTTGGGGTTGTAAGAATGTAAACAGTGCATGGGGTTAGTTGAATCATGGGTGCACATGGACATACGGCTGGAATAGCCCTCTGTTCTGGACACTGCCAATATGGTCACTAAAAGATCGTAATGATTTGTTGCTAAGGGGGGGGGACCCGGGGTGAGAGCCTAGAGAGCTCGGCACCGACTAACCCCACTTTTGATGGTTTTGTTTAGGGCAACAGGCACTCTGTGAGTTGGGGTGGTGGGAGTTGTAGTACTCGCCGGCAGGGTAGCAGGGAGGGGGGACGGGACATGGGGGGAACTGTTTATTTTTGTAAGAGTTTTTTGTTGTAAAGTCAGCTATTTTATACTATGTGGACACGATAAGGGGTTGGCGCAATGCGAGGGTGACACAATGAGTCAACAACACAGAAATGGCTACACAGGAGCGGGTAGCTAGGCAGGGATCTGCAGGTATATCTCATGGGAACAAGGGGGGGGATGCATGGAACGGCTAACCTGAGTATTTTATCCTGGAATGTGAATGGACTGGGGAACCGTATTAAACGTAGTATAGTGCTTCAATATTTGCACCGACACTCCCCGAGCATAGTACTGCTTCAAGAAACACATCTCAAGGGGCAGAGATATCGAGCGCTGGACAGATATGGCTATAAATTGATAGCGCATGCGGGTTATACCTCAGGCTCACGAGGGGTGGGGATATTGGTAAAAAACAGGACCCCGTTAGTGGTGGGTGAGATATGGGTAGATTTGTGGCGCTGGGAGGAAGTTGGGAGGGCCAAGGGCTTAATCTCGTCTCCGTTTATGTCCCGCCGATGGCGTGCTCTGAGGCGTTCACGGCCCTGGGAACTTTACTGGTGGGTCTTCCTCCGGGCTTGATGGTATTAGGAGGGGACATGAACTCTACTATGGACCCGGGGCAAGACAGGGACACGGCGGCCATAAGAGCTAGAGGGGTGGAGCCACTCCCTGCATTTATTGAAGCGTTTGGGCTGATTGATCTCTGGAGATCGCATAATCCAGGAGCCCGCCAATATACCTTCTATTCCGCCGCCCATGCCAGTTACTCAAGATTAGATCATATATTGACGCATCAAGGACAGGAGGGGTGGTTCTCAAATGCGAGGATTGGGCCTAGGGGCATATCAGATCATTCTCCGGTAGAAACAATGATAAGAGGTCCGGTCCGCCAATATGCGCTGCCGCCCAGATTGAACACCTGGTTCTTCCAGAATAAAGAAAATGCCCAGAAGGTTAAGGAACGCGCGCAGCTTTACTTTCAGGAAAATGAAGGGTCGTGGAGGAAGCCGGCACTCTCTGGGAAGCGTTTAAGCCAGTAATGAGGGGACACGTTCAAGCCTGTATAGGGGCAGAAAACAAAGAAAAGAGATTGCGCTGGGATAGGCTAGAGGAGACAATACTTGAACTGGAAGCAGCTTATTTGGCAGGTGGGAGACAAGATAAAGAAATGGCACATCGCTTAGATCTCCGGAGACGCGAATTGCAGGATATGGCAACTAACGCAGCCAGAGCGGCTGCTCTGGCAACACAAAAGAGAGTATATGATCTGGGAGATAAGGCCAATAAGATGATCGCATGGTTAGAAAAACGCGATAGAGAAAGAAATTGGGTAGCGGAAATAAAGGACAAAAATGGAAACACACATTCGGCGGGTGAGGCTATCACACGAGTATTCGCTGTTTACTATGAAGAGCTCTATGAATCGGCACCAGTTAGATCGGCCCAAGAATGTTGTGAACTACTTGCGGAAATGCGTTTGCCAGAGCTGACGGATGAGGATAGGTAGTCCATAGATAAAGAAATATCAGAGGAGGAAATAGTGAGTGCCATTCAAGATTTACAGGCAGGAAAGGCACCAGGACCCAATGGGCTGCCAGTGGAACTCTTTAGATATACAGCCAGCATGGTGGACCGTACCTTCTAGCTATGTTTAAGGAGGCAAGAGATCATGGTTCTTTGCCACTTGACCAACGAACAGCGACAATAGTTGTGATCCCCAAGGCCAGTAAGCCACCGGATCAGTGCAGTTCGTATCGGCCAATCTCACTGTTGAACATAGAAGTTAAGATATTGGCTAAGGTCCGGGTGAACAGACTTCTGGTACCCATTATGACTTTGATCCACCCGGATCAGTCGGGCTTTATGCCCCACCACAGTACATGACTTAATTTATGTCGCTTGTATGGGGTAATGCATTTAGTGAGGAACAACCCGGAAGTGGAGGCAGCTCTTTTATCGTTGGACGCCCGCATGGCGTTCGATAGTATTGAATGGAACTATCTGTTTGAAGTCCTGAAAAGATTTGGCTTTGATCCCCAGTTCCTCTCCTGGATCAAGTTGTTGTACACACAGCCTATGGCAAGAGTTCGTGTTAATGGATCGGTGTCTCGCTCCTTCACTCTACAGAAGGGCACAAGACAAGGGTGCCCTATCTCGCCGATCTTATTTGCACTGGCGATCGAGCCACTGGCTGCATGGGTTAGGGGGGACCCAATAATATCGGGTATTTACGGAGGCGATCAGTGGGAGGAAAGGATATTGCTGTACGCAGACGACGTCCTTCTATACGCAACAAGGCTGCGGTTCACAATCAACCGGCTGCTCCAGATTTTCAAGCTTTTTGAAGGATACTCCGGGTATCAGATCAATTGGGATAAGTCCCTCTTATACATGTTATCGAATGGTCCGCCACCGCAGTTGGGAATCGACTCCAAACTCCAGGTCAAGGATAGTTTTAAATATCTAGGCATACAAATAGAAAAGACGGATGCAGCATTCCTGGCGGGGAACTTAAAGCCGCAGTTAGATCGTTTGAGGAGAGATGTCGCACATTGGAGGAAACTACCAATTTCCTTGATGGGGACGGCAGTCCTCTTCAAGATAATGTCTTTACCCCGGATGTTGTATATTATACAAAACACTCCATGTCCCATACCAGATAAGTTTTTTAGGGACGTAAACAGTGAGTTGAGAACGTTGTTGTGGTATGGGAAGGGCGCACGGATAGCAGTAGCCAAATTACAGAAGGGGGTGTATGAGGGTGGTTTAGCCATCCCAGATCTTCAAAAATATTATTGGGCATCGCACCTGATGGTTATTA
The DNA here is from genome assembly GCA_963921515.1 of Calotriton arnoldi. Lineage (NCBI taxonomy): Eukaryota > Metazoa > Chordata > Amphibia > Caudata > Salamandridae > Calotriton > Calotriton arnoldi. The sequence continues at coordinate 2,079,990 of CAWUFW010001784.1, read as the reverse complement.
ACGACTGGGCTTTTAAGGACCGAAACGATCCAGCATACAGGGTTGATCATTGGGAGATGGGGGCAGACGGATACTTAAGGGCTCTATATGGCCGAGGGAAGCAGGGTGGAATGCCCCCGCATACTCAAATAGTGCTGACGGCATGGACTAAGGCTACTCGATTTCTGGGTTGGGAGGGCTGGCTGATGGACCAGACTCCTCTGTGGACTAGTGTAATGTTGCAGGAGGTGGGGCGGCTACAGGGTTTTTCAAAATGGAAACTAATAGACATAGTACGCTTAGGCGACGTGAGGCGGCGGCAGGTTGTGCTGTTGTTTAAAGAACTACAGACAGAATTTCAACTGGCGCCCAAGGAACATATAGATATTTACAACTGAAGCATGTGCTGGGTAGACACCTTAAAGATGGGGACCAGATTCCCGAGTATAGTTCGCTGGAAGATAGACTATTACTAGATCCAATCCCAGAGAAGGCACTCTCCTGCACATATAGGAAAATTTTAAATAACTCACCAGATTTACTACTAAAATTGCGGGAGGCGTGGGAATCCGATGTGGGATTGCTGGAGGAGGACGATTGGGCAGAGGCGGTGCAGAGTCCGAGGGAGGTGACAATACGGGCAAGATTTAGACTAGTCCAGCTGCGGATACTGCATAGGTCCTATTACACCAGCACACTTATGTTTAAATTGGGGCGCATACCAAATGAGGAATGACGGAGAGGGTGTACTTTGGCGGGTACATTTTTCCATATTTTGTGGGATTGCCCCTTATATAGAAATTCTGGAAGAAGGTAGAGTACACTATGTCGGAGATGTTAGAGCAAGAAATCCCCTTAGACGCTAGGTGGCATATATTGTGTGTTTCTGGGGAACAGACGTGGACTAAATACCAGAAAATCTGGCTGCAGGTGGCGGCGATGGTTGCTAAAAGGAACATTGCGAGGGCATGGGGGGCAACTCAGCCGCCGAAAGCTTCTCAGTGGAAAAGAGACATGGATTGGTGTTGTGCAGCAGAAAAGACAATTTATGAAAGTTGGGGATGCCCCAAGAAATGGGAGAAAGTTTGGCAGCGATGGGAGGCCCACAGGGGATTCGGGGGGGTTTGAACGTATAGGGTGGGTGGTCGCGGGAACTAACTGTATTCTGTAGATGGGAGCCAGAGGTACCATTACTACTGCATTATGTCTCTAAATCATAGTATGTGTATGCCGTTGTTAATGCTTGTACCCAACTTTATGATTGTGTGACCACTGATGGATGCTGACAACTGTTTAATAAAAATATTTATAAAAAAATTAAAAAAACAAATCCAGAAAAAAAGGGGAGGAGGAAGGCAAAACATTTGGGGGTGACTCTGCAAAAAGGGCCATTTCCAATAATTATGTGTATTCGCAAAGTGCGCTATCACCTGGAAGAGTACCCTGATGCAGACAAAGGAGTAGTTTGGTCCAAGCCATGGACATGCCTAGTTGAATATCCAAGTTGCCAGATTCTTGCAGAATTCACAAATTTCTGATGTGGCTCTGATTTGTAGGGACTGGTTGTTCCCCACTTTTGCAGCAAGGTAGGAGAAGGCAAGAAACCCTGGTTCTGGTGATCTGTATGTGTTGGATTTCAGCGAGTAGGAGTTTGGCTGAGAGAGGTGTCTGGAAGGTTTCTGGTATCTGAGACAGTTGTTGAGGTATTCTGGACCAGGGTTGTGTAAAGCTTTTGCGAACATGAGGATTTTGGAGTGAACTTGTGGATGGGAGTCAGTGAAGCTCTTTTAGGTGTGGGGTGATTTATGTGCATGCTCGGAGCCTTACTGCTGCATCCTGTATGGTTTGGAATCATCTGGTTAGTTGAGTTAGGGAGTCATTGAGTATCCGGGATAGCGCAGGTCAGATGGGTTTGAGTTCTTTAGTGAAAATGAAGTGACAGCTTGTTATCTCGACTACCTTGACTATCTGCCTTTTCCCTATGTGATAGCCCTATAAGAGCATACCTATCATAAGCTTTTCCTACCTGTTCATGTCTATGTCCCCTTCTGAGCCCTGATTAGTCCCATGTACTTGCCAAGTGAACCTTTACTAACACCTTCCGTGGCATCCACCTGAGGCTCAATAGGACTTGTCTTTGAAGCCCCTTTGGTGCAGTTGCTGTGCAAAATCCAGCTCCTTATAGGTTGTGGATGCAATTTGATTGGTGTCCAACGATGCCTCGGGCCTAGATTTCTCAAACCAAGTGAGCATATCTGTCTTTGAATTTAAGGTAAACATGCTGTGAAAGACTGTCAAAAGCACTTCAAAAACTACTAACGACTTTATATTTTGCCTGCAAGGATGCACTCTATGAAAACGTGGCCTATGTTCCTTCCACCATTCTGTGCAGTGCAGTGACTATAATGCACTTGTCACAGATAAACAGATACGTCTATCACATTCTGTCGGTGGATAAAGGTGTCAAGCAGGTATATACTGGGCAGCTCCACCTCAGCCAATTTCCCAATACTTCACTTTTGAATGCTACAACATAAAGCAAGTTGGAAAATATAGGCCTGGCTGAGATGGGCACCAGGGACAATAAAACAGGGTCTCCTGCCTCTTTCCTTGCTTAGAACAGACTACAACAACGACATGGTCTAGTCTTTCTCGCTGTTGCAGAAATGTGATTGGCAAGTGCCTTGCCACGTCCTCCACAGCAGCTGAAGTAGAGACATTGACGGTCAACTGAAAATCGAAGAAAGACATCTTCCTGTGGTGGTGGGATGGAAAACAACATATGTATTGTACGTTGCAAACTGGACCTGGTGGGAAAACAGCTTCCTCTAACTCCGGTTTATATGACTCGCTTTATATGGCTGAAGTACCTAGTCATTCTTATCCCCTACCCATGTACTTGTAATCAAGTATACAAGTGGGCTTGTGAACTTCAGCCAAATTACCCCAAACAGTGATCACTGAAGTGCTCTTATCATGGATTGTAGTGAGCAGGTACACATCCAGTGAATCGGAGAAGCTGACTGTGATAAGTTTGTTGGAATGCAGCACAGTGTTCTGGGATTTTTGGAGCTTCTTACAAACAACAATCCTTTGCAGTAACATTCAACTGTACTCACTGAGCAGCTGTATTACCATATAGAAGTTGTCCACATAAAGGACATTACCTTTATGAAAGAGTGGTCAGACAAGCTCCCATACAATCTTTACCATGATTCCTAGCATGGAAGGGCAACCTACAGGATTTAGAGCTGAATCCCTCCCAGTACACACCCTTAGACTGTATACATAACTAGTAGAGCTCTCGCACAGTACTAACATCTTGAAGCCATAATAAGCTTTTTTTTCAGTGGCTATATTCTTTCTAGGAGTATAAAACTCTCAAATCCTGGAAGACAAATGGTCCATGACAGGTTAATTTTTTGAACATCCCATCACGGCATGGATGGTCCTAGAGCCATGCAGCAGAATTATCATTGAAATGCAGTATACTCTACAATAGCAAAAACGATTTCTGCTCATGACCAGTGTGAACCTAGGTGTCGGTCAAACCTGGCGAGCTGACCACTAGGGCTGTATGGTTGGTTTGTGCACTATCCCCATCGTGTAAGGTCCAGAAATTTCTTTAACTCCCCAAGTGAAATGGGAGTCCACCAGTGTGCCCTGAATGAGGCCAAGAGTACCGCCCATGCTCCCCCAGAAACTGTTTGGCATGCAAATTTGTTTAGTGCACAATTTCCTCAGGGATGTCAATATCCAAAAAGAAATTAACATAGTCAAAAGGCAAAATATTTACTATATTGACTTTACATCCAGCATCTGAAGTGAAAGGAGGAATTTGGGGCCACATTAAATTGGGGGGGCTGATAAGAGGGCACTCCATCTTTGCTTGCCACCGCATGTGCCTGCTCTCTGAGTTGGCCTACTCTGCTAATGTCTCTCTGCTGCACAGATTGTGCTCACAAAGGGAGAACACAACTGCTATGACCATCTTCTTCAGAATCACTGGAAGACAAGTCATCGGATGGAACTTCGCAAACACTTTGTCCTACATAAAAGGCAGAATTATGGTTCAAAATCAGTGGGTGGGTGTGTGAGTCTGTGAGATGTGTGTGACAAAGTGTTGGACCTGTCATCCTTAAGGGGGGTCTCCCCCCATATGTTTTGCCCACTTACCTCCTCGCTGATTCTTTTTGTTGGCCATAGGACTCTGAGGACTTTACCACTGCTGACCAGTGCTAAAGTGCATGTGCTTCTCCCCTAAAGATGGTAACATTGGTGTATACATAACTGGCATATTTAGTTTACTTATAAGCCCTTTGTAAAGTGGTATACCATATACCCAGGGCCTGTAAACTAAATGCTACTAGTGGACCTGCAGCACTGGTTGTGCCACCCACACAAGTAGCCTTTCAAACCTGTCTCAGGCCTCTCTCTGCAGGGCCTGTGTGTGCAGTTTACTGCCACTCTGATTTTGCATTTAAAACCCTTTGCCAAGCCTTAAACTCCCCTTTTATTACACATAAGTCACCCCTAAGGTAGGCCCTAGGCAGCCCACAGGGCAGGGTGCTGTGTAAGTAAAAGGTAGGACATGTACTTTTAAGTTGTGCATATCCTGGTAGTGAAAACCCCCAAGTTCGTTTTTTCACTACTGTGAGGCCTACTCCTCTTATAGGTTAACAATCGGAGCTTCTTAATACATTTTTAAGCTGTAATTCCTGATTGTAAAGGAGTAGCTGCATCATGATTTATATCTTTGGAATGATAATGATAAATCCTCTTTACTGGTAAAGCTGGATTTAACATTACTATTTTTAAAATGCCACTTTTAGAAAGTAGACATTTCTCTGCTCTTACTGCTCTGTGCGTCTGCAGCCTATCTACAATACACATCTGTGGTGGGTGACAGCTACACTTTGTGTATTCCCTATAGACAGCCACAAGCAGAGGAAGGTTAGGTGTGTCTGAGCACTCATCTTCAGTCTAATGGCTCTTCCTGAGCAGGAAGAGAGGGGGGAGCTGACACTTACACCTGAATAGGCAGTGTCCTGTTTCCCACCCAAAGGGCTGATTACCCCCTACTGATAGTCTGGAGCCTGGGTTAGGAACAAAGGGCCTTTGTGCACTTCAAAGACCCTTCTTTGAAGTCACCCCCACTTCAAAGGCACATGTGGGTATAAGTACTGAGTCTCTGACCCCACCAAATCAGATACTTCTGGACCTAAAACTGACCTTTGTCAGAACTGCTGTGCTGCATCGAGGACTGACACTCTGCTGGGATGCTAACCTGGAAAGCCTGCTTTCCTCTTGTGCTGCCCTCCCGCCTGCTTCTCTCTGACTCTGCTGAGAAGAGCTGCACTCTGCTTTTTCACCAAAATGATCTCCAAGGGCTTGCTGGCTTGCCTCCTGTTGCTTGAGACTCAGGCATGTCATAGTCTCTACCCCTGCTCCTGTGCCTTCTTCACTGGAAGTAGACCCAGATACTTGCATCATGGAAATTGACGCATCTCCAGTCTGTGTGTAGCAGAACTGGTGCATCGACCCAGTTCAGGAGCAGAATCGGTGCATCGCTCTCTGAACCAATGCATCACCTTGAGTGCCTGACGACTCGGAATCGCGCAACGCCTCCGCAGCAGTGTGGAGAGATCGACGCATTCTACAACTGTGTGGAGAAACCCGGCCCATCGCTCTGCAAAACCAATGTGCTTCGTGTACGGAACCAATGCATCACCACTACTGCGGAATGGATAACGACACATCGCTGGACTGAGCCCGTATCTTTCTGTTGCAACCAGGATATGGTACTTTGTTCACCGAGGCCTGCATGAGTCCTGTAGCCATTCTGCACTCCATCATGGCCAGCCCGAAATATTGACTTTGCCCATGTTTGGCACGTCCAGATAACTCCCATTGGCGCCTATTGCTTCTAAGCACTAGAACTCTTTTTAATCTTTAAAAATTCATAACTTAACTTCTATACATTGGCTTTTTGTCGTTTTGGTCTTGATTTATTTATAAAATGATTGCCAATTTTTCTAAACCTGTGTGGAGTTTTGTGGTGTTTTAATTGTGCTACTGTGTGTGTGTGTGTGTGTGTGTGTGTGTGCGTGTGTGTGTGTGTGTGTGTTGCACAAACTTTTTACACATTGCCTCTTTAGATGAGCCTGACTGCTCTGTGCCAATCTACCAGAGAGTGAGCACAGGTTATCTTTTAGTGTGTCTCTAGCTTACCCTGACTAGAATTGTGGTTCCTGCTTGGATAGGGTGCATACCTCTGCCAACCAGAAATCCAATTTCCAACACAAAATGTAAAAGCAAGAAAGCACTATATACCCTTGCTGTGATCCAATGAACTCAAAAAACAAATGACTCCAACTTGCCACATACGCAACACAACAGCCTACTTCATGGGACAAGTTGCGCAATGCAGTGAGCAAATTTACTGCACCTCGTCACCTGGAGAGAGCAGAACTGCGCCACATCTTCAAAAAAAACGGCAAGGTTCTGCTCCCTTCATGCGCTGGTGCGCTGTGTACTTACGCCAATGCAGGCACGCTGAAGTGGAAGGGAGTCTGCTTTTCCTCCATCCTGGGGATTAAGAAAAAGAAACTTCTGATGCTTGCATGAGCCATCGGCAAAGGCCACATTGGAGAGTTACTGCAGGCATTGGCCAATGGGTTACACCTTTCTCAATGGGTTAAATCCTTTTTTCTCATTCTTTATTATTCTTTCCTATTCCTAGAAGGCCAGTGCATCAGTTTCAATACATTTTGGAACAGTAAACAATGAGAAGAAATGAGAAAAATGGGAATAGAACATTGATTATGTTCCAAGATGGCCAACACATTGCTATGAAATTAAATTTCCACCTTTCAATAGGGAATTAATAATAAAACAAACAATGGCAATGTCAATAGCTCCGGTGTCTGATTTTAAAGGCAAGACCTATTGGCTTGACAATTCTTGCTTATGAAGATATGAGTGTCAGTTGCAGATAAACATTTTAATAAAACCTTTAAAACAAAAGTTTTGAGTGAGTTAGCAAGGTAAACTTGAGCCTTAAAATATTAAAATTTTAATGGAACGGACAATGCAGAAGGTTAGCCCGAAAATTGCACAAATCGCTAAGTAAGATATCTAAAATTATTGAAACAGCCCATTTATGAAATTAAAACCCTTCTGACGCTGCTCCCATAAATGTAGTGATTGGGTGTGCCTGTATACTGGGAAACACCAGCTGTATCCTAGTCCGCTGTATTCCCTGCATGGCCTCACCTCTCAGATGGCACACACTCATCCCAAAGTGTTTGTGTGCCTGTGAGATGTTGAGAATATTACAGCATAAAAGCTGATTATTCTTTACATGACATACAAACTAATTTTGACAAGTCAAGTCAAGTCAATAAAGCTTTATTCGATTGAATACATCGCAATCATAAAAGCAGACATGAGTAATTTTATCATAACAGAATCCTTATTAAAAATCCTTATTAAAAAATATATTTAAATCATATCTTCATTAGGATAATATAAAACACAAATAAAAACCTGTTTAAAAATATGCGTAAAATATTCAATTAACTATAGATTTTCTCAGAGAGACTATTTTTTTCAGTAAATTTGCAACTCTCCATGTTACATGCACATTATCAAGTGTTTGTAGGGCAATAAACGCAGGACGACACTGTCTAATCCCCCACGATTTCAGAACCGGAATTATCCACACCTTCCTCAAATGACAATACAACCTACAAAAAAGAACAACATGAATGGTAGATTGTCTGGAAATGGAATCACAAGGGCACGGTGACATAGATCGAGACTAATCATTCATATTGGGAAAGCTAACTATTCTATGCAGTGTTTCCAACCTGAATCTAGTTAACAAGTACCTATCATAGTCTCCAGGTACATTTATTAAATAGGGTTGAATACTAAAACCACTTAAAATAAGTTGATTTTGCAGTACAGTAGGCTTCAGTATCTCAGTAGTAAGGCGTGACATTTCCAACATACTTAAGACCTCTTTCTTTAAAGCTTTCCTTCGTACCTGAGACATAGAAGTTGGTTCAGTAAAATACTCTGGGTGGCCAAGATTCAACATAAAATCATGAACATATTTAACCCAAGGAATTGTTAAAAACTTTTCCATCTTCATAATATCTATTAAAACCTCCCGGTTTAATCTAGTCTCCTCTTTAGTCCATACACGGTGCCACAAAAGTACCGGTTCAATCTTTATAAGGTCTGACAAATATGAGAGGCCTAATTCAGAATGGCAAACAAATGATGAAGTACTACTAGGGACTGATAATATGTATCTCAAAAAATTGTTTTCCTCCGTCTGTAAGGATTGAACATTAGCCAGGCCCCAAATCCCAAGGAAAACTCTAATGTGCACTTTGCACACGTCTGGTAAAACAACACTGAAACTGAAAAAAGTTGTAGTACTAGCACCGTAAAAGTGTGCTTGGATATGTAGAAATAGCAAGATTAATCAAATAATGAATTTAACATGTTTATTAACTGATTACTTTATATTTTAACAAAGTTGTTATGAAAATTTAAAGATAAAACTTAGCATTTCTATTGACTTCATTGTAAAGCACCATAGCAATATAGTTAGTGGTGCAATTTATGTATGCAATATGCTATGTGACTGAAACTTTCAGTATAAGTGCCTAACATCAGTAAGATCCTATATTTTTAGAAACTATTTTATTTTAATGAGTTTTAGGAATAGTTTGCATGTAGGTACTTCTTGAAATGTTGGTAGTACGCCATAGTTAACGTTGAACATTTCTGTGTAATAATCACTGACAACCTTACAAGTATCCTCATATATGATATATTTGATTTCTTTTGCTGTGCTTGAACCTAATTATGAGTTAATTTTACTAAGTAAGAAATGCTAACTTTAAAAAGCATTGAATTGCCTTTTCCCATAGGCTGCATTATTTCATAGCCTGGTGTAATGGACTTTTGTTACATTCACTCAAATGTTGCTTTATCTGTTCTGTTTATGCAACATTCTTTAACCGGTTAACTGCTTAGAACGTTCCGCGCCAGTGCGGAACGTTCTATTAAGCGGGCGGGGCCGCGTCGGCCAACGGACGTGCGCAGCACTACCGAGGTAGTGCTCGCGACGGCCGTTGGCCGACAGAAGCACTTAACGGGTTAAACAACAAGACACTTTTCAGTGCTTCTTTGTGTGTAAATTGGTGGGAACTCAACCTTTTGACTAAATACAAAAAGAGAAATAAAGTAAATAAGTTCTTAGTCAATCAACCTGTGAGAACTGAATGTACAGTTGTTTCTAATGAGCAATATGTTGGAGTATTAAATTTGTACCCGGTGAACGGAAGAATAACCACATGACAGTCAGACCATCGTATGGTGGCAACTGATGTCACATATTGACGATTTGTAGTATAAAAAGTGACTTTCCTAAAAGGAGGGGTCCACTTTTGTGCTCAGACGAGCCATTTTGCATTTTAGGCCCCTACTCTTCCTCGCCCCAGCCTGACTGTCGGACTATCGTTACATGCCCCTTGACTTTTTTCCTTGCTGATGAATTTGCCTGCTGGATGATTTGGAGCTCTCTGGTGAGAGACCAGACCTGAACGTTCCTGATTAATGCTCCACTCCCCTTGCCCATTCCCATGGACCTTTTTCCTTAGTGGACTCTAACTTGATCCCATTGCTCATGCTAGGAGAACTCTTGTGAACCATCCTCCTGCCTTTGTTGGTGGTAGGAATTTCTAACTCTAAACTATCCTCTTATAGATTGTTTTATTTAGAAATAGATTTACTTTTACTAAATGTGTGGTTTTATACAACGAGCTGTTAGACTCACGATAGAGCATCTTAAAATGTTACCTATATGCATTGATTTTGGATCGTTAATACAATAACCGAATTATCTATATTTGTCTGAGTCTTTTATTGTGTCTTTATGATCTTTCTACAGATATTGTGCTTACAACTATGTGATTTCTAAAAGCATGATAGAGAAAGTCATAGATTAATTTCAGAACACCAGGTTCTTTTGCTCTTGTTCTGTGTAGCCACAGCTGAGCTCTTCGTTTGTCTGATTCTTGTTAGATTGAACTTCTTTAGGAAGATGGGTCTTCCAATTTCAATAATTTATTTCTATAGCATGGATCTGAGAGTAGTGTATTTGAACCTGATCTCTCAATCAATCAATCAAGCAATCAATCAGGGGTTTATGAAGCGCGCTACTCACCCGTGAGGGTCTCAAGGCGCTGGGGGTGCGGGGCTGCAGCTCCGGATCAGTCTCTAATTTGTGAGTTTGCTAGCAATTATTTTTCCTCATTGGGTGGCTGATAGTGAGACATCCTGATTCCTCACCCCTCACTAAGATGAAGAGACAATGCCTCTGTTGGTGAACTATAGAATCTGAGTGAAGAGACTAAGATTAAATTAGACAAAACAAACTGAATAAGCCCAGTGCTAGAAAAACCAAAAAGCACTTCAGAGGCAAAAAGAATAAGGGTCTTATTTTAAGAAGAGTAGTAATGTGTAACCCACCTGTAGAATTTATTTCTCTCTGGACACAAACCTCCACAGGCAGTATGTCAAGCTGTGGTGCTAACCTCTAACTCATTAGACAACAACCTAGGCCTTATTGTAGATCGAATTAGGCATTTCTAGGGCCCCTTTATGTGTATGCATCTCTGGGATAGTCGAGGGGTATTCATAACACCGCTCATCATATTACTTATGCCCTCCACCTAGAACACGGGTCTATAAATTCAAGTTATGCATAGCAATCACCAAACAAAGGCTGGATTTCATAGTCACATCTACATTCTCAAAGCAGTCTTTTAATTGTGTGGACTTGTATTATTTTGTTACTAGGTCCTGCTGTTGCTTTGCAGCTACAGTAAAGGTAGGGGAAAGACATATACATGGCATTTTGTTAAATATTGAAAACTTTATTGATATGCATGTTGTTGAATGTAAATCACTGCCTATATCGTTTATTGTCATAGGAAGTGGGACTATCATAAAGTGTCCCAAAAATGATTTAAGAAATTCCACAAAAGTGCTTTGACATCGCTGTAAAAGCTGGTGCCATGTTGGTTCATGTATTGTCATTTTGTTTGCTCATGTTGTGAATAGCTTGTACTGCTTTCTTGTCTTTGACGAATGTAGCCTCACTCTTGTGCTTGGCCCTGCTAAGAGAGGATTCACAAATAACTAGCAGTAGTGTGGGCAGTAAAGTCTCTTTTATAATAAATAGCATTGGGCGGATAGTGACTGAATAGGTGTTGTATGCTGCAGTGCTTAGTTATGAGTCTCTAGTCCACAGAACCTCCCTTAAGTAAGCAGTGTTGCCTCCCTACCCTTAGAGCCAAAGTACTCAAAAGGGGTACTTGGTTCCCAGTTGAGAATTCTGCAATATGAGAATCCCAGGACATCAGTGGCGTAAGACCCCTTTTGTTACAATTGGGCCCTGTATCCCTGTCTGCCCTCGGACCCTCTGACCCAGATTCTTTACAGCAGGGTTCTGCGACTTCCCGCCTTGCAGATTCTTATAGTCACTCAGAATCCATAATGAGCAATGATCTAGGTACCTATGAAGTTGCTTTCTCAATAACAGCAGGGAGTGGCAAAAAAAGAAAATATTCATATTTCATTACAGGAGCCTGTCTGGTGAATACCCAGACACAATTCTTTGCCTTAACTGAGCTATACATGATCAAATATCTGAATATATGTGGGATTTAGGTATCCAGACCCAAACGGTTCCCCTCCGCAGCAGTAAGAGAAAAATAGAGCACAAGGAGCAAAGAGTCGTTTGTGAGTAACTCTGGATTCACTGTCTTCAAAAAGACAGATGTCTAATTCCAGTTTGCAGGCTTTAGGAAAACACATCTGGAAGATGCAAGTATTAATTTGCGTGTGCCCATCTGGCAACTAACCGTATTTTACATGCTTGGTGGTACCTACTCTCAGGGAATTTTCCAGGTCTGCCAATGTTTCTAGATTGTCTATCCCTGTTCCTATACTCTTCCCTTCAATGCCTGCTGTTTTCTTGTGCCCACTATGGTGCTCCAGAAAAGCACTGATGTCATCCACAAGTACCAATCTTCAATGTTATTTATTTATTGTGCGTTTTAATAGAACACACTATACCAGAATACAATAGTTGGTATGTGGAGCATCTCTTACAGAGAACCAGCATAATACCTGCAAGTAAACAGAAAAGAAACAACAGATATGCATCAATTTCTTAGTATGAGAGGGGTAGAGAACTTGACAGGAATTTTGAGGAAAATAGAAGGGGCTTAGATATAAGTTTGAGGTAGAGAATGTTGCCTAGCAACTGATAGTTGACAGGAGAATACGTGAGGAAGAGAAAAGAAGGTTAAATAGCTAGGTGTTGTAGAAAGGCATCAGAGTGGCACAGCGATGGATGGAGAATAGCTACCATTAGAATGTGAGAAGAGAAGTCCATGTGTGCATATTAGTGAAGAGGAGATTTAGGAAGGAAATTCAGGTATGGGTGACAGGTAGGAAGTCTTTCCATCACTGCTACTTTTTTAGTGCTTTTAATTGTTTTAAAATCTGACTGTGTCCCTAAATCAGTGAGGGAACCTTGGGCCTCTTATTTTTTTTATAGCAAATTACTTTTGAGACATTACGAGGTGCACGTGTTTAAATGCCCCGCTTGTAACTTCTTTTCATCAGCCACCATCTCGGGGTCACATGTAGCGCTTGGTTGTCTACATGCCCCTATTTCAGTAATGGCCATAGTACGGACGCCAAAGGCAAGCTCGTCTGCGCCCGTCCAGGCCCGAACGGGCCCAGGGGCCAAGGACCCTGCCTTTTTTGGTCAGAACTAATGAAATTTTCTGCCAAACAACTGGGAGCACTCCAGCCCACCTGCTCAAAAGCCTGTCGACCTTCATTTGATCCATTCAAGAGCGCACAAACTTGCACTATCTGCAATTTTTCACTTTCTCCACAAGATAACCTTGCGTAACCCATTATGGGCAATGCCACCACTGCAGACACTTCAGGGAGCATTGAGGCTACTACTCCACGCTCTGGCTCGAAAGTAAGTTCTGCTTCTATAGCCTTAACGTCCGATCACTATCAAGCCATCAGCAATACTTCTACAACGTTGTGGTGAACCATCCACCAGATGCCATGTATCTCATGGAAAGATGGCTCCATGAGGCCTCTATGCCTGATTTATTTGCAGCATTACCACAAGACTATTCTATGGTGAATCGGGAATAGGCATAATAAACCAGGAGGGGGATTACCATTGTGTTTAAAAAAAATATAAATGTAATATACAGGAATTATCTATACCGGCCTGCAAAGCTGTGTCCTTCTCACTGGAACTTACACCCAAACTTACAATATGCAGCACATTAATATAATGCCCACAGAGATATGCTGGCAACTGGTGTACGCTTCTGCCCGACCTGCTCGCCCCCTTATCTTCAGATCTACCAATTTTACAGAATTTGGGATCTGAATATCCATCTAGAAGATAGCCTTTGTAGCCCTGATCAAACCTTAATTGAGGACTTCAGGGCACTGAATTTGGATCTTATTAACTCCACATCAACTTACAAAGTAGGCCACCTCTCAGATATGATCTTCTCCAACTTAAAACATCTTGCCACTCCTCCTCTGCCGTTGCTGTGGTTGGATCATTATGCAGTTCCTTTCTCTGTCCGGACCTGTTTGGCTCCACCTAGAAGGAGAGACAGACCACAGTCTAAGACCAGGGCTTGGTCGAGAATGGACATTCCAGCCCTCAATAGCCAACTGAGGAGCATGATGCCCAATGTAGCACAAGTGGACGAGCTCGATTATCCCAGGATTGATGATTGGCTGCGGGACTCACCGGACATTGTCCTGCCAACTAAACGTAGTCACCCAGCCAGGACTCACCCAGCTGCCCCATAGTTTATTGAGGCACTTCGGGTTGAGAATGCTAGGTGTAGGGGCCTGGAGAGAGCCTGCAGGTTCGTTTACAATGAGGACACTAAGTACAAACACAAAACAGCATTGAAAAAATATCATGGTCTCTGCAGAGGGTCAATTTTTACTCAGACCAAACCACCTCAGCCCAAAACTGTCCCAAAACTCTCTTTAGAGTAGTCAAGGAACTCTCTGACCTTAATAATGTTGCACCAGCACCAATACTGTTCCAGTCTCACTGCGAGGAACTGATGCTGTTCTTTGTTAAAAAGGTTCAGGACATCCAACTTTCACTGATGGCAGACTGGAGGGATGCCTTCCACTCCAGCATCAGTGTGCCATCTCCTGTCTCCGAGGCCCCGAACACCTCAGTCACCAAACTCTGCCACCAGAAACTGAATTCATGGGACACGTTGGACCTACCTCTATTCATGTCACTGGCGCAATCCATAAGATATAGCTCCCCTATAGATCCTCTCCCCCAGCTAAGCTCAGCACCCTTGATCCAAACATTTTGAGGCTTCTGGTGGGACTCCTCAATTTCTCCTTACAGGAGGGGCATATTTCACAGCCATGGAAGTATGTCATGGTTCTGCCCCTCTTGAAGAAACCTAACTTGGATTCTTCAAACTGGTCCAATTACAGACCGATTTCTTTGCTCCTTATTCTGTCTAAAATCATCGAGAAACATGTCAAAAACAACTGTGCATCTTTGTGGAGTCCCAAAATTTTCTTCATCTCTCTCAGTCAGGGTTTAGAGTGGGACATAGCAACAAATCTGCCCTTCTAGGAGTCACAGAACACCTCAGGTGACTCCTGGATGAAGGCGAGATGGCAGAGTTGATCTTACTCGACCGCAGCGCTGCCTTCGATACTGTGTCGCATGCCACACTTTTGGAGAGATTGGCCAGTCTGGGTCTCCATGGAATGGTTTAATCCTGAATGGCATCCTTTTTAAAGCATCAAACTTTCCAGGTTTCTGCAGCCAGCATCTCTTTCACATGACACGCCCTCACTTCAGGGGTGCCCCAAGGTTCAGCCTTAAGTCAGGCACTATTTAACATCTATGCCCGCCCACTGGCTGACCTTGTTGAAAGCTGTGGCCTCACCTTATTCTCCTATGCGGATGATACACAAATCATCTTCTCTCTGACATGCACTCAGGACCACAACCCTGAGGCCCTGAACTCCTGCTTGTGTCTGGTGTCCACGTGGATGAATAATAATTTACTTAAACTTAACAGAGACAAGACATGGTACTAGTGCTAGAAAAGAACCCGTCCCTTTGGGGTCCACAGCACTGGCCAGAATCCTTGGGTGCTCTTCCTGTTCACAAGGTGAAGAACCTCAGGTTTCTGCTGGATGAAAGAGTAATTTGAGAAGGTCCTGTGAACATGTAAATTCAGCCACAAGAGAGTGCCAGAGGGTGAGAGCTCCTCTGCAAAGTGATTGAGAAGCAGTTTTGATATTTTTTTGGTTTCATCTAGGTTTCTCATATTTTTTGTTAGCACTATGGATTTTGAAGGATGCTGCTAAAACAGAACTTTAAAGGTTGTCCACGCACCAGCTTGACTTTTATTCTGGCTTCCAGGGGAAGTCTTTTAGAACTGGGAATAAGTGATTGCATTTTCTTGTTCTGAAGTCAGACTGCGGGCTTGACATTGCTATTGTCAATCGTGATAGTACAAGGCAGGCACTATGAGTTAAAAGTCTGATGGTAGCAGGAATTACCTGAATTTCTTCTGAGGATGGAGAGTAGTTCTTGAACTTTGTGCTTGGCTCACAGCTCTACTTTACTCCACTTTGGCTAAAATCCACTAGGAGATCCAAGGGATGGAGTATGCCCAAGCCTCTTCAAACATTTTTCTTAACTGTTTCTCAATTCAGCATAGACAGGAAAGCACCTTAGCTGGTTGGTTTTTATACTGCTTATTTCATATTGGCAGCAGTTATACAACCTCTTCTGTGAGAGTTCAGGGCTGAACATTAACATCTTCTACCTGCCAGATAGTGTTCCAAAACCCCTACAATCCTCTCTTGAATTTCTCTTCAGGCGAGTGTCTGACCTGACAACCTTCTGGCTGCCTGGAAGGTTTTCAGAGCCCAGGGTTAGCACCTGGGAGCTGTGCTGGCACTAATGCAAGAATAATGCAAGAAATGGCACCACCACCAAGACTTGCCATTCTGAAGAATAATGAAGGTATGAAAAAACAAAAGTCAAGGGAAATCAATCCTAGGGGTTGCACTTGAACATGCAACCAACTATTTTCTAATGCGAGTACGAAATTGATTATGTACCAGCATGCATTGGGGAGCACTGAATCCGTCTTGCCAGAACCAATGTGCAAACACGCCCCTTGCTAGGGTCCTCCACATAAGGTTGACCTGTTGACCTGGTTTCTGGAAACTAAGGTTAGCACCTGGGAGCTGTGCTGGCACTCATTCAAGAATAATACAGCTGAAAGACATGGACAATTCCAAGACCTGCATTTCTTATGAATACTGAAATATATGTCAAGTAATACCAAGCACCAGGCTGTGCTTAAGCATGCAAGCAATTACTTTCTACAGTGATTACAATATCATTTGACTACAAGGACCAGCATGCATTGTGGAAAGATTTTATAAAGTGTTATTCTGTGGACAACGGCAGTATAATATTATATGGATGCACACATTCAATAAATGTGGCTCTAGAACATGCCAAAGTGCCTTTGTCTCCTACTCTGGGACAACAGGTCACAGGTGCATATCGAGGTTCTGCTGCTCATGCTATCTATTGGTCTTTTGCATGTGACACCCACTAGAACTTCTTGAGGCAGAGAGCAACAGTGCTCCCATTTGTGATAGCTTTTGGAAAGACTATGTGGGAGTTTTGGGCATTTATAAAAAAAAAAGAAAATAGAATTATTATCAACATGTGAAATATGGATCTATATTCGAAAACATATGTGTACACTTATTTGAATTTATTGGCTTTGAAATCATTTTGCTGTGACATATCAAAGTGCCTTTTCTTGGCTTATGTTAACTAGGCTTCAACACCATCTTGTTTAAAATGGATGTCTTATCTTGCACATTCACTGTTTCTTGATTCTGCTGCCCAGTCAAGAAAAGTCATGTTTGTTTATTTACAAATTATGTTCTTGCTACTCTCGAAGAGAACTTCTCCAACAGGGGGTGACTAAAATTTCAATTGCTCAAGGTCTCGTCCGCTAGCTCGACTGTATTGCATTTATTCACAATAGTTCAGTGTTGTTTTGTAACTAGTTTGTTCTGCCATCTCCGAATGATTTCAGCCCCTCTAGCTAAATCAATTTTCATGTGGTGAGACAGTGCTTAGATGGTAAGGCAATATTACGTTTAATAATTTTGTGCACTGATTTGCCTAAATTGTTTTCTTATTGCTCACACAATGATGAATCTGCACGTTCAATGTATTCTTATGAGAAGATTTCTTATGTAAACCGCATAATTTGGGGGTGAGCCATGAGACTTTTCCAATGCTACTAATAGTTATGTCCCATTTGTTACTGATTTAATTTTAGTAATAAGAATTAGAAAAATTCTTGATTTTGCTTATCATTCTGTATTGCCCTATTACTAAGTGCCTTCATGGCAATGTCTTTTTGCATCTGCATTTTTATGATTATTGTATTGCATCTTTTGAATTTTCCAATAAATCTTCCTAAATATTTCACTTTGCCCTAGAATTCACTTATTGAGCCTGCCTTACTTAATTAACTGTATTTTGATATGCCAATTTGTGCTTTATCTTGGGACACATTGCCTCGTGAAATTGAAATTTCCTCGTTTCATCCATCCGTTGGCATGTTCTTGAGGTGACTTTTGGTGTGTAAGAACTTAGTGGTTCTCCATGCCCACAGTGATAAACTCATGGTTCATATGGGAATACAGCAATGCCCAAGAGGCCGCATGCATGACACGAAGAAAGCATTATTTTAACAACAGCTACAACTCTAAAAGGACAGGAATTATGTAATTAGAAAGTGTGTCCTAGCGTAGCACAGCATTCCTTTTTGCACTTATAACACCCTGGTTTCAATGACCTCTGGATCCCTGAGCAAGCACACTGGGTTTAATAGGAGAGACCAGAGAGAGTCACAACTACATTAGCTCTTAACACAGTGACCATCACTGAAGTTACCTGCATTTATTTTTGACCCTTGATTACTCTTATTCTATACTCCCTCATTTGATGTATCAGGTTGTGGATCTAACTTATACAGACGATTGGACACCCATGCTAGCACTCAGTATTGATGAAACCGTGTGCACCAAGGTCACCTTAATGAGTTAGCATGAAAGACATATACATCCTTGTTTCTATTAGTCCTCACCAAATTATTCATGATGGCTCCACCAGGTTATCAAGATCTGAAAACTCAACTTTAGTTCACAATCACCAATACAGTTTACAAAAGCTCGCTGCGTACCACACTCATAATTGGTAAAATGAATTCCCTTGGCACATAGGGGGCTTATAGCAAGTCTTACTGGCTACAGGGACAAGAGGATCCAGCTAATGAAACCACAGCCAATCCAAATCACCTTGTCAGTCAGAAACACATGTCAGACATTCTTCCTGGTTTTCATCGCTCTCACACATACTGAAGTATCTCATTGATGACTCTATTCATTGCCTTAGGACTGGTGAAACCCCTTCTCTGCCTACTGAAAAATCTGTCCTCCTTTCCTGAGGAAATAGCATTGAGACGAAGTGTGGATACGTGTGGGGTGTGAAGGTCTACTCATTGTAGGTCCCCTACGTGTTCACCAATGCTTCAGAATTCAGAGAACGCCTTTCTAGGAAGCATGTGATTACAACTTAACTGAGGGACAAGTCAAGGACTAGCCCCACCTGTGCACAATGAAGCAGGATCCCAATATCCTATCTCACCCAACAGGTTTGATCACCTTTCCAAGGGCTGACATGTCACACTCATTGCTTTTAGATATCTGTGGGTCTGGAATCTCCTCCAAATCCTTTGTGCCTGCGATAGGCAGTGTCAAAATCAGGCTATCCTTGAGGAATGTGCCTGCTGGTGGCTCAGCTGTAGCCTAGTGCTTGCCCATACAGCTCCCTGTCCCTGAGGGTCTCTGAGCCTCCAGAGAAACCCCCTCTATGAATCTACCCTTCGTAATGAGATCTTCCTTCCCTTGCTTACCGTACTGTACTGCCAAAAGGATTGCATAACTGTAACAGTAACATCTAAACCTTTTTTTATTATTTAACCAGCAGAGGGAAGGCTCTCACCAATTCAATCACCTGCACTCTCTGCCACTGATGCAGGCTCAGCCCAGGTATGGCTATGTGACATCATTCATCCTCCTTGACAAGCAGGATAATTAGCTGTGGTAGCCCTGACAAAACACCTGAAGGTTCACTGGGTTCCCCTGCAAACATTCTGACATGAAACCTGGTACCCACGTACACTATTTGCAGATGCTCTCATAGCATATGGAAGTGGTTCCTCCATTGTGAAAAGCAGTGGTAGGGCAATTTCTTTGAGAAATATAGTTTCCATTGAAATATTCTATGCTGGAGGAGTTATCACTGCCATTACATAGCTGAGGATAGCCATGGTAATTTTAGTGTCTTGTGGGTTAGAGATGTCAGGACCCTTTTGGTTCCTGACGGACTCCGTAGAACAGTTACGTAAGTGCTTGGGTAATAAAATTCATCATGTAGAATGTTGAGTTAATTGTTACATGTTGAGGAACAAAGACATGTAATACCAACATCCATGTGTGACGTGATCATTTGAATGTACCGAGGCTGGGGAGGACGCTACAACTGGTGATGAGATAAATGATTTCATAAACCCTGCAACCCGAAGAACCTAGAGTGCTCTCCTGGAAAGTTTGCCGCGGTCCAGCAAAACTACTTGTGTGTGCCTCAGTCAAAGTAAAAATAGATGGTTGGCTTATGTGGAGTCCATGCGCCACTCCAGCTAGTGCAAAGCATGTGAAGAAAGTGATGGTCTCACGGAAGGTTTCTTTGTTGTTGGGTAGAAATTTGCTGGTAATGTTAAGACAAGAAATACTATGACCCAGCCTAACTTAGAGCCTCTATTCATACAGTATGACAATGCTAAAGGCAGTGACAACCACGTACAGAGAAGCACTATGCTAAAGGCAGTCATAGCTGAGTGCAAGAAAGTGTTAAAAGAGAAAACATTTCTGACGCAAAGATACGCAAAAGCAATAGAAACCAGATACAATGCAAAGAGGTGTGAGGGTGAATAAACTTGTGCAAGAAACAAAGCTGCTACTCACCGCCAAAGAAGAAGACAGCGCCTCACAACCAGAGAGCGGGCACAATGACCCAAATGTTAGCGTGCAGATAGTGTCTGACAAAGGTGCCAGTACAAGCTGGCAGCAGACGCTGCCGGAGCGAGCTCTGCTCCCGACATTAGAAAGTTCCACAGATTATGATGCAGCCCCATTTCTACAACCACTGCCTCCCTTTGATACCGCAAAAAAGCAAAATATTGGTGACAGATGGACTGCCTGGAGGGAAACCTTCGATGATTTCATTGATGCACTGGAAGAAGCAAATGACAAAAAAATCATTAAATATCTTAAGAATTTATTGGGTGAAGAAGTGATAAAGGAAATATCACAAGGTGAAGTACCATCAAATCAAAGAGGCGTTAAACACCGAGTTCAAACAAATACGGAATGTTGACTATGAAAGGTACATTTCAGTCAGGAAAGGCATAGAGCTGGTGAAACGATGGATGAGTTTGTAGAAAGGCTTGATTCGCTCATCAAACATTGCAAGTTCAATGAGTTCAACGAAGAAGAGTCCATGAGTCTCAGAGTAATAGATGGTTGTCTCTCCGATTCCTTCAAACAGCGAATGCTGAAAGAGATGCTCAACTTGGAGTGAGTACTCATGGGTGCCAGAGTGGAAGAAAGAGCTGCCAGGCAAGCAGCTAACAAGGAGGCCAGAATGGCCCTAAATTAATCTGCCATGAGTTTGAAAAGTCGAAATGCAAGGTGGAAGACCATAAAGTAATGACTCCAAAGAAAAAGAAGTTGTGTTTTTGATGTGGACTTTACTTCCCACAAGAAGGTAAATGTCTTGCCATTGGACAGATATGCAAAGCCTTCAGGAAAAAGAGCCATTTTGTAACTGGCTGTAAAGAAAGGGAAAGATCAAGTGCATCACATTGAGAAAAGAAAATGTAGGAAAGATTAAGTGCGTCACATCGAGAAAACAAAATAGATGCCAGAAAGTTCCAGGAACGTTCCAAACAGGGCCAAGCGGCAACAACGATTATCATCAAATCCCTTTGTCTAAACGTTCGTCATTGTCAAGCGACAATGAGGAAGATGGATGTGCAATGACAATTTTGACTGCTGGATGATGTGCACATGTAGGATTAACTTCATGCAAGGAAGAATGTCGGTCGAAGCAAGGTCTGAAAGTGCTAAATTAATTTGGCCACTGTCCCAAGATCACACTGAGAGTGAATGGGTGCTCCATACCTTTTATCCTAGACAGTGGCGGGGATATAAGCATTATGCCAGCGGAAAAGTACAATGATCTGTTTCCAGTGCCCCTTTTAGCGTCATCAAAAACCAAATTCTATACATGGGCTGCTTCGACGCCACTGCAAAGTCAAGGTTCATTAATAGAGACTGTGAAGCATTAAACGTGAAAATACAAGCACCAATTCATGTCTTGCCAGGCACTTCATCGAGTACATGTTTACTCCATTTTAGTACTGCTGCTGACATGGGGCTGATGTCTGTAAAATACAATATCAATGCCCATCATGAGATAGTTAATCAGTTTCCATCCTTGTTTCATGAACTAGGAAGACTTAAGACCATGAAAGTCCAACTTTACATAAATTAGGACATCCGTCCTGTTGCTCAACGACATCGTCAAATTGCATTTCATTTACAAGAGGCTGTTGAGAAAGAACTTGAGACACTATTAAAGCATAACATCATTGAGCGATCCACTGGTCCAATGCCATGGGTGTCATCCTATAGTTGTAGTGCCAAAGAAGGATAATAGAGGAGCCGAGCGCATCTGCATTGATATGCGTCAAGTGAACAAGGCAATTGAAAGAGAATGATACACAGGTCTGCACATTGCTGACATGATTATGCAGCTGAATGGAGCTAAAGTCTTTTCCCGCCTTGATTTGAACAAAGGGTATCACCAACTCGAACTGGAAGAAAATTGCAGGTACATTACTACCTTTTCGACTCATGTTGGGTTATTTAGATATAAAAGGCTACATTTCGGAGAGTCATCAACTGCAGAACTCTTTCAGGATGTCAGTCATCGCATAATAAACCAGTCACAATCCTTTTAATAACATTGATGACATCCTAGTTTTGTGGCCACATGAAAGGAACATGATAAGCTCTGACAAAAGTGTGTTGTATACTCGCATATGCAGGTATTACTTTAAATGCAGCAACGTGTGAGTTTCATAAAACCAAATTCAAGTTCTTTGGTCATATCTTTTCTGATGGGGGAATGACCGGATCCAAATAAAGTACAGGCCTTGTCATCCGCTTCTCACCCACTAGATGCAACTATGCTGCGATCCTTCCTTGGTATGGCCAGTTACTGTTCAAGGTATATACGTGACTTTGCCAGTGTAAGTGACCCATTAAGAGACTTAACAAAACGAAATGCCCCATTTTGATGGTCCAGTGAATGTGAGCAAAGCTTCAAGAAAATCAAGCATGCAATTCAGAACCCCACTGAAATAGCATACTTTGATCTGAAATTACAGACGGAAGTTGTTGTTGAGGCAAGCCCAGTGGGGATAGGTGTCATCCTTACCCAGCACACTGGACATCCCAATGACCCAAGGCATATTGTGGCTTATGCTAGCTGAAGTTTGTCATCAACGGAACATGCTTATTCACAACCTGAAAAAGAAAGCCTCGCTGTGGTGTGGGCTTGTGAGCATTTTCATGTGTTCCTGTATGGAAAGCAATTCACAGTTGTCACCGGCCACCAAGCACTGCTCACCATTTTTGTCAGTCCTAAAGCCAAGATGCCCCCTCGCATTGAGGGGTGGGGGTTGCTAATGCAGGAATATGATTATGCGATTGTGCATCATCCAGGAAAAGATCAAAACCCTGCTGACTAATTATCAAGTGTACTAATACAGTGTCATGGCACAACTTCAAAAGCAGCCGATGCTTATGTTAACTTCATTGTGAAATCCAGTACCCCAGCTGCCATACCGGTGGAACTAAACATTGCTACCACAAGCACTGACCGAGATTTGCTGATACTCAAAGGTATTATTACACATCAATTGTGACAAAAATATACTCGACCTCTTCATGATGACCTTGAACACCAGAAATACAAAAATGTGCAGAAAGAACTTTCAGTTACCCCAGAAGGCATCATCTTACAAGGGTCAAGAATTGTCATACCCAAGAGTCTGAGACAACAAGTTATTAAACTGGCTCATGAGGGACATCGTGGAGTTGTTGCTACTAAACGAGCTCTTTGGGTCTGATTGTGGTTTCCTCGTCTTGACCAAAGAGCTGAAAAAGTTTTAAAGAAATGGCATTTGTGCAACTGCTTTCATCCAAGACAACCCCACATCCGTCAAACATGTCTGATCTTCCATAGCAGGCATGGGAGAAGATTGCAATTGATTTCTTTTGACTCCTTGACAACGGACATCATCTACTGTTGATGAATATTCCCATTTTCCCCTTGTGGAAGATCTGTCATTAACTACTCATGACAGTTATTGAGAGATTAGAAAGTATTTTTGCAACATGGGGTGTTACTTCGATGGGGGGCGTGGCTTGGCGCCGATGTAGGAGGCAGCGGACCTTGAAGCTCCTCCGTGGCCTCCCTCCATAGCAAGTTATCCTGATGCCCTAAAGAGGCCCCTGATCGGCCATATCGCATCGGAACACCGGGTGCCCTGGTGGGTGAACTGGCGACGACCTGGGAGACTGAGCGACGGAGAAAACTCCACTTTCTTGCACTGCTCGCACTCCCCCTGTGGCGACCTAAGATGGCGGCTGCCATCGATCGCGGGAACCGACGTGGGTCGCACTGAGCTGTGCCTGGCGATTTCTGCCGGAACGACGGTGAGGCTCTCTGAACCCGACCTCGGAGGGAGGGTCTGCGGTTGCCCACGGCTGTGGGAAATTGGCGAAGTGGTGGGCAGAACTGGATCGGGCACCGTTGCGGATCCTAAAATGGCGGCCCGCTGACTTGGCTGAGCTGCCTGCCAAGGGTGCGGGCGACCGGAGCTTGCAGAGACAGCCTGCTGCCCGCCGATCCTGAAGCGCTGAGCTAGCGGCTCTGGGGTGCTCCTAAGTCCCACTGACCCCCAGAGGCTGGCGAACTGGACCTGACTTGCCTGACATCAACGGCGGAGTGAGGCGATCGGATCCGCCTGGTTCCCGTCAGGCCTGTGAGCGGCGCTTTGTGCGGGGGCCTGGTGCCCCGGCGGGGCAGAGTTGGAACAACAGGCGGTGCGTGAGACCTACCTGCTCTGCGGATGCATTTGAGGCTGATTGGAGAGGTCCGGATCGGCGTGGATCGTCGAGGAGGAGGAGACTACCCCAGCCTGCCGGACCTTGGTGAGTGCGCGCTGGGCTGCTTGAAAGCGGGACGCCCGCTCTGACTCCCTCCTACGCGGAGGTGACTGGAGGGCCCGTGCAGTGCGGCCCTTGGAGAGCGAGACACTGAGAGAGAGGGAGCTGGCTGACCTTTCCTGGTTGCTGGGGGGTATCGGCCCGGGCGAGAACCTCTGGCCTATTATCTTTGCGGCTGGGCGCTATTGTACTGGGCGCACGCCTGTGGTTGGGGCCCTCTGCTGCTGCGGTGTCCTGGGTGAAGAGCGGAACCACGCTGGTGTGTCGCCGATATTGGTGCTGGAGGGGCGCCGCACGACCTCTTGTGGCCCACTGGACCGAAGCAAGTGCGTTGAAGGAGGTACGACTTGGGTGCCGGCGGAGGCGCACTGCACTGGGACCCAGCTGGATGCCCTGAGGCCCGTGGGCAGCTTTGAAGACGGGAATGTGGGGCCCAACCTTGCTGCGGTAACCCGCTTGCTGGCAGAGGCTGCCCCAGCGCGGAGTTAATACCGGTACGTGCGTGACTCTGATTTCGGTGGGGTATTACGCAGCCTTTGGTGGCCTGCCGAGATGGGGCGAGTATCCAGAAGGAAGGGCTACGCGGTCCTTCAGGTGGAGGGAGCAGGGCAGCAGACTGACGACGAGGATGAGGTGATGGAGCGCGCCAACACAGCTGGCCCGGGAGGTCCTACGCTGGTCGATATAATGCAGGCCATCACCTCGTCCAGAGAGGCCCTTGAGACGAAGATTGACGCCATTGGAGTGGACCTTACTCTGCTCAAGGATGACCACAGGAAACTAAAGGAGCGAGTGAAAGTGACCGAGAAAATACTAGAGGGGGTCCCGGAGGTGGTGGCCACCTTGCAGCGCTCCTTGAAGCAGGTGGAGGACAAAGTTCGGGTCTTGGAGATGAGAGCAGAGGACAGTGAAGGGCGCTCCCGCAGGAATAACCTCCGCATAGTGGGGGTTCCAGAACGAGCAGAGGGAGACGACGCTGTTCGATATTTGGAAGAGTGGCTCCGGACGGAGGTTGCCCCAGAGGGACTGTCCCCGTTTTTGCCCTTGAGAGAGCCCACAGGGTCCCGGCTCGACCTCCCAAGCCGGGAACACCACCGCGGCCGTTCGTGGCGAGACTATTGCATTATCGGGACAGGGATCACCTTCTGCAGCAGGCCAGGGGGAAGCAACAACTGCAAATCGAAAACTCCAAGGTGATGATATTCCCGGACTATACTAGGGAGGTCCAGAAGCAGCGGGCCTCTTTTATTGCTCTAAAGCGGAAATTGCGCCAATTTCACATCTCATACGCCATGTTCTTTCCAGCGCGCCTACGAGTGGTGGACGGCGCTGGTACGCTCTTCTTCAGTACCCCGCAGGATGGATGGCAGTGGCTAGAGACGCGCCGGACCTCTACAGCAAGCAACGGAGAGAAGAGATCACCTGAGCGCGTGAGTCCGCAGAGGCCATCTTTGCTACCAGATCAACGGCTGGAGCGAGACAGAGCTGTGCAGGCGGTTGCAGAGATCAGCCAAGGTGGGATCAGCCCGAGCTCTGATTCCACTAACCGAGCGCTGGGCATTTCTGGAACATCTCTGCCTGGAAGCACGAACGGGGACTCTGATTCTGAGATGCCGGTGGTCACTCCACACACGGCGGACTTGTTTGGCTGATTCGACAGTTGATGGTGGGGTGGGATAGATTGTGGCTGGCTCCAGGCTTGGTCGCTGCGGGGGTTTTGGTCTGCAGATAGAGAGGGATGGCGCCAATTGCTCAGTCTTAATGGGGATCCTCATACGGTACAGAACGGGGGAGAGCCGGGAGGGGCTTTGGGTCCCATAGGGTCGTCACACTACCCCCTTTGCACACAGTTATGGTTGTATCAGTTTGGATGGGAACTAGTTCAAGGGAACCTGTCCTGGGGAGTGGGAGTTGGGGGTACTGGGATGTTGGGGGGTGGGAGTTCTTGGGGCCAAGCATGCCGCTGGGGGGATATGGAGGGCAGGATGCATACAACTGCGCCATGGGAACCGCCGTAGGTATCAGGTGCTTATCCTGGAATATTAGGGGGATGCATAATATGACACGTCGCCATAAGATCCATGCCTATCTTAGACGGAGAGGAGTGCAGATTGCGCTTCTTCAGGAGACGCATTTAACTAAGCAAGAGGGGTTAGCTTTGCAACGCAGATGGCGAGGGCAGGTGTTCTGCACAACATACTCGGCGTTTGCGCGGGGCGCACTTATCTGGATAAGAGCTGGAGTCCCGTTCCAAAGCACTGGGCAGTTGATTGACCCTGAGGGTAGATATGTCGTCGTGACGGGGCGCTTAGACGGTAGAGACATTGTCCTAGGGAGTATATATGCCCCTAATACTGATCAAGCCTCATTTTTTGCGCATCTTTCACGGAAGCTCGCACCAATGTTGGTGGGGTCTGTGCTCCTGGGGGGTGACTTTAACTGTATCACGGACGTCGCTTTGGACCGCTCCCATCCCCCCCTTGTAGGCGCCCTGGTGCACAGGCTGGCTGCGGTGCGACAGGCTTGGCAGCAACAATGGGGACTAACCGATACATGGAGGGCGCATCACCCGACTGACAGGGACTACTCGTACTTCTCGTCACTACATGATCTGCATGTTAGATTGGATTCAGTCCTTTGCTCTCCGGACGTACATGGGGGGATGGTGCATAGTGAATATTTGGCTAGAACGTCATCTGATCATAACCCTCTGCTGGTGGTCTTACATTGGTTACGAGATCGTCCTGCTATTCCCACATGGCGGCTCAGGCCAGACACGTTGGAAGACCCGGTGTTTAGGGCTGCTCTGGGCTCGGCCATTCAAGACTATTTTAGGGATAATGTCAATACAGCATCTTCACCGCTGGTGGAATGGGATGCTTTTAAATCTGTGGTTAGGGGGCGCTGTATAGGGGAAGTGGTGGGGGTTCGCAGAGTACTGCTGCAGGATGTGTCAAAGGCGGAACAGCAACTACGCGTGTTGGAACAGGAGCGCCCGGAGTGTCCGGACAGGCATGATGAGTTGCTTGTGGCCCGAGAGGAGCTAGCGGTCCAGCTCGAACGATTGCGCTGCTTCGATTATAAGGCTTATACAGACAGGGCGCATGCGGAATGTGACAAATCTGGGGCATTGCTAGCATGGCTGGCCAACCCGGCGCGTAGAGGGACGGTAATTTTAGAATTGAGAGGCCAGGGAGATGAGGTGTTCTATACCCAGCGGGGTATTAATGAACAATTTTTGCAGTACTATACTGAGCTGTACCGGAGCAGGGTGGGCCCCGGACTTCCTGGAGATGAGGGGTTTCTGCTGGGAGCAGACCTCCCTAAAGTTGACCCTGTGGAGGTTGCAGCCCTGGGTAGGGACATCGAGGCGGGTGAAGTCTGTTGTGCTATAAAGCGCATGGCCAGGAATAAAACGCCAGGCACAGATGGGCTGCCAGTGGAATTCTATGCGGCTTATGCTGAGGTTCTGGTTCCCTATCTGGTGACGCTGTACAATAGAGCACGCCATGAGGGTGTCCTCCCTGCCTCTACGCGCGAAGCCATCATAGTCCCTCTCCTCAAGACGGACAAACCCGCTTGGGACCGCTCCTCGTACAGACCCCTTGCGATGCTTAACCTAGATTATAAGATCTTAAGCCGGGTACTGGCGGGTCGTTTGATGCCCCATATGGCGGCGCTGGTTCACAAGGATCAGGCCAGGTTTATCCCAACCCGGAATACTGCAATGAATGTTCGCAGACTTGTGCATATCTTGGGGTCTGATACATATGATACAGAAGAAGCCTGCATTTTTGCGGTCGATATTGAGAAGGCCTTTGATAGCTTGGAGTGGCCCTACCTTTTCAATGTGCTGCGGGAATTTGGCCTGGGGAGGGTTTCATACGGTGGACAACGCTGCTATACAGTGCTTCCACGGCTAGAGTCAGGACAGGGGGCTTAATCTCTGCTGCTTGTGGGGTTGCTCGGGGGACGAGACAGGGGTGCCCGTTGTCCCCTCTGCTATTTGCCCTGGCGATGGAGCCCATGGCTGCTCATGCCAGGATGGGGAGGTTCTACCCTGGGTTGCTGGTGGAGGGGCAGGTGCAACATATAGCCTTGTATGCGGATGATCTCCTCCTGTTTCTGCCGAACTCCGGGGATGCGCTTCAAGGAGCGAAAGAATTGTTAGAGACCTTGGGGAGAATAGCGGGGCTCCGCGTGAACTGGTCCAAGTCATGTCTGTTCCCCACCAGGGCGGACAGGCCGGACCGACAGAGTGCGGGAGGCATCCCATGGGAATCCCGTTGTTTGACTTACCTGGGGACACGGATTTATCACGATCGTGATGACCTGCTGGAGGGCAATGTGGGACGAGCGTTGCGTAGCGCTAGGACTTGTTTCAACTTTTGGGGGACTCTTCCACTATCCGTCGCGGGAAGGGTGGCTTTAGTGAAGATGGTCACGCTGCCGAGGTTCCTCTATTGCTTCGGGACGCTCCCTGTCTGGATCCCGGGTAAGTTCTTTGCGCAGCTTAACTCATTAATCACAGGGTTCCTGTGGGGGGCTGGGAGAAGGAGGGTTGCCCTAAGTACCATGCAGCGACCTAGGGCAGAGGGGGGCTTCGCGTTGCCAGACTTTGAGGCCTATTACTATGCTGCACAGCTCCAATGGTTCACAAAATGGGTAGCGGGCCACATCAGGCACCCGGAAGACCTGGGGGGGTCGGGTCCGAGTTGGCGGCTATTGTCCTGTGTCCTTCTGTGGATACCATTGAGAGGTGAAGCAGTGCCGGCAGATTTGCGAGTGGTGCAGCGGTGCTGGGCGCGCATGGCTAGGAGGATGCACATCAGGATCCCGTATGCACCAGAGATCCCGCTGTGTATGTGTGAGGTGCTGCCGCACGGGGGTGACTGGAGTAAGCTGCAATCCTGGGAGGAGGCAGGAGTTATCACATTGGGTGACCTCTACGAGGACGGCAACCTCCTACCTTTTAATAATCTCATGGAGCGCCATGATCTTCCCCGGGGGGACTTCCTGTTTCATGCGGCCCTGTCAGCGGCTGTCCGGAGGCACTGGCAGAAGGGGTTAATAGAACCGGACACGTTCCTTCCCTGCCAGTATGTAGTGCTGGCAGCGGGAACCTTTAAAGCGGTAACTTGTCTCTATCGGCGAATCACCCAGGACTTGTGCCAGCCCCTGGAGGCGTTGCGACTCAAATGGGAGGCGGACTTGGGGGAACCCATTGAGGAAAAACCTTGGGGGGCGGTGGTAGAGAGGGCGTGGAAGAGCACTCGGAACGCTCGCTTTCAGCTAATTCAATTCTATGTCTTACATAGGGCATACTTAACGCCTGGTAGAATCAATGACTATTTTGGGGCGTCGGCAGCTTGCCCTCGTTGCGCGCTAGAGGGGGCGAGGTTTCTTCACATGTTTTGGGACTGCCCGCATTTGGGGGACTACTGGCGGGGGGTGACGACTACCTTGGCGACTGTGATGGAGAGGGAGATAGCTCTGACACCAAGGGTTTGCTTGCTACATGAGTTTCCGCATACTGCTAAAACCAAAATCACCAGCAGGTTCATTGATCTGGGGTTAGTCCTGGCAAAACGAGAACTTACTACTCATTGGAAGGCAAGGCAGGGACCCGCTCTTGTGCGCTGGCGAAGGGAGCTTGCGAAGTGGGCGGAGAGTGAAGGGAATTACAGGATGGGCATGGCTAGGCGTACCGAGAACGAGAAAACATTGGATATGGCTCGGGCGTGGGTGGCAATTGTGGAGCTGACTAAGCACCCACCTGAGGACGAGGAGGGTCCCCTTGCTGAGAGGGAGGGTGCACAGGTTACCTGAAGTGGCTGACGCTTGCGATGGGAGAGGCATGATGAGGTAGCTGAGGGTCTTGCACAGGTCCTCCCCCGGTGTTCGCGGTCTACCCTGGGTGAAGACAAGCAAGGCAAGGATTTTGATGGGTGGTGCAGGGGTCTGGTGGACCCCTTGATTATATTAGTGGCTAGCGGCATGCTTGGGGGGCTGGAGGGGAGGGAGGTATTGTTGGGGTGGGTAAGGGTTAGGGGGCGGGCTGGGAATTTAGAGGGTTTTGTCTGACTCTGCCCTTCGGACTGTAACAGGCAGGGTAGTGAACGAAGATGTGAGTTGGGCTCCCACGGGGGGCTGATGGGGATTTAGTAGGATGCTTCTTGGGGCCCTGGCGAGACTCTTCCTTCGTAACTCACTGGGAGGATCACAGGAATGTTGATGGTCATGATTATAGTGCATATTGCCTCCCCAACTGTAATACTCTGATGTCCATGATGTTGCTTGTATTGCTTCCAGAAAATCAATAAAATTCTGTTTAAAAAAAAAAAAAGAAATGGGGTGTTACTTCGATTTTAAAATCTGACAATGGCCCACCTTTCAATAGTGGCCACAGGCGAATGGTGTCTCTACAGGCCCGAGCACACACACTATATTATTTAAAAAGTTTCAATAAAGTGATACAATGCACAAGATGATATACAATGATTTGTGTTATTTATTTTCTTTCTTCCGTTGGTCCAGCCAACACGTGTTTCGTCGTCCGGGATTAACCCACGACTTCCTCAGGGCTGGAAAGACAAGTTACAAAACCATGTCGTAATAAAATATTTCAAATTCGTTTAAAGTTATATTGAATAAATTAATAAAGTGGAGCCCACAGTCTCGAAAAATATCATTAATCATCTCTATAATGGACCACGAGGTTATATTAGAACACAGTCACTATTTTGTGCATAGACCATTCATTGCTGTGATAGAAGGCAGAAATTAATATACTGTCTGGCCTTAGTGCACATAACTATTATCGTTATTAGTGTCAGTGCTATGACGCGATCAATGAGTGCCAAGTACAGGTGCTAATAGCGTAACTAATTCTATATCAGTGTTTAAAATTGTGAAAGAAGAGAGAAAAGGCGTACCTAATTGATATGAAGGTAAGCGGTCACCCTATAAATGGAAAATAGAAATGAAATTGTAGATAGTCAAAGTTTAAGACTATCTGGGAAACCTTAATAGGGAACTCTATCAATCAGTTCATACCTTTGAACCGGTAATAATTCCGTCCCGGCCAGGAAGGCAGGGAAAATAGATATCAGTTCACGTCAAAGGATGTGTTTCTCCAGTAAATCTAAAATACAAATTGATGGGATATCTCAGGATACATGTCTCTATATTGAGTTGAATCATGATTAAATAAGGCCATAAAGGAGGAACTAGTGAAAAATACCAATCATTATGCCAAAGTAAAACGAAATGACCTAAGTGTGGAGAAAATAATTGCAGAATATCAGTGTGGGTAGTACATGACCAATAAATTCTATTTTATAACATTGTTAGGGTAAGGACCCGCAGACAATTGGTTGACCCAAAATGCATTGGGTTCCACAAATGTGGGAACTGTAGGGTCTGTAATATAGCCATGGATAAGAAAAAGATTTCACTAACCCTATGGGTCGACGCTTTATTATCAGACAGATGATTAATTGTAATAGTAAATTTGTTGTATATATGTTGAAATGCAAATGCAATAAGTTCTACATAGGCAGTACAATTAGATCATTGAAGGAACGGATCAGTGAACATGGACGAGCTGTTAGACACAGAGACACCAGATATCCCACAGCGGTACACATTAATGAATGTATTGCACAAGGTGCACATAAAACATTTACCTTCTGTGGTATAGACAAGATTGAGACAGACCCCAGAGGGGGCAACAAAGAACTATGTCTTAGACGTAGGGAAGCAATGTGGATTATAAAAATGCGAGCGGTTGACTGTGGTTTAAATTTAGACCATGAGCTACATTACTTCCTGGGGGATTGACTCTGTATAGTGAATTGCCCTGTGAGATAATAAGAGACTACATGAATAAGTATCTAATCTGGACGGCCTGAATGTTTCATGCCTTATTTTATTCAATGACATGTTATATATGAAAAAATCAACTTTTATATATCGACCTATGATTACTAATGTTATTACCATAATAATTTTTAATAATATATGATCACGCATGTTATATGTTACATGCATATGCATATTTTAGCCTGTATATAGGAGAATGTTGTCATTATAATAATATGTATTAATATATGATCACGCATTTTACATGCATATTTTTATGCCTGTATTTAGGAGAATTTGAGCTCAGGAAGATACCAAGTAATGAATAAGTGGGTACAATGTAATAATAATGTTAACCTTTTCTTAAGTTCTTGTATTTCAAAGTATCAATGTTATAACGATAGTGTTTGGCAATATATGCAGCTGTACTGCCTTTTTCCAATGTATCTATTGTGATTCAATTGTGCCTCTCACAGACTGATCGTGCTATATTTGTTATTGTATTATATACCATTCTGGACCTCTGACACCACTCTATTTTATTCATTCTCTTATTTACCACTTGGGTGTGACACGCCTTTTTCTCCTCATTTTCTCTCTATACTTGTCGCTGATATTCCGATTCAATCATGATACATAGTTATTTTATGTTCATGTATCCTTATATGTAGTTTTTTCGTTCTTGTCCTTTAATAATTCTTATGTGACTTCTCCTCTGACATTATCCCATTCTGGTCCACCCAGTTCTAGCCATTACTTATAGCTTTATACTTCCAGTTTTACTTTTTAGTTTTTCATATTCTATACCAGACTTTCTAAATATTTACGTAGTAGTGGCTGATATTTACTCATCTAGATACCTCTTGGGGCCTTTTGAATTTATATTATTACACGCAAACATCGAATAACGCTATTGTACTTCACCTACTCTAAGATGGCGGCCGTTTTTGAGCCATTGCTTACAGTTTACCTTCTAGTCTCTTTACTGCTATACCGGACTTTTAAATATCCTCACTTCTGGTTTTCATATCACTCGTCGGCCATACTGGGTGCCGGTGAGAGACGCGGAAACACGTCTCAGCACGAATAGGTAAGAAGCTATTTTTAACGCGTTTATATTACTCATATATTAGGCATAGGCTCAAATTTATTTTCTGACATGTACGCTTCATTACTTGCAGTGCGTACCCTCTTTAACTCCGAAGTCAGAACAGACTCGGACGAATTACCATGGCTATGCATATTATTTGAACGTAAGTCTCGCGTTCTCCTTTTTCATTTTCTATATGCTGACTAGCGTGTCTCAATTTCACCTAACTATAAACGCATAGTAACGTAGAATCATATATCATTGTGGCTTTTATGAAAGCCATTTTTTATCCTTTTGTGGCCCCTTACCCTAACAATGTTATAAAATAGAATTTATTGGTCATGTACTACCCACACTGATATTCTGCAATTATTTTCTCCACACTTAGGTCATTTCGTTTTACTTTGGCATAATGATTGGTATTTTTTCACTAGTTCCTCCTTTATGGCCTTATTTAATCATGATTCAACTCAATATAGAGACATGTATCCTGAGATATCCCATCAATTTGTATTTTAGATTTACTGGAGAAACACATCCTTTGACGTGAACTGATATCTATTTTCCCTGCCTTCCTGGCCGGGACGGAATTATTACCGGTTCAAAGGTATGAACTGACTGATAGAGTTCCCTATTAAGGTTTCCCAGATAGTCTTAAACTTTGACTATCTACAATTTCATTTCTATTTTCCATTTATAGGGTGACCGCTTACCTTCATATCAATTAGGTACGCCTTTTCTCTCTTCTTTCACAATTTTAAACACTGATATAGAATTAGTTACGCTATTAGCACCTGTACTTGGCACTCATTGATCGCGTCATAGCACTGACACCAATAACGATAATAGTTATGTGCACTAAGGCCAGACAGTATATTAATTTCTGCCTTCTATCACAGCAATGAATGGTCTATGCACAAAATAGTGACTGTGTTCTAATATAACCTCGTGGTCCATTATAGAGGTGATTAATGATATTTTCGAGACTGTGGGCTCCACTTTATTAATTTATTCAATATAACTTTAAACGAATTTGAAATATTTTATTACGACATGGTTTTGTAACTTGTCTTTCCAGCCCTGAGGAAGTCGTGGGTTAATCCCGGACGACGAAACACGTGTTGGCTGGACCAACGGAAGAAAGAAAATAAATAACACAAATCATTGTATATCATCTTGTGCATTGTATCACTTTATTGAAACTTTTTAAATAATATAGTGTGTGTGCTCGGGCCTGTAGAGATAATTGTGTGATCCCTCTGGGTCGCTAATTTTGAGGGGTGGATGACTCCTCTTCCCTTGAGCACCAACAGATAGCCACACTGAAATAAACGTTATACCGGATTTTGTGAGCGCCATAACCACACGGGGGTATTTCATCCTACAGAATTAGCAACAGGCGAATGGTGTGTTCGAGAGATTTATGAGCACACTCAAGAAGACCGCTCAGCACAGTGCACTGCAAATACAAGAACTCAAATCATTTCTTTAGTTTACGCTTCGTGCATACAGGCCAACTCCCAATTCTACCACTGGTGAAAGCCCTGCCACCTTAATGTTTGGGAGAGCCGTTGGAACCAAACTGCCACAATGGACCAATGAGAGATCTATTGACATTGAAAACTTCGCACTACTGACTCGTCTCACAAAGGCAAAATGAAGACCATTGCGAATTGACGCCACTGTGCTCAGAGCACTGTGTTCGAAAGAGGAGACCAAGTTACAGTCAGGCAGAAACGGAAATGCAAGTCTGATGCTCCTTTTGATGCTGACTCACTGAGGGTTGTGACTAGTAAAGGACACATGGTGACTGCTCACTGTCAGGAAAGTCCATTACGTGAGATTCTTCACATTTCAGGCATCTGCCTTGATCTTTGCCAGATCCAGATGTCAGAAGCTGCACTCATTATTCTGAGAATCCAAAGAGTCCAATACCTGTACTAGTGTCTCTGTCACCAGTGCCAGTCATGGACACTTCTCCTTTATCTCCACAACCTCACATGACCAGATTTGGGCGATTGATTTGACTAATGAAACAACTCTTTTAAGAGTTGTGATGCATATATGTATTATTTGTACTTTTTATTTAACAAAGGGGGAGATATAGTGTCTGGTGAGTTAGACATGATGGGACCCTTTTGTTTCCTGACAGACTCCGTAAAACAGTGACATAAGTGCGTGGGTGATAGAATTCATGAGGTAGAATGTTCAGTTAATGGTTACCCGCTGTGTAATACCAAGTTCCCTGTGGAGTGTGATCATTTTTCATCTACCCAGGCTGGGGAGGATGCTACAGTAATCCTTCTACCAGTGAATGTATGGAGTAAATTACACTAATAGAGAAAATTTAGGGCATGTTATTTTAGTGTTTGGTGGAGTCCGTATGAAAAACTGGCAGTGTGGCATAGACACACCAAGGGAAGCACGTAAAGTTAGAAATGAGTGACTATGAGCCTCTATTTAGCTCTTGAAGAGGTTTCAGCCTGCCCGCAGAACTTTCAACTGAATGTGGGTCCTGCAAATATGAATCCAAATTCAGCAAAATTCGATCACCCACAAATAAAATGTCCCTGGTGCACTGGGATATTTCAACTAGGAGGTCCTGCACTTTTTAAAAGATTCCTGTGCTGGACCGCCATATTTTCAAAAGTGGTCCCACACAGAGACGTCAGTATCAGTGGAATTTGACAGGCTTCCCACAATATGGTAGGCTTTCCGAGCTTAACCTGAGACCTGAGAACCTCTAGGGGTCCGCGTGACTTCTTGTGGAGTCTGTGCTGTTTAGAAAATTAAGTAATATTAGCAGATTATTAAGGGATATAGACATAAAAAAGCAAAATGTAAACTGAATCTTTTAAAACTCTCTGTAAATGTGAAAGAATTTGAAATTGGAGGCTAAAAATTAAATTGGTATCCTCAGTTTGATTCATGGGAGTAGCACAAGTACACAACAAACAAAACTATGGTCCATTTCTGGGGCTTCAATTGAAACACTAGTATGTGGCAAAAAAAGGGAGGATGCAAAGAGTCGTTTGTGAGTAACTCTGGATTCACTGTCTTCAAAAAGACAGATGTCTAATTCCAGTTTGCAGGCTTTAGGAAAACACATCTGGAAGATACAAGTATTAATTTGCGTGTGCCCATCTGGCAATTAACCGTATTTTACATGCTTGGTGGTACCTACTCTCAGGGAATTTTCCAGGTCTGCCAATGTTTCTATATTGTCTATCCCTGTTCCTATACTCTTTCCTTCAATGTCTGCTGTTTTCTT
Organism: Calotriton arnoldi; assembly: GCA_963921515.1. Lineage (NCBI taxonomy): Eukaryota > Metazoa > Chordata > Amphibia > Caudata > Salamandridae > Calotriton > Calotriton arnoldi. Next base: position 2,043,184 of record CAWUFW010001784.1, on the reverse strand, counting down.
GTGCTCACTATGGTGTTCCAGAAAAGCACTGATGTCATCCACAAGTACCAATCTTCAATGTTATTTATTTAATGTGCGTTTTAATAGAACACACTATACCAGAATACAATAGTTGGTATGTGGAGCATCTCTTACAGAGAACCAGCATAAAACCTGCAAGTAAACAGAAAAGAAACAAAAGGTATACATGAATTTCTTAGTATGAGAGGGGTAGAGAACTTGACAGGAATTTTGAGGAAAATAGAAGGGGCTTAGATATAAGTTTGAGGTAGAGAATGTTGCCTAGCAGCTGATACTTGACAGGAGAATACGTGAGGAAGAGAAAAGAAGGTTAAATAGCTAGTTGTTGTAGAAAGGCATCAGAGTGGCACAGCGATGGATGGAGAATAGCTACCATTAGAATGTGAGAAGAGAAGTCCATGTGTGCATATTAGTGAAGAGGAGATTTAGGAAGGAAATTCAGGTATGGGTGACAGGTAGGAAGTCTTTCCATCACTGCTACTTTTTTAGTGCTTTTAATTGTTTTAAAATCTGACTGTGTCCCTAAATCAGTGAGCATCTTATTTTTTTTTATAGCAAATTGCTTTTGAGGCATTACGAGTGAGGTGCACGTGTTTAAATGCCCCGCTTGTAACTTCTTTTCATCAGCCACCATCTCGGGGTCACATGTAGTGCTTGGTTGTCTACATGCCCCTATTTCAGTAATGGCCATAGTACGGATGCCAAAGGCAAGCTCGTCTGCACCCGTCCAGGCCCAAACGGGCCCAGGGGCCAAGGACCCTGCCTTTTTTGGTCAGAACTAATGACATTTTCTGCCAAACAACTGGGAGCACTCCAGCCCACCTGCTCAAAATCCTGTTGACCTTCATTTGATCCATTCAAGAGCGCACAAACTTGCACTATCTGCAATTTTTCACTTTCTCCACAAGATAACCTGGCGTAACCCATTATGGGCAATGCCACCACTGCAGACACTTCAGGGAGCATTGAGGCTACTACTCCACTCTCTGGCTCGAAAGTAAATTCTACTTCTATAGCCTTAACTTCCGATCACTATCAAGCCATCAGCAATACTTCTCCAACTTTGTGGTGAACCATCCACCAGATGCCATGTATCTCATGGAAACATGGCTCCATGAGGCCTCTATGCCTGATTTATTTGCAGCATTACCACAAGACTATTCTATGGTGAATCGGGAATAGGCATAATAAACCAGGAGGGGGATTACCATTGTGTTTAAAAAAAATCTAAATGTAATATACAGGAATTATCTATACCGGCCTGCAAAGCTGTGTCCTTCTCACTGGAACTTACACCCAAACTTACAATATGCAGCACATTAATATAATGCCCACAGAGATACGCTGGCAACTGGTGTACGCTGCTGCCCGACCTGCTCGCCCCCCTTATCTTCAGATCTGCCAATTTTACAGTATTTGGGATCTGAATATCCATCTAGAAGATAGCCTTTGTAGCCCTGATCAAACCTTAATTGAGGACTTCAGGGCACTGAATTTGGATCTTATTAACTCCACATCAACTTACAAAGTAGGCCACCTCTCAGATATGATCTTCTCCAACTTAAAACATCTTGCCACTCCTCCTCTGCCGTTGCTGTGGTTGGATCATTATGCAGTTCCTTTCTCTGTCCGGACCTGTTTGGCTCCACCTAGAAGGAGGGACAGACCACAGTCTAAGACCAGGGCTTGGTCGAGAATGGACATTCAAGCCCTCAATAGCCAACTGAGGAGCATGATGCCCAATGTAGCACAAGTGGACGAGCTCGATTATCCCAGGATTGATGATTGGCTGCGGGACTCACCGGACATTGTCCTGCCAACTAAACGTAGTCACCCAGCCAGGACTCACCCAGCTGCCCCATAGTTTATTGAGGCACTTCGGGTTGAGAAAGCTAGATGTAGGGGCCTGGAGAGAGCCTGCAGGTTCGTTTACAATGAGGACACTAAGTACAAACACAAAACAGCATTGAAAAAATATCATGGTCTCTGCAGAGGGTCAATTTTTACTCAGACCAAACCACCTCAGCCCAAAACTGTCCCAAAACCCTCTTTAGAGTAGTCAAGGAACTCTCTGACCTTAATAATGTTGCACCAGCACCAATACTGTCCCAGTCTCACTGCGAGGAACTGATGCTGTTCTTTGTTAAAAAGGTTCAGGACATCCAACTTTCACTGATGGCAGACTGGAGGGATGCCTTCCACTCCAGCATCAGTGTGCCATCTCCTGTCTCCGAGGCCCCGAACACCTCAGTCACCACACTCTGCCACCAGAAACTGAATTCATGGGACACGTTGGACCTACCTCTATTCATGTCACTGGCGCAATCCATAAGATCTAGCTCCCCTATAGATCTTCTCCCCCAGCTAAGCTCAGCACCCTTGATCCAAACATTTTGAGGCTTCTGGTGGGACTCCTCAATTTCTCCTTACAGGAGGGGCATATTTCACAGCCATGGAAGTATGTCATGGTTCTGCCCCTCTTGAAGAAACCTAACTTGGATTCTTCAAACTGGTCCAATTACAGACCGATTTCTTTGCTCCTTATTCTGTCTAAAATCATCGAGAAACATGTCAAAAACAACTGTGCATCTTTGTGGAGTCCCAAAATTTTCTTCATCTCTCTCAGTCAGGGTTTAGAGTGGGACATAGCAACAAATCCGCCCTTCTAGGAGTCACAGAACACCTCAGGTGACTCCTGGATGAAGGCGAGATGGCAGAGTTGATCTTACTCGACCGCAGCGCTGCCTTCGATACTGTGTCGCATGCCACACTTTTGGAGAGATTGGCCAGTCTGGGTCTCCAAGGAATGGTTTAATCCTGAATGGCATCCTTTTCAAAGCATCAAACTTTCCAGGTTTCTGCAGCCAGCATCTCTTTCACATGACACGCCCTCACTTCAGGGGTGCCCCAAGGTTCAGCCTTAAGTCAGGCGCTATTTAACATCTATGCCCGCCCACTGACTGACCTTGTTGAAAGCTGTGGCCTCACCTTATTCTCCTATGCGGATGATACACAAATCATCTTCTCTCTGACATCCACTCAGGACCACAACCCTGAGGCCCTGAACTCCTGCTTGTGTCTGGTGTCCTCGTGGATGAATAATAATTTACTTAAACTTAACAGAGACAAGACATTGTACTATTGCTAGAAAAGAACCCGTCCCTTTGGAGTCCACAGCACTGGCCAGAATCCTTGGGTGCTCTTCCTGTTCACAAGGTGAAGAACCTCAGGTTTCTGCTGGATGAAAGAGTAATTTGAGAAGGTCCTGTGAACATGTAAATTCAGCCACAAGAGAGTGCCAGAGGGTGAGAGCTCCTCTGCAAAGTGATTGAGAAGCAGTTTTGATATTTTTTGGTTTCATCTAGGTTTCTCATATTTTTTGTTAGCACTATGGATTTTGAAGGATGCTGCTAAAACAGAACTTTAAAGGATGTCCACGCACCAGCTTGACTTTAATTCTGGCTTCCAGGGGAAGTCTTTTAGAACTGGGAATAAGTGATTGCATTTTCTTGTTCTGAAGTCAGACTGCGGGCTTGACATTGCTATTGTCAATCGTGATAGTACAAGGCAGGCACTATGAGTTAAAAGTCTGATGGTAGCAGGAATTACCTGAATTTCTTCTGAGGATGGAGAGTAGTTCTTGAACTTTGTGCTTGGCTCACAGCTCTACTTTACTCCACTTTGGCTAAAATCCACTAGGAGATCCAAGGGATGGAGTATGCCCAAGCCTCCTCAAACATTTTTCTTAACTGTTTCTCAATTCAGCATAGACAGGACCGCACCTTAGCTGGTTGGTTTTTATACTGCTTATTTCATATTGGCAGCAGTTATACAAACTCTTCTGTGAGAGTTCAGGGCTGAACATTAAAATCTTCTACCTGCCAGATAGTGTTCCAAAACCCTTACAATCCTCTCTTGAATTTCTCTTCAGGCGAGTGTCTAACCTGACAACCTTCTGGCTGCCTGGAAGGTTTTCAGAGCCCAGGGTTAGCACCTGGCACCACCACCAAGACTTGCCATTCTGAAGAATAATGAAGGTATGAAAAAACAAAAGTCAAGGGAAATCAATCCTAGGGGTTGCACTTGAACATGCAACCAACTATTTTCTAATGAGAGTACGAAATTGATTATGTACCAGCATGCATTGGGGAGCACTGAATCCGTCTTGCCAGAACCAATGTGCAAACCCGCCCCTTGCTAGGGTCCTCCACATAAGGTTGACCTGTTGACCTGGTTTCTGGAAACTAAGGTTAGCACCTGGGAGCTGTGCTGGCACTCATTCAAGAATAATACAGCTGCAAGACATGGACAATTCCAAGACCTGCATTTCTTATGAATACTGAAATATATGTCAAGTAATACCAAGCACTAGGCTGTGCTTAAGCATGCAAGCAATTACTTTCTACAGTGATTACAATATCATTTGACTACAAGGACCAGCATGCATTGTGGAAAGATTTTATAAAGTGTAATTCTGTGGACAACGGCAGTATAATATTATATGGATGCACACGTTCAATAAATATGGCTCTGGAACATGCCAAAGTGCCTTTGTCTCCTACTCTGGGACAACAGGTCACAGGTGCATATCGAGGTTCTGCTGCTCATGCTATCTATTGGTCTTTTGCATGTGACACCCACTAGAACTTCTTGAGGCAGAGAGCAACAGTGCTCCCATTTGTGATAGCTTTTGGAAAGACTATGTGGGAGTTTTGGGCATTTATAAAAAAAAAAGAAAATAGAATTATTATCAACATGTGAAATATGGATCTATATTCGAAAACATATGTGTACACTTATTTGAATTTATTGGCTTTGAAATCATTTTGCTGTGACGTATCAAAGTGCCTTTTCTTGAAGAGAACTTCTCCAACAGGGGGTGACTAAACTTTCAACTGCTCAAGGTCTCGTCCGCTAGCTCGACTGTATTGCATTTATTCACAATAGTTCACTGTTGTTGTGTAACTAGTTTGTTCTGCCATCTCCGAATGATTTCAGCCCCTCTAGCTAAATCAATTTTCATGTGGTGAGACAGTGCTTAGATGGTAAGGCAATATTACGTTTAATAATTCTGTGCTCTGATTTGCCTAAATTGTTTTCTTATTGCTCACACAATGATGAATCTGCACGTCCAATGTCTTCTTATAAGAAGATTTCTTATGTAAACCGCATAATTTGGGGGTGAGCCATGAGACTTTTCCAATGCTACTAATAGTTATGTCCCATTTGTTACTGATTTAATTTTAGTAATAAGAATTAGAAAAATTCTTGATTTTGCTTATCATTCTGTATTGCCTATTACTAAGTGCCTTCATGGCAATGTCTTTTTGCATCTGTATTTTTATGATTATTGTATTGCATCTTTTGAATTTTCCAATAAATCTTCCTAAATATTTCACTTTGCCCTAGAATTCACTTAATGAGCCTGCCTTACTTAATTAACTGTATTTTGATATGCCAATTTGTGCTTTATCTTGGGACACATTGCCTCGTGAAATTGAAATTTCCTCGTTTCATCCATCCGTTGGCATGTTCTTGAGGTGACTTTTGGTGTGTAAGAACTTAGTGGTTCTCCTTGCCCACAGTGATAAACTCATGGTTCATATGGGAATACAGCCATGCCCGAGAGGCCACATGCATGACACGAAGAAAGCATTATTTTAACAACAGCTACAACTCTAAAAGGACAGGAATTATGTAAGTAGAAAGTGTGTCCTAGCGTAGCACAGCATTCCTTTTTGCACTTATAACACCCTGGTTTCAATGACCTCTGGATCCCTGAGCAAGCACACTGGGTTTAATAGGAGAGACCAGAGAGAGGCACAACTACATTAGCTCTTAACACAGTGACCATCACTGCAGTTACCTGCATTTATTTTTGACCCTTGATTACTCTTATTCTATACTCCCTCATTTGATGTATCAGGTTGTGGATCTAACTTATACAGAGAATTGGACACCCATGCTAGCACTCAGTATTGATGAAACTGTGTGCACCAAGGTAACCTTAATGAGTTAGCATGAAAGACATATACATCCTTGTTTCTATTAGTCCTCACCAAATTATTCATGATGGCTCCACCAGGTTATCAAGATCTGAAAACTCAACTTTAGTTCACAATCACCAATACAGTTTACAAAAGCTCGCTGCGTACCACACTCATAATTGGTAAAATGAATTCCCTTGGCACATAGGGGGCTTATAGCAAGTCTTACTGGCTACAGGGACAAGAGGATCCAGCTAATGAAACCACAGACAATCCAAATCACCTTGTCAGTCAGAAACACATGTCAGACATTCTTCCTGGTTTTCATCGCTCTCACACATACTGAAGTATCTCATTGATGACTCTATTCATTGCCTTAGGACTGGTGAAACCCCTTCTCTGCCTACTCAAAAATCTTTCCTCTTTTCCTGAGGAAATAGCATTGAGATGAAGTGTGGATACGTGTGGGGTGTGAAGGTCTACTCATTGTAGGTCCCCTACGTGTTCACCAATGGTTCAGAATTCAGAGAACGCCTTTCTAGGAAGCATGTGATTACAACTTAACTGAGGGCCAAGTCAAGGACTAGCCCCACCTGTGCACAATGAAGCAAGATCCCAATATCCTATCTCACCCAACAGGTTTGATCACCTTTCCAAGGGCTGACATGTCACACTCATTGCTTTTAGATGTCTGTGGGTCTGGAATCTCCTCCAAATCCTTTGTGCCTACGATAGGCAGTGTCAAAATCAGGCTATCCTTGAGGAATGTGCCTGCTGGTGGCTCAGCTGTAGCCTAGTGCTTGCCCATACAGCTCCCTGTCCCTGAGGGTCTCTGAGCCTCCAGAGAAACCCCCTCTATGAATCTACCCTTCGTAATGAGATCTTCCTTCCCTTGCTTACCGTACTGTACTGCCAAAAGGATTGCATAACTGTAACAGTAACATCTAAACCTTTTTTTATTATTTAACCAGCAGAGGGAAGGCTCTCACCAATTCAATCACCTGCACTCTCTGCCACTGATGCAGGCTCAGCCCAGGTATGACTATGTGACATCATTCATCCTCCTTGACAAGCAGGATAATTAGCTGTGGTAGCCCTGACAAAACACCTGCAGGTTCACTGGGTTCCCCTGCAAACATTCTGACATGAAACCTGGTACCCATGTACACTGTTTGCAGATGCTCTCATAGCATATGGAAGTGGTTCCTCCATTGTGAAAAGCAGTGGTAGGGCAATTTCTTTGAGAAATATAGTTTCCACTGAAATATTCTATGCTGGAGGAGTTATCACTGCCATTACATAGCTGAGGATAGCCATGGTAATTTTAGTGTCTTGTGGGTTAGAGATGTCAGGACCCTTTTGGTTCCTGACGGACTCCGTAGAACAGTTACGTAAGTGCTTGGGTAATAAAATTCATCATGTAGAATGTTGAGTTAATTGTTACATGTTGAGGAACAAAGACATGTAATACCAACATCCATGTGTGACGTGATCATTTGAATGTACCGAGGCTGGGGAGGACGCTACAACTGGTGATGAGATAGACGATTAAATAAACCCTGCAACCCGAAGAACCGAGAGTGCTCTCCTGGAAAGTTTGCCGCGGTCCAGCAAAACTACTTGTGTGTGCCTCAGTCAAAGTAAAAATAGATGGTTGGCTTATGTGGAGTCAAAGCGCCACTCCAGCTAGTGCAAGACATGTGAAGAAAGTGATGGTCTCACGGAAGGTTTCTTTGTTGTTGGCTAGAAATTTGCTGGTAATGTTAAGACAAGAGATACTATGACCCAGCCTAACTTAGAGCCTCTATTCATACAGTATGACAATGCTAAAGGCAGTGACAACCACGTACAGAGAAGCACTATGCTAAAGGCAGTCATAGCCGAGTGCAAGAAAGTGTTAAAAGAGAAAACATTTCTGACGCAAAGATACGCAAAAGCAATAGAAACCAGATACAATGCAAAGAGGTGAGAAGGGTGAATAAACTTGTGGAAGAAACAAAGCTGCTACTCACCGCCAAAGAAGAAGACAGCGCCTCACAACCAGAGAGCGGGCGCAATGACCCAAATGTTAGCATGCAGATAGTGGCTGACAAAGGTGCCAGAACAAGCTGGCAGCAGACGCTGCCGGAGCAAGCTCCGCTCCCGACATTAGAAAGTTCCACAGATTATGATGCAGCCCCATTCCTACAACCACTGCCTCCCTATGATACCCCAAAAAAGAAAAATATTGGTGACAGATGGACTGCCTGGAGGGAAACCTTCGATGATTTCATTGATGCACTGGAAGAAGCAAATGACAAAAAGATCATTAAATATCTTAAGAATTTATTGGGTGAAGAAGTGATAAAGGAAATATCACAAGGTGAAGAAGTGAAGTACCATCAAATCAAAGAGGCGTTAAACACCGAGTTCAAACAAATACGGAATGTTGACTATGAAAGGTACATTTCAGTCAGGAAAGGCATAGAGCTGGTGAAACGATGGATGAGTTTGTAGAAAGGCTTGATTCGCTCATCAAACATTGGAAGTTCAATGAGTTCAATGAAGAAGAGTCCATGTGTCTCAGAGTAATAGATGGTTGTCTCTCCGATTATTTCAAACAGCGAATGCTGAAAGAGATGCTCAACTTGGAGTGAGTACTCATGGGTGCCAGAGTGGAAGAAAGAGCTGCCAGGCAAGCAGCTAACAAGGAGGCCAGAATGGCCCTAAATGAATCTGTCATGAGTTTGAAAAGTCGAAATGCAAGGTGGAAGACCATAAAGTAATGTCTCCAAAGAAAAAGAAGTTGTGTTTTTGATGTGCACTTTACTTCCCACAAGAAGGTAAATGTCTTGCCATTGCACAGATATGCAAAGCCTGCAGGAAAAAGAGCCATTTTGTAACTGCCTGCAAAGAAAGGTAAAGATAAAGTGCATCACATTGAGAAAAGAAAATGTAGGAAAGATTAAGTGCGTCACATCGAGAAAACAAAATAGATGCCAGAAAGTTCCAGGGACGTTCCAAACAGGGCCAAGCGGCAACAACGATTATCATCAAATCCCTTGTCTAAACGTTCGTCATTGTCAAGCGACAATGAGGAAGATGGATGTGCAAAGACAGTTTTGACTGCTGGATGATGTGCACATGTAGGATTAACTTCATGCAAGGAAGAATTTCGGTCGAAGCTAGGTCTGAAAGTGCTAAATTAATTTGGACACTGTCCCAAGATCACACTGAGAGTGAATGGGTGCTCCATACCTTTTATCCTAGACAGTGGTGGGGATATAAGCATTATGCCAGCGGAAAAGTACAATGATCTGTTTCCAGTGCCCCTTTTAGCGTCATCAAAAACCAAATTCTATACATGGGCTGCTTCGACGCCACTGCAAAGTCAAGGTTCATTCATAGAGACTGTGAAGCATTAAACGTGAAAATACAAGCACCAATTCATGTCTTGCCAGGCACTTCATCGAGTGCATGTTTACTCCATTTTAGTACTGCTGCTGACATGGGGCTGAGGTCTGTAAAATACAATATCAATGCCCATCATGAGATAGTTAATCAGTTTCCATCCTTGTTTCATGGACTAGGAAGACTTAAGACCATGAAAGTCCGACTTTACATAAATTAGGACATCCGTCCTGTTGCTCAACGACATCGTCAAATTGCATTTCATTTACAAGAGGCTGTTGAGAAAGAACTTGAGACACTATTAAAGCATAACATCATTGAGCGATCCACTGGTCCAATGCCATGGGTGTCATCCTATAGTTGTAGTGCCAAAGAAGGATAATAGAGGAGCCGAGCGCATCTGCATTGATATGCGTCAAGTGAACAAGGCAATTGAAAGAGAATGACACACAGGTCTGCACATTGCTGACATGATTATGCAGCTGAATGGAGCTAAAGTCTTTTTCCGCCTTGATTTGAACAAAGGGTTATCACCAACTCGAACTGGAAGAAAATTGCAGGTACATTACTACCTTTTCGACTCATGTTGGGTTATTTAGATATAAAAGGCTACATTTCGGAGCGTCATCAACTGCAGAACTCTTTCAGGATGTCATTCGTCGCATAATACAGCCAGTCACAATCCTTTTAATAACATTGATGACATCCTAGTTTTGTGGCCACATGAAAGGAACATGATAAGCTCTGACAAAAGTGTGTTGTATACTTGCATATGCAGGTATTACTTTAAATGCAGCAACGTGTGAGTTTCATAAAACCAAATTCAAGTTCTTTGGTCATATCTTTTCTGATGGGGGAATGACCGGATCCAAATAAAGTACAGGCCTTGTCATCCACTTCTCACCCACAGGATGCAACTATGCTGCGATCCTTCCTTGGTATGGCCAGTTACTGTTCAAGGCATATACGTGACTTTGCCAGTGTAAGTGACCCATTAAGAGACTTAACAAAACGAAATGCCCCATTTCGATGGTCCAGTGAATGTGAGCAAAGCTTCAAGAAAATCAAGCATGCAATTCAGAACCCCACTGAAATAGCATACTTTGATCTGAAATTACAGACGGAAGTTGTTGTTGAGGCAAGCCCAGTGGGGATAGGATGTGATCCTTACCCAGCACACTGGACATCCCAATGACCCAAGGCATATTGTGGCTTATGCTAGCTGAAGTTTGTCATCAACGGAACATGCTTATTCACAACCTGAAAAAGAAAGCCTCGCTGTGGTGTGGGCTTGTGAGCATTTTCATGTGTTCCTGTATGGAAAGCAATTCACAGTTGTCACCGACCACCAAGCACTGCTCACCATTTTTGCCAGTCCTAAAGCCAAGATGCCCCCTCGCATTGAGGGGTGGGGGTTGCTAATGCAGGAATATGATTATGCGATTGTGCATCATCCAGGAAAAGATCAAAACCCTGCTGACTAATTATCAAGTGTACTAATACAGTGTCATGGCACAACTTCAAAAGCAGCCGATGCTTATGTTAACTTCATTGTGAAATCCAGTACCCCAGCTGCCATACCGGTGGAACTAAACATTGCTACCACAAGCACTGACCGAGATTTGCTGATACTCAAAGGCATTATTACACATCAATTGTGACAAAAATATACTCGACCTCTTCATGATGACCTTGAACACCAGAAATACAAAAATGTGCAGAAAGAACTTTCAGTTACCCCAGAAGGCATCATCTTACAAGGGTCAAGAATTGTCATGCCCAAGAGTCTGAGACAACAAGTTATTGAACTGGCTCATGAGGGACATCGTGGAGTTGTTGCTACTAAACGAGCTCTTTGGGTCTGAGTGTGGTTCCCTCGTCTTGAGCAAAGAGCTGAAAAAGTTTTAAAGAAATGGCATTTGTGCAACTGCTTTCATCCAAGACAACCCCACATCCGTCAAACATGTCTGATCTTCCATAGCAGGCATGGGAGAAGATTGCAATTGATTTCTTTTGACTCCTTGACAACGGACATCATCTACTGTTGATGAATATTCCCATTTTCACCTTGTGGAAGATCTGTCATTAACTACTCATGACAGTTATTGAGAGATTAGAAAGTATTTTTGCAACATGGGGTGTTCATTCGATTTTGAAATCTGACAATGGCCCCCCTTTCAATAGTGGCCACAGGCGAATGGTGTGTTCGAGAGATTTATGAGCACACTCAAGAAGACCGCTCAGCACGGTGCACTGGAAATACGAGAACTCAAATCATTTCTTTAGTTTACGCTTCGTGCATACAGGTCAACTGCCAATTCTATCACTGGTGAAAGCCCTGCCACCTTAATGTTTGGGAGAGCCATTGGAACCAAACTGCCACAATGGACCAATGAGAGATCTATTGACATTGATAAACTTCGCACTACTGACTCGTCTCACAAAGGCAAAATGAAGACCATTGCGAATTGACGCCACTGTGCTCAGAGCACTGTGTTCGAAAGAGGAGACCAAGTTACAGTCAGGCAGAAATGGAAATGCAAGTCTGATGCTCCTTTTGATGCTGACTCACTGAGGGTTGTGACTAGTAAAGGACACATGGTGACTGCTCACCGTCAGGAAAGTCCATTACGTGAGATTCTGCGCATTTCAGGCATCTGCCTCGATCTTTGCCAGCTCCAGATGTCAGAAGCTGCACTCATTATTCTGAGAATCCAAAGAGTCCAATGCCTGTACTAGTGTCTCTGTCACCAGTGCCAGTCATGGACACTTCTCCTGTATCTCCGCAACCTCACATGACCAGATTTGGGCAATTGATTTGACTACTGAAACAACTCTTTTAAGAGTTGTGATGCATATATGTATTATTTGTACTTTTTATTTAACAAAGGGGGAGATATAGTGTCTGGTGAGTTAGACATGATGGGACCCTTTTGTTTCCTGACGGACTCCGTAAAACAGTGACATAAGTGCGTGGGTGATAGAATTCATGAGGTAGAATGTTCAGTTAATGGTTACCCGCTGTGTAATACCAAGTTCCCTGTGTAGTGTGATCATTTTTCATCTACCCAGGCTGGGGAGGATGCTACAGTAATCCTTCTAGCAGTGAATGTATGGAGTAAATTACACTTATGGAGAAAATTTAGGGCATGTAATTTTAGTGTTTGGTGGAGTCCGTATGAAAAACTGGCAGTGTGGCGTAGACACACCAAGGGAAGCACGTAAAGTTAGAAATGAGTGAATATGAGCCTCTATTTAGCTCTTGAAGAGGTTTCAGTCTGCCCGCAGAACTTTCAACTGAATGTGGGTCCTGCAAATAGGAATCCAAAGTCAGCCAAATTCTATCACCCACAAATAAAATGTCTCTGGTGCACTGGGATATTTCAACTAGGAGGTCCTGCACTTTTTAAAAGATTCCTGTGCTGGACCGCCATATTTCCAAAAGTGGTCCCACACAGAGACGTCAGTATCAGTGGAATTTGACAGGCTTCCCACAATATGGTAGGCTTTCCGAGCTTAACCTGAGACCTGAGAACCTCTAGGGGTCCGCGTGACTTCTTGTGGAGTCTGTGCTGTTTAGAAAATTAAGTAATATTAGCAGATTATTAAGGGATATAGACATAAAAAAGCAAAATGTAAACTGAACCTTTTAAAACTCTCTGTAAATGTGAAAGAATTTGAAATTGGAGGCTAAAAATTAAGTTGGTATCCTCAGCTTGAATCATGGGAGTAGCACAAGTACACAACAAACAAAACTATGGTTCATTTCTGGGGCTTCAATTGAAACACTAATATGTGACAAAAAAAGGGAGGATGCATTAGAAGCAAAAAAAGAGAAAGGATATCCTAGGATCTAGACTATCGCTTTGTCTTTTTGTTTATTTTTGTATATTTATTGTTTGTAAACTAAAAAAAAAATGATAATTTGTATATTTGTTTGAATACCTGTATCTTTAGTCAACTGTAGTTTTTTTCGAAGATTAAATGGCAGAAATTGCTTAGGCCTCCGACGCACAATAGTGATTTTGTGGGGGTCCACAGAAGTCAAAAGGTTAAGAACCGGAGGGGTAGGCCGTCTGACACAGGTCCGCCAAATGTGGGTTCTCCATTGTGGAGCCATCAGCGCCACAGGCATTGGAACAGCACCTGTTATCACCTCGAAATGTGACAACAGAATGTAGCGGAGGAGGGTGGATAGGGCATTCGGCTTTGTTGGGCACACACCGGTACTGAGGCTGTGCGGAAGACTATAGGTTACATTGCTAAAAAGTGTCTATTAGTGCCATCTTCTAGGCGCTCCCTATCATTTTACATTATATCATAACATTAAGGCTCATTCTTAAGACCTATAAAAAAACTCACACATTATCTTTCCATTTACTTATTTTGTGAATTGTGGTGTGCGACACCACCTTTCAAGGCCCTCTTTCAACCTTCCAGCTGAACTCTCTGTAAATAATATATGGAAGGCTCGTGCAGAACAGAAAGAGGAAATGACAGAGGAGAAGCAATATGTGGTAAATGAAAGCCTAGATTATAGCCGCGCTGTGCTTCTGCAGCCAGAGCACAGAACAGTAAGGAATTTAAAGGCATAATATAAAAGTGTCTTTATGGCTGGTCATAAAAAGCGAGCCTCCTGATTCATGGGAAAGAGTTGTACTTGGATCACCGAAGGCTTGAGGTGGAATTGCCTGCTGTATGACGAGCAATTACTCCAATGATGTTCCCACTAGAAAGCCATCTCATGCATTTCCAAGGTGCCCTCGCTTTACTGAGGCATTGATTCTGAATTGAAGATACATTTTTTCAATCCGTCGCTGGGTCTCACTGCCTCTATAATTCCCATGAATTTTCACTGGTCCATTCAAACTCATCATTCCTAATTTTCTCCATATCATGAACACTGCGCATTCCATAAACCAAACACCATTTGTAACACATCACAGTCACTTGGGGAAACTGTAAATAGTGGCAGGGCCGCAGTGTGAAACAAAATCAGTCATGGCATAAAATGTCAAACTAGCCCTGAATTGTGCTGTGCACGCAAACATACAAGCAAGGAACTCTCATCAGGAAATGTTTTTATTTGTTTATTTTTTGGGGGAGGGGGTGAGACTTCCCCACTCCTCACCCCCCAAAAAAAATCAACCAATGATGTATTTTCCAACACAATCTTTATATATGTATGTATGTGTATATATATATATATGCAGCGTCGGCGGTTGGCGCTGAATAGTACCACCAGACGTTTGTGGCTCTGCTTGCGACCGCAGTTTTCGTTGGAGCAGCATGGAGGTGCTATTCAGTGGAGCCCCCAGAGATGTAGCCGGGAAGTGGACTTAGGATGACGGCTGTGGAGTTTCAGATAGCGGAGCGAGGCGGGTTGGATGACTGCCAGCTCGCACGTCTGTGTTCTGTGGCCAGAAATGCCTTGCCCAAGATACCGGGGCACTCTGGTGACTGGGCACCGTTTATGCCGAAGCATTAGCGGTGAGGTTGGTGTGGCATATCGAATTTATTTTGCATCGGTCTCCTCCGACCTCCCATGTGTGCCTATGATACTGTTAGTTTGTGCGCTAATTGCATATGTGTGCTATTCGCAAAAGTGACTTTGGAGACTTGTCACCACCATTGCCATGTTTACCTTGAAGCCCTTCTAATGGAACATTATTCTTGTGTTTGGCTGACTAAATACTAATGATATCTACACTTGGAACTTTGACATTAATTATTGTGCACGGAATACGATTTGGCAAAGCCGTCAAAGGGGATTCTGGGTTTTGCAGTCCTACTGTTCAGTAGCGATCATCCGGAGGCTGACATTAGGGTCGAAAGTGCATTCAGTTGATGTAATTTGAGCCCCGTGGATGTGTAACATCCCTTAATCTCTTGAATTTGTTCCAGGTTGTTTATACATTTGGAAGTATAATCTCATCCTGCTTTGTCTACCGCAAGTGATATCTGCGGAACTGTGTTCCTTTAAGTAATGTGGCAATGTGGGGTCCACACATTTATATGATCTGAATATTTCAGCACGCTTTTAAAGTATGTTTTATTAATATGGAGCATTGGGTAGGCTACATGCTTTGGGGAGCTCTTGGCGCCATCTTTTTGAATCAATGCACTTGAGATTGTTATCTCGACACGCTCATTCTCCGGGCAGAGAACACACTTATATTTTCATGTATATTTTTTTGAGGTGTTGATAATTCCTCTTTGGCAAAACTTGATGGCTGTGCACTATGCTGCTATTTGTACTTATTTACTTTCTGCACTATGCACTTTATATTTATGCCATGATTAGTCTGTTTTTGCCAGTCATGGTTTTATTCACGTTGTCTGTTCTCCATGTTTACTGTTGCCTATGTGAAAGGGGAGGGCTATATATAGTTGATATCTAATGGTGCCAAACAGATTGATAAAGCCTGCTGCGCAGGCGAAACGTGTCTCTCTTTCTTTGTGGGGTCGTGGGAGACCTAAATATAATAAATAAGCCTTATTCATTCCTTCCATGTGTACGTGCCTCTTCTTCTTGGAGCGGGATGGACTCTTGTAATATATATATATATATAATGATCATTAGATATAGCAACCAGCATATTAAAATACAAAAAATTATACAAAAAAACTGGCCACTAGTATTAAATGATGCTTTGATTGGACCCCTGCTGCCGCAGAGGGTGTCCATCACATATAGCAAATCACCCTCCATGAGAGATGTTCTGGTCAACACTAGTCCAGAGATAATTGAAAAGACGAGCTGGTTACAATCAAATAAGGGTTTTTTCAAGTGCAGATCTTGCAAGGCGTGTGCCCATGGTATTAATAAAAATACATATACAACACCGTTCAGTGATAAGGCAATTAAGATACAGAGATATCTCACATGCAAAACTGAATATGCTGTCTATGTGCTGGAATGTCCATGTGGCCTCCAGTACATAGGCAGCACAAAATTGCAAGTGCACAAACGTATCCTACAACATTTACGTGCCATCAGTAATCAGGATAACACTTATCCGGTGGCACGCCACTTCAGAGAGGCCCACAACTCCAAAAATACAGACCTCAAATATTATGTCATTGACAGTGTACCCCCGAGCAGACGGGGAGGAGACAGGGAATCAAAATTACGAAGATTAGAAACAAGATATATATTACAATTAGATTCCAAATCACCAGGAGGTCTGAACGCAACGGAGGACATGTATACCTGCCTAGGTTAATAGTATAGAATTAATTGATCATCATGTTTGATTTTTAATATGTTTGGATGCATTGGGGGACAATAACCATGATAATCATAGGTGATTGAGGTTAACATGTTGATGTCAATGGAGTGATCAAGTGTTTATAAGTATCAAAAAAATGTGCATTGAGGAATAATGGTATCCTTGATCTTACAATCACTACAGATTGAGCACAATGAGAAAACAGTATTTTTTGAACATATATTTTACATTCAAGGAATTGATACTAAGACGGTGATTTGATTTTTTATCAACAATCTTTTAACATTATTTGTGTATATATATGTATGTATATGCTTGTATATTTATATATTTATGAAATCATATATTTATTGGTTTTATTGTTTTTTTTATCATGAATATACACAATTATGTATCCATATTGTACACTTTTTACATGTTGCCTTTTACCGTGATATTTGATCTACCTCTAATCATGCATAGTCCAACATATTTCTTTAAATCAACAAAATAGAATACTAAGATACAGATCCTCAGGCATCAATGATTACCAGATATGGATATATTTATTTTTATCCATATGGCCACCATATACTATGCTCTGCATTGGATTCAGGTATTGATATCTATTTTAGCACACACATGAGATTAATAAGGAGTTCAATGATTTTAACACATCTATTTATACACTTTTGTTAATTGCACTGGCACTTTAGGATAACATAGACTTTTTTATAATTATCTTACAGACCTCTTATTAACATTAAGGTTATTTATTGCATTTAGGCAAAACGCAACACATTTTTATACAATGACAAATTACAATATTTTATTGATGGAGTGAATTTTAAACTCGCGAAATTTATGATTTTGTAGTAAATTGTATAAAGTGAGGTATTACACCAAAATAACAACGCTAACGAGAAATTACATGTATACCTTCGGTATAACAATGTATGCTAAGTAGGAGACATTATGTAATATTACCATCACTTTTTTGTCTTGGTGCTACTTCTATGTCTATGAATTTTAATCATCACGTAATTGCAATTAGTTCACGCACCTGTCACTTTAAATTCGTCCGCATTTGTTCTTTCTGTGTCATGTGATCAAGGCTCGTAGGAGCTGAAACGTTATGGCGGCACAGCAACAATAAAATAAAGCAACTGAAAGTCTGGGTCCGTGTTTGGAGCAGAATCCGGTGGTACACGGAGTGAAGCTATATATATATATATATATACATATATATATATTATCTACTGGCGGTCGCCAGTAGATAGTTATAGTTAGGACCTAGTTTCCATAGGACAAGCGTTTTTTCTTTTCCCAATAACTTTGGCGCCGGATGACGAATCTTCGCGAAATTTTCAAAACTCGCCGGGCGCTCTGGTCAGCTCCTGTCTTGAAAGCTTCGGGGTGATTTGCCAAGCAGGGGCCGAGAAAAAAGGGGGGTCCCAAAACGTGTTTTCTCCATGTTATTTTCCATAGGAAACTTTAGACACGGCTACAGCCCGAACTGCTGAACGGAATTACATCAAATTTGTATTTGTGTATTTGTGTATATATATATATATATATATATTCACTGAAAAAACCATAGGTTTTAGGGACAGTTATAGTTACAAATTAGCATTTAAAAAACCTTTGAAATTCACTGAAAAAACCATAGGTTTCAGATATGTTATAGTTACAAATTAGCATTTAAAAAACCTTTGAAATTCACTGAAAAACCATAGGTTTTAGGGACAGTTATAGTTAGTTGGACATTTCACTCGTACAAAACCCGTGAAATTCCCCCGTTATAGTTAGTTCAGCTAACTATAACTCGCGCCCCGCAATGCACTGCTGATGACGTCACATATTACATCACTCATGACATGGTCAGTGACATCACTGATGACATCTCAAATGACATCACTGATGACATCATCCAGTGACTGTGTGTTTCTGTAAAGTTTAAATATTTTTAATATATATAGGAAAAGACGTATTGAAGAATGAGTGGGTGTGTAAGTGTCTGTATGGATGATTTAGTAGGTGCGTGACTGACTCTATAAGTGAGTGATTTAACGTATCTTACTGAATGCATGGGTTAGTGACTAAACTGGGTGAATGTCTGTATCCGTCTGTCTGTTGCTGTGTAAGTGGCTGCATGGGTTTGTGAATAGCTACATGAGTGTCTATATGAGTTATTGATTGGTTGTCTGAGTATCTGTATGGGTGCCTGAGTGTTTGTGTGGGTGGGGTGTGTGCGACTCTGTGCATAGATGTGTGAGTGGGTGATTCACTGGGTGGATGGTTTCAAGAGTGCATCTGTGATAGACTGTATGGGTGGGTAAGTGTGTGTAAGAGTGTGTTAGTGAGTGAATGTATGTCCCAGTGGTACATGTGTGAGTAACTACATATGTGAAAGCCAGTATATATGTGTGTTGGAGTATATAAATAGCTATAAGCTAGAGTGAGTGATTGTGATAGTGGCTGTATGGATGAGTGTGTGCTTGTATCAGTGATTGTATAAGAGCGTAACAATGTGCTAGTATTTGTATGATTAAGTGAGCTGGTGTGTGTATAACTGTATAGGTGAGTAAATGGCAGTGTGTTTAATTATTTGCATGACTGACTAGGTGTGTGAGTACCTCTATGGATGAGTGGCGGTGTTTGAGTGTCTATATAGGAGTAAGAGTGCATATGATAGTCCTGTACTGAGTGACCATAAGTATGAGTGACTGTACGGGTGAGTGAGTGGATGTGTGTGTGTAGACCTAAGAATCAGTGAGTGGGTATGTAGTTATTGGTGTTGGAGTGTCTATAGTTTTGCGAATGGCAGTCTGTAATTTAGATTGGGTGTATCAAAGGTTATATTAGGGTGTGAGGAGCTGCATCAGATTATCACGTGGATGATGTCATCAGTGATGTCATTTGAGATGTCATCAGTGATGTCATCAGTGATGTCACTGACCATGTCATGAGTGATGTAATATGTGACGTCATCAGCAGTGCATTGTGGGCGCGAGTTATAGTTAGCTGAACTAACTATAACGGGGGAATTTCACGGGTTTTGTACGAGTGAAATGTCCAACTAACTATAACTGTCCCTAAAACCTATGGTTTTTTCAGTGAATTTCAAAGGTTTTTTAAATGCTAATTTGTAACTATAACATATCTGAAACCTATGGTTTTTTCAGTGAATTTCAAAGGTTTTTTAAATGCTAATTTGTAACTATAACTGTCCCTAAAACCTATGGTTTTTTCAGTGAATTTCAAAGGTTTTTTAAATGCTAATTTCTAACTATAACGTGCCTGAAACCTACGGTTTTTTCAGTGAATTTCAAAGGTTTTTTAAATGACATTTTTTAAATGTATAAATTTTTATATTAATTTTTTTCATACTGATTTACTACATTTTTAGAAACAATTTCTTTTACATATTTTATTTTTTAAATTACATTGTAATTACATTATACATTACATTACAAAAATACTTTCTCAGAATGAATTACTTTAGTTTAAATACTTAGCACATAGGCAATAGAGTTTTAAGTACAGTAGTTACAGTTGTTGCAATGGGCAACACAATTTCAAACACAATGCAACATTCAGCTCAATGTGAATTTCTAGTTAAATGCAATTAGTTACTTTATGGATTACTTTTCTAACCACAGGACTGGATCCTAGAATCAGTCCTGGGACATCTCCTGTAAACATTTGAGTAAAAGCGTTTTGGTTACAGTCGTGATTTTTAAGGAATATTATTGTATTTTAAAAGTTGACACTTAGAAACTTTTCCTCATAGAATCACCAATGTTATCCTATGGAAGGAAATTCACTTAGCAGGTAAAAACTGTTATCGTTACTTTTTCTTACTCAGTGTTGGATCCTGGATCCAGCACTGGTGCATCTCCTGTAAACAGTTGAAAAAATGCGTTTAAGTCATACAGGCGATTTTTAAGGAATATTTGTAGTTTGTGAAAATCGACACTTTGAAACTTTTCTGCTGAAAACCAGACAATGGATTCCTATGGAAGAAAAGATAAGTTACTGGTAAGTACGGTTAAAATTACTTTTCAGGGTCAGTGCTGGGCTAAAAGATGCAGCACTGGGTTCTCTCCTGATAACAGGTGAGTAAATCGGAATTCGTATTTCGGCTGATTTTAGAAGAATAATTTAAAGTTCCAAAACTCCACACTTAGAAGAATTTTCAAGTGAAACCAGTCAATGTTAGCCTATGTAAGGAAATTCAAGTTACTGGTAAGTACGGTTAAAATTACTTTTCAGGACCAGTACTGGGCTGAAAGATGCAGCACTGAGGTCTCTCCTGATAACAGGTGAGTAAATCAGAATTCGGATTTCGGCTGGATTTTAGAGGAATATTTGTATGTTTCAAAAATCAACACTTAGAAACTTTTTCAGCAAAAAGCAGGCAATGATATCCTATGGAAGGAAATTCAAGTTACTGGTAAGTACGGTTAAAATTACTTTTCAGGATTAGTACTGGGCTGAAAGATGCAGCACTGAGGTCTCTCCTGATAAGAGGTGAGTAAATCGGAATTCGTATTTCGGCTGATTTTAGAGGAATATTTTAAAGTTCCAAAACTCCACACTTAGAAGAATTTCCAAGTGAAACCAGTCAATGTTAGCCTATGGAAGGAAATTCAAGTTACTGGTAAGTACGGTTAAAATTACTTTTCAGGACCAGTACTGGGCTGAAAGATACAGCACTGAGGTCTCTCCTTATAACAGGTGAGTAAATCGGAATTCATATTTCAGCTGATTTTAGAGGAATATTTGTAGGTTTCAAAAATCAACACAGAAACTTTTTCAGCAAAAAGCAGGCAATGATATCCTATGGAAGGAAATTCAAGTTACTGGTAAGTACGGTTAAAATTACTTTTCAGGACCAGTACTGGACTGAAAGATACAGCACTGAGGTCTCTCCTTATAACAGGTGAGTAAATCGGAATTCGTATTTCGGATGATTTTAGAAGAATATTTGCACAATGGTGAAGGGAGGGGGCGGGGCCTGAGGTGACATCTGTGCAAATGCGCTCCGTGGCGCGTTTAGTTGGGGGATTAAGTCCTCTTGAATCCTGAGGGTCCCTAGGGGTCAACTAGCCCACCAGGAACCTCCAATATGCGCCAGGGGCTGCGTTGCAGAGACTGTAGATAGGCCACACCCCTTTTACACCTCTCTGCAACGCAGCTCTGTGGCGCTTTCTGGATGTACCTGTTGGGCTAGTTGGCCCCCAGGGACCCTCAGGATTGAAGGGGATTTAACTCTCAACTTAAAACGCGCCACGGGGCGCGTTTGCACAGATGTCACCTGAAGCCTCGCTCCCTCCCTTCACCACTGTGCAAACGCGCCCCGTGGCGCGTTTTAAGTCGGGGGATTAACTCCCCTTGAATCCTGAGGGTCCCTGGGGGCCAACTAGCCCAACAGGTATATCCAAAAGCGCCACAGAGCTGCGTTGCAGAGAGGTGTAAAAGGGGCGTGGCCTCTGTACACCTCTCTGCAACGCAGCTCCCTGGCGCATACTGGAGGTTCCTGGTGGGCTAGTTGGCCCCCAGGGACCCCCAGTATTCAAGGGGAATTCGTTCCTCTCTGCAAACGCGCCAGGGGGCGCGTTTGCACAGTGGTGAAGGAAGGGGGCGGGCCTGCGGGCCCGATCGCTTTTTTTTTTGTTCTCTGAAGGGGGCTGTGTGGCCCCCTTCCTTTTTCCTGTTTTTGGGCCCTGGGGACCCCATCCCCCAGGGCCTTACCCCTTTTTTTAATAAATATTTTTTTTTTAAACGGGAAGGGGGCCGCGTGGCCCCCCTTCCCTGGGCCTGTATTGGCCCCGGGGACCCCATCCCCGGGCATGGCCTCGATTTTTTTTTTTCTTTGGAGGGGGCTGCGTGGCTCCCCTCCTCAGGCCTTTAAGGCCCCGGGGACCCCATCCCCCGGGGCCGGCCTTTCAGTTTTTTTTTTTTTTTTTGGGGAGGGGGCCGCGTCGCCCCCCTCCCGGGCCACTACTTGCCCCGGGGACCCTATCCCCCAGGGCTGGCCCTCTCCGTTGGGGACTGTGGGGGTCCCCAATCCCCTCACAGTCCCGCCGGCTCCCCGCGTCCCTTGGGAGCCGGCATTGCTTTTACACATGGGGAGCTGCTAAGATGCAGCTCCCCATGTGGAAAGCAATGGGCTTTGGATATTGGAAGAGAGAGCAGGTTTCCCTGCTCTCTCTTCCAATATCCAAAGCAGTTTGCTATGGCAGGACGGGAGCCGCGAGGCTCCCGTCCTGCCATAGCAAACTACAGTGTCCCGGGGGTAGGCACCCCGGGACACTGGAGGAGCCGGCCCTGGGGGTGGCGGTCCCCAGGGCCATCAAGGGCTTCCAGGAGGGGGGCCGCGCGGCCCCCTCCCTTACATTGCACAGCCCCGGGAGGTGGTGGTCCCCGGGGCTCTGGGGGTCCGTAATGGACCCCCACATTTATTTTATAAGTGCCCCGGGGAGGTGGTGGTCTCCGGGGCGTGTGGGGGCTGGAGCCCCCCACACCTTATTGAAATAAAAAGAAGCCCCGGGGGTGGCGGTCCTCGGGCTGCGGGAGGGCAGAAGAGCCCTCCCGCACTATTTTATCATTAAAGCCCCGGGGGGTGGCGGTCCTCGGGCTTGGGGGCCCTTTGAGGCCCCCCACACATTAAATTATCCCCCCCACCATGCCCCCGGGACTTGGGCCACCCGGGGCAAAATACAATCGAAGCGCGGGAGTCCGCGCTCGATTTTTTTTTCGGCAGGATTTGCGCACCCTGAGCGCATCCTGCCGATTTAAAAAAACATTTTTTTTTTTTTGCCCAGGGGTCCTTGTGGGACCCCTGAGCAAACCTAGGGGGTCAGGGTGTTTCTACCCTGCCCCCTTTGTGCGCTTTGCGCACTTAGTTTCTGTCCCTCGGTTCTACCGAGGATAAAATGGCTGCCAACATTTCCTGAATCGGAATGTTGACAGCCAGCTGACAGCCAATTAACATGCAGCTCGTGATCGGGAGGGTACGCGGACCCTACTCGCCATAGATATCACTATCTTTTTACTTTTGATTTTCTCAGCAACTACTGAACGGATTTACACCATTTAACAAAAAGGGTTCTTTCTGAACCAAGAACTACATCTTTGCCAAATTTGGTGTAATTCCGTTCAGCAGTTCGGGCTGTAGCCGTGTCTAAAGTTTCCTATGGAAAATTGCATGGGGAAAACGCGTTTTGGGACCCCCTTTTTCTCGGCCCCGCTTGACGAATCCCCCGAGACTTTCAGGGTAGGAGCGGACCGGAGCGGGCCATAAAGTTTGAAAATTTTGCGAAGATACGTCAACCGGCAAGAGAGTTATTTCAAATAGAATGTCGCGGATTTCCTATGGATAATAGGTTGTAACTATAACTATCTACTGGCGACCGCCAGTAGATAATATAGATATATATATATATGTATGTGTATACATATGTATATATATATATATATCTTAGTCAGTGGTGTCGGTTGCCACTGTGTAATTAGAGTTAGGACCACATTGCCATATGAAAAACATTTTTTGTTTTTTTTAATAACTTTGGTGCCGTTTAACGAATCTTCACAAAACTTTCCCCAAAAATGTTCTTCCACCTCAGCTCCTAACTGGAAAATCTTGGGGTATTCGGCAAGAGGGGACTGAAAAAAAGGGAGGGTCCCAAAACACGTTTTCCTTATTCATTTTTCCATTGGAACTTTAGACACAGTTACGGTGTTTTTTGTGATTTGGTGTAGATCCATTCTATAGTCTTTGAACAATGAATTCCCAAAAACGTTGTATATTTCATGCAACAGAAGATTCACAGGTGTACAGATCTCGTGGAAGGGATCTGATTGGCTACCATCACATCAACAACACTGTGCCGGCAGCCATCTTAGGTCTCAGTGCTCAGTCGTGAATCCTGTGAACAATACAGAAACAAGACTTAAGGGGGCAGGGTAGGAATACCCTGACCTCCTAGGGCTGGTGTTGGAGTCCCAGAGGGACCCTGCATAGGGTCAAAAATGTTTTCTTTTTTTGAATGTTGCTATGAATTCACAGACAATATGCAAATCCACAGCAAATGAAAGAAAAAAAGTGTGGGCTCCCACACTTCTTTTGAAAAAAAAAAAAAACCCGGGGTGGGCTATGGCCCGGGGTGGGGCAGAGCAAACAGTGCGCCCTCCATCACGCCCGGTAAGCCCCAGAGACCCCCCTTTCCTGGGGCATAGGTACAAAATGAAGCCTTATTAGGCCTCAGGGACTCCATCCACCGTGGCCAAAATGCATTAAAAAAGGGGAGGGGGACACGTGTCCCCCCTCCCTGAGCCTAAAAAGCCCCACGGGCCAAATCCCCCAGTGCTGTTACATATTTGAAAAGGGAGGGAGCCGCACAGCCCCCCTCCTTGAGCCCCATAATGCCCCGAGGACCCCATCCCCCGGGCCAGCTCAATTACTCTGTCCCGGTGGAGCCTACCGCATTTGAGATGTCATCAGTGATGTCACTGAGCATGTCATGAGTGATGTAATATGTGAGGACATAAGCAGTGTATTGCGGGGGAGCCAGTTATAGTTATCTCAGCTAACTATAACTGCTGAATTTCTCTGGTTTTGTACGAGTGAAATGTCAGCCTAACTATAATGTCCCTATAACCTTTGTTTTATTCACTGAATATATATATATATATATATATATATATATATATATATATACTGCTCCAAGACCTCCGCCTCGATTCCTGCACTCCCGGACAGGTGCTATAGTGCGCGTAGGCGAAAACGCGCTGAATAGCGCAGCTTCAAGGTATAACAAATACCAGCACTCGCGGGAGCATATTACCCAGATTTAATATGGTTTAAGTGTACACAAGACGCGTTTCGGCAACCGCCTTTTTCAATATCAGCGGGCGGCCCGAGACAGTGTAACTTAAATACAAAATTCATTGGTGAATACAATACATCAAAATTGAAAAAGGACTGCCGTCCTCGTTGTTTCAGGTGTCGGCCATCTTTAAACATGCAATGTCACATATTAAGTTGATATATTATTGCTTGTCTATATTAAAATGAAGCTCAACTTATTGCCCTGAATGGGCACACGGCTCAAATAAATATCGTGCCTCACATATTATGTGTGATGATTAATTTAATTATTTAGCCCTGGATGGGCATAACCAGCACTTATCCCTATGCTTCAGAACATCTTAATTAATGTGTACGCCAAAAAGTTGACCCACCATTCCAATGAATAAACGGTCCCCCTTAATTTTACAGTTGTGGTGTGCATAATCCAAAATCCAATGCGCTTATCTTACAGATGTATAGCCAACTCCTCCCCACTGTTCAATCCATATGGTATCTTTGTTTGTATGTCTATAATATACCAAGACTCAAGTCTACGGAGCGTTAACTGTCTGTCCCCCCCTCGTATGTCTCTGGGCACATGGTCCAAACAGAAAAAACGCAACAGATCCCTGTTGCTGTTATGATGGCTCTCAAAGTGTCTCGCCACCGGATATGTGACATCCTTGGTGGCAATGACTCTGAGGTGTTCCAAAATCCGTACCTTCGTCGGATGTATGGTACTTCCAATATACCTTAATTGCAGTTCATAAATTTCCCGATTTTTTTAGGGATATTTGGGCCAGGTACCTCATATGATAAAACCTTATGACTGTTCTTACAGGCCTTGCATCTACCGCAGGGGAAAAAAACTTTAATTTGCCCAAAACATGATTGCCTGTTCTCCTTCACATAATGGCTTTGTACCAGCTGGCCTTTTAATGACTGTGCTTTCCTAAATGTCAACAGGGGTGACCTTGAGAGATCCTCCCCTATGATGGAATCTGCTTTCAAAATGTGCCAACTCTTTCTTAACAGTTTTCCCATTTTGTTGGCATTACTTGAATAGTTGGTGACCATTCTGCAATCTTTCAGACCAGTTTCAGTGGTTCTACTCTTTCTTATTTTAGAGGTAGACACACCACTAACCAGGTCTGCTCTTGATCTGATATCTGCCTTCTTTTTTGCCTCAAGCAGAACCTCCCTCGAGTAACCTCTCACTTGAAATCTTTGCACACTATCAGCTGCTGCCACCCGGAAATCACACTCTCTTGTGCAATTCCTTTTGATCCGCAATAGTTCACCATACGGAATACTATTTTTTAATTTATCCAGATGGCAACTGCTGGCGTGCAGGACGGAGTTCCCCACTGTCGGCTTCCTATGCAAAGTAGTGCACAGCCTGCCATCAGAGGCAAACACTTTCAGGTCTAAAAAGTTTACAGATGTTTTGCTGATCTCTCCTGTGAACTTAAGATTTAAATTGTTCACATTGAGTATACTCACATATTCCCTAGCTGATTCTTCAGTCCCTTTGTATATGATGAATAAATCATCTATATACCTGTTCCAGCTAACCACTCTACTGGTCCATTCATCATTGGTATCCGACCAGGCCACCCGCTTCTCCCACCATCCTACGAAAAGATTCGCATAGCTGGGGGCGAAGCAGGTGCCCATGGCCTTACCTTGTGTTTGTTCAAACAGCTGTTCCTGAAAAAGGAAAATATTATTGTTTAAGCAATATTCAACAAATTCCAGCAACATAGTGTTATGCTCCATATATTTCAAAGAGCGACCATTTAGGAAATATTTGATAGCCTCAAGACCATTTCTGTGGTTAATGCTCATATAAAGACTAGAGATATCTAACGTTATCATCACAAAGTCAGACTCTCATGTCACCCCCTCAATTCGCTTCAAAAAGTCCTTGGTGTCCTGTATGTAGGAAACCAACTCAATAACAAAATCAAACAAGAAGTGATCAATAAATGTAGACATATTCTCAGTCAGGCTTCCCTGTGAGGAAACTATAGGGTGACCGGGTGGATTAACATTGTCCTTATGGACTTTAGGGAGGTAATAAAAGGTCGGAAGGCGTGGATGCTTGCAGTTTAGAAAGGTGTATTCTTCATTGTCCAACATGCCTCTTTGTCTCCATTTACCAATGAGGCACCTATATCCTTCCACACTCTTCTCATATTCCTTCATTTCAATAGGTATGTACTTGAAGTATTGTGTAGTTGTTTTAGTGCTTCCTTACAATAGTTCTCCGCTGTGAGAAGCACAATGTTCCCACCCTTGTCAGAGGGTTTACACACGATCGTTCGATCTTCCTGTAAGCCTTTTAATGCTTCCCTTTGTTTTCTTGTGATGTTATTTTTAATCTCTTGTCTGTCCTTTTGAATTCTTAGTTTCATCAAATCCTTCGTTACTGTATCCGTGAATATGTCGATGGCATCATTTGGCATTTGAGGAATAAATTTAGACACAGGTCTAAAGGGACTTTTCAAACTCTCTTGTGTCACCCCTAGATGTTCTGCTCTTGCTCGATCAGTGGCCCTGTCACCACTGTGAAGAGCCCCTTCCTCATGCAAATCCTCTAGGATGGCTAAAGTTGTCAGATCACTCACAGTCAATAGATCCATTCCTATATCCTGTGTTTGGACTGGTCTTAATTGGCTTCTTGGCCCTTGGAGTTTAAAGAACTTATGCAGCCTCATTTTCCTTGAAAACTTAAAAAGATCAATTCTTGTCTGTGTATACTCGAATCTTCTGGATGGACAAAAGATCAGTCCTAGTTGCAGTACTGACTCCTCTGTTTAAGTCAACTTCCTAGGGGTCAGATTTATGATAGTCAGACTGTCCATTATAGGCGTTTGGTCCCCCGTTTGCTCCTTGTCACACGAGGTGAGGTGTTGTTTACGTTTGCACCAACCGCCCCTCCTCGTTGTTCGTTTCTTTTTGGATCCGGTGGCTTGCCTCTTCCTCTTCTGCCCCACGTCTGTCTTATCAAACGGAATTCTTCATGAAAAGGGGTCAGGGTTCACTGCTACCTTGTCTTGTCGCGGTTTCTTCACCCGCTTGTTCCGTATCCGTGACATCAGATTCAGATGTTGCCTCTTGCTCCACAGCTATCTGACTCTTACTGCTTAGTAGTTGTCGACGCGGTGCATCAAATTTTTCGCAAATGTGAGGACCCGCCCTAACTCTCAGTCTCGAGCATCTCGTTCGAACTTTTCATGTTTTCTTTGTCTAATCTTCTGTTCATAACTTGCCAGCCGTTTCTTCATTCCTGCTGTTAGCTCTTCCACTCTGTTTTTATCTTCGTGGGTGGCAATGCCACTTTCCAAAATACTAATTTCCTGTAATGCCCGTGCACGATCACTCCAGGCAAATTTAACCAAGATTACTAACATTCCATTTGAAGAGTTGGCAGTGTGACTAGCCCATTCTTACAATAGTAGCGGATCTGGATTCTCGTAAGCTGGAATCGTATAAATCCGCAGCCCACGTGGTACACGCTGTACATCGATGTAGTTTTGAAGGGACATGGCCTCCCACCACTTCCTGGTCTCTCTCTCATAGAGCCTCTCCAGCTTCAGGAGTTTAGTTTTCAGTTCATCCCCTCCATATATTGTACCAGTACCACCACTCTCCTTTTTCTGGGGATCAACATGATGAAAATCAATGTATAAATACAATTCGTTCAGTGCTTATGCTCCCTCGCCCTGCCGATTCTTTAACCAACATATAAGCGTGTCAATACGCTATAGTCTTCTTACCGCTCTTCGATACCACCGCTGAGACAGGGACGTCCACGCTCGAACTCAAACTCGAGTGCTCGAACCTCTGCACTCCAGGACTCCTGGGCTCAGGGCTTCGGTAAGCTCAATTCCGGTATACGATTAACCACGGCAGTGCAGGAAAAATTACATACTGCTCCAAGACCTCCTCCTCGATTTCTGCACTCCCGGACGGGTGCTATAGTGCGCGTAGGCGAAAACGCGCTGAATTAAATTAATCAGCACACATAATATGTGAGGCACAATATTTATTTGAGCCGTGTGCCCATTCAGGGCGATAAGTTGAGCTTCATTTTAATATAGACAAGCAATAATATATGAACTTAATATGTGACATTGCATGTTTAAAGATGGCCGACACCTGAAACAACGAGGAAGGCAGTCCTTTTTCAATTTCGATGTATTGTATTCACCAGTGAATCTTGCATTTAAGTTACGCTGTCTCGGGCCGCCCGCTCATATTGAAAAAGGCGGTTGCCGAAACGCGTCTTGTGTGCACTTAAACCCTATTAAATCTGGGTAATATGCTCCCGCGAGTGCTGGTATTTCTTATACCTTGAAGCTGCAATATATATATATCTAGAATCCTCGTTAGTTACCATTATCCTCCTGGAGAAAAAACTAGCGTGGACCCGACTTGCGTGCAAATTCGTTTCATTAATCTCACATTGAGTCCGATATATATATGTAGGTGGGGAGGTGTGGAAGGCACTCATATTGCTAGCTCTTAGGACCTACTACGAAAAATAAAAACCTCACGATGTCTGCGGAAACAGTCCGTGAACGAGAGGCAGCAGCGGATGAGGTATTTGGTAATCTGCCCACGATATCCACAAATCTATCTAATCTACATAGTAGTGCGGCTAACAAGGAAACGGATGTTAAAATAATGTTGAAGAATCTGGAAAGAAATATGAAAGTAGAAATCACCAAATGGTGGGAGCATAAGTCTCTAACCAAATATGCGGAAGTGGGGAGAGTCCCGCGAGGATTGAGAATTTTACTTGCCCCAAGCTTTGATAAACCTAACCCGTGTATGTTGAAAGAGTGGGGGGAAAGTAATCTTGCAGCCTCAATGAACCTTGTCCATATTTTAATCAAATATGCTGAAATAGATCGTTTGGCAATTCCTCGATGAAATTAACAAAATTGATGTGGAACTTAACAAATTGGAAGAGACGGAATATATCAAAAAACAAGGGAAGCCATTAAGGACAGATTACGTAAACATGAAGAAAAGATTAAATCCAGAAAAGCTCATAAATTTGCACGTGATCAGGCAGACTATGACAATGGGCAAATCTTTACTTTTGCACGCAAGTTTGACAATGTTAAAAGGCAACAATACAGCAACAAAAGTAAGACAGGCTCAGTCAAGACAGCTTTAAATGGAACTGTAGATCTCAATGATGAGGTTTCCAGTGCTGACACAATATCAGTAACCAGTGATTCTAGTCTGGAACCGGAATCCATACAAACATCGACAACTAAACTAAGTTTGGGGGAGGAATTGGATTTTTAGTGGAAGAAAGACTGCAGACCTTGAGGCCGAGGCAACAAAGGAGGCCAAACGAAAAGAAAAAATGCAAGAAGGCGTGACAGGAAAAAAAGGCGCAAACAAAAATCAAAAGAAAAAACCCCAATGGCAGAGGAAACGACAATAAACAAAGATAACACCATAATTAATCTTTCTTCGATAACATTGTCAAAAGCCGAAGAACAACTGTTGGCACTGGGATTGAATTTCTGCCCAGGACAGAGTTTTGATTATGCGACTACTCGCATTGATGTATTTTGTTTCATCAGAAAGCTAAAACTCAAAAAGTTTTTTGCCATCAAACCGGGTAAGAGCACTACAATCTCGGCATGTGCAAGTGGAAATAACGAGGGTCATGCTCTTGCCGTGTCTGACATCCCCACTTTGTTGACGTTATATGATCTCAGTGAAGAAACTGGATCACAGTCTTCAGTCTCAGACATAGATACAACAACGCAAACAAGATTACGTAAGATCAATTTGGTACAGAAGGGGGCTGGGATCAGTCCTTTTAAACCTAAATCATGTTTTATTCCTTTAATGCCTAAAGACGCAGTGGATGTTTTTCATGATAGAGTCATTGAGGACATCAAAAAACTATATCACCAAGTAAAAGGAAAGCGGAAAAACATGCAATATAAAAAATATGAATATGTCAAATTAATGAAAAAATTGGGAGACAATAATGAGATAATAATAAAAAAATCGGACAAAGGAGGCAACTTAGTGATATGGCCCAAAAGTGACTATATTCAGGAGGCCAAAAGACAACTTGATAACCCTGATTGCTATGAGAGAACTACGATAAAAGAATATAACAAGGCAAAGGAGACTTTACAGAAACAATTGGCACAATGGAGTCGGGAAGGGCTCATATCTACTGATGAATACAAATTTATGTACAAAGAGTTTCCAGTCCTTCCCATACTATATTTAATTCCCAAAGTACATAAAAACATTATGCCGATTCCGGGTAGGCCCATTATTTCGGCTATCAACAGTTTGGGTGAACAAGTAGGACAATATATTGATTTTTTCCTACAAGATATAGTAAAGGAATTGCCCAGCTATGTCAAGGACACAGGTGACTTCCTCATGAAAACAAAAGATATAAAATGGACAGATGATTTACTTTTAATTACCCTAGATATAGAGTCTCTCTATACGAGTATAGACCATAATATGGGTTTACAAGCGGTTAAATATTTTCTTGACAGGAGATCATGTGATCTATATGAACACAATAAGGTGGTTTTGGATTTGATTGCATGGTGTCTAAATAATAACTTTTTTCTTTTTGGTAAAGACATATTTAAACAAATGAGAGGAGTCGCAATGGGAGCCTGTTTCTCCCCCAGCTATGCGTGTTTACACGTTGGCTGGTGGGAGGAACAGGTTCTGAAACGTGAACAATGTGAAGTGCTTGACCAACATGTGACATGTTACTTGAGATACATTGATGATGTTTTTATATTATGGAAAGGTGATGAAAAGAAAGCTCACGATTTTATTGAAGTTATTAACCCCAATTCAATGAACTTGAAATTTACTTCCCATGTCAGCAAGACCAGTATTGAATTTCTGGATGTTAAGGTCTACATTAAGGAAGGTAAATTTGAAACAACTTTATTTAGAAAGCCTACATCAGGAAATGCTACACTCCATGCTAGCAGTGCCCATCCAAAGCACCTCATAGCGAGTATACCCTATGGGGAGGTCTTAAGAGTAAAACGGATTTGCAGTCAAGAATCTGATTTTATTAATTGCCTGCAAGACACTATGAGTAGACTCAGAACAAGAGGATATAGCAACAAAATTCTAAATGAAGCTATAAGAAAGGCCAGTTCTAGACCTAGATTAAGTCTTCTTGAGAGTAGTACAAGTGTCAGACATAACTCTCCTAGTGTATCTGAAAGTGTACATAAGGACAATGAAGGCCCAAGATTAATTACCACGTACAGCAATGAGGAAAGAAAAATTAGATCAATAATTAATAAGAATTGGTCAATTGTCCTAACTGATGGAGTTTTGCGTTCGAGACTACCTGCTACTCCCATGATTACTTTTAGGAGAGCTAAATGCATGGGCTCTATTTTGGATAAAAGTGGTCCTGAAAATAAACAATCTACCACTTGGCTTACTAGAGCACATGGGTTTAGAAAATGTACTACATGCAGGGCCTGCAAGTTTGGTGTTAATAAAACCCACTACGTGACTCCATTCAACAGTAGAGAAATAACCATCACTGGTAGTTTTAATTGTAAAACTGATTATGCAGTGTATGTCTTGACATGCACCTGTGGCCTCAACTATATTGGTAGTACCAAGCTACAGGTGCATGTCAGAATTTTGCAACATCTGCGTGCCATTTTACACAGCGATCCGACATATCCGGTAGCGAGGCATTTTAAAAGAATACATGCTAATGATGTTAATTGCCTCACATATTATGTTATTGGATCTGTTCCCACATCTAGGCGTGGGGGTAACAGGGAACGGCAGCTAAGACAGCTCGAGACAAAAATGATTTTGGAGTTCGACAGTAAGTGGCCCAATGGTTTGAACAATACTGAAGATATGCACAATTTTCTTTAAATTCTGAGGGAATGATACGTTTGTTGATTAAGCACAATTTACAAATATATATCCCCATTGTATTGACTTTTGTTAGCTGGACTAGCTTCTGTTTCATTGTATTCGCACACTATTTGGAACTTCTATGAATTGATAGAACTGGATCTGGGCAAATTGCCTGTAATTGAATTTTTAATAATGTATGTGTAATCATGAAGTAATGATTATAGTGCCTCTTCCACTGCAGCAATTAACTAAAAAATTTTTTTAACCTTATTATGATGTAAGAATTTTTAGTGTGATGTTGTTAGCAATGTTATTTATACAGTTTTAGCAGTATTGATCAGGATGATGTTTTTACTGTTATTAATGTATTTGAGACTTGCACACACCATACAATTAGTTCTTGAATTTTATAGGATATATTCCACACTATTTGCACTTGAGTACTCTTTTTGCACTTTTTGTCTTTTGCTGCTATGCACTTTTGCACTTTAAACAACAATTTCTTTTAATACATACCACACAGGAATCTTGGCTAAACTTACTTACAATGTATAATAGTTATTATCGGGCGTATTTAAAGAAGAGTGACATCTATATGGCATATTATATATCTGTTTCATTTTTTACATTTAGTGTATTTTTTCAAGATTTCACGACACTTGGTTTGCAAACCTAGATATTAGTACCGCCATTTGATTGGTTTCGCTATTTCAGCAACAGCCGGTGTTAGATTGTATGTCGCTACATTAAGCTTGCCGGATAAGGACTAACCTGCACAATTAACTGAGTAGTTTATGACAAGATATGTCGTGCTTGAGAAGAACAATTGATTTAAACATAAATATGTCATATACAGTTACATTCTCATTGTATTTACACAGAAATATATAAATATGCTTGGATGGTAATATTGTGAAATTAAGTTAATGATTTTAATATCCTTCGGGATTTGTAACCTTTGTAATTCATTGTATTGAAATGTCTAACTGTTAGATTGCCAAGTCTGTTTTCCTTGTTTGTGGTCACATGACACGGAACTTGAGAAAGAGGGGTGTGTGCACTCAGCAACACTTAAAAACAATCATGGATGACTGTTCTCCGTATGTGATCAAGGGCTGTCTGAGCCCGAAACGAGTCATCGTTTTGTGAGGAGAAGGTCGCAATAAAAACATCTTGCCTGATACCTTGTGGTCCGTCTCTCCCTCATCGCCATTTGGAGGTTGCGGGAGGTTTTGAATCTTTTGGATATATATATATATATATATATATATATATATATATATATATCCCCAGTTTCGTTTGGCTAAACCCAAGCCACTTCTACGGCGGGCACATGGCACGGGTAGCCACCCCCATAAATCCACACGAAATCCAATGCGCGACTCCTTAATTGAAGTAGAAAACAACACTGGAGCCGTGGCCACAATTGTAAAGCGTGTTTATTGACAACACTAGGTCCGACGCGTTTCATAGTTTCCTCACTCCTTTGCCCGTGACAAAGGAGTGAGGAAAGTCATCCAGTCAAGTGGTACCATGAATACTCAAGGAGGCAGAGCTGTTCACCACGGAGGTATAAGGATGGATACAATATTTTTTTTGCTGTCTGCAGCTGGCAGAAGCCAAACTGGGTATTTGTTTCACACAGTGCTGCCGTATCACTAGCCAGATGGATTGGTTTTGGGAGGCACGGTTTTGCTGGTTGTCAAAATGCACAAACGACTCCATTGTGGACTTTTGCACCATTTTATCAAGTTCCTCACACCCCTCCAACCTCCATGGCGTTGCCTTCCAACACTCCTCAGTGTTCCTTGTCACACAGTGCTATCGCTCCTCGGGCTCTTCAGGATATTCTGGCTTTTCATCACGTTAACCTCACCTTATGCCTTCCAAAAAGCATGCATTCCTAGGTCCATAGACCTCACACTTCTCACCCTCTTTGAGATCCTTGAATTTGTCCTTTCACTACCATCGCTTTGCACCATCCTATCAGCACATGTTCCCTATGCTCTTGTTCCTCACACTTCTTTCACTCTTCAAGATCAACAGGCTTTTTTACCCCTTCCCGTCACTTTGTGTCATCAAATCAGGCCATGTTCCTGGGTCTATGTGCCTCACACTTACCACGCTTCCTATACTCCTCAAAATCTTCAGGCTTTGTTATCAGTCTCATGTTGCTTTGCACCATACAATCAGTTTGCATTCCTGGGACCATGTGCCTCACGCAGCCATACCCTTGGTACAGTATTGTTATATTCAGCTCTTTTTGCCTCATGAAGTTGGTGGAAGCAGGTGAGCCTTATTGTCACCCTTACTCCAAGGGACAGCACTTTGAGATTTGCACCTATATTGGCCACCATGCCTCGCAAGAACATGAGTACAAGAATTCCCTACTGAGACAAGACTGAGGAGGGTTTATATATGCAGGAATTCCTGACAGAATGTGTGGCATGGCTCTGATTGGTGAGAGCCACAAATAGTGGTAAGATACCTAGTAAAGAAGAAACATTTTTTGAAACGTTTCTGATAAAAAAGAGATACTAAGGCATCCGTGTTAGGTCCTGATGAAAGCCGCATAAAATAACGTGGAACTAAGGTGGCTGAAACATGTTGACCAAAGGATGCTAGAGTTAGTAATTCCTCTCATCAATCATCCCTATTTTGTTTTTAACTTAGCCAAGCTGCGCTCAAATAAATAGATGATAGGCACACTTTAGACCATTTTAACAGCTTTAGGCTTCCATGCAAATACATCAAAGAGCTCCCTTGCTTGGCAAGTAGGGCATGTGCAGAGACAATAGGTCTGTGCATGAAAATTCTATGATGTGGCATGCCACTGGCAATCCCAGTGGGTGATAGTTCTAAAAAAACTACCTGGGAATTCCTGGTGATATAGGAGGTTTGGAGAGATCATGCATATGTGACGAGGGGGTCCTCCCTAGATTTGATTCACAGTGTTTATTTGGGAAGCTGGGGTGACTCAATTTTCTCTTCCAGTCCCTCTTTTTGATAAAGGATTCCCCAAGTCCCATATCTGAAAAATGGACATGCATTGGAGCCTAATTAATTGCTGTGAACAGTACACAGCTTTAATTTTCTTCAGTTGTCCAATTGTGATAATTAAAAATGAATGCATCACTCATCAAGTCCAGCAAAGTACAGCTTGCAAGACCACCAAATGCTATTCTCATCTGCCTCCCACAAATAGCAACAGCTCCTTGAGAAACGTTTTGGCTATCAGCTCTTTACATTTCAATATCAGGTTCGCATTGAAGGTCCAGCTTCCTACAGTAAAGCTTCTAAGATCGACCTGAAGTGTGCTAGAGTCTGAGCACTGTGATTCTCTGCAGTGAACAAGGCACAGACATAGTCCCTGAAATGTGGATCCCGAAAGGTGGCAGCAAGTAGTTACTGCCCTTGATTTTCTGTATTCACTCTTCGGTCCATAAGGAACCATTATGTGTGCAAGTACCTTGAACTCAGTAGTTGTGTGTGCGGTTTCACACCAGTTCACGTTTGTACAGTCTGCCTCCATCAAGCCTATCAACAGCAGAATCTTGCTGAGACCAATGTCAAGCCTCCTCACCCTAATGGTCGACCCCTGAAAATGTCTAATCACTATGCGAGGCGAATGAGCCCTCCCTAGATTGCTGTTAAGACTGTGCAATAAAGAACGCTTGAGCGCTGTGCTGTCATTGTATAATCTATAACAGTAAGCCATTGTTCCAGGAGTAGCTCCAGCATGTATAGTAAGGAGTTCTATCAGATTAGCACCACATATTTTATTTGGATGGTCTGTAAGATTGTGCCTTTGCTGGTTGAGTTTAGGCCTTTGTGCGTACTGTTCCCACAGCAGAAGTTTGGGCATATCCTGCGAGCATAAAGTCAACAAGTTAATGAGTGATAACAGACGTAACTGGGCTATGGGTGGGCAATGCATTGTGATGTAGTGTCCTGTAAAGAGGTGAGCCTTCTTTCCTGAATTGAAGCAGTGTTGGGGCAGTCCTTACTGATACAGGGATGTTGTTCCAGTTTCTGGGTGTATCAATGAAAACAGCCTGCTGTATTCTTTTTCCTTTTTAATACTTACCACCATACTAACAACCAGAGATGGTGAACTTGTCTGCAAGGTAAGCAGCGGTGCTGGTCATGATGGCTTTGTAAATGACGCAGCTGGTTTTGAAGATACTGCATGCCGGCAAGGGGAACCAATTAACATCCATCAGGATGGGGGTGAGGTGACCATATTTCTTCAGGCCCTGCATTAGACATGCTATGGTGTGTAGAACCCCCTTGAGGATTGCAAATGTGGAGTCTGGAAGGCTATGGAATAGGGCATTACTATAATTCAGTTGCAAGAGTACAAGGGCTTGAACAGCAGTTTTGAAGTCGCTTTCTGGAAGAAATTATTTGTCTTTCTTTAGAACAGAATGCTAGCACCAGGCCCTCATTGTTTTTCTGGCAGTGTGCTTCTTGAGGGTGAGACTGGTGTCCAGGCTGAATCCAATTGACTTGGCATTCAATGAAAGTTGAGGTTTGAAGCCAACAAGGTTCATGTCATTGGGACAGGTTTTTACTCTTTCTTGTTTGTTGTTCTTGGCAAATAACAGGAATTCTGTCTTGACTGAGTTGAGCTTCAGATAGGCGCTTGACATCCTAATTTGGATGATGTACAAGCAGTGCTTGAGGGATTGGATGTCTGAAACACAAGAGACTCTCAAGAAGAGTTCTGTTTCATTGGCATATTGGTTAATCTTGATGCTATCATTTGTAAGTAGAGCACCAACCAGCTCTATGTAGAGGATGAAGATGACAGGAGACAATATGGAACTCTGGGGACTCCACAGGTGATAGTGATCTCTTGGGACCTGAAGAAGCCCATGTGACGAAACCTGTTTCAGTTGGAAAGGTAGGAAGAGTACCAATGAATGGCATGGTCAGTGAGCCCCATTGGAGACACTAGGGTGCGTATGAGGGTGGCATCGATCACAGTGTTGAAGGCAGTAAAGATGTCCAGCAATATCATGAGGCAGGATCAACTTAATCTGTTTTCAGGGGGTTATTGTCTACTAAGCGTAATGTACCAATCTCCATGCTGCCGCATGATATGAAGCAAGACTGGTAGTTGTGCAGGATATATTCATCATTAATCTGATAATATGATTTTTCAGTTTAAAATAGACTGCTTGATTGGCTGGTAATTGGTGAGGTCGGCAGGATTTAGTGTAGGTTTCTTTAGGCATGGGAGAATGTGGCCTGCCTTGAGACCTTCAGGGAAGATGCCTTGAGTAAAGGAGGCATTGACAAAGGTGAGTAGGCATAAGAGAGTGTCCCCAAAGACAACTCTGATGAAGGACAAGGTTAAGACATCATCTTTATAATAAGTGGCTTCGAAGGAGGTAAGTATTTATGAATTGGCCAAAAATCTACAAGATAAATTATACAAAAATTAAGAAAATTGAATACAAAGCTCAAGAGCTGTGATGAATACAAAACCACCCCATAGAAAAGTACTGGCAAAAGGAATTCAATTCTATCCTGTGGATAATGCAAAAACATTTATAATATTCATTTGAGTGGAGTATCAGCCACACAGCACTGTTTGGGAAACTTTAGCCAACTAATGGCATTATTTTGTAAGTTTAAGTGTCGTAACAACAACTATACATACAGTAGCAACATCCTATTCCTGTCCTCTAGACTCCACCTTGTTTCTTTGTTGTTGCCTTGATCATTTTAATTTCTGATCCTACTATGTTGAGCTCTCATTGGACACAACCATCAACTTTGCTCTGCTGGAGCATCAATGTTTCAAATCTAAAGTAAAACAGCGAAACATCCAGCTACAAAGCAGATGCATACTCTTGCAAGTCAGCCTTGCTTGTTATTCTGATCCCACCCTGGCCTTTTAAAAAATCACATATCCAGCGTTTACTGAGGATCCCACCGACCTCCTAGAGACCCATTATACAGCATAAAGGCTGGTCCAACCAGACCTTTTTTGTGCCATGATTTATGCTAAGCGTGAAGATAAAATCTTCCACCACAATGAAATTATTTTAACTATGTGCACTAACTCATTAGCTCCTCTCAATATCTAGGCCACGGTCGCACCTCTAGAGAAAATTTACAGGACCATTTATACAAATGACCAAGTGCTAAAATAAGTGTAGATTGCACTTGCACCCATGTTGGCACTTGTTCAAAATGAAAGCTGAGTGAAAATTGGACTATTTTAGGGATTTTCATAGGCAGGTACTATGAGTACATTGCTGGTGGCTATTGCAGATACAAAACAGTGTGTAATGGGTAGTAGCCTTGGAAGTCATGTGTAATAACTGTTTTTCACTTTATTCACCATTAAGAATAAATGAATGAATGAATGAATGAATGACTGAGGAGATTTGTTAAGCACACAGCTACTCCAAGGAGTGTCCCGGTGTTACATCCGTAAACTCAAGCTCACAAGCCAGCCGTAAGCTAAGAGAGAAAAGGTGAGTTTTAAGCTCTTTCCTAAATAGAGATTCCTGGAAGATGGAAGATTAAAGAGATACTGCAAGTCTATTCCATGCTTTACTGGTAAGTACCAAGAAGGATTGCCCACAAGCCCTAGTCAAGTGGAATCTAGGTGTCTGTACCATCAGCACAGCTGCAGAGCGAAGAGTTCTGAAAGGATTATAGTGCTACGTCCTAGAAATTAGGTACGTAGGGCCATGCTTGTAGAAAGCTTGATGACTAACCGTCAGCGCCTTGAACATAATTATTTTCTTAATGGAAAGCCAATGCAAATCCCTAAGGTAACCAGAAACTGATCGCTTTCTCAATATGGCAAGAATAAAGCAGACTACTTCGTTTTGAACCACCTGGAGTCTTTTGATCTTGTACTCCACCTTCAGAATTTGTCCCATCAGGGCTGTTCCGGTGAATACTACTGC
This sequence comes from Calotriton arnoldi, assembly GCA_963921515.1. NCBI lineage: Eukaryota > Metazoa > Chordata > Amphibia > Caudata > Salamandridae > Calotriton > Calotriton arnoldi. The sequence continues at coordinate 2,002,866 of CAWUFW010001784.1, read as the reverse complement.
GAGAGGAAACATGTTTGGTGCCAAAGCACCTGGTGGCGGAAAGAGAAACGCTGTCAGTGTTGAACCCATGGCGCCGCAAACACGCTGTGGAAAAGCACATGCTGTGTCGTGCAGGTGCTGGTGGGTATGCCATTGCCATAAGATATGTTCTAGAGGCCTCATCACCAAGTATTGAGAAAGGGACTACATAACCCATAAATCCTGCAGGCAGCCATCTTGGGTGTGTTCGATCTATAAAAGGTCCCCCCCCCCAGATCAATTGGCAAGTATTTTGGAAGAACCAGTGAGAGAAGAGGAGCAGTTCAGAGCAAGCACTTCCAGTTGCAGCATCTTGAAATTCAAGGTCAAAAACCTGAGTGTTTCCGGTAAGGGTGAACCTGTGCCAATATTCTGCCTTTGCTTACCTTGACAGATTCAAAAGAATAGAAGCTCTTTGATACACAGTGATTTGGAAAGTTATTGTTTATTTAAAGATAACATTCTGACCTTGCTTTCCTTGACCATTAAAAAGCATAGAAACTCTTCCACACATCAATTTGGAATGCAATGTGAGATTCACAAAAGGTTGTTAAAGTCAAATTTGTACCCCAAAAGATTATTTTATTAGCAAGAGCAATTGGGAGGCTATAAATATCCTTGAAATAATTGCACCAAAGCTAAAAAGGAAACCTCACTGAAAGTAAAGTGTACTTAGCAGTAGCGGTCCGTGGTAGGAGTGCCGGCCGGGCAGTGACATGGGGTGGGGGGTAGTAAACCACGGATTACGGCCGAATACAGGTAAATAAACATTTAAATAAATAAAACGAATTTCGTTGTGAGCGCTGCATCGCCAAATGCGATGCAGTGCGCGCAACGAAATTCGTTTTATTTATTTAAATGTTTACTTACCTGTATTCGGCCGTAATCCGTGGTTTACTACCCCCCACCCTGCCCCTCCCCCACCCCACATCACCGCCGGGCCGGCACTCCTACCACGGACCGCTACTGGTACTTAGTTGTTGCTTTCAAACCTTTTCATGGAAAATACAAAAAGGTAAAGGAGAACATTGAAAAGACTAAATTATAACTAAGGCTTCCAGTTTTCAATTTTTACTGATTTTTACAGATAAATTCAGACAGAAAACAATGTGTTTCCTGTCTGTATTTATTTTTAAAAGCAGAAAAATAGAGAAAATTGTGCTTTTTGTGAATGATTCTCCATGCTGCCCTTCATGAATTCAAGGCTGACAGCTGAGCAGATAAACATCATGGAGATTTAAAAAACAACATCAAATTTCACTAAATGAAGGCATAGGTTAATAAATGTTTGTATGTAATGCTAATATTTACCTGTGAGTGTAGTGTTTTGTTATATTTTGCTGCTTAATTAGCGAAAAGGTGGCAGGCATCAAAGTATGAGTGCATGTTTTTCAGTTAAATAAATGCGGAAATATACCAATTTACTCCTCCATTTATTCTTAAAACACAAAATAAATATGGAAAAATACCAATAAGATAGCCAAAAAATAAATATGGATAAATACAGACGGAAATGTTAAAAAAATAAATACCATAAAACCGGGAGCCCAACTCAAATGGCTTGTTTGTGAACAAAAGAATAGCTATGTACCAAGGACTAGGATGACAGAAATCGTAGTTGTACATGAAGAAATTCTGACGAACAATAATGACTTATAAGCACTAAATAAAAGAAAACTCATAGGGCCTGATTCACAAAGGCAATCTGAGACAAAAGTCTACTTTATGACTTTTGGTATTCACAGAGGTCATTTACGAGTCGTTTCTTTACGTCTGCAGTCAGGCCGGAATCTCCGGCTTGGGCTGTACTCTCCGCACCACGGCCGTACTCTCCGACTCAGGCCGTACTCTCCGGCTCTGGCCGGATGAAGTGTAATCAATGGGCCGGAATGCAATTTGTACAAAAAGTAACATTAGGAATGTGTGATAAATGGTAGAGGAGGTCTTGAAAATCAGTTTGGATAGGGAAAAGGGTGTGGCCGGACACTACATCATATACTTGAAAAGTTTGCTCCTTTGCTTCATGGTACATGCAGTCCACAATTTGCGCTCCCTTCAGTGTTGACTGGGGACTGATTTTCATGATCTCCTCTACCATTTATCACACTTTCCTAATGTTCCATTTTGAAAAAATTGCATTCCAGCCTATTCATTACACTTCACCCGTCCCGAGCCGGAGAGTATGGCCTGGGTGCAGAGAGTACGGCCCAAGCCGGAGGTTCCGGCCCGACTGCGGATGTAAAGATGCGACTCGTAAATGACCTCTGTGAATACCAAAAGTCGTAAAGTTAGACTTTTGTCTCAGATTGCCTTCGTGAATCGGCCCCATATTTCTCATTTTGTCTAAAAGAAGAAATCCTAGCCCTCCAAGTTCTAGAGACAATTGGTAACAACTTCTCTGGGTATGTGATAATGGCTTACTAATATGCTGATACAATTATTCCCTTAAAGAAATGGAATGTGATAACTAATCATTGTCTTTCTGTATGAATAGCTATCCTGATCCTTACTAATTTACAAGAGGCAAGCTTATAATTTACAGATTATCACTATCCCCCACAGTCTAATAGTTTGTCCCTGCATCTAGCTGGGAGAATAAGGGGTATAAGGACAAAGAATAACTGGCATTATCTTCTCTTCCAGGTCTCCTTCATTGGTGTACCCATCCCAAAACCCCTTCCCCAGCCACTCCAACACTCAGTTCCATTACGGTAAACTGAGCTGGTGGTGCTGGGAGGTTGACCCAAGTGAGCATTGTGCTGACCCAGAGGATTAACAGACTCCTGACACTGCCACACCAAGATAGAGGCAATTTGATGTTATCAGCAGATGGACTAGTGTTCTTCTTGCCTTTAAAGCTAAGAAGTCTAAGAATTTCCTCATTGACTGATGCAAGCTGAAGCAGCACCCCAATACTGACAAGAATTGGTAATACAGGGATAGCTTATCATCTATTTTAACTCCCAGGTTCTGAGCTGTAGGAGGGGGAGGTGGGAGATTCCCGCCCAACTATAGTTGATCCACTGGTCTCTAGCCTTCCCAAACAATAAAATCTCTGTTTTATCCACATTGTACTGAAGATAGCTCTTGTACATCCAATAAAGAATATCCCTCAGACAGGAAACAAATGACGAGACTTTGTCACTGGAAAAGTGATCAAAGGCGAGGAGCAGTTGGGTATCATGAGCATCTGAGACAGTTACAAGTGATGTGGTTCAATCAGTTTAGCTAATGTTACCATACAGGTGTTAAATAAAGTAGAGGAGTGATAGGGGGCAAGCCGCAGTTTCATGGTGACCTCAGTTTCAGTTTATTTATGATTCGGAACTCCAATGAGTTCCACATAAAAATATACAAAAAAGAAAGAAATTTACAATGTATCATATTGTAGTATTCTTAATAATAGAATAAAATGCGATCGGGGCATAACAATTATAATTACACTATGTAAATGGGGGTTAAAAGCAAACATGACTCTATATAATCACACAACCTAATGTATAAAGTGCATGTGCGCATATATACAAATCTTTACACAACCGATTTAAAAATTGTGCAAAAACTACATAATACTTGTCAAACATCCTCCTTTATACAATTCAAGTACCCTTAGAATCAATTTACAATGGGAATAAAATATGCTAAGCAGCAGGGACCCTTTTTGTCTATCAGATCTAAACATATTATAGAGGGCGGCCAAATAACACTTAATTTTACACCCTGCCCTAGGTTCCAGTTAATAATGTGCAAAGTAAGCTACCAATCAAGGATCATATTTGGCATACCGAATCTAAGCACAGCAGTAGACACTTGTCTAAAAATTGTTAAAAAATTGTTTAAAAAAGCAAAATGTTTTAACACATACTAATTCAGAGGGGGTTCGGGGGGCTAATAGACAACTCTGAGCCTCCTCTGCGGCAGTGATATTATATTTTAAAAATAAAGGTCTTAATAGGCGATGTCATAGAGGTTGTAATGAGGGACAAACAAATAATACATGGTTTAAATCTTTCACCCAATTTCCGCATAAATCTCACAGTCTATTCTCCCTCGGTAATCCCTCCCAGGCCTCTGTTATCATTCACAAAGGGAGCAGATTCATCCTTAACAGTAAAATGGTTCTACGCACTCCGTGGGGGAGGTTCCATACAACATACGGTTGGGGTTTGTTTATACATACAACTCCCCATTGTTTCTAGAGTGCCCTGAACACAAAGATATATCTCTCTTATGCCTGACTTCGTAAATAGTTTTTTTGATTAAGATTGTCAATACAGATTTTGGTTGAGAACATGTACCACCCCACCCGATTTCAAAAAGTCCAAAGCTTTCTCATAATTTCCAAAAACAACGCTTTTCCCTTTCAAGCAGACAAACATTTTGTGTCTTCGCGCAGCCCGAGTAGAACTTGCATCGTTTCCCAATAAAATATTTTTCCACCTTAAACATGCTGCCATGGCAAACACATAAGTCGAGAGAAGCCCAAATTCAAGCCGAAGGGCCTCTATACTCGCTGCACAATTCACATTGCAGATTTGGAGCGAAATGCGCCCTTCCACCTTTTCAAATAAATCCCACTGCTGAGCAACCACCACTTTACATGCATAACTCAATTCAATCAATTCAATATCTTTATTCGGAAGGTTTACCCTTCCATAAAAGTATATGCATATAAAACAATCACCATTATATCAACACAAGTACATTGACGTCTTATTATAAACTAGATAAAACATGTCTATACATAGCACCATGAATTAAAAACAAGGATTAAAAGCACAAGATAGCAGAAGGTTGTTATAATAATAAAGTGCCACGTGCCCTCACAGAATGTCTCAAAAATGAGGCTACATGTAAACATGTTTCAGTATTAGACAGTTGGAAAATTGATGAGAACATTACTCCACTGTGTCTGATATCGCGGTATCTCCTTTTAAAAAGTGGAAGCAAAAATAACCTTGTATACAATTGATACAATTTACAGAACAGTAAAAAATGTATCATGGTTTGGCCTGACTTATTATTACACGGGCAAGGAATAGCAGCAAGATTCGGTTGGTACCCAGAAGGAAAACACAATAAATATTTAACCGTATCAACACGAAACCTAAATAGCAGGGAGCGCTCCCATCTCCCACAAGGCTGTTCTAAGTAAACGGGTGGCAGCATGGAGATACTCTGCGACAAATATACAGTTATCAGTGGTTTCCCTACTACACTATTAAGATGATTTTTACATGTTAAATTATACAAAGCTGAGGCTACTTCCTTTTTGTTAAAAGTGGGGCATAGATCTCTCATTGTAAAAGCTTGCTCCATACCAATTTTCCCGAATTCCAATTTAATATATGCCAACCACTGGATTCGAAGGCCGTTATCACAGAAAATGCAGTCATTTATTATATCTCTTGTGAGCAATGCCTGGTCATTACTCCAAATGGACAACCAAAGTAACAATGGCCTCACTCGAATAAAATCAGATATGTATAACAGTTTTAATTCTTTATGCCAGATAATGTGGGAGGAAGAGAGAGGTACACCCAACAGGCACCTGCAGAACCTGTTTTCCTCTGATTGTATGGTCACGCAATTTGCATCCCCCCAAATGGTGGAACCATAGGTGGCGATTGGAACACATTGGGACTTATATATTTGTAACATTGCTTTCAACTGCCCCCCGCCACTGGGTTGAGGAAGGGAGAGCAATGATCCAATTGCCTTTGAGAATAACATTCTACGGTGTGTGATGTTAGGTGACCAAGCTCCAGAAGACAAAAACATAACTCCTAAATATGGAAAGCTCTTAACACTTGTTAAGGAGTTATTTCCTACCTGCATACGAGACAATTGAATACAATGCAGCCCACATGCCATAATATGAGATTTTTTGAAATTTGTTTGGAGATCAAGATTAAACATAAAATCAATAAATGCTGACACTAAAAGGCGTAGTGCCCTAGGGGTCCGAGCCATTAAAACTGCGTCATCTGCATATAAAAGTGTAGTAAGGGGTTTCCCTTTGACAGATGGAACATCACTGGTTATGGGAGACAGAGATGGGTAGAGATCGTTAATGTGTAGTATAAACAGGAGCGGTGCTAACACACACCCCTGTCGAACTCCCCTGCCAATCTCAATACCCTTGGATACATTCCCGTTATTATTCATTCTAACTTTGGCTTCCATACCCCTATGAAGAAAGGCGAGAAAGTGAACAAGGGGGGCTTCCAGGCCTTTAAGTATCAACATGTGCCATAGTTTCGATCGATTTACACAGTCAAAAGCGGCACTTAGATCCATAAATGCCATGTACAGAGGTACGCTCTTAACGACTGTGTACTTGCCTATTATTAGGTTCAAATTGGCACATTGCTCAATTGTCCCTACCTTGCTTCTAAATCCATATTGGGCAGGATATAAGATTGACTTTATTTGGGCCCACTCCTGAATCCTGTTGTAAAAACACGCCCCAGAACTTTTACAGTTGTGTCAATTAACGATATTGGTATGTAGCAAATGGGGTCTTCTCTGTTGCCTTTTTTAAATATAGGAACAATAATGGAAGTACGCCAAGAATCCGGTATGTCTGTATAAGGTAGTTTGCTAAACACATTCATTAAAATAGGAGCCCAAAGTTTAGTTTCCAGTTTTAATAGATCAATTGGTACTCCATCAGGCCCCGGCGCTTTGCCACCCATACTTTGCATTAGGGCCTCTTCTACCTCCTCAATCGTAATTCTAACATCTATTAGTTTACTATTATCTATAGTGAAACTATCTGCGTTGGGGGGGAAACATACACTTTGCTAAAATGATCTTCCCAAGATTCACTGGTAATATGACATGAGATTGAGGAGACTGTCAAATTTTTACGTCTTATACCAGAAACTGTGGCCCAGAAGTTCTTGCTGTCCTTCGTGTTAGCTGCTTGTGCTAATGTCTCCCATTGGTCTGTGAGAACCTGCTGCCAGCGCCTAGCCGTAACAGTCTTATAATGTTTCCTCAGGGCAGTGATTAGTACCTTATTTCTGGGCTTCTTCCCTAGGGCCATCCTTTTTTCTTTATTGGCTGCTGTACAGTCATGGTCAAACCAGCCATGTAACTTATTGGATGGGCGTATTGGTCTGAGAAGGGTATTTTTTATGCCTAGACAAAGTTCTTTAAAGGCGCCCACTATGTTAATAGCACTGTCCTCTTCAGATAGACAGGCCTCCACTGACCTCCTATTCTCTTTCACAACTTTCTCTAAGGTTTGTGCTGGGTCGCGCATTCTCCAGACCAACTTTAAATTGTCCGTTGTGGGTTGAAGATTGCAAGCCCCTACATGCATAACTCAATGATGGTGGGATTTTGATTTTATAGACAGATAAAACATGTGCAAAATGTCTTTGCCCACAGCATTTATATAACCTACCAAGTGCCGAGGCCTGGGAAATAGCTTTACTTCTGCAGTGATCAATATGATCATTGCTGGAGCACTTACTCAAGAAAATTCTTCCCAGATATGGGTACTGCGTAACAACCTCAAGTTTGTTTTTACCTAAAAACCAAATAATATTTTTTTCTGACCCTGCATCCCTGAGACCTAAAAACCATGATTTTACTTTTCAAAATATTTATTTTTAAAAAGTTATCATCAGAGTAATGACCTAGCTCATTAAGTCGCCTTTGCAAACCTATTGGAGTTAAATCCAGTAGGATGGCGTCATCCGCATAAAGCCGACAATTCGATTCCATAGGGCCTAATTTTGCCAAGTCACCTTTACAATGCCCAACCCAGCTCGGCAGATCATTGATGTACAAGGAAAAGAGAAGAGGGGCTAATAGGCACCCTTGCTTCAACCCATTGTGAGTTACCCCTTAGCTTGACAGGCCCTCATTACCTCCCATCAACACCTGTGTCCATATAGAGGAATGCAATGCGATGATCAATCTTAATAAATGCCCCAGGATCCCCATTGCGACCAGTTTCCTCCACAGCGTCCCCCGGTAAAAGGCCTTGGAGAAATCTATAAAGGCAACATATAAGGCCATTACCCTGCCTATTGGATATTTTTCAATCAAGGTTTGTAAGAGAGAGATGTTATCCATAGTGCCACTATGGGCACGAAATCCCGCTTGTTCTACGGGGACTAGATCATTACCAAAAGCCATTCCTGGAGGTGAAGGAGTATGCTTGTGGCAAACAGTTTTCCGGTTGCATCTAGTATGGAAATCTGCCTAAAACTGGCAGGAGAAGTCTTGGGGCCCTTTTTATATAGTGGAACCACTATGCTTCCTCTCCAAGAGGACGGAATAATTCCGTAAGCATACCAGTAAGAAAACACCGGGTAAAGGAAATGAGCCCACGCCGGGCTATCTTGTTAAATGATAGCTATTGGGAGATCGTCTGGACCCATCACACCAGAGTACCTTGCCCCTTTAATAAAACTCTCTATTTCCTTACAGGAAGGAGGACCATAGATAGGGAGGGCACAGAAATTGACTCAAAATTAACACTGTTCCTAATATTTAGTGCATATAGCTGTGAGATATATTGGGTCCATTCTGCGTCAGATATTAAATGGCTTCTGCCTTAGTTTTACTATCACAGAATTTGGCAATGAGGGCCCAATATTTACGTGAGTCACCAGACTTTGCGACCTCTCTCAATTTGATCCATTTGGAATCCCCACCCTCCTACGTTTGGAGGCCTTAAGTTTGGTTTTTACCCGCTTTAACCTATAAATTTCCCTTTGCCTGGACAATGATGCTTGCTTAATTTGGTCACTTACTAAAGCATTGAAATCCCGATTTAGCTTTTTTACCTTCCACTATGTAACCACCGGATGGTCAATGACATTGGGAAGTTTTTTACTTCCACACAATCTAAATAGAGCCAAGTACTTCTCATACCAACTAATGGGATTCTCCTGACCAGGACCAGAGTTCGCATTTTTAACATATCTCCCTAAGCATATCAGATTTTTATTTGACCAAAAGGTATGCCCATTTATTCTATTGTATGTAATAGTTTCATTTCTCGGATTCCAATGATCAAGCATCTTAAATTCCAGATTAACATCCACTGATAAAATACTGTGGTCAATCAGATCCGTCCTCAGTATCTTAAATTGAGTACATGCTCCAAAGAATTGATATGATACCATCATATGGTCAATTAGTGACTACCCCCGGGCAGCATGGAAAGTAGGGGAGTCAACTGAAAATCTCCCAATTAATATAACTAAGTCATTGGAGCTTAGTAAGAGAAGGACCAGTAGATTCTGAAAATAGTCTGAATAGGGCTGGAGGGCCTGGATCCATAGGGGAGCTGGATTATAGTGAAGTAGAGCCTGCTTGCTGAGTTTGAACCAAATAAATAGGTCCCAGATTATTCAGACAGCACAGCACAATTGGTCTTATTCCCAAATCTTCTGCTTCCTGAGCACTTACAACAGATGCTGACAGAGCTAATAGATCCAAAGAATCTTATCCTTGGAAAAAGAGGATAATTGCTCACAAAGAGCTGTAGAAGTCAGCATTGAGGGATTACACCCTGTCGAGTTCAAATTAGATTTTTCAATTTTAAACATTTCTCGTGAATTTTCAGATGCAGCAATGCAGTCAGCATAAAAAGATCATTCAGCATTTTTGTTAGCTTTATGATATTCCTTTAAGGCCCCTTTACAAAAATCTTCGTGAATGGAACTATAGTTCCACAGCCACCTTCGCTCAAGTTGTTTACACTGCTTCTTTAAAGACAAGAGTTCACGAGTGAACCAAGATGCACAGGGGCCTCTTTTTTTGGATGATTTGGATTATTTACTGTAGGAAAGTAGGATCTGCTTTTATGGTTACCCCCACCATTTGCCTGGTGCTATGCTGTTTCTGACTAGTCTGAATGGAATCCTGCTAATCAGGACCCCAGTCTCTGTGCTTTCCCACCTAAATTGGTTATGGTAAGTACTTAGGTACATCCCATATTGGATACTGGTGTACCCTTATGAGTCCCTACTTTATGGTACTGAGGTACCCAGGGCATAGGTACACCAGGGTTCCCCCATGGGCTGAAGCATGCATTATGCAACCTATGGGAGATCACTCAAACTGTAACTACAGGCCTGCCATTGCAGCCTGTGTAAGCTGGTGCTAGCACCACTTACGACGGAAATGAATTTCCCTATATCTATGGTCACTACACTTAAAACCTATGAGTCACCCCTAAAGCAGGCCTTTCAATCCTGAAGGCAGGGTGCTTGGTTCTAAGTGTGAGGGTGCCCCTGCATGAGCAGGACACCCCTACAACCTTCGGAGTCCATTCTCCCGGGTTTTAAGTGCATCAGCCATTATAATACATAGAGTGGCCATGCGTCATTATGCAAGGTCCATCTCTAAACTGGCTGTAACAAACCCTGTCATGTTTGGTATCAAACATGTTGGAATCATACCCCCCACACTGTAAACGATGTGGCAGGTATGATTCCATGCACTGTAAAGCTCCTCCAGAAGGTTCGCAGTGCTCCCTGTACAAGTCTTCTAGACCCAGACAGCACAACATGGCTGCTGCCGACCAGAGACACGATTCTGCCCTCCTGCTGCTGAGCCAAGCTCGAGCAGGAGAAGGCAGAACAATAGGTATCCTGTCACAAGGAGGTGTGACCACCTCCCAGACAGGGTTTAGTGTATTGGGGCCAGGTGGGGGCGCTTGCTAGAGCCACTCAGTCTGCTTGAGGGGCAAATTTCGTGCCCTCTTTGCATAGTCCAGTTAAAACCAGCTCAGGGAGCCATTGGCTCCCACTCTGGCGCAAAACTGGACAAAGGACAGGGGAGTATCCTCCCCACTGTCCAACCCCTCCCCTGGGAAGGAACCCTGAATCATCCCAATCCTTTCCTTAGGGTACTTAAGGGATGACCTGTAGGTGGGTCCCTAGATTCATCGTGGGACAAGATTAATTTCAAGACACCACTTCTTCAACCGTCTGGGCACTCTAGACTTCGCTGGACCTTGCTCTGGGGTCTGAGTCTGCAATTGGGAAGACTCCTGCTGCTCCTGGTCTTGTCGTCCTCAAGTCTGCTGCAACGTCTGTGCCAGTGCTCCATACAGGAACCTTCCAAGGCCTGTGGACATCCAAGACACCTGAAGGAATCTCCCTTGAAGTGAGGGAGTCACGGCCCGGCATCTGCAGGCACCGCAACGAAGCTGACTGGTCTGCTGATCCTGAGCTCCCACGGACTCTGAAAGGCTAAGCAATATAGGTGGTGGTTCTTCACATCTCTTGAGGCCTGCCCTGTCCTCTCACCAAGTTTGAGGCCAGTATTCTGCGTCGGAGCCGCAGGAACCAAACCCCTGCGCACCACGTTGACTTGCCGTTGCAAAGGCTTGTTGGCTTCCTTCCTCCAAGATCTTTGGGCTCCAAGTAGCCCCACCCTCAAGCATCTCCTGTGACCAAGATCTTTGTTCTCACCACAACACTTGCACTGTGGACCTGCATCTTTGGTGAGCTGCTAGAGGTCCCCATGCGACTCCAGTGCCTCTGGCCTGTGGGTCCTCTTGAGGGTCTTCTTTGATTTCTGGGGGCTCCCCTGATTTCTCGGGGCCTGCCATAACTCCCCTGCTTGTGGTGAGTCACCTGGACCTTGCTGGTCTCGACACAGTACCTTCTTCGCTTTCCACGTTGTTGCAGTTGCCAAGGCTTGTTTGTGCTCCCGACGGACACCGACCCCTCAGCTCTCGACATCCAATGTGGGACAGCTCGTGAACAGCTCCTGGTCTTCCACAGCATCATCTGGTCTTCACAGCTGCAGCTCCGAGGTCACTGTCATCTCGCCTGCAACACCCGACATCAGTGGACATTCATCTTCTGTGCCTCCTGGTCACTCCTGAGTGGCATAGACTCTTTACCCTCTGCTTGCAAGTACTTCTCATCTTGAATCCACCTTTGGGTTCCACCGGACACTTTCGCCTTCTCTAGCAGCGGTATCTTCCTGAAGTCCTCCACTGAGTTCGACGGCGGTTTCCGACGCCACTTCACACCTCTGCACCCGGCTTCCCTGGTGTAGGTATTCTAGTTCCTAGGGTATCCACGGGTAGGGTGGCTCTCCAACCTTCTGTCTTGAAGGGGATTTCTTCAGGGTCCACTGGGAAGTGTCCTTCTTCTTTAAAATTGCAACCACGACTTACCCATTGACTTGTATTGAGCCCGCGGTCATGTTCCCTCTCTGCACACGGCCTCCGTAGGGTCCCTGGTTACTTACCTCGGGTGGTTCCTTGGGTCCCCGGCACTTCTCTGTCTTCTGGATATAGTCTTGACTTGAGTGGTGGTTCTCATACCACTATTTTAGTATATAGTTTGGTCTCCCCCTGGCGACCACTGTGTATTCGTGCTACTTACCTTTTTTATTGCAAAGTATTGTGTGCATTGTGTATATCTCCGGGTAGGAGATATCAGTATGTGTTAGTGAGTGTCTTATAATAAATACATATTTTTATAAATACACTGTGTGGTTCTTTTTCACTTACTCTATACCAATAAGATTATTTTCTGGTAAAACAAGCTGCTTTACACTCCTTCTGGACTAAGCCTGAAGGCTGCTCTCCACAACTGAATATGGGTGAGTACGCGCCACAACCTTGGTTTAATAGAAGGTATACATGTGGTTAAGTCTTTGTGTGCTTCAGGGGTAACGTCTTCCATACGAAACGTCAATTGTTTAACATGCGTCTGCACATCCAAGGTATGAATGTGTCCTCCTGAGCACTACTCGGGTCCTGGAAAAGGCTCCTTAGTGTTTAAAATCAAGTTCAGAACGAATAGAGTTCAAATCATGCTTTATTTAGATCTATGCGTATATTTATTCAACGTCACTCCAACTTTAAACATGGATTTCTTTCCAAATGACTGAATCCTTATGCCCAATGCATTTCGGGTAAACAATCTTCATCAAGGACCAATCCTAAAAGAATTTAAGAATGGTGTGAGGAGGCAAACCAAACTATCATTTAGTATCTGTTAAATGTGCTCATAAAAATAAATTTTAAAAAATCGTAAAAAATGTGCATGCTGTAACATCTCCGGTGAGCTGTTAAACTCTTCCTGTGGCATACAACAGGCCGACGCTAGCGGGATTAATAAATTCGCCTCTACATGCACTCGCGTGTGGTGAGCAGCGTGTACTAGTGACAGGTCATAAAACAATAATTGTCCGTGCTACTGAATTGAACGACATGCTGGTAAAGCGACAAACTAATAGAAACTTACGGTTCAGTCAGTGAGCAAACTTTCATCAATCAATCCGCCAAGTGCGTGGTTGTGTGTGAAATGGTCAAATTTAAAAAGACGCTATGAAGTAGATACCATGGAAGGACTACAAGTTTAAACTGATGGCGATGGCGGCCATCTTACGCTAGCGTCGGCGTGTTGTATGCCACAGGAAGAGTTTAACAGCTCACCGGAGATGTTACAGCATGCACATTTTCCACGCTTACAGACCACTGTACTATGAATAACTGAACGATCACATTTAGCATGCAATACGAGAAACCTGTGCAGTTTGATTCATTTTATTTACGTTTTGCATGAACTAGCAATGCACTTTGGCAATGCCACTATTTTTACGATTTTTTTAAATTTATTTTTATGAGCACATTTAACAGATACTAAATCATAGTTTGGTTTGCCTCCTCACACCATTCTTAAATTCTTTTAGGATTGGTCCCTGACGAAGGGTGTTTACCCGAAATGCATTGGGCATAAGGATTCAGTCATTTGGAAAGAAATCCATGTTTAAAGTTGGAGTGACGTTGAATAAATATACACATGGATCTAAATAAAGCATGATTTGAACTCTATTCGTTCTGAACTTGATTTTAAACACTAAGGAGCCTTTTCCAGGACCCGAATAGTGCTCAGGAGGACACATTCATACCTTGGATGTGCAGACGCATGCTCTCCACAACTACCACTTAGAGAGCTTTCTAAGGTTGTCTAAGACAACTAAAATCACCATATGGGTTGTCTGGATTATGCAGGGTGCCCACTTACATAAGTGTTCACTATATACTAAGACAGCTTCTCACATTTACCATCAATGCTATAATCAGATGCAAAAACACATCCACTACATGTTATTACCTCATAATTCTAAATGGCCCGGTATGTAATTTTTAGGGCTGGCTTTTCAGTGTCTGCAAGACCTATTGTTACCAATCCTTTAAACTGGACGGTGAGTCAATTTCAGCTGCACAGAGAAGAGTATTTTTCTCTCACCTCATGCTATTGCTGTTTGGTGTCTCATGCCGCTTTCTTGGGCTTGTTTCCAGTGGAATACATGAGGGACTATTTCACACCTGAAAAGTACACTAAATTATCCCACTGTTTGTCACATTCAGTTCTTTAGCGCCAATATGGAGTCTAAACAGAAAGTAATACTATTTTACTACTTTTTTCATTAAAAATGGCAAAGCCAACAGGTCTATGCTAAACAGCATTAGTCCATGCCTGCATATGCACGTCGTAGCTTGCTTTAGCTTATACAAAAGCCAGACCTACTGGCTTTTGTAGGGGCTGTTTACCCAGCCGCCAGGTAAATAGGGAATCTTCTCTGCTATTTACCCTATTGCTGCCGGCCTTGAAAATGGTAAAGAAACTTCACTATTTAGCTGGTCACTGGCTAAATAATAGAGATTCTGCACTGTTTAGTCAGCGGCCATGCAAGTAGCAGAAAAACTTCACTAAGTTCCCAATCACATGTAAAATGGTAGAGATTATGCAGTGTTTGGCTGGCAGCCGTGCAAATAACAGAAAAAGTTTACTATTTACCCAGCAGCTGGCTAAATAGTGGAGATTCTGCACTTTGCGGCCTACGGCCGTTCAAATAGCTGAAAGAATTCTGTCATTACCCAGTTGCTGTCTAAATAGTGGAGATTCTGAACTATTTGGCCAGAAGTCATGCAATTAACAAGGAAACTTCACTATTTACCTGGCCACTGTCTTAATAGTAGAGGTTTGGTACTATTTGGCTAACAGCCAGGCAAACAAAAAAACTTCACGCATTACCCAGCTGCTGGCAAAACAGAAGACATGTACAATTAGGCCAGCAGCTATGTAAATAGCAAATAAACATAGTTTTTTATGTGGCTGCCAGTGAAATGGAAGAAATTTTAAATTATTTGACCAGAAGCCTGGCAAGTAGCAAATGTATATCAATATTTACCCGGCAGATGAATAAACAGCTAAATGATGTTCTGTATTGTCAGTGGCCTTGCAAATAACTTGAAAAGAAATGTAATTATTTACCTGGTGGCTGGCTAAATACTAGACAGTGTGCACAACTTGGCCAGTAGACATGCAAATAGCAGAGGAACTTTGCTATTTACCCGGCTGCTGTTTAAACAGCTTAAATTTTGTTTTATCATGCCTTATTCAAATTTCAACAGGTATTTACACCAGAAAACGTTTGGAAAACATCTTCCCCCTGAGGCTGCCAACTTGATTCCAAAAGGGTAGGTGTCCTTAAGTGACCCCTACCCCAATTAGTTACCATCCCTACTGGGAGGCTGTTATCTAATCAATGGTTTGCGACAAGCAATTGCAGTCACAAACTAGCAATAAGTTCCATTCAGAATTGGAAAGGAGAGGAGGAAACCCCTTTCATGAACCCTCCTATTTGCAATTCTGAAGCAATCCCAGAAGTCTTTTCACTAGTCAAAATAATTTGCCAACTCATAAAACGTGTTTTGTACATGAAACCAATGTGGGATCACACTGCTTCACCTCCCAGCAGGTTCGCCCCTGAGCATTGTGGTCAATGCAGTTCACCAAGCGTGTGTGCTTGCAGAATTGTCTCGAGTAATTACAAAGTTGTACTGGCCATCTATATACACGTGTTTCTGGATCATTATTCGTCGTCAGTAGAGATTAGGCATCAAATATTTGGGGTTGCTGAGCAATGTGGGAAATGATGCTGTGTTTATTGCATCTTTGTGTGTAGAGTTTAAATGCCTCTGCCTTAAGACGCGCATGCGCGAGTGAGTAGTGTTTCCCGAAGTGTCTTGGGTGATGCTGTTACAATACTGGGCAAATCTGTTCCTCTTATTGAAGATGCTTACCTTGGAGTAATCGCTGCAATGAGTGTGTTTTCTATACTCCTTTTTCATTATATGGCTTTCTTGACCGGCTATATACATTTTTCACTAGATTGGCATTTCTGATATTGTACGCATGCGCAGGAGTGTAGTGACATTCACTCGACGCATGCTCAGTTACCTGGTTATCGGCTCCGGTTTGTGCGCTCACCTGAGTGTAATTAATCTTTACTGATGACTATAAAAGCACACCGGGTTAGATTGGACTTCACCTCCGGTTGCAGGCTCTGTAAACCTCGGTGTACCGACGGAGAGGTGAGTCTTTCTGCCTTGTTGTTTTTCTTTTCTTTTTTCTTCGTTTATAATTGTTCGCTTCAGAGAGGGTTTGGTGGGTTAGTCTGTTTCCTTTTTCTACAAGGATCTCCGGCCTTGTTGCCTTTTGAGTGGAGGTTGTGGCTATTAAAGCATCTTGTAGCCCCTTGTTTAATAACTGACTTTCTAAAGGAGCTGCCGATGGCGATATTGACGCTGTAGGTATTTGGATCCTAGACATGACCACTTGACTCGATGCACACCCTTTTTTGAGTCTATGTGGAGAGTGTGGCTATCAAAAGTTGCTCTAGCTACCTTATCTACCTATGGGTGTTTTAATGGAGTCCTGATGATGAGATTTGCGCTATAGTCATTTGGGCTCCCTACTTGCTGGTTTTTATAAAATTCACATAGTACGTTTCAAAAGGTTGATACTCCTCATTCCTGTTCACATACTTTTACTCCCTCTACATGCCTATCGTTGATATCGGGACTATTATAATAAACCTAGTTTCTGATAGGATATGATGTGTCAAAGATACAAATATACCGTTTGTTTCAGAGCGGTGCTCCCTTCCTGAGCTGTCGCCAGGTAGAGGTGTGGTTCTTTACCCAACAGTGACGGGTAATCTTCCCTTCAAGAATGGACAGATTGAGGAGCTTTTCTGGTTTCATATCCTTTGTGTTATAGCACATTATTGAGATAGCAGCAGCTTAATAGGTCCTGATGAAAGCCTTGCCTACTGTTAGGTGGATGGCTGAAACATGTTGACCACTATTTTCTATTTTACCTTTGCGGTCTAAATTCATACCGCGGGTACACTCTTTTAATCCTGGCAAAGGACGCATCTGAATAAAGCGACTGGTTTGCGTTCTCTAGTCAGTTTTAATTCTCACTATTTGCACATTCACGCATTTTTTTGTTGCGCTGCGCCTTCATTCACACAGTTGTCTCTTCATTTGTGGATTTATAATATCCTACTAAAAACATCCCTGAGCTCCTCCCTCTCAGAGAGAGAGTTGTAGCCCTCAGAGGAACTAGGTTTTTCCTCTGGGAGGAGAATCCCATATGATGAAGCATGTCACCTTTGGTGAGTGAGGGATTTCGTCCTTAAAAGGGAAGTGCCCCCAGTTAGTTCTGTGTCACTAGCTACTAGGTTCTGTAAATTTACATTTTTTTATGCTTTCAAATCATATAGTGATTTATTACACTTTGTTTGATCTCTGTTTTGTGTAGACCCGGGGGTTTTAGATTGTGTTATGAAACTGTTTTGGGGAGCGAACCCTGTGAGGTCTTTAAATTTCCCTAGGACCCTTTGGCGGTGATCCGTCCTGTGTTTGGTAGTTGCTGAGCAGGCTGCCAAAGTATTCTCAGGTCACAGTACCTCTCAAGGCGCGCAGGTGCCTCTCCATGAGCTCGTCAGCTCAGCCGGCTCGAGGGAGCCTTTTAAACAGGAAGCCAATGTGGGATCACACTGCTTCACCTCCCAGCTTGGTGAACTGCATTGACCACAATGCTCAGGGGCGAACCTGCTGGGAGGTGAAGCAGTGTGATCCCACATTGGTTTCCTGTTTAAAAGGCTCCCTCGAGCCGGCTGAGCTGACGAGCTCGTGGAGAGGCACCTGCGCGCCTTGAGAGGTACTGTGACCTGAGAATACTTTGGCAGCCTGCTCAGCAACCCCAAATATTTGATGCCTAATCTCTACTGACGACGGATA
Organism: Calotriton arnoldi; assembly: GCA_963921515.1. Classification (NCBI taxonomy): domain Eukaryota; kingdom Metazoa; phylum Chordata; class Amphibia; order Caudata; family Salamandridae; genus Calotriton; species Calotriton arnoldi. The sequence continues at coordinate 1,984,751 of CAWUFW010001784.1, read as the reverse complement.
ATGATCCAGAAACACGTGTATAGAGATGGCCAGTACAACTTTGTAATTACTCGAGACAATTCTGCAAGCACACACGCTTGGTGAACTGCATTGACCACAATGCTCTGGGGCGAACCTGCTAGGAGGTGAAGCAGTGTGATCCCACATTGGTTTCCTGTTTAAAAGGCTCCCTCGAGCCGGCTGAGCTGACGAGCTCGTGGAGAGGCACCTGCGCGCCTTGAGAGGTACTGTGACCTGAGAATACTTTGGCAGCCTGCTCAGCAACCCCAAATATTTGATGCCTAATCTCTACTGACGACGGATAATGATCCAGAAACACGTGTATAGAGATGGCCAGTACAACTTTGTAATTACTCGAGACAATTCTGCAAGCACACACGCTTGGTGAACTGCATTGACCAGAATGCTCAGGGGCGAACCTGCTGGGAGGTGAAGCAGTGTGATCCCACATTGGTTTCGTGTTTTGTACATGGTTCTTGGTCACAAGCCCTGTGGTTTTTCGACATGCAGCCCCTTAGTGCTAAACTTACTTCGAAGCAGTCACTACCTTATAGGTCTAAAGGACAGAAATGTTTGTCTGTTTCTAAGTTATTTTGACAGACATGGCACAGAATGCCATTCTATTACACCATGGGCCAAGACATAGCAACTTTGGAGGCCCTTTAAGGAGCCGCCTTGTGCTCAACAAATGCTCCTACTCCCTCTCGTTTAGCTGTTTTACTTGCAGAGGTGACTAATGATAAAGATGATTAGAACCTTTGCAAGACTAGTAAAGCTGCTTACTTGCCTAAAACTATGTACATGCTCTTACTCACAAAGCAATGGGAATGTACCAGGGCAAGATATGAGTTTACCAAAAAGCTCCATCTTATCAGAGCACTTCTTTTTCTGCAGCAAATCAATGCATTCTTGAATTATTAATTCTGGTTCTGTTCAATTAAACAAATCAGACTAAAACACCTGAAAACAATGATTTGTAAAAGCATAAACCATAACTGGAAATATTCTATCCCTGTGACATAGAGCCATCTAATATTTAGGGTGATTTTATCAAGATAGAAACAATTACATAGGGCCCCTTATAAAGTGACCAGTGCAGCATAATTGAGAGGCTTCATTACAATCTCATCACAGAAGGAATTAAACCTATGGGCCTGATTTAGAGTTTCGACGACAGAGTTAACTTCATGAGGATGGCAAAGGAAATTATTTATTTTATTTATTTATTGTTTTATAGAGCGCGAACGTGACCCGTTAGGGTATTAGAGCTCTTTACAAGGCTAAACAAGATGTTTACAAAGATTCAGAACAGACTAATAATGAGAACTTTTTGCCGTGATAAGCAAGATATTGCAATGAGAGGGAATAGGCGAACATGGGTACAACTTAAGGGAGAAAAACAAGCATTGGCGGGAGCAGAGGCAGACTGCACAGCACTAGTCTCTGCCCCATAAAATGACAGTGAAGTACGAATGAAGCAAAAGGAAATAGCAACAACCATGATACAAGACATTGCATAGGCTACATCAAGGAAATCCAGGTTGGCATACACTGGTAGAGGTCAAGAAGAGAGCATATCACTAGGTAGCTGAGCTGTATATGCGCTGAGTGTTATGGAAGGAATTTGCCCATTAGGAAAATCTTCGCTTCCTTTTTGAATCTAGACAAGAAAGGTATTCCTCTGATGTTGGGTGGCAGCGAATTCCAGAGTCTGGGTGCAGCCCCAGAGAAAGCTCTGTTGTATGTTTTCTTCTTCCGGAAGAGGGGAGGTTTCAAAACAAAAGCCCTGGCAGACAGGGAGTGCCTATCTCCTCCGGAAACCACAAGTTTCTGGGCGCGGTACGCTGGAGAATTATAGTGTAATGCTTTGTGAGTGATACAGGCCAATTTGATTTGTATTCTGGCTTTGTACGGAAGCCAGTTCAGGTCTTTGAGGTGAGGAGAGATGCGGTCGAATTTTTTTTAACCTGTTAAGAGTCTTGCGGCTGCGTTGAGACAAGCTTTTAGGGGAGCCGTTGAGATCTTGGGTAGGCCGGAGAGGGTTGAGCATTCATACTCGATCCTAGAAATAACTTGTGCCTGAACTGCCATTTTTAAGGTCTGATGTATCTAGGAAAGGTTTTAGTTTTCTCAGGTAGCTCAGGTGAAACCTTGCATTTATGGCCAGTGTGTTGATGTGTGCTCTCATATTCAAATTCTTGTCCAGTGTGACTCCTAGTGATTTGGCTGAGTCCACTATGGTCGGGGTGCAGTTCAGCGCGGTGAACGAGTTGGTCCATTCCAGTATGTCAGTGGATCTTTTAGGAGGGGAGATTAGCAAGAATTCCGTTTATTGCGCATTCAGTTTGAGCTGCTAGCAAGCCATTGCACAGTTGGCTTTAGAGCCTTGTTCAATGTTTTGATCTCTTCTAGGGATGAGATTTTGATGTAGATCTGTGTGTCATCTGCATACATGTGGAAAGAAATGTTGGCGGTACGCAGAATTTCAGCTAACGGTTCCAGACAGAGGTTAAAAAGCGTAGGGGAGAGAGTTGAACCTTGGGGGACTCCGATCGTAATCGGAGGAGTGGATAGCTTTCGATTAACTAAGAATCTTAGGGAGCGGTTGCGAAGGAAGGATTTAAACCATTCGAGGATGGTTCCCCCTAATCCCATCCTATTTTCAAGACGTTCTAGTAACTTCTCATGGTTAACTGTGCCGAACGCCGATGATAGGTCCAGAAGAATTAAGAGACACGTTTTGTCTTGGTCTAGGGCTAGAAAGACATCATCTACTGTTGCAGGGATTCTGCACATACACAGAACTATGCGCAGGAAAACAGGACCTCAGTGAATAGGGGTGTACCAACCTACCACATCAGTACCCAAAATCCCAAACCGACTAGCTATAGTGTCTCATTCGTTCTCCTCCAAATATCACGGAGCTACAAATGATTAGACAACCCAGAACACAACACTCCCGACTCTCTCAGGAATCGTGGGAGCAAGACGTACTCTTTTGCTCACTCACTCATACCTGTCCACAATGAGAATAAGCAGAGTCACTGAAATAGTTCAAAATGTTTATTTTAACTATCGTGCTCTACAATACAGTATACGTGCCACTACTAGCAGCAAAATGCATAAACTCAGCACAGTTAGCATTGTTACAATTCCATAGAATACAAAGGGAGAAGTCATGTTATAAAGACTGTGGAAATAAGGGCCTATAGTCCTAACCACCCTCCCCTTGACTAGAAGAAGTTTATTGTATAAAAAGAACAATCTCTGGGCTTTGAGAGCAGACCCCATACCTTAAAGCCTGAATGTAAAGTTTACATCATAGGAACAGCAGAGCTCTTCTCCATGGAATGGCCTTCTTCAAGTGTGTTAAAACAACATGCAACAACGTAATATCAAAGCACGAGTCTTCAGTACTGCAGCTGTGTGTAGCATGTTATGTCTAGGTGCTAGGGACTGACCAGAACAGAATAACAAGGGGCATTGTTTATCAACCTTGCATATCGTGTTCAGACTAAACTCCAGGAAAGGCAGAGAACGCGAAAGGCAACCCGTTCTCATGTGAAGGGCACAAACAAAGTCTTGCAAAAACAAAGTCATGTAGTAGCGTGCGCAAAAGCAGCATCATGGCAGCGAAGCTCATGCTAACTTAGCAATGTTGATAATGTGCCTAAGAACCATATAACACCCTCCCCCTGGTAAGGCCATAGGACATAGAAAAATTAACAAAACAGAGTTCACAAGTCAAGCCGAGTCCAAAACGAGTGAAAAAAACAAATTGGAAAAAAATCGACATTTTTCACACAAAAAAAATGTTTTCAAAGTCGTCAATAGGACTCATTGAAGGGGATCTGCCTCCGGGAGAGCAAAGTTATTATGAAGGAGGTGGTAAGTCCATCAATGTGTATGAACCGAGGAATGCAATTCCCTCCAAAAGATCATCCATATCGTTGGTAAAAAGAGGGATGCCATCCAATTAAGTAAGTCGAAGGAACAAACGTGCTCCTCGTAATCAGATGCCTCTAAAAGCATGAGTGGGCAACTTGCGTGATATTCGATGAAACTTCGTTGCAGGACAGTCTGCGCAGCCGTACAGACATCCCACTCCGCCAAAACTCCAAGTGCAGCCGCACGCGCCATACGGCCGTCCCCAGAACAAGCCTGATCATGGGCCTCTAAGGGACCCATCAACTGGTTAAATCCGGGACTGGATGTGACGTATTGGAGAGGCATATATCCAGTGCCCAATAGAAGGGACATCGCTGACAGTAAAAGACTGGTTGCACGCAAGTGAAGTACGCAAAGCGAAAAGTCAATCCATAACTGACTCCAAGCGTGGCTAATGGCAAGCATCCGAAAACCTGTTGCATGCGATCACGGTACAGCTGCAACTGGCCTGGTCTGTGCAGCCATTGCGCAACAGGAGCAGGAGAAACAGGATTCCAGCGCCTAACGTCAAATTCAGGGGGAACCCTCCGAAGGCGCTGGAAAAAAAAAATGAATAAAACCCGGTATTACTCCAAATATAGTCTGAAAGGAAGACACAGGCCAGATCCCACACATTTAAAAAAATGTGCAAGGCCTGCGGTGTCAGACGCATTAAATATTTGGTGTATTAGTTTTCCAAAATGCAGTGGGAGGTTGGTGTTCAGAAGGGACTGTATCTCTCCAGAAGTCCTAGCCACCTGTAACTGGAAGGTTTCGCGGACGGAAGTGAGAGCCACCTCTTGTTGGAATAACAGCGCTTTGAGCCTGCTCAACTTGTTGAAATCTGTTTTCAAAGTTGGAATGGAAGGCCAAATTGAGCTATCTACACTGCCATGTGGGGGCGGAAAAAGCACATTGCTACAACAAGTTACGCGCTGGGAAACCGTTACTAAATACGGGACTCCCGCCCGTAAACCACAGCAGTCTTGGTTGTTCATAATAAGATAACTGCCATTTGTAAGCAATGAAAAAGCGGGAATTATTGATGGCACTGGAGTCCCTTTAAAAAAACAGGCCAGATTAGGCGCGGAAACGTTACAAGCGCCGTGCAACTTAACATGTTTACAAACAAGGGAATGTCCTACTGTGGAATTGCAGTCCTCCCCTGTTAGGAAAACTTCCTTACCCTCCCTCTGACATCTGTAAGTGAAAGGCAGGGACCACAATTCATGTAGAAAAGCACTACCCAGTGGTTCGTAACGGCCAATCGGAAAATGTTGCATGCATGATTTAATTTGAAATAGCGAAAAAGGGAGAGAGATAACCCCATGAATTAACCAAACAGCAGAGTCTGTTTCCGCTACGGAAAATGGCAAGGGCTCTAATTGTTCAATATGCAGAAGTGTGTATGTAGCATCTTTCATGGACAGAAATCTTTGCTTATCAGTCATATTAAATGGCAAGAATAAAGCAGTGGCATTCAAATAATCCAAAGGCACTTTTCCCATTTTAAGAGTTTGCAATGTCCAAGCAAATTGCATAACAGATCGTAACTGATTTTGACCATGATATAACACAGATACATCACTTTGAACAATATCAATAACAGATGAAACAATATTGTCCAAAGTATAAATGTGTGAGGAAAGTGTGTTGATACTATTGTCCACTACGGCAAGGACTTTTTCTAAATTGGCCCGATCAATTTGGCGCAGACAAAAAGCAGCTTCCATCTGCGAAAGTTTCCAAATTTCATTGTAAGCAGCATACATGAATCATTTAGCTCTCGGAGCCCTGGGTCCCAAGAGAAAATCAGCCAAATTAATGTCATGCGACAGCAGAGAAAGATGTTGCTTCACTGATGTCAGCGTAGAATGTTCCAACCATTGTTGGCATAATTTACCCACAGAGTATGTGGTAACCGAATGGGAACTTGGATAACGTGGGTCCGGTCTAGTCTGTGTGAAACCAGGTGTTACATTATAAAAACGCATTTGACATTTGTAGTAGTTTGCCACACCAACCAGCCAGAAGAATCAACTTCAGAGACATTGAAGGTATCATTGCGAAGCAAAGTTTGCAATGCCTCAATGGTATAATTTGTATGTGTGCGCCAATCAGCATATTCCGCTAAAGACGGAATGGATGGCGTATTTAAATTTTTGACAGTTGCAAGGCCAAAACAAGTCGTTTGGAACACTGTATTATTTAAAAACAGAATTTGAGCTGGGATCAGGCAGGCACGATGTAAAGTTTCAGTTCCCTGAACCTGCCAAGGCTTCGTGCCCCAGATTGATTTTAAATCAACAGTATCTTTCCAATGATCATAACCCTGCATAGCCAATTTATTTCTAAATAAGTTGAGGTAAATCAATTTTGTGTGGGTCAACATAAATTTGGATTGTGGAGATGATCGAAGTTTAAAATAATAAAATGCCGGATTAGATATGTCATAATCTGTCAAATAAGTGAACTTATACCTAAAAGTTTTAGAACTCCCTTCCACGGGAGTAGGACAATGTTCCCATTGTGTATAATTAAAAATAGGTCGTAACGTATTTGTTTTGTGTAAAAAATGATGCCCATAATGCTGATAACAAAATAAATCACCGTAATTGGCAGAATTTAAATACAAATCTTCAGCATCAAAAGCAGCATAATACTTTAAATCTGAAAACAGTGCATGTACTGCTTGCACATCCCAATCATCTGAATGTATGTCCCGTGTTACCACATCTCCTAGAGAGACGCGAAACACGTATGGTACGCGAAGCACTTCGGTCGGGCCGTGGACTTTGTAGGCAACTTTGTCCCAAACGATGCCATCTGGAATCAGAAATGCTGAGATATTAACATGAGACCGATCACGTTTCATGATATGGGACGATGTGTGAGGGGCAAGAACTCCATCAACCAAGTTAACTGCAGAGCGTTCTGGTAAATAATGACCATTGATGAGAAAAATGAACACTGTCACAAAGCCAATTGACATGAAGAGAAAAATCAGGATAAGTAGCAACCAAATGTAGGTCCAAGGAGGGACCAGGTAAGTCTTTTTGAACCAAGAGACAAAAATACTCAATTTAGTCGGTGTGTCAGCCAAACGGGATGTAAAGGAAGAAGAGCCGGAAGAGAGACTGGCATGATGTCCATAGCTGCCATTCGTAGGTTGATATATCAGAGGAGGAAGTGTCGGGTCCGCTTGATGTTCAGGACTGTTCGGCACTTCACTGACGGACTCATCTGGATGATATATATACTCGACATCCATGGTAGAAGATAGAGGTCAGACGGGTGAAAGATCAATGATAGTGTCCATCACATTCTTAGCCCTACGAGGAGTGGTGGAAGATGATGAAGTCAGTGGATCTAATGAAATTGCGTTGCACGAAACTGCAGGTGTGACACTATTCAGAATCAGCCACATGGTGTAGCTTGACATTGTCCACTGAAATATATCTGTTGTCTTTGCGACCAGGTAAAGGAGGTAAAATGACTGTACGAGTACCCTTCAGTCCAAGCACTGGAACCGGTGCACGATAAGAGGGACCAAATTCTTTTTTGTTCTCCAGCTTTTCTCGTACCAGATCTCCAATTTTTGGAAGCCAACCAGCAACTGGAATCAGCAGTGCTGCATCAGTGGAAGAGGGTAAATGTTCAGTTGCATAGCTGTCATGGGTCTTTTGTACATCCTGTAACACAGTAGAATGATTATCTATGTCAAAGGTTGCGGCAGCCGCCACAACGTCTAGACCATCAAGGTCTGGCACAAACATTTTAATGCCAAAGAGCATTTCGTATGGGGTCCGCCCACCCAGAGATCTTCTTGGGAGATTATTAAGTGCACGTTGAACCCCATACAAGTGGGCCAGCCAGTTCCTGCCAGTACCTAAGACTCTAGCTGTCAAGGATTGCTTTAAGTCATGGTTCATTCGCTCCACAATTGAATTGTCCTCAGGCCTGTATGGAGACGAAAACTGCACCAGCACCCCCATTGACTTCATTGCATCCTTGTACGCCTTAGAGGCGAACGCTGGACCTTGGTCAGAATGGAAGGTGCCACAGGCAAACATCCCTACAAAGACTCGCAAATCCCTGATGACATTTCGAGCGTCAGCACTCCGTTGTGGCCAAACCCAAAGGAATCTAGTGCACAAATCAACTGCAACAAATATATATTTATACGCAGTATCAGAAGAAAGAGGACCGCAGTGATCAAGATAGATATAGCCAAAAGGTTGATTAGAAATACACAGCTGTGTTTGTGGTGGGCGGGTGACCGTAGACGGCTTGATTTGCTGACAAATGTCACAAGAAAGGACATAATTACGGGTCTGTTTATATAAACCACGCCACCAGTAACGTTGCTGTAAAATAGAGACGGTCGCCGACACACCGGCATGCGCAGCTGCTATGCCTTCGTGTGCAACTTTGATCAATGTAGATCTCCGGTCCATGTTGGGAATCATCCACTCCCCAACAGAAGGAATCAAAGCATAAGGAACTTGTTCGGGAGTTATATGATAAGAGTATCTCGAAGGGAAACTCTAAGGATAAACAGTTCCGTCCCTTGTTGCAGCCACAGCAGCCAAAATCTCATCATCTATTTTAGTCTTGGATCTTGTAACTGCTGCTACGGAGCACGTGGCTACTGCAGACTTGGCTGCTTCATCAGCCAAGGAATTACCAAGTGCAAAAGCAACAGTTGATGGACAGAATGCAGAACAATGTCATACATTCACCCCAGTACAGAGATCTGGGCCTAAATCCATCGTTTTTTTGCTCACCATGCCAGTCCAATTTGAACCCAGCCATATGCAAATCAGTCTTGACCCTGTGCCTCATGGGAACAGTCCACCCCGAACTGCCAAGCCAGGTCCTCCCTGGACTGGAAACAAGCATCCTAGGACCGGTTTCGGGGTTTCACCCCTCTTCAGCCAGGATAGCTTGATTCCAGTGGCATGGAGAGCACGGGACCCACGTCTGGGCATACCCGTCCCACTCGGGGTGACAATTGCAAAAACAACAGTTGATGGACAGAATGCAGAACAATGTCATACATTCACCCCAGTACAGAGATCTGGGCCTAAATCCATCGTTTTTTCGCTCACCATGCCATTCCAGTTTGAACCCAGCCATATGCAAATCAGTCTTGACCCTGTGCCTCATGGGAACAGTCCAGCCCGAACTGCCAAGCCAGGTCCTCCCTGGACTGGAAACAAACATCCTAGAACCGGTTTCGGGGTTTCACCCCTCTTCAGCCAGGATAGCTTGATTCCAGTGGAATGGAGATCACGGGACCCACGTCTGGGCATACCCGTCCCACTCGGGGTGACAAATGCAAAAACAACAGTTGATGGACAGAATGCAGAACAATGTCATACATTCACCCCAGTACAGAGATCTGGGCCTAAATCCATCGTTTTTTTGCTCACCATACCATTCCAGTTTGAACCCAGCCATATGCAAATCAGTCTTGACCCTGTGCCTCATGGGAACAGTCCAGCCCGAACTGCCAAGCCAGGTCCTCCCTGGACTGGAAACAAGCATCCTAGGACCGGTTTCGGGGTTTCACCCCTCTTCAGAGCATGTGCTCCCACACGCTGATGGCCAAGAGTATGTATAACATCAATGAGGGGCAGACGTTGTTTAAGATCTGCCACTCGAACCCAAAGCGTTTTATGCTTAATTGCGCTGCCTTTGGAATCGCGATAGTCATTCTGAGACCAAAAGAACAAGTTGTCATTAAAAGACTGCACACAGTAATAAGAATCGCACACAATAAGAGAATTCACATTTGGATCAGCAAACTCGAGAGCAAAGCACGCAGCTCCGCCAATTGCGCCGTACAGTCTCCAAGTGCTTGAGTGTGCACAATGGAAGACTTAAACTTCCCATTAACAAATGAGCCAGCAATAATTGCGCAAGCTGCTGAATAAGCATGTTTGGAACCCACTGGCCGGTTGAGCCGAGCCATCGGTGTAAATGATGCATTTGTACTCATGTAAAGGAAGCAGAGACAAGGGTGGGGGATGAACGTGTTCATACTGTAAAAACTCCTGTGTCTGTAAGGAAGGATCGAAGATAAACGTGACATCAGCCGATGTCAAAGAAGTAGCCCATTGTATCCAACGGGGATGTAATGCTTTCGAGTTAGGTACACTCGCCTTAGTCACGGCTTCCAAAGCAGGGAAGGGCATGACCATAAGAATGCGTTTGCCTTGTGCCAGTAAGGGTTCTTTTAGAATCGCCATCTGTACTGCCGTCAAGATTTTTTCAACAGTTGAAAAGCGCATTTCAGCAGCAGTGTATAAATGTGATTTGTATGCAATCGGAACTGTGTCTCCCTCATTGAACGTCAAGTAAGTGAAACCCACTGTCCCGGAAACTATACGTATTACCAGGTTTGTGGTGTTATCACGCGTCAACAAGTAGTTAGTTGCAAGCAAATCTGTTTGCAAAGAATTTAGAATAGAAGTATGTTCCGGAAGCCAGCTGGCAGAAGAAAAAGTTGGTTGTATCAATGCATAAAGCGGTTTGATACGCTGGGCATAATCGGGAATGTATGTCCTCCCAAAATTCAAAAATCCCAGCAAAGACTGAAGTTTCTTCAGTGTAGAAGGAGGTTGCAATTGTGCACATTTCTCCAAGAAGTGAGGGGCCAAGCCCTTTCCTTCATTATTGAGCTCATAGCCCAAAAAGATCACCGCCAAATGGGCGATATGTGACTTTGGAAAATTAAATTTGTATCCATAGTCGGCAAAGGACAAAATAATATTGTCGACTCGGACTAGATGCGGCATAAGTTCATCGTCCGTCAGATAAATGTCATCTACATACGAGAAGGCATCAGGGTCTATGTTGTTCAACAAAGACACAATCCGTGCCGCAAATGCCCCGGGCTATTCTTATACCCCATAGGCAATCGTGTAAATTTTTTTTGATTCCCGACGGCAGTGAATGCTGTCAAATCACGGCTCTCAGGAGCGAGATTGTGACTATAGAAACCATTAGAAATGTCAAGTGTAGTTTTGTATTTCTTACGAACAAGATTGTTCACAAGCGCTGAGCTGTGAGTGTTCTGCACCGCAAATGTGCGACAATGACTGTTCAATTCTCGGTAATCCAATACAATCCGATAAGAACCATCAGGTTTTGAGACCGTAAAGAGAGGATTATTCATCGGTGATGTACATGATTCAATCACTCCTTGATACTCCAACTGTGTTAGAATATCACAAACGGAAGCTTTTGCTTCACGTCTGATCGGATATTGCAGCTGTGGCTGAGTCATAGAGCGTAAAGGTATTTCATGAGCCGGTGAATCAACAACCCAACCCACTTGATTATGATACACTGCCGGGGCCAGTGCACAAGCCCACCCTGCAGCCAAAGTCTGGGCATGCTCTTCAGGGACATAACGTGAAAAACTCGGAAGTATCAAGTCTTCTCCCTTAGGAGCTGCCAACACAAAGGGTGGAGGCCAATCTGCCTCCGCCAACAGAATGTCATATGAGGACGTTAAATTCTCCCAGAACACCGCTTTTATTGGATTATGTCATAGAGCCTATCCGGGGGGGCAACCCGGGTGTCAGCAGTCTCTACTGTAACATACGTATCAGTTGATGTCGCCTCCAGACAGGGACGCAGAGCCTCCCGCACTATGGTAACCTCCTCTGCGCTGTCGAGCAGAGTCACTGCCCATGTCCATTCCTGGAGTCGCGTTCTCACCGTCTGAGGCATACCTCGCTGTTAGAGTGGCAACTTTTTTCTTCTGAAACGGTGGTTGAAAACGAGGTAGATCCTCTTGTTTTCCTTTACCTTCAAACTGTCAAGGCTGATCACGTCCCTGTGGCGCAGGTTGACTCTTGCCACGATCTTGGCGTTCCCCTCCTCTGACTTGAGAGCCAGAAGTGTCCTGTGAAGAACGAGGAGAACGTGGATCAGGGACCTGAAATCTATCAGGAGACTTTATTTTAGCGTGGTCGCGCAAGTCATAAGTACTCTCAGAAGACTCAGGTGTCTGTGACCCAGCACGCGAACCTTGCTTCTGTTGTTGCTGCCCCTGTTTTTTAGTTTTCCAGTTCTTTTTAGGAAAGAACGGACGTCCATCTTTATCTGTCTGGACTTTTTGTTGAGTTTGAGATTGAGTTTGCGTTTGAGTAAAAGGCTTAACTCCCAAACTATTGCAGCCCATGGTCTTATAAGCCTTTGCAATAATGTTTGGTAATTTGCGTGGTTTGTCTACATCAGGGACAGCCTCCAAGAGATTTGCCACTTGAAAGCTTACAGCATCGTCCTTGACATTTGCAAGGATCATATCAGCAACCACGTCGAACACCCCCACCAATCTCATCCCCAGATCCACAGCTGCTTTGGCTCCATGTTCATCTTGAACACGTTTGATCACTGAGGGGAGCACGGTCATGGAGGGGGTGCTGAAACACTTTGAATATACCGTTGCAAACACCTTGCCCCAGGTGTTACAATCAGCCAATTCGGGAATCAAGTCTTTAGGCAAACTAATAGTCAATATCCTGTGTTTTTCCATAGGAGAGGTATTTGGAAAGACAGCCTCTAGTTGTCCAAATTTTTTAGCAAGCCAATAAGGTAATTCATCCCTATTTTGTGGACGCTTGCCCATTACTGAATTAACCATAAGGGGACTGATGGTCACACCACCAGGTCCTGCAGGTTGCGCAGCAACGCCAGGTGGGCCCACCTGAAAGTTGCGCGACATGAACTGTATAACAGCTCTATGCACATGTATCAAAGACGTATGTAACACGTGCAGTTCTGCAAGCGTCGCTGTTGTTAAACGACGTGGGTGAGGGGTATACCCAGCCAAAACAGGTCACGTGGCCCCATCTATCGATAAAGGACCTAAACGGACCGGCGTTATTGGCTGAGGAAGGGCGCCACTAAACCAAATTTGGTGTTGCCAAGCTGTAAGCGGAATCTCAAGAGCCCGTTATGGCTGATAAGCATTAGGAAGGGCCTTAGGTGTATATTCGTGAAACAAGTTATCTGTTCCGTCCACCGCCGGAAAAGTGACCCAAGAATAAAACACTTCGAAGAGGTAAGCCGCATCTGCCTCTACTACAAAAATCAGCGCAACACCAGAATTAGGGACTCCATTTTGAGTCAAAAAAGCCGTGAGTGCTTCCCTATTAGCGGCCGGAATCGGGACCGCCATAACTGACAACAAAGAATAACAACCTAGAGCGCGGCAGCGCAATAACGGTTTAAGAGTAAAGAGAGATAAACCTTTTAAAACTTCAAGCTTGAAAGAACCTATAAAAACATCAATATAGGAGGTTAAACCGTCACAGCTGTCTCTGGAAACAGAGGTGAGGGTATTGTGGACAAGCACAAGCACTACTCAAGCGTCTCGCAGATAAGAACCAGACCAAACGTTGGCAGCGCCATGTTGCAGGGATTCTGCACATACACAGAACTATGCGCAGGAAAACAGGACCTCACTGAATAGGGGTGTACCAACCTACCACATCAGTACCCAAAATCCCAAACCGACTAGCTATAGTGTCTCATTCATTCTCCTCCAAATATCACGGAGCTACAAATGATTAGACAACCCAGAACACAACACTCCCGACTCTATCAGGAATCGCGGGAGCAAGACGTACTCTTTCGCTCACTCACTCATACCTGTCCACAATGAGAATAAGCAGAGTCAATGAAATAGTTCAAAATGTTTATTTTAACTATCGTGCTCTACAATACAGTATACGTGCCACTACTAGCAGCAAAATGCATAAACTCAGCACAGTTAGCATGGTTACAATTCCATAGAATACAAAGGGAGAAGTCATGTTATAAAGACTGTGGAAATAAGGGCCTATAGTCCTAACCACCCTCCCCTTGACTAGAAGAAGTTTATTTTATAAAAAGTACGATCTCTAGGCTTTGACAGCAGACCCCATACCTTAAAGCCTGAATGTAAAGTTTACATCATAGGAACAGCAGAGCTCTTCTCCATGGAACGGCTTTCTCCAAGTGTGTTAAAACAACATGCAACAACGTAATATCAAAGCACGAGTCTTCAGTACTACAGCTGTCTGTAGCATGTTATGTCTAGGTGCTAGGGACTGACCAGAACAGAATAGCAAGGGGCATTGTTTATCGACCTTGCATATCGTGTTCAGACTAAACTCCAGGAAAGGCAGAGAACGCGAAAGGCAACCCGTTCTCATGTGAAGGGCACAAACAAAGTCTTGCAAAAACAAAGTCATGTAGTAGCGTGCGCAAAAGCAGCATCATGGCAGCGAAGCTCATGCTAACTTAGCAATGTCGATAATGTGCCTAAGAACCATATAACACTACTATGTGGAGAATAGTAGTTTCAGTGCTGTGATCTGGCCTGAAGCCAGATAGGTATATGTCTAGTAGGTTGAATTTGGCGATGTGTTGGCTAAGTTGTTGTTCCACACATTTCTCGAGAACTTTAGCTAGAAGGGGAATATTGGATATAGGTCTGAAATTGTCCAGTTCAGCAGGATTCAGAGTGTTTTTTTTTAAGATGGTAGATGATTTGACCAGCTTTTAGAGAGTCAGGTATGGACCCCTGAGTTAGAGAAGCATTGATTATTGTGGTCCAGATGGGTATGATAAATTGGTTGGTTGCGGACAAGCAGTTGGAGGGGAGCGGGTCATTGAAGTGGTTGTTCGGTTTCAGGGATGCTAGGATTTTCGAGATGATATGGTCATCGTATAGGTCGAAGGTAGACCAGTGAGCTTGGTTTTTGGTTGCTGCCTGGCGGAGGAGAGTGGAGACGTTGGATTGTGTCGCCGGAGGAAGAGAACCGGCTCTAGCGGCAGAATTCAGCTAGTTTCCCAGGAAATTGATTTTGGTTGCAAAGAAGGAGGGGAACTCATCACAGTTTATTAGGGATTTTGTTGCTTCTTGAGCGGTTTTTGCCAGTTTGTTCGATTGTTGTTTTACCATTTCAAAGAGCTTGAAAGGTCTATTCTTAGCGTTCTCCAGTTCCAATCTAAAGAATTCTTTTTTAGATTTGCGAATGCTCTTGTTGTACGCATTTCTGGTCTTTCTGAGAAGTTTGAGCTGGGGGGAGGAGGGGTGTTGTCTCCATTTCCTTTCTGTTAGCCGAAGAATACTCCTTTCCTTGTTTAGGTCCCCATTGAACCAGGGATTTTTGTCTTTAATCTGAATTCTTTTTAGTTTAAGCGGAGCTAGAGAGTCAATTATATCTGACATTGTTGAGTTGTAGTGCTCTGTAAGATCGCAAACATTAGATAGCTTGGGGGGAGGGGGGAGATCCTTCTCTCATCGAGCTGCCTGTTTCTCATAGTCTAGGTTTTTTGTGTCCTTGAGCCAAATTTTCGGTAACACTGATTGCAGTGATCTTTCCTTATGTACACCCGATATTAGGAAGGTAATAGCGTGGTAGTCTGGCCAGTCGCAAGGAGCAAATGAGGTTAGCCTGACCGTCATTTCCTTTGAGATGATCCAGTCCAACGTGGAGCCTTTTGAGTGAGTTGGTAGAGTGCAAACTTGGGAGAGTGATTGGTCGGCTAAGAAGTCTTTAAAGATGTTGACCTGAAAATCATTGAGGTCATTCCAGTGAAGATTGAAGTCACCTAGGAGTATATCATTGGAGTGGGAGGAGGCATTTGCTGTAATGATTTCCATGAGGTGGTCGATGAATAGGTCATTCTTACCCCGGGGTGGTAGAAGGAGTGTAATTTGCACAGTTGGTTAGAGTCATTACTTATGGAGAGTGCGAGATATTCGCAAGAGTCAAGAAGGTCTGTGCGGAGTTGGGTAACGGAGAGGTCGGAGCGGTGGATGCCAGCGATACCTCCCCCTTTTTTTATTTGTCTATCCAACCTTACGATGTTGTAGTTTGGAGGAACCAATAGAACCATGCAGGGCGAGGATGTTTCGTTGAGCCAAGATTCGGTTAGGATTGCCACGTCAATATCTTGACTCAGTATGAGATCGGCGATGACAGATGCACGTTTCACTGCCGATCGGCAATTGAGTAGGAGACCGGAGAGCGGTGAGACTGAGTTCCCCGGGGGTGTGCTGAGAGTTGGGGTGAATAAGGGTATTTGCTTTAAGTTGTTGCTGTTTACCCTTCTGTTTCTGAGTGTGGACGTTCTATTCGTGTTGATTGTGACCGTATGAATTTTGTTATCGTCTTTCTTGTCAGGGGGGCTGGGAAATTTGCTTCATAGGATAATAGAAGAGCTAGTGTTTCATCCTCCGATAGATAGCTAAGTTGTTTGCGAGGGCGATAGTGTCTATTGGCCAGAGCCATGGGTTGAAGGAAAGGCTTAGTTTGGAGGTTGAGTACAGATTTTTGAGTGTGCTTGATTATAGAGAGAGAGTGTTTGGTGAGGTGAAGGATGCGCTTCAATTCGAGAATAGCATTATGGATGCTCTGAGCTATATTGGCTGTTCGGAGGTTCAGAGCTTCAAGGTCTGTTAGTGTAGATTGAACTAGAGGCGAAGGGACCTGTGGATCAGGGTTTGGTCTGCTAGTGGATTCAGAGATTTTGGCAGAGGAGTTTGAGTTTGATCTCCTAATGGCTGCATTTTTGTAAGGAGAGGTGTGCGAAGGGCTTGTCTCACTCAGCAGGGTGGCCAAAGGGCCTGTAGAGGGGGTAGGCAACGAGCTCTGAGGGAATCTTTGTGTTTGCCGCTGTGGATATGGGATTGGGACGAAGGGTGGGTGGTGGGGTTGCAGGCGTTGCCTTTCTAGGGGATTGAGGGGGTGAGGTGGTTGGTACTCTATTGGATTTAGGGGAGATGCTGCACTGACTACCATGCTGTAGGGTGATCACCTTAGGGAGATTAGAGCCATTCAATTCTCTGGGAGAGGCTGTTAAGGGGCTTAAGGAGGTGGCTTCCGTTCTGGTAGTGGTAAGCACGAGGCCTTTACCCCGCACCGCTGACTTTTCACTGTAGTGGACATTGCTCCGACGTGAGTTTGATTACCTCCGCCATCCTGCAGGATCTCTGCCTGCCAAATTTAGAGTTGTCTGCTGCCTCTGCTTCCAACTCGCTATATTGACATGAATGACTGTCATTGCGTCTTCTGTCTATTGATGAAACATTTGTAGGACAGTACTGTCAGACATGATGGTCAGCCAGCAAACCTTTCAAGTTGGTTTTGTTTTTTAAAAATAGACTCCCAAAGCAGGGGTTTGTTTTTGAAAAACAAAAAAATGAATGGTCCCACATGCTGGGAGTTTTTTCCCAGGGTGATGAGGTCATTGTGTTTCATTCCTGCAACGGCCCCTACTCTTTCGGGCTATCAGTGGAAGTATTCGGTCAAGGAGCCACAAACAAAGGAATTTGACTATAATTAATTGAACTGAATGTCATTGGAATATGAATGGATTTGTCCAGTAAATCAGAGAAAACATTTAGGCATCAAAGACACAGAAGACAATAAACTCACATAGCTTTTTATTCATTGTCTTCATTACAAATATTGTAGGAAATAAGATACTGAATAAGTAGAAACATTTTGTTACCTCCATTCTTGTGACCTACAGATCGATCATTTCACAGTTCTACTTTAATTCTCATTTACAAGACAGGGGTTGTGGATCCACTATAGGGGTTTCAGAACTTATTTGAAGTGATTCTCTTTCAAATATAACTTTCTGGCTGTAGCTCAGACACAGCCTTTGTGCTAAGTGATGGCTCTCATAGCAATAGCAATAGTGTTGGCTTCAGGCAGAAGTATCCAAAGTAAGGACACAACAAAGCATGAGATCTCAATACCTAACTGTCATCGGCCTTCCTGAGCAGTTATCAGGCACAGACAAAAGGGTAGCCCTGCTAAGAAACTTTGACACCTTTAACAAAAGAAACCTATGACCTACCCCTCACTCCTACCATCTACCCTATGTCATCACACAGGAAGAACTAATCAGCAGCCCTTTGCTAAAAAGGACCTCGCAGAATTTCTTTGGGCATCATTTTCTCCATTCCTTCTCACTTCAGTTCTGGGTATCCACCCTCCATCCAGAGGGATGAAGTCACTATATGACCACTAGGTAGTGAAGCTGTATCTACTTTCCATCATGTTATGCAAAATGCTTCTTACTGGTCCATGCACTTAGAATTTCATCACACAAGGAGTCTTACTACTATGCACTTGCTACAGACCCATCACACATACACGCACATGTAATGTCAGTGCAAAGATCTGGGGTTCACACAAAATCCCTTTGTGGGCTATCTGAGATGATCTATCTGGAGCCTCCATTACCCCGTCTTCTGCTCATCAGAGCCTTCATATGATCCTGAGATCCCCTTTGCCAATTGTCATAGCCATTTGACCCCTTTGCTAGCCTTTAACCATTTTACTTGACTTCAGCCACCTGAGTTTGTCAAACCCTTTCTGCTATCCTTCACAGCCACACTCATTTTCACCCATCCACCTTTAAACTCTTCTGGCAAGTTTCAGTCCCTATGCCCTCTACCCTCAGACTACTGTGCCAGCATCTGAGAATGGCTGCTTAGAGGTCAGAGTGCAACAGTCCCAGCTTTTTATTTAATTTGCATGCTCTGATTTTCAGCAAATACTTAACAGTTCTATAAGTGGGCTGTACAGGTGTGGGTTTCAAAGAGTTGGCAGCATAAGACGCATGAATAAGAACAATTTACAAAATGGGTGGCCTAGACTCACATAGATGTCCTCCTGGTCTCTGACTTCTTCTTTCTCTTGCAGGTCCTGCTGTGCCTTTGGACGCTGATCCTCCTCCTAGTGCTGTTCTAGGTTCTTCTTTTCTTGGCTGCTTAGACCCTCCTGATTCTCATCCTGGCCCTGGTCGAACTAGTTCTGGCAACTCTGGTTTCCTAAATCTGGTGCTCTTGGTTGTAGCCCTTCCTGACCCTGACCTTCTGTCCTTGCTCCTGGTTCATTCTTGTATTTGTCCCTCCTGGGCCTCCTGATCCTGGTACTTCTGATTCTGCTTGTCTGCTGGGTCCCTACAAACCTAGCCCTATTGTCCTATATCTCCTAGGACTGGCACTCCCAGTCTTCTTGGTTTGGGTCATCCTGATTCTCCTTGCTCTGGTCCATGTGGTCCACTTATTACTAAATCCACTGGTCCCAGTCCTCTTATTAGGTCCTCTTGGGCGGGGCCTGGTCATTTTGGTCTTGGTATAATCCCATTGGTCCTCGTGTCTCTGGTTATCCTGGTTCCCCTGTCAATCAAACACAACCCCACTGGCTGAAAGTAATTTTATCAATAAGCTTGGCGTCAAGGATCAAAAGAGGGGAAAATAAATTACCCCATCCCCATATGGCATAACACAGTGTGCAGAAGAGAGAAAGAAAACGTTATAACTAAACCATGTAACAATTGTTTTGGGACATATACCCAGAATTTATTATACAAATTAATAATTTACCAGAATATCAAAATTACATTAATAAATATTACAATAAATACAATGACAGAAAATCGGTAAACAATTGACATATTCGTGATGCCCAGGCGCAAGCACACACAGCTCAAATACACCATACAACCAACTAACCATGCAATCCATTCAAGACCGTACACGTTCACTCACTCATCACCAAATGGCACCCCACTCCATCAGACACAAAACCTCAACAAGAGATGGTCCAAAATATAATACAAATAAATTCATGCAGGAACCATTACTGTTGCTTCATTAAAGGCAATTTCAACAGTTTAACAATTTCTATCCAATAGGTAGTTGATGCATATTTTTTATATCTTTTGTACAGACAAAATTGAAGCATGAAATGATGATTATAATAAGGAGGTAGTGCTGATCAGCTGGGGACCTGCCCCGACACACGTTTTGGTGGAAGACCCAGGGTGCGGGTCACACCTTCTTCAGGGCACTAAGACGTAATGATGCAAAGGCAGCAAACGCCTGGAACACCTAGGCTGGCACAAGCTCAACAATCACAGAAAGGAGAGACCTTCTCCAGTTCATAGGACTTCTAAAACTGAGGCTACCCTCGAGGAATGGGTACGGAGCGCCAACTAAATGTCACTGATGGCAGATATGGGCCAAAGGTGTCTCCTGTCCAAGGTATGTGGAGAAATTGATATCAGTTTAGTCGTGTCCGGGCGACAGAATGGTAGCGAGTCACTGGTGTCACAAACGCTCTGCCAAGATGCAAGCTACGGGTGTCATGGCAGGACCGGGTTTTTGGCTCGTCAGGGTTCCAGTCGAAATGGCAGCAGAGCCTGGTTCCCCTGATCCTTGTCAGCCCGGTCCTTATACACCAGTTTCTAGTCCTCCTGCACCATTTGGAACTTCAGGTCCTGCCCCCTTTGGTTCTGACCTCTCTAGTCCTTCTAGGCCTGTTCTTGGTCCTACTTATTCTGATCCTTCTAGACCACCTAATCCTCCTCTAGCTGGTTCCTGGTCTTAATGGCTCTAGTATACCTGCTCCAGACCTGACTAGTTCTCTGGGTCCTCCTCTAATATGTCATTATACTCTTGGGCCTGGTCTTCTGCTCATTGTCATCCCGGACTAACTTGCCTACTTTGTCATGATCCTCTTTGTTCACGTAATCCTGTTTTTAGCCACCTGGCTTGGACCTCATGGCTCCTGTCATCCTGTCCTTCCTTGTCATGCTCCTCCATCTCCTCCTTGTCCTGGTCCTGCTTGTCCAGGTATGCCAGTCCTGATACTCCTGGGCCTCTGTGACTTGGGCTTCACTTTCCCCTTGTTTGAGGTCTTCCTGTTCCTCCCTGCCCTGGTCTTCTTAGCTCTTGTCGTGCTGACTCTGGTTGCCTGGCCATCTCTTCTTGATTTTTCAGCTCCTGTTTTCCTAGTCTTGCTCACTGTCAGTCTGGTTTGCCTAGCAATGTTTCCATATTCCTGGGCCTAACAGTGCATATTCTCTTCCTGGTTTTGTGACCACTAGACTTGATCCTTTTGTTTCTGGTCCTCCTTGTTTGTGTCTTTATATGCTTAGTCCTCTTGGTTCTGGTCCTTCAGGCTATCCTGGTCCTTTCAGGCCCCCTTCTCCTAACTCTTCCTTATCGTTCCTGATTCTCTTGGCCCTCGTTCATTTGCCTTGGTCCTTCTGATTCTTCTCACCCTGATCATCTGATTCCTAGTACATAGGTTCCTGGTCCTGCTGGTCCCCTCGGTCTACCTGGCCTCTTGAACCATGGCCCTCCTAGGCCTTCCCCTATTAGCTCTTGTCTTCCTAGGTTGGATCATCCTTGTCCTCCTGGCCCTATGCCTTGTCTTTCTGGCCCTTCTGGCACTGCGCCAAATGATCTGAGCCCTCTTGATCCTGGCTCTCTTCATCTTCTGAGCCTCATCATTTTGGTCCTGGTCCTGGATGTTCAAGTTCAGTCCTCTTAGTCTTCCTGGCTCTGACTATTCTAGTCCTCTTGGTCTTCCTCACCATGGTCCTGGTCTTTCTGCTCCACGTGGTATTCTGGCTCCTGATTCTATGGTCATGGCCCACCTGGCATTTCTAGGCCTGTTCCTGGTCCTCTTAGTGTTCATCCTTCTAATCCTCCTTGCTCTGGTCCTGGTCCTCCTGACTCTGGTCTTACTGGTATTCTTGGCAATGGCCCCTTGTCTTGTTTGCTTATTCTGGTCCCCTGGTCCTATTGGCCATAATCCTTATGCTCCTAGTATTCCTAGTCTTCAAGGATCTGGTCCTGATCGTCCTGCTCTTTGTCCTTATGCTTTCACACCAACTGATCATGGTCCAACTTGCTCTGGTTGTCTTGGTACTAGCAATCCTGTCCCTCATCTTCCTGACCATCTTGTTCCTAACTCTGTGCCGTGGAACTCCAGAATGTGGTTACCCTGGTCCTGATCTCACTGGTCCTGATCCTCCTTTTCCTCCTCACTCTCGTCCTCCTGGTCCTGATACACAGGGTCCAGATCTTCTCTGCACTGGTGTTCCTGCCCCCCCAGTTCTTTGTTTCCTGGTCCTCTTAGAACTTTTTGTTCTGGTTGCCTGTGTCCCTAATCTCAACTCCCGGGCACTCCTGGCCATGATCAGGCAATTCTTATTTTTCATAGTTCCTGTCCTTCTCAAGGTTATGTACCCATTAGTCCGGATCCTCTTTGTCTGGGCTACGTTTTCATAGATCTGGCTCACCAACACTAGCCTTGGCCTCCTTGGTCCTGGACATCTTGGTCCTTCTTGCCCTTTGGCAATCCTGGCCCTTCTTGGTTCCCCCGGTCTTGGCCTATCTTGCTCTGTTACTTTCTGGTCCTCTTTGCCCTGGTCACCTTGTCCTGGTTCTCCTCACCCTGAACCTCCTAGCCCTGGCACTGCAGTTCCTTGTACATCTGGCCTCTTGTGTCCTGACCCTCTTAGCCCTTGTCCTCCTGATTTGGGGTTTCTTGTCATTTTAGTCCTCCTGGTACTTCAGCCATCGATATTGGCCCTCTTGAGCCAGGTTCTCCTTGTTCGTACCTTCCTGAGCCGGGTCATTTTGGTCCTGGTCTTCCTGGCCACCACTGTCCAGTCCCCTTGTTCTGCCCCACTGGGCAATCCAAGCCATGGTCCCCTAGGTCCAAATCTCTATTGCCCTCTTAGCACTGGCATGATCATGAGCCTATTAGTTCACCTAGACCTCCTTGCTCTGGCCTACTGGGGGCCTTTGTTACTGGTCCCCTTCCCTTGATCTTCCTAGTCCCTGTCATACTTATGCTGGTTTCCTGGTACTAATGGCTATTGCCCTCCAGGTCTTGATCCTTGTAGTGCTCTCCAATCTGGTCCTGACCCTCCTGGCCCTAGTCCTCCTGCTCCTTGCCCTCATAGCTAGCCTTAGCTTTAGAACTTACTAATCCTGTACTTCTTGGTTTGTCTGGCCATCATTCCCATGTAGTCATCCACTTAGTCTTTTGTATCCCGGGTCTCCTGTTTCACCCCCTCACCCTAATGCTCATCCATCAGTCCTCCTAGTCCTGCTCCCCTGGTTTATCTAGTCCCCTGGTTTGGCTGCTCCTATTCAGTCTGCTCCTGTTTCCCCTTGCTCATGTAGTCCTGGTCTTAGATCTGGCACTTTTTTGTTTGGTCCTCATGTATCAGGTCTTCTGGTTATGGTTCCACTGACCCTGATTTCCCTAGGCCTCCCAGTCCCGCCGTCCACCTGCCCAATCTTAGTCCTACAAGTCCTCCTGGTCTCTCTGATCCACCTTGTTAATCTGACCCTGGTCCCCTCCCTCATGGTCCTCCTAGTAATGGTTCTCCTGGTCTTACTCATCCCACAGGCATGGATCTTCCTAGTTCCCATGCTGTGGGTCAACCTGGCTCATATAGTCATTGTCACTCTGGTTTAGGATTCCCATGAGTTTGACTGTCATGGAGTTTCTGATCCTGGTCCCACTGGGTCTAGTCTTCCTGGTCCTTTATATCCCGCCTAGTCATTCTAACGTAGGGTCTCTAGGTCCTGCTAGCCCAGGTCCTTTCTGGTTGTGGTCTTCCAGGGAAATGGTCTATTCACATGTTGCCCCCTGGGCCTCCTTGACCTGGTCTCTGTGGTCTTGGCCCTCCTGTCTCTGGTCCTTCTTTCCATTGGTCCCCTGGTACTGGTCCTTTTTGGTCTGTCTACCTGGGTCTCCTACTCCTGTCCCTGGTCGTCCTCGTTCCTCTGGCCCTGATTCGTGCTCTCATGCCCTCCTCATCATTATGGTCCATGGCCTTCTGACCCTTCTAACTCTGGTGCTTCTGTTTCTTCAGGGCCCTTAAACACTGGGTCCACAGCCCCCTGTTCCACATCCTCCTGGCTATCCTGATCCTTCTCACTCTGGTCATGGTATCCCTAGTCCTGTTTTGTCTTGTCCTGTTCCTTATCATCTATTTGTTCTTGTTTTCCTCTGGCATTGGTAACACTAGCCCTCATAGATTAGGTCTTTCAGGGCCTTGTTTTTCTTGCCCTGGTTCTCGTGGCTGTGGTAGTCTCAGTCCTCTCGGTGGTCCACCTTATGGTTCACGGTCTTCTCTCCTACTTGTCATCATCCTCCTCCTACAGGTCCTACTCTTTCCTTCTGCAGGCCTGCTCCACAATTACTTTAGTCAAGTAAAGCCTCCAATCCTGTCACCCAGATTTTTTTTTGGGGGGGGGGCTTAAAGATTTAGTTTGCTGGGACGGCACTATCAAGGACAGAAATAGGGCTCAGTAGAGGCAGCACCTTGTCCACTTAAAATATTGCTTGGCATGTTAAAAAACGAAACTACCATTTCCAGGATATATTGTACAGGTGACTAAAATGTCAGTGTGGCTGAAGGGGCCACTCATGACATGGGGCCAATAAGTATCTATGCTGAAACCCACTCTGCTGGGTGACTACTATGAACAAGTGTGTTTATTCACTGGCAGCAGAGTGAAATGAAGTCCTCCTTTGAATTATCCAGATGCATTACTTACCTGTCTCCTGCTTTCACTTCCCTATTCCGCAGATGCCCCATTACTGTGTCTCACTCAATTTAATTCCTTTAAGTGTCACAGAGCACTGTGCCCCCAGGCACCAGATGCAAAATGTATATGTGCCTCCCTCTGGGACCCAGATATCTCCTGTCTGCATTCCATGTTTGATGCTGCTTGTCAAGTGCTTCTGTGTTGTCAAGTTTGAACTCCCCTCAAAAAGAAGTCTAAAGCTAACAAAAGGCCTTTCATAAGAAGCCCAAAAAGAGCCCAGTCCTCAAAAATCATCAAAGGAGGATCATGCACATTAAAATACAACGTATTCTCATGAGTGAAAACAAAATGTATGCAATCTGCTTTTAAACCATACTAATTATTGTTTGCAGCCATCCAAACAGTTCTAGACTGCAGTGCAAAATATCTGTATGCCATGAATATTAAAATAACAAATGTTTTTATTCAAAATTGATATTACTGTAAACAGCTTAGCTTAATTCCTGCACTTACCATTGAAAAACCTATTGTATATTTATATATGCACTTATATTTAAATGCCTCATACATGTTGCATTCCTATTACAAGATGGTTACCACCCTACTGTTGCTTGTTGTTGCTTTTTTCTTAACACTGGCAAATAAAGACCTCCTTCACACTATTTATCCATCCACCACTCAAAGTGAACATCATCTCTGCTATTTAGTACGTGGTTTGCTAAACAGCAGAGATTATGTACTATTTTGCCAGCTGCCGGGTAATTAGCACAGATTATGCACTATAAGGCCAGTGGCCGAGTAAATAGCCACTTCCTTTTTCCACTGACGTTGCTAGGTGATGTATTCCTTTGCCATAACTTTTGACCCTTTTTGTGTGACATTTTTCTAATTGAAGATTCATCTTTTTACTTAAACTTAGCATTGAAATTGAAGCTCTATACTTATTTGTTTATACTGAAATATGATTTATTTGTTAGGTGTAAAACATATGCATTTTTGGGGAATATTGCCTTTTTGCTCGTGCCAGTATACCATAGACCAGCCACGGTTAGCCGTTTGAAGGCATATTTAGCTTTTTTTCCCTCTGTTTGGATACTATACTAATAGTATTGAATGCACCACAGAGAGTAGTCACCCTGTTCTGCAAGTGATCTACAGGTAAGCGCGCACACATGCACATTCTCATTCTATCTCACGCCACTAGGGTGTTGCCTTTGTTACTACCTCTAGCCTTGTTGATCTCTTTCTTAGCAGGACTCACTTTCCTGGAAAGAAGCTACAGGACTTAGGGTATGATTACTATAGCCTATTTCTGCATTCTCCCCATTCCAATTCTAGACTGAATCCCTATCCTAAAACAAACCTGTTTCCATTTTTTCATAGACAAACCACTAAGAAATAGAAGTTTCTTTATCTTTCAATCACCTTACCTTTTCTTCTGCCCTTGATGGCTTAAAGCAAAAAGAAAAATTGCTGGACAGAATATTGAAGAATGTCAAACATTCACCCCAATAAAGAGATCTGGGCCTTAATCCAATGTTTATTTGCTCCCCATACCATGCCAGCTTAAACCCAGCCCTATGCAAATCAGTCTTGACCCTGTTCCCCATGGGAACAGTGCAGCCGGAACTGCCAAGCCAGGTAATCCCTGGACCGGAAACAAGCATCGTGGGACCGGTTTCAGGGTTTCGCCCCTCATCAGCCAGGCTAGCTTGACTCCAGTGGCATGGAGAGCACAGGACCCACGTCTGGGCATACCCGTCCCACTCGGGGTGACAAATGCAAAAAGAACAATTGATGGACAGAATGTTGAACAATCTCAAACATTGATAATTTAACATCTTAGGTATAACAAAACAGCAGATGATCATTCCCCCCTTTTCTCTTAATCTTTATGCCAATAGCATTTAGTAGGCAAAAACGTATATATTTCTGAGCACCTTTTTCAATTTGTTTTGGCTTCTTACCATGACCTACACAGGCACCCCATCAAATACTTTATAAATGAACTACATTCTTCACCCAATCAACTTTGGTATACTGCTGGCACGGTCAGTAGTGGGAATCTCATGGAATAACCACCACACCGATAAGTGTACAATTTATCTTTTGCATTATTTTCAAAGATTGAATATTAATGGTAATGTTGTTTGTTTCCTGTTTGTCTTTTAATTTTTCCTTGAACATTCCTTATTTTTATGTATTAGAATTTCACTTGTGTTTTTTATGGTATGTCTGTTATGTTACCATTACCACAAATTATTGCATTTTTAATTTCAAAATAATTTAAATAACTAAATACAGCCTTGAAAAAGCTCCAGGCCTGCACGCCTCACAAGGGGCAAAACACGTGGAGGCTGGTACGTTTTGGTTGGCTGGTTAAGAATGGTTGAATCATGTTCAATAAATTAACTTGATAAAAATATCACTGACTTTCAAATAAATTCTGCTCAAACTGTCTAACTTAAATGCATCTCTTATACTAAAGCCTTAGAGTCTGCCAGAGTGGGCTCTACAGGCCATTAAAGGCTCGCTCCAGCATCAGCTCGGGCCTTTAACAAGGGAGCGGGCCTTTAATTGCCTGTAGAGATCGCTACGGAGGGCTCAAAGGCTATTAGAGCATTCTGCCCCAGAGGGCAGAATGTTCTAATTTGTAAAACAAAGGCCTCACGGAGCCTGTGGGGATTCCCCTCAGGATACATGAGGCCTTTTGTTTACAGCAACAGCTGTGAACAAACATTGGAATGTTGGATCTCCAGGCTTCTACCGGACATTAGAAGCCCAGAGAACTCCATTGTTTTCAATGGAGCTCCCAACATTTCAATGTTCTAATAATAATAAGTACGAATTCGCAGTAGCGGCCCGTCCCTTCCCAAGGTGGCGGGGCGGGCCGGAGGAGGGAGGTGGGGATGAGGCGGGAGTACTGGGACAAAAAAAGAAAAAGAAAAAATAACTTACCTGAACTCCGTCTCCTGCCGCATTGTTCTCTTCCTTCTCCTTCTTCTGGGCACAGACTCCCAGGCTGCACTGTGACTGGATTGGCCTGAGCGCTGTCAACTTGTGCTCCCAGGCAGACTGGGAGCCTGTGCCTGCTCTCTCCAGCCCGAGCAATGCAGCTAGGGCTGAAGAGAGCTTCAGTGTGCATGAGACGGCCGGTCAAACCGACATGCGCTGCGCACTGTAACAGTGCACTACTACTCCCCCAACAGCAGTATTATCCCCCTGGACCCGCCCCCAAGACTCGTCAGAGTCCTGGTGGGGGGTCCAGAGGGATTAAAATAAAATTACAATAAAACGGGTTTAAACCCCGTTTTATTTGAGGGCGGTGGCAAGGGAGGCGGTGCTCCTCTGCCCTAATGGAGGGGCCGCTGCTGCGAAGTTGTACATTAAGCGAATTCGAGTACCTTTCCAAAGCTTTTCTGCACGTTTTACTAGACATTGGCTTGCGAGGGGAGGGCTGGCAGTAGTTTTAACTAAACTTCTCACCTGCTTTCATCTTCCACTTATTCACTGATTCCTCGTATGATGTTGTCGCTAACTCATTTTCAACCTGTTTTTGGCATCGTGATTCTACCTACACAAACCAAGGTTCTTCTGGTACACAGTGACTTTTTCCCACTGAATATTTATCTACAGATCAGCAATTACAATTTTAAAAATGACCAAATGGCATATTAGATAACCAATTAATTATTTGTTGATCATGTTGAAAAAGGTTGCTTTAATGAAAGACAGCTTGTCTCAAATGTTTTTAGACGACCTCGAGTTGAAATCGGGACAGTTTCCCAGTTTGTTGTTCAAAAGCAGGATCATGTAGTGGAATGTGCCAGTATTTGTTGAGAAACTCTTTAATTGCCTTGCTGTCCTTATACAACCGAGGACTGAACCACCTGCTGCTCTCTGCGTTGTTTTTTTTGCAGCAGGAAAATATGCCCTATTCCTTTCTGTGCTTCCTACAAATGTTTTCTCTACCACTGCATTAAAAGTACCTTACCTCTTTTCATGTTCCTGGCAAGTCAGTGGCATGTTTGACATGCTGCAAGAACTAAAAACTGTTTATGTCTACCATGAACATTTAACAAATTGCATTTTTAAGGATAGAACCTCTAATAGGGCGTTCCCACTTGGTATATATAATCTCGTGACAACAGCTTTGCGAACCCTCTTCTCAAGAAGGCGCCTAGTGTTCTCAGAGAATCCCTTTTCTTCCTCCCCATCTAGGGTCTCCACATACTCCAGAGCCTGATGCCAAGTTTGACATCACTGCATGGTTCTGCAATTTGTCTGCATCACCAATGGCCACAGACTAGCTCAGTATGTATCAAACAACTGGTTTAAGACCCTGTAACACTGTGCCTGAATGCTGAGGAGAGGCCATGTTTGTGAAAAGTACCCTGTCACCCTCTTTCATGCCACACTGTCTGCTCTATTGATTTGAACAGTCCTGTGACCTTTACACTTGTCTTTGGCTTCTTTCCCTCACTATGGGTTTATTGAGGTGTAGTCTAGAGGGGGTGGTAGAAGGCGAAGATGAGGTCATGAATATGCAATGAGTAACCTGAAGAATTGAGAGGGATTCCAGTGTTTCATGCACTCCCATGAGACATCATAAGGGTTTGTCTAGTTCTTTCCCATGCATGTGTCAAGAATCCATTCCTTCTCATGATTGCAGCCCTTCTCTGCTTAGTGGCAGTTCCCAGGTACTCCTGTAGCGGAAGTAGGAATACCACTGAGTATTTGTGTCGATGCCCAAGACTCTTCATTATTGAAGGTCATGCATTGACAGTTATGAGATGGAGCTTGAGGCAAACTTGCGTCAAATTCCCTGTATTCTGTGGAAGTCTTTGACATATTCCTTGAAGCAGGTCAACATTAACAATGAGAGTCCCAGTTTGCGCCTCACTGGACACATCCCATTAATGGTGGATTTTCCTAAGCCAGTAACTCTCAAAGTCTTTTATATTACTGTTACCGTCGAGTATCCGGTCAATAATGTTCAGCTGTCAATAACTAAAATGAGTAGGACTTTGCTGTATAGCATGAACTTTCTCATACATTTCCTCTCATGGATGGCACCTAAACAGGTTTCAAACCTGTAGCCTTGTAACCGGAGCTGCGTGGCACTATTAGTGGTGATTTCTGTCCCCCTGACCTCAGTGGGGACAGATGTGATTGGTTCATCCAAGATAGATACTGCATGCTACCTTGAGTTTGTTCCCCTACTTTACAAAAACCAGAAATGCAACTGAGAACGTCAGCTGACATTTGAGTCTGAAATGGAATGACTCAGACTTTTATAATTCAATAGCGTCATGAATAGCACTGGCATGCAATGACCTAATAGCCCTGCTATTCACAACCTCTTACAGCTGTAAGGGACTAGTAGTACGTTATTTACCACCTCTATACACCTTTCATTCAACTTACATATTTTGTGTGTTTTATGATGACTAATCACATCAAAACATAGAGCTTCAATAGTATCCTTCTCCCTTTGAAAGGAACCTCAGAGTTAGACATTTGATGTATGTACTTTGCTGAGGAGACAATGGTGCAGAGATTCCTCCGGTAAGATTATGACTAAAAGCGTTTTATGACCCTATTACCTCTGCTTAACTTTAGCGAGTTGTGTCATAGAGACTCTCTAGAGTTCAACAGGCTTTACTAAGGTAAGGTTCTCGTTAGAGAAACAAGGGTGTTAATGGGGGGGTGGCTATGCCTAGTGGTGGAAGAGTTCCAGTGTGTGTGAGAAAGGAGCCAGAACGCGGGAAGGCAGTTACAGAGATAATCTACCCTTAAATGTGTGACTGTATTGCCTCAAATAAGTCTTCGTTGTTAACACAACCAGCTCATTTGAAAACGAGAGACGAGCTCTAACAACCCCTGCTCGTGGGTGGATACTGGCACACCAGCAACAAAACAGAAAGCACTGGCTTGAAGCATAATGCACTTCACAAGTGAAGCGCCCCTTCGCAGACAGATTCTGGGCTGAGGGTGCTCTGTTGTGATGATAAACACGCCAGCCAGCTTGAGTGCACAGAGAGAGAGCAGCATGTACTTTCCTTTATGCCAGTAACCTGCACCCTGTCAGGGACATCTGTAACAGCGGCATCAAAAAGCAGAAGTGGGTCCTCTGTGTGCAGCTGGCAGTAACATCCTAGTGGTACTGTGCAATAACTGCTCTTTATTCAGCCGGGCGGTGTTTTCTTTACTACAGCTACGTACTGCAGACGTCAGCACCTTGTTGTAGCATCTTCCCAAGCGGGGTACCCTCCAATGACCATGGCACACATGTGTAACTGTAAACTAAACATTCTAAAACAAGCATTCATGGCATTGCCCTCTGACACCTACGTCACAGCTCTACAGTGTCTGTTAGAAGCCGAAAGGTTTCCCTTATAAAATATCACAAGACACTACATCTCCCCCTCTGTTAAATAAAACATTTTAAAAAACGTATCAATTAACAAAATATATATATATATATATATAAATATATACATACATATATATATTTCCATACAAATAGAGTCTGTTCCAGGCGCGCTCTCTGCGGGTGCTTACGAAGGGCTCGACCCTAGAGCCCAGAGCAAATTCCAAGTACAAAGTACGTCGCACTCAGTGATTCTGTGATCCAATATTTTATTTACAGAACAGCACTACTCTATATATATATAAATATATATATATATATATATATATATATCTAATCACATTTCTTCAACCTTCTTGGTGCTTTAATTACTCGACCTGATCTGATTACTGGAAGCTGGGAGCTGCCATCTTCACTGTCAGAGATCTTTGACGGTGAAGAAGTAACACCACCTGGAGCAGAAGACAGATGAATCAAATGGTGAACGTGAGAAGAGACTCTGGTAACAGATGCTGGGCAGTCACCATATGTCCCTTGGTGGACACAACGTGTAAAGGTGCAGCATCATATCGAGCATCAGATTTTCTCCTTCGCAGTTGGCAGGCGATCACTAGATCTCCTGTCTTAAACTCAATGTTCTTTGCATGGCGCCTCTTGTCAGCATAGGCTTTCTTCTTTTCTTTATTAATGAAGTCCTTCATTTGAGTTGTGTTATCATCTTTTTCTTTTTTGTTGGTCCATTGAGGTAATTTTTCCCAAACAAAGAAGTTGCAGAAGTATCACCCGTGGTCGAGTGAGGTGTTGAACGATAGGCTCATAGGGTGGAATTCAACACCATTTGCCAATTGAGCTTCTCAAGAGTTGCACTCTTTACTGCTTTCTTTAGCGTACTCATGAAATGCTCAACGAGTCGGTTAGCCTGTGTCATTGCCATAAAGGTGTACTTTTCTGATGCTTTACGTTCAGATGCTCCAGAAAATCCTTGAATTCCCCACTTTTGAGCGGTGGGCCATTATCAGGCTTCAAAATGGCTGGAACGCCCCATGTTGGAAAAATGCTATCAAATTTCTCAATGACTCGCTCATGAGTTGTGGATGAGAGATCCTCTTTTAATGGAAATCGAGAGTACTCATTCACAATTACCATCAATTGACACCCATTGTCAAGTGGACCAAAGAAATCGATAGCGTGCATGCTAAGGGAGCTCTGACATGGAAAGGGTATGTTGAGTAATGTTCGTAGAGAGGCAGTTACATAGATGACATGCCTTGAGGTCCTTTTCAACCCTTTCATCTATATATGGAGACCCTACTTGATCTCGGAGAGCTCTCTTGGTGGCTATCACTTTGTCCTTCATGAGCCACTTAAATCATCTTCTGTGTTAAACTCTCTGGAATTAGGATTCTCGACCTTGACAGTATAACTCCTTTCTAAATTATAAACAGTTCATCTTTAAGGTTTTTGCACTTTTGATATTCACTGGTGAGAGGTAGAGCATGTCTGAGCCACAACTGATGTGTAATTATATATTTCAACTTCAGCATATCACTATCATGACTTGTGGCACTGATGATCTGGGCTAACGATATGGCAGCTGGCGTTTTTGACTTTACAATGAAACTAATGTAGGCTTCAGTTATCTTGGATGGAGTACCTAGATCTGTATAGGCACTCTGGAAAAGTAGTCAACAGGGTTTTGATCCTTCCATGGATGATGTACAATGGTGTAATCATACTCTTATAATCGGAGTCCCCACCATTCAATGTGATGAGGCATCTTGGCTTTTGGATTGCCAAAGATAGTCAAGAAATCTTGATGATCAGTTACCAGTGTAAAAGGCTTTTCATAGCAGACTACATGGATATGTTCACAAGCCCGTACCACACACAAACTTTCTTTTTTGGGTTGAGACTAAGCACGTTCTGTTTGGGACAAATGTCTATTGGTGTATGCCGCAATATGCCTTCGAGCATGGGGGTGTCCGCTGTGCAGTGCCTAACCCAAAGGGGCTAGTGTCAACAACAACCTCCGTGTGAAGCTTTGGTTTGAAATAGGCCATTTCAGTAGCAATTTCAATAGCTTGTTTGATTTTCTTGAAACTTCTCCCACATTCTTGTGACCACTTGAATGAAACATTTGTCTGTGTTAAATCTCATAAGGGAGCACTTATGGTCGCAAAGTTTCGTGTGTATCTTGAACAGTAACTGGCCATGCCAAGAAATGAAGGTATCATAGAAACATCTTGTGGGGGATCAGCATTACACAGTGCTTGTACTTTAGCAGGATCGGGTGTCATACCCTCATCAGAAAAGATATGGCCAAAGAACTTTAGCTTGGTCTTGTGGAACTCACACTTTCCTGCATTCAAAGACAAGCATGCATCAATCAGTAAGCGACATACTTGGTTGAGAGCCTTATCATGCTCCTTTTGTGTAGCTCCAATAATCTATATTTCATCACTATAGTTGCAGGCACTCACAACCGGCTGCATGACACTTCGAATGACATCTTGTAAAAGTTCTGCAACCGATGACACACCGAAACAAAGTCTTTTATAATGAAATAGACCAACGTGTGTAGAAAAGGTTGTAATATACTTGCAATCTTCTTTTAGTTCCAACTGATGATAACCTTTATTTAAATCAAGGTGAGAGAAAACCTTTGCACCATTTAGTTGCGATATCATGTCAGCAATAGTTGGACCTGGATGTTGTTCTCGTTCCATTGCTTTGTTTGCTTGGCGCATATCAACGCATATGCGTACAACTCCTTCAGTGTCCTTTGTGGGCACTAATACTGTGGGAAAACCAATGGCTCTGACCATCTGAACGCTCAATGATGATTAAGTAATGATTCAAGCTCTTTTTCAACAGCTTCTTATAAATGAAAAGTAACTCATCTATGTCTCTGAGCAACAGACATCACATGACGGAGATTGTCATTAGTGTATAACTTTACTTTCATAGTCTTTAGCTTTCCCAAACCATGAAACAATGGTGGAAATTAACTTACCATTTCATCATGAGCATTCAGGTTGTAAGTCATAGAAATCAGCCCCATATCAGCAGCGGTACTGAAATTGAACAGACAGGCACATGCTGCTGTACCAACGCCCAACTGTCCGAGTTCATCAAAGAGAACCACGTCTTGGACACCTCTCAATCGGGCTTCCGAAGCAACCACAGCACGAGACTACACTTCTCACCACCACCGACGACATCCGCTTCCTCCTCGACCAGGGAGAAAACATAGCCCTCATCCTACCGGACCTCTCGGCCGCCTTCGACACCATCTCCCAATGCATCTTAATCTCGAGACTCCACGACGCCAGCATCCGCAACAAGGCACAGGATTGGATACACTCCTTCCTGACCGACTACCCCTGTTCCTCCCAGAACCTACAGAGATCAGCTGCGGAGTGCCCCAGTGCTCCTCCCTGAGCCCCACCCTCTTCAATATCTACATGGCTGCCCTCGCAGCCATTGTCGGAAGCCACAGACTCAACATCGTCTCCTACACCAACGACACCCAGCTGATCATCTCCCTCACCAATGAACCCACAACCGCCAGAATCAACTTTCACAACGGAATGAAGGCAGTCGCTACCTGGATGCAAGACAGCTGCTTCAGGCTCAACTCGGACAAAACCGAAGTACTCATCCTGGGACCCACCCACATAGCCTGGATGACTCCTGTTGTCCCACTGCACTAGGAACCCCTCCCAACACCTACGGACTACGCATGCAGCCTTGGTATCATACTGGACTCCTCGCTCTGAATGACCCGCCAAATCGATGCAGTAGCCTCATCCTGTTTCCACATGCTCTGCCTGCATCGAAAGACTTTCAGATGGCTCCCCACAGAATCCAGAAAGATGGTCACCCATGCACTCATCACCAGTAGACTGAACTATGGCAACACACTCTATGCCGGCGTCACCCATAACAGCAAAGGAAGCTACAGAACATCCAAAATCGCCGCAGCCAGACTGGTCCTAAACATCCCCCATTGCAGTCACATGACACAACACCTCCGACAATTCCACTGGCTCCCTATCAACAAGAGAATCACTTTCAAGCTCCTCAAACATTCCTACAAAGCTCTCCATGATGCAGGACTAGAATATCTGAACCATCGCCTCGCCTTTCACACACCCGCCAGACAACTCCACTCCACCCAACTTGCCCTGGCCTCTGTCAAACGGATCCACAAGACCAGAACAGGACGAAGATCCTTCTCCTACCTCGCCGCCAAGACCTGGTATACCCTGCCCCTCCACATCGTCGAAACAGTTCAGGAAGGACATCAAGACCTGGCTCTTCGACTGAACCTCCACACCCAAATGGATCAGCAGCACCCCCCCCCCCCCAGCGCCTTGAGACCCTCACAGGTGAGTAGGCGTGCTTTACAAACCCCTGTTTGATTGACCTTGGAGCACATGTATGGGTGGTTGCAACTTCATTTTCTTGTGTTTCAATGTAGCTACAAATAAACCTTGACTCTATATGGGCGTCGATGCAGGCAAAGTGCATAGTTTGGTTTTCGATGGCTGAAGTCGAGGTAATAGAGACAATTCCTGATATTTCTCTTCAGGCATTATGTTTATTGATGCACACCTGTCGATGATGAAAGGTATTGAGCAGTCATTTATTTTTAATGTTATTTTCGGACAATGTTTGTATGACTTTGGTGCTTTGGCATGTCAACTTTTGTTTGACTGGCATTTTTCCTGGCATACAGCCAGTTCGACATGTGCTCGTTTCTCTGGGGTAAACATTGACATGGTGCAACTATCTTCCTCACTTTCACTGGATTCTGAGGTGATGAACAGTTTGACGATGATGTAAATGACAATTGCCTTCGTTCAGTGTCAATCTGGCTCAATCGATGTCGTCGCTTGGCCTTGTTCGGGTGCGTCGAACATTGCCTCTGGAATGTTCTGGCAGCCATTTTGTCTTCGCACCATCACGCACTTCCTTTTTCCTTCGCTTTCCAGACTGTCAGAAAATGGCTCTCTTTCCCACAGCCTTTACATATCTGTCCAATGGCGGGACATTGAACTTCGTACTGAAACGAAAATCCACACCTGAAACATAACTTCTTTTTACTTGTAGACAGTACTTTGTGTCCTTCAGTCGTTTGCTTTGGCTTACTTTTTATGCTCATTACTGTTCACCTTGGGCACTTCCTGCCTCCATGTCAGTAGCTTATCTTTCAGCATGCTCCTCAGCTCTGGTAACCATCAACACTCGCTCCAGACTAAGAGTTTCTCTCAGCATTCATCATCTGAATGAATCTGACAAGCATTCATCAATAACTCTAAGTCGCAAAGCTTCCTCATCATTAAATTCATTAAACTTACAGTGTTTGATGAGTGCATCAAATCTCTCCACAAATTCATCAAAGGTTTCACCAACTATTTTGGCATTCTTGACTGAAAATGTATCTTTCTTAATCAACATTTGGTACTGGATTGAACTTTAGATAAAAAGTTTCTTTAATCTGACAATGTGTAATTTCTTTCTCAGTTTGCACCATTTTCTTTGTGACTTCTTTCACACCATGACCAGCAAGATTTTTGGGATACTTGATAATCATTTTTTTATCAGTCTCTTCAAGTGCATCAATGAAATCATCAAATGTCTCTATCCACGCAGACCATATATCGCCAATATAATTTTTTTGGTGGTATCGAAAGGTGGTCATGGTTTCAAAAGGGGGGCAGCATGGTAACTAATTATGGGAGTGGCTGCCCTTGAGGGTGGAGCTCTTTCTGCTCCCATCAGCTGTTCATTTCAACTTGCGTCATTCATTCTGTTCCTGAGGTCTTGTGATGGACCGGCCTCAGAGTCATCATGAACAATCGGGGAAGCAATGACTTTCTCCTTGGTCTCCATTGAAGCCCTTCTTTTGCTGAAGTTGTCTTGAGCCGTCACCTGGCAGCTTTGGTGTTGGGCCACTTCAGGTATCAGAAAACTCAGTAAGCACAACCCTTGTGGTTCTTCTTGGGTCTCCTCGCCCAGGACTGAGGTTGTAAAGCTCCACTTATCGAGGCTTTGGTTAGTGCAATGACAATATACTTCTTTATTACTTATCAGTCAGTCCGCACTTTTTTCTGCATCAGTGCGTAACCACCTTTTGCAGGATCGCTCCGTATAATGTACAGTTTTATTTTGTGTGGCAGTGTGGTACGTTTATTTATGGCTTGACCAGCAGTTTCTTGACCATCAAAGTGTAAATTCTTGGCAATGCATTTTTAGTCTTCATTTTCTTTACAGCAGATGGAGTTGCACTTTGACTCCACATGCATGAAGTGTCTATTCCGTTCTTCGACAGCGACACACGTGGCACACATGAGCAGTTTGCTTGGACCACAGTAAACTCTCTGGGAGAGCACAGTCGTTCTTTGAGTTACTTATCCCCTATCTCGACGCCATATGTAGTGTCTTCCCGACCTGGGTACCCTCCAATGACCATGCCACACACAGAGCTTAGTATTATACGTCTTTATTCTGCTGCATGTAACTGAAAACTAAACATTCTAAAACAAGCTTTCATGGCATTGCGCTCTGACACCTACATCACAGTTCTACGGTGCCCATTAGGAGCCAAAAGGGTTCTGTTATAAAATATCGGAAGACACTACACTGGTGACACCAGTGGTTGGCAAAATGGCAGTGTAGCCAGTCGGGTCTTTATTTTTTTTCCTATATTTTCATAAGGTAGCCAGGGACACACACAACATCTGCCATGTTTTGTCCCTTACACGGGAAACACCCACGTGCCTACCTACACTCACCTTCACTTCCATCTTTTAGAATTGCTTAGATCATTCTCAAATTAACCTGATTGTACAGGCAGGGTTACCTTGACTTGTGAGAAACTGTCACTCAAAGTGTCACACATAAGGTAATGAAAAGTCCCACATACTCAAGCTCCAACCACTGAAATGTCACACATAAGCAAACTGGAAACTTGGCAGCTATATAAAGTTATTCCCTATGGGGGAGGGACAAGCCCACTAGATCACAAGAGAGAATCGAAAGAGGGTGAGTGTTCACTAGCATGGGATTCAGGCTAACCTCTGTCCTCACATTACCCCCAAGAGACGTAAAAGGTCAGAAGATACCATGAATCAGAAAACGGAGATAGTGCCCCCTCTGGGGTAGGGGTCACTGGACACAGGCCCCAAATGTTTTTCCTCAATGGTAGTGGTTGTGCCACCACCATCTCCAGGATTCACAATCACCCACCAGGGGTGGCAAGCTCTCTAGGGGCCATTTATTGAACACTTACACCGTTGTGAATGATGCATGTGTGCAATATGATTGGGTTCTCTTGCCTGCTACCTATAGTTAGCTGTACTAGCTGTGGGAATAAAAATGCTCTTATTCAGCTGTGTCATAAAAATGTGTTTATATCGCATACATTTTACGCAAACCAATTGTTTGAATAGTCAGGGCAACAATTGTGCTAAGATAGAGCTCATTGTGGCTAAATTAGAAAGTTCATCCATTACATAGTTCTATGAATGTTGAGGTATTGTCATTGTCACGTATCTCCACAAAGCTGCAAAGAGTAGGTAGAATGGACGTTTCATCTCACTCATCTGTTTGTTATGTACACAGTTAAGAAGAAACACCAACATTACAAACAAAATAAAGAAAAAAAACAAATGACAGTAAAGCATGCACGTTCAATGGCAGTACATCACAAACACATTCTTACATTAAATAAATAATATATTAACTTATGTAGTGCAGCCGATCTGTCTTATGTGTTTTCCACACAACCATGCCAACAGGGAGAGGTAAAACTCTTTGTGCTTATACTGTTCCTCTTCCAAAGAATCGATGCTGCTGGATTACATCAAAACCAGGGTCCCTGAGCAGGCATCCATTTGGGAGGCCATTATTGGCCCTTCTGAATAGGACCGTTCTTGGTAATTGTTAGAAATGGGGGTCTCTAGTTGGCAATGGCTGGCGCCACTGTCCAAATAGGGACCCTTCTTCCTAAGTCAGGGCAAGTGGGCTACCCCCTTTGATAACCCCTGCTCAACCCTGTGGTAACGTAGCACGAGCAGTTAGGCCTATCTCAGAGGCAGTGTGTGAAGCATTTATGACCATGCACAATAAGGCAGTAACGACACCACAAAAGGACACAACTCAAGTAGGTATAGAAAAATAGTATCTTTATCTAAGGTTTAGTACGAGACTCTCAAAAGCGTTTTAACCAGTCACAATGCACGTAAATCAGTAGGGACTTAAAAAGGCTATACGTATTCACCAGAACGTGGCACTGACTGAGTTCAAGGCCTGGGTCTACGCGACCCGTTGCGCACCAGATACCTGCCGTTTGATGGGGACCCAGCACGTAGCTTCTCGAAGAAGCGGAGGCGGTGACAGGCGGACTCCCAGTGGCCACAGTTCTCGACTGCAGTGGTCCGCATCTTGCACTCACAACGATTCGGGCACTCGGGGACAGGCGGGCTCCCAGCGGCAGCAGCACGCGGCTGCAGCGGCCCGGGCTGGTGGTGGCGATGACTCTCGTCGTGCAGCTCCGTGGTGGGCTCACAGCGGCAGCAGCGCTCTCCTAGCTGCGGCTGCCCACGGGACGATTCACGATGATGCAAAGTTGACAAAGACGCGGGCGCTCAGCGGCAGCAGCTCTCTCTTAGCTGCGGCGGCCCACAGGACAAATCCCAATGATGCAAAGTTGGCAAAGGTGCAAGCACTCAGTGGCGGCAGCTCTCTCTTAGCTGCGGCGGCTCACAGGACAAATCTCGATGATGCAAAGTTAGCAAGGGTGCGAGCACCCAGCGGCAGCAGCTCTCTCTTAGCTGCGGCGGCTCACAGGACAAATCACGATGATGCAACGTTAGCAAGGGTGGAGCACTCCGCGGCAGCAGCTCTCTCTTAGCTGCGGCGGCTCGCAGGACAAATCACGATGATGCAACGTTAGCAAGGGTGCGAGCACTCCGCGGCAGCAGCCCTCTCTTAGCTGCGGCGGCTCACAGGACAAATCACGATGATGCACAGCGGACACAGGTGCGGGCACTCAGCGGCGACAGCTCTGTCTTAGCTACGGCAGCCCACAGGACAATCCACGATGTTGCACAGCTGACACAAGTGCGGGCACTCAGCAGCGGCAGCTCTCTCTTAGCTGCGGCGGCCCACACAGTTGCAGCGAAGGTTCTGAAGATTCAGATTAAGGCGGGCGCTCAGTGGCGGCAGCTCTCTCTTAGCTGCGGCGGCCCACACAGTTTCAGCGAAGGTTCTGAGGATTCAAATTAAGGTGGGCGCTCAGTGGCGGCAGCTCTCTCTTAGCTGCGGCGGTCCGCACAGTTTCAGCGAAGGTTCTGAAGATTCAAATTAAGGCGGGCGCTCAGCGGCGGCAGCTCTCTCTTAGCTGCGGCAGCCCACACACAGAGTTCACAAGGGTTACCAGTCCGCGTTCCTCACAGTAGAACTAGAGGTTCCGGATTACTCGACGGAGGCCTCACCTGCAAGTAGAATCCCTAGCACAGGAATTCAGGCGGCTGACGGGGTGAAGTCTAATGTCCCTGAGACTTCAGCAGGAGGCGCTCTCAATTCAGGCCCTTGGGTAGTTTCTTCAGCAAGCTTGCTGAAAGTTTCAAAGTCCTTTCCTCTGTCCGCTCGGACAGAGTTTCATCTTGACATCCAGAAGGAACACCCCGCACCAGGTTTCAGCGTAGCGTTTTATACCTAAAAAAGTCTTTGTTCTCTACAGCCACAATTCACTGCATCCAGCCAGAACCAGTTCGGTGGGGTCGGGGAGCACTTGGTTTATGAGGCGACATCCTGCCCTTTGAGAATCTGGGGGTCTGCTATCAGACGCCCAGTGGGAGATGGAGCCATCATTCACCGTGCCAGGCACGGCCCTGCTAGGATCAAAGAGTCACCCCTCCCCATACTCTAAATGCTGATCTCTCTCTCCAGCCAGGTCTGACCCAGCTGGCCCTGCTGCTCCAAAACCAGACGGCCAATACACACGCTAGCAAAGCCTACAGGAAAGCTTAGGCCAGAAAATACCTCGTTTCTAGTAGAGGCATTTTCAAACACGGGCTACGCTAATAATACTTACTAAGAGATGTATCTCAATGTTCTGAGCTTAAACATATCAAATTCGACGTTCCTATCAGGTTCCTGGGGGCAGGTAGAATTAAGGCATGTAATACTCAGCCTGCCCATTCTGGCCTATGAGAACGGGTAGCCTCACAACAGTAAACAGTGAAATGGAGGGTAACTCGCAATTAGAACATGCTACACAGGCATACTTGAAAAGCCGCTTCGGTGGGTAGCGCAAATCAGCGCTGCAGGCCCACCAGCAGTATTTGGTCTACCAGCCCTGGGCACACACAGTGCACTGATACTAGGGGCTGACAGGTAAACCAAACGAGCCAAACTATGGTTATCCCAATTCATACAGTTTTCTTCACACAGGGAGCATTCGCGCTGTGTCAACGATTGGCAGTGGCACAGCGCCCAGAGCATCTAAATCCAGTCAACATAAAAGGTAAGAAGCGAAAAGAGGAAGGGAGACCCGCGCCAATGATGCCAGGTCTAACAGTAATCATAGACAACAGGCAAGAATCCTTACAGAAGACATAGAGGGCATATTTATAAGCCTCTATCGCCACAGGAACGTCACTTTTTATGATGTCCTGCGGTGATAAACCTTTCACCTTATTTACAAGGCGGCGTTAAGCCACTTAACCCTGGTTTAATGCCACCTTCTAAATAAGTACCCCCTTTCACACTACACTTAGCGTGAAAGGGGCGTGCAATGGGTGGTGCAGTGGGCGTTCCGCCGCAACACTCATTGATTTTGATGCTGCGCCCTATTTACAAGTGTCACGTAAATTGGAGGCAGCGCCAAAATTAAGACCAGGGAAAACCTGGTCTTAACATGGTGAAAAGAGGAGAAATGCTCAATTTCTCCTTGTTTTTGCTGTTTCTATGTGTGCTGCATTGTGCAGGACACATAGAAACAGCAAATCACCGTGAATGATTGTTCATGTGCAGGAAGGTGTCCCTTTCTGCACATAAACAATCATTCCCCCAACGAAGACACCTTTGCACTAAGGTGCAAGGGTGCCTGCGTTGGCACTAGGCAGCTAGATTTAGCGCCAGCGCTAGGGGAAATGCAGGGGTGCGCCGCATTCTTGTGAATATAGCGCATCCCTGCATTTCAGAATGGCGGAGCGTAGTGTTAGCAATGTTTGCTTAATGCCACGCTTCGCCATTCCCTTGTGGATAAGCCCTAGAGGCCCCCCTTTCCATTGCGGCCTGCCACGTAATTATTTCGGTCCACTACTGGAAGCGTTTGGGGGGTTCTCTCCCCAAGAAAATTTGGGAGAAATAAAGTCCAAAGTGATGCATTTTACAACACATTTTTCATTACTTATTTAATTGTATTAACTTTCAAAGCATAGTAGTGATGACCTTAAAGAGCACCAGGATGCCTAGTAATACGTACCGATAGACATTATTACAGAGAACACCTAAAGTAGACACAAAAGTAGTGAATCAGAGAAAACAAAGTATATGTCAGACCAGCCCCTGTACGGTGCGTAGCGAGCCAGTGCAGCGAGCAAGCCTGACCCCTACTAAGGGGATTTGGGAAGGTTCTCCTCCCAAGAAAATTTGGGAGATTGAAAGGCCATAACTGTGCCTTTTACATCACATTTACCATTACAGATTTAATTGTATTAACTTTCAAAGCACGATGGAGAGAAATACTCTGGTCCCCCACCCCAAGGCACAGGAAGGATCCCCACCGTAAGCCCTCAAATATTTCTGCCTGGGAAGTCACAATCTCAGCTCCTTTCTGCAGTTGTTGTATGGCATCAAAATTCTTTGTTATTTCGTATGATTTCTTTTCTCCTAGAGCCATATAGTTGGTTAACTCATGGAGTTGCCACCTCCCATTGGAGGGAAACGCCTGCTAGTTACTAGGGGGCTGAGTTTGAGTTGGACTGTGTCAGAGAACTGCTCCCTGTTACAAAGTCCCTGTATGTTAATAAGAAGGATCTGTCTTTTGGGTTCACAGTCTTGCAATCCCTGAGAAGAAAGGTTTTTTGCTAGTGGGTGCATTAGAAAGGAGAGAGCGTCCCTAGCAACAGTGCCTCTCTTGTCTGTGTTTGAGTCATGGATATTGGAATTTCAGCCCCGCAGAATTGTGGCAATTTGTGTTGTGCTCCAAACATCCCCCACCCCCTTTGAACAAGACCGGTGAATTGATTGGTAAGTCCATGATCTGCCTCTCCGTGGGCAGGGAATAGCCTGTTGGTGGCTGTCCGAATTCGGTCCCCAAGTATTGGTGGTTTCACATGTTGAAAGTCCTATAGGTGTATGGAATCCGGCTTTGGGCTCACAATCAGTGACAACTAATTATTAGGGAGTCCTGTCGGGCTGGTAACATCCCCATCAATACAATGTTACTTCCATTCCTTGTTGATCATGTCAGCAATGTTTTCATACTCTACTACCCAAACTGGGAGTATGGAACCCATACGAAGCCAAACACGAAGGGGGCTGGGATGGAAGACCCAGGAAATGTTGGGTTTGTAATTAGTTATTTTTCTTTAGTACACAATGTCATGCTTCTGAAACCGGCAATGTGTTTTATTTGAAGTAAAGGAAAATTGAACTATTAAAAATGTGAGCTAGCAAAAAGTGAATGAATTCCAAAGGCTCACTTTA
Source organism: Calotriton arnoldi (assembly GCA_963921515.1). Lineage (NCBI taxonomy): Eukaryota > Metazoa > Chordata > Amphibia > Caudata > Salamandridae > Calotriton > Calotriton arnoldi. The sequence goes on along the minus strand of CAWUFW010001784.1, from coordinate 1,941,333 downwards.
AAAAAAGATATTATCGAAAACTGGAAAATTCATGCAATGTGTTTGGAAGCAAAAAGCAAGAGCTCGGTTACATGTGATAACCAACATCAAATGTTTGTTTTGTGTAGGACTTTCAAGCTGGTACATTGATGGTCTGTAGATGTATGTTTATCATATCACTAATGCACTTTCCTCAACATATTAGTTGCAGGTTTTACTGTATTATCTTGCACAGAAAATGGCAAGGGTCCAGCTTCTATGAGCAGCATATATATGTGACAAAATGATTTTCTTATGGTAGCAAGATAAACATTGACAACAGTAAACAATATAAGTATCCTTGTAAGCAATCTGTTTAAAGGAGGAGTTTCTGTCTCTGTGCGTTTCTGTATGTGTACTCTTAGTTAAAAGTTGGTGATTGGATTTGTACCACTGCTTACCAGTATTTGTCCTCCTGCATGATCCAGTGGTTAGGGTGTTTAGGCCTGCTCTGAGATGCTGCCTGCTCTCTTGGAGCTTCTTGAGGTTTTTTTTGGCAAGGGTCTAGCTTCTATGAGCAGCACATATATGTGACAAAATGATTTTCTTATGGTAGCAAGATAAACATTGCAAACACAACGAGATGATTGACGGAATGCTGAAACTTTTCAAACACTCACCCCCAGTCACAGATCTGGGTTGAATCCATCATCATTCTTTAGGTCACTTTGCCACCCCAGTTCAGACACAGCTATATGCAAATCAGTCTTGACCCTGTGCCTCATGGGAACTGTCCAGCCCGAACTGCCAAGCCATGTCTTCCCTGGACCGGAAACAAGCATCCTGGGACCGGTTTCGGGCTAACAGCCTTCTTCAGCCAGGCTAGCTTGAATCCAGTGGCAAAGTGAACATTGACAACAGTAAACAATATAAGTATCCTTGTAAGCAATCTGTTTAAAGGAGGAGTTTCTGTCTCTGTGCGTTTCTGTACGTGTACCCTTAGTTAAAAGTTGGTGATTGGATTTGTACCACTGCTTACCAGTATTTGTCCTCCTGCATGATCCAGTGTTTAGGGTGTTTAGGCCTGCTCTGAGATGGTGCCTGCTCTCTTGGAGCTTCTTGAGGGGTTTTTTGGACTATTTGTCGACAGGTCCTGTATTTGAATTTTCTTGGTGCTTTCGCTTTGTATTCTCTCTTAGTGGCTTTGGTGATTAAAGGGTTTTTGGTTCTCAGTGTTAGCGTTTTCATGGCCAACATGACTTAAGTTTCATGTTGCCAAAAGTTATATAATCTTTATTTTGAATGCTGTTCACTGACCATGCTGAAATTCTTCCGGTCTATCCTAGTGAATGGCAGGTGTTGTTGTTTAGGTCTCCAAGGGAGTTTGGCTTCCTCACCACATGCATCTACTATGGTCCCAGATTTGCCTCTCCATCATTATTATGCTGGAGGATCAATTCCACCTAGAATGCTGTTTTGCATGGGTCTGGTTACTCAGGTCAAGGACCCCATTGAATTACATCCTGTATGCATAGTGGCGTTGCCTTATTATGAAGTATTTTTAACGAGGTGGTGAAGTCCTTCAGGTTCATGTGGTTTTCTCCTGCTGCTTCTCTTCAAAGTGTCTTGTTCTTGGTCAGTATAACATGCTTGCCACTGGAGACTCTCTGGCTATTCATGGATTAGGTAGATGTCTTTTTAAGAAAAATGTCTCTCCTCTGGTTCCCTTCCATTGGCTCCAAAGTCTGTATTCCTAGTGATTGGATTTTTATGGGCCTATTAGTGAACCTTACTTACCTACGCTTGTTTGTTTATGTCTTCTGGTTCCTTGGTGTTTTGTCATCTTCTGCAAATTTTGTCCTACTGTGGAAGGATTAAAGATTTAAAAGATGGGGTTAAGGTGATCAGAACCATTAATTTGATATTTCTATGAATAGTGGCTTATCGTCCAGAGTAGTGTTTTGTAACCTGTACTTCCACAAGGACTCAATGCGCTGCAGGGCTTATGGGTGCCAACAGAGGGTTGTCAGGTGAAGACTTGATTCTGCTTCATACATCTTCATATACTTAAAGACTTACTGGGCCCGTATTACATTTAGGGCACACTGTCCTTGTTTGCACCACGACGCACCTTTAAGCAAGTGTGTCAAGCTCAAACAGGGACAGTGCGCTCTATTACGAATGAATTAGCTGCCCCAGGGCAGCCATGAACTTGCACTGCCTTGGGGGAAATACATTCAGTGAAATACAGAGTGCCTCTACTTTCATGATAGGTTAGAGATCCCCCTCCAGGCTGGTACAATAAGTGGCTGCGCCCCGCCAGCAGGGATATGTCAGGAGGGCCCATGGGACTCCCTTCTCCCTTCTCCCACTTTCCTTTCCCCACCCTGGAGGGCTGCCCTCTGGAGGTGCACTAACAGTGTGCTGCCTTTATGTGGCACAATTTCAGTGCGCATCCAAAGGGCATGCTTGTCTCCTGTGTCCATATAAGGCAATGTGATTTACTCATTTCCTTGAAGCCATGTCCCATGCAAATGAGGGAGTGTCCTCTGAAGGTAGTGCAGGGGCTACATGTTGGCCCGCACTATCAGTATTAACGAAGGGTCCACACAAGCATCTGCAGCCCCCTACTGTAATACCATAGTGCCTTGGGGGTGCAAAAAGCAGGCGGACACAACTGTTACACACACAGGTCACTGTGTGATATGGCCCTTCATCATCATTACTCTACCAGGTCTTCTTCATCATCAACATAGAATCCTCCATCATGGGCGGTCTTTATCTTCGAATGAGTGGTGTAATGCAAATTAATCCCCCCTCCCTGCAGAATGATTAGAGAGGCCACTAATCCTCCCACATCTCACAGATATTCATTGCCCTTTGTCTGACTGGGGAACCCTGATGGCTTTTGGCTTACTGGGTAATCCTGGGGAACCCTGACCCCCTGACCCGATCCCCCGTGCCACAATGACTGCAGGGGCCTGTGCTACACCCCTGAATCTCACTGAATTGTACAAAGAGGACTTCCAGGTTAAAGATCGTATATTAATGTGTTAAAAGCATGTGGAGGGGCTAAAACTTTAAATAAAATAAAGGCTGGTCCTATTGACAGTCCTTGGCTAAGACTTACCCAAACAGTCCTAGACTGCAGTGCAAAATATCTGTATGCCATGAATATTAAAATAACATAAGTGTTTTTATTCAAAATTGATATTACTGTAAACAGCTTAGCTTAATTCCTGCACTTACCATTGAAACATCTATTGTATATTTATATATGCACTTATATTTAAATGCCTCATACATGTTGCATCCCTATTACAAGATGGTTACCACCCTACTGTTGCTTGTTGTTGCTTTTTTCTTAACACTCTGGCAAATAAAGTCCTCCTTCACACTATTTATCCATCCACCACTCAAAGTGAACATCATCTCTGCTTTTTAGGATGTGGTTTGCTAAACAGCAGAGATTATGTACTATTTTGCCAGCTGCCAGGTAATTAGCACAGATTATGCACTATAAGGCCAGTGGCCGAGTAAAAAAATTAGCCACTTCCTTTTTCCACTGACGTTGCTAGGTGATGTTTTCTCTTTGCCATAACTTTTGACCCTTTTTTGTGTGACATTTTTCTAATTGAACATTCATCTTTTTACTTAAACTTAGCATTGAAATTGAAGCTCTATACTTATTTGTTTATACTGAAATATGTTTTATTTGTTAGGTGTAAAACATATGCATTTTTGGGGAATATTGCCTTTTTGCTCATGCCAGGTTACCATAGACCAGCCACGGTTAGCCGTATGAAGGCATATTTAGCTTTTTTTCCTTCTGTTTGGATACTATACTAATAGTATTGAATGGACCACAGAGAGTAGTCACCCTGTTCTGCAAGTGATCTACAGGTAAGCGCGCACACACGCACATTCTCATTCTATCTCACGCAACTAGGATGTTGCCTTTGTTACTACCTCTAGCCTTGTTGATCTCTTTCTTAGCAGGACTCGCTGTCCTGGCAAGAAGCTACAGGACTTAGGGTATGATTACTATAGCATATTTCTGCATTCTCCCCATTCCAATTCTAGACTGAATCCCTATCCTAAAACAAACCCGTTTCCATTTATTCATAGACAAACCACTTAGAAATAGAAGTTTCTTTATGTTTCAATCACCTTACCTTTTTTTCTGCCCTTGATGGCTTAAAGCAAAAAGAAAAATTGCTGGACAGAATATTGAACAATGTCAAACATTCACCCCAGTAAAGAGATCTGTGCCTTAATCCACGTTTATTTGCTCCCCATACCATACCAGTTTAAACCCAGCCATATGCAAATCAGTCTTGACCCTGTTCCCCATGGGAACAGTCCAGCCGGAACTGCCAAGCCAGGTCCTCCCTGGACCGGAAACAAGCATTGTGGGACCGGTTTCAGGGTTTCGCCCCTCATCAGCCAGGCTAGCTTGACTCCAGTGACATGGAGAGCACAGGACCCTCATCTGGGCATACCCGTCCCACTCGGGTTGACAAATGCAAAAAGAACAATTATTTATTTATTTATTTATTGATGGACAGAATGTTGAACAATCTCAAACATTGATAATTTAACATCTTAGGTATAACAAAACAGCAGATGATCATTCCCCCCTTTTCTCTTAATCTTTATACCAATAGCATTTAGTAGGCAAAAATGTATACATTTCTGAGCACTTTTTCAATTTGTTTTGGCTTCTTACCATGACGTACACAGGCACCCCATCAAATACTTTATAAATGAACTGCATTCTTCACCCAATCAACTTTGGTATACTGCTGGCACGGTCAGTAGTGGGAATCTCATGGAGTAATCACCACACTGATAATTGTACAATTTATATTTTGCATTATTTTCAAAGATTGAATATTAATGGTAATGTTGTTGGTTTCCTGTTTGTCTTTTAATTTTTCCTTGAACATTCCTTATTTTTATGTATTAGAATTTCACTTGTGTTTTTTATGGTATGTCTGTTATGTTACCATTCCCAGAAATTATTGCATTTTTAATTTCGAAATAATTTAAATAACTATATACAGCCTTGAAAAAGCTCCAGGCCTGCACGCCTCACAAGGGGCAAAACACGTGTAGGCTGGTACGTTTTGGTTGGCTGGTTAAGAATGGTTGAATCATATTCAATAAATTAACTTGATAAAAATATCACTGACTTTCAAATAAATTCTGATCAAACTGTCTAACTTAAATGCATCTCTTATACTATAGCCTTAGAGTCCGCCAGAGCGAGCTCTACAGGCCATTAAAGGCCCGCTCCAGCATCAGCTCGGGCCTTTAACAAGGGAGCGGGCCTTTAATTGCCTGTAGAGATCGCTACGGAGGGCACAAAGGCTATTAGAGCATTCTGCCCCAGAGGGCAGAATGTTCTAATTTGTAAAACAAAGGCCTCACGGAGCCTGTGGGGATTCCCCTCAGGTTACATGAGGCCTTTTGTTTACAGCAACAGCTGTGAACAAACATTGGAATGTTGGATCTCCAGGCTTCTACCGGACATTAGAACCCAGAGCACTCCATTGTTTTTCAATGGAGCTCCCAACATTTCAATGTTCTAATAATAATGAGTACGAATTCGCAGTAGTGGCCCGTCCCTTGCCAAGGTGGCGGGTCGGGCCGGAGGAGGGAGGTGGGGATGAGGCGGGAGTTCGGGGACAAAAAAAGAAAAAGAAAAAATAAAAAATAAAAAATAACTTACCTGAACTCCGTCTCCTGCCGCATTGTGCTCTTCCTTCTCCTTCTTCTGGGCACAGACTCCCAGGCTGCACTGTGACTGTATTGGCCTGAGCGCTGTCAACTTGTGCTCCCAGGCAGACTGGGAGCCTGTGCCTGCTCTCTCCAGCCCCAGCAATGCAGCTAGGGCTGAAGAGTGCTTCAGTGTGCATGAGACGGCCGGCCAAACCGACATGCGCTGCGCACTGTAACAGTGCACTACTACTCCCCCAACAGCAGTATTATCCCCCTGGACCCGCCCCCAAGACTCGTCAGAGTCCTGGTGGGGGGTCCAGGGGGATTAAAATAAAATTACAATAAAACGGGTTTAAAACCCGTTTTATTTGAGGGTGGTGGCAAGGGAGGCGGTGCTCCTCTGCCCTAATGGAGGGGCCGCTGCTGCGAAGTTGTACATTAAGCGAATTCGAGTACCTTTCCATAGCTTTTTTGCACGTTTTACTACACATTGGATTGCGAGGGGAGGGCTGGCAGTATTTTTAACTAAACTTCTCACCTGCTTTCATCTTCCACTTATTCACTGATTCCTCGTATGATGTTGTCACTAACTCATTTTCAACTTGTCGACCAGATGACTAGTTTTACAGTTTTTGGCATCGTGATTCTACCTACACAAACCAAGGTTCTTCTGGTACACAGTGACTTTTTCCCACTGAATATTTATCTACAGATCAGCAATTACAATTTTAAAAATGACCAAATGGCATATTAGATAACCAATTAATTATTTGTTGATCATGTTGAAAAAGGTTGCTTTAATGAAAGACAGCTTGTCTCAAATGTTTTTAGACGACCTCGAGTTGAAATCAAGACAGTTTCCCAGTTTGTTGTTCAAAAAGCAGGATCATGTTGTGGAATGTGCCAGTATTTGTTGAGAATCTCTTTAATTGCCTTGCTGTCCTTATACAACCGAGGACTGAACCACCTGCTGCTGTCTGCGTTGCTTTTTTTCAGCAGGAACATATGCCCTATTCCTTTCTGTGCTTCCTACAAATGTTTTCTCTACCACTGCATTAAAAGTACCTTACCTCTTTTCATTTTCCTGGCAAGTCAGTGGTATGTTTGACATGCTGCAAGAACTAAAAACTGTTTATGTCTACCATGAACATTTAACAAATTGCATTTTTAAGGATAGAACCTCTAATAAGGCGTTCCCACTTGGTATATATAATCTCGTGCCAACAGCTTTGCGAACCCTCTTCTCAAGAAGGCGCCTAGTGTTCTCAAAGAATGCCTTTTCATCCTCCCCATCTAGGGTCTCCACATACTCCAGAGCCTGATGCCAAGTTTGACATCACTGCATGGTTCTGCAATTTGTCTGCATCAACAATTGCCACTGACTAACTCAGTATGTATCAAACAACTGGTTTAAGACCCTGTAACACTGTGCCTGAATGCTGAGGAGAGGCCATGTTTGTGAAAAGCACCCCGTCACCCTCTTACATGCTACACTGTCTGCTCTATTGATTTGAACAGTCCTGTGACCTTTACACTTCTCTTTGGCTTCTTTCCCTCACTATGGGTTTATTGAGGAGTAGTCTAGAGGGGGTGGTAGAAGGCAAAGATGAGGTCATGAATATGCAATGAGTAACCTGAAGAATTGAGAGGGATTCCAGTGTTTCATGCACTCCCATGATACATCATAAGGGTTTGTCTAGTTCTTTCCCATGCATGTGTCAGGAATCCATTCCTTCTCATGATTGCAGCCCTTCTCTGCTTAGTGGCAGTTCCCAGGTACTCCTGTAGCGGAAGTAGGAATACCACTGAGTATTTGTGTCGATGCCCATGACTCTTCATTATTTAAGGTCATGCATTGACAGTTATGAGATGGAGCTTCAGGCAAACTTGCGTCAAATTCCCTGTATTCTGTGGAAGTCTTTGACATATTCCTTGAATCAGGTCAACATTAACAATGAGAGTCCCGGTTTGCGCCTCACTGGACACATCCCATTAATGGTGGATTTTCCCAAACCAGTAACTCTCAAAGTCTTTCTTTTATATTACTGTTACTGTTGAGTATCCGGTCAATAATGTTCAGCTGTCAATAACTAAAATGAGTAGGACTTTGCTGTAAGGTGTTGACAGCTAAATAGCATGAACTTTCTCATACATGTCCTCTCATGGATGGCACCTAAACAGGCTTCAAACCTGTAGCCTTGTAACCGGAGCTGCGTGGCACTATTAGTGGTGATTTCTGTCCCCCTGACCTCAGTGGGGACAGATGTGATTGGTTCATCCAAGATAGATACTGCATGCTACCTTGAGTTTGTTCCCCTCCTTTACAAAAATCAGAAATGCAACTGAGAACGTCAGCTGACATTTGAGTCTGAAATGGAATGACTCAGACTTTTATGATTCAATAGCGTCATGAATAGCACTGGCATGCAATGACCTAATAGCCCTGCTATTCACAACCTCTTACAGCTGTAAGGGACTAGTAGTAAGTTATTTACCACCTCTATACACCTTTCATTCAACTTACATATTTTGTGTGTTTTATGATGACTAATCACATCAAAACATAGAGCTTCAATAGTATCCTTCTCCCTTTGAAAGGAACCTCAGAGTTAGACATTTGATGTATGTACTTTGCTGAGGAGACAATGGTGCAGAGAAACCTCCAGTAAGATTATGACTAAAAGCGTTTTATGACCCTATGACCTCTGCTTAACTTTAGCGAGTTGTGTCATAGAGACTCTCTAGAGTTCAACAGGCTTTACTAAGGTAAGGTTCTCGTTAGAGAAACAAGGGTGTTAATGGGGGGGTGGCTATGCCTAGTGGTGGAAGAGTTCCAGTGTGTGTGAGAAAGGAGCCAGAACGCGGGAAGGCAGTTACAGAGATAATCTACCCTTAAATGTGTGACTGTATTGCCTCAAATAAGTCTTCGTTGTTAACACAACCAGCTCATTTGAAAACGAGAGACGAGCTCTAACAACCCCTGCTCGTGGGTGGATACTGGCACACCAGCAACAAAACAGAAAGCACTGGCTTGAAGCATAATGCACTTCACAAGTGAAGCGCCCCTTCGCAGTCAGATTCTGGGCTGAGGGTCCTCTGTTGTGATGATAAACACGCCAGCCAGCCTGAGTGCACAGAGAGAGAGCAGCATGTCCTTTATGCCAGTAACCTGCACCCTGTCAGGGACATCTGTAACAGCAGCATCAAAAAGCAGAAGTGGGTCCTCTGTGTGCAGCTGGCAGTAATATCCTAGTGGTACTGTGCAATAACTGCTCTTTACTCAGCCGGGCGGTGTTTTCTTTACTACAGCTACGTACTGCAGACGTCAGCACCTTGTTGTACCATCTTCCCAACCGGGGTACCCTCCAATGACCACGGCACACATGTGTAACTGTAAACTAAACATTCTAAAACAAGCATTCATGGCATTGCCCTCTGACACCTACGTCACAGCTCTACAGTGTCTGTTAGAAGCCGAAAGGTTTCCCTTATAAAATATCACAAGACACTACATCTCCCCCTCTGTTAAATAAAACATTTAAAAAAACGTATGAATCAACAAAAAATATATATATATATAAATATATACATACATATATATATTTCCATACAAATAGAGTCTATTCCAGGCGCACTCTCTGCGGGTGCTTACGAAGGGCTCGACCCTATAGCCCAGAGCAAATTCCAAGTACAAAGTACGTCGCACCCAGTGATTCTGTGATCCAATATTTTATTTACAGAACAGCACTACTATATATATATATATATATATATATATATATATATATATATATATATATATATGTGTATATATATATATATAATCACATTTCTTCAACCTTCTTGGTGCTTTAATTACTCGACCTGATCTGATTACTGGAAGCTGGGAGCTGCCATCTTCACTGTCAGAGATCTTTGACGGTGAAGAAGTAACACCACCTGGATCAGAAGACTGATGAATCAAATGGCAAGCGTGAGAAGAGACTCTAGTAACAGATGCTGGGCAGTCACCATATGTCCCTTGGTTAACACAACGTGTAAAGGTGCAGCATCATATCGAGCATCAGATTTACTCCTTCGCAGTTGGCAGGCGATCACTAGATCTCCTGTCTTAAACTCAATGTTCTTTGCATGTCGCCTCTTGTCAGCATAGGCTTTCATCTTTTCTTTATTAATGAAGTCCTTCATTTGAGTTGTGTTATCATCTCTTTCTTTTTTGTTGGTCCATTGAGGTAATTTTTCCCAAACAAAGAAGTTGCAGAAGTATCACCCGTGGTCGAGTGAGGTGTTGAACAATAGGCTTATAGGGTGGAATTCGACACCATTTGCAAATTGAGCTTCTCAAGAGTTGCACTCTTTACTGCTTTCTTTAGCGTACTCATGAAATGCTCAACGAGTCCGTTAGCCTGTGCCCTTGCCATAAAGGTGTACTTTTCTGATGCTTTACGTTCAGATGCTCCAGAAAATCCTTGAATTCCCCACTTTTGAGCGGTGGGCCATTATCAGGCTTCAAAATGGCTGGAACGCCCCATGTTGGAAAAATGCTATCAAATTTCTCAATGACTCGCCCAATGGTTGTGGATGAGAGATCCTCTATTAATGGAAATCGAGAGTACTCATTCACAATTACCATCAAATGACACCCATTGTCGAGTGGACCAAAGAAATCGATGGCGTGCATGCTTAGGGAGCTCTGACATGGAAAGGGTATGTTGAGTAATGTTCGTAGAGAGGCAGTTACATAGATGACATGCCTTGAGGTCCTTTTCAACCCTTTCATCTATATATGGAGACCCTACTTGATCTCGGAGAGCTCTCTTGGTGGCTATCACTTTGTCCTTCATGAACCACTTCAATCATCTTCTGTGTTAAACTCTCTGGAATTAGGATTCTCGACCTTGACAGTATAACTCCTTTCTGAATTATAAACAGTTCATCTTTAAGGTTTTTGCCCTTTTGATATTCACCATCACTGGTGAGAGGTAGAGCATGTCTGAGCCACAACTGATGTGTAATTATATCTTTCAACTTCAGCATATCACTATCATGGCTTGTGGCACTGATGATCTGGCCTAACGATATGGCAGCTGGCGTTTTTGACTTTACAATGAAACTGATGTAGGCTTCAGCTATCTTGGATGGAGTACCTAGATCTGTATAGGTACTCTGGAAAAGTAGTCAACAGGGTTTTGATACTTCCATGGATGATGCACAATGGTGTAATCATGCTCTTATAATCGGAGTCCCCACCATTCAATGTGATGAGGCATCTTGGCTTTTGGATTGCCAAAGATAGTCAAGAAATCTTGATGATCAGTTACCAGTGTAAAAGGCTTTTCATACCAGAATACATGGATATGTTCACAAGCTCGTACCACACACAAACTTTCTTTTTCGGGTTGAGAGTAAGCACGTTCTGTTTGGGACAAACGTCTATTGGTATATGCCGCAACATGCCTTCGAGCATAGGGGTGTCTGCTGTGCAGTGCCTAACCCAAAGGGGCTAGTGTCAACAACAACCTCCGTGTGAAGCTTTGGATTGAAATAGGCCATTTCAGTAGCAATTTCAATAGCTTGTTTGATTTTCTTGAAACTTCTCCCACATTCTTGTGACCACTTGAATGAAACATTTGTCTGTGTTAACTCTCATAAGGGAGCACTTATGGTCGCAATGTTTCGTGTGTATCTTGAACAGTAACTGGCCATGCCAAGAAATGAAGGTATCATAGAAACATCTTGTGGGGGATCAGCATTACACAGTGCTTGTACTTTAGCAGGATCGGGTGTCATACCCTCATCAATAAAGATATGGCCAAAGAATGTTAGCTTGGTCTTGTGGAACTCACACTTGTCTGCATTCAAAGACAAGCACGTATCAATCAGTAAGCGACATACTTGGTTGAGAGCCTTATCATGCTCCTTTTGTGTAGCTCCAAAAATCTATATTTCATCACTATAGTTGTAGGCACTCACAACCGGCTGCATGACACTTCGAATGACATCTTGTAAAATTTCTGCAGCCGATGATACACCAAAACAAAGTCTTTTATAATGAAATAGACCAACGTGTGTAGAAAAGGTTGTAATATACTTGCAATCTTCTTTGAGTTCCAACTGATGATAACCTTTATTTAAATCAAGGTGAGAGAAAACCTTTGCACCATTTAGTTGCGATATCATGTCAGCAATAGTTGGACCTGGATGTTGTTCTCGTTCCATTGCTTTGTTTGCTTGGCGCATATCAACGCATATGCGTACAACTCCTTCAGTGTCCTTTGTGGGCACTAATACTGTGGGAAAACCAATGGCTTTGACCATCTGAACGCTCAATGATGATTAAGTAATGATTCAAGTTCTTTTTCAACGGCTTCTTGTAAATGAAAAGTAACTCATCTATGTCTCTGAGCAACAGACATCACATGACGGATATTGTCATTAGTGTATAATTTTACTTTCATAGTCTTTAGCTTTCCCAAACCATGAAACAATGGTGGAAATTAACTTACCATTTCATCATGAGCATTCAGGTTGTAATTCATAGAAATCAGTCCCATATCAGCAGCGGTACTGAAATTGAGCAGACAGGCACATGCTGCTGTACCAACGCCCAACTGTCCGAGTTCATCAAAGAGAACCATGTCTTGGACACCTCTCAATCGGGCTTCCGAAGCAACCACAGCACGAGACTACACTTCTCGCCGCCACCGACGACATCCGCTCCCTCCTCGACCAGGGAGAAAACGTAGCCCTCATCGTACTGGACCTCTCGGCCGCCTTCGACACCGTCTCCCAATGCACTTGCACCATCATGCACTTGCTTTTTCCTTCGCTTTACAGACTGTCACAAAATGGCTCTCTTTCCCACAGCCTTTACATATCTGTCCATGGCGAGACATAGAACTTCGTACTGAAACGAAAATCCACACGTGAAACATAACTTCTTTTTACTTGTAGACAGTACTTTGTGTCCTTCAGTCTTTTGCTTTGGCTTACTTTTTATGCTCATGACTGTTCACCTTGGGCACTTCCTGCCTCCATGACAGTAGCTTATCTTTCAGCATGCTCCTCAGCTCTGGCACCCATCAACACTCGCTCCAGGCTAAGAGTTTCTCTCAGCATTCATCACCTGAATGAATCTGACAAGCATTCATAAATAACTCTAAGTCGCAAAGCTTCCTCATTATTAAATTCATTAAACTTACAGTGTTTGATGAGTGCATCAAATCTCTCCACAAATTCATAAAAGGAAGGTTTCACCAACTATTTTGGCATTCTTGACTGAAAATGTATCTTTCTTAATCAACATTTGGTACTGGATTGAACTTTAGATAAAAAGTTTCTTTAATCTGACAATGTGTAATTTCTTTGTCAGTTTGCACCATTTTCTTTGTGACTTCTTTCACACCATGACCAGCAAGATTTTTGAGATACTTGATCATCTTTTTTTTATCAGTCTCTTCAAGTGCATCAATGAAATCATCAAATGTCTCTATCCACGCAGACCATATATCGCCAATATAATTTTTTTTGTGGTATCGAAAGGTGGTCATGGTTTCAAAAGGGGGGCAGCATGGTAACTAATTATGGGAGTGGCTGCCCTTGAGGGTGGAGCTCTTTCTGCTCCCATCAGCTGTTCATTTCAACTTGCGTCATTCATTCTGTTCCTGTGATGGACCGGCCTCAGAGTCATCATGAACAATCGGGGAAGCAATGACTTTCTCCTTGGTCTCCATTGAAGGCCTTCACTTGCTGAAGTTGTCCTGAGCCGTCACCTGGCAGCTTTGGTGTTGGACCACTTCAGGTATCAGAAAACTCAGTAGGCACAACTCTTGTGGTTATTCTTGGGTCTCCTCGCCCAGGACTGAGGTTGTAAAGCTCCACTTATCGAGGCTTTGGTTAGTGCAATGACAATATACTTCTTTATTACTTATCAGTAAGTCCGCACTTTTTTCTGCATCAGTGCGTAACCACCTTTTGCAGGATCGCTCCGTATAATGTACAGTTTTATTTTGTGTGGCAGTGTGGTACCCTTATTTATGGCTTGACCAGCAGGTTCTTGACCATCAAAGTGTAAATTCTTTGCAACGCATTTTTCGTCTTCATTTTCTTTACAGCAAATGGAGTTGCACTTTGACTCCACATGCATGAAGTGTCTATTCCGTTCTTTGACAGCGACAAACGTGGCACACATGAGCAGTTTGCTTGGACCACAGTAAACTCTCTGGGAGAGCACAGTCGTTCTTCGAGTTACTTATCCCCTATCTCAATGCCATATGTAGTGTCTTCCCGGCCTGGGTACCCTCCAATGACCATGCCACACACAGAGTTTAGTATTATACGTCTTTATTCTGCTGCATGTAACTGAAAACTCAACATTCTAAAACAAGCTTTCATGGCATTGCGCTCTGACACCTACATCACAGCTCTACGGTGCCCATTAGGAGCCAAAAGGGTTCTGTTATAAAATATCGGAAGACAGTACACTGGTGACACCAGTGGTTGGCAAAATGGCAGTGTAGCCAGTTGGGTCTTTATTTTTTTTCCCTATATTTTCATAAGGTAGCCAGGGACACACACAACATCTGCCATGTTTTGTCCCTTACACGGGAAACACCCACGTGCCTACCTACACTCACTTTCACTTCCATCTTTTAGAATTGCTTAGTTCATTCTCAAATTAACCTGATTGTACAGGCAGCGTTACCTTGACTTGTGAGAAACTGTCACTCAAAGTGTCACACATAAGGTAATGAAAAGTCCCACGTACTCAAGCTCCTACCACTGAAATGTCACACATAAGCAAACTGGAAACTTGGCAGCTATAGCCAGTTATTCCCTATGGGGGAGGGACAAGCCCACTAGATCACAAGAGAGAATCGAAAGAGGGTGAGTGTTCACTATCATGGGATTCAGGCTAACCTCTGTCCTCACATTACCCCCAAGAGACGTAAAAGGTCAGAAGATACCATGAATCAGAAAACGGAGATAGTGCCCCCTCTGGGGTAGGGGTCACTGGACACAGGCCCCACATGTTTTCCCTCAATGGTAGTGGTTGTGCCTCCACCATCTCCAGGACTCACAATCACCCACCAGGGGTGGCAAGCTCTCTAGGGGCCATTTATTGAACACTTACACCGTTGTGAATGATGCATGTGTGCAATATGATTGGGTTCTCTTGCCTGCTACCTATAGTTAGCTGTACTAGCTGTGGGAATAAAAATGCTCTTATTCAGCTGTGTCATAAAAATGTGTTTATAGCGCATACATTTTCCGCAAACCAATTGTTTGAATAGTCAGGGCAACAATTGTGCTAAGATAGAGCTCATTGTGGCTAAATTAGAAAGTTCATCCATTGCATAGTTCTATGAATGTTGAGGTATTGTCAGTGTCACGTATCTCCACAAATCTGCAAAGAGTAGGTAGAATGGACGTTTCATCTCACTCATCTGTTTGTTATGTACACAGTTAAGAAGAAACACCAACATTACAAACAAAATAAAGAAAAAAAACAAATGACAGTAAAGCATGCACGTTCAATGGCAGTACATCACAAACACATTCTTACATTAAATAAATAATATATTAACTTATGTAGTGCAGCCGATCTGTCTTATGTGTTTTCCACACAACCATGCCAACAGGGAGAGGTAAAACTCTTTGTGCTTATATTGTTCCTCTTCCAAAGAATCGATGCTGCTGGATTACATCAAAACCAGGGTCCCTGAGCAGGCATCCATTTGGGAGGCCATTAGTGGCCCTTCTGAATAGGACTGTTCTTGGTAATCATAGACAACAGGCAAGAATCCTTACAGAAGACATAGAGGGCATATTTATAAGCCCCTATCGCCACAGGAACGTCACTTTTTATGATGTCATGTGGCGATAATCCTTTCGCCTTATTTACAAGGCGGCGTTAAGCCACTTAACCCTGGTTTAATGCCACCTTCTAAATAAGTACCCCCTTTCACACTACACTTAGCGTGAAAAGGACGTGCAATGGGTGGTGCAGTGGGTGTTCCGCCGCAACACTCATTGATTTTGATGCTGCGCCCTATTTACAAGCGTCACGTAAATTGGAGGCAGCGCCAAAATTAAGACCAGGGAAAACCTGGTCTTAACATGGCGAAAAGAGGAGAAATGCTCAATTTCTCCTTGTTTTTGCTGTTTCTCTGTGTGCTGCATTGTGCAGCACACATAGAAACAGCAAATCCCTGTGAATGATTGTTCATGTGCAGGAAGGTGTCCCTTCCTGCACATAAACAATCATTTCCCCCAACGAAGACACCTTTGCACTATGGTGCAAGGGTGCCTGCGTTGACGCTAGGCAGCTAGATTTAGCGCCAGCGCTAGGGGAAATGCAGGGGTGCGCAGCATTCTTGTGAATATAGCGTATCCCTGCATTTTCAGAATGGCGGAGAGTTTGAGTTGGACTGTGTCAGAGAAATGCTCCCTGTTACAAAGTCCCTGTATGTTAATAAGAAGGATCTGTCTTTTGGGTTCACAGTCTTGCAATCCCTGAGAAAAAATGTTTTTTGCTAGTGGGTGCATTAGAAAGGAGAGAGCGTCCCTAGCAACAGTGCCTCTCTTGTCTGTGTTTGAGCCATGGATATTAGAATTTCAGCCCCACAGAATTGTGGCAATTTTGTGTTGTGCTCCAAACATCCCCCACCCCCTTTGAACAAGACCGGTGAATTGATTGGTAAATCCATGATCTGCCTCTCCGTGGGCAGGGAATAGCCTGTTGGTGGCTGTCCGAATTCGGTCCCCAAGTATTGGTGGTTTCACATGTTGAAAGTCCTATAGGTGTATGGAATCCGGCTTTGGGCTCACAATCAGTGACAACTAATTATTAGGGAGTCCTGTCGGGCTGGTAACATCCCCATCAATACAATGTTACTTCCATTCCTTGTTGATCATGTCAGCAATGTTTTCATACTCTACTACCCAAACTGGGAGTATGGAACCCATACGAAGCCAAACACGAAGGGGCTGGGATGGAAGACCCAGGAAATGTTGGGTTTGTAATTAGTTATTTTTCTTTAGTACACAATGTCATGCTTCTGAAACCGGCAATGTGTTTTATTTGAAGTAAAGGAAAATTGAACTATTAAAAATGTGAGCTAGCAAAAAGTGAATGAATTCCAAAGGCTCACTTTAAAAAAGATATTATCGAAAACTGGAAAATTCATGCAATGTGTTTGGAAGCAAAAGCAAGAGCTCGGTTACATGTGATAACCAACATCAAATGTTTGTTTTGTGTAGGACTTTCAAGCTGGTACATTGATGGTCTGTAGATGTATGTTTATCATATCACTAATGCACTTTCCTCAACATATTAGTTGCAGGTTTTACTGTATTATCTTGCACAGAAAATGGCAAGGGTCCAGCTTCTATGAGCAGCATATATATGTGACAAAATGATTTTCTTATGGTAGCAAGATAAACATTGACAACAGTAAACAATATAAGTATCCTTGTAAGCAATCTGTTTAAAGGAGGAGTTTCTGTCTCTGTGCGTTTCTGTATGTGTACTCTTAGTTAAAAGTTGGTGATTGGATTTGTACCACTGCTTACCAGTATTTGTCCTCCTGCATGATCCAGTGGTTAGGGTGTTTAGGCCTGCTCTGAGATGCTGCTTGCTCTCTTGGAGCTTCTTGAGGTTTTTTTTTGGCCTATTTGTCGACAGGTCCTGTATTTGAATTTTCTTGGTGCTTTCGCTTTGTATTCTCTCTTAGTGGCTTTGGTGATTAAAGGGTTTTTGGTTCTCAGTGTTAGCGTTTTCATGGCCGACATGACTTAAGTTTCATGTTGCCAAAAGTTATATAATCTTTAATTTGAATGGTGTTCACTGACCATGCTGAAATTCTTCCGGTCTGTCCTAGTGAATGGCAGGTGTTGTTGTTTAGGTTCTCCAAGGGAGTTTGGCTTCCTCACCACATGCAGCTACTATGGTCCCAGATTTGCCTCTCCATCATTATTATGCTGGAGGATCAATTCCACCTAGAATGCTGTTTTGCATGGGTCTGGTTACTCAGGTCAAGGACCCCATTGAATTACATACTGTATGCGTAGTGGCGTTGCCTTATTATGAAGTATTTTTAATGAGGTGGTGAAGTCCTTCAGGTTCATGTGGTTTTCTCCTGCTGCTTCTCTTCAAAGTGTCTTGTTCTTGGTCAATATAACATGCTTGCCACTGGCAGACTCTCTGGCCATTCATGGATTAGGTAGATGTATTTTAAGAAAAATGTCTCTCCTCTGGTTCCCTTCCATTGGCTCCAAAGTCTGTATTCTCCTTGGTGTTTTGTTTTGTCTCCTTGGTGTTTTGTCATCTTCTGCAAATTTCGTCCTACTGTGGAAGGATTAAGGATTTAAAAGATGGGGTTAAGGTGATCGGAACCATTAATTTGATATTTCTATGAATAGTGGCTTATCGTCCAGAGTAGTGTTTTGTAACCTGTACTTCCACAAGGACTCAATGCGCTGCAGGGCTTATGGGTGCCAACAGAGGGTTGTCAGGTGAAGACTTGATTCTGCTTCATACATCTTCATATACTTAAAGACTTACTGGGCCCGTATTACATTTAGGGCACACTGTCCTTGTTTGCACCACGATTCACCTTTAAGCAAGTGTGTCAAGCTCAAACAGGGACAGTACGCTCTATTACGAATGAATTAGCTGCCCCAGGGCAGCCATGAACTTGCACTGCCTTGGGGGAAATACATTCAGTGAAATACAGAGTGCCTCTACTTTAATGAAAGGTTAGAGATCCCCCTGCAGGCTGGTACAATAAGTGACTGCGCCCCGCCAGCAGGGATATGTCAGGAGGGCCCATGGGACTCCCTTCTCCCACTTTCCTTTCCCCACCCTGGAGGGCTGCCCTCTGGAGGTGCACTAACAGTGTGCTGCCTTTATGTGGCACAATTTCAGTGCGCATCCAAAGGGCATGCTTGTCTCCTGTGTCCATATAGGGTAATGTGATTTACTCATTTCCTTGAAGCCATGTCCCATGCAAATGAGGGAGTGTCCTCTGAAGGTAGCGCAGGGGCTACATGTTGGCCCGCACTATCAGTATTAACGAAGGGTCCACACAAGCATCTGCAGCCCCCTACTGTAATACCATAGTGCCTTGGGGGTGCAAAAAGCAGGCGCACACAACTGTTACACACACAGGGCACTGTGTGATATGGCCCTTCATCATCATTACGCTACCAGCTCTTCTTCATCATCAACATAGAATCCTCCATCATGGGCGGTCTTTATCTTCGAATGAGATCACTCTGATCAGTGGTGTAATGCAAATTAATCCTCCCTGCAGAATGATTAGAGGGGCCCCTAATGCTCCCACATCTCACAGATATTCATTGCCCTTTGGCTGACTGGGGAACCCTGATGGCTTTTGGCTTACTGGGGAATCCTGGGGAACTCTGACCCCCTGACCCCATCCCCCGTGCCACAAGGACTGCAGGGGCCTGTGCTACACCCCTGATTCTCACTGAATTGCACAAAGAGGACTTCCAGGTTAAAGATCGTATATTAATGTGTTAAAAACATGTGGAGGGGCTAAAACTTTAAATAAAATAAAGGCTGGTCCTATTGACAGTTCTTCGCTAAGACTTACCCTTATAATGCTAAGAACTCTGATTAGGAAGAGGGGATTATATCTGTACTTGCTGTACTTGCTGGTACTATGCAATGAGTCCAAAGAGGAAGCAAAGGAGTCAGTTTTGTGAGTATTACTGGTAAGTAAACAGAACATTCCCAGCCATCACTTATCTGGTGTTTCAGAGAGTCTCCTTAGGTTGGAGTCGTTTATCCAGGCATTGGTCCTGAGCTTGCTTTACCGGAGACCTCCTCCTGCACCTCACTGATAAGTCTCAAAAAGGTTAAACTATGTCCAGGCTCCTTGCACTCCCTCTCACTATTGGAGCTAGACTGTTCCTTTAGGCAGGGTCAAGACTGATTTGCATCTAGGTGGACATTTTCTGTGATGATACAGACGAGCAAGAAAACACTAGAATGATATATATATATGAAGGCAGGGATCTGCCGAAACGCGTCATGATAGACTTTTGGTGTAATAAACTAAATTGCACAGAATTTGGGTCTGCTCTCGTTTATATTCCCATGGAGAGGATTTGCAAAAAACGAGCAACTTACATATATATATATATATATATATATATATATATATATATATATATATATATATATATATATATATATATATGGGGAGAGAGGAGGTGTTAGACTTGGCATCTTTTGGCGTGTATCCCCTGACTTTTTGCTTTCTGACCTCCCGTTTTTGACTCTGTTTTTGCTGGTGTAATGATTCTGCGCACTTTCCTCACTGCTGTCCAGTGGGAAAGTGCAAGTGCTCCTGTCTAAAATGTGTATGGATTGGTATTTCCATGATTGGCCTATTTGATCTATGTGTCAGTCCCTAGTAAAGTGCACTGCGAGTGCCAGGGCCTATAGATCAAATGCTGTTGGTGGGCTGCAGCACTGGATTGTGCCACCCACGCAAACAGCCCGTAAAGTATAACTCTGGCCTGCCATTGCAGAGCCTGTGCGCAGCCTGGGGCTGCCATGTCGACTTGGCAAGTGCACACACTTGCAATTCCCTAAACCTTCCCTTTTCTACATGTTAGTCACCCCTAAGGTAGGCCCAAGGTACCCCTGTGGGCAGGGTGCATTGTATGTGAAAGGTAGGACATGCCCTGGTGTGTGTGGCATGTCCTGATAGTGAATTACAGCCTATTTCGTTTTTCACTATTGCAAGGCTACCTGTTCCCCATAGGCCAGAATGGGCAGTTTTGATTATTACAGCTTATAATCCTAACTGACCCAGGGAACATGGTAGAAATTCGAGTTTAGTATACCTGGACTCAGAATGATAAAATGCATCTTTTAGTAAAGTTGGTTTTAACATTCTGTGTTTGAAAATACCACTTTTAGAAAGTGGGTATTTTCTTGTCTAACCATCCAAGCCTGCCTCTGCTAGGTTGTGTATTCCTTGTCTGGAGTGTGAGTGACAGGGGCTGGGGGATGCCAGGAGACAGAGTGAGTCAGCACAGGGCTGAATAGCAAGATCTACATGTAGATGGGTGGGAGGAGTTGCACCTGGGACCTGAATAGGACAGTGCCTTCCCTCCACAATGCTGGCTCCACCTCCTGTGGTGCGTCTGATGTCCCTGGCCTACTCTCTGAAAGAAAGGAAAGAGACTTGTCAACAAAGTGCTCCAGGACTGACCAGAACTGGTTTGGACTAGGCAAAGGCCTCTCTGCCTTCAGAGAACAAAGAGAAATTGAGGATAAAAAGGGGGACCCAAACCCCAGAATTTTAGATCTCGCTGGAATCAAGGAACCTGCCAAGAAGAAGAGCTGGAGAACTGCTAGGAGGAGTACTGCCCCTTTGCTGAGTTGTTGTCTTGTTGGGTTGGCCTGCAGTTGCTGCTTCTGCCTTGGGCAGTGAAAGGACTGGACTGAACTTTCTACTACTTGTGCTGAGAATCTCCAAGGGCCTGGAACCGAGCTGGCCTCCTGTTAAGAAGTCTCAGGGCCTGCAAAGACTTCACAACCCTCTGGGTACCGCTTCTGGAACCGCTGTTTCAGTTGCCACAGAGGAAGGGAACCGCAACCGACTCCGTCAACCGACTCCATCGCTGGCCCGGTGTCCTGTTTGCACCGCAGACCGCACCGTCCGCATCTCGCACCGCAACCCTGGTCTCACCGACGCCGACGTCCGACGCCATCGCCACCGAGCCGCTGCTTGCACCGTGACCTGTGGGCACCGCAGTTCGCATCGCATCGCTTCACTGTACCAGCCGGACCAGACCAACGCTGTCGCTGCAACTGGCTCAACAATCGTGACCGCATCGCAGTTGGGGCACCGCTCGCACGCTTCGCGACGCACCGCTCCGACTCGCACCGCTGTCCGACACCAGCTCCCGCACTCCGGCTTGGTCGCCTGCATCGCAACCTGCCAGCACCGCATCGAGCACCATCTCACCCGGCCCCGCACGCTTTGGACTCACCGACTCCGTCTGCACGATTGTCACCGAGCCGCTGCCTGCACCGCATCGAGAGGACACCGCGCCCTGCACCGCTTCCATCTTGCACCGCAACCGCGATGTACGCCGACCGGCTCGCACACTCCGTGCCCGCCACAACGAGAAAAGGTACTGTGGCCGAGTCTGTTCACGACTCTGCTGGCCCGTATCGACGCGGTCGGCTGGAACTGTTAGATTCTGTGGTTTTCAGCATCGCGGTAGACTCGGACGGAGCTACCGACTCGTACGAACTTTGTTTTTGAACTATTCCTACAAAGAAGAAGTTATCTTGCAACGTAATCACTTTTAAAGTACTGTATTGTGGATTTTTATCGTATTTGGTCTCATCTTGAGTATATAAAAATATTGGTTATTTTTCTAAACTGGTGTGGGGTCCTTTTGTAGTGCTTACATTATATTACTGTTGGTTATGTGCAAATGCTTTACACACTGCCTCTAAGATAAGCCTGACTGCTCGTGCCAAGCTACCAAGGGGTTGAGCAGGGGTTATTTTAGGAGTGTAACTCCCTTATCCTGACTAGAGTGGTGGTTTCTGCCTGGCTTTGGCACATGCCCTAGCCTATCAAAAATCCCATTTCTAACATGAGGCAATACTGATTGCCTGAGAAGGGGGACTGGAAATGGCTTTGGCTCTTCCAAGCAACTGCGGCGGTGTGGGGTTCACCAGCCAACAAAGAGTGGGACATCACCTGATGTTGGAAAAGCCCCATCACTGAATGGGCTTTCACGGAGGACTCCAACTCCCAGCATGCAGCGGCTTGGCAGGAGGAGCAAGAGGTGCCTTGCATCTTTGAGGCGGAGGAGGGGCAAGTGACCACCTGACTGGGAGTGGTCACAGTTAAATCATCATACCAGCTGACCCCCAGGGATAATGAGAAGCCATTTGAAACGGGCACTGATGAAAGCCATTGGAGGTTGAAACGTGTCTGCCAAGCGTTTCAAGGACTTTTAATGCCGAGCGCAAGACAATTAATAAAGCCATTCTGTCCTTACCTGGGAGAGAACTTGATTGATTGATATATATATATACATATATATATATATATATATATATATATATATATATATATATATATTACTGCTCCACTATGCACCAGCTCGGTGCACTCACGGACGGGTGCCGATCATGCGGGGGTGCTCCCGCATATCCATTCTGCTCCACACTCCTCCGGGAAAGTTCCTCCCAGGGACCACAGCACTCACGGGGGCAGGTTCAAAAGGCTTTATTACGGAACCTCAGGCACAGACGCGTTTCGGCTAACTGCCTTTGTCGATATATGGGCATTTCATGTGGTGTGAAAGTGCTGGTTCAAGCATATCCATCCTTCAGCCTTTTGGTATCTTAGGCTACCATACAAGTATATGATCCTTCGTCCTCATGTCTCTTCCTCTTGCGCCATGGGCTGTGGAGTGCCTCAGGGTTCTGCGTTAAGCCCGACCCTGTTTAATATCTATCTTGCCCCTCTGGCAGCATTAGTTGAGCAGTGTGGCATGCGTATAATTTCATACGCTGATGACACGCAGCTGGTGTTCTCATTTAAAGATTCCAAGATGGCTGCATTTGACAGCTTTAGGCAATGCCTAATTAAGATTGTTTCATGGATGACAGATAACTGTCTTAAACTGAATACCGATAAAACTGAGGTGATGTTTTTTAACCAACCATCACCTCCACCGGCTGATTTATGGTGGCCATTGCAGTTGAATCCCCCTCCCACCCCAGTCTTATCTGTCAGAAATTTGGGTTTTAGATTTGACTCGGAATTGTCGGTGAAGGCCCAGATTGGCCAAGTTTCTAGAGCATGTTTTTGGAAGCTCAAAAGTTTGCGTAGATTTCTTTATTTATTACCGATGAACTGTCGGGCCACTATAGTCCATGCCTTGATTACATCCCAGCTGGACTATGCCAATAGCTTGTATCTTGGCCTTCCTGCCTATCTTATTCAAAGGCTCCAGACAGTTCAAAATGCTGCTGCTAGGTTTCTTAGAAACGTGCCTCTCCGGCATCACATTTCCCCCCACCTGCGCAGTCTTCACTGGCTTCCAGTGAAAAGGAGAATCGAATTTAAGGCCCTGTTACTTGCCTTTAGAGCTACTAGAGAAAGTGGACCGGGTTATCTGAGGCTTAGACTTCGGAAATACCACCAGAACAGGACCTTGCGCTCGAACTCCCAGTTTCTTCTCTGCTCTCCTTCCTACCGTAAAGCTAGGATGGGAGGGCGCGCCTTTGCAGTAAGAACAGCCGCTCTATGGAATGCGATGCCTCTCTACTTGTGCAAAGCAGAATCTGAAACCACTTTTAGGAGTGCTTTGAAAACCTGGCTTTTTGATCTCCCTTAGTTTGCTTTCTTTTCTTTCTTCTTTTTTTCTTTTGTCTCCGTGTAGCGCCGGGACACCGCCGTTGGTGGTAGCCGAGCGCTTTATAAATGTCTTGGTATGGTATGGTATTGTAATCACTGAATAGGGCCATTTTTCGATCAATGACAGGTCATTCCCTATTTAATGATGGTGCAACCTCCACTGGCTCCCCATCGAGAAAAGAGTAATGTTCAAGATACTCACCCACGCCTACAAATGTCTCCACAACACCGGACCCCAATACCTCAACGACAGAATCTCCTTCCACATACCCAAAAGGAACCTCCGATCTTGACCTCGCCGAACCCCCACGCATCCGCAGAGCAAGAACAGGCGGAAGAACCTTCTCCTACATCGCAGACAAGACCTGGAACGAGCTGCCGATCAACATCAGACGTGCCCCCACCCTGAACACCTTCAAGAAGACCCTCAAGACCTGGCTCTTTGACTGACCGGAGTTGCGCCCCCCCAGCGCCTTGAGACCTTCACGGGTGAGTAGCACGCTTCATACTTCCCTGATTGATTGATCCCTGATTGATTGAAAGACTCTGTAGCCCTCTGCCAATTTATAGCCGTCCAGAAATAAGGTCAGTGCACTGCTGATTATCCAATCCTCTGAATGGAAGCAGTGACATCCTGAGGATTTGTGGGGCCACAGGCAAGGTATATTTCAAGACCCCCAACACATCTCAATTTATTTCCCATTTTAGCCCATTCAAGCCATCACAATACTAAACAATAGGGAATTATATCTTAAACCCTTCAGAAATGTGGGCACGCAAAAATATTCAAAAGCTCAAGCTGCCTTCTTTAATCCAGCCAAATGGCACCTAAAGAAAAATCTTGATCATTAATAAAGCCTTTCCTGTTGGAGTTTCCATCTAGATTTACTTGCATGTTATGTGAAGTTCACTATCAAACCAGTTTGTTACTCCCATTGTTGAACAAACATACTAAGGGTGACAATTATCTTAAATGAACTACTGCATAATATTAAACTAGGACATATGGACATACACTTGAAATTGTACCTTTAGTTCCCGGATATTTGTATTTTCAAAAATGTCCTCTTTCAATAATGGTGTTCTTGCTGCAAACTGTGAAAATCAAAGTGCTGATCTGGGGATTTTCACCATTCATTAATTAAAATCTGATAATTTTCCCCTAATTACTCTTCCTCTTACTTCTCCCTCTTTTCCTCTTTATATGTGTGCAGGTCTCCGGCTAGACACTGACATGTGACCCTGCTGTGTAAAAGAAGTTTACATGGTAAGACATTGGAGAAAGACAGTGATATAAGGAGAAGAGTATAGCGAGAGACTAGGGAGGAGGTGGTAGAGATAGAGGTGATATAGAAAGATACATGAGGCATGGAAGGAATTATAATATGTAAAGAAAGCTGAGATGGGCAGAAGTAAAGGTAAAGAGTTATATAAATAGGAAAATGTAGGTATAGAGAGGTAGGGAAATAGGTATGGTTTTAGAGTGAGGTAGAGAGGTATGTAAACATAGAGATAGGCACAAGGAAATGTAGAGAAAGCCAGAGGAGTACAGTGCTACAAGAAGGAGAGGTAGAGAGAGAGGTAGCTTAGAGAAAGAGGTCAATTAGAGCGGTAAAAGCAGAGATAGGGTAGGCAGATAGAGAGCCTTGAGGAAAAGCATAGAGATGCAAGGAAGAAAAAGCAAAATGAGAAGAGGTATAGAAAAAGAGGGCCATAAAGAGAGTGTTGGGGGAAGAAGAAAGGTAGAAAGAGAAATGTAGTGTAGAGAAAAATTGGAATTTGAGAGACATACATGAAATAGCAAAAGAGAGGTGAGGTTTAATCAGAGGTGGTGTTGTGAGAAAGAGGAAGAGAAGGTGAGGGAGGTAGCTCTGTAAAGAAGGCAGTAGCGAGAGATAGCTGAGAGGTAAGGGGTAAGTTGAAATGGAGAACGAGGTACAGAGAGAGATGTGTATTTGTGTAAAGATGGTCCAGAAAGAGAAATGTGTTTGTGTGAGCAAGAGAAAAAGAGAAAGATAGAAAGATAGAGAGAGAGAGAGAGGAGTTCATGAAACAGAAAAAGAGTTATAGGTTGAGGAAGATAGATAACCAGAATAGAATGTGATTTTTAAAGAGGTTGAGGAAAAGAAACAGGTGGATTGGAAGAAAAGGGGGATGGAGAGGTGAGGTAGTAAAATAATGATGAGGTAAATTTAAAGGTTAGGGAATTAGAGAGCATGGATGTCAATTATGGGTCACCAGGGGTCGCAGCTGCGACCCTTGGCTTGTCCTTTGCGACCCCTGCTACTGCCATTGCGACCACTGGCCAAAGAAGTGACAAATCCAGTGCCTGAAACACAGTGGCAGTTCGTCCTTATGGACGTCGATTGGGGATCCACTCTCCCATGTTTTCTGTCAATTTGTTATTACACTAATAGTAAATAATAATAGTTCATTATTAACAATTAGTGTAATAAAAGTTGTGTACAATTAGCTGGAATTTGATGTTCCCTGGAAGCTGAGGTAAGTAAAAAAAATGAAAACCACTGCCAACTCTCAAACAAACTTAAAAAAATAACATTTTCTTTTTAAATTGATCCTGGTTTCCTTTATGGAAAATAGGCTTCATTTAGGCAACATAGCAGGCCATAATCCCTATGTTGGCATCCAATCATAGGAGGTCTTAATTTGTGACCTGTCTCAGGGGTTTTGATGAGGTAGGTCGAATTGCTGTGCTATCCACTATGATTGAGAATTTTGTAAACTGGCCTATTTCTACATAGTTTGGGTAGCAGAATTCTTTTCCATTGGCAAATAGTTGGTGTGTAATTTGCGACCACTTTTTACTAATGGAAATATTGTACATCAGGCCCATAGAGGTGGAAGGAAAGAGAGAAATTATTAAGAAAGAGGGGAAATGTAGAAGAGGAGAGGTAAAATAAGGAGAGAGAAATGATAGAAAGATGATTTTCAATTGTCACCAACTGCCTGAAAGTGCAAGGGTTAAGGCTGGGCAGGCCAGGCATGCACACTAAGGGGCCGATTCCGATTTCGGCCGGAAGGGCACCGAACGATGGCCGGAGCCCTTCCGACCGAATCGGAACGTGCCGGCCGGATTCCTTTCCGACCGAGCCATTCCGATGGGCGCGGTCGGAATGGAATCCGACTCGGATTTCCGGAGAGCCCGTCCGCCGTCCGGAAATCCTTCAGTACTCCCCCGGCCGCCTCTTCACGACCGAGGGAGTACGATGGCAGTTTTACACTGCCTTTTCGTGCCGGTCTTTCCGGCACAAAAGGCAGTCGGAAACTGTCTTTGGGGGCCCCAGTAGGGCCCCCATGGGTGCGAGGCCGCCGAATGGTGCCCCTCTGTTGATCCCTGCACCCGGTGGCAGGCACCTTGGGGTGCCGGCCACAGGGTGCAGGGATGAACTGCACCCCTGCTTTTCACAATGCAAGCATGCATTCCGTTCGGAATGCATGCTCCCATTGTGAAGTATACGAGTGCGACCGAACAGGGTTCGGTCGCATCGTACTTGCAGGGCCGTAACCGACGACAGCAGGTCGGTCGGTTACAGCTCCTGACCGATGTCGGACGGACCTGAGTCCATCCGACATCGGAATCGGCCCCTTAGAGTCAGATTTATCAACACTGTGAGCCTGTCTAAAGTCAGCAAATGTGATGCAAACCGGTGTAAAGTGTTGATTTAGGATCTACTTTGCACCACATAGCATATTTTGCAGTAGGAAGTTCCCTGAAAATTAATGCCAAGCAGTACTATGCACTGTTTTCCTTAACTTTGCATTAAGGGAGGCATCCCATCATGATGCACGAGCATTCCCACACTATCACCAATTGTATTTGGCACAAACCGCAATCCAGTAATATTTGTAGACAGGGGTTTGTGTCTAATATACTTCTTGAGGTAGGCTCAAGGTAGGAGAAAAGTTTTGTTTCTGGCAATTTGCATGTGTGCTGCACAGGACAGCAGTACAGTATACACACAAATGTATGTATCTACAGATATTGTTTTCCACTAGAAGTCTAACATTCCGCAACAAAGCCTGTGCTAGACTCACACACACACACACCTTTGCACTATGGTGCAAATATGTGTGTACATGGCACAAGATAGCTAAATTATGTGCCAACTCTTGAGAAGAGAACAGCAGCGCTGTTCTGCTTTTTTTCTTTCACAGCAGATAGATTACGCCACACACATGAGCTGCAGTTAAGCATATCTTTATTCTCCAACATTCACTCACACACTATACATTACGTCATACTTCCTAAAACCACACCCTAACACCTCCTGGCAAATAACATAGTTCCTATTCAAGGTTGACCCAGAACCACGAGGGTCCTAATGCATATAGCATCAATATGCTAAAGCTCCCCATTTGTTTAATAAAAAGTGGCAGACATCACTTAAGATCACATTTCCTATAGCCTCGGTGATCCAAGGTGTTCGAGGTCCATCCTTGTCGGGCAATGTCTGCACAGACTCAGGTGCAGGAGCCAAACCTACAGGCGTGGTTGTCTCGAAAGTACTTTTAGGAGCTGGTGAGTATCGAGGTAGGTGTTTAAAGTGTGATGTATCCAGAGTGATGGACTTCCCAGGACGATGTGCTGTCACCATGTGCTTCTTATGTGCCACCACCTGTAATCAGTGGCAAAAGGGGTTATATCTTTCGCTTCTGTCTCTGCTTTGCCAGCACCCGGTCTCCCTTATCCAAGGCTATTTGCTGGGCGTGGTGGTGATGATCAGCATACGCCTTCATTTCATGTTATGAAGTTTGTCAGCATTCACTGATCGATCTGATGTCCATTGAGGTAGCTTTGTTCTGATGGCTCTCCCAAACAGCAAAATGGCAGGGCTCTCACCCGTTGTAGAGTGAGGGGGTTGATCGAAAGGCCCGGAGGGCCTGGCATATAGTTTGGCTCAAGCCAATTCCTTCCATGGATGCTCGTTAAATTACCCTCTTGAGGGTACCCACTAATCTTTTGACTAAACCATTGGCTTGGGGCCAGAGGGGTGTACTAATTTAGTGTTTGACGTTGAGTCATACAAGAAACTCCTTGAATTCTTTGCTATTGAAGGGAATCCATTGTGAGATTTGAGAATCTCGGGGATGCCTCAAGTTGCAATGATGTCATCAAGTCTTTCTATGACTTTATCATGATTGTTGAAGACAGTGTTTCCACTAATGGAAATCATGACTATTCATCTATGATTACCATGAGATGTTGTCCATCTCCTAATGAACATAAGAAATCAACTGCAACTCTCTTCCAGGCATGGTCGGGAGGTCAGACATGGTCACAGGGTGCTGCATCACCTTAGGGGATTGGCAATTGCAAACATGGCATGCTTTCATTTCTTGTTTCGCTCGCTCATCTAGTTGAGGGAACCACACGCTGTCCTTCAATGCTCTTCTGATAGCTACAATGCCACGGTGTCCTTCATGGGTCAACTTGATGACCTGTTGCCTTAAGCTCTTCGGTATGATGATTCTCGAGTCTCTCAGTATTATGCCTTGTTGGGTGACTGCTAACACATCCTGTATGTTTTTGAACTTTTGGAATTCAATACTATCAGCCAGAGGCTGTCTGCGTGTTCTCCATGATTTGGTCTCAACGCGTTCTTTTACAATAGTCATGTCTTTGTCTGTGTTGGTGGCAGCAATGACTTGGGCCATGGACCGAGCTGCTGGTGTGCTGGACCTCACAAAAAATTAAGATATTCTTCGGCTGTGCTAGATGCCAAACTCGGACGATGTAGCGGCGCGCTTGAAAAATGGTCGGCTGTGTCTGATCCTTCCCAGGTTTGTGTACAATCTCTTAGTCATACTTTTGCAGCCTCAATCCCCACCTTTCAATGTGAGGGGGCATGTTAGCCTTGGTTTTTTCAAAAATAGTAAGCAATGCCTGGTGGTCTGTGATGACAGTAAATTGTTTTCCATAGGGAAATACATGAAAATGTTCACAAGCTCAAACCACAGCCAAACTTTCCTTCTCCGGCTGAGAGTAAGTCCATTCTGTGTCAAACAGACTTCGACTGGCATAGGCCACAATGTGTCTCTGAGCATTCGGATGGCCATTGTGTTCATCAAGGATTGCCCCAGCCCCACCAGGCTCACATCTACCGTGACTTCGGTGTGTAGCTTGGAGTCAAAGTGGGCCATTTCAGTCGCATTCTCAATTGCATGTGTTAATTCTTTGAAACTCCGATCACATTCAGGAAACCACTGAAAAGGAACATTTTGCTTTGTCAGGTCTCTTAATGGGGCACGCACTGTGGCACAATTGTGAATGTATCTTGAGCAACAACTGGTCATGCCTAGAAAGGATCGCAGTATGGTAACATCTTAGGTGGGCAAGTGGATGACAGTGCTTGCACTTGCCTGGATCTGGAGTCATTACCCCATCAGAGAATTTGTGCCCCAAAAAACGTAAGTTTGGTTCTGTGAAACGCACATTTTGCTGCATTAAACTTGAGACCTGCATTAGCAAGTAACTGGCACGCTTGAGTAAGAGCTTTGTCATGTTCTATCTGGGTTCTCCCAAAAACCAGTATGTCGCCAGTGTAATTTAAAGCATGTGTAACAGGTTGGATGTCCTTGTGGATGACATCCTGAAATATTTTAGCAGCTGAGGATACTCCAAAACTCAGTCTTTTGATTTGGAACAAACCAACATGAGTGGAAAATGGTAATATATCTGCAGTTCTATTCTAGCTTGAGTTGGTGGTACCCTTCTTAGGTCAAGACAGGAGAAGACTTTAGCCCCGTTCAGTTGCATGATCATGTACCCTATATATGGACCAGGGTGTCTCTCACTTTCAATGGCTCTGTTTGGCTGGCGCATATCAACACAAATGTGCCCTGCTCCACTACTGTCCTTTTTGGTACAACTGCGATGGGTGAAACCCAGAGCATGAGTCCTGTGGAACGTTCAGTGTTGTCATGTTTCAAAAGTGTTGCCAACTCTTTCTCTACCGCTTCTTGCAAATGAAAAGCAATTCTACAGTAATGCTGGGCAACAGGACAAACATCCTCATTGATGAGAAGCTGAGTGCAAAGGTTGTAGTTGAGAGATATTAACCCACAATCAGCCGCTGTGGCAAAACTGAGCAGACCTGCACTAGATGAGGTTCTTTATAGAACATGAATGGTGGCTCTTACTGACATCGTTTTGTGTTGCATGGCCTCCGTGAATGACACAGTTTTGTAACGGTTTAGAAGCCACCAACGTGCATACCTTTGTGTCCGAGGGAGTGAGGCGGGCACAGGCGAGAGGCTGCTGAACTTTTCCACCGGTATGATATTAAATGATGCCCCACTATCGATAGTGAAGTTTGTATGGTGACCATTTATCTTCAATGTGATTCTTAGACAGTGTCTGAATGAAGTTCAACTCTTTGTTTGGAAAGTTTTTGAACTTCGGTCTTCTTCACAGGTGGCTAACCCCACATGCGCATGCTGTCTTTTGGTAGACATCATCAGCCTGCACCCATCTTCTTCGCTGGTTTTCAATAGTGACGTTGAAGAACCTTTGGACAATGAACGTGACGAAGTTTGATATTGCCTGGTCTACTTGTCGTAGCTTATGTTGCTTTTTGGTTTTGTGGGCGTGGCGAGAGTGCTTCTGGTATGTTCTCATGTCCATCTTGTCTTTCCGTCGTGATGCACTTAATTGTTCCTTAGCTTGGCACACAGTTATGAAGTGGTTCTCTTTCCCACAACCTTAACAGATTTGTCCAAGGGCTGGACATTTGCCTTCAAGGGGAGACGAGAATCCACATAGAAAGCATAGTTTTGTCTTCTCCGATGATGTCGACTTACTCGCATCTGGTTTGTGCTTGTGCTTGCTTTTCATGATCAATTTTGAATCATGGTGTGCTGTCCCTGCTTCCATGTCAGCAGCTTGTCATTCTGCTTGTTCCTCGGTTCTTGCAGCTATTAGTATTTTCTCCAGACTGAGTGTCTCTCTCAACATGCGCTTTCTAAAAGAATCCGAAAGGCAGTCTTCAATGACTGTGTCGCATGGCTTCTTCATCGGTAAATTCACGGAACTTGCAATGTTTAAGTCTTTCAACAAACTCATGCGTAGTTTCACCGGCCTGTTGTCATTCTTTGTTGAAGATAAACCTTTCATAAGGATTGAGCTTAGCTTCCAGCGCTTCTTCCACTTTTCAGTATGATGTTACGTTAGTCTGTAGAACTTTCTTTAATGCTTCATTCACTCCATCACCCTGCAAGATTTTACAAATATTTGATGATTTTCTTATCTTCTTCCTCTTGTGCATCTATGAAGTCATCGAATGCTTCAATCCACACAGTCCATCTGGCACCAATGTTCTGCCTCTTGGATGTGTCAAATGGCGGTAGTGGTTTCAGGAGCACAGCATTTTATTTTGCGCTCCCTTCTGCTGCCATTGTGTGAGCATGTGTCTTCTGCTGATTTTGCTATGCAGGGTAGCTCCAACAACTGCTGCATGCACCAGCCATGTGTAGAAGCATGATTCGCAGTGTGTTTGAATTGCCCATGACAGTGAATACGTTTACCTCGTTTTCTGTTTCGTGTTTTGTTGGCACTATGGTTATACTCTCACATCGAACACAAGGAGATGATGGACGGAGCACTGAAAGTTTTCAGATACTCACCCCCAGTTACAGATCTGGGTTGAATCCATCATCGTTCTTTAGCTCACTTCGTCACCTCAGTTCAGACCCAGCTATATGCAAATCAGTCTTGACCCTGAGCCTCAGCCCGAACTTCCAAGCCAGGTCTTCCCTGAACCGTAAACAAGCATCCTGGGAACCGATTTTGGGGTAACACCCCTCATCAGCCAGGCTAGCTTGAATCCAGTGGAAAAGTGAGCAAGGGACCCACGTCTGGGCATACCCTGTCAACTTAGGGTGAACAAAGCAAACACAAGGAGATGATGGATGGAGAGCTTAAACTTTTCAGACACTCACCCCCAGTCTCAGATCTGGGTTGAATCCATCTCTCCCATCGTTTGATTAATCACAGTATGTTCGGGGTGCAGCACAGCGTCTCTGCTGACAACCTTGCCGACAGTATTGGTGGGCTTTTTGAAATGAGCTTCTCTGCAGGGTCTTCGATTCTTTCTGTGGCCGTGTATGAGCTGGAGCACAGCTTTCCCTCCACGTGTGCCGGCAGCAGGCTGCTTTGCAATGATGCGGGGCACAAGTGGCACGCATGAACAATTTACTGTACCATTGCAAACTCTCAGGGGGAGCAGTCTTGTTTTCCACTGGCAAGTGTCCCCTACTCGTCGCTAGTTGTAGCGTCTTCCCCAGCCTTGGCGCATGCAGATAGATAACGCCGCTCACAGGAACTGAGGTTAATCATATCTTTATTTTCCAACATTCACTCACATACTGTATATTACGTTATACTTCCTAGAACCACACCCTAACACCTCCATGTATATCACGTCGTACCAGAACCACGAGGGTCCTAGTACATACAGCATCAATATTATATGCTACACATGCAACACAGCACAGCACCTTTTCTTGCTACACTTTGAGTGATGAAATAATAATACATTTGTCCCCATCTTCCTGTTAAGCATGCTCAGCTTCAAACTGACAAAGGAAGCTGTTTTTTTAAGGCAGTCATTTGACAGTCCTATTCACTTTCCAGGGGGCCCCTTGGAAGGTGGGGGCACTGGGCAATTAACCACTTTCCCCATGCCTAAAACGTCTCTGAATGGAAGCAGTGTTTACCAATGCATGGGACATGTGAATTAGTTGCTAACATATTGACCATTGCATCATAAAACCTTCGTTGTTATCCTGCCAACCATTTGATACTTTGTTTTCCTTTGTAGGCCACTTGAACAGACAATAGAGTTCGCTCAGTTGCATTGTCTGTCTGTCAAACGTGGAAGTACTAAATAAGGAGACTGTCAAAATTGAATGGTACTGAACAGCAAACAATGGCTCTCAATTAAAGCAGTAATTCTAACCTAGTGTTCCAGAAATGCAATGCATGTGTTCATGACATTTTTTGCACATTTATTTAACAAAATCAATGCAGAAGCGTACAGCTAAAAACCAATGGAAATGAGATGGAGATGTACCACTTCGCCTTTAGGACACCAATGCCCCCTGGTGGCTAGCTGAAAGCAGGCTGAGTTACTGTCGCCTCTTGTATGGAAAAAGATCTTTTCCGCCCCACAGTTTTTTCCTCTGATCCCAGATGATATACTGTTTGGTATTGTTTTCTTTAAAAGACAAAAACGCTGTCTCTGGCCCAGGCAGAACGAACTAAAAAAATCATCACCTCAGATGAAAAATGAAGCAGGTGCGATATGTGTGCATTATTGATGGTTGCCACTTGCCAGAAAACATGAAATGGGCGCTGTGAAGAAACCAATCATAAAGCCAGGCAACACCGTGCCCAGAGCAGCCTTGTTTGGCCCTTTCAGCATTCATCAATATAAATTTACAGTTTAATCAACGCGCCTCCCTTCCCAGAGCAAATCAATACGCTCTCATTGGGAGGAAAATGAGATAAATTGCAGCCTTAATAGAACTCTCCTGTTGTTATTAATCCCAGCCCTGGAGGCAAGGGCTGGTGCTGACAGCTCATTGGTGGGCGGAATGAGCCATAAATTAATAATTTCACCTGATTTCAACCGGGTTGTTGAAAATTGTGATGAATCCAGTGTCATCTCCCTTCTCGGTGTTCTATTTGTTCCTTCGAGGGAATCCCAACGAAGCCTGCGCAACAAAAGATGCAACCCATAACGCCATTATCCAGTACATAGCGGAAATAGCCTGGGGTCGTATTACCAAAGGTGCCTGATGGACATTTTCCCCTCTCGTTACTCTTCCATTGCACACTCAATTAAAGAAGCCGCAGGGTCATAACGAAGACCCCGGCAGCCCCTGCAGTGCAAGGGGTGGAGGCGAGGGGGCAATTCTTCAGGGCCTCCCCAATCCTTCAGGGGCCCCCATTCAGCCATATCTCTGAGTTATGGGAGACTCAGGGACCTCTCATCACATTTTGCAGAGGAGCCCCAATATTTTCTTCGTACGCCTCTGAGTAGCCACAGATGATTTTTTTCTGGGCACAAGTCCTAAAAAAAGAAGTGGGGTTGCTAACCAGGTTAGGCAGTATGCAAGTGAAATCATGATGCGTGCCATCACAGCGCATGATGTCACAAAGCGTGACACTGCATGTGACATCACAGGAAGTGACCTCACTGGAAGTGTCATCACAACAAGTGACATCAGATATTAAGACCTCACGCATATCTTTATCAGGTATATCATGAGTACATTTAAGCACATTATGAGATTTAACAAATGATATTTGGTGTTGGTATTGTGCCAAAAAAGTGGCGCAATCTCGACGAAAAATCTGGGCCTCAACTAATACATTAATTTTTTTAAACACTGCCTCAAAGAAATTGTCAACAAGGAGAAGCATGGCAGTAGATCTGTTATGCTTAATTGGTGGCAAAATCTACATTTTAAAATATTTGATTGGGTTAAGGCATCTACTGTGAAGGTGCCCAGTAAATCTCAGGGAATTGTAATAATGGTGAGCTAACTCTGGTGGTTAATGCACTTGCTGGAGAGATCTGTGTTTTGTGAAGTCCCAGATTTGAATCAAAGTAGTAGAGAATGTAAATGTATCTCCTGCAAAGCACGCAGATGACAGATTTTTACTTTATGTAACTAGTAAAGAGGGTTACTGCTTTTAACACAGAGATCCTTTTGTTACTTGCATTTCATACATTGTAATCCTTCTAATATAGCACAGTGAGATATGGACATGTGACTCCTACACCTTGTAACCTTGTCTCATGTCACTCTTCTTGTACATTGATTTACAAATGTACATGATTTATTGTCAATGTATAATGTGTATGTTAGAGCTTTGACACCCTGCATTGGGTACCTGTGAAGAGATAACAAGCTGTGTGCCTTTGTTTCCCCTCCGTGGCATTTACATTTAAGTGTGAGGTTCCAGGACGCCTCCAGTCAGGATATTCAAAAAAAAGGAGGCCTGATGGCCCCTTAACTTCGGCTCAGCTGGAGGTGAAAAAAAGCTCCCTCCCCGCCTGCATGTTGCTGCTGGGAATGGAAAGCAGACAACGTGCAGGCGCTGCTGAATGTGTCCCGGTGTCTGAAAATTACACCAGGACAAGTTCAGCATATTTCTGTGGGGCCCAACTTCTGGGTAGGGGGACAGCGTCCACCCTGTGAAAAGAGTTGGTGGACGCCGTGTACCTGCGTGTACCCCTGACTTGTGCCCTGATTTTTTCAATTCCAGTGGGCTTTCCTTCACTTGAAATGGGGAGGTATCCCATGCAGACGAGTATACCCTTCGCCAATGGACCTATGGCATATTACAGATGGAGGCTCAACGGCAAAAATGTGGCAGCTGAGAACCGAAAACTGTGCCACCCATTGGCCTGTGGTTAGTGCTCCTCTCCCCTAGTACCATTTGGACAGGTGTTGGCAGAGTCCTAGGGTGCCTGCAGTGACCTGCTAGTGGGGGATGGGCCTGTTGCATCTCCAAAGTGAGGGAGACGGTGCTGAATCACACTGTTTGTGTCTCTTTGAAGGCAGCCTTCACCGTGACCCCTTGGAAAGGCTCTGAAGGATCTACAACCAACATTGTGATGGCCTTCAGTGTCCCCTCCAGTGTTGAGCAAGCCTGCTGAAAAACATGGAGCTGCAGTCTAACCATATGTCGTATTTCTCTAGGGCACCCCCTCATGCCAGCACCATCAGTAACTCAACTAGTTACGCATATGTTGAAGACAGCTCATTTATTTTCTTAGCCAGGCCAGGATTGCTGCAAGCTGATCAAGTGAAGGTCCATACTGCTACGAACGAGAGCTGTGCATTGCTTCCCTAGTACGAGGACAGGTAGAGAGGTATGGAAAGGTGATGGGTCAGCGCTATTCAGAGCCGTAATGCCACAGCACAATATGTTGAGGGCCATATGATTTCCTCTACCTGAGCATCCAGTCAGACAACCTCACAGACATAACGTCCTTGAGAAGAGCATGGGTTCCATGAATGCTTGGGTCCCACTGCAGGGCTGCAGTGGCTAATGTTACAACCCCAGTGCTAAAGGAATAGGAGTGGGTTAAATGTTGAAGCCTTTTTTCCTAAACTCATTTCCGTAAGCCACAGTTTTTCTGCTGAAGAATAGGTTTGTTGAGCAACATATATTTGTCAAATAATAATAAGTCTCTAAGGCCTCACTACAAGTTGGATGGAATAGGTTGGGATGTTTACCACACCATTACTCCAAGCTGAGGTATTTACCATGTGTGTTGCGTTTTGCAGGACTTTTCTATTGATATATTTCGGCAGGTTTTGCCTGCCGGAATCTATTTTGCGGGCCGGGGGGGGGAGGGGGATACTGCGAGGGTGTGATAATTACCATGCAACAATTCCAATCCGTGCGCAAGCAAGAGTTCACAAAGGGTAAGTAATTTAGCCCTGAGCTTGTAATGAGGGCCTATGAGGCAAACCTATCCCAAAAAGATTCTTTAGTATTCCAAAAGTACTATAGTTCCTTCATATTAGAGCATCAGAATGTGTTACTGAGATTTTATTGTATTTATCTGTAGACTGTCTCAAGAGGTTTTAAATCACGCAGGTTGTTTCAGAACAGTTTGCAAAATGAGAAGCAACATGCAAAGCCTGTGGTGGTACCCACAGATACCTTGAGTCCATAGTGGTAGTCGACAATAACCAGTTGGTCTGCAAGGTAGTGTTAAACAAGATCAGAAGCATATAATTGGGCTGGACTCACTAGCTCCTTTCAGAGTGGTAAATATCACCAACACTAGGGAGGTTAATGGTGGTAACCAGTCGGCAAGGTTAGTCATGTAGGAAATAGAATGATGAAATACAAAGTTAGGTTAGGATGAGGTGTGGGCGGTAGCACCTGTAAGACGTAAAGAAAAGGACGTTGAAGGGTACATTGAAGGCACAGGAGAAATGGTTAATTTTCGGCATTTTCCTTTAAATTGTCAGTGACATTTTTTAGTTGGTCTTAACTGAAAAGTGTTCAGAAGGGCCACAGATGTGCAGGGCATATCTTAGTCAGCGAGAGTGGTGGGTTTGAGTCTGATTTGTTGAAACTTTTTTCGGGTTTTTATTTTGTGCATCAATATTGATGACTACTATGACATTTTGCACATTATTTTACATATATAGACTGAATTAACACATTTGCAATTGAAACAAATTTCTTATGATGTACAGAAGTGTGCTATTAATGTGTTTTAATTTGGCCACATTTCACATTTCAGTGTAAAACGCCATCTTAGACAAGATGGATGCCATCTCTGCCATTGATTCCTGCTTCCCCTTGTACACATCCTCTGCCCACAGGCTTAGCAGAGGGCATTCGAGCTGATGTCATCATAGTTTATTTCCACTGTAATAATTGTCTTGTTAATGTTGAATCTTCTATGGTGCAGGTTTAAGATTGCAACAAGTAGCCATATTTTCCATTCCTTCACAGTTCCTATTCTTTCAGAGAAACTCTTATTGTCAAATGTTTAATGTCAAATGTTTTTTATATTGACATTAGCATAAAGGGTGTTGAATAATTATTCAAAGAATTGGGATGGTGCTTATGTATTAAGGTAATGACTAATTGTCTTGTTTTCTGATTTGCTGAAGAGATCATACTTTTGCTCACACAACAATGAATTTGCAGTATTGCTAATTTCCTATGCAAGAATTGTGTATAAGAACCCCTTGATTTTGGGGGTGACCCAGAAAACATTTCTATTCTACTACGGAAGCTGCCCAAATTTGTTGTAACTTGCACTGCACTGGCCCTTTACCCTGTAATACATCGGTTGGAATGTTGGAGTAGCCTCATCAACTGATGCCAGTTGGTGTGGTGGCTGAACCTGTTGGCTGTGCTGTATCTTGGTGGATGCAATAAACGCTTGAAGATATTGCATAGAGATGTATTTTTCTTAACATTGGCGACTAGCTGCTGCATTCCAATATTTGGGAATCCTGTGTGCATCTTTACACATTTGAGGACTGTTTGAGGAAATTGCTTAGATGCCTCTGTTATCTTTCTGGAAGGACCAGAATCTGCATGGTCACTGATTTTCCTACCTATACTTTGTTATGGATTTTTCTGAATGGATCATCCAGGTACTTTTTCAACATTTGAAGAAAAAAAAAACAGAAAAAGAAAAATATGAATCCTTTTACTTTACATGCTCACGCTCCTCCTGGTGCCTCCTTGTTTCTCCTCGCACTGCTGCCATTGACTTACTTCAGAGCGACGCCAGGCTGTGACTGGGAACCACGTGACCACTTTGCTACAATGGTCGCGCTTGACATCACTAGGCAAGCCCAAAGCGGTAAACAACGCTGAAGAGTTGTGCAATTTCCATCGTGGTGCGCACAGTTTATTTCCTGTCACATGTTTTTTGTGTAATTAAAGCTGGTAATAAAGGCCGGCCGGAGGAGTTTATGGATGCTCACACTGTAAGA
The DNA here is from genome assembly GCA_963921515.1 of Calotriton arnoldi. NCBI lineage: Eukaryota > Metazoa > Chordata > Amphibia > Caudata > Salamandridae > Calotriton > Calotriton arnoldi. Next base: position 1,901,710 of record CAWUFW010001784.1, on the reverse strand, counting down.
GAGCATGGAGTCCTGGTAAGAGGTTTACAAAGATATGGAGGTGGTCAGTTTGATACAATACAACACAGCCATTAAATAAATTGGAATAGTATCTGAGCCTGGAGATTTTTACGACATTTTTATAGTGGATTACAAAATAAGTTCAAATAAAAGATAGTTATTGTTATTTAAACTCTTTATGTTGACTTATTATTTTGACCTATTGTTTTATCCCATTTTTCTACTGTAGTATTTTTGGGTGAGTTACAGGTGCCCCCCAGTGTTATGTGCTGGATTGAGGCCCTAACATAGGTGCGCCGTTTCAGAGGCACAAATCCTTCGTGCCACAGAGACAGGCAGGACCTTTCACCTACATTGGCCCTCCCTTCACAAATAACGAGCAACAGAGTCTGTCCCTTATCTGACGTGTGCTCTGGGTGCAGAAGACGGTCCATCCTAAATACGTCATATCCATGTCCAACAGTGACTAACCTACGTCACAACGAGTTCTTAGAAACAGACCCTTAAGCTCTTGGGATTTTCCCTAGCACAGGATTATTGATTTCTCCAAGAACTCATTAAATATGCATGAACCACTATTTCCTAAGGGTTCATTCCTGACGTCTTCCTCTGACCGACTGTACGTCAATACTAACATTCCAAGGCACCTATCAGGTATAAATATACCTCCCTTTGCCCAAGCAAACTAGAGGGGACCGAGACTTTCCATGCCGACACTCTGACCTGAGACGCTGCAACCTGCATCATGCCACAGCTCCAGCTGGCAGAGGTCCATCCACCCATCCTGGGGTGTCCAGCTCGAGACCAGGATGAAGTCCCACTGAGGTAATGGGGTTAGACTAAATCCTAGGGGGATTCTTGGCTCTCTAAGACCTACACACATGCTAGGTACACTTAGGTACATCTAGTTAGGCATCATAGGGGTAGAGGCTTTATCTTAATGCATTCTGCATTTCATGTATGTGTTCATTACTATTGCACAGTGGTAAAACTGTACCATGCATTTTTATTTAACTGCACTGCTGGCCATATTTCTCTGCTACTGTCCAACAGTTGTCGCAGCATATATAACCAGTACTAGAACAACAACTGTGCAATAAATTTTATTGTAAACACACCCGACTGTTTCTTCTATGTACTTCTCTGAGATGAGTGACTGAATGAAAAGTAGTATATTGTTTCCACGATCCTGAGGGATCAGGGTTTTATGTTATGTGGTTGCCAGAAGCTATTCCCTTCTTGTTGTCAAGAAGTTTCTAGTGGCCTCTGAGCTAGCTGGTACACAGTAATTAAGTTTAATATACGCGATAGGGGCATACCGACCTCAGTCCTATGCCAAGCCTATAGAGTATGTTATTCCAATGCGCAGAACCTATTAGGGAAATAGGAACTACACTACATGGCGACCAAACGTGAAGTTGGCACTTATTTAACAGTAGAATCTGAGTAGTTCAGTCATGCTTATTCTCAGAGACCCCTACTCACAAAACGCCAGAGACGTCTGGAGTGGGTAGGCACAAAATTCCGCCACAGCTGAGTAGGCAATCTTCCTATGTATTGGTTGTTGGTTAATCAAGCTTGAAGGAAAAAGTTCCCGAACAATTGTGCCTTTTAAAACCTTATCTTAAAACCCTTTAGGACATTTTGTTTTCACAACACAATGTCTGTCGAGGCAGCTGCTCCTGTCACTGGGACACAGGTCTCAAACGACGAAGAGGAAGCAAATGCAATACATTTTGCATCCAAAATCAGGCATACACTCAGACATGGTTTAACAGACCAAGGAGGTACAGTGATATTAATAGAGGCACACGAAGATTATCAAACAGATGTGTTCTATTCTTGGGTTACATTCCCAGCAGTAAATGCAACAACTCAGACTTTTCATTCTTACATACATGAAAAAGTCCCAGCGGTCTACACTCCGTTCGAGGAGATTAAGATTCCGCACACTGACCAGGACCACAATTTCTGATTTAATGGCGCCCTACAACAAATAAATAGAACCAGGCTCGGTCCACTAGGTAGACCAGGAGCTACATGGCCGACATTAGCTGGCTACACACCACATCCTGACATTGACATAATGCCACAAGATGCACTGCTCTTACAACACAAAGAGTTGGTAAAACTCTTACAGAGCAATGACGCAACTCGTCATGAGGACACATAGGGGCCGATTCCGATTCGGGCCGGAAATCTCTCCGACCGAGCCGGACCCGGAGAGATTTCCGACCGAATCGGACTCTGGCAGTCCGACCGAACGAGTACGATGCGCACGCATGCACCCGGACTCGATTCGGTCGGACTCCCATTGAAGTCAATGGGAGCCGGTCGTACAACGCGTATGCGGGCTCCCATTGACTCAATGGGTGCGAGGCAAACAAGGGCGCCCCCTACAGCGGGTACGCGTCGAAGCGCATCGTGCCATACATGCACAAGTAGGGGGGACCCATGGGTCCCCCCCTGTGTGCGACTCGCGCGGCCACGAGTACAGGGGGTTCCGACGCGGACCCCCAAAGTCCGGCTCCGACAGCTCTTTTGAGCCGGACTGCGCGAGTCAGTCGGACTGCTCGCGGCGCGCATCGTACTTACCCGGCCGGGGAATGTCTCCATTGCGCGGTGCGTGTTGTGTCCGTGCGAGTCGGTCGGAGCGTGTTGAAGCCGCGTATGAGTCGGTCGGCGATTTCGCGGGCGCTTGCATCGTACTCGCTCGGCCGGACCCGCGTACGATTCGGTCGGGAAACAGGGCTCCGAATCGGATCTGGTAAAGCCGAATCCGATTCGGAGCCCTACCGGCCGGGATCAGAATCGGCCCCTTGGTGTCCAGCCCACAGTAGCTACAAATAACACAGCTCCAACACAGAGCACCGCTACTAAAATCACTCCACAAAACTTACACACAGTAATGGGTAAATTGCCCACAAAATGTGAACAGATTCCTTTCTGGGTAGCTCAGAAAAATACCCAGTTAGAAGCAGTATTTCCAAATACCACACCATTTGAAAGCATATAATGCTAACACTCTGCTTGCCCATGGGGATCACACCACAGTTAGAGGAGTGCACCGCTTGGGGTACAGTCTTTGCTGCCATATATACCAGGACTCATGGTATTCCTTCCTTAGCGGTAATTCCAGATGTCTTACGACAGATACAGAACAAGTATGGAGCTGAACCAGCTCTGACCTTAGGTATGAAATTACTAGGTAATTATGACCAGGTATCAACAATAATACTAGCTAACATTAAAGGGGAAGCAGCTTCAGTGGCGATCCGCCAACACCTAAGAGAGGTCAGTCTTATAGACCAACCACAAGAACTTCCCAAAATAATTGAAACTGCATATGCAGAACTGGGAAGGGACAGTTTGGGTAGGAAAGCTTTTAAAACCACAGCTAATGGGCAGTCCTGAGAAGGACAATTCTAAGCAGACACCTACTTCTTCTAAAAAGAAGTGGGATAATAATAAAAAACAAAATTTTTCAGAAAAGATTCTCAGTCCCGAGGTAGGTCTCCTCAACAGGAGTCCTCTGCAAGAGAGGTATAACCTTAGGAATAGGGATAATATTAGGAAACCTGACAGGTATCAGGATACTGATACACATTCCTCTCGACAAACAACACAGGGAGAGAAGGAAAGTCAGCACACAAAGAAGAGCGCAAGCAGTCCAGGGACAAGCACGCTCAGGACTCTTCTAAAACAGAAGACAAGCCACAATCGAAACCTCAATTTAAAAAGAAGAAAGTTGCAGGTCTCAAAGTTAGACATGCACAGAATCCTAAGGACTCAACTTCTGAACGGGGAATGGGCTCAGACAATGCTAGACAGCGCGGCAGAAGTAACAATAGCTCGCCAGAACCTGAAGGAATTTCTGGACAGCAAAATTGATTGATATCACGGTGGAAACACCAGACAAAAGGGTGAGCGTCCCACACAAGTTATATGAAATAACACTCCGCATGGAGGAGGACAAACACAGGAAAGTAAAAGGTCTCTTTGCGAAGAACCTATCGTCTGGTTTTGACATACTGTTAGCAGAACAAGATTAGCCGCCAGCATTCGTCAGGGAGCGCCCAAAGGGAGAAAGTATATTTTTCCTGCATTTTCCAACCATGTTCCAGTTCACCTTAAACATACATATGCACGGGAGTGGGCAGTAGCCCAAGCTCCAGCATTGTATAAAAATCACGCTGGATGGGATGATGCCTCAACCCACCACGTGATCCCGTTAATAGTTTCACCACATGCTCAAAGACAATATCCTATTAAGCAAGAAACTAAAAACACAGGTCAGGGAGATCTTAGATCAACTTAAATACCAGGAGATCATTGAAAAATGCACTTCACAAAAGAACAATCCCTTGTTTCACTTATCAAAACATGATAATACATTTCGTCTAGTTTTCATTTACAGACACTTGAACACTTGCACAAAGACATATGCTGTCCAACATGCAGATAGTGCCGCATTAATGAATAACATTATGCGGGAAAAAATACAAAACGACACTTGTTGTCTCAAATGGATTTTTCTGTCAAACTATAGCACCTGAAAACAGGTACCTAACAGCATTTAGTATATTAGAGTCCCAGCGACAATTTTTTGTCATCTCCCCGTGGGTATAAGAACAGCTCAGGGGTATTTTCTGAAAGAGTTACTGAATGGCTAAAGCACTTTGATGAAGAAGCGTTGTCCTATATGGATGATATTTATCTACCGGACGACCTATTGGGGAAACACTTGACCAGGGTGAGCACCATTATTATGGGATTCGCCTCTGAGGGCTACAAATTTAATTTTGAGAAATCAAAAATTGCCCACCTCTGTGTCCTATTTTTGGGATACTAGTTTTCAAGTGAAGGGAAAAGCCTGGCAGCTAACCTTTTAGAAAAGTGTGCGCTGCTCCAGCCTCCAAAGACATTAAAACAACTTCCAATCAGTACTGGGATTCCTAGATTTTGGCAGAGCATACATTTTTGATTTCGCAGAGAGAGTTAAACCTTTCTACGACCTTTTTCAAACCTGAATTTTCAGTCAAACACTGGACACAAGAACACACCAATATTCTTTGTTCACTCCAGGAAGATATTATTGCTTCCAAACACATACACACATGTGTAAACTTGCACCACTTGGTACTCAGTATCATTTTGGGTCAATGCGGGTACACTTATTAAACCTTTAATGAAGGTGAAACTGTACCAATCGCATACAAATCTCATCTGTACACAAACACAGAAATGAGTTTTAATTCAACAGGAAAAAATTCTGACAACCATTCAGACTACTGTAGCAAAAGAAAGAGCACTGGCTCATGGGATGATGTATTATTGTCGTCACCCCAGTACCGGGGCTAGCATTCCTAATGCCAAAGCCTTACATCCAGAATGGATATAAAGGGCTAATTCTTTTGCTGCATCAGACTTTGAATCCAGATTTGATCCAAGTTTAAAAACACAGGCATTCCTGCAATATGAGAAAGAACATCATCTACCAAATGAAATCTGGCCTCTAGATCAGTATGAATTTTTAAGATTTACACTGATGGGTCTGCCCCACCGGCCGCCTTTGTTAAAGAACAGATGCTGGATGGCAAGTTCCGTCCTCATTGCACCAAAAAACTACCTCTAGGTAATAGCATGGCTTGGTTGGCAGCTTTAAAAGCCCTGATACTTGCACTTGTAAACACGGATCGCGAATTCCCCACACTTTAGTGTGCGATTCCTTTTACTGTGTGCAATCATATAATAAATATTTACACCATTGGGAACAAAATGGGTTTAAAGATGAAAAAGGTGGCATAATTAAACACAAAAATTATGGGAACAGGTAGTGGAGTTGAAAAAAACGACCTACCAAACAAAACTCACGTGATTAACACACTGCGTCATCAACGTGATGGCGTGCACGTTGCAGGGAATTCATTGGCAGTAGAAGCCACATAGGGGGCTGTTCACACAGCTTCCGTAGCTGTGCACACTCGTTCAACAACGAAAATAGACGGTTAGAATATGGTGGCTGTAATTGCTTCACGCAAAGGCAGCACAGCAGTGCCTAAGAAATTTCCACTTATATACTCCTACAAGTTAGGTGCAAACAACATTCCATATACTCAGATTCCTGGAGTGGGGGATAGAGTATTTCCAAATATGGATAGTAGGCAGGAATTAATCATTTAAAGCACACAAGGGCTTGGGCTCCGCGCATTCAGGGGTAATAGCTACTATTTCTTCATTGCAACAGTGCTATTGGTGGCCAGGGATCAGAAGTCAGACTATTGGCTTTGTCTTGAACTGCAAAATCTGCAAACAAATGCCAGGCTACACCATCGCAAGACCCGTGCAGGTCCCATTGCTAGACAGCATCAGACTGTCCACTTGATCATGTCATGTAACAGGACCACTGTGGCCCCTCAAATTTTGAGGTGACTTAAAAATATATCTTGGTGGCAGTGGATCCGTGCTCAAGTTTCCTATAGGTATGGCCTTAGCGCTCGGCTGACGCTCAAAACTGTTATAGAAAGATTTGCGAGTCCATAACGAGATACGCAATCAACGTTACACCCTGACTGTGGCTTCACGCTTAGCTCTCGGGCTGACAAAGAGGCCATGGAAGGGATGGGCGTAGCATTGCGGTACTCCTCTCCAACGCAATCCTGAGGGAATTTAGGTAGAGGAGAGGAAGGACTGGGGCATAGAGCAATCCTTAACAGCTAGGGTATTAGGCGGGGCGCTAGTGAGGTCAAACACTTATATGGATTCAGGGGGCAATACACACCCAGCCAAGAAGCTCTCTAGGGGGTCTGACTCCATTTACGAATGTGGGAACCTGATCATAAATGTGAAGGCACAGTGGCGGATGAAAACCATTTTGTATCTATGATCGTTTGGCTGTTTTACAGGAACTTAAGGAAACAAAGAAACAAACAAAGATTCTGTCAAAGTGAAACAGGCCGCCACTGGGAAGTCGAGGTAATCACGGCAAGACCTGTCTGAATCCCAAAAGTCGGGGATCTGGGCAGAGAGAGATAAAGATCGCGGACACAAAGGAATTTGGCCCCTCATACAGGAAAACCTGTGCCATTCCTTGAAGTGAAAGGAACAAGAACTGTACTTTTGCCGCATCTTGCCGTGAAAAAGGAAAACAGATTCATTTCAAATGAAAGAATCAACCAAAACTATATGGCCAATACTGAGCAGTAGGCCTCGTGAACTCCACAGTAGTAGACGTCCCTCTCACTACTATTCAAGAACTTCAAACTGAAAAGCTCATCACGTTTGAGAAATCAAATCCATGGAGTGGGGGACTATGCAACAATGCAATGGAACTAGTTCTCCTTGAACCAACCTTTCAAATTCAAAATAAAAGTCAAGACAACACTCAAGTTGCAATTTGGCCAAAAAAATGTGTACACCAACGTTTTTCAACAAAAACATCAAATAATAAAAGCTTCAACGTTTTTCAACAAAAACATCAAATAATAAAAGCTTCAACGTTTTTCAACAAAAACATCAAATAATAAAAGCTTCAACGTTTTTCAACAAAAGCAACAACTAATAAATGCATCAATGTTTTTCAACAAAAACATAAAATATTAACTTCAACATCTGAAAGTTTTTCAGCAAAGACATCAACTATTAATTTCAACATTTCAAACGTTTTTCAACAAAAACAGCAGAAATAACTTCAACTAAACACGATGCAATTTCAACAATTGATCATACAGCTACTGGCTATTTCATTAACTGTGATACGTTTTCCATGGCTCCACGTGAACAGGAAGCGAAGCCAGCCAAAAACAAACAACGAACATGCAAGTACAAGCTTTTGAACCTTTTCTTTTTCCAAAAGATACAGACCTGGCTTCACCATGGGTAGAACTATGGAGTATTTCTGGGTTCATCTGTTTCTGTTCTAGCTTTGCTTAGAGCTAGCTTTTAGTATGACTCTTAGTGGACACTTTCTACAACACGGGATCAACATAAAACTGAAGCCACGTCCATTTTCAATTCAAATGCAAAAGAGACTTATAAATGTATTCGGCCTGAACAAGCCTTTGTATTCTAAATGATGTATTTAACCATCCGGTTTTTAATTCTGATTAATGTATTTTGAACTTTCATTCATTTTTCATTCATTTTCTCATTCATTCAGTGATGTCATTACCTGCAGTACATTTTTCTGAAAATTGGGTTACTGATACAGTGAATAATATGCTGTCTGTTTTAGGAATAATTGCTACATTTTCAGATCATGAAATGTTAGAGATTTATTCTTATTGTGACGCTTTATACCTGTTACCTTCATTAAGGTTATCAACTCCTACACAATTGTAATGCATCTAGAAATGTGGTTGTTTAAACACCAGTAGGAACGTTGCCAAACACCACCAAACACCATCGCACGGGGTGGAATAGTTGACATACATCAGCAGGGGCAACATTAGATGCCATTTACAAAACAACAGGACAGACCCAGTTAGGAAAGTATGGGTGGTTTGGCCTTTTGACACAAATACCTGTCACAAAAATGATTCCTGAACATCACCAAGGGACTTAGTATACATAAGCCAGACCTACGTTATGTACAGATAAACATTCATAGGTAGTGAAATCCTACAGTGTAGGGAAGTTGTGCCCTTTTTGGCTAGAAGCCCCAACACTGAAAGTAGTGAACCAAAAGTTTCCTTTATAAAGTTCAAATGCTTTGAGCAATCTGAAAACCATGCTTGTGCAGCACTTTTATTTTTTATTTCACATCAGCTAAAGAAATATTTTTCCTTTTTGCAAAATAGCACTCTTAAATACAGACTGCCCCTCTTTCCTTTTTGATAAATTTTATCTTTCACATACAAGCAGTGTGATACACCTTGGGAATACCTTGCAAACAGGAACTATGCTTCTCATGGTTTCTAATATTTAAAAGACCAGTCTGAAAAGACTGCAACTGCAACATACCTGTTCTCTGATGCCTGTTTTTTGCAGTGAAGAATGCGTGGTCATCATCTGTCTGACACTTCCAAAGGAAACGCCAGTGGCATTTACCACCAGGCTGGAACTGCTGAAGTCCCATGCTTGGCTGTGTCCCAAGCGTATTCCCATCAAACCCAAGCACTCCTTGCAAATCCAAGGTATTGATTACAGCACCGGCTGCCTCAGAACCAGCAACTGGCAGCACTGCTCATTCTGTGCTCTCACAGCGATTCTAAAGAAAGCATGGTCTTCTGAACAGCTTATAAGAGTTTTCAATTTTATAAACAGGAACTTTTATAAGTAACTACTGACTCTAAGAGAGTATTTTTTAATGACACTATAGATTTTTCCTGTCTCCACAGAGTCTATAGTAATTTTACATATTTTAACAGCTGCTATTTTTTAGCTCATAAACCACTCTCATGCAACTACCTGCCAATTATATGCAAATGCCTATTTTAGTCACGTAGTTTGCTTTTAATGGGTTATTCACGATTGTCCATAGATTGGAGTGGGTGTTATGTGCTGGATTGAGGCCCTAACACAGGTGCGCTGTTTCAGAGGCACAAATCCTTCGTGCCACAGAGACGGGCAGGACCTTTCACCTACATTGGCCCTCCCTTCACAAATAATGAGCAACAGAGTCTGTCCCTTATCTGACGTGTGCTCTGGGTGCAGAAGACGGTCCATCCTAAATATATCATATCCATGTCCAACAGTGACTAACCTACGTCACAACGAGTTCTTAGAAACAGACCCTTAAGCTCTTGGGATTTTCCCTAGCACAGGATTATTGATTTCTCCAAGAACTCATTAAATATGCATGAACCACTATTTCCTAAGTGTTCATTCCTGACGTCTTCCTCTGACCGACTGTACGTCAATACTAACATTCCAAGGCACCTATCAGGTATAAATATACCTCCCTTTGCCCAAGCAAACTAGAGGGGACCGAGACTTTCCATGCCGACACTCTGACCTGAGACGCTGCAACCTGCATCATGCCACAGCTCCAGCTGGCAGAGGTCCATCCACCCATCCTGGGGTGTCCAGCTCGAGACCAGGATGAAGTTTCACTGAGGTGGACTAAATCCTAGGGGGATTCTTGGCTCTCTAAGACCTACACACATGCTAGGTACACTTAGGTACATCTAGTTAGACATCATAGAGGTAGAGGCTTTATCTTAATGCATTCTGCATTTCATGTATGTGTTCATTACTATTGCACAATGGTAAAACTGTACCATGCATTTTTATTTAACTGCACTGCTGGCCATATTTCTCTGCTACTGTCCAACAGTTGTCGCAGCACATATAACCAGTACTAGAACAACAACTGTGCAATAAATTTTATTGTAAACACACCCGACTGTTTCTTCTATGTACTTCTCTGAGATGAGTGACTGAATGAAAAGTAGTATATTGTTTCCACGATCCTGAGGGATCAGGGTTTTATGTTATGTGGTTGCCAGAAGCTATTCCCTTCTTGTTGTCAAGAAGTTTCTAGTGGCCTCTGAGCTAGCTGGTACACAGTAATTAAGTTTAATATACGCGATAGGGGCATACCGACCTCAGTCCTATGCCAAGCCTATAGAGTATGTTATTCCAATGCGCAGAACCTATTAGGGAAATAGGAACTACACTACACCAGTGATGGCCCTCCAGCATGTCGGAACTGCCGCAATTTCTCTCTGAGCGAGGAGAATAGGTGGAGAGAAGTTTTCCTCTGCTAGGAAACAAGGTGCGCTGCTCCATAATCTGGGCATAGAGGGCCGTTACATCTATGAAACCCTTGATCCCATAGCCATTGGCAGTGGTGAAAGGGAGCAACAGAGACCTTCATGAGATGTCATTACTGATGTTCTAAAAACACTTTGAGCCTCGCATAAACGTCATTGAAAAGCAAACATTTTTTATGAGTCCAAGCCAATGGCAAAAGAGTGGGGAACTATGTGGCTTCGCTGAAAACTCTTCCTCAACTTGTGAGTTTGCTGATTTGACTGCCTCTCTCATCAGAGACCAATTGGTGCATTGCAGCCAATGATTCCAGAGTGCAGGAGAAATTATTAGCCAAGAATCCTTCTTTAAATGAGGCCATAGACATTGTCAGAGGGATGGAGCATACGAAGGGCTGGGTCAAGAAAATGCATCATAATTCAACCCCTACTGTTTCCAGTGTGGCTGGGGCTGGATTTGAAAATAAAGATCTTGATGGTGACCTAAGCTTGATACAAAAAGTGACGGAGATCTAAAGTTAATTCTGATGTAGAAAAGGACACAAAGTTTAAGTGTTACAAGTGTGGCAGTTCAAACCACTTGTCAAATAACCTGAACTGTTATGCTCATAATGCTAGCTGTAGGAATTGCGGCAAAAAAGGTAATTATGCCGAGCATGTAAAAACACTAAAGTGAGTAACATTATTACTTCTCCTGAACTGAGCCAGCATGCAGTCTTACATGTAACTACTTCGGAACAAATTGATGATACAGTTGATGGCTGTTATGTTATCATGCTAAAATTCAGTATTGAGATTGGAGGAAAAATAGTTCCAGTTTTGCCTGTTTCTGGAGCCAAATTTCAAATTAATTGGTGACTATTAGTGTAACTAAATATTTGGAGGGGATAGCATTTCTTTATTGCTGCCTGATATAAATCTGAAGGGGTGTGGGGGAGCAGAAAATTGACATATTTGGCTACACAGTCATGACCATCAATTTCAATGGTAGGGAGACAATAGGCAAGGTTTACATAGCTAAACAAGGGGACAACCTTTTGGGACCTTGGCATTACCTTGAATCCCAACTCTCCGGATCAAGTACTTTTAGTGTTGCACTTCACTGATGATGTGGACATTGTTGAAGACTTCCAAGAGGTGTTAAGGGGTGAACTGGGTTTACTAAAAGGACTCAAGCACAAAATTATATTGAAAGATAAGGGAAACCAGTAATGCACAGAGTCAGAAGAGTGCCAAACCTCTTGTTAAGACTTCTGTGAGTGGAATTGGATATGTTGCTGCACATGGGTGTGACTGGGAGGAGATTGAAGCCTCTGAATAGTTGATTCCCATAGTTTTGGCTCTCAAGGAGAATGGCACCAAGTTGAGGATGTGTGTCAATTTTAGAGACCCTAAGTAGTGCATTTGGTAGACTGACAAACTTTTCCCAGTTTCAATGTAGCCATTGCCATGTTAGGAGGGGCAAATATGTTTAGTGTGATGGATCTTTCAGCCGCCTACCATCAGTAGTTGCGTCACGAGGAATCCAGAGCTCTTCCTTCCTTTGTTACATCTCTGGGGCTTTCAGATTCATTAGAATGCCATTTGGGTTATCCTCGGCTTCTGCTTGTTTTCAGAGGTTGATGAAGGAGATGTTGATGGGAATTGGCTTAGTCGTGTTTTTCTAGGACAACATCTTGGCTTATAGAAAAGATAGATCAAGCCATGACATCACACTGAAGGAGATGTTGATCGGGCTAAATAATAATGGGCTCACACCGAAGAATATGTTGAGGGTTGGCACTGTTTCTTTCTTAAGACACACTATTTCATGTGACAGTATCAGTTCCAAGTTTGAATTGGCCAATTCTATTTGTCAGCACCGACGCCCTGTGATGAGGACTAGGTGAGATAATTTTTGGGACTAGCGGAAAATTATTAAACATTTTCCCCAAATTTTGAGAGTGTGGTGCAGCCCTTGAGGTTACTGCTCAAGAAAGGGGTGGATTTTGTGTGGTCCTCAGATTGTGAAGAAGCTTTTCCGAGGCTAGAGGTAGAATAACTAAAATTCCAACCTTGGGACATTTTGATGTAAAAACAAAAACTGTTCTTACCACCAATGCCAGCATGGAGGGGCTGGGAGTGGTTCTCTCTCAGATAGTAGAAAGTGAAGAGAAAGTGGTGACTTTTGCCTCACGGTCATTCAAGAGAGCTGAGGAGTGCTAGTCTTTAATCAAACTGAAAGCGTTATCCTGCACATGGACTGTCAAACATTTCTTTTTGTTGGGCCTGCTGTTCATTGTGAGGACGGGTCATAGGCGCTTGGTCCAAATATTTGCATATAGGCACATGGAAAATACCACTCCTCGCATCAAAAGATGGGTTGAGAGTCTACTGGAGTTCAACTTCCAAGTGGAGAACTTGCCTGGTGTGAAGAATGTTACTAAGCACTGTTTGTTCAGGTTGCCTTTTGATCAAAGTGGCACTTCTGATGTTGAACCTTCTGTGATGAGGATAAAGGCATCAGCTTTAAATAAACTGGAGTGGGAGTTGGAGATTTCTAAGGACCAGGTGTAGAAGAAAGTGCTAGACTATGTGGTTCGAGGTTGCCTGGTGTAGGTTCTGTGTCCAAGGGTGCAGGAGCATTCTGAAATGTGAGAAATGAAGTGAGCATTGTTGGTTGCGAACTTTATAGTGGACAGATATTGGTTCCTCCCATGGGACTGTGTGACAAAATTATCAATTTGGCTCCTGAGGGGCATTTGGGGAGGAATCATACAAAAGCCAGGTTGAGAGAATCCTTTGGGGGCCTGATTTAGACAAGCATGTCCATTAAAGCACCCCTTTTGCCTCCTGTTGATGTGCCTTATGAACCTTGGTGCAAACTGGGGTTGGACATAGTTGGCCCGTTTGAACTGTTATCACTGAGTGACAGGTTTGTTTTGGTATGATACACCTCCAAATGGGCCCCTGTATGTTGTGTAGGTACGGTCACTATCAGGAATGTACTGGAATTCCTAATGAATGTTTTTGCATACAAAGGGATCCTCAAACCTATTTTGACGGTGTCCAGTTTGTCTCTATAGAAACAAAGGAATTCCTCAATGATTTGTCTATTGTCTATTATTTCACTGCTCTGTATGGCCAATGGATTGGTAGAAAGGATGAAAGTGTGCCGACTGTTTGGTTAACAAAGTACCATTTAAAGGTGTTCGCGTTTAGGCACATCACACTGCACCTAATAGTGTGGCCAGTATTTCTTCTTTTCAGTCTCTCAAAGGGAGGGTTGTGAGATCTAAGCTTATTTCCTTGTGGATAAGCATAAGAAGATATGATAGTGGTGCGACCTCGAATAAGATAAAGGTTTATCAGGAAACATACAAGAGACATTTTGATGACAAACACTGTGCACGTCAAGGCAAATGGGAAGGGGGAGAGTTGGTCTATGTCAAAAGACCAGGTTGGACTCCAAAAGGTGAATCCAGATACATGGGGCCTAAAGAGATTCCAGAAGTCAAAAGAAATGTTGTGGTTTTGAGAGGTGGTGAGGTGTGGAGCACATCTCGGTTGTCAAAATACAATCCTAATGCCAGGGGCAATGACAAAACTTGTGGAGGAGGGAGTTTGGAGCCCACGAATGGGCTTAGCCCCTGGAAGAGCTTACGACCCAAGGTGAAACCATCTTATCTCAGAAATGATGGGCCTAATTTAGATCTTGGTGGATGAGTTTCTCCATCACAGCGGTTCCGGATATCCCATCTGCCGAAATATAAATCCCATAGGATATAATGGGATTTATATTCCGGCGGATGGGATATCCATCACTGTTGTGATGGAGTAGCCCATTCGCCAAAATCTAAATCAGGCCCTGTGTCTGAGCTGGATCAGTTTCCACTCTTGACTCTCGTTGTACCAGGGTTGGATAGTCTTTGATGTTTTCCAAGGAATGCCATACACCATTATTATGTCCATTCATGCATTATATATTTATAACTTTCTTTAAGTCAATATGTTGCATGTTTGTATCATGTTTCTTTTATCACCATGATGTTACATGCATGGTATGTAATGCTATTTTTTTGATCCTATGTTCCTTGTTTTGTATTGTGTTTTCTCAAGTTGTCGTTTTCCTATTTTCTTTTTCCTCCATTTGTTCTATTGTTCATTTAATTATTAGTAAGGGGGGGTGTTGTAATTTTCACTGCACTGGCACTTTATCCTCTGTTACATCAGGTGGAATGTTGGAGTGGATATAGCAACTCGGGTCAGTTGATTTGATGGCTCAATGTGTTGGTTGTGCTGTATCTAGGTGGATGCAATAAAGACTTGAAGGTATTGCATATGAATTTCTTTTTCTTAACAAAATTCTTTCAGATTTTGCTCTTCATTGCGACTTTGAATGTTTTCTAATTTTACATATTCTGTATAACTTTGCGTCTGAGAGCCTTTGTGTCATTGATTCTGTACCACATATTTTTAAATCTTTGTAATAAAACCCTTTACATTTTCTTTGATTTAGATCTCAATTACTGATTGGACCCTATCACTTAATAAGCTGTTTTACTCTGGAAATGTAATGTTTAGGGAGGTGCCTTAACGCAGGGACAAATTGCCTCATAAAATTGAGGTGTAACACAGTCTCCGATTAGGTAAACTATGGTAGGACCGAATGAAGTAATTTTTGGGGGGTGTCTAAATTTTGAAGTACAGTTTTTCTCCCGCAAATCATGGTAGCAGAGTATGATTTCACATTAAAGAGCACCTCCTTTTACAAAGAGACCCCTTCTAGGTTTCCTTTTACCCCTTATGCCCACTCTGGGGACATAGCTGATTTTCTGGTGGAGTTACCGGTTTGTGATTTAGCCGAGAGGTCTGACTTGCATTGCTGCTCCTGAAAAATTTGGAGTGTAAGTATGAAAAGGGCCGAATGATTCTGTAATTTGTGTGTGTTTCTGGTGTGTGTCAAAGTTTGAGTTTGTGAGATGGATTGCTATGTCATGTGTGAAATGTTTGATTGTGTGATACTGATTTTGGGCACAATTTATGTTTGGTCACTGTTGTTTTGATGTATTATTCCTATTTGTGATTGTGTTTTATAAAGAAATTGCTTTATTAATGGCTAGTTTGATTATCGGATTCTTCAAAAACCAAGATCTCAAGATATTATGGTTTACTTGTCTGCATAATGTAGTGCATGCACATAGATGAGAGTTTCAGAATTAAAGAGTTTTCCTTTCCAGGATTGTGTGTTTAATACGGGTTCATGTGATTGCTCCAAAGTGAGCAGGTGTAGATGCATTAGCCAGGGTGGCTTACCACTGGGCAAAATTATGCGTAGTGTGAATTGTGATTTAAAAGGGTACAGTGAAGAGTGCTGTTATTGTTGCTCTTGTGTATTTTGTTTGCAAGATTTACTCCATCTTAATTTGCTGATTTTCTTCCTATTAAGGTTGGGCAGGTAAGGTTTATTTTGTGTAAATCGAATGAGAAAGGTTTTGCTATTGTTTTTCTCATTCATGGAGAAGTTGGACTGTGATTGGTTGGTCAGCCAAGGAGCTGTGCTGGAATTGGTGAGACATCACCACAAAGCTGGGCAGTCATTGATCGGTTGCTAGCAGAGCTGCGCAGGGAGAGGTTGACAGTTGATAGAGCCACACTAGGATTGGTTGTTGTTAAATAGCTCGTTTTGTGTGATTTTTAGGTCGTTCTGAACAAAACGTATGCGTGCTGTGTTGAAAAAGCCTAAAGTGTCTGTGGTACCTGTTACTTAGGGTCAAACATTACTTGCAGAGTGAACGCCTGCATATAAAATGATGTCAGACATTGGGTTCTATACACATACCTGGATTTTTGAAGTGCATGAATATACTCCTTCTGGTAAAAATCTACAGTTTCCTTTAGAAGCTATTGAATCCAGCAGCAATTTTGTTCCTAAAGTGCATAAGATGCAGAATGGTATACAGTCATTGACTCATGACAAGCGTTATTCTCTATTCCTCTCCATGAGGAGAGTCCATTTTTATTTGTGTTTTGATTTCATAATAATGTTCTCGTTTGGTGTAGAACTCCACAAGGGTATACTGAAATGACTTCAATCTTTAGTCAAATTCTGAAGAAAGATCTAGAAAAATTGAGGTTCCCTGTAATTTAGTCTTGTTGTGATATAGGATACTGGTGACATTAAAGAGAAAAGAGGATGGTAAACTTGATACAGTTGCTTTGCTGAATCATCTATCTGACAGTGGTTACAAGGTTTCCCCAACAAAGATGCAGTACTGTAAAAAGGAAGTAAATTATCTTGGTCACCACATTGAAAAATGTGCAAGAAAGGTCTCAAAAGAACGCTTTTCTGCAATTGCAAAAATGAATCCTCCTTCCACTCAGAGGGAGGTGGGGCTGATACTGTGAATTGTTGACTACTGCCATCAGTGGATTCCAAATGTTTCCTTGATTGTGAAACCTTTAATAAGTTTGACTCATGTGACATAAAGGACTGGCAACCATCTAACAGTGTTCAGAGGCATTCTGGGTATTGAGAGAAAGTTTGTGCAATACACCCTTAAAATGCTTACTTTTTGTACTGCCATGAGAGAGGTAGGTGTGCATTATCAATCGTTACCCAGAAGCATTGTGGGACTATGAGACCAGAAGCCTATCTTTCAGCCGTGTTAGATCCAGGAGCTGCAAGTCTGCCTGGTGGTTTGAAATTTGTTGCAGCTGTTTGTGATTGAACAAAGTGGAGGAACACCGATGAGCCATCCTTCAACTGTATATGTCCCATACTCACTTGAGATTCTATTAACACATAAACGAACTCAGAACATGACAAACAGTTGATTGACAAGATTTGAGCAAGTCAGACTTGAAGCAGAAAACATCTCAATTAGTAGAGGAGATTCACTTAACCCAGCAACCCTGCTTCCTATTCCAGATAAAGGTTGCAAAGTCAGAGAACTTGATGAAAATGAGGATGAAGATAATGAAAGCGAACATGACTGCATAGCAGTTACTGAGTTATGTACCAAACTGAGACCAGATATTAAAGAAACTCCTCTGGAGATGGCTGTTCTGACTATATTTGTTGATGGTTCTTGTTTGAGAGGCCAGTATGGAACAATGAAGGCTGCCTATGTGGTATGTTCAGTTTCTGAAATACTTGAAGCATCCTTTCTGCAAAATGTATACTCAGCACAAGTGGCAGAGTTGGTTATATTGGCAAGAGCTTGCTGCCTATCAGAAAATGGGAATGTGACAAACTATACTGACAGCCAGTATAGTTTTGGTGTTGTGCATGATTTTGGACAACTATGGTCACACAGACCCTTTATGACATCTTCTGGAGCTCCCCTAAAAACAGCCTCTACATACATGATCTGTTGAAAGCAATACATCAGCCAAAAGAGATTGATGTAGTCAAGTGTGCTGCCCATAAAGCTGGAAAAGATTTGGTTACTCTTGGAAATAACTATGCTGATCAAGTGGCGAAATATTATGCACTTGAAGATGAAACAGTGGTTCAGGAAACTGAGAATTCTGAATCAAGAATCAATACTATGCAAAATGCAGAAAATGTGAACTGTGATTTATTGAGGTCAATTCAAACTTCTCTGAATGAGTTGGGAGACCTTCAAGAGGACACTACAGAAAATGACAAGCATTGGCAAAGCCAATAGGTCTCATCAATGCAAGAGCCATTGGCTTAGCTGCTGTGTTTTAGCCATGTTGTACACATGCGCCGCTGTTGTTCACCATGGCTAAAAGTTAGCGGCGTGATGTGGAGTGTCAGAGTGGCATGATGTAGAGTTTGTAGAGTGGCATGGCGTAGAGTGGTGTGGCATAGAATATTGTAGAGTAGCTTTACATAGAGTGTAGTAGAGTGCCGTAGTGTCATGGGGTGGCGTGGATTGGCATAGAGTGTTGTGGAGTCTCGTGGAGGTACTCGAGTGCTGTAGAGTGGAGTGACTTGGAGCACAGTGGTATGCTAAACGTTTCTTGAGGGAGTTAATTTCACATTTTTGCTTACTAACTTCTGTTGAGACAGATCATGGCTCACATTTTGAAAATTACATTCTGCAAATAAGTTGTACAGCTTTCCAAACTGATCAGAAGTTCCACTGTAGTTATCAACGTCAATCTTCTGGATTAGTTGAGAGGATAAATAAACCTCTCAAGAGCAAACTAGCCAAGGTCCGTGCCTCTACTGGTTTAAAGATGCTCTTCCTCTTATTTTGATGAACATAAGATGTACCACAGATAAAAAGACTGGTCTGATGTCACATGAGGTGATCATGGTCAGAGTAATGAGATTGGCTTATACTCTCTCAGCTGCACTTGTTTCAATAACCGATGACATTGTGCTAGATTACTGCAAAGTTCTGGCTGATATGGTGAAATCTGTCTCTCCTCAGGTGAAGTTGTTAACAGAAGCAGAGCGGAGACTGAGCACAGATGTAAGAGCTGTCCCTTAGCGTACCTCTAGCGCATTTCTATCCCAGGATGTTAACTGTTTTTAACTGCTTTTTAAAAATAATTTGATTGCACTAGCACTTTAGTGAAACACTCACTGGTAGTGAGAGCTGGTGCTCTTCCTTCCAGCAGGCAGGCAGGTACCATAGAGTGTGGTAGAGAAATAGAGTTGCCCCTCCTTACCATAGAGTGCGCTTGGCGTCAGAGGTCAGCACGTCAGAGGTCAGCAGTCTAGTTTCTAGATCTCTGACGCTTCAAAATGAAAGCTGGGCAGTGGGTGCGCAGCGGAGCTTTAACACAGAAGTAAGAGGTGTTCCTTAGCGTACCTCTAGCACATTTCTATCCCAGGATCTTAACTGTTTTTAACCCCTTCGCTGCTAGGCCTTTTCCCCCCCTGTGCTAAGCCTTTTTTTGGCTATTTGGGGTAGAGCGCGCTTAGGCCCCTGTAACTTTTTGACCACATAAGGTATCTACGCCAAATTTGCGTCCTTTTTTTCTAACATCATGGGGATTGTAAAGGTACCCAGGATTTGTGGATTCCCCTGGAGGGGACCCAGAAATTAGCCAAAATACAGCAACATTTTGTTTTTTGGGGGAACAATGCGAAAAAGGGCTACAGATGAAAGCGTCTTGTTTTTTCCCTGCAAATGGCATCAAAAAGGGGTTGTGGTGCTGAAATCACCATCTTCCCAGCTTTCAGGGACAAGCAGACTTTTGTCAGAAAACCAACTTTTTTACACAGTTTTGGCATTTTTCTGGGACATAGCCTATTTTTGCTATTTTTTGTGCTTTCAACCTCCTTCCAGTTAATGGTAGAAATGGGTATGAAACCAATAATGGATCCTAGAAAGCCATACATTTCTGAAAAGTAGACAAAATTCTGAATTCAGCAAGGGGTCATTTGTGTAGATCCTTAAAGCTTTCCTTATAGAAACTAACAGTTAAATGAAGGAAAAATTGAAAATTAGTTGAAAAAAACAGCCATTTGTGTCAACGTTTTCACCTGTAACTTCTTCTAATTATGACAGCTATTTGAAAGCAATATACCGTTATATCCGCTGGACCTTTCTGGTTCTGGGGATATATAGCACTTGTAGGTTCACCAAGAACCCGACGAACCCAGAGCCAATAACTGAGCAGCATCTTGCAATGGTTTTTTATTATGTACCGGGTATATAGCAATTATTTTGGGAAAATGTATACATGGAAAAATTGTTATGAAAGACACCTATGCATTTCTGAAATGGGAACAAAATGTAGATTTTAGAAACAGTAGATATTTGCACATTTCCGAAATTGGGAGTACCCATACTAGCATGAGAATTATAGGTCATTTTTCAAAATGACTTATTTTTTACACATTGTCTTTCATTTGGAAGGCAGAAATGCATCGAAAGTCAATAGGTAATAACAGTTGCTCTACAATACTGTGTTACCCTAAGTCTCCCGATAAACATGGTACCTCACTTGTGTGGGTAGGCCTTGTGCCCACAACAGGAAATGGCTCAAAATGCAACGTGGACGTACCACATTTTCACAATGAAAAATTACCCTTTTTTTGCAAAGTGCCTAGCTGTAGTTTTTGAACCCTAGCTCTGCGGGCACTTAGGGAAACCTAGCAAACCTATACATTTTTGAAAACTAGACACCCAGGGGAATTCAGGATGGGGTGACTTGACTGGCTCTCACCAGGTTCTGTTACCCAGAATCCCTTGCAAACCTAAAAAATTGGCCAAAAAAACAAATTTTCCTCACTTTTCTGTGGTGGAAAGTTCTGGAATCTGTGTGGATCGACAAAATTCCAGCCACCCCGCGTTCCCCAAGGTCTTCCCAAAACAATGGTACCTCACTTGTGTGGGTAGGCCTAGTGCCCGCGACAGGAAGCAGCGCAAAACGCAACGTGGACACACCACATTTTCACAGTGAAAAATGACGCTTTTTTGCAAAGTGCCTAGCTGTCGTTTTTGAACCCTAGCTCTGCCGGCACTTTGGGAAACCTAGCAAACCTATACATTTTTGAAAAGTAGACACCCAGGGGAATCCAGGATGGGCTGACTTGACTGGCTCTCACCAGGTTCTGTTACCCAGAATCCCTTGCAAACCTAAAAATTGGCAAACAAAACACATTTTCCTCACTTTTCTGTGGTAGAAAGTTCTGGAATCTGCGTGGATCCACAAAATTCCACCCACCCCGCGTTCCCCAAGGTCTTCCGAAAAAATGGTACCTCACTTGTGTGGGTAGGCCTAGTGCCCGCGACAGGAAGCAGCGCAAAACGCAATGTGGACGCACCACATTTTCACAGTGAAAAATGACCCTTTTTTGCAAAGTGCCTAGCTGTAGTTTTTGAACCCTAGCTCTGCCGGCACTTAGGGAAACTTAGCAAACCTATACATTTTTGAAAAGTAGACACCCAGGGGAATCCAGGATGGGGTGACTTGACTGGCTCTCACCAGGTTCTGTTACCCAGAATACCTTGCAAACCTTAAAAATTGGCAAAATAACCACATTTTCCTCACTTTTCTGTGGTGGAAAGTTCTGGAATCTGCGTGGATCCACAAAATTCCACCCACCCCGCGTTCCCCAAGGTCTTCCCAAAAAAATGGTACCTCACTTGTGTGGGTAGGCCTAGTGCCCGCGACAGGAAGCAGCGCAAAACGCACCGTGGACGCACCACATTTTCACAGTGAAAAATGACCCTTTTTTTGCAAAGTGCCTAGCTGTCGTTTTTGAACCCTAGCTCTGCCGGCACTTTGGGAAACCTAGCAAACCTATACATTTTTGAAAAGTAGACACCCAGGGGAATCCAGGATGGGGTGACTTGACTGGCTCTCACCAGGTTCTGTTACCCAGAATCCCTTGCAAACCTAACAAATTGGCAAAAAGAACACATTTTCCTCACTTTTCTGTGGTAGAAAGTTCTGGAATCTGTGTGGATCCACAAAATTCCACTCACCCCGCATTCCCCAAGGTCTTCCGAAAAAAATGGTACCTCACTTGTGTGGGTAGGCCTAGTGCCCGCGACAGGAAGCAGCGCAAAACGCAACGTGGACACACCACATTTTCACAGTGAAAAATGACCCTTTTTTTGCAAAGTGCCTAGCTGTCGTTTTTTAACCCTAGCTCTGCCGGCACTTTGGGAAACCTAGCAAACCTATACATTTTTGAAAAGTAGACACCCAGGGAATCCAGGATGGGGTGACTTGACTGGCTCTCACCAGGTTCTGTTACCCAGAATCCCTTGCAAACCTAAAAATTGGCAAACAAAACGCATTTTCCTCACTTTTCTGTGGTGGAAAGTTCTGGAATCTGCGTGGATCCACAAAATTCCACCCACCCCGCGTTCCCCAAGGTCTTACCAAAATAATGGTACCTCACTTGTGTGGGTAGGCCTAGTGCCCGCGACAGGAAGCAGCGCAAAACGCAACGTGGACACACCACATTTTCACAGTGAAAAATGACCCTTTTTTTGCAAAGTGCCTAGCTGTCGTTTTTTAACCCAAGCTCTGCCGGCACTTTGGGAAACCTAGCAAACCTATACATTTTTGAAAAGTAGACACCCAGGGGAATCCAGGATGGGGTGACTTGACTGGCTCTCACCAGGTTCTGTTACCCAGAATCCCTTGCAAACCTAAAAAATTGGCAAAAAAAACAAATTTTCCTCACTTTTGTGTGGTAGAAAGTTCTGGAATCTGCGTGGATCCACAAAATTCCACCCACCCCGCGTTCCCCAAGGTCTTCCGAAACAAAATTGTACCTCACTTGTGTGGGTAGGCCTAGTGCCCGCGACAGGAAGCAGCGCAAAACGCAATGTGGACGCACCACATTTTCACAGTGAAAAATGACCCTTTTTTTGCAAAGTGCCTAGCTGTAGTTTTTTAACCTTAGCTCTGCCGGCACTTAGGGAAACCTAGCAAACCTATACATTTTTGAAAAGTAGACACCCAGGGGAATCCAGGATGGGGTGACTTGACTGGTTCTCACCAGGTTCTGCTACCCAGAATCCCTTGCAAACCTTAAAAATTGTTAAAAAAAACACATTTTCCTCACTTTTCTGTGGTGGAAAGTTCTGGAATCTGCGTCGATCCACACAATTCCACCCACCCCGCGTTCCCCAAGGTCTTCCAAAAAAAATGGTACCTCACTTGTGTGGGTAGGCCTAGTGCCCGCGACAGGAAGCAGCGCAAAACGCAACGTGGACGCACCACATTTTCACAGTGAAAAATTACCCTTTTTTTGCAGAGTGCCTAGCTGTAGTTTTTTAACCCTAGCTCTGCCGGCACCTAGGGAAACCTACCAAACCCACACTTTTCTGAAAAGTAGACACCCGGGGGATTCCAGGGAGGTATGGCTTGCGTGGATCCCCCAACGTTTTCTTACCCAGAATCCCCTGCAAACCTAACACTTTGCTGAAAAAATCCCTTTTTTCACACATTTTTGTGTGGTAAAGTTGTGGCATCACCGGGCTGACACAAATTTCCTACCACCCAGCGTCCCCCCAGGTCTCCCAATAAAAATGGTGCCTCACTCGGGTGGGAGGCCCAAGTACCCGCGACAGGCAAGGGCCCACAACGTATTGAGGCGACCTCAAAATGGCCTATCACAAAACAACCTGGTTTTGCAAGGGGGTCCCATGACGTTTTGGCCCGGGGCTCGGCGGCCACCTAGGGAAACCTACCAAACCCACACATTTCTGAAAAGTAGACACCCGGGGGATTCCAGGGAGGTATGGCTTGCATGGATCCCCCAACATTTTCTTACCCAGAATCCCCTGCAAACCTGACTTTTTGCTGAAAAAATCCCTTTTTTCACACATTTTTGTGTGGTAAAGTTGTGGCATCACCGGGCTGACACAAATTTCCTACCACCCAGCGTCCCCCAGGTCTCCCGATAAAAATGGTGCCTCACTCGGGTGGGAGGCCCAAGTACCCGCGACAGGCAAGGGCCCACAACGTATTGAGGCGACCTCAAAATGGCCTATCACAAAACGACCTGGTTTTGCAAGGGGGTCCCATGACGTTTTGGCCCGGGGCTCGGCGGCCACCTAGGGAAACCTACCAAACCCACACATTTCTGAAAAGTAGACACCCGGGGGATTCCAGGGAGGTATGGCTTGCGTGGATCCCCCAACGTTTTCTTACCCAGAATCCCCTGCAAACCTGATATTTTGCTGAAAAAATCCCTTTTTTCACACATTTTTGTGTGGTAAAGTTGTGGCATCACCTGGCTGACACAAATTTCCTACCACCCAGCGTCCCCCCAGGTCTCCCGATAAAAATGGTGCCTCACTCTGTTGGGAGGCCCAAGTATCCGCGACAGGCAAGGGCCCACAACGTATTGAGGCGACCTCAAAATGGCCTATCACAAAACGACCTGGTTTTGCAAGGGGGTCCCATGACGTTTTGGCCCGGGGCTCGGCGGCCACCTAGGAAACCTACCAAACCCACACATTTCTGAAAAGTAGACACCCGGGGGATTCCAGGGAGGTATGGCTTGCGTGGATCCCCCAACGTTTTCTTACCCAGAATCCCCTGCAAACCTGACACTTTGCTGAAAAAATCCCTTTTTTCACACATTTTTGTGTGGTAAAGTTGTGGCATCACCGGGCTGACCCACATTTCCTACCACCCAGCGTCCCCCCAGGTCTCCCGATAAAAATGGTGCCTCACTTGGGTGGGAGGCCCAAGGACCCGCGACAGGCAAGTGCCCACAACGTATTGAGGCGACCTCAAAATGGCCTATCACAAAACGACCTGGTTTTGCAAGGGGGGTCCCATGATGTTTTGGCCCGGGGCTCGGCGGCCACCTAGGGAAACCTACCAAACCCACACATTTCTGAAAAGTAGACACCCGGGGGATTCCAGGGAGGTATGGCTTGCGTGGATCCCCCAACGTTTTCTTACCCAGAATCCCCTGCAAACCTGACATTTTGCTGAAAAAATCCCTTTTTTCACACATTTTTGTGTGGTAAAGTTGTGGCATCACCTGGCTGACACAAATTTCCTACCACCCAGCGTCCCCCCAGGTCTCCCGATAAAAATGGTGCCTCACTCGGGTGGGAGGCCCAAGTACCCGCGAAAGGCAAGGGCCCACAACGTATTGAGGCGACCTCAAAATGGCCTATCACAAAACGTCCTGGTTTTGCAAAGGGGGTCCCATGACGTTTTGGCCCGGGGCTCGGCGGCCACCTAGGGAAACCTACCAAACCCACACATTTCTGAAAAGTAGACACCCGGGGATTCCAGGGAGGTATGGCTTGCGTGGATCCCCCAACGTTTTCTTACCCAGAATCCCCTGCAAACCTGACACTTTGCTGAAAAATCCCTTTTTCACACATTTTTGTGTGGTAAAGTTGTGGCATCACTGGGCTGACACAAATTTCCTACCACCCAGCGTCCCCCCAGGTCTCCCGATAAAAATGGTGCCTCACTGGGGTGGGAGGCCCAAGTACCCGCGACAGGCAAGGGCCCACAATGTATTGAGGCAACCTCAAAATGGCCTATCACAAAACGACCTGGTTTTGCAAGGGGGGTCCCATGACATTTTGGCCCGGGGCTCGGTGGCCACCTAGGGAAACCTACCAAACCCACACATTTCTGAAAAGTAGACACCCGGGGGATTCCAGGGAGGTATGGCTTGCGTGGATCCCCCAACGTTTTCTTACCCAGAATCCCCTGCAAACCTGATATTTTGCTGAAAAAATCCCTTTTTTCACACATTTTTGTGTGGTAAAGTTGTGGCATCACCGGGCTGACACAAATTTCCTACCACCCAGCGTTCCCCCAGGTCTCCCGATAAAAATGGTGCCTCACTCGGGTGGGAGGCCCAAGTACCCGCGACAGGCAAGGGCCCACAACGTATTGAGGCGACCTCAAAATGGCCTATCACAAAACGACCTGGTTTTGCAAGGGGGTCCCATGATGTTTTGGCCCGGGGCTTGGCGGCCACCTAGGGAAACCTACCAAACCCACACATTTCTGAAAAGTAGACACCCGGGGGATTCCAGGGAGGTATGGCTTGCGTGGGTCCCCGTCATAGGCCATTTTGAGGTCGCCTCAATACGTTGTGGGCCCTTGCCTGTCGCGGGTACTTGGGCCTCCCACCCGAGTGAGGCACCATTTTTTCACACGCCCACATTCCTAACACAGCAACACAGGATTGCGTGGTGTGTCGCTCGGCTAGCAGTGTGTGTAGTGACCAGCAGCAAGTCACTACTCACACACCGCCAGCCGAGCGCCAGTCCACGCACACCGCCAGCCAAGCGCCACTCCACGCACACCGCCAGCCAAGCACCACTCCACGCACACCGCCAGTCAAGCGCCACTCCATGCACACCGCCAGCCAAGCGCCTCTCCACGCACACCGCCAGCCTAGCGCCACTCCACGCACACCGCCAGCCAAGAGCCACTCCACGCACACCGCCAGCCAAGCGCCACTCCACGCACACCGCCAGCCAAGCGCCCCTCCACGTACACCGCCAGCCAAGCGCCACTCTACGCACACCGCCAGCCAAGAGCCACTCCACACACACCGCCAGCCAAGCGCCACTCCACACACACCGCCAGCCAAGCGCCACTCCACGAACACCGCCAGCCAAGCACCAGCCTACACACACCACCATCACATTTAGGATTTTTTTATACAAAAAAGAAAACACAAACAAATTGCAAATAGATACAAATCTACTAACACAAAATCAGAAACTAAATACGTTGCACTAATGCCAACCTTGAAACAGAACAACAATTCTTAAACATTACAGACCAGGCAGTTCACTTTACCACTCATGGTTGCTCCTAATAATTCTTTTGCTTGTGGTACGCTCTATAACAAGCAGGCACACACAGCCCAGGGTTAGAAGGACACTCAGGGCAGTACATACGAGTCTCCTTCCGCGTACCTCTTCGCCAACAGACTCTACATCTCCTAGTGGGAAAGTCTTTTGAGGGTTTAGGAGGAATGTGATCAGGAAAGTGGCGATCTTTCAATCGAGCCACATCCTCCACCACTCCAACTCTAGGAACACTTGCCTGTTCCACAACAACAAGGCTGCCTATGACAGACTGCTGAAACTGAACAAAAGTCAACTTTGACGCAGGAGAACACTCCTTGAACACAACAAAAGCATTGAAAGTTGCTACATTGAACAGATGGATGGCCAACTTCTTATACCAAATGTAAGCCTTACGAATAGCAGTGTAAGGTTCCAACCTCTGATCTACTCTATCAACACCACCCATGTGCTTATTGTAGTCTAAAATGCACACAGGTTTGCGCACTTCAGCAATCTGACCCCAAACAGCCACAGGTGAAGTACTCTCATCATGGATGGTAGTCAGCATGTACACATCCCTCCTGTCCACAAATTCCACAGCTAGTAGTTCATCACTACGCAAGGAACTGCACTGTCCCCTCTGAAGTTTTTGCAAACAAGCTCTTTTGGATAACCTTTACGGTTAGAGTGGATTGTGCCACAAGCAAAAGTGTCCACTTTGAACAATTCCTTAAACAATTGCACAGCAGTGTAGAAGTTATCAAGGTACAAATGGTGGCCTCTGTTAAACAGTCCTCTAGCAAGATCCCACACAATTTTCTCTGAAACTCCAAAAGTGGACGGACAACCAGGGGGTCAATAGTGGAATCCCTACCAGTGTACACACGCAAATTAAAAACATATCCTGTCCTACTCTCATACAACATATACAGCTTAATTCCATAGTGTGCCCTCTTGCTAGGAATGTACTGCCTAAAAACCAAACGGCCCTTGAACAGGACCAAAGACTCATCAATAGATATTTCTTTCCCTGGAGTATAGATCTCTGAAAATCGATCTACAAAGTGATCAAGAACAGGCCGAATCTTAAAAAGATGGTCACATTCAGGGTGATCTCGTGGCAACGCCAAACCATTATCAACAAAATGCAGCATCCGAAGCAAAAGTAAATACCGATCACGAGTCATAACTGCAGGAAATATGGCCGTTGCCATCTAGGGACTGGTAGACCAATATGAACCCATGGACGGCTTCCTTATCAAACCCATCAAAAAAGTCAAACCCAAAAACTTCTTCATCTCTTCCAGATTTGTGGGACTCCACCGGGTGGCTCTAGAATGGGGCCTAAGTCTGGCACTGTTGTCCTTCAAAAACTGTTCAGCATACAAATTAGTCTGCTCAACAATCTCACCCAAAAATACATCATCCATAAACAACTGAAAATACTGTATAGGCAAATAATGTTCACAATCCACTCTACACCCTGCATAACCACTAAAGGCAGGCAACACCGGCTGCACCATGTTTGGATCAACCCAGAGTCCAGCACTTCCAGTAGGAAGCCTAGCAGCCCCAGGCTGCAATCCAGATGCCTCTTGCACCATCGGCACAGTAGTATCCTCCTCTAAAACAGGCACTTCATCTGCACTGAGAGTACCTTCATCATCCGATGATTCCATGTGGAGAGAAAACTCACTGCCTGAATCTTCCCCTCCCTCCTCTCCCTCAGACGCACTGTCAGTCTCATAATCCTGCTCAGAGGAAGATTCAAGAAGCAAACCAACCACCTGCTGAGCAGTCATTCTACGGCTAGCCATAATGCTTACTAATAAAGGTTACTTGTCAAACAAGTCAACAACAACAAACCCTTTGTAAAAAAAGAAATAAACAAAATGTAGCTTTATCACAAAGACCTATATACTCCAACACTATACCACTCACGTGACAGAAGCAGCTAGACTCACCACCACCTACTCTGCACAGACACAGTAAGGATCAACAATATCCCACTAAAAAGAAGAAAAAAAAATTACACATAAGACAATGCAAAACATCGCAAAGAATTTCATGCTCTGAACACTAACAAATATGCTGCCATTATGACACCACTTACAAAAAAATTCATTCATGCATGACAATAATACTCATTTGGAGTACACACAACAAAAATATTTTTCTTACCAAATAAATGCAATTACGCAAAACTGCAGAACAACCACTGCCGAAACCGCAAACAGGAATCAAAAGCTTTACACTAGAATAAAAAGGAGAAAAAAACATTACAATCACATATGCAAATAATGCACCAGTCCACACACAATCCACCAGCCAAGCTAAGGGGTAGGTGGGCCAAAGAGTATAAATAAAATATTCACCCCCGTAAATGGGGAGCAACCCTTGCCCTTTTGGCCACTCCCCAACACAAAAATTTAAAAAACCCTGGTGTCTAGTGGCTTCTGCCCTCCTTGGGGGCAGATGGGCCTAAAAACATACTGCTATTCTGCCACCCAAGGGATCACTCTCCACAAATAAATGCCTGGTGGACTAGTGGGAAGATACCTTTATCTTCCGCACACGATCTCTCACTACTAAACTCTACTCTCAACTCTATTCACAACTGGATGTTAGCTCACCAACTCATTCTGAATCCCGCCAAAACTGAATTCCTCCTCCTCTCTACCTCTCTCTCACCTCCTCCTGTTCAATCTTGGATGGATCAGCTGAACCTACTCAACAACAAACCCATCATTGTCGACAGCGCTAAATCCCTAGGTGTCATTCTTGACAAAAGACTCAACCTAATCTCCCACATCAACTCTATTGCTAAGAACGCACGTTACCAGTTGCGCCTTCTATGGGGATCCGTCGGTTCTTCCCGGAGAAAGACTTAAAAACCTTGGTACAATCTCTGGTTCTCTCAAGACTGGATTATTGCAATTCTCTTCTGACGGGCCTACCCAAATCCCACCTCTCCCCTCTCAAATCCATCCTCCATTCAGCAGCTCGCTTCATTTCAGGGTCTAAACGAAGCGACCACGTCACTCCTATCCTGTCCTCTCTTCGATGGCTTCCGATCGAGGCAAGATCTATTTACAAAACTGCCTGCATCACACACAAAGCCTTACACACGTCCTCCCCTCGTTACCTGGCGAATAAATTGAAATTGTCCGGTGGCTCTCGCCCTTCTCGCAATGCGGAAAAGCTTCTGCTTGAGCCCCCCGTCTTCAAAAGGGAAAGATCGATGGCGCAATCCTTCTCAGGCAATGCGGTGAGAATCTGGAACTCGCTTCCCCCATTGCTCCGTGCCACCTCCTCTACCCGGATCTTCAAAGCTGACCTCAAATCTCTTCTCTTCCAAAGACACTTTCAGAACTAATACTTTCACTCTCAGCCCCTCTAGGAAGTTCGCTCTTCATTGTAAATTTGTACTTTTTCCTGTACATTCCTCACCCTTGCGTGCTGTGCTGGATTTGTGTACCCTTCATTTTAAGTCTCCTGTTTAATTCACGCCCTCTCTACTCCCTCAAGGAAGTTCTTCCACTATAGGACATTCTGTACTTCATGCCTATAGAAGTGCTTTCCCAGTGTGTTCTGAGTGACTGCCACTTATTGCAGTATTATACCTCTATTTGTATTTTGTATCTCATGTATCATGCACAATTGTCACTTTTTCCTCATGTAATGTAACGCTTGCTTTTGTATTATGCTCACTTGTAACCTTCTCCTCATGTAATGTTACTGTTCCTATTGTGAAGCACTCTGACACCTTCGGGTAAAGCCCCGCGCTATATAAAAAAAACTGCCCCCCCAGGGGGCAGAGCACCAAAAACATATGGCCCCCAAAGGGGAGCGACCCTTGCCCAAGGGGCCGCTCCCAAAACAGTATTTTCATTTTTTTTTTTTAATTCCCTGGTGTCAAGTGGGCATTCCTGCTGCACGATCGCATGATCGTGCAGCAGGAATGCACAAAGAGGCATCGAGGAAAGGAAAGGGTTTTCCTTTCCCTCGATGCCTCTTCTGTTTGAAATCCCCCTCCCGGAGCCAAAACTAACCTTATTCCTCGACGCGCTGGAAGCAAATGGCTTCCAGCGCGTCAGGGAACAAAGGAAACCCCAATGACGTCAGCGCGCCTCGCGCGCTGACGTCGTTGAGGGGGCGAGGAGGCAGGGGAAGCCCTTCCCTGCCTTCCCCCAAAAAACCCGACGATCGGATTCCCACGGGGAGCGCCAGCGCTTCCCCGTGGGTAGTCTTATGACGAGCTGGACTCGTCATGAGCACACGACCACTGTGTGCCATGACGAGTCCAGCTCGTCCTAAGCATCGAAGGGGTTAACTGCTTTTTACAAAAATTTGATTGCATTAGCACTTTAGTGAAATACTCACCGGTATTGAGAGCTGGTGCTCCTCCTCCCGGCAGGCAGGCAGGCACCATAGAGTGCGGTCGAGAGGTAGAGTTACCCCTCTCTACCATAGAGTGCACTCGGGGCAGAGGTCAGCAGTCTAGTTTCTAGACCTCTGACACTTCAAAATGACGGCTGGGCAGCGGGCGCGCAGCGGAGACTGAACACAGAAGTAAGAGTTGTCCCTTAGCGTACCTCTAGCACATTTCTATCCCAGGATCTTAACTGTTTTTAACTGCTTTCTTTAAATAATTTGATTGCACTAGCACTATAGTGAAACACTCACCGGTAGTGAGAGCGGGCGATCCTCCTTCCGGCAGGCAGGCAGCATAGAGTGCGGTAGAGAGGTAGAGTTACCCCTCTCTACCATAGAGTGCACTCGGCATCAGAGGTCAGCAGTCTAGTTTCTAGACCTCTGACGCTTCAAAATGAAGCCTGGGCAGCGGGCGCAGAGCAGACGCGCAGCTGGCGCGCCAATTGCACACCAAAGGCAAGCCCGCCTGTGCCCGTCCACGCCTGAACGGGACCAGGGGCCAGGAACCCTGCCCTTATTCAGCTGCCATGGACCATTTACACTAGTAACCAGTTACGCAGACTCAGGCCTCCCCATGAACCATGTTGTGAGAAAGGCTGGCAACTCAATAGTGGGCTAGCGGGAGCTCAGCTATGCAGGCACTGTAATTTCGAGATAAAAGTGCCTCTCGAGCTTAAGATGGACGCTCGTAGTCCATGCACGGAGCTGAAGGCCTGGAAGCTAAGACTAATTAACAGCCGATCACTCCCTAAACATAAAACAGAAATCTGCCTGTGATTAGAGGACGCTAATCTCGACTACTTGTTCATAACTGAAAGTTGGCTCAACGACAGCTCCACCCCAGATATTTTAATGGCCCTCCCTCCAGGATTTCAAATCTACAAACTGGACCGCATAGGGCAGGTGGGGGGTGGACTTGCCGTCCTGATAAAAAATTATTTTAAATGCGTCATTAACCCCCTTTTCATCCTTGGCTGTGAAAGCTGCCAATTTACCATTACGTTCTCGCCAACATATACCTTTTCAGGGCTACTAATATCCAGGCCCCCTGACCCTATGGGGAGTTTTTAGATAGCCTGACCGATACTTTAGCCAGCTTTTTGGTGAAAAAAGCCCACATCACCATTCTAGGAGATTTAAATCTTCATTTTGAGGACCAGAATCTCCCTAGTGTCAAGAGGTTGTTGCTAGCTCTCGAGGGACTTCAACTATCTCAGCTGATTGCGTCTGCCACACACATCAATGGTCCCATACTTGATCCATTAATCTCAAACGACCCTAATATCTTAGTCTCCCCCCCAACACCAGTACCCTGGTCAGACCACTTTTTTATCCCATTTGCACTTGGCAATAGGGAAGTTGGAAAGAAAAAGTACCTACCTTTGGTAGCTACGAAGACAGGAAACTGGTCTAAGCTGAACACAGACACATGGGGGGATCTCCTAACCTCACTGGCCACTAAGACACAGGATAAGGCTGAAGAAGCATACTCCAACTGGGAAAGTTGGATTACACTATCATTGGATAAAATGCCCCCTAAAACATCTACTAAACCAAAATCCACACCCAAAAAGGCACGTTGGTTTAACACTCAACTAGATTCTTTAAAAAAAAACTGCAAACAAATTGAAAGGGAATGGAAGAAGACTTATGACTTACAACTCAAAGCCAGGTATAAGGCAGCTATTAGACTGTACCACAATAGTATCAAAGAGGCACAGGCAAAAACATTTGAGCTAAAGATTAAACAGGCTCAGAACTCCTCGAAGGAACTCTTCTCAGTGGTCAAATCTCTAACTTCCCTAACACACGACAACCACACTGTGGAGGTTACGGAGGAAAGATCCAACAATCTAGCCACTTACTTCCTCAAAAAAGTTATGGACATTTATAGCTCCTTTATGACCGGGAGAGAGACATCTACGAGTCAGGAAAGAGATCAGGAGCAGATCACTTCTGCGCCCACTCTCATTAGCTTCCCACCAGTTAACACAGAGGATGGGAGATTACAGATGGATAAGGTGAAATCAGGCTCGCCTTTAGACCCTGCCCCTCCTCATGTTCTTAAAAAGGTTACAAAGGTTCTGCTCCCGACACTAGCTAAAATCATGAATCACTCACTAGAGTCGGGCGAAGTACCAAGTGCATGGAAACATGCCATAATCAGACCATTGCTTAAAAAACCTAACTTAGACCCAGCCCAACTAGGGAACTATCGTCCCATCTCACTTTTGCCATTTGTCGGTAAACTGTTAGAGAAACATGAGTGTTGACGGAGTTTTTGGAGACAAACCAATGCCCCCATCCCACACAGATGGGTTTCTGCGCACAGCACGGAATCAGCACTCTTGGCAGTGGTAGAGGAACTTAAAACGACGCAGGGCCAAGGAAGGTCAGCCGCTATACTACTCCTTGACCTTGGCGCAGCATCCGATACCGTGGACCACCATACTTTGCGAAATAGACTGCTGGGCCTTGGCATCCAAGACAAAGCCCTAGAGTGGCTGTCATCTTTTCTGTCGGGCAGAACTTTTCAAGTTAGGAAAGCCAACCTTTTTTCTAAGACGATGCCACTGACCTGTGGGGTGCCTCAGGGCTCCTCGCTCAGTCCCACATTGTTTAATGTCTACTTGGGACCACTAGCACGGATAGCTCAAGAGTTTGATGTCTCTATGATATCCTGTGCAGATGACACACAGTTGGTGGTCTCCCTAGATCCCAGATCCAACGGTGACTCTGACAAATTAGCACCCTGCATGGAAAGGGTTGTGGAATGGATGACAAACAGCTGCCTGAACGGGGATAAAATGGAGCTGATGGTCCTCTGAAACAATGCCGTTCCCAGGCCTCTGATCAGCTGGCCTAACTTCCTGGGTAGTCCACCAATTCCGAATGTGACTATCAAAAATCTTGGTTTTTGGCTCGATAAGGATCTAACAATGGAGATCCAAGCTAAGAAATTGGCAGGCACATGTTTTGGATTACTCAGAATGCTTCGCAAAGTCCTGGAGCGTATCCCCGAACAGCTCAGAAAGACAGTAGTCCATTACCTGGTCACATCACGTTTGGACTATGGAAATTCACTCTTCCTAGGGGCACCAAAAAATATGTCATCAAAAGACTCCAAGTAGTCCAGAATGTGGCAGCAAGACTGCTGTGTAAGGTCCCAATACGGGAACCAGTTGGAAAGCATTTAACAGCTCTCCACTGGCTCCCGATTGAGGCCAGAATCAAGTTCAAGGCACTCTGTCTGACACACAGAGCCTTACACAACAATGGCCCTAGTAAAATCAAAGACTTGTTGACCCTCTATGTCCCAAACAGAAGCCTCAGATCCTGCTCTGAACGGCTTTTAAAAACTACCAGAACAAGGAGAGCCAGATGGGGAGGCAGATCCTTCGCTCATCTGGCACCCAAGCTGTGGAATTCTCTCCCACGCGTATCTATATTTCTGGAAACGGAAGCAACCTTTCGGAAATCGATTAAAACCTGGCTGTTTCATCAGTATTATGAATCCTCCTCCAACTTCTGTCTGGTATCGGTTTCCTAGCACTAGGAAGCCTTTGGGCAGCTATGTGCTCTACAAATCTCTTAAATAAAATAAGCAACAAAAAAAAATATACTGTCATGGATTGAACCACAGAGTGCGGATAGTGGTGCAAAGAAATGTGAGGAAGAATTGTTTGGTGGAGAACTGGAGGGGACACTACAAGGTGAATTTGATGCCCAATATTGTGGTAAAATGGGCTGGAATGCTGCAGTGCATCCATGCTACTCACATGAAAAGAGTGACGGTGACTGATGAAGAAGTGGTTAAAACAAGCACTTATTCTCAAGATCAAGCTCAAGTTTGTGGTGTGAATCCAGAGGGGGGAGAGGGGGCTGAAATGTTTAAACTGGTGAAGAAAGTGAAGTCATAAAAGTTCACATCAGTGAAAGGGGAGGTTCTAGTGAAGATCCTAGTACCTCTACCAGTGGTGCTGCTCTCCAGTTTCAAAGTGGGGATCAGTGTGAAGAGCTGTTGCAATGTCAAAGCCAAATGCATGAGTGTCAGCAAGAGGTAGTAGTTTCTGATCCAAACAATGAAAGACTTAAGTTGAAAATGTGAGTCACGAGAACCTACCAACCCCTGAGGAAGAAATCAGTTTACAGTGAATCATGCGTTTGAAATTGGTCAAGGTTTAAGTTTCTCAGTAAGCAGAAAAGATTTAAGCGACTATAGGTGAAAAAGAGAGAACTAAAGAAAACACGTCATTGAAAAGAACCTGCAAAAGAAAGCATTGTTAACAAGAGAAACAAGATAGTAATGGCCAATCAATGATTTGGAAATAGTGAAATTGAATCATTTATTGTTAAAAAGACCAGCAAGAAAGAGCTCCAAATAGAGAGCATGCATCACCAGAGTGCATATAGCTAGCTACAGTATAAGAGGAAGAAGAAGAATCAGAGATCTATAGCCCAATAAAGCTTTGCAAATGCACCTTTGAATGTGAACCGGAAAGTGAATCAGAAATGGAAGAAGAGCCACCTTGAAAAGTTTCAAATGACTGTAGAGATTAAGTCAAAGTAAAACTTCCCATAGAACTAAATGAAGAAATATTTTTTTTCTGAGAGCATGAACTGAAAGAACCTTGAAAAAAATGTGATTAATTTTTTAAGTCATGCTTTGATTATTGTTTTGAAAGAAAGAAGAAAAGAAGAAATCTATTATTGTTTTTACGACAATTATGTTTTTTTTAATTAATTTTGTTTTTAGTCACATTAGAGAATGGAGTACAGCAAATGCTGTGAAATTAATAGTTTCATTGTCTTATTTATGATATTAACTGCTTTAGCTGGCCCATTGCTCTGCTTAGTATCTCCGGTGAGATAAGTCTCTATGAGAGTTGAATTAAATACATTACAAAATGAAGTGAAACATAACACACTGATATATAGGGAATATTTAGTTAGTGACTTTCAAGACAATATTGATACTAAAATAATACAAGAATATCCCGCCATAATGATAGTTAGAAACTGTTTTATCTGTACCTTCTACAGGCGAGTGTGCCACATACATGCATGTTCTTATCTCATATGGCCCCTCATGCAGAGTGTTTGTTAAAATATTTAACAATAATGAATCTATGTCTCCCTATTTATTGTATTTCGACCTGACACTGGAGATATTGCTTATCTTGGAGAATGAAGGATCAAGTAATGGTATTAAATATGGTAAATTTCTGAAAATTATCACACAAATTAAGCATGAAACTAAATCTATTAAATGGGGGTATGTGTGTGGTGTGAGTGAAGAGGAACATGCATTTATTAAGTACACAATGAGAGTGCAGTAACGATTATGAGAAATTGGAGAGATGAAAATGCAATAGGAGAACAGATTAAAGAAGAAGAATTTAGATTGTTGAATCTAAATCCTATATTGAGAATGTGAACAAGTGAGGAGAGCTAAAAGGTGGAAAGGCTGAATATGAGGTAGAGAGTGAATGTGAAAGGAGTTATGTTGTAGGTGTTGATTACTTGGTAGAGAGCCGACCATTAGAGGAATTTATTAGGTGTGTGGTAAAACTGCTTATTTTAATTTGCCACATAATTGGGTTAGGTCTGGTTATCTTGCTTTAGTGTTTCCTAGAGTTTATCAAGTAAAATAGATGAAGTAGTTGGGTTAAGGAGAGTGAAACGAGGATTTGGACAGGTCGTTTTAGATATATTATGTCCTACTATTTCCCTTTAGGTGTGGCAATGAATGACATGAGAATTACACGATCTACATTACTGTATAGACTTGCTTTGAGCACAGCTGGAGCACTAACTCAAATTAATTCAGAACTAACTGCTTTTAGAGCTATGGTGAGGCAAAATTGCTTAGCTCTAGGGATTCCTTCTTGGGAAGGAAGCCTGTGTTTGCAAGGTACTGAAAGTTAAGAGATGCTGCACTTTCATTCCTCATAACAGTCCTATTAGTAACCGTTATATCATAAACATGACTAATATCTCTTATGAACTTCAATCTTTAAAAGAGCATGGCTTATGGGAAAATATAAATTCCTGGGTTTGTGAGCTGGTTAGGGAAGGGTTTTAGCAAAGTTGGTAATGGATCAATAATTTGGGTGGGGGAACTTTACGTCTTATAGCAAGTCCTGAAATAATTATAATGACTTCTGCAATTGTTCCGTTTCTCTTGCTAAAACTTTCTGGGTGTCAGATTATAAACTGTGGGTATAAAACCGTTAAAGGGCTGAATGGGCTGATGAATATGGAATGGAGAATATCAAATATCATATCTACAGCCATTTAAAGATGGTGGTTGAGAATTCCAGAAAGAAGCAAAAAGTGTTGCAGACTGAATAAATTCCCGATTAATAAATTTTTATTTTTTTAGTTATGAAAAAATAATCAGAGAGGGGATTTGTGGAAATGTTTTTCAGGTTTTTATTTTGTGCCCCAATTACCTCTTAGAAATTTTACACGTGCTTTTAAATATATAGACTGAATTCATATAATTCCAATTGAAACACATTTCTTATTGATATATAGAGGTGTGTTATTAATGTGATTTAATTAGGCCACATTTCTTCATAAAAAACCATCTTAGACAAGATGGATGTCAACTTTGTCATTCACTCCTGCTCCTCCCCTCATGCACATCCTCTCCCCACAGGTTTTGAAGAGCACAGTAGAACTGATGTCATTATCGCTTAATTCCACTGCAGTAGTTGTCTTGTTAATGTTCAATCGTCTATGCAGCAGATGTAAAATGGCAAGTTTCCATGTTTTCTGTTTCTTCTTTGATCCTATTCATTCAGAAAGAGGCTTATTGTCAAATTGTTCATATTTGTTTGAACATCTCTGGATGACATTAGCATAGATGGTGTTGAATTATTATTCAAAGGATTGGGATGGTGCTTATGTGTTGAGGAAATTAGGTTTATTTTTCTTGTGTTCTGATGTACTATAGAAATTATACTTTCTCTCACACCACAATGAGTTTGCAGTATTGCTAATTTCCTATGCAAGGGGTGCTGCCCAAATTCTTTCTTATTTTGGGCAGCACCCATAGACCTAAAAATGTTTCTGAATTTACATACTCTGTATAACATTGTATCTGAGAGCTTTCATGGCATTGATTCTATACATCTTATTTTTGAATTTAGCTATAAAACCTTTTAACTTTTCAATGACCTAGAACTCAATTATTGAGTAGACCCTATTACTTCATGAGCTGTTTTTACTCTGCTAATTTGGTATTTGGGGAGGTGACTTAATGCAGGACACATTGCTTCAAGAAACTGAGGTTTAACACCGTCTCCGATCTAGTGAACTATGGGAGAACCAAATGAGGCAAATTTGGGGGTTTCTAAATTTTGTGGTACAGTTTTGCTCCCACACCGACTATCATCATAGTATACCTGAGTAAAACAATAGTGTGTTGATTGCGAAAGTGGTCAGGGTAGGAAGCTTAGGAGTTCAGGCATATTAGAGGTGCCAGTGGGACGGAGGGCAATATTTTGAAATGCAGAGAACATATCTGCTCGTGCCCATAATTGTTGGCTGCCACGGGGGCCTATAATTGCTGGGCGGGTAATTCACATCCATTATTTCCCAGTGGTGTGGACAACAATGCTTAAATATGGCAAATTCGTACACAATATGTATGCTAATTTAGATCAGGTATAACTAGAGTCTGGATGAATAGCAGAGGATGGAAAGGAAAAAAGGTTAAAAATAGATTTTTAAAATACTTCCGCTTTTTCACAGCTGAAATTGAGTAAAAATTGAAAAACAGAAGTCAAAAGGAGTACTTTCCCAAACATTTTGTCTTTAAGTTGATAAAATACATGCTTATCTTCCTTTCTTGGTAAAATTAATGCTCATCTCCCTTTGTCTTTCTCTCCCACTCTGTGTTTCTCTCTCTCTCTGTATCTCTCTCTCCCTATATTCTCTATGCACATAGTTACATTTCTTGCTAAAACATTACTTGAGTGACTGTTAGGTTTACACACAGTTACACTTATGATTAAAAATGTTTCTTTCAATGAGATAACTCTTCCTGCATGCTCCCAACTTATGAACGTTTTAATTTTGGAACTACTAATGAAAAAAGAAAGGCTCTTAAATCAGCTCGTCATATAACATCATGCTGAGGTTTTTTAGATGCCAAACGCATGGACCTTAAAATTCTAACATAAAACTGTAAGTGAACAATTTCATATACATTTCTTTCTAGGCATATTGATCTAGAAACTTGTTTTTGGGGAGTTTGAAGTATTTATCGTGCCAAAGTACCTGATTGTGATACTATGGATCTCACCCTCTCAATTAACTTGCAATTTTGTGAAAGGGTATACTGAATTAATCAACCTCTAACTACAAAACTATTTATCTCTACGCTTGCTAATGTAACTAAAATGATACCTTCCTTGCTGAGCAGTTAGAGTATAATATATTTTTCACATCTTAGGGGGTCAATTAACGTTTTTTAGAATGGTGCATACCTCACATGATAGCAGATGCACCATTGCATCGGTGGTACTTCCAACCAGTTTAAAGGTGAAGAATTTGCAGGGTTTCCAAAGCAGAACCTCACCTGGCTATGCTGTCAGAAACCTTTGACCTGTTGGTCTGTCCACCATAACCGTAACTCATTTTCCCTCAGGACCTCAAAATACATGACATTCCCAAATAGTTAAATTGTACCTTGACACCCACATGTGGGAATAAATCCTTACACGTTAGGTCCTTTGCTATGTTGTTCTGTAAGTGAAAACTCCAACTTCTGCAGTTTGTATACAACGAAATACTGTGCTGAATAAAAGAATCAAACATGGCACCCACTCGGCAAAGTTCAGTGTCTTCAGTTAAGCCACTGCAGCTACCCTGAGGGCACATTCGCATTACCATTCAGTAGGCAGGGATCTCTAAACTGGATGAACAGAACCTACACCAAGGAAGTGGAGGCTATAACCTCTGCTGACTTGCTGAGCCAGCAGGCCACCTGCCCAGGTAAAAATTACCTCCTTAATGTCTTATGTTTATAGTTATTGCACTCCTAAGACTAAGATTTTAAAAACATGATCTAACAATATTATTTAAAGCAATAATAAGTAACATATATATTTAGAATAGCTAAGCTAAAAGCCTTTATTTCCTAACAGCCCTTTCTCCATTTGAATTTTGTATGTTTTATGGAGCTTCCTTATACACTATTTACTAATTTAGTTACTTTTTAAACATATATATATATTTCACTTTTGTAATTTATTTCCTCTCACTTCACAATAAATATTATTTTATCTAATTTACTCTCAACTGTGTCCTCTTACATTTACATTAGCGTTAGTCTTGTTATTTGCTTGTAGCCTTTGCGCTTGCAGCTGCTGGGCCTCCATAAGACAAATAAATGCATTAAAAAAAAAACAGGGAGTGGGGAATAAAAATAAAGCAAATACATACATTCCTATGCAGTGTTTACAAATAAAGAAAACAAGCTGCAAAGAGAGCATGTAAAAACATGTACTTCCAGGGAGCCCTTAAGGCAGTAATGAAAGATACAACTCATCCAATAATAATTCCTGAACCAAATAGAACAAAAACTTGATTCTCTAGATTAAGACATCTCACATGTAAAAAAGGACCTCTTGATCCAGACCAAGTTAAGCCGCTATCACACTCCTGGTATTGAGAAGTTGTTTTTTCCCTTAGAGGTTCTCCAACTGTCAGCCAGCACACCCATTGGACCTCTATTCCCTTGAGTCGTTCGTCCCACAGACCACACCAAGCTCTCAGCCCCATATCCACTCTGGAAGCTGATGCTCTCAGGGAATCTTACATCACAAAGATCCAGAAAATGGTCCTCAAGCCTCCTTCCACAATCCCAGTAATCGTGGGCACAAATAGAATCCCTCAAACGATCACCTCACCTAGACTGCCTGCTGAATACACCACCATTCAGACATTACATACCGCAAACAATAGTCTTAGACCTTTAACATGCGTGCTCCTCAACTGCAGATCAGCAGTTAAACACACCATAGATATCGCCAAAGCTATACTTGATGAAGAAATAGATATTGCATTCCTCACTGAAACCTGGCTTAACAAACACTCGACCCCCATACTAGACCTGCTCACACCACCTGGCTACACCATCATTTGACATGACAGACCAAGGAGAATAGGTGGCAGACTTGCAATCATCCACAAAGACGGAATCTATCTTTCCACCTGAAAGACCACAAAATACTCGCCTTTCAAATACCTTGGAGTAGAACCTATAGGCAAAGGCACCTCTCCTATCAAACTTCACACCATCTGCCACCCACCTGGTGATTGCACCCTCTTCTCAGAAGAAATAACCAACCGAATAACACGGTTCTCCCAAACTGACTCAAATGACGTGTTCTTGGGCAACTTCAATAATCACTGGAACAACTCAGAAGACACCACAGTCCGTAACCATACAAACCTTCTTGAAATAAAGGACCTCAAACAACTCTGCAACGAACCGATGCATATTAAAGGCTCCACTCTAGATGCGATTATCACCACAAATGAGCTTGTCTCACTTCGATCCATCACCTCCATTGACTGGTCAGACCACCATCTCATCCTGTTTAATATCGAGACCCACCTCAGATCCCACCCAGCCCTATCCAACAAATCTACGCACTGGGCTAGGAACATCAAACAAATCCCAATAACGGAATTGGAATCCAGGATCTGTGCCAAACTACACCATCAACCTCTCACTCACACCGTTAATGACCCACCTGCTCACTATAATACAGTGATGACTGATGTTCTTGACCAAGTGTCAGTGCTCAAACTAAAACAATCTAGAAAAATCCAATCAAAATTCTGGTTCAACTCAGATCTTAACAATGAGAGGAGACAACTCAGAGAGTCAGATAGGATATGGAGACACAACCCCTCTACAGTGCACCTCTCACTCCTAAG
Organism: Calotriton arnoldi; assembly: GCA_963921515.1. Classification (NCBI taxonomy): domain Eukaryota; kingdom Metazoa; phylum Chordata; class Amphibia; order Caudata; family Salamandridae; genus Calotriton; species Calotriton arnoldi. The sequence goes on along the minus strand of CAWUFW010001784.1, from coordinate 1,859,388 downwards.
AACTTCACCGCTTTCCTATAAGAAACACATCTTTAGAGAAAAAGCCACTTTTTCTTTCGCAACCAACTTGTCCCAACTAAGAACAGACCCAGGGAGCTCTTCAACATCATTAAACGACAAACTGCCCTTACCTCCCCACACGAAACAAAAGCCACCAATGGCTGCTGTGAAGAAATGTCCAACTTCTTCACTGATAGTGACAGAAATTGAGCAATCCCTCATTCAAGTCACAAATCTGACATTCCTACCAACCTTCTCCACTGACTCACATCCCTCTACTGTAACCCCCCTTCAGATTTAACAAAATGTCCGAATGGCCCCAAGAAAAACTGTCAACTATGATCTCCTTCAACTGAAAAATGATGCTAATTGGTCTGACTTCAAACCCATGACAGAAAGTGAAGTTTTCAATAAAATTGCGAACTTGAAGACCACATCCCACACTACTGATCCCCTCCCAGCCACAATACTACAAAACCTCCACCATATCATTGCCCCGTTCTGGACAAAAATCATCAACACATCACTCTCCTTAGGCCATGTACCTGACTCCCTCCAACTGGGCCAAATCATACCCGTGCTCAAAAAACCAGGGGCTGACCCTAATGACCTCAATAACCTCAGACCTATCACCAACCTCCCGTTCCAAAGCCAAGAAAGGCGTCCTACTACAACTTCACCAACATACAGACACATTCAACCTGCATGACAACTTCCAATCAGGATTCAGGAAAGGCAGTAGCACAGAAACTGCTATGCTCAATCTCTCTGATGACATTTACAGATCCTTAAATGAAGGTGAAGCATGCCTCCTAATCCTACTTGACTTATCTGTGGCTGTTGATACTGTAAATCACCAAGCATTATTCGAGACACTCAAAAAAAGCATTGGTATCAATGCCACAGTCCTACGATGGTTCACATCTTACCTGCAACATCACTCACAACAAGAACCGCACTGGTTTCAATGCTCGCAAACAAATAAAAATCAATAACTGTCTCTCGAAACCTACACTAGTTCCTCATGGTGTACCCCAAGGCTCAATTCTCTCCCCATCCCTTTTCAATCTCTTCTTGGAACGCCTTACTGTTATCCTGAACCAAGCAGGGGTCAAATATCACCTATATGCCGATGACACCCAACTCTACTACAAAATTAAATCACCCAATGACATCCTACATCTGAACACCACACTAATCAAGATACTAACTTGGCTTCACACCAACCACTTAAAGGTGAACCCCAACAAAACTGAACTACTACTTTTCTCCCCTAAAAACAACCCTCTACCAATCCAAGATCGGCTCAAGAATTTGGATGCCCTAAATTGTCCTCTCACACTGTCCAACTCCGTAAAGTCCTTAAGCACCACCCTGGACAAAAACATGTCAGTGTTGGACCACATCAAAAACTCAGCCAAAGGAGCACTTTACACACTAAAACACCTCAAAAAAATCAAACCATTCTTTCCCCCTGATGATTTTAAGACGGTAGTGCAAGCTCTAGTCCTCACAAAACTGGATTATGGTAACGCCAACTTCACAGGAACTCCAAAAATTCACTTTGTCCCTCTCTAAGAACAGTTCTCAACACAGTGGCATGGCTCCTAACACAGGTGTAAAACGTTTTGAGCACATCTCACCGGCCCTCAAGAACCTCAATTGGCTTCCCATCAAAAGAAGATGTATCTATGAGACTGCTTGCATCACGCGCAAAGCCCTTCCCACACATAACTCCAACTATCTAGATACCAAACTTTCGAAAGCAGGAAGAGCCAGGACTCTGAGAAGCTCCAACTCACATTTTCTCATAACTCTCAAACTGAAAAAGAAATCCTCCCAGACACGCTCATTCTCTAGAAATGTACCTAGTATCTGGAAATCACTCCCTAGAGATCTCTGCTGCAACCCCTCCTTTTCCTGCTTCAAACAGGACCTTAAAAACATACTTCTCAACGAATACTTTAACAATCACGCAAACTGAGCTTTGTTCCCAAAGCTCACACCCAATCTGACTAGACCCGTTGCGATGGTCGATTGATTGTTTCACCTGTCTACTATGTCATTTACTACATTTACTCATGCTGTTTTATTGTCCGCATATTGTAACTATCTTGACTGCCTCACAATTTTCTTTATCTGTATATATGCATGCACTTCAATCAAACGATCTTGCATTATATGTAAAGAGCTCTGATACCTTTGGGCCTAGCTAGCGCTTTATAAAACCTATAAATAAACAAATAAACTGTGAAACAGTAATCATTCAGGGTGAAATAAACACAAGAAAGGGGAGGAAAGCCATCAAATACAGAGCAAGCACCCTAGATAGACAGCAAAGCCATAAAATTACAAGAAGGGGATGGGCCAAAGTGCCTCTGTATTGAAACCAATAGACAAGAAGTCTGTGCACCTGACTTAAAAAGGACTGGGTAGATATAGAATGTCCCAAACCCAATTGACCCAAACCTGGAGAGGAGATTGCATTGTTATTCACCAAACATGGAACAGTAGAATTCAATATGAGAAGGATAGCCCATTTAAAATTTCGTACCCAGGCTTAAACAATGCACATATTAAATGAGTACCTACCCAAAGAAGAGATGAAAATAGTATTAGCTGATCTATTGGATGAAATCCTTTATCATGACTGCAACAATTTTAATATTTTCTCTTCCACCTGATGAATCAAACATTAGCATAGTGCCGGCAAAGCATTGTACCCTACACAGTCTGGATTGTAAAAACTTACTTCATACCAAGTGTTTGCTGTTCATGAACCACTATGATTGGAGAAAATAAATGGTTTGTATTGGACATTTAAATATGTATCAATATATTGTGCACGCTGTTGGAAATTCACCTTTTCTTGAGGATTACCTCAGAATGATACCTTCTTATGTTTATGCTGAACCCATTATTGCTGGCCCTATGACTACGTGCACTTTACTCCTGCCAACCAGAGGTAAATTAATTGTGCTCACCTTTCTAAACCAACGTAAATTGGCATACACCTAACTGCCACATTTAATTTACTTAAGAGTCCCTGCTATATGGTACTTCATATACCTTGGGTCTGTAAATTAAATGCTGCCAGTGGGCTGCAGCACTCATTGTGCCACCCACTAAAGTAGCACTGCAAAACATGTATCTGAGCCTGTCCTTGCAGCCTGTTTTTCAGTTTTAATCTGATTTTTCAACCTGGCAAATTAAACCTTTTTCCAGGCCTACACCTTCCTATGAAATACTGTAATAAATTGGGTTATTGGTTGAAAGGGGTGGAGGACCCGCTCAGGCAACAACCACTAAAGTCACTAAAATAACCTGTGCTTAATCCTGTGGTAGCTTGGAAAAAAAGCAGTCAGGCTTAACGTATTTATGCAGTAGACAAATAGTAATCAAGTGAAAACACATGAAAAATCCCAAACCAATTTGCAAAATAGTGTAAACTTTAATTTTAAAAAATGATACCAGACCGATAAATATCCAAACAATAGAGCTGTAGATATGCCATTTCAAAGTTTTTAGTGTAAACAATGCCTAAAAACACAAAGCACCTTTCACAGTCATCTGGTCATGCTAGATTGGGAAAAAGTGAAGACTGACTGGGAAGGGTTGTGGGTCGGATAGAGGTACCAGGTTAGTCCAGCTGAAAAAGTTACCTTCTCAAAGTCCAGCACAAAGAGTTCCATTCACTCTGGGGAAGGCCTCAAGGAGTCGGGAGAGTGTAGTGGATGGTCATCGCTGTAACGCATAGAGAACGCCTGTTGTTGTGGGCTGTCGTCACTTGCAGCGTGAAGAGCTGGCCTGATGTTGTGGACGGTTGTTGCTGGAGCCTCACTCTGGCAGTCACTGCGGACTGTCCTTGCTGTAGCACGGAGTGCAGATCTCCCTTTACCAGTCAACGCTAGTGGTCATTGTAGCCCAAAGAGCAGTTCTCACCCAGTCTCTGTGTGAAGGGGCTTGTTTATGATCGCAAAGATCCCAAACTTCAGAATTTCACCTCTTCTTCTTTGGAGGAGGTCAGGCTGATGCCAGACAAGGATCCAGGACCTGGGGGGCAGCGCTTGTGGATTCAGAGCTCTCTGTAGAATAGGTCACCAGAACTCAGGCAGGTCCAGTTGCAAGTATAGTCAGGCCCAGTGCAGTAGGTCAGCGGTAAGTTGCAAGGAGACTTCTGGAGCTTGATATATCCCTTTAGCTCACACAGGAGGTCAGTCAACTGACCCTAGAAGTCACTCAAGTTAGCTTGGGATGAAGGTAAGTAGGTCCAGTCTTCCTTCTCAGAGAGCAAGGCAGTCCTCAAGCAGATGGGCATTCCTCTGGCAGCAGGGTAGTCCATCTTCTGTAATGTCTACAGGTCCAGGAGTGTTCTGATGAGTTGGTCTGAGGCTCTGTGCCAGCCTTTGTGTGTGGGGGGACACTCTGTCCTACCCCCACATCTGGTTCTGGAAAGTTCCTCTCTTCACCGGTCAAGACTCCAAAAAGACTGGGGTGACAAAAGGCTGGTATCCTGTTCCTTTGTGTGTGCTGGAGGCAAGCCTTTTAAATTGCAAGTGGGGCAGGGAACAGCACAGCCCTCACCCATCCGGGCATGGTGGCCCATTCTGCAGAACTCTAGTCCCCTTTGTATCACTGCCTGGCACGAATAAAAAAAAAAACAACAGCAGATCTATTCATAGTCATGTGATCCAGGACACTGACAAAAGGCACAAATGGTTGGGGCAAGAAAATGTCATCTTTTTAAAAGCTGCGTTTTCAGAATTGTGAATTAAAATTTGACTTTACAATCAAAGAGGATTTTAAATTACAATTAATTTGATTGTAAACAGCATATTACTATCTGCTCCCAATCCAAAGTTATCACTTATTAAATGTAATATGGTTGCCAGGACCAGGAAAACACCAACCTTAATTGTTCCAGGGGTCTGCAGGAGTAAAGCTGAGTCCACAAATCTCCCTGAAGGCTGGCACCATGCACACTGCATCGACATCTGTGTACATGGAGCAGCCCCCAAGGGAAAGGGGGTTGAAAAAGAGAGTCGGCTGACTTTTTCTACGATTTGGGTGGGTGTCGACTGACTTCCTTGGTCGCAGATCTCCAAGGTCATACCGTTAGTGGAGCTGAGGATTCCTTTTGTTAAGAGGAAGTAGAGGAAAGGTTATACTCCCTATTACCCTGTCCCACCAGGTTCCACCTGCTCCCCACTTCCTGGTTGTGTACCTTGTCTCTATGAGGGATGGAGTGTTGTGCTCCAAATGACTAATTCTGTAGCAGTGTGCCATTAAGTAACATGGCTGATAATCATATATCTCCCTCCCATATGAGGGTCTGTGGTTTTGGTATTCCCTAAAGACACAAGAAGTGAATTAGCCTCAGGGTTAGTTAACCAATACCATACAAGTGTGTGCTCTATTTTAATCAGTTACCTCTTTTGTGGGCTCATTACCATTTCTTGCCAGTTCTTAAAGTTCAGAGAGGCACCTTGACTTCAGGGTCCCCATAGTTCTTCTCCTCTGGCTTAATTGCTGTGGCCTTTTCATTGTAAATGTCTTTAGCAGCTGCTTTAACCTAATTATCCAAAAAATACCTCAGCATACCATTGTCCAACCAGCCTTTTTTCAGTTGATGAGCTCTTTTTCCTGGCTAGCACAAGCACGCGGTAATTTGCCTTACCATGCAAGTGATCTATTTTGTTTTCTTGCAGGTGATCACCATGAGCAGAAAACTTTGACTCCGGAGTCAGGATGGAAGGTAAATGCCACAACTGAGTCATGGAACTGACGGATTAAGCAGGGGCATGGACATGGGCCGTAGGTTCCCAAGACCGATTTTCTGGAAGATACACTTTCCAGCCCAAGAGGTAAAACAGTCATCCTTTGATACGCTTGAATCCAACACCCACCACACCTCGTAGTCGGGATGACTATCCATCAAGATAGAAAGAAGGGGAGGAACGGCAGAACCAATTGAACAATAGGGTTTGAGACGGGAGATGTGAAACACTGGGTGTATCTCATACTTATCAGGCAGTCAGCTTGATAGAGACTGAATTCAGGACTTGGGTAATTGGAAACAAACCTTTCAAGCCAGGTTGAAGCTTCCGTGGGCCTGGTAGGCAGAGGTTCTTGGTAGGCAATAATATCATACTTCTTACTGAACAGTCCTGTTCCTTGATACATTTGCAGTCTGCCTGCATTTTAAAGATTGTTGTAGAGTGTGTGAAATGTTCTTTTTCTTCTGACCAAATTAGTCTAAGATTATCATAATGTTCTTTGACTGCTAGGTATGTGTAAGCAGAATCATGTGAAAGAGAGAATGGGAGAGATCGTGGGTGGTATCCTAGATTGCAAAAGAAAGGGGAAACCCCAATAATGAATATGTGGTATTGTTGTATGCAAATTCTGCTAAGATAAGGGCTTGGACCCAATCACTTGTGAGGGTATGTAGTGTGCAACAAAGGAGTTGTTCTAGGGATTGATTTACCTACTCCGTCTGTCCATCAATCTGAGGATGATAGGCTGAGGAGAAACAGAGGTCAATACTCAAAGATGCGCCCAAGCCACACAAAAATTTGGAGATAACTTGTCGGCCATGATCTGAGATTTTGATTGAAGGAATTCTATGTAAACGAATCACATTTTGCAGAAATAAATCAGCAAGTTCCATAGCCATCTGTAGTTTCTGTAGCTGTATGAAATGAGCTTGTTTAGTTAACATATCCACAATTACAAGGATAACAGTGTAAATAAAAAGATTCTTTTTCATCTTAAAGTAACTCTTTAAATAAGGCAGCAAGAAGAGTAAAGGGCCTTAGTATGGTATTTATTCTAATTTTAATTTATAGATCGCATAAAACCACCAAGGCATCAAAGCGCTATAACCGGCAGGAGCAAACAGGGGAGACAAGCAAGCATGTAGAAACTGAGATTACTGATTCACACATAGCACTCCAGGTAATAACTTGGGGAGAATTCTGTGTATCTCCACATTTTGTCTGTCAGTAATATTCAATATCTACTTACTTAGAGAGAGTAAAGTAGGCCAGAAGTCTACTTTTTTGGTAGGTTATTTATATGTCAGGGTGGGAGAAGATTTTACTACACCCACCTAGTTATTCAAGGTTTACAAACATCACCCTTGGCAAAGGTGAGGGACATTTTCAAACTTTGTACTATTTGCTAAAGGGTAGTTAAGCCTCCAGAGCCGCCTCTGATAATGATGTACTGGTCCATGAGGTACCTTGGGTATGATATCCTAGAGCAGGAAACTGTAGCAGTCTGAGGACCTCCAATGTTCACCAGGTGAGAGGTCCTGAAGTGGTTGCAGGGGGCTGTGCTGGTGTTGCAGCACAGAGACTATGTGACAGGGTTTTGGCAGCACAGTGTTAGAACAGGGAGAGTAGTGGGCCAAGAAACCTTTGTTGGTTGGTTGGGGAAAGTTAGGGGCTCAGGACCTTGTCCTTGTGTAAGGAATGGGGACAGCGACCAGGCAATGCAGCTACCCAGGGCCCACATTCACCTTATCCAGATGGGGTCCCACATCAGTTGGCCACAGACCACACAGCACGCTTCTCACATCTATCTCTGTCCATACTCTGGGGTCCTCTTTTGCCTCCCCCCCCCCATCCATTCACTATTTGGCAGCAAGGTGGGTCTCGGCCTCGCAAATCACACTTCAAAGGGTTAGGTACATTTTGGGGGGGTGGGGTGGCGATTATCAGTTTGCACAGAAGGTCTGGGACGGGTGGAAAAAGTAGCCACACTGTCTTTCCTGCTTATGAGGGTGCCTCATTTGTTGTCTTGGTCACCATCACTACAAGGCCTAAGAAAGGGCCCGCCTCCCCCTGGGCCTCGAAGCACTACACAATGGCTGTGAAGCCCAAGAGAGAGGGCCCCTACCCTGCGTGTTGCAGCACTATAACTATACCATGGCTGTGAGACCAAGGAGAGGGGGGCCTTCAACCCTGAGCCTCGGTATTATGCTGCGAGGTCCGGGAGAGTTGTGAACTCTCTTGAGACTCTCAATACTGGACCAGGGCTGCCACACACAGGGAGGGAGGCCCTCCCCTTTTGGACCTCGCAGAGCCACAGACTGGCTGAGAGGCCCAAGAAAGTTCATAGACTGGTAACTTCCCATTTTATAAGGCAGCACTACTGCCTAGAGAGGTAGGTAAGCCAACAAATTAACAAGGAGAGCCGATCCAAGGGTCTAGCTTGGCTCTAAAAGCTCATGTACGAGGTGAGCCATGAACATGTGACTCATGTAATTCATGCAAAATCTTCATGTAAAAATACAAGAGAGTCTCTTCAAGTTTTCTTTAACATGCAAGAAGAGTTTCACCTTAGTGCACCAGAAAAGCATTTGTTAAAAGTGATACATTTTTTTTAACATGCACTTAGAAACATTAATGCCTCCCCACCCCTACCGTGACGACAATGTTACTACTGGACTAAGAGGCCAGTCAGTCATCATGTGCACCTTACATTTGGTCTAGATTTATATTATATATGAAACAACATTGTAGTATATTAAATCAAACCAGAGCGCTTGTGTACAGCGCACGTCCTGAACTCATGAATTTCAAGGTGATACATGTGACATTGAAGAAAAGGGAAGAGCATCGAAATTAAATATGTGCCTAGGATCAAACACTTTGGTCAAGGGGAAAGACAAGATTGATCCAAGGTATTCTGGTATTAAATTGCGCAATACAGGCGTGAGATGGGTATCTCATGCTCCTGTTTTACATAAAAGGCTAATGCTTTGTTTTTATTTTGCCGAACAGGGTTAGACCATAGACACACATAAGACATGAAAGCTCGGCTCGTTTTGGGCTTTAGGGTCTAAGAGGATCTTGAACTGCGCCAGAGCAAGGATTCTGGCTTGAGTCTTTAGTGGCTTGCCCTCCTCTAATATTGACCTGTTAATACGTGATATCAGTTAATAAGGCTGCAACTTCCTATTTCAGTTGGCAGCACAACATCCCTGTGCATGATGTCTTATGAGTCCATAGTGATGCAGCTTTCCTCTTTTGGATTGCAGCGCAACTACTCCATGCATAGGACCCTATTAGTTCACTGTGCTGCAGCTTGCAAGTCAAACTGCAGCATTACTTCACTGTTCAGGCTTTATGTGCATAGTGCTGCAGTACTACTAACCTATGAAAACAGGCTTTCACTTCATGAAGCTGCAGTTTCATAGGAAAACGATGAGTTTTCTTAAAATAACCCTCACCCACCAAAAGGCCCCTTGGTGGCATGCTTCATCATCGGGTTCTTCCCGCCCCGCTGCGGGACGAGCAGTGGTGGCTCGCATAGGGCGTGCTGCGGGGCGGTGGGGCGGGGCAGGGGAGGGCAGGGTGGGGGGGTAGTAAACTCTGACATACGACGGAACGGAGGAAAGTAATTATTACGTTCCTCCGTTCCGTCGTATGTCCGAGTTTACTACCCACCGCCCCGCAGCACACCCTATGCGATCCGCCACTGGGGACGAGGCGTGCTACGACTGACGGAGACGTGGGAGCACTTTTGTGAAGTGATTACTATGTATTATTGTGAGAGTGGAAGGGTCAAGGAAAGTTGTGAGTTAAAAAATACCTGGCTACGTGGAACCTAAACTTTATTACTTCCTGTGGCTGGTATTGTTAAAAATGGGGAGAGGAGAAATGTACACTATAATGAGTTGTTTTCTCTCTGATCTACATGTTTCAAGCCTTCCCCTATGCTTTTCTTCAGGACCAAAGTGATTGATCCCTTTGACCACTCCTTTATAACCTATTTGGTCTCCCTGATAACTATCAAGGTGAAATGTGCATAAAGACATGCATAAATACAATACCTAATCGGTATATTCCTTCAAAGCAACATGTTGGGTGCCTAACTAAGGCGACATGAGCTTTTCATGGGAGGGGAGGGACTCTTGTAGTCTCACAGTTGTCAAAGCGGCACCCTCACTCTTACATGCCTACCCGTGGCTCCAATGACGTATGGGTGGACTTTCTTTGTTTTTTCTCGAGTTATAAAGGAGGCTGAGTCCACAGCGAACCTAACCTCTTTCTCCCTCCCTTGTTCTTTATTGCTGCAGTTTCATGGCCTGAACTGTAGCTATATGGCCTATGCAGGTGAACATAAACTTTCATGACACCATAGCTTCCCAACATAAACTACACAAAGGTTGACATAGTTCCACTATTCTGCAGCCCTAGTATGCATTCTATACTCGACCTTATGTCACAATGGTGACTGTCAGCCAGTCCTATGTATTCACTAACCCTGGGCGTAGTTCGTGTAGTCACGCTACGGGTAGCTACGCGAAGTGGACTTTGCACTACGCACGCTACGCGTAGCTACGCGAACTGTGTAGTGCGGTAGGGAAATGCTGTTCGCAATGATTGCACAGTGCCGGATGCTTGTCCGCACTGTGCAATCATTGCGAACGGCATCATGCACAGTGTAAGCGGTCGTTTTCTGCCGCTCGAGTAGATTTGTACTCGAGCTGCAGCTTTCTCAACGCGGACTGGTAGTTTCTCATCGCGAGCGGTCGCGAGCATACGCGACCACTCGCAATGAGAAACCTGAACTCCCCGCGTTGAGAATCTCGCCGGGAGGTTTATTTTCCACGCTCGCGATCGGCAACTTGATGTTGCCGATCGCAAACGAGGAAAAAGTCTCGCCGGGATGTTGATTTTGCTCGCTTGCGGTCGCCAACTTGACTTTGAGGACCGCGAGCGAGCAAAAAATGCCCGCTACGCTATGCGTTTTTGCACTGTGCTACGTGCGATTCGCGTAGCGCGTAGTTGCGCAAACTACGCACACTCCGCTAGCGTAGCGTAGTTTTCCACCCAGGCCTAGTATTCACCCTATAGATCCAGGTGTAATGGAAAAAGTTAAACTTGGCGCTGTTAGTTTAAAGCTGCTCTCATGACGTGGCAAGTTAACAGCTGTGTTGCAGCATTATTGCCCTTTGTAGAGATCCCAATTGTCTGTGCTGTGAATGACCTTCTTGGTTGTGTTATACAAGCAGACAGTGCACAGTAACAGAAAGTTGAAGGCTTATATATACTGTAGGAAAGTAGGATCTGCTTCTTATGGTTACCCCCACTTTTTGCTTGATGTCTCACTGTTTTTGACTAGTCTGACTGGGATCCTGCTAATCAGGACCCCAGTGTATCTGCTTTCTCCCTTAAATTGACATACATGTACTTTGGTACACTCCAGATTGGATACTGGGGTACCCTTATAAGTCCCTAGTATATGGTACCCATGTACCCAGGGCATAGGTACCCCAGTGGCCTCCCATGGGCTGATGTATGTAGAAAACAATGGTTCAGGTGTGGCCTTAAAGGTCCAAAGCGAAAAAGTGACCCAGAAAGGGGCACTGCGTTCTAAGGGAATTAAATTAATTCTGGAGGGAGCAAAAGAAAAGATCCACAGAGGGTCATGTAGGTCAAAAAATGACAGACATTTATTTACAATTCTGTTTAGTATTCAGGTGCTCACATATTAGGTGAAAAGAAGCGTGACGTGAAGGGTGATGGTGAAATATAAAAAAAAGACATTTCATTGACAACAGTATTATGAGCTCCACAATTGATTTATAAAGAGTGTTAAGAGTTCATGTTGTATGGGACGGCAGAAGCAGGACGCTCTTGTCTGCACGGCTCCAGGCTCCCATTTATTGCCCTATTGATCGTCTACAACAAATTAAACCACCAACGTGACATCATGCACCGCCCAGCTGCCCTTCCAACTCGTGCTGATTAACTTTACACATGAGTAGTACCACATCCTCGCACAAATAGACCGGAGCAGTACTGTGGCGCGCCTTACAATTCCCACGCTCGCCGACTACAACTTTAAAAATCTCTGAAGCTAGATAACTGCCGTCTGCCCACTCCAAGACTTGCTCTGCGGATAAAGTAATAATAAAAATTCAGCTCCTAAATTCAGCTTGCTCACCCATGTCCTGAAGATGAACCCCAATTATTGGGTTTGAAACGCCGTCGACCACCTTACAACATGAACTCCTATCACTCTTTATAAATCAATTGTGGAGCTCATAATACTGTTGTCAATGCGATGTCTTTTTTTATATTTCACCATCACCCTTCACGTCACGCTTCTTTTCATCTAATATGTGAGCACCTGACTACTAAACAGAATTGTAAATAAATGTCTGTCATTTTTTGACCTACATGACCCTCTGTGGATCTTTTCTTTTGCTCCCTCCAGAATTAATTTCATTCCCTTAGAATGCAGTGCCCATTTCTGGGTCACTTTTTCGCTTTGGACCTTTAAGGCCACACCTGAACCATTGTTTTCTACATACATTTTACCACCCCAGGTTCACATATTGGGGTACCCTTGTCTTCTCAAAAACCTCCCATAGGCTGAAGCAAGTATTATTCCACCCATGAGAGGCCATGCAAAATGGAACTCCAGGTCTGCTACAGCAGCTTGTGTAAGATGGTGCTTGCACCACTTAATTTAGATATAGGTTCACTATATCTATAGGTCACTACACTTAAAACTTATACGTCACCCCTACAGCAGGCCTTATCAATCCTGAAGGTAGGGTGCTGGGTTTTTAGTGAGAGGGTGCCCCAGCATGAGCAGAGCCCCTCTGCAGCCTTCGGAGACCATTCTCCCGGGTTGTCTGTGAGTCAGTCGGACATATAGGTAGAGGTGCATTATAACCTCGCGGTAAATGCTATCTCGAAAACGGCTGCATAGAAACATATCGTGTTTGGTATCAAACACCTTGGAATCATACCTCCACACCAGTAACTGGTGTGGGAGGTATGAATCCACCCTTCAGAAGCGAGCTTTGTGGGGTCACTGGTCTAACCGGTGCCAGCCTTCTCCACCCGGACAGCACAAAATGGATGCTGCCGATCAGAGACACATTTCTGCCCTCCTGCTGCTGAGCCAAGCTTGAGCAGAGGAAGGCAGCACAATAGGCATCCTGTCACAGGGAGGTGTGACCACCTCCCAGACAGAGTTTAGTATATTGGGGCTGGGTGGGTGCACTCAGAGTGCCTGAAAGTCTGCATCTGGGGCACATTTGGTGTCCCTGTGCATAGTCCAGTTCAAACCAGTTCTGGGAGCCAGTGGCTCCTGCTCTGGCGTGAAACTGGACAAAGGACATGGGTGTAACCACCCCTCTGTCCTGACCCTCCCCTAGGAGGGTCCCCTGAATCTGTCCAACCTTCTCCCGTGGGTACAAAAGGGCTTACCTGGCTGTAAGACTTTAGATTTTACGTGGACAAGATTCTACAAATAGAAACCACTGACCTTCGACCGTCTGGACACTCTGGACCTCGCTGGACTTCGACTGGTCCCGACTTCGTCTCCCTCTCCGTCCAAAGCTTTGTCTGTGCCCGTGCTCCATACAGGCTCCATGCAGGTTCTGTGGTGCTCCCAAAGACAACTGAAGAATCTCCCATGGGGTGAAGGAGTCACTCCCCTTCTTCGCAGGCACCTAAGCGCTACTGACCGGTCTACTGCTCCTGAGCTCCTGTAGACTCCAAAGATTTCAGCCACACAGGAGGTGGGTTTCCGAAGGTCCCTGAGGTTCAGCTGCCCTCTCACCGAGTTTGAGGCCAGTATCTCTCGTGGGGACTGCGTGACTTGAACCCCTGTGCACTGTGTCCATTTTCAAGTGCATATGCTTGTTGGCAATTCCCGAGCTTGTGCATTGGACTCTGTGTAGTCCTGACCCTGAGCAGTATTTGCACCAAAGAACTCCAGCCTCCTCGCACCAAGTGCTCCGTGGGCTGGTACTTTGCAATCTTGCTTAAGGTCCTGTCGCGACTCCTGGTCATTCGGCCTGTGGGTCCTCCTGAGGGTCATCTTGATTTCTGTTGGGCTTTCCTGGTTGCTCCAGATGTGCCCTGACTCCCCATTGCTTGGTGAGTCCCCTGAACCTTGCTGGTCCACACCGTAACCTGCTTGACCTTACTGCGTGGGTTGCTTTTCCCAAGGCTTGTTGGTGCTCCAGCCGGACACCGACCCCTCAGCACTCGACATCCTTTGTGGGACAGCTCACTTCCGGCTCCTGGCCGTCCTCGACGTCTCCTGGTCCTCGTGGCTGCAGAGTCAAGCATCCCTTCTTCGCACCTGAAGCACCCGACATCGGTGGGCATTCGTCTCCCGAGCCCCTGGTCACTCTGAAGTGACCCAGACTCTGTCCCCTCTGCTTTCAGGTTCCATCTTCCTCGAATCCAGGCTTGGATTCCACCGGACCCTTTTCACCTTCACGGCAGCAGTACTTCTTTGCAGCTCTCCATTGAAAACGAAGGCAGTTTCCGACGCCACTTCAGACCTATGCACTCGGCTCCTCTGGGATAGGTAACTTGGGTACTATGGTATCCACGGGTGGGGTGGCTCTTCAAACTCTTAAGTTCCAACTGGTTTGCTCGAAGTCCTCCTAGAAGGGTCCTTAACCTTTAAAAGTGTAACACGACTTCCCCATTGAATTGTACGGAGCCCGCGGTCGTGTTCCCACACTGCACCCGGCCTCCGTGGGGTCCCTGTCTACTCACCTTGGGTGGTTCCTTGGGGTCCCAGTGATTCTACGTGCTCCAGACCTTGTCTTGATCTCAGTCGTGACTGTTATACCACTATTTTAGTACTTGGTTTGGTCTCCCCCTGGAGCCCACTGTGTATTGTGCTACTTACAACTGTTCTATTGATCTCGTATTGTGTGCTTTGTGTTCTATCCTCGTGTAGGGGATAGTAGAGAGTGTTATATTAATAAATACATATTTTTATATAACTACTGTGTGGTTCTCCTTTCATTTAGTCATTCAGGAGGTGATGTTCTGGTAAAACAAGCTGCTTTACATTCCTTCAAGATTAAGCCTGAAGGCTGCTCTCCACAGCTACCACTAGGATAGCTTTCTAAAGGTTATATTTGACCTTTGACATCATAAGGGTCGTTTGGACTGGTGCAAGGTGCCCACTTTAATTAGTGGACAGCATATACCAGGCCAACGTCTCACATACACCGACTTCAGGAAGGTCATATTGTTCACAGAAAGATCACGTGATAAAGGAAAGAAGGCTATCAAGTGATAAGAATGAGTAGTGGGCTGAGTTAATGCCTTGAAATATGGATGTCCTAGGTTTGAAACTCAGCATGGATAACTCAGCCTGTTATCTTTCCCAAGTTGATGAAATGAGTACCACTGAGTGGGGTGATGACACCCATTACTCGGTTGGTGGCATGTGCAATATTATAATCGTTTTTGATATGTGATGTCCCAAATCAGATGCAATAGTTTGTTAGTGTAAATGGACACAATAATATGCTCACCTGTGTCACTGTGAGAGTTCTGCCTTTTTAGCGCTCACTCTCTTTTACATTATACTACTTATAGTTTTTCTTTCCTACTATTTGTATGTACTTTGAACTGTTTTGCAATTTTTCCAGAAATGCTCTGCCTAGGTCCCAGGACAGGCCACACAAGCAACAGTATCACTGGTAGAAGCAGATGGATCCATGGATGTATTGGATGGTTCTGGGCTACACTGACCCTTAATTCTGTCAGCCCAATTTCGGAAGGCCCATGAGTGCTGCAGGCACTTCTGTCACTTGGTTCAACTCCCTTAGGTTAATTTCAGCACGCCCAGGAGGGCTTCATGAGAGAGAGAGGAACGAAGGAAAGAGAGAGAGAATGGATCTATGGATGGATGGAAAGAGATTGAAAGTCATCAGGGAGGAAAGAAGCAGGGTCTCATCCTCTCATAAGATCCCAGGAAAGTGAGGTTAAAGGTACTTTATTGTTACTCAACAGAGACTTGAATGATGCAATCATACAAACACTTTAAGGGCAAGTTCTTGATGCAATGTGAAGATGTGGTTTGAAATATACTCTAGGACGAAGGAAACAGTCTCTTATGTGTAGCCATTACAGCGAGCTCAAATGCCCCCCATTGTGTCTCACAGTCATGATGTAGCAGAGTAGGCCTCCTCCATTAGGCCTTGCAGCACTACACCATGGCTGCAAGGCCCAGGGGAGGGGGCATCAACCACTCCAATGTCACAAGAACTCACATCCACCTCCACCACTCTACTTGGTACAATAAGCCAGGGGGTTGCCTAATAGGCCTGTGCTGAACTCTAATCAGTGCCCTGGCTCTATTCACTGAGCAACTATTGAACAAGAGGGGAGCCCACAGGCAACAACTGAGACCTCAAGATTGAGCGGGGTTTTCTCCTTAACCACTGCTTAAATTAAACAAAGCCTTGCGCTGCAGAGAAGTCAGTTATCATGCACTTGTGAATACTAAGAAACAGACTTACCAAACTGAACACTATTCTTAAAACTCCACAACATGGTCATTTGAGAGATTTCTATTTGAGATTATATCAGTATCATGAGGAGCACTTGTTTAGTCACAACGTGAAATAACAATGGTATTTGTAGAAGCCCTGATAAAGTGACCTTGATGTCGTGAATCACGTGTAGGCCAGCTTTAAAATCTAATTTTAAAAAATTAATATCCTTTGTGGATAAAAGAATCATTATGGAATTGACTTTCTCATTTATCCAGACCTAATAACCCAGTCTGCCTTTGTCTATTCACTAACCCACTGGGAGGAGGAGGACCTGCCAGCATCTTAAGACAATATCTGTTTCCAAGCCAAAATAGTTTTCCCTGTATCGTTTGTAAAGGGTGCTCGTGGATTATGCTGAACTGTCCTTTATTATGTTAAACACATTTGTACAGAGCTTTGGTGCCATGTGCATGCTCTTTTGGCGCCTTCTGAATCTGGCACTTGTGAAATAACATCTCAGTAAGAAAATGGCTGAGGATTATCTGGGCGTATGTTCAAAAGTTGTGTATGTTTATTTGGTGGATTTATTAGGCATGGCCTCTGCCGGTTAGGAGGTTGAGGTACTGTATGTGCTCTATAGGACCATCTTCTGGGGAATCCATACAGGATAGAAGATCTAGAATGTATTGCCCTGCACTTAGAAATGCGAATTCATATTGGGTATGCTGGGGACTACATGGAAGAGATGGGTGCTTAGACCGAGAATAAAAAAACTAATTAAGTAGCTAAATTTTATGGTGTGCACTCTTGCAAATGAATTTGCTAAAAATTACGTTTGGAGAAGCTCTATGGTAGAGCTACGTCTAAAGGTGCAGTACAAGGTGAGAAGTTTAGGGGAATATTCTTAAAATGATTTTTACTGCCAAGATAAAAACTTCCCTACAGAGCACTATTCTAAGTTCCCCTGTACTGTAAAAAGAATAATGCATTCTCTTCACCACCTGAAGATCAATTAGACGTCCTCTAACCAGCATTCCAATGCTCCTTCAGTCACTCTGAGGAAGGTGTACAAGATGGTCTCATCTAAAAGGTCGATAATGCCTTTCCACATCTTCCACTGCTACACACAGGAATACATATTTCATAGCACAGTGGTGCAGCTGTAAGAGCCACATTAAAAGGCACCTCCCCAAGTTTTAGGAAACGTTCCTCTGGCTTCACTATAAGCATAACTAACCCAGACCATAGCTATGCTCCACTGGCTCTCCAGCAGGTTCTTTGCACACAAGGCCTTTTTATTGAGTTCCCATTCCTCCATTGCCTCTCACAGGCTTGAACAAGGACTGTGAGGCCCAAGAGAGGGGGCAAATGTAATTTGGCACCACCTAATTGTAAGTGGACACTAAAAGTACTAGAACTTTTAAAGGCTGTAGAAGGGATCGACAGGTGTCTTGTAGCCATGGCTGAGGGCACATACCGATAAAATCATATAGCCTACATATCATTGCCTTCTGGTAGATTCACATTTAACATTGTAAGTTTGGGATGAAAAATCCCAGATTAACTGTTAGAGAAAACCCTAAATAATAATCATTTGTATGTATAGCACTCTGCTATCGCCTGTGCTATATAATATTTTAAATAAAAATGTAAATGTATCAGTACTCAGAGTTCCCTCACTGGATCTCATTGCTTAGTTTTACAGTGACTTGAGTGACACCTTCAACAGAACTGTAGATATTTTCAACTGTTCTATTTCCTTTTATATATTTCTTGCTGAACAGTCGTCTGTGCCACACACCTTTTCTTGCACTGGGTATCTGAGAAACTCTATTGGAATGTTTATCCACACTTACCACTCCTTAAAGGCATCTTACATGCTTCACCTTGCCTCATTAGGGCTCCAAGAAATATGACCACATCACCTCACCCTGATGGAACTCCATAGTCTCCTCTAGGCGGCCAGAGCCCCTGCTTACTTGGATGTCAAGCATTCAATCTCCCGGGGCTCTCCACACACCCACAGCGAGGACACCTTCAGCAGGGATAAAAAGAAGTGCAAAAAACAAGGCAAAAGATGTTTCCCACCCATGCACCAAGGATCTGCAATGATATCCCTGTATCCCTCTGCACATCCCCAACCCAGCTCCAATTTAGGAAACAGCTGAATACTCATTCAATCAATCAGTAGATTTATAGAGAGCTTCCTGTCACCAGTGAGGGTATCCAGGGGCTGGCAGGGTCCAGTTGATTAGCCGAATATCCAGTTCATCAGGGACTTTCAGAACTCTAAAAGAGATTGGGAAGTCTGTAAATGAAAGGGTAGCTCGATCCATGTGTTTGTTGCTGGGTACGAGAAGAAGCGACCTCCACATCTGCTACGTCGGATGCAGGGGGTTGTGGGTTAGAGAAAGGGACGCAGAGTGGAGGTGTCTGGTGGACTGATGGAAGTTCAGACGGTGGTTCAAGTAGGCAGGTCTGCAGTTGTGTAGGGTCTTGTATGCATGGGTCATGAACTTGAACTGGTATCTTTTCTGTACAGGAAGCCAGTGACGTTCCCTGAGGTAAGGGGTGATGTGGGTTCATCTAAGGAGATCCAGGATGAGTCTGGCTGCAGCGTTCTATATGGTCTGTAGTCATCTGAGGTGAGGTGTGACCCCTGCGTACAGCGTGTTGCCGTAGTCCAGTCAGCTGAAGATTAGGGCCTCGGTGATGGGGCATCTTAATCTTTGGGGTAGCCATTTGAATATCTTACGAAGCATGCGGAGTATGAAGAAGTAGGAGAAGGAGACGAGTTGGTCTGCGTCGTCATGTTTAACTTGCTGTCCAGAATGATGCCTAGGTTCTGAGCGTGGTCATTGGAGGTAGGAGTAGGTCCGAGTTGTGAGGGCCACCAGGATACGTCCCATGGGGAGCCTTTGTTTCCACAAATCAGTACCTCTGTCTTGTCCAAATTAAGCTTTAAGCAGTCGTCCTTCATCCAGTTAGTGACATCTGCCACGCAGTTGTCAAAGTTTGTCTTGGTGGTGTCTTCAGAGAAGTAAGAGGAGAAGTTGTGTGTCGACGGTGTAGGATATGATGTTGAGTTCGTGGAGTTTGGCGATGCTGGCCAGAGGAATCATGTAAGTGTTAAAGGAGACTTATACACAATGATGCAATTACAGTCCACTAACCAGATATGTTTTGAGAGAAACTTGGGCCAAGCCTTTCCTCCAAGAGTGAATAATATAATGTATTTCCACTTAATATAGTTTTAAAATATTTCAACTTATTTTATTAGGCCAATTATTTATGTTTCTATTGTTTTACTAATATTGCATCAGTAAAGTTGTTTCTTGCAAAGTCGCTACAACAATGCCATTCGATTAATAGTCAATTTACAGTATTTAATGTGATGTCACCAGCCTTGCCAAGTATCAATCATCAGGAGTGACACTAACGCATTTCAGTGTGGTGATCCGCATCACCGCACTGAAATGCAAAGTCACGCATAATTTACATAGTGACTCCTAGGACTTCAAGCCCCATATTAGCACTGCTAATCACACAGCATTGGAATGGCAAACTGAAGCTGTAGTGGCAGCGCGCCCTGGAGCTGATCCCGGCAGGCTTGGGAGCTGCTGCGACAATGTAACAACCATTCTATTCCGGACACAGCGCAACGGCGCAGGACGTAACATCCTGCTCCCGCCCGATGCGACGTGAGCGGGTGGCTGCAGTTCCTGGGAAGTAAATTGTGGGAGGCTGCAGTGGCAATGAGCGCTGCTCTTAATTCAGGAATTTTTTTTCAAAATGTAATCCCTGTGTTCTGACCCACCAAACCAACCCCATGGACCGCGGCGGCCGCTGGAACCCAGAGCACACCGTTAATGTGCATGCCCGGGCGGCGTGGTTTGCTCCGAGAACCGTTGTGACCACGAGGCAGTCGGGCCGGTATCGAATCGCTGCTCACCTGCCCCGTCGCTCACCTCGAGTCAGTGCTGGGAGTGAGGTAATCGCATGTCTCACTCTGATTTCTAGTCAAATTAAAAATGTGCCTTTCGAATTATATAATAATACTTTCTAGCACCGCACGTAGTCATGATCTTAACTTAAGCTCGGCCCTGTTACAGCCGAAGTTAGTATGTTTGATGAGTCACGTGATAGCCCACCAGCTCGTTTTGGGACGGTGGGGTCACTGGGTCACACTGTGACTGACTGTGTGTGGTGCCACTGTCGTCAAATTACTTTCAGTGCTAGCATCGTCACCAAAGTCAGCAGAGCCTCCGTGATAGTCTGTGGGTCATGGTGTGATCTGTGCCGCTGCCCGCTGACTCAATAAATAAGACTGCTATTTGTGACATAAGACTAATAAACCATCAACCCCGAGAGGTCCGCCCCGGTTTGCGCGCAGCTTATTAGTGTTTGAGTGGAGTTCAGTTTTTAAATATTACAGTTTTGTTAACAAGACGCTGTACTTGTTTGTGTTAAGTCTTATTTATTCAGTCCTATGCCTAGTTCCCTAGTCTTCATTGCTTGATATTGTGCGCGAGAAAGTGTCACTCATAGTCACTAAAATGTCACTCATAATTAAACTGAAATTATGAAAATGTCACACATAGCAATCTGAAACCTTGGCAGCTATGTGTCACTGCATATGCAAATTTCTGCCCAGGGCCCCAAAAATCCTAGAGCCGGCCCTGATCTAAATCATTTCTCAATGGCACAGGGGTGGCTGAAGTTGTCCAGTTTTGTTTTGCAAAGGTGCAAATCTTAACACTGAGAAAATTCACACCCTAAGTATATAAATAAATGCACTCGAAGATTTTGTATGCGTCTGCTCTCCTTGAGACAGGAAGGATCTTTTCTGCCTTGTCTTTTTGGTGTCCTTCAGACGACTTGAGCTCATCTTCCAGCACATAAAAATAATAAAACTATGAGCTGCATCTCATTTATCTTCATTAAAAGCACATTGAGTCTGAGGGGCGACAGCAGCAGCTGCTGTTACTCTTCTCTGCCCTTAGTCTTCGGTCATTTCTCTCTCCTGGAATGAAAGATGGCGGCCATGCGTTCCAAGATCTGGGTCAAAAAAGCAGGGCCTTTTGTTTTGTCTTCATACATTTTGGCTCCTTGAACATTTCAGCAGATTCGCCTCATAACGTTTCCGTTTTTCGAATCTCCAGATGGTGGCAAAAGTGCATACATATTAATGTGCTTTAGGGGATGAGCGGCTGCATGTTTTTAGACAAATGATTTTTGAACCGTAACTTTCACGTAATTGTCCTGCGATTTATCATTTACTTCCAGAATGAAGCCCTTGCATCAATATATCACCACATTTCCTCTGTCTGACAAGGAACTAAATGACAGATTTTAACACACTATTTACAGCAAAATACAGCAGCCTTCTTTTTCCATAAGCGGTACTCGGAGTCGGAGCTCTTTTTCGTACTCCAGCAATGATTACAAGGTCACATGCGCTTGTCATAATTTGATAATTCCTTTTTTATGATAATCAATACATTTGCACAATCCGGCCCTCTTCCAGCCTTTGTCTGAATAATAGAATGTGGGGTAGTCCAGCGCCATAAAAACTATCACACGCCCTTCTCTGTGCATTTGGTGCAGAAATATGGGTTTCTTTAGCAATCCCATATCCAAATGACTTCCAACAGCTGTGGTGCTTTGAAGCAATCGTGACTGAGCATGAGCGATAGATAAAAAATAATTGATTGCATAATTATTTAATGCTGAAGAGAGCTTGTGTAGCCCAATATTCGATCCCCCAAACATACGAAAAAAGCTGGAATCCGAAATAAGCAGACAACTGCAAGAATATTTAGAGCTAAACACCATCCAGCGTGATTTTTAATCAGGGTTCAGACCAATAGGAGGTACGGAATCTGCTCTGGCCAGCATCACAGAAGACCTGGTAATCACTGTAGGGGAAAGCCAACCAGCTGTACTGATTGATACTCCTCGACCTGTCAGCAGCTAATGCGACCACCGGCAGTGCTTAATTTGTGAAATAATAAGTGCCTGGGCCCTCGTAAGGAGGCCATTGCAGCTTGCACCACCCATTGCCCATGCCAGCGCCGTTGATCACAGTACCAATGATAGAGCGAAATGTTCTTGTGAATTGTAGGGGTGCATCATAATCACTGATAGGCCGCACCCACATGTATTCAGACATATATTCGTATATATTCAGTTGTATACTCATGCATGTTTAGTAAAGAATGAATAGTTCGCTGAGACAAAGTGAACTCAGCAGCATAATGGTGTTAGGATAATGATGTAATGTAATGCTTATTGAATTGTGTGAACATAATGCATAGAGGAATTAGTTCGTGTGTGTAATGCAATTGCAGTAGTTTAAACGTGCACCATATTAAAGTTGCACATGTAATTTATTGTTTGCATATGAATCGTAATGAGAATGCTTATAGGGAAAAGTAAGATGTGTGTTTAAAAGTCATATGTAAAGGCCTGACTACATATATGCTTAGGGAAGGCCTGGTTTATTTTTATGTTAGCTTATGTTGTAGGCCGAGAAAAGTTTCTCTTGGTAAGGCTCTCTGGGCACAAACGGTAGATTTAATTTGCACAGTAGAAGGTTTCTGTTGAAAGTATCTTTGTTGCAGGTGCAAGGACACATGTCTCGTTAGTAAGACTAACTCTTTGTTTTCAAAAGCTAGAGAGATGGGAGGCATGGTACGGGGAGTGAAATGGAATTTAGGGATGATACTTTCAGCGGAGAAGGTGCCTGGGACTCAAGGCCATCGCAACCGTCCAGGATGAAGTAACCGTTTCGATGGAAAAGCACAAGAAAGAAGACCTGGCCAAGGAGGCGTGACAAAGGCGTGTACAATTGTATTGTGGTTTTGTAGTAGGGATAGTGCCCTGAGGGAGGAGGCCAGAGAAGAGGTAGGGGAGACCAGAGAGAAGGACAGAGCTGAGCTTAGGTATTATGTGATTGCACTTCTTAGGAAGTCTTCACAGCTGACACCTTTTATTCACTCTTGCCTGGGAAAATCGTTATGCAGGGATGTCACTTAGCGTTAGTGTAGGGACAGCAATTGATTTTAAGCTTGTTTAGTCCAATGAAGAGCAACTTAGAAATTGGAGCAATCATAGTCTGGTTGATCCTTCTAGAACTTTCTATTCTCCTTATCTTGAGTCGGATGAGATTCCTGCATAGATTATTATTTGTATTAGTGCCCATTTATTTCTTTAACCTCGTGTTGAGGTGCTTGCACGTTCAGTTATTTTTGGCGATAATAAATTCTCAAACTTGAATTCGGAGTCAGTGGTCCTTTCAGACAAAAATGAATGCTGATATATAACCTGATGAGATTCTCTCCTTTACACTATTCAACAGGTAAAAAGATCTTGGCGACCAGAAGGTTCTTATAGATAATTAGATAAGAATCGGCGTTATCAGTTGGTAGCAGAGTAGGATGGTTACCTTTGATGGTAAGGGGAGATCTAGAGCAAGATAGGAGATTAAGTTGCCCCATAGAGCTCGAGTGACGCAGATCCAGAGGACCGCGGGAGAAGGATGTCGGAGGTCGTGGAAAACTGACGGAGAGTGCCGGTGCGGCGGAAGTAGCAGTTCGTAGTAGAGTGAGTATGAAAAGAGTGATGTTTGGTAGATTGCGGTGTTTTATTGTTGTGTGATGTCTTGCGGAGTTGGAAAGAGAGTTGTGTGATTGAGAAACGGACCGTGAGCGCGCACGGGACCGGGAGATTTATTGTGGTGTAGAATACACCTAGAGTTGAGAACGTTGACCAGAGGTTGTGGGGGTCACGAGACGTCATTAACAGACCCACTGAAGACAGGGAACACATGAGTGAGTGTGTGAATAACCAACGCAGGTCGTAGGTTATTGTGTGCAGAACATCGAGTGATTGAATCCTATCGAGTGTATTAAAGGCGATTGTCCGGTCGTTTCGCGGACAGACGATTGCCAGATTGAGGTCAACAAGCTCAAGAGGCTGATCGGTCATTGGTAAGACCGACGGTCAGAGAGGTAATTGTTCGGTAGGACGGACATTATTTCAGAGTATGATTGGGACAGGTGCGAGCGAGAACGAGTGAATTAGAAAGGAGGGGAACTGCTGCGAGCGGAGGAAAAGTGACGTCAGACAAGTGCCGTGCTGCGATAGGCCGGTTGGTGTGAGCCGCGCTGGTATTGGTGGAGTGAAATCGAGAAGCAAGAGCTGACATTTTGAGTGCAAATACGAAGTTGATTCATCATGAAATGTTTTAAAGCTTTACGGGAACTTTGTAGAGGTGATAGACATGTGGTTGTTCGGGAGGGAGAGGAAGCTCCTCCCGAGGATACACCAGCACATTATATGGCAAAGAATGTAGGATTGCATACTATAATTTGGCTTGAGAATTGGCATAAAATAACAGAAGCAGAGGGAGAATTGTCGTTCCCACGCTATGGTACTTTCAGGTTAGAGGTGTTGTACCAGCTAAAAAGTATAATGGCTTCTTTACGACCACTACCTAGACCAACACAGTTTGAGGCACTACATGCGTGGATAAGAGCAGCGTACGATAGGAAGAAGGACAGATGCCAGGAAAGGGTGAAGAAATCGGTCAGGGCATTTCAAGATGCAAGATGGGATGCATTGGAGAAAAGGTGGAGGGTGGACACGATCGAAGGAGATAAGTTGTACCCATTGTTAGTACAAAATGGGAAAATAATAAGAATCGATGAGGACGACAGTGATCTAGATGACAGCTTATTGGATAGGATGTTGGCAGAGAGGCCACCACCATTTAATCCAGACTCAGAAGAGGGAAAGCCGACCCCAGCAGTAACAATTGATGGAAGCCAGAATCAGACTAGCATGAGAGTAGTGGGAAGGATTTCCACAGGAACAGAGGGGGCAACGGCGTCTATGATAACACAGCCTCCTGTTGGGAACACAAGATTACCGGACTCCTTGACAGTACCGGTTACCATTGGCCCTATAGTACCAGTATATGACCCAGACCGGGTAAGAGAAGGGGGCTCCGTACAGATGGGAAGGGAGGAAGGAACCAGTGAGAGTGGGAATGGGTTCGGAGTACGAGTGGTTCATTTCCCAAGACCAATAGATACAAGTACGCCGTTACCGGCTACTGCGGACTCTTCCTTAAGACAAGAAGAGGAGAGACCAGAAAGACCAAGGTCTTTGCGTGAATCCAAGTCAGCTTTGAGGATGTGGACACCAACAGTAACCAACCAAGAGGATAGGATGCAAGGAGATAGGGCACAGAACGTCTCGGAAGACAGACCAAGTTCCAGGAATATGATGGAAGGGAATAGGTCACAAGGACAGAATAGTGACTGTGATGAGCGGGATGGCTCGGGTTGTCGAGATGTACTGAGGAGTGCGGTACAGGCAAGGTTACTGGACGTAGTGAGATTGAAAGCAGAGGTAGATGAGATGATTAATGGAGGTCTGCCTTTGGAAAGGATAGAAATTTACGGATCAGATGAGCTGCTGTTTGTAGCAAAAGATGTGACTCAAAAAGCTAGGATGGCACATGATAGATTGAAGGAATTGGCCAAAAGATATGAAGTAGACCTGAATAAAACTAAAGCGTTGCAGGGACCACATAGATTGCATTACAGTGATCAGGAGCTGGAGGAGAAAAGAATCACAGGATTAAGGACACACACAAGAGATCTGATTGTAGGAATGAGAATATGGATTTTGTTGGACAAATGGGAACAAAGGTGGTCCAAGAAGAAACCAGTAAAGAGAGCAGAAGGGGAAACGCCGCCTCCAGGGGGGGGGGCGACGGGTGTTGGAAATTTTCCTTTACGGGAAGTACAGAATGGAGGGTACGTGCATGTGCCGTGGAATAGAGGTGATTTGGCTGCATTTACAAATGATTTTCCTCGGCTGAGGGAAAAACCAGTAGAGTGGTATAAACAGGTTGAGCGGTTTGTGAAAATTTCAAAAGTATTGTGGATTGATTTGAACACTTTGTTTGACATAGTGGTACCAGGAGATTTGTGGACAGCCTGTAAAGTCGCTATTGAGTGGCCGACTTCGGAACCGGATAGAGAGGCGGTTACAAATGGTCCATCACCCCTAGTTATGAAAAAGTATGAGCAGGTGATTACATGGTTGAAACTGAAGATTTCACCTCAGGATATAGATTGGGTTAAGATAGATCGGACTGTACAGGAACCCAAGGAAACGGTGCATGAATATTATGAAAGACTTCTGCAAGCTTTTAAACAGTATAGTGGGTTAGATATCTTGGACCCCAAGGATATGGGACAGTTTGTCTCAAAGTTTGTACTGGGTCTGAGAATGGAAATCAGCCTCATGATACAGCACCATTTGATCTGCTGGCAGAACAAGCCACTAGATGAAATTTTGCGGTATGCGAGATACTGTAGTGATGAGGTGGAATCGAAACATCGAAAGCTAAAAGACAAATTGATGCTTGTCCAAATGCAGACAGCACAGAGTCAGCCTAGTGGAGGGACCTTAGGAAGAAAGCAAGGAAATTTCCAGGGAAACCAGAATGGGCAAGCCATGGGAAAGGGAAAACCAGTAGACCCCAAGACAGGAGTGGACGTGGCCACATTGAAGAAGACCACTGCGTGTCATCTTTGTCGCCAGGTCGGACATTGGAAACGCGAGTGTCCTTTGAACCCAGCTAATCAGTTGCAGGAAGAGGAAGAGGGGCTCAGGCACCCGCGCAAGAGGTAGTTAATACAATAACGAGACCTAGGACGATGAAAGGGGGGGTTTACAGTTCTCACGCCCAGGTTCCCCAAGCTCCAAGGATTTCACAAGGAACACGAACGTACCAACAGATGCCCCTGTTCGAATATTACGACGAGAATAGCTTAGACCCTTTATCCTGACGGTGCCTGAGGGGGGAGGAAGACTGCACACTTGGAGCGGTCTTGGAGGTAGACCAGAGGGGACCTTTTGTGGAGGCAGAGATTGAGGGTCATCCTGCCACACTTTTGGTTGATACTGGTGCTACCCGGTCTACTGTAAGATCAGCAGTAGTCCCTAACCTACCCCTCTCGGGACAATCAATCCAGGTTGTTGGAGTAGCGAACAAGAGAATAAGCAGCCCATTGACAGAACCGATCCTAGTAAAGATAGGTTCCTTCCAAACTAGACATCAGTTTGTAGTGTGTGATACGAGTCCAGTTTGCCTTTTGGGGAGAGATCTGTTGTGCAAGTTGAACTGCACGATTTATTGTACACCACGGGGAGTGGAGGTCCAGACGACAGATGACGATGCTGACTTTAAAATTACCAATCAGCATCTGTGTATAGATCTGTACCCAATGGTGACTGTGGAAGAACTTCCACCTGATCTGAGAGACGCAGTGTCGTCTGTGGTGTGGGATTTCGCAGGCGACGAAATAGGTCTAATCAGAGGGGTTGAACCAGTGCGGATTGAGGTGAAACAGAATGTTGATTTCCCCAGAACACCTCAATACAACCTGTCGCCAGAGACGATTGCAGGAATAAGACCTGTGATCGAGACTTTCATTGAGAAGGGTATTTTGAAAGAGATCAGAGGTAGCCCCTGTAATTCGCCCATAATGGGACTACAGAAACCGAGCGGGAAATACAGGATCGTGCAAGACCTGCGAAAGGTCAACACGATAGTTGTCCCTTGCTGTCCAGTGGTACCGAATCCTTCAGTAATACTGTTCCAGATCCCATGTGAAGCCGAGTGGTTTACGGTTATCGATTTGTGTCAAGCCTTCTTTTCGATACCGCTCCACGAGGAAAGCCAATTTCTTTTTGCGTTCAGGCTAGAAAATCGCGTGTTAACATGGTGTCGTATCCCTCAAGGGTATACGGAAAGTCCATCGATCTTTAACCAGATCCTGAAGAAGAACCTTGAGAGTCTCGTGTTGCCGCAGAACTCAGTTCTCGTGCAATACATAGATGACTTGCTCATTGCCTCAGAAACAGAAGATGCTTGCAGAATTGACACTGTAGCTCTGTTGAACCACTTAGCAGAGAACGGACATAAGGTGTCCCCGAACAAGCTGCAGTACTGTTTGAAAGAGGTACAGTACTTGGGACACAGATTGGAAAAAGGCAAGAGGAAGGTGTCACCAGATCGAATAGAGGCAATAATGAGCATGGCAGTACCCACCACACAGAGAGAAGTTAGGATGTTTCTGGGAATGGTTGGCTACTGTCGACAGTGGATTCCTAGTTTCTCCTTGAGAGCAAAGCCTTTGCAGAGGCTTACGCACAAGGATGTGAGTGATCCGGTACCATGGGACGAGGAATGCTTGATATCATTCCTGAAACTGAGAGAGGATTTGTGCAGGGCTCCGGCACTGGGAATGCCTGATTACAACAAGGCCTTTTCATTGTTTTGTTACGAGAGGGAAGGATGTGCATTAGCAGTGCTAGCTCAGAACCATGGAGGTGTCCGTAGACCAGTTGCCTACTTTTCAGCTACTTTAGATCCAGTAGCTTCTGCGTTGCCCGGATGTCTAAGATCCGTTGCTGCAACAGGTGTCAGCATTGAAAGATGTGAAAGCATTGTAATGGGACATCCATTGACTGTACATGTGCCACATTCGGTTGAGTTATTGATGACCAGGACCAAGACCCAGCACCTAACGAACAATAGGTTAACGAGGTACGAGCAAGTCATACTTGCCGCAGAGAATGTGACTCTGAAAAGGTGCTCTGTCTTGAACCCTGCGACATTGATGCCTACACCGAACACGGATGATGAAGATTGTGCGGACCATGATTGTCTCGATGTGACCGAGCTTTGCACCAAACCGAGACCTGACATTGTCGATGAACCATTGGCTGACCCAGATGAAATTTTCTTTGTCGATGGTTCATGCTTAAGAGACAGTGTGGGGCAATTGAGAGCAGCGTTTGCTGTATGTACCATTTCAGGAGTGGTCGAGGCTGCTTGCCTAGAAGGAGTACGCTCCGCGCAGGTAGCTGAGATCATTGCCTTGACCCGTGCCTGTTTGGCCGCTGATCGAATTCGAATCACGATTTACACAGACAGCCAATATGGGTTTGGCGTGGTGCACGACTTCGGGCAGTTATGGTCTCAGAGGGGATTTTTGACATCATCTGGATCACCCATTCGTAATGGAGAATATGTAAGACAATTGTTAGATGCATTACAGCATCCGAAAGAAATTGCTGTGGTAAAGTGTTCAGCCCATGGGAAGGGGGAGGACTTTGTATCTTTGGGAAACAATTATGCGGACGAAGTCGCCCGTTTCTGTGCAGAACAAGGATGCATATTCACGGAAAGAGAGATAGGGGAGAGCCAAGAAGGAACCGAGCTCAGCATAATGTTGGCCATGGCAGACACTTGGGAAGAGCTTAAGCGATTGCAGGATGAAGTTTCAGACCAAGAGAGAGAGGGATGGATCAAAGCAGGTTGTGAGAAAGGAGATGTGGATGTGTGGGTATCCAACGATGGGAGAGCCGTGTTGCCTGGAGAATTGCTGAGTCCGATGGCAAGACTGATACATGGACAGGCACACCTTGGTAGAGACGCAATGATGAGGGTGTTTAGACAGACGTGGTATAACCCACGGTTCCGAGCAATGGCTGAAACAGTGTGTCAAAGGTGTGTTACGTGTCAGCAGTTGAATGCTGGAAAGAAAACTGTAGTTACGTTGAGTCACATTGGAAGGTCAGGAGGGCCCTTCAATAGAATACAGCTGGACTTTGTGGAGATGCCTAAGTGCAATGGATTGAGGTACATTTTAGTGCTAGTATGTGTATTCTCACGGTGGGTGGAGGCTTACCCCACACGCAGGTGTGACACTCTCACAGTGGCTAAATTACTGTTGAGGGAGCTCATCCCTAGATTCGGGATCCCGACCTCTTTGGAATCAGATAGAGGAGGGCACTTCCACAGTGAAATCATGAAGTTGCTTTGTGCTGCATTGAACATTGACCAGAGACTCCACTGTAGTTACAGACCAGAGGCTTCTGGGATGGTGGAACAAGTTAATGGAACTTTGAAGGCCCGGATGGCAAAAATGTGTTCCTCGACATCCCTGAAATGGCCCGACGCCTTGCCGCTCGTGCTGATGAGCATGCGAAGCGTCCCAGACAGAAAGACCGGGTTGTCCCCCATGAGATATTAATGGGGAGGGCAATGAGATTGCCAGCAGTACCAGCTACAGCCTTGATAAGCATCACTGATGATTTGATTCTCGATTATTGTAAAGGACTCTCTGATGTGGTCCGTTCTGTATCCCAGCAGGTGCAAGCAGCAGTGGTCCCAGCCTCGAGTGATCTGTGTCACGACTTGTGTCCCGGAGACTGGGTGCTCGTCCGAAAGCACGTGAGGAAGAGTTGCTTGGATGCCCGCTGGCGTGGCCCGTATCAGGTGATACTTATCACGAACACAGCAGTGAAGTGTGGAGGATTGCCGAACTGGGTGCATGCTTCCCATACCCGCAGAGTTCCAGCACCCTTGGAAGAAACAGCTCCTCTCGTAAATGAAAATCCAGCTGATGTGGCAGGGCCACATGGGAGGACAAGTCAAGCTGTAAGGGTCGCTGACACAGCTGGTGGTGCACTAGAGCAAGCTGAAGGGGGTTTCCACAGTTCGAACTCCTGACTCAGACACCGAAGACAGAAACGGTGCAGTGGGCGGAGAAGAGTCAGATTCAGCAGAAAGAGGAAGTAGTGCACTGGGTATAGAAGGGGAAGGCAGACGAACGAACAGAAGTGCAGAAAGTTGGCCCGAAAGACAGAGGCGACTGAACCTGAGGTTAGCACCTGAAAGAGACCTTGCTCCAGTGTCTGAAGTATCTGAAACGGAAGCAAGTGACGAAGACCAAGCACAAGACAGTCGGCGAAGGTCAAAGAGAACAAGAGTGCCTTGTCGCAGATACTCTACCCCTGAGTGGACTTACACTGTGTTTGATGCAGGGGGTGGTGAGCACGGGAAGGCTGAGGTCAGTGCAAGTGGTCCGTCGGAGCCCGAATGTGGTGGTGAAGGTGGTGCTGCAGCTGCCAGGGCTCGAGATAGAAGGAACACTGACCCTCACGGTTCCGAATCCCCCGCTTCTGAGTGAAGTCCGAAACTTGGTTCTGCATCGACTCGAATTCCCGCCTTTTGGAGTTGAGCCGTTTTCACATGAAGTGCTGATTTTGCGTCTTGAACTTTTGTATCACGTTCTGGTATTGCTCAATGAGGATCTTATTGTGGATCAACTATACACTGTAAATAAAAGTCCAAAAGAAGAAGATAACCTAGGTCCGAGTGGAAGAAGAATAAACTTAGGGAATTTCCACAGAAGAGGAACGAAAACTAGGGAAGTCTTTTTCTGGACTGTGTAAATAAGATTGTGATCGGAAAGGGAAAGTCCGGAGATTTCATGGTTGCTCGAGCTGGTTGAGCAAGTCACAAATAAAGGACAGAGACTTTTTCAGGGTTCTTTGCGATAACCAAGACTTTTGAGAACTTTCGAAACCATGGAGCCGGGAGATCCCAATCGTAGATCAAAGTGGATTGTAGGCATTCTTATAAGTAGTGTAATAATTTCTATAATCATAGTAGTTGTAGTCTCATACACTGGTTCGCACGAGCAAGAAGTAGAGGAGGTGACAGGGACACCGACACCTATCACACCTAGCCAGAAGGGGGTAGACAGGGCAGCTGACAGAGCTTTGCTATTAGAAGAAAGTCGTAGATTACATGTAGATTTATCTAAAGGTGATTTTAAGTTGAATGCATATGCTAAGTTGCTGTATGAGTATGTTGATGTGATGGATGTGAAAGATTGTTATGTTTGTATGCAGTTGCCTACTTCAGTGGACGAGGGTATTAGGTATCACCATCTTCCACTGACTTATGGTATTTCGTGTAGTCTTTTGCTTAGTTTGTTCTATGAGAGAGATCAGTTTGAGTATTTCTTTTCCAATTTCGACGCAGTGCTTCCTGAAGTCCCAGCTTACAAGCATTTGAATAAATATGACTATTATAAGACAGAAGACAGGCTGAGGAAGTACTTCATACCGAGTTTGGAATTGGATACAGCATTCGCACACAGACACAATCTGACTTGTTTGATGTCGGATGTAGAGAGAAAGTTTGTAGATCAGGTTGAGGATAGGTATAGAAAGCTGACTCACTCCCGAGACTTGGGGCATCACAGGACTGATTGGACAGAGGAAGAACAGTTGCATAAGACCAAGGGAAGCTATGGTCCTATAGCGTTAGATAAGGAGCAGAGGGGTAAGTTGTGTATAAGGCGATATCAGACTTACTACGAGAAGGTAGCAGTGGGACAAAGTACTTGTGATCACGTTTTCACCATGGCAGATGTGGCAAAAGATTTTCTCCAAGGTCCTGTACAAGTGATACCAACGGTGTATTACGTATGTGGGAAGAATGCTTATGTGAGGTTGCCTGCAAATTGGTATGGAACATGTTATTTGGCAATAATATTTCCAAAGATTTACCATACGGAAGATTTAAATCTTCTGGAAGGTGGAGAGCATTCAAGAACGAGAAGAGCTGCAAGTGCAGGAATCGTTGTGGGGGATATCTTTGGAGCTATGATACCTAGTCTGGGAGTAGTCTTGAATGATGTGAAGATCCGGAGGTTAGCGACTGTGGTGGATGAATTTTCGATGAATACAGCAAAGTCGTTGGTGTTGGTGGAAGGAGAGATGTTGTCGATAAGGGGAATGGTTTTGCAGAATCGCCTTGCTTTGGATGTCCTATTGGCAAAAGAGGGCGGAGTCTGTAAAATGTTGAAGGTTCAAGAGTGCTGCACTTATATACCAGACCGTAGCAAGGATCTGGAGAAATATATAAGTAACATCACTACGATCCACACAAAAATAGCGGATTTGACCGAAGAAGGGGCCTGGGAAAAGGTCGGCAAGGGTTTTGGTCAAGTGGGAGGTTGGTTTGCGAATCTAGGAAAGGGATTCCTTGGGTACTTTCTGAGACCCCTCCTTATTTTGGTGGTTTGTGTGGTTGGCTTGTGGATTTTGATCAAGGCCTACAAGTGGTATCGAGCAGGCCGAGTCAAGAGAGCTTTGAGGGAAAATGACATGAAGTTGGCAAGACTGCAGGACAGTCAGTATCAAAGGCTCAAGAGCATGGAGAAATTTAGATCAGGGAAGATGGCAACAAGTTCTGTTTAGGTCGGTTCTTTCTCCGAGGGAGTAGAATGAAATGTGATGACAGGAGTCATCAAAGGGGGGAACTGATAGAGCGAAATGTTCTTGTGAATTGTAGGGGTGCATCATAATCACTGATAGGCCGCACCCACATGTATTCAGACATATATTCGTATATATTCAGTTGTATACTCATGCATGTTTAGTAAAGAATGAATAGTTCGCTGAGACAAAGTGAACTCAGCAGCATAATGGTGTTAGGATAATGATGTAATGTAATGCTTATTGAATTGTGTGAACATAATGCATAGAGGAATTAGTTCGTGTGTGTAATGCAATTGCAGTAGTTTAAACGTGCACCATATTAAAGTTGCACATGTAATTTATTGTTTGCATATGAATCGTAATGAAAATGCTTATAGGGAAAAGTAAGATGTGTGTTTAAAAGTCATATGTAAAGGCCTGACTACATATATGCTTAGGGAAGGCCTGGTTTATTCTTATGTTAGCTTATGTTGTAGGCAGAGAAAAGTTTCTCTTGGTAAGGCTCTCTGGGCACAAACGGTAGATTTAATTTGCACAGTAGAAGGTTTCTGTTGAAAGTATCTTTGTTGCAGGTGCAAGGACACATGTCTCGTTAGTAAGACTAACTCTTTGTTTTCAAAAGCTAGAGAGATGGGAGGCATGGTACGGGGAGTGAAATGGAATTTAGGGATGATACTTTCAGCGGAGAAGGTGCCTGGGACTCAAGGCCATCGCAACCGTCCAGGATGAAGTAACCGTTTCGATGGAAAAGCACAAGAAAGAAGACCTGGCCAAGGAGGCGTGACAAAGGCGTGTACAATTGTATTGTGGTTTTGTAGTAGGGATAGTGCCCTGAGGGAGGAGGCCAGAGAAGAGGTAGGGGAGACCAGAGAGAAGGACAGAGCTGAGCTTAGGTATTATGTGATTGCACTTCTTAGGAAGTCTTCACAGCTGACACCTTTTATTCACTCTTGCCTGGGAAAATCGTTATGCAGGGATGTCACTTAGCGTTAGTGTAGGGTCAGCAATTGATTTTAAGCTTGTTTAGTCCAATGAAGAGCAACTTAGAAATTGGAGCAATCATAGTCTGGTTGATCCTTCTAGAACTTTCTATTCTCCTTATCTTGAGTCGGATGAGATTCCTGCATAGATTATTATTTGTATTAGTGCCCATTTATTTCTTTAACCTCGTGTTGAGGTGCTTGCACGTTCAGTTATTTTTGGCGATAATAAATTCTCAAACTTGAATTCGGAGTCAGTGGTCCTTTCAGACAAAAATGAATGCTGATATATAACCTGATGAGATTCTCTCCTTTACACTATTCAACAGGTAAAAAGATCTTGGCGACCAGAAGGTTCTTATAGATAATTAGATAAGAATCGGCGTTATCACCAACACAACTATTAACCAAGGACACAAAAAAGAAGGTCAAGGCAACAAAATCCAGCACCAGTTATAATGACGTATTGTGGCTATAGTATTTTGATTAAACCTAGGTACAAAGAACCCAAGACGTGACCTTCATACGTCCCGAAAAGGGTGGGTACAACCCACCCAACACAAATTTTGAACAGAATGGTCCTGCACTCAAAAAGCAACGAGTGGGCGAATGATAAAGGCAATTAGTGTCCAAAGTCCAAACAAAATGTAGAATTAGATCTTCCCAAATGAAAGAACAGTAGTCGATGTTTTGATTGTAGACAGCGATTCCTTTTATTCTTTTATTTCATAGAAAATTTCTTAAAAACACAGCACGCTATGGACAAGACTGCCGACGCGTTTCGTCCCCCTTGGGACTTCTTCAGGGCTTAACAGGTAAAAGACATATATCAAAAGTTCTTTACAGTATAATCCTTATTTATACAAACGAAATACAGGTAAAACAAGTAGATGGGATATGTATCTCCCAGGAGTTTAGAGTGGCGTCCGGTTCAGAAAACGACGTAAAGTGCATTCGCATAATCTATGCAAGAGGTAACCAGAGCACGGATAACCGTTTCTTTAGCAGAGAGAGGCAATAACGGCAAGAATCTGCGGAGGAGTTTTAAAATACCAAAGCAGGTGCCAGTGAGTTTGCCAATCTGGTTACCGAAACTGAGTTTCTCATCAAACTAGATGCCAAGATTTTTCACAGGATGGCCAGAAGGAGAAGGACAGGGGAATTCAGTCGGCCAGAAATGATGCCAAAACAATGGGGGAAACTCCCCAAAGAAAAGAATCTCGGTTTTGTCTGCGTTACATTTTAACTGAGCCAACGCAAGCCAGCTAAATACCGCAGACAGGCAAACCTTGACATGAGATGTGGCGGCCTTGTGTTTCTTCCAGGTAAACAATAGTTGCGTATCATTGGCGTAGGCAACCACTTTGGCACCCAGGTCCTCAGCCAGCTGAATAAGAGGGGTCATATAGAGATTAAATAGCAGAGGACTAAGAATAGACCCCTGAGGAACCCCTGTCAGCAGAGCTTGAGGTGTAGACACAAAAGGGGGGATCGAAACTTGTTGAGTTCTGTTTTCCAAGAAGGATTTTAACCACTCCCAAGCTGTACCGATGATGCCCAACTTCTGTAGACGGGCAAGGAGAAGTGAATGGGGGACAGTATCAAAAGCGGCCGAGAGGTCCAGCAGGACCAAGACGGCCCTGCCCCCAGCATCCAAAGTCTCACGGATAGCCTCCGCTACTTCCACAAGGGCAGACTTAGTGCTGTATGTGGCCCTGAAACCCGATTGGGCAGGGTGGAGAAGGCCTTGCTGTTCAATGAAGGATGTGAGCTGCTTGTTGACCATTTTTTCACAAACTTTAGAAATAGCAGGAAGCAGAGAAATCGGGCAATAAGTGGAAGGAAGATGGGGATCCAGAGTAGGTTTTTTTTATGAGAGGGACAAGCAGCGCCTGTTTCCAGTCAGTAGGAACGAGAGCAAGTGAAAGTGAGGTATTAATCAACTGATTCAAAAAT
This sequence comes from Calotriton arnoldi, assembly GCA_963921515.1. Taxonomy (NCBI): domain Eukaryota; kingdom Metazoa; phylum Chordata; class Amphibia; order Caudata; family Salamandridae; genus Calotriton; species Calotriton arnoldi. Next base: position 1,823,001 of record CAWUFW010001784.1, on the reverse strand, counting down.
GGATTGACAACAGCAGCAGCTGTAGCCATAAGTTTCGCAGGGCAAGGATCATGAGGGGAGGCCGATTTGAGGCAAGATAAGGCAGCCAGGGAGACCGGCAGAGATACAAATTCAAAAGCAGAAAAGGTAACACAGGTAGTGGAGCTAGATAGATAATCAGGGGACAGCTGAGAAGGCTGGCTATCAGAGTTTTGAAAATGTGTGGGCCTGTGTTTGGGAAAAACCCTGCTGTATTCAAAACCACAGGATAGATAACGTTCAGCCCTCAGAGCACGTTGTGTACTAGCAAGGACCAATGTAGGTGAAAGATCATGCCTATATAAGGAATCATGACTATAATAGGACATGTACAGTTATGACCATAATTGGGCATATGCGGCTATGACCATAATAGGGCAAGTACGAATATGACCATATATGGGCAAATATGAATACGTCCATTTTAGGGCATGTACGAACGGGTCTACATTAGGGCCTCTATATGGGACATAACACCCACTCCTCTTCCGAATTGGATAACAATGACCATACTTAAAATCTGGACAATTTAAAACTTTTTTAAAAGCAAGTAAAAACTTGGTTTTAAAATTGTTAAAAATCTTCTGCCTAAAATGTTAATAATTCAGCTATTTCTAATTGGCACTAAAAGAATGTCCATTTTATTTCTCCATATAAGTTGCCTCACTCAAAGCGGAAGAAGGCCATGCTTTTCTCAAGCGAAAGTGTCAATTTAGGAAATGTTCCAATTTTGCTCGTTTGTTTTGAAACGAGTGAAGAAGCCGAATTCTTTCCCAGGACACGATGAGCCAATTCAAGTTTAAGCGTCCTGGCTGGGAAGCACAATATTATCGGTGTTAGCTGCTGCAGACGACAAATCCAACGCCTCACAGAGAACGTCAATCGCACATAGATGGAATGTAGCACTGCCAACAGTCGATGCTGCTGCAGCTTGTGCGGCAGTTGTGACCTGGATGCCTGTGGAGGAGTCACCTAATCCAGCAGGAGCAAACGGCACCTGTGGATTCTCCAGGAATGCGTTCATCAGAATCGGAAGTCGCTGGGGACAACGCAGAGAATGGGCCTTTATGGGGTCCAGCATTGCATCCATGTCCGGAGGCGCATCTGATGGAAATGTTAGACAAAGATCCAACGTGCATTCTTCTCCGCAGAACAGGCATCGAAGAACAGGTAAGATGCAGTCTACCCAGACTGGTCTAAACGATAGAAACCAGGAGGCATTGAGTTCTCGCAGGCAAGGAATGCCCAGAAGTTGCACAATGCGTTCACGGGATGTCCGCTCCAGGAGCGTGTTCGCCATTCCCTTGGGAATTGGGCCGTCCATTGCGTAGCAGTAGTATTATGAATAGGACCCCTGCAACCAGCAAGAGGATAAGCGGGAGTCCTCCAAATACGCTTCCCAATACAGAGTGTATAAAATTTGGGATTACTCCGAGGACTGTCTGAAAGGTGCTTAACAGTCCTGACCCTATGGTCTTAAATAGGTGTATAATACCGCTCGTATCAGACATATTGAAGATACGTCCCACCATTTCTATGAAATGAAAGGGGCAGTTTGTACGTATAAGCGCCTGTATCTCAGTCGAGGTCCTAGCAACTTGAAGTTCATAGGTTTCTCGAGTGGAGGTTAAGGGCACGGGTTGCTGTAAAAGCATGGCTTTCAATCTGCTCAGAGTATCAAATGGTATGAAAGAAACATTCAGTGAAGGCCATAGCGGCGCCTCCCTGACTGTGTTCAGTGGTGGAAACAATACTTGCATACAGCAAGTAACCCTGGAGTTAACAGTGACCAGATAGGCGACGCCCGGAAGCATCCCACAGCAACCTTGATCATTTAGCATTAAGTAACTCCCATTCAAGAGCAGCTGGAAAACCGGCGTGATCTTGGCCGCTGGGGTCCCTGACATGTGACAAGATATGTTCGCTACTGAACAACAAATAATATAACAATCAATGGTTATACTATTTGACTAAATAACCAGGGATGTCAAACTTATATATCTCTATATACATATCATAGATATTTGATACATTATTGTCTTATTACATTTCATTTCATTAAGAACAAATAAGCCTATCCAAAAATTAAGATATAAAAGCTGCAAGGGATACATATATCACTCTCAGTACTTTAACCAACTAGGTCCGCAATGGGGCCCAAATTCGCTGTCCCAGCGCTTTCTTCCTTCGTCCTCTTAATTTATATATTGATGACTCGATGTTATATATAGCAAATAATTTTGCACGCCAATTATAGAAGGTTGGAGGATCGGAACTGATCCATTGGGACGTAATACACAAACGGGCAATTGCCATAGCTATAAAAACAAACCCAGTCTCAGATTTTACCCTGCTATCTGCTTCAGTATTGTTCCCTACTCCCAAGATAAGGAGAGTCGGTGTAACAGAGACTGATATCCCCAGAATCGTAGCTAAGAATGTTTCTATGTCATGTATAAAAGTAGCTAATTTTGGACAAGAATAGAACATGTGGACAGTGTCCGCTGCCTGGAGATCACATCTGTTACATTTCCCTCCTCTCAATCCCTTCCATTTGACGATCTTCGCAGGGGTATAATACAGGTCGAAGACTGACAAAGTGTTGGCTCTTAAGGCTCCCAGTAATTAAGATCTGGCTAGCTAACATGAGGGAGTCCTCCATATCTATTGCTCCCTCCCCAAGCTTACTTGCCCACTCATCAGAATGTACACCCAGATCATCGGGAAAGGAATCAAGCAGGATATGATAGATCTTTCCTAGCCTGGATTTCTTTTGCACAGCTTCCACCAAGGGTATTTTCCCAAGATTTGATACCGTTCTACGCCTGTTTTCCCCCAGGAAGCTCCCTATCTGTAAATATTTTAAAAAATCGCCCCTAGAGAGACCATATTTTTCCTGCAATTTTTCAAATATTACCAGTTGTCCATCTTTATGAAGGTCCCCCAACTGACAAATACCTTTATTAGCCCATTCAAAGGTGACTCGGTCCCGAAATATTGATGGGAGTAATCCTGTAGCTGCAAATGGAGTATATACATTTAGATTGGAGATCTTAAATTTCCTCCGAATCTGTTTCCACACCTTATATGCTGCTTTCACGATTTTAAATCTGGTCTTTTTATAGTAGCTAGGCTCTAGAATCGACACTAAGCAACCATTCACTTGGCTCCCCAGCCCAAACTCATATATGGACGGGCTATTCTCTATAGATAAGACAGCCTTGGTTCCAACTAAAAGAACACCCATATGTTGTAGAATAGCAGCCCAATAATACAGCAGGAAGCTGGGAATAGCCAGACCCCCCGTTGTCTTGGAAGCATCATCCATTTAGCCGCTCTTCTGGACTGGCGATAGCCCCATAGAAACCTAGAACAAACCCTTTCTAACTTTATAAAACAAGAAGAGGGAAATTCAAGAGGAATGGTCCTAAAAAGGTACAGAAATGTAGGTAAGATTGACATCTTAATGACATTACTTCTCCCATAAAGGGAGATATGTAAATGGTCCAATCTCTCTAATTTCTTATTAGTACTTTCAATTATTGGGCTAATATTTAAGTCGGGTATTCTATCAACCGTGGCTGTAATTGTAATACCCAAATAGGTGGCTGTTGAAACAACTGGAAAATCTGGGGGCAGGTTATACCTGAACTAATGATTTGAGTCGTGTCCACGTTCAGCTTATATCCTGACAAAACGCCGAACTGGGCTGCTAGGTCTTTCACCACTGGGAAGGCAGAGACGACATCACTCGTAAGGACCGCAATGTCGTCTGCGTATGCCAGTGCTCTGTACTCGATCTCCCCAATCCTAACCGCTTTAATATGGGTGCATAGCTCCAATTTTCTCAAAAGGGATCTATATACAGGGCAAAAAGCAGGGTGAACAGGGACACCCCTGCCTCGTGCACCTCTGCTAATAAGTGGCTTAGATTCCTGCCCTGCAATCCGGATTACCGCCTCTGGAAATAAATACATTGCCTTAATTGCTTGTACAAAGCCCCTACCTAACCCCTTCCAGCATAGGACAGACCACAGGAACCGCCAGGAGACCCTATCGAACGCTTTCTCGGCGTCCAAGAGGAGAACCCCCAGCGGTGCCCAGTCCAGAAGGGCAATCACCCGGCGGACATGATCCGCCGTGTCCCTTCCTGGGATAAACCCATGTTGACATAACGATACCAGAGGGGTAATGACATTTCCCAGTCTTATTGTTAAAAGTTTCAAATAGATTTTACTGTCACAGTTAATCAAAGTGATAGGCCTATAAGAGGCTGGCTTTAGTTCTGGCTTCTTTTTTTTTCTAAAGACAATGATTGTTGTCTTACGCCAGGAGTCCGGAATAAGATCATTTTCCCGTGCCTGTTCAAATAAAAGTATAAGATTTTGTTTAAGTACTTGTCGAAATGTTCTATAAAATTCCAGAGGAATACCATCTGGACCAGTAGCTTTTCCCATGGCTAAAGATGTTATTGCCAGTTCTATTTCTTCCCAAGTGAACTGGGCTTCAAGTATCTCATTTTGCTCCTGCGTGACCATCGATGTTTCCATGCCCTTAAAAAAACCTTCCTGGGGATCTGTCTCTGTCACGTCAGGTCCCTCAGTATATAGTTGACTATAGAACTTCTGAAAAACGTTGAGAATTCCTGCCGGAGAGTCCTGAACCTGCCCTGTATGATCCTCAATTTTACAGATACGGTTGGCTATCTCACGCTGTTATAACCGTTTAGCTAAAACCCTACCGGTATTTTCTCCCAGTTCGTATGATTCGACCCTCTGCTGTTTATATTTGGCTGCCACCTCCGTACCAAAATGACGATGTATTTTAGATTTTATAATGGCAATATGCTGGTGGCATTCCTCTGTGCTTGTACCCCTCTGAATTCTACTCATTAATTCATACTCTGCTATCTTTAGTTGTTCTACCAAATTCTTAATTTCCTTCTGTAGAGTTTTTTGGCGAGTTATAGAAAAGCTCAGAGTTTCCCCACGAACAGCTGCTTTGAAAGCGTCCCACACAGTACTGACTGAGGCTGTATAATGATTAATTCAGAAAAATTCTTCTATCCATTTAACCATATGGGTACAGCATGTTTCGTCAAGTAGAAGTTTCCTTTCAAAAGTCCAAGGCCGCTGGATTCTTGGCATACCACTTAAAGGAATTTCAATCGTTAAAGGATTGTGATCTGATATGGTTCTTGGAAAGACCTCAATCTGACTTGTCTCAGCCAATTGTTTAGACAAAAAGAAATAATCTAGCCGAACTAGCTTATTGTGGGGAGCTGAATAAAATGTGAACCCAGGATCAGGTGATCTAAGTTTATGCCAGCAATCTAGTAGTCCAACCTCCTTCATCATTCCTTGAAGTGCTTTAAAAACTCTTACTTTCCTGCCTTGATATGGAAGAGTGTCGTATATATTGAATTTGCTGTCTAAATGAATATTAAAGTCACCGCAACATATCAAAGGGTGCGGCCATAAAGCGAGTTCGACCCTTAAAAAGTTTAAGGTATCCGGGTCATCTAAATTAGATCCATAAATTGAGCAAAGTGTCATAGAAATATTTTCTACCATAATTTCAACAATGGCCCACCGAACCAAATTATCTGCTTTAGCTCGTTTACATAAACCCACCCCTTGTCGAGCTAGAATAGCCACCCCCCTAATTGTAGTCCCCTGCCGGGTACACACCAACACTTCCATCCCAAGATCCCTCAGCCATCCCCGCTTACCCCATGGTATATGGGTCTCCTGAATACATAGCAAATCAATCTGCATAAACCGAATCTGTTTTGCTAACATGCCCCGCTTTTTCCTGTCATTGAGACCACATATATTGAAAGAGCAGATCCGCAAGTTACCCATCATCCTTGTAGTTTATAACAACCGAATCACCCTTTGCACAGTGACACAGATTATTGAACACAATAGTAGAACATGCTTCACATTTCCATATAGCAGCAAAATAGCACCAGAAAAAAAAGAAGAAAAAAAAAGCACCCACACCCTTCCACCTCCCCAACCCCCCACACCCTTAACCCGGTCCTCCCTCCCTCCTCCACCAAAACCCCTCCCTTCCACCCATCTCATGAGGCGTAAGGACCACCAGGCCTCTGTGATTGAGAGCTGACTTCTCCCCCCCTCTCTCCTGAACTCTCGCCCCCCCACCACAAAAAGAAGTAAGAAAGAATCTCCTCCGTTACAGTGAATCGGATGTGACAGAAGGCTTCCATTAACCATTATGTGCCTAAACCAGAATAAGTGTAAATTTCAATAAATCAAAAATAGACCCCTTGCCTATCCTACAATGTATGTAAAAATTCCTTTGCTACAGCTTCGGAGAAAAAGAATTTCGCCTCCCCCTTAACCACTACTTTCAGCTTAGCAGGGTTCAGAAGAAACACCTGAGCCCCTTTTTCCTGGATTCGTGGGATTAATTGGCGAAGCTGCCACCTTTTCTCAACTGTTGCTGGGCAATAATCAGGTCTCACTAAAAAATCACATCCTTTCCCTGCCCTTTTCCTATCTGGTCTTGCTAGATCATACAACGCCTCTCTAGCCCAAAAGCTGTTGAGACAGATAAGAATAGCACAGGGCTTTTCAGCAGTTAGACCAGTCTTTTTATGTTGATTGAACGGGAACCGGTGGGCTCTTTGAATCTCGATTTTCCAGTCCCATTGCTTCAATTCGGGAAATGCCTCGGTAAAGAGTTCTACAACAAATTGACGAGTATCCGTGCCTTCTTTGCCTTCTGGAATACCCAGTACCCGGAGGTTATTTCTCCTTGAGCTATTCTCCAAGTCGGTCAGTTTCCATAGTGTATCCGCTTTCTGGGTTTCCAAAGAATGAGTAATGGCCTTTTGCGTTGTTAATTCATCCTCCAAGAAAGAAATTCTAGTTTCGGCCGCTCCGATTCTGGCAGCAAAGTCAGAGCAGGTCTTGGCAACTCTGCGTATTGAATTTTGTAATTTCCGGTATGCACCTTGGGTACGTAAACTTTCTGCACAAGTCTCCTCCCTATGGGCAAGGATGCTCTGGTAGATAGTGGAGAGAGTTATTTCGCTAGAGATGGCTTGTTCTGAGCTTGAGCCTCCTAAATCTGCCATTCCATTGCTTATGCCATTTCCACCCAGTTGAGAGGAAAAAGAATAGTCCCAGACCATTGAACCGGCTAAGTCAGAAGCCTTATCTAGAATCGGGGCATCATGTTCTCTTTTCCGGACGGTTGCAGAAATATGGGGAGGGTTCTCCCCCAGCTCCCCCTCATCCAAGTGGATACTGCTTGTATCACTCTCCTCCTCAACGCAGTCCCTCCCAAGGCCTTCGTCCCCTGAAGAGATGGATGGGTCGGACATAGAATAGAATTTGTCCCCTGAGTCCCCCTCCTTCACAGGACCCATAGCACAGACTTCTTCAACTTCTTCAACTTGGGAGTCAGAGAGAGGTTTCTTTGTTGTTAAATCTGGGCTTAATCCATTTAGCACACTCCCCTGGCCGCCACTTGGGAGGACTACATTACCCATAAGGCATTGTTCCTGTATTTTAGTTCTTGTCCCAACAATTCCTGACTCATTGTTCACGACCAGACCGTCATGACTCATTTCGGATCTAGTAGATTTAAATTCCTCGAGTGCTCCACCCTGCCCCGTCACCCCCTCAAAGTTATCTGCAATTACATTGTTAAGTTCTGTCCCGTCAGAAATTGAAATACCTTGGGTCAGCGTTTCCTCTGATACCTCCAGTGTTTCTGCCAGTAGAGCAGGGCGCGTCGCTTGTTTTGCTAAGAGTTTCTCCCCAGAGAGCGAATCTTCAATGTTTTATTTTTTTGATTGTGTGCTTTAGACATTGAGGAAACTGTTTGTCTTGCGCGTACAGAAGTACTTCTTCCGCCAGCCCGATCTGTTGTTCCCCCCGTTCCCGGCCAGCCAGCTGTTGTCCCTGTGACCGACCGGGCTGTCTCGACGTCCAGATCTACTTTTCCAGGGCTTCCCGCTCCCGCCAGGGCGCTTCGGGTCTTCGATCCTTTTCCCGTTATTTTAGGTGCCATCGGAGCCGTCACACAGCGCCGAGTCGTAACCACTGCTGCACAAAGAAGCAGACTGGCAGAGATCAAACGAAAAGGTGCTGGGAACTCGAGACGCCACAGCCACGAGCGCCAGATCATGCCAGAAGGTATAATGATTCTTTCCCTTCTATTATCACACTGCTTCAGACCACACACATAAAGGGGGGAGCGTTGGTCAGGAGAGCACCGAGAGTCAGCTCACTCGGCCAGCAGTGCGGCCGCCATCTTGCCTCAAATCCCTCGGGGATACCTAGGAATCTCTGTTGACAAGTGTTCGTGTCAATGGGCCAAATCAGCCATTCTGTCCAATTGGGATCTGACCTGTTGTACTGTAGAATGTCATCTAATCTTACCCCAGGTGTAGTTGAATTCTGCCCCCCACCCATCTGTGATGGTGTAGGAAACCCAGGTGTGTTAATTTCCTTGTTCTTGGCTAGTCCAAGACAGGATGTCTGTTGCACAGTTTCATTCAGAAATATTATCTGCTGTGGAATGATGCATGCTCTAAATAGCGCTTCTGTTCCCTGGACTTGCCAGTCCCTAGAACCCCAGATTGATTTTGAATCTATAGTGTCCTTCCATAGGTCGAAACCCTGTGTAGACAACTGGGCCATAAAGGAAGCAGAGTAAATCTGTTTGGTGTTAGTCAACATAATTTTCTGTGCTGATGTTGTTGCCACTTTGTAATAAAATGACTTTGGGTCAGATGTCTTGAACCCTGAAAAGTATGTGAATTTCTGTGCAAAAGTTTGCGAACTACCTTTTGGAGGTGTTGGACAGTGTTCCCACTGGTGGTATTCAAATACATTTCTAGGTGTTATAGATTTGTGGAAGAAATGATGACCATAATGTTGGTAACAGTACAATGTATCATAGTCTGAAGTACCTTCTAACATTTCATTGTTCGGAAATGCTGCAGTTTTTTCTAAATCAGACATTAAATTGTTTACAGTATCAGTGTCCCAATTATCAGAAAATGTACTGGAGGTAATGATATCACTTAAAGAAATTTTAAATACATGTTTTAGCTTTAAAAGTTCAGCCGGACCGAATGCATCATAATCAATCTTGTCCCATACTATACCGTCCGGTATAGGAACTGCTGTAATGTTCACTGAAGACATGTCTCTTGGTTCACGATGTGAAGACTGGTGTGGTTTTCAAATCAAATTGACTCTTTGGGCTGTAGAGCTTGGCTGGAGGTATCGTCCATTAATAAGCATACTAAAAGTGATTATTAAGCCTACCCAGAAAAGAAAAAAGAAAATCCCAGTGATATACCATAGTTCAATCCAAGGTGACACCAGGTAAGTCTTTCTAAAAAGTTCAAAAAGTCAGTGAGTTTCTGTGTGAATGAATTTTTGGCTGGCGTCGTTTCTGGCTCACTTGGGTCCAGTGAAAACGTATCAAAGTTCATGAAATAGCCAGAAGCAGTTCGATCAATTGTTGGAATTGCATCGGGATTTGTTGAAATTGGATTTTGCTCTTGACGAGGCATGTTGACGTAGATGTCTGTAGTCGGTCTGATTGCAACTTGGTTGTTAAGTTGATTTTCATTTTGAAGATGAATTCCTTGTTGAAGTGGAACAAGTTCCATAGCATTGTTGCTTAGTCCTTCATTCCGTACAGGTGGCTCTTCAAACATGATGAGTCTTTCTGTTTGAACTTCTTGGATTGTAGCGAGAGGAGGGCGTCTGCTACTGTGGAGTCCACAAGGCCTACTGTTTAGTATCGGCCACATAGTGTGGTTTGATTAAGTCGATTGAGACTAATCTTTTCTCCTTTTTCCCAGCAAGAGGCGGCAGAAGTACAGTTCTTGTGCCTTGGATTGCTAGGACCGGTACAGGCTTTCTGTAGGATGGCCCAAATTATTTCTTGTCTGCAATCTTTTCTCTGACCAGATCTCCGATTTTTGGGATCCAGACATGTCTTGCCGTTACTGCCTTGACTTCCTCAGTGGCGGCCTGTTTCTGGAGCACGTTACTTTGTTGTGTCCTGGATTAATTTAGATCCTGTAAAACAGCCAAACGATCATGGATATCAAATCGTTTTTTATCCGCCACTGTGCCTTCCCAATCAAGATCAGGTACCCACATTCTCATACCAAATAGGACCTCGTAAGGAGTGACACCCCCTAGAGAGCTTCTTGGCTGATTATTGATTCCTCGCTGTACCCCATAAAGGTGATCGACCCATCTACCCCCCTTGCCTAATACCCTAGCTGTTAAAGATTGCTTTAAGTCTCGGTTTTTCCTCTCCACAACAGAATTTCCCTCGGGATGGTACGGAGAGGAGTACCGCAATGCTACGCCCATTCCTTCCATGGCCTCTTTGTAAGCCCAAGAGCTAAACGCCGGACCACGGGCAGAATGTAACGTGCCAACTGCGTATGTGCCGATAAAGACTCGCAAATCTTTTATAACAGTTCGAGCATCAGCCGAGCGCTGAGGCCATACCCATAGGAATCTAGAGCAGGAATCCACTGCAACCATGATATATTTCTTGGACCCATCAGATTGTAGGGGTCCGCAGTGGTCCAAATACACACATGCGAGTGGTTTGTCTGATTTCAGCAATGGTGTGTGTGCTGGGCGTGTTACTGTGGAGCCTTTCATCTGCTGACAGATGTCGCATTTCAAGACATAGGGGCCGATTCCGATCTCGGCCGGTAGGGCTCGAATCGGATTCGGCTTATCCGGATCCGATTCGGAGCCCTATTCCCGACCGATTCGTACGCGCGTCCGGGCGAGCGAGTACGATGCGAAATCGCCGACCGACTCGTCCGGGCGTCCCGACCGCTCCGACCGACTCGTTCCCGGGTCTAACCGCACCGACCGACTCGCTCGGACTCGACTCGCACCGCGCAATGGAGACGTTCCCCGGCCGGGTAAGTACGATGCGCGCCGCGAGCAGTCCGACCGAGCCGCACACTCCGGCTCCAAGGAGCAGTCGGAGCCGTACTTTGGAGGTCCGTGTCGGACCCCCCTGTACGCGTAGCCACGTGAGTCGCACACAGGGGGGACCCATGGGTCCCCCCTACACGTGCATGTACGGCGCGACCCGCATCGACGCGAACACGCTGTAGGGCGCCCTTGTTCGCGTCGTGCCCATTGAGTCAATGGGAGCCCGTGTACGCGTCGTACGACTGGCTCCCATTGGATTCAATGGAGTCCGACCGAATCGAGTCCGATAGCATACGTGCGCATCGTACTCGTTCGGTCGGACTACTAGAGTCCGATTCGGTCGGAAATCTCTCCGGGTCCGGCTCGGTCGGAGAGATTTCCGGCCCGAATCGGAATCGGCCCCATAGTCTTTGGTCTGCTTGGTTAACCCTGGCCACCAGTAGCGCTGTTTCAGTAAAGAAATAGTCGCTGTAACGCCTGTATGCGCAGAACCCAAACCCTCGTGTGCTGCTAGAATTAAGCCTTGCCTACGATACATATTTGGTATTACTCTATCCCCCACTCCAGGAATCTGAGCATATGGAATGTTTTGTGCATCTAACTTGTAGGAGTACTTGAGTGGAAATTTCTTAGGTACTGCTGTACTGCCTTTGCGTGAAGCATTGACAGCTACCATTATCTCGCCGTCTATTCTCATTTTTGAACGAGTGATTGCAGCTACGGACGCTGTGCGTACAGCCCCCTTTGCGGCTTCATCAGCCAATGAATTCCCTTCAACGTGAACGCCATCACGCTGATGACTCAGTGTATGTATCACGTGAGCCCTTGGTAGTTCGTTTCTCAACTCCACTACCTGTTCCCATAGCATTTTATGCTTAATTGTGCCACCTTTTGCATCTTTGAACCTGTTTTGTTCCCAATTATGTAAATATTCATTGTATGACTGTACACAGTAAATGGAATCACACACAATTAGTGTGGGGAATTCGTGATCCGTATTTATAAGTGCCAGTATAAGTGCTTTGAGTTCTGCCAACTGAGCCGTGCAGTCTCCTAGAGATTGCGTTTTAGTGCAACTCGGATGGAACTTTCCATCGTGCATGCGACCTTTAACAATCACACATGCTGCGCTGTAAGCTTGCTTACTCCCTATGGCCGGTTGAGCAGATCCGTCAGTGTAAATAATATATTCATACTGATCTAGAGGCAAAATTTAATTTGGTAGAGGATATTCTTGTGCGTATTGCAGGAATGCCTGTGTTTTTAAACTTGGATCAAATCTGTATTCAACATCCATTGCAGTAAGAGAATTAGCCCATTGTATCCATCTGGGATGTAAGGCTTTCGCATTTGGAATGCTAGCTTTTGTAACAGCTTCTAAAGCTGGTACTGGGGTCACGACAATTATGCATTTACCCTGAGCCAGAGTTCTTTCTCTTGCTACAGCGGTCTGCACTGCTGTCAGGATTTTTTCTGTTGAAGTGAAACGCATTTCTGCGTTTGTGTACAGGTGTGATTTGTATGCGATTGGTACTGTTTCACCTTCATTAAAAGTTAAATAAGTGTACCTGCATTGACCCGCTATGACTCGGATCACTAAGTTCTGTGCGTTTACACGTGTCTGTAAATGTTTAGAAGCTATCATGTCTTCCTGTAGTGAATGTAGGATGTTTGTATGTTCCTGTGTCCATTGTCTGACTGAAAAATCTGGTTTTATTAAGTCGTAGAAAGGTTTTACTCTTTCTGAGTAATCCAAAATGTATGTTCGACCAAAATTTAGGAATCCCAGAATTGATTGTAAATTCTTTAATGATTTTGGAGGTTGAAGCAGCGCACATTTTTCTAAAAAGTTTGCTGCTAGGCTTTTTCCTTCACTTGACAGCTCATATCCTAAAAATAGAACACTGAGGTGGGCAATTTTTGATTTTTTAAAGTTAAATGTGTAGCCCTCAGAGGCGAATCCCATAATAATGGTGCTCACCCTGGTCAAGTGCCTCGGTAAGTCATCGTCCGTCAGATAAATATCATCCACATAGGACAATGCTTCTTCATCCAAATTTTGGAGTAACTCTGTTACTCGTGCTGAAAATACCCCGGGTCTGTTTTTATACCCTTGGGCTAGTCGACAAAATTGTCACTGGGACCCTAACGCACTGAATGCAGTCAGGTACCTGCTTTCAGGCGCTATATTTTGGCAGAAAAATCCATTTGAGATATCAAGTGTTGTTTTGTATTTCTTGCGCACAATGTTATTCATTAATGCGGCACTGTGTGCATTTTGAACTGCAAATGTCTTTGTGCAAGTGTTTAAATGTTGGTAATCCAAAACTAAACTATATGTGTTGTCAGGTTTCATTACAGGAAACAAAGTATTGTTCATAGGTGAAGTGCAATTTTCAATCATCCCCTCGTATTCAAGTTGATCTAGGATCTCCCTGACTTGTTTTTTAGCTTCCTGCTTTATTGGATATTGCCTTTGAGCATTTGGGGGAACTTTTAATGGGATCACGTGGTGGGTTGAATCCTCATCCCAACCAACATGATTTTTGTACAATGCTGGAGCTAGGGCAACTGCCAACTCCTGCGCATATGCATGTTTAATATGTATGGGAACGAGGTCGGAAAAGGCTGGAAAAATTATAGTTTCTCCCCTAGGGCACTCCATGATGAATGCTGGCGGCCAGTCTTGTTCTGCTAATAGAATGTCATAACCAGATGACAGATTTTTCCAAAAGAGACCTTTAATTTTTCTGGGCTTGTCCCCCTCCAGCCGGAGTGTTATGTCATGTAGCTTATGTGGGACACTTACCCGAGTAGCAGGTGTTTCCACCGTGATATACTCACTCAACTCCGCTGTCACCAGAAATTCCTTCAGGTTCTGGCGAGCTATAGTTACTTCTGCCGCGCTGTCTAGCATCGTCAGAGCCCATTCCCCGTTCAGAAGCTGTGTCCTCAGAATTCTGGGCATGTCTGATCTTGAGACCTGCTACCTTCTTCTTTTTGAACTGAGGTTTCTGTTTATCTTTTTTTTTAGGTGTGTAGTCCGCAGCGCTTTGCGTGTCCCTGGACTTTGTACGCTCCTCTTGTCTGTGTTCTGACCGTCCTTCCCTCTCGGAGTTTCTTGACGAACCCTGAAAGGAACGAGAGGAACGTGTATCAGTATCCTGATACCTGTCAGGTTTTTTAATATTATCCCTATTCCTGAGGTTATACCTCCTTTCAGAGGGCTCCTGTTGAGGAGACCTACCTCTGGATTGAGATCTGCTGTCTTTAGACTTTTGTTGTTTTTTATTTTCCCACTTCTTTTTAGAAGAAGTAGGTGTCTGCTTTGTAGTGTCCTTTTCAGGACTGCCCACTAGTTGTGGTTTTAATGCTTTCCCACCTAGACTGTCTCTGCCTAATTCTGCATATGCAGTTTCAATTATTTTGGGTAGTTCGTGTTGATGATCCTCTGGACTGAACTCCCTTAGGCGTTGGCGGATCGCCACTGAAGCTGCTTCCCCCTTAATGTTAGCTAGTATTATGGCTGATACCTGGTCAAAGTTATTTAGTAACTTCTTCCCTAAGTTAAGGGCAGGTTCTGCTCCGTACTCATTTTGTATCTGTCTCAATACGTCAGGTATTACTGCTAAGGACAGGATACCATGTGTTCTGGTATATATGGCAGCAAAGACTGAACCCCAAGAGGTGCAGTCCTCTACTTGTGGTGTGATCCCCATGGGCAAGCAGATTGTTAGAATTCTGTGTTTTTCATAGGTGGTAGTATTCGGGAATACCGCCTCAAGCTGAGTTATTTTCTGAGCTATCCCGAATGGTATTTGCTCGCGTTTTGCGGGCATTTTGCCCATTACTGCGTGTAATGTTTGAGGAGTAATTTTATTTCCTGTACCCTGAGTCGGAGTACTGTTTGCTGCACCTGCTGGTGCAGGTTGGATTGTTAAAGTCCTCATGACAAATTGTGTTAAGTTTCTGTAGATTTTAATTAAATCTCTGTGTTGTATGAGTAATTCTGGCTGTGGCATTGTTCCAATGTCAGGATGCGGTGTGTAAGCCGCTAGTATTTGCCAGGTGGCCCCGCCTCCTCCGAGCCTAATCTTACTCTTTGTCGTACGTGGGGTAGGGCGCCATTAAACCAGTAAAAATGTTCCTGGTAAGTGAGTGGAATTTCTATGTCCTCAAACGGGGCATATTCCCTTGGTGCATTTCCTGCTATGTAGTAGTGAAATGTTTTTGTTATTGCATTTGCTGATGGGAATGTAACCCATGAATAGAACACCTCTGTTTTGTTTGATTCGTGTGCCTCAATCACGAAAACTACCATGCCACCTGTAGCTGGTAAACCATTTTCTAATAGTCTTATGGTGACTGTTCTTCTGAATTTAGGTGCAACATGTATTGCATCCTCAGGATCTTCTCCTCCTGTCAAGAAATTCAGGTCAACTCTCTGGTCCCCTGTTTCGGTGTCAGACATTTTTAGAGGAAGAAGTGTTCAAAAGGAACTAAGATACGGTGTTATGCACAATTTAGGAACTAAATGTCCTTCAAGCTTGATTAACCAACAGCCAATAAATAGTATTCTCGTACTACTCAGCTGTGGCGGAGTTTGTGCCCACCCACTCCAGACGTCTCTGGGGTTTTGTGAGTAGGTTCTCTGAGAATAGCACGACTGAACTACTCAGATTCTACTGTTAAATAAGTACCAAACCCACGTTGGTGGCGCCATGTCGTGTAGTTCCTATAGTACCCCTGCAGGACCTGCGCGTTTGGATAACATATACTGTGGGCTTGGTGGCAGACTGGCTCTGTGCACCCCCACCACGTATGTTAGCCTGGTTTGCATTAGCTAGCTCACAGTGCCACTAGAATCTCCTCTTATCGGGGAGAGATTAGTTTCTGGCAACCTTAGATCATGACAACCCAAATTCCTCAGAATCGTGGAAACAATGTACTACCTTTCGCTCAGTAACTCGTGCTTACTTATTCGGTTTGTCTCAGAGAGTTACACAGAATAAACAGTCTGGGCGTTTCAATAAGTATTTATTGAACAGTTGTTATTCTGGTGTAAAATACATGTGCTGCGGCAACCAGCAGACAATAGCAGAGATATATTATCAGCAGTACGATGAAAGCAAAGGGATAGAACAGTTCTACCATATTGCAATAATCATGAATACATACATGAATATGAAAAGCATTATGTAAGTGCGCGTACTCCTACGATGCCTAACTAGATGTACCTGAGTGTACCTAGCATATGTGTGTAGGTCTAAAAGCCTAAGAGCCAAGAATCCTTTTAGGATTTAGTCGAACCCCCATACCTGATTAGAGAGAGTGTGGGACACCGTCCTGGTCTCGAGTTGGACACCCCGCAAGGGCTGTGTTAGACCACTGTCACCTGGAGCGACTGCATGCAGGAGCCTCAGCGTCTCTGGTCAGTGTGTCAGCATGGAAGTCTTGGTTCCCTCTTTCTTACCGGGGCAAGATGTGGTGTATTTATACCCTAAAGAGTCTCGGTCCTCAGCATGGTTTGTATTGGTCTGTCGTTAGACATGAGGAAGACGTCAGGGGTGAACTTTGTACATACATATTATGCAGGTGGTGTATTCCTAGAGGGCCATGCATAATTGATGAGTACAGTGTGGGCCTGTGTTTGGGAAAAACCCTGCTGTATTCAAAACCACAGGATAGATAACGTTCAGCCCTCAGAGCACGTTGTGTACTAGCAAGGACCAATGTAGGTGAAAGATCATGCCTATATAAGGAATCATGACTATAATAGGACATGTACAGTTATGACCATAATTGGGCATATGCGGCTATGACCATAATAGGGCAAGTACGAATATGACCATATATGGGCAAATATGAATACGTCCATTTTAGGGCATGTACGAACGGGTCTACATTAGGGCCTCTATACGGGACATAACAATGGGCCTGTCCCGCCCTCAGACTCGGCGCAGGATGGCAGCATGAAAATTAAATGGTAATAAAATTGCTTTATTACCATTCTTTTCAGGTTTTCTGCGCTCTCATGGGGGGGAGGGGCAATGCTCCTCGCCCTAATGGTGGAGCTGCCCCTGTGACTTGGTTGAATGTAGTTGTAATTTTAGATGCTAGGGGTGTTTTCATAGATAAATTTCTAGGAGGAAGCATCGACACTTGAATTGAATGCATGGCTTAAAGGTGGAAATCACTGACAAAAGAGAAGATTAAGTGCAAGCATTCTCCATGGTGAGCCATTTGGTGGCTGGGTTTTGGTTTCATTGGAAGCCTGTTAAGAACTTTCTAAGAGGGAGAACTGCAGTGTAGTGGGTAAAGTCTTATGTACCTTTTCAACTGAATATGTGACACTGAGGATCTCTGGGGCATCTTAACAGTGTGTTAACTAGAAAGCATTGCTGAGAGGGTAAGGTGGCACGGAATCATAAACAAGTCTTTGTACACTTTATTGAACATTCTGTCCCATAGGCTCTACCCTGGGTGGAAGCATCTGTGGATGGTGCCTAAGAAATTCTTATAGGTCCAGATGTGCTTTATCCAGTGTTTTCATAATAATTGGTAGGTTGGCTACACATCAATAAATGTCTTCCACAGAAGGGGCATCGGCTCGTGATTTCAGTAAGTAGTGGTGGTGGTGGCCCTGTTTGTAGAGTCGTTGGCTAGACCTTGAATAGTGTTTTTATTGCACATGAGGTTAGGTCTGCCTTGCTATTGTGAGCACAGCCTATCAGAATTTTGTTTGAGAATGGTGCTAACAGCAATGTGCCTATTATATCAACTGTGGTGTTTTGAATATGTATCCACTTCACCTTGACTGTAGGCAGGGCCTATTTTCTCGTGCTTCCAGGCACTTGTGTAGGACGGTTGCATCCAGCTGCACAGATTTAAAGCTTTGCCTTCATGATTTTCTAGTTAGTGGACATTTAGCATCCTAGTAGCTGGAAACTGTGCCCTATTACACGTGAAATAAACCAGACACCCAGGAAAGCTCATAGACGCCTACCTAGCATGTGTTCAATGCAAAAAATATCAAGCAAGCTTTAAACATATTCGAAGTGTGATTCACAATATCAACGAACCAGCGCATAGCTGTCTAAACAGTGGGAGCTCACAATGCTTACATTTTAATTATGTGCATTTTTGCGTTACTTTTATACTTTTTCTTCAGTTTAGTGAGTAGAGGAAAGAACATGTGATCAAATCAAGGCTAACAAGCAGGTGCCAGTCTCCTCTTGAGAGAACACTATGAATAGGCCTTGTGATGTAGTAGATACAGTGGGGTGCGGTAGGAAGGCTGACTTCACGAAATCTGTAATTCTCGCTTGGCTAGGCCAGCATCAAAAGATTCTACGGCTTACTTGAATAGTCAGGCGAAATGTGAAAAGTACAACACTGAAATCCGACATGTTTAGTAGTAGTAATTCACATGTGTTATGTATAAAAATGACATTCCAAATGCTTTCTTGAAGGAAGGAGCGATGATCATGACATCATGACCATGATCATGACATCATAAACTGAATACATGATCGAATCATGTTGGTGGTGTTTCGTTTGCCCTGAATTAAATTGCTATTTAGGTGCATAAACCTTTGGATTGCTAAAGTGCTGCTATGAATATTTGGAGCTGTTCTTATTGTGTATAACGTATGAATGTGTTTGGTTTAGCTTGGAATATAGCTTTATGTCACTTTGCTAGATAGTGAACACGCACACACAGAGCCTGTACCCTAAAGAGAACCTTAACTTCTTCAAACTATTTGCGGGAGAGCAAAATACTACCTGGGAAAATCAAAAGTAATGTGTATTCTGCCCGTTATGAACATGAATTGAAATCTTTACATCCTACCGGAATTCCGTTGTGGAACGAGGGGGAAGGAGAATGAATACAAAGGAGTGTGATTGTACAGGGAAGGAGCGGTGGAGGGATGTGGACAATGTATCCCAACCCCTCCCTCCCACAGCAAAAAGCGAAGTCTGCTTTCCGTGTCCTGGGGCGGATTTAAAAGCCTAAATGGATCCCAGCAGAGCAGAGTCTCCACACCCTTGTGCAGCCAAAGCCACGTGTCACATAACTCCACCGTGTGAGTTGGCAAGTTTGTAGGGAAAAACCCAGAGCACAGGTGGGCAGGGATGCTCCCAGCAGCCCGGGAAGTTTGTGGTCACAGTGCAGTTTCTAAACTCATAAAATGTTCCTCTCCATTTGCGCAGCTAAGAATGCCACTGTGCCCAGACGCCCTGATGCTCAAAACAGTGTTACCTACTGCTTCTATGGATGGCTGAGAGAGAAGTGCTGCAGCATAAGAGGTGATGTGGATAACTCTGGTTTAACCTTAGTCATGCAAATATATTATAGCCTAAGTGTGTCTTTCCTCTTCGTAGAATGGCTGACAATTGGGCAGCAAAAGGTAGATTCGTCTAGGTTTAGAAATACATTTAATAATTACATATTCACTCATTACATATTTGCAATGTCTTTGCACATTTGAGGTAAATGATTTGCGTATCTTATTAACAGATTAGGTATCTGAGATCAACCACAAAGACTTATGTTACCCAAAAGCATCAGAAACAATCATTGGCAAAGCCAATAGGTCTCGCCTATGCAAGAGCTCTTGACTTTGCCAATGTGTTTTAGCCATGTAGCACACCAGCGAGGTTGTTGTTTAGGATGGCTAAAAGTTAGTGGGGTAAAGGAGAGTGGCATGGAGTGTCATAAAGTGGAGTAGAGTGGACTGTTATGGAATAGTGCAGAGTGGCATAGAGTGGTGTAGAGTTGAGTGGCGTGGAGTAGAGTGAAGTGGACTGTCATGGAGTGGCATGGAGTGTCATGGAGGGAGTGGAGTGTCAGAGTGGAAGGGCGTAGAGTGGAATAGAGTTGAGTAGCATAGAGTGTCAGAGTGAAGTAGAGTGTTGTGGAGTGGCATAGTGTGTCGCGGAGTGGTGTAGAGTGGAGTGGAGTGTTGTAGAGCAGAGTAGATTGTTGTAGATTGGAGTGGCATAGAGTGGAGTAGTGTAGGAGAGTTAGGGTGACCAGACGTCCCCGATTTGCCCGGACAGTCCCGGTTTTTCACCAGCTGTCCGGGCAGATTTCGGCAATTTTGTCTCATGTCCCGGTTTTTAGACGGGGTTGACTGAAAACAGTGAGAGGCACTTTTTTGGGTGTTCTAAAGCTTTGCTAGTTAGCAACTGTTATAAGTAAGCAGTTTAATTAATAGGTACAATTTTCATTGTAGAAATTACATTGTATTTACTTTCTTAATGCATCTTCTGTGATCCTATGTTGACGACAGCTGTCATTCTGCGCCATTCCGTGGATGAAAAATTGTAGTCCTTCTTCTATTTCCCCCAAATGTCCCGGTTTTTGGTTCTCAAGATCTGGTCACCCTAAGGAGAGTGGAAAGACATTGAGTGGAGCTGAGTATTGTAGAATCGAGTGGAGTGGCATAGAGTGGAGTGGCACAGAGTGGAATAGCATAGAGTGGAGTAGTGTGTCATATAATAGAATAGAATAAGGTGGCATGGAGTGGCAAAGAATCACTGTGTGTTCTGTGCTGCTAAAGGCCAAATAACAGAGTTAAAAAAAAAAAATGTCAACCCAAACAAGACGTCAGCCTCCTCGCTGGCTAGGCTGGCAGGCAGGCCGCTTGAATTGCTTCCGGCAATGGAATCGAGGTGGGAGGTGGACAGGTTCCACTATCTGGGCACACAAGTAGTCCACACGACAGACAAATGATTTGCGTATAACATGGGTTGGGAGATTATGGGCCTGCTGGTGTCAATGACCTTTTGCAATAAACTCCCATTATCTGTTGCCAGTCGCGTAGCTCTTGCTAAAATGGTTGTGGTCACTCGATGTTTGTACGCCCTGCAGAAAGCAGAGTGTGAGATACCGTAGAGCACTTTCAAACGACTCAACAGTATCCTGATAGCGGTGGTCTGGGCTGGCAAAAGAAGTCGAGTGGGGCTTTCTGTTTTGAAGAGGGATTTATACTTCTGTGGGCTGAGGTTCCCAGACTTGGAGTTCTATTATCTTGCAGCACAGTTCCAGCATGCGGATGCCTGGTGTGCGGAGGATAACATTTGGGAAAAGACAATGCTGGTGAGGACCCCCAGGATGCAAAGCTTGCCAATGAGCTTGATGGCAGGCCCACAACTTGACAAAATTAACCCGCATTTAGTAAGAATGGTGGCGAGGGTATGGGAACGAATGATCCGAGTGGTGTTGCACAAACCCCTTTCTCCCAGCAGTTGCCGATCTGTTGCCTGCATAGATATTGAGAAGCATATGTCCATGGCTCGGTGGCGAGAAGGAGGGTGCGAAAAGTTGGGGGACCTCTACCCTAGGGATCGGTGCCTTACCTTTCAGGAAGCTCAGGAGTGTTTTGCCATAGGCCCATGGCAGTTTCTATAATTTGCCAAACCCACTAAAATGGCCAGTGAGATCTGGATGGAATTTCCGGATTCGCCAAGAGGGTTGCATACACTGGAGGTAGTTTTGGATATGGGCTCTCCCCGGCATTTGGTATCCCGGCTGTATGCTGCCCTTAAACAGGATAGACAAATAATAGAGTTCTCAGCCAGGCACAACTGGGAGACAGCTATAGAGGGATCCATGACGGACAAGGAATGGGCGTGAGCATGCGCACTGGTCAAGTGTATTTCTAGTAATGCCCGCTTTAAACTGGCATACTTTTTATGTCCTAGACAGAGCTTACCACTCCCTGACAAGACTAAAGAGAATATACCCAGATAGATCGGACAGATGCCCTCAGTAGGGCAGATATGTGGGAGGATTTCATACACATGATCTGGCATTGCCCGTGTTTGGGTACATACTGGGGACCCGTGGAACACATGCTTCAGAGAGCCACAAATATGACATTTGAGCGCAGAATAAGGCAACGTCTGTTGAATCTTTTCTCTGGTCCCTTGAAGAGGCGCATGCAGTATAGAATGACACTGTTGAGGTTGGTCCTTGCCAGTTGCAGGATTGCTATAAAATGGTTATCTCGGACGACCCCAATGCTGCATCAATGGAGGAGGGATATTGAAGAATGGGCACTGGCAGAGGAACGCCGTATGCACGAGGTGAGAGTGGATGACAGGGTGGAGGAAGACTGCCAGTTATGGGCCGAGATGCTGGAGATGATAGTGCAGGCCAAGGAGAGGGAGGACATGCAGACCTCGCATACACAGACCACACAGGGCGACATGACCCACAAGCACACGATCACATGCTCACGGTAATGCTAGGAAGAGTGGGGGGGAGAGGGGCAACTGAGATGGGGGAGGGCCGATTCTGGGGGCTGAGGGACTAGGGGGCGCAGATCCAGGCGATCCGGTGGGTTGGATGTTGTGTCCAAGATGTTCATGCTCCTGTATTGTGCTACTATGTCTTTATTTCACTACCAGATAAACGTATTTCTTTTGGTTGCTTCTCTGATGTAACTTTTGTAAAAATCACAAATAAAGATGTTAAAAAAAAGATTCAATCAGACATCTCCGAGTATAAAACCTTAATTGTAAATCAGAAAATCAAAGGTCTGAGAAGGATTCTAGATTGTTTTACTCGTGATTGGGCATTTCCTGATGTAGACGATTCTTATTTCTAATCTGAAGGGTTGAGTGGACCAGTGAATAACAATCAATCATCTAGGGGCAGGAGACACCAGAACTGGACATTTGACAACACAAGTTGTGATGAGAATACCGAGCGGGAGTGAGCAACTAACTACCTCTGGTGAGCAACGGGTCCAATTTGTGCCTCAGAACTGACAGACTGAGGATTTAGGTACTCTACCCAGGAATTATCTAGGCCAGGAAGCGAGGGGCAATCGGAGAGGTGGCAAGCAAAAAATTCAGGAAGAGGCCGCCAGGGCCAATAATGGCAAGGGTACTCCATATAGGAGATGAGGAACCGCGGACGTGGCCAATTGTCATATAAAATATAGTGAACGTGTTTGCCTATAATCTTACAACAACAGAAGAAAGTATTTTAAATATGGGACTGGGCTTTGTCCCGACTTCTATACATGGCTCTTTTAGGTATCGCTTGGAGTTCCAGCAAATCATGAGAAAGATTAAGCTTCAAACGTTTTTTCATGAAAAGTCAAGAGATACACCTCCGGTCTTCTAATCTGACCTTCGAAGACTGGCATCTTTAGCCCCCCTGGCATCGTCTAGTGGCCTTGAGGTTGTAGTTTTCGGGGGAACAAGTGTTTGGAAAAGTTACTGCCCTGGAGAACTCGGGCACAAGAAAAAAGGTCACAGTGGAAAGCTGATTACAAAATCATGTACGTAGAACTCAATTCAAATGCATTAAATGATTCAAAACGTCATGATTTCTTGTGATTTAATTTGCATCACAGAAATAGATTTAATCAAAACATATGGATATGAAATTAATCAACATTGGTACACATTGGTGCTCAGAAAGAGAGGGAGGGAGTGAGTGCTCAGGGAGAGTTGAGTGATTGTGCGTAGGAAAGGAAAGGTAATGTGGTTCAAATACATCCAAGCTTTTTAGAACCAATCCGATCTCTTACTTGACAAAACAATGTAAAACTAAAACTTAACACTCTAGGCACAGATAAACATGTCTCTGTTGCCTATGTTTGAAATAAATAGAGATATGTCAACGTTTCGACCCCTATTATCATAAAGGTAGCTTCATCCTTATTGGGGGTGTTCATCAGGACTCAAGGAAATAGTGAAGGAGGTGAAGGAGCACCTAAAAGTAAATAATCTAAAATTAGGTGACGTTGATAGAGAAACAGTGCTATATTAAAAAATAGTCAGTGGTAATTACCATTGGGAGACAGCACGAACATTCCGGCTGTGTTTTCAAAATGAGGGCCCGTAAGCTCCTAAACAGGAAATCAGAGACGGAGTAGAGCGGTCACTCAATGACCCGTAAACATACATTCCCATAGTGATGTATATTTGATGAAACTCACTTGAGAAATGGAAACTAATTCCAGTAAATTGATTGAGGGGTGTCACGGGTACACCTTGGTGTCCGGAATCTGTTGGTTAGTAACCTACAGAATAGATAAAGAAATGCTACAGACCACCTCAAATCTTGTTAAGCAAAACCAATCTGCAAAAACAACACAGGGTTTGTGGGGCACGCACACTGAGGTCATAAAGTTATGCGCGAAACGTATTATTCTAAATAGTCATAGGCGGACAGATATAGCAAATCTCGTGCGAGGTAAGTTAAGGTAAGGCCTCAATGCACAGTCCCTTGTCAAGAGAAATAATCATGAGTAACATCTGTGCACCAGGTATTTCAGAATACTGCAAGGGAAGAAAGAGATGCAAGTAGGAATATACAGCCCAACAATACTAATGGCATTAAGCTTGCAGATAAGGGCAGCGCAATTGCCACCAATTATGATGCTGAAATTAATTGTCTACTGAGTGTGAGGCAGTACTATGTTACGTTGAAGAGAGATCCCACTCCAGAACTAAAGAATACAATTAAAATTGGTGGATGGGGTTTTCAAAAAACAGTGGATCACAAGAAGTGAGTTGGAATTTCTAATTAACCTTGCATTCCACTGTTTTACATTCTCCCTAAAATACACAAGCTTCAGTGCCTGTCACTGGAGAGACCTATCATATCCGGAATTAAATCGTTCCTCTAAACACTGTCACAATTTGCGGATTTTGTTCTTTGCTAAACCGTAATTTCTAAACCAATCAATCAAATCAATCAGGGATTTGTGAAGTGCACTACTCACCCGGGGGGGTCTCAAGGTGCTGGGGGGGGAATATTGGGCAGCTCCCAGTCATCCGAAAAGCCAGGTCTTGAGGCTCTTGCTGAATGCTTGCAGTGTGAGGGTTCATCTGCTGCTGAGGGGGAGTTCATTCCAGGTCTTGGCCGCGATGTAGGAGAAGGCTCTTCCTCCTGTTCTCGCTCTCTGGATGCGAGGGATTTCGGCCAGGGCGAGGTCGGCGGAGTGGAGGTTCCTCTTGGGGGGGTGGAAGGAGATACTTTTGTTGAGGTATTGGGGTCTGGTGTTGTGGCGGGATTTGTAGGAATGAGTGAGCAGCTTGAAGGTCACTCTCTTTTCGACGGGGCGCCAGTGGAGGTCTCGTAGGTGCTGGGTGATGTGGTCTTGTCGTGGGATGCTGAGGACGAGTCTGGCTGCGGCGTCCTGGACGGTCTGGAGTTTGTGGAGTAGAGATTTGTTGATTCTGGCGTAGAGGGTGTTCCTGTAGTCCAGTCTGCTGGTTATGAGTGCGTGGGTGACGGTCTTCCTGGATTCGGGGGGGGGATCCACTTGAAGGTCTTGAAGCACGTGGAAGATACGGCGTGGACCTGTCGGTTCATGATGAGGGAGAAGTCAAGTATGATGCCGAGGTTGCGGGTGTGGTCCGTGGGTGTGGGAGGGTTGCCGAGGGCAGGGGGCCACCAGGTGTCGTCCCATGCGTAGGGGGTGGATCCGAGGACGAGGACTTCTGTCTTCTCCGAGTTGAGCTTCAGGCAGCTGCTGCTCATCCAGGATGCGACGTCCGTCATTCCTTCCTGGAAGCTGCGTCTGGTGTTGTCGGGTTCCGTGGTGAGGGAGAGGATGAGCTGGGTGTTGTTGGTGTAGGATACTATGCTGAGATCGGGTTTTCTGACAATGGTTGCTAGAGGGGCCATGTAGATGTTGAAGAGTGTGGGGCTGACTGAGGATCCTTGGGGTACTCCACATCTGATCTCTGTGGGTTCGGAGAGGAAGGGCGGGAGTCTGATTCTTTGAGTCTGGCCGGTGAGGAAGGAGTGGATCCAGTCTAGGGCAGTTCCCTGTATGCCGGAGTCGTGGAGTCTGGTGGCTAGTGTGCGGTAGGAGACGGTGTTGAAGGCTGCTGAGAGGTCGAGTAGAAGGAGTGCTGCCATGTGGCCTTGGTCGAGGAGAGTGTGGATGTCATCAGTGGCAGCTAGGAGGGCGGTCTCGGTGCTGTGGTTGCTGCGGAATCCGGATTGAGAAGTGTCGAGGATCGAGTTGGATTCTATGAAGTTCGTGAGCTGGTTGTTGACGATCTTCTCGGTGACTTTGGTGGCGGAGGGGAGGAGGGAGATGGGTCTGTAGTTCTTGAGGTCCGTCGGGTCTGCGGAGGGCTTCTTGAGGAGGGGTTTGACTTCTGTGCGTTTTCAGTCATCGGGAAAGGTACCTGTTTCGAGGGAGCAGTTGATTGTACATCAGGTGCTATTGTGGAGGCGGCTCTGTGGAAGATATGTGGTGGGCAGGGGATGGTGGGGGCTCCTGAGTGTATGCTCCTCATGGTCTTTGCGGTGTCTTCTGTGGTGACAGGAGTCCAGGCGGTGATGGTCGGCTGGGTGGCATTGCTGGAGGCTGGTGTTGTGTTGGTGTCTTGGTTCTGTTCGTCGAAGTTGTTGTAGAGTGTCCTGATCTTGTGATGGAAGAAGTAGCAGAGTTTGTTGCAGAGGACCTGGAAGGGAGGGACGTCCGAGGATTCCCTGGGGGGGTTGGTGAATTCTTGTATGATGCTGAAGAGTTCCTTAGAGTAGCGGGAGTTGGAGAGGATTCTGTCCTGGATGAAGTTCCTCTTCGTGGACCTGATGAGTTGGTGGTATTCTGTCATGGCGGTCTTGTAGGCGGTGCGTTCTTCCAAGGTTTTGCTGTTCCTCCATGCTTTCTCGAGTGGTCGGCATGTGCGCTTGAATTCTCGGATGTCCGTGGTGAACCAGGTGGCTTTCGTGGTGCATTTTCTGTCGGAGTTCTGGAGGGGACGAGCGTATTTGCGTAGTCGGTGAGCCATCTGTGGAGTTCGTTGGCTGCAGAGTTGGCGTTGGTCGTGGTGGGTGGAGGAGTGCGGCTGAGAGCGGAGTTGAGGTGCTCTTCTATGATCCTGCTCCAGTTTCTGTGAGGGGGGCATGGTGTAGGTTTATGTGCGGTGGGTTGTGAAAAGGAGAAGTGGACGCAGTGGTCGTCCGTCCAGATGGGTTGCATGGTGTGGCTGAAGCGAATGTTGTTTAAATAAAGCCAGCCTATTTAAAAGACGCAATGGATGTCCTATAGTTGATATAGAACATGGAGTTTGATTCCAGTCAGTAATTTATTGTGACCCTAGACATTGAGTCCCTGTATACGAATGCCCAGCAGGATTCTAGTCTGGGGGCTGCAGCAAGAGAGTTTGCAGTACAAGAATGGTTTTTGACACATCCCAGAGTTTTGTCCTACAGTGTGTGGAGCTAGCTCTTACGAGAAATGTCTTTCAATATAAAGTTTAGATTTTTCTCCAAGTATCAGGGACATCTACGGGTGCAACATGTCCTCCCAGTCTAGCCTGCATCTACCTGACAGTGTTTCAGTCACAGCACACAGGCCCAATGTGGCAGTACCTCCTGGCAGAGTGTCCCCTCTCAATCAAGTCCACGCTCAGTCTGAGCACATGGAGGCACAGCCCCCCTCACCCCACCTACCAGAAAGGGCTGGAAGCTTCTGGAAGGTTCCCTGGGAAACTGGTCCCAACTGATTTAGGGGGAGGTGTAGAGCACCCTGGGTGCCAGGCTTCCCTCCAAAAGCTGGGGCTGGGTGACAG
Organism: Calotriton arnoldi; assembly: GCA_963921515.1. NCBI lineage: Eukaryota > Metazoa > Chordata > Amphibia > Caudata > Salamandridae > Calotriton > Calotriton arnoldi. Next base: position 1,795,453 of record CAWUFW010001784.1, on the reverse strand, counting down.
ACAACTAGACCGGCAACCCACCTCAGACAGGCGGCACATGTGCAGACAAGAATGGCGTCCATTTTAAAAGTAAAATTTTACAAAGGTGCATTTCTACACTGGTGGAAACAAAGGTGCGTACACCATTGCACAGCATTTATTATTTTCCTCTCACACCACACATGGCATATACATTTCCTACCATGGGGGAGATGTCCCCTAAAGGGGGGGGTTCCTAATATAAGCCTATGTAAGGCAGAAAGCACACACACTTGGCACTGCTAACCAGCGCATAAGTGTCCAACGTCCTACAACCACTCATTCCACAACAGCAAAAAGGCTAGGGGGAAGGCGAAAAAGTTCGGGATGACCCTGCAAGCAGGGCCAAGTCCTACAGGGGGTAACAATAAGAAGCAGATCCTACTTTCCTACATTGATGTTCAGGTGCACACTGAGGATTATTCTTGTCAACTGATGAGCTTTATTGATTTACTTATGCTTTAGACCCCTGACGAAGGGCTCAACAGCTCGAAATGCATTGGGTTAATATCCACCCGTTTCCATGGATATATAGTGGACTCCGACGTGCTACATTATAAGGCCTGGATTGGCATTTCTGTAGAAACACAAGTATGGAATGAAACTATTGTCCTATGAACATTGAATAACTTCTGGAACAAAATGGATTACTATGGATTAAATAGTTAAAATTCGATTCATGTCTGCTTGATTTTTGAAATTTTGCAACTGAATGTTCACAGAGCTGTAGCGGCTTGATACTGGGTGGTCATCACCTCCCAGTTCTGCGTATGCACACAGGGATATGTGCCATGTCGACTCTTCACTTAGGGGCCGATTACGATGGCGGGCAGAGGCACATCCGCAGTGCTGGCGGGGGTGGAAAATGCCCTTTTCCGCACTCCAGCAGCGGTCCTCCCGCCCGCCATATTACGATGGGCAAACATAGCCCATTTTCCATCCGCTGCGGAGTCAGGTGAACCGCCAGATTTTTGCGCCCGCCACCGCGGCGGAGGGAGCCAATAGGGACTCACCGCCGTGCAGAATGACGTTCCGTCCGCCACAAACAGCCCATCACACCGCAGCGGAGAATCCACCAACCCAGAGACGGCGGAAGCACGACAGCGGAGCGCGAAACCAGACTCCCGGTCCCCTCCACCCGGTCCTGATCGCAATGGATCCAGCACTCTAAGCCCTTCCGGTGCTGTACCTCCTCCACTACCAGCAAATAATGCACTGTTGCGGACAACGCCGCAGGTATGCAAATACACAACTCCCCACACAACCACAACACACAACTCTTGTGCCGAGACAAAGTTCCTGTCCACATCAGACACTCTGGTGGGGACAGGAACACATCCCTCAGTGTACCCCCACATCTCCCACCTGCCAGAAACTCACCCCTCCGCATCCGGGTCACCCATCAACAGCGAAATCACAGCAATGTCCCGGTCACGTCAACGCAGCGGTGAAGACGCGGGAAAACATGCGCACAATGTAGTAGGCAGGGCCTTCGCCAGGCATGGGCAGTCCGCAAAGATTCACAGGGCTCCACCTTCACCCTTCCCACACTACTCTTCCCACACCCATTTGAGAACATGCTGTGTGCTCCTCCTGTGCCCCCCTGCACAATTAATCTGCCAGGTGCAGCCAGACCTTGCACCTCACACATCAAAGGACAAGGGAGATTGACTGGGAAGGTGGGGGTGAAGAGGAACACCCTGCACAGAAGCTCAGGGGCTGGACAACCCTCCTCCTCCTTAAACCAACCTTCCATCACCCACAGATGCACAACTAAGGGAAACCCAGGGGCAAACAACATGACTAGAGGACTGTGCTGCTCAAGCATATGCACTGCACATGAGCAACCATGACTGCAAAACAGTTGAAGAAAACAACACATAACAAATTTGGGCAACTGTCATGAGTGGCACATTGGTCCTGTACACATTTCAGCCCCACAGCATAGTGTCACACTATGAAGTGGTGGGGAGGCTCACACACTGGCAAGCCATGGGGTGGAAGACATGAGATTGAAGTGGTGTGTACGTCAGTAGTGGACAGGTGAGGAGTGAACAGTACACAAACATAGAGGAGTTACTCACAATGTGTAGGCATCAGAAGCACATATAGGGGATGGCATGACCCCACATACCACATACCATACTGGAGCCAAAAATGGGTCAAGTGACAGCAATGCATGAGAAAACTCACAAATAATGTCAGCGTGGCTGAGCAGGTCTGCACAGTGAGCACAAACAGCAACAAGACACATGGCTGATCAACAAAACACAACACAGACTTGGCAGGCACACACACTGCATACTCACAACTGGCAGCGACAACAAGTAGGTGTCCCCCAGGAGTGCAAGGACACACCAACACACTGCACAGTGCCCAACCTACAACTCCTACATGTGCCCACAATCTGAAGCACCTGGCAGACAATTGAAACAAACAGGCACTCCTTATCTGGATCATACATGTGTGCAGAAGGCATTGCAGGGGCACACACACATCAACACTACTGACAATGACAGCCCATTCACACTGTATGACCACTCAAGTTCACATATTCAAATGTCCCCCGTGTGACCAGGAAGACAGGCCTACACTAGATGACCACACATCAACACTGCTGTTCACACATCAAGAAAGATCACACAGAAATGGTGGACCATGGCCACCCCGCAAGTAATCCTGTGGATAGAAATCACCTCTGTTGTGGTATTGCATCATAACATGACGTGTACAATGTGGCAAACCTGACCATAGAGTGATTAGGATAAGAGTAGATCATCACAAACAACCATCATTGCACCCTCAGGCCTCACAGTCTTGAAGAACTAAAGTGCCTGTCACCTCTGCCAAACTCAGAAAAAGTAAAACAACCAATTGGCAATGTTGAAGTGGCATACAGAGCATGTGTCATATGAAACCATACCTGTTGGACTTGGCCCTTTTTGGCAGGTTCACCCCTAAACTTTTTGCCTTGTCTGTAACCTGGTGTTGGTGATTTTGGGCCTCTGAGCACTTTCGCACTGTGGTCCAGTGGAAAGTGCGTGCGCTCTCTGTGTTACATTGGTGAGCTTGGCCTGCCCTCCCATAGGAATGCATGGGGGATTCCCTGATCAGTGTGTGTCAGTGGTAATTCCTGTTATGAGAGGAGCAGTGTGGTCAAGTCTGGTATGTATGAAATTGTGTGAATAAATGCTGCGCAATGGTGTGCGCAGATTTATTGCGATTATTTTAGAAATGCCACTTTTAGAAGTTGGCATTTCTGTGTGCTATGTGTCTGCCTGCCTGATGTGAATTGCATGTCTGGCTTGTGAGTGACAGGGGCTGGGAGGTGTGTGTGGCTCCAGGAGGGGCAGGGTGAGTCAGCGCTGGGCTGAATAGGAAGTCTGGGCTAAGAGTAGTGGGAGGGGTAATCCCCTGACTCTGAATAGGATGGTGCCTGCCCTGTACAATGCTGGCTTCGCCTCCTGTGGTGTGTCTGATCACTGAGCCCCCACCTGACAAAGGGGAGAGGAGCTGGGCAAAACAAAGTGCTCCAAATCCCCCCTAAACCAGTTCTGACTGCTATCCCCATGCCCTGCACTTTTACACAAAGGGAAATGTAGTATAAATATAAGGGCTGTGACCCCATGAAAATGTTCAGTTCAGTCTTGGTGTGCTGTTCCTGCCGGGGCGTGCTGCTGCTGGGGCCCAGGGGGGGGGGCTGCCATGAGGGCTTGCCTCCCTGGGCCCTGCCTTGCCCCTGGACCTGGAAGATCTTTTATTTGGGACCCTCTTTGCTTTTCTTGATACCTAAGGACTTACTCTTCTACAAGCAGGACTCTTGCTTCTAGCGCCCTGGGAGCGCTATATTTTTAATTTGACCCAGAGAAGGAGCATGAGGGCTCCGCAGCGCTGAGCTGCATTCTTTTCCCGAGGGAATCCCAACGTGGGGATTCCCCTGGATGGAGGGGAGCTTTGCGGGTGCCCACCCCGCATTGTAGTGCCTATTTCGTGGGTGTCCACCCCACCAACGCTTTTAAATTAAAGCGGGAGCCCACCCCGGGTTTCACCGCTGCGACCTGAGCCGCTTTTGGAACTTCTCCGGGCCGCTACCAGCGCGACCCGGAAGACAGGCATAGTTGCCTGGTTGTGGGCGGGGCTTAGTACGCGCCCCCGGAAGTAACCGGGCCTCCCGTGAACTGGGGGAGACCGGGTGTTGCTGAAGCCAGGCGGGAGCCCACCCCGCACTGGCGACCCAAAGAAGAATCCAGGTGGGGCTCCTGTGAGGAGGACGGAGCCCCACGTGATGAGGTGCCGCATCAGAGGAGACCGGGAAGTGCAGCAGTGGCGGCCGAGGCCACCGATGGCAGCACAGGGCTCCCGGGATGAGGAGAGAGCCCCGCGTTGTGCTGGCCATGCCGCAGAGAGCAGCCGAGCTCGTCAGAAGTCCTGCCCGAGGCCCGGTGAGTGGGGCCGATGGGGAGGCAGCCTTTGTGGAAGTCTGGAGTCCCCGTGGGGGGGGAGCTCCCTGCGCGCATCGTGTGCCTTGTGAGGCACAGCGCCGGATCCCTATTTCCTGAGCGGCCCCCGCCTGATAGGGGGTCGCTCCAACGAAGGGGGCATATTTTGTCTTTTGTGCTAAAAGGGCCCAGAGGGGCCCGTGCTGTTCCCCGTGCCCCTACCAGTTTAGTGATTTTCCCAGCTGCCCCACCTGACAGTGGGCAGCAGCACCGATGGGGGCAATATTGTTTAAGAAGCCCCAGTGAGGCCCCGAAGGCACAGATGTGCCAGGGCCCCTTTACTGTATTATCAGCTGCGCCGCACCAGCGTGGGCAGCTGCAACACTTTCGCACATTTGTTCTAAGGGCACCAGGAGTGTCCAGGCCTCATTTTAATATTCACAGCTGCCGAGCAAGTAGTGGGCAGCTGCACCGTTTAGGCCATTCTTTATTTGGGGACATGCCTTTTGAGTTAGGAGTGAGATGCACTCCTTTGCCCCATACTTTCACAGCTGCACAGCACTTAGTGCCAGCTGCAACGTTTAGGTCTGCGCAATTGCGCACCCGTGACTTCTGCTGCATTGGCAGCGCGCCCTGACTTTTGGACATAGGGCATTTGAGCCCCTTTGAGATGGCCAGTTGGCCAGGGGGACTGTTAGGTAAATAGGGCGCCAGGCCCTAATGTGATTTATGTGGTGCTAGGAAATGTAATTTATATAGTATAATTTACGCACCCTGTTTTATCCCGCTAATGTGGTTTTGTGATTATGAGGTTTTGCATACTGTGTTATGTTTGAGTTATTCTCTACTATGGTTTAGGTATGAGGTTATTTGCCTACTGTGGTTTATGCTAGTGAGATTATTTCCTAATGTGAGTTATACTTAGGAGGTTATGGTCTAATGTGTTTAGGCTTATGAGGTTGGCGCAGAATATATTTCACGCCTTATGTGATACTGTGCATAATATGATTTATGTTACAGGATAATGCTGAGTACAGTGTTTGCCAGTAAGTACTGGTTGTGTTCTATGTTTATTATATGTCTACATTTATTATCTTTACTAAGTGATGATTCTGACAGTGGTCCACGTGGCCCTGTCATGTGTATATAATCCCCTGTAAATATTGCCCAGTGCCAGTTGGCACAGTGTATATTGTGTGATTACTATTCTAATGTGTTTTATGATAATACAAAGGCTATTTTTATATATAACCTTGTGTGGAGTTCCTTTTGTGGTGTGCCTAGTATGTTGTTGATGTGTGTGTGTTGCGCAAATGCTTTATACATTGCCACCGGGATAAGCCTGACTGCTCGTGCCAAGCTACCAAGTGGGTGAGCAGGGGTTATCTTTGGCGTGTAACTCCCTTGCCCTGACTAGAGTGGTGGTCTCTGCCTGGCTTTGGCGCATGCCTTAGCCAACCAGAGATTCCATTTCTAACAATACCCATACATTAAACCTTTCATTTAGCAAGGACACAGACAAAGCAGACAACAGGAGTAACTGTCTTTATTACATATTACTCAGATAGGCACCAAAAGTAGGAAACAGCAAGGCCAGTGGCCAGTCCATAGTTCAAAGTATGTACATGTGTGCATGAGAACCTGCACAGGGAATGGGCATCCAAAGTGACAAACAGCAAGGCCATTGGCTAGTCCATAGTTCATAGCATGTACATGTGTGCATGAGAACCTGCACAGGGAATGGGCATCCAAAGTGACAAACAGCAAGGCCATTGGCCAGTCCATAGTTCAACGTATGTACATGTGTGCATGAGAACCTGTACAGGGAATGGGCATCCAAAGTGACAAACAGCAAGGCCAGTGGCCAGTCCACAGTTCCAAGCATGTACATGTGTGCATGAGAACCTGCACAGGGAATGGGCATCCAAAGTGACAAACAGCAAGGCCAGTGGCCAGTCCACAGTTCAAAGCATGTACATGTGTGCATGAGAACCTGCACAGGGAATGGGCATCCAAAGTGACAAACAGCAAGGCCAGTGGCCAGTCCACAGTTCAAAGCATGTACATGTGTGCCTGAGAACCTGCACAGGGAATGGGCATCCAAAGTGACAAACAGCAAGGCCAGTGGCCAGTCCATAGTTCAAAGTATGTACATGTGTGCATGAGAACCTGCACAGGGAATGGGCATCCAAAGTGACAAACAGCAAGGCCAGTGGCCAGTCCACAGTTCAAAGTATGTACATGTGTGCATGAGAACCTGCACAGGGAATGGGCATCCAAAGTGACAAACAGCAAGGCCATTGGCCAGTCCATAGATCAAAGCATGTACATGTGTGCATGAGAACCTGCACAGGGAATGGGCATCCAAAGTGACAAACAGCTAGGCCAGTGGCCAGTCCACAGTTCAAAGTATGTACATGTGTGCATGAGAACCTGCACAGGGAATGGGCATCCAAAGTGACAAACAGCAAGGCCAGTGGCCAGTCCACAGTTTAAAGCATGTACATGTGTGCATGAGAACCTGCACAGGGAATGGGCATCCAAAGTGACAAACAGCAAGGCCAGTGGCCAGTCCATAGTTCAAAGCATGTACATGTGTGCATGAGGAACTGCACAGGGAATGGGTAACACCGTACACTGCCATGGGAATCAGCACAGCTCTGGGGATACAAATGGGCAGTGCAGGCACCGCTGTGGAAGCAATGGGTTTGGGAGGGGGACTTTGCCTCACACTTGGCTGTCAGTTGAACTGGGAGGTGGCTGATTGTCGGGCCAGTTGGAGGACAGGACCTGGGAGAGAGAGGACCAGCTGAGGCATCAGTGGCTTTGTGAGCCGGAGGGCTGCTTGGACCGGGTGGCAGTGTGGCACGGGGAGGCGGAGACATGCTGCCGTGAGACACAGTGTGTGAGGGAGAATGTGGAGGGCTGCCTTTCCACTTCTTGGGGATTCAATAGGTAAGAATTGTCTTGGTAGGAGTGGAAAGTGGGGCGGGCACAACAGCCTCACTCACAACCAAAGGTGCATCAGGTGCAGGTGGCTCTCTCTGTGGGGATTTGCTGGATCTGGTGTTACGCTTGGGCTGACATTGCCTTTTCCCCTCCATCCCCTGTTGACCAGGTGAACCCCCCACATTGCTCTCCTGTCCCAGCTTCACAGGGGTGTGGGTGGGAGTTGAGCTTGTAGGTGAATCTTCCTTAGAGAGCTGTTTGTGCAGACTCTTTGCAGGCACCAGCTTCACAGCAGGCAGGGCAACTGTTTGTTTGCCTTTGGGAGCAGGTTTGGAGACAGGAGTGTCCTTGGATGGGGGTGATTTGGATACATGTGAGCCTGAGGCCTGCTTCTTGGCCTGATGCCCCTGAGTGTCACCAGAAGGGCTTTTCCCTTTGCGCTCCTGTGTGCCTGTTTTTGGTTTGGGGGATGGTGTCTGTGCTCTGGGCCGCTTGGAGTGCTGCTGTTGTGTGCTGCGTGTTGAGTACTTGGAGCCTGAGGGCTGTGGTGTGTGTTCACTCTCGTCAGATGTTGCCACTGGCAGGGTGGTTGCCGAAGGGACTGGAGCTGGACTCTGAGCCTGTGACAGCTGAATGGCTGCCGTCACTGTGGAGGACAAAGACTGGACAGTTCTGTGAAGCCCACCCACGTCAGAATGAATGCCCTCCATGAAGGCAACTACCTGTGCCAACTTCCTGTCATGATCCTGGAAGGCATTCAGGAGAGTAGTCTGACCCACACACAGCTGGCACAAATGTTCCACCGCCTCAACACTGAGGGCAGCAGGGTAGACAGGGGCAGCGGTGCCTGGGGGAAGGACACTCTACCCTTCTTACTGCTGCGGGAACGGGCAGCACTAGTGGTAGTAGCTGGGAGGGTGGGCACAGGACAATGTGTGGTGGAAGAAGAGGCAGATTTCCCACTCACTGTGCCCGCCAACATCGAGGAGTCACCGCTGGAGTCAGATGATGTTGAGGTTGGTGTTTCTGGGCGTGATTCTTCCAGGACACTCCTGTCCCCCTCCGAGGCGCTGGTCACATCAGTGTCAGTGAGCTCATGTGTAGCAGTCGTGCCAGATGCCTCACCACTGGTGGCCGTCCCCTGTCCTTCTGTGCCCTCGGTAGATGCTGCAAAAGAAAGAGACATATGTTCAGTACAGTGCCCTACTCACAAACATCATAAGCAACCAAAGCAAAAAACTAGAATATGATACCCCCATGTAGCACACCACCCTGTGCAGTCTGCATGTGCAAGCTTTATGCAAAAGTCTGAAGATGCATGGAAACATGCATAGTTGGCATTAATGACCCTTGCGACGTTCACACTGCCAAATAGCTGGCTCGTGCCTCCTAGTTACCTGACATACTGATTTCTGTAAGCATACCTACGTGCCTGTAGGTGAGATAGATGTACATCTCAATATGTTGTCACAGTCACATAAGGAGTCACTTTAAGGGGACAACACAGATACTGACTCCAGAATGTCCTTATACCATGGCCATGAGCTACTGATGTCCACCATGTTGTGCTTTGAAGCGCAACGACCCTTGCACATTGTTGGCAGATGTGTAGTTCTCACAATTCCAAAGTCAGGCACTGCACACATCGACGTAAGCACACTAAGATGAGGAACACAGCTGTTCATTCCCCGGTGATGTCTCTGACACCCATAATGCAGCAGATGGCATGAGGCCACATCTTATCTTGCAATGTCAAGGGCCATTATTTTAAACACATGAGAAAGTACATGTAGCAAAAATGCATGTCAGCTGCACTCAACACAGAGGCCACTTACAAGCCATTGCATCACACGGGAAACATCACAGAGCTCAACACTGGCGCAGGGTTGGGATACATGCAGTCACTCACACCCAAAGTCACCCTTCACAGAATACTCACCCCCAACTTGCTGCTGATGGGCCCTCAAACGTCCATCCAGCTCTGACTGTGTCACAGCCAAGATGCGGGCCATTAGTGGTGTCATGCTCCTGCGCGACAACCTTCCAGTCCGAGGGAGCAGCCCCAGCGTCATCTCTGCAAAGTTTTTGCTCAGCCGGCAGATGTCATCCCACCTCTTGTGACAGTGTGTGTGCCGTCGGTTGGAGACACCCAGAGCCCGCACCTTGCGTGCAATGGCCCTCCATAAGGCCTTACGCTGGCGGACTTTAAGTTGCAGGCATGGGAGACAAGAAGAGGAAGTTTCAGGGACACTGGGTCATGTTCCACTGTGTCTCAGGACAGGAGCATGCAAACACTTAGCACAGCTGTACAGAAGCCTTGAGCAGAGGCCATACAACATGACACGTAGTACATTTGCATCAGATAATCGGATTGAAATGCATTTAGGTATGAGGATGGACAGGAGGACCTGGCCATCTCATATACATGCAGAATGGCAGCACACAAAGCAATGTGAAGAAGGCCCTCATCTGTGATGCAGTATGTGAGGGAGCAAGACATACATCATGTTGGAAATGATGTGTTGGGGAAGACTTACTGTCTCCAACACTACACACCCCTCAATGTCCTAGGCCTGTGAGTGGCTCACTGTGTTGTGGATGTCACATCTAGGGACATGATATTACATTCTCACACCCTTCTCACAAGGTCTGCTTTGTGCAATCATCAGGCATAAGGTAGCTTATTGAGTGACAGGGTGGCAGACAACACATATGTCGCACTCTGTCCAATTACTGATGGGTCCCTGTCAAATTGGGCAGTATCTGTGCAGGCCAGGGGGACTCACACTGAGGTCAAGCCTGGCCCATCTGAACAATCACATGCATGTACTATATGAGAGGTCAAACAGTACCTACACATGCGAGTCAGTACACATCATGAAATCAATGGAAGGAGGATGTTTCAGAAGTACATCACTCTGATGTGTCATAGGCGATTTTCCACCAAGAGTGTCACCCTCAGGCATTTCGATCTTGTGCATAATGCTCACATATCCATGGTGACAATATGAAAAGTGTACACACATCCTTCAGTACCCTCTGGATGAAACACATTTGTAAGGTCCCAAATGAGCATGTGAAAGGCGAATTGACTCTGACATCCATTAGCACAGGCAATGTTTGTTCTGACTTCCACTCTCCAAACCAGCAGTTTTACTGTGTGTCTGCAAAGACACTGCATGTCCCTCCCATCCTTCAATGCAGCCATGGACCTGTGGTAATAAGGCTACACACCCCATTGACATGAAGTCAGCATGCTAGGCAGTGTATCACACAAACTTGCACTCACAGGCACATACTACAGCAGAGCAACATCATGTGAGCACTCTTTGCACTCTCCAAATTTCACTCTGAAACACTCACCATTACATCAGGAGCACCATATAGCCTCCCGTAGTGTGTAAGCACCTCGTCCACCAGGACCTCCAGCTCCTCTCTGGTGAAGGGACGGGCCCTGATGTTCTTAGTTCTCGCCATCACTGGGCCCAGGAGACAGGAACAGCAGCCGTTGGGGATGAAGAATGGCAGGCAGCAGTGTCTGAATGCAATGGAAATGTGTGGCTCTCTCACAGACATATATAGCCCCCTGGGGTTGTTTCAGTGGTACTCAGCTGCTGCAATTGGTGTTCCAGATCCGCTTTGTTCAAATGTAACCAATGACCGGCCCCTCAGTAGCGGAGCACGCCTACCGCGATTTTCAAAAGTGTATTCCACTAGCGCGATTGCGGCTCCCATTGGCTGAATGGGCATGGGCATTGGCGGTGTCACACCGCGGGGCCCAGGCAGTCGCTACCGCAATCGTGCATCTTACAATTGTATCCAATGACCGGCCCCGCGGTAGCGGAGCACGCTTACAGCGATTTTCAAAAGTGTATTCCACTAGCGCGGTTGCGGTTCGCATTGGCTGAATGGGCATGGGCATTGGTGGTGTCACACCGCGGGGCCCAAGCGGTCGCTTCCGCAATCGTGCATCTTACAATTGTATCCAATGACCGGCCCCGCGGAAGCGGAGCACGCCTACCGCAATTTTCAAAAGTGTATTCCACTAGTGCAGTTGCGGTTCCCATTGGCTGAATGGCCATGGGCATTGGCGGTGTCACACCGTGGGGCCCAGGCAGTCGCTACCGCAATCGTGCATCTTACAATTGTATCCAATGACCGGCCCCGTGGTAGCGGAGCACGCTTACAGCGATTTTCAAAAGTGTATTCCACTAGCGCGGTTCGCATTGGCTGAATGGGCATGGGCATTGGCGGTGTCACACCGCGGGGCCCAGGCGGTCGCTTCCGCAATCGTGCATCTTACAATTGTATCCAATGACCGGCCCTGCGGGAGCGGAGCACGCCTACTGCGATTTTCAAAAGTGTATTCCACTAGCGCGGTTCGCATTGGCTGAATGGGCATGGGCATTGGCAGTGTCACACCGCGGGGCCCAGGCGGTCGCTACCGCAATCGTGCATCTTACAATTGTATCCAATGACCTGCCCCGCGGTAGCGGAGCACGCCTACCGCGATTTTCAAAAGTGTATTCCACTAGCGCGGTTGCGGTTCGCATTGGCTGAATGGGCATGGGCATTGGCGGTGTCATACCGCGGGGCCCAGGCGGTCGCTACCATGATTTGGCATCTTCACATTGGTGCCAATGACCGTGATTGCAGTGGCGGTGCACGCTTAGGGCACCTATGGACACATCATGCTGTAGCAATGGCAATGGCCAGTTCTCATCATTGAACACTCCACACTTACAATGGATCATGCCACCAGATAGTTAAATTGAATGCTAGTGTGACATTTAACTCACTGATGTCTACACATGCCATGTCAGTGCACTGGAGTACATGCATTGGCATGTAGTCCCTCACATGTCACTGATGATGTTGTTGTGCATGTACACAGATCTGTTGTGTGATGGACTCTCAAATATGGAAACATGTCAATGTGTGAGATGGCTAAGCAACACACAGTAATGATGGACTGACTACTTAATGTGCCTACTTCACTGTGTAGATTGCTGAACTCATGTTGATACTTGATCTTTATGCACACACTGTGCTCATTGTGTCGTTAATGTGTGCCCTGTCTGACTCATGCAAGAAGGTGTGGCAGGTACAGCAGCTACGTAGGAGACAGCAGTGTTGCTGTTTCAGACATGTGCTGTGTCAAGTACTCTAAGGGCTGGTGACACAAGAAGTCGGAATGTCCCATTTCACATTCACATAGTCTGAATCTGTCTCAGGTGTACTCAGTTTGTACATACTGATCACGTGTACAACTACTTGGGGTCAAGTTGTCTCTGCATGTGACTTGTGCTGTAAGCTGTTGTTTCAGGCCAGTCATTGTTGGCGCTGTGTCAGTCAAGACGTAAGATGTTGGACACATCTCATAGGTGAATTCAATTGCCAAGTGTCCCCTTTTATCTTATGTAGGAGGCGACCAAATGTGCATCGTCCATTCACCTTGCTGGCGGACATGGAGGATGTGGACATCATCCGTAAGCTCCGTTTGGATCGGCAAAACCTCCAAGACCTATGTGCTCAGTTGGAGCCCCATCTGAGGCCTCGCAGGATATATCCAACTGCTGTGTCACTAACATGTAAGGTGATGGCGTCCCTGCATTTCCTTGCAACTGGCTCGTTCCAGTACACGGTGGCCAGCACAGGTGGGATGTTGCAGGCAATGTTCAGCATGGTGCTACGGGATGTCCTGTCCACTATGATGGTATACAAGGACACCTACATCCATTTTCCATGAAGACAGGAATTGGCAGCTGTGAAGGGTGATTTTTATGCCCTTGCCCACATCCCCAATGTTGTTGGTGCCATTGACTGCACCCATGTTGGCCTGGTTCCGCCACAGGCACGTGAGCACATCTACAGGAATAGGAAGCATTTCCATTCCATTAATGTGCAGGTTGTATGCCAGGCAGATATGATCATCTCACATGTCTGTGCCAGATTCCCTGGCTCAGCCCACGACTCCTACATCCTGCGTAACAGCATCATACCACAGATGATGGCAAATCTGCATCCTGACCGTGTGTGGCTTGTAGGTGAGTTAGCTGAGTCAAGTATTGTGCTGTATGTGTGACATGCTGTCCGCAGCTACAGTCATATTACAAAATTGTTCTGTGTATCTGACACCTAGGTGACTCTGCATATCCCAACCGGCCTTGGTTGCTGAGCCCACTGCGGAATCCCAGGATCCCGGGTGAAGTCAGCTACAATGAGGCCCATGGGAGGACACGTCGTGTGGTGGAGCGTACTTTTGGGCTTCTGAAGTCTCGGTTTCGGTGCCTGGACAGGACCGGAGGTGCACTGATGTACTCTCACAAAAAGGTGTGCCAGATAATTGTTGCATGCTGCATGCTCCACAACCTGGCCTTGCGCAAGGAGATCCCCCTGCTCCTGGACGATGATGCACCGCAGATGCCCCTCCCTGCAAGCCCACACATGTCCAGTGACGAGGATAGTGGAGAGGAGGAAGGGGTCGACCTGCGCCAACAGATCATCAACCGCTACTTCCCTTGAGTGTGAGTAACATTGTACAACAGTGCCATTGTTTGCTGTCTTTGATGGTGGTGATGAGGCCGAGAGGAGCTTTTTTACTGCTGCCTGTTCTTGGCTCTGTGCTGATGGCTGATGTTTGTGGCACAGTGTAGTCCTGGGCAACCACAAGGAGATGATGGACGGAGCGCTAAAACTTTTCAGACACTCACCCCCAGTCACAGATCTGGGTTGAATCCATCATCGTTCTTTAGCTCAGTACGAATGCAGTAGTTTTCCCCCCCACTGTAAAATATTAATGGGTCCCACAAAATCTGTGGCACATTTATTCCATGCCTTGTCTGGTAATAATCCTGCTTAGAGTGGTGCCTATGTAAACCCTTATGCTTGTCTGAGTCTAAAGTACAGCCCATGAACCAATAAAGAAAATTAACTCTACATCAAGAACATTAACAGGTGAATAGTAATCTAACCCTAATTGTTTCTTGGTGGAACTAATGACTAAATACCCTACATGTGCTAATTCAACCATAAGCTGAGAGTACAGGAGGGTGAAACATTCTTACCTGGCCTCAACACAAACTCATCATCCGTGTACATTATATTTCAGATCTTAGCGAAAACTTTGAGATCTCCAGTTTCCTTTTAAATTCATTTTAGAACAATTCATTTCTTGCAACACAATATCTTTCTTCTGAGCTTTTTTCCACTCCTCCATGTCAGCCTTTTTCTTTTTCTTAACTTTAGCTAAAATATCCACAAAGCTGAAATTACACTGAACATTTCCTTTAAAAAAGTCATAATTATTGTCACAGATAGGTTGGAGTGAGAGACAATCTGCATGAGGATTATTGCGACCTGAAATCAACTGAATTGTACAATCAAACTCTTGAATGAATGAATGAATGATTGATTTATAAAGCGATCAGCTACTCCACAGAGACCCCTGGTGCTGGAGCAGCTAACAGGAATCAACACTGACACTGCTAGTGTGATGCAAATAAGTAGTTTTTGAGCACTTTTCTAAATTAAAGATCGTGAGATATAGACTGTAATGACGAAGGAGCCAATTCCATTCACTGTTTGGTAAACCAGTGAAGGACCGGTCTCCCTGTCTAGCCCGGCAGAACCTTGGAACTCTAACTAGTAAGGCATATGTAGAACTACAATTTATGGATGTATGGTATTGCACTACTCTGTTGATAAAATTCTTGGGACCACATTCGTAAAAGACTTGGTGAATTGTGACAAAGGCCTTAAATAAGATCCTTTCCTTAATTGTGAGCCAGTGTAATCCCTGAAGATGCATTGCTGACAGCTCTTGTGCAACCAATTCAGGACATTGTTCAGACAGGACTTGAAAGTTGGAGACACATCTTGTAGATGAAGGGTCACAAGTGGGAAGCAATTGGGAATCATCAGCATAAGAAATACTTTGAAAGCCATATGATTCTACCAATTTATCTGGGGGTGGGGGCACACAAATGTTAAATAGTGTGCACCTTAAAGTGGAGTCCTCCAACACCCCAAAAGCTAGCTGTTTGCTCATCAATGAATTTGGGGCAAGCCAGATTTCTTGTTCTCTACCTTCCAATATAGATTTCATCCAGCTCTAGGCAGCCGCGCCAATACCTATTTCAGAGAGGTGCTGTACAGTAATAGGGTGAAGGGCAGTATCCAAATCTGCTGAGAAATCCAGCAGGATCAAGGCAGCGTTCTTACCTTCGTCCTGAGCGATCTTAATCACCTTGGCCACCTCTAGAAGAGCTATTTCCATTCTATGATGGGGACGGAAATCCGGATGAGAGTAGTGTAGGAGGTTGTTGTCTTCCAGGTAGGCGGTCAGCTGAATATTTACCAGCCTTTCCATCATTTTCGAAGCTGTAGGAGCAACCGAAATAGGGCGAAAAATAGACATGACAATCGGGTTGGCTGAAGAGGTGCAAGACGTTGTACTATGCATTGGAATTCCTCAATTTTTACCAACTAAATAAATTATTGGCTGGTGGCCACCTGCTAGACCAACCCTGTTCCCAAATAAACGTTTTGTAATAGTCAGCAGTTCATATACAAGTAAGGTCTTCACGTTTATTTGCGCTCTATTGGGTTTCTGAACTCGATATCCCAAAAGCAAAACCTATAGGGGCATATTATCAACGTGATTATCGCCGCTTTAGCTGGACTTTTTCCCGCTAAAGCGGCGATAATTCAATCGCCCTATTAGCAAGCTGTCGCTAACTGCTGTTAGCGACAGCTTCTAGGCGATAGCGACCGGGTTGGGTGCCGCTTTGCATGCCAGCGATATTTATCGCTAATGGCATGCAAAGTAGGCGTTCCCAACCTAAAAGCGACTGGAAACAGTCGCTAAGGTCGCTATCGCCTATTAGCGAGGAAGGGCAGGTGATTAACGAACCAGCGCTAAACACGTTTAGCGCTAGTTTGTTAACGCCTGGTCCAAACCTGACTTAGCCATGTAATCCAATGGGAGGTGGATTACATGGCTAAATCCCCCTCGCCCTATCACCAAGCTAACACTGGTCACTGTGCGAATATCGCTTGTTTTCAAGCGATATTCACACTGTTCTCCAGGGTTTCTATCGCTTTGGAGATAAGCGTTGCTGATAGCACGCTATCTCCGCGATAGAAACCTGCGATAGCCGGCGATAATTATCCTAGCGCTAATTGCGCTTAGCAATAATTATCGCCGGTTATTGCTAATAGGCCCCATAGTATTTTGACATCGTTTACATGCTAAGTCACTACAGCCACACCACCACTTGAGCTGACATCAACAAACTTTGGGGCATATTATCAAGAAAAGGCGTTAAAATTATCGTCGCTTTAGCGGCAGAAAACTGCCGCTAAAGCGGCGATAATGGGCTTGATAATATGCCCTTGAGAATACCAATAGAAGCCCATGTTCTGCTGTGATCCTGGGCTTCTATTGGAATTCTCCAGGGCATATTATCAAGCCCATTATCGCCGCTTTAGCGGCAGTTTTCTGCCGCTAAAGCGGCGATAATTTTAACGCCGTTCTTGATAATATGCCCCATAGTGCTTTGAGCACCTGCTCTAAAATGTTTTAGTAAAGGATAGGTAACAATCATTAATTTTAACTTCTCAAAAGCATTGTGTCGTCATTGTAGATGACAATATGTTTTCATAGATTCAATTAACATTGCAAAACCTTTTACGAAGAGGCCTAGAGATTACCTCAACTATTCCTTGCTGACAGAATTTGTGGTATTAGTAGTGGGTATAGGTATTTTGTTTAGGTCTGATCATATTCAGCAATGAGCTAAAATATTATTGGTGAAAATGTTACATTTATTTCCATTGACTGTCATGCCATGTTGCTTAAAACGCTTATACAGTGTCCAAAATAGCATTATGTTATTCTTTTGTGCGCAGATGATTCAGGAAGTCATCCCTCGAAAAAGCTGATGCATTAACTTTTTAAAAACTGAAGCTTCTCACGCAAGATCAAAAGGAATTCTTCATATGCCAGCAATCCCTTCATATGACTGTTTAACCATTGGCCGGCCATGGCATAACGAACCCGATCAGCTATATGCCAGTTATGCCATTGCTTTTAGATGTGAGCTTTTATCATACAAAAGGTAGCGATCCCCCTAAATGAATTCCCTGGGCACGTCTACGTTGATTTGGCTTTAATCTCCCTAAGTTTATATGTATCTGAAGTACTGATTTGTTATGGAGTTACTCGTAGATAATACTTGGTGTCCTAGAAACCAGAAGAATAACTGCATTGGACTCTTGGAATCTGCTATCAGGTTAGCTGTGCAACCAGGTGAACTATTCTCCTATAACAATCTTTATCATACAGTGTCAAACATCGATGGGAAATGGATTAGTTTTAGTAACGTATTGGATGTACAAACATAATTTTTTTAATTTATTTTCATTTTTAGGTACTTTCCTAAAAAAAACTATTCAAAATCGCCATCAGGTTGGTCCGACCTACTTTTATTTATACTCTTGGTAAGAGCAAAAAACTTTGATTTACAAAGTTTGTCACATACCACTTCAAACCGTTCCAAATGCTTAAATATTTTGTTGTAAACTGTATGATAATTCTTTGGAGCCAATTACGATACGGCCCGTAAAGGACGCATTGTAGTGGGCCGCTCGGTCTCCTTTCCGACCGCCTCATTATGTTGGAGGTGGTCGGAAAGGAAACCGGCTAGTCATTCCGGCTGGCTTCTGACAGGCTCAGAGAGCCCGTCCACCGGTCGGAAGCCGGCAAGTAATCTCAAGGGCGGGCCTTTCTGCCCTTGAGATTATGATCACGGTTTCTGACATGGTTTCCATGCCAGTCTGTCCAACATGGAAACCCTGTCAGAATCCTTGTTTGGGGGCCCCCAGCAGGGCCTCCTTTCGTGCACGGCCTCCGGTTGGAGGCCGAGGGGGCACCTAGGGTGCACCCCTGTTAATCACTGCACCTTGTGGCAGACACCTTGAGGTGCCTGCCATGGGGTGCAGGGATGAACTGCACCTCCCATTTCACTATTGGAGCATGCATTACGGCCAGTTTACGGCCGTAATGCATGCTCCCATTGTGAAATATAGCAATGCAACCAAACAGTGTTGGGTCACATCCTAATGAGGTGGTCGGGAGAGCCGACCGGGTGTTGGTGAGTCCCAGGACCAAGTCGGTGTCGGGCGGAAGGAATTCCGCCCGACATCATAATGAGCCCCTTTGTGTTGAAGTGGGTTATTATCTGAGTAGGAATGCTAATTTGCCAAGAACACCTTTATCAATTGCTTGGCCCAGATTCACAAAATAAAATGTAATCCAAACTCACAGAGTGAAACCTCCAATGGGTGCAGATTTCCAACTTTCAACAATTCACTATTCATTGTAAGCTGTGGCACAAATCAAAGCTTTCCAGGTGTAATTAGAGTTGTAGCGTGCCTGGTATTTTAAGAGCCTGAACGGTATTTTTATGTCAGTAAAACAAATGGGAAAATCTGTGAAATGTGGTATTTTTCCCATTTCAAATCTAAACCTAAACCAGCAAACTCATGAAGACATCTCTCAAAAAGTATTTAAGAGCTGTTAAATTATTTGTAAATGTTTAGTAAAGCAAACATAGGGATAATTACTGTAGTAAAAAAATGAACGCTGAGGATTCCATAGAATTTCTTGTTCTCCTATAAGCTCTTGATACTTCAAGAACAGTAAAACGTGAGAAAGTGGACACTATTCTTTTCCGAGATGGGTGCTTAACTTAGATGCAATCCTTGCAAAGTGGTGTGAATTCCTTTTTTTGGAGAGGTTCCTTAGTTAAGGACAATGTGCATTGTATGCAGGGTACAACTGCACACTTTCAAATATCAGCACTTTATTTTTAGCCGGTGGCGGCTAGCACTGCTCACCAGTCGGGTGCGGGGGGGAGGTGCCAGCGTGGGAGGGGGGAGGTGCCAGCGCAGGGAGTGGGGCGCAGGGCACAATGTAAATTTTAAAAAAATACACTATCCTTCCTGCCGGCTCCCTTGTCTCCGCTCCTGCTGTCCTCCGTCTTGGACTCCAGGAAGCACAGCCTGGCTCCCCTGACCAATCACAATGCTGCAATGCAGCGTTGTGATTGGTCTGAGAGCCGTGATTCGACGCTCAGCCAGGGACTGTGGGCCTGGGCATGTTCTCCATGCAGGCTGTAATGCAGCCTGCATAGAGAACAGGGAAAGTGCGCATGACTGTTTTGGCCGGCCAAACAGTCATTGCACACTTAGGAGGATTCTACCACTCCTCCCCTGCTCTGCAGCTCGCCCTGTCATGCAAAGCTGCCGCAGCATGAGGACAAATTAAAATGATGATAACTTTACATTATTATCATTTTATTTTTTCCTTTTTTTACTGCATCCAGGCAGTGGGGCGACGCTCCTCCACCTTAGCGGAGGAGCAGCCTCTGTTTTTAGTTTATTTTCTCCATAGGGAAAACAAAACTTATTATATTTAACGGTTATGATATGTGCCGCTGCACACTAAGCTGTTCCACAGAAGTGGGTGCTCTACTTTCCCGGGTTAACTATACCAAAAACCCAAAGGGCAAACGAGATACAGCAAAAGCAACAAATGAAAGGGCACACCTCAAAATTAGCAGTGAGATAATAAGGTCCATTCATACATATTCAACAACACAAATCCAAAGTGCCACAAGTCCAGAGCACTAAATAGGTTTCTAAAAGTATCCTTTATTTCATTTCACAACAAGATGAGAGATACAGCCAACGCATTTCATCACAGAAAGCAAAAGGGACTTCTTCAGGGCTGTCATAAAACAAGAAAAACATATTTACCCACACAGTTTAAAGATAATTTGATCATTAAAAGTGCCTCATGACACAATTCTAAAATATCATCATTAAAGGTATACCACCACTAAGGTGAAATACCCAAATATATGGCACAAACCATGTGAAATTAGTCATTTGTCAACATGAAATGCTTAATACAAATTTAAACATGCATCATATTCTATCTCGAAAAAGAAACAAATTATGGTATTACATCAAATGACATTAATAGAGAGAAGCTGACCTACTATATCTGTCAGAACAAGAATTCGATATTGCATTGAAATATTAAACACAATTATTTACCTTTAACAAGGATACATTCTGTCATGCCCAAAGACCCATACCATAGGTAGATTTGCATTCCTGAGTAGTAATACATTGGACTCCCATATCATAAAACAGTCATATAATTGTTGAATTAATTAATTTAGATTGGCGATTTCAATCAGAACCATTGTCTCAGGTTTCCGTTCACTTCCAACCCCCAAATGCATTATAAAAATGCCACTAAGAACTGTGAATAGCATGTCTTACCTAGACGAAACACTTCAAAATCGATCAGTTCACATGATTTCAAATATTCTGAATGGCATTCATAAGTTTACCAGTTCCCTGCAAATAAATTATAACACTCAGGGGTCGATTCCAATCCCGGCCGGAAGCGCACCTAACAGTATTCGTCCGGAAAAAAAACCAGCCGAATGCGTGTTTCCCGACCGATTCGAACATTCGTCCGGACGAACAAGTACGATGCGTATAACAACCCAGTTTCCGAGCGAGCCGTACTTACCCAATTCAGCTCCTGTTCCCCGCCCGAGCCGGATCCGTAAATGCCGAATCGAGTCGTACGGAAGCAAATACACAGCACCTTCCGGCCGGACGAGTACGATGCGCACTCCGTACGTGCCGAACCCGTCGCTACGTCCGGGACATTTGAGCATCCGGGCGAGCCGTACATAAGCTCCGTTTCGCGCCACAAGACGATCCACGGCTACGAGACGAACAAGCCTGCTACGAGTACGAGTCAAAGACACGAGAAACCCGAACGAGACGATCCAAGCATGAATCCCATTGCGCAGGTCCTACCTATACTCTACCTCTATTACCGGGACCGGCACGGACGCGTATGGCGCAGACGGTAAGTCAAACACCAACAATACAAACAAACGACACGTACCCGAAATATGTCACACACACATAGGGATGCACAAATGACGTACACTAGCAACATCAGAACCATAGGGGTGGGATGGCCATCACCAATGCCATACACACCCATAGGGGGCTGGATGCCTGCCACTACCACCACCCCACTCAGAGGGGCTGGATGCCTGTCACTACTACCATCCCCACCCTTAGGGGGATGGATGCCTACCACTACCACCACCCCTACTCAGGGGGCCTGGATGCCTACTACTACCACCACCCCTACTCAGGGGGCTGGATGCCACTGCCACCACCCCTACTCAGGGGGCCTGGATGCCTACCACTACCACCACCCCTACTCAGGGGGGGCTGGATGCCTGCCACTACCACCACCCCTACTCAGGAGGGCCTGGATGCCTGTCACTACTACCATCCCCACCCTCAGGGGGTTGGATGCCTACCACTACCACCACCCCTACTCAGGAGGGCCTGGATGCCTGTCACCACTACCATCCCCACCCTCAGGGGGCTGGATGCCTACCACTACCACCACCCCTACTCAGGGGGGGCTGGATGCCTGCCACTACCACCACCCCACTCAGGGGGGGCTCAATGCTTGTCACTACTACCATCCACACCCTTAGGGGATGGATGCCTACCACTACCACCACCCCTACTCAGGGGGCCTGGATGCCTACTACTACCACCACCCATACTCAGGGGGGCTGGATGCCTGCCACCACCACCACCCCTACTCAGGGGGGCCTGGATGCCTGTCACTACTGCCATCCCCACCCTTAGGGGGATGGATGCCTGCCACTACCACCACCCATACTCAGGGGGGCCTGGATGCCTGCCACTACCACCACCCCTATTCAGGGGTGCCTGGATGCCTGTCACTACTACCATCCCCACCCTCAGGGGCTGGATGCCTACCACTACCACCACCCCTACTCAGGGGGCCTGGATGCCTGTCACTACTACCATCCCCACCCTCAGGGGCTGGATGCCTACCACTACCACCACCCCTACTCAGGGGGCCTGGATGCCTACTACTACCACCACCTCTACTCAGGGGGGGCTGGATGCCTGCCACCAGCACCACCCCTACTCAGGGGGGCCTGGATGCCTGTCACTACTACCATCCCCACCCTTAGGGGGATGGATGCCTGCCACTACCACCACCCCTACTCAGGGGGGCCTGGATGCCTACCACTACCACCACCCCTACTCAGGGGGGCCTGGATGCCTGTCACTACTACCATCCCCACCCTTAGGGGGATGGATGCCTACCACTACCACCACCCCTACTCAGGGGGGCCTGGATGCCTACCACTACCACCACCCCTACTCAGGGGGGCCTGGATGCCTGTCACTACTACCATACCCACCCTTAGGGGGATGGATGCCTGCCACTACCACCACCCCTACTCATGGGGGGCTGGATGCCTACCACTACCACCACCCCTACTCAGGGGGGCCTGGATGCCTACCACCACCACCACCACCCCTACTCAGGGGGCCTGGATGCCTACCACTACCACCACCCCTACTCAGGGGGCCTGGATGCCTGTCACTACTACCATCCCCACCCTTGGGGGATGGATGCCTGCCACTACCACCACCCCTACTCAGGGGGCCTGGATGCCTACCACTACCACCACCCCTACTCAGGGGGGCCTGGATGCCTACCACTACCACCACCCCTACTCAGGGGGGCCTGGATGCCTGTCACTACTACCATCCCCACCCTTAGGGGGATGGATGCCTGCCACTACCACCACCCCTACTCATGGGGGGCTGGATGCCTACCACTACCACCACCCCTACTCAGGGGGCCTGGATGCCTACCACCACCACCCCTACTCAGGGGGCCTGGATGCCTACCACTACCACCACCCCTACTCAGGGGGCCTGGATGCCTGTCACTACTACCATCCCCACCCTTAGGGGGATGGATGCCTGCCACTACCACCACCCCTACTCAGGGGGCCTGGATGCCTACCACTACCACCACCCCTACTCAGGGGGCCTGGATGCCTGTCACTACTACCATCCCCACCCTTAGGGGATGGATGCCTACCACTACCACCACCCCTACTCAGGGAGGCCTGGATGCCTACCACTACCACCACCCCTACTCAGGGGGCCTGGATGCCTGTCACTACTACCATCCCCACCCTTAGGGGGATGGATGCCTGCCACTACCACCACCCCTACTCATGGGGGGCTGGATGCCTACCACTACCACCACCCCTACTCAGGGGGGCCTGGATGCCTACCACCACCACCCCTACTCAGGGGGGCCTGGATGCCTACCACTACCACCACCCCTACTCAGGGGGCCTGGATGCCTGTCACTACTACCATCCCCACTAATAGGGGGATGGATGCCTACCACTACCACACCCCCACTCAGGGGGGGCTGGATGCCTACCACTACCACCACCCCTACTCAGGGGGCCTGGATGCCTGTCACTACTACCATCCCCACTAATAGGGGATGGATGCCTACCACTACCACCACCCCTACTCATGGGGGGCTGGATGCCTACCACTACCACCACCCCTACTCAGGGGGGGCTGGATGCCTACCACTACCACCACCCCTACTCAGGGGGGCCTGGATACCTACCACCACCCCTACTCAGGGGGGGCTGGATGCCTGTCACTACTACCAACCCCACTAATAGGGGGATGGATGCCTACCACTACCACCACCCCTACTCAGGGGGTCCTGGATGCCTACCACTACCACCATCCCCACTCATAGGGGGATGAATGCCTACCACCCACACCACCCCTAAACATAGGACGGGAAATGCATGACACAACCAGCATACTCCAACATAAGGAATGTCTGAAAATACATCCCACCAACACCATGACAAGCGTGTGTAGTCTGTGTCAATTGAGCATGTCATTGAGCATACAATGTGACCCCCTATCACATGTGTCACACATAAATGTGTGTGGGCTCCACAATGCAAGCAGACCATGACCACTGTGGCAATGGGGTATAACACCCCATCATCACTGTGACCAAAAGGTAAGTGTGGGGTCCATAGCTGAAGCACATTTTGAACATTGTGGCAATGGGGTCCAAACCCCCATCACCACAGTGACCAAAAGGTAAGTGTGGGGTCCATAGCTGAAGCACATTTTGAACACTGTGGCAATGGGGTCTAAACCCCCATCATCACAGTGACCAAAAGGTAAGTGTGGGGTCCATAGCTGAAGCACATTTTGAACACTGTGGCAATGGGGTCTAAACCCCCATCATCACAGTGACCAAAAGGTAAGTGTGGGGTCCATAGCTGAAGCACATTTTGAACACTGTGGCAATGGGGTCTAAACCCCCATCATCACAGTGACCAAAAGGTAAGTGTGGGGTCCATAGCTGCAGCACATTTTGAACACTGTGGCAATGGGGTCTAAATCCCCATCATCACAGTGACCAAAAGGTAAGTGTGGGGTCCATAGCTGAAGCACATTTTGAACACTGTGGCAATGGGGTCTAAACCCCCATCATCACAGTGACCAAAATGTAAGTGTGGGGTCCATACCTGAGGCACATTTTGAACATTGTGGCAATGGGGTCTAAACCCCCATCACCACAGTGACCAAAAGGTAAGTGTGGGGTCCATAGCTGAAGCACATTTTGAACACTGTGGCAATGGGGTCTAAACCCCCATCATCACAGTGACCAAAAGGTAAGTGTGCGGTCCATAGCTGAAGCACATTTTGAACACTGTGGCAATGGGGTCTAAACCCCCATCATCACAGTGACCAAAAGGTAAGTGTGGGGTCCATAGCTGAAGCACAGTTTGAACACTGTGGCAATGGGGTCTAAACCCCCATCATCACAGTGACCAAAAGGTAAGTGTTGTCATGGAAAAAGCTGCAACTGCCAAACAGCATGGATGATCCCTGGTCACAGAACAACAAATACATCAGTGGCAAAGTAGTGCTTGTGTCCCATAGCAACATACATTGGGTGAGGCAAACAGTGCAGTGCCAATAAGATATACCTTTGGCCATGTGCAGACAAACATCACCCATGGGGGCTGACATTGGCAACATTCCTCAATAACACAATGACAGAAGTGACCATCATAATGCAGCCCCACATATCTGCACCAATGGACACACAAATGTAGATATCCTTTGGAGACTGTAGATGTCAGGTGAAAAAATACCATACCATGGCAGCAAAGGGACATACAAACCATGATCATTGTGCTGACTGATGACCTAGGAGTCCCAGGGACAGCAGGGGAAAGCCAACAAACAACATACAGCCAATGGCACACTAAATATGCCATGCAGTGGTGCAGATGCACAAACACAAACAGGCAGCCTCACACTGCAGATCAAACACAACAGGTGATGGGGGTGTGCCAGTGTCCCCAGGCAACCACACAACACATGAGGAGGCCTGAATCACAATTACACAGATGTGTATACAGTGCCACACAAAAGTAACTCATGGATCGGATTCCCCTATGTGGGCAAACAGGCATTGTTAGATGAGAGGGAGCCCAAATTACACATGTCACACAAGCTTGTCGGAACAGCAAATAACACAGCAAGAGACAGACCCACCACAGCACTACCCCCAGGGACCCCACATCATGTTGACCGTGGCCTGCATGATAATCCCACTGTGATGACAAAGCTAGATGTCGTTCACACTGTGAACCACAGTCATGTGTCCTGAGCAACAAACTACCATCACACCTACACAAGCACAAATCAATCAGCACGGCCTGTCAGCCAAGGCCAACATGGAGGTAGGGGTCTAGCCGTGCAACAACTCTCATTTGCACACACTCAACACCACACACCTTGATCTCCACCAATGTGCAGTAGTGAAGCTCACATGGACTGGTGACATTGCACATGCACCCATGACAATCCCAGGGGTGGTTGTGGGAACTAAGGTGCAGAAACCCATCACACCTGGCCAGTCAACAAGACTCGTGAATGTCTGACACACTGTACAGTACGCTGTAGATGGGCATGACGTGAAATCCACCACAATCAATGTGATCCCGGACACAGTCACACACCAATGAAGAAGTCAAGGTCACCCACAAAGAACACACATAGACAACTTCCAACATTGCAGCTCTGACCCAGAGGAGTGGCAGCAGTCACACACACAACGTGTCACAATCACTAAAAGCTAACACAAACTGTAAATTACATGACTTGTGTAACCAACAAGTGCCAAGGGGAATCCTGACTGTGTCTCATCTGCGTTTGCCCACAAACTCAGCCCTGACAGCAAACACACCTATGGATGACACCCTGATGACCAGTAATGTGCCATGCACCCACATCCCAGAGAACCCAGTGCGAAGATTTGGGTGGTACATAGGTCAACTCAGCAAGCATCACAAACAGGAACATCACTAGGGATCCCAGCCTGTGTTGCAAAACGGAAGTGAACACACACAGACATGCTCACACAACACACACCTTGGGCTCAGGCAATGTCACGGAATTACACACTGCCATGAGGGCACTCCACTCCTGTGTAAGGAAAGCTGTGCCATACGTTGTCTCTGCAGGGCTCTATCATATCAGCAGTACACTTGGTCACTCAGTCAACAATTAGCACAAAATGAAGGCTCTCGTCACATCAGCCTGGTCATCGGAGTGTCACCGACACCATCTGCACAGATCCAACACACATGTATAGCAAGTTGCACTGATAACACAAATGAGTCCTTCCCCATTGATGCCCAAACTTGCATGTCCAGTGGAGACGGTCACACGGTCAGGGAAATAGACAATTTGAACAATGGCAAGCACAACAGATGTGCAGGGGTGTAAGCCACAGATGTGATATTGCAAATAAAAGTAGGAAATCCCATTGCCAAATATTGAAAACATGACACCCTCATATTGCTGCAAAGGATGACATGGATACACACCAGGATAGGACACATTACCCTCGGACCACATGGGGTCCTGCACAGTAACACTTCATTTCCCTGATATCAAAAATCACCATCAGTGCAGCAAGGGCACGGTTAGCAACATCAACATCATGTACATCAGAAGCAAAACCACTAGAGAACAGAAAGTAGCTTTATTCAGCATTTGTGTGTGAAGAAGTGAAAGTCCAGAAATATAACAAAGGCCAATGGCCAGTCCATAACAAGAGTCCAAACAGAGTGACAGTGCCAGATGTCACCCTTTGCATGCCTGCACAGCTACACATCAGGGACATTCCCTTCGGAGGGGCATACGGGGGGGGCAGTCCAGGCACCGCAGGGACAGGATCAGGGCTCACCAGAAGGAGGCAGGGAAGGGCTGGTGGGTGCTGGAGAGTCACTGACAACTGCAGTGGAGGTGTCTGACATGGTGTGTGCCGGCACAATTGGGGGGCTTGAGTCAGATGGTGTGGGTGCCAGCACGACTTCAGTGGGCCATGCAGATGGAGTGGACAGGTTCCCCACTGCAGTGCCCAAGTCAGACAGGGTGGTAGTGGACTCCACTGCAGTACCTATCTCCAGGGGAGTAGAATGGGGTTCAGGTAAGGTGGGCAGGACAGAGAGGGAGGACACGCTCTCCACACCAGTGGCACAAACAAGCGCAGCGGGGGGTGTGGTGCTGGAAGAGGAAGTGGTAGGGGGAGAAGGCCGGATCATTTTGGGGATGGTGTATCTGTGGGTGGGGGAACCTGGGGCTGGGTGTGGTGGGGGAACCTGTGGAGTGGGGGCCTGAGGGATGGAGGAAGGAGACTTGGTGGTTGAGCTGCAGGGTGGCGGCGGGGTCTTGCTCTTCCGGGTCCGGGGGACTTGTGGATGGGGGCCTCAGTCTGTCTGCGCCTGGGGGAGGGTGTCCGGGGGTGAGGGGCACTCCCCTCTGTGTGGGTGGACTTCCTCTTCCCCCTGTATGCTGGATCAGCTGGATTGGAGGGGAAGAGGCCGAGGTCACAGAGGAAGAGCTGCTGTGTAGGTGGGGTTGCAGGTGAGGCAAGGGAAGGGGCCTTGGAGGGAGAGGTATCGGAGGACTGCAGAGTGACTGTGGATGCCTGTGTGTGTATGTACCCCATCCCCTGCGGGTGTGGTATCAGTCCCCTGAGGATGCCTGCGTGCACGTCTTGTTTTTGTAGTGGGTGTGTCTGTGCTGCTCGTGTTTGTGTGTTTGGGTGAATGTGCAGGTGTGCATGTGCTTGGGACAGGTAGGGTGCCAGGAAGTGTGGATGGGGCAGAGGTAGGAGGGGTGAGGGACTGTTGGAGGAGGGACACTGCTGCCGTCAGGGAGGAGTCCATGGACCTATTGCTCCTCTGTAGGGCAGACATGCCCGATGAGATGCCCTCCATAAATGACACCAGCTGAGTCAACAGAGTGGTGTGGGCATGGAGGACACTCAGCATTGCTGTCTGCCCTACATGGAGCTGGCGAAGTAGGTACACAGACTCCTCACTCAGGGCAGCAGGGGACACAGGGGCAGGGGCTGCGGTGCCTGGCATGAAGGAGACACACTCCCGAACACGGGAGCCTCCACGGACCTCTGGAATGGGAGCCGATGGGAGGGCGGTGGTGGTGGTGGTGGCGGGGACAGCAATAGTAGCTGGGGTGTGGTGGCTGCTGACACCCGCCTCCACAAGGGAGTCATCCTCCAAGCTGCTGTGGTCCTCAGCTGAGGTGGATGGTGCTGAGGACTCCTCGGTGTGGCTCCCTCACCCTCCGTGCCACTGGGTCCCTCCGACCACTCATCGGCTGCTGACCCAGTCTGGCTCAGCGGCTCCTCCTGGTCCGTGGAGCTGTCCCCTCCTGTGGCCGTGGATGTATCTGCAAACAATTAGGGAAACAGACAGACATCAGTCACCTGCACTGACCGCACAAAACCACAGTAAGTACAGCACATTACAGAGCAAGCCCTGGCATCCTTAGTTGTACATTGCCAAAAGTGCCCAAACAGAGTAGGAGAAGCCAATTGTCAGTCTGATGGTCAACCATGGCACTCACATCCCTCCTGGCCTTGCACCCATCAGTCTGGTGTCTGTCGGATGGCAATACACCAGTGTGGACACATGCACCACCTACACAGTAGTTGGACAGTGCAGAGAACACGGTGAAGTATGTGAACATGCACATATCACAACTCTTGCCACTGAGTCAGTACAGGTGTCTGGATAAAGGGATGGCCAGAGTCTATTTTGAAATGAATGTGATGCATATCAGCACCAGACACCATGATGCACCCATGTCCTGATAGTCAATGCCACAATGGGGTGCATGTAGCACATGTCACTCCCCTGCAGGATCACTCTTAGGAAGTTTAACGCCATGGCACAGGCATGCCTGCAAAGTCATACATCACTGTCTCCAGTCACATGGGCAGGGCAGCCAGACAACAACAGGCTGCACTGTGTCACAATCCTAGGTCATGGGGAATGCAAGTCCAGTAGCTGACAAGTGCACATGTCCATCCCCCACAAACCACATCATCTGAACTCTCATTTGTCCACGTCATACCAATTGGACATATGGGAGACATGAAACACAACCCTCGGAACATGAGTACCTCACAATCTGCTGTGAATGGGAAACAGCTGCCTGAACTTCACAGTCGCATACCCCAGTATGCACGGTCAAGTGATCAAACACCTATATGTCACACAAGTATCGTCTCCTATGGTCACATCTCCGGTGGCATGCTGAGCCCTAACCGATAAACACCCCAGTAGTCCTGACAACAAAGCCACAGCACAATGACACAGAGGCAGACACCTGAGGGAACATTTCACTGAGCACAACGTGTCAGCTGATACACGGGAGTGGGAGTACAGAGTGTATTGTATGGCCTGGAGTAGGCATGACTGTCCTGCTCCACGTGAAAGAGGGATGAGCCCTGGACAGTAGGCAGGTGGCTAAGCATGTGTGACACACTTGATATACATACTCCTGAGGCCCAAACATTGTTCACAACCGCAGCATGGGTGTGTGCCAAATACCCCAGGCACATGTGGTGAATCAGATCAGCAATTGGACCACATATCAAAGTAACACGCAGATTACATGTCAGAACCCAGGCATTGTGTAAGCAATGGACCCACCCATGAAGCCCACCACAGAGTTACGGGTACAAATGCTGTCCCCCACCTTGAGCTAAGCAATATGCAAGGACACAGTACCCAAGTGACACAATTTCCTGACTGTAAGGGCCACACCTGGGTATTAGATGAGGAGTGGGCAGTGCACAATTGAGGGACATGGGTCCTGGACCACATAACTGATGTACTGTTGAAGTTTAACCAGGCCAGAGGAGGGCACATAGCATGTCAGACAAAGCTCACAGTGCAGTCATGGACTCACCCCCTCCTTGCTGCTGTCTGCCCTTCAGCTGCCCATCCAGATCAGGGAAGACCACCGCCAGGATCCTGAGCATGTGGGGGGTCAGGGTCCGGTGTCCGCCCCGCCTGCGAGGAGGCAACAGCTTCAGCTGGACCCTTGTGATCCTCCGGGTCCAGCCCCGAAGGTCCTGCCACCTCTTCTGGCAGTTGCGGATCCGGTGCTTGTAGACCCCCACAGACCTAACTGCCCGGGCGATGTCCAGCCATATTTCCTGCTTCTGGTGGGCATCAACCTGTGAGGATGACAAAGTGTAAAGGCCATTACTACACATGCAACAAATCTGTGCATCACACATTTGGATATACATGTCTCAATCACAGGGGCACATGTTGTACACGGGCAGTGCAAGGATGGCTATGAACAGTTTGCCAGCAGTTACTACATGGTATCATTGCCTGGGAAGTCAAACCTTGTTTAAATGCACTGTTACTGCACTATACCTGTTCAGTGCATGTAACTACACACTATGGGGGGTGAGAACTACTCAGTGAGCCTGCTAGCCAGTGGCGTGCAGACTGTAAGTCTGGCTAGTCAGACAACATGCACATTTGTAAGGCAGTGGACAGCACACCCACCTGCTCCCCTGGTTTCCCATACAGCTTGCTGTACCGTGGAAGGAGGCTGTCCAGCAGGGCCTGGTTCTCCTCAAGGATGAAGGCTGGGGCTCTCTCCACAGTACGTGCCATTGCAGGATCCAGAGGATGCAGAGACAGCAGCAGTGGTGGTGGCAGATGTCGTCCTGGAGCATGTAGTGCAGGCAAGTGAGCTCTCAGGGGAACAGCCAGCATTATATGTGTGCTGCTGAGGCAGATACCGTCCCATGTGTCCAAAGTGATAGGTCCAAGTCGTTTGCATCTTCTGAATCTGGCCAATCCATGGAATTGCACCACTTACACACGCCCACAGCATCCTTCAAAAGTTCAACTTCATGACACCCATGCATTTGCAACATTGTTGTGGGTGGCCAACTGAATTCACAGCATCAGACTCGTTAAACTTTCGAAAACGCGTCCGTTGCCATGCCAGGCCATAGCCAATGCGTGCGCACCGATCGGTCCATTGCTGTACAACGCGTATTTCGGGATACAACGCGTACCCGCTCACAACAGATGCAATGGGCCGGCCGGGCACACCGATCGGTCCATTGCTGTACAACGCGTACCCGCTCACAACAGATGCAATGGCCAGTGCGTGCACACCGATCGGTCCATTGCTGTACAACGCGTATTCCGGGTACAACGCGTACCCGCACACAACAGATGCAATGGGCCGGCCGGGCACACCGATCGGTCCATTGCTGTACAACGCGTACCCGCTCACAACAGATTCAATGGCCAGTGCGTGCACACCGATCGGTCCATTGCTGTACAACGCGTATTCCGGGTACAACGCATACCCGCACACAACAGATTCAGTGGCCAGTGCGTGCACACCGATCGGTCCATTGCTGTACAACGCGTATTCCGGGTACAACGCGTACCCGCACACAACAGATTCAATGGCCAGTGCGTGCACACCGATCGGTCCATTGCTGTACAACGCGTATTCCGGGTACAACGCGTACCCGCACACAACAGATTCAATGGCCAGTGCGTGCACACCGATCGTTCCATTGCTGTACAACGCGTATTCCGGGTACAATGCGTACCCGCACACAACAGATGCAATGGGCCGGCCGGGCACACCGATCGGTCCATTGCTGTACAACGTGTACCCGCTCACAACAGATTCAATGGCCAGTGCGTGCACACCGATCGGTCCATTGCTGTACAACGCGTATTCCGGGTACAACGCATACCCGCACACAACAGATTCAATGGCCAGTGCGTGCACACCGATCGGTCCATTGCTGTACAACGCGTATTCCGGGTACAACGCGTACCCGCACACAACAGATTCAATGGCCAGTGCGTGCACACCGATCGGTCCATTGCTGTACAACGCGTACCTGTACAGGTCAGTCGCATTTGTTACCATGCTTGTCACCTGTGAACGTATGCCAGCCACATATACCTGCCAGAGACCCAGGGGCACACCTACAACACCACACTCAGTCCACACTGTTTCCTAAGGCATGTAAGGCTGCATTACCTTTTCTGTGTATGGGTGTTAACATGTGGTTTCTGTGGTGGCACTTGTGGGCAGCCACACCCAGGCTGTGCATGTGTTAATGGGGACAGGGTCCTTTGTGTGTTGTGCACATGACCACTGTGATGTGCAACAGTTCATTTCGGAGCATGTGGCACGGTCACATTTCCAGGTTGTGTATGTGTGTGACATGTCACATACCCCCTGGGTCCCATGGGGGAAGGCATGTACGTCACAGGGTGACCCATTGCCACAATAGTGATGTCCCTCCACAGTCTGTGTGCATGTTGTGTTTCCGATGTCTCTGATTCCATGTGCATGATGGGAGACAGTCTCCACATCAACGTTGTTTGTGCATGGACTTTGATGTTGTGCATCACTGGCGTCCATGTCTGTCCTGCGTAGGCGACAGGGGCCACTACCTGTGGGAGTCATGTTTGTTTTTCTGACGTGTACATGATACGCCATGTAATGCCAGTGTCCATGTGGCAAGACAGGGTCACTGGGAATCTACCTGTCAATGAGCTGTGATGCCTGTGGCGCATCTGTCCAGACATGTCACTGTGGTGTGTGTGTGTGGAACGTGACAGCAGTAAATGGGTACTGTGACACAGCCTAATGGTTTCCCATAGCACAACCTGAAACCTGTTGCCCACCTGATTTTCCCCACGCCCTGGTTGATGGCGACCCTGCCTCGCTTCTGTTCAACTGCCCCTTGTCATTCCTAGAGTACCCCACCCCAGCCACCATGGCAAGTCCTTGCCTAACTACTACAGGGGAAAACTCCTTCACTCTGGTTTACCCTCCCAACCTCTCCAAAACCGCTGCAAAATCTTTCAAGCACTCCACCCTGAAAAGTAACCCTGAGACTTTGATTTCCGACCTGCGCTACAGCGCAGACAATGGCACAGTCATTAACGACCTTATCTTCTACTCCAGACGAACCTCCTCCTGGCGCAAAACCTTTACACACCTCCTCAATGTACGCGCAACCAGGAACATTCCTCATGGCACTAAGCTTACAATAGCACCCTCTGCAACCCTGCGAGCTGACCTCACAATCACCCTCTACAAAAATGGCATTGTCCTAATCCAAGCCTCATCCAAAAACCTTAACAAATTTGCGGACCTCTTTACCCTCCTCAGTAACCATGTGCACGACACTAACAAGGCACCTAACACCCACCCCTCCGACCCGCCAACCAGCCTGACTAGCGTCCCTAGCCACCCACAAACCACCCCTCTAAGGGTTGCCAACTCGGGTCATCCTATCCCCTCTTGCACACCTACCAGCCTTGCCAACAGATGCACCCCTAGTCCTTTGGTCTCCTCCCCGCCAGCTCCCTACGATAACTGTGAGACCTTTTGCCTCCAAAAACCTCCGATACAGGTCGAGCCACCCCTTCTACCCGATCCCCTTTGCATGCCGATAGTATTGCTCCCGAAATACCGCCCTCCTGCCCTCTAACGCCTCCCTCTTACTTAGATATCGAAACCCTGCACTCAAGAGCTGCCAAATTAACTCCAGAGCATCCATATCTCCATTCTGGATCTAATGAACCTCCTTCACCTCGCCGAACTCTCCTTAGCCAACCTCAAACCCCAGCGGAACTCCACCCCTCCTCACACCACAGAGCCCCCATGCACCCACTGCCGCTATCCCAGAGACACCTTCGCCCTCGCAAGCAACTATTTCACATCTCTGAGGAAGAAACCCTAGCTCTCGCCCTCTCTTACAACTCTACACTCGACACCCCAAGTCCGCTAGACCTCTCTGAAGAGGAAATCCTTGCCATCCTCCGCGACCACAACCCTACCCCAGCTACCCTTTGTCCGCCAGACTCGAGTGACGAACATGCCATCTGCACAGTCACTATTAACCCCAACAGATCGGCTACCCTCCGCAACAGAAGTGTGGTCAAAAGCAATCTAGCGCCAGTTCTCCTGTCCGCCCGAACTCCCAACATTCCCTCAGATCCCTCTCTATCTGGTCTCCTAATCAATTGCCGATCGGCCGTTAAACACGCCGCCGATATTGCCGATCTCATCCTGAACAAAAACCTCGACTTAGCAATTCTAACAGAATCCTGGCTCAACGATGCCTCATCTCCATGCCTGGACCTCTTAGTCCCTCCCAATTATAACATTGCAAGACTGGACAGGCAATCTAACAAAAAAGGAGGAGGCATCGCATGCATCTACCGCTCTAACCTCCTTGTCACTGAACTCCTGGCCGATTCCACTGACTCCTACGAATACCTCGCCCTTTCCATTTGCAGCAACTCCACCCAACTGTGCAATTTGCACATCTTTTACCACCCCCCAGGCATGAACGATTCCTTCACTGACCATCTCATGGAACTCATCACAGCTAAGATCTCCTCCAACGCTAAAGATATTTTCCTGGGTGATTTCAACCTTCACTGGAACGACCCCAAGGATCCTCATGTCAATGCCATCAAAGACCTCTTGGATGATCAAGCCCTGACCCAAGCCTGCTCACTCCCAACACATACGAAAGGGGCCACCCTTGACTGGATCATCTCTAAGAAATCAACAATCAAGCTTATCTCTATAGACCCTTGCGACTGGTCTGATCACCACGCCATCACCTTCCTACTACCCAGCACCCACAAGACAAGGGCACCGCAACCAGTGATTCCTAAACGCTGGGTCAGAGACACTAAAAACCTAGACCACTTGGAACTGGAAGCTCGCTGCAAATCAGACCTCCCACCCCCTCGCATATCACAACGGTCAATGACCTCAACGATCACTACTCTACAACTATATCGAGCATTCTGGATGACCTAGCCCCGCTAAAACTAAAGAGAACCCAAATCAAAGATCGGAACCCCTGGTTCACTGGATCCCTCAACAATGAGAGGAGAGCCCTCCGACAGTCCGAAAGAATTTGGAGACAGCACCCCTCTGTAGCACATCTAAAAATTCTCCGCCAGGCCAGAAATGCCTACAACAGGAACATCATCAACTCAAAAAAGAATTCTTCAGATCTGAACTGGGGAACGCCAAGAATAGACCCCGCAAGCTCTTCGAATTGGTCAAACACCAATCCAACAAACTGGCCAAAAGCGCGAAAGAAACCCCCAAGTCCTTAATATCATCCGAGGAATTCTCCTCCTTTTTCGCTGACAAAGCCACAGCCTTAGGAAAAGAACTTAGTGCCGCCACATACTCTCTATTCCCTCCAGACCTGCCTCCTCCTCCAGCGCTGCCCCCACAGACTTCACCTAAAAATCAAGCACGCTGGACTGACTTCAATCCCTATCATGAAGACTTCGTCGCTAAAATCCTATCGACCCTAAACCCGAACAACCATTTTAATGACCCTCTCCCCCAACTGCCTAGTGGCCGCCGCCCAGTCCATTATTCCAAGCTGGACTGCAATAATTAACGCCTCTCTGCGGCAGGGATCCATTCCTGACTCTCTGAAAGCAGGCCAAGTCCTCCCCATTTTGAAAAAGCCGTTGCTGGACCCAGCTTCCCCGACAACTTCAGACCTATCTCTAACATCCCTCTCTTAGCCAAAGTGTTGGAGAAATGTGTACAACAGCAACTAAGTCAACACATCAACAACTTCCACCTACTTGATGACTTCCAATCTGGATTCAGACCCGGGCACAGCACTGAAACCACCATGCTCCACATCGTTGATGATGCCCTCCAAGCCCTTGACCAAGGCAAAACCTGTCTCCTAATCCTCCTAGATCTATCCTCGGCCTTCGACACGGTCAACCATGAAAAACTACTCGAACGCCTTAAACTCAGGATGGGATTGGAGGGCACCGTTCTAAAGTGGTTTAGGTCCTTCCTCCAAAACCGTTCACAGAGATTCCTAATCAACGGCAACCTATCGGCTCCTTCTCGGGTCACGGTTGGAGTCCCTCAAGGATCAACCCTGTCCCCTACGCTCTTCAACCTTTACCTTGAACCTCTTACTGAAGTTCTACGCACAGCTAATATCTCCTACCATATGTACGCTGACGACACTCAGATCTACATCAAGACCTCATCCCTCGAGGAGATTCTCTCCCTGAACGAAGCCCTGAAACTCACTGTCCATTGGCTCGCTTCCAATCAACTCAAACTCAACGCAAAGAAAACTGAATTTCTCTTAATTTCCCCTCAAAAACCAATCCCGAGATGCAGACATGGATTAAGGCTATCACAGCCTTAGACTGCCCACCGACCATCGTGGACTCGGCCAAATCTCTGGGAATTACCCTGGACAGAAACTTGAACATGCGAGACCACATCAATGCGATGGCCAAATCAGCCAGATTCCACCTGAGCTACCTTAGGAAACTGAAACCCTTCCTCGACAATGCCGATCTAAAAATGGCAGTCCAAGCTCTCGTCATCTCCAGACTGGAATATGGCTGCTCTACCCTCTCGGGTTTACCAAAGATCTCACTGGCACCTTTAAAAGCCTGCCTCAACACTGCAGCCAGACTTCTTACCAGCTCAAGAAAATTCGACCACATTTCTCCACACCTGAAAGCTTTGAATTGGCTTCCTCTTGAGGCTAGAATACAGCTTAAACTGGCCTGTATCACACACAAGGCCCTACACTCAAACTCCCCTGCTTATCTTGCACAGAAACTTGTGGTATCCGGAGGAACCAGAAACTCCCGATCCGCCAGAGACCTCCTGCTACAACCTGCACGCTTCCGGAAGAAAAACGTACAATCGGGCTTTCTCTGGGGCCGCTCCGAGAATATGGAACTCTCTCCCGCCCACCATCAGAAGAATCCCTTCACTGACACGCTTCAAAAAGGAGGCCAAAACCTTCCTTATGGGTAAATTCCTCGTTTAAATGTTGCCTCCAACCAGCACAGAGACTCTGATTAACTCCTGACTAGCGCCTCCCCTCGGATTACCTAGTCACCTCTCCTAGAAACCTGGGGACTTGTTTCGAGCAACCATAAATCGCAAACCGTACATCCGTGTCCACTATCTTTTTTATATCCTGCATCCTGCCCTCTTTTACCTTTGTATATTATTGTGATTCCAAGCCTATTGCACATTTCTATGTTTCCTGTAAAGCGCTCTGATACCCTAACGGGTCAAGTTCGCGCTCTATAAAACACAAAAATAAAATAAAATAAAATAACATGTTGTACTGAGTAGTCAGATGATGGCCATGTAGGTGCGAGTTATGTGCGAACAGAACGGCACACACATCAAGTACTTGTGTCTCGTAATGATGTATCATGTGAAATTGAGTATGGTGAATGGCACATATGTGGGGTGACTGACAATCTTTCTTTGCTCAACCTATGCACTGCAGGGCTCCAGCTGTCCATAGACCATTCCCTGACCTGGCAACGATGGTGGAACGTGACAGCATCCGACGGTACCGCTTCACCAGGCAGCTGATTGAGGATTTGGCAGTGCGCTTGGCACCACATTTGCAACCTGGCCAGCCGTACCCTACGGCGCTGACCCCTAAGGTGAAGGTAATGGCAGCCCTACACTTCTTTGCCACCGGTACCTTTCAACACACTGTGGCGACTGCCGGTGGGATGTCACAGACTATGTTCAGCCGTGTGCTACGCGATGTTTTGGAGGCAATGTTGAGATGCCTGAACCAGTACATCTATTTCCCTACACATCAACAACTCACTGACGTCAAGAGTGACTTCTATGCCCTGGGGAGGATGCCACATGTCATTGGCTCCATTGATGGGACACATGTGGCTTTGGTACCACCACAGGCACATGAGCAGGCATACCGGAACCGGAAACATTACCATTCGAACAATGCTCTGGTGGTATGTCTTGCAGATATGACCATCACACATGTGTGTGCCCGTTTCCCTGGTTCAGCACACGATGCCTACGTGATGAGGAGTAGTCGCATCCCGAGGATGATGGCACAGATGCAGAACCAGCATGCCTGGCTTGTCGGTGTGTACTGACTTTGTACCATTGTGTGTGTTCTGCTCTGTAGTATACCGCCCACTTTTCCAACTCAGCTGATGTGCACCTGTCTGTCCGTAGGTGACTCCGGATACCCCAACATGCCGTGGTTGCTGACACCCCTCAGGAACCCTGTGACACCAGCCCAGATGCGCTACAATGAGGCACATGGTCGGACCAGGAGAGTGATTGAGCGGACCTTTGGTCTCCTGAAGAGCCGCTTCCGCTGCCTGGACAAGACAGGAGGGGCCCTCCCATATGCCCCAGCAAAGGTGTGCAAGATTGTCATCGTCTGCTGCATGCTACACAACCTGGCAGTGCGGAAGGAGTTGCCTCTCATCCTGGATGACGATGACCAACGCCCGCCACCTGTGGAGGATCCTGGCCTGGACCACGATGCCAGTGATGATGATGATGATGATGGTGATGTCCGCACACAGCTCATCACCAACTTCTTCAGCTGAATGTGAGTATCCAGGGAGATGTAATGTGAATGATGTGAGTTTGCATGATATGTGTGGGTGGTGCTCTGGTGCTGTTTGAGTGTGGCCATGTGCTACTTGACTGAATGCGTGCAGCAATGTGTCCTTACAGGTAGTATGTACTCCCCAACAGTTTTGACATGCTAACTTGGTTTTGTGTACTTGTCTTGTGACATGTATTGGGCATGAGTATTGCAGTTCTGTCCTGTTCTTCAGTGGTTTTAACTGTGTGTCATGTCTGTCCTTCACAGGGTGCTTACTGAGTACTTTGGTCAACTTGGATCCCCCGACACCATGATTCAGCTTTCAGGGTGGCAGCAGTAGTTTCCCTACAGGTGATGTGCCACACACCCCTGGACTTCATATCTTCTGCACTTGTTGACTGTGTGGCCACTGCCACGTGGGTAAACCTTGCATTTGTAGTGGAAACATGTTGCAAATGTGTAATAAACCTGTGCTTCACTTTGGGATGTGCGTTGTCTGTGGTCACACATCTGACTGACATTTGCTTACTGCACCTGTGGGCTAGTTGACACAGACTCTGAATAGGTGTGGTGTCTGTGCATTCCACAGTATTTCCTGGCAACATCACTGTAGGCGATGAGTCCGATGGCCCTGGTGTCTCTGTGTTGTGTAGCCCTAGTGGTGTGTCTCCCTCATATGTGTCACGTCACCATGACTCACATGACGGTGTTGTACTTGCTGTAGCAG
Source organism: Calotriton arnoldi (assembly GCA_963921515.1). NCBI lineage: Eukaryota > Metazoa > Chordata > Amphibia > Caudata > Salamandridae > Calotriton > Calotriton arnoldi. The sequence continues at coordinate 1,755,477 of CAWUFW010001784.1, read as the reverse complement.
TTAGCATACACAGTGTAATTTAGCAGATCATCATCACCATAACAGTAGCCACATTTGAATAACAACAGAGGCAAGTATGGTGTACTAGTGATTTTATTTACAGAAATGTGTGTGTGTATAGTGCACAGGATGGTGGGTGCTGTACATTGGGATTGTGATCCAAAGTTCCCAGATGAGTTGGAAGTCTTGGTAGCAGAAATGTCCTGAGTGTAGTCCACAGTCATATGATACATTAATCCAACTTGAACTCCCCATGTCATGTGGGAGAGTTGTGTTGCATTCGACAGGGTGAAAAGTTTGCACACAAAGGAGATTTTCCGGAACAGGTGTTGGCTTCCTGGGGGATGTACGTGGCCATCAACCTCTCAGTTTTCCTTCCTCGGACGACCCCTCTTCTTTGGGGGGGGACCCTCATGTGCAGGCTGCGGCGGTACAGGGGAGTCTCCGCCAGAGTCCTCCTCCCTCCCTGTGGCAGTGTCAGTTGTTGCAGCACCAGATGTTGTGGGCACACAGGGAGGTGTGGCCATGTTGGTGCTAATCTGGCCGAGGCATGTCAATATGTCCCTATGGACCGCTGTGAGTTCTTGCAATGTGTCCCACTTGGAGTCCATGCGAGACATGTGTGTCTCCACACGGGATATGTGGGAGCCCAAGCGGGCATGATGGGCAGCCTGCTGCTGTTGAATGTACTTGAGGATCCCCACTACCTGGCTGACCTCTCCGATGCTATTCTGGTATGCATCAGCAATGCGTGCCAGTTGTGGGTCATCATGCAGTCCAGACCCCTCTGCAAGCAGCGACCTATGTCTACCACCCCTCCACCACCCCTGGCAACACGTGCAGGACCTGCGGTGTCACGCACAGGTGACCCAAGGCCCCCTTGGGGGTTGTTAGTGGTGTTGTTGTCCGTTGCTCCACGGTGGGCCTGGGACCCTGTGCTGTTATCATCGGTGGTCCTTGGTCTGTCTGTGTCAGTGGGGGTGGTCTGTGTGTTGGCAGTTGTTGGAGGGCTGGGTGCAGGGGGTGCAGATGTTGGTCCTGCTGGCGCTGCATGATGACTCACACCGGAGGTGCCAGGAAGGTCTTCGCCATCCGAGGAGGGCAGAGGCTGTTCCACACCAGTGAGCTCAGTGTCCCCCGGAGCCTGGGACAGGGACTCCTCCTCACCTGCTGCTGTGTCCCCATCATCATCACTTGTATTTGGATGAGACACACATTGTATGTTATGTTTCTACAGGCATCAATGGTTCACACACCTGACAGTTGTGACTGTACCTCTGGATGCGGGCATGTACATTGCATTGTCCTAAGTTGTCACAGTAAGAGGTTGATATTGGTGTAGCACATTGTCCTGCATACCTGGGGCATTTCAATGTGAATGTTGAGGTGTGTGCATGGCCAGCATTGGTTGTATTTGGTGGACATCCGGCCATCCTTCTCCACCTAGCCCAGTTATCCCACCATGAATCATGCCACCCTTGCAGTGGGTTCAGGTTGACTCTCAGGATATCATTCAGTGGTGTTCTGCTGTATGTTGGTGCACAGTTCCCAGCAGGGCCTTGTGCTCCCCACAGCAGTACCCAGTGTCAGCCATCTTGTCAGTCCTTATCCACTCCCTGTGATGTGAGCATGGTTCAGAGTGGTGTAGATGGGCCAATTGTGTGGGTGAGCAATATCTGACTACAACTCCCATCATGCTATTGCCTACACCCCCCTTCCCAGCATGCCCATACTTCCTTCCTTTTGAGTGGACTTCACTGTGTGTGAGTGTGACAGCAATGGCAAGATGGCTGACAGTGTGGCCCTGTTGTTTGTTGGTGCACAGTTCCCAGCAGGGCCTTGTGCTCCCCACAGCAGTACCCAGTGTCAGCCATCTTGTCAGGCCTTATCCACTCCCTGTGATGTGAGCATGGTTCAGAGTGGTGTTGATGGGCCAATTGTGAGGGTGAGCAATATCTGTGACTACAACTCCCATCATGCTATTGCCTACACCCCCTTCCCAGCATGCCCATACTTCCTTCCTTTTGAGTGGACTTCACTGTGTGTGAGTGTGACAGCAATGGCAAGATGGCTGACAGTGTGGTCCTGTTGTTTGTTGGTGCCCAGTTCCCAGCAGGGCCTTGTGCTCCCCACAGCAGTACCCAGTGTCAGCCATATTGTCAGTCCTTTTCCACTCCCTGTGTTGTGAGCATGGTTCAGAGTGGTGTTGATGGTCCAAATGTGAGGCTGCCCATTATCTGTTACTACGAGTCCCATCATGCTCTTGGCTACACTGACTTCACCAGCATACACAGGATTCCTTCCTTTCTGTGAGCTTCCCTGTGAGGTGGTGTTCTAGTGGTGGCTAAATATCTGACAGTGTTTGCTAGTTAGATTTGTGCCACTGCCTAGCCTCTATTTGGTATTGGGTTTGTACATGTCATGACACAGTTACATATCACTATGACATGGCATGTATTGTGTTTATCTGACTGACATACACTTCTTGGGATGATTATCTTTTGGTTGCTGTTGATTTGCTAGGGGTGCATGGTTTGACTATCCCCTTGACAGTGATGTGTGTGTATTGGCACACAATATTGTGTATATTAGTTGTGTACTCACCAGGCTCTGGGATGTTTGTTAGTCCATATACGCTCACTGGTGGTAGGATGGCCCGCACCTTCTCCTCCCAGGGCCTGAGGTATACTGGTTTGGCAGGAGGGCCACTGCCGGTGTGCTGGCTCAGGAGGTAATCCTTCTTCAGTAGGTCCCTGACCCTCCTGCGCACATCATACCACCTGTTCTGGATGTCTTCCTTTGTGCGCAAACATGGTGATTGTGCGTTCACCCTGTCGACGATCCTCGCCCACATCTTGGTTTTCTGTGCCATGGGGGTCTGTTGGACCAATGTGCCAAACAACTGTGGCTCTACCCTCAGGATCTCGTCTACCATGACTTCCAATTCACTATCTAGGAACCTTGGATTCTTCTTTACGGGCATGGTGATGGGTGGTGGTGGTGATTGATGTGTGTGTGTGTGTGTGCAGGTGAGGGTGTGTGTGTGTAGGTTTTGCTGTGTGTGTGTGTGAGGGTGCTATTTGTTGAGGTGCTAATGGTGTGTGGCTTTTGTGTTGGATGAGCTGTGTGTGTGTCTGCTGTGTGCTGGTGTTCTGTGCTGGCAGGTCAGTGGAATTTGCAGAGGATCATGGTAGGGATTTGTGGCCTTTATGTAGGTGGAGTTGGGGGTGTGTTCTTGTTCCATTTTTTCCCCCCCTGTATTTATTGGCTTTGTCATTGCTTGTTTGGCCCTATTTTTTTTGTATTCTTTCATTTGTGATTATTGTGCATGTAGGGAGTCGTTCTTCTGACCGAGTAGGACGTTGCAGTTATCTCGTGCGCGCCTCTCCGAGTCGTTCCCGCTGTGTTTCAGCTCAGTTTCATATGCGGCGTACGCGTCGGTCGCGGTGTATTGTGTTTGTTCGGCTGGGTTTTGTATGCGTGTCGGTCGTACGGCTTGGGCTCCGTGCGAATCGGTCTGCTTTTGCACCCATTGCATCGTACTGCGCGGGTCGGAGTTCGCGGGTACGTTTCGTTCGGGTTTATTCCTGGTGCGTGTCGGTCGCTTCGATTCGCGTGATTTCCCGGCCGGATAGCTTGTTTCCGTCCGGGTCGGTCGTTCGCCTTGAGTTCCGTACGAGTCGGTCGTGATTCACATGCATTTCATCGTACTTCCCAGGTCGGGCAACGCCGGTACGTGTCGGTCGGACTATGATCCCGTACCGAGTCGGTTGGTATTTTTCCGGCCCGAATCGGATTCGGCCCCTAAATGTTGTTGTATAAAGCCAGAAAGTGTTTGTTTTTTCATTAAAAAAAGTAATCGATTCTCCAACTTGTCCTAACTGTCTGACTTTCAGACAAATAGTGCCCCCATCTCATCAAAAATTGGTACATCAACACATTTTGATACTGATATCCAAAACCATGAGTCCCTAAAAGCAAAAAGACGTATCCCCAAATTACGAGACATACGTTCAATCCCAATACTCCAATGATCTCGTAGCAATAAAAGAGCCCAATTTAGTTAACTGTTGTTAGAATAGAAACCAATGCCTCACAATTGATCTACAATATGTATTTGATTACCAACCCATGCCATCATGGCGCAATCGATGCAAACTGAATGGCATATCAGAAAACGAATTGTCATTTGATTTTGTTTTAAATAACCGGAAACTCAAAATAAGGGTTAGTTGCACCGCATAACACCTTATTAAGCGCATTCAGGTTATGTTCTGTTATTTTAATTTATTACGGCTTGAATCACCCCCAGGGGGGTATCTCGGCGCGGGGCCAGGACGACAGACAGCGAGTAAAGAAGGCAATTTTTAAAATAAGTGTGTCTTTAGCTCTTTCCTGAAATTGGCGTGATTTTCACAGGTGCGTAATTGCAATGGCCATTTGTTCCAGAGGTGAGGGGCAAGGAGGGAGAATGATCTGAAACCTGACCTGGCCTTTCTGAACCTAGGGACTTTGAGCTAGGCCTTGTCACGAGTTCCTAGAAGTCAGGGGGGGAATAAGGCACAAGTTTGGAGGCTAGATATGTGGGCCCTTGTCCATGGAGGGCTAGGCTAGGAAGTTTAAAACATATTGCGCTCCATCGCAAATCATAAAAAAGTTGCACAAACACTTAATATCTGACTCCCAATGTTGCAATGATTAGAGCAAATACACATAGCTTATTCAGTCATAGTACATCATGACAAAAATCATAATCAAAACGAAACTGACCGTGCCTATCTGGACCAATGCCTCCCCATAATTCATAATTCATAATTCAGGGCTCAATCTAGGCTTGTATTGTATACATTATATTAAACAATTTAATACCTGTGTAGGAATCCAAAAAGGTGAAATGAAATAAAGAACACTTTTAGAAACGTATTTAGTGCTCTGGACTCGCGGCACTTTGAATTTGTGTTGTTGAATATGTGTGACTGGACCTTATTATTTCATTACTAATTTTGTGGCGTTCCTTTTCTATTTGTTTCTTTTGGGAAAACAAATCCTCTCCCCTAGCATAAAATTCCCGTCTTCTGCCAACCCTGGAACGGATTTACTCTTGCCTAGGGCTGGCTTTAGCACTGGTGGCACCCGGTGCGACAATCATTTTTGTCGCCACCAAGCCCCTATGACCGCCTTCTCGAATTCTGTCACTACCACCAGGCAAAAGTGCCCCTCATCTCTCCAATAAAAGTTATTGCTAAGCACATCGCCCCCCTGAGGTCAGCGCACCTCCACAGGTCAGCGCCCAGTGCGGCTGCACCAGTCGCACTGCCCTAAAGCCATCCATGCTCTTGCCCTTCACAGAAACAACCCACAGCCGTTTCAGGGTATGAAACAGTAGTGCAGGAGCTTGTGAATGTTCACGAACGCAGTTTTTTACGGATGTTTCCGAAATTTGCGAATATAATTTACGTTCTGGCCTCTTGGCTTGGAGTTGGAAGATCTATATTTGTAAAGTGAAAGATATTACACAGCGCTGTTTTCTAAATATCAATGACTGGATAAAAAAGTAACGGACTTCCTAAGGCGTGTTGGGTAACTCTGCTGATAGTGAAACAATTATTTAACTTCTCTGTTGCCGAAATTATTATCCCATAAAAATATAGCTGTGCAAGCAAAATAGAGTGTCGGTGATGTATTTGTGCAAGAATTGATTACCACGTGAATTAGGAGTTTCCCAAACTTCCTATCTCTCTATTGAAAGGTGTATATATGTTAGTAGGCTGTGAAAAACAATGTTGCATGTTGTGTGCGCCCAAAGGCACGCAGGATTGTGTAGGGTTGTGCTTGTGAGGATTATTATTTTTGTATGTCAGTATGTGTACACACATGGGGGTACTTGGTCTTAGTTGTTGAGTGAAATAAGTCTGCAGATGTGTTTTAGTACTGAACAAATGACAGTGGGGTAAACCTACAGTAATAATGAGTGTTTATCGAAACAACAGTCAGCACAAATTCAGTCCAGTCTGTTCAGTGGCTTCCAGATTGTGCTCCTCAGCCTCCTGTGACTCTATGCCAAGGCGCCTTACGTATCACGTGCCTCATGCTTCCACGTGATCAGTGGTGTTGTTTGGTGTCTTTGTAGCTCATTTGACCGAGTTAGTAGAAACCCTTGGTTGCCAGTATTACAAACCTATCAATGATACACAGGCCTTCTCCGTGTGAATGGGGGTCTGGGCATCACAACATGGACATGAGAAGGCTGTTTGACAGTGGGGAATGTTTCGATGTGTCAAAACCCACTGAAATGTAGAGGATCAAACAGAGATTTTAATCTCGCTCTAGACAGCTACAGCCATTTGCATTGGAACCTGCCCCGAGGGGCGCAGCTGGATCTGAACTTCAAGCATTGAGGGCGGGGCTAACCACAAAGCCAGTATGGGAAAATGTCAAAACAAACTGTGCACTGACAGTTATCGTTCAAAAGCGGTTTGAGTGCAATCACACCTAATATGCAGCTTCGACAGGTTTCAATACAAAGCACATTAGAGCTAGTTTGTGCAAAGGTATTTCAAGGAGACAACACTTTGTGCTAATTCGCCCACAGTTCCTTCTGTGACAGGACAATGGGCTCATGAAATATTTATCAAGGCAAGCCCAAAAAAGCACTCCTGACTCATTGACTTTGCAACCTATGCATGTTTGAGGCCACAAAAATATGGGCATGTCTCCGTACACTGAACTTTGCGGGATAACACACCTGAAGTCATGGTGTAAATAAGTGAATATATGGCCTCAACATCCGAACTGATATGCTCCTATGTGAGGAACCTACAAGTGTAATGACGCCATTTTTAGAGTTTCATGAAGCTTAAAATACATTTTATAATAATATAATGTAGACAAAAGGTTTTCCAGCCATCAATACATGTTTGTGGTATACACAGTGAGAAAAACATTTTATATGGTTTCCAGGCAATACTATCGTTGCTATATGCCATAAAATGATCACCAGACTATAAACAGTGGTTTGTCTATGATGTACTGATATGGGCAAACATTAAAATAATGCAAGCAGAGATCACAATCTGTGGTGATGTGTTGCTAGCAGAGCTTCATGAGTGTTCTATGATGTCACCTAGAGTGTTGGTAAGCATCTTGCTCTGAGTGTTCCCTCAGTGGCAGTTGCTGTCTGTGTGCCTTGGCTCTGCTAGCTGGGACGGCTCTCTGTACCTCCACAATAAATATATCTTATGGAAATCCTCTACCACGCGTCTACCACGCTACATTTCACTGGCGACAGAAGATTGGGATGTGACTCTGATCTACTGCAATCTGCTCAGAGGTATTGTGCTCTAGCGACTCCACTGTGAGTACAATTTATTTTTTTTCTAATCAACCCCAAGGCACATCTGTTAAAACTGGTACAGAGAGCCGTGCCCCTACCGTCTGTTCCGGTGCCTGCCCTGTGCTGTGCCTCCTGCTGTCTCTTCCTTTTCAATCATACTGCCATTCACGCGAGCTGAACTGTGCATTTTCTGCTCCCTGCATGAGTTTTGGGATTTCGGGAGGACCCCTGGAGGGATTGAAGTACCCTTATCAAAACTTAAAGTCTTCGTTGGGCTCACCTTTGAATTTCTCTTGCGCCCATCATCACGAGCTGCATCGCGCGCTGTCACAAACTGCATCGCGCGCTGATCGCGTGATCTCCATTGTTTTCTTTGAGCCTTCTCCGCGCCTTGTTACCAGGCAACCACCGGAGCCCCACGTCTCAAAAGTCTGCTTTCTCACGCTGACACACACAGCATTGATTATCGTGTGTCAGCACTTTTTCACGTTTCCCAATCGGAAAAACTTCGTACTTTCTTGGCAACTGTTGATTCCTCATCTTCCTGGAACAACAATTCCTCATGGATGTCCCGCCTCCTACTTCCTGTTTCCTTGATTGATCGGCTGTTCAGCTCGTTCTCCGAAAGAAACTTAGCTCGAGGCTCCCATCCGGTGGCCAAAACACAAACTGCACAAGTTTATTGAATTATTTCACACGGATTGCATTCAGTAACTCTTCAATGCAAGATTCATGCCTACAACCAGTTATCTGTTTTAAAGCTAGGCTGATACACACAGCACTATACTCACCGTTGTGTGTCATTTTCACTTCAACTCATTTAACGCTCACACTGAGCAAGCAGGGAAGATCTTACATTGTCTTCTGCGATATTCTTCCTATCCCTGCTGTTCTCGGCTGCTGTTCTCGTTTTGGCTGGGCAGAGTCTTCAAGTTTCTTTCTTCACCCTGACACGCACAGCACTAATCATTGTGTGTCAGACACGCACACATTTTTTTTTTTTTTTTAACAAATGCATCTAAGCACTGCCTTTGTGCACAAACAGTGAATTTCTGAAACATTTTCTTTTCTTTCTTTCTTCTTTTTCTTTCTTTTTCTTTCACTCTTTTTCTTTCTTCACCTTTTTAACCATTTTTATTCCACAGGTACTCTATTAACATGCAGAGTGTTACTGCACCAGCGCCTTATTTACAAGAACCGGGAGACCCACCACTAGAGTGGAAGTTATGGTTTAGATCTTTCAAGGCGTACTTAGGTGCTATTGATGGTCAAAGATACAGACCTGAGAGGAAAAAGAATCTCATGTATTACCATCTTGGAGTCGAAGGATAAAACGTATTTGACCATCTACCCCCGTATGATCCACCCGAAGGCGAAGACCCCAACGAGTTTGAACAAGCTGTAGCACAATTGGATAAGTACTTTACTAAAACAAAGAACATTGTAGTGCATAGGTACAAGTTTTTTACAAGAATGCAGAAACCCGATGAAAGCATAGACACTTTTATCACAGCTTTAAAAGTTTTAGCTTCAAAATGTGAGTTTGACAATTTTACCTCTCAACTGGTGAGAGATCAACTTGTTGCACGTTGCTACTGTAAAAAAATACAAGAAAGTCTACTTACTTGCAAGAATCCTACTCTAGATAAGGCAGTTGATATTGCAAAAAGTATCGAAAGTTCAATGGATGATGCTAAACAGCTTGAAACTGCCCTATCTAACACTTCCATTTCAGGTGCTGTCTCCTCCAAGCATTCAGGTTCTGCCTCCAAGCCTCCCACTTTCACACGCGACAATGCCACTCGTGGCTATATTAGAAGACCGAGCATGCCTAGGGGTGAAAGAAACTTTATGCAAAATAGACAATTAAATCCTAGAATCTTTTGCTACAGGTGTGGTTCATCCCAACATTTTTCGTCTTTCAAAAACTGTCCAGCTATTAACCAGCAGTGTGAGTCAATGTGGCAAAATGGGGCATTTTGCAAAGATTTGTATGAGTGGCAGAAGAAAAAGTGTGAGGTGTGTCCTCAATGAAACTGATGAATTCTATGACGACGATGTCACAAGTCAGGAATATGTAGTAGTGGTCAAGCACTGTACTGATAAGCAGAATACACTGCTTGTTCCTGACCCTGAAGTTGATGTTCTTATTGAAACCAATCACATCCAACTTCTTCTCGATACCGGGGCACGCATCACTATTGTTTCCCAAGATAAGTATCTCAAATTTTGGGCTGAAAAGAGCTTGTTACCACCTGATGTTCTCACTGTAGCCTTTGAGGGCAGCAGGATTGAATTGTTAGGCTATTTCTGGGCTGGCATCACTGTCCTAGGAGTAGCTATCAAAGGTAAAGTATATGTGGCCAAAAGAGGAATCAATGTTCTCGGTCTTCTCCACCAGGCCGAATTTGGCTTGACCATCAAACCTGGTCTGGCTAATCCTGTTTTCATTGACAAAGAAGCAAGTCAGAGCTCTATCACTCCCATGAAGGACATCAATTCACTGTCTAGTACTCATATGACCATTGTTTGGGAACACAAGTTTAGCAAAATATTTGAGGACCGTCTTGGCAAGATCACTAATTTCCAACATTTCATTAAAGTTAAAGAAAATGCCAGTCCTGTCAAACACAGGTTACGTAATGTCCCATTAAGCATTATGGGTGATCTTTCCAAACACTTACAAACATTATGTGACCAAGGAATTATTGAAAAAGTTGAGTCCACTCTCTGGCTTTCTCCCATTGTTTTGGCCAAGAAGAGATCTGGGGACTTGAGGATGTGTGTGGACTTGAGGAGCCTCAATGAAGCCATCTGGGTTGACGGCTTTCCTCTTCCACGTATTGAAGATCTTATCGCAAAAGTAGGGTCCTCTTCATGGTTTACCAAACTGGATCATCATGTCGAGCTACACCCTCAGTCCCGACATCTCACCGCTTTTATCACCTCAGATGGTGTTTTTCAGTTCTGCCGGCTTCCCTTTGGTCTGGCCTTGGCGGCTGCTGTATTTCAGAGACTCATAACAGAAATGTTTCATCACAACCCTCACATAGTAGTTTTTCAGGATGACATACTCATCTTTACCAAGACTGAAGCTGAACATGACTCTGTTATTGATCAAGTTTTTAGTATTCTAGAGAGCAGAGGAGCTACTCTACAGAAAAGCAAGTGCACCTTTAAAGTAAAGGAGATTGAATATCTCAGTCACATCATCTCCGAGGAAGGCATCAAACCCAGACCAGGTCTAATCAAGAGTATCGTAGAGGCGCCCGCTCCTCAGAACAAAGAACAGCTTATGTCTTTCCTTGACCTTTGTGAGTTTTATGCGAAATTCATGAAGGACTTCGCTAAAACCACAGAATGTTTCAGAGCTCTGCTGAAGAAAGGAGCTACCTACACATGGTCTGAGGAGTGTGAGAAAGGCTTTCAGTCTATCAAGGACCACATTGTCAAAGCTCCTGCTCTGCAAGCTTTTATCAAGGGAAAGCAAACTGTTGTTACAGTTGATGCCTGTGAGTATGGATTAGGTGCTGTCTTGTCACAGTATTCTGAAGGAAGAGAGTACACAGTAGGTTTCGCTTCCAGGACGCTTCGTCCTGTCGAGCGAAAATATTCTGTCATTGAAAAAGAGCTCTTAGCCTGCGTCTGGAGTGTCGAGAAATTCAAGCTATACTTATGGGGCAGATCATTTATCCTTAAGATTGACCATCGCCCTTTGGTCGACATCTTGTCTGGAAAAAATGCCAAACGTACCACTGCTCGCTTAGCTAGATTATCCACCAAACTTTTAGAGTATACATTCAGTGTAGAGTATATTCCCGGTGGAAAGAATACCAGAGCGGACTGTTTATCTAGACTCCCTATTTCTGACACTGAAGAGCAAGAACGGGAAACTGAAGTGGAGGAGTGTTTTGTAGCTCATATCAGTCAGGACTGTTTATCTTTTGCAGAAGATGACTGGATAACAGAGGTTGATAAAGATATTGTACTCAAAGAAGTTGTTTCCTTAATCAAGAAAGGCTGGCCCAAAGAGAAATGTCTTTCCCCTGAACTGCAGATGTTCTGGAAGGTTAGTGATGAGCTTTCAGTAGAGGGTGGAAAAGTGGTTAGATGCAACAAACTTGTGCCTCCCATATGTTATCGAGAAAAAATTGTCTTAGCTGCACACTCAGGTCATCTTAGTGCCACCATCATCAAGAGGAAAGTTAGAACAGACTTCTGGTGGCCCAGAATGGATACTCAAATTGATGATTTGGTAAGACAATGTTCACGCTGTAATGCCAGTGACAAAGTTCTAGTTCTTGAAGGTGTAACTGAATCTTCTGTTCCCCCTCCTGAGAGGGCCTGGCAAAAGTTGGGGATGGATTTTTTGGGACCTTTCCATGTTCTTCCTTCCAATTCAAAATATTTTCTAGATCTCATTGATCATCTGTCTAGGTGGGTTGAGGTTGAGCCCATTAATACACCAAATTCTAAGAGTGTTATTAACTGTCTGAATTCAATTTTTCTCAGGGAAGGTTATCCTGAGGAAATTCTTACTGACAACAGTGTGCAATTTGTTTCCAAGGAAATGAATTATTTTCTACGCTCCTGTGGCATTAAGCACACTAGAACTCCACTTTACCACCCGCAAAGTAATGGCAAGGCAGAGAGATTCAATAGAGTTGTGGTGGAGTGTGTGCAAGCAGCTTTTAGATCAAAATCTTGTGTTTTTCAAGCTGTGAAGGATTTAATTTGGTCATTCCGCACTTCGCCTCATGTCACTACTAATTTCAGTCCCTTCGAACTTATGAGAGGGAGAAAAGCTTCATCACAAGTTTACCCTTTATGGATGGTGAAGTCATTCCATCAAAGTTGTGACATGAAGTGCATGTGGGAGTCTGCCAACAAAAAATCTACTGAGGCATGTTCTAAAAATTGTGAGACTCCCACCAAGAAAGCACCCCACAGACTCCGTATTAGAGATTGGGTCAGAATCAAGAACCCTGTTTCTGTAAGAAAAGGTCTCTCTAAATTTTTAGATTCACAACAAATTGTAGATATTCGTAAAAATGCTGTCAAATGGAAACTGGTGGAGCACTTCTCGAGTCGCCAAAGATCCGTGTATTCCATCTGATACTGTTAAGATCAACAACAAAGTTTTGGGTGGGGATGGCGTCAGGAAGAGCACCAGAGTTCATGCCAGACCACGATGTTTACGAGACTATGTATAGTCCGTGTTTATTCACAAAGTTCATGAAACCTTGTACAATTTTTACTGTTTGTTTCCCTTGCTCCTTTTTCATTTCTGTATCCTTTTCTGGTTGATCTTGTGTTGCTTAATTGCTCAGTTATAAAGGGGGGAGGTGTGGTGATGTGTTGCTAGCAGAGCTTCATGAGTGTTCTATGATGTCACCTAGAGTGTTGGTAAGCATCTTGCTCTGAGTGTTCCCTCAGTGGCAGTTGCTGTCTGTGTGCCTTGGCTCTGCTAGCTGGGACGGCTCTCTGTACCTCCACAATAAATATATCTTATGGAAATCCTCTACCACGCGTCTACCACGCTTCATTTCACAATCACAATGAAAACCTATTATTTTTTTGATTGGTCAAATGAAACATTTCTGCCAGTACTAATCAGGGACTGTGTACTGTGTTTGTGGTGTGTATGCAGTCTGTCACTTTATGGTATAATAATGATTTCTGATTTCTAATTAACTCCAAGTGTCTCCTAGAGAAACAGTTGCATAATTATTTGACTGCCATATTGTGAGTAAGCTGGCTTTGTTTGCTTCAAGGACGACATTATGGACAGCCCCACTGTTTGCAAAACAGAATATGTACAACTCTGTCATTCTGGAGAAGCTTTGAAAGCTATTCCTAGTTTTTTGCCCTGAGCTGCGCCCTCACGACAGCACTTTCTCCAATTCAAAATTACTACTTTCCTACCAGTCCTAAAAATACTTGGGGGGATTTATAACTTTCCCCAACATATTCCAGGACTGGAGTTTGAATGGTAAAGAAGCCTCAAGGAATATTTGGGGGAAAGTTGCTCTTTCCACAAATATTCTACGTCTGGAGTTAGAATAGTACATTAGACCTTCTACTGTATGCCACGTCAGAGGGCGCTGTTCAGGGAAAGAAACAGGAACGAGCGGTTTGAAAACAGCTCGAACTACCAGAACAAAAGAGGCCCATCTTTTAATGTACAATGTTAAATAGGTTACCAGCATTTGCACAGTGCAGTTTAGCCATGTGTACGGTCCCATAGTGCTCTCACAGTCTGATATGCATGTGCAAACAAATATGTGTATTGTTGAATGCAACATTGTATAGGTTTTATATTCTAAGTTAGAGGGGCCTCTGCCCTGCTTCTCTCTAGTTGACTTCATCTGAATAACCCTATACCAGTTTCTGCCCAGTCTACTCTCTAAAGAACTATACTTTTCAGTTCATCATATCATTTGGTGTTTTCTTTAGCATCATATACCACACAATGGTTGCTTCACAGTATCAGAAGCAAACACAGAGGTGGAGACTAAGTACAGTCTACAAGGTAATAGGAGGCAGGGAAATTGACATACTAGGCTAGTCTGGCCATCCTTGTGTACTATTAATATCTATGTAAGTGCGATATTCGGTATCTCATGAGGGATATGCTATGAGACAGTCATATAGTTTTTTATTACGATTAGTATGGCCTGACAGTGCTGGCAGGTCCAGTGTATTGTATTGTAATGTACTGTAGTTGCATTTATATAGGTCTTCACATCTATTGTAATGCACCAAAGCACATTTGCAGAAGGTAGGATCCTGCTCCATGTAAGTGTTAAGAAGAGTATGCGTTTATCAAATAGCTTACATGGGTAGTATTTTGATGTCATGCATCAGCACCAGATTTGAGCTTTTATTGTGTTTTGTTGCTGTTCCTATGCATGAATTTAAAATTGCAAGGCATCTTAGACATGAAACACAGTGATATGGATGTATACACATGTGTGAGCATTGTGTAGCCTATGTGAAAAGTGTTTTGATGGTGCATATGTATGGCAGTGGCTAATGAAACTGTCATAAACAAATAAATAGATTTAGTTGATTATGCCAATACCTACCAACTTCAAGGACAGTGGTCTGCATTTACAGTTCAAACCACATAGAACGTGAGCCTCAGAAAGTTGCCAGAGATTAAACTTGCTAACCAAGGAAGGTGCAAACTACCCCAACTTTGGAGTCTATCCAGGAATGACAAAGAGCAGTCACTTTACAATGATGTGTGGTATATGTCCTGAAATACGCTCAGTAGCAGCCCAGAGCAATGATTTAAGCTATATGCTCTGAGGAATCCACCTAAATGGACTCCTGGGAGCAAATAGCATGTGTGGCAGGAAGACAGAGGGCAAACCACTGGAATGAGTATTCTACAGTAGGCCATTCTAAATGGGCAGGGTGGACCACCACAAGTGCTGATAGTCCAACCTTTTTGTGGCTAGCATTAAGAAAACAAAGAGAGAGGAGCAAAGGAGTGATTTGGTAGAAGGATTGCACTCAAGTTACCGCACAAGAGAGGGGGAGGCAGGAGGTATGGTTCAAGGAAGAATGTAATGAAGAGGAAGCATGGCACAGGGTCTAGCCCTATCCCTTACCCTGCCCTATCAAAGGAAAGACCTCCAAAACCTCTCCACTCTTAACATGGACACTCAAGACCTTTATCTGGGCGTCTAGGATGATCAACTTGAGAGTCAATGTTAAGATGGCCCATGGTGGTACAGAGGGGAAAACAGTATGTTTACGAAGCCCCAGAGAAGATTCAAAACACATTCCTTAAGCACACAATTTAAGTGATCTGGGGAGATGTTGTGCTGAGGGAGTGCAGGTAATAAGCTTCTCTCCCACTGTGAGGCCAATCTGAAGATGTTGTGCAGAAGGGACTTAAATCTAAAAGGTCAGAGAAAAGCCGGCTAAGATCAAACAAAATGAGAACTACCAAACCTGTGCAATGCTGCTATTATAGCCACAACATTGGAAGTGTGGTAAGTCTCCTTTCAACACATTGCCTTTTTTAACCATGAAATGTCATTGACTACTAATAAAGTGGAGGTTGTCTAAGAGGAAATTCTAGACATGCAGGAGGACACCTCCTAATGTAAACTCAGAAAAGTAAGGATCTCTGGTTTTTATTTGAAAAGTACTGGGCTCACGTGGAGGGGTAAGGACATAAAGGTAACACTGGGTAGGCCAAATTAGTGTTGGACTGACAGGGCAGCAACCTACCAACCACTTCATATCTCACCCTCGCATGTCTGACTATGACTAGAGACCACCCAACCAGTTCATGTCCACCTTTGGGAGTATAAGAGTGGCTTGGGGCCGAACCCCTACTCACAATTGTGGCTTCGTTTGGCCTAGCAGGAGCAGATAGATTCTGGTCATTTTAAAGACTTCAATATCTTCACAGGCTACCAACTTAAATTGCGCTTCGACTTCTTCCTTGCTCATAAGCTGTATTTGTACATCAATACGTAGTGTCACTGCCTTTCAAAAAAAGATACATGGCTACATCGTGTCCGCAACTCCCCTTCTTGCCCAGTTGGCATAATTTTACTCATTTTAGAGCTTCTCTGACTTGCACACATTGCCATATGGATTACTTGGGTGTTTCTGATTTTCCCCTTTTTGGTGTACACGTACTAACCGGCTGCCCTTCTGGTCAGGTAGGTGCTGGGTAGCACCCTATATTTTTGTTATCCTAACTAAAATTATAATTTGAGTGCCTATCTTTCACACCTTCTTCTCAATCCACGCTGCTAGGGGTTGTACCCCAAGACAAGATGAGAACACTTCTCTGGTCACTCGCACACAACACACAAACATTCCCCACATAGGGTCATAACAAATATAACTCTGACAACCACACCCTTACCCGTGGTGTAGTGAGCTGCCCATCTGAAAATGCACTTTGGTGGACCAGATAGGGGTATGAAGTGCTATATAAAAGCTACAAGAAAACAAATGCTTAGCCCTTTGTTCAGAACCCTGTACTCATAACCCTGTGTTCCTAACCTCTATCCTTAGAAATGAACCCTTAAGTCTTTAGCAACACCCATGAACCTGTACCCACAGCTGTGTAGCCAAAACCATGCACCTATAATCCCACACCCTGTACCCATAGCCCTATACGTTAAAACCACAGTCATAACCATACATTCTCTATCCTGCATTGTCTCCCTGTACCTGTAACCATTATCTGTGTACATTAGCTCTGTACCAATAACCCAGTACCCTTATTCCTGTACCCAACACCAATAGCCCTGTACTCATAACCCTGTATCCCTAGCCTGTAGCCAGAAACCAGCAACATATCGCTATAACCATGTATCCTTAAGCTCATATCCTGTACCCCCATCCCTGTATATCCAGTGCATATAACCCTGCAGCCATAACCCACACCCCTATCCATGTATCTTCTAGCCCGTATTATTATTATTATTCCATACACATAATGCATCATCTTGTGCAATTAGCCCCATACAATTACCACCCTGTACCCGAAACCCTGCACAATTTAGCCATAGCCCCATGCCCATAGCTCCGTAACCTTAAACCTGTAGTGATAACCATGCACCTTTAGCCATATAGCCCCAGCCATGTATGCTGCACCCTTTGTCCTGTACTCATAACCCTGCATGCCATAGCCCAACATCCTTAGCCCTCCATCAGAACCCTGTATCTGTAGCCCTATACCATTAATCTTGTATTTTTAACCCTGAACCCTTAATCTCTACCCTTATCCTTGCACCAATAACCCTTTAAATGTATCCCTGTACCCATAACCCTTGAAAACGTAGCCCTATATCCATGACCCAATACCCTCAGCACTGCATACCTATCTCTAACATCTCCTCCTCCATCACCTCAAGACAAGATAAGAGTACTTTTCTGGTTGGTCAACACCAAAATGTTTCTCACATAGAATCACAGCAAATACAATACACTGCCAACTGTGCACTCCTTACGGTGTAGCATGGTACTGGTCTTAAAGCTTGCTTCACCCCTCCCCCCCATCAGCATATGAAGCTCTATGTAAATGCACTATAAATACTACAATGCAAAGGTTGGATGTATAGGAAGCTGGGTACTTGTTGCAAAACCTAACCCCCAATTTTTTCCTGGTAGGTGATTGACTGAAGTGTACTGGGTTCCTGCAACTAAGGTCCCCAGTACCAGTGTTCGTTCCCCAACAATGCACAATTGTTTACCCAATCGGCAAAACCTTTAGCACCCTCTGTAAGTCCTTAGTAAATGGTACCCCGGTACCTAGGGCCTGAGGTGCTAAAGATGGTCCCTAAGGAAAGCAGAATGAATTGTGCTACACCGAGGGACCCCTCACCAAGCACATGCAAGACTGCTATTGCAGGCTGCGTGTCTTGGTGCAGACAAAGTGAAAACACGACGTGTCACACATCCCTGTGTACCATGTCCCCTATCACTGCATGGAATATTTGTAAGTCACCCCTTCAGCAGGCCTAACAGCCCTAAGGCAGGGTGCTGAATATTACATGTGAGGGCATACCTGCATTAGCAGATATGCCCTGGTGCTTATTAGTCCTTTTACTGCCAGTACAAGTGACCAGAGAAGCCATATGTGCTGGATACTGGTGAAAACGAGTTCCCCAGCTACATGATAGCTTCACTGAAAATAGAGATTTTGGTATCAAACATCTTGTATTGGTAAACCAACACTGATGCCAATGTCGATTTACCAATACATGCACACAGAGGGCACCTTAGATGTGCCACCTTAAAACCTACCAGTCTCAGGTTTGTGTGCTGACTGGTTTCTGCCAGCCTGCCACCCAAGATGCTGTTCCGACCTCCTAGGGTGAGAGCCTTTGCTCTCAGAAGACCCTTAACAAAAGCCTTTCCTGGAAGAGGGTGCAACACCCACACCCACAGAATGACCTGCTGATTAGCCTCCTTGGGCCGGCGAGCTTCAAAGAAGCTGCCACCTTTGGAATGCGAATCTGGCTCCCCTTAAAGGAGAGGAAGCCACCCCCCCCCCCTGTCCAGAGCCCACTTGGCACCTCGACAGGCAGGAAAATTAGCTAGTAAGGTAGGCGTGTCACCTCCAGACTAGTACCACCCCTAAGGTGGGCTACTGTGAGGTGGACACAATTTTTCAGAAGTCGCCATCTTTGAGATGGCATACTTAGGAATTCTGGGACAGGGTTATGCCCACTTCCCACAGTAAGTGGTCATATAGGGGGCATAGTGACCCCAAGGGTCAGTAGCCCATTGGTTACTACCCTACACTGCCCTAACACCCCTAAATTCAGTATTTAGGGGAGTCCCTGGCACCAGAGAAGCAGATCCTGATGACCTACAAATAAGAAGGACATGAAGAGGCGCAAAAGCAGAAGACTGAAGAGAGTACTTGACTTGTCCCCAGCCCTGCTGTCTGGTCTGCCGATCTCTGTCAAACCTGCGCCAAAGACAACTCATCTTGCAGGTGTATGCCTCCAAAACCTGGGAGGACTGCCTGCCTTAAATAAAAACCAAGACTTCCTGAAGAACAGCAGAACTGTTCCCTGCATCCTGCAGAAACTCCTAAAGAAAAGACTCTGAGGCCTCCGGAACTGCCAACACCCAACACCCAAAGTCGCCACTGCACTACTCGCCTCCGGCCTGAGTTGAAGTTGGCCACCAGTGCCAACAAGGTTTCCCAGCCCACCAGAGCTCAAGTCCATCTTGGTTTCACCCTTTGTGGACTCCACAACGTCGCCTGCCGCATCTGCACGCTTCCCCCTCAACCGCGACTGCTCCTGGTAAAAGAAACCCGATGCCTAAAGACACCTGGGTGTCCCCAAGCATCGCTAGCCTTGAACCCATTCCCCCCTCTTTTGGTTCACCCAGACTGGCTTCCTAGCCAGAACCTGCAGTCTCTTTTTACAATGACCGATCCCCATTGAAACCTATTGGTCTCCCAACACTGTTTTGCACCCTGCACCCGGCCGCCCTTGTGCCGCTGGTGGTGCACTGTTGGTGCTGCCTTGGACCTTGCCCACTACTCACCTTAACTCCTGGAGACTGGTCCTGTAAGTTGATCTACTGTACCTGTTTGCAGAACTTGTTCTTCCTTCCAGAGGATAACATTGCAGAACACAAAAATTGCAGTGTCCACTTTTTGAACTGAAAAAAAATTATATTTAAAACCTTACTTACCTGAACAATTTTTCTCTGATGCCTAAACATAAATAAATATACTTGCTATTTTCTATTTTTGTAAATTGGTGTGACTCTCCTTCTTGAGTGTGTTGTCATGTATTAATCATTGTGTGTATTTGCAAATGTCTTGCACACAGATACATGGCACAGTACAACAAATAGTGTTTACCAGCACCAACAAACACCCAATTTGAGCTAACAATTTTCTGGGGTGAGGAAAGTAAATAGGCTGGGAGGACTCAATAAAACTTGATGTCAAACTTCAATATTTCTTACATCCAGTTTCAGTTTAAATAGTACATCTGTTATCATTGCGTCAAAGCACTAAGAAGAACAAACCAATTCTAACATTTAGGTGGCAATTTCATACACATTTGATCAACATTTTATTGGCAGGTGAATTTACTTTCACAGTGCTGCTGCTATATCTCTGTCTCTCAATTAGATTCTTATGGAATCTTGCATTCTCTGGCTCATGTTGAAGACTGTGACAGTGTACCCCTATTACATATTTGTGGATAAAGTGTTAAGTGCTAAGAGAAATCTTTCATCCTGCTATTTCCCCAGACACTTCCAAATAGTCGTGATTGCTACCCGTCCATCATCCCCTTTGGTATCGCTTTGTTCGCCCTAAGTTGGCGGGGTATGCCCAGACGTGGGTCCCTTGCTCACTTTGCCACTGGATTCAAGCAAGCCTGGCTGATGACGGCTGAAATGCCAGAAACCGGTCCTAGGATGCTTGTTTCCGGTCCAGGGAAGACATGGCTTGACAGTTCGGGCTGGACTGTTCCCATGAGGCACAGGGTCAGACTGATTTGCATATGGCCATGTCTGAACTGGGGTGGTGGAGTGAGCTAAAGAATGATGATGGATTAAACCCAGATCAGTTGACTGGGGGTGAGTGTTTGATTAGCTCAAGCGCTCCGTCCATCATCCCCTTTGGTATCACCTCGTAGAGGTGGGCAAGCCATTGAAAGCTCAAGCCAGATGCCTGGTTCTGGCTCAGTTCGAGGTCCACTTGGACACTCGAGCCAAAGAAGAGCCAAGCTTTCACGTGGCTTCTGTCTGCCACCCATGCTCTAATCTCATGTGTAAAGAATTAAAGATAGAGCAATGACCTCTGATGGGAAAAAGGAGAGAGAAAGAGATACCCATCTAGTGGATGAATGAACCAGAAAACCTAAGCTCAATTCAAGCTTTGATAAATTGTGTGTTCCTAAGCAAATACTTTATTTCACTGAGCCTCCTTTTTCATCACAATCACATATGAGAGCACCTTCAAATGTGTGAGTTCAGGATATGCGCTGTACAAAAACTCTTGTTTAATTTAATAAACTATAAGGTTGCTCCATGTATACTAAGGATCTAGGAATATAGGGTGCACGTGACGTGACTTGCCTCTTAGTTCAATAGTGATATTGTCATCATGGGGGCGGGGCATGAATGTTTCTAAGTTTATGTTTAAAAAAACTACCACTATCACTTTTAATAAATTTGATTTAAAATGTACTAAGACGAAATGCTTCTGCATGTTAAAGGAATAAACTTTTTTGAATTTTGAAGACACCTTATCATATTCAGACATATTATTTGTTGCATTATTTACATTGCAAATTTTTTCAGTGCTCGGTTTGAGCACAGGCTTTTAGAGTAAAGTCAGCCCTGGACTTGGCTCTCTCTGTCCATTTGTTGGTACACCCACCTCTGCTGCCTTGCAAGTGGACTGATTAGCATGGACGTCCATTAGGGGTCCCAACTGCGACCCACTTGGCCATCTGTTGCAACCCCTGCAACTTTGCTTGCGACCCCTGGCTCCAAATATTTCTTGTCGGGGCACAACAATTAGATTTCTTTTAGCCCATACTTAAAAAACAATGCATTACGTTTATGTTAAGTATTTCTTGGACACATTTGCTTACAATTCCAGGCTTCCGTCATGAGAACACAGCACTGGTGGCGTCATGGCAGGGCACAGCACACACATACAACATGCACTTGTCTTCTGTTAATGTGCATGTACGGGAATGGTAGGGCGGTTCTGCATTAGGATCATCCTCAGCTCGTGCATTCAACTGAGTGAGTGCCGAGCCTGCAGAGGCTGATACCCTTGCAGCCCTGCCAAGTGCCATGCACCACAGGTTAGTCTAATGTATTTGAAGGTATGTCCTGACATCACAACGTTAAAAAGGATTGTCACATATATTTAGCGTTGCTTCATTTGTTAAGGTGCGTTGCTGTAAAGCCAGCATGTGCGTAGCCCTCCCTGATCTGTTTACTGTTTTAATGGGCCCCAGGTAGTGTAAGCTGGAGCCAGAGACAAGGTGTCTGTATTTGTCATAGAAACGGCCTCTAGAGCCAGCTCGCTTCAATTTATATCTGGCACTCCTTTTCATTACATTTCATTCGGACCCTCTGTGCTGTTGTTATTGGGATGTGCTGTCTTTATTTGCAAGATGTAATGGGTGGCACAGTGCTAACCCAGAATCATAACAGCAGGCTCATTTCCTCACCCGGGCAACCACGATACACAGCCGGCCCTCTCACCAGCGTGTTGCACTTAGAGAACTAGCTTTTAAGTGTGAAGGTAAGAGACCAGAGCTCTGCTGTGTTCTTAGCATGGCTTCCGCATGCCCTTTGAGGATGTGAGGACCCTTCAAAATTACAATACAATGCATGCAACATGATAAATGACAGAGACACTCTTTGTGGATAAAATATGTTGCAACTTTATTGATTACACAGGTTGGGTTAACTTTCGGGCGATCCAGATGTCGATGGTCAGTTCCTTGAACAGCTGACACCCATCCTGAGAAAGCTAGAGCTGTCCTGTTGGTGTTTTCAGCACCAACACACTTACATTCTTTACAGCTCATTCATTTAAAGAGGGTTGCCACCCTACTCTTTACTTTTGTGTCATGCTCCTGACAAGTGAGAGCGAGACCATGGCCAGTCTCCACAGTTGCTCAGGATTTTAATTGTCCCTTGAGAGATTAAGGAGTGGTATTGCGGCATCCGAGGCCCCACCGTAAAGACTTTCAGTGACCTGAGGGATTGCTTTTGTCTCCAAGATCCACTATTTGGATGCCTTTTGAGTTGTTTAAAGCTTCAGGATTGCCCTGTAACTCTGCCAAGCTTCTGGGATGTATAATCGCCAAAGAGGCACAGCACTGGAAGATGACCCCTTATAAGACCCCTTGGCTTACTCTTTCCCTCCTGACGACCAGGGCAATAAAACAGAGAGATAACTGGCCCTCTCTCCCTGCAGTGGCTCCATCTGCTCAGTAGGAGAAATGGGGGTCTCTAGTTCATGTAGGGACCCTTCTGTCTAGTCAGGATAAGGAAGTTACACACCGATGATAACCCCTACTCACCCCTTCATAGCTTGCCACGAACAATCAGGCCTATCTCAGAGGCAATTTGTAAAGTATTTGTACATAACACACACAGTAACACAGCGAAAACACTACAAATGGACACCACTCCAGTTTAGAAAAAAAAAATAATCTTTATCTAAAGCAAACAACACCAAAACAACAAAAATCCAACATACACAACTCAGAATATGACTTTTTAAAGGTTTCAAGCAATTCTGTCCATAGAACTCTATGGGTGCGGTGATTTTACACAAAGTACCTCAAATGCATCAAAATTCACAAGGCAAAACATCCGCAAAGGAGGGCAGCATCGGAAAACATAGCGGTGCGTCAGTTCCTGAGTCCTTTGGGAGGCGATGCGTCAGTTCTGTTGCAAGCAGGAGTAGTGTTGCGTCGAATCCAGGCTGTAGGGGGAATCAATGGGTCGATTCCGAGACGGTTCTGGTCTGGTGGTGATGTGTCAGAGAACGGTGGGGCACAGGTGCGATGCTTGGAAATCCGGGCGTGCTGGAGATCGATACGGCGGTGGCAAACAGGTGCTGAGTCGGTTTCTTGATCCACAGTCACTCGATGTGTTAATCTTGTCAGCCGCACAGCAGAGCCTGCTTCGGAATCAGTGCAGTGGTATCGGACTTCAGAGACTGGTGCACTGAACTTGGACTGTGGCAGATTCTTCGGCTGCGGGCAGGTGCTGGGTCAATTTCTACAGCAGCCGTGCATGGAAATTTCACCCACACAGGGGTGGTGCGTCAGAATAACAGGTGCTGGAAGGGCGATGCATTGATTTTGATGGTTTCAAGCAGGTCTTTGCAGCAGGAACAACCTCCAAGGGCCCAGGATTGGAATTGGTGCCACTTGGTAGGTCAGAACTCCCAGCAGTGGAGTTCAGGGATGCTGCATGTGAAGTCTTTGATGGTCCTGAGACTTCTTAACAGGAGGCAAGCACACACAATCCCTTGGAGAAACTTCGCATGTAGGATACAAAGCAAAGTCCAGTCTTTTCCTCACAAAAGCAGAAGCAGCAACTGCAGTCCAACCCAGCAAAGCTACACACAGCAAAGGGGCAGTACTCCTCCTCACAGCTCTTAAGCTCTTCTCCTTGGCAGAGGTTCCTCTTGCTCCAGAAAGGTTATAAATGTCTGGGGTTTTATGTTCAATCAGTGTACCCCTTTTGGCCTTTGAAGTAGGCATTCTTCAAAGGATTATCTTTGTATGCACAAGTTCTTGTCTTGCCGGGTTCTGGCTCCAGACAAACTCCAGGGAAGTGGAGACAGCATTGTGAGAGGCCAGGCACAGCCCTATTCAGGTGCAGGTAACAGCTCCTCCCACCATTTTAGCTAAGGAAGGCCCATCAGCCTGGTGATGGGCCATCAGGTTATGCAGGGCACACCCTGGGGCATATTTACAAGGAGCTAATGCTGCCGGAGAGTCCGTTTTTTGATGCTGCAGCATTTTTTTTTAGTGCCATCTTTACAAAGTGACGCCAGAGCCCTTTAGTGCCACTTTTCTACAGCTAGCACCTATATTTTTTTAACGCCAGATCTGCTAGCAGTAGTTTTCGGTAATGATATGAAAGGTAGGAGTTTCCTCGGAAAAACCATTTTAAAACTGGCGCTGCCATATATACAAGGATTTTCTGAAACAGCTCTACTTTTGAAAAAGAGGATCTAAATCCCATTTGCAGCAGTTTTTTACCGCTAAGGAAAAGCAGGTCTAAAAATGACGCATGCACACTGCTGTGAAAGCAGAAAAACCCAAATCACTTTGGAAAGCTCAACTACACCATGAATCTACTACTATTGCAGCTTGGAGCATCAAAGAGACTTCCAACACCACCACAGAGGCAGCACAGGAGAAGGGAGCAGAGATACTGCCAGAGGATAACCCTCATTGACCTCAGGGAAGAGAAGGTCATTGCCCATTACAGGCACAGGAGGGAGTCCATTGTCCGCCTCCTGCACCAGATTGTACCAAGGCTGCAGGCAACATCGCAGCGGTGCACCAACATACCTCTGCAGGCCAAGCTACTGGCTGTACTCCACATGCTGGTGTCTGGAACTTTCCAACCCACCACAGACAGAGTGGCAGGACTATCTCAGGCATCCTTTTCAAGGTTCCTCCCCTCCGTCCTGGATGGCATCATAAGGCTCACACCCCAGTACCTCGACTTCCCTAACACATTTCAGCAACAACAGGAGAACAAGTAAGGCTCTTATGCCATTGCAGGAATTCCACATGTGTCGGAGCAATGGACAGCACACATGTGCAACTTGTGCTTCCAGCAGCAACATCACACATCTATCACACCAGGAAGCTCACCTATTCGATGAATGTGCAGGCAATCGTGGACCATCTGGGCCTCTTCATCAGTGTCCTTGCAAAGTACCCTGGCAGTGCTCAATATCCTTCATCTTCCGGCATTCCACCATCAATGAGTGCCTCCAAAATGGACCTATGGGAACGTCCTACTGGTTGATAAGTACTTCTCAAGCACATGACAGATCACATGACAGTCAATTACGTAGGTATACGTTGACATATCAGTCGTGGGTTGAATAAGACAGCGCATGCATAGTTGGTGTGGTCCTACATACTTGCGCAATACTACAAGGCATACGCACAACACAATCCTACAAGTCACACATGTCCAGACCGCCTACGCCACTGTGGGCCACATGTACAAGTGAACTGTGCTGAAGGAGTATCACTTTTTATGATGCTCTGGTGGAGCAGATTCCCAAATCATAACAATGTTGCAAGGCAAAGTCTGTCTGAATGACATTGCATGGCCTCTTAGGTATGCAGTAAGGCAAGCCACATCAAAATGCAGCATTCATTCACCCTACATTAAGGATGTGTACCATGGGCCTTGGGGTGGCCTTTGCCATGTAACACCAATGAAGATGTCAAACATTTCCACACAATCTATGTCCAGGGACCCTGGGACTGTGTCTAAATAGTGTGCCTCCCAAGGGTAGGTGAAATGAGGATACAAAATTACATGTCTTTTTCTCATGTCCAAACACTATGTATCCTGCATTCCCCAGGACACATAGAAGGAGAGAAATGCATAGATTGTGGATTTTTGGTGCTGGAATGTGTCACTAAAAGCATGATGTCATGTGACGACACTAAGCTGACAAAGTGGATCATGGTGCAAGGTGGGGTGGGAGTGTTGGCAGTAGTCACTACCATGTGATGGTGCGTATGCTGACAAACTGTGGCTGTGCTGAATGTTAGGAAAAAGGAAAATTCCACCCCTTCACTTTGGATGCAGCATAGTGTCAAAGACCCTCACAAATGCCACACCTTGTAAAATTATGCTTCCAAACACCCTGCTGAAGCAAGGCAATCCCTGTCTCTAGTCTGTGTGTCCACATGTAAATCCCATGGTCATGAGGCATGAGTTGTATCCCAGACCTGTGAAAATGAGAAATATTGTCATATATGAACTTCACAAGATCATGTATACCATACTACATTGTATCACTAATCGTATACACACATCACATCCTAAGTACACATTGTTTTGATGCGACTAACCACTACATCATTCATCCAAAGCCCCAGACTATGCAGCAATGTGCAGCCTGGTGCACAAACTACATCTCCAATGACAGGCAACAGCACAGTTATCATGGAAATCATGTGCCTGTCTTGGAGCAATTCTGCACAGGTTCTGCCAGCACAGCCACAAAAACTGGACACTGAATTAAGTGGAAAATATAGCCTACACTGTCCACAAGCAGTGTGGCACTGTAGTGAAGTTAGTCCACCAGTTGCACTGTACAGCGCACAATTAACACATATCTCTAACCCCTACTGTACTGTCACCATAGTGGACACTGTGCACTACAATGTGTACACTACCGTGTCCGACATTGATATCCACTCACAATCGTTTCCATGGCGGTGCACATTGAATAACAGTGACTAATTCAATTCAATAAATGTTATTAAGAATTTGGATCTCCAATGAGATCCATATAAAGAATACACACAATTATTGCATAATAAACATATTAAAATACAAACACCGTTCAAATCCACAACAGATAGGCTAAAATACAAAAGCAGGCAATATGATGAATTTATAATAAAATCACTTCAGTTAATTAGTAGGAAAAGTTCATTGTAAAAAACAGTTGTAGCTATATCACAAGGCAGTTTATGTACGAGATAGTCCATCCTAATAGTATCAAACTCCTTCAAAACCAGTTCCACAATCTCCCTTAGATAGCAAAGAGGAATGTACAAAGGCACAGAATAAGCGAAGTGTAGATAAGAATGTTCATCATTATCACAACATACAAAATTACAATAACATAGTTAGAACCTTTACCGCATCAAGTAAATCGAGTTAAATACTTATGTAATTTGGAAAAAAAGTACCATACAATGGCAGCATCATATTGGATCCTATTTTAAATAAAGTGCATCATGTGGCAGAAAAAAAGGTTATAGACCAAAAAGAACTTCTAAAAAAATTAACAGGTATAAAACTAACAATTCATCTTCCCTTTAGCAGCAATGATAAAAACACGTATATATCCCAATATTTGTACAAAAAGCCGATAGCAGCTGTATCAAGTGCAAAAATTTAGGGCAAAGTGTAATAAACTCCATTAGCCTTAAGAATTGCAAAAGCCCAGAACTTAAGAGTGAAATTGTAAAGGGGCCAAGTATCTCCTGAGCATTAAGCCAAATCATAGAGGAACCAAAATGCCCGAGAGCTAACGGGTATTGGGTCAGGTGATCATAGGACATAACATTAATCCCCTGTTTATACATAAAGTTAAATAAGGTATGCACAACTAGGAGAGGGACCTACTTAAAAAGAATATAGTAAGGACTAAAATATATTCATAAACTCTTAAAAAAACAAAAACATTTTGCACACACTATTTCATTCTTTGGAAAGAGGAGGAATTCACGGGCTGATGTTACATTTTTAATACTATTTTGTAAGAACATTGGACAAAGCCATCGATGGCGACAGAATTGGGCACACAAATAGAATATGGTCTAGATTCTGGATGCCCAGGTTACATAAATTACAGTTTTCCCCAATTTTCATAGTAGGAGACCAGTTTGCCGTTAAATCATTTAAAGGCAACAGATTCATATGACATAGAGTAACCCACGGGCGAATACCATGATCTAGATTCAAGGATAGGTATTTCTGAGGAACTCTCGGGATGCCTGACATGGCTATTGTCTTTAGTCTATCCTTAGATCTGCAATATTTGACATCTCTCTGGTGACTGACCATGCAACTCGTAGTAGGTTTTAAAAAGGATTTAAATTCTAAAAGCGAGAGTGACATCGCTGACTCCTCTTGTGCACTGAAATAATTCAGTGCCAAGGTAAAATCACGGGAAAAAGAATAATTATACGTTTTTCCTCCAAACATTTCTTGACACATAAAGCCCTTTAGTGTGTAAAGCTCACTATTCTTTAGTTGGTATCCCCATCGTAGGACCCTAGCTAAACCTTGAGTGAATGAGCTTACCAAGCCAAGTTCCAATCTAATAGCTGAAATTGGAACCAGAGTATTAAAATTACATAATTGATGTAAAATCTGGCCTTCAATCTTATCAAGAAAACTCCAGTCTCTTACTGGAATAGATTCTACAGCATATAACAAAGTAGAGGGGATTTTTGCTTTAAAAATTGTAAGCAAATGTAGAAAATGTCTTCGACCCATTGCGCTGTAGAATGCGCGTAAGCCATTTGCATGTAATGCCGCTTTGCAGGAACTATGTTCAGTATGTGGCTTATTCTTTGTATTACCCGCTATGACTTTCTCCAGGTAGAGAAAGGAGTCTACAATCTCAAGCTTTTCAGAACCAATTCTCCAATTAAAATTACACAATTTTCTGCTTTTGCTAAATTTCATGATCAAAACTTTACTTTTAGAAACATTTATCTTCAGGAACTGTGCCATTGTATATTTCTGCAGTGATGTCAACTTTTATTCAGCTCATTGGGAGTTAAATCCATAATTGCAATGTCATCTGCATACATAAGATGTGCATAGGGGCGGTGCCTATCTTTGGTGCATCTCCTTCCAAGGGAGAGAAGCAATCAGGTAAGTCTCTTACGTACAGAGAGAAGTGTATCGGTGCTAATAGACAGCCTTGCTTCAGACCATTTTCTGTGGGTATTACTGTTGAAAGGCCCTGATTTCCCCCCATTAGCACCTGACACCAAGTTTGCGAGTGCAGGGAGATAATTATTGATAACAGGGGGGTAGGCACCCCCATTGTATGTAGTTTTTTCCATAGTAATGGCCAGTCTACCTTATCAAAGGCTGTTGAGAAGTCTATAAATGCCACATATACATTTGACCTGCGAAATAAAGTGTACTTCTCCTCTATTAATTTCAACATACTGATGTTATCCAGTGTGGAGTTATTTTTCCTGTACCCTGCTTGTTCTATTGGGAGAATTTTCTCCTCCACCACCCAGTCAGTGAGATGGTCAAGAATACAGCAAGCAAATATTTTTCCAACTGCATCTAATAAGGCTATTTGCCGGTAGTTCCCAGGATGATGTCTATAACCCTATTTATATAAAGGAATTAGGATACTACCGGACCATGACGGAGGGGTCAACCCTGGCAAGTAACAGCATTCAAACAGAGGAGTAAGATACGTAGCCCATAGCGAAGGCTCTTTTTTGATGACTGTCATACAGATTTCATCAGGACCCATTGCTCCTGAAGCTCTAATTTTTTTAATAAGTCCTACAACTTCCCCTTTTGTAGGAGCAAAACTGGATTCAGGGATTTTAGGGAAATTTGTTAAAATCGAGGCAGGGCAGGAAGAATTAGGGTTGGCAGAGTAAAGATCTAAAAGATGTGTTTTTCATTCTTCTTCTTCTTTTATTGGAATTGGGAGGGATTTTACTCTTGTGCCGCAACAATCCACAATTATTTCCCAATACCTTTTAGGATTCTTTTTGGAAGCCGCCTCTTTTAACTGGCCCATTCATAATATTCCTTTTGTTGTCCTGGAGAGCGTTTTTCCTCTGTCTTTTCCTTTTTAATAAATGTATTAGTCTACTTCGCTCAAGGGAAAAATACAGGAACTGCGCCTTCACCAATTTATTTATTTCCCTATTTATATGAAGCAGAGGATTGAAAGGCCGTCTCTGTTTAGTTGGAAATGGATGGATTTACATGACGTGACCATGGTATTTATATTGCGGCTAAAGGCTTCCAGAGGATCAGTTTGGGGAGGATGTAGGTCTCCCACTACTGTATACTGCAGATCTCGTATTAAAACTGTTAAAGTCTCTTTAAGTTTTGTGGCGGTTAAATTAGTCCAGTAGATTCTGCCATTTACTTTATTAAAACCTATGGCTTTATCCTTAAAATTCCAAGAGCCCACCTTGGCACAAGTTATCTCTATTTTCTAGCAGATTACCATATGGTCGCTTGGCGCATTTTCTCGAATTTCCATACTGGAGAGCTTACTGAAGAAATCTGTAGAAACAATTAAATAATCAATAATAGAACCTCCCGTCGGTACCTTGTGCGTAACTTTAGCTGGAATATCATTTTCTAATCTCCCATTTGCAATTAGTAGGTCTAAATTTCTCAGGCCTTCAAGTAAAATCGCACCTCTTTTATCAATCCGACTATATTTCAGAAACTGAGCAGGGGATGTTTAAAACTACGTCTTTTGAGGCATTAGCAAATAACCTTATACTGTGGTTAGATACTTTGGCGTTCAAGTCGCCGACCAGTATTCAGTGCCTACAATCTTCTTTTTCCATAATCAAAGAGACAAAGACATACAAGTCTTTTAGTAGATGTGTGTTAGATGCGTTGGGAGGTATATATGGATTTACAATAAGCAGAGTATCTAATCTATCTTGATTTTCCTTAAAATCTAGCTTAACCGCCTGAATTAAGTTAGAGGTGTGAAGGATTGCTTTATATCTCCATCTCAAACTTGTTTTGAGCAATTTAGCAATACCTCCTTTCGCATGTCCTCTGTTCACTGGGGACGCAGGACGGCTTAGCACAATATAATCTTCAATGGACCAGTTCTTTACAATCCAAGACTCTTGTATACAAATTATGTCAGCATTCTGGTTTTTCAAGAATAGCAATTTGTCTTTATTCGTACATAAGACGGCTGCGTTCCAAGAGAGCAAGTTAAGACCCATGCTAGGAAGAGGTCCCATATCTTAGACCTAAAGATCTATTTGTGTTAAGAGCCCCTGCTACCCAACTCCATTTCTAATTTCCCTCAACTACGATCAGGGCTTGATTGCTCCTTTTCTCCACGAAGAGGGAGACACTCCTTCCACCTTTACCGAGGGAGACCTGCAGTGTACATTCTCTCTCTAATTGTGGAATATCCAAAGGAGAGAGACCTAAAAGAGAGGGGGACTGTCTATTATAAGTCACTATTTTAGGAGCTATCTCCTCCTTGGGAACAACAACGTCTATACCACAGCATCGTAATTTATCAATATTTGACAATATCAAGTGGGTGATCACCTTAGAACCAAACATCACTCTGGCTCCCCCATAGTTGCCATATATTTGAACTTGAACTAGGGCAAGGTCACTACTCTGGATCATTTGAAGGTAGGGAATTTCAGAAAAGCAGCTTAATAGAAAAGATCTATTCATGTACAGCTCATGATCAAAAATGAAAGAAACATCTAAAGAAAGAGGTACAGGAGAAAGATGGCTAGTTTGGCAGACTCCCTCAGGCACATTTCCAATGGGATTATAAAATAACGTTACTGCCTTAAAAAAGAGGCAAATGGTACCGCATTGGGATTCAAATTACGTTTTGCCACCAGTGTACGACTTAAATCTGTGGTGTTGACTTCTTCTAAGGTCGAGAATAAAGCATTGGAGTTCATTTGTAATAAACGGGAGTCCTTGGGGATAGCTTCAGCATCCGCTTGTCCTTCTTTCCTCTGTAAATCATTCAATTAAGGGTTCAGAATCACATTTAAATTTATATTGGGGTCAAAGCGCTGTCGTTTTGCTCTTTTTTTTATTTATCCTTCGAAGTTTTCCCCTTCTTTCCTTCTTCCTACAGACGGATTTACTTAAAATTTTAATTTTCTTTTCCACTGATGTAAGATGTTCAGCTTTTAATTCCTCTGCTATAGAATGTTAAAATATTATAGCTTGTATAGCCCCTCTTTTTAGGAAAATGGGAAAAACTTTTCGTTCTATATTTTTTTTATCCTTTTCTGAGCATTTAGCTGGACAACGATGCAGGCAAAGGGACAGGGGCCTCAGGTTTAAAGAACTGCTGTAACGAAAGGGGCTGAATTTAATCAAATAGGTCAACGATTTCTTTGCCCTTATTAGCTCTCCTAACAAAAGGCGTGCCAGCCTGAGTACCAAAGTCCTGACAATTTGAGAATAAAACAGCGCACATTTGAGTAGATTTGGTTTGATAAGGGTTTGGAGCAAAAGTATATAGAGGAGAGATCCCGAAACAGGGTTTGGACTTATGAGAGGGAGGGAGGAAGCTTTACAATTTGGAGATCGTTGATCAGAAATTATAGATTTGGTCAGAGACAAAAGTGAATCCAAAATATAATCTGAATTGCTTACAGATTTCTCCATGAGGGTTAAAATAGACGCAGGACCCTTTCCAGACAGAGCAAGGATTCAGACATCAGTATTTTTTTCTCTGGATCATTATTTAGAAGATGAGGGCCCAAGGACAAATCAGGGGTAATGGACGCCCTCGAATTTAATAAAGATGCCCCACTAGGTGTACTACTAAAGAGCTGTATTTTAATAGAAGGGCCAAGGGGGAAGTCCTGTGAGTTTGAGAGAGGTGAAAAATTAGAAGTATGAGGCTTAGGAGAATGAAGGGCCCTCAAAATAGGATTCTGGTTGATGTTAATATCTGGGAGAGTAAAATCTTCTATTGGAGGGCCTTCCACTCTAGGCTCAGAACATGATTCAACAACAGACTGAGACACTCTGTTTACAGTTGTGTGGATGGTAAAATTTGGCAGCAGAGAACCCTCCATTCTGATTTCAGGACTTGCTTCAACCCCAGACCGAGTCATACTAATTTCGGGTGAAGTATTGATGGAATTTGCCAAAAGTGGCTTTTTAGTTTACATTTCAGCAGGATGAAATTCAGGCTTAAACTCCATAGTTGCCACCTTATTTTGACTTATCTCTTTTTTTTTAGAAAAAGGTGGTAATGGCGTTCAATCCTTTTAGAGTATTTATTTGTATCGATTTGTTTCTTAAAGGGTTAGCTTTAGTTTTTTTACAAGCTCTTACATGAACCAATTTTCCTGAGCGCAGTTTTTTTGCGGTCATAACTCCAGCCGGGTCTCAGTCTAGTTATACCAGGGGTGCAGAAAAACCTAAGGTAACTTCAGTACCGATTGTTCAGACGCAAAGCCAAGTCGAACCACCTAGTTTCTAGCCGCAGGGTTATTGTGTCAACCAGGCAAGTGGGGCTCACCAGGAGTACCACAAGCCGCACCCAGTCCTGGCTGGGCCGCTTCCGTGGTACCCTGGGGCTCCTTCT
Organism: Calotriton arnoldi; assembly: GCA_963921515.1. Classification (NCBI taxonomy): domain Eukaryota; kingdom Metazoa; phylum Chordata; class Amphibia; order Caudata; family Salamandridae; genus Calotriton; species Calotriton arnoldi. The sequence goes on along the minus strand of CAWUFW010001784.1, from coordinate 1,722,031 downwards.
CTGCAGCCGCCAACTACGGCCGTTGCACTCACTTGGCTAATGACCCAGGATAGTCCTGGAGTGCTGGGAGAGAAAACCCTGCTCCAGATTCAGATGCAGCTCTCAGCGTGACACGCAACTCGCAGGAAGCAGTAGGCCTTCATAATAAGCACTCTCGAGATCCGAATCTCACCTGGCTCTCCTGGCTCAGTCACTTTCCAGGCTGGGAAGCACTTGCCTGTGGGAAGAGACCAAGGGCCGCGCTCTCACTGTCTTCCCTTCGGCCTCCGCAGCAGCAGCGGTATCAGCGTCCTCCCCGGATTCTGACGATCCTGCTGAGACAGGCTGCACCCGCCTCAAGGGGCGGGGTCGGAGTCGGGCCAGGGTTTGGCTCCTGGCGGCTCCGAGCGAACCCAACAGCTCACAGCAGCAGCTCAAGCACCGGGTTCCGGGTACCATGCCCACAGTGGCTTCGGATACAGCTTCTGTGGTGCTGAGCACGGTCCAAGGAGCAGTATGGCGGAACAGGAACAGTGACTAACTCTCAATGCAAAATATGTGTGACTGAAGTATCCGACATCACCTGCTCCTGTTCCATTTTGTCAAATGAGACGGGTATCAATTCAGGAATGGCAATAGTAGCCAATAATAGACACAATAGATGAATGTGAGACATGTCTACACCATGGCAAATTGACTCTCCTTACTGGTGACAAATAATGACCTGCATGACATTGGCACTCACCAGTATGACAAATAGTAAGTGCATTACATAGGACAGCACACATGCATGTGTAGCAGAGTGTCAGTCATTCCCAATTCCTATTTGCGTGTATGCCACAAAATGTCGTAGCGCATCTTTTACAGTAAGCAAGGTGGATGAATCGATCAGGACACATAACAGATTGGACATGAATGTTGGGCCATCCCTTGTCATGACTCTTAACTAATTGTACACCTCCTTTCTTTGCAGCTGACCATGGATACGCTCTGCTGCCGTGGGTCATGACTCCTCTGAAAAACCCACAAAGGGAAGCCCAGTGAACCTACAATCATGCCCTATGCAGCACCAGGCCCATCATTGAGTGGACATTTGGAGTTTTAAAATCCCGCTTCCAGAGCCTTGACATATTTGGGGGCAGATTGCTATACTCTCCACCTATGGTGTGTAAAATTATAATGGTGTGCTGCATACAGCATAACATATGTGCCAGGACGAATAATCCATGGGCTGATGGCAATGAGCAGCAGGACCCACCAGATGATGAGGAGGAGGAAGATGAGGAGCCACAGAGTATTGTACCCTCAGGAGCTGTACACGGTGGAAGGACCACATCATCACCAATATTTTAAATGATCCATGATTGACACACTAAACCTCAAAAAAGGATGACACATGTCACAATGTATGAATATGTAAATAAAAATGTGAGTACCATGTGTATGCTTCTTCATTCAATACTCACAGTAAACAAAAATACCTGAACACCAAACCTGCCACTATTTGCCACATAGATGATGTATGTAGCTGTGTGTCAAAAACAGCACTGACCAAAATGTGGTATTAACCAAATAGTGTGCATGCTAAATAGTGGGAGGCAATTGTCCACCATTGCCAGGCACTAACTGCATGATGATTTAACATAGAAAGTGTGCCATTCCTGTGTGTGTCTCTCCCACAATTAGACATTCCTATGGCATCGTACATGTTTACAATAGTAGAGTTCCCTCACAATAAGACTACGGTGAACTGAGCCACGTAGTATGTGCATGGGAGCACAGTCCCAAACCTACTGTCTACACATGCTACAGCTAATACAGTATCCACAAATCATAACCGTCATGAGATCACACATACAAAATCTACATACCATACTTATGAAGCAGCAGTGTCCTTTACTGTGTACGTAGCCACACTTGCACCACCAGGGCAAGATGCCAATGGGATAAGCTGTGATGTACCCCATCATGTCGGAAAATTGCACTCAGATACAAACATTAGCTAAAATCACCTTAGTGCAGTCTTACTGAGAATGTAAATACACAACACCCAGATACAGAGCATGTCACAACTGTGCATCAGATATCACATCAAGCATGGTCAATACAGCCAAGGTACCATGCACCAATGCATCCCAATATATTCTTTCCCAATGTGGCTTCACTTATGCAAGGGTATGTCATGTCAGAATGAAGAGCCATCACCAACCTACTACTTGCAAAACCACCTTGCAACATATAGTGATGGTTTCCCAAGGTGAATAAATGTTTATGAATGCACAACACCTGACTCGTAGTTGCTAGACGAGCTGGCCTCATCAGCCACATTTCATAGGCTACCCTTGGAGTCAAAGATCATGTCTAATGGCAATGTGCATGGCAAAGACATATCACTCCAGACACAAGGCCACACTGCCAATCTATGGGTTACACAACATGAGATGGTGCAATCTCTCAAAACATCACTGCACATGTGATAATCAATGAATATGTCTACATGGCCAATGTGAGAAACAGCATGTAGGACACATGGAAACAGATGAGCCAATGTGAAATGGCAAATCACATCTGAGTATCAGCTATACCAGGAATGTCTGTCAACTTTTGGACTGTGTCAGGTCCATGTGAGGCTCATCACCTGTGTCAGTGTCATCCTACATTAGTGTAGCATGTGAACACCCACTGCAATGCACAAGTTACACTGTCCTGAAGCAGACTGTAGTCATGTTGTCATGTTTGCAGCATTACTGCCAGCAACATGTAGGAAGTCAAGGCAAGCCATGCATAGTAATGTAGGACAACACCTTCAGCATGAGTGACAATCATGGTGGCCACTAAGGCTCGCACAGGTAGATACCAGTGGTGTATGAATTTACCATTTAATGAACTATACACACACAATCATATGGGGCAATCCATACATCACATCACCTCCCAGGTGTATGCAGCGAATCGCAGCAGTCGCATGCAAATTAAAATGTACAGTCACACATTTTCACACAGCCTGTTGCCACAACTGTTGAGCATGGCGCAGATTTGCAATAGGCAGGGCTGTCATAGATGTGGGTGCACTAACCCCATGGCAGTGCTAGTTTAGGCCATCCCTGGGAGAAGGTACAGCAATGTAAATGGGTGCACAGACAGCAATTAGTTGACGGGAACCTATTGCAAGTTAAGCCCTTGCATAACATTGACTTTGGGTGCTATGCGTAGCATAAACTCCAAAAGGCATGTATGTACACAGTAAACACACATAGGAAACCCATGTACATACAACAAGCAAATCAATTACACTATACTCAGGGACCATACCAATCTCTGCAAAGGACATCAGGCATAGCCCAACACGATACACCCAAATGGAAAATGAAAAATGTACCATTAGCGTAAAAAAAATGGCCCTGAAGCATGATTTTTAGTAGCAACAGCCTCTAAATAATGCTACGTTTACCAGCCAAGGCATATGGGAGACCAAATGGTGCATACTCAGACCTTGAAAGAAATCGATACTAGACCGTTAGCGTAAACAAAATTACGGATCGTCAAAGAACGTGATGCATCCACACAGGAAGTGATGTCAGGGAACATGCATGCTGCCAACCAGGATGTGTGAAGATTACTTTCACTTTCTATGCAAGTCACAGTTATACTGTCTGTGCTACTGAGCGGTAGTGTGTAGATTGTGCAGAAGAGTTTTTGGTGTGTATTGAGCTGTTGTGTTGAGTCCGCTGTCCCTGACTTGTTTGTAAAGTCCTTGTTTTTAGTATTTGTCATGTTATATCTGGTGTCCTGTCGGGTGTTTGTCTACTGGGATATTTTTGTGTTAGGAGTAGTTGTGGGTGTTTGAGGGGGGGTTCCGTATTGTTTTTGCTGAAATATGTCTGTCTGAGATCATGTCTGGGCAGGGTAGGGTGCGTTGCATGTCTGAATTAGCGTTTGGGGGCTTGTAAACTTTTATCTCCCACACATGGTCGCCTGTGGGGGTCGGGTCCTCCGGGGCTGTCCAGTGGCTGTGAGGAAGCAACACTGTTAGAGGGCTGCGCATATTTAATGTCGACAGGATGGTGGGCCAACTCAAACATCGCTGGGCAGATGTGGTTGGCAGGGAGTCGGACCTTCTGGGCTACATAGGCATCCAAGTTGAGGGACAAGTTAGTAAGTAGGCAATACTATCTCTTTTCCTGTGTGTCACATCAACATATCAATGATAATTGTTATCATGGAGGGGTATACTTACTATGAAATGGCGCAGTGTTGCGCTGCAGTAATATTGCTGCGCTGCGTCATCTCAAACATGAAGGGATGTGCCTTCGTCACAATGATACGATACACCACTGTGTGTACCCCTGCAGCGGCACAGAGTCTAACTGCCTAGCGCAAGCACAGACACCCTTGTGCCATTTTGCAAGTGTGCCTACGTAGCTGGGATGATTACTTTGTGAGCAGGAAGGTGTCTCTTCCTGCACATAAACAATCAATAATGGGGATTTACCATTCCTATGTGTGCTGCTTTCTGCAGTACACATAGCAGTAGCACACTGACAAAGATTTATTAATGTTCTTGTGCAGGAAGGGAGACCTTCCTGCCCAATAACATTCATTGCTGGCATGTAGTGTTGCAGGGATTCTGCACATAAACAGAACTGTGAGCAGGAAAACGGGACCCAGTGTATTGGGCCTAAGCCTTCCTACAGCCTCAGTACCCAAAATCCCAGGACCGACTAGCTATAGTGTCTCACTTGTTCTCCTACATAATCACGAAGCTACAAATGATTAGACAACCCAGAACAAAACACTCCCGACTCTCTCAGGAATCGCGGTAGCAAGATGTACCCTTTCGCTCACTCACTTGTACCTGTCCACAATAAGAATTGACAGAGTCACTGTTCTAGTTCAAAATGTTTATTTTAACTATAGTGCTCTATAATGCAGTATACGAGCCACTACCAGCAGCAAAACGCATAAACCTAAAACAGTTAGCATTGTTGAAATTCCATAGATTATAAAGGGGGATATGATTGTATACAGACAGTGGATAAAGGACTATAAGGCCTAACCACCCTCCCCTTGGCTAGAAGAAGTTTTATTATATAAAAGAAGGTGCCTAGATGGTATTTCTACGTCATAGGAACAGCATAGCTCTTCTCCCTGGAAAGGGCCCTCTCCAAGTGCGTTTTAGAACAACATGCATCCCCATAATATCAAAGCACGAGTTTCCAGCAGTAGCAGTTGTGTTAGCATGTTTTGTCTAGGTGCTAGGGACTGACCAGAACAGAATAACAAGGGGCATTGTTTATCGACCTTGCACAGCGTGTTCAGACTAAACTCCAGGAACAGGCAGAGAACGCAGAAAGCAGACGGTTCTCATGTGAAAGGCACAAACAGAGTCCTGCAAAATAAAGTCATGTAGTAACGTGCGCAAAAGCAGCATCATGGCAGCAGAGCTCATGCTTACTTAGCAATGTCGACAATGACCCTAACGGCCATATGACACCCTCCCCTTGGCCAGGTCGTAGCATATAGATAAAAAGACCCAAACGTAGTTCAAAGGTAAGCAGAGTCTAGAAGCGCTCGAAAAAATCAAATTGAATTTTTTTTCTTTTCTTCATTTAAAATGTTGTTGTCCATTGTGAACGTGATTAATTTGGAGTTGGAAAATCCATCAAAGTACGTGAACCTAAGAATGCAATTCGTTCCAAAAGAACATCTCTCTCGTTTGTAGCAGAAGGGGACGCCATCCAATTTAATAGCTCGAAGGAACACACGTGTTCCTCATAATCCGATGCTTCCAAGAGCATATCTGGGCAACTTGCATGGTATTCGATTAAACTCCACTGCAAGAGGTTCTGTGCAGCCGCACAGATATCCCACTCAGCCAATACTCCAAGTGCAGCCACATGCGCCATACCGTCATCCCGAGAACAGGCCTGGTCATGGGCCAGTAATGGACCCACTAACAGATCATAATCTGGGTCCGCGCATGACGTATTGGAGAGGCATAAATCCAAGGCCCAATAGAAAGGGCACCGCTGGCAGTAGAACACAGGTTGCACGCCAGTGAAATAGGCAAAGCGAAAAGTTAGTCCATAACTTACACTAAGCGTCGCTAATGGCAAGCATCCAAAACGTTTTTGCATTCGGTCACGGTACAGTTGCAATTGGCCGGGTCTGTGCATTACTACATGCTGGGCAGCCATTGCGTAACAGGAGCAGAAGAATCAGGACGCCCCCCGCCAGCGCTAGGATTAAGGGGAACCCTCCAAAGGCGCTAGAGAAAATAGAATGAATAAAGGCCGGTATTACTAAAAAAAAAAAACTGAAAAGAAGTCACAAGGCTGGATCCCACAAGCTTAAAAAAATTAGCAAGGCCTTCTGTGTCAGACGCATTCAATATTTGATGTATAAGTTCCCCAAAATGAAGTGGGAGATTCGTGTTCAGCAGTGACTGAATCTCACTAGATGTTCTAGCCACCTGCAATTCGAAGGTCTCTTGAGCCGAAGTGAGAGCCACTTCTTGTTGAAACAATAGCGCTTTGAGTCTGCTTAATTTATTGAAATCTGTTTTCAAAGTCGAAATGGAAGGCCAAATGGAACTATCTACATTCCCATGTGGCGGTGGAAAAAGCACATTGCTACAACAATGTTGTGAAACTGTTACTATTTACGGGATGCCTGCCCGTAAACCACAGCAGCCGTGGTTATTCAAAATAAGATAACTGCCGTTAGAAAGCAACGTGAGAGTGGGAATTATCGCCGGGACAGGCGTCCCTTTCAAAAAACAAGCCAGATTAGGTGCGGACACATTACAAGCGCCGTACAACTTAACTTGTTGCAAATTAGGGAATGTCCTACTGTGGAATCGCAGTCCTCCCCTGTTAGGAAAACTTCCTTACCCTCCCGTTGACATCTGTATGTGAAAGGTAGGGACCATAATTCATGGAGAAACGCACTACCCAGGGGTTCAAAGCGGCCAATTGGGAAATGTTTCATGCAAGATTTAAATGGAAACAGCGGAAATGGCAGAGAGATAACGCCATGAATTAATCATAGTGCTGAATCGGTCTCCGCCACAGAAAATGGCAAGTGTTCTAATTGTTCAATGTGTAACAGCATGTATGTAGCGTCTTTCATGGACATAAATCTCTGTTTATCAGTTAGATTAAATGGTAAAAACAAAGCAGAAACGTTCAAATAATTCCATGGTACTTTTCCCATTTTGAGAGTTTGTAACGTCCATGAAAATTGCATCACAGATCGTAATTGATTTTAACCATGATATAACACAGATATATGACTTTGAACAACATCAATAACAGATGAAACAATTTTATCTAAAGTATAAATGCGGGAAGACAGTGTATTTATGCTATTGTCGACTACTGCAAGGACTTTTTCTAAATTTGCTTTGTCAATTTGGCGAAAGTTTCCATAATTCATTGTAAGCCTCATAGATGAATCCCTTTGATCTGGGAGTTTTAGGACCCAAGATAAAATCAGCCAAATTGATGTTGCTCGACAAGAGAGACAGGTGTTGTTTCACCGACGACAGAGTAGAGTGTTCCAACCATTGTTGGCACAATTTTCCCACTGAATATGTGGTGACAGAGTGTGAATGTGGGTAACCAGGATCAGGTCTAGTTTGGGTGAAACCGGTTGTTGCATTATAAAAACGCAGTTGACATGCATTTGAAACTGTCATTTCGAAACAGAGCTTGTAATACATTGATGGTACTATTGGTGTGTTTACGCCAGTTATCATACTCCACCAATGGCGGAATGGATGGAATATTCAGATTCTTGGCAGTAGCCAAGCCAAAACAAGTAGTTTGGTACACTGTGTCATTTAAAAATAATATTTGAGTCGGAATTAGGCATGCACGATGCAAAGCTTCGGTTCCCTGGACCTGCCAAGCCTTAGTGCCCCAAATCGATTTCAAATCAATGGTATCTTTCCCGTGATCATAACCCTGTAAGGCCAATTCAGTTCTAAAGGAATTGGAATAGATTAATTTTATGTGTCAGAATAAATTTAGATTGAGGCGGCAATTTCAATTTAAAGAAATAGGATTCTGGATTGGACGTGTTGTAACTAGTGAAATAGATGAACTTATTTTTAAGCGTTTTTGAACTTCCCTGCAAGGGAGTTGGACAATGTTCCCATTGCGTGTAATTAAAAGCAGGTCTTAACGTGTTTGTTTTGTGCAAGAAATGATGGCCATAATGTTGATAAGAGAATAAATCAGCATAATTGGCAGAATTTAAATATAAATCTTCAGCATCAAAAGCAGCATAATACTTTAAATCAGAAAACAATGAATGTACTGCTTGTACATCCCAATCATCAGAATGTATGTCCTGTGTTACCACATCTCCTAATGAAACGCGAAACACATATGGTATCTTGAGGACTTCCGTTGGACCATGGACTTCGAATGCAGCTTTATCCCAAACGATGTCATCTGTAACAGGAAAAGTCGAAATGTTCCACAAGAGCTTGATCTTGTTTCATGATATGGGACGATGTACGGGGAGCCAGAATTCCGTCGACCAACTTTACAGCAGAGCGTTCTGGCAGTAATGACCATTGATGAACAAAAAGAATACTGTCACAAACCCAATCAACATGAAGAGGAAAATCAGGATAAGCACTAACCAGATGTCGGTCCAGGGTGGGACCATGTAAGTCTTTTTGAACCAAGAGATAAAATACTCGTTTTTGTCGGTGGAGGTGCCACAGAGGAAGACGAGGAGGAAGAGTCATAAGAGAAGCTCATACGGTCTCCAAAATAACCGCTTGCTCCCACATTCATTAACGGTGGTTGAGCAGGATCAGCTTGATGATGTAAAGGACTATCCGGTACTTCAATGTGGGACTCATCAGCAGGATAATCATACTCGACATCTGTGTTGGAAGAGGATGAAGGCACAACAGGCAACAGGTCAATAGTAGTCTCCATCTCACCCTCAATGACACGGGCATTAGTCGAAGAGGCTGAAGCCATCGGAACCAAAGAAATAGCGTTGCATGAAACACTAGGAGTCACACTATTCAGAATCGGCCAGATGGTGTAGTTTGACATTGTCGACTGAAATGTATCTGTTTTCTTTGCGACCAGGCAAAGGCGGTAGAATCACTGTACAAGTACCCTTCAATCCAAGAACTGGGACTGGTGCACGATCAGAGGGACCAAATTCTTTTTTGTTCTCCAGTTTTTCTCGTACCAGTTCTCCAATCTTAGGAAGCCAGCCGGCGACCGGAATCAGCATTGCTGTGTCATTGGAAGAGGGAATATGTTCTGTTGTGTAGCTGTCACGGGTCTTTTGGAGGTCCTGTAACATAGTAGAATGGTTATCTATGTCAAATGTTGCAGCCGCCGCCACAACGTCTAGACAAACATTTTAATGCCAAAGAGCATTTTGTATGGGGTCCGCCCACCTAGAGATCTTCATGGGAGATTATTAAGTGCACGTTGAACTCCATACAAATGGGACAGCCAGTTCCTGCCAGTACCTAAGACTCTAGCTGTCAAAGATTGCTTTAAGTCACGGTTCATTCGCTCCACTATTGAATTGCCCTCAGGCCTATATGGAGACGAAAACTACACCAGCACCCCCATAGACTTCATCGCGTCCTTGTACACCTTAGAGGTGAACGCTGGTCCTTGGTCAGAATGGAAGGTGCCACAGGCAAACGTCCCTACAAAGACACGCAAATCTCTAATGACATTTCGAGCGTCAGCGCTGCGTTGTGGCCAAACCCAAAGGAACCTAGTGCTCGAATCAACCGCAACAAAAATATATTTATATGCAGTATCAGAAGTCAATGGACCGCAGTGATCAAGGTATACACAGTCCGACGGTTTGATTTGTTGACAAATGTCACAAGAAAGCACATAATTACAGGTTTGTTTATATAAACCACGCCACCAATAGCGTTGCTGTAAAATAGAGACAGTCGCAGACACCCCGGCATGTACAGAAGCCATGCCCTTGTGTGCGGCTATGATCAAAGGAAGCCTGCGGTCCATGTTGGGAATCAGCCGATCCCCAACTGACGGAATTGTAGCATAAGGAACTTGTTCAGGAGATATATGATAAGAATACTTGGAAGGGAAGCCCTGCGGGTAAGCAGTTCCATCCTTCGTAGCAGCTATAGATGCCAAAATGTCATTATCTATCTTAGTCATGGATCTTGTAACTGCAGCAACGGAACACGTGACTACTGCAGATTTGACAGCCTCGTCAGCCAAAGAATTACCAACAGCATGTGCTCCCACACGCCGATGGCCAAGAGTATGTATAACTTGTGTGAGTGGCAGACGTTCTTTAAGCCCTGCCACTCGAACCCAAAGCATTTTATGCTTTATTGCACTGCCTTTAGAGTCCTGATAATCATTCTGAGACCAAAAGAATAAGTTGTCATTAAAAGACTGGACACAGTAGTAAGAATCGCACACAATAAGAGTATTCACATTAGGATCTGCAAACTCGAGAGCTAGAACAAATGCACACAGCTCCGCCAATTGTGCCATACAGTCCCCAAGTTCCTGTGTATGCACAATGGAAGACATAAATTCACCATTCACAATTGAACCAGCCACAATAGCACAAGCTGCTGAATAAGCATGTTTGGACCCGATGGCCGGTTGAGCCAAGCAGTCGGTATAAATGATACATTTGTACTCATCCAAAGGAAGCAACGACAACGGAGGAGGATGAACATGTTCATACTGCAAAAACTCCTGTGTCTGAAGAGCAGGATCAAAGATAAACGTGATATCAGCTGATGTCAAAGAAGTAGCCCATTGTATCCAATGGGGATGTAAAGCTTTAGAGTTCGGTACACTCGCCTCAGTCACTGCTTCTAAAGAAGGGACAGGCAAAACCATAAGAATGCGTTTCCCCTGCGCCAGCGAACGTTCTTTCAGAATCGCCATTTGGACCTCAGTCAAAATCTTTTCAACATTCGAAAATCGCATTTCCGCTGCTGTGTACAAATGTGATTTGTATGCAATATGCACTGTGTCGCCTTTGTTGAACGTCAAGTAAGTGAAACCCACGGTCCCCGATGCTATACGTATGACCAGGTTCGTGGAATTATCACGCGTCAACAAGTAGTTAGTCACTAGCAGATCTGACTGCAAAGATTGTAGAATAGAGGTATGTTCCGGAAGTCAGCAGGCAGAAGAATATGTAGGTTGTATCAACGCATAGAGCGGTTTGATACGCTGGGCATAATCAGGGATGTATGTCCTCCCAAAATTTAAAAATCCCAGCAAAGACTGAAGCTTCTTCAGTGTAGACGGAGGTTGCAATAGTGCACATTTCTCCAGAAAGTGGGGGCTAACCCCCTACCTTCATTATTGCGCTCATAGACCAAAAAGAGCACCGCAAAACAAGCGATGTGTGATTTTGCAAAAATTGAATTTGTATCCATAGTCGGCAAACGACAGAATAATTCGGTCGACTCGGACAAGCTGCGGTATCAGTTCATCATCCGTCAGATAAATATCATCTATGTACTAGAACGCATCTGGATCTATGCTGTGCAGCAAAGACACAACACGTGCAGCAAAGGCCCCGGGGCTGTTCTTATACCTCATAGGCAAGCGCGTAAATCTTTTTTGATTTCCGACGGCGCTAAATGCTGTCAAGTAACGGCTCTCAGGAGCCAAGTTATGACTGTAGAAACCATTGGATATATCCAGTTTTGTTTTGTATTTTTTACAAACAAGGCTGTTCATTAGCACAGAGCTGTGTGTGTTCTGTACCTCAGATGTACGACAATGACTATTCAAATTTCGATAATCTAATACAATGCGATATGAACCGTCCGGCTTCGATACCGGAAAAAGAGATTATTCATCAATGATACACAGGATTCAATTACTACTTGATATTCCAATTGAGTCAGAATGTCACAAACAGGAGCTTTAGCCTCTCCTCTGATTGGATATTGCGGTTGTGGCTGTGGCATAGACCGTAATGGTATCTCATGCACCGGTGAATCTCTATCCCAGCCCACCTGATTACGGTACACCACTGGGGCAAGGGCCAATGCCCACTCAGATTCGTAAGCCTGTTTAGCTTCCTCAGGGACGTAACGTGAAAAACTCAGAAGTATGACGTCCTCCCCTCTAGAAGCGGCCAGAACAAATGGTGGAGGCCAATCTGCCTCCGCCAAAAAAATGTCATACGAGGAGGTGAGACTTTCGCAGAAAACCGCTGTAATTGTACGCTGTATATCACCCTCAATTTAGAAGACAATTTCATAGAGTCTATCTGGAGGCGCAACTCGAGTATCTGCTGTTTCTACTGTAATAAATGTATCAGTTGCTCTCACATCCAGACAGGGACGCAGTACCTCCCGCACTATGGTAACCTCCGCTGCGCTGTCGAGCAGAGTCATAGCCCATGTCCGGTCTAGAAGTAGCGTTCTCACCGTCTGAGGCATACTTCGCTGTTAAAGCGCCAACCTTTTTCTTTTGATACAGGGGTCAAAAACGAGGCAGTCCCTCTTGTTTGGCTTTTATGTCAAACTGTCGAGGTTGATCCCGTCCCTGTTGCGTGGTCGCACCTTTGCTGCGATCCTGGCGTTCCCCACCACCGACTTGAGAGTCCAATGTGTCCTGTAAAGAACGAGGAGAGCGCTGATCAGGGACTTGAAATCTATCAGGAGTCTTAATTTTCGCGCGGTCGCGCAAACCATAAGTTCGCTCAGAAAAATTAGGTGTCGGTGAGCCAGCACGCGTACCTTGCTTCTGTTGTTGCTGCCCCTGTTTTTTATTTCTCCAGTTCTTTTTAGGAATGAACGGGCGCCCATCCTTATCAGTCTGGGCTTTTGGTTGAGGTTGAGTTTGAGTAAAAGGCTTAATTCCCAGACTATTGCGCCCTAAGGTTTTATAAGCTTTAGCAATAATCTTCGGCAATTTGCACTGTTTGTCTGCGTCAGGTACAGCCTCCAAGCGCTGTGCCACTTGTAAGCTTACAGCTTCACCCTTCACATTAGCAAGGATCATATCGCAAACAATATCGAACACCCCCACCAGTCTCATTCCCAACTCCAGGGCCGCTTCGGCCCCATGTTCATCCTGAACACGTTTTATCATGGAAGGGAGAACGGTAATTGAGGGAGTGCCTAAACACATCGAATAAACCGCTGCAAACACTCTACCACAAGTGTTACAATCAGCTAACTCGGGAACAAGGCCTTTAGGTAAGCTCATGGTCAGAATCCTGTGCTTCTCCACAGGTGTGGTATTTGGAAAAACAGCTTTGAGTTGCCCAAATTTTTCACCAAGCCAATAAGGAAGCTCGTCCTTATTTTGCGGATGCTTGCCCATCACTGAATTAATCATGACAGGACTGATAACTATACCACCGGGTCCCGGTGGTTGTGCAGCAACTCCAGGTGGTCCCACCTGCATGTTGCGTGACATGAACTGTATAACAGTTCTATGTACTCGCATTAACGAAGTATGAAATACGTGTAGCTCTGCAATTGTAACATGAAGATAATTTGGATGCAATGTATACCCAGCCAAAACAGGCCTCGTGACCCGATTAATCGATAAGAGGCCTAAACAGACCGCTGTCAAAGGGTGAGGAAGGGCGCCATTAAACCATATGGTGTGTTGCCAAGCTGTTAACGGAACTTCTAGAGATCGATAAGGTTGATAATCCCACGGTAGTGCGGTGGCAGTATACTCGTGAAAGAAATTATCAGTTCCATCCACTGCCGGAAAGGTGACCCAAGAATAAAACACCTCGAAGCGGTGCGCTGCATCCACCTCAACGACAAAAATAAGATCAGCACCCGCATTAGGGACTCCATGTGGAGTCAAGTAAGCGGTTACTGGAGCGCAGTTAGGACCTACTATGGCAACCACCATAATGAAAGCAAGAGAACAACAACCTACGAGCGGCAGCGCAACAACGAGCAAAAGAAAGAACAAGCATTTGCAATGCAATCGGTCTCACCTTTGGGACCTTATATGTATTTAGCTATGCAGCACATTAGCCTGGGTGCTGAAACATCTACTGTTCTTTAACATGGAGGGAAAGTAAGCACCAAACTGCATGACACGCCAGGTATGGGAACACATGGAGAGAAATAATGCTTTTCAGCGGGAAATGGTAGAGTCCAAAGCTCTGTTTAATATAAAATCAGGGCCTTCGGTGGTCATATCACTGAAAATACAAGATTTGAAAAAAATATTATTGTCTACGGGTGCTCGTGAAAGACAATGTCTATGGACTGGAATCTAGAGAATGCTAAAGTGATTCTGGTATTTTACTGCCCTCTGCTGGTCGTTTTCTATCAGGAAAGTTAAATAGAGGCAGTTGCCAGAAAAATTAAAAAAAGAAAGTCCCTCAGCAGAAAGCAATTTTGGTATTTTACTGACCTCTACTGGTTGTTCTCTATCAAGAAAGTTAAATAGAGGCAGTTGAACAGAAAAAAAAGTCCCTAAGCGGAAGCAGACAAGTCTTAGGGCTGATCTCCAGAGCCCACAAAGTACATACACATATAAGTATATACTAAAGTATATAAGTATATACTAAAGTATATACAAGAGGTCTCGAATGCTCGACCTAAAAAGGATCTTTTAGAATTCAAGCTTGAAGAACCTATAATATCACAATATAGGAGGCTACTTCGTCACCACTGTCTCTGGAAACAGATGTGAGGGGATTGTGGACAAGCACAAGCACTACTCAGGAGTCATGCAGATAAGTACCAGACCATACGTTGGCGGCGCCATGTTGCAGGGATTCTGCACATACACAGAACTATGCGCAGGAAAACAGGACCTCAGTGTATAGGGGCAAACACTTCCTACCGCCTCAGTACCCAAAATCCCAGGACCGACTAGCTATAGTGTCTCACTTGTTCTCCTACATAATCACGAAGCTACAAATGATTAGACAACCCAGAACAAAACACTCCCGACTCTCTCAGGAATCGCGGTAGCAAGATGTACCCTTTCGCTCACTCACTCGTACCTGTCCACAATAAGAATTGACAGAGTCACTGTTCTAGTTCAAAATGTTTATTTTAACTATAGTGCTCTATAATGCAGTATACGAGCCACTACCAGCAGCAAAACGCATAAACCTAAAACAGTTAGCATTGTTGAAATTCCATAGATTATAAAGGGGGATATGATTGTATACAGACAGTGGATAAAGGACTACAAGTCCTAACCACCCTCCCCTTGGCTAGAAGAAGTTTTATTATATAAAAGAAGGTGCCTAGATGGTATTTCTACATCATAGGAACAGCATAGCTCTTCTCCCTGGAAAGGTCCCTCTCCAAGTGCGTTTTAGAACAACATGCATCCCCATAATATCAAAGCACGGGTTTCCAGCAGTAGCAGTTGTGTTAGCATGTTTTGTCTAGGTGCTAGGGACTGACCAGAACAGAATAACAAGGGGCATTGTTTATCTACCTTGCACAGCGTGTTCAGACTAAACTCCAGGAACAGGCAGAGAACGCAGAAAGCAGACGGTTCTCATGTGAAAGGCACAAACAGAGTCCTGCAAAATAAAGTCATGTAGTAACGTGCGCAAAAGCAGCATCATGGCAGCAGAGCTCATGCTTACTTAGCAATGTCGACAATGACCCTAACGGCCATATGACACCCTCCCCTTGGCCAGGTCGTAGCATATAGATAAAAGTCTAGAAGCGCTCGAAAAAAATCAAATTGAATTTTTTTCTTTTCTTCATTTAAAATGTTGTTGTCCATTGTGAACGTGATTAATTTGGAGTTGGAAAATCCATCAAAGTACGTGAACCTAAGAATGCAATTCGTTCCAAAAGAACATCTCTCTCGTTTGTAGCAGAAGGGGATGCCATCCAATTTAATAGCTCGAAGGAACACACGTGTTCCTCATAATCCGATGCTTCCAAGAGCATATCTGGGCAACTTGCATGGTATTCGATTAAACTCCACTGCAAGAGGTTCTGTGCAGCCGCACAGATATCCCACTCAGCCAATACTCCAAGTGCAGCCACATGCGCCATACCGTCATCCCGAGAACAGGCCTGGTCATGGGCCAGTAATGGACCCACTAACAGATCATAATCTGGGTCCGCGCATGACGTATTGGAGAGGCATAAATGCAAGGCCCAATAGAAAGGGCACCGCTGGCAGTAGAACACAGGTTGCACGCCAGTGAAATAGGCAAAGCGAAAAGTTAGTCCATAACTTACACTAAGCGTCGCTAATGGCAAGCATCCAAAACGTTTTTGCATTCGGTCACGGTACAGTTGCAATTGGCCGGGTCTGTGCATTACTACATGCTGGGCAGCCATTGCGTAACAGGAGCAGAAGAATCAGGACGCCCCCCGCCAGCGCTAGGATTAAGGGGAACCCTCCAAAGGCGCTAGAGAAAATAGAATGAATAAAGGCCGGTATTACTAAAAAAAAAAACTGAAAAGAAGTCACAAGGCTGGATCCCACAAGCTTAAAAAAATTAGCAAGGCCTTCTGTGTCAGACGCATTCAATATTTGATGTATAAGTTCCCCAAAATGAAGTGGGAGATTCGTGTTCAGCAGTGACTGAATCTCACTAGATGTTCTAGCCACCTGCAATTCGAAGGTCTCTTGAGCCGAAGTGAGAGCCACTTCTTGTTGAAACAATAGCGCTTTGAGTCTGCTTAATTTATTGAAATCTGTTTTCAAAGTCGAAATGGAAGGCCAAATGGAACTATCTACATTCCCATGTGGGGGTGGAAAAAGCACATTGCTACAACAATGTTGTGAAACTGTTACTATTTACGGGATGCCTGCCCGTAAACCACAGCAGCCGTGGTTATTCAAAATAAGATAACTGCCGTTAGAAAGCAACGTGAGAGTGGGAATTATCACCGGGACAGGCGTCCCTTTCAAAAAACAAGCCAGATTAGGTGCGGACACATTACAAGCGCCGTGCAACTTAACTTGTTGCAAATTAGGGAATGTCCTACTGTGGAATCGCAGTCCTCCCTGTTAGGAAAACTTCCTTACCCTCCCGTTGACATCTGTATGTGAAAGGTAGGGACCATAATTCATGGAGAAACGCACTGCCCAGGGGTTCAAAGCGGCCAATTGGGAAATGTTTCATGCAAGATTTAAATGGAAACAGCGGAAATGGCAGAGAGATAACGCCATGAATTAATCATAGTGCTGAATCGGTCTCCGCCACAGAAAATGGCAAGTGTTCTAATTGTTCAATGTGTAACAGCATGTATGTAGCGTCTTTCATGGACATAAATCTCTGTTTATCAGTTAGATTAAATGGTAAAAACAAAGCAGAAGCGTTCAAATAATTCCATGGTACTTTTCCCATTTTGAGAGTTTGTAACGTCCATGAAAATTGCATCACAGATCGTAATTGATTTTAACCATGATATAACACAGATATATGACTTTGAACAACATCAATAACAGATGAAACAATTTTATCTAAAGTATAAATGCGGGAAGACAGTGTATTTATGCTATTGTCGACTACTGCAAGGACTTTTTCTAAATTTGCTTTGTCAATTTGGCGAAAGTTTCCATAATTCATTGTAAGCCTCATAGATGAATCCCTTTGATCTGGGAGTTTTAGGACCCAAGATAAAATCAGCCAAATTGATGTTGCTCTACAAGAGAGACAGGTGTTGTTTCACCGACGACAGAGTAGAGTGTTCCAACCATTGTTGGCACAATTTTCCCACTGAATATGTGGTGACAGAGTGTGAATGTGGGTAACCAGGATCAGGTCTAGTTTGGGTGAAACCGGTTGTTGCATTATAAAAACGCAGTTGACATGCATTTGAAACTGTCATTTCGAAACAGAGCTTGTAATACATTGATGGTACTATTGGTGTGTTTACGCCAGTTATCATACTCCACCAATGGCGGAATGGATGGAATATTCAGATTCTTGGCAGTAGCCAAGCCAAAACAAGTAGTTTGGTACACTGTGTCATTTAAAAATAATATTTGAGTCGGAATTAGGCATGCACGATGCAAAGCTTCGGTTCCCTGGACCTGCCAAGCCTTAGTGCCCCAAATCGATTTCAAATCAATGGTATCTTTCCCGTGATCATAACCCTGTAAGGCCAATTCAGTTCTAAAGGAATTGGAATAGATTAATTTTATGTGTGTCAGAATAAATTTAGATTGAGGCGGCAATTTCAATTTAAAGAAATAGGATTCTGGATTGGACGTGTTGTAACTAGTGAAATAGATGAACTTATTTTTAAGCGTTTTTGAACTTCCCTGCAAGGGAGTTGGACAATGTTCCCATTGCGTGTAATTAAAAGCAGGTCTTAACGTGTTTGTTTTGTGCAAGAAATGATGGCCATAATGTTGATAAGAGAATAAATCAGCATAATTGGCAGAATTTAAATATAAATCTTCAGCATCAAAAGCAGCATAATACTTTAAATCAGAAAACAATGAATGTACTGCTTGTACATCCCAATCATCAGAATGTATGTCCTGTGTTACCACATCTCCTAATGAAACGCGAAACACATATGGTATCTTGAGGACTTCTGTTGGACCATGGACTTCGAATGCAACTTTATCCCAAACGATGTCATCTGTAACAGGAAAAGTCGAAATGTTCCACAAGAGCTTGATCTGGTTTCATGATATGGGACGATGTACGGGGAGCCAGAATTCCGTCGACCAACTTTACAGCAGAGCGTTCTGGCAGTAATGACCATTGATGAACAAAAAGAATACTGTCACAAACCCAATCAACATGAAGAGGAAAATCAGGATAAGCACTAACCAGATGTCGGTCCAGGGTGGGACCATGTAAGTCTTTTTGAACCAAGAGATAAAATACTCGTTTTTGTCGGTGGAGGTGCCACAGAGGAAGACGAGGAGGAAGAGTCATAAGAGAAGCTCATACGGTCTCCAGAATAACCGCTTGCTCCCACATTCATTAACGGTGGTTGAGCAGGATCAGCTTGATGATGTAAAGGACTATCCGGTACTTCAATGTGGGACTCATCAGCAGGATAATCATACTCGACATCTGTGTTGGAAGAGGATGAAGGCACAACAGGCAAAAGGTCAATAGTAGTCTCCATCTCACCCTCAATGACACGGGCATTAGTCGAAGAGGCTGAAGCCATCGGAATCAAAGAAATAGCGTTGCATGAAACACTAGGAGTCACACTATTCAGAATCGGCCAGATGGTGTAGTTTGACATTGTCGACTGAAATGTATCTGTTTTCTTTGCGACCAGGCAAAGACGGTAGAATCACTGTACAAGTACCCTTCAATCCAAGAACTGGGACTGGTGCACGATCAGAGGGACCAAATTCTTTTTTGTTCTCCAGTTTTTCTCGTACCAGTTCTCCAATCTTAGGAAGCCAGCCGGCGACCGGAATCAGCATTGCTGTGTCATTGGAAGAGGGTATATGTTCTGTTGTGTAGCTGTCACGGGTCTTTTGGAGGTCCTGTAACATAGTAGAATGGTTATCTATGTCAAATGTTGCAGCCGCCGCCACAACGTCTAGACAAACATTTTAATGCCAAAGAGCATTTTGTATGGGGTCCGCCCACCTAGAGATCTTCATGGGAGATTATTAAGTGCACGTTGAACTCCATACAAATGGGACAGCCAGTTCCTGCCAGTACCTAAGACTCTAGCTGTCAAAGATTGCTTTAAGTCACGGTTCATTCGCTCCACTATTGAATTGCCCTCAGGCCTATATGGAGACGAAAACTACACCAGCACCCCCATAGACTTCATCGCGTCCTTGTACACCTTAGAGGTGAACGCTGGTCCTTGGTCAGAATGGAAGGTGCCACAGGCAAACGTCCCTACAAAGACAAGCAAATCTCTAATGACATTTCGAGCGTCAGCGCTGCGTTGTGGCCAAACCCAAAGGAACCTAGTGCTCGAATCAACCGCAACAAAAATATATTTATATGCAGTATCAGAAGTCAATGGACCGCAGTGATCAAGGTATACACAGTCCGACGGTTTGATTTGTTGACAAATGTCACAAGAAAGCACATAATTACAGGTTTGTTTATATAAACCACGCCACCAATAGCGTTGCTGTAAAATAGAGACAGTCGCAGACACCCCGGCATGTACAGAAGCCATGCCCTTGTGTGCGGCTATGATCAAAGGAAGCCTGCGGTCCATGTTGGGAATCAGCCGATCCCCAACTGACGGAATTGTAGCATAAGGAACTTGTTCAGGAGATATATGATAAGAATACTTGGAAGGGGGGCGTGGCTAAGCACGGACTGAAGATGGCCGTGCAGTGAGAGGGCTCCGCCGACCGTCCTAGCCCACGCAAATCCTGAGTGCTAATCCGTGATACCCTTCGACTGTTTCGGCAACCGGAACACTAACGGAACCCATCCAGCCGGTTCTGGGGTTTTGAATGTGCCCAGGCGAAGAGTGTTTGCCCCCGGAAACATCGGCCTGCAGTAGGGCCCACAGCCGGGACACACAGTAACCATCCAGGCTGAGTCCGGAGCTTCGATCGGCCCGCTGCAACCCGGCGGTGGTGCCTCGACCCGGGGAGCGGACACAGAGACTCTGGGACCCTGCACCGCTTGGCAGAGAAAGGGCGGACACCTGACAGCGGCGGCGACGGCAAACACTGTACTGCGCCGAGGCTCCGGTGAGGCGGTGAGTCGCTGTGAACGGGGCGAGACGGGGTGGACAGGCCGGGAGAGATCGACTGTCGGCGGCGCGTCTCTGACGTTGGGCGCTCCCTGTCTCCCCTGTCTGATCTAAGCTTTGGTTGATCCCGGGATTGCGAGGGTCTACATCGGGTACATGGTCTCGTACCTCCTGGCAGCGGTGCCCCCTGGGGGGAAGCTCCGGACCGACTGCTGCGGCCCGGAGCGCCTGGCCTCTCAATACCAGCAGTGACGGTGGTGCAGCCAGCGCTAGTCGCCGTAATAGGAAGCCCATTCAGTTGGAGGGGCGACGGGCAGGCGACTTGAGACTTGGAGGGAAGGTACCTGGGAGAACCATCACAGACAACGGCGTTTGCCTCCCTCCTGCTAACCGGGGGACACTTGCCCGAGGGCCGGCGACGGAGGCCGGGCACTTCCGAGACGCGCCAGGGCGGAAGTGGGGCGAAGGGACGGGTACGGGGCCGCAGAGGGAAACATCCCCACTGGTGAAGAATACCATACACCGGCCGTATCTCCACCACACCCATCCGCAGGAAGGCCCGTGGGAAGGCCCGTGGCTATCTAAGGAGTGAAACTTTGCCGCCTCCTGGGGTATACTAGCTACAGAAGTCTGAAACAGGCCCGGACGAAACGCACCAAAACCATGGGAACCCGGGGTCCTAAGGCTGCGCAGTCAAACAAACTGGACCGATATACTGTCCCGAAGGAATCGCAACAGACCCGGACACCCAGAGACTCCGGAGTCGGGGAGCTGGGCGAAAGGAGCGGGACATCTCGCTCAAAGACGTGATGGCCGCTATAACAGGAGTTAGGACCTCTCTGGACACTGTGGCTATAGAGGTCAACCACATCAGAGCGGATATGGGCAAACTGAATGAAAAGGTCAAGCAAGTGGAACTCACGACAGCTAGCCTCGTAACGGACGTCTCCCAGCTCCAGGGAGAGATTAGAGAACTCCAGGATTTCCGCAAGTTTACCGACCTCAAACTAGATGATTACGAAGGCCGCATGCGTCGCAATAACCTGCGCATTCTTGGGGTTCCGGAGAAGGCAGAGGGACAGACACCAGACCTCTTCGTAGAGGACCTTATTCTTAAACACCTGCAGCCTAGGGGCCTCAGTAAGTTCTTTGTAGTGGAGCGCGCCCACAGGATCCCGGGCGGCCGTCCCAAACCGGGCGCTCCCCGCGGCCCATGTTGGCGCGGGTCCTGAATTTCCGTGACAGAGACGTTATCCTTCAGAGTTCCAGGGCCGGCGCCTCCCTGCGCTATGAGAACTCAGACATATCCTTTTTCCGGATTTTACTCAAAGGGTACAGCGCCAAAGGAGATCGTTTATGTCAATCAAGCGCGTGCTCAGGGACCAGGGTATGAAGTACTCCATGCTGTTCCCTGCCCGTCTCCGGATTGAGGCGGATGGGCGAGTGTGGTTTTCGACCATCCTGAGGCTGCGGCCGAATGGGTTGAGAGCAGGGGAGTGCGGAGTCCGGCAGACCGGGGGAAGATGGCACCGAAAACAGTCCACCGGCCTGAGAAGACAATCATCCGACGGCAGGGCTCGTACGTTTGGCAATGGGAGGTGGGTGCCGGAAAAGGGAGGGGGGCTTCTAGATTCACTATCGTGGGAGAAGTAGACGTAAATGGAAATGGGGCGCTTGATTTGTAAGGGTATAAAGTAGATGTGTTGGGCTGGGATGGGGCGGCCTCCGCCTCCCCCCTCCTAGGGGTTTTTTCTTCCCCTCTTTTTCTTTCTTGAGTATTTTTAGGGCGACAGGCACTCTGCAATTTTGTATGGGCAGTTCTAAGCCCAGAGGGCAGGGCAGCGGGGTGGGGGTGTTGGGAGGGATGGTTAAATGTTTTGTTTGAAGTTTTGATTTCATCAGCAACAATTAGGGACACACTTATTGGGGGAGTGGCGCTGCACACAGTGAATATCGGTATACCTGGATATGGCGGCAGTCGGGGACAGTGGGGTTAGGCTACTGAGTTGGAATGTCAATGGGCTGGGGGACAAGATTAAAAGAAGTGTTGTTCTTCAGAACATTAAGCGCCAGGCCCCTGACATCGTCTTACTGCAGGAGACCCATTTAGTTGGGAATACGTGTAGAGTGCTGCATAGAGGGGGTACGTCTTACTGGCCCATGCAGGTTTCACCACAGGCTCCCGGGGGCTGGTATATTGATGAAAAATCCTTTCCCCTTGTGGTGCAGAGCACCTGGGGGATACTGGAGGGCGCTATGTTGGAGTCTCGGGCACATGGGAGGGTCACCCTGTCACCTTCCTTTCGGTCTATGTACCTCCGGGCCTTCAGGCAACCACGTTTAGGGATCTGGGTAGGTTGCTGTTGGAGATCCCGGAGGGTCTCTTGGTACTGGGAGGGGACTTAAACTCGGTGGTCTCGGGGGATAAGGATCGTTACCCACCACGTGGTCTCCCTCGCGCGCAGAGCTGGCTGCCCGACTTCCTGGACTCCATGGGGCTGGCGGATGGCTGGAGGGCTCTTCACCCTAACACTTCCCAGTACACCTTTCATTCCGGGGCCCACGGGAGTTTATCCAGAATAGATTACTTCCTTTTACCCGCATCCCAAATATCCCATGTTCGTGAGATAAAACACTTAGCTCGGGGCATATCAGACCACTCGCCGGTGTGGCTTCAATTGACGTTCGGTTACCAACAGGTGGGACGTGTGGCCCCCATCAATCCGTGGTATCTACGAGATCCCCTTATTCGGTGTGAGCTACTCGTGGCCATCGATAACTATTTTACTGAGAACGAAGGCTCGGTGGATTCCCCTCAGGTGCTCTGGGAGGCATTTAAGGCGGTGGTACGGGGCCAGGCTCTCTCTTTAATTTCCGGGAAAAAGAAGGAACAGCACAGGGAGATGGTGGCGCTGGAGGCAGAGGTGGAGAGATTGGAAGCAGATCTGGCGTTAGACGTCACACCCGATAAGCTCCACCTTCTCAATCTCAAACAACAGGACTACAGGGCACTAGCGACAGATCAAGCAAGGGCCATGGGGAGAGCGATTCAGGGACGGCTATATGAAGTGGGCGACAAGGCCGGGAAACTCTTGGCCTGGTTGGATAAAAGAGAGTGGGCAAGCAGATTAATACCTGAACTGCGAGGGCAGGGAGGCAATTCCCTAACGGACCCGCAAGATATTGTGGACTCTTTCGCGGCCCACTTTAAAGTGGTTTATACATCGGTAGCCCCCTACTCTGTAGAAGATTCCCGCCAGATGCTCACCGATATTGTACTGCCCAAATTGTCCGGAGATGAATACGATTTCATGGAAGGGGACATATCTAACGATGAAATAGCGGCAGCGATACGGTCGCTCAAACCGGGTAAAGCCGCTGGCCCTAACGGCCTGCCGATTGAACTGTACAAGCTCAAACCGGACACATTGGCACCGTATCTGAGAGCCATGTACGAGGACTCGAAACAGACCGGCGCGTTGCCACTGGACCAACGCACTGCCACTATAGTTACCATCCACAAGGAGGGGAAGGTGAAGACCGAATGTGGTTCTTACAGACCGATATCCCTGTTGAATGCGGAGCCCAAGATCCTTGCTAAGCTCCTTGCTACTCGCCTAGGGACGGTGATTGAAACCCTGGTCCATCCGGACCAATCAGGTTTCATACCACACCGCAGCACGGCGCTGAACCTGCGCAGAGTTCACGGGGTATTGGGCAGGGCAGCCTCTATATTGGAGCCGGCAGCTATAGTCTCCTTGGACGCAGCCATGGCATTCGACACCATCGAGTGGCCGTACCTGTGGGCGGTATTGGAGAAACTGGGGTTTGGTCCTAAATACATTCAATGGGTGAAACTATTGTATTCCAAACCTATGGCCCAAGTGGTGGTTAATAACAAGAAGTCAGCAGACTTCGAGCTGGGCAGGGGAACCCGCCAGGGGTGCCCCTTGTCCCCACTGCTGTTTGCCCTAGCGTTGGAACCACTGGCAGCCTGGATACGTCGAGATCCAAGGGTAAAGGGTATGCGCTGGTCGGCAGAGTGGGAAGACCGGATTTCCCTCTACGCGGACGATATCCTTCTGTATTTATCCTCCCTAGGAGGTCCTTGATAGTGGTATTAGATATCTTTACAATCTTTGGACGGTATTCCGGATATTCCATAAATTGGAACAAATCCCTCCTGTTCGTGGTGGCGGGCGAGCCTCCGCTCCCACCGCGTGGATGCCCGTTACAAACCAGTACCGAAGGGTTTACATATTTGGGTGTCTTCCTATCTTTGGACCCCTCTCTTCGTTATGCCCGTAATCTTCAACCCCCGTTGATCCAACTGCGCAAAGATGTCGCCAGGTGGAAATCGCTTCCTCTTTCCCTGTTGGGTAAGGCGGCCCTTTTTAAGATGATGTCCCTACCCCGGTTCCTGTATGCCATGCAGAACTCCATGGATCCGATACCTGCCTCATATTTCCGAGAGGTCGAGAGTCTACAGCGGGACCTGCTCTGGAACGGTAGACCCCGAATTGCGCTTGGGAAACTCTCCCTGAACTGGTACGACGGAGGCATTAGCCTCCCGGATATAAAACTGTATTACTGGGCATCTCATCTGTCCTCCATTAACCATTGCACCTACGCCCAGCCTTGTAACCCGGGATACAACATGGATAGGTGGCTTCTTTCTGGGGGACCTTCAGTAGAGCCCTTTATTCCAAGCCCCGGAGTTATCCACTTACAGGCCCCACTAAACACGCAGTGCACGTTTGGCACACAGCTACCAATCGATTGGGCTGGAGACGAAAACTAACACTTGCAACACCTTTATGGGACTCCGAACAACTGGGTGACTTGTGGAGGAGTAAGGGATTTGACAAATGGGAGGCCATAGGGATTGCACATATCAGGGATCTGTGGGACAAATCTGATGTTAAGCCTTTTGCAGCACTGCAACAACAATATACCATGGCCGAATCGGAGCGTTTCCGATACACACAGGTTCGACACGCGCTACGTACACACTTACAGCCCGGGACCACACTGCCGGAATCATCCCCACTGGAGGATAGAGTGCTGGACGGACATCTCCCTGACAGCACCATTTCTCTGATTTATAAAAAGCTGGTTAACCAACTCTCGGACCCTCTCACGGCCCTCCGAGAGAAGTGGGCTAGGGATGGGATAGAAATGGACGACGAGGAATGGCAGGAGGCAGTCTCCTCTCCTAGAGTTGTAGCGATACCAGCTCGTCTCCGCCTTGTCCAGCTCAAACTTCTCCACCGTATCTATATAACGGGGCCACAGCTGATGCGAATGGGAAGAGTGGAGGAGGGCGCCTGCAGGAGGGGTGTGGCCAGCTGGGGAAATTTTTCCACATAGTTTGGGAATGTGCACGGATCCAACCTTACTGGTGTGAAATTCATGGAATCATCAATGCTGTTCTATCTGTACAGCTCCGGGTGGAGGCCCGCAGGTGTCTTCTCAACATCTGGGAACCTACTAATTTAAATGTTTGTTTGACGCAGTGGGTAACGCTGGGGCTAATGGTGGCCAAGAGAAATATTGCTCAACGGTGGGGGGCGCCGGCTCCGCCCACTGTACAGGAATGGGAAAAAGATATGGACTGGGCAATGTTTAGAGAGAAGATCGTATATATTTCACGAGGATGTCCCCAAAAATGGTCTCGTGTATGGGGCCCGTGGAACTCTTATCGGGGTGAAATATGTCAACCTCCTCTGTCCCCTTCAATGGATGTTCCTCAGTCCCCCTAGATCTTCCGTCCTGTATGATTGTATTCTGTCATTTTGTCTATGGTGCCAATGATGTGTGAAGCGCGGCTTCCTATGTACTGTCCTGATCTTGCTGATGGGTGTTCTTTATTTTCTTAATAAAAAATGTTATACAAAAAAAAAAAAGAATACTTGGAAGGGAAGCCCTGCGGGTAAGCAGTTCCATCCTTCGTAGCAGCTATAGATGCCAAAATGTCATTATCTATCTTAGTCATGGATCTTGTAACTGCAGCAACGGAACACGTGACTACTGCAGATTTGACAGCCTCGTCAGCCAAAGAATTACCAACAGCATGTGCTCCCACACGCCGATGGCCAAGAGTATGTATAACTTGTGTGAGTGGCAGACGTTCTTTAAGCCCTGCCACTCGAACCCAAAGCATTTTATGCTTTATTGCACTGCCTTTAGAGTCCTGATAATCATTCTGAGACCAAAAGAATAAGTTGTCATTAAAAGACTGGACACAGTAGTAAGAATCGCACACAATAAGAGTATTCACATTAGGATCTGCAAACTCGAGAGCTAGAACAAATGCACACAGCTCCGCCAATTGTGCCATACAGTCCCCAAGTTCCTGTGTATGCACAATGGAAGACATAAATTCACCATTCACAATTGAACCAGCCACAATAGCACAAGCTGCTGAATAAGCATGTTTGGACCCGATGGCCGGTTGAGCCAAGCAGTCGGTATAAATGATACATTTGTACTCATCCAAAGGAAGCAACGACAACGGAGGAGGATGAACATGTTCATACTGCAAAAACTCCTGTGTCTGAAGAGCAGGATCAAAGATAAACGTGATATCAGCTGATGTCAAAGAAGTAGCCCATTGTATCCAATGGGGATGTAAAGCTTTAGAGTTCGGTACACTCGCCTCAGTCACTGCTTCTAAAGAAGGGACAGGCAAAACCATAAGAATGCGTTTCCCCTGCGCCAGCGAACGTTCTACCAGAATCGCCATTTGGACCTCAGTCAAAATCTTTTCAACATTCGAAAATCGCATTTCCGCTGCTGTGTACAAATGTGATTTGTATGCAATAGGCACTGTGTCGCCTTTGTTGAACGTCAAGTAAGTGAAACCCACGGTCCCCGATGCAATACGTATGACCAGGTTCGTGGAATTATCACGCGTCAACAAGTAGTTAGTCACTAGCAGATCTGACTGCAAAGATTGTAGAATAGAGGTATGTTCCGGAAGCCAGCAGGCAGAAGAATATGTAGGTTGTATCAACGCATAGAGCGGTTTGATACGCTGGGCATAATCAGGGATGTATGTCCTCCCGAAATTTAAAAATCCCAGCAAAGACTGAAGCTTCTTCAGTGTAGACGGAGGTTGCAATAGTGCACATTTCTCCAGAAAGTGGGGGGCTAACCCCCTACCTTCATTATTGCGCTCATAGACCAAAAAGAGCACCGCAAAACAAGCGATGTGTGATTTTGCAAAATTGAATTTGTATCCATAGTCGGCAAACGACAGAATAATTCGGTCGACTCGGACAAGCTGCGGTATCAGTTCATCATCCGTCAGATAAATATCATCTATGTACTAGAACGCATCTGGATCTATGCTGTGCAGCAAAGACACAACACGTGCAGCAAAGGCCCCGGGGCTGTTCTTATACCTCATAGGCAAGCGCGTAAATCTTTTTTGATTTCCGACGGCGCTAAATGCTGTCAAGTAACGGCTCTCAGGAGCCAAGTTATGACTGTAGAAACCATTGGATATATCCAGTTTTGTTTTGTATTTTTTACAAACAAGGCTGTTCACTAGCACAGAGCTGTGTGTGTTCTGTACCTCAGATGTACGACAATGACTATTCAAATTTCGATAATCTAATACAATGCGATATGAACCGTCCGGCTTCGATACCGGAAAAAGAGATTATTCATCAATGATACACAGGATTCAATTACTACTTGATATTCCAATTGAGTCAGAATGTCACAAACGGGAGCTTTAGCCTCTCCTCTGATTGGATATTGCGGTTGTGGCTGTGGCATAGACCGTAATGGTATCTCATGCACCGGTGAATCTCTATCCCAGCCCACCTGATTACGGTACACCACTGGGGCAAGGGCCAATGCCCACTCAGATTCGTAAGCCTGTTTAGCTTCCTCAGGGACGTAACGTGAAAAACTCAGAAGTATGACGTCCTCCCCTCTAGAAGCGGCCAGAACAAATGGTGGAGGCCAATCTGCCTCCGCCAAAAAAATGTCATACGAGGAGGTGAGACTTTCGCAGAAAACCGCTGTAATTGTACGCTGTATATCACCCTCAATTTAGAAGACAATT
Source organism: Calotriton arnoldi (assembly GCA_963921515.1). Classification (NCBI taxonomy): domain Eukaryota; kingdom Metazoa; phylum Chordata; class Amphibia; order Caudata; family Salamandridae; genus Calotriton; species Calotriton arnoldi. The sequence goes on along the minus strand of CAWUFW010001784.1, from coordinate 1,693,340 downwards.
TCATAGAGTCTATCTGGAGGCGCAACTCGAGTATCTGCTGTTTCTACTGTAATAAATGTATCAGTTGCTCTCACATCCAGACAGGGACGCAGTACCTCCCGCACTATGGTAACCTCCGCTGCGCTGTCGAGCAGAGTCATTGCCCATGTCCGGTCTAGAAGTAGCGTTCTCACCGTCTGAGGCATACTTCGCTGTTAAAGCACCAACCTTTTTCTTTTGATACAGGGGTCAAAAACGAGGCAGTCCCTCTTGTTTGGCTTTTATGTCAAACTGTCGAGGTTGATCCCGTCCCTGTTGCGTGGTCGCACCTTTGCTGCGATCCTGGCGTTCCCCACCACCGACTTGAGAGTCCAATGTGTCCTGTAAAGAACGAGGAGAGCGCTGATCAGGGACTTGAAATCTATCAGGAGTCTTAATTTTCGCGCGGTCGCGCAAACCATAAGTTCGCTCAGAAAAATCAGGTGTCGGTGAGCCAGCACGCGTACCTTGCTTCTGTTGTTGCTGCCCCTGTTTTTTATTTCTCCAGTTCTTTTTAGGAATGAACGGGCGCCCATCCTTATCAGTCTGGGCTTTTGGTTGAGGTTGAGTTTGAGTAAAAGGCTTAATTCCCAGACTATTGCGCCCTAAGGTTTTATAAGCTTTAGCAATAATCTTCGGCAATTTGCACTGTTTGTCTGCGTCAGGTACAGCCTCCAAGCGTTGTGCCACTTGTAAGCTTACAGCTTCACCCTTCACATTAGCAAGGATCATATCGCAAACAATATCGAACACCCCCACCAGTCTCATTCCCAACTCCAGGGCCGCTTCGGCCCCATGTTCATCCTGAACACGTTTTATCATGGAAGGGAGAACGGTAATTGAGGGAGTGCCTAAACACATCGAATAAACCGCTGCAAACACTCTACCACAAGTGTTACAATCAGCTAACTCGGGAACAAGGCCTTTAGGTAAGCTCATGGTCAGAATCCTGTGCTTCTCCACAGGTGTGGTATTTGGAAAAACAGCTTTGAGTTGCCCAAATTTTTCACCAAGCCAATAAGGAAGCTCGTCCTTATTTTGCGGATGCTTGCCCATCACTGAATTAATCATGACAGGACTGATAACTATACCACCGGGTCCCGGTGGTTGTGCAGCAACTCCAGGTGGTCCCACCTGCATGTTGCGTGACATGAACTGTATAACAGTTCTATGTACTCGCATTAACGAAGTATGAAATACGTGTAGCTCTGCAATTGTAACATGAAGATAATTTGGATGCAATGTATACCCAGCCAAAACAGGCCTCGTGACCCGATTAATCGATAAGAGGCTTAAACAGACCGCTGTCAAAGGGTGAGGAAGGGCGCCATTAAACCATATGGTGTGTTGCCAAGCTGTTAACGGAACTTCTAGAGATCGATAAGGTTGATAATCCCACGGTAGTGCGGTGGCAGTATACTCGTGAAAGAAATTATCAGTTCCATCCACTGCCGGAAAGGTGACCCAAGAATAAAACACCTCGAAGCGGTGCGCTGCATCCACCTCAACGACAAAAATAAGATCAGCACTCGCATTAGGGACTCCATGTGGAGTCAAGTAAGCGGTTACTGGAGCGCAGTTAGGACCTACTATGGCAACCACCATAATGAAAGCAAGAGAACAACAACCTACGAGCGGCAGCGCAACAACGAGCAAAAGAAAGAACAAGCATTTGCAATGCAATCGGTCTCACCTTTGGGACCTTATATGTATTTAGCTATGCAGCACATTAGCCTGGGTGCTGAAACATCTACTGTTCTTTAACATGGAGGGAAAGTAAGCACCAAACTGCATGACACGCCAGGTATGGGAACACATGGAGAGAAATAATGCTTTTCAGCGGGAAATGGTATAGTCCAAAGCTCTGTTTAATATAAAATCAGGGCCTTCGGTGGTAATATCACTGAAAATACAAGATTTGAAAAAAATATTATTGTCTACGGGTGCTCGTGAAAGACAATGTCTATGGACTGGAATCTAGAGAATGCTAAAGTGATTCTGGTATTTTACTGCCCTCTGCTGGTCGTTTTCTATCAGGAAAGTTAAATAGAGGCAGTTGCCAGAAAAATAAAAAAAAGAAAGTCCCTCAGCAGAAAGCAATTTTGGTATTTTACTGACCTCTACTGGTTGTTCTCTATCAAGAAAGTTAAATAGAGGCAGTTGAACAGAAAAAAAAGTCCCTAAGCGGAAGCAGACAAGTCTTAGGGCTGATCTCCAGAGCCCACAAAGTACATACACATATAAGTATATACTAAAGTATATAAGTATATACTAAAGTATATACAAGAGGTCTCGAATGCTCGACCTAAAAAGGATCTGTTAGAATTCAAGCTTGAAGAACCTATAATATCACAATATAGGAGGCTACTCCGTCACCACTGTCTCTGGAAACAGATGTGAGGGGATTGTGGACAAGCACTACTCAGGAGTCATGCAGATAAGTACCAGACCATACGTTGGCGGCGCCATGTTGCAGGGATTCTGCACATACACAGAACTATGCGCAGGAAAACAGGACCTCAGTGTATAGGGGCAAACACTTCCTACCGCCTCAGTACCCAAAATCCCAGGACCGACTAGCTATAGTGTCTCACTCGTTCTTCTACATAATCACGAAGCTACAAATGATTAGACAACCCAGAACACAACACTCCCGACTCTTTCAGGAATCGCGGTAGCAAGACGTGCCCTCACTCACTCGTACCTGTCCACAATAAGAATTGACAGAGTCACTGTTATAGTTCAAAATGTTTATTTTAACTATAGTGCTCTATAATGCAGTATACGAGCCACTACCAGCAGCAAAATGCATTAACCTAAAACAGTTAGCATTGTTGCAATTCCATAGATTATAAATGGGGATGTCATCATATACAGACAGTGGATAAAGGACTATTGGGCACATGCATCAAAATCTGCATTTGCGATTTCTTATTAGCGAAAAATAAGGAATCGCTAATAAGGAATCGCAAAATGCAATGCATCAAGAAAATCGTTAAAAATCGCAATTTGGAATTGCGAGGTCTAGTTATTGACTCGCAATTAGCGATTTCGCAATTAGAGACTCGCAATTAGCGAAATCGCTAATTGCGAGTTCGTTTTTGTTGCAGCTTGATGACATCACAACCAGGAAGTGATGCATCCCATGCTGAATCCAGTGCACTGAGAGAGTCAGAGGAGGAGGAAGACTGCAGGAGCACAGCTGAAGGAACCATTTTGGATTTTGGAAAACTGTTCAGGGACATCAGCATGGCTTCAGGATCAAGTGGGGAGAAGTCTGCAAATCGCAAGAGGTAGCTGAAATTCAGCGAAAAGGAAATTGAAATCCTCATTGAGGAGGTTTTGAGAAGGCATGACAAGGTGTTTGGAAAGCTGTCACTCCAGGTCCCTGAGTCAGAGAAGCGCAAAATCTGACTCAGAATACAACCCAAAGTAAACGCAGTGGGGGGTTACCCACGATCTTCGCAGCCGTGCAAAAGAGAGGGTTGCTGCGGCTTGCGGAGGCCAAGAAGACTGGAGGAGGGACACAAACAGAAACTGGGAATACACCCCTGGAGGACCTAGTGGAGTCCACACTTCAGCCTGAAGCTGTAGTTGGAGTAATGGATTTGGACACCTCTGCACCGGCCAGTACTTCACAAGGTAAGATGCATGCAAATATCCATTTAATGCAGAAATTCAGGCAAAAACTCAGTCAGCTACTAAACTGCACCCACAAATGGTTTGATAAAGCAACTTTACATGCTAAAAAGCTTATAACCAATTCACAAAAGTGAACTTTGAAAATGAAAAATATCAGGCAATGAGAGAGGTGATGATTTTGGGGTCCCTCCTAACCTAGGGGGAGGACCAAGCAGATGCCTTGAACACAAAGAGCATATCATGATGAACGATTCAGTGGTGGTCCCATCCTCTTAGGACCGCCCCAAGCACAGTTATGGGCAAAAATACAATCTCAATCAAAGGCCCTGCAAAGCATTATGGGACGAGATTAGCAGTGGGCAGTGAATATAATATTATAGTATCCAATATCAAAATAATTCTACAAAGAGCTGCAGTTCAACTAGTCGTTACTAGGTGTCCCTCACGAGTCAAATGCAAAAGCATTGAAATTATTACGTCAAGCTGCAGTTCAACTAGTCGTTGCTAGGTGTCCCTCAAGTCAAATGCTTTTACATTTGACTCATGAGGGACACCTAGTAACGACTAGTGGAACTGCAGCTTCATGAAAGGGTTTCAATGCTTTTCCATTTGACTCGTGAGGGACACCTAGTAACGACTAGTGGAACTGCAGCTTCATGAAAGGGTTTCAATGCTTTTCCATTTGACTCGTGAGGGACACCTAGTAACGACTAGTGGAACTGCAGCTTGATGTAATAATTTCAATGCTTTTGCATTTGACTCGTGAGGGACTCCTAGTAATGACTAGTTGAACTGCAGCTCTTTGTAGAATTATTTTGATATTGGATACTATAATATTCACTGCCCACTGCTAATCTCGTCCCATAATGCTTTGCAGGGCCTTTGGTTGGGATTGTATTTTTGCCCATAACTGTGCTTGGGGTGGTCCTAAGAGGATGGGACCACCACCGAATCGTTCAGCAAGATGTGCTCTTTGTTTTCAAGGCATCTGCTTGGTTCTCCCCTAGGTTAGGGAGGATCCCAAAATCATCACCTCTCTCACTGCTTGCTAAATTTTTATTTTCACTTTTGTGAAATGACTATATGCATTTTAGCATGTAAAGACAGAGATACTTGTTGTTTTGCCAAAAGTATATGAGGTTGCTGTTTTATTAATTGGGAGTCTGACGACAGTGCGTAGTACTTCGCAAATTATGCCCACCCCTACTTACAAGTAAAACAAGAAAAAAGTGAAGCATATAGACACTGTGTGTCAGAAAGTAATTTAATGGAACCAAAAAATGCATAATGTGGCACACATGTTTTGAAAAGTGAACTAAAATTGCACTGTTTCACATCACAGATGCATCTGCACAGGAGACAGAGGATAGTGAAGGCGGAGACACCCAGGAGACTCAGGCACAGTCAGGAGTGGAGACACGTGTGGCCCCACAAAACACAAACCCTGCACCCACAAGAGGCAGGACCACAGTACCACCACTACCTGCCATGGAAGTAGAGGAGGAGAGCCAGCATGATCCCCAGACATCCCAGCCTGGGCATACACCCACAACAAGACCCCAATCACAGGTGCTGTGCAGCAATGTCCAAACCCGGAGGCGCAGGTCAAGGGCCCAGAAGGGAACAGCAGAGGATGATAGTCCAAATGTCTGGGGTGGGCTGGAGAGCCAAATGCTGAAGGTGCAGCGCCTGCAAGCAAAGAACATGCGATTAATGCAGGCACAACTTTGCACAATGTCAAACAACATGGCAGACATGAGGGACTGCTTGAAGGAGCGGACTACAGCAGTGGTGGAAGGACATACATAGTCAAATGAAGCCATACAGGAGCTGTGCAGGGTGATGCAGGAGGACCAGGTGTCCCAACATAGAAGGCATCGCCAATTCTTAGGGCGCTTAGATGGCTACACCAGAGCCATGTGGGGATGTGGCCAGGGGACTCATCCAGGTCACAAATGCAGTTGAGCAATTTCAGACTGCTTCTTCTGTGGGCAGCAATGTATTGGTTGGAGGGGAGAGTGAAGAGGCGTCCAGCCTCAGTAGTCTCTTGGTGCCAGTGACTACATGCAAGAGGCGCACTACTAGGAGTACCACTGCATCAGAAGGCTCCACGAGGGACGTGACTGAGCCCACAGAAAGGTGTTTGGGGGTGCGTTCACGCAAAAAATAGGGTGGCGTTGGAAGAACAACTCCAATATGGTGATGTAACCATAATCATGCCAATTGTTGTGACTGACATTCAAGTCCAATGATAATGTCACTGTGCTAGTTAGCACCTGGTATGTGTGCATTAACACTACCACATTTATTCATTAAAAACATCCAACCATGCAGTGTCTTGTCTCATCATTACCCACCTTAAAAATAATGCTGTGTTATTTCTGCACGTCTCCGTCTCCCTTCTGCTAAGCTTGCCCCAGCTGCTGCTTTTGGTGGTTGCCCTGGTTAGTTGTCGTCCTCAGGCTCGCTGTCAGACAGTTCCATGGTTATGCCTCTCCTAGTTGCGATGTTTTGCAACATTGCACAAGTGGCCACAATTCTGCAGCAGGTATCTGGTCGGTACTGCAACGCCCCGCCAGTCTTGTGGAGGCAGCAGAACCTACTAGGCCAAAGGTGCGCTCTATGACGTTCCGTGTGGAGATGTGCGCTGCATTGTAACGCTGCTCACTTGGGGTACTTGGATTGAGGTATGGCGTCAGGATGTAGGAGCGCACGGCGTATGCGCTGTCACCTACAGGGAAGTAAGCAACAGGTTACTGACTGATATGCATCACCATTTGCCCAGAGTATGCAAGACATTGAAAGATATGTTTACCAAGCAGATATCCGTCGCCAAATTCACCCCCAAGGAGACGAGTGTGTATGCCACTGTGTCTGAATATATATGAGTCATGTGTGCTGCCAGGGAATTGTGCCACTATGTCAGTTATGATGTTTTTTGAATTGCAGACGACTTGGATATTCAGTGAATGGTAGGATTTTCGGTTCCTATAAATGTACTCATTCACTGATTGCGGACAAATGGCTACATGCGTTCCATCAATGCAACCTATTACGTGGGGAAACCCGGCTATCTGATAGAAGTCTAATTTGGTTTGATGCACTTCTTGTGGGGTTGAGGGGAAGCTAATGTGGTGGTGTATCCTGGTCAACATGGCGTCAATGAATGAATTGAAAAAGCGCGAAAGGGTACTTTGTGACACCCCTCCAGCTGCAGCTACTACGCCCTGGAAGCTCCCTGACGCTAGTAGGTGCAGGGAACATAGGACCTGCACATGAGTGGATATGGCATGTGTCCTGCGAGTCTGACGCTGCAGTAGGGGATCTAATTCTGCAATGAGATCATAGATCATGCCTGCATTTAACCTATACTTGTCATAGATCTCTTCCTCTGTCTGCCCCAACAATGTAATGCGCACTCTACTCCTGTATCCTCCTTCTTCTCTGTGCTGCCGCTCATAGCCTCATCCTCCTCGCCATGACGTAGAGCGCTGTCATTGTGAAACATTCTGAGGCCTCTTGGGCCTGTTTATATACTTTCCCAATGTTTCCCACCTGTTTCAAGTGTTTTCACCTGTTTACCACCTGTCTGAAAAATTCTGTAAATTGCATGTGCAATTTTGCGATTTTCACCAAAATCGCAATTTGCGATTTTTTATGCATAGCTTTGCGAATCCCAAATTGCGATTCGCTAATTGGGATTCGCAAAATCTTCAGTATTCGCAGAATACCACACAGAATCACAAAAAATAAAAAAATCGCAAATTTGCGATTCTTTATTTTTTGCGATTCTGTGTGGTATTCTGCGAATTGTGATGATGCATTGCTTAAGGCTACTTTGCGAGCGCAAAAGGCCATTCACAATTTGTGCGCACGCTAAATAGCTTGATGCATCTGGCCCTATAAGGCCTAACCACCCTCCCCTAGAAGAAGTTTTATTATATAAAAGAAGATTTCTGGGCTTTGTCAGCAGACCCCATTCCTTAGTGCCTAGATGGTATTTCTACATCATAGGAACAGCATAGCTCTTCTCCCTGGAAAGGTCCCTCTCCAAGTGTGTTTTAGAACAACATGCATTCCCATAATATCAAAGCACGAGTTTCCAGCAGTAGCAGCTGTGTTACCATGTTTTGTCTAGGTGCTAGGGACCGACCAGAACAGAATAACAAGGGGCATTGTTTATCGACCTTGCACACCGTGTTCAGACTAAACTCCAGGAACAGGCAGAGAATGCAAAAATCAGACGGTTCTCATGTGAAAGGCACAAACAGAGTCCTGCAAAATAAAGTCATGTAGTAACGTGCGCAAAAGCAGCATCATGGCAGCAGAGCTCATGCTAACTTAGCAATGTCGACAATGACCCTAACGGTAGCTCCTGTCATGTGACAGTAGCTCCTGTCATGTGTGCTACAGAATGCAGCACACATAGGAAGTGTAAACTACAAGGGTAAATTAAGGTATATATCCTTGTGGCAACACTCTGAGGCCTGTTATCCCCTGGTGCATGCAATTGGAGCTGGCTAAGATTTCCAGATACATGTAAATCTGGGGCAGCATCAAAATGAAATGGGTGTTCCATGGAAAACACCCAAATCAACATACATTGCATGCACCTTACACACAAACTGATGTGTGAAAAAGGCCCGTATGTTCAATGCAGCGTTAAACCACTCTAAGTGGCTTTGTGCTGCTTTGCAATGTGGAGCAAGGCATAGCGCCACTGGAGCGTATGTATAAGTGATGCTCCGGTGGCACAAGGGTCCTGTACACAAGCCACACACTGGTATGACAAAGTCTGTGGTAGTGAAATTCATAAGTGATGTTGCTGCGCACCCCTAATCAGATGTGCACTGTGCTGGCAGAAGGACGTAGGTAACACAGATATCTGCAGGAGACATTGGGGAAGGGACAGGCAGCTGAGTATTAGGGGATCCCTGTACCAAGTATGGTGTCTAATTCAAGGCTGCTATTTGTGGTGTTGTGTCACCATACACTTGTCATGTGGTTTGGCCTCAGTGGTGCAAGCTACTTGTCCTTCTGCACCTTGTTGTTCTAGGCATACACATGCACACTTGACCTATGCTACACATGTGTGTGCATTGCTGACATGAATGGAATGCTACTGGAAGGGACAGCTCTCTGCACACACAAACTCCAAGGCAGAGTGTAACAGTTGTAAAAGTGTGCATTGAAGTTTTGCACACTTGCAATTTACCATTACACATGATGATGTACCAATGACCCTCCTTGCAATGTCTTCCCAGGGTTGTCAGAATTAATCGAGGCCTGCCATGGCTTACCCTGCTCAGATAACTAGTGAATGTGTTGTATTAAATAATCACAGGTCTTTATCAGTAAGGCCAATTAGACTGATATGAATCTTTGATGTTCACAATGGGTAGGCTGTGCTTATCACTGGCTTGTCTGACTACACACCTCTGCTTGCAACACAAATTACATATATTAGCTTTGCATGGCCTCATGCAGGTGTTGGTGAGGGCTGACCCACTGGAGCTGTCCTAACATGTGTGACTCCATTTGTATATGTCAAGTGTATAGGAGGCCCAATGTATGTCAGAGGGGAGCACACATACATGGTACTGTATCTCTGGGTGTAACAGGCAGTATCTGACACATCTAATGAGTGTACCAATATATGTCATTGTGAAGTACCAAAATGTGCATATGTTTGGGACAAGTCTGAACAGCATCTGGTACTGTGCAGCATTGACATGTACAGAACTGACCTTACAAAGGGCTCAGGTAGACATGACTTGTGACATCTATAAGGGACTTATTTCCTGGTGTTAACTTTGATCTGGGCATGGTTTTGGCCAAACCCTTGCAGAAAATGTTCTGTGAGTTATGTAGGTCATGTGACTCCTGAGACTCATCTGCCATGGTGACATATGTCAGTAATGAGGATTTAGGACTGGATCCAAAAGTTTGCCAAGAGATGCATGTCCGGACTCATTATTAGTATGTACACTTCAGCCTGCCTTACCAATGTGCAGTGGTCATGCTTCTCAACTGTGTCATCTGCTTACATGCAACTTGAAGGGTTACAAAGTCAATATGTATGCATAATGTACACTGCTAATTTGGCATGTTAAAAATGAATGTGCACTACGATGACTGAATTGTTTTACATAATATCAAAGAAAAGGGGGGAGAAAGAGGGATATGCTAGGTCCACCCTCCAAAAATGATCAAGAATTCACAAAATACCGAGATCTCGGTTACAGGAACCTAGCCAGTTTCTTCAAAAGTTTTTTACTCATATGAGAGTCAGAAAAACAGTAAAAAGGAAAAATGTCCTTTCTTGAGTCCCCTCACTCACCAGGGTTTCCCCATGGTGACATGCTTCATCATTGGGGCCATCCCAACCCGCTGCGGGTTGAGGCGTGCTACGACTTGCGACACTACGTAGGAGCACTACTTGTGAGTGACTATGTGTGGTGCAGTGATGGAGGTGAAGTGGGTGAGATTAAAAATATCTAGCTAGTGGGCAAAAAAGAATATATTCAGGCTCCTAGCCGATATATTAAAAACGGGGTTGGTCTCTAGGGTGCCTGTCTATTATGAGTCAGGAGTCCCTAGTGGACGTCAACTAGTTTCGAGCTACCCCATTGCTCTTCTTCAGGACAAACAGGGTCCAGCCCTGTTTTGTACCACTCCAAAGTGACCTAAGGATAGCAAAAATGCTGCGGAATATTAGCAGGCAAGAGTTAATACATACGGTACATTGACCACGTAGTATCTGCAATAGAGAAAGGAGAGAAGGCATTATCAAGAACAATCTACTACGTGCTATGTAGATAGTTGTTGGAACCGTGTTGCTGCTGGTCAATATGTATCCAAAACAGAAAAGAGAAACAGAATTAATCACATAGACCATACTTCATGCTGTGTAGGTAAGTAATTGAAACCGCCATGCTACACAATCACGTATCCAATCAGACACTCACTTATCCATTGCTGGTGTGTATTGTTCAGAGCTCTCCCGTTGATAACCTTGTGTAGTTACGTGGGCTATGAACACCTCATTAGTCATGGTCTCGTTAATGCCCAATCTAGTTTAAAAACGAAAGGTCTCCACGTGACATTACCCTTTAAAAACCAACCTTAATGAATTAATTGTTGAATTGTAAGTAATCTCGGTCATGCCAGACAGTTAGGTGAAAGCCTAGTGACTTCATGACGTGCGCCAGGAAATAAATAATGAAAATAAAAAGCATACTGACTTACACAAACAAACATTACGACAAAGAAAACTACATTGAAGGAGAAAAACACATACTAATTATGGAGCAACAATGTGCTTCATGGTCTCTGAGGGGCTGGAGAGATCATCGCCACTGTAGGAGAAAGCAAAACAAAGCGATAATGAAAGCTTTGTAGCTGAAAAACAGAGCGGGTGCACTGTGAGAGTCTCTGCTGGCTGCCCGGTCCGATTCTGTGAAGAAATTAGCTTACTTGTGGATGATATCTGCTCCGGCGTGTTGCCTGCTTTCCTCGCGACAGCATATTGGCGAGTCTCTCCCGGGTACTAGTATTTGAAGGGCGTGTTTCCGCTTAGTCATGGGAAAGAGACTAGAGAGGAAACTGAAACAAAATGGCCGCCGCCTTTGGCTCAATTTGGCGGCCCTTTGGGGAGGTGAAAAGATCCTAATAAGTGCCTATTGGAAAGGATATAAAGTGATTAGAGGCAATCAATAAAACAAACATATACACACAATGTGCCTCACATTGATATATACGTGAAGCCTAATTAGAGTGCCTATTGAGGAATAACTAAAGTGTTTAGGCGTAACCATATAAAACAAACATAAAGACGAAGTATGCCAAATTTTTAAATATTTAAATATAATGCGAGGGATGTTGTACTACCGCTCTCTGAAGATGTGTTAGGTTATGTAAGGAGAGTAGTTACAATTTATCGGCTGACTGTATTCATTTCATTTATAGGGTGACTGTTATTTACTCTAAAGTTGCCCAATTAATGTGATACCAGAGGAGATTGTTATCTTGAGAACTGACCCCACGGAATATTGTCATTCAAACCTTGACTATCTGTACGTAATTTAAAAACCCAGCGTTGTTCTCTCTCAAAAAGTCGATGTTCGAGGTTGTCATTGCATTTGACATGTTCTAGGACCAACCATCTCATGTCGTTAGGTGTATGTTGTTTTTCAATAAAATGGGTTGACATTTTTGTTGTCGCCCGTTTGCACCTGATGTTACTATGGTGCTCAACAATCCTAGTGCTGGCTTTTCGTGTAGTCATGCCTACGTAGTGGAGATTACATGTGCATGTAATTAGATATACCACACCTGTGGTGTTGCAGTTAGTGAAACTACGGAGTTCCCATGTCATTTGGTTGTTAAATGTCACTCTTTTGGTGGCTGACGTGAGGTGACAGACACTGCAGTTATTGCACGGATAATGTCCTGTAGGTAGAGTTTGTAGGGTTCTTTGTCCATCAAATTTAGTGTTAATTTTGGGACGAGTGTGGACAAAGTAGTTCTTAAGGTTTCTTCCTTTTCTGTGACTAAACATCGGTTTTGGTATGTCTAGGTTTGCACTGTTCAATGTCCGCCGGTGTTTTTTGATGATCTTAGACACCTTGTTTGATGCTATGTTATAGGTCGTTATACATATCGGTCTCTTGTCTTGTGTGTTGTTGTTTTGTCTGGGTTCAAGAAGGGAATCTCTGTTGTTATTGCCTGCTCTTTTCTTGGCTGCTGAGAGGAGGTGCTTGGGATACTGCCTGGCTTCCAATTTCTCCGCCAAATCCTTTGCTTGGGTATGGTAATCTGTTTTCTCAGTGCAATTTCTTCTTAAACGTAGGAACTGACCAAAAGGTAAATTGTCTTTTAGTTGTTTGGGATGGAAACTATCGTAAATTAGAAGACAATTTCTTGCTGTGGGTTTGAAATTTGTGGTTGTGGTCAGGCTACCTCGGCTAGCTATGATGTTTAGGTCCAGAAAGACCAATTGGGACCTGCTCATAGTGTGGGTGAACTTTAAAAACGGGTCCTGTAAGTTCAGCCAACTGATAAAATTCGTGGCCTCGGTCTCATTACCTTCCCAAATCACAAGCACATCGTCAATATAACGTTTCCATAGTTTCAAGTTGCTGATGTGCGGATTGCGAGGGTTAAGGATCTTCTGTTTCTCAAGGTGATGGACATAGAGTCCTGCCACACTCGGTGCGAAAGTGCTTCCCATGCTAGTGCCGTGCACTTGACGATTCAAGGTATCTTCAAATCTGAAGTAGTTCTCGGTTAGGGCCAGTCGGCAGCATTCGAGGACTACGTGTCTTGGTGTGTGGTAAATCCAGGAGTTCTCGAAGAGTACTTCTTCAAGGATTTGCAGGGTTTCCTTATGCGGTAGACTTGTGTACAAGCTTTCAACATCAAGTCCCATTAGGATGTTGTTTTTTGGGTCAAAGGGTAGATCTTGTAGAAGGCACAGGACTGCTTTTGTATCCTGTAGGTACGTGTTAGTACTCTGTACTATGGGTCGTAAAAAAGCGTCGGCGAACTTTGAGAGGGGTTCAAGAATTGACCCTATACCCGATACTATTGGTCTCCCAGGAGGTTTTTCCATAGATTTATGAATCTTTGGGATGGTATAGAAGTAAGGGATCGTGGGTTTGTTGTTTTCCAAAAAATCACCTTCTTTTTTGGTTATCCAACCATTCGCTGTGGATTCTTCCACTAGGTAGGCAATCTCCACGCGTAAGCGTTCTGTGGGGTCTGCTTTGATTTTGACATAGTTTCTTGCATCTGCCAACAAATGGAGGCACACTTCTCGATATGCAGTGGTATTCTGCAGAACTATGGCACCGCCTTTGTCTGCTGGTTTTATAGTAACTTTTTTCTCCAAGGCTAGCTGTTGTATAGCTTCATGTTCTTTCTTACTTGTATTATGGTAGGTTGTTATGGACCTGGGATCTATTTTAGACACTTCCTTCAGGACAGCTTTTTCAAAAGCCAGCAGTTCCACGGGGAGGCTCACCGAAGGTGGTATAAAGTTGGATCTTTTATGGAGACCTGTGTCGCTTTCCGAGTCACTAGTGGATAGTTTATCTTTGAAGAAAACTTGGAGTTTGATTTTCCTGATGAATTCATTGACTTCGCTACAGAGCCTGAATTTGTCCAGACTAGGAGTGGGTACGTAACTAAGTCCTTTCTCTAAAACTGTTATTTGTGTAGAAGTCAGGTTGGTGTCCGACAAGTTTACCACTAAACTAGGTTGTTGCTGGTTGTTGGGTTGTCTGGTGGGCCCATGCTCCTGGTGTGGCTCCTCGAGATTTCCAGGGTTGGGCCCATTGGACCTGTTGGGTTCTTCTGGATTTTCCCTCTGTGGTCCCTTGCCTCTTCCTAAAAAAGAATGGTTTTGGGGGCATTCGGTTGTACTTGCTCCCATGGCGCATGGGGTTGATATTGGTACGAATGTTGGTGGAAGGGGGTGGTGGGCCATAAAAGTAAGGCGGTGGGCCTCCATATGGTGGTGGTCCATGGTATGTAGGCCAGCCATAATCATGTCCTCCCCGGTTCCTAACTCGTCCCCCACGTAGTCGTCTGTTCCTGTTTCTGTTCTGTTGATTAAGGCTTCCATCTGAGTGGTCTGAACCAGTGTCGGATCCATCGCTGTCGGTGTTATACCTCGCGTTTCTCCCTGACGGGATGTACCCTTCTTTGGTATAGGGGTAAGCTTTTTCATGTGAGAAGGATTTCTGGTCTTTCTTGAATTTGGTATATTTAGTGTCCTTCAGGGTTATTTCGAAGTCTGTCATTGATTTATTCAGTTCTTCCAGACGTTTTTGAGCTCTGTAACCCCTTGGAAAGTCTTTAGGCGGATTTCCAGTGTTTGAATCTCTCCTTTCATCTCCTCCGATAATCGTGCAGCAGTCTTAATTATAAGGACCAGCCAATCCCTGGTGCAGTGCCAGGAAATAAGCGACCAATCCTTTTAAAAATGTTATCTTGCTGGAATATGAAAGGCTCATTGTGTACAATCAATCCTCGTGGGGCAGTATTAGATCTTAAATACTCAGTCATCATGATACCATGTACTATGGTTTTTATTTGGTTCCTTTTTAATTCAGATAGTTCATCCCAACATTGGCTGGATTCGTCTGAGTCTCTATGTGATGCCCCCGCTAATGGAAGCATTGAGGCGATTGTTCTTTCAATTTCCTCTTCTGAGCACGTGAGTCCAGTAATTTCAGCCATGTTTTTAATGTTTTGTTTTTATACAAAGGTCGTGTCACGGGTAACCGCTAGAAGGATTTGACTCCCACAGCTGAATGCTGTAAATCACTAAATCAAAGAAAAGGGGGGAGAAAGAGGGATATGCTAGGTCCACCCTCCAAAAATGATCAAGAATTCACAAAATACCGAGATCTCGGTTACAGGAACCTAGCCAGTTTCTTCAAAAAGTTTTTTACTCATATGAGAGTCAGAAGAAACAGTAAAAAAGGAAAAATGTCCTTTCTTGAGTCCCCTCACTCACCAGGGTTTCCCCATGGTGACATGCTTCATCATTGAGGCCATCCCAACCCGCTGCGGGTTGAGGCGTGCTACGACTTGCGACACTACGTAGGAGCACTACTTGTGAGTGACTATGTGTGGTGCAGTGATGGAGGTGGAGTGGGTGAGATTAAAATATCTAGCTAGTGGGCAAAAAGAATTTATTCAGGCTCCTAGCCGATATATTAAAAACGGGGTTGGTCTCTAGGGTGCCTGTCTATTATGAGTCAGGAGTCCACTAGGGACTCCTGACTCAAAACCCCGTTTTTAATATATCGGCTAGGAGCCTGAATAAATTCTTTTTTGCCCACTAGCTAGATATTTTTAATCTCACCCACTCCACCTCCATCACTGCACCACACATAGTCACTCACAAGTAGTGCTCCTACGTAGTGTCGCAAGTCGTAGCACGCCTCAACCCGCAGCGGGTTGGGATGGCCCCAATGATGAAGCATGTCACCATGGGGAAACCCTGGTGAGTGAGGGGACTCAAGAAAGGACATTTTTCCTTTTTTACAGTTTTTTCTGACTCTCATATGAGTAAAAAAACTTTTTGAAGAAACTGGCTAGGTTCCTGTAACCGAGATCTCGGTATTTTGTGAATTCTTGATCATTTTTGGAGGGTGGACCTAGCATAATCCTCTTTCTCCCCCCTTTTCTTTGATTTAGTGATTTACAGCATTCAGCTGTGGGAGTCAAATCCTTCTAGCGGTTACCCGTGACACGACCTTTGTATAAAAACAAAACATTAAAAACATGGCTGAAATTACTGGACTCACGTGCTCAGAAGAGGAAATTGAAAGAACAATCGCCTCAATGCTTCCATTAGCGGGGGCATCACATAGAGACTCAGACGAATCCAGCCAATGTTGGGATGAACTATCTGAATTAAAAAGGAACCAAATAAAAACCATAGTACATGGTATCATGATGACTGAGTATTTAAGATCTAATACTGCCCCACGAGTATTGATTGTACACAATGAGCCTTTCATATTCCAGCAAGATAACATTTTTAAAAAGGATTGGTCGCTTATTTCCTGGCACTGCACCAGGGATTGGCTGGTCCTTATAATTAAGACTGCTGCACGATTATCGGAGGAGATGAAAGGAGAGATTCAAACACTGGAAATCCGCCTAAAGACTTTCCAAGGGGTTACAGAGCTCAAAAAACGTCTGGAAGAACTGAATAAATCAATGACAGACTTCGAAATAACCCTGAAGGACACTAAATATACCAAATTCAAGAAAGACCAGAAATCCTTCTCACATGAAAAAGCTTACCCCTATACCAAAGAAGGGTACATCCCGTCAGGGAGAAACGCGGGGTATAACACCGACAGCGATGGATCCGACACTGGTTCAGACCACTCAGATGGAAGCCTTAATCAACAGAACAGAAACAGGAACAGACGACTACGTGGGGGACGAGTTAGGAACCGGGGAGGACATGATTATGGCTGGCCTACATACCATGGACCACCACCATATGGAGGCCCACCGCCTTACTTTTATGGCCCACCACCCCCTTCCACCAACATTCGTACCAATATCAACCCCATGCGCCATGGGAGCAAGTACAACCGAATGCCCCCAAAACCATTCTTTTTTAGGAAGAGGCAAGGGACCACAGAGGGGAAAATCCAGAAGAACCCAACAGGTCCAATGGGCCCAACCCTGGAAATCTCGAGGAGCCACACCAGGAGCATGGGCCCACCAGACAACCCAACAACCAGCAACAACCTAGTTTAGTGGTAAACTTGTCGGACACCAACCTGACTACTACACAAATAACAGTTTTAGAGAAAGGACTTAGTTACGTACCCACTCCTAGTCTGGACAAATTCAGGCTCTGTAGCGAAGTCAATGAATTCATCAGGAAAATCAAACTCCAAGTTTTCTTCAAAGATAAACTATCCACTAGTGACTCGGAAAGCGACACAGGTCTCCATAAAAGATCCAACTTTATACCACCTTCGGTGAGCCTCCCCGTGGAACTGCTGGCTTTTGAAAAAGCTGTCCTGAAGGAAGTGTCTGAAATAGATCCCAGGTCCATAACAACCTACCATAATACAAGTAAGAAAGAACATGAAGCTATACAACAGCTAGCCTTGGAGAAAAAAGTTACTATAAAACCAGCAGACAAAGGCGGTGCCATAGTTCTGCAGAATACCACTGCATACCGAGAAGTGTGCCTCCATTTGTTGGCAGATGCAAGAAACTATGTCAAAATCAAAGAAGACCCCACAGAACGCTTACGCGTGGAGATTGCCTACCTAGTGGAAGAATCCACAGCGAATGGTTGGATAACCAAAAAAGAAGGTGATTTTTTGGAAAACAACAAACCCACGATCCCTTACTTCTATACCATCCCAAAGATTCATAAATCTATGGAAAAACCTCCTGGGAGACCAATAGTATCGGGTATAGGGTCAATTCTTGAACCCCTCTCAAAGTTCGCCGACGCTTTTTTACGATCCATAGTACAGAGTACTAACACGTACCTACAGGATACAAAAGCAGTCCTGTGCCTTCTACAAGATCTACCCTTTGACCCAAAAAACAACATCCTAATGGGACTTGATGTTGAAAGCTTGTACACAAGTCTACCGCATAAGGAAACCCTGCAAATCCTTGAAGAAGTACTCTTCGAGAACTCCTGGATTTACCACACACCAAGACACGTAGTCCTCGAATGCTGCCGACTGGCCCTAACCAAGAACTACTTCAGATTTGAAAATACCTTGTATCGTCAAGTGCACGGCACTAGCATGGGAAGCACTTTCGCGCCGAGTGTGGCAGGACTCTATGTCCATCACCTTGAGAAACAGAAGATCCTTAACCCTCGCAATCCGCACATCAGCAACTTGAAACTATGGAAACGTTATATTGACGATGTGCTTGTGATTTGGGAAGGTAATGAGACCGAGGTCACGAATGTTATCAGTTGGCTGAACTTACAGGACCCGTTTTTAAAGTTCACCCACACTATGAGCAGGTCCCAATTGGTCTTTCTGGACCTAAACATCAAAGCTAGCCGAGGTAGCCTGACCACAACCACGCATTTCAAACCCACAGCAAGAAATTGTCTTCTAATTTACGATAGTTTCCATCCCAAACAACTAAAAGACAATTTACCTTTTGGTCAGTTCCTACGTTTAAGAAGAAATTGCACTGAGAAAACAGATTACCATATCCAAGCAAAGGATTTGGCGGAGAAATTGGAAGCCAGGCAGTATCCCAAGCACCTCATCTCAGCAGCCAAGAAAAGAGCAGGCAATAACAACAGAGATTCCCTTCTTGAACCCAGACAAAACAACAACACACAAGACAAGAGACCGATATGTATAACGACCTATAACATAGCATCAAACAAGGTGTCTAAGATCATCAAAAAACACTGGCGGACATTAAACAGTGCAAACCTAGACATACCAAAACCGATGTTTAGTCACAGAAAAGGAAGAAACCTTAAGAACTACTTTGTCCACACTCGTCCCAAAATTAACACTAAATTTGATGGACAAAGAACCCTACAAACTCTACCTACAGGACATTATCCGTGCAATAACTGCAGTGTCTGTCACCTCACGTCAGCCACCAAAAGAGTGACATTTAACAACCAAATGACATGGGAACTCCGTAGTTTCACTAACTGCAACACCACAGGTGTGGTATATCTAATTACATGCACATGTAATCTCCACTACGTAGGCATGACTACACGAAAAGCCAGCACTAGGATTGTTGAGCACCGTAGTAACATCAGGTGCAAACGGGCGACAACAAAAATGTCAACCCATTTTATTGAAAAACAACATACACCTAACGACATGAGATGGTTGGTCCTAGAACATGTCAAATGCAATGACAACCTCGAACAGCGACTTTTTGAGAGAGAACAACGCTGGGTTTTTAAATTACGTACAGATAGTCAAGGTTTGAATGACAATATTCCGTGGGGTCAGTTCTCAAGATAACAATCTCCTCTGGTATCACATCAATTGGGCAACGTTAGAGTAAATAACAGTCACCCTATAAATGAAATGAATACAGTCAGCCGATAAATTGTAACTACTCTCCTTACATAACCTAACACATCTTCAGAGAGCGGTAGTACAACATCCCCTCGCATTATATTTAAATATTTAAAAAATTTGGCATACTTCGTCTTTATGTTTGTTTTATATGGTTACGCCTAAACACTTTAGTTATTCCTCAATAGGCACTCTAATTAGGCTTCACGTATATATCAATGTGAGGCACATTGTGTGTATATGTTTGTTTTATTGATTGCCTCTAATCACTTTATATCCTTTCCAATAGGCACTTATTAGGATCTTTTTCACCTCCCCAAAAGGGCCGCCAAATTGAGCCAAAGGCGGCGGCCATTTTGTTTCAGTTTCCTCTCTAGTCTTTTTCCCATGACTAAGCGGAAACACGCCCTTCAAATACTAGTACCCGGGAGAGACTCGCCAATATGCTGTCGCGAGGGAAAGCAGGCAACACGCCGGAGCAGATATCATCCACAAGTAAGCTAATTTCTTCACAGAATCGGACCGGGCAGCCAGCAGAGACTCTCACAGTGCACCCGCTCTGTTTTTCAGCTACAAAGCTTTCATTATCGCTTTGTTTTGCTTTCTCCTACAGTGGCGATGATCTCTCCAGCCCCTCAGAGACCATGAAGCACATTGTTGCTCCATAATTAGTATGTGTTTTTCTCCTTCAATGTAGTTTTCTTTGTCGTAATGTTTGTTTGTGTAAGTCAGTATGCTTTTTTATTTTCATTATTTATTTCCTGGCGCACGTCATGAAGTCACTAGGCTTTCACCTAACTGTCTGG
Organism: Calotriton arnoldi; assembly: GCA_963921515.1. Lineage (NCBI taxonomy): Eukaryota > Metazoa > Chordata > Amphibia > Caudata > Salamandridae > Calotriton > Calotriton arnoldi. The sequence goes on along the minus strand of CAWUFW010001784.1, from coordinate 1,673,296 downwards.
CATGACCGAGATTACTTACAATTCAACAATTAATTCATTAAGGTTGGTTTTTAAAGGGTAATGTCACGTGGAGACCTTTCGTTTTTAAACTAGATTGGGCATTAACGAGACCATGACTAATGAGGTGTTCATAGCCCACGTAACTACACAAGGTTATCAACGGGAGAGCCCTGAACAATACACACCAGCAATGGATAAGTGAGTGTCTGATTGGATACGTGATTGTGTAGCATGGCGGTTTCAATTACTTACCTACACAGCATGAAGTAGGTTCTATGTGATTAATTCTGTTTCTCTTTTCTGTTTTGGATACATATTGACCAGCAGCAACACGGTTCCAACAACTATCTACACAGCACGTAGTAGATTGTTCTTGATAATGCCTTCTCTCCTTTCTCTATTGCAGATACTACGTGGTCAATGTACCGTATGTATTAACTCTTGCCTGCTAATATTCCGCAGCATTTTTCCTATCCTTAGGTCACTTTGGAGTGGTACAAAACAGGGCTGGACCCTGTTTGTCCTGAAGAAGAGCACTGGGGTAGCTCGAAACTAGTTGACGTCCACTAGGGACTCCTGACTCATAATAGACAGGCACCCTAGAGACCAACCCCGTTTTTAATATATCGGCTAGGAGCCTGAATAAATTCTTTTTGCCCACTAGCTAGATATTTTTAATCTCACCCACTCCACCTCCATCACTGCACCACACATAGTCACTCACAAGTAGTGCTCCTACGTAGTGTCGCAAGTCGTAGCACGCCTCAACCCGCAGCGGGTTGGGATGGCCCCAATGATGAAGCATGTCACCATGGGGAAACCCTGGTGAGTGAGGGGACTCAAGAAAGGACATTTTTCCTTTTTTACTGTTTTTTCTGACTCTCATATGAGTAAAAAACTTTTTGAAGAAACTGGCTAGGTTCCTGTAACCGAGATCTCGGTATTTTGTGAATTCTTGAATTGTTTTACATGTCATGTCTTGTAGGTGGACCAGCATCATTCATACTTGCTGAGGTGGATTCCTTCGAGGACCCCAACGTCACCAGTGAGTGCCTTTGTCTTTGCTAATTGTGTTGCAGAAGGAGTGAGTGTGATGTCTGATGCAATGCAATTTTGCTGCAATGATGTCTATCCCTTACACTAAGACACGTTTATTTCTTTGATGATAGACGAGATGCAGTGGGTCTTGACATTTGCAGGTTAATCTGCCTCTCACAATTGTCTATGAGGAAACATTGCCAATCTGTGATGGAACACGTGGCAGAGGCCTGACAGGGGTGGCATGACCACACTGGCAGGATCTGTGATTATCTGTGGTTGATGATTCACATCTGCACGTCTGTGGATTTGTGACTTTCAGAATGCATGTCAGTGGCACATGTAATGACATGAGGAGCATGTAATGACCAGTTGACTGGTCCACCATGGACCTACAACAGCCCTGATAGAAGAGGTGTCATATGTGTCTGTGTGATGTGTGTTACATATCCAGTATGCATTTGTACATGTGAGGAATGCCATGTGTTTAGTATAGTTAGCAATGTGTCATGCTATGGGTCCTTGGCATATATGTTATGCCACACAAGAAATGTACTTGGCCTAATTGAGACATGTAGCTGTGGAAAAAGCCATTTGTAATGATGGTCATTGCAGGATGCAGAGGGCCCACTACTGTTCAGTGAGGTTGTGATGTGTACCATACCATGGGTACAATGCAGCATAGCTGCCAAGCATTACATGTACTGACATGGTCATACATAGGATGTGGCAGGAGGCTGCCATTGCAAAGTGCAACATTTGGCATGCCTCAGAACTTTGGCATCAGTGCATCTGAATCGATAGAGTTTGAGCATGTGTCTGGTTCCTCAGAGCTGCAAGATGATATTAGGCTGTAGGGGCTGCTACCTTGATGTTGTACATAAAAATGTTGTCTCATTTGATATGTACCAGTAGCTAGTCGCTCTGTCACTGACATCTTTACCTTTTACAGACAACATGGCAGGGGGCCTGGTTAGTCGCCAATGGAGTAAGAGGCAAAGGCTTGAGCTCCCACAGATCGATCCCCATCTGACCGCATCCCGACAAGATTGAGGGGTGCAAGGAGTCAAAACTCGGGAGAATGATCAGCAGAGTGGTGGGAGAGATGTAAAAGTGACCTCCCAAAGCACCGAAGATCATGGGGTGGATACAGCAAGTTGAGGCCTGGAACGAGTGGCAAGTGGCTCAGCAGAGGGCACCCGCTAGTAACCAGACCGCGGCGTTGTTGAAGAGACATACCAGCTGGCCTGCCCGAGAATGGGTAACGCACAGGCTCCCAAGAAGAGGTCAGCGGCCTGCATTACAGAGGCGGCGGCAGGGATCCAGGCCACACCAGCATTTGGCCCTAGCACTGATTCCAGCCCAAGGGAATCCAGCCAGGCGCTGGACCTGGAAGGTGTGAAAAGGCCAGCGGTCATTTGGAGCTGAGGAGCCGGACCGCAGAACGTGGAGGCCAGGGCAGCAGCCCGCACGACTTCCCCTGGGCCTCACAAGAGAGAGACAGCAGCCTGCCCAGCACCGTGCCGGGAGAGTACAGCAGCCTGCCCCATCAACAGAAGAGGTGAGCAGGGGAAGGGGGTCCTGGCAGCAGAGGGGGCGGACTAGCACACAAACCCTGAATGAAGCCCCCGCCCCCCTGCAGATGGGCTTCCACAGAGGTCCTGGACTTTTTCTCCCTTCCCACCCTGCTGCTCTGCCTCTTCCTGTTGAGGCGGCCACGTGGGAGGGAGGCCATCCGGGCCTGAAGAAGCAGAAGCCAAGCCAACCACATAACTCCTGCCTGGAGGAGGCCTCCGGAGGGGAGGGGAGGAACACAACTTTGCCCTGAAGCACACACGAAGGCCAGCAACCGGAGGGTGCTGTGGGCAAAGGGATGAGGGGCCCCATGGCCCATTGGCCAGACCACAGATGCAGGGGGGAGCCTGATATGAAGATGCTTGGGCACTCTGAGCAGATATAAAAGAAGGAAAAGAGTGCCAACTAGCCGCACACCCTTCACACTGGAAGTGGATCAAGCGGCAGGAGAAGTGATCCCTGTAAGCTGCAAAAGCCTCCCCCTGAAAATTGGCCGCCGAGAGGGCGGTGGTTAGAGGAGCTGGGGGCGGTACTCCCCTCCCCCAAGCCTCCAGACTACACAGTAAATATGAGGCCAAAGGAATACCCAGGGATCCCCCTTCCCACATCTCCATGCTTCACAGTCAGCATACAGAGTGCAGAGGAACCCCCAGAGACAACACCCTCAAAAGAAGGCCCTGGCTCGTTTGGACAGACAGTACGCAGGAAAGCAGGTAGAACACCTGAAAAATCCAAGAAGGGGGCGACCACTCAGCAACCCCACCATAACACCTGGGCCAGACAACAGGTGGAGTCCCCTCACCCCAGCTCCCTAACTAGAGTCAAATATTGGGAAACCAAGCCGGTGGAAAGAGAGGGCCACAGATGCCACTTACAAAGACGACCCACCCGCCGGAAAGCGAGATGATGGAGATAGTGAAGCCCTGCAGGACCCCACTCTACAAGACATTATACAAGCCATAGCAGCATCCCGCAAAGCCCTGGAAGCTATATTTGACCATATCATAACCAACATGGGACTGCTGAGTGACGACCATCAGCGCTTGGCGGAGAGGGTGTCCACAGCTAAGAAAACTATAAAAGAGTTACCCCCGACAATATCAAAGACACCGGAGCAACTTTCCGCCCAGGAAAATATAGTCAGGGTGCTGGAATCATGGTCAGAGGATGTGGAGAAACACTCCAGATGGAATAACATCCAAATCATGGGCCTACTGGAACACATCGAGGGAACAAGTATGACAGCGTACTTGGAGTGTTGGCTCCGGGGGGAGATAGCCGGTGATGGACTGTCTTTGCTCTTTGCTCTGGAGAGAGCACATCGGGTTCCAGCGCTCCTCCCGTTCCCCAAGCCCCACCTTGGCCAGTGCTGGCATACCTGCTCTTCTATAAATACAAAGGTTATATCCTGCAACAGGCTCAGAACAAAGGCTTAATAACTGTTGACAATAGCGAGGTCAGGATCTTCCCAGTCTTTTCAAGCGAAGTACAGAAAAAGAGGCAGTCCTTCCTGGAAACAAAGAAAGTGCTCCGTCAAAAAAACATAAAATACGCCATGCTTTTCCCAGCTAAGCTCCGGGGAACAACAGAAGAAGGCTTCAGTTTCTTTCAAATGCCACGGGAAGTATGGGACAGGTTGGACCAGCATCCACAGCCAGGTTCCAAAGGCGGAGCTCATAGAAATCACCATCAGCGATGTCGCCCTAGGAGCAAGAGTAAACACCAAATAACGGTTGCCCCTACAACAGAAGAGGCGTGGCATGAGCAGCACCGAGCGATGGAGGCAGCGGCCTCCCTGAATGGAAGCAGATCTGACCCATAGTCACTCACTAGCCAGAGACTCAGACTCTGATCATAGCGTTCTTACGTCAGGAGATTCTAACACCCAGCTTCCAGTGGTCACCCCAGGCATGTCTGATGAGATCATCTAGATGAAGCGGCGATCAACTAGTACAAAAACTAAGGGAGAGGGGCAGGGGAGGCAGCTGTAGATTAGGGCTGAGAACCAGCTGGTGCCTAGCATGGACCCTGAACCAATAGATCTGCACAAAGGGTTGGAAGGGCGAACTCAGCAGCGGGTCATAGCACGCTGACACTCCTCCTTAGTTCGTGACACACGCAGGCGCACCTGCGACAAGTTATGGGCAGATTCAAAGTTTAGATGAGGGGCTGTTGGCCACTTATCCTGGGGAGAGGGAGTTGAGGTTTTAGTTGAGAGCTACACAAGAGCAAACTGCTGAGTCGTTCCGGAGGGTATAGCAAGCTGCTGGCTGGGTCGCAGAGGAACTCAACCATAGATAACAATGTCCTTCCGGCATGAGCGGATGCGGGCAGACGGTGGAAACCACAGCAATGGGGTCACATATAAAGTATAAACTGCTCTCCTAAAATATTAGGGATATGCATAACATGGCAAAGAGATATAATTCTTTCTCCTTTCTCAATAGCAGGGGCATCCATATCGCCTCCTCCAGGAGACGCATCTCACAACTAAAGAAGGGGCAGCATTGAAGAAGTGTGCAGAGGACAGGCTTATTTTACAACATACTCCGCATGTGCATGGGGAATACTCATCTGGATTAGGGCAGGGGTACCCTTCCAACACACAGGACATATCATAGACCAAGAGGGAAGATAAATGGTAGTTACCGGGCGATTGGAAGGGCAGGACATCACAATAGTGAACATATACGCCCTGAATACTGACCAGGGGACCTTCCTCACTGGCCTGTCGGGTCCTCTAGCCCCTTATCTTATCAATTCGACCCTCATTGGAGGAGACTTCAATTGTGTGACGGACCCTGGACTGGAACGCTCGCATCCCCCACTGCGAGAGTCTTTTGTGGCCCACATAGCCAAGACCTTCCGAGAGTGGCATGACAGATGGGGACTGGTAGACTCGTGGCACCAACTGAACCCCCTAATGAGGGACTATTTTTCTCACACCTTCATGAACTATACATAAGGTTGGACACCTTTTTGTGCTCCCTTGACATCCATGCACTCATTCAAGAAGTAGAGTGCCTGTCCAGCACAATTTCAGATCATAACCTGCTTTTACTCCAACTGACCTGGGTATGTCCGAAACCGAGCATCCCCTATTGGAAATTAAAAACTGAATCCTTAGACGATCCCCCCTTTGAGGCAGCAATCAGAGAAAGTATTCTCAATTTTTTTCACTGAAAACACTAGAACAGGCTCCTCGCCGTTAGTCGAATGGGACACATTTAAGGTAGTCATGTGGGGCAAATGTCTTGCAGAATCTATGGGAATCAGGTAAACATTACTTCAGGATACCCACACAGCCGAGCAAGCTTTAAGGGAGGTGGAGAAGAATAGACCTGGGTGTCCTGAGCTCCATCGGCAGCTCATGGAAAGTAAGGAGCATGCGACGAGCCAAGTGGAATGCCTTGGGTGCTTCGACCACAGGAACTATATGGTCAAGGCACATGCGGAGAGGGACTGCAAAGGCACGCTCCTCGCATGGCTGGCTAAACCTACAAAAAGTGCTCTATTATAGTAGAAATCCAGACCGATGAACTAACTAGATTCTACAGGCAACCCGAAATAAACCGCCATTTCTTTACCTACTATTTGCAACTACACACAAGCACACTAGGTCCAAATGAAGACCTGGTGATGGATTATCTGGAACCTCTCCCAATGGTGACTCTCTCTGCGGACGAAGCCCGGGAACTAGGGGCCGACATTTCGATCCAAGAAATATGGTGAGCCATTAAGGGCCTAGCAAATGGGAAAACGCTGGGATCAGGCAGATTCCCGGTGGAATTCTATGACAAATACCAGACGCTCTTAGTGCCAAAGATGAAAGAGCTATTCCAGACGGCAAATACAGCAAGGTCACTCCCCAGCTCCATGTCAGAAGCAATAATTCCACTCCTGAAACAGGAGAAACAGACGATTGACTCTAGGGCTTACAGGCCTCTATCTATGCTAAACATTGACTATAACCTCTTAAGTAAAATGCTAGCAACTAGGCTCCTGCAATATATGCCAAAATTGGTGCACTGAGACCAAGCAGGATTCATTCCTGGTCGCAATACAGCCCTTAATGTCAGATGACTACCTACAATCCTAGATGTGGATACATATGACCGAGATGAGGCGGCGATATTTAGTATTGACATTGAAAAAGCATTTGACAGACTTGAGTGGTCATATCTTTTCAGAGTGATGGAACAGATGCAGCTAGGAAGAAGATTCATGAACTGGGTTAGGCTACTCTATAGGGAGCCCATCGCGACAGTTCGCACGGGCTACATCATCTCAGACAAATATCCTATTGGCAGGGGGACATGACAGGCATGTCCCCTGTTTCTGTTGCTTTTCGCGCTAGCAATGGAGCCACTAGCCTGCACAGCCAGTCAGGGATGATGGTACCAAGGACTCAGAGTGAATGGCCACTACCATCATATATGCCTATACGCAGATGATTTGCTCCTGTTCCTGAGAGACACAGGGAAGGACCTGAGTGGAGCTAAGCAACTGCTAGAATATTCTGGGGCCTTATCGTAGCTCAGGGTCAGCTGGCACAAATCCAGTCTTTTCCCAACAAAGGTGCACCGAGATCCTCCCCCGGGGATGGGGAACCATTGCTGGGAACCTCTCTGCTTTCAATACCTAGGAATATGCATCTTCTATGATCACACCGACCTACTAGAAGGGAATATAAGTCTGGCTATCAAAACATTAAGGCAGAATATAGAGTTCTGGGGAACGCTCCTGATATCTGTAGTGGGAATAGTAGCCCTACTAAAGATGATGGCTCTGCAAAGGCTGCTGTATTACTTCAACGTACTTCCACTGTGGATACCGAGATTACTGTTCAGGGAACTGGACTCAATAATGTTGGGTTTTACATGGGGTGCAGGATGTAGGAGAATAGCCTTGGCCACACTACAGTGACCGGTCACTGATGGAGAGCTAGCCTCCCCAGAATTTGAAGCCTATTATTTAGCATCACAATTTCAGTGGTTCACGCAGTGGGTAGCAGAAAGACTCAACCCTGAGAGACCAGGGGGACCCTTTCTCCCCAAATTAGATGGGTTGCGGGATATACTTTTACAAACACGGCACCAGGCGGTAGACGATACAAGAGAACTGCAAGTTGTGAGTAAATGATAGACTCGCTGCCTCCAAAAGACAAGAAGGAAGGTCCCATATTCGCCGGAACTTCCCCTCTCCATGTTTACCTCGCTGCCACACAGAGGGAGCTGGAGGGGACTCACCAAGTGGTAGACAGCAGGGGCAACTAGGGTGGGAGACCTTTTCACGGATGGTGAGCAGCTCTCTTTTGAAGACTTCAGAATAGAATTTAATGTACCATGGGGCCACTTACTGCTACACGGAGCTTTGACAAGGGCCATCCGCAAACATTGGAACTTGGGATTGGAAGAACCACCCCACCATTAGACCTGCCAGTATGTAGTGACTGTTTCAGGAACTTATAAGGCGATATCGACACTATATAGGGCAATTAGAAGGGACATGCGGCTACCATTAGAAACACTCCAAACCAAATGAGAGCGAGATCTTGAGATACAGATCTCTGAGAAAAGCTGGACTGGCATATTAGAGAGGACGCCAAAGATATGTAGAAATGCCTGATTCAAACTCATCAACTTTTTCATTCTCCACAGAACATACCTCACACCAGAATGCATCAATAGATATTTCAATAAGACAGATGCCACTTGCCCCAGATGCGGGTTCATCGGAGCAGACCTAATGCACATGCTCTGGCATTGCCTGCAGGTATGCCAATATTGGGATGAAGTCACAGCGATAGTGGAGGGGGTAGTGGAAAAGGAACTCCCCTGCACACCAGGTCATTCGATGTTAGGCTGGTTCTCCACACCGCCAAAACAAGAGTAACAAGCAAATTCCAAGACCTGGCCTATATATTGGCCAAGCGGGAAATCACAAAGAACTGGAAAGCATCAGGGGGTCCGAGAGTCACGACGTGGAGGAATGAATTTGAGAGGTGGGCAGAATACGAGGGAGAGGTACTCCTCCCAGAGGCACGAAGAGGCATCGGCCTGATAGACAGAGCTCGAGCCTGGGGAGTAAAAGCTGACAACCTAAGATACCGTGAACCCCAAGCAGAGGACAATACACCACAGAGCTCCCCTCCCCGTCATGCACCAGATAAAGGGGAGACAAGAGAGGATAAGTAACAGGCTGACCAGAGCCACACGCCAACCACCCTACATAAGAACCAAAATAACATGGGAAGTAAGCCACTTGGGTCGATAGAGAGCAACTACCAGCCACACAGACAAGCAGGGAACAATGAGACGGGACTCAAGCAAGGGGGGTCAGGAGTAGGCGGGGAGTTGTACAAGTTGAATACGAAAATGGGTTGACAGTCTCAACCAATAAAACATGAAAATGTTGCGCACTTAATGAACATGTAAGATGAAAAGCTTGCTGATAAAAGATGTATGTCTATTAAAATTGCATTAAAATCTTTTTATATAAAAAAAACACAGCCAACATGACACCCCAGCAGTTGCATGCCCACAACCCCCGGAAGGAATGTCATCTACATGTAAGGAGAGCGGCCAAAGCTCACAGGGCAATGAATCACCGTTAAGAGGAGGAGAAGGCTTTGGGGAAATGGAGCTGCTTCCCTCATGGACCACCATTATCAAAAGCCAGCAAGGACAAAGATGCCAAGGCAGGCCGAGGAAAAACCAAGGACAGTCCTCAGTACATTGGCAAACCAATCCTCAAGAACACCTGCCACTACACTGCAGCACACAGGAAAGCCAAGTTAATTGGACCATGAGATCAAAAAGGACCTCTCTGCCCTTAAATTACGAGAGGTGGTGATAGAGCACAAAACATGGACAGGGCCCTCACACTGCTACAGGAGGTCAAGCAGGCACTGGCCAAGCCTAAGTTACGTCTCCATCACAGGGAGCTTTCCTACCCTTTCCCCAGAACCTGATTTTACTATTATCATCATTGATGGATTTTTAGATTTGTATAAATTAGTGAGAGTGGGGATAGCTTGGTGTTAGGATTCTTTTAGGGATTTTTTTGGGGTGGGTTAGATGTTAGCATTTAGAGGTTTGTTATTTTAGAGGTGGTGGGATTGATGTGCTCATATGTGTGTGTTAATAAAAATATATAAAAAAAACAACAAAATATATGATTGTTTAGGACTATATGCGGTCGGAAGGATGCAGACAATCACGAAGTGCGAGTTCACTACTACTGAAAGCACAATCCTTCCATAAAAAGAGAACTGGTTGCAGAGCATTCTCATGGATCGCACCGAAGATTTGGAACTCCCTACCTCCAGATGTACGCAGAATCTCTTCCTTTACCTCCTTCAAAAAAGAAGTAAAAATGCTTCTAATGAACAAATTCACATCCTAAGACTTTAATTCTTTGATGACTACTAGCCACCTATGCTATCCATATACCACTGTCTACCTCTCTTGTATTGAATGGTGAATATCGAATGTATGTATATTACCCCAATCATCTAATGTTTAATAACTGTGTATTGTAAAGCGCTCTGATACCCTTGTGGGTCAGGTTCGCGCTATATAAAACTTTATAAATAAATAAATAAATAAATATATGTGTTTAGGTGTAGTTTATGTTATCCTTGTGTGTATACATTACTTAATCCCTACGCTACTAGGCTTTCCCCCCATGCTAAGCCTTTTTTGGGCTATTTGGGGTAGTTCACGCTTAGGCCCCTGTAACTTTTTTGTCCACATAAGGTATCCACGTCACATTTGCATCCTTTTCTTCCAACATCCAGAGGATTCTAAAGGTACCCAGGGTTTGTGGATTCCTCTGGAGGGGACCGAGGAATTAGCCAAAATACAGCTACATTTTGTTTAGTTTTTTGGAAAAATGGGAAAAAAGTGATGCAGAAGAAACGTCGTTTTTTCTCCCCAAATGGTATGAACAAAGGGTTTGTGGTGCTACAATCATCATCTTCCCAGCTTTCAAGAACAAGCAAACCTTTGTCAGAAAACCAAAATATTCTACACAGTTTTGGCATTTTACTGGGACATAGCCTATTTTTCCTATTTTATGTGCTTTCAACCTCCTTCCAGTTAGTGATATTATTATTATTATTTGTTAAATTTATATGGCGCAACAGCTACCCGGAGGTTTCCCGGCGCCTACGGACCCGTGCTAGAAAAATAAAGGACAGACTCTAGTGGTTAAATAACCACGTTTTGAGGCCTTTACGGAACTTGTGGTAAATAGGTTCGTGACGGAGTAGAAGTGGGAGAGAATTCCATAGTAAAGGGGCCAAGTAAGCAAAGGACCGTCCTCCCATACGTGCGCGTTTGATCCTGGGGACTTGAAACTTAGCCTGATTTGATGATCGAAGATGACGCATAGGGAGGTACGGGTGTACCAAGGTATTGAGATAGTGTGGTGCTGTACCGGCATTAATCCTATGCATGTAGCAAAGGGCTTTAAATTTGGAGCGATTTTCTATCCGGAGCCAGTGGAGGTCACGGAGAGGGCCTGTGATAGAGGCCATTCTAGGTAACTGGCAAAGAAGACTGGCCGCAGAGTTTTGGACTACTTGCAGCTTCCGAATCACCTCCTTATTTGCGCCTAAGTACAGGACATTGCCGTAGTCCAGTCTGGACACGATCAAAGCCTGGACAACAGTTTTTTGTGTCGAAGGTGGCAGCATCCAGAGAATTTTTTTGAGCCATTTCAGAATTGTAAAGCAGGTTGAGGCGACCTTTACCGCTTGCTGTCGCATAGATAGTTGATCATCTATAATTATGCCGAGGTTGCGGACAGATTGTGATGGTTGGGGAAGATCACCCATTTGAAGTGGCCAATGTTGGGGGCCCCAGAGAGCTTTGTTTCCACCGAGGATTAGGGGTTCAGTTTTTCCTCCATTAAGTTTCAACCTATTAGTATGCATCCAGCCAGCTATCTTTTGTAGCCCTACCTGGAGAGAGGACACATTGGAAGTCTCCTTGGTAGACAAGGAGAAGATAAGCTGGGTGTCATCCGCATATGAATATATAGTTAGTCCAGCCTCTTCAGCTATAGTCGCCAGGGGGCTGACATAGATGTTGAAAAGTAAAGGGCTAAGTATAGAGCCCTGTGGCACTCCATACGGGGAATCATGGGACTTAGAGCTTGCCGTAGGAGAAAAGACCTGAAAGGTCCTGCTTGACAAAAAGCTCGCCAGCCATTTGAGTGCTGATCCGACAATGCCCCTAGAATGTAAAACTTGTAGAAGGGTCGTGTGGGACACAGTGTCAAAAGCGGCACTCAAGTCAAGTAGTATGAGTGCCACAGTATCTCCCATATCAAGCCGTTGGCGAATGGTTTCGGTGACTCCCAGGAGCGTGGATTCGGTAGAGAAGCCCGCTCTAAATCCAGATTGAGATGAATGTAGGATGCTTTGGGAGTCTACAAATTGCGTCAGCTGAAGGTTGATATGTTTTTCCAAAATTTTGGAGAAAGCTGGGAGTAATGAGATCGGACGAAAGTTAGATAGAACTTCCGGATCAGCATTTGCTTTTTTTAGCAAGGGGAGGATCATGGCATGTTTCCAAGCCGCTGGTACTAATGCTTCACGTAGCGAGGCATTGAGGAGTTCCATAATGACATTAAGAATTGGTAATTCCAATTTTTGGAGAGTAGGGATGGGAAGGAGATCCTTAGGGGAGCCTGATTTGATACTAGTTAAAATGCGGCAAAAGGAGGGAGTGTTAAGAGGCAGCCAATTCTCAAGCGTATTGCCTAGTCTAGCATTTTTGTCCAGTGTCACGGGGAGGGGAGAACAGTCTGATGGTAAGTCAATGGTCTTAAGTAACGACTCCCCATTAGTATTGAATTCTGAATAGATTTTGTCAATTTTATCTATAAAGAACTCTGCCAGATCTTCGCATTGCGCTTCATTTAACCCCGGAGGCTCTGGTTGGCAAGTTGCACCTGACAGTTCTTTCACCACTTTAAACAGGATTTTGGGGCTGTTATGGGACAGCAAAATGATGTTATTTGTTTGCTCAGCGCGAGCGGCGTTACACAGGGCCTGATAGCCTTTTATTGCCCGTTTATAAGTATGTCTTGATGCCGGTGCATAGTCTTTCCTCCAACGTCTCTCCAACGCTTTGCATTTAGTTTTTTCTGCCTTTAGTTTGTCAGAAAACCAGGGGGTAGGAGGACGATGATTGTTTATTTTTTTATTAGACAGAGGAAGACATGCATCAATAGACAACGTCAGCCAGTTTTGAATAGTGTCAGCATCTGCAGTATTGACTGTAGTGATAGCAGGCATGGTTTACTGTAGGTGAAGATTAAAGTGATCAGCATCTAGCTTTTTCCAATTTCTGAAACCCGCTTTGCCGGAGGAGATAGAGGAGTTCTCACGCCACATTTCCTGTTTCACCTTAAAGCCAACCACAAAATGATCTGACCATAGTAAAGGGAGGGATACCTCACATGAGATATTAGCTAAGTTAGAAAAAATAGGGTCCAAAAGATAACCTGCCTTATGGGTGGGGCCTGAGTTACATAGAAGGACATTCATGGCAGCTAAATCAGTAATGAGAGTGGAACTGATAGTGCAAGTGGGTTCGTTAAAATGTATGTTAAAATCTCCTAAAATAGTAAAATTAGTAGCTTCTAACAATAGAGGGGCGATAAGATCTGGGAGCGCAGCTGCCCAAACACCCGCTGGGCCCAGAGGGCGATAGATCAGGATCTCAGAGAAGGTGAATTGTGAAGTAAGCGAGAGTTTAAAAAGACTAGCTTCACAGCCCTTAAAGGATAGGTCCTCCCATTTGCAGGTGTAAGCCTTTTTAAAAATTATTCCTATGCCCCCTCCAACTTTGTCCATGCGATCCTTTCTAAGGATCGTATAGTTAGGAGGTAGAGTGATCGCAATGTCAGGTCCAGAACTGGCATTTAGCCAAGTTTCCGTAAGGAAAATGGCGTCAGGTTGTGTAATCAGTAGGAGGTCATAGATGTCTTCCTTATGTTTGGGGAGTGACCTACAATTGATACTAAGAAAGGCAAATTCTTTCAGGAGAGCTGCATCATTATTAGCAGAGGGCAGCACCAGTTTATTGTGGTTCCTGGGGGTCGAATATCTGCGGGGCAGTGAGGTGAGAGAGAAACCACAGCAGAGGCAGTTAGAAGAAGGGTTTCCTGGTACGAGAAGCTTACAGTTTGGTCGCAGCTTAGGTCAAAGAACATGTAGTAATTTTTGTGAATAAGTTCTAGGGCCATTTAAAATTCGCACAGGGGTTGTGGCCCCTGGCCCCAGCCGGACGCGGACGGGCGCAGACGGGCTTGCCTTTGGCGCGCCCGCTGCGCGCGTCCGCTGCACGAAGCGACAGGTATGGAGCTTTATGCGATTTGTCTGTAAGAGATCCCCGCCACCCTACACATCTAACCCGGAACTGAAACTGACCGCCGCTCCCTCCACAGCAAACGGGAAAACCCGCGGTGGACCGGAGAGCGTGCAGTGACAAGGGGGTGTCTGAGATGTGCAGGTAGGCTAAATAGTGCAAACAGCGATTAGATAAAGGTTTTAAAAGAATTCACAGTGCAGTTAAAAAACACAGAGCAATTTAAAAAAGAAATGCAGAAACCGCCTCTGAAATCAGGCTCTAGTTTCCCAGCGCGCGTCCGCTGCGCGAAGCGACAGGCATGGAGCTTGATAGAAATGGGTGTGAAAGTAATAATGGATCCCAAAAAGCTATACATTTTCAAAAAATAGATCAAGTTCTGAATTCAGAAAGGGGTCATTTGTGTAGATTCTTCAAGGTTTTTCTATGAAAACTAACAGTTGAAATAAAAAAATATTGAAATTGAGTGAAAAAACAGGTATTTGTGCCAACATTTTCACCTGTAACTTCTTGTAAGTATGGCAGATTTTTTAAATCAATACAACATTACATCCGCTGGACTCTTCTGGTTGCAGCGATATATAGGACTTGTAGGTTCAATAAGAAGGTTAGCTACCCAGAGCAAATAAATGAACTGCGTCTTGCAGTGGTTTTTCATTGTGTACCGGGTATATAGCAATTCATTTGGTAAAATATAAACAGTGAAAAATAGTTATCAAGGAAACCTATGTATTTCCGAAATGGGAACGCAATATAGAGTTTAAAAATAGTGGTTATTTGCACATCTCTGAAATTGTGGGTATCCATTCTAGCATGTAAATTAGAGGACATGTTTCAAAATGACTTCTTTTTTACACATTGTCTTACATTTGAAAGGCAGAAAGTCAATTGGTAATAACACTTGTTCTACTATTCTGTGTTCCCACAAGTCTCTCGATAAAAATGGTCTTATTGGGTCATATTTTTACAGTGAAAACTGAGCCTTTTTTTGCAATGTGCCTAGCTGTGGATTTCGGACCCTAGCTCTGCAGGCACCTAAGGAAACCTAGCAAACCTGTATATTTTTTAAAACTAGACATCCAGGGGACCCAGGATGGGGTGACTTGTGTGGCTCTCACCAGGTTCTGTTACCCAGAATCCCTTGAAAACGTCACATTTTCTAAAAAAACAAAAACACATATTCCTCACATTTCTGCAGTGGAAAGTTCTGGAATCTGTGGGGAGCCACAAACTGACACACACCCAGCATCCCCCCAAGTTTCCTGATAAAAATGGTACGTCACTTGTGTGGGTAAGTCTTGTGCCTGTGACAGGAAACGGCCCAAAAATCAAAGTGTGCACATCACATTCTTCCAGTGAAAACCGACCCTTTTTTTGCAATGTGCCTAACTGGATTTTGGACCCTAGCTCAGCCAGCACCTAGGGAATCTTAGCAAACCTGTACATTTTTTAAAACTAGACATCCAGGGGAATCCAGGATGGGGTGACTTGTGTGGCTCTCACCAGTTTCTGTTACCCAGAATCCCTTGCAAACCTCAAACTTTGAGAAGAAAAATCACATTTTCCTCACATTTCTATGATGGAAAGTTCTAGAAGCTGTGGGGAGCCACAAACTTCCACCCACCCAGCATTCCCCTAAGTCTCCTGATAAATATGGAACATCACTTGTGTGGGTGGGCCAAATACCTGCAGCAGGGAAGGGCCCAAAACATATTGTGGAGACATCAAAATTATCTATCACAAAATGACCTGGTTTTGCAAGGGGGCACCTGCCATTTTGGTCCCGGGTTCGGCGGTCATCTAGGGAAACCTACCAAACCCACACATATCTGAAAACTAGACACTGGGGGGAGTCCAGGAAGGTATGGCTTGCATGGATCCCCCAACATTTTCCTACCCAGAATCCCCTGCAAACCTCAAATTTAGCTAAACAAAAATCACAAATTGCTTACATTTCTGTGTGGGATCACTGCACTGGCACAAATGTCCTACCACCCAGCGTTCCCCTTGGTCTCCCGATAAAAATGATACCTCACTTATGTGGGTGTCCAATGCAGAGTCAGCCTAAAAACGCATTTAAAAAAAATTGCGCTTAGAGCTCACTGTGCAATCCCCTCAATCCCTATGTTTTTGGGCCTTCCCCGTCGCAGGCCCTTGGCCCACCCACACAAGTGAGGTATCATTTTACTTGGGAGACCGAGGGGAATGCTGGGTAGTAGAACCTTTGTGCTGGAGACCACTGTGTATTTGTGCTACAAACCTGTTATACTTTTGAAATATTTTGTGTATTGTGTTGATATCTCCGGGTAGGAGATATACCAATGTGTTAGTGAGTGTGTATAATAAATATAACTATTTTTATAACTACACTGTGTGGTTCTTTTTTGTTTAACCTACACTATATGATTAGTTCTGGTAAAACAAGCAGCTTAACACTCCTTCTGGACTAAGCCTGAATGTTGCTCTCCACAGCTTAGAGAGCTTTCAATGGTTGTCTAAGACCACAAAAATCATCATAAGGGTTGTCTGCATTAGTGCAGGGTGCTTCACTTAAATAAGTGTGCACCTTATACTAAGCCAGCCTCCTACACTCGTGGACAGAAAATTCACTGCCAGAATCTTGCACTTCCTCCTCTGCCTCAGGTGCACTGTCAGTCTCATAATCATGGCCAGAGGATGATTGAAAAAGCATACCAACAACCTGCTGAGCAGTAATCCTGTGGATAGCCGTAATCCTTACTAATAAAGTAAACTTGACAAACAAGTCAACAGCAACAAACACTTTGTAAGATAAGTAACAAACAAAATGTGGCTTTATCACAAAGACCTATATACTCAAAAACAATACCACTCACTTGCCAGAAACAGCTGGACTCACCACCACCTACTCTGCAATGACACAGCAGGGACCAACAATATCCCACTACAAAACAAAAAACTAAATTACATATAAAACAACACAATACACATCATGCGCAAATCCAAAGAGAACTTCAAGCTCAAAACAAAAGCAAAATATGCTGCTATTGTGACACCACTAACAAAAAATTCCTTCATGTATGACAATACTCCTCATTTGGAGTAAGCATGACAAAAACGTTTCTTACCAAACACATGCAACTATGCAAACTGCAGATCAACCACTGCCAAAAACGCAAACAGGAATCAAAAGCTTTGCAGTAGAGTAAAAAGGAGAAATAAAACATTACAATCACATATGCAAATAATGTGCCAGTTCACACACAAGCACACCACCAGCCAACCTGGGGGGGCATATGGCCCTAAAAATATAGCCAAAACATTCACTCCCAAAACGGGAGCCACCCTTGCCCAAGGGGCCGCTCCCCAACAACAACAACAACGTATTGCAAGCAACATCCTTGGTGTCAAGTGCCTTTTGCCCCCCTTGGTGGCAGGTGGGCCTAAAAGCATAAGGTTGATATGCCCCCAGGGAAGCAGAAATGGCCAAAATAAGCACCCCTTAAAGGGGAGCGACCCTTGCCCAAGGGGCCGCTTCCCAACAACAACATGTTCAAACTAACATCCCTGGTGTCTAGTGGCTTCTGCGCCCTTGGGGGCAGGTGGACCTAAAAGCATAAAGTCGATCTGCCCCCAAGGGGGACAGAAACAGCCAAAATATTCACCATCTTAAGGGGAGCGACCCTTGCCCAAGGGGCCACTCCCCACAACACAAATATTGGCCCCCCCCCAAAAAAAATCCCTGGTATCCAGTAACTTCTGCCCTCCTCGGGAGCCGATGAGCCTAAAAGCATAAGGTCGATCTGCCCTCCAAGGGGGCAGACATGGCCAAAATAATCATCCCTTAAAGGGGAGCGACCCTTGCCGAAGGTCCGCTCCCCAACAACAACAATATCATATTCAACTTCACATCCCTGGTGTCTAGTGTCTTGTGCCCCCCTTGGGAGCAGATGAGCCTAAAAGCATATGGCCGATCTGCCCTCCAAGGGGGCAGAAACGGCTAAAATATTCACCCCCTAAAGGGGAGCGACCCTTGCCCAAGAGGCAGCTCCCCAACATTGAAAAAATAAAAGAATCCTTTGTGGCTTAGTGGGGTAGACAGACCTACAAAATATGCGCCAATCTGCCCCCAAGGGAGGCAGAAATGGCCAAAATAATTGCTCCCCTAAGGGAGCGACTCTTCCCCAAGGGGCCACTCCCTAACCTTGCCTAAATTGACTAAAAATCAGACATCCCTGGTGTCTAGTGGGCATTCCTGCTGCACGATCGCGGCCCCATGCACAACCGTGCAGCAGGAATGCTCCAAAGAGACATCAGAGGAAAGGAGAACCATTTCCTTTCCCCTGATGCCTCTTTTTGCAACAAAAAACCCCTCCCCGACGAGAAACTTACCTTCTCTTGGACATGCTGGAAGTAAATGGCTTCCAGTGCATCCGGAAACCACTAATAACGTCAGCGCGTGATGAGCGTTGACGTCATTAGATGCCGTGGGGGCAGCGGAAGCACTTCCGCTGCCATCACTGGTGGGGCGTCACCAAGGGCAGCCCTCGGGGGGAGCGCCAACGCTTCCCCCGTGGGTGGGTGCCAGGATGGCCGGGAGCCATCCGACGCACATGCCTACCATGTCGGCAAATGGGTCCCAGCTGTCCGACGCACGCAACGGGTTAAGGGGCGGTCTGGGGTGGATGTTTATTATGTTGTGCTAAATGTGTAGTGCTAGGTAGGATAAGCTAAGGTTAGATATAGTTAGTATGTAGATTATGGTAGCTGCTTATTGTAGTTTAGGTGGGGTTATTTGAATTTTTACCCATTCTGTTTGCAGCATACAGGTCTACATCATGATTTACTGTGTGGGAGTTAGCATGTGAGCTCAGCTAATGCTATGTACATGCATATGTCTTTGCTAGCAGTGCTTGGTAACATGTGTGAGTAGGTGTCTTACCTATAGACAGGGATCTGTCTGGTAGGCCATTACTTTACATCATTTAACTATCAGACATTGTTGAGCAGTGGACGTAGCTATCATGATGGAATTGGTTTTTGTCTTTTTTTCCCTGCTGGGCGCACAAAAGTGATGCTAGGACAGCCAGCATCTGGTTTTCTAGCCTCTGATTGGCCAAACGTCACTTTTTCTATATTAGCAAGCATTTTTTTACCGACTCGGCGCACACATTAGCATCAGTTTTTCTGATGATGGCCTCTTCCTAACGCCATGGAGCACTGTATTGTAAATACAACGCTAACATGGCGTTAGGAATTGTCATACCGCAACAGTAACATTTTTGATGCTCCGCTGCGGCAAAACAGCAAACCACCATTTCTTGTAAATATTCCCCCTCAATTCCCTTTGTGTGACTGTCTAAAGTGAATGTACAACCAGGCCCCTGCCAGCCTAAACCAGACGTTGATTCCACAGGCAGGCAGAGCCACAAGATGGTTAAACAAAAAAATGCCCACTTTCGAAAAGTGGCATTTTTAAACACACAATTTAAAAACCATCATTACTAAAAGATGTGTTTTTAAATTCTGAGCTCAGAGAGCCCAAACACCAAATCTCTAGCTGTTCCCACTTGAAAGTTACACTTGCAGCTCCAATGATAGCCTATGGGAGAACTAGTCCTTGTAAAAGTAAAAAACAAAATTGGCAGTATTTCACTATCAAGACATGTAAAACACACCAGTACATGTCCTACCTTTCACATACACTGCACCCTGCCCATGAGGGTACCTTAGGCCTACTTTAGGGGTGCCTTACATGTAGTGAAAGGGAAGGTTTGGGCCTAGCAAGTGGGTGCACTTGCCAGGTCGACATGACAGTTTAAAACTGCACTCACAGACCCTGCAATGGCAGACCTGAGACAAGTTTATAGGGCTACTCATGTGGGTGGCACAAGCAGTGCTGCAGGCCCACCAGTAGCATTTGATTTACAGGCCCTGGGTACACATAGTGCACTTTACTAAGGACCTACAAGTAAATCAGATATGCCAATCATGGAGAACCAATCAGAATCAGAATTTACACAGGGACCACTTGCACTTTAGCACTGATCAGGAGTGGTAAAGTGCCCAGAGTACCTAAACCAGCAAAAACAAAGTCCAGCATAGCATCAAAAATATAGGCGGTAGAGGTAAAAAGACAGGAGAAACCACACAAAGGATGCCAGGGCTAACACTCAGCTACCTAGTAGGAGAGCAACACTAGGACGTTCTGCCCTCTATGTCGCCCTGCATGTGATGTGGCCAGCTGCCTTCTCCAGGGTTGGTGAAATATAAGAGCAGTGCACACAGTGGCAACCTGACCAGCACACCCAGACTACATCAGGAATCAGTAACTCCCCCCCCCCAGGAGCATTTATGCAGCAAGGTCCTGCTGAAGATCGGTGGCAGAACACACTGTGACATTTCGTTCAAGTAAGTAAGGTATGTCCTAGACTAAGTTGTCCTGCATGCAGACAGAATGTTGAATGTCTTGGGGTCAAAGATACATCAGTTGTGTTTTCCTGAATGTTTAGGTTTATTGAGTAAGGAGAGTGAGTGAGAAGAACAAGAAACAAAAGAAAAAGTTGTCCGTGGGGGTGTTTCTTTTTCCTCTGTCCTTTCTGCTCTATCTCCCCCAGATCAACTTTATAGAGGCAAGAGGCAAAAGATTATTTACTTTGTTGATGCAATAAAAGCATGGGCTCCACACCAAAGCACTGAATCTGAACACAGGTGTTGTGTGTTGTGTCTCCTGTACACACACAAATATGAGGAAGCAGGAACGTGTAGCAAGATTCTTTAATAAATAAGCTCCAGACATACAGGAAACAGGTCTGACAAGCTCCTCTGTTGCAGCAACTGTCCTTCACAGAATGCTGGACAGTGGAATCTGTCTATGTCATAAACATGCAACCTTCTACATGCCCATGTGGCCTTTCCCACAACATAAGTATACAACCATAACACACACATCACTTTAATAAAACAAAATAAAACATAATTACTATACCTAAATATAACACCCAGAAAAGAGCTGAAGAGAGACAGAAAAATAAGA
The DNA here is from genome assembly GCA_963921515.1 of Calotriton arnoldi. Taxonomy (NCBI): domain Eukaryota; kingdom Metazoa; phylum Chordata; class Amphibia; order Caudata; family Salamandridae; genus Calotriton; species Calotriton arnoldi. The sequence continues at coordinate 1,652,284 of CAWUFW010001784.1, read as the reverse complement.
GAGAGAAAAGAAAACCAATATATTATGGCTACTACATTAACGCATATGAAATACTTAAGCAACTTAACCCACAACATAGTCCTTCAACCCTCTAGGTAATTCCCTCTTCCTCTTCTCACAATCTGACACAACAGCTGTCAGTTCCTGTGAACCAATACACATTCTGATTCAACAGTTTCAGGTTAATGCGCACCATCCTTAGATTCTACATCACCACCCATAGTACGCTCCATCGAAACTACACTGGACGTGCATGGGGCCTCCTCCACCCCACCAACCGGTGCCATTGGTTGTTCTTCTGCAAACTCAACCATGTCTTCCAACCAAAGGGATTCCCTACTTTCACTCCCTGCCTCACCATCACAGTCCTTCCACTGATCCTTCAAACCTAAAGCCACTCGCTTGAGGTTCCATACTTTACCACTCTTAAGTCTGACCGTATTGCACACATTTTCCACTACCTATTCTGGTGCAAAAAATAGTTTCTCACCCATTGGCACCTTATCGGGTTTCCTCACACGTACCCAATCACCACCTTGTATGTGAACTGGTTTAACCGCATGGGCACTATCATAGTAAGATTTGCTCTTCATGTGTGTCTCTTCCAATCTTTTTTTTACCATGTTTGGGAACCATTGCTCCACAGCACTGTCACGCAACCACACCGGAGTGAACTTACACCTGGGGCTGCTTCCTCTTATAATCACAAATGGGGATGCCTGTAGAATCATCCATAGTCACCGTATATACCCATATAGCTTTCTCCACAGCCATCCACCAATCACACCGCTTCCCCCCAGCACTCTGAATAACCCCCTTGACCACCAAGTTAAATCTTTCCACGGTGCCATTCCCACTGGGATTATGAAGGGATGTCATCTAGTGTCTCACACCTACCCTCTCAAAATATGTTTACGCTGCATTTGAAACAAATGCACACCATTATTGCTCAACAGTACAGTGGGAATCCCTTCTGACCAGAAGGTCCTATCCAAAAACTTTAAAACTGTGGCTGTATCAGCTCTCTTCACTATATCCACTACAGTCCATTTAGAGAAAAGATCCATCAATATGATCACGTACTCCTGGAAATCCCCAACTGGACCCAACTAATCCACAGCCACAAATTCCCAAGGTTGTTTCGGAGTAAGACACTCACTCATGTGTGGTCTTAAAGAACGTAAGGATTTGCAAACAGAGGAGCACATTTCACAGGTTCTGAAAAACCTTTCCAACGCCTTGTCCACTCCCAGCCACCAAAATAAATCTTTGACAACAGATTTGGTCCTCCCAATACCGAAATGTCCTTCATGACAAAGACTTAAAATCACCTCACACAACGAGTCATGTACCAATGCAATCTTAAAGTCATTCCATAGATCATCTTCACACTTCTTTAAAGGGCAAGGCATCCTGGATAAACAATCTGACACCCTATTGTCCTCACCAGGAACATACACTATTCAATAGATGTATTCCTTTATACTCATTGACAACCTCAAAATCCTGGCAGAAGCAGTAACACTCCCCTCTGTGGTCAGGAACTTAACTGAGGGCTTGTGTGTCACACTGGATGGTGAATGGTCTACCCCACACAAAGGCAAGAACATGTTCCAAGGCCCATGCACATTTGGTGCCTCCTTCCCAATAATGGGATATTTTTCGTCAGCTAGTGACAGCGATCTAGAAGCAAACAGGATAATGCTCTCATTACCCTTGGCATCCTCTGTGCTAATACTGCCCTTACCCCTTTGTTACTCGCATCTGTTGTTAGAAAACAATCCAGCCATGGGTCAAAACTGCTCAAAGTAGGTACCCTTTCCATGTTACACTTGATTCCGCGAAAACTCCATTTCACATTGCGAGTCCTACAAAAATTGTACATGTTTTTTGAGCAATTGTCTAATGTCATACACTTTGTCAGCAAAATTAGGGATGACTTTTGCGTAGTACTCAGCCATCCCCAAGAACGACCTCGCCTCATCCTTGCTCGTAGGCATTCGAGCCCCAGTAACAGCATTTAACAATGAAGGCTTAGGTTTGACCCCTCGCCTCACTGATCATGTGCCCCAAGTATGTCACACTCCTCTCTGCAAGCTTGCACTTGTTTAACTCCACAGACAGTCCCTTACTTCCCAGTGTTCCTAACACTTTCTGCAACCTCTCATCACGCTTTGTTCTGTTCTCCTCAAAGACTAAAATATTGTCCTGAAGGAACATCACTCCCCTCTCTTTGCCAAACAGCTTGTGCATTAGGCGCTGGAAAACAGCTGCTGCCAGGCCAAATGGAATTCATTTACAATGAAGCACCCAAAGGTTGCAATCAATGCCATGAGCTTCCTAGGCATCAGTGTTGGAGCAATCTGATGATACACAGCTGAGAGGTCTATAGTTGTGAACCAATTAGCCCCCTTCAAGCATAACACCATTTCTGTGATTTTTGGTAGGAGATAGCGATCAATGATAATGTTATTGTTCAGGTGTCTCAAATCCACACAGACACGAATTTTACCATTACTACAGCATGCTATTAGTACTGGTCATTGTAATGTTGTAAGCTCCAGATAGTCATTTTGTAGGGCATTGTGAGGTACATAGGTTCCATTAACTCTATTGGTCCAGAGCATCATCTGTTATGTACATATTCCACTGATTGCAGTTAAACTGTAGTAGTGTGTCAGTTGTCAAGAGATGCTGTAGAAGTAGGACATGTGTAGGGCAGGAATAAACTTACCAGTAAATCTTACCTACTGCGTAGAGTTTAGATTGAAAACACCCAAAGGCTGCAATGAATGCCGTGAGCTACGTGGACATCGGCGTGAGAGCAATCTGATGATACGCAGCCGAGAGGTCTATAGTCGAGAACCAATTACCTCCCTCCAAGCACAACACTATTTCTGTGATCTTTGGTACGGGAACGCGATCAATGATGATGTTATTGTTCAAGTATCTCAAATCAAAACAGAAACATATTTTACCATTATGCGGCGTGCTACTAGTACTGGTGAAATCCAGTCCGAACTTTCTATTGGTTCGATCACATCCAGCTCCACTAGCTTGTCCAGCCCCTTCAACACCTCCTCTCGTACCATCCTTAATTTATGTATTTTAGGAGTGGCATCACTCTTGAGCACAATATTGTGCTCAAAAACTTCCAAACCTTTGTTGAATATTTTTGGAAACTTTTGTGCCATGTCATTTCCCACAGAATTTCCCTCATCCACCACCAAGTTCTCTGCGCTGTTGGAGTCCAGGACAATATATAGGTTACCTTGATCCTGCCATCCCAGGACAGATGGTCCTCGCTTTGCCACATATAGTTTACCACTAGTGTGTCGTCACTTAAAATAAAAAGACAACCACCTGAAACCCAAAATGTCAATTTCTTCACCCGTGTAGCTCTCAGTATTAATATCAGATGGGGATAAGTGTGTGCCAATTTTCTTCACAAATTTGTTCTTCCATGCATCGTCATTGACAATAGTAAAGGGAGATCCCAAATCCGCGTACATCCTGATGAGGACACCTCCTCTTGTCATGTTGCACTCAGACTTGCCTTTGCCACTACACTCACTAATGTTAAGGACAAATTTATCTTGCAAACTCATTATGCTGTTGAATTTTGTAATTTCTTCTTCCGTATCACTCTCATTAGGGCCTTCATGGATGCATTTCACACTACTCTTTTTCTTTTTACACCCTTTTGCAAAGTGGCCCACAATGCCACAACTACTGCACTTCTGCTTAAGCGCAGGACATGTCTTAAAATATGCTAGATGTTCTTTGCTGTCGCAGCAATAACATCTTCTATCTTTACTAACACGTTTCTCCTTGACATTACTTTTTTGATTTTGATCTTTCCCCACTTTATGAGCTCTCACTTTACAAATACAATCTAGCTCTTTATCAGATTGTTTCAATTCCATGGCACATCTACCTGAAATCTCCGCCTTGCATACTATCACTAGTACTTCCTCAAGTGGAGAATTCCCATTAAACTATAATCGCTCCTGTATGGCTGGGTTATTTGCCTGCACGACTAACTGATCCCTCATCAAGCCATCATGAAGAAGTCCAAACTTACAGTCAATTGGCAGCTTCTTCAAGTCTGCCACATAGTCATTAGCATTGAAAATTTTACATGGCCATCCACATAAGTTTTGTTTAAAAATCATTAGGGTCAATCACTTTACTTGTTTCCTGTAGTTCAAGTGCCCCAACAGTCATCTATAACAGCAGCCACATGAGCAAGTAAAACTCTCTCAGCCGTGCATTAGGACCCAACACCACCTTCAAGAAGGCCCCCAAATAGGTCATGCAGCGTGACCAGACATGCAATGCGCATCAAAACGGGTGCAGAAAACCTCTAGAAACCAGGGATAGTTTGTGTGTGGGTAAACTGGAGTTTGGCTGAAGGTCTGCGTGCACTGACCTTTCGCTGGCATTTTGCTGGCGGTGTGTGTGGACCTGCACTTGGCTAATGGTGTGGGTAGACTCACGCTTGATGATGGTGTGTGTAGATTGGTGCTTGCCTGGTGATGTCTGTGGAGTGGTGCTTGGCTGGCGGTGTATGTGTCCTGTGGCTTGGCTGGCTGTGTGCATAGATGGTGCTTGGCTGGCTGTGTGCATAGATGGTGCTTGGCTGCAGGTCTGGACTGGCCGTAGCGGGCACCGGACGTTTACCCGGTGGGCCGGCGGGGTGTGGGATGGTTTTCTGGCTGTGGAGGCGGTTTTGCCACTGGGAGCCGGTTTTGCAGCAGTGCTGCAATATTGGGCCCCAGTAACGGGAGCGGTGCTTTTTATTAGCACTATCCCCACCCCCATCCCAGGGCCGGTCGAGCAGCAATCTGCCAGGGCTGGTTGCTGTTCCCAGTCCGGCCCTGCTTGGCTGGCGGTGTGCGGGGATGGCGCTTGGCTGGTGGAGTGCGGGGATGGTGCTTGGCTGGCGGAGTGTGTGGGTGGCTCGTGGCTGGCTGTGTGCGTGGATATTGCTTGGCTGACTGTGTGCATTGATAGCATTTGGCTGGTGGTGTACGTGGAGGGCGCTTGCCTCGGTGTGTGCATGGATGGCGCTTGCCTGGTGGTGTGTGTGTATGGTGGTGTGCGTGTACTGACTCTTGGCTGGCGGTGTGGCTTGCATGGATCCCCCAGCATTTTCTTACCCAGATCCCCCGCAAACCTCAAATTTACTAACTAACTCACATTTTCCTCACATTTCTGTGTGGATAAGTTGTAAGATCACTGCACAGGCACAAATTTCCTACTACCCAGCATTCCCCTTGGTCTCCCGAGAAAAACGATACCTCACTTGCATGGGTGCCCAAAGTAGCATCAGCCAAAAAACGTATAAACAAACTGCCCTTTTGGACCCGCTTTGGGCTCCCCTCAATCTCTACAAGTTTTTGGCCCTTCCATGTCATAGGCACTTGGCCCATCCACACAAGTAAGATATCATTTTTATCGGGAGACTGAGGGGAACGCTGAGTGGAAGTAAATTTTTGCCGTGCAGTGATCCCACAACTTTCCCACACAGATATTAGAGGAAAATGTGACTTTTTAGCTGAATTTGAGGTTTGCAGCGAAATGTTGGGGGATCAACGTAAGCCACACCTCCCTGGACTCCCACGGGTGATTCATTTTCAGAAAAGTCTGGGTATTTTAGGTTTCCCTAGATGTCTGCAAACCCGGGACCAAAAACACAGGTGCCCACCTATCTATCACAAAACGACCTAGTTTTTCAAGGGGGTCACCTGCGTTTTTGGTCCTGGGCTCAGCGGCCAGCTAAGGAAACCTACCAAACCCACACATTTCTGAAAACTAGACACCCTGGGGAGTCCAGGGAGGTATGGATTGCATGGACCCCCCCCCCCAAAGTTTTCCTACCCAGAATTCCCTGTAAACCTCAAATTTAGCTGAAAAAAATCAAATTTTTATCCTATTTCTGTGTGGGAAAGTTGTGGGATCACAGGACTGACACAAATTTCCTACCACCCAGCGTTTCCCCAGGTCTCCCGATAAAAATGGTACCTCACTCTGTGGGTGGGCCTAGTGCCCGCGGCAGGGAAGGGCCCAAAACATATTGTGCAGAGATCAAAATTACCTATCACAAAACGACCTGGTTTTGCAAGGTGGGGCACCTGGGTTTTTGGCCCCGGGCTCGGCGGCCACTAGGGAAACCTACAAAACCCACACATTTCTGAAAACTATACACCCTGGGGAGTCCAGGGAGGTATGGCTTGCGTGGATCCCCCAATGCTTTCCTACTCAGAATCCCCTGCAAACTTCAAATTTAGCTGAAACAATCAGATTTTTCTCAAATTTCTGTGTGGGAAAGTTGTGGGATCACCGGGTTGACACAAATTTCCTACCACCCACCATTCCCCCAGGTCTCTCGATAAAATTTGAACCTCACTCGTGTGGGTGGGCCAAGTACCCGCAACAGGTAAGGGCCCAAAACGTATTGCGGAGACATCAAAATTACCTATCACAAAATGACCTGGTTTTGCCAGGGGGGGGCACCTGGGTTTTTGGCCCCAGGCTCGGCGGCCATCTAGGGAAACCTACCAAACCCACACATTTCTGAAAACTGGTCACCCTGGGGAGTCCAGGTAGGTATGGCTTGCGTGGATCCCCCAACGTTTTCCTACCCAGAATCCCCAGCAAACCTCAAATTTAGATGAAAAAATCACTTTTTCCACACATTTTTGTGTGGGATCACCATGCTGGCACATATGTCCCACCACCCAGCATACCCTCGGTCTCCCCAGTAAAATGATACCTCACTTGTGTGGGTGAGCCAAGGGCCTGTGACTGGAAAGGGCCAAAAACATAGGGTTTAAGGGTATTGCACAGCGAATTCTAAGCGCTACATTTTTTTAAAAATACGTTTTTAGCCGATTCTGCATTGGACAGCCACACAAGTGAGGGATCATTTTCCTTGGGAGACCAAGGGGAACGCTGGGTGGTAGGACATTTGTGCCGGCACGGTGATCCCACACAAAAATGTGTGGAAAAAGTGATTTTTTTCACCTAAATTTGGGGTTTGCAGGGGCTTCTGGGTAGGTAAACATTGGGGGATCCACGCAAGCCATACGTCCCTGGACTCCCAGGGTGTCTAGTTTTCAGAAATGTGTGGGTTTGGCAGGCTTCCCTCAATGGCCGCCGAGCCCGGGGCCAAAAACCCAGGTGCACCCCTTGCAAAACCAGGTTGTTTTGTGATAGGTAATTTTGATGTCTCCACAATCTGTTTTGGGTCCTTGCCTGTCGCGAGTACTTGGCCCACCCACACGAGTGATGTACCATTTCTATTGGGAGATCTGGGGGGACGCTGGGTGGTAGGAAATTTGTGTCAGCTCGGTGATCCCACAACTTTCCCACACAGAAATTTGAGAAAAATGTGATTTTTTTCAGCAAAATTTGAGGTTTGCAGGGGATTTTGGGTAGGAAAACGTTAAGGGATCCACACAAGCCATACTTCCCTGGACTCCCCAGGGTGTCTAGTTTTCAGAAATGTGTGGGTTTGGTAGGTTTCCCTAGATGGCCACCGAGCCCAAAAACCCAGGTGCCCCCCTTGCAAAACCAGGTCGTTTTGTGATAGGTCATTTTGATGTCGCCACAATAGGTTTTGGGCCCTTGCCTATCGTGGGTACTTGGCCCACTCACACGAGTGAGGTACCATTTTTATCGGGAGACCTGGGGGAATGCTGGGTGGTAGGAAATTTCCCACACAGAAATTTGAGAAAAATTTGATTTTTTTTCAGCTAAATTTGAGGTTTGCAGGGGATTCTGGGTAGGAAAACTTTGGGGGGTCCACGCAAGCCATACCTCCCTGGACTCCCCCGGGTGTCTAGTTTTCAGAAATGTGTGGGTTTGGTAGGTTTCCCTAGATGGCCGCTAAGCCCGGGGCCAAAAACCCAGGTGCCCCCCCTTGCAAAACCAGGTCGTTTTGTGATAAGTAATTTTGATGTCTTCACAATATGTTTTGGGCTCGTCCGTGCCGCGGGCACTTGGCCCACCCACACAAGTGAGGTACCATTTTTATCGGGAGACTCTGAAGAATGCGGGGTGGGTGAAAGTTTGTGGATCCACGCAGATTCCAGAACTTTCCATCACAGAAATGTGAGGAAATATTTATTTTTTTGCAGACTTTGAAGTTTGCAAGGGATTCTGGGTAACAGAACCTGATGAGAGCCACACAAGTCACCCCATCCTGGATTCCCCTTTGTGTCTGTTTTTCCAAAATGCATAGGTTTTCTAGGTTTCCCTAGGTGCCGGCAGAGCTAGGGTTCAAAATCCACAGCTAGGCACTTTGCAAAAAAGGGTCAGTTTTCACTGTAAAAATGTGGTGTATCCACATTGTGTTTTGGCCCATTTCCTGTCACGGGCACTAGGCCTACCCCCACAAGTGAGGTACCATTTTTATCTGTAGACTTTGGGGAATGCGGGTGGGTGGAAATTTGTGGATCCATGCAGATTCCAGAACTTTCCATCACAGAAATGTGAGGGAAAAGTGTTTTTTTACAAAGTTTGAGGTTTGCAAGGGATTCTCGGTAACAGAACCTGATGAGAGCCACACAAGTCACCCCATTTTGGATTCCCCTGGGTGTCTAGTTATCAAAAATGTATAGGTTTTCTAGGTTTCCCTATGTGCTGGCAGAGCTAAGGATCAAAATCCACAGTTAGGCACTTTGCAAAAAAAGGGTCATTATTCACTGTAAAAATGTGGTGTATCCATGTTGCAGTTTGGCCCATTTCCTGTCGCAGGCACTAGGCCTACCCAGACAAGCGAGTTACCATTTTTATCAGGAGACTTTGGGGAATGCGGGGCGGGAGGAAGTTTGAGGATCCATGCAGATTCCAGAACTTTTCATCACAGAAATTTGAGGAAAATGTGTTTTTTTTTACAAAGTTTGAGGATTCTGGGTAACAGAACCTGAAGAGAGCCACAAAAGCCACCTCTTCCTGGATTCCTCTGGGTGTCCAGTTTTAAAAAATGTATAGGTTTGCTAGGTTTCCCTAGGTGCCAGCTGAGCTAGGGCTCAAAATCCACAGCTAGGCCCTTTGCAAAAAAAGGGTCAGTTTACACTGTGAAAATGTGGTGTGTCCACGTTGTGTTTTGGCCCGTTTCCTGTCGCAGGCACTAGGCCTATCCACACAAGTGAGGTACCATTTTTATCGGGAGACTTTGGGGAATACGGGGGGGGGTGGAATTTTGTGGATCCACGCAGATTCCAGAACTTTCCATCACAGAAATGGGAGGAAAATGGGCATTTTTTTTCAAAGTTTAAGGTTTGCAAGGGATTCTGGGTAATAGAACTAGTGAGAGCCACACAAGTCACCCCATCCTGGATTCCCATGGGTGTCTAGTTTTCAAAAATGTATAGGTTTGCTAGGTTTCCCTAGGTGTCGGCAGACCTAGGTTTCAAAATCCACATCTAGGCACTTTGCAAAAAAAGGGCCAGTTTTCACAGTGAAAATGTGGTGTGTCCACGTTGAGTTTGGCCCGTTTCCTGACACGGGCACTAGGCCTACCCACACAAGTGAGGTACCATTTTTATCTGGAGTCTTAGGGGAACACAGAATTGTAGAGCAACTGTTATTACCTATTGACGTTCTATGCATTTCTGCCTTTCAAATGTAAGACAATGTGTAAAAAATAAGTCACTTTGAAAAATGTCCTATAATTCACATGCTAGTATGGGTACCTACAATTTCGCAGATGTGCAAATAGCTACTGCTTCTAAACTCTATATTTTGTTCTCATTTCGGAAATACATAGGTGTTCTTGATACCTATTTTCCACTCTTTATATATTACTAAATGATTTGTGATATACCCGTTACACAATGAAAAACCATTGCAAGACGCGGCTCAGTTATTGGCTCTGGGTTCCTCGGGTTCTTGGTGAACCTACAAGTCCTATATATCTCCATAACCAGAAGGGTCCATCGGATGTAACGGTATATTGCTTTTAAAAATCTGTTATATTTAGAAGAAGTTACAAGTGAAAACGTTGGCACAAATGACTGTTTTTTTCCACTAATTTTCAATTTTTCTCATTTTCAACTGTTAGTTTCCATAACAAAACCTTGAAGGATCTACATAAAAATGACCCCTTGCTGAATTTATAATTTTGTCTACTTTTCAGAAATGTATAGATTTCCGGGATCCATTATTGCTTTCACACCCATTTGTACCACTAACTGGAAGGAGGTTGAAAGCACAAAAAGTAGCAAAAATAGGCTATGTCCCAGTAAAATGCCAAAACTGTGTAAAAAAATTTGGTTTTCTGACAAAAGTCTGCCTGTCCCTGAAAGCTGAGAAGATGGTGATTTCAGCACCACAAACCCTTTGTTGATACCATTTGCAGGGGAAAAAACCAGACGCTTTCATCTGCAGCACTTTTCCCCAATGTTTCCAAAATAAAACAAAATTTAGCTGTATTTTGGCTAATTTCTGGGTCCCTTCCAGGGAATCCACAAACCCTGGGTACCTTTAGAATCCCCAGGATGTTTTAAGAAAAGGACGCAAATTTAGCATGGATACCTTATGTGGACAAAATGTTACAGGGGCCTAATCGCGAACTACCCCAAATAGCCCAAAAAAAAGGCTTAGCACGGGGGGGGGGAGTCCTAGCAGCAAAAGGGTTAAATGTGTGACTGCGTTGCCTTAAGTAAAGCTTTATTGTTAACACAGCCCGTTAATTTGAAAATAAGAGACAAGCTCTAACAACCCCTGCGCGGATTGACAAGCCAGCAACAAAACAAAAAAATGTAAGTAAGTCCGTTTTTATATAGCGCAGCTACTCACCCTTACGGGTCTCAAGGCGCTGGGGGCCGGAGTGGAAATTAAGTGAGCTATTGCCCAGAGTCACATGGTGCTGAGCTGCCGCCGGAGCCGGGGATCGAACCGTGAACCCTGTGCTCCAAAGTCAGCTGCCCTGGCCGCTGCACCACACAGGGAGTCTCCATCCCTGCATGAGAGCAGCAGACCGTCAATTACAGGCATAGATCCCACCCTTTCCCATTCATCACATGTAGGAGTGATGCAAGCACATGTGTGTGTTTTGGTGTCTTGTTCTCAGTAATGGTAAGTGTTAGAATGCTAATCTTCTGTTATGTATATTGTGCTGAGACCCCTCGCCACCCTAACCCCCCCCCCACTGTGTCACCCCAGGCACTGTGTGCACGTCACTGGTCCCCTTAGAAGTGGAGCTGCTGTATTTGTTCGCCCACGAAATTGATATAAAAGAGGAGCAGACCAGGGTTTTTGTTCCCTTGTGAAGTTGATCCAAATAGCCGAGTCAATCACAAAGCAAGAGATATGTGCTTATGGTAGTATATGACATTAAAACTGGCTATATATTCATGCCGTTAACATTAACGCCAAAAACATGGATTGATTTATGAACAATGAGTGTTAAAAACGTTAAGGCAATGCATGTCAGCAATTTAGTTCCTCTCTTATTTCATGTTTTACTTAATCTTGCCTTTCTCAAGAGTTAGCTGTTTAATCATGTTGTGTTTCTGTATTTTTTTCCACGCATACTTTGAGCTATGCCAGGTGTTTATGAGGGACTTTGATTGAGAGATCTGACGCTGACGCCAAAGCAAAGTGCCTGTCAGTGGGTTGGCATCTCTGCAAAGCAGACAGAACAATGGTTATGTATTCCAGTTGCAATTGCAATTCTGTGGAAATGTGTGTGAAGGGGGTGCACAGATGGCAAAATATTTACAGGGCAAAAGCAAAAGGAAATACATTTCTTAAATGTGAATGATTGCAGTGTATGTTTAGAAGTGGTGAAGTGAGGGAGATGGGAGGAAGTACACTCGGGGAATAGTGAAAAGGGTGCTAAAGAGGAAAGAGAGGTGGTTGCAGATGGACGAGATGTGCAGAGAAAAAGGACATACATATCTAACATAAAGTGCACATAACTGAAGGCCAAAACTCCTTCCACAGGCCTCAATACTATTGAAATTGCAGAATTTAAACATTTTCAAGGTTAATTATTTATAACAAATCCTTGTTATCTTAAACAGAAGCCAATCGTACTGACAGGTTTTCGGTGTAGGTCAGCTGTTGTGTTATATATCTGGATGCAATTACATCTCAGAGAGAAACCAAAATACCGCTCAGATAACACACTATGGGAATTACAGAAATGTATTATACATGTTCCCTTTTAGAGAGCTCCCACATTTTTCATCCCACTTAAGGCTGAAGTTGTCGCGTTGTACAATTTGAATTACGACGGAACACATGTTGGCTGTTTGGTTGTATGAAGATGTATTATTGAAGATATCAACATCTGTCTTATGGATTGCCTCATGTGGATATTTGGCTGTGAAAAGGAACATTGATCCTGAACTGGCAATTTGAATTAAAAGTGGACTGGAACGAACTCGTTATCATATTACTCTTTGAGTGCTCAGATTAGGGATTTTTTTACTGTAATACTATTATAAACAGTGCTGCATCATGCCACATAACTTGCCTTTTCTTGCCGCATAATTTACTCAATACTGTTGCATAATTTGGCTCTCCTCTGCCACATAATTCCAGGGGCCCTGTGTAAGACATACATGAAGAGGGCAACAAGTGATTCCCATTCTGTGGATGGCACAGAGCAATGTCTCTGTTTGCAAAACTTCCAATTTTACCTAACTTTCCTGGAATTATAGCATCATGCAGGAATACTGGATGGCACTATCATGGACTATGCTTCAAATGGACCCCAGCATCTTCTGTGATGCAACAATCTTTAAATATGTTATTTATATATAAATAAAAGACATAAATCTTATATTTATTATACCTTTTAAGCTATTATGCAGGCCACCTCAAAATGCAGAGGGGCTCCAGTCGCTTTCATTTTCGAGGCCCCTATACATAATTTGAGTTTTATGAAATGACAAGAAAATTATGAAGGGAAAGTGCATGAAGAATGATAATGATTGCTGTGCAAATTCCTAATTGATTAGTTGATTCGTTTTTTCAAACACCAGTCAAGTACCATTCGTTTTAATGAAAACCATGACAGAATGCGTAGCTTCCACAAGGTTTTCATATAACTAGTATGTGACATTTCAATTGTTTTATTGTGCTTATCTGTGTCAATTTTCTGCCTAATTTGTGGCACTTGGAGTGATTCTCTCTCACTAATTAAATCAAGCAACGAAATCCATATGTAGGCATACATATCAGAAAGTATCCTCTTAAAACCCTTATTGAGATGTACTTCAAACAGCTACCACACATTCAAGAGCTTATGGAAGCTACTAATCTATTTCCACTTTCTTACATGATTGATCTGCAATTAACTAGGACATCATGATATGAAATAGGCATGTAGATGCAGTCTGAGGTTAATTTACTCAAGGGAAGGTCGCCCACATTTATTTACACTACAGTCAAAGAAATTTAGTTTGCATACTTCAATTATGAATGTTGGAAGAGTGTTATATATGTTGACACCGCAGTAGCATGTTGTAGGTCCTCCAGGCACCCTTGGAATCGATCCCCTAACTCACATTTTTACACACTCTCAAAGCACACTTTGCTGTGTATAGCTCTCCTTTGCTAGTCAGCCAGCTTTGGTTGTGCTACAGAAATTGCAAATATACACAAAACTTAAATACTTTAATGTAGATTATCATTTAGATGTGGGTGCTGCCTCCTCCCCTTAAACTAGGCCGCAGCTCTGCTCTCCTACCTCTGCAAAAAGAACAACTGATGGATGGAATACTGAACAACGTCAAATACTCACCCAAGTACAGAGATCTGGGCCTAAATCCATCATTTTTTGCTCACCATGCCATTCCAGTTTGGACCCAGACATATGCAAATCAGTTTTGACCCTGCTCCCCATGGGAACAGTCCAGCCCGAACTGCCAGGCCAGGTCCTCCGTGGACCGGAAACAAGCATACTGGAACTGGTTTCGGTGGTTTCACCCCTCATCAGCCCAGTGGCATGGCGAGCACGGGACCCATGTCTGGGCATACCCGTCCTACTTAGGGCGACAAATACAAAAAGAACAATTGATGGACAGAATGCTGAAAAATGTCAAACATTCACCCCAATACAGAGATCTGTGCCTAAATCCATCTTTTTTTGCTCACCATGCCATTCCAGTTTGGACGCAGCCATATGCAAATCAGTTTTGACCCTGCTCCCCATGGGAACAGTACAGTTCAAACTGCCAGGCCCTCCCTGGACCAGAAACAAGCCTCCTGGGACCAGTTTTGGGGTATCACCCTTCATCAGCCAGTCTAGCTTCACTCCAGTGACATGGCGAGCACTGGACCCACGTCTGGGCATACCTGTCCTACTTAGGGCAACAAATACAAAAAGAACAATTGATGGACAGAATGCTGAACAATGTCAAACATTCACCCCAGTACAGAGATCTGGGCCTAAATCCATCCTTTTTTTGCTCACCATGCCATTCCAGTTTGGACGCAGCCATATGCAAATCAGTTTTGACCCTGCGCCCCATGGGAACAGTACAGCCCGAACTGGCAGGCCAGGTCCTCTCCGGAAACAAGAATCCTGGGGCCAGTTTCAGGGTATCCCCCCTCATCAGCCAGGCTAGCTTAACTCCTGTGGCATGGCGAGCACGGGACCCACGTCTGGGCATATTTGTCCCACTCAGGGCGAAAAATGCAAAAAGAACAAATGATCGATGGAATGCTGAACAATGTCAAACATTCACCCCCCGTACAGAGATCTGGGCCTAAATCCATCTTCTTTTTGCTCTCCATGACATTCCCGTTTTGACCCAGCCATATGCAAATCAGTTTTGACCCTGCTCCTTATGGGAACAGTACAGCTTGAACTGGCAGGCCAGTTCCTCCCAGGACCAGAAACAAGAATCCTAGGACCGGTTTCAGGGTATCACCCCTCATCATGCAGGCTAGTTTGACTACAGTGCCATGGTGAGCACAGGACCCACATCTGGGCATACCCATCCCTCTGGGGTGGCGTGGTGACCAAAAAAACACAATGGATTAAACCCAGATCTGAGACTGGGGGTGACAGTTTGATTTGTTCAGCATTCCATCCAGCATTTGTTCTTTTTGCTCTCCTATATCAGCAGTTTACTACTGCACATCATGAGATCACGACTTTGATAGTGCTTGACTATTTACTTACAAATTGTTGTTTTCAGGTATGGTGGTTTGTGAGACCCTATTCAGGAGGCCAAGGAGTAGACAGGGGTTACTGGCCACAGTCATGGGGGTTGAGGCCTTTTACCACTGCTGCTGGGGGTCTGCCCTACTATGTCTCTGCGAACTGAGCCTAGTACAACCCTTTCTACACTTGACTCTCAGTAGCAGTGAGGGTGCGCAGTCACAAGCTTCTCGGGGAGGCTATTGTGAGAGTTACTCAGACTCAAAAATCAATATCACTCCGTCAGCAGTGCAATAAGATTAATGTCCATCCCAGTGCTTCTCTTTGTAGAAAAGGCAAACAAAGAACACACAGAATTCCGTGACACAGTCAATAATGCACACATTCCCAGTTAATGGGTGCGAATCTGTGTACTCTAGGGATCTCTGCTGACCCTTCGTGGGTCCCCCTGTCTCTGGGTTCACCCCTCTTGTTCAGTATTAGAGGTTGCTCTAAAGTCAATGAGCTATCTTGCCAACAGTTTTCACGAAAGACCAGATTTAAACGTCTGTTGGTGATGCATCACTTTAAGATTTGGTTACTTGATGTTACGTATATGAGGATACTGATCCCACTGAACATTAGAAAACGCTGGTTTATCTTACTAACCTGGTAAATAGACAAAGTCCAAGGACATTAATTGGGGGTCGCTAGTGATGGCAATGTGCTACTACCCATATTACTTATTTCTCTCAAATCTATTCATTATTTTTGCTAACCTTTTCATCTATTGGTCTTATTTTGATCTAGCTGTGCATTTTAATCCGTTCATGGGAGGCTACATTGTTCTTTTAAAGTGTCCCGTGATATTATTAGAAATAGCTAAACAAGAGTAATCACCAGCTTTGCTCTTCAATCCTACTTGGTGAGCTGTACTACATCCGATCCTAACTAGAGTTGCAGCATTCTTGTTCAATATGGCAGTGAGATTACAGAAACACTATATGTTCCTGCCTGGATAAGCTAAAAAATGGTGCACATGACACAAGTAATACCACAAACACATGACTGGTGATTAGAAACATACAGATCACGGTTTAATCCTGAAATCTATTTAGGATGGGATTATCACATGCTATCATTTTCCAACCCCATAGCATACATCCTTCTACATTCTACAAACACTTCCCACCAAGCACATTTACTAGTCCAGTTACATGATGGTTGGGCGTAGGGTCAAACTATACATAGCCAGTGCTTTAAATGGAAAAAAATAAGTGCAGGTACTCATCAAATTGAGTTAGGGGTGTGGCTAGTGGGCGGGGCTAGGGGCGGGGCTAGGGGTGGGATATGATACAATGGCACTTCTTCCATTTGATGTGTATTCATTTTGTACTCGCATCATCCTTGTTAGTAATCTCAAATTCCCCATATGTGCAGATTCCCTCTGCACATGTGACATAACACATGCTTAGTAATTAATAGCCATTTTGCTGTTATGACCCACTAAAATATATATGCAGCCCATTGCACTTAAAGTGATCTTGACATATTCTGTGTGGTCTTTGGCCAGAAATGTTTTCACACTGCTCAACACTGTGTGATTTTTAAACCTTCCTTGTCTGATCATGAGCCGTTGCTGTGATTTAGGCCAGCACTGAGTGGTGTTGGGCCACCAATGTACTATCTTGTGCCAGTGATGTGGGGCCTGGTTCAGCCCTATCAGACCTTGCCTCTGGAATTTCAGATCTTTGCTCTGTACCTTGTTTCTCACAGAGAACACAGACCACGAAAAGATCAGGATGAGCTCACGAAGAGTAGCACTTAGTTCATAATGGCATGCATTCAAAAACTTGTGAAACAGAGGGGAGACTTTTAGCTTTAAATTATATTTTAACTTTCTCATCCTTTTTCCTTCATTCTCAAGAAAGCTAAAATAAAAAAAATTGAAATGTATCTCTCTAATAACTCTTAGGTATTCCCAATATGTTGACATGTATACATTGGGGGTCTGTAATGTAAGTGGCCATGGTCCTTCCACCTATCTTTACTACATGAAAGGAGATTGCAGGGGGAAACCCTGGCACAGCAGCTTCAACATGCACACTCCTAGACTACTGCTTTACCATTTTCACTTTTAAACCAGGTAACACCAAACCGTATTTGTACAGTCCTGGGCATCGTCCCTCCTTTAGCACCATAGTTTTCAAGAGATCCTCATTTAAAGGGCTCATCCACATTTCCTCTTATATGCAATGAGATCTCAGCACTGTGGGGTACTGGGTGTTGGTAGTTTAGTATGTTGAATTTGGGCACTGTCATACTGGGTCTGCAGCGGGTGTGCGGAGCAGAGTAGAGGCAGTGATGGGTGGGACCTGTGTTAGTTCATGGTTTTTAAGCGCTATGGAAACAAATCAATGACAAACATTTTTAGCGTCTGGAAGGGGGAGTCATGAATCCACCAGCCCAGGCGTGGCACTGCCAAGCATGACGGCAGATGTGTACTCGTGTCTCTCTCACACCTGGTCTTCTTACATTGTCGTTAGTTGGTGTCAGAAGGTGAGTAGATAAATATTCTAGGGTAGATTCTTTGTAACACTATGCACATCTCATTATTTTAGCTCAGTTATCCCTAAAGATGACATTACATTCTTTGAACAGTATTACTATTCATGCATTACTGCCACCATACTTTAGAATACTTAGCATCTGCCACCCTCTGCTTGAAGCCACCGACCATCTAGGAACTTCTAGGGTCCTGGTTCTACCTATCCTACGTAACACATGGCAATATGTTTCAGGCCTCAAATAATCAAGACTGACTGGCTTGTGGTGTCTTCTGGCACAGACGGAATCTCAGCTCACAACCCACATTTCCTTTTCAGATTTGTGATTTAACAGGGGTGTGTTGCCTACAGTGAAAGGACAGCCTAAAAGAACTCACTAAGTACAACAGACGGATTCTGCAAGTCTCTCTGCTTGCTGGACATGCCTTGGAATTATACCCAATTCATCCATTCCCCATTTTAAAGATTTGTACAATGATAATATAGAGCAGAGGATCCTTGTCTTACAACTTACTGAACCCTTTTAATGCATTTTATGCAGCCATGCTAGATTCTATTAATTGCCGTCCCCTCCCCACCATCCTGCACACACGCGCACACACACACACGCCCCTAGTCCTCTCTCATCTTAACACAGGACAATAGAAAACAATAAATGCAGCAAAAGAACATCACAGATCTGTCCTTCTTCAGATCCTGCAGGAAAATGAAGCCCAGCTAAACCCCTTTTCATTTTAAGGTTTGGTCAGAGACAGCTTTTTCATCAGCCTAATGAAATTAATTTCCATAAATAAAAAATACACATGTAGAGGGGAATTTTACTCAACCGTCTTCATCCCTGGGTCTGTTCAGCTATCATTCACATTCTGCTTCCACTCACCACAACAAATTGCATGGGGTAAAGCGGCAGCCCATGAAGGCAACTAACCACCTTGCACTGTGAGTGATGACATTTTTCCTAATCACATGGGCAAATTTGCCTTAAAAAGTGCACTTCACTGCCAGGCTGGTGGACCAGTACTTTACTTTGGCAATTACTTTTTTCTTTCCAGTTTTTATCCATTTTTTAGTCATTGTGTTTGTTTAAAATAGGTCTCCAGGTTACAGTAATTAAGGGCCAATGTAGCTTTTCCTTGCACCAATAAGAATCATACTTCCATGTGATGTGTATTAAAACTAAAAAGGGGTTCTAAACCAGTTGAGGAGAGGATGTTGCCGAACAACTAGAGCAGTTGACCTTTAAGCTGGAGAATCGGGTTCGAGTCGCGACAGGGATGCTCAACATCCTGCGATTCTGGTCAAATCAATGAATCTCACTGTGTCTCGCAAAAAAATTAATGTGTCCATCCGTAACGCAACTGGTGCTCATGTAAAGTGCTCTAATACCTTGGAGTCTAGTTTGTGCTGTATAAAACTCCCCCCCCCCCCAAACCAAAAAACAATTCTAAGTCACATGCCTGATAGGGCGCACTGATACTGTTAAATTATATGCAATGGTAAATCGTTTTTTATTTAAATTAATTTTTGGATGCTTAAGCTCACCACATATAGGAGGCATGTTTTCTTTTTTTGTGGCATATTAGTGCAATAATCTTTTTTGAATTAACAATTGCACCAGCTTTACCAAGGCCACACCTAATGGCTTTGCCAATACTGGTTTATCTAGTGCAGCTTCTTGATGCCACACTGTTATTGTCAGGAAAGTGGAATTATGCAAATCCTTTTCCCATAAAATTATGGATCTGCCGCATTTGCCACATCATCTGATGCATAATCTTCAGCTTTTAACAAAAAAATGTGTTTCTACCTCAAACAGGTCAAGAGTTAGTAAAATCGTACCAACACGCGCTGCTGCGCAGTGGAAGGCCCTTTCCAAAGGTTGACTTCTCACCTTCCTTTTGCTTATTGCTATGTTTAAACTGAAGTGCAACCTATGCCCAGACAGTGTTAACAAGTATACAAATTGCAAAATAATGAAGTAACACAATCAGGAACTATTCTGCATTACGCAGCATAAATTGCCTTTTCTTGCTGCATAATTTAATCAACCCTGACTCATGATTACAGTGGCTCTGATTATTATTATTTATTTGCATTGGGCTTAGTATTCAAATTCTCGTGTGCGGACACACTCACACAGGCCCGAGCATACATCCACGTACAAAGCAGTCCACACACTTTCTTTAAAACACCTTCTTAGACTATCCAGATTCTATATCTTCCTCTTTCCCTTACACATAAAGACACACACAAGCCGTTAAACACTCACAAGCCGTTAAACACTCACAAGCAGTCAAACACTCACACAAAAGGCTCACGCAGGATAACGGACATTTTTACCTCCCGTGGCTTCCTTAATTGCCGCTCCCAGTGGGTCACCTGGATTCCAGGGTGTGCACAATGCACACCATAGTGTAAATGTGATTGACAGAGCAGTGTCTGAATGATATGGCCACTGCTCTGTCAAGCTCAGCGTGAAGGTGAAATTCTCGACACCTACACATCAAAGACATAATGCAACTGAGCTGCTGTTGAACGGTTCCGGGGCTCAGCACAGGGATTCTAATTCTGCGGAGACCGGGGCACTTTGGCTGTCAGAGTATCATAGAGGCAGGCGCCACCCTGCCTCCGCAGAATTAGCAATGAACAATATCAGACAATAGTACCAGTACTCTCCTGGGCGGGGGGAGAAGTGCCGGTACTTGAAGGGATAAAAATAAGAAGTGCCGGTACTCAGTACCGGTGAGTACCGGCCCATTTAAAGCACTGTACATAGCTGAAAGAAAGGAAAATAGGTTAGAGGACAGTCCTCTCTGTTTTTTAGGTCTCGCCTAGGGACGCAGCGCATGCGCTGCTCGCCTTGGCGAGACCTATAGTCGTCGGTTTTGCTAGCAAAGGGGGACAGGAGATGTGCACGCGCCCGGACAGGCGTGCACGCACGCGCCCGGACAGGCGATGTGCACGCGTGTGGCTCGAGCGACAACGCGCGCATGGCGCGCTTGCGCTTTCACTTTCACTTTCATTCAATGCCGCTGCTATTTGCTGGAAAGGATAATTGTTTGCTAATTCTATTTGCTGGAAAGGATAATTGTTTGCTAATTCATCCCCAGCTCCGTCTTTGCTCTCCCATGAGAAGACTGTCCCAGTGTCTGTTCCAGCACTTCCATTTTCCTCTATAAGCAATGCCAAAAGGCGACAACATACATTTATTAGGTTTTCTTTGAAGAACTTGTTGTGATGGCATTGGACCAGGAGGTTGGAATCGATCCTCTCTGTCCTTTCTATTTGTGCCAGGATTCTTCTAATAAAGCTTATTTTTCAAATATACGACTACGAATCTTTACAGAACTGTCATAGCTTGAGTCACACTGTGTCAGCACACAAAGAGTGAGAAGGGAAATGACGAATGCTGGGAAATGTGGCAGTCGAGCCTCGAAGAAAGAAGCCTCAGTGGGCAGAAGGCAGATAGTAATATGTGAGACCGATCATAGGCCCAACCTGACTCCACCTTTCATCCTTCTGAGGTTCGCAAAATGAGTACTATTACGTTTGGCAGGAAAAGGACTCTCAAACACCATTAGAGAATTGTGTTTGTGATGTACGATATGAAATAAATAAACGGCTTATGAAACCGAGTATGCCGCAACCAGTTGTGCATCAATTCCAGCTCTCGTGTACTAAGCAGAATGGCAGTTCTGATAATTAAAAAACAAAACATTACTTGGAAGCTTAGCGATATTGGTACCGCAAATCACAACGCAAGGTGACTTCCTTAATAAAAATACATACATTACACCAACTACCGCTTGAAACGTCGACCCAGCGGCATACCAGGAAGCGCATCTTCGTGTAAAGTGTGTTTGTTTAGCACCCCGTTTAACAATGATGAGAGGAGCGCGGCTGTGCACTGCGTTTGTTCGGAGCAACAGAAAACCACCATCGGTAGAGCGTGGGCTACAGGGGCTTTCAGACCAATAGCCAGACTAGCGAAGAGCTGCGAGTTACTACAGGCAATAAAAACAAACAGTGGAAATAGGTATCCTAACCATTGGCTGTCTATGTTACTGTAGCAAGATGTGCACTTCTACAGCGCATAATTCAGCTTTGAGGCACTTCACAGGTTTTGTGACAGGACTCCATTTGTAAAGCTCAGAAAGATAAATTCTGTTCCGGGTGAGAGAGGATTCAAGCCACAGAGCTGCAAGTTGCACTCATCTCTGCAGCACAGGCATGAGCCCAGAGAACCTGGTTCTCAGCCGTACCCCCAGTTCCAATCCACTTCTCCATCAGGTGGTCGGCCAGAGGCATAAACTGTAGCTTGTTCCGCTCCAACACCCATGTTGCCTCCATCCACTATTCTTCTTGATCTGGTAATCTCCCATTGACCCCGCCCCTCTTCCTACCTTCACTCCAGCTTCTTTCGCAAGCTTTCTGACTGCACATCACTTCTTTTTCTGCCTCACTCCTCTTTCAGCCTCCCCCTCGGCTCTCCGCCTCTCCTCTTCTCTCTCCTCCCTCTCTTTCCCTGTGCACTCTATCCCCTTTCCCATGCATGTTACTGCAACCTTATGTATGCCAGTTTCTCCGCAACTGCCCTGTGAATGCCGCCACTTGAAACGTTTCAAACTGGCTTGTGCTGGTCTCCAGGCCCCACACAGCGGCATCCCTCTTCCCAGGGCTTTAAGTGGGATGAAAAAACTGGGGGGTCTCAAAGGGGCGTGGTCAATGTAATTAGGGGCGTGGCTTAAGAACACGTAAGCTAAAAATCTGTGTTTAGCACAGTGTGCTGCCCGACTTGTATTTTGCTGTTCCTGTCATTGCGTCCAGATATATGATACAACAAGTCACATCATATCTACAAGTCAGGACTATTGGCTTTGTCAATGGTTGCTAGTTGCATAAGATAAATAAGCAGCAACTATGGCTTGTATATAATATTGAAAACACTTCCACTTAAAGCCCTGGTGGTGACACCACGACAATGTTGCTGCTCCTGAGATTCAAAAAGAGAAGGGAAATCCAGAGAGAAAATGACTCTCTTTAAAAAGTTTAAAGGATTTTCCTTCCCCTACAACGCTCACCACGCGCACATCGATGTGCCTGCTGTCACTGCAGTCCGGAAAAAAACGGACCGCCTGTGCCAGGGCACAAAACAGAGCCCGATAGAGACCCGTTTCGAGGCCCCCTTAAAAAAACTGCCGGTGCTCAGACCCGGTGAGACCCGGCCCACTTAAAGCCCTGCCTCTTCCACAGGGTTTTTAAGTGGAATGAGAAATCTGGGGGGTCTCTCAAAGGGACGTGGCCGATGTAATTAAGGGCGTGGCTTAAAAACACTTAAGCTAAACATCTTTGTGACGCCCGACTGGTATTTTGCTGCTTTTGTCACTGTATCCAGATGTATGATACAACAAATAACATTGCACCTACAACAAACCAGGACTATTGGCTTTGTCAATGTTTTTTAGTTGCATAAGATAAATAAGCAACAACTATGGCTTCGTTGTATAAAATTTTGAAAATGCTTCAGTTCTGAAATGAGGAGACTGTGAAAGAACTATAACGATGCTCTTTGAAGCTACATCAAAGGCAGCAAAGGGTGGCACTGCAGTGCTGCAGCGTTACAATTTGTTTTTTCACCCTGAGGGTGAGTGCAAAAATGGAGAGCCCGACAGGGACCCGTCTCAGCCTCTGCTTTCAGTGGCGTAGGAAGGGGGGTGCGGTGGGTGCGGGCCGCCCTGGGTGTCATCACGGAGGGGGGTGACAAAATGGCCAAAATATGTATTTTAAACAATTTTTTTGCCATTTTGTCAAGCCGGGGGTGACAAGAAATTTTCCGCACCGGGTACCACCTGATCTTGCTACGCCCACTGCCTGCTTTTTAGAACTGTCGGTGCTGAGCACCGGCAGGACCCGGCCAACTTAAAGCCCTTCTCTTCCACCTTATACATGTCCTGTGCATGCCACTCCTGCCATGGTTGCCCCTGCATCCCATGGCATGCTGCCCAAGTCCTCTGCACGTTTCTGGCCTCCTGCACTATTCCTGTCGCCTTGATCCTTCCACCCTGTGCGCTTCGTTCTGGTCTGTACCTGCTCCTCTGGTTGCTCTTCCGCTCCTACCTGTGCTCTCAGTACACATACCAGGTTTGTGGTCTCAAGCGGCGTTCATGGCATAACCTCTGTGCCCTGGAGAAACCAGGGTTTCCTCCCAGTGCTTGCATGCTCGGCCTTTTGTATAGGCACTCCTCATTCTATGTAGGTGCACTTTGTTCTTTGAATGCAGTCCAAGCCCTGTGCATGCTACCTTCACCGTGAAAGCTACCCTTAGTATGCAGGTGGCCCTGCTTATGTTCCCTTTACCCTCTGTGTAGTACTGTATTATATGGCCAGCTTTCATACAGCAGATTCTGCTCTACGCATGCTCACTTTGCCCTGTGCTTGCTTCTCAGCTGGCTCTGTCTTGTGCATGATCTGTACATGCTATTCTCCCATTTTCACAGCGTCCACTCCTATTGGTACTACCCTCCACCACCTTGACTGGTGGCAATGCATTCTGGTACAGTGCTGTGCCTACCTGGTGCTCTCCACTACTATGTGAATGCTTGTTGTCAGGGCTTTAAGTGGGATGAAAAAACGGGGGGGGGGGTGGTCTCTCAAAGGGCGTGGCCAATGTAATTAAGGGTGTGGTTTTAAAACACGTAAGCTAAAAATCTCTTCTTAGCATAGTGTGCCGACAGACTTGTATTTTGCTGTTTCTGTCATTGCATCCAGATATATGATACAACAAGTAACATCAGACCTACAACAAGTCAGGACTATTGGCTTTGTCAATGGTTGTTAGTTGCATAAAATAAATAAGCAGCAACTATGGCTTGTATATAATATTGAAAAAGCTTCCACTTAAAGCCCTGGTGACACCACGACAATGTTGCTGCTCCTGAGTTTCAACAAGCATTTGCAATGCAATAGGTCTCGCAGTTGTGAGAGTTTGAGCTATTGGCATTGTAAATGGCAATGCCTTTATTTACGTGTTGGTTTTTAAAACATAAATAAAAGGCATTGTCATTTACAATGCCAATAGCTTAAACTCTCGCAAATGCGAGACCTATTGCATTGCAAATGCTTGTCCTAGCCTGTTGTTGGTCATGCAGTGCCTACCTCTCACACAGCTGTCACCAAGACATGAAGAAGGGGCAGGGTGGACGCACAATGGGTCAGAAGAAAGGGCAGGTGCAGCCTTTCTCCACCCCCTTCTTCTTGGTTCATTGCTAACCTTGGCCTGTTCCGTTTCTACTCTGCCCAGTTCGCTGTCTAGAAGAAGGAAAGGGGAGCTAGACAAGACTAGCAGTGAACTTGCAGGAAAGGACATTACCAACTGACCTCATCTCTTGGCATAGTTGGCTTGGCAAAGTGATTTTTGTCACTTCTAACTTTTGTGCAGAAATTGTATTTTGCACTTAGAATTTGGGTTTTGTGCCAGATATCTTTTACATCAAAATCTTAAATACACTGAGACAAGCCCACTATTTACAGCCCTTAAAATATGTAACGCTTGACTATCTGTCCAGCTTTAATTCCAGCTATCAAAATTAAAACTCTAATGCTAAAATGTCAGTCTGAACTGGAGTTGATGTTTCTTCATAAATGCTTTAAGATGCTTACATGAAAGCTTGAAAAGGCTGCAGGAAATCCTTCCCCTCCCACTTCTTGCTATCGTGCAATCTGCCAGTTGTCTCACTTGCTTCTTTCACATATCACTTCCCATCATGCACTACTCCGTGACACAGACCTCTCCCTAGATCTGTTTACCTGGAGTTATGTGCAAGCTTCTCTGAAGTAATCCAGATCCTTGTGAATTTGATGTGGTCTCTAAAGATCACTGGGGCACATTCCAGCAATGTAAGACAGCATCTACGGAACTGGAACGCAGGAATTGCACTTGCTGTCCCCCTACTTTGTCTTTTTTCAAGAATGCGAAACATCAGTACAGTAACTATTGTTTGTACCCGCCAGTATCCTATACATTGATCTGTAATCCACATCTGTGGCACAGTCAGCTCCCTCCTGATTTCACACTATTCGAGCATCATCTCGCCCGTAAGTCAATTTCTTTATAGAAGGATCCCCCAGTCATCACCAGAACCGTTACTCATAGGAGCAGATAGAATTCTGGGGACAAGTGAACTGTTAGTATCTTTGTATCCTGCCAATGTGGTAGCTATTTATCATCCAATCACTGCCTTCTCTGAGCAGCAGCATCATAATCTATGCCATGCCTGTTAGCCATCATTCCATCGCTGTACACTATTTGAATTATGAATTATCTTAACCGTGTACCTAAAGATACCATCTGTTACAATGTATATAGCAGCATTTACAATAGGATTTTAATAAAGTATGTATGTTTATTAAGTACTTTGGTATCTGTAGACGCTTTCCAACTCCTGTTTGATGTAACTAATCAAAATTCAGATACATCACTTCCTGTGATTGCACAAAGCCAAAGGTCATGCAATGTCACTTCTTTTGATGCCATGGGTTCCTAAGGTCTCATGATGTCATTTCCTGTGGCATCACCAGGTCAAATGTCTTGTAATGCAACTTCCTGTAACATCATCTGGGGAGGGTCAAAGGGTATTTAATGTCACATGTCAATGTTCTTTTCATGTCCCTTCCTGTGACATCTGGGGTAGTCAAAGGGCATCCAACACTTTACCTACTGTTGCACTCACTGAAGTGGAAAATTTAAGTTTAAAGACTTTTAAATAGTTTAATGTTTTAATTTATAATATAATGTTTTTTATTAGATTTTATGTTATTGGTGTATGTATATATACATATTTATTTGTAAATTTTCATATATACAATTATAAAATAAAATAAAATGTATAGTTTATTAATTGTTTTAAAGTAAATATATATATATATATATATATATATATATTCCATTTTATATACATATGTTTACATTTTTTAAATTAAATTTATTTGTTATATTTATTAAAATGTAAATTAAATCTAATTAATTTTTTTAAAGTTAATTTTATTATTTAATATATGTAATATTTGTTATACATATATTAAAATCGATATTTTGTACAACTATATTTTTTACATCGATATTTTTGTACTTACCATTATAAATATAGGATGTCGATATTTTTGACATCGATATTTATAACTCGATATTTGTGTATGGGATATTTTGGGGGTCAATACTCTATCAGTGAACCTTGTGGGGAAAATGTCTAGAAACCTTACACGCGTTATCCTCGCACATAAAGCCGCACTACTTGTAATTAGGACGTAAACAGTTAGATTAGAAAAAGGAAGCCTCTGTGACTGCTGCATTCTGTTGGAATCAAGGTACATGAGGCTTTTTTTTTGTAAATTTCTTTATTGGTATTTCAAATATAATAACAACAGAACAAACAACCAAGCCAGTTGCTCACAGTCGGAACAAGAAGCATCCACTTATGCATAGTGATCATTTACAGTGAGGAAATCAGAGTACATTTCACCCATACTAAAGAGCGACAAGAATGGCAAGCAGCACAACACAGTACAGCTGGAGACATTATCATTTCGATTTACACTCCATTATAACAATAACACCCCACCAGGCATGGCCTCCTGTTGCCTACCTATATTCATGTAGGACTTGAGTATAATGTTCCTCCTGGTCCAGTATACCTCCCATCTTGGAATCTACCAATTTGTGCCTACGATTCACCAGGTATCGCTGGGGAGCTCACCCCCTCACCCTGACATGCGCGTGCCCACTCCAGGAATGGCCCCCATATGTCCCTAGGCCTGGATGCCGATGGCATCAGCTCCCAGAAATTGGCAAGCTGTGTCTGTCCGAACGTCACGTCCTGGATCCACTCTTTCTTGGAAGGGACTCCCCTCCTACCCCAGTGCATGGCCACCCGGCGCTTTGCAAACAGTAAAAGCATGGCATGTAGTTTGCGAGTTGCGACTGGTGTGTCCTTCACATATCCCAGCAAACCCAACAAGGGGTCCGGGGCGTTTGCCGCACCCATTATATCATGTATCGTGGTGAACACGGTGGACCAGAATGAGATCAATCGTGGACAGCTCCACGCCATGTGCATAAACGTAGTCGGGGCTAGGCCACATCTCCAGCAACTATCATCTTCCTTAATCCCCATGTGGTGTAGCTGGGAGGGGGTTCTATAGAATCTGTGGAGATATTTAAAATGGATCAAGCGAAGCTTGTAGTTTGGGGACAGAGCCGTGAGTTGATTACAGCAATAGGCCCACTGATCCTCCATGATTGGGGTCTGCAATTCAGCATTCCACAGCTGGAGGGCCTTGGGTTTCATCAGGGGAGCTGAGTTCTGCATGTTATTATAAATACGTGTAATGTGTCTGTGGGGAGAATCAGACTTGAGCACGTTTTCTAGGGCAAGCAGCGTGGGGGGAGCTAGGGAAAGTGTTGTGCAGAGTTCTACATGTGGCTCAAAGTTTGTGATATAAAAATAATTCTGAAAATGGTACTGCACGCTCCTCTATGGGTTCAGGGGGGGACCTAAATAACTCCCCAGGATATAGATCTGCAAATGTACGTAGGCCCATCTTCTGTGCTAAGGCTCTGCTTGCGCCCTCCCCCAATGTGGGCAGCATAGGGTTGTGTGCCAAAGGAATGGATGGGGCATATAAGATTTTGTGCTGAGCTCTTTCCCTTAGTTTATCCCACGCCCACCTCAGGGTCTCGACCGTGTCAATGCCATCACGAGGGCGCTTATAGGCCTGATATAAGGCCACCTGAAGCGGAACTGGTGCCGCAACGTCCGTCTCCACAGCAGTGTGTGGCTGAAAAGGGGTTGGGTGGGCCCAAAAATGCAAGTACTGAGCCTGTGCACTCAGTGCATACAGTTGGATATCCGGGGCTCCCAGACCACCCTGGTGCAAAGGAAGGGTCAGAAGTTCCCACGAGATCCGTGCCTGCCGACCCGCCCAGATCAGGGAAATGAATAAAGAGAGGATAGATTTAAAGAAGGCCTGTGTGAGAGGGATCGGAATATTCACGAAAAGATACAATAATTTCGGCAAAACCACCATCTTGGCGATTGCAATTCTCCCAGCCAGGGACAAGGGTAGCCCAGACCATGCGGTAACCTTTTCCTCCAGCCATGCGACAGTACGCCCAAAATTCAAATCCCAGATATCTTGCATATTTCTACTGAGCCATACGCCCAGATATTTCACTGGACCAGTGGCCCATTTAAGTGGAAAGTCAGATTGGAAAGGTGTGGTAGCATCAGTCAAGGGGAATATAGTGGATTTAGTCCAGTTTATGGAGACGCCAGCTATACCCCCAAATTTGATAAATTCACGAAGAATCTGTGCCATATTTGTCTCTGGGTCATTTATGTATAATGTCACATCATCGACGTAAAGCGAAATAAGGAGGCCCGCGTTCTAAACCCTAGTCCCCTAGCAGTATGATGTTGCCTAATCAGCGCCGCCAATGGCTCCACCGCTATAGCAAAAAGCAAGGGGGACAGAGGGCACCCTTGCCTTGTACCACGCAATATATTGAACAGATCCGACAGCAAGCCATTCACACGAATCCTCGCAGAGGGCCTCGTATAAAGCAATCGCACCAGGCTAAGGAATAGAGGGCTGATCCCCATTCTTTCCAGAACGGCAAAGAGATATGACCACTCCAGCGTATCGAACGCTTTTGTAGCGTTGAGGAACACAGCTACTGCTTGCGAGTCAGGGTGTAAATAGTGGACCACAGTAAAAAAGGTCTGCAGGTTATGGGCAGTAGAGCGCCCAGGAATAAAGCCAGATTGATCTGGGCGAGCTATTAATGGGAGTAGGGGTTGCAGACGATTTGCGACCAATTTTGCCAAGATCTTAACGTCTACATTTATTAAAGAGAGTGGTCTATAAGAGTCGAGTTCATCCTCATGGTTTCCCTGGCTTCAGTAGGGTGATAATGATTGCCTCCCGCATCGATGGTGGTAACAGACCCGAAGTTTGGGCCTCCTCATATAAAGCAATCAAGTGAGGAGCCAATTCTTCCGCATATGTTTTATAGAAAGCTGTGGTTAGCCCATCGGAACCTGGGGCCTTCTCCAACGGTAGACTCTTGATTACCTGGGTGACATCTTCCACAGTGAATGGAACATCCAAATATTCCCTATGTCCCCGTCCCAGCAATTCCAACGAGTCCAGAAAGGGCCGGAGGCCCGCATGGACTGAGTCTTGTGTTGTCGAGTAAAGTTTAGCATAAAAATTTGAGAACATGTCCATAATTTCTCTCGGGCCTCTGATCATGTGTGTGCTATCTCCTTTAAGCTCCATGATATAAGCAGTGGACCTAGGGGCACGAAGCATTGACGCCAGTGTTCTCCCAGGTCTATCTCCCTCCCCGTACCTCCTAGCCTACGCATGTTTGCCCAAGAACTTCACCTCGCGTTGGGCTTCCTCCTCAAACTCCAGCAGTTTCTCCTTCATTGGGGCTACTACCGCATGATCATCGGAGTGGTAGAACTGTATTTCCAGCTCCTTAATCTGTTTCTCCAGGGAAGCAAGCGTACCACGTACGGCCTTCAATACTCCAGCCTGACACGCTATGCAATTGCCCCTAATTACCGTCTTAAATGCCTCCCATAAGGAGGCCTGGGTTGAGACCGAGCCAGCGTTAAGAGCAAAGTAATCAGTTATGTCCCCTCTAATCTCTTCTTTGAAAGCCTCGTCTAAGAGGGCGTGAGGTGGAAGTCGCCAGCTGAACATTTTGGAGAGTGAATTTGGTAACGTCAGGAGTAAGAAACTTGGGGCATGGTCGGACAGGGACCTCGGGAGGTGAGAGACCTCACAAGTCCATGCCGCAACGTCCCGGGACACCAACCAATAGTCCAACCTGGACCAGGCCTTGTGAAACTCAGAAATGCATGTGCCTTCCTTGACCTGTGGGTGATTATGTCGCCAAATATCAATCAGATCTCCATCTGCTATAATAGCCTTGAGTGCAGCGCTAACGGAAGGGTGTAGTGAACGGGATTGTCCCCTCCTGTCTAATGTATCGTCTAATATTGCGTTAAAATCTCCTCCCCAAATGATAGTGTCGCAACCAGTTGTTCTCACCTTGGCCCATATGTTCTGGAAAAAGGCTGGGGAATCTACATTGGGGCCATAAACTGCCACTATGGCCATCCGGACCCCACTAAGGACACCGAGTAATAGGATAAACCTGCCCTCTGGATCGGTGTGAGACTCACATTCCTTCCACTCGAGCCCATGCCTAACGAGCACAGCCACCCCTCGGGAATAATTTGAATAGATAGATGAATATACATGTCCCCAACGTCTATGGCTCAGCCTAGTGGAGGGCGTAGTATTCAGGTGTGTCTCCTGCAACAAGCACACATCAATATGGTGACGTACTAGGTAGGAGTGGACCAACCTTTTCTTTCTATGGTCATTTAGACCACGAATGATCCAAGTTAAAAAATTGAGACTGGACATATCTAACCTGGCGAGTTTGGGAACAGGGCCCCGGCGAGGGCTTTACATTCAACAATGCCGACCATGGTCCAATGACCTGACAATAAACCATAATAATGGACTAGAGGCCCACTCCTAGACATTCTGAAGGCTGTATGGATATAAACAATGCTGCATAATTGTGATTTCCAAGACAGTGTAGCAAATAAACTGGCTAAAAACAAGACATTACACCCCCCTTCCACCTTCCACCTTCCACCCACTCCAACCCCCCAAACAGGTTGTGAAATACCCACCCCAGTCAACATAGAAAAAAATACGATATGCCCCAATGAACACAGGACAACAATCGGGAGAACCCGTTAGAGCAACAAAGGAACTGACGGGAGCTCACCCTGGGGGGCGTAGTAACGCCGGCATTCTCCCCTACTGAAAGCAGGGTGGCCAAGAGCACTGCTGAGGACCAAGCCTAAACAAAAAGGATTAAACGGGATACCAATACCCTGCGACTAACATGTTAAAATAAGAACAACAAAAAATAAAAGGGGGAAAGGCAACGCAGGACATTAGAATCCCCTGTGTGCCACAGCACGGCCCATGTCAACAAGAAACACATTTACAGGCACATAGTATCGGAATACCAGTTAGTCGTTATCACTCAGTCTGTCCGCAGATGAGCCCTCGGCTTGAAGGCCTTGTTTTGGCTTCTTCCCACCAACATGCTTCGCAAATTTCAATGCGGATTTGGCGTCCGTGAAAAAATGAGACGTGCCCTCGTGCGTGACCTTGAGCTTAGCGGGATACAGCAAAGAGTATGGAATCTGGGCCTGTAGTAGAACGCGCTTGGCAGGCAAGAACTCCCGGCATGCAGCCTTCACCGCCGGTGTAAAATCTGGATAGAAAGAGATGGTGTTACCTTTGTGTGTTATGGTCCCACGTTCACGTGCAAGGCGGAAGATTAGGTCGCGGTCCTGGTAATTCAAGATTCTAGCCAGGATGGGCCG
The DNA here is from genome assembly GCA_963921515.1 of Calotriton arnoldi. Lineage (NCBI taxonomy): Eukaryota > Metazoa > Chordata > Amphibia > Caudata > Salamandridae > Calotriton > Calotriton arnoldi. The sequence goes on along the minus strand of CAWUFW010001784.1, from coordinate 1,620,125 downwards.
AGGTGTAGCCCCAACTGGAGGCTTAGAACCTAAAGCTCGGTGGGCACGCTCCACCGCGAACATGGCAGACAGATTAGGGTCAAACAGTTCACGGAGCAGATCAGTGATATAGACCTCCATCTTGGAGATAGCCGTCGTTTCCGGAATCCCCGTGATCCTCAGGTTATTTCGGTGGGACCTGGCTTCCAAATCCTCATTCTTTGCCCTGATCAGTCCTAACACTCTGTCCATATGTAGTAGCTGCTCCTTAGTTTCCTCCCGAAACTCATGAAGGTCAGAGTTGCGATTCTCGAGCACATCCAGCCGAGTCTTGTGTGCCCCCACCTGCTTTTTAACTGCGTCGCGCTGAGTAGTGAATACATCTAGTTTAGCATCTATGGTACGAAGACTAGACCTCATTTCCAGCATTAAGGTGCGCAAATCTTCCCCGCGATCCTCCGTCTGAGACTCAGGCGGATGTTCAGAGCTAGCCTCCGGGTCAGACTCCGTGAGTCTGGTGGTTCTCCTAACTTCGAAGGTCAACTTCGGCTGCTTAGCATCCTGTTTGCCCCTTGTGGCTGGCCTGCACAAAATCCAAGCAGCCACCAAGGAGTCACCTCCAACCCACTGTGCACATTCCCTCTTCGGTGCACACCAGAATGTAGGCGCGCCCCGCCGGCGTAGATGGCCCTCGGTGTTACACGCGTGGGGGGGAGGTAGAGGAGGGCCACCTGGCTATCGAAAGGCGGTCAGTACCTGCTGAGGGGCCTTAACTGCGCTGCTGAGTAACTTTCCCAGCCTGCGCTGTTGCAAACCAACTGCCCCACATGCTCAAGTGAGTGCAGGATGGCCACAATAAAATTAAACAGACCCCCCCCCCCTACACGGGAAACCATACCTCAGAGTATTGTCACTATGGCCGGTTCGTAGCTTCACTTCCCGCTAATGTAGGACAACAGGTGGTGGCACCGCTCCGCTATGGCATTGCTATGGGACCAGGCCACACCGCCAAATCCACACTCCGGCCCCCCGATCACCGGGACTCGACTTGCCTGCTTTCAAGATGGCGGTGCGGCCTACTTCTTCACGGGCCTTCCACCTCACCGCTCCCAGCCTCCGACATCTAGTGAGGCTCTTCAGGGGACGCGCACTCAGGCTCAGAGCCGCCCCAGCCCGGCAGCACTGCGGGGGCTCCCGCTGATACTTCCCCGCTGCAGCGGGAAGCGCCGAGGTGCGTTCAGGGCAGGCGACGCAGCCCACAGCCGCGGGATTCCCCGGCTATTATTTCAGCCCAGTATGGGCCACAACCGGCATATAGACCTCCCGGGCACAACCGCATACGTGCTCGGGAGGATCGGAGCAGCCCCGCTCACCCCGCGCCGCCTCACCGAGCTCAGGATCGGGTGTCCACATCAGCCGCAGGTGGCACCCCCGCTCCAAGCCAGTCCGGGGATTTTCTCTGTGCAATTAGGCCGCAGTTCTCCGGGGCCCGCCGCTTGCCACAGGGACGATTTATCGCCGCAACAATCGGCTCTCCCGATGTGGCGCCCCACATGCAGGGCCTAGGGGCTCTCTATGCACCGTAATGGTCCTCAATTTGTGCGGATAACTGCCGGATCAGGTCTCGGCCGGCGGAGCACGCTTACACATCGGCCATATCGCAGCGCGGCAGACTACGCCACCCCCAAGGTACATGAGACTTAATAATTTCTAGCTGATTTAGTGAACTGAGGAGGGCGGGCGTGCAACACCTATTATTATTATTATTAATTTATATAGCGCTGAATCACCCCAAAGGGGTATCTCTGCGCTTAGGACGGTGTGCTGCAGCCAGACCCAAGGAATCAGAAAAGATAAGTTTTCAAAAGCTTCCTGAATTGAGAGAGGCTCTGACAATCGCGAAGCTGGAGGGGCAGTTCGTTCCAGAAAGCAGGGGCAAGATGAGTAAAAGCTTTGCCACCCTTACGCGCCTTTTTAATTCTAGGGGTGCAAAGAAGAAGCTTAGAGCCTGATCGAAGGGACCGTGGGGGGGTGGACTTGATAAGTTTAGCAGATAAGTAGGAAGGGCCCTGTTCATTAAGGGCTTTATAAACAGTGCAGCCTTTCTTAAATTTCACCCGCTTTCTCACAGGGAGCCAGTGGAGTTTCTTGAGAAGTGGGATAGAGGCTGTTCTAGGTGGGGCGTTTGCTACTAGACGGGCAGCCGTGCTCTGCACAACTTGTAACTTGTTTAAGGAGGCTTCGTTGGCCGATGCCAACGGAGCATTACAATAGTCCAGACGACTTAGTACTAGGGCTTGCATCAAAGTTTTTTTGGTAGAGGAAGGTAACAGGGGGAAAATTCTTCTAAGTAAGCTGAGTGTGTAGAAGCAGGTGCCAGCAGTAGTAGTGGCATGAGCGTCGAGAGTGAGGTTCTGGTCGATCCTGATTCCTAAATTCTTGACCACTTCCTTAGGGGCGGGGGCATTACCCAGCTCCTCAGGCCACCATCTGTGAGTCCAGTTTATAGCTGCTCCTCCAAACAACATGATCTCCGATTTTTCGGCGTTCAATTGGAGGAAGTTAGTTCTCATCCAGGCAGCAATGGTCTTCATGCCCTCAGAAAAGATGAGTTGTATATCAGGTTTGTTTTTATCAAAGGTGAGGAGGAGCTGGATGTCGTCCGCGTATGAGATGGGACTGAACCCTAAGTTCCTCATTAGTTTGGCCAAGGGGGTGACATAGATGTTAAAAAGAGTGGGGCTCAAACAAGAGCCCTGCGGTACCCCCTTGGTAACTTTGGTGGTATTTGATCTAAAGGTCCCCAATGTAACCATCTGGGTTCTATCAGTAAGAAAGTCTGTCAACCACATCAGTGCAAGCCCCTGTACTCCAATGCCCTGAAGTCTCTCCAGTAGGATCTGGTGCGAGATGGTGTCAAAAGCCGCCGATAGGTCAAGCAGCACCAGAAGTGCCGCCTGACCATTGTCCAGGGCAATTCTGATGTTATCAGTTACCTCAATCAGAGCTGATTCGGTACTGTGCTTGGCCCGGAAACCTGACTGGGAGACATCAATGCAATGAGAGGTTTCAACAAAATCAGACAGATGTCTGTTTATGTGCTTTTCAATAAGCTTGTTTTGAAGGGGGAGCAGAGATATGGGACGGTAATTGGAAAGCTCAGTTGTAGAGATCTTAAGATTTTTACGAATGTGTACAACTTGAGCAGCTTTCCATTCTAGGGGGAGCCTGCCTGTACTCAGGAACTGTTAAGAATGGTACAGATGGGTGTGGCTAACTGTGCGGAAAATCTGGATGAGATTTTGGCAGGAATAATATCAAGGGGTGAGCCAGATTTAGTTTTGGTAAGGAGAGATTCAACCTCTACCGGAGTGAGTAAGGGAAAGCAGTGGAGCTGCGAGGTATTGTTAGGGGAGACAGGATAAACTGCTAGAGAGTGCGAAGAAATTTCATTGGACGAGATAAGTTTCTGATAGATGTTTTTGATTTTTTTTGTTAAAAAGGAAGCTATATTATCGCACAGCAACTGCGAGGGAGATTCAACAGTTTCGCAGGCCCTAGGATTGGTGTAAGACTTCAGGATCTGAAAGAGGGTTCTAGAATTGTTCCCAGCTTGCTTCAGCTGAAGAGTGATGTGTAGCTTGCGGGCGGATTTAATATTTTTATGATATGAGGACAGTGCAGCTTTGTATCTCTCTTTATCTTGCCCACTGTGGGAGTGTCGCCATATCCGTTCTAGTTTTTTACATAGACTCTTATCAGTTCGTGAGGCTGGGGAGTACCAGCTAGTGGGTGTGTGTTTTGGGGAGTGTGTCTGTGGCTTCATGGGGGCTACATTATCTATAGTGTCTTGAATAATGGAGTTAAAATGAGCTAGCTGTTCTTCTACACTATAAGTGCTAGTTTCGGTATTCCAGGAACAGAAAGGGGACAAAAGTAGGTCGGGCTTCAGTTTATGCCAAGGTCTGTACCAACGTGTGGCGTGAGGTGAGGGGGTGGGAAGGCTTCTGCGACTCATAAGTTGGAAATTCACCAGAGAGTGGTCAGACCAAGTCAAAGGGCACGTTTCCCCACAGAGGATATTCGTGGAATTAGATAGGATGAGATCTAAAGTGTGCCCTGCCGAATGGGTAGGGTCGTTGTTAATCTTCAAGAGACCAGTAGTGGACAGGTCTTTTAGGCAAGCTGTGGCATCACGATTGAGGGCATCCTCACTGTGGATATTGAAATCCCCCAGGAGTAGGAAGTTTCGGGTGGAGATAACATGTGGGGAGATAAATTCCATCAGTTGGCTTGTGAAACCTAGTAGCGGGCCCGGGGGTCTATAAACAAGAGCCCCTTTCCAGCTATGTTGGGGGTGCAGGTCGAGTCTGAAAACAAGGCATTCTATATTGTCTGTGCACAACTGATCTAAAATAGCGATGGATATAGATTCTTTGTGAATTAAGGCTATGCTGCCCCTTGCACGCCGTATCCTGTCTAATTTTTGGATACGGTAGCCATCCGGGAGTGCCAATGCAATAGCGGGGCTAGAAGAAGGTTTGATCCAGGTTTCCGTGAGGAATCCAATGTGAGGATCATTTTCAGTCAGGAGATCCCATATATTTATAGCATGTTTGGGGAGGGATCTGACGTTAGCTAAGAAGCAGTTCCAGCCTATTTTGGTGGGTTGGGTCTGGGCACAGCTATAAGGAATACTCCCGCGAGACCCAGATCCTTTAGTCTGTTCCGGGAGTAATCCAGAATGAGGGGGAGCAATGCTCTGATATCTGCAAGCCCTGCAAGCAAAAGGGCCTTCAAGTAGGCTGTGTGAGTGTATCCGAAGCTCACAGGGGTTGTATCTAATCATGAGCAGCTCGTCTCGGGTGTAGGTGCACCGTGGACTCGCAGCATTGCAAATATCTGAGGGGAGACTAGCAGGGGTCCTGGCTCCTGGCGACGTCCAGGCGCGGACGGGCGCAGACGGGCTTGCCTTAGGTGCGCCAGCGGCGCGCCAGCGGCGCACCCACTGCGCGCGTCTCGCCAGCCATAACCTAAAGTAGGGATTCTTCCCACTAGACCGTTACCCTCGTTTCCGGTCTCTGCCGGAAATGCCCCTGGTCACGTCCGTCAGCACAGCCTCCCTCCACTCGACGGGCAAGCCCGTGTTGGACCAAGGAGGAGTACTTGGATGGCGACAGAGAGGTAGGAATTAAAAGCTGTGGGTTTTAAAAAGGCTTTCCTAGGATACAGCGCATTACAAGTGCAAAGGTGCTTTAAAATTAAATCCGGCGTAAATGTAATACCAGGAATTCACTGTGGCAAGTAGAGCGAGGCTTGTGAAGGTCTGGCGTTAAGCGCGTCCACCTATTGGGCTAAAAGTGCATTATGCTCCCCACTTATTGTGTGCTATAGCCCGGGCGGCTGCAGGTTTCCAAGACAAGCATACAGAATTCTGCAGATGCCGCGTGCTGGACCTTTGGCCTCAAAGACGGACTCATTCAGAGTGTTTTTCTTGTCAATGTTGAAGAGAATTTGTTTTTCTTTCTCTTTCTATGCTCCCTGCAGTACCCATTCTCCTAACCTAATCAGCATGGATGTCAATTCATCAAAATGCCAAGGGTGGTGAAAGTGACAACCTTGGCGGAGGGGTAAAAATGACTAATCCCACTCCAGTGACTGCAACAGTAGGGAAAGTGTTGCATAATGGAGGGGTAAAAATTACTATTCCCACTCCAGTGAGTGCAACAGTAAAAAAAGTGTAGGATAGCCGAAGGGGAAAAAATACTATTCCCACTAAAGTGAGTGCAACAGTAGGGCAAGTGTTGGATATCGGAGGGGTAAAAATTACTATTCCCACTCCAGTGAGTGCAACAGTAGGGAAAGGGTTGGACAGCGGAGGGGTAAAAATTACTATTCGCACTCCAGTGAGTGCAACAGTAGGGAAAGTGTTGGATAGCAGAGGGGTAAAAATTAATATTCCCACTCCAGTCAGTTCAAAATTAAAAACAAACAAAATATCACCAACACAAAATATTAATAAAATAAAATAAAATGAAAAATACATAAACATATTTTAAAAATCTAAAAAATTGAAACATATTATAATGTTAAATAGATATGACAAATACCTAGAAATATTATATTAAATAAATTTTAAAATAATTTACAAACAAATAACTATTTTTAATTAAAATGTCTTTATAAACAAAAACATTAATTATTACATAAATGTAATCTTTTTTATTTCCTACCCTATAACACCGCACAATCAACAACACATATCTAAATTAAATAAAAATGTACCTCCATAATTAACATAATTAACTATCAATTAAAGAAATATTATTAATCAAAAAACAAATTAAAACAGATAAAAATTAATTTACTCCCCAAACGTTACCCCTATAAAACCAAAACTCACACACCAAAAAAACAATTACCCTATTTAATTATCAATTGATAAATTAATATTAATGATCAACTAATTATGAATTAATTAAACATAAATTACTTTCCACCCTCTACCCCTATACATCCCACATCTAAAAATCATTACACAATTTCCATAATTAATTTTAAAATATTAAATTAATATCAATTAACAACTACTTAATAACTAATTAAAAATGAATTACTTTGCACCCTTTACCACTATAAACCCCACAACTCACATCTAAAATTAATTACACAATTGCCATATTTAAATTTGAATTAATTAGCATTAATTAACAAATAATTATTAATTAATTAAAAATAAATTACTTCTTGCCCTTTACCCCTATAAACCCCCAACCTGCTCCTAAAAAAAATAACACGATTACCATAATTAATTACCAATTAATTACTATTAACAACCAATTAATAATTAATAATAAATTACTTCCCACAATTAACACTATAAAATCTAAATTAAATAAATATTACTAAATAAAAAATAATCATTAATTTATTATAATTAAATTACTCCCACCCTATTCCCCTATAAACCCACAACCCGCTACGGAACTAAAAAACGCAAAATGTAATTAAAATAAAATTGCTAACTACTAAAAATTTAACACATATATTAAAAAACAAAAACAATACTTATACAAAAAAATAGATCACATACATTTAAAATACATACTAAAATACATTACACTAATTAAAAAATAGATATTTTAAACAGCTATATTTTTACAAATGATATAAATGACTTAGATATTTTTAAAAACGATATTCTTGACCACGATATTCTTACTGTCGATATTTCTGTGTCACGATATTTCCAACTTGATATTTGTGTAAGTCGACATTTCCAAATCAATATTCTGTCTGCATACCTCCCCACAAATAGGTTCGATTGAAAATTACAAATTAACCCCCAAGCCTTAAGCAAATTTGCCAGACATAAAATCAGGCTCGAAGTGTACGCACCAGGTAAATTTGGTAGCCGAAACACCAGTCAAGTTATAAGGGGGGGAGCTGTATCCTGCCACGTGATACTGCTCCGTCCAACTTGTAACATTCCTCTAGGAATAGGAAATGCATTGTTTTTATTTTAATTCTCCCACTGTGTCCCACTGATCAATGGCTTTATGTCTTCAATGCTTGATTACAGTAACTCGTTGTACCTTGGTTTCTCCAACTGCACCTCTTCCTGCTGATCATGATTTTGCGAACCATTGCTCACTCGCCTTATTGTCTCTTCCCTGGCTGTCAGCGTAAATATGCTGACAGTGTTTTTTTAACGGTATGCAAATCGAAGCCATGCTTTGCGCCACTTTGCACCGAAAGAGTGCTTTCATACAACCTTAGTAAATAACCCCCTCGATTTCCCAAGTGTTCCACTTTTCTGTCAAGAATGCTGAGCCTGACGCGGAAAACCGAGCCCGACGGAATAACCTCCGCTTCATGGGATTTCCTGAAGGAACGGAGGGCACCAACGCAGCGGCGTTCCTGACAACTTGGTTGACAGATCTCATACCGGCGGCACAGTTCTCCCAGTGCTTTGTTATTGAACGCGCACACCGCGCGCTGACTGCCAGACCCCCTCCAGGGGCCCCTCATAGGCCCATCATTGCCAAAATGCTGAACTTTATGGACAGGGATATGATACTTCGCGAAATGCGCCGCAAGGGAGAAGTCCGCTATGAGAACCTGAAGATCATGACATTCCCAGACTATAGCCGGGAAGTTCAAAAACAACGTCGAACATTTGACTCGGTTAAGGTTTAGTTGCGAGCCCTCCAACTCCAATACATGCTCCTGTTCCCGGCGAAATTGAAGGTCATCTTTCAAGGAAGGGCCTTCTTCTGGGTGGAGGAGAGACCAAGACTTTGATCCCTGGAGGGAACACAGCCCGATGCTCGTACGGCCCGAGACAGGCCTGGGGGAGAGGGGCCTCCCAGGCGAAGGCGTCGCACAACTGTGAACAGATCGCACAGACTGGGTACAGGAACCCCATATGCTCTCAGAAAACATGCTCAAGACCAGAGACGTCAAGAACAGCAGACGGACGCGTGCTCCCAGTCCGCTCCTGAAACAGCAGAGAGAGCCAACTCCTCCAATCCTCAGACAGACTCCGAGGAGATTGAAGGTTCTTCCAGATCAGACACAAGACATCCACTGGCGGACGCGATCCGGGTCCTTGAACAGAGCTCTGCCTGTGGCAATTGACCTGAATGAACAGGATACTGCAACTTGAATTCCGGCGGGGAGGTATCGAGAATCAGCATCGGAACCCCCCCCCACCTCCCCCTGTTTTTTCTCCAGTGAAAAGTTCGGGCTACGACCTTGAACGTATTGGACATCTGAGCAACAAACTGTAAGAGTTGGGTTTTTTGGGGTATTTGATTGGGAGGGGGGAGGACGACAGACCGACCAACTCTCTCCTGCTGAAGGTCGCTTCCAGGGATGGGTGGACCGATGGCTAGGGGGGGTGGAGGGAGGTGTGGTCGGAGGATGGTGGGGTGTTCACACAGTTTGAGTTTGACTGGTTGCACGCAGAGTTATTGCTCACTATGGTTGCCACGAGGAGACACTCCCTTAAACTGAGGGGTGCTAGTAGGGTTCTACTTTTCCCTTCCCCTACTGCCCGGGGCCACACGACACCACCGCCTGTTGACAGATGACCCAAAGACCTAATTTAACAGTCATGACCTGGAACGTTAATGGGTTGGGGGACAAGATTAAAAGAGGGCTGGTGTCGCAGCTCATTAAGAGACTCCACCCGGACGTCGCAATGCTCCAAGAAATGCACCTCAAGGGTATACAGTGTAGTTTTATTGGACACAGGGCTTACAAGGTCCTTGCACATTCAGGATTCTCGTCAGGAGCACGGGGTGTGGCTATTTTGATCAGGAAGACCATCCCTTTCCAAACCACGCATATATGGCAGGATCCCCTGGGCAGTTACGTGGGGGTTTCTGGACTGTGGGGAAGGATCGAGACCACATTAATCTGTGCTTATGCGCCACCCAGGTTACAAGCACCCACCATGACCAAGATTATCGATATACTGACCGAGACGCCCTCAGCATTACACATAGTGGGTGGGGATTTCAACGATGTCATGGACCCAATACTTGACCGCACTACTGGAGGGGACAGGTCTACACTGGTCACTCCTTTGAAACGATTCACCGTGACAATGGGCCTGATAGATGCCTGGAGAGAGAAACACCCCCCAGACTACAGTTTTCTTTTTACTCCGTGGCACACGACTCACACTCCAGATTAGACTATATCTTCGTTCCTAAAGGGGAACTGCACGACGTGGGACGAGCAGAATATACTGCTTGAGGCCTCTCCGATCATTCCCCACTTTTGGTAGAAATGGGTTTGAGGGCAAGAGACATAGCCCGCAACTGGAGACTGAGTCCATGGGACCTGCGTAACGCCAAAACAGCAAAAGGGATAAGGGCAGACACTGAGGTGTATTTTAAGGAAAATAAGGACTCGGTCCCCTCTGGAGTGACGGTCTGGGAGGCGTACAAGACTGTGCTGCGGGATAGGGCCAAAAGATGTGTAGCCTGGGAAAAAAAGGAGACGGACAAATGTATGGTGGCGTTGGAACATAAAATAGGGGAACTCGAAGCTCGCGTCGCCCAGGGCAGTGACCCAGAATCCACACGTAGGTTGAGTGCCCTCAGGCTTGAGTATAAGGAGCTGGCCACGGATAACGCTAAAAAGCAGTATCTGGCGACCCTGCACCGACTCTACGAAATGGGAGATAAGGCGGGTAAACTCCTGGCATGGATTAGTAGATGAGAGGTCCAGGACAGATGGGTGAGAGAGGTGGTAGATCTCCAGGGAATCACCCAATCCACAGATGAGGGAGTAGCAAACGCGTTCGCTGAGTACTACAGAGATTTGTACCGAGCCCGGACATCTAAGTCCTTAGATGATATTAGGGACTACCTGCCGGCAATTCCCACTCCAGTTTTAGGAGAGGATGATGCTCGGGACTTGGAGGGAGACCTGTCTTTGGCAGAAATCCAAGACGCAGTGGCGAAACTCCGCCCCTTGAAGACCCCTGGCGCCAATGGACTGCCGGCAGAATTCTACAAGAGATACACCAACATCCTGAGTCCCCACCTACTTAGGCTTTTCGTTGACTCTCATAAAGAAGGTATTTTGCCGCCAGATCTCAGGATGGCCACCATTGTCGTTATTCATAAAGAGGGTAAGCCCCGTAATCACTGTGGCTCATATAGGCCCATTTCGCTTCTTAACTCGGAAGTTAAAATATTGGCTACTGTCTTGGCGACTCGACTCCTTGGGGCCGTAACAGCTCTGGTTCATGAAGACCAGTCGGGATTCATGCCAGGGCGCTCTACTCGTCTTAATCTTAGACTAACTCACAACTGGCTTATGAAGGTGAGGATCCAAAAAAGTCTTCAGGCGTTCTTGTCATTGGACGCCGAAAAGGCGTTTGACGCCGTAGACTGGGTGTTTCTGGATGCCGCCTTGGCTAAATTTGGGTTGGGACTGAAATTTCGAAGTTGGGTGACACTTCTCTATAATCAACCAGTGGCCACAGTGCGTGTTAATGGTACAGGCTCGGTACCCTTCCCAATCGAGAGAGGGACAAGACAGGGTTGTCCCCTCTTACCCTTACTTTTTGCGCTGACCCTCGAGTACTTGGCCTGCACAATCATATCCCACCCCTCCATCAGGGGATTCCGCAGTACTCCCGCAGACACTGAGGAGGAAAAAATTTCCCTGTATGCCGACGACATTTTACTGTACATTTCTCACCCGTCCATGACTCTACCGGCCCTGTTCGAAACGATAGTTGAGTACGGCCACCACTCAGGCTACAACATCAACTGGAATAAGTCGACGTTCTATTGCCCGAACGACTCCCAGACGGACTGGCCCCTGCCCGGGGAACTGCGAGTAGTCCAGCAAGGTTTTCAATACTTGGGTATCTTTGTTACGCCACACCCAGAAAAGTGCAGGAAGGAGAACCTAGAGATTATCCTGACTAATTTCAAGTGGGATATTGAACGGTGGAGGGACCTCCCCCTCACCCTACTCGGACGGGCGGCACTCTTTAAAATGATTACCCTGCCCCAACTGCTCCATGTTCTTCAAAACTCTTACCATCCACTCCCCACAGGTACCTTCACGGAAATCGCTAGTAAAACTCGAACCTTATTTTGGCAGGGGGGACACCCTAGAATAGCGCTCAAGACATTACAACGTAACCCATATAATGGAGGGATAGCACTTCCAGATATAGAGGCCTATTATTGGGCCTCTCACTTGATACCCATAAACGTATGGATACATAAGAATAGCCTCCACCCCACATTTCACCTTGAGCGGGAAGAGATGTTACCACATACACAACTACATTATCTTTATGGGGGGAAAGGGAGCTCCCGACTGTTATCCGCAACTCGAGTTACTCTGTCGGCATGGGCAAGGGTGACTAAAACTATGTGTTGGACGGCTCGGGTCACGAGGAGCACACCGCTCTGGGAGGGGGCATGGTTTAAGGAGCTTAAAAAGCTCAGAGGATTTGGGACATGGGATCTCCTTGGGATCTCCACAATAGGAGACGTCACGGAAAATGGTGAGCTCAAAACGTGGCTCAAAACGTGGGCTAAGCTCAAACAGGAGTATGAGATGAATGACTCCCAATTTCTTAAATACGCACAACTGCGCCATGCCTGGCAGAAGGAGACTATCCCATGTGACCAACTTCCGGAATACGCTCCTCTGGAAGGTAGGCTCCTGCAAGAGGAACTAATTCAAAAGGCGGTCTCCTTTACTTATAAAACTATCAACAATAATATCCAGGACGGACGGCTTAGAGCACGATGGGAGAGGGAGGTGGGGTCCCTAGAGGATATAGACTGGGAAGCGGCGTTAATGCACCCCAGAGAGGTAGCCATAAAGGCGAGGCTTCGTCTTATCCAACTTAAGATACTACACCGCACATATTACGACCGCAATCGATTACACAGAATGGGGCGGGCTGACTCGCCATCCTGTCCGACTTGCTTCATGGCTAACAGTGATTTTTTCCACATAGTCTGGGCATGCCCCGAGCTGCAACTGTATTGGACCAGGTACTTAAATTACTGGGAGAGGTCCTGGGGGTGACGCTACCCGTAGAGCCACGTTTTGTGATACTGGGGATACCAAGCGACGTAGATGTCACCAGAGCGCAGTTAATTTTCACCTCCCTGGGGTTGGTAGTCGCTAAAAGGGATATAGCGTGGAGATGGGGAGTGGCAGATAGACCCACCATACAGGAATGGATGAGGGGAATGGACTTATATATGGCGGCCGAACGTACCACGTATCACAGCAGGGGATGTCCCAAAAAATGTCACTAGATCTGGGACCCATGGAGAAGATACTTTGGGTTGGACATTGGGGACGACACACAACAGTCCGTAACGCATACAACACAAGGAACCCCCATAGCTGGGTCACGATGAGGACTGACGTAGGCAATATCCTGGGAGGACGTACGATGTCCCTCTCAGATCTCAACTGCACCCACATGGCAGACAAACAGGGATAAGGGTGGTGTTTATAATCGTATATGGACCAGAAAGGGAAAGGGGAAGTGGCTATGTTACCAAAGAGACTGTTTCTTACCATAGACGATCAACTATTGTAGACGTATTATGCAATTACTGTATTGTGCTAATTGTTCAGTTGGAAAATAAAAATAATAAAAATAAAAAAAAAAGAGAATGCTGAGCCTGTGGGAGCCTAACAGCTTCACTCGTCCTCAGTAAACTGTTAAATGGTGCCAGCTGGAAACACTTTGCGTTCTGCCAAATCAGGCAAGCAATTAAGAGTTGTTCACTCTCACACAGCCTTGCAGTATTTCTAACAAGGAGCCCGCATATAGTTAATACGTGCATAGATGCCATTTTAAGGCATATGCTTGTTTTGTATAAGATAAATAATATATATACATATATATACATATATATACATAATTAGCTGCAGCGGAGGTAACCCACCAGAGGGCGTTATTTGGCAAAATGAGACCTCATATCCCAGCGTGCATTTGAAAATGAACTTCCACCAAGGGAGGAGCACTGATAGCTCACTAACCACAAACACGCAGGGGAAATGCGGCAGCCATAAATCACCTCCGCTGACACGGCCTCTGAGGAGATGCAAACAGCGGCATCGAAACGCGTTAGGCCATGGACTTCAAAGGGATGTTAAGCTGCCTGCTTGGTTCTAATGGAGTTTGTAACTCACCTGCAGCTGTGTGCGGCCTCAAGCTTCTGGGCGTTTTTGGTTACATATTATGCGGCGGTTCCAGGCCGCAGAGGGATCGCACTGCCCGCAACCAACGGGACTAGGGGAGAGGAAGATTCCTCTTTCCGAAGCTGCAGGGTACCTTTAATGAAGCCGGCAGAGTATCATCCAAGGCTCAATGGAGGGCCGAGAATAATCGTCCATAATTAGCTGCAGCGGAGGTAACCCACCAGAGGGCGTTATTTGGCAAAATGAGACCTCATATCCCAGCGTGCATTTGAAAATGAACTTCCACCAAGGGAGGAGCACTGATAGCTCACTAACCACAAACACGCAGGGGAAATGCGGCAGCCATAAATCACCTCTGCTGACACGGCCTCTGAGGAGATGCAAACAGCGGCATCGAAACGCGTCAGGCCATGGACTTCAAAGGGATGTTAAGCTGCCTGCTTGGTTCAAATGGAGTTTGTAACTCACCTGCAGCTGTGTGCGGCCTCAAGCTTCTGGGCGTTTTTGGTTACATATTATGCGGCGGTTCAAGGCCGCAGAGGGATCGCACTGCCCGCAACCAACGGGACTAGGGGAGAGGAAGATTCCTCTTTCCGAAGCTGCAGGGTACCTTTAATGAAGCCGGCAGAGTATCATCCAAGGCTCAATGGAGGGCCGAGAATAATCGTCCATAATTAGCTGCAGCGGAGGTAACCCACCAGAGGGCGTTATTTGGCAAAATGAGACCTCATATCCCAGCGTGCATTTGAAAATGAACTTCCACCAAGGGAGGAGCACTGATAGCTCACTAACCACAAACACGCAGGGGAAATGCGGCAGCCATAAATCACCTCCGCTGACACGGCCTCTGAGGAGATGCAAACAGCGGCATCGAAACGCGTCAGGCCATGGACTTCAAAGGGATGTTAAGCTGCCTGCTTGGTTCAAATGGAGTTTGTAACTCACCTGCAGCTGTGTGCGGCCTCAAGCTTCTGGGCGTTTTTGGTTACATATATATATATATATATATATATATATATGTATATATATATATATACAACCGCAAACGCCCCTCCTGGGAGCTCCGCCCGTAGACCGGTGGCGCGATGACCGCCGGTGGTGCAAACCGGCAAATAACTTCTTCCAAAATGCCAATATATATACATACACACACACACCTTAGGGTTTAGTATTCTACTACAGATATATAGTTTCCAAATCTAAAGGCTTAATATTCCATCTCAAACACAGAGCTTCCAATCCTCAAGGGCTAATTATCCACCCTGGGCACAGACCTCACAAACCCAAGTGGATAATTCCCATCTCTGACACAGTCATTCATAATCACAGGGAGAAATGTATGGATTACTTGTGTTACTGTCCATTACACTCTCTCTTCTTTTCCTTGTACAGTTCTGTAGAAACGGAGGAATTTTTCCTCTCATCAGACTGTAGAAGCCCCTGACATTTGTTGTACCAGGTTTACTAGCCACCACCTCCTTCATCTTCCCTGTCTAGAAGGGAAACCTGAAACAAAGCCCCCATGAATCTCAGAAATTGGTGGGGGGATGCAACTCTCCTATGTTCACCAAAAGGTGCTAAAAACCCTGACTATGGCCAAGCAGTTTTATTTCCTCGAAGAGGCCTGGACAAGCCAGCCCTACAGCACCCTGTCTGTAGATGATATATCAAAGGGGCCAGAACCTGTGTAAACACGACATCCTGGGAGCACCCTACAACTACAATTATGAAGAGTCATAATCTTGGAGTAAAACCAAAGATTGACTCCCAATCTGAACCCTGCTTTGGAGGCCATGAAGGTGATTGAGCAGAATACAAAACCAGAACAATGGCCTTTTTGTACAGGAAAACTGCAATACCAGCCAATCCTAAGCCAGCGGACTTAATTCTGAAGTCAAGGCATGACTATCAACCCTATTCTGATGGAGGGGTGTCAAACTCAATTTAGTATCTCTGAGACTAACTGTAGAATTTACAGATCTGAAACTCAATTCCTTAAGGCATCTCAAAGAGATGTAGGCATCCACTCATCAAAGCATCCAGGGATGGGCCAGTCCTCCACTCAGAACTAACAAGGCATCCCCCCAGCCAGCAGCAGAAAAGAATCTTCTCCTTCCAACATACCAAGCTTTGAGTAACTGGGGTTTAAGAAAATCTGCCTTGTTATTGGACAGGAAGGGGTAGGAATATTTCTTATTTCAAAGGCAGTTTTATTCACTTCATCAAGATGCTAGTGAGCACCAAATTTATTTGCTTGGCATCCATCTTGCAGTCCCAGACCCATATGTTCAATGTAAGCAGCTGTACAGGTGCCTCCAGAGAAAGCTGCAGCTCTAATGGACTTGAAAGAGACATCATCAAGATCTTCACTAAATGTCCTGCCACACTGGAGAAGTCTTCATCCACCATACTTCCTGAACATGTCCCGATCATCCAGAAGGCATCCACCATAGGCAGGAGATCATTGTCCTGAACATGAGCCAATATATTTTAACAAGTTTCTTTGACCATAGAAAAAGGTGAACAGGTTTGTCTGCAGCTGCTCTTAGCCACTGTGGCCACTGCAGCAGAGTTTGCATGGTGATTCAGAAACTGCACTCTTCCAGTGAGCAAGGTAAAGCAGAGAGTCCTTCATGGGAAGGGTAAGGGTGACAATGTTTAGGAAAGAGAGAGACTGGGATTTCAACCATCCTGTCTGGCCCCTCCCACTCAAGTGATTTGCAGGAGCATTTGACTATGACCGCAATTGGAGGCCCAGGGACTCTCTTTCCAGGAAGCCACACGTGTTACCTTCACTTGCACCACATGTGAAGTAGCTCCAAATTCTTGTGTCCCAGCTTCCGACACAGATACAGACATTACGGTAACCACCATCTGGTTGACAAGCTGCCTGACTTTTTTTGCCAATCTGCCTGTCTCTGTGGAATTCACATGATGCCAGAAACACCAAATCCAACACACCCCTAGGCACAGCCCTGCTGGTCCACTGGGCCGCAGAGAACAGATGATGTTTGAGAGACTTCTAAACAGCACATCCATGCGCCACTCCCAAGGCACCAATCAACTCAGGTAGGGGAAGGAGGCACATACTGTCTGGCAGACAGACAGGCAGGTTTCGGCCCCTTGATCTTCTCCCTTTATTGGCCCCGACAGAAGGGCATAGACCGAGAAGTGGAGATCATCGGCCCTGAAAAACTGGGAAAACAAAACCTGGAGTGAATTCTAGAGTCTGCCCGGAGGAAAAATGTCTCAATTTCTATGAAATGGTACGAGAAAGGAAGAGAGGATTAACAATCCTTCTCATACCTCCCTACCTTTATACCCAAGTAATCTATCACTCAGTCAGATCTTCCTAATCCTATCTCGAACACAGACCTGTTACACTGAGTTGAAATAATTTTCCAGCATACAAAATTAAATATCTATCTCTTCACATCGAAAAAGAATGCAAAAATATTGCCTCATTTATGACAATACATTTCTCAGTGAGTGAAGAGGGAACTTGTAAATCTCTTTAAGTGATGCGGCTTGAATTGGTTTGGACGCACCTAAACGAATATTACTGCAACTGTGATTGCTGATTCCACGTGCATCTTTGTGAGTTTTTAAGAGAGCAACCCTTTTTTTTTTGTTCAATAACTTTATTAATTTAAGAGAAAGAGTATAAATAATTAAAATACCATATTATGCAATACACTTAAAAAAAAAGAATTTTGAACAATAAATAATTAGCAATCATCAGAATAAATATAATCAATGTCATAAGTAACATCAATGTAGCAATGAAACAAATTAAAAAGGCACAGGAGCAATTTGAAGATATCAGGTGTATTACATTGGATAAGTAAATCAATTCTCAAAATAAAGAAAAGAACAGAAAAACGAAAGAAAGAAAAAAAAAAAAAAGTAAGGAGGAACAAGAGAAGAAGAGTAAAGATAGAGAAGAAAAAGATCGGGACACCTGCTATAATGGAAGAGATAAGTTAAGAGGAAGACACAAAAGGATATTGAGCCACCAGGCCTTGTGAAGCTAAGTGCATATATTTATCAAGAGATCTCCAGACACCATTAGAAATAAAGGGTGTGTAGCGTTTCTCCTCCACAGAAGTGTGTGCCCCCCGGAGAAACGATACCCATGCCCACCACGTATGATAGGATATGAACTTAAAGGATTTCCACTCCGTTAATATGATCTTAACAGCAATTGATAACAGCAAATCTAGCAATTGCATATCTAAAACGTCTAAAGAGAGCAGAGATGGTGCAGCCCAAGGACCCAACAAAATTAGAGGTAAAGAAAGCTCAAATTGAATATCAAAGATTAATAATAAATGTTTATGGATCAGTTCCCAAAAAGGTTGAAGTAGGGAGCATCCAAAAAACATATGTTGATATGTACCAGCAGCAATATTGCAGCTCCAACAAAGATCATCATCTTTAAGTTTGAGTGTATGCAAACGAGCCGGGGTCCAATGTAGAAGATTGAGAGTAAAAAATTTAGACTGGATAAGAGAAGGAGCAATCTTGTTACGTAGGGAAAATTTTCCAATTCTTTGCCAAATTTCTGGTGTAATGTGTTTGAACAAATCATGTTCTAAGTGGTGTAACCATTTGTGTTGTGTAACCGTAGATTGCAAAGGCGGTGTGGTGGATAAAAACTTATATATCCTAGAGGCAACATGACCTTATTTGTACCACATATAAAGGAGGGAAATAGTATGTGAATCCGGGTGAAAAGCAACTTTAGACAATGCCACCTTTATTTTTAGAAATGAATAAAAATCCATATTATCGAGATTGTATTGTGTAGCTAAAGAAGAGAAAGGGATTGGGTCATGATTGGAATCATAAAGGTGTTTGACCAAGGTAATACCCTTGCTAGCCCAATGTGACATCGTCACAGAATCAATATCAATCTTAATTTTAGGATTATGCCATAAAGAAGTCCACCTGGATTTATGAATTGGCTTAGAGACCTTCTTATCTATAGATTTCAACGCAATAATGGTATCAGAGATAATACGACCAGAAAAAGGTAAGTTCAATGTGGACGCAGTCATAAGAGAAGAAGTGGATAGAGGATAAGCCAACTGTTGCTCGATATATAACCACGGTGGTATATGTCGAAAATCCGAAGAAACCAAAGAGCACCCTGAGAAGCTAAGAACGCAATTTGATACAAGTTCCAATCTGGGAAATTACAACCACCCATAACATAAGGTTTCCTCAGATGTTTATAAGCAATTCTAGCGCGTTTATCACTCCATAAAAAGTTTGAGGTAAGAGCGTCGATCTCATGAAAAAAAGATGAAGATAACTTTATAGGGAGCATAGAAGACACAAAATTAACAATGGGAGTTATCATCATTTTCAAGGTTTGAAGACGTCCCCACCAGGAAATGAATTTAGGTGACCATGCACCCAACAACTGTTTAACTTTAGCTATCACCTGAGACTCATTATATGAGATAGTGTCTGTCAAATTATTACAGAACCAGATCCCTAGGTATTTAATACGCTTTGATTGCCATTTAAAACCAGCATCCCCCATGTGGGAAGAAAAACATAGCGCATTGAGAGGAAACATTTCCGTTTTGTCTATATTCAGAGTATACCCTGAAACAAGAGAGAATTCTTTAATAATATTAGAAATAGCAGGGATTGCATTTTCTATATCATCCGAGAAGATAAGCACGTCATCCGCATACGCAGCCGTTTTGATGTTCTGCGAGCCAAATTGAAAGCCCTTAATATCCTGATTTAGATTTAATAGCCGAAGAAGAGTGTCAATAGACAATAAAAAAAAGAAGAGGTGATAACTGGCATCCCTGCCTGGTGCCCTGACAGAGATCAAAAAAAGAGGAGGTAGCCCCATTAATTCTAATATTAGCTTTAGGTCGTGCATAAAGAGACATTACCATACCAATAAATGCATCCCCTAAATTATGAGATTGAAGTACTGCTTGTAGGAAAGGCCAAGAGACCTTATCAAAAGCCTTCTCGGCGTCGAGAGCAATGGCTGCCGAAGGAAAACTAGACAACTTTGCTTTCCCTAAAATATGACAAAAAGTCCAAATATTGTCTCTAGCCAATCGACCTTTAACAAAACCAGTCTGAGAGGAATGAATAAGCGAAGGAATGTGGCTCTCCAAACGTTTGGCCAAAATTTTAGCGAAAATCTTTGCCTCCATATTCAAAAGAGAGATTGGACGAAAGTTCTTAGGATCAGAGTGATCCTTACCCTCCTTAGGGATTACAACTATAGTAGCCTCAGCCGCTGATCCAGAAACCTTCCCTGACGAGACAAAGTTATCAAAAACGTCTTTGAGATAACTTAATATGGACGATAGGAACTTCTTATAAAAAACAATAGGAAACCCATCGGGTCCTGGAGCCTTCCCTGACCTAGTAGCCTTGATGGCTTAAATAATTTCTTCAGAATCAATTGGTTTGCTCAAGGCCATCATATCAGCGTCAGCAATAGTATGAGTAGGAATAGAGGCCAAAAATTGTTGGCATTGAACAAGAGAAGCTTGATCTTTGGGAGTATATAATTTGTTATAAAAATCGCGAAATACTTCAAGAATATCTTTAGTCTGAAATTTCCTAGCCCCAGAACTATCATTGATACAAGAAATCTGAGCTGTCCTGATATTTGTATCTTGATATTTTAACGTAGCCGCCAACACTTTACCTGCTCGATTTTTTAACAGCAACCGTTTGGATTTTTGTGCCTGGACGCCAAAATGAACCCTTATAGTTACTATGGAATTATAAGAATATTTTAAGTTCTTGATATCCTGCAACAACAATTTATCTTTAGAACTTCTATATAAACACTCTTTATGTTTAATATTGTCCGCCAAAGTCGAGAGCTCCTTCCTAATATCAGAATTCCTTTTTGCCATTTTTTTAATAATATGTCCTCTAATAGTACACTTGAAAGCGTCCCATAAAACTACTGGGGAGTTCACCGAAGCCATGTTTTCCTGGAAAAAATTATGAATATCTATATTAAGCTGTTCAACCTCTTGATCATCATTCAAGATCTCCGTATTCAAGTGCCAAGTGCGTGGTCCAATACTATCTGTCAAATTAAGAAGAGTGAACGAGACCGCTGCGTGATCAGAGACAACGATAGGATGAATCATGACATTCGTAGAATGCTTCAAAAGTGTTGCATGAACCAGAAGATAATCAATGCGAGAAAAACTAGAGTGTGGGGAAGAAAAAAGGTGAAATCACTACCGGTGGGATTATGCATTCTCCAAACATCAGTGAGTCGATGGGAGGAACACATATTAAGCATCTGTTTATGAGCCCTAGGGGGCGGAATTTAAAAGCAGAATGTCTGTCTAAAATAGGATTCATTGGAAGATTAAAATCACCACCCACAATGATCTTATCACTTTGAGGAATTTCAGAAAGTTTTTGGGTTATTGCATGCCAAAAAGACGGATCATCACCATTAGGTGCATAGATATTCATGATATATATATCAAACGATCCATTAGATAGACGAGTAAGCAACCACCTACCATCTGAGTCATGTTCCGCAGTAACAATAGACAGACCAGAATTTTTGGAAATGAATGTCACCACCCCATTCCTTTTACCAGAGGCCTCAGAGCAAGCAACATCAAGGACCCACTCCTTCCGCAACAGTAAGGCTTCTTTATATGCCACCTTGGTTTCTTGTAACAAAACTATGTCACTAGAAAGACTTTTACAATAATCTGAGATTTTTGCCCTCTTAACTGGGTGATTTAAACCATGCACATTGAGTGACAGCACATTCAGGCCAGGCATGGTCGCGAGGGATCACAATAAACAAATGCACTCAGTGGATGAGAGAAAGGAAAGTATAATAGCTGCATCTTAAATTTAGTAAGAAGAAGAAGACAATAGAGACATACACAGGAGATCGAAGCAGGAGTCTCAAGGAAAAGAGGAATAAAGAAGGAATAAGTCAATATTGGAAAAAAGAGACAAACGAAGAGCGAGAAGAAAACAAAAAACTGCACAGAAGAGAGAAAAAACCCCACCAGGGGAGGTTTTATAATAGACCAAATGCATGTGAGGGAAAAACATGAAGGAGCAACCAAAGAGGCCAGCTTATACATCTCCGCCTATTTAAAAAGAAGACAGTATAAAGTATAGGCAAAGGAGAAAGGGAAGACAACACATACATATAATTAACATTCTATTAATGACTAAAATAATTAAGGTGTCACAGTACCTATCAATTTATATATGCTATATTAAGAGGGACACCTATGCAACTTATTTTGTTAAGTATATAAAACACACAAACATACATATTCCTGTTATATAAAACGTGGAGGAATTAACATTTGCAAATAGATACAGAATTGCATACGACAAAAGAAATTCATATATATAGACTCATATAACCTTACTAATGGGTAAAAAACTGAATACATATAAGCAATTAAAAAGTGAACGAAGTATACCATTGATAGAAAAAGGAAAAAATTCATATATCACCACCCCATCTGATAACTGTGGAGAAAAGAGTTAATGGGAAACCAGTAGATTGTAATAAATAACCATAAATATAAAAGATAATAAGCCTGCTAAAGGCAACACACTCCAGCAACTAAATGTCCAATATTAACCTTGTAATTCTCATGTATAAATAATAGCTACTTCATAATACATGTTCATAACTACAAGCTTGGGTAATACATTAAGCAGAATATAAAGTAAGACATACCACCAAGAGAAGAGCGAGATAGAAAAGAATAATGTTAACAAAGAACAAGAGAACTGAAAAGACACTTATAAGCATTGAACTAACCATCTAAAAGAGAAATAAAAACTACTGACAGGTATACATTATCGGTCTGACAAGTACCCAGGAACTATGCTCCAGAGAATCAAGTGAATATGTAACACGAGAGAAAAAGATAGACCACAATCTAAACATTACTAAAGAGACAGGTGTATGACTATAAGTAAATATACGAAAAAGAGTATGGAAAGTCAGACCAAAGAGAAACATTAACAGAGACAGAAAATGTGAGATCTATAAAGTGACACATAAAAAGGAGTACTATAGAAACAGCATTATCCTGTAACAAGGAAATAAAACCTGCAAAGAAAAAGTTAGTAAGTTCACAAATATGAGAGCAGCAACAGATAAATCACCTATAATGACTAGTCAACAGTAACCCTAGCTTATCACAGGGATAATAGCCTTAAAAATGTGAGGAAAGGCACATACAAGCATTAACCCAGACACCTAAAAAGAAAGGATTAATTAAGATTTAGATGAACCTGGAGGAGAATCAGAGTCCATCCGTGACTCAGACTGGTTATCCAAAAAGGTGGACGAATCGGAAGGTTCATAGAATATTTGAGTGCGACCCCTGAAAGTTATTCTGAAACGTGAAGGACCAGCAAAAGAAAACGGAATGTTCATCTCCAGAAGTCGTTTTCGAAGGTTTAGGAACCCTTTCCGCCTGATGACAGTATCTCTAGCAAAGTCCTGGGAGATGGCAATTCTGTGGCCTTCCCAATTAATCGCTCTGATTTTCCTCATCTGCGCCGAAATTTGCTCAGAATGTTGATGTCGCAACGGTTTGAAAACCACAGGTCTGGGATTCGACAAAGACTTTGGTCTAAACGTGGGGACCCTATGAGCACGCTCTATTTCAAACTCTCTCTGAAAAGATATATCCAGCACAGTTGGAATCCAATTGAGCAAAAAGTCCAACATTGATGTAGCGGCTTTCTCAGAGTCCTCTGGTAAACCAAATATACGTAGATTGCTGCTACGATTCCTGTCTTCCTGCTCCGTGAGGTCTCTCCGCAAGGAAACCAGGGAGCGCTCCATGCTCTGCACATGTTTAGACTGTTGGTGTGTGGTATCCTCCACTAAACTTATACGAGATTCTGCATTTGAGACATGAAGCGACAGGTTCTTGAAGTCATTCCTGATTGCCGCAACTTCAACCTGAAGTAAATCAGTATTTGTTTTAGTACTCTGCGCAATATCATGAACAGAATTCAGACGAGAGAGAATAGTATCTAAAGTAGTACCTGAATCCTTCGGAACTAGTTCCGGAGTGGGAGATGCTTGCTTGGATCTCTTGAGATTCCCTTTAGCGTCCTTGTCTTTTGGAGAGAGACCCATACTGTCTGCCATTGGAACAAAGGCAATAGAGTAAAATGGGGTTGCAATCAACGTATAGCTTCACTTCACTAGGGTATCACAGACTTCTCACTAGCAAAAGAGCCGAGAGCAGCCCCTTAGAGAAAGGCAGTACGGACAATATTGGTCAGCCACATATAGCACCTTAAATATATGTCACAATCAAGCTAAATGCAGCGCACCACAAATTTGCTGACAAGAGCACACATCAAAACTCCAGAATAGTAGTGCCCATAGCAATGCAGTGATGTTTAGTAGAGAGTGGTTCCCCCTCAGATTACACTAAACTGAAAGAGCAGCAGAAACACAAGTCTTCCATTTCAGACCCCATACATATAGAGTGGTGCAATCCAATGACTGATAAATAAGCTTACTGCAACATCTTCATAGAATAAGCATCCAGGAATCTCACAGTGACTAGGAATACACCTTGGATAAAACTCCTGACAAGACTGGCACCAGAGAGAGCAAGTAACTATGACCGGGGTATTAGGTATATCAACTCCGCTTCTAGCGCGAAAGACTGGAAATGAATATCTCATCAGAAAAACTCCAGCACCTTGCAGAGGAGTAATGCCATATACTCAAATGGTGACTGGAATGCATTCCACAGGTCCAACAACTGAAGATAACTCAGTACTTATACCTCTAGCGTCACTGTTCCACTCGCGTCCCTCGCGCCGCCCTCTTGAGAGCCGCGTCTGAGATAACAGCGAGAACGGGAATTATATGGTCAGGAGCGCTCAGCAGCCACTACAAATCACCATCATAGCTCCCGCCGTGTTCCGCTGCCGAATTCCGTGGTTAACAAAGGCGACCAAGGTCTCCGTCACATAGTGAGTCGTGCGGCCTCTCGGCGAAGCGCCGGAGCTCAAAAGTCTGTGGCCATCTTGGCTGCGCTCAAGCCACGCCCCTCTTAAGAGAGCAACCCTTAACATATATCGCTCGTTGCCAATGCAATGTCAGATGGCGTACAAGCGCACCTGCACTTGCTATACAAATGTGTCTTCAAGAGACACACCTCAAGAGAACCCTGCCAACCCCAGACATTTCTAAACACCAGACACCAAGAAGAGTCTGGGGTGGTGTGACTGGGGTGGATCGTACCACATTTTCTTATCCAAAATGTCATACACAGGTCAAACATTGGTTAAAACATTTTTTTTCCTCATATTTCTGTGATGTTAAGTTCCGGAGTTTGAGACGAACAGCAACACTCCGACATCTGAGTGTTCCCTCAGTTCTACCATTTAAAAGCAGTGCCTTGTATGTGTGGGTGCCCAAGTGAAGTCAATATGGCATTAAGCTGGTTTTTATATGGCCACAAATTTGGCCTATTCTTGACCCATACAATAGGCCCACCCACACATGCGGGGTTCTGTTTTTATTGAGAGAAGTATGGAAACACTAGTAGGACTTTTGCCATTTACCTGACGTTTTGAGGTTTTCACTCACAGAAGAATTGTGATTTCTTTACCAATATGTTGACGTGGGGGATTTCGGGTAATAAAAGGTATTGGAATTCATTGAAGCCACATCACCATGGATTCCCCTGCATCTCTAGATTTCAGAAGTGTCTGGGGTTGGTGTGTTCCCCTGGTGAGTTGGCCGACCCTGCGCCCAAATGCTGCATACATCCTGCTGGACTTTACCCGATCAAAACATACCCATGCACCCAATGAATGAATCCCAACTCAAACTCACAAACAACCCCACCCATATCTGATGACTCCTCGCTCAGAAAACCTTTGGGAACACAGATTTGGTTCAAGCTTTGGTAGGGATTTGTTCCTGTGTGAGGAAGACTGGAGGGAATTGCCATGTATTTGACAAACATTAAGTTATGTTCAGTGCTGTGAAATGAAAAAACCATTTATTAAGCGCATAGCTACCCGAGGGCATCCCAGAGCTTACAGCGGTACAAGCAATAGAAACTACAAGCCACATTAAGGAAAAAGCCAAGTTTTAAGAAGTTTACGGAAAGCCAGATGATTAGGTTCAAGGCGCATGTGGAGGGGAAGGGTGTTCCACATCTTGGCAGCATTGTAGGAAAACAAATGGCCACCACTTCTTGCCCTTTTTATTCTAGGAACTAAGGCAAGACGGAGGTCGTCCGAGCGCAGGCATCTGTTCGCTCGATAGGGCAAAATAATGGACCAGTTAATAGGCGGTCCCTTCCCTGCTAGTGTATTGTGCACAATACAAAGGGCCTTAAATTTAATTCTCTCCTGTATAGGAAGCCAATGGAGAGAATTCAGAGCTGGTTTCGCAGATTGGCGGTTCGGTATCCAAAGGAGCATACGCGCTGCGCAATTTTGCACAGTCTGGAGCTTCAAGATGGTGGCACTGGGAGCTCCTAAATAAAGAACATTCCCATAGTCCAGGCAGGAGAGAATTAGAGCCTGGACCATAAGCCTTCTTGCAAGGAAGGGTAGAAGCGGAAGAACTTTCTGAAGCATCCTAAGGATACCATAACAGGTGGCCGCCAATTTCCAGGCCTGTAACTTAAAGTTCAGATCACGATCGAGCCAGATACCCAGACTTTTGATCTGGTTCTTGGGAGCAGGAGCGGGGCCCAGACAAACTGGCCACAACACTCCTGCATTGAAAACAGAGGATTTCCCAAGAAGCATCAGCTCCGTCTTGTCTCCATTCTGTTTCAAATATGAGTGATCCATCCACTTGGCCACCTTCTCCAGGCATGGACGTAGACCAAGAGAGGAATTATCAGAGTGGTTTAGGGCCACAACAAGTTGTGTGTCGTCAGCGTAAGTGACGATCTGGACCCCAAAAGGAATCACTATCTCCACTAGCGGGCTCATATATACATTGAACAGGGTGGGACTCAAGGACGATCCCTGCGGAACACCTCAGCGGAGAGACATCAGTTTTGAAGTAGCATCTCCTTCAAAAACCTGAAATGACCTGTCTTCCAAGAATGATTGCAGACACACTATGGCCCCCCCAGTCACCCCCAAATTTCTAAGTCTATGGACCAAGATTTGGTGGTTAACAGTGTCGAAGGCTGCACTAAGATCCAGGAGGATGACAGCTGTAGTACCTCCAGAGTCCAAGATCTTCTTGGACTCTTCGACTACTGCTAAGAGGGCAGTTTCTGTACCCTGTTGGGGTCGAAAGCCAGTCTGCAAGGGGTGAAGAAGATTGTGGGACTCCAAAAATGTGGAGAGGACTGAGTTAACATGTTTTTCCACAATCTTACTGATCCCTGGAAGGAGCGAGATGGGGCGATAGTTTCCCAGGAGATCAGGGTTGAGACTAGGCTTTTTTAGCAGCGCCTTCACCATAGCACTTTTCCATGGAGGGGGGACTACTCTAGTAGAAATAGAGGCATCAATCAGCTCCAGTATAACAGGAGAAGCTGTTCCCGCAGCCTGATTCAAAATAATGGGAGGAGCTTAGTCTCTAGGCGAACCACACTTAACCAGAGCCAAAGTAATTTCTAATGACTTAGGGTCCATCAAAGGAATTTCCTCCAAGCGGTGCTTCCTGATCTGAGGAATAATATCCAGCGGTAGCGAGTTGCAGTGGCCAACCGCAAGCGGAAAAGAGGTGTAGATGGCTTGAATTTTGTTATAAAAGAATTCTGCCAATTTGTTACATCGGGAGCAGGCGTCATCAGTGGTAACTGGAGGTGAGGGAGGTCTAAGAAGATTTTTTGCAATGCGAAAAATTTCACGAGGAGAATTAGCTGCCAAAGTAATTCTTTCTTCATAATGTAAGGCTTGTGCAGATTTAATTTCCACTTTATAAATTTTAATGGCCTCCCTGTATTTCAATTTCTTGACTAAGGAAAAATCCTTTCTCCATATAATTTCACGTTTCTTACAAATTTGTTTTAGCTCATGGAGCTTAGGGGAGTACCATGCCGTTCTATTGGTCCCAGCTGTAGTCTGAATCCACTTCTTAGGGAGGACCCGGTCTAGTGAGGACTCAATCCATTTATTAAAATTTTCATTAGCACTGATAGGATTAGGGTCAGGGGTCGGCTTAGTGTTTTCCAGAGCCGAGATCCAATGTTCTAACGGGAGTTAGGACCAAAGACGTGTCAGGCTTCTAACCGTCCTGACAGACAGTGTGGGACAGGTGGGAGTCCAGATAAAAGGAATAAGAAAATGGTCCGACCAGGGCACTGGAATAGGGTCCATTCCTGATAATTCATCAATATTGGAGAAGATGGGATCAAGTAGGTGGACTTTCACATGAGTGGGACCGATAACTTTTTGTTTGAACTGATAGGCTGCCAGATCATTAGCCAGCTCAACTGCGGCCAAATGGGAGGGATCATCAAAATGGAGGTTAAAATCCCCTAATAGCGTGAAATTGGAGGGGGCGCAAGCAAACTTAGCTGCCATATCAGGGAGAAGTTTACAAAATTGTCCAAGTGCACCAGGCGGACGGTAAATTAAAATACCTGAAAAGGTAAGAGTAGGTGAGAATCCTATCTCAAATGAGAGGTTCTCACAGTCTGGAAAAGGACCTGCAGAGATGCTGTATCTAAGCTGACTTTTATATATAATAGCGATGCCGCCGCCATTCCCTGAATCTCGGTCTTGCCTCTGAATAAGGTAACCAGGAGGAAGGGTTTGAACAAGGTCGGGGTCAGATCCATTATTTAGCCAAGTTTCAGTCAAAAACAGGGCTTCCGGGCGTTCTTCCTCTAACAAAATGAAAATTTCCGCCGAATGTTTTTAAAGTGACCTACAATTTAACATAAGCATTTTATAGAATTCCTGGTGAAGCAAGGCAACTTGGGGTTTAGAAATCGGACAAAGTTTAAAAGAGCAATGGGAGCAACCTTGCTACAAGGAGAAATAGAATGTAGGCAATTGCCATTAGTTACCCCCACCAGCCAATCAGGATGAGGGAGGTCTGGCACCCACAGATAGAAACCTTTGGATGTGTAGATGTTAAAAATATATGGTTGTGGTACCTTTCCATACAGTTCCAAAATGAACTTTAGCAAGTTTATTGCATGTGGGCACCATGAACCTGTACAAAACTCAAAAATGTCTGATACCTCCCATTCTCAAGACACCCAGAACAACGAAGTTGAGGGTCAAGCCTTGGCGGCGAATGTGTTCCTGCTCGAGAGAGAGACTGGAGAGAATTACCATGTTTTGTCAAGAAAAATGCTAAAAATCTTATATAATATCATGTTCAGAGTAGCACAAAAGAAAGTGAGGCAGTTTTGAAAGACCCAAAAGTATTGTATCCCAACTGTAATAATCACCAAGGTACTCGAGGTCCGAGAATATAGTTGACAAACTCTTACAGGGAATCTATTTTTTTAGGATGAACAACCTCACTCACCCTTGGGTGGCATGCTTTATCAAAGGGTTCCTTCTCACCCCCTACAAGTAGTTTATAGTGTGGGCTACAACGCTCCAGCAGGAGTGGAGCTCTTTAAGTGGGTCTTCCCTATGTGGGTAAATGGTGTGGGTGATGTGTGCAGAGTTAGATAAGTGAAAAAATGAAGAAAGTAGAAAATTATTAAAAACGAACTCTTGGTGCAACTGGAAGTATTGCTTTCTCCCAAAGGTTAAGGTTAAAAACAATAAGAGGATTTATTTAACCTAAGTATGTGTGAGGGGTCAAAATGTTTCAGACTGTTGTTACCCTTAAAAAGGTGTTTCTGCTTCCATCAAGGCCTATGGTCTAGCCACTATGCAACATATGTATGGGATTGTTTTAAAAGAAAACTGAAAACAAATGTAATACACACAATGGTCTGGGAACTGAATAACGGATCCGCTGTTGTTTGTACCTGAAAAAAAATAAGCATAGTAATCTAGACGCCAACATCTTTTATTGTGACTCTCATATCACTGTGAATATACTTGTGATACAAGGGAAAAGAACCCACATCATGTGTGAAAAGTATACCATGCTTCGTGTGATCAAAAATAGTCTGTGTCCAGGCTTGCGCTGCATCTGCACTTACCCTCAAGAAGTCAGGTAAGAGCCTCAGCTCGAGCATTACTAGCAAGATATAAAAGGACTGTGACAAAAAAAAAAACATTATAGAAATTTGACAAACATTGCAGTGTATCAGTTTTGATTATGCCACAATTTTGTGTTATATACTAATATTACATAATTGATTGTACAGACTACATTCCCTAGAAAAATACTAACATATTTGGTATTGCCAAACTCCAGGCAGTCAGGGCAACATTTCCTTGGTTAGCATTTGTCCATTTGAGAAATGCAACAAACTAGTCAGGCAATGTGTCACAGAAATGAAAATCCCTCTACATTTTTCATTATATCACCAGGCATTGAAGGGGGTTTGCACCTATACATAGCCCTAAATGTGCCACAAAACATACAGCTTATATGCATGCGCAAACATACCAAAGTGAGAGAGCACACTAGTCTACTCCTATTCTATCCTATTCTATTAATTTCTAAGCGAATGGTTACCCGAAGGCGTTCCAGCGCTAGAACAGTCATCATAGATTACCAGATCGCCACAGAAGAGGAATTATTCAATATACAGACAGCTTTTCACGATTTTACGAAAGGAAAGTTCATGGGTCAACTGACTTAGTTCAAATGGAAGGGTATTCCATAGTTTGGGGGCCATATAGGCCATTGAACGGCCTCCCCAATGAGACCTACAAACCTTGGGAACCTTTAGCAGATGTGCTGAAGAGGATCTAAGAGACCTCCCAGGAACATATGGGGTGGCAAAAGGTCTTAGCTATTGGGAACCTCTTTTATGAAGTGATCTATTCAAAATACATAAAGCCTTGAATTGCACTCACTGCTGCACCCGGAGACAGTGTAGATCTTTCAGAGCCTTTTTGGCAGACTGGTGCCCTGGGAGGATCATGAGAAGCCGCATAGTGGTGTTCTGGTTAACCTGCAGCCTTTTGATCACATATTGAGGCCAGCCAAGGTATAAGGCATTACCATAATCCAGGCATGAAATTACGAGAGCCTGGACGATCAATCTTCTAGCTAAAAAAGGGAGAAGATTTAGAAGCTTTCTCAGCAGTCTCAAAATACCGAAACAATTGGCAGAAAATATTTTTTACTTGGTGGTCCATTGTTAGGCAGGAATCCAGCCATATTCTGAGACTCTTTATTGCACTTTTGGAGCTAGGAAGCCCATCCAGGCAGTCTGCATGGGAGTCGGAACCTTATTGCTAAAAGCTTTACCCAGCAGCATAGCCTCCGTCTTGTCTCATTAAGCTTCAATCTGCAGTCAGCCATCCATCTGGCTACTACCTGAAGACATGGGACCAGACTGAGGTGGCTTGAGCTGGGGTCACGGGAGACTGATATCACCAGATGAGTGTCTTCAGCGAAGGAGACCAATGACAACCCATAGGAGTGCACAATTTCAGCCAAGAGGTACATATAAAGATTAAAAAGTTTGGGACTCGTGGAAGACCCATTAAGCACCCCACAGCTTAAAATAAGACTGTCAAAGTAACAGGATTGATCTAACACCTGGAACGTTCTATTCTCCAAGAAGGAGGAAAGTCATTTCAGTGCTTTGCCTTCGATACTCACATTCGATATCTGCCGTATAAGTGTGGCATGATCTACCATATCGAAGGTCTCACTAAGATCTAAAAGGAAAAAGGATCATTGCTGCCGAGTCACCTTGATCCAACAATCATCTTAGTTCCCCGAGCACTGCCAGCAAAGCTGTTTCTGTGCTATGGTCTGAATGGTCTGAACCCCATTTGAGTGGGGTGGAGGACTTCGTTGGTTTCAAGGAAGGTAGAAAGATGTTTGTTAACATGTTTTTCCAGGAGTTTCAAGACTCCTGGTAACAGGGAGATCGGCCTGTAGTTACTCAGACAAAGGGGGCCAAGACTGGGTTTTTAAAAGTGTTTTGAGCACTGCATGCTTCCATTGAGGGGGAACCTGCCCGCAGATAAGAGAAAGATTGAGAAGGTCCGTCAAGGTAGGTGCGATACTGTCAGACCCTTGACTGATAATATGAAAGGGAGTCTGGTCAAGAGGGTGACCTGATTTTACTGCCCTTAAAACATCTGTAAGAAGACTCACAGTGAGATTAGGAAATGCTGTGAGACTCCCTTCTGGTTGCAGTAGGAGGAGCTTTCTAGATGGAGAGTCATCCATGTTTGGACTGTCGGGGAAGGAGGAGTAGATGTCCATTATCTTCCTTTGAAAGAAGAGAGCCAAATTGTTGCTGTGCTCTATGAAAGCTTCTGGGGTTGAGTCGGCTGATTTAGGTTCTGTGATATCTTTGGAGATCTTGAAGATACCTTTAAGGTAGTAAGAGTAATGTTAAATGTTTGAGGAAAAATAAGATGATTGAAAAGCTTTTATTTCTGCATGATAGAGCCTAATAGCACTCCTATACTTTAGTTTACAGGTGTAGGACTTTCCCTAGCTTCTCTACAGACTCCTACATTCCTTTTTCAAGGTCAATAGATGTGCGTTGAACCAGGGGGATTTATTGCCTCACTGAGCATTCTTTTGCCACCTTGCAGGTAGGACCGTGTCTAATGAGTTAGTGGTCCACTCATTAAACCAGCAGGTGGACAAAGTAACTTGGTCAGATGGGACGGGTCTTGTTGCCTCCAGGGCAACTGGCTAGTCCTCAGGGTTCAGCTTGGGCCAACATCGTTCCAGCCATTTGGCCGGTAAAGCGGAGGGGGAGGGGACAGATAAAATGTTGGTGAGTAGGAAGTGATCCGACCACCAGGTTAAAGGTAATGGGCTCTGCACCTGAAGATTGGAGATATTACTAAACACAAGGTCGATGTAGGGCCCTTCACCAATTGCATTAGGTATAAAGACGTAAGATCTTGTAAAAGATTTGTGGAGGCACCACTGTTGGTGTCATCCATGTCTATTTTAAAATCGCCAAGCAAAATAAAGTTAGCCCTGTTTATGGGCAGACCAGCAACTAAATCAAGGAGAGCCGGTAAAAAAGTAGCATACAGGCCCAGCGGTCTATGCACCAGAATTCCAGAAAAAGTGAGGTGGGGATTAATGTCGGAGCGAGAGAAGCAGACTCTCAATTCTGGACATAAAAATTTGAAAACGTGCCTTTTAGAAGTTCCTTATATATGATAGCTAGCCCACCATCTCCTTTTCCCAACCGGTCTAACCTATTAATACAATAGCCAAGAGGCAAAGCTTGAACAACATCAGGGGCAGAGTCATTATGAAGCCACATTTTGGTGAGGAAAAGCACATTGGGTGCTAATTTGGCTAAAAAACAAAAGATATCCAAGTTATGGGCAGCCAGGGAGGGGCAATTAACCAGAAAAATGTGCCAGACTGTAGGGGTCACATATAACTGACTAAAGCTGAGCTGGGGATGCAGTCCACAGCTACAGCAGGCCAATGTAGATTGACTAAGGTTAATAGAGTGAAAACAGGAGTCAGCTGAGGTAGTTTGTAGTGCTTGTAGTTGACTTGCAGTATAAGTCACCTTATTTTGTATGAAAGGGGCATAGATTCTGGCCCGGATAGGTGCAGATGGGCTTGCCTTTGATGTGCAAGCTGCGCGCTCATTGCGTGCATCCACTGCGCATCTGCACTGCATCCTTCAATGAATGAGGACTGGCTGGAACAACTAGAGTGCAACAGAAAATGTCGGCTCAAAATGTGCAAGGAGCATGCAAGTGCAGTTTTCACCTTCAATAATGGCCCCAACCCGGATAAATTAAAAAATTCAGATTGCTCTAACAACAGTTAAAAATTCCACAGTTATGCACTCTTAAAATGTATTAAAAGCTTTTTATGGCAAAGATTTAACAAGTGGTTAAAAACAATTTTAATCATCGCCGCTGCAATGTCTGGTGATGTGGTGACTGTTCAGACCGCGCGTCCCTTCTGCGTCCTTCATTTACTGAGGACTGGCCAGAACAACTAGAGCGTGTCAGAAAATGGCGGCTCAAAATGTGCAAGGCGCCTCTAAAGTGTGCGTGCTTCCCTCTTCAATAATGGCCACAACCCAGTTCAATTCAACAATTCAGATCTCCCCCACAAAAGTAAAAAATTCCGTAGTTCCGCAATTATAAAAATGATTAAAAGCTTTTTATGGCAAAGATTTAACAAGTGCTAAAAAACAATGTTAATCACCCCCGTTGCAATGTCTGGCAGTGCAGTGACTATTCAGGCCACTGCGGCAGTGAAATCCTGGCCTCCTTATATACTGCCGTAAAAAAAATGCGGTCCAGAGATTTCTATTTTTGATTTGTGTGTTTGGACCATTAGAGAAGTCATTTAGCTTGGGTAGACATTGCTGGTCCAGGCCGAATTTTTCTGGACAACATTTTTAAAAATGGGCGATGTGTTGCAGTAATGATGTAATATATTTCATTTTGGTGTCAAAATATAGGTTTTTGGGGGCAAGTAGTCTTATAGAGACAGAAATGCCTCCTCAGAGCAACTCTTCTGCCATTTTCCAAAATGGCAGCTATAATAGAGGAAGAAGAGACATATGTAGAAATTAAACAAATAATATTGGTTATTAATTCTTTTATGTATACACCAAACAATGTTTATGATCTGAATAGGAAAAAAAATAATGTTAATCACTCCTGTTTTAGATAAATTTTCACAGCTCACTTTCTTTATTTGTTTCGGCAATCACTAGTAGTACATTTGTAGAATGTTGAACATTTGAGAAGAGCATATCGACAGGGACATCTTTTTGTAGCACAGGTTTTGCAAGTACATGTACGTGTAAGTTCTGTGGGTAGAGGCTTTAGAAATGTTGTCGGTATTAGCACCCCATCAATATCTTCCCAACCAAATTCACACTGATCTTTCTCTACATATGCATGATCCAAAACATTTACACATCTTATGATCAAATGGAACACTTTTTTAATGTGTCCAAGCACAGAATATGAAGTTGGTGGCTGGTCACTTAGCGGGACTGATCTCTTGAACTCACTGTACCGAAGATCGCCAAATGTGTGACAGCCAGAACTTGTTTTCTACACATGCACAAAGTATTTTTCTTCATCTTTAAAGTCACATTCTTCCTCTGTCCCAGGAAATCCGTTTAGAAACGTCACAGGTTCAGCAGTTAAAGCTCCAAGCTTTGTTCCAATTTTGCTCATAGTGTCATCACCCATAAGAATATGTGCCTTGATAAGAACACTGGACATGTCTGGGTCGAGTTTCTTGTACAAAATATGAAGTGGAATTAAATGTCTTTTCTTGACTGTTCCGTAACGTATCCATAACTCTAACAATCCTTGACTTATGAACATTGCAACAAATCTAAGTAGCACAATATTTAACATCTGTGTCATTTGACAGTACAATGACTCGATTGGAACCGTTTCAAACATCCCACTCAGCATGTGGCACAGCACAAAGGTCAGATTCCTTCAATTTGCTGTTAACTTCTTGAACACTATGGCCCGTACCTTTTGAATATATCTCTGCAGGCAACTCTTCATTGACAATCATTCCACATGCAATAATTGGAAATTCAGTGTTCACTGAAGCATCAGCAATGTTTTGGCGGGTTAACATCTCCAAGTTCATCTTGTTCGATGTTGATGACCAGAATTTATCAAGTTGCCCAGGGATAGGTGTCGAATTTTTGATGCAGGCAAGGTCAATTGTTCCACTTGTATACATCCGTCTGATTCTCTCACATTTTTTGACAGATAGTTCAAGATAACTGTCAAAGACAATGTGCAGTTCTTGCAAGGTGCACACTGACTTTGATATCTGTACAACAGTCTGAACGACCTCTGCATGGATGAAATCTTGACCATTCGCAATTGTGTCAAATAGTCCACAACAACAGCAGTTTTCAATGAGGACACCTTTTTGAATTGACATTCTTCTGGTGAAATATTTTTTGAGCTCTTGTACGAGTTTGTGCTTCATTGGTTTGGTTGCAACATCTCCTCAAATAATGCCTTTGTTGGAAGAAGATCATGCAACAGAATTTCCTTGATAAATTCACCCCATTTTTTTGTGACATCCATTTCTATATGTGCTTGCAAAAGCTGTTTTTTTATAACGTGTTTTGTAGTGGCTGGTTGGACGAAACTCTTACTATGGCAATTAAAGCGTGGAAGTTTAGCTTTAGTGATTATGTCAAACAGCTTTTTCTCTTTCAATACAAATCTCTCTTGCTTCAGTTCTGCATATAGTTTCGATCCATGTTCTAGGACATCTAGTAGATGTGTCTTTATATCATTATCCACATATTGTATGGTCACAAAGTTGTGTAGTGGCACACGCTCAGTCATTTCGAAGGGGTTTCCTTGCTGCTGCATAAATTGAAGAATTCTGTCAACATGTTTATTAAAACGTTCCCCTCTCTTTCCCACAAGTTTGTGGTGAGGAACACTTTCACAGTGGTCCATTCATCTTAAATTTGTCATCTCTCTGAAAACATTGCAAATAGAAAGGACTTCGTGATAAACTAGCAGCCATTGAGCAACATATTCACTTTTATGTGCCTGACCAACAATTCCGTTGGAGCTTTTCTGTGATCTCTGGATTGTCTCTTCCAGTTTCATATCTGGAGTCACAGCATTGAACAATCCTTCTCTGTCTTTCACCACAAAATGTCTTTGGATGAATTTTCTGTAGAGGTATGGTTTTTCCACCACTAGCTTCTTCACTCTTTCCAAATACCAGGACTCATGTCTCAGGTAGTTTATGCCATCAAATTCGCAAAACACAGTAATCAGTGACTCCACAGTCTTCACGTGCAGCTCCCAATCACCTTCCTGATCAGCATGTACCAAGTTTTTCACTAAAGCTATCATGTGTAAAACATTTCTGATTTTTCTTCACATTCTTTGACAAACTGTACAAACTTGGTTTACAGGTTTTCTGATTTTGAACTGAGTGTATTGAACATTGCCTGATTTTGCATTATGTCTTTTGAATGAAGTGAATCATGTGACTTGTTCACTTTTGAGATAAGATATGCAAAACCTAATTTGTCATTCTTGTTCCAGAAAGAATTCCAACGCAATATTTCTATAGCCTCAGATATGATGAGCATACCTTGTAACAAATTAACATAATGAGTTCCACTCAATACCGACTGGACAGTTTTGCTTCCAAAGATTTCAGCCTCAATAAGTGCATCGTCTGTGCCACATCCACTGAGATAACTTCCTGCACACCGTAACGCAAACTTTTGTCATGTGGAAAATGCCCATCATTGGATAAAGATCATCAACTTCTACTGGATTGCTCATAAAAATGTTAGCTAGAATATGGAAAACACCTTCATCACAGAAAATTGTCAGGATAGAATGGTCTTCAAGCTGAGCATGCACATTTCTGAATCTTTTTAGAGCTGTGTATACTGTTGCATAGTTTGTGATGGGGGATGGTATTACTGGTAAAAACCCAACCTTCTTCAGTAGGACAGTATTCTGGGCGATCAGAGCATATATTCCAGCCCATGGAGGAACTGGCTTTTCTTCATCCTTCAGTCTACACCGAATAAGGAATATAATAAATAAATGTTAAATTAACTTTGCGGACCGCAGCATCAGGTAGAAGAAGATATATGTCTCAGCCACTTTGAAACCTTCTGTTAGACTGGGATGTGTTGATGGCTTGTAGTGATTTTGCACACGTTGGCAAGGCAGTTAGGTTATAAGTTTGCAGTTCCATTTGTTTATGCCTGGAGCTGACACAGCTTGTTTTCCAGCAGCTACTTCATTGGTACAGTCTGGAAAAAGCACCATGGCAATATCATGTGTGCTGGATGTTCCAGACAAAGAAGAGCTGTCTTCAAAATAAAAATTATCAAGAGCAGCAATTATAAATCCTTTCCTGGTAAAGTGACTTGGAAGTGGTGTGCTGTCGGCTTCACACAATTTTACAGCATGAGCTGCTAACAAGTTCCTGTTCCGTACTATGTCATTATAACTTGTTGATACACCAATCCTAGTCATTGAAGTGATTAGCTCTCAACTTTTGCAATTGTCAGATTGCATGGGCAGCCATCATGTGTAGCAGAGTTTTATTTTTGCTGTGATGAAATTCATAAAACATGGAAAAGACAGTTCATTTGCATGCCTAAGCTTGTCGGTTCATGGGATTGTCATCCACTTCTTCACTTATATCATCAAAGGCATCATCAATGTTGTCGGCTTCTGTTCCAAACTCAAGCACTTTTGTTTGTAAAAGTTTTGCTTTGCTAATTTTAAACAATGATGTAAAAAATGTTAAGGCAACATCAGGCATTCTTGTTGACTCCCATGATTTGCAGAGCTCTGGGGCATCACAACATTTGTCATTAAGTCCAAAATCTAAATCTATCAGGACGTTTCTTAAAATGGTTTCTGTTGATTTTACTGCATCCTGTAATCTTATTTTGGCAGCAAAAACTTCAGGAGTCAAAACAGCTGAGAACACCATAAGTGGCTCATTCTTTTTGTTAGACTGACAAAAACAAATTCTGTCATTGTACATTCTCACCAGAAAAATCTTAATTTCATTATTATGGATCATACAGTTTCATCAATGTTGACCATTATTTCTCTAATCTCACTGAGTGTGAACCCGTAGTCAGCACTCAAGAGTGGCTTTAAAACTTCATCTGCTTTTTCAAAGAGTGCAAACTTAACTGAAGGCTGGTGGTTATGTAGCTGCTGGGAGCTCATTGTACCTTCATATTTTCGAATGTATCCATGCATGCAGTTCGGGTGGACATACAAATTCGATGCAGATACATTCACCTTGCTGTTTAGATCAGCTACTCGGCTGAAAACTTCATCTTTAAAGAAACTAGTTGCAGATAAAAACAAGTTTGCCTTTTGAGGCTCACATATTCTTTACTTTGTTCTTTCATCAATCCCTTTGGCCCTTGTTCTGGCTAAACCACAGATAACACATCTGCTTTCTGATCAGTTGTTGGAGGTGGATGAGGGGTAGCCATCACTCTTCTGAGTGAATGGGATTGGGTTTGGTCGTCATCGCTTTCTCAGAAGACTCGGATTCTTGTTGTGATTCACTGGTTTCTACTATTTTTTGACAATTGTTTTCTAGGCTTTGTTTCCATTGTATACAACTTGTAGCACTTGCTAAAACGATAAAATATTTGATCCTCTTCACCCATCAGTTTCAATCTTTTGTGAACTTCGTCTTGACATATCTCTGCAGCATCTCGAACTCTCTTCTGTCCAGCCAGGGTTGATGTTAGCTTTTCTTTCAGATTATTTTGGCATATGGCACATTTTTCTTTGTCCTCATATTTTGTAGTTAGCAACACTCTGTCAGGAGATAAAGATCCTCTGCTACCACCTTCGCTCATGTTTATGAATTTGAATCAAGGGAAAACCTGAAACAGAAACTATATTAAAATAAATTACCAATATGATGGATAAAATACATCATTATAGAGCCGCCATTTTGGAAAATGGCAGAAGGGTTGCTCTGAGGAGGTATTTTCTGTCTCTATAAGACTACTTGACTCCAAAAACCTATGTTTTGACACCAAAATGAAGTATATAGGTCTCATGGTTCCTGAAATATTATATCATCACTGCAACATATCTGCCATTTTAAAAAAATGTCATCCAGAAAAATTAGGCCCAGATTAGCAATGTCTACCCAAGCTAAATTACTTCTCTAATGATACAAAAACACAAATCAAAAATGAAAATCTCCGGACAACAATTATTTTTACGGATGTATATAAAGGGGCCAGGACTATTGATTTGTTATTTTTAATTCCCCAGTTGCTTTCATTTTTTGACCTAAAGAACTTAGCAGATCTTACTGTATCACTTACCTCTTTTGCATTTTGTCTCTCTCTTCGGTCATTGTTGTGTCTTGAGAAAATGAGCAGGACTCTAGCTGTCAAGTGCACTCTTTCGCCAATGGCTGAATGCACGCCCCTCATGATATGCGGACTGCCAGGTTTCCTATAAGCTTGACTCTCATCCTTCTTGATGGCCAGCCAAAATATAATGGTTTTAGAATAGTAGGCAGATTACTGGCACATGAGAAAGTCAGAAGAATGAGAACAATTTGACAAAGATTTTCTAACGAGCTGAATTCATCAAACATTAACAATGTTCTGCCATCCACATCATAAAGATACAGTATATGAGATGTTATCAAAACAGTTAATTTATGAATTAAAAGATCACACACAGTTAGCGCGTTGGGGCTGCTCGTTGCAGCTGCTGCCGACTTGTGCGTTTAGGTTGCAAACCCTGAGCCGGGTTTTTACTGTAAAATGGTAATTGTGGAAACTGTTTTAATTTAGTTGCTTAGATTTGCACTGCTTTTTTTTACTGTTTTAAAGAAAACAGACAATGTTCTTTTTGCTTAGTCGGGAGTGTAGAGGGAGTAGATTAAAGTTAATTGCCTAATTTAGAAGTGAACTATAATATAACTTTTCCCAAAAAGCTGCAGGTGCAATAAATCTGACGATTTGAAGGAGAACGTATCTTCTAATTCTTGTGGGCTTGTCAATTCCCCAATGGTTAATTTGCAAATGAACAAGTGCCGGCCGAACGTTTTGCTTAGAAAACCATGATACTCGCTATAGAATGTCAGGGAAGCTGAATGCAAAGCTTCGTAGGCTTGATTCCACCTCATGCCTCATTAATCCACCTCCAGCCTCTTTATCTCACTCTTACAGGTTCTTTTTCATCCCTGCCTTTTCCCGTCTTTCTCTTCCTTCTTCTTTCCTGCTTTTGTGTTTTTTTTCTCTTGCTCCAGATCAAAGTCTATTGAGGAAAAATAAGTGCCGGCCCCCAAAAATGAGTGCAGTGGACCCCACAGGCAATCACTGGCTTAAATTAAGCACAGCATTTTTTATTTATTTCCTGCCCCCCACATTTCATCCTCAATCTGTGGGTGAAAACAGGCCTGATATTGATGAAAAACATGAATAAAATAGCGCAGAAAGACAGATCCCACTGTTATTCCCTATTTATGAGTGAACAACTCATTCACCCTGGAAGTACCAACCCACAGTATTGGTCGCTCTGTCTGCAATTGAAATGTGAGCAGTTTTCTTCCTTTGAATAGATGTCTGTGGAATTGAAAACACAAATTAGACTTTCAAAAGTTATACATCATCTACCATCTCCATGGCAATAACATCATATGTATAGCACAATCAATGGAGTGTAACAACATCATTCAACCTTCACTGATTTGATCATTGTGATTGACTCTCGTCTTAGCTGGCAGTCTTCCTGTGAAACTATGACCTCCTGCAATTTTCCTGCTCGTTTGTATACAAAATGATGCCATTCATCAGCTAAAAAAATACTAAAAAAGAGTGTCTTTTAGATGCACAGGGGCCTATTGACCAAGGTGAGTTTTCATGTGAGTAAATCTACATGTGTAAATATACACTTACACTTTGTAGAAATGTTACTATTTTTGTCTATTCCCCAGTCTCAAGTGTAAAGTTATTGTAAAGTGTAGACGTGCATGTCTCCATCCCCTCGGCTTAGGGGGTGGGGACTGCATAAACCTCATGTTGAACTTACAATTGAAACCTTACAACTGTACTTGTCATTCTGTATACTTTTCAGAGACCTCCACAACTGGGGCAGAGACCTCCGAAACTGGGGCAGACACCTCCCTAACTGGGGCAGAGACTCCCCAACTGGGGCAGAGACTCCCCATGTGGGAGGGAACCCTCCACATGCAAAGGAGATACTGCCTTATGCAAGAGGGAGACCATACATGTGTAGAAAACCTAAAACAATAGGATCACAAAACTAATAACAGGGACTATTGTTTGTATGTAATTTATGCGTGCAAAGGAAGGTCTATAATATATTAGTTGTGAATTCTAAAACATGAGAGTATTATGTGAGAGTTTGTACTTAAGTGTTGTTAATGAGAAATGCTTAAATGTTATACAGTGGCATAATAGCCCCTGCAGCCCCTGCAGTGTGGGGGGCCCCGAGCTCCAGTGGCCCTCCACCACCACTGTGTACGGGTAAGCCTAAGAGCTCCTGACTTGGTCAGGAGCTTGAGGGCCCCCCCATACACTTTGCAGCTGGCCCCCTTTAAGTTTTGTTACGCCACTGATGTTATAGCAAAGAAAGAGGCAAATTATATTATTTACTACAGCATAATAAGTCGTTTGATGACATTCTATAAGTTAAACAGAGTTGTCTGTGGATGATAGATGGATGGATGGATAGATAGATAGATAGATAGATAGATATATAGATAGATAGATAGTCCACCATTCATCATTCACAACAGACTGTCCAACCACATACCTGCAACAACCAAACAAGCAGCTCAAGAAAAAACAAACAGTTAACTAGCCAATCCCACACTGAAATACCCTGACCTCTATTCTGTACTCCACTGTGAGTATCTGGATGTGAGTGTAGAATAGGGTAAAGTTCTATATGTAAGCCCATCGTGTGGCGATGTGCAACACACAACAGGTTACAACAATCAAACTTATGGAGAGTACACTAAAACCTCCTCCACACACCCCCGGTATGGTTGACCAAATGAATTGGGACTTAAGAATCCCAAATGTGTGTTCAATAGTAGTTTTTGTATGTATGTTCGCTCTATGGTAGTGTTGTTGAGGTAGTGTGGTTGGATGTCTGTAGGTTGTGAGGAGATGAGGAGAGAGAGAGCATACCCAACATCACCTGCATTCTACATGTTGCCTCCATACATGCAGTGGATGTGTGCATTGTGTTGCACTGATCAATGAGTATGTTTGAGATGCTACCCACAGATGCACATGTAGCCCTAGTGTCAGTAATGCTACTTACCAGTAAGCCATAGGACACCAAAATCCCCAGTAAACAAGCACCATGTAGGTGGTGACATACAGACAATGTAGCTGTTGTGTGTGCTATGTAACTGTTGAGTATGCTTCCTAAAGACGCACCATACATATCAGAGAAGAAGCCTCTGACAGAAAAACAAACACTTGCGCATTGATGGAGCGATGAAACACCACTAAAAGCAACTGGAAATCAAATGGAGAACAAGTCGAGACACTGCAGATACAGACATCTTCAAATCAGTCTTAAGACGCTACCAGCAGCAGATATGGAACACCAAGCACTAACAGCAGCAAGGAAATTTCCGCCATCATCTAAGATTTCACCATGCCTCCTACTGCCTCTAGTAACCTCACCTCTTCACAAGACCTTTGCAACAAACTCTGAATTCTTCTGTAAAAAATTCACCTCCATATACAGCAACCTCAACCCATCCAGACACCTTCACCATTGCAACTAAACTTCCCATCATAGCCGATAAACAAACCTTGACCTTGCAGCCTGCCATCACCACTGTTGAAAATCGCTGCTCCCATTAAGATCATCTACTCGGACCTCCATTTGACCCTGGCCCCCACCACGCCTTCACTAAGGGACTCCTACCAATTAAGAACCAGTAACACCCCTCCTCAACACCTCCATCCTCTCAGCCACATTACCGGACACCTGGAAACATGCCACCATCATGCCCTCAAGAAACCATCCGCTGACCCAGCAACGCTTTCCAACTACAGACCCATCTCCCTTCTACCATACTCGGCAAAGGTCTTCGAGAAACTAATCAACCGACTCCTCATCGACCACCTCAGCAACCACAAGCTCCTCAAT
This sequence comes from Calotriton arnoldi, assembly GCA_963921515.1. Classification (NCBI taxonomy): domain Eukaryota; kingdom Metazoa; phylum Chordata; class Amphibia; order Caudata; family Salamandridae; genus Calotriton; species Calotriton arnoldi. The sequence goes on along the minus strand of CAWUFW010001784.1, from coordinate 1,576,676 downwards.
GCCAAACAGTCTTGATTCAGGCCCAACCACAGTACAGAAACAGCACTCATCATCGTCACAGGCATCCACATAGTCCTTGAAAGAGGCGACATGGCAGCCCTTATTAGCCTGGATCTCTCTTAAGCATTTGACATGGTCTCACACTCCATCCTCACCAGGTACCTGATTGAGATTGCTATCCAATAAGCCACTCTCCATTGGATCTGCTCCTTCTTAACAGATAGAACACAAGCTGTTAGCACCGTAGTCCTCAAAAGCCCACAAACTTATCTGCGGTGTGCCTCAAGCGTTATCGCTCAGCCCCACTCTCTTCTATGCATACATGATCCCTCTGGCCAATGCCATCCACACACTTGACATCAATATCCTCTCTTACGCAGACAACATGCAACTCATACTCTCCCGCTTAGGCAAAACCTTCTCACAAAAAACAAGCTCACCGCCTGCATGACCACGTTGTTAACTGGATGAAAGCCAACTCTCTCAAGCTCAACATCTACGAGAAAGAAGTGGTGATCTTCGTCAAGAACACCTCACCTTAAGACTCCAACTGGTGGGCGGCCAAACTTGGATCCACCCCCACACCCAAGACCCACCCCAGGAACCTCAGAATGATCATCAACAGAAAACTGGACATGAACGCAAAAGTCAATCCTGTCACTGCATCCTGCTTCCACACCCTGAAGATGCTGAGGAAGATCTTCAAATGGCTCCCAAGCAACACTAGCAAAACTGTTACTCGTGTCCCAGTCACCGGCAAGTTGGACTATGGGAACACCCACTACGCTGGGATCACCCAGCTACTCACTAGAGTACTACAAACCATCCAGAACTTGGCAGCCAGACTCGTACTCAATCTCCCACTCAGAACCCACATCACACTACCAATTCACTCCCAAAACAAAACTCCCAAAACAGACATGCTCAATTTAAAGTCCTCAACACACACATTCAAGGCACTACACAACTCAAGCCCCACCTACCTGAACAGTTGTATCTCTTTCCACAAAACACCCAGATACCTCTGCTCCACATGACTCCTACTCGCACACATCTCACACATTTAGAGACACATTTAGAGAACCAGATCGTGACTGGCGTTCCCTTATATAACTCCTAAAGCATGGAACAATGTCGAACTCCACACCACATCATAGCCTCCTCCTCTCTTTTTGAATTCCACAAGAAACTGAAGATTTGACTTTTCAATTTACCAACCTACCATAGGCAGGGCTAGGTACACTAACCTGCTCTGCACCAGGATACGCTCTTGGGTGATAGTGCACTTTACAAGCACACATAACATAACAAAACATGGAGTGTCATTGGTATCTATTGGTAAAAAGGAGACGTGTGGTGAGGTGGTTGAAATTCCACATGGCTGCAGTCAATGGTACCTACCAAGCAAAGGAAGTGGGCAAACGCATAAAATTCCCTTGCCACCCTTTGCCTTTCCACCAGTGATTGGGCATGGTGATAACCTGGTGCACTCTTCTGTTAATGCATCTTAGGACCTGATGCAAGTATCTGTACTTGTTTGCTTGTGAGATGCCTTCGTTGTCAGAGTTGACCCTCTGGAAACATCTAGTGGTCATGAAATTGAGTATATTCAGTACTATGACAGGCAGGGATAGCCTCGGTGTGTAGTTGGACCAAGCTCCTGCTCCGAGTCTGCAACCATGTCAAGGATCACATCTGGTAAGGAACAGTATCTGGCAATAACTGTTTCCCTGGACATACCAAATATGTTGATCCTTTGCTTGTAAACCCTCTCTCTCCTCCTCAAATAATTAGTCTTGAACAGGAGAGGCAAAGCAGCAAACACATTCAGAGATTTAGAGAAGGCAGAACATGTTTTTTTGGTGCGTGAGCTTATTTGTTATGTTGTCAGCCTGGATATGATTGGTTGGCTTTGAAATGTGTTTCAGCTGTTGATGGGTGGCGAGTTTTACCCCTTGCATTATAAGTTGTGCTGCAAGTGTTGAAAGCCTTGTTATAAAAATCAACATGATTAGCTTTAAAAAAAAAAAAAAGGATTTAGGATGGTAAAAAATATCTTGTAATGACATTACGCAGGATTTACTTAAAGGTTTACCAAATTATTGGATCTTTTTTAAAAGAAGTTCCCTTTTTCCAAAATATTTCTATAGTTATTCAATGCTGCCAATATTTTCCATAGTAGGGTGTTGCAGTAAAAGTGGTTGGCCATGTGTGGTGCTGGAGTTACTTTGAGGCTGAGCTGGAGTACACGTCCTACTGATTTAATTCCCTTTTGGCTTAGTAACTTTAGAAATGCAATTTGTGAACAGCAACATTCAATCTTCTGTGAGTGGGTGTCTGTCCGTCCATAAACTCCTCCTTTCCCCTCCCATTTTAAAGTATGTATTCGCCAATTTGTAGCCACTGCCATCTATCCCTCCCACATTTAGTAAAAAAAACGCATACATGCATTGCAAAAATCTTCAGTTGGTGCAGAGATCTCTGCATAGAAAATGTAGGAGCAGCTGAGGCGGAGACCACCACCCGTAGGTTTGTGAATAACATTTTGTAGTACGTGAGTAGTCCTAATGTAGTACTACCAAGCGTATTACAAAATGCAGTTGGTGAATAGGCCACTAAACCCATTGGACTCGTCAGACGACCTCCTTATACCTTTCTCCCTCGTGAGACCCAAACAGTGGGCTCTTGGCTAAAGATGTATTAATATTCCACTCTCACCTCACATCTCCTCTAACGTCCATGCTTTTCCAGCCAATTTGATCTAAGCACATCCACCAATCATTACAGTACTACAATGAACAAGATCATTTTCAACATTGCATCACTCAAAAAGACAAAAAGCTAAATAATCAAACAGATGATGCCTAAACAAACTGAATTAGGAGAGGCAAGCACGCAACTCAAATGAGCACATCTGGCTAAAATACCCTGCAAGAAAAAACTCAAGACACCATGAGCTGCTTATAAACAATACAAGAAGCATTTCTTTGAAGCTAAAGCAATCTTCCTCCAATCAGAATTAGACTCAGCCAAATACCCACCAAGACAGGAATTTGAACTACCAAATATGGCTGCAAAGATCAACCCCACTCCCACTTTCTAAATCTTATCCTGCAGAATCAAAACTACCAGTAGGTCAGCAGCCCTCTTTTGGACCAAACTGACCAATTCCTCCCTTGCAAATTGAGATGTTCCTGATTACATAAAAGTTGATGTGGTCACTTTCTTGCTGACAAAAATAGGCACTGACTACGGGTACGGAAACAACTACTGAATCATATACAACCTAACCTTTGCTGCTCGACTCCTAGAAAACAGAGAATGACCTAATGGACGAATCTAATATTCGTCTAGTTACTGGCAGTGCACTTCGCATCCTGGACTAAGAAAACTATTGCCTCTTAATTCTGCAAGAACCAACAGCCGCTTTTTAACATGGTCAACAACTTCCCACTCCTAAAAACCCTCAAAATATTGTGACTAAGGAGAACAGTTCTCATGTGGTCCTCCTTTTATCTTAAGCAGGGTCACTGGAACTATGCGGCAGGGGCTCAGATTTCACTCGTACAAAACCAGTCAAATTCAGCAGTTACTTTTTGTGGCACAAAAGTTGGAGGGGTATAACATCCTATCTGTTGGTACATTCTATTTTATTGAGGATATATCTATGGACGCTTTGCCTTGAAGAATGGAGAACCCCTCACCAGTTCATATCATAAAGTAATTTGGTAGATCAAGGCAAAGAGGAATAAAATCATAATTAATCAGAAAATTCCATTTAGTGATGTTTAGCAATTAATTTATGTGTTTCAAATCCTATATTCAAAGAGCCATTCTTAAAAGTCAGAATGACTTATAGTCGATTGAACCAGCCAACATATGTTTCTCCCCTGCAACAATGAGATCTACATATGCACGACTCTTGGGCATAAAACCTATGCTGTGACCCATATTTTTCCCGCCTTCTCTCTTTCTTCCTCTTTTTCCCTCTTCTAAGAGTCTCCAATACCTGCCCTTCACATCTTTAATAGATATGAGCACTTTTGATTTCAAGAACTGATGACTCTCGGAAGGTAATAATGTATACTGCGATATGAACGAGTATTATTTTCCCATCCAAAAATACCAATTGTTCCTCCCTTCTCTTCGAATACTCTTCTGGGTTACATCATTATTTCTAAGCGTAGGCAGATAACTCCTTTCCGCCATCAAAGTTTGCAGATTTTTAAAACTCCGCACTCTGTTTGGAGTGCAAAGTTTTCCAAAACTCCGCAATTGCAACGGAGCGGAGTAAGAGACTTACCGTTCTCCTCCAGATGGTGTGCTGACTCCTGCCTGCTCTGCTCCTGTGGCTCGCTCCACTCGCCTACCGCTGCTCAGCTGCTCCGCTGCTCCGGTGGTGTTCAATTCCAGGAAGAACTGCAGTGTGCAATCGCATGGCGTACTGCGTGAAGGCATGCCTGGGGTCAGGCATGCCTTCACGCAGTACGCCATGCGATTATGCACTGCAGTTCTTCCTGGAACTGAACACCACCAGAGCAGCCGAGCAGCGGTAGGCGGGTGGAGCGAGCTGCAGCAGCAGAGCAGGCAGGAGTAAGGACACCATCTGGAGGAGAACGGTAAGCCTCTTACTCCTTTCAGCACTGCAGTAGTCTACCACGAGGGAGCGAGGGAGGGAGGGGGGCGTTTAGAGGCACTGCAGTAGTCTATCATGTGGGAGGGTGGTTTAGCATGAGGGAGGGGGGGCTGGAGGGTTAGTGGGGGTGGAGGCAAATGTTACTCCGCCAGCCACGGAACTCCGCGGAATTTCACAGAGTTTTCTAGTAACTCCGTGAAATTTCGCTGAGTGCTACTATGCCAGCTCCGCCCACCCTTAATTATTTCCTTATCGACGAATCCAAATGACGTATATATGTAAACTTATTTACGTATCACTAATGGTGTTGTTTTACTTGGTAAATTTTTTGGGTGTCGTTTTGTATGTGTCACTGGGTCACCAATCACTCTTCTTTCCCCCCGCTTCCCCCCTCACTTTAATATTATATGCTGACCACTATATTAATTTGGTGGAATATATATTTTTATACTCACTTTGGTATAACAAAAATATTATTGCTTCTATATGTTTCCTCCTGGACACACAAATTCTATTCACACTCTGATTGCTTTTTATGAAATGACTTTATACCGTACCATGTTTAAAATTGTATTGTAATTACTTTGGATTGGTGGAATTTGGAATCTACTGTACATATTTGTGTTTATGGGTGTCAAATACTTCTTTTTCTTATTCCTATATAATAATCTTTACTATATATTCATTTGTATATGATTTTGTAATTTCCTTATCCATTTACTATCTTTCTGTATTTATAATAATGGTATTGTGTCATGATGGTTAAATGGAACTGAATTTATCTTATTTTATCTTGATTGCTCTGGTTTCTCTCTTTTTCTCTTAATTTTTCTATAAAAAGTCTTTGGTCTATATTTATTTCTCTGCTTAATATATATTTATGTCCTACCCATGTTTCCATTGGTACATCAGCCTTGAAAAAGCCTATAACGAAAATATTATTGCTTCTATATGTTTCCTCCTGGACACACAAATTCTATTCACACTCGGATTGTTTTTTATGAAATGACTGTATACCGTACCATGTTTAAAATTGTATTGTAATTACTTTGGATTGGTGGAATTTGGAATCTACTGTACATATTTGTGTTTATGGGTGTCAAATACTTCTTTTTGTTATTCCTATATAATAATATTTACTATATATTTATTTGTATATGATTTTGTAATTTCCCTTATCCATTTACTATCTTTATGTATTTATAATAATGGTATTGTGTCATGATGGTTAAATGGAACTGAATTTATTTTATTTTATCTTGATTGCTCTGGTTTCTCTCTTTTTCTCTTTATTTTTCTTTAAAAAGTCTTTGGTCTATATTTTTTTCTCTGCTTAATATATATTTATGTCCTACCCATGTTTCCATTGGTACATCAGCCTTGAAAAAGCCTCAGGCTTGCATGCCAGAAGGGGGCGAAATACGCGTTGGCTGGTTCGATCGAGTATAATTGATTCTGACTTTTAAGAATCGCTCTTTGAATATGGGATTTGGAACCAATAAATGAATTACTGAACATCACTAAATGGAATTTTCCGATTAATTATGATTTTATTCCTCTTTGCCTTGATCTACCAAATTACTATTCTTTTTGAACTACTAATGAGTGATACTGTGTCTAATATATATCATCTGAGTGGCACTGTGATTGTCTATATCAGTGTGGGAGTGGGTGTCTGAGTGGCTGTATGAGTGGCTGTATGGATGAATAAGTGGGTGTGTGAGTAGCTGTATGGGTGAATGAATGTGTGTGTGTGGCTGTATTGGTGACTGTGGTCGCTGTGTGAGTGGCGTTATGTGTGGATGAGTGCGTTTGTGAGGGGCTGTATGGGTGACTGAGTGGCTGTGTGTGGGTGAGTGAATGGGTGTGTAAGTGGATGTATGGGTAAGATAGTGGCTGTTTGTGTGCATGGGTAAGGGAGTGGGTGTATAAGTGGCTGTTTGGTACAGTAAGTATTTGTGTGAGTGGTTATATGGATGAGTTAGTGGGCGCATGAGTGATTGTATTGATGTGGGAATGGGTAAGTGGTTTTGTGGATGAGTGAATTGATGTGAGAGTGGCTGTATGGGTGAGTGAGAAGCTCTGTTAGTAGCTGTATGTGTGAGTGGGTGAGTGAGTGGGTGTATGGGTGAGTGAGTAGGTGTGGGTCTGTGAGTGGGTTTATGAGTGGGTTTGTGGTTGTGTGAGTTGCTGTATGAGTGAGTGTGTGTGTCAGTTGTTGTATGAGTCTGTGAATGGGTATGTGTGTCGTTGTATGGGTGTGTGACTGGGTGTATGAGAGGTTATATAGGGGTGTGAATGGTTCTATGGATGATGTCATCAGTGATGTCATTTGAAATGTCATCAATAATGTTCTCAGTGATGTCACTGAGCAGGTCATGAGTGATGTAATATGTGAGGTCATAAGCAGTGCATTGTGATGGCGTAAGGTATAGTTAGATCAGGTAACTATAACTGCTGAATTTTACTGGTTTTGTATGAGTGAAATCTGAGCCTAACTATAACGTCCCTGTAACCTTTGTTTTTTCAGTGAATTTCTGTTTGTTTAATTCTATTTCCTAACTATAACGTCCCTGTAACCTTTGTTTTTTTATAAAGTGAATTTGTTAGTGTTTTTTAAATGTTATTTCCTATCTGTAATCAATAACCTTTGATACTGAGTTTGTGAGTGAGTTTATGAGTGTCTCAATGGGTATGTGAGTGTCTGAGTAGGTTTGTAAGTGGGTGTGAGAGAGTATGACTGGGGCTGTAAGAAGGTAGATGAGTGTCTGAGTGGGTCTGTGAGTGGGTGTGTGAGTGGGTGTGTGAGTGGGTGTGAGAGTCTCTGAGAGGGTCTGTGAGTTGGTGTATGAGTCTGACTGTGTCTGAGAGTTGATGTACCTGTCTGAGTTCATATGTAAGTGGGTGCATGAGTGAAAGTGAGTGTCTGAGTGTGGTCTACTTATTTTCTGCCTTTTTTTCTGCTCACTTCTGACCTTTATCTTACCTCTTTCTGCTCATTGCTGACCGTTAACTTGCCTCTTTTTGCTTGTTTCTTACCTTATTTTGTCTCTTTCTGCTTGATTCTAACCTTTATTTTGCCTTTCTGACCTCTATTTTGCCTCTTTCCGCTCATTTTTTATCTCTACTTTGCCTCGATCTGCTAATTTCTGACCTTTATTTTGCCTCTTTCTGCTAGTTTCTGGTCTCTATTTTGCCTCTTTCTGTTCATTTCTAACCTTTATTTTCCTCCCAGGGACTGTGGGGGAGCCTCCAGGCCCCTGCTGTCCCAGCCAGCTTCCAGCCTCCTGCAGGAGCCGGCATTTCTCTTGCACAGAGCGAGCTGCTGAAAAGGCAGCTCCCTCTGTGAAAGAGCAATCTGTTTCATCTCTCCCTGCCCATATGTCTGCGGGCAGGGAAAGAGATGAAACCTCTGCTTCCTGCGGGCAGGAGCATTTTCACAGATGCCGCCCGCTGGATGCAGAGCGTTTGCTGTGACAGCTCCCCCCAAGCAAAAGCAAACAGCTATGTCCCTGTGGTGGGCAGCCCGGGACATTGCAGAAGAACCTGGGGGAGGGCAGTCCCCAGGGCCATATATGGCTCCAGGAGAGGACTACATGGTCCCCCTCCTCCTCTATTTGCATGGGCTTGCCCCGGGGAGGTGGTGATCACCAGGGCCGTATATTGCCCGGGAAGGTGGCCGCGTGCCCCCCTCCCAGTTTAAGTGATTTGGTCCTAGGGGGATGGTAGTTCCCAAGGCCCAGGGGGACCGCACACCCCCACATTCCTTTTGTATTTAGCCTCAGGGAGGCGGTGGTCCCCGGGGCTTGTAAGAAACCCAGGAGAGGGGTCTGTGCGGCCCCCCTCCATATTTAAAATGAAAACCCCAGGAAGATGGTGGTCCCTTGGGCTCAGAGGAATCCAAAGAGGGGGGACCTCGTGGCCCCCCCTTCCATTATGTAAATAAAGCCCCGGGGAGGTGGTGGTCCCCAAGGCTTTAAGAGCCTTAGGAGAGGGGCCTCATGCTCCTTCCTCTTTTTAAAAAAAATGCCCCTGGCCCACCTGGAGGCTCATTTCTAAAGAAGCACAGAAGACCGCACCTGTTATTTTGTCTTCAATTTTGCTACAAATTCGCTGACCCACCCACGATTTAGCATCAACATTGAAAAAAAAGTTTTTTAATCACCAGCGGGGTTTCTCTTGGACCCCTCCCACCACATCTAGGGAGTCAGGGTATTCCAACCCTACCCCCTCCGGGCTCGAAAAATCCACTCGCCCAATCGCATTGTCGAGCAAGATTTATTCAGGACCAGCTATTTTTAGGGACTACTCGCCCTTTCTGGCAAGTTGAAAATCCTCTAACTTCAGGGAAGACAAACTGACTTTTGACCTCTGTCTTTGAAAGCATAAATAATATCGAAAATGCCATTTAACCACGAATAAAGACTATTTACAATTATTTACTATTTAACATATCCCAAATAATTATAATAAATTATGACAACATATATAAAAAATATTAAATGATTTAAAAAATATAATAAAATTATACTAACCCAAATAAATGAATACATTCACAATATAACATTAAATTACTTTCCAACGATGCGAAAATTACATATATATAATATATAACAACTATAAATATTATAAATTACATTTATTTACAAATATATTTAAATAACAACAACAAATAACATAAATATAAACATTAAATAAACATTACATATATTTACCTAACTAAAAGGTAACTGCTAAAAAATTCAAATAACGTATCTCAACCAATGATTTTAAACTAAATACACACAAACCAATAAAAAATGTTAATTAACTAAACACTATAAAAACAAAGAATTAATTAACACAAATTTACCGTTTATCGGCCAAACACGGAGGGAGAGCGTTACTGCGAGAGAGAGACCAAAGAAAGAAAATCTACACAAACTACTATATCAGATTATTCTACAACACAGGTAAGAACAAAACTTTTTTACAAAATATAAATACCTCGACCTCCGTAACTTAACCCCTTCGCTGCTAGGCCTTTCCCCCCCCTGTGCTAAGCCTTTTTTTTGGCTATTTGGGGTAGTGCGCGCTTAGGCCCCTGTAACTTTTTGACCACATAAGGTATCCACGCCAAATTTGCGTCCTTTTCTTCCAACATCATGGGGATTCTAAAGGTACCCAGGGTTTGTGGATTCCCCTGGAGGGGTCCCAGAAATTAGTCAAAATACAGCTAAATTTTGTTTTTTGGGGGAAAAATGGGGAAAAAGGGCTGCAAATGAAAGCGTCTGGGTTTTTCCCTGCAAATGGTATCCAAAAAGCGTTTGTGGGGCTGAAATCACCATTTCCCCAGCTTTTAGGAAATGACAGACTTTTGTCAGAAAACCAACATTTTTACACAGTTTTGGCATTTTTCTGGGACATAGCCTATTTTTGCTATTTTTTGTGCTTTCAACCTCCTTCCACTTAATGGTAGAAATGGGTATGAAAGCAATAATGAATCCTGGAAAGCTATACATTTTTGAAAAGTAGACGAAATTCTGAATTCAGCAAGGGGTCATTTGTGTAGATCCATCAAGGTTTCTTTATAGAAACATACAGTTAAATAAAGGAAAAATTGAAAATTAGTTGAAAAAAACAGCCTTTTGTGTCAACGTTTTCACCTGTAACTTCTTCTAATTATGACAGCTCTTTGAAAGCAATATACCGTTACATCCGCGGTACCTTACTGGTTGTGGGGCTATATAGGACTTGTAGGTTCACCAAGAATCCGACGAACCCAGAGTAAAAAACTGAGCAGCAATTTGCAATGGCTTTTTATTATGTACCGGGTATATGGCAATTATTGTGGGAAAATGTATACATGGAAAAATTGGTATGAATGACACCTATGTATTTCTGAAATGGGAACAAGTTATAGAGTTTAGAAACAGTAGATATTTGCACATTTTTGAAATTGGGAATACTCATACTAGCATGAGAATTATCGGTCATTTTTCAAAATGACTTTTTTTACACAATGTCTTTCATTTGGAAGGCAGAAATGCATCGAAAGTCAATAGGTAATAACAGTTGCTTTACAAATCTGAATTACCCTAAGTCTCCCGATAAAAATGGTACCTCACTTGTGTGGGTAGGCATAGTGCCCACGACAGGAAATGGCTCAAAACCCAACGTGAACACACCACATTTTCTCAATGAAAAATTACCCTTTTTTTGCCAAGTGCCTAGCTGTAGTTTTTGAACCCTAGCTCTCCCGGCACCTAGGAAAACCTAGCAAACCTATACATTTTTGAAAACTGGACACCCAGGGGAATCCAGGATGGGGTGACTTGACTGCCTCCCACCAGGTTCTGTTACCCAGAATCCCTTGCAAACCTAAACAATTGACAAAAAAAACACATTTTCCCCACATTTCTGTGCTGGAAAGTTCTGGAATCTGCGTGGATCCACAAATTTCCACCCACCCCGCGTTCCCCAAAGTGTTCCGAGAAAAATGGTACCTCACTTGTGTGGGTCGGCCTAGTGCCCGCGGCAGGAAACGGCGCAAAACACAATGTGGACATACCTCAATTTTGCAGTGAAAAATGACCCTTTTTGGCAAAGTGCCTAGCTGTAGTTTTTGAACCCTAGCTCTGCCGGCACCTAGGGAAACCTAGCAAACCTATACATTTTTTAAAACTAGACACCCAGGGGAATTCAGGATGGGGTGACTTGACTGCCTCCCACCAGGTTCTGTTACCCAGAATCCCTTGCAAACCTAAACAATTGTCCAAAAAAACACATTTTCCCCACATTTCTGTGCTGGAAAGTTCTGGAATCTGCGTGGAGCCACAAATTTCCACCCACCCCGTGTTCCCCAAAGTCTTCCGAGAAAAATGGTACCTCACTTGTGTGGGTTGGCCTAGTGCCCGCGACAGGAAATGGTGCAAAACGCAACGTGGACACACCTCAATTTCGCAGTGAAAAATGACCCTTTTTTGGCAAAGTGCCTAGCTGTAGTTTTTGAACCATAGCTCTGCCGGCACCTAGGGAAACCTAGCAACCCTATATATTTTTGAAAACTAGGCACCCAGGGGAATCCAGGATGGGGTGACTTGACTGCCTCCCACCAGGTTCTGTTACCCAGAATCCCTTGCAAACCTAAAAAATTGTCCAAAAAAACACATTTTCCCCACATTTCTGTGCTGGAAAGTTCTGGAATGTGTGTGGATCCACAAATTTCCACCCACCCCGCGTTTCCCCAGGTCTCCCGATAAAAATGGTACCTCACTTGCGTGGGTTGGCCTAGTTCCCGCGACAAGAAACGGCGCAAAACGCAATGTGGACATACCTCAATTTCGCAGAGAAAAATGACCCTTTTTTGGCAAAGTGCCTAGCTGTAGTTTTTGAACCCTAGCTCTGCCGGCACCTAGGGAAACCTAGCAAACCTATACATTTTTGAAAACTAGACACCCAGGGGAATCCAGGATGGGGTGACTTGACTGCCTCCCACCAGGTTCTGTTACCCAGAATCCCTTGCAAACCTAAAACATTGTCAAAAAAAACACATTTTCCCCACATTTCTGTGCTGGAAAGTTCTGGAATCTGCGTGGATCCACAAATTTCCACCCACCCCGCGTTCCCCCAGGTCTCCCGATAAAAATGGTACCTCACTTGCATGGGTTGGCCTAGTGCCCACGACAGGAAACGGCGCAAAACGCAATGTGGACAAACCTCAATTTCGCAGTGAAAAATGACCCTTTTTTGGCAAAGTGCCTAGCTGTAGTTTTTGAACCCTAGCTCTGCCGGCACCTAGAGAAACCTAGCAAACCTGTACATTTTTGAAAACTAGACACCCAGGGGAATCCAGGATGGGGTGACTTGACTGCCTCCCACCAGGTTCTGTTACCCAGAATCCCTTGCAAACCTAAAACATTGTAAAATAAAAAACACATTTTCCCCACATTTCTGTGCTGGTAAGTTCTGGAATCTGCGTGGAGCCACAAATTTCCACCCACCCCACGTTCCCCCAGGTCTCCCGATAAAAATGGTACCTCACTTGCGTGGGTTGGCCTAGTGCCTGCGACAGGAAACGGCACAAAACGCAATGTGGACATACCTCAATTTCGCAGTGAAAAATGACCCTTTTTTGGCAAAGTGCCTAGCTGTAGTTTTTGAACCCTAGCTCTGCCGGCACCTAGGGAAACCTAGAAAACCTATACATTTTTGAAAACTAGACACGCAGGGGAATCCAGGATGGGGTGACTTGACTGCCTCCCACCAGGTTCTGTTACCCAGAATCCCTTGCAAACCTAAAGAATTGTCAAAAAAACACATTTTCCCCACATTTCTGTGCTGGAAAGTTCTGGAATCTGCGTGGAGCCACAAATTTCCACCCACCCCGCGTTCCCCCAGGTCTCCCGATAAAAATGGTACCTCACTTGCGTGGGTTGGCCTAGTGCCCGCGACAGGAAACGGCGCAAAACGCAATGTGGACATACCTCAATTTCGCAGTGAAAAATGACCCTTTTTTGGCAAAGTGCCTAGCTGTAGTTTTTGAACCCTAGCTCTGCTGGCACCTAGGGAAACCTAGCAAACCTATACATTTTGAAAACTAGACACCCAGGGGAATCCAGGATGGGGTGACTTGACTGCCTCCCACCAGGTTCTGTTACCCAGAATGCCTTGCAAACCTAAAACATTGTCCAAAAAAACACATTTTCCCCACATTTCTGTGGTGGAAAGTATGGAATCTGTGTGGATCCACAAATTTCCACCCACTCCGCGTTCCCCCAGGTCTCCCGATAAAAATGGTACCTCACTTGCGTGGGTGGGTCAAAGACCAGCGACAGGCAAGGGCCCAAAAGCTATTGAGGTGACATCAAAATTACATATCACAAACCAGCCTGGTTTTGCATGGGGGGTCCCATGAGTTTTTGGTCCGGAGCTCGGCGGCCATCTGGGGAAACCTACCTAACCCACACATTTCTGGAAACTAGACACCCGGGGGAGTCCAGTGAGGTATGGCTTGCGTGGGTCCCCCATCATTCTCCTACCCATAGTCCCCTGCAAACCTCAAATTTCGTGGAAAAATCCACTTTTTTCTCACATTTCTGTGTGGGAAATTTCTGGAATCTGCGTGGATCCACAAATTTCCTCCCACCCAGCGTTCCCCTAGGTCTCCCGATAAAAATGGTACCTCACTTGCGTGGGTGGGTGAAGGACCCGCGACAGTCAAGGCCCCAAAAGCTATCGAGGCGACATCAAAATTACATATCACAAACCAACCTGGTTTTGCATGGGGGGTCCCATGAGTTTTTGGCCCGGGGCTCGGCATCCATGTAGGGAAACCTACCTAACCCATATATTTCTGGAAACTAGACACCCGTGGGAGTCCAGTGAGGTATGGCTTGCGTGGGTCCCCCATCATTCTTCTACCCAGAATCCCCTGCAAACCTCAAATTTTGCCGGAAAATTCACTTTTTTGTCAAATTTCTGTGTGGGAAAGTTCTGGAATCTGCGTGGATCCACAAATTTCCTCCCACCCAGCATTCCCCCAGGTCTCCCGATAAAAATGGTACCTCACTTGTGTGGGTAGGCATAGTGGCTGCAACAGGAAATGGCCCAAATCATACTGTGGAGACTTCAAAATTACCTATAGCAAAACTACCTGGTTTTGGGGGGGGGCACCTGAGATTTTGGCCCCGGGCTCGGCGGCCATCTTGGGAAAGTACCAAACCCAAACATTTCTGAAAACTAGACACCCGGGGGAGTCCAATGAGGTATGGCTTGCGTGGATCCCCCAACGTTTTCCTACCCAGAATGCCATGCAAACCTCAAATTTAGTTGAAAATAACACATTTCCCACATATTTGTGTGTGGAATCACCGTGCCGGCACAAATGTCCTACCACCCAGCGTTCTCCTTGTTCTCCTGAGTAAAATGATACCTCACTTGTGTGGGTGGGCCAAAGGCCTGTGGCTAGGAAGAGCCCAAAACATAGAGATTTAGAGTATAGCACCGAGAATTCTAAGCGCTACATTTTTTTAAAAATACGTTTTTAGCCAATTCTGCTTTGGACACCCAGCCAAGCGCCAGTCCACGCACACCACCAGCCAAGCGCCAATCCAAACACACCGCCAGCCAAACGCCAGACCACGCACACCGCCACACAAGCGCCACTCCACGCACACCGCCATCACATTTAGGATTTTTTTTATAAAAATAAGAAAACACAAACAAATTGCAAATAGATACAAATCTACTAACACAACATCTGAAACTCAATACACTACACAAATGCCAACCTTGAAACTGAACCAAAAATATTAAACAATAGAGGCCAGGCAGTTCACTTTACCACTCATGGATGCTCCCAAAAATTCTTTTGTGTGTGGTACATTCTAAAACAAGCAGGCACACACAGCCCAGGGTTAGAAGGACACTCGGGGCAGTACATGCGAGTCTCCTTCCGCATACCTCTTCGCCAACAGACTCTACATCTCCTACTGGGACAGTCTTTTGAGGGTGTGGGAGGAATGTGATCAGGAAAGTGGCGATCTTTCAATCTAGCAACATCCTCCACCAATCCAACTCTAGGAACACTTGCCTGTTCCACTAAAACAAGGCTGCCTATTACAGACTCTTGAAACTTAGCAAAAGTAATCTTTGACTCAGGACAAGAATCCTGGAACACAACAAAAGCATTAAAGGTTGCCAAGTGGAAAAGATGGATAGCCAACTTCTTGTACCAAATGTAAGCCTTACGAAGAGCAGCGTAAGGTTCCAACCTCTGATCTACTCTGTCAACACCACCCATGTGCTTATTATAGTCTAAAATGCACACAGGTTTGCGCGCTTCAGCAACCTGACCCCAAACAGTCACAGGTGCAGTGCTTTCATCATGGATGGTAGACAGCATGTAGACATCTCTCCTGTCTGAAAACTTCACAGCTAGAAGCTCCTCGCAACGCAATGCACTGCACTGTCCCCGCACAAGCTTTTTACAAACAAGTTCTTTTGGGAAACCTTTACGGTTAGAGCGGATTGTGCCACAAGCAACAGTGTCCACTTTGGCCAATTCCCTGAACAACCGCACACCAGTGTAGAAGTTATCTACATATAAATGGTGGCCTTTGTTAAAAAATCCTCTTCCAAGTTCCCACACAATTTTCTCAGTCACTCCAAAAGTGGACGGACAACCAGGGGGTTAATACTGGAATCCTTACCGGTGTACACTCTGAAATTAGAGACATATCCAGTCCTACTGTCACACAGCATATACAGCTTAATTCCATAGCGTGCCCTCTTACTAGGAATGTATTGCCTAAAAACCAAGCGGCCCTTGAACAACACCAACGACTCATCCACTGCAATTTCTTTCCCTGGAGCATAGATCTCAGAAAATCGATCAACAAAGTGATCAATGACAGGCCGAATCTTAAAAAGACGGTCACATTCAGGGTGATCTCGTGGCAACGCTAAACCATTATCGACAAAATGCATCATCCGAAGCAGAAGCAAATACCTATCACGACTCATGACTGCCGGAAAAATAGCAGTTGCCATCAAGGGACTAGTAGACCAATATGAAGACATTGATGGCTTCCTTAGCAAGCCCATCAAAAAAGTTAAACCCAAGAACTTCTTCATCTCTTCCAGATTTGTGGGAGTCCACCGGGTAGCTCTAGAGTGGGGCTTAAGACTGGCACTGTTGTCCCTCAAAAACTGTTCGGCATACAAATTAGTCTGCTCAACAATCTCTGCCAAAAACACATCGTCCATAAACAACTGAAAAAAATGTATTGGCAAAAAGTTTTCAGTATTCACTCTACACCCTGGAACACCAGTAAAGTCTGGCAATGCCAGCTGCACCATGCCTGGAACAACCCAGAGGTCAGCACTTTCAACGGGAAGCCTTGCAGCCCCATGCTGCAGCCCAGGTGCCTCTTGCCGCACTATACCAACGGGAAGCCTTGCTGCCCCAGATGCCTCTTGCCGCACTATATCAACGGGAAGACTTGCAGCCGCAGGCTGCAGCCCAGATGCCTCTTGCCGCACTACACCAACGGAAAGCCTTGCAGCCCCAGGCTGCAGCCCAGATGCCTCTTGCCGCACTATCGGCACATCAATGTCCTCCTCTAACACAGGCACTTCATCCGCACTAAGAGTATCTTCAGTATCCGATGATTCCATGTGGAGAGAAAACTCACTGCCTGAATCGTCCCCTGCCTCCTCTGCCTCAGATGCAGAGTCAGTCTCTGAACCATGGTCAGAGGAAGACTCAAAAAGCATACCAACAACCTGCTGAGCAGTAATCCTGCGGCTAGCCATTATCCTTACTAAGAAAGGAGACTGCACAAACAAGTCAACAACAGCCAACACTGTGCAAAGCAAGTAAGTAAAAAAATGTGTGCCTTTATCACAAAGATCTATATACTCAAAAACTATACAATTCACTTACAAGAGACAGCTACACTCACCTACTCTGCAGAGACACAGCAAAAACGATATCCCACTAGAAAGAAAAAAACCAAAACCAATTACTCACAAGACAACAAAATACACATCGAGCACAAATGCAAAATGTTTTTGACACTCAAAAAACAGAAGCCAAACATACTGCTATTATTACCCATTTGCAAAAAACAAATTCATGCAGAGAAATGAAACTCATTTACATTGTACAAAAAAACTCTCTTACCAAACACGTGCAACTACACAAACAGCAGAGCCACCAGTAACGAAACCGCAACCTGGAACAGTCTAAAGAGCAAAAGCCTTCAACTAGAACAAAAAAGGAGAAATAAAGCATTACAATTGCAATTCACAAAAAATAAAACAATTAACATTATAACACGCTATGTTACTACCCAAATGGCCAATCGGCCAGATGGGCCTTCAAATAGGGCTGAGAAAAATAGGGGGTGATCTTGCCCAAGGGATCGGGTGAGGTTGTCTGCCAGGCCAATCTGCACCCCCCAGGTGGGGCAGAAAACAGCAGACAGAAATTTGCCCCCTTGCAAAAGTAATAAATCCCTGGTGCCTAGTGGGGTTTTCTGCCCCCCGCCGGGGGCAGGAAGAGCAAAAACTAGGCTGATCTGCCCCCAGGGGGGCAGAATACACATATAAAAAAATCTGCCCCCTGGAAGCGACCCTTGCCCAAGGGGTCGCTTCCATTTTTATTTAAACTACTTCCCTGGTGTCTAGTGGGGGTTTCTGCCCCCCCCCCCCGGGGGCAGAAAGGCAAAAAGAACAGGCCGATCTGCCCCAGAATTCCCATTACAAAATAAAATGGCCCCCTGGAAGTGACCCTTGCCTAAGGGGTCACTCCCATCACAATTTAAAGAAACTCCCTGGTGTCTAGTAGGGGGTTTACAGAAAGGCCAAAAAAAGGGGCGATCTGCCCCGGGGGGGGCAGAATGTCCAAACAAAGAAAAATGCCCCCCTGGAAGCGACCCTTGCCCAAGGGGTCGCTTCCATTTCATTAAAAAAATTAATCCCTGGATCTAGTGGGCTTTTCTGCCCCCCCCTGGATCCAAAAACGGCCGAAAAAACGGTCGATCTGTCCCCAGGGGGGGCAGAAAAGTCTTGATTAAATTTTGGCCCCCTAAGAAGCGACCCTTGCCCAAGGGGTCGCTTCCTTTATTTAAAAAAAACATCCCTGGTGTCTAGTGGGGCATTCCTGCTCCACGATCGCGGCAGCTGTGCGCGATCGTGAAGCAGGAATGTCCTGCGATGAGACATCAGGGGAGAGGAAATACTCTTTCCTCTCCCCCGATGCCTCAAGGCATCCTGTTAGGGCCCCCCGCCCCACCGCACCAACAAGCACTCACCCTCCCTCTGGACGCGCTGGAAAGAAATGATTTCCAGCGCGTCCAGCGCTTCCTGATGACGTCGGCGCGCGCTGTGCGCTCTGGCGTCATGGGGAAGCGTGGGGGGCCGGGGGTGGCAGCGGAAACTCTTCCGCTGCCATCCCCCTCTGTGGGGGCAAGATCGATGCCCCAGGGGGAGCGCCAGCGCTTCCCCCAGGGGCTGTGCTCATGACGGAGCGGTTCCGTCATAAGCACAGCCCAACCGATGCTCATGACGGAACCGCTCCGTCATGAGCATCGAAGGGGTTAATTAACTAAAATAATGAAATGTTCCCCTTTTTTTTAATCAAAACTAAAGTGCAATACAACCACACCAAGAAAATACAACACAAATATGTTATTAAATACCTTATTTAACTCAATATAATGACAAATATAAGTAATTAAATATACACGTTAACCTATAAAGAAAGTAAATAACTTAGGGGCCCATTACGATGTCGGGCGGAAGCCCTACCGCCGTGCTGTCGGAGGCAAAAACCGCTAGTTACCGTCCGCCAGCAACGGCCCACACACCCGCCAAATTAGGATGTGAAAAGTCAGCCAAACACCGCACGTAAGCCTGCGACGCCGCCCGCCATCAAAGTGCGCCCGTCCACGTAGCGGCGCGAGCCAATGGAGACACACCGTCCGACGAAATGACGTACCGCCCGGCGTACAAATTACGATGCCACAACCAAACAGCCTCAACGGCAAAGACACACCTCACGAGATACCAAGGCGGAAACCCGACTGTTGAGTACGGAGACCAAAAAGGCGGCCCACCCCGAAATGAATCCTGCACTCCAGGCCATCCCCATGCTGTACATGATGCACCACCTATGAGTGAATGCGCCACGACGACGCAGGTAGGCAGACACACAACAAGGGCACGCAAACACTGCACACAATGCAAGGGCGGAAAAATTGCACATGGCCCCCCCAGACACCCCTGTGTGTACAGGACACGTCCACCACTGTACCCACACATGTCCCACCTGTAAAAAAAAAACAACTCGCAACATCCTGGGCACCCACTACCCGGGACCAGGAAGTGACATCCCCGTCACGGCACCGCAGCGCAGCGGCGATGACGCAGGTACACATGCGCACAACGCAGAGGCCAACGACAGCGCCACGCATGGGCTGCACACAAACACCACAGGGTCACAACTACACACCCCACACACCAGCCCCACCCTGAAGGCACATGTCACGTGGCCTTCCTGCATCAGTCATGTCCCCAACCGACAACTCACAGTTGTCAACTGGATGTCACACAAGTGTCCCGAACAGGGGAGTAATGTGATGGCGAAATAGGACACACCCTTGTGTGCAAAACATGGAGAAGCACACGGCGGCTGCTACATAACAGCGCAGAATATGGACATTGTCCGCAAAAGGCACGCCAGTCTCATCCAAAAATACCTATACCATCCTGCTCGCAATATCAAGCCATGCAATGTACAAAATAGAAAAACCCTGCTGCCTGAGAACAGGTGTTCCCAATCACCACACCCACACAGAAGCCTCAATGTACAGCGGCAACGGAGTGTCCCGCCCACACACGGGAGAGCAGATAGCACTGAATGGCCTTCCATTCCTACTCTGAAATCACATTGCAACAAATTATGCAGGAGAATGGAGCCATTGTACCAACAAGAAGCCAAACATAGCCATGCAGAGTAAAACTTCCACTGGCAGATAGCGCCTAACATGAAAGAAAGATAATACTACAAAATACAATTATACCACTCCTCCATGTGGGCCAAATGCAAGTAATCTGGAAAGAGTCAGACACCACTGGCCTTGACCATTCATTGAAGCATGTGGGATGAGGGCCTGTGTCCTCCGCCCAAGCTATACCCCAAGTCCTGCCGCCGTACATCCATTCCTGAATTCCCAGCATCGTCGGAGGTTGCACTCTGCTGACTGCTCAGGCAGCCGGAGCACGCCATCACATCACCCTGTAGCAAAATGGCTGTTGCACCAGTGCTTCTCAACTACGCCGGACAGATCAAGCTGTACAGTGACAGCTTGCTACACATAGTGGGCTGTTCAAATCTGGCTATGCTGAATGTAAGTTACAGAGTAACTTACCGCATTGCAATGTTCAGCTGCGTCATCCCCGTTTTCTACTGTCGGAGGTGTCCGATCCACTGTCCTGTGGATTTATGTCTCTCCAACCCGGCATGTCCAAAGGCGGACTTGGTACACTTGTTTGCACCCCTGGACGCCCACGACAGGATCTGTTCAGTGTATGGGGGCATGGCGTATGTGGCTGCAATCGGGGACACACTGCAATGGGACCAGTGTGCATCCACACAACATCTTCTGGATCACAGTTTCATCGAATGTCATCCAACATGTCCCATCAGGCTTCTACAAGGGACAACTTACGACGAACACGTTGCCACCCACCATCCGCTTCATTGGATGTCATCCATGTTTACCATCAATGGGATGGATGCCCTGCTGGAAGGTATCGCATACATGACAACTTGTCAATTCATGGGTCCCCGACTCAATACCCCAAATTGAACATTGATGTTCAACACCGTACCTATGCTTGGCTTTCGCAATGAGTGGGCAGTTAGCTGTACAACAACTATACCATACAATCTGCAACTAACACCTTACCATCAACTCCACTGCCATGACATCTGACATTTTCGGGACATGCACTCTGTTCCTCACCATATCCCGTGTCTCTGCATGAACAGGGGGAGGCAGAGGTATGGGACTTGTGT
Source organism: Calotriton arnoldi (assembly GCA_963921515.1). Lineage (NCBI taxonomy): Eukaryota > Metazoa > Chordata > Amphibia > Caudata > Salamandridae > Calotriton > Calotriton arnoldi. The sequence continues at coordinate 1,555,473 of CAWUFW010001784.1, read as the reverse complement.
ACAGTAACCACATGGCCAATACTGCACGAACAACTATGCTATAATATGTATTCTGCGCACCTGAACACATGCACCTGTCAGTGCACACTTATCTGTCTGCTGTATTACGTGAGAACTGTCACCTCACCTTTGTCTGTACTTCCGTGCCAGGACTTTTGCATGGACAACAAATGCAACCCCCTACAACATGGCCCTAGTTATTGTGTCATGTTCAGTAGCCACCACATTGCAACAACTTGTGAGACGCTGCTGCAAGCATGTAGGCTCATGCTCTGATGTCACCTCTGACGCAGGTGTGTCGGAGTCACTATTGTAGTAATCCTGTACCATGGAACTGAGATGTACTGTGCCCATGATGTCAAGCTGTCTGGTAGGCAAAATGAATACTGTCTGTGTCAAAGTCTAGAGCTCTTCAGTAATGAGCAAATGTACTTTAGCATAGCAAGGGCAAGGCAGTTGTAACTCTGAAGCCTTTATTCCACAGTCAACAACTAATCACATCTACCTGTACCCCCTTTTGTATGTGTAATCATGCTAAGTATATCCTCCACATGCATTTTGCTGCCAGTAGTGTCCACTATACTGCATCACAGAGGAAGTAAGTCCAAATACATGCCTTGAAGCAAATATGTGACTCTGTAGAATTATTTATCGAAGACAAGTACGAATGAGAGAGGATGAGAGTGTGTGAAGTACACGAGAGTCATGAGATGACCATGTAGTCCAGTGTCATTGGATGTCAATGCATATGAGTTGCCGCCACAGTGGACCTAGTGAAATACTACAGGTCGTGGGCCTTGGCTTGTCAGACTCTGACGTGGCCCAACAGATCATCACATTAACACTGACGGCCTGGTCACTACAAAGCCCAGTCCTACATATGTGTATAATTACCTTCACAGTCTGACATCACATTCATCAAGCAAAAGTAGGAGCCACGCAAGAAGCATGCTACAGCAATGCATGACAAAACACACACACAATATCAGTGTGGGTGGCCAGGTCTGCACAGTGAGTACGAACTGCAGAAATTCACATACATGCTCAATTAAACAAGGCACAATCTTGACAGTCACACACCCTGCAGACACACAATGTCCAAAACATATCAAGTAGGAGTCATCCTGAACTGCAAGGACACACCCACACACTGCACACTGTGCAACATACAATATACACATGTGATCACATTCACAGACCTGAACACGGATACAAACACCCACCATGGGCCTGGGTAACACATGTGTGTAGTCGACATTGCCAGAGCGCACACACACACACACCAACACTACCCCAAAGTCACACCCTTCACACCACACACACCTACACCTCCCAAATGCACACATTGAAAGTAAGCCATGTGCCCAGGCTCAATGTTCATCACAAGATTAACATACACCTACACTGCTGGCCACACAGAAAGTAAGCTCACACATACCCGCATACTCTGCACATGCTACCTGTCATCCTGTAATAGCAATGTGAAGGTTTTTTTTGGGGCTGTCAGAGGGCAAAGAACCACCAATACCAATGATTGAATATATCACATACAATTTTATAGTATAGAACAAAAGGAGCAACATGTATAGTATCAAAAATTTAAGAAAACATAAATACACAATTGTGCATAGTGTCCCAGTGAAAACAGGAACCTTAAATAACAGTGCTAAATAGTGACAATAATTTTAACAAAGTTTCCATAATTCTTTAAAAGTCGACCATTAAGTATGTACAAAATGTGCAGCAGCTATATATAATAATATGTGCTTGTTTATGGTTCGCTTTTGCTTATTGCAATAAAATTGTATGTGATATATTCAAACATTGGTATTGGTGGTTCTTTGCCCTCTGACAGCCCCAAAAAAAACCTTCACATTGCTATTACGCGAAATATTAATATCACAATAGACCATACCAATCCACAGGAACGATTGTTTTCTGAAAGAAATGTATCTACCCTGGTTCCGTAGTGAGTAGGGTTCCCCTGTTTTTGTTCTTGACCTGTCATCCTGTGGCTAGACTCACACCCTATGCTTTGCTTGCACGCAAACATGACACGTATACATTTTCAGAGAAATACCACCAAATACATGCAGACAATCCGTGTCACAAAAATACTTCTTCATCACACACACAAGTAGCAGAGTCTGAAAGAAGTGAAGTCCCTGCCACGTGTAAAACACATTGGAATGTGAGACCAGACATTGCAATTGTTGAGGTACCATACACGGCATGTGCCTCACTTAACTATGCACACACAGCAACAACTGCAATCAGCAACTACACAGACACAACCGACTACAGGAACAACAGCATCCAGTCACAGATTACATAGACAGGCAGCAATATTGATCAACACCAGGGACAGTGGCCAGTCCGATGTGCAGAGTAGTGACACGAAAAGCTGCGTATGCAATGTGTGTGAGTGTACCCTGCCATGGCCAGCAACACTGCCATGGCAGTCACAATAGCCATTACAGCCACCACTGTGTCACAGGTAGTTGTGTGAGGGTGCCTACCATTCAAACAGGATGCCAGTCCGACTCGGTGCTGTCTGTATGCTATGGGACAGTTGGAGGTCCGCCCCTGAGAGAGAAGCACAACTGTGGAAGACACACATGTGGCATGTGAAGCGGGAGGGCTGCTTGGCCCAGGTGGGTGGGTGGCACGGGTAGGTGCACTCATGCAGTGTTGAAACAGACTGTGTGGGGATGATTCCGGAGGGGTAGATTTCCACTGTGTTGTGTATTTGGAAAGCCTACCTTTCTGGGGATGAATGTGAACTCGTGTGGGCACAACAGGTGGGCGCACGATCAATGCTGCATCAGGTGTAGACGTTAGCCCTCCCTCTGGGGACATGCTGGATATTGCTGTGCGTCTGCCAGGCCCTTGCCAAGGCACTTACATCCCCTGTCCTCCAGGTGTACCCCCTACATTGTCCACCTGCACAGGCTACCCAGGGCACGGGATGGCAGTGGAGCTTGGTGGGTGGGAGCTCATGGTGCCCTTCTCCTGGTCACATCTCACAGGCAACACATTCTCAGTGTGCAGCATGGCACAAGTCCTAAATAAGAAGTGGGGGGACGCAGACGTCACGACAGGAAGTGACGTCACGAAAGGTGGCTTGCACCATCAGACTCATTGCCTCCCTTCGCCCACCCCTTAGATGCGATTGCAACAGAGAAGCCAGCGCGTGCACCAGCAGCTCCGATCTCGCCCCAGAGAGGCCAAAGAGTGAATGTGTGGCTCCATTTGCTCCAGTTATCGAGCTCGCTGGAAAATAAGTGGGGGAACGCCGTCCACCCGCGTGGTACCCCGACTCGAGCCCTGGACAACAGTGACAATGCATGACAGCCTCCGGAGTCCGGATACACCCCATGCAACACACAGAGGCTGTAGCTGCCCTAGCGGGCCAGGCCGCAAACACAATCCCAGGCGAAAGGTAGACCCACCCCGGCGCGCATAGTCATTACATCCGCTGCCATTGACAAGGGACCCATGGAGTGAGACATGGGCCTCAGGGTGACGGGCCTCCAAGCCATCCCCTGCCAACGAGTGTCATGCAACTCACACATATCGCAAAGCCAATAGGACACTTTGCCTGCACACCAGGGCTCGAGTCGGGGTACCACGCGGGTGGACGGCGTCCCCCCACTTTTTTTCCCGCGAGCTCGATAACTGGAGCAAATGGAGCCACACATTCACTCTTTGGCCTCTCTGGGGCGAGATCGGAGCTGCTGGTGCACGCGCTGGCTTCTCTGATGCAATCGCATATAAGGGGTGGGCGAGGGAGGCAATGAGTCTGACGGTGCAAGCCACCTTTCGTGATGTCACGTCCTGTCGTGACGTCAGCGTCCCCCCACTTCTCTTTCTTAGGACTCGTGCCCTGCTGTTGTCAGATGTGCCACTTTCCAGGGGGGTGGAGAAAGGGTCAGGAATGTCAGCCTGAGATTGGCCCAGTTGAAGGCCCACCTTGACTGGGGAGGACAACCATTGGACAGTCTGGTGTAGCCCACCCACGCGTACATGTAGGCCCTCCATGAACTATGTCACCTGCGGCAAGGTGATGTCATGGGCAATGAAGTCATTGAGGGGAGCTGTCTGCCCCATGCAGAGATGCCGCACAAGCTCAACAGACCCAGCACTGAGGGAAGCAGGGGTCACATGTGCAGGGGCAGCTGTGCCTGGTGTGAAGGACACTCTATCCTTCATCCTTGTGCCGACACGTGTTGCACCAGTGGAAGTAGATGGGAGGGCGGGCATTGGCCTCCGCGTGGCTGAAGAGGAGCCAGAGTCCACGTCCCCTGTGCTAGCACACATGGATGCATCACCTCTGTCCTCAGATGTCGCAGAAATTGGCGTCTCGGCCTGTGATTCATCCAGCACACGTCTGGCCCCTCCGAGGCGCTGGTCACATCTGTCTCACTCAGCTCCTGTGCAGCTGCTTCGTCCGATGCCTCACCACTGTTGACCGTCCCCTGTCCCTCAGCACCCACGGGAGATGCTACATGAGAGAGAGCGAGGTGGCCTCACTCATTTGGCATCAATTAAATAGACATGTGCAAGGGAAGCAGCACAGAACATTCTCAAATCCACATGTTGCACGATACCTGTGCAATTGTGTTCAGCCACCACAATCAACACGTAATGGCTGGCGTACAGTAAATGAAGCCGCAAATAAGTGGCACATGTGTTGTGCACATAGCACAACACCCGGCCTGTGTCACCCTGCGACCATAGCCACAAATCGCTGTGTGCACACCCACTGTCCTGATGGTGGCAAGGATGACCACTACGTAATTAGGCCAAGGACATACCTGCATGGAGCAGAATGGGACACCACTCACACAGACTGCAACATGACAGTCCACAATGGTCATGAGCCCATGCCATCCACCTGTCGTTCGCACGAGCACAACTACTGTTGCACAGTGTGCCGGATGTGTAAGTACCAGGTATATGAGGTGAGGCATCGCACACTTATGTCCGAACGAAATCAGAGTAGGCACAGTGCCTCAAACATAAATGTGAATTGCCACTCCAGCCTACTACAGGTTGTTCCTGAGGGCTACGACTCTGAATGCATTGACAATGCAGAGTGCTCAAATTACATCTTGACCCTCAGGAATCGCATATGCATGTCAGATGCACCCAGCACAGAGTACACTTACAACCCACTGCATCACACAACAGACATCACATTACCCAGATTATGGGTAGGCTGTGGACACATGCTGCCTCTCACAGCAAAAAACACCATCCCACAATACTGTACACTTGCTTGCTGCTGATGCCCCTACAAACGTGCATCCGGCACAGGCTGTGTGACTGTCAAGATGCAGACCATTAGTGGTGAAATGCAGTGCCGTGCTAACCTGACAATACGAGGGGGCATCCCCCGATTCGTCTCCGTCACGTAGTCGCTCATCCGGCAGATGACGTCACACCCTTTGTGGAATTGGCTGCACTGCCGGTTACACATACACAGAGGCATCAACTTGGATGCAATGGCTCATCACAAGGCCTTGGCCTGGAGGACTTCCAACTGCAGGGATGGTACACAAGAGGGTTGAAATATCACTCATACACCACTAATCATCACCCACATCCACCAATCACAGTGGCATGATGCTGACCCATCCAAAATACTCAGAGATGTGTAACAGAGCCAAGAAGTAATCGGACATGGCATGACAGCATGTGTACACCACACGTGAATGCATGCTGGTGGGAGTGTGTACACAGTACCTGTCCATCCCATTCACATGCAGGATGCCAGCACATTGAGCAATGTGTAGTCTGCCCACATCTACTGTCCATTGTCAGGTAGACCAACACATAGATGACAAGGCAACACATCTTTGTGGGTGGACTCACTGTGTCCAACACTGCGCAGCCCTCAACGTACTCGCCCTGTGAATGGCTCACCCCACAATGGAGGTCACATTCAGTGCCACTATCTCTCACACACATCCCTATCACAAGGCCTGGAGTGTTCAATCAACAGGGCTGAGTTTGCGCATTTCCGGAGAGTTGTGAACAAGAGACACATGTAACCCACTGTACAGTCAGTGTTATTTCCTTCTAGCATTGGGCGGTCAATGTGCAGCCCAGGTCTGCTGAGACTGAGAAGGCCAGCAGGGACCCAGCCAGCCATTCACACATGCAAAAACTGCCCTGAGTCCTGCATTGCCAAGTGGCTGGGTCACTGGATGTCTGACATGAAAATGCCATGTACCACCACTCGGGAGGGACATGCATTGGAAAGTGCCAAAGAGCCTACATACCCCTTCCACCTGTAGTAAGCATGTTAAGCAGTGCATGTTGGAACCCCACAGGCTCTGACTCATAGTGCTGCAGATCAACGACATGTGTGTCCCCCACATGCACTCCCACACACACTGTAGTTGTCTTACACACACAACTTTGGCAAGAAATAGCCTTGGGCAGTGTGCGTGGAGCTCGGAATCCAGGATCTCCAGCTCCTCGCTGGTGAGTGGACCTGGACATATCTTCAGAGTCGTCGACATGAAGGTGGACAGGTGGCAGCAGCAGCAGGTGTTGTTGAGGGATGCCAGGCAGCAGTCCCTGGAAGCTGTGGTAATGCCGGTCTCCCTCCAAACACTCATATAGCCCCCTGGGGCTGTTTCAGTGGGTCCAAGCTGCTGCAATTGGTGTACCATGTCTGCCTACTTCAAATGCACCCAATGGCCTGCTCCGAGCTGTCCCGGTACGCTTACCTCTATAGTCGAACACGCAGGATGCAACCGCGAGGGCCATTAGAGTTGGCCGCGAGGGCCATTAGAGTTGGCCTCAAGGGCCTGGTCCATGGCGGGTACAGTCCGCTGGTGCCATGTGGAAACCACAGTTTAATGTGCGCCATGCATTTGCAGATGTGGCCATGATTTGTGTGTGGGAGCATGTCCACACTAGACAGGGCCACTTCATGCTGTGTGCATAGGCATTGACGGACTGTGCTCAGCCTCCACATGTCTGTTGGCACATCATCATGTACACATTAGCATGGGAGCATGGGATGTGCAAATGCACACACATGCCATATTTCTCAATGTACATCTCCCACTTGGCACGTGCAACGTTACGTGTCACTTGTGACGTGTATTTGCATTCACACAGCTGTGTTGTCATGGAGTTGTCAATGTGTACACCTGTCAATATGTGTTGGAGGTGTGTACGTACAGTGCTGTACATTGGGTGAACTAGGGACATCATTGACTGTCTCATATCCCGTTGTGCAACAGGACCCACTTGTTTGTGCCGCTCAGCCTGTGTACATTGTGTTGTTGGTGTGTGCCATACTCACCCAGCCTCAGAAGCTGTGTCAGGCACAGCAGCTAGGTATATTGCCGTGGTGTTGCCACTTCCCACATATGCAGTCTGTAATCATCATCATGCCTTTCAAGCTATTATGGCCTAAATCCCCATGTGCATGCTCATAGCAATGGTTTGTGTCAGTGGTCATTGCTATTGGTAAGGGGACCTGTGTAAGAGTATTATAGCTGTGCTGTCCCTACTTGTCAGCTGTTCTGTGATTCTATTGCTTTGTCAGTAATTTTAGTTTTGTGTATGTGAAAATGCCATGTGGTGTGTTGCATTGACATGTGTCCACTTCCATCTGTCCTAGGAGGAGACCAAACATACATCGCCCCTACCAATTGCTGGCAGACATGGAGGATGTTGAGGTTATACGGAAATTCTGTCTGGATCGACCCACCCTGCATCACCTATGTGCAATGTTGGAACCCCACCTTCGTCCTCGCAGGGTGTATCCTACAGCATTCACCCCCACGGCTAAGGCGATGGCTGCACTGCATTTTTCGCAACCGGATCTTTCCAACACACGGTGGGCAGTGGAGGTGGGATGTCCCAGCCCATGTTCAGCATGGTGCTACGGGATGTCCTGTCAGCTATGATGCTCTACAGGAACTGGTACATCTGATTCCCCAGGGCTCGTGATTTGGCGGCAGTGAAGGGTGCTTTCTATACCCTTGGACGCATCCCCCACGTTGTTGGTGCAATTGATTGCACCCATGTTGGCCTTGTTGCACCACAGGCCATGGAGCATATCTATAGGAACCGGAAACATTTCCCCTCCCTGAATGTGCAAGTGGTGTGCCTGGCGGACATGATTATCACACACGTGTGTGCGAAGTTTCCCGGATCCGCCCATGACTCGCACATCATGCGCCACAGCATCCTCCCACGAATGATGTCCAATCTTCAACCGGACCGTGCATGGATTGTTGGTGAGTATGCATACTCGTGTTGCGTGCTGGGTGTGACATGCTGTCTTGTATCCTGTTGGAATTGCATTGATTCTCTGTGTTTCTCACACCCAGGTGACTCTGCATATCCTAACGGGCCTTGGCTGCTGAGCCCACTACGTAATCCTAGGACACCAGCTGATGTCAGATACAATGAGGCACATGGGAGGACTAGACGGGTGGTGGAGCGGACTTTTGGACTCCTGAAGTCCAGATTCAGATGCCTGGACCGCACCGGGGGTGCACTGGCATACTCCCCACAGAAGGTGTGCCAGTTAGTTGTGGCATACTGCATGCTGCACAATCTCGCGATTCGCAGGCAGGTCCCCCTGATAGTGGATGTGGCTGTAGCATTGTGCCCTGTTGCTCTGTGAGATGTGTGTACATTGCTTAAACTTGAAGTCAAGTACTGTGTGATGAGTGTGTGACACACACATTCAATGGACTCTTGTTCTGTTTTTCACCCCTAGGTCCCTACGGCCTCTCCTGGCCTATCGACATACCACACTCCAGATGCAATTCTGAACATGGTGACGGTTGCACATCCTTGATTAAACACAGAGCAGATAAAACAGAATGTGATCCAGGTGTATTTATTTTAAGCGGTGACATGTGATTGTGGGCAAGGTGATCACAAAAGTGGTGCATGCTGAAACAATGAGTTGACGGTCATGTCCGCGTGATGGTCAAGGTGTACCCATGTTGTTCTGGGTCCACAGTCCGACAGACACATGCCATTCACATGGCAGTGTGGGGTAGGATAGTAGTCCAAGTGAATGCAGTAGATGGCCACCGTGGCTGGCTGACTCACTGGCGTTTGGAGCGTGCGAAGTCTTCTCTGGACACCTGTTTCCTCTTCGGACGACCCCTTCCACGTTTGAGAGGGGGGGTTGTGTTTGTGGGCTGCTGGTGGTGGCTGAGGATTGCCCACTCGCTGTGGACGCAGGGGAACTGGATTTTGCACGACCCTGCGCACCAGCAGGTGGTGGCGGAGGTGGTGTGGTTGGCCTTGATTGGGCCCTCACCACCACCACTAGCTAGCCCATGAGGTCGACAAGTTTGCCCATACGGGTCACGAATTGGCCCATTTGGGCGTCCATGGACCTCAACACACCAAGGACTTCCCGCGTATCGGCAGCTGACCGGGCCCATTGTCCCTGGGCCTCTTCATAGGCCCCAAGGACTCTGGAGATTTGTGGCAGGGCCTGGCTCCCAGGCTCTGATGGCGTTGGCCTGACCCTGCTCCTCCCACCTGAACTGCTGCCACCGACCTGCCCACTCGCCACATTGGTCACCCGGGGCCTCGTTCTGGCTCCCAGGGTCGATGTCGACGTGCGTACCACCCCTTGCGCAGGGTGAGTGATCAGGGAGGCCCTGGTGGTGGTGGTGGTTGCGGCGGTGGTGGTGGCCGCAATGACCGTGGCAGCAGGGGCCTGGGACTGGTCACCTGCCCTGGGAGATGGGTTGGTGGGTAGAAGGGGTCCTGGGGAGCGGTTGCGCCCTGCCACACCAGATGTGCCTGGTCGGGAGTCCTCGTCCGGAGAGGTGTCCAGGTCTTCCTCATCCGTGAGTCCGGGTGGAGGGCTTGTGGACTAGCTGTGATGGCTCCTGTCTCCCTCTCCAGCATCATGCTGTTCGTCACCTGTGGTGCGGAGGCGAAAGGTTATTCTGTTGCACCTTGCAAGGTTTGTGTTAGATGTCTGACATTCACAGTTTGTGCACAGTTGTGCACTGATTTCCCAGATGCGTGTGTATGGCTCTACAATGTGTGTGCGTGATCAAGGCAATGGAATAGTGTGATGGGTGCATGTGGCATGGGACGGATTTGGAATGCCAATCGGTGTGTGTTGCAGTACCCCTACATTTTGTGGCTTTGGTGGAAACGGGGTACAGCCCCATGAACGCTTTTGAGATGAAATATGTTTTTGGGGTTCAAATGAACCGCTTAGAAACGCAGATGGAAAAAGGAGTACAGCTCCATCAACGCTTTTGATATGAAATATGGTTTTGTGGTCCATACTGTGACATATGGGTGCAGAAGGGGACATGTGTTTTGGCCACACGACACTACAGAGACAAAGGTGTGTATGTCTGACTTACCCAGCATATCTGCTCACTGTTGTCATTTAGGGACATTACACTGCAAGCATTGTAGTGAGTGAGTAATGTTTGTGTGCCACACAACGTATTGCAGATTGGACAATTCCTTGGTGTGCGTGCTACCCTCAGCCATGTGCAGCAATGCAGTGCTCTTGGGGTGTTGACTATATTAGGTATGTTGTAAATCGCAGTGTGACGTGTGCTTCAGACACTGCAGACACATTTTTGGTCATCGGCAGGAATATTTGCTGAACTACTGTATAATGGGACAACTGTTTAGATGATATACCTTTCATGACACTGGGGCTGAAAGATGAGATGGCTGAGATTTTGAATGTGCATTGTGTAGCTGTGTGGTTCATGGGTCCAGTGGTGTATGTGACATTACTGGGGTTCCACTCTGTTACATTGAGACAAGATAGACTTACATGGGTGATGTTGTACAATGTCAACGGAACAAGCAGACACGACTACATGGGCAAGACTTCGATGGTGTTGCTGATGTGTGTGATGACTGTCACAGTGCACGCCATGTGGGTCAGTACTCCAGTGAGACTTGTGCATGCAGACGTGACTCCTTACGTGTTACTGTATTTGAGATGGCTCATGTGGACTATGACTCTGTAATTCATGTCCGTATGCACATTAGTCACATGATTATGACAGGGAGCAGTGCTACCTGTTCCTCTGCTACGTGACGTGTCCCAAATGTTAGTCGTAGTACAGTCCTCATGCCTACAGACACCCCACCCTGTACAGTAGTCTACCTACTTGTTGGTTTGGAGGGAGCAATGCAATGGCTACCACATGGTTATGAGAGGGAGGGGTGCTCCATCTTGCTGGCCTGTGGGAGTGGGGGCCGTGTTGTGAGTTGTGTTGATGGCTTACCACCCACAGACACCCCTCCATGTAGGGAAACATATCTAACTGTCGGGTGAAGGTGTGCACTGCAATGGCTGACACATGGGTGTGGGGAGTGCTCCATCTTGCTGCGCTGTAGGACTAGGGGCCTGGTGGGGGTTGTACTTCTGCAGTCCCCCCTCCGATACACGGACTTTGTGGTAAGGCTACTTACCTGTTACTTGTTGGTTAGTGCAGCTATGCCTGACACATGTTTGTGGGTGTGGGGAGTGCTCCTTCTTGCGCATCTGGGGTACAAGGGGACCTGGTGGGAGTTGTGGTGCTGGCTGACTGTACACATGCCCCCATGGTTTTGTTTGTTGGTACCTTTGGGCTGAGTTTGTGGGAGTGTCTGTTGCATGTGTGAGAGATGTCTTGTGGATTGTGTACTGGACATGGGGGTGTTTGGCCCTCGGAGCTATGGCATCCTGGTAGTGCATGACAGTACATAGCGGTGTGCTGGTATACATTTGTTTGTACTTACCAGCCTCCACTCCCCCTGGTATTCCGGTGAGACTCTCCAGATGTAGAATGCCTCGCACCTTCTCCTCCCACGCCTTGAAGGTCTTGAATGGCGCGGGATTTCCGCCGCCAGTCCTGTCAGCCAGCTCACGATTCTTGGCCTCCTTCTTCCTGACCACGCTTTTCAGGTCGTGCCACCTCTTTGCAATTTCAACCCGGTTGCGTGGCACGTTCCCAACTGCATTCATAAATCCAACACCATGTGGCCAACGTGCATGGGTCTGGCACCTAGCACTAAAACTGAGATAAAAAGCCTGGGTGTCTGGCTGGATCAAGATCTTACTTTTAAAGTCCAAGCCAGGAAGACCGTTGCTTCTTGTTATGGCATGCTAAGAATGATCCGTAAAGTGCTGCCCCTCCTACCGGACCAAGCAAAAAAAACTCTGGTCCAAGCGCTTATCATCTCGAGGTTAGATTATTGTAATGCCCTTTACTTGGGCGCCCCAAACGCAGTCACCACAAAATTGCAGATTGTACAAAACTCGGCTGCAAGACTGCTCACGGGAACCCACAACCGGTGCTCGGCAAAGCCAGCATTACGCGCCCTCCACTGGTTACCGGTACAGGAGAGAATACATTTTAAAGCCCTCTGCGTTGCTCATAAGGCTCTAGGAGGGTCTGGTCCTCCTATTATTAAAACCATGATGTGCCCCTACAAGGCCAACAGAAGCCTCCGCTCTGATGATCTGTACCTAGCAGCGGTACCTAGGATCAAGAAAGCCAAAAGTGGCAGTCGGCATATCTCATATAATGCCTCAAAACTATGGAATAGCCTGCCGCTGCATCTTCGTAGGGAGCCCAACCATTTAGCATTCCGGAAACAATTAAAGACGTGGCTCTTTCCGTAAAGGTTCTGTCCAACTCTAGTAACCACCTCAGCGCTGGGATGCTCCCGGGTAGCCATGCGCTATATAAAAATCTTTCCATTCCATTCACCTGGTCTACGATCCTGCTCCACATTCTGTTTCTGGTGGCTACTGGTGTCTGTTGGACCTGGTTCCCATAGATTTGTGGGTGCACCTTGATGATCTCGTCGACCAGGACCGTCAACTCAGTGGCAGTGTACTTAGGCATTCTTTGTGTTGCCATGGTGTGTGGTTTGGTATTTGTGGTGCTGGTGTGGTGGGTGTGTGGTGTGTGGTGTGTGATATGCAGGGGGTTAGTGGTGCCGGTGTTTCAGTGGTGATGGTGGTGGTGGTGATGAGTGTGATGTGTGCGTGCGTGTGGTATGCTGCTTTCCTTTGTGGCTCTCTGGGTTCTCTGCTGTCGTCTTCGCTTTGTAGTAGTGCAAGGGATTGTGGTTTTCAGGTGTGTTGTGCCTGGTGTCCTGGGATTTGTAGTTTTTTTTGTTTTGCCAGGGGGGATGTGTCTTTGGGATGTGTTGTGTGTTTATGTTTTTGGGCGTAGTTTGCTGTGTGGACTTGTTGGCCATGTTGTGTGTATTTCTTTGGTCCGCCAATGACTTCTGTGCACGGACGTGGCCGCCAGGCCTTCCGCCGTGTCAGTTATTCATCACTGTTGTTAACCGTGGCGGGCGGGAAATATGTGGATTTACCGCGCTCATGTTGGGGAGATCATAATTTCACGGCCGGTGTCTCGGTCGTCAGAGCGGGCGGATTTGGGTTGTCGGGCGGGATCGCGTCCGTGGCGGACGGATAATCTTCTACTCTGACATAGACGGGCGGAATTTTGTGTGTTTTTACCGCCGCGGGCGGAGGTTGCTTCGTGACATCATAATTGCTCGGTCGGTATTCTCATGGTGCAGGCGGGCGGTTTTTTCAGGCTATAGTAGATGGCGGATTTTTTACCGCCGGTTATCGTAATGGGCCCCTAATTTTTTAAACATATTAAAAGTACAAAACATAACTAAATAAATACTGCACCTACAAAGAACATCCACGAAATTAAATTCATCAACTACAACTAGTAAGTATTATTTGTTTCATTGCTTAATAAAAAACGATACAAATAAATTAAAAACATATGTCACATTTAATTTCACATAAACATTTTACTTTCTTCCCAACAGAAAATAGAAGTGAAAAAACAACGAGCATCAAATAATCCCATCAACAAAAGTCAAACAACACTAATGTAAGTATTTTTTCTATATTATTAATAATACTAGCATATTTATTATTCACAATAGCATATTTACTAAACACATATGTATATATCTTCACAGATATACCCCAAAAATGGCAGAAGGAGCATAGTTTATTACATCTCAAAAGGGGAAACTAATGCTTTGCTACATGGGTTACACTTACACCCAAGAAAAAGTCATAGAAAATAAAACTCATTGGAAATGTAGCAAATATTATTCCAATGCCTGTTATGGGAGAGCTACTACAATAGATATAAATGTTGTGAATTTTAGAGAGCACAGCCATCCCCCCAAAGTGGAAGTAAGAGATGCCTTAGAGACAATAAGGGAAGCAAGCACAAGTTCCCACCAGACAAGTACTCAAATACTGAAAAATGTTTTAACCAGAGTACCAGAACATGTCACAGGACAACTACCTTCCATCCCCAAGATAATAGCAAAAACTAAGGGGCCTATTACGATGGCGGTCGGAAAACCTCCACGACCGCCATGGTAGCGGGAAAAGACTGCCCGCATGGCCCGCGACATCACCGACGGTCGAATTATGATGACCCGCGGTCGAAATCCGACTGCGGCGGTCAGATCGCGGGCCTTAATATTGCGGCGGTTGCACTGCCCGCAGCACCGCCGCGATGTCCAAAGGAGCATGTCCTGCATTTCCTGCACTGCGTGGCAGGCACTGCACAGTGCCTGCCACCTGGTAAAGGGAAATGTAGGGGGGACCATGGGTACCCCACAGTGCACCCACACCCCCCCAAAACATTTCCGCATGCCTTTCCATGGCGGTTTGACCGCTGAGAAAAGGCTGGCTACCGCCGGCATCATAATCCTGCCGGCGGAGCCTGCTCTGCACCGCCACCATTATCCCGGTCCTGCTCCGTCCGCCAGGCAGGAGTGCGGATGGCAACCGGCGGAAAAGCGGCGGTCGGATTTTCCCACCGCCGCGGTCACCACCGCCATCCTAATTTGACCGGCGGTTTTCTTGGTTGCGATCGCGGGCGGATGTTCACCGCCGGTCCAGCGGGCGCCACCGTAATAGACCCCTAAGAGAGCTTCAGATCAAACTCCACCTGTCCCCCAAACTTTTGGAGAAATCCAAATACTCCCAGAATACACCATCACCCACAAAGAAGAAAAATTCTTGCTTTATGACAACAAAAGTCATACAAAAGAATTATTATGTTTGCAACTAATACTAATTTACAAAAACTTAAAAACTGCGAAACGTGGATGATGGACGGAACCTTTAAAGTTTGTCCCAAACCATTTTATCAGCTTTATACAATTCATGGAGAATTTGAAGAGACAAATATCCCATTTATTTACGCATTGCTGCCTAATAAACATAACACCACCTATATTGAAGTACTAACTACAATAAAACAATTCACAGAAAATTACTATCCACAAAGAATAATAATAGATTTTAAACAGGCAATGATTCAAGCAATACTCAAACTATACCCACACACTGCAATACAAGGTTGCTTCTACCATTTTAATCAAAGTATATGGAGGCACCTACAAAAATCTACTTTAAGCATAGAATATTCATAACAGCAACTTTGCCTACCAAATAAAAAAATTAATGGCCCTGGCCTACGTACCAACTACTGAAGCAGCCAATCACTACAACTTACTAATAGAAAGTCCTTTCTTTCAAGCCAATGAAAAAAAATTAAGGGGTTGATTATGATGGCGGGCGGAACGCCATCACACCACATTTACCCCTCGCCATATTACCATGGCGGGGGTACCGCGGCGGACGGAAAGTCCGTCCGCCGCTTTTCCTCCGGTCGGCAATCGTCACAATTGCCGGCTGGGCGGAACTCGGGCATAATATGGTGGCGGTGTCTGGAAGGCACCGCCATTCATATTATGATGCCTGGTGGTTCTGGCCTTTCCATGGCGGCGATGCCGCCATGGAAGGGCTGGTGGGAATTGCTTTGGGGGCCCGTTGCGGGCCCCCGGGGGTTGGGGGTTGCACTTGGGGGGTAAGCCATGCTCAAGATGGCAGGCACCGCGCGGTGCCTGTCACGTTGTGCATGGCAATGCACAACATGCCTCTTTGGCATTGCGGCGAGTGCTGCTTACAGCAGCACCCGCCGCAATGTTAAAGATGCGGGATGCGACCGCCAGGGTGGCGGTCGCATCCTAATTGGTGCTGTGGGACCTCAACACTTCTGGCGGCCGGTCCCAGCACTGGTAGGGTGGCGGGCGGACTGAAGTCCGCCCGCCATCCTAATGGGGCCCTAAGTCCCTTCCTCGACTACTTTGAAGACACCTGGGTGGGAAGGTTACATAGGTCAGGGCATCGTAGACAACCTAAATCTCAAATCCCCTGGTGGAATGTGTATGCCAGTAATGTAGCTCAAAAAGCCAAGACAAACAACGCAGTGGAAGGATGGCATAATGCCTTCCAAGCCACAATAGGAAGAGGACAACCAACAATACACAAACTTATTGAAGCTATTAAAAAAGAACAAAGCTACCAAGAGCTCAGACTAGAGCAATCTCTAAGCAAAATAGGACCTAAACTAAGCAAACAAACGAAAACTATGTATGAATACCTCCAACATAAAACTAGGATGTATCCAAATACCCAAGGTCTAGAATATCTAGACATGATTTCAAAATCAATTCTTTAAAGTAAACCAAATAGCAAATATTTTAAAAATAGAAAACATATTTCTCATTTTTTAATTAATAAATATAATTATGTCATAAAATATAAAATATCACACAAAATTATGACATAATATAAATATAAAAAAGAGAATGAAAAACTAAACATTTCCCACCCACAGTAATAAAAAAATAATTACTTACAATTATGTAGCTCTTGAATATCCTCGAAAACGATAAAACCCACAGCAAACCAAGCACAAATTAATCCATTGAATAAGGAAACCCCCCAAAAAAATGTAAAAATACAACTGTAGAAAAAGGAATCCAACGCCGCAATCCTCTCAATAACGAAACCCTCAAAAACCCCAAAATAGTTTATAAAAAAACGCTCCAACAACCCGGGAAAAAAAGGAATTCTTTAGTAACTTGTTATCAAACAAGAAACAACATTGTCCTTTATTTAAAAAAAAACAAAAAACGCGTGAGCAACTCCCTCCGTTCACCAAAGCCAGTACCTGTAAATAAAAAATATACAACACCCACCCACAACAGAAATACAAACCCACAAGAACCAATATCAACATTAAGGGGCCGATTCCGATTCGGGTCGGACAGCTCAAAAAGAGCCGTCCGGACGCTTACCTTCCGACCGACTCGTCCTGGGAGCCGGTAAGTCCTGCCGATCAAGTACGATGCGTGCATGTGCTGAAAACCCGACCGACACGAACTCGCCAAATACATACTCAATACTCCCTACGACCCGGTTCCGTAAACGCAGAATCGACTCGCACGGGGGCTATGTCAGAGCAGTTTCCGGCCGGACAAGTATGATGCGCACTTCCTATGCGCCGAGCGAGTCGACACTTACGGCACGTCACAGCATCCGGAAAAGCTGCATGAAAGGAACGATTCGCGCCACAACACGATCCCTGGACACGAGACGTACAATCCTGCAACTGGGACGAAACGAACCAACGACCAGTGCATACGAGACGGTGTCGACATGAATCCCATCGCACAGGTCATACCGATCCTCTACATCCATGGCCTGATCCGGAACAGACACCTACGATGGAGACGGTAAGAGACACACACCCCAAACAAACACCCGACACGTACCAGTAAACCTGTGACAAACACCCAGGCCCTCCTCTTGCCTGTCACCCCCACCCATAGGGGGCCTCTTGGCTCGGACTACTCTCACACCCACCAATAGGGGGCCTCTTGCCTGTCACCACTCTCACCCCCACTCATAGGGGGCCTCTTGCCTGTCACCACTCTCACCCCCACCCATAGGGGGCCTCTTGGCTGGTACTACTCTCACCCCCACTCATAGGGGGCCTCTTGCCTGTCACCCCCACCCATAGGGGGCCTCTTGCCTGTCACCACTCTCACCCCCACCCATAGGGGGCCTCTTGGCTGGTACTACTCTCACCCCCACTCATAGGGGGCCTCTTGCCTGTCACCCCCACCAATAGTGAACTGTGTGAGTACCACTACCAATGCCCACACACATAGGATGGGTGATGTGTTACACATACCACATACCCCAACATAAGGACTGTAAACCAAAGGATATCCCCAACAACCTCACGACCACAACATGTAGTCTGTGTAAAATTCCCACTACAGTGAACATTACCATGTACACACAATGTAACTCACAACATGTGTCTGCAATACCACAGTGTGGCTAACACAAGCCAAGCCTCACGTGAGCACTGCAGTAATGTCCTCAACACCCATCACTTGAGTGTACAAAAGGTAACTGTGTTGTACTAAACAGCACCATATGTAGAGCACTGTGCTAATGGGGCAGAACCCCCATCAGCACAGTGACATGAAGGTAAGTGTGGGGATCACACATGCAGCATATGTAGAGCACTGTGCTAATGGGGTCTGAACCCCCATCAGCACAGTGACATGAAGGTAAGTGTGGGGATCACACATGCAGCATATGTAGAGCACTGTGCTAATGGGGCCTGAACCCCCATCAGCACAGTGACATGAAGGTAAGTGACTTATTGTTGAAAGCTGCAACTGTCAAACAGCATGTACGAGTCCTGGTCCCAACACATGACCAATTCCATTGCAAAGTAGTGGTTGTGTCCCATACCAACAGAGCTGTGTTGATGCACACAGTGCACTGCATCCAAAACATATACCCAAAGATGTGCAGACAACCATCACACGTGGGGGGGTGACATTGCAGACACAGCTGAATCACTCATTTCCACAAATGACTGTCACTATGCACACCCACACACATCTCCACAAACAGACCCACAAAGCTACACATCGTGTGGGGACTGGAGGTGTCAGGTCACAAACACCCATGCAATGGCAGCAGGGGGACACACCAAACAGGAGCAATGTGCAGAAGGCTGTCTCATGGCTCGCAGGGACTACATGGGAAATCACACAGACACCAGTCAGCCAATGGCCCACAACACCAATACAAAAGCACTGCTGCAGATGAACAATTACAAACAGCCAGAAACACACAGCACATCGGACAAAACATGTGTATGTCTGTGTCTCTGTGTCCACAGGCAACTACACAACATGTGAGGGGGCAGGACTACAATGTCACCAATGAGGACACAGTGCCACACAACAGAGAAGCATGAATTGGGCAACCCCTTAGTGGGCAACCAGCCATTGCAAGGTGAGAGGGAACACAACAGACATAGCTGACACAAGCTGCAATTATCAACAACCAACAGAGCCAGAGACAGACCCACTGAAGCACCACAGCCAGGGACACTACATTGGGGTCACACAGGACTGCATGAGAAGGCCACTCTGACGACCAAGGTAGATGTGGCACATACTGTGCAGCACACCCACCTGTGCCACCTTGGGCAGCTGACCACACACACAAACTTCCATCAGACCCACACAAATACAAAGCCCTGGACATGGCCTGCAATACTAGGACAACATGGTGATAGGGGACTATACAAGTCATGACCCTCATCACACCACTCAGAACACCACACACCTTGACCTCTATCAAGGTGCATCAGCCAACACCACAGGGACCGCTGATACAGCAGAAGACCACATGACAATCCCAATGCTGGTGGGGGGCAGCTAAGGTGAACAAACACATCACACAAAGGACACTCAACATCCCTTGTGGATGTCTGACACAATGCACAGTATGCGGAACATGGCCCTGATTACTAATACACAAGATTAGCTGGGATCCCTGTCACAGTCCCAGGGCAATGCCGCACCCAAGGAGACCCACAAAGAACACATGTTGACACCTTCCAACATTGCACCTCTGAACATGAGGAGTGGGAGCAGGCACACACATGTGTTCCAATCACAGACACATACCACATAGGCAACACTACATGAAAGTGGAAACCAAAAAGGGCCTAGGGGAAAACCGACTGTGTCCCATCTGTGTCTGCCCACATACCCAGCCCATACGACAAACACACCTAGGCACAACACCTTGATGAGCACTAGTGTGCCATGCACACACATCCCAGGGAACCAAGGGTGAAGATGTTGGGTGAACATAGGACAACTCAGCAAGCATCACCAACAGAAACATCATCAGGGTACCCAGCCTGTGTAGCCAAAGGGAAGGGAAAACACACAAAGATGCCCACACAACACACACCATGGGCCCAGCCAATGTCGCCCAACAACACACTGACATGAGGGGACTCCACTCCTGTGGAAGGAAAGCTGTGCCATATGTCGTCCATGCAGGCCACCAGCATGTCAGCAGTATACTTTGTCACACAGCCAACATATACCACACATTGGTGGCCCTGGTAACAGCAGCCTGGGCACGGGAGGGTCCCCTGAGTCAACTGCACAGAGTCAACACACATGTAGATGAAGTAGCACTGAGGACACAGATGAGTCCATCCACATAGATGCCTACACTTGCATGTCCATTGGAGATGGCCACACAGTCAGTGAAATGGGCCAATTGAACCATGCTAAGGCCAACAGGTGTGCATGTGTGTAAGACACTGATGAGACATTGCTAACAAAAGATGGATAACACATTTCCAAAGACCATAATCATGACCCCCTCAGATTGCTGCAAAGGATGACATGGATACACACCCCAATAGGACATATCCCCCATGGCCCACATGGGCTCCAGCACAGTGACACTACATTTTCCAGCCATGAACTATACCATCACTGGAGCAAGGGCATGTCAAGCATCATCAACATCATGTACATCTGAAGCAAAACCACTAGTGAACAAAAAGGAGCTTTTATTCAGCCTAGTTTTCTTTAAATGGAAAATCAAGAAGAAAACCATGAAGGCCTATGGCCAGTCCATAAACAGACCCAACAGTGTCAAGTGTCCAAATGCCACATTTGGCTTGCCTGCACTGCTACCGGAAGGGGACATACCCCTGGGAGGGGCATACATAGAGGCCAGCCAGGCACCGCAGGTACAGGATCATGGATCAACAGAAACAGACAGGGAAGGGGTGGTGGGTGCAGGAGCGGCAGCTGCAGTGGAGGGGTCTGACAGGGTGGGTGCCGGTACAACTGGGGGTCACAAGTCAGGAGCAGTGGGTGCTGGCACAACTGGGGGGCACAAGTCAGGAGCAGTGGGTGCCGGCACAACTGCAGTGGGCAGGTAAGAGGGAGTGGACAGGGAACCCACTGCAGTGCCCAAGTCAGACCGGGAGGGCATAGACTCCACTGCAGTGCCCATCCCCAGGGGAGCAGAAAGTGGATCCGGTGATGTGGGCAGGACGGAGGGGGAGGACACGCCCTCCACAGCAGTGCCACACACAGGCTGAGCGGGGTGTGGGGTGGTGGAAGAGCAAGAGGCAGGGGGGGAAGGCCTGAGCATCTTGGGGATGCGGTAGCGGTGGGTGGGTGAACCTGGGGCAGGGTGTGGTGGTGGGACCTGTGGAGTGGGAGCCTGGGGGATGGCGGGTGGAGACTGTCTGGTGGAGCGTTGGGCCGGTGGTGGAGTCTTGCTCTTCCGGGTGCGGGGGGACCTGCGGCGTGGGGTCTCAGCCTGCCTGCGCCTGGGGGAGGGTGTCTGGGGGCGAGGGACACTCCCCTCTGTGTGGCTGGACCTCCTCTTCCCCTTGTGTGCTGGTGTGGATGGATCAGTGGGGAAGAGTCCGAGGTCAACCAGGAAGAGCTTCTTTGCAGCTGGGGATGCAGCTGAGACAGTGGACGGGCTGTGGAAGGGGCTGTGGAGGGAGAGGCATCAGAGGACTGCGGAGTGCCTGTGGATGCGTGTGTGTGTGTGTCTGACCCATCCCCGGTGAGTGTATGTTCAGTCCCCTGAGTATGCATGCGTGCATGTTTAGACTTTGGCTTGGGTGTGTGTGTACTACCTGGGTCTGTTGTGTGCAATGACGGTGCAGGTGTGTGTGTGAGTTGGACAGGTAGGGTGCTGGGATCAGGGGATGGAGGGGGGAGGGACTGCTGGAGGAGGGACACTGCTGCCGTCAGTGAGGAGGCCATGCCCTGACTGGTCCTCTGTAGGGCAGACATGGCCGATGACATGCCCTCCATGTACGACACCAGCTGGTTCAACAGACCCGTGTGCACATGGAAGACACGCAGCATGGATGTCTGCCCCACATGGATCTGCCGCAGCAGGTAGACAGACTCCTCACTCAGGGCAGCAGGGGACACAGGGGTAGGGGGTGCGGTGCCTGACTGGAAGGAGACATGCCCATGAACACGGGCGCCTCCACAGACCTTAGATATGGGAGCCATGGGGAGGGCGGTGATGGTGGGGGCGGGGACAACCTCAACAGGTGTAGGATGGTGGCTGCTGCCACCCGCCTCCACAAGGGAGTCCTCGTCACAGCTGCTGTGGTCCTCAGCTGCGGTGGTGTTTGCCGAGGAGTCCACAGACTCACTCCCCTCGCCCTCCGTGCCACTGGGTCCCTCCGACTACTCAAATTCTGACCCAGTCTGGCTCTCTGGCTCCCCCTGGTCCGTGGAGCGGTCTCCTTCTGTGTCCGTGTCTGTATCTGCACAGGAAAAATAGAATAAAAACACATTAGTCATCTGCACTGACCACACACACCACAGAAAGTACAGCACATCAGTGGCCAAGTGCGGGCATCAATCAGTTGAACATTGCTAGGAGTGCTCACACAAATTTGCATAGGCCAATGGTCAGTCTGAGAGTCAAGCATGGCATTCACATCCCTCCTGCCCTTGCACCCATCTGTCTTGCGCATGTAGGATCCCTACACCCCACTGCGGACACATGCACCACCTACCCATTAGTTGACAAGACCTGAAAATACGTAGTGGTCTGTCAACATGCACACATCACATCTGCTGCCTATGGATCTGTACATTTGCCTGGACGTAGGGATGGCCAGTGTTGCATCTGAGAGGCTGGGGCTGAGTTCATGCACCAGACATCCTGAGCCCCGCAAGTCCTGCATTCCTTGGCACAATGGAGTGCATGTTGCACATGACACACTCCTGCAGGATCACCCCTAGGTAGTGTAGTCCCATGGCTCAGCCATGCCTGTGAGATCATACATCACAGTCTCCAGTCACAGGGGGCAGGGCAGCCTGACAACAACTGTCACCACTGTGTCACATTCCCAGGACATGGGGCCTGCAAACTCTGTAGCTGACAACTACACATGACCATCCACAGAAAACAACATCGTCTGGACTCTGATGTGCCCACCCCAGACCCATTGGACGCATGAGAGACATGGGACAGGGCACTCTGAAGCTGAGCAACTCGCACTCTGCTGTGAATGACACCCAGCTGCTGGAACTACCCAGTTGCAGGCACCATTGTGCACAGTCAAGTCATCACATCCCTACATGTCACAGAGGTATTGTCTCACATGGGCACATCTCAGATTGCATGCTGACCCCAAACCCATGTACACACCAGTGGGCCTGACAACGGTGCCACAGCACAATGACACAGGGGCAGACACCTGAGGGAACTGTTCACCTGGCACAAAGTGCCAACCGAGACACGGGAGTGGGAGTACAGACTGTTGCATGCCCTGGACTAGCCATGACTGTCCTGCTCCACGTGGAACAGGTGACAGCCATGGACAGTAGGCAGGTGGCTATGCATGTGTGACACACTTGAGATACATGCTCCAGAGGCCCCAACATTTTCACCACCAGCAGCATGGGTGTGTGCCAAATGCCCCAGGCACATGTGGTGAGCCCGAGCTGCCAATTGGCCACATGACAGGAGTACATGCAGATAAATACCAGGACCCTGGCATGTAATGTACAATGGTCCCACCCTTGAAGCCCAACACTGAGTCCCCTGAAGCAATGCTGGCCCACATCTCATGCACCTTCAAATGTAAGGGCACAGTTTCCACGTGACACTATGCCCAGACAGAAAAAGCCACACCTGGCAAACAGATGAGAAGGGGGCAAGTCACCAGAGAGGGACATGGGTCCTGGACTATCTGAACAATGTACTGTTGAACTGTTACCAGGCCAGAGGGGGGCACACAGCATGTCAGAAACAGCACACAGTGCAGTCATGTACTTACCCCCTCCTTGCTGCTGTCTGGCCTTCAGCTGCCCATCCAGGTCCGGGAACACCACCGCCAGGATCCGGAGCATGTGGGGGGTCAGGGTCCGGTGTCCGCCCCTCCTGTGAGGAGGCGACAGCTTCAGCTGGACCCGTTCGATCCTCCGGGTCCAGCCCCGAAGGTCCTGCCACCTCTTCTGGCAGTTGCGGATCCGGCGCTTGTAGACCCCCACGGATCTCACCGCCCGGACGATGCTCCTCCAGATCTCATGTTTCTTCTGGGCAACAACCTGTGAGGATGACAAAGTGCAAAGGACATTACTACACTTGCAACATATTAGTGCAACACACAGGCAGTCATACATGTGGGCATCAGCAAGGCTAATGAGGTACACAGGTGGTGCAACTATGGATGAGGGACCGGTGTCCAGCACTCACAACTTTGAGACATAGCCTGGGAAGGGTACCTAGTGACAATCCACCTTGCACTGCACTGTAACTGTGCAGTACATGTGGGTGCCCCATATGTGTCAAGAGCAGTACTCAGTGGGCAACCAAGCCACTGGTGTACACACTAATGCTGCTGCTGGTCAGACCAGTAGCACAATTAGCAAAGCAGTGAACAGCACACTCACCTGCTCCCCTGGTTTCCCATAGAGCTTGGTGTACTGCGGCAGGAGCCCGTCCAGCAGGGCCTGGTTCTCCTCCTCACTGAAGGCTGGGGCCCTCTCCACAGTACGTGCCATCCTTGAAGCCAGAGGAAGCAGAGACAGCAGCAGTGATGAGAGTGATGTGCTCCAGTAGCATGTGGTGCAGGCAAGTGGGTTCTCTGGGGGCCAGGCAGCCTTATATCTGTGCTGTGGAGGCATGTCTGCCCTGGGGTACAAAGGGATAGGTCCAAAAAGGTAGCATCCTATGAATTTGGCCAATCCATGGGATAGCACGACTCGTACACGCCTTCAGCATCGTTTAAAACATCACCTCCATGACACACTGGCAATTGCAACAATGTAGTACGACTCCAACTGAATTTCCTGCACACGCCTCGTTCAAATTTAAAATCCGCGTCCATCACCATGACAGCTCATAGCCAATGAGGGTGCAGGGCTCGGCAACTGACTGTACTACGCGGATTTTGAATGGCAACACACACCCGTCTCCATCAGATTCAATGGGCAAGACATGCGCGCGGCTCGGTCCATACACGATCAACGCGTCACACCCGTCCGTCGCCATTGTAATGTTTGGCCCAGACATGCGCGCGGCTCGGTCCAATCCAATTATTTGCGTTTTGGGGACATTGAACGTGTCGGTCAGCCTTGCTGTCAATTCCTGACAGATGCCATCCTCTGTCACTAGCTAGGGACTATGGGGCACACCAATGGCACCACTGCCTGTGCCACAGTGCGTCCTTAGTCATGCGTGGCTGCCTCTTATGTGTGTGTCTGGGGCACAAGATGTGTTTCGTCGTGTGCCACTTGTTGACAAGCACTCCCAGGCTGGACACGGATGTGGGTGGACACATACATGTGTGGTGTGCCCATTGCCACAGGGGGGTGCAGCAATGCAGTCCAGGACATTGCCAATGGACACAGTCCCAGCCAGGATGTGCGTGTGTGTCGTGTCACATGTACCCTGTCTCATCAGTGTTTGTAGGTTCAACGCAGGGTGAACCAGTGTCGACATTGTGATGTACATACACTATCTGTGTGCATGTGGTGTGATCTGTCAGTGATCCAATGTGAGCCGATCCACACATCCCATTGGTTTGTACATGCACAGTGTTGTTGTGTGGGGGTGGCACAGACACCTACATATGTCCTCCTGTGGCGACAGGGCACATGGGCTGTGGCTAACATGCTTGTTGTGTGTTATGTCAACGATACGTCACATCATGCCTGTGTAACAGTCAGTCAGGGAGCTGTGATGTGGAGAAGATATCTGTCCTCGCTAGTCACTGTGGGCTTTGTGTGGTAGGTGGCAACAGGGCAGATGTACTGTGCTAGGGCCCATTGCTTTGTCATGGCACAACAGGGGACCTGTCATGTACACATCTTGAGCTTCAATGTGCGTTGATGCCATGTATGGGACATATGTGTCTGTAACCTGTGGCAACCACCTCAGCTCATTGTGTGATGTGTTTGTTCATGATGGGCTGTGTTGCTGTGGCTTTGTGACATGGCTGGAGGGTGTGCCTTCATCCTTTGTTTCTGTCTGTACTGCAGGGCCCCAAATGTACCTAGGCCATTCCCGGACCTGGCAACGATGGTGGAACGTGAGTCCATCAGAAAGTATTGTTTCACCAGGGCAGTGATTGAGGAGTTGGCAGGGCAGTTGGGCCCACACCTGCAACCTGGTCGGCCATACCCGACGGCACTGACCCCCAAGGTGAAGGTGATGGCAGCCCTTCATTTCTTTGCGACGGGTACCTTCCAGTACACTGTGGCTTCTGCTGGAGGGATGTCGCAGACGATGTTCAGTCGGGTGCTTCGGGATGTGTTGGAGGCCATGTTACATTTCCTGGACCTGTACATCTATTTCCCCATGCCCCAACGACTTGCAGACATAAAGGGTGACTTCTATGCCCTGGGGAGGATGCCAAATGTCATTGGCTCCATTGACGGGACACATGTGGCTTTGGTGCCACCACAGGCACATGAGCTGCCATACAGGAACCGCAAGCATTTCCACTCCATCAATGCTCTGGTGGTTTGTGTGGCGGACATGACCATCTCCCATGTGTGTGCCCGTTTCCCTGGGTCTGCGCATGATGCCTATGTGATGAGGAGTAGTCGCGTCCCTAGACTGATGTCACGGATGCAGAATCAACGTGCCTGGCTTGTTGGTGTGTACTGACTTTTCCTCATTGTGTGTGCCTGCCAGTTTTTGCTACCTGTTTTTCTCCAACTCCTCTAATGTGCATGTGTCTGTATGTAGGTGACTCTGGATATCCCAACATGCCATGGTTGCTCACACCCCTGAGGAACCCTGTGACACAAGCCGAGATGCGCTACAACCAGGCACATGGTCGTACCAGGAGGGTGATAGAGCGGACATTTGGACTCCTGAAGAGCCGCTTCCGGTGTTTAGACAAGACAGGAGGTGCCCTCCCATATGCCCCTGCTAAGGTGTGCCGGATCATCATCGTAGCATGCATGCTGCACAATCTGGCAGTGCGAAGGGAGTTGCCGCTCATCCAGGATGACAATGACCAACACCCGCCACCTGTGGAGGATCCTGGCCTGGGCCAGGATGCCAGTAGCGATGATGAGGCTGCGGAGGATGTCCGCACACAGCTCATCAACAACTTCTTCTCCTGAATGTGAGTATACAGTGATGTGTTGTCAATGTGTTGTGTGTGCATGTTTTGTGTGTGTGGTGCACCTTGCGTGTGGCTGTGTGCTACTTGTGTGGATGCCTGCAGTGATGTGTCCATCCAGTTTACCTGTACTCCCCACCAGTTGTGTGATGATTAGTATTTTGGGGTGGTGTAGTCTGTGATTTGTGTTTGCCATGTGTGTTGCAGTTGTATGGCGTCATGCAGTGTTAACAATTGTGTTTCTGTCTGTCCTTCACAGGGTACTGTGGCTGTTGTTTGGTGTACTGAGACCCCTGATACCCATACTCCACTGCCAGGATGGAGTCGTTAGTGTCCCGACGAGTGATGTGCCAGGCACCCCAGGACTTCCGTAGTTATCCACTTGGTGACCGTGTGCCCACTGTCAGGTGTTGCTAGCTTGCATGTGTGTAGTAAGGGACATGTTGCAATTGCCTGACAATAAACTGTGCTGCACCTTCTGATGTGTGTTGTTTGTGCCTACACATCAGACTGACATTGACGTACTGCACTTGTGGGCCTGTCACCACTGACTCAGGATGGGTGTGTAGTTTGTGCATACCACAGGCTTGCCTGTCAACATTGATGTTGGCAATGAATTGGTAGGACGTGGTGAGCATGTGTTAAGTAGACCTGGTGGTGTGTCTCCCACATATGTGGCACATTGGCCTGACTGACATGACAGTGTTCTCATCACAGTACAGGTTTGCATGCACAGTGTTCTTCAGCACATCCAGATCTACATGCCACTGACAACCTCTTAATCACCACAGAGTCACGTCTTGTGTTTAGGTGAATTTATTAGCACACAAGTGGGGATGGTGCTCAGGATTGGGAGTGCTGTCCATTGGCTTTAGAATCCAAAGTTCACAGATAACAAGTTAGAAGTGTTGGTAGATGAAATGTCTAGAGTACAGTCCACAGTCGTTAGGCACATAGTTCCAACTCAGACCCTCCATGTCATGTGGGGGAGTACGATGTCGTACGACAAGGTGAACGGTTTGCACACAAAGGACACTGTCCAGAACAGGTGTTGCGTTCCTGGGGGATGTGCATGGCCATCTTCGTCTCACTTGTCCTTCACTGGACGACCCCTCTTCTTCTTCTCAGGGGGAGCCTCACCTGCAGGCTGCTGCCGTGCACGTGGGCCTCCACCAGACCCCCCCTCACTCCCTGTGGCAGTGGCAGATGTTGTTGCCCGAGATGTAGTCGTTGCACAGGGAGGTGGCCTCAAGTTGGTGCTGATCTGGCGGAGGCAGGTCAACATTTCCCGGTGCACCACTGCTATATCTTCCATGGTATCCCACTTGGACTCCATGTTTGACAAGTGTGTCTCAACACGGGACATGTGGGAGTCCAAGCGGGCATGGTGGGCAGCCTGCTGTTCTTTGATGTCTGTGAGGATCCCCACTACCTGGCTGAACCCTCCGGTGCTCTCCTGGTACGCAGCCATGATGCGTCCCAGGTGGGTGTTATCCTGCAGACCCGCACCCTCAGCGGAGCCTCTGCTCGGCCTCCCACAACTCCCACCACCCCTCGCCACATGGCCAGCACCTGTGGTGTCCCGCACAGGTGTCACAGGGCCACCTTGAATGTTGTTGCTGTTGTCAGGTGCCCTGGTGCCCTGTGACCCTGTGCCGTCTGATGGTTCGGTAGGTCTGTCCGTGTTGGCAAGGGTGGCTTGCAGTGTATCAGTAGTTGCAGGGGTGGTTGCAAGGGGGGCAGGTGAATGTTGCCGAGGGGCTGCATGAGGGCCAAGACCGGAGGGGCCAGCTTGGTTGTCGTCCGACGAGGGGTGAGACTGTGCACCACCGGAGCCAGGTGGGTCCACCAGAGCCTGGGACTGGGACTCTTCCTCGTCTGTGGATGAGTCCACATCTGCCCCTGTGTTTGGAAGGAAGACACAATGTTAGTGATGTATTCGTGGACATCAATGGTTCGTACACATGACATTGGCCACTGTGGTTGGTGTTGCATGCCTGTCCATTGCATCATCCTACTTTGTCACTGACGGAGATTTCCATTTGTGTGGTGCATTCACCTGACACCCTGAGGCACTTTGGTTGTCAAGTCTAGCTGTCTGCCTGCCTGGCATCTTCATTGCACGCTAGACTGTACTGTGCCATTCCTACTCTGGTGCTGTCACATGCCTGACACAGGTGTTTCATCCCTGTCAACATTTGTGCTTTGACACTGGCATCCTTGCAAAGGCACCTAGCTTGTGATCTCTGTTTGGGGCATGTGTAATGCCAGTTTGTGTCAGTCAATGTGCATCACATTAGTGTGTCTGCACAACCTGGTCACAGTCCAGCATGCCCGGGTTGTCCTGATGTTCTCTTCTGTGTTGTCTGTGTCCCCAGTCCACATCCCATTTCACACAGGTGATGGTGTCACTGTTGCTAATGGAGTTGTGTCTGAGTTTTGTGGTTGCTCACATGCTTTGTGATGTCAATGTCCTCCATGGTGGTATGGACTGTTCGCTGCGGCTGTCTTTCTTTACCAGAGTCGTGACCAGAGGTGTGTGTTCGGTTGCTTCAGCTGTGAGTTGCATGCCTGCTCCAGTGCAGCCCATGTTAGTCCTTGTGTCCACAGTGTCCATGTCAGTGAGTGCTGTGTGGTGTGGATGATGCCTACAATACTGGACAATGTCTGCGTGTCATGTGGCTCACAACGGGAGTTTGAGTGTATGTCAGCATGCTACAGTGTGAGGGATGTTGGTAGGTCCATTGTAGTCAGTCAGGTGTCCCCTGTCACTGCTGTGTATGTGAGTTGCTGTGTGTTTAGATCTCTGTGGTATGTCTGCATTTCAGCACTTGTCAACTACAAGCCGCGCCTACCCGTCCAGGCCAGGGGGGTCCCTGGGACACTGCATCCCCGGAAGTTGAGTGCAAAGGTACATTTGCAATAGCTGGCAGTGTGACTGTGATTGGGTTGGTCGATGCGTGGGTGTGACTAGCAGCCTACTCTTACATTGGATACATGTGTCAGCCATCTTGCCCTGCTCTTTGGTTTGGCAGTGAGTGTTCCCAGAAGTGCTGTTAGTTTTGGCTGGGAAGATGTGATTTGCAGCTGCCTCAATGGTTTTCAGTGTCATTGCAGTACCTCCTCCTCCCCCAGGGGCCAGGCAATTCACACAGAGACATGCTTCAATGGCGGTGAGTGTGGGTTGATGTTGAGGTTGTGAGTCAGTGGTGTAGTGGTGGTTGTACACAAGTAGCAACAGTCCCTGTACGTCACACAGCAGTAGCCAGTATGGTGGGTCTTTGGGTGATGTTTGCATGGAGTGTGGGTAAATGCCTTCTCCCAGGTGAGTTGTGTGGAGTTTGTGTTGAGGGGTGTGTGACAGCACATGGTGGTGGGCATGGTCAGGGCTGGCAGTGCTTCTCTCTCCATGGCCAGATGGGCCACTATTGTGTATGCTTCCCTTGCAGGGAGTGGTAGTTGACTTTCAGGATGTCAGGCAGCGGGGTCCTGTATTTTGTTTGTGCACAAACCCCATCAGGGCCTTGTGCTCCCAACAGCAGGAGCCAGTGTCAGCCATCTTGAGGGTACATTTCCACTGCCTGTGAGGTGCACATGGTTAAGAGTGGTGTTGATGGTCCATTTGTGAGGGGGACTATTGGCTGTGACTACAACTCCCATCATGCTTTTGGTTACACTGACTTCCCCAACATCCCCGAGCTTCCTTCCTGTGGGTCAGGTTCCCTGTGAGGTGGTGTGACAGTGGTGGCAGACTGTGGGGCAGTGTCTGTTGGGGTTTTGTGGCACTGAGTTGCTCTATGTTTTGCTAGGTTTGCACTCGTGATGACATAGTTCAATGTTGGTATGAGATAGCAGGTGTTGTGTTGCTGTGCCGGGCATATGCCTGTAGGGATGACTTTGTTTGTGTTACTGTGGCTTTGTTAACGGAAGTTGTTTTGCCTGTCCCCTTGACGGTGATATGTGTACATGGCCCCACAATCTTGAGTATCTTATTTGTGTACTCACCAGGCTCTGGGATGTCAGTCAGACCATGTATGCTCTCCGGTGGTAAGATGGCCTGCACCTTCTCCTCCCAGGACCGGAAGTAAACGGGTTTGGCAGGAGGGCCGCTGCCGGTGTGCTGGCTGAGCTGATGGTCCTTCTCCAGCAGCTTCTTGACCCTCCTGCGCACGTCATACCACCTGTTCTGGCAGTCGTCCTTTGTGCGCAAACAAGGTGCTTGTGCGTTCACCTTGTTGACGATCCTCTCCCACATCTTGGCTTTCTGGGACATGGGGGTCTTTTGTACCAATGTGCCAAACAAATGTGGCTCTACTCTGATGATTTCATCTACCAACACTGTCAACTCACTATCTGTGAACTTTGGATTCTTCTTGGGGGGCATGGTGATGGTGGTGGTGGTGGTAGTGGTGAGGGGTGTGGGTTGGTGGTGGTGGTGGTGGTGGTAGTGGTGAGGGGGGGTGGATGGGGGGGTTGGGGTAGTGGTGTTGGGGTAGTGGTGTTGGGGGGGTGGTGGTGGTGTTGGTGGTGAGGGTGGAGTGGATGGGGGGGTTGGGGTCGTGGTGGGGGATGGTGGTAGTGGTGGTGGTGGTGATTGGTGTGTGTGTGTGTGTGTGTGGGTGCAAGTGAGGTTTGTGGGTGTCTGTGTGTGAATGCTGTTGGTGAGGTGGTAATGGTGTGTGTCAGCAGAGTTGTGTGTGTGGAAGTTCTCAGGAAATAGCAAAGGCTCATGGGAGTGATTAGTGGCCTTTAAATGGGTTGAGTTGTGGGTGTGTCTCTCTTAATTGATTTTTTTTTATATATTGCCTTTGTCAGTGCTTGTTTGGTCCTTTTTTTGTCTTTGGTCAGCTGTTATTTGTGTGTGTGTACGAGATGTTCTTTTGACCGTGCCGTACGCTGCTGGTGAGTCGTACGGGCTTCTCCAAGCCTTTCACGCTGTTGTTGTGCTGTGTTGTGTATGTTGTGTACGACTCGGTCGCTGGGCATTCGACTCGGTCGTGGGTGTTCGTTTCGCTCGCGGGAGTTCGAGTCAGTCGCGGGCGGAGTCCGTTGGTTTGAGTGTTTGTGTTGTGTGCGTGTCGGTCGTGCGGCTTGTGCTCCGTGCGAGTCGTTCGTGTTTCCCGCATATGGCATCGTACTTTGCGACTCGTACGTCGCGGGTACGTGTCGGTCGGCTCCGTTCCGGGTACGTGTCGGTCGGTACTACTCGAAGTCTTTTTCCGGCCGGAACCCAGTTTTCCGTACGGCTCGTTCGTCCGGATCATATCGGGAGAGTCGTTTGGAAATCACAGGCTTTCCATCGTACTGCACGGGTCGTACGGCAGCGATACGTGTCGGTCGGAACTTTTTCCCGGGACGTGTCGGTCGGTTCAGTTTACAAACGGAATCGGACCCTAAATATACAAAAACACATGTAATGAACACATAAGTAAAACTACATAACATTGTAATTATATCCGACACTTAGGGGCCGTTTCCGATCTCGGCCGGTAGGGCACCGAATCGGATTCGGCTTAACCGGATCCGATTCGGAGCCCTCTTTCCCGACCGATTCGTACGTGAGTCCGGGCGAGCGAGTACAATGCGAGCGCACGCGAAATCGCTGACCGACTTGCACGGACACGGCTCGCACCGTGCAATGGAGACGTTCCCCGGCCGGGCAAGTACGATGCGCGCCTCGAGCAGTCCGACTGACTCGCGCCGTCCGGCTCCAAAGGGCAGTCGGAGCCGGACTTTGGGGGTCAGCGTCGGACCCCCCTGTACTC
This sequence comes from Calotriton arnoldi, assembly GCA_963921515.1. Taxonomy (NCBI): domain Eukaryota; kingdom Metazoa; phylum Chordata; class Amphibia; order Caudata; family Salamandridae; genus Calotriton; species Calotriton arnoldi. Next base: position 1,522,346 of record CAWUFW010001784.1, on the reverse strand, counting down.
GTAGCCGCGCGAGTCGCACACTGGGGGGACCCATGGGTCCCCCCTACCTGTGCATGTACGGCGCGATTCGCATCGACGCGTACCCGCTGTAGGGGGCGCCCTTGTTCGCCTCGCACCCATTGAATCAATGGGAGCCCGCGTACGCGTTGTACTACCGGCTCCCATTGACTTCAATGGGAGTCCGACCGAATCGAGTCCGATAGCATGCGTACGCATCGTACTCATTCGGTCGGGCTGCTAGAGTCCGATTCGGTCGGAAATCTCTCCGGGTCCGGCTCGGTCGGAGTGATTTCCGGCCTGAATCGGAATCGGCCCCTAAGTCAAACACATAAAACACTAAACTGCCAAAACAACACCTAACTATCCCGAAAACGATCAAATAACGCCCTAACAAATATATTTACACTACTGCTATCTTACCCCTACCTTAAAACTAACTTAAAAGTATATAAAACTAAACTTACCCGGACGGACGAAAAGCAGCTCTCAACCGCGAGGCTCCGTCTTCCAAAATGACCTAAAAATGAAAGCGATAGATACAAATGTGATAAAAAGGAAATAAAATGGCCGCATAATTAAAATGAAAATAGGACTAACTCCCCATAGACAACAATAGAAATATTTAGAAAAATGTTTAAAATGATATGTATTACTTTATGTATTGCAATGTATTTTCCCAATGTTTAAAGTAAACATAGAAAAATGTAAAATATACATTAACTATTATATTATCCAAAAAAGCTATAAGATAATATTTAATGTATATTAAAATATATGTTTATTCCATACACTGTTAATGTACAAAAATAATACAAATGTGATACAAAATATATATGTATTACACAAAATATTTCTGTAAAAATATTGTAAATTATTTAACATATTAAATATTATTTTATCAAAAATAATATTCAATATACTAAACAATAAAATATAATCTTGTAGAATACAAAATATATATGTTTTCAAACTAATTAAATTGATATAAAAATATTGTTAAAATGTAAACAAAAATGTATACAAATCTTTTACTTTTTCTACAAAAACAAATGAACAATACAAATAAAACTGTTTATTAATAAAAAAATTGAAATCTTTTACTTTACCATTACATGACTATGCTACCAAAAAATGTGCAATTGTTGAACACTGTACCAAAAAAATATATATGAAATAATATATCATTTGTTTCACATTTATAAATAATAAATAAATATTACAACTATGTTATACTCTTAAATAAAATGTGAATAACATCACAATGTATGGTTTATTTTTTTAAATATTATAATAAATTTTGTAACCAAAGAAAATATTAAAAATGTAATTGTGAATGAAAATAGAAATGTCTTTTCATCAAAAAAATATTGAAAATGAAAAATAACATACATCTATTGACTTATTACAATTTACAAATAAACTTACAAGAATGCTGAATAATAAACAATATTAATTTACAACTCCAACCCCAAATCCATGTAAACTGAGGGAAAGTGCTGAATAATAAACCATAATAATTTACTATTCTAACTCCAGATCAAACTAAACTCAGGGAAAGTGCTGGGCAGTAAACCATAATAATTTACTATTCTAACTCCAAATCTAACTAAACTCAGGGAAAGTGCTGGATAGTAAACCATAAGGATTTACTGTTCTAACTCCAAATCCAACTAAACTCAGGGAAAGTGCTGGATGGTAAACCATAATAATTTACTATTCTAACTCCAAATCCAACTAAACTCATGGAAAGAGCTGGATAGTAAACCATAATAATTTACTATTCTAGATCCAAATCCAATTAAACTCATGGAAAGTGCTGGTTAATAAACCATAATAATTTACGATTCTAACTCCAAATCCAACTAAACTCAGAGAAAGTGCTGGATAGTAAACCATAATAATTTACTATTCTAACTCCAAATCCAATAAAACTCATGGAAAGTGCTGGATAGTTAACCATAATAATTACTATTCTAACTCCTAATACAAGTAAACTCAGGGCAAATGCTAGATAGTAAACCATAATTATTTACTATTCCAATTCCAAATAAAAATAAACTTAAAACAAAAAATTATTAATACCCCCATTTTGATCTTTACAATTAATAAATATTTATCTTTAAATAAAAACTACATTATTAAATTTAACTTATCTTTCAAAATTGGAATAAAATGTTACATTTTATAAAAAATAATATTTTATTATAATTAATAATCCTTAACACAATTTCCAAAGAAGTATTAATAGATTTTTATACAATTCAATAATTAAAAAAATTGTTTTAAAAAATTAAAAAATATGATTATTTAAAAAAAAATTAAAATGTATGAAATTATTAATAATACATTTTATTTAACTGAATTTACAGTAATAATTTCGCCACAAATTTAATTTCAAATTTTAAAAATGTTTAAATTTAAAAAGAAAATATTTGAAAATTAATTATTAAAATTAATTTTACACAAACATTCTTTAATAACTCAAAACCTTTATCCCATAAAAACTCTATATACTACAGCAAAAATGTATTTATTATTACTAAATATAATTAAAACCCACAATATTTTTAATTTACTACCCACCCATATCCCCTATTAACCCAATATCCCGCTCCTATTAATAAATTAAAATTAAATAATATATATTACCCCACCAAAATATTTTTAAATTACTCCCCACCCTTATCCCCTATAAACCCAACATCCTGCTCCTAAATTATATACAAATTATTAAAATATATGACATTTTAAACAACATTTTTGAATTACTACACACCCTTATCCCGTATAAACCGAACATCACGCTCCTAAAATATATACAAATTATTCACATATATTACATTTTAAACATTTTTAAATTACTACTCACCCTTACCCCTATAAACCCAACATCCCGCTCCTAAAATTAATATGAAAACAAATAAAAATGAGTTATTTAAACAAAATATTATATTTTAAACATTATAAATTAACAAAAACTAACAAAAGAAAAATTGGAACATTAAAAAGAAAACATCAAAAACATAAAATCGATATTAACTTACATCGATATTTTAAAATTCAACATTACTACATAACAAGAAAATCGATATTTTTTACATCGATATTACTTACCTCGATATTTAACACCAACGATATTCTTACCTCGATATTCATGCATGTCGATATTTTTGCGTCGATATTCTGTCTCTGCACCCTTATTTGATAATAAAGAAAAAGGCGGCTCAATAAGACAGGATTTTTGCCTAGGATCACACAATTTGAGACCAGTTCACTGGTCAAGTACATTACAGCTAGGTTGAATAGATTATTAAAGTTACTAGACCTGCAGGTCTAGTAACATTTTTATGATTTTTCGAGCCCTGCCCATGTTCTATATTTTTAGCGTTTTTTGTGGGACTTGGTTGAAGCCGAGTCCCAAGATGGCTGCCAACACTTCCTGGTTGAAGTGTGGGCAGCCAATTAGATTACAGCACTGGGACTGTTGGATCTGAGGAGGATCCACGCTCCTAGCTCTACAAATCTGAATTTTGGTTGATATCTTGAAAACTACTGACCGGATTTACACCAAACTACCAAAAGGCAATACTCTGGACCAAGATCTAGCTTTCTGCATCATGTGACAATCTATCCTACTGAGTAGCCCTGCGAAAGGATAGGCTGTAGGATGCTATTTTTTTCTAGCACACATCAAAATGAACTGTGCTGATATTCCAGAATACATCAGAATGAGAAAATTAGAAAAGAAGCAAATTATTTTTGTAATTCTGAAGTGATGTGGAAACAGATATTTTAATATGATCAAAACACATCAATACACTAGGTGATGACATTTCCATACATGACCGTTTGTGCGCATTAAACCTGTATGTCTGTGCAAATGTAATGGGCAGTTCAATTGGAAATGAGTTGCATGTAATGGCAGTGCGCTATCACACCATGCATTCTCCACAATATGCCACTCCACTTTACTCTGCAACACTCTGCTCCACTCTATGCCATGCCATGCCACTCCACAACACTCCACTGTAAGACACTCTACGACATGTCTAGGCAATCTACTCCACTCTACGCTCCTCCACTCTAAACCACTTACTCCACTCCAATCTACCCCACTCCATTCTATCCCACTCCGCTCTTTACCAACCCAATGTACCCCATTCTACTCCAATATACCTCAGTCCATTCCAGTATACTCATCTTCACTACATTCCACCTCAAGCTACTCTACTCCACTTTATCCCGTTCCACTCCACCCAATCTACCCCACTCTACCCCATGACACTCAACTCTAATCAACTCCATTTCACTCCATTCTATACCACTCCACTCTATGCTACCCCATCCCAATCTACCCCGCACAACTCTCCCACCCCATTCTACCCCACTCCACTCTACCCCAATCTACCCCACTCCAGTCCAATCTACCCCCACTCCACTCCAAACTACTCCACTCCAACCTACCCCATTCCAATTTACTTCAATCTACTCCACTCCATTCCAATGTACCCTATTCTAATCCACCCAATCTACTCCACTCCCGTGTACCCCTCTCCACCCTAATCTACCCCTCCACCCCACTCCAATCTACCACAATCTACCCATCACCTCCACCCCTATATACACCACTCCAAACCACCCAGTCTATCCCCCTCTACTGTACTCCAATCTACCCCACCCCACTTCACTCAAATCTATCCCACTCTAATCTACCACACTCCACCTCAATCTAACCCATTCCACTCTAATCTACCCTACTCCAGTCTAACCCATTCTACTCCCCTCTAGCCCACTCTAATCAACCTCTAAACAATTCCAATCTACCTCACACCACTCTAACCCAATCTACCCCACCCCATTCCAATCTACCCCACACCACACCACTAAACTCCACTCTACTCTATCTTACTACACTTCAGTCTACCCCACTTCAAACTACCACCTTCAATCTATCCCATTATAATCTACTCCAACTCCACTCCAATATACCATACTCCATTCCAATCTACCATGCTCTAATCCACCCAAATCTACCCCTGTCCAAGGACCCCACTCCACTCTACCCCAATCTCCTGTACTCCTATCTATCCCAATCCACCCAAATCTACCCCAGTCTATCCTAATCCACCCCAATTAACCCCTTCGGTGCTTATGATGAGACCAGCTCGTCATGAGTCACAGTGGAGCTGTGCTCATGACGAGCTGGTCTCGTCATAACAGGTGCGCACCGCCCACGCGTGATTAATTCCCCGCCTGTGCGGGAGAATTAATGAGTGGGCGGGTTTGTGATGAGACCAGCTCGTCATGAGCACAGCTCCACTGTGACTCATGACGAGCTGGTCTCGTCATGAGCAACGCGGTGCCGCATTCACCCCCCGCCCCCTCGCACCCGCGGGGGAATTACCCCGGCAGCGAAGGGGTTAAATCCACCCCACTCCACCCCACCCCACTCCAATCCACCCTACCCCACTACAATCTACCCGAATCTACCCCACTCCAGTCTACATCACTCTACCTCACTCTACCCCAATATACCCCACTACAATCTACCCCTTTATATCTGACTCCACTCTAAACCAATCTATCCCACTCCATGCTACCCCACTCTATCCCACTCCACTCTAAACCAATCTACCCCACACCTTGCTACCCCACTCTAATCTACCCCACCTCACACCACTAACGTTTAGTCATGCTGAACAACCGTCACACTGGTGTACAACATGGCAAAAATATATTGCCAAAGCCATAGGCGAGACCCATTGGCTTTGCCACTGCTTGTTTTCCTCTTTGGGGTACTTTGCGCTCATGCCTCCATAACCTTTTTCCACAGAAGTTAGCCACATCAAATTTGCATCCTTTTTTCCCCAACATCATGGCGATTCTAAAGGTACCCAGGATTTGTGAATTCCCCTGGAGGGGACCAAGAAAGTAGCCACAATATAGCTAAATTGTGTGGGTGGGAGGTTGGAAAAAATGGGGAAAAGTGCTCGGTAAGAAAGTGTGTATTTTCTTTCCCTAAATATGGCATCAACAAAAGGTTTGCTGTGCTAAAATCACCATCTTCACATCTTTCAGCAACAATCAGAGCTGAATCAAAATAACTTGTTTTTAGCACGGTTTTGGAATTTTTTTTTAAGAGGTAGACCATTTTTCATGATTTTTGTGCTTTCAACCTATTTCCAGTTTGTGGTGGAAACAGGTGTGAAAGTAATGGGTGATGCTGGAAAGTATGAAACATAGACAAAATGCTGAATTCAGCAAGGGGCGATTTGATTACCGGGTATTTGTAGAGCATGCTGTTACCCAGGCGGGTCTCCTGAAACTGACGCAGGAGCAGTCTGGGAAATTTGAGAGGTGGCTCTGATGTGTTGGGACAGGTCGTTCCAGGATTTAAGAACAAGGTAAGAGAAGATACGACCACTGGTTCTGGTGCTGCCTATGTGTGTGAGCAGGAGTCTGGCTGAGCACAGGTGCCAGGAGTTTTTTCAGAAATTTGATGTGGTTCTTGATGTATGCTGGACCAGTGTTGTGTAAGGCTTTGAATGTGTGCATGAGGAGTTTGAAGAGAGCTCACTTGTGGATTGGGAGCCAGTGAAGCTCTTTGAGGTGTGGGGTAAAGTGCATGCTGGGCTATGGTTTCGAGTCATCTCGTTAGTTTAGTGAGGGAGTCGTTGAATGTCGGGGCAAGTTCAGCACTCGTGGGGCTGAGTCCTTTGGTGAAGATGAAGATACGGCATGTGTAGCTATCATATCTGCCTTCTACCTATGCGATATTCCTATGAAAGAATACCTAGCCTAAGCTTTTCCTACCTGTTCATGTCTCTGCCTCCTTCAAAGTCCTGACTAATCCTGTATACTGGCCAAGTGAACCTTTACTAATCCCTCTTGTGGCAGCCACCTGAGGGGAAACAACCTTTACTACGCATGCATTACATCGCATGCCATTAGATCGCGGTCTTTACAACGCAAGTCGTTACAACGACTTGCGCTGGAGGGCGCTATAGGACAAGGAATAGTTTAATTTACTATCCAACACCTTCCCTACTGTACGTAGGCTGGAGTTGGAATAGTAAATTTAACTACTCCTAAGTCCAGCGCCCTCCAACGAAAGTCGTTGTAACGACTTGCGTGGTAAAAACCGCAATCTAATAGCATGCGATGTGAATGCATGCGTTGTATAATCATACATTCCCACCTGAGTCCCAGGAAGACGTGTCTTTTATGTGCCCTTAGTGGTGGTCTAATAGTAAACAACATACACATTGTATGTTGCCAAGTAGATCAGGTGGGTAAACAACTCCTTATATCATGTGCAAGTTTTATGACTCGCGCTACATGGCTGAAGTACCTGGTCATTCTTATCTACTCCACCCATGTACTTGTTGTAATCAAGTATATGGGTGAGCTTGTGAACTTCAGCCAATTGACCACAAACCATGACCTAGAAAGTACTCTAACCATGGATTGTAGTGCGAGCACGTGCACATCCTGCCTATCACAGAATTTGACAGCAAGAAGGTTGTTGGAATGCAAGGCAGTGCTCTGGGATTTTTGGAGCATTTTACAAATAACCTCCTGCTGGAACCCTTTGAGGCGACATTGAGCTGTACCACATACCAGAGTGCCAGCTTTGTACAGCTCACTGAACTGCTCTACTCCCGTATAGAAGTTGTCAACATAAATGTTATAACCTTTATGAAGGAATGATTGATTCCTAGCGTGGAATGCCAACCTACAAGATTTAGAGCAGGGTCCTTCCTTGTATAAACTCTCAGGCTGTACACCTAACCCAGTGTTTATTTTGAGCCGGTGGTTGCCGGTTGGGGGCACTGGCACTTATTTTTGAGGGCTGGCACTTATTTTTACTGTAATGGATATTTACCGAGTGCAATAGAGAGAAAAAACACAGATCGGAAAGACGGAGGAAGCAAAAGACGGCAAAAACTGTCACAAACAGAAAGCAGGCACATGCAAGCGTGAGAAAATGGGGCAGGGACTGTCTGGTAGTGGATTAAAGATTACTGCCCTTGGTATTTGAGCACCAACGTTTGATTGCACCGCTCGCCGGCTTTTGAGCAGAGCTTCTGGAACTCCCCAATCTTTCTTTAACAAATTAAGCACTGACCTAACCATTCCAGCATACACATTTTGATGTCATAATGAGCCATTTCCTCTGTATGTATTGACTAAACAGAAACCATCCTTTTGACTGGATTTGTAAAGACAAGCTGTATAGATAGGTGTTTTGTATGGTATGGAAGAATGCATGCATATGTCCTTGCTGCAGGCAATGTTTGTGGAAGTATCAGGGAAATAAATGGGAAAACATACTCATAACCTGGTGGTACAGTGAATTTGGGCCATTCTGTTTTCCCCTGGGAGCGCAATTGAGGCAAAAACACACATTACAAAAATATTAGAGGGTCGGTCCTTCTGACATATGGGCCGATCCTCTTGGGGGGCCATGTAATTTTGAGTTCCATTTTCTTTCCACTGCGGGTGTGCATTTGCATCCTCCTTAGAGGCACAATTGTGCCCCCAGGTGAAAATAATCACACTACTAAAAAAATATATATGGCCCCCTAAGGGGGTTGGCCCATATGTCAGAAGGGCTGACCCCCAGTAAACATATGATCCATTATGTTTTCCCCTGGGGGTGCGATAATTCCCTCTTTAAGGGCGTGACTGCACCCCCTCTGGAGAAAACACACATTGCCAGAATTTTATATTGTCCCCAGGGGAGTTGACCCGTATGTCACATGGGCTGACTTCCCTTAAAAAATTAGGATTATATCTTTTTTCTCCTGGGGAAAACAAACATTGCCAAAATAAATTGTTGCCCTCAGGAAGTCAGCACATATCCCAGGGGTTCAATTCCCTCCAAACATAGAAAAATTCCATATGTCTAGTTGTTGCTGTTAGTCGTTTGAGGTGTGTCTGCGATTCATGAGCAGGAAATATTTTGAGAAAGGCATTGCTGAAAAAGAAGACTCTCCCCTTTCAAATGATGCCTCCCTCACAAGGGGGAGGCTGCCAATATCTCTACTGGACCCAGAGGCCAGCACTCACCTGCTTCTCCCTACCGCTCCGGTGGGGATTTTTGACGTTAGCGGCCTCGCTACGGACTGAAATCACTGATGAGCTAGCGGGGTGGTGTCAGCCAAAGAAGAAGAGATTCCACTTCATTCCCACCCTTTTCTTTGGAAAAAGAAAGGAATCCTCTGGTGTAAGCACCAAATGTCCCTTTCAAACCCTCCCCAGTGTTGGCCGATGGCCGCACTGGAGAGGTAGTGCGGGCATCGCCGGTGCCTATGGCCGGACTAAAGGGCTCAAAAATATATTTGCAGATGCATCATCTAAAATTTTATTTAAAAATACTATGAAGAGGATGTATAGAGACTACTAATAATGAAAGCGTTGCAAACATCAGGGACTACACCCATCTGTATTCAATGGTTGAAATCAAAATAAGAGACCTAGTACGTGGTTTTAAAGATCTGGATTCCACTTCTACAGTTTCTGCAGGCACAATAATAAAATATAATATATGCCTCCCCCAGCCCCCCTGAAATTTTTGCAAAACTCGCTGGTCAAATGTCACCTGTGCAAAACCAAAAAGCCACGAACAGAAAAAGAAGCATGTTACACCAGCATCAAACACCCCCTTATGATAATATATCCTAAAGAAGACTTTGGATTTCACGATAATAACAATGAAAAGAGAATAATAATTTTTAGAACTGCCAATAACGTACCAATACAGTCACTAAATTGGCTAATCTACACCATGCAGGGGAAATATCTGAGGAAAAATGGGCCAGATTTACTGGTTGAAAAAGTGCTCACAAATTGCATACTGACTTTTGCAACCAGTGATTTATTTTGAAAAACGACCTCTGTACTAATAGGTCTATACATAAAATAGGGGACCTGAGGGGGTCGCACAATGACCTTCCAAATTTATATTCATTAGGCTGGTTGCAAATTGTGATTCCTTTCAATTGGCTACAGTTAAAGGTATGGTGGCAATCAATTGAAAGCAGAAAAGAACCTGGATGCTTTAAAAAACGTTTTTACATTTTGAAAAACTTTAGTGAGAGTAGGCAGTGACACTCATGGACCGCTGCCTACTCATCCTGAAGCTGCCACCATAATTCCCAAAGGGGGAGGGGTTCAAAGTGCACCCCTCTCTGAATCGCATGTATGACAATCAACTTCCCCTGTGAATTTATATATTTTCAGCTTCCCTCGAGAATTTACATGCTTGCTCAAGTCGCATCCATGTGCTAGTTTTAAGTAGTGATCAACATTTGCTTCCATATGAATTTCGCTGCATCCTCTGATCTTTGTGTAGTCTTTCTTCTTTTTTGGACACTTTTAGACTCCCAGTTAACATAGTAGTGCTTGTCTTCCAAACGCACGTCGCCGGCTGCACAATTTCCCGACAATCTCCGTATAAGTAAACCCTGATTGGTCACCTTTTCAAGTCTTGTGAGTTACGAACGGAAGACAACATAATCAGATGAGGCTTTGACGTGTAGCGGCCTGAGAAGATTTTGTGTCAGTACCGTTGGTTCTGTAGTCTTTGATGTAATTTCTTGGTCTCGAGGGTTCCTACCAGTATGGCCCAACTTTGCGAGTAGCTTGTCGCATTCGCATTCGTCTTCATTCGATCTCCAGAAGGCAGATCATAAAAGATACATACAATAAGAAAGAATCATGCAATATAAAACACATATGTTAAAAAGACTAAAAATTATAGAATAATTTACAATATGTAAAGTGACAGTGCATATATTTTGAATCCAAGGACATCAAAACTAAAAAAGACAACAAGATGGATAAAAAGTAAGATGGCAGGCACAAACTTACACTTTACAATACAAGACCCACAACACTTTAAAAAATGAAAAATAAAAACTATTTCATCAAAACAACATGCTCCTTCTTTTGGCTAAAACACACTTCAAGAAGCTAGCAACTGCGTGGCATACACAGTGGTCATTGAGTTGCAGCAGGTAAAAAAGGGTGGCTTTACACTTATAAAATTTATGTCTACGTAATAGGGGTAATAAAAGTGTAAAATGGTTTGGCTTGAATGCTCATTATATGGACAAATACAAATGGAATCCGAAGAATACTGGCCAAGGGGAAAACAAATTAACCAACGGAAGGAGCCTAACCTGAACCTTGCCAGCAGTGTTCTCTCATACACATTAATCGTATAATAAGTATGGGGCAGTATTTGGCACCATTTGAGTAATGCAATAATCTCGGACTGCTGGTTTAGCCACTTCAGTTAGTTCCCGAGTACCTTGTTTATACTTTAAAAAACAGTCCTGGACGCAGATTCTGTCTTTCTAACTTGTCTTTTTTCTAACTTAGGTTTGAGGCATTAAAGTCCCAGACTTCTTTTTCGGAGCTACAGCGGGTTGCACAAACCTTTTAGTTCAAGCCATGTGAGTTTTCTTTATCATTATCTTTCCATACATTGTTGGTCTGTTACTATTTCGTTCAAATATGAGAACGAACGGGGACTGTCTCCATACTCTTTATATAATGATTCAGATTACCTACCGACAAGGGAGGTATCGGTATTAGATTGTCTACGACCATAAACGATACACTGTACTGACTTCGAAGTCGACCCATTTTGATCAACATCTTTGGTTACGATGCATATATTTCTTCCTTCCGGGTCACATCATTTTGTTGACCAAACCACATGTGACTGAATGTTTAGACACTGACCTAAGTATGATTTATTTTTCATTATGTGTTCTTTTTCTTTTCTCTTATGTTTTAGAGTTTTTCTGACAGAGGGCTATTACTGAAATTAGATTTTATCAAAGCGGCTCTCCTTTTTGCATGAGTTCCTCTTCTTTTTGTCTGTGGACCGGATAAATGTTATAAAATAGGATGTAACTCTAGCCTGCAATCTCCATTTATTTCGTCTAGAGCCCTTGAAAACACAAGGTAGACAATATGAATATCAGTGACTTTAACTATAGGAGATAGAGCTATTGACATTTTGGTTACGTTTATTTATGGTTTCATCCATAGTCCTGGCATCCATATTTTCACATTTTCTTACTTCGAGGTTCAGCATCGACCACATCCAGATCGTTTTGCAATATTTCCCTGAAACTATTAAGGGACCAGTGTATGCCCTTAGAGAGTTGCTTTGAGATATATAGCCTCTTTTATCACTTTTAAGTTAACCTTTCATTATCATATTTCTTGTTTCATATTTCTTGTTCTTCCATTCAGTTTGCTGACATCAATAGGACTTCCTTTTTATACATAATTTCCTTAGTGCTCCAAATTAAGGATTTGGTAAGCGGTCCCATTCTTGTCTTCCCTCTTACTTTCCAGTAATCCATACATATTTTATCTTTCTCTGTGTCTATGAGAACACTATTCTGGGTTTCTCTTTACTTTGATTCACTATGTCTGCTTGATCAACCACAGAGGTCTCGCTTCTTTTTTCGTTACCGCGTGACTTACACACTGCATATTAGTGATGGGATTTTCTCACTGAGGAACTTTATCACTTATATACATATATTGTTATATGTTTGTGTTTATTGTTATTGACTGTTTATAAGCTATGTTAAAGGCTTAGTTTACACTTTTGTTTTTAGATATATTGTATTTGTTGGCTTTCCTGATGAAGGCGCTTGGGTCGCCGAAACGCGTGTAGACACGACACGATTCCTTGATGATCCATCAATGATTAAAGCCACCATATTGTGTCTCTCAATTTGAACATAATCTCTCTTTTTTCTTAGATTCGATGTTGTATATCAATATTTTTGGGCAATTTTGTTTATATATTGATAAAACACTGTGATTTTCTTACATTTAAACGGTCAGATATTATCAATGAACGTATTGGGAGTACCTGAACAGACTGTCTATATTGGAAATATTTATCGGAAATGTATCCCCTTTTGACTATATGTTTTGAGAGAATAAGGAGACTGTGAAATCTGTTGTTTTTATTGCGATGTGAACTCACAGGTATTGTTTATCCAAGATAAAACTCTGTTTTATGTCATTTTGTATGGATAAAAAGTTTTTATAATGTATTACTATGGGTACACTTAGCCCTTTCTATTATCGTGTAGCAATCATGTTTTTGATGGTTAATAGACTAAAAGTTGCCTAGGGATTTGTTTTGAACAATTGAAAAACAGCGAGTGCCTTTACCATGCATGCCTAAACAACGCGGTCTAAACAACGAACCTGCCTGAACCACGCACGTCTTAACCACGCATGTCACTATCAAGCATATGCATAGGAATACATTAAAAGTTCTGTTACCACGCATGCCATTACCATGCATGCCATTACCACACATACCATTACAACAAAAACAATAAGTGATGTAGAAATCAATGTTTTAGTACAAAGAAATTATTGAAAAAACTTTGAAATTGCAAAGGTAAAAATAGAAAAAATCAAGCAAAGTAACATGATACATTTCTCACACAAACCATCATATCTCAATATCTATATAACTTCAATAAATGCTTGTCTATGAATCCTGTTTCTATAGTAGTCTTTCCTGTATTTCAACCCTCTCTATGCCGCTTGCCCCCAATCAAAATGGCTGTCGTAATGTGTCACAAATTATATTCAACCGTCTACTTTCAGTTAAAAAATAAATACACATTTAGTCAGATTCTAGCTTGCGCGAAAAAATACATTGCAAAACATTTTCTTTTGAAATATGGAATTCCACACAAACGTATAAATCCAGCCACCCACCATTTTTAACAGTGGTGCACTGACTTCGCTTGTGACCACATGCACCACAGAGAGAGGAGGAGACCAGTGACAGTTTACTTCCACACAGTGCCATCTATATGCTTTAGTAAGTACAACACTTACAAAAAAATACCTTTTGTATTAACACCATAAATTAGAATAAAGTATATTATTTGGTACTTTTCCAAAATTTCACAGATTATTTACAGACTATTTGAAGCTTCTGATTTGTCTACATTAACTGGCGACATAGCAATGTAAGTTAGTATTGTAAGCATTTTACTTGAAATAAAAACATGACAGGCAGGCCCTTTTTGAAAAAATTAATTGTTTAAGTAAATACATTTCAAACATATTATTGGGTACATTACTTCCAATGGGATAGGTGTAGGACAGTTGCTTTTGGCCACAACAAGTATCCAACTCCTCTCGGGGTATAACTCAGGGCAACTGCTGGACAGTGACTGGGGCAAATATTACTATTGAAACTACACCTGGGGATAACTTAGGGCAGGTGCTGGACAGTCACTGGGGCAAAAATTAGTTTTCTAACTCTGGTGTGGGGCATATCTCAGGGAAGGTGCTGGACACTGACTGGGGCAAAGATTACTATTCAAACTCCTTCGGGCCATATCTCAGGGCAGGTGCTGGATAGTGACTGGGGCAAAAATTACTATTCTAACTCTAACTTGGCATAAAATTAAAAAAACATACTTGGGTGAGGATTACTTGTCATACAGTAAATTGCAATTTGAATTAAAAAAGCTTCCAGCGTGATACTTTGTGCCACCTGATTGTGTGGATGAGTTCTACACATCAAATACTGAATATGAGTACTGTACACAAAATTAAGACAAATTGGCCCTACTACTAAATTATTTTGAGGACACATGGATTGGTCATCTAAGCAGGCCGAGTCACAGGAGGAAGCCAAGACTCCCTATTGGCTGGTGGAACTGTTACACGGCCTGCTTGGAGAGAGGAGTAGAAAGGTGCAAAGACTAACAATGCCACAGAGGCATGGCACAGCTCCTTCAATAATCTATTGGCAAACATCACCCAAACCTATTTAATTTCTTGGAGATTTTGAAGAAGGAGCAAGGTTTCCAAGAAATGAAAATTGCGCAATCTTTTACAGGTATGCTGAACGTCTGTGTTTCACAAAAAAGCAAAGAAATGTCAGAAAGACTACTGGCAAAAATCAAAGTTTTTTTTGATGGGTGATTCTGAATACTTGGAAAACATTGCCTACATCCTACACTTCTAAAACACTCTAACACCCTCTAACATTACCTGACTGTTTTAGACCCCTCTCTAATTAAATTGGCATTTTTGAAATTGCTTTTGAACAAATTAACATTTTATTTTGAGTGCCTACATGAAAACGTCTTCTGTCTTCAACTCCTGCTTCTTTTTCAAACCACCTGTCACCAAGAGTTTTCTGAACTCCAATAATCCAAGCAGGATACGCAACAGCCAAAAGAAACCACAAATCCCGAAAAATTACAGTTTTTAAAAAACGCATCCTCAACGTTTAAAAAAAGGTTAAGCTTAACTCCTGTTCCAAAATCCTTATGAAAAAACAAAGTTTGCTCCTTCTTCGTTCGTAGGTGATGTTCCTAAAAAAGTTACTATTTTAAAAAAAGAATTCCAGTGTAAAAAAACGAAGAGTGCCCGAAAAACCAAAAATGCCCCTTTCCATAACATTGAATTCCATGTCAAATACTCCAAATGAAGTCCATCCATGATTTACATCTGTGTCCAACATCGACCTGATGTCAGTCCCGCTTCGAATTCCAAAGTGGTTCAAACACATGTTGCAAAACTTTTTAATTGTTTTTATTTCATAAAGGTTTAAAAAAGCATTCACTATTATTATATGCACTTTTTTAAACCCATATTGAAAAAAAACTGTACTTGTGTGGGCATACAACCGCAACCTGCATAACAATGAAAAAGTGGTAAAAACACAAAAAATATGCAATACTGTGGTCACTAACATATTACTACCTCCCCCCCCACTGTCCTTACAGTAAAGTTAGTCACCTATACACTTTTACAGCAACATAAAATTGTTCGTACCAGACGGCAGCTCTTCCTTGCTTCCGATCTTGACCGCGATGCTCCACCGACTGTAGAAACACTTGTACAACTGTGTACTTCGCGTCTGAAAGTAAAAACTAAAAAAGGACAGTTTCTCCCATTTAAGTCAATGGGTAATCGTGGGAAAAACGCAAAAAGATTTACAAAAATGGTATGGTATTTGCGTACATTTTATAATATTTTTAAAAGTTCCAATATAGGTTATAGTATTCATTGTATTTTTTCCAGATTTTTAAATGTTTTAATTAATATTTTTATACAAAACATGGTGTGTTTCCATATGTTTGTAAATTCATTCATACTTAGGGGCCAATTCCGATCCAGTTTGGAAACCGTTCCGACCGACACGGACCGGGGCTGTATTCTGACCGACACGTACACGTGCTGTACGACCGGCGTAGTACGATGCAATGCGTGTGAAATGCAAACGACTCGCACGGAGCACAATACGTACGACCGACACATACGGAAACCAGTGAGGTGCCCGTAAAAGAGCCCGACGCGACCGACGCGTATGGAAACCAGTGAGATGCCCGTAAAAGAGCCCAACGCCACCGACGCATACGCGAACGCAGCAACATAGCATTACGTGAGTGGGACCGACTCGGATTACCCCGCAAATGTTGCAGAAAGCTTCCGTTGCGGTCAATTGAACGTCTCCGTCATGCTCAACTAAATCAGAAACAGACAGAAAAAGACCAAACAAGCATTGTCAAAGTAAAAAAAAATCCATCAAAGACACACCCACAACTCAACCTACATAAAGGGCCAAAATCCCTACCATGATCCTTTGCAAATTCTACAGACCTGCCAGCAGAGAACACCACTACACTGCGATACACACTCACAACTCACCCACCACACAACCTTTACACCACTAGCACCTTTCTAAAAGCACACTCACAAACACCCAGCTTAACTTACACTCCCTCACCCTCACTTTCACACTCACACACACATCCATCTCCACCACCACCCATCACCATGCCCCCACAGAAGAATTCAAAGTTCACAGATAGTGAGTTGGAAGTCATGGTAGATGAAATTCTCAGAGTAGAGCCACAGTTATTTGGCACATTGGTCCAACAGACCCCCATGTCCCAGAAAACAAAGATGTGGGAGAGGATTGTCAACAAGGTGAATGCACAAGCACCTTGCCTGCGCACAATGGAGGATATCAAGAACAGGCACGATGATGTGCGAAGGAGGGTCAAGAAACTGATTGGTAGAGACCATGCCCTGAGCCAGCGGACCGGCGGTGGCCCTCCTGCAAAACCTACGCACTTCACTTCCTGGGAGGAGAGGGTGCGGGCCATCCTTCCACCGGAGGGCCTCCATGGATTAACAGGAATACCAGAGCCTGGTGAGTACACATAACCAACTAGCCAATATTGTGAGGCAATACACAGACACAGACATCACTGTCAAGGGGACAGTGAAACCAATCACTGTTAGCAAAGCCATATCAACCGAAAGCTAATTATCCTGTGATGTGTATGCCAGTTAGATAAACACAATACCTGCAATCTCAGAGTAATATGGAACTATGTCATAACATGTACAAACTCACTAACAAATACAGCAAGGCATTGGCCTCAAAACACCAACAAACACTGTCAGCCATCTTGCCAGCACTGTTACACTACCTACCAGGGAAGCTGAGTCACAGGAAGGAAGGTTTGGTTTTCTGGGAAGGTGGGTGTAGCCAAAAGCATGATGGTAGTCGTAGTCACAGCCAACAGTCCTCCTCCCACACGGCCCATCAAGCCCACATTCAACCATGCTCAGCTCACAGGGAGTGGAAAAGGACTGACAAGATGGCTGACACTGGGCTCTGCTGTGGGGAGCACAAGGCCATGTTGGGAGTTGTGCTCAAACAAACAACGGGACACCACTGGCTGACATCCTGAACGTAAACTTTGACTCCCTGTAATGGAAGCATGGTTCATGGGGGATTATCTGGGCTCTGGGGGAGAAGGAGGTACTGAAATGACTCCAACTGTTATCAAGGCCGGCTCTACACACACCTTCTCAGCCAGGACAAATAGCACTCTTGGGAGCAGTCACTCCATGACAGTGAAAGTAAATGCCCTGGCAAGATGGCTGACACATGGGCCTGATGTATGAATTGGCCGTAAGTCACACCTAGGTCCTGGCCCTCTCACACACGTTCACACTCACAGCCATCTTAACTGTATATTTCCACTCACTGTCTGGGGATGCATTGTCCCAGGGGTGCTCCCTGGCCTGGCTGTGAAGGTGTGTGGAGTACAGGACAAGTGGTGAGATGCAGACATAGCACATATCAAAACACACACACAAAGCTACATATACATCATTGACAAGGGATACCTGACAGTGAATGGAATGGCCACAGTAAGATAGCTGACACTGTTGCATGGTGTCATTTACACAAAGCGCTGATGTGAGCTGCATTCTACTCCTACATCATGCAGTGTTGTCAGCATCCTTGACACAACACTCCCCTCACTGTCATTGACACTTTCAACACAAAGAGTAATCTGGACTGGGTTGGAGGAGGCGTACATCTTACAGCAGCATAACTCAAACACACAAACCTCTGGCCTTCACTGTTATGAGCATGGAAAAGCAAGAGAGCAGCCTTGGTTAACTCATCTTTCCATGGAGGACATTGACAAGATAAATGATGTTATCACGTACAAAGCTCTGCAGCAACATCATTTGCTACGGTAACACAATCACATGTGTGCAATGAGATGAGAACTAGGAACACATATGACAAAATAGTATATCTCAATTGATCACATACATACCGGACTGTGACTATGTCGTTAGACACACCAATGTGACTCAAAAATACATGCACAAATGGCAGCACACATGCACAAATCTTGCAACACATCGTAAGAGGAAGTGCACGTATGTCATTGTTAAAGCACAAATGTTGACAAGAACAACACACCTGTGTCAGGCACAGGATGGCACTTGAGTTGCAATGGCTATGTACAGTCAATGAATCAATACAAAGCTCTACGTGCACATCAAAACGCTTCAGGTTGTAATAACAATGTTCTTAACCAATATAGGCCTCTGTCGGTGACAATTGAGAACAATGCAATGTACATACACTCATCATGTAGTACAATAGCAACTGTAGTGTGTGTGATCCGTTGATGTGTGCAGAACCACAACATACATTGTGTGTTTCTCCTACCCACAGGGCCTGCTGGGGACACTGCAGGAACAGAACTAGAATCCCAGTCCCAGACTCTGGTTGACCCTGAGCTCTCCTGTGTGGATGTCTCTCAGTCCTCTTCGGACGACGACGAACGACCTGGCCCCTCTGGTGTGGATCAGCATGCAGCTCAGCAGCTGTAACTTCTGCACCCCCTGCATCCACTCCTGCTACATCTGCCAACACCCAGATGACCTCTACCAACACGGACAGACCATGTCAAGAAAACACAGACGGCACAGCTACACAGGGCACTCTGGAGTTGGCGGACAACACCACCAGTGTCAACAGTGAAGGGGGCTCAGTGTTGTCTGTGTCTGCAACGGCAGGTCCTGCTCGTGTGGGTACGGGTGGAGTGAGGGTGCGCAGGGTGAGGTCACGTCCTGAAGATGGTGCTGCTGCGCAAGATGACCCACAGTTAGGACGCATCATAAATGCATACCGACTGCTCACACTCAGCATATTCTTCCCTTCCCTGTCACCTGATGTCAACATGTCTTCTTTGTAGGTCTCCTTGAATGTGTCATTGCTCCGGGACAGTGTTGGCTTTCGCTATGTGTCTGTTACATTTCACATTAGGCACATGTAATCCGTCCTAAGTGGAGTGACATATTCAAACACGTGTTATGCCTAGCTATGTGTCTTGTGTTTGTAAAACACAGATCCAACCACCACCCCATGTATTTTCATGGGTGCATGTGCAATGTCACCATTCAATGGAGGCTTAGCTGCTGCACATTGTGTGTGATCAAGCTGTATGGGGTTTCTGTTGGCCAAATATGACTCGCCTCTTGGCATGGCCCCTAGCTCCATTGTGGCCTTACATTACAGGCCATGCCCTGTGAGTGATGTTTGGGTATGTGTAAGGGAAGGTGTTGTGACAAGACACGTGACACAGTGCACAAGAGTGAGTGTGCTCAAGAGTTTGTTCCACATCATGATTTGACAACACAGTGCGTCATCATACAGGATACTGTCAGCACAGTGTAGTGGTCTTGAGGTTACCAGGGATGGTGAGTCAGTCTCCTGATGTGTTGTTTGGAGTTCCACCAAGATTGTTCCACAGGTGACTGTTGTTGACCTGCACATCACACAATGCCAAATTGCCAATAGTCTGTGACACAATGGTGGAGATGCATCTGGGTTATACTCATGACGCATATGTCTCAGTGGAGTTTAGACCACCATCGGAGGGGGGGGCCTAGGGACACTTACACACACACATGTTGTGTTTGTTCTGCAGTGTGTGGTTGGCTGGCTGTATTGGCACATCTTGACCCGCGTATTTCTACTGGGTTTGTGAGCAGTGATTGGATGTATGATTTTGTTTGTTTAGCTACTGTTAGACTTGGCATCTTTTGGTGTGTTTCCCATGAGTTTTTGCTTTCTGACCTCCCGGTTTTGACTCTGTTTTGCTGGTGTAACAGTTCTGCGCGCTTTTCGTACTGCTGATCAGTGGTAAAGCGCAGGTGCTCCTATGGTAAATTGTGTTATGGATTGGTGTTCCCATGATTGGATATTTGATTTACCTGTTAGCCCCTAGTAAAGTGCACTACGTGTGCCAGGGCCGGTGAATCAAATGCTACCCGGGGGCCTGCAGCACTGGTTGTGCCACCCCCGTGAGTAGCCCTGAAAACGGTAACTCAGACCTGCCATTGCAGAGTCTGCACGCAGTTTGTAACTGCCATATCGACTTGGCCAGTGCACACACTGGCCGGTCCCTAACCTTCCCTTTCCTTACATGTCAGGCACCCCTCAGGTAGGCCCAAGGTACCCATGTGGGCAGGGTGCAATGTATGTGAAAGGTAGGACATGCCCCGGTGTGTGTGGCATGTCCTAATAGTGAATTACAGCCAATTTCGTTTTTCACTATTGCAAGGCTACCAGTTCCCCATAGGACAGAATGGGAGGTTTGTTCATAACATCTTATGAACATAACTGGCCCAGGGAATCCGGTAAGAAAATGAAGTTTCCTATGCCTGAACTCAGAATCTAAAGATGCCTCTTTTAGTGAAGGTGATTTTTACATTCTGTGTTTGAAAATACCACTTTTGGAAAGTGGGTATTTTCTTGCTCAGTCATCCCGTGTGCTTCTGCTGGAATGTGGATTGTCTGTCTGGGTTTTGGATGATAGAAGGCTGGGGGAGCAGGAGGGGCGCCAGATGGTCTAGGTAGGTCAGGAAAGGGCTGAAGAGACCTGGGTTACGATGGGGGAAGGGGGAGGAGATTTCCTTGCACCTCAAAGGGCCTGCTCTGCCTCTGACAAATGCCGTCTCCACCTCCTGCCAGGAATTCACACCAGAGAAGGCAGAACTGGTCCTGACCGGGCACAGGCCCTCTCTGCCTAAGAGATCAAAGGATTTTTGGACATAAATGCTGGGTCCCAGACCCCTGAACTTTAGAACTCATCTGGACAAGAAGACTGCCAAGAAAAAGAGCCGGAGAAGCTGCGAAAAGGAACGACTGCTTTGCTGGGTGCTTTGCTGGGCTGACCTGCAGTGGCTGCTTTTGTGTTGGGTAGTGAAAGGCCTGGACTGGACTTTCTGCAACCTAAATTTGTGAGTCTCTCCAAGGGCTTGAGGTAGAGCTTGCCCCCTGTTCACGAAGTCTCAGGAACAGCAAAAACTTCAAGTTCTTCGACCCGCAGCACTGGGGACTGTGTGTTTTGTGCTGCAACCTGAAGAACACCAACTCGACGACGTCTATGACGCCACTGCCGACTCCGTGTCCTGAAGGCAACGCAGAGGGCACCGCCGCAACGCCGCACCGCAACCCTGGTCTCGCCGCCGACGCCTGTTGACGCCGCCACCGAGCAGCTGCTTGCACCGCGACCTGTGGGCACCGCACTCCACACCGCCTCGCTTCACACCGAAGCTTTGGCACTGCAGAGGGCACCGCCGCAATGCCGCACCCCAACCCTGGTCTCACCGACGACGCCTGTTGATGCCGCCACCGAGCCGCTGCTCTCACCGCAACCTGTGGGCACTGCACTCCGCACCGCCTAGCTTCACGAGGACGCCTTGGCCTGCCTGACACCGCCACTTCCCGCCAAGATCGACGCCGCTGCTTGCACCGTGGTTCGGGGGCACCGCTTGTAAGTTACACGACGCACCGCCCTCATCCCACACCGCAGCCTTGGCCTACCGACGCCGGCGCCATCGACTCCAGTTCGTCAGCCAACGACAGCGCTTCAGCAACGACGACGACGCTGCTTGCACCGTGATCTGCCAGCAACGTGACGAGCACTGCCTTCATCTCGCACCGCGATCCTGGTCTCACCGATGACGCCATCGGACGCCGCCACCGAGCCGCTACTCGCACCGCGACCTGAGGGCACCGCACGCCGCACCGCTGCACTTCGCACCGCAGCACCCGACGCCTGCCGACGCCAGCGCTCCTGACTCCATCAGAGAGGAGATCGACCTGCAACGCGTGTGACTTCGAGGGCCCCATCGCCCTGCATCTCTGAAAGGGACTGTTTGCGGGTCTTCCCGACACCATAGCTGGCCTGCGACCCCGCGGTCAGCCAGAACTGTTTTGGATTTGTGTGTTCACGATGCCGTGGTAGCCCGGACGGCGCTATCCACACAAGGAACTCTTTTTAATCAGCGTATTTTTGAATTGTGAACTTTTAAGTATAGTATTGTGGTTCTTTATCGTTTTTGGTCTTGTTTTAATTATATAAAAATATTGGATATTTTTCTAAACTGGTGTGGTGTCCTTTTGTAGTGCGTACACTGTATTACTGTTGGTTATGTGCAAATGCTTTACACACTGCCTCTAAGATAGGCCTGGCTGCTCGTGCCAAGCTACCAAGGGGGTGTGCAGGGGTTATTTTACAAGTGTAACTCCCTTATCCTGACTAGAGTGGTGGTTTTTGCCTGCCTTTGGCCCGCGCCCTAGCCTACCAAGAATCCCATTTCTAACATTGGTTGTCAGCGGTGAGGATAGGACTTGCGTTTGCACTTGACTTACAGTGATTGGTGTGCACTACTACCATATCGCAGACCATTACGTACCACATACTAACCCGTTTTCTTTTTGGCCAATTTTTGTGATCTTGCCAGGTGAACTTTCTACTTCACCATGCCGGAATCAATAGCATGATCCCTTGCATCCATGGACATTGCCTTTGAGGAGGATAGGTTGGAGCTCTACACTGTGAGAGAATTGAAGTCCGTTTGCAAAAACCTAAAAGTCCAAATCAGAGGTCTCACTAGGAAGGATGAGCTACAAAAGGCGCTGAGGGCCTGGGTAGCAGCCAGAGACGCAAGTGGGCAATCTGGTGACCTTAGTGGAGAGGCGGGGGAGCCTAGTCCTAGGGTGGATGTGCTTTTGTGAGGTGGGGAACCCTTCCGACCAGGCAGCAGTGGCTTGTCCCCAGAGGAGCTGGAGGGCAGGCGGGAAGCAAGGAGAGCAGCCACGGAGCTAGAAAAGATTAGATTGGCCATGGAGGAGAAGAGAATGCTATTGGAACATGAACGAAGTCTTAAAGAGCTGGAGCTGAAGAGTAGGCCCGGCTCGGATGGTGGCAGCAACTCGTCAAGGCAGACAGACCGAATCGTACACATCCCTAAGAATGTGGGCAGAGAGTTCAAGAAGGGGGATGACATACAGAGGTGGTTTCAGGGTTATGAGGCAGCGATACACATGAATGGGGTCCCTGAGGAGAATTGGGGAGCAGGATTGTGGTCTCTGTTTCCAGAGGAAGCCAGGGATACTTTGACAGCTTTGGGTAAGGGTCCTAACCTCACCTATGCTGATATGAAGGAAGCCCTTCTCACTAGGTATGGTCTCACTCCTGAAAAGTACCGGGATCAGTTTAGGTCCTGGAAGAAATCTCATGCCAACACTTGGCTGGAATGTGTGGATGGGTTTTGTCGGTCGTTGGATGGCTGGGTGAAGGGCAGTAATGTGACAGATTTTCGGGGGCTCTACAATTTGATTGCGTGGGAGCACTTGTCTAGTCTATGTTTTGCAGATCTGCACCAGCACCTAGTTGATAGTAAGCTAACTGACCCCAGGAAGCTTGCTATGGAGGCGGACCGCTGGGTGAGTACCAGGGTCCAAAAGAAAGCGTTTGGG
Source organism: Calotriton arnoldi (assembly GCA_963921515.1). Taxonomy (NCBI): domain Eukaryota; kingdom Metazoa; phylum Chordata; class Amphibia; order Caudata; family Salamandridae; genus Calotriton; species Calotriton arnoldi. The sequence goes on along the minus strand of CAWUFW010001784.1, from coordinate 1,498,165 downwards.
GGACTCAGTCAAAGGTGGGCAGGGTCCCCAGCAGAAAAGTGGGGGGACAAGGGTAAAACACAGGAGTTCTCGAAAGGGCCCCAAAATAACGCCCAGGGTAAAGGTTCCCATCCCCCCGGAGATAAGAAGCAAGGGGTCTCGACAGGAAAGCCTGCCGAGACCGGCCCCCGCAAGTGTTTTGCTTGTGACCAGGTGGGGCACATGAGGGGAGACCCCCATGCCCAAAGGGGACACAGCCACCCACCGGTGGACTGTCCAAAGTGTTGGCTAGCGTAGCGCTGGGGGAGGAGGAGGAGGAGTCCCAACAGGAGGGTGGGGACCCCGCAGAAATGACCCTCGTCTCACTAGGGGACAGTGAGATGGTCCCAGGAGCCCAGGTGCCCCCTAACACAAAGAAATACAGCACCTGGGTGACCATCAACAGGAAAAGGGTAGAGGCTCTCAGGGATACTGGAGCCAGTGTCACCTCAGTTCGGTGTCACCCGGTCCCTGAGACGCAGGTAGTCCCCGGGGCATTCCACCAGGTGATTGCAGTCGACAATTCCGAGCGCCAGTGTCTGGTGGCGCAGGTTCCCTTAGAGTGGGGGGGTCTCAGGTCCTTTAAGGGTAGTTGTGAGCCCTTCCATGCCTGTCGATTGTCTGCTCGGTAACGACCTGGAGCAGTCCTTATGGAAGGATGTTGAGCTCAGGTCCCACTTGGAGATGCTGGGGTTGCCAGAGTGGGCATGCATGTCCACTCGGTCAATGGCGGCCAGAGAGGGTGATCAGAAGGACCCGGAGCCTGAAGCAGTGGCCCAGGTCCCTGCCAAGAGGAAGGGCAAGGGGCGCGGGAAACCGGCCCCTGAAGTTCCCATGGCCCGGGAGGAAGCAGACCTCGAGGGGGACGCCCCGGTGCCTACAGGGGAACAGGTAGCCAAACTGGGGGACATCTCTGAGCTGACCCATTGGCAGCAAGAAGGGGGTCCAACCAGGGAGGAGTTCTGCCTGGAGCAGAAAGAGTGCCCTTCTCTGGAGGGTCTGCGGCAGCAGGCCGCAGCCCAGGCGACTGGTGATCAGTCCGGATCACATTGGATATATTGGGAGAATGATCTCCTGTACAGCGAGCCTAAGGTCGCGGAACCTGGGTCAGCCCGTGTGCGCTTCCGGACCTTCCTACTGGGTCTGGCTCATGACGTGCCTTTGGCAGGACATTTGGGGCAGGACAAGACCTTTGACCGGCTTGTCACCCACTTCTTCTGGCCTCGAATGCGAAGGCAGTCGGATGTGCATTGTTGGTCCTGCCAAACTTGCCAGGCAAGTGGCAAGAGTGGGAGGAAGGTCAAAGCTCCTCTCCAACCGTTCCCCGTGGTGGGGACACCCTTTGAAAGGGTAGAGATGGACATCGTGGGGCCACTGGATACCAAGACAGCCATGGGCAACAGGTACATCCTGGTCTTGGTGGACCATGCCACCCGGTACCCGGAGGCAATCCCTCTCAGGACATCGACAGCACCAGTGGTGGGCCGGGCGTTGATGGGGATCTTTTCCCGCGTGGGGTTCCCCAGAGAGATGGTTTCTGACAGGGGGACCAATTTCATATCGAAGTAAATGACATCCCTGTGGAAGGAGTGTGGTGTTACGTACAAGTTCACCACTCCTAACCACCCCCAAGGCAACGGTCTGGTGGAAAGGTTCAACCAGACCTTAAAAGGCATGATCAAGGGTCTCACTGAACCCATGAGGCATAAGTGGGAATTCCTCTTACCGTGCCTTCTCTTTGCGTACAGGGAGGTACCCCAGAAGTCTCTCGGGTTCAGTCCCTTCGAGCTTCTGTACGGTCACCCCGTGCGGGGTCCTCTAAGCTTGGTAAAGGAAGGCTGGGAGGCCGCTCCCAGGAAGACCCCCCAGGATGTGTTCAGCTACATGCTGGCCTTCCGCAACCAAACTGCCCGCTTCAGGAAACTCGCTCAGGCGAACCTCGAGGCCAGCCAGGAAGAAATGAGGAAGTGGTATGACCAGAATGCCACTCTGGTCGAGTTTCAACCTGGACAGAAAGTGTGGGTCATGGCCCCTGTGGAACCTTGTGCCTTACAGGACAAGTGGACGGGGCCCTTTGAGGTGGTGGAGCGCAAAAGTGAGTTCACCTACCTGGTGGATTTGCAGGCTCCTCGGAACCCGTTACGGGTCCTCCACATGAACCGCCTCAAACCCCACTTCGAGAGGTCCGAAGTGAGCATGCTCTTGGCGACGGACGACGGGGAGGAATCGGAGAGTGAGCCTCTCCCGGACCTCCTGTCTGCCCAAGAGGGGGATGGGTCGGTGGATGGTGTGACCCTCTCCCCGGCCCTGACCGCTGAGCAGCAGAGCGAGTGTCGCCAGTTGTTGGGGCAGTTTGCCCCACTGTTCTCCTTGACCCCAGGTGTTACTCACTGGTGTACCCACGACGTGGATACCGGTGACAGCCCCCCAGTGAAACACAAGATTTACCGGTTGGCTGACCGGGTCAAGGCCAGCATCAAAGAGGAGGTCTCAAAGATGTTGGCGTTGGAGGTGGTTGAGCCGTCCAGTAGCCCATGGGCCAGCCCCGTGGTCTTGGTCCCAAAAGCAACGGCACCCGGGGCCGCCCCAGAACTGCGGTTCTGTGTGGACTATCGGGGGCTCAATGCCGTCACGCGGACTGACGCCCACCCCATCCCCCGAGCTGATGAGCTCATCGACCCGTTGGGAGTTGCCAGATTCCTGAGTACGTTCGATTTAATGTCCGGGTACTGGAAGATCGCTCTAACCGAGGGGGCCAAAGAGAGATCAGCATTCTCAACCCCAGACGGGCATTACCAGTTCCGGGTGATGCCCTTCGGATTGAAGAATGCCCCTGCCACCTTTCAGAGGTTGGTCAACCAGGTGTTGGCCGGGCTGGAGGAATTCAGCGCCGCGTACCTGGACGACATTGCGGTGTTCAGTTCCAGTTGGGTCGAACATCTGCAACACCTCAGGGAAGTGTTGAGGGCGCTGCAGACGGCAGGCCTCACGATTAAGGCCAGTAAGTGCCAGATCGGGCAGGGGTCGGTGGTGTACTTGGGACACCAGGTAGGGAGCGGCCAGGTGGTGCCCCTACAGCCCAAGGTCGACACCATCCTGGCTTGGGAGCCACCCAAGACCCAGACAGAGGTGAGGGCCTTCTTAGGACTCACCGGGTACTACCGGAGATTTGTTAAGGGATATGGCACCATCGTGGCCCCCTTAACTGAGTTGACTTCCATGAAGCAACCGAGAAAGGTGATCTGGACTGAGTCTTGCCAGAGGGCGTTTGATACCCTGAAGGCTGCCATGTGCACGGCCCCGTGCTCAAGGCCCCGACTTCTCCAAGGAATTTGTCGTGCAGACCGACGCGTCAGAGCATGGAGTGGGAGCGGTGCTCTCACAACTGAACGAAGAGGACCTAGACCAACCGGTAGTCTTCCTTAGCAGGAGACTACTCCCCAGGGAGCAGAGGTGGAGTGCCATAGAAAGGAAGCTTTCGCTGTGGTCTGGGCACTGAAGAAGCTGAGACCATACCTGTTTGGGACTCACTTCCGAGTTCAGACTGACCACAGGCCCCTCAGATGGTTAATGCAGATGAGGGGAGAATCCAAAACTGCTGAGGTGGTCCATCTCCCTACAGGGAATGGACTTTACGGTGGAACACCACCCTGGCACAGAGCACGCCAATGCAGATGGCCTGTCCAGGTTCTTCCGCCTTAGTGAAGAGAGCCCCCAGGTAAATGGGTAGTTCTCCCTACTTTCAGCTGGAGGGGACGTGTGTTAGACTTGGCATCTTTTGGCGTGTTTCCCCTGAGTTTTTGCTTTCTGACCTCCCGGTTTTGACTCTGTTTTGCTGGTGTAACGGTTCTGCGCACTTTTCGCACTGCTGATCAGTGGTAAAGCGCAGGTGCTCCTATGGTAAATTGTGTTATGGATTGGTGTTCCCATGATTGGATATTTGATTTACCGGTTAGCCCCTAGTAAAGTGCACTGCGTGTGCCAGGGCCGGTGAATCAAATGATACCCGGGGGCCTGCAGCACTGGTTGTGCCACCCCCGTGAGTAGCCCTGAAAACGGTAACTCAGACCTGCCATTGCAGAGTCTCGCGCAGTTTGTAACTGCCATATCGACTTGGCCAGTGCACACACTGGCCGGTCCCTAACCTTCCCTTTCCTTACATGTCAGGCACCCCTCAGGTAGGCCCAAGGTACCCCTGTGGGCAGGGTGCAATGTATGTGAAAGGTAGGACATGCCCCGGTGTGTGTGGCATGTCCTAATAGTGAATTACAGCCAATTTCGTTTTTCACTATTGCAAGGCTACCAGTTCCCCATAGGACAGAATGGGAGGTTTGTTCATAACATCTTATGAACATAACTGGCCCAGGGAATTCGGTAAGAAAATGAAGTTTTGTATGCCTGAACTCAGAATCTAAAGATGCCTCTTTTAGTGAAGGTGATTTTTACATTCTGTGTTTGAAAATACCACTTTTGGAAAGTGGGTATTTTCTTGCTCAGTCATCCCGTGTGCCTCTGCTGGAATGTGGATTGCCTGTCTGGGTTTTGGATGACAGAAGGCTGGGGGAGCAGGAGGGGCGCCAGATGGTCTAGGTAGGTCAGAAAAGGGCTGAAGAGACCTGGGTTACGATGGGGGAAGGGGGAGGAGATTTCCTTGCACCTCAAAGGGCCTGCTCTGCCTCTGACAAATGCCGTCTCCACCTCCTGCCAGGAATTCACACCATAGAAGGCAGAACTGGTCCTGACCGGGCACAGGCCCTCTCTGCCTAAGAGATCAAAGGATTTTTGGACATAAATGCTGGGTCCCGGACCCCTGAACTTTAGAACTCATCTGGACAAGAAGACTGCCAAGAAGAAGAGCCGGAGAAGCTGCGAAAAGGAACGACTGCTTTGCTGGGTGCTTTGCTGGGCTGACCTGCAGTGGCTGCTTTTGTCTTGGGTAGTGAAAGGCCTGGACTGGACTTTCTGCAACCTAAATATGTGAGTCTCTCCAAGGGCTTGAGGTAGAGCTTGCCCCCTGTTCACGAAGTCTCAGGGACAGCAAAGACTTCAAGTTATTCGACCCGCAGCACTGGGGACTGTGTGTTTTGTGCTGCAACCCGAAGAACACCAATTCGACGACGTCTACGACGCCACTGCCGACTCCGTGTGCTGAAGGCAACGCAGAGGGCACCACCGCAACGCAACCCGATGACGCCTGTTGACGCCGCCACCGAGCCGCTGCTTGCACCACGACCTGTGGGCACCGCACTCCACACCGCCTCGCTTCACGCCGAAGCTTTGGCACCGCAGAGGGCACCGCCGCAACGCTGCACCGCGACCCTGGTCTCACCGACGATGCTTGTTGATGCCGCCACCGAGCCGCTGCTCGCACCACGACCTGTGGGCCCCGCACTCCACACCGCCTAGCTTCACGAGGACGCCTTGGCCTGCCTGACGCCACCACTTCCCGCCAAGATCAATGCCGCTGCTTGCACCGTGGTTCGGGGGCACCGCTCGTAAGTTACACGACACACCGCCCTCATCCCACACCACAGCCTTGGCCTACCGACGCCAGCACCATCGACTCCAGTTCGTCAGCCGACGACAGTGCTTCAGCAACGACGACGCTGCTGCTTGCACCGTGATCTGCCAGCACCGTGACGAGCACTGCCTTCATCTCGCACCGCGACCCTGGTCTCACTGATGACGCCATCTGACGCCATCACCGAGCCGCTGCTCGCACCGCGACCTGAGGGCACCGCACACCGCACCGCTGCACTTCGCACCGCAGCACCCGACGCCTGCCGACGCCAGCGCTCCTGACTCCATCAGAGAGGAGATCGACCTGCAACACGTGTGACTTCGAGGGCCCCATCGCCCTGCATCTCTGAAAGGTACTGTTTGCGGGTCTTCCCGACACCGTAGCTGGCCTGCGACCCCGCGGTCAGCCAGAACTGTTTTGGATTTGTGTGTTCACGACGCCGTGGTAGCCCGGACGGCGCTATCCACACAAGGAACTCTTTTAATCAGCGTATTTTTGAATTGTGAACTTTTAAGTACAGTATTGTGGTTCTTTATCGTTTTTGGTCTTGTTTTAATTATATAAAAATATTGGATATTTTTCTAAACTGGTGTGGTGTCCTTTTGTAGTGCGTACACTGTATTACTGTTGGTTATGTGCAAATGCTTTAGACACTGCCTCTAAGATAGGCCTGGCTGCTCGTGCCAAGCTACCAAGGGGGTGAGCAGGGGTTATTTTAGAAGTGTAACTCCCTTATCCTGACTAGAGTGGTGGTTTTTGCCTGGCTTTGCCCCGCGCCCTAGCCTACCAAGAATCCCATTTCTAACAGCTACTGTCCCTGGGAGTCCAACATCTTCAATTTGGCCATTGATCATGGTCTTGATTTGCCATTGCTGCCACAGTGTGGAACAGGATCTTGTCTACACTTTAGTTTCTTGCGGAATTCCTTTGTATGTGTGTCTGTATGTGAACAAATGTGTGTTTGTGCATTTAGATGGTCACTTCTTCCATTGTCAAAATAAACATTGGTGGCAGTGTTAGCCCGCAATGGCAATGCTTGTCTCCACATGGCATGTTTGTCTTTGTAAAGCCCAACTATGTCTGCCTCAACAGATATGTGTTATTTTGGCACACAACCACTACTTTGTCACTACATTGTTAGTGGTTTTATGCCTCAGAGAGTCATACATGATAGTGTGCAAATGCCGGGAGTCTGAACCCCACACTCACCTTTTTTTCACTACACTGATGGGGGTGTTGCAACCCATGTCCCCTATGTGCTTGGCTTAGTTTGGGGTTTGAACCCCATGCTCATCTTTTGGGCACCACACTGATGGGGGGTGATACCCCATCTCCCCTAGGTGCGTGTCAATGCTGGGTGTTTGATCCCCCTATCACCTTATGGCAGAGGTCTTCAAACTTTTTGATGCCGAGACCCCCCTGTCAAAACTTTTAGGCATAAAGACCCCCTCCTGACCAAAATGTCTAGAACTTGGTACTCACCATCATCGACAACCAAAAGCGCCCCCAATTCCCACGGCAAATCATTTTACGGTGGGGAAATAGAATTAAACAGTGTTTAGCAAAACCAAAGGTTTGTGGGTGACTGTGGTTCGTGGTCTTTTGGGTTTCGTTATTTGTTTCGGTTTTTGGTAACCATCTTGGCCAAGTGAACAATAAATTCTGAAGGCCACGAGAAAATGCTAAGAGGCTGGCTGCCTGGGTGTCCAGTCAGGCTATAATTATGTTCACGTGGTATAAGGACGGCCATGGGGTATGCCCTTGTGATTTGTGTGCTTGGGCTATACTCAAAGGTCATCTTGAAGCAGACTACCTATCCTCACGGTGCATCTCTTGTCCCTAGCAGGTGACCTATGACCTCTTTCACGTCAGTGCCCCTAGAAGTGCCCTTCTTTGCAGGCCATACGTTCAGTACAGTGGGAGGCTTAGTGTCCGGAAGGAGAATGACATCCATTGTGAACATGTGTGCCCATGCACTTGGTGCAGGACAACATGTTGCACTGTCAGACTGGCTCAACTGAGTCTTCGTCTTGGAAAGGCCTTTGCAGGGTGAGGGTCAGAAGAGAGGCTGTGAAAGGTAGCAAAATACACTCGTCATAAAACTGCATATTAAACTGCTGCTACAAGAATGAAAACAGAAAAAACATGAAAAAAACCAACATTATAATGTCACAAAAATGCATATGAAACTGCTGCTACAAGAATGAAAACGGAAAGCACACTGAAAATAAACATTTGAAAGTCATAAAAATGAACCGGAGCCTTTGCCCCAACCCTGGAGATTATATTGAAGTACATTTCAGCTTCTAGGCCACATGTGAGAACTAGATGTTTGATCTGCACAAATCAATTTTAAAAAAGTTATAAATTTGAGTGCTTGTTAACATTTGCTGTGAGGAGGCCAGTAGAGAGATTCAGTAAGTAAATGTGGTTTATCCTAATCTGTTCCAAATTAAGACAATTTAGTGAGCAACATAATAGTACCATCATAACCCACACTGCTGTATTGCGGGGCTGCTTATTTGAGCAAAGACTGCACAACCAAATGTGTTTAATAATATTGGAGTTGTGTAGGCTTTACCATGTAATATTTTGATGCTGTAAAAATATTAGGCGTTGTCAATTATTGAAAAAATCTATTCTCCGTTCAGACAAATAACATGAGCATTGACACTCATTTAACCATGCTGCCTGAATCTTTCTCTGCAGTGATATTTAAACAAACGTAAAAGCAATGATGTTTCAGACATCAACTTTGTCATCTTCAGTAGTCCATTCACTGCACTTATCTTACAAACAAGTTAGTCTCTTAAAGCTTAGTTGAAAAGTAGAAAAATATATATGTATATCTTCATTTTGCTTAGTTAACATCTTTCCAAGCATTTCACTGTGAATGTCCATTGTCAGAAGCATCAAGCCCCACACGAATGCGCCCTGTTTAAAGACAAACATTCTCTCTTCCATTGTGTTTCTCTGGAGCAATAAATGAAATCGAGTGCGGAGTTCAGGCAGCATAAATAATTAGACACACATGCAGGAAAGAAGAAAAACGGACAGAACACAGAAAATAAAAATTAACCGGAGCCTTTGCCCAAATCCCCATATGGCTCAATCAGGGAAACAAATAAGGATCTGTGTGTGTGTGTGTGTGTGTGCGCGCTGGAAGTAACAAGGAGATCCTACTGAAGAGGCAGCAACGAGCCACAAAGCAGGACACGAGGTGAAAGCAGTGATGGCCAAGGAAGGCAGCAGTGACGGCGTGGAATATTGCAGAACTCCCTCGAAGTGCAGGCTGCATTGCAAAGGTTCTGGTCCATCTTTATGGACAAAGTTTGCGGGCATTTCCTGGTATGCATGCTGTAGTCTCTCTGATTGGAGGGCAGGTATTGATGACATAGCCTCATTATGATTGGCTTATTTTACCTAGTCCTCCAATCAGAGAGCCTCCTGAGATGCAAGTATTTCTAATCCAAAACGAAGAGAGGAAACGTTTTGGATTCGAGGCAGACGTGAAGCTGATGAATGCCCTTCTGATGACTCCACGGCCCCCCTGGGGGTCGCGCCCCATAAATTGAAGACCTCTGCCTTATGGTGACCACACTGAGGGGGTGTGGGTTTATACCCCATGTCCCCTATATGCTTGCCAATGAAGGCGGTTTGAACCCCATGCTCATCTTTTGGGCACCACACTGATGGGGGGTGATACCCCATCTACCCTATTTGCTTGTCAATGCTGGGGGTTTGTACCCCACAATCGGCCTTTGTTCACTAGAGTGATAGATGTAACAGCATTTATTTGCCTAATGTGTCACTGAATCTAGATGTTTGTGCATAATACGCAAACCTGGCATGCGAATAGGGGGGGGGGGGAGTGTTTGCCCTCCACCTCCTCTGGGTGGACTGTGCTGGGGGAATGTGCATCTACCCCTTCTGGGGTGGACTGTGCTGGGGATGTGCATCCACCCCTTCTGGGGAGGACTGTGCTGGGGGGATAGTCATCCACCCCTTCTTTGTGGACTGTGCTGGGGGATGTGCATCCACCCCTTCTGGGGTGGACTGTGCTGGGGTGTGGGAAGCCACCCCCTATGTGTGTTTTGGCTTTCGAGGGATCGTCAAGTATTGGTGGGTGGTAGGTGTCTGACTTACCGTCTGCGACGTACGCGTCGGTTCCGGTTGTTGATTCGGTCATAGGCGTACAGTACAGGGATGACATGGGCGATCGTATACATGGCAGCTTCGTCTCGTACGTGGTGTTTGTGTTGTGGCGCGAATCGGTCCTGATGTACTGCTCTTCCGGATGCTGTGACGTGCTGGAGGTGGCGACCTGTTCGGCGCGGAGGACGTACGCATCGTACTTGAGCCGGCCGGAAACTGCTACGGTAATGCTTCCGGGCGAGTCCAATCTGTGTTGACGGAGCCGGCTCGTACGGGAAATGTTGCTCGATTCGGAGCGTATGTGTCGTTCGGGAAATGCACACATTTGCACATCGTACTGCCTCGTTTGGACGGCCGGCTCCGGGAAAGAGTCGGTCGCAAGGTAAGGCTACGGAGGGCTTTGGGAGGGCTGTCCGAGCGAGATCAGAATCAACCCCAAAGTGTTGAATTATTTTTTAAATGTTGTTTAAACTTAACTTTAATTTTTAAAACCCTGTACAAATTCAGGCAGCATAAATAATTAGACACACATGCAGGAAAGAAGAAAAACGGACAGAACACAGATGTGCTCTTCCGGATGCTGTGACGTGCTGGAGGTGGCGACCTGTTCGGCGCGGAAGACGTACGCATCGTACTTGCCCGGCCGGAAACTGCTACGGTAATGCTTCCGGGCGAGTCCAATCTGTATTGACGGAGCCGGCTCGTACGGGAAATGTTGTTCGATTCGGAGCGTACGTGTCGTTCGGGAAATGCACACATTTCGCATCGTACTGCCTCGTTTGGACGGCCGGCTCCGGGAACGAGTCGGTCGCAAGGTAAGGCTACGGAGGGCTTGGGAGGGCTGTTCGAGCGAGATCAGAATCAACCCCAAAGTGTTGAATTATTTTTTAAATGTTGTTTAAACTTAACTTTCATTTTTAAAACCCTGTACAAAATTATAGGAGTGATAATTATACATTGTTTCATTTAATTAGTTGTAAATTATGTTGTTCTATTTCTCTATAAATTAAAGTTCAAGTATTAAACTTAATACCCAAGTATTAATACACTTCCAACCCAATACCCCTATTTCCCTTGCACCACGTGCCTAAAAGTTGGTGTTACAATTAAATATCCATATTTTGACAATTATTATTATATTTATTTATTTTAAAATTAATTCTCAGGTATTAAAATTGACCTGAGTATGAATACACTTCCCCACCCAAAATCCCTATATCCCTTGCATACGTGCCTAAAAGTTGGTGTTGCAATCGATTTTCCCTTTAATTTTGTTCTTCCATGTGTGGCAATGAATGATCTCTGTGCACCACAGCCAAAGTTGTGTGCACCAAAGACATGCATCAAATCGCTTTGCAAGCGATCAAATGCTTAAATTAGATTTTTGATTCACATTGCCATCTCAGTGTCCATAAAAAGACAAAAATCTTTACATTCACTTGACAGCTGCTCTGTCCCCTCTAAAGGTCTCTACACTCGAACAGTGGAATATGAATGGTCCAGCAGTGTAAATACCATGATATAAAGGCTCTAACCACATTACTTCCCTAATGTCAGTAAATCCCACATTGGCAAAAGTTTTCTCTGTGCTAAAATCAAAGCTTGTGTACACCCTCCTGACACAAATAAGCTGCTTCTAGGTAGTTGTTGAGTTTGTTGAGCCATTAAGCCAACTCTAGATTATGGTTGCTTTGTCCACCTACAGCAATAAGATATCAATCTTTTTGATACGTGAACAAAAAGATGGCCTTTGTTTGGGTGCCAGCTGGAATCTAAATCAGAAGGCCCCCTCACCACTTGACAATATACAGGAACAGCTGAATGTCCCAAGGAATCACATATCATCCATACTTGAAACCATTACATGTTAAGAGTGAACGGTCGGGAGCAACAAAAAGTCATGTTAAAAAATGTAACAGTGATTGTGGTTGTCTGTACTAACAAGGCTCTATTACTTCCCAAATGAACCTTTCTTTGCAATCTTAGAATAACAGATTGACAAAACAACAATAAGGATCTAAACCCATGACTTAGTTTCCATGCAGCTCCTTGATGGCTGTAAATAGATCACTGTGTTATATTAAAAGGCTTGCAACTTATGATCTGGATGTAACAAAATAACTTCAGCATCAAACGCAGTAGCCCATTTGCCTCTCTAAAAAAATATAACTAAATGTGATCTGCATGTTACACGATGCGCAGGCACATTAAACCTCTATGCTACTTTATGGGTTAAAACTGTGACTAGGCAAAACACAGAACCCTCCCACCCTAGGAGCAAGACCTCTGACCTCCTGGTCAGAGTTACTGCTCTCCCCCGCGAAGCTCCACCATTAAGGCTCTGCCCTTAGTGCCAGCTTGAGCTCTTCAGGTATGTGTTCGAGGCCCTCCTCCACTTGCAGGCTCCTGCCTGCGCCTCATCCCTGGTGGTCTAGTGGAAGAGCACCCTGCTCTTCTGCTATTCCACTCTGTTCTGTGTCTTTTGTCTCTTGCCTGTTTTTCTTCTTTTTAGTCTCTTTGTCTTTTTTCTTCTTTTTTCTCTTTGCCTTTTTTCTTCTTTTTTTCTCTTTGCCTCTTTTCAATTATTGCTATTCTGCCTCTTTCTCATTTTTCATCATCTGCCTTTGTTGCTTCTATGCTGCTCTTCCCTCCCCACTCCCTCTTCCTGCGCTCCCTGTCGCTGCTGCTCCTGCGGCTCCTCCCCCCCAGCGTGTTGCTCCCGCCTCCCAGCTGACCGCCCTCCCCCGACCCCTACTTAATGGCAGCAGCTGCGCTGGGGCGCCAAAGGTGCGTCAAAGGCAAGCCCATCTGCACCCGTTCTTGACCAGTGCCAGGGACCCTGGTCCCCCGACCACCCGCCGCTACGACCCCAACACTCTCCATGTACTCAACCCCGTACGCAACAACAACTGCCAGCTCTCGGCGCCGGGCAACACCCAAGGTCCGATCTCCTGCCTACACTGCGGCTGCACCTTCACCCACCTCCAAACGCCACCCCACACAAGCCACTGAGCTGCATCCTCCTCAACGTACGCTCTCTGCACAGACACACAGTAGAAATCTGGGACCTCCTTAACACTCACGCGCCTGACGTCGCCTTCCTCACAGAGACCTGGACCAACGCCAGCACCGCAACCGACATCGCAACCGCAATCCCTGATGGATACAAGATCCTGAGGAAAGACCGCCCCAACCGCCCAGGAGGAGGCCTCGCCATAATCCACAAAAGTTCCCTCCGACTCACAACCACCAACTTAGATGACGCCTCGCCCCCCATTGAACACATCCACTTCCAGCCCAACCCCAGAATGACACTCTGCGGAAAACTCGCCTACAGACCTTCCTGACCCCGCAGCCCCTTCACCAATGTCATTGCAGACCACATCGCACCCCATGCCCTCGCCTCTACGGACTACATACTTCGCGGAGACCTGAACTTTCACTTGGACAACCACAGCGATCTCAACACCACCACTCTCCTGGAGAACCTCACTAACATAGGACTGAAGCAACTTGCTCCACCCTTACTCACACAATTGGACACGCTCGACCACATCTTTGCTGGAGGAATCAACATTCACTTCAGCCACACCACGGAACTGCTCTGGACAGACACCACTGCATCCATTTCTCCTTCACAAAACCCACCGCACACAAGTGCATGCTCCGCCCCCCACGAAGAAGCTGGAACAAAGTCTCCGAAGAACACCTCACCTCCGCCCTCACCTGCATTCCTCCCCCAACTACAACAGACGCCAACACAGCAGCAAGCAACCTCCACCAATGGATCACCAACTGCACCAACACTCTCGCCCCCCCTCCAGAACACCACGAGACGGCACAACAAGAAAACCAACTGGTTCACCACGGATCTCCGAGAATCCAAGCACTCCTGCCGATGACTGGAGAAGACATGGAGAAACAGCAAAACCCCAGAAGCACACCCTGCCTACAAAGCAGCCATCACGGCACACCACCAACTCGTCAAATCAACAAAGAAAAACTTCATCCAAGACAGAATCCTCTCCAATGCCCACAACTCCAAGGAACTCTTCGCCATCAGACAGGAATTCGACAGACCCAACAGTGAAACAACCAACGTCCCTCCCACCGAGGACCTCTGCAACAAACTCAGGTCCTTCTTTCAACCCAAGATCAATATGCTCTATGACATCGACTACCAAGACCACGGCACCACCTCAACTCCCACCCTCAGCGACGCCATCCAACAGACCCTTCTCACATGGACCCCTCTCACCACAGAAGACACCTTAAAGACAATGAAGAGCATCCACTCCGGAGCACCTACTGACCTCTGCCTGCCACACGTCTTCCACAGGACCGCCACTGCCATCGCACCTGAGCTACGCTGAACTATCAATTGCTTTCTTGAGACCGCCACATTCCCCGACGACTGGAAATGTGCCGAAGTCAAGCTCCTCCTAAAGAAGTCCTCGGCAGACCTGACAGATCTCAAGAACTTCAGGCTCTTCTCACCGCTTCCTTTTGCTGCCAAAGTCATCGAAAAGGCAGTCAACACCCAGCTAGCACACTACATAGAAACCAACAGCATCCTAGACACATCTCAATCCGGATTCCGCAGCAACCACAACACCGAGACCGTCCTCATTGCCGCCACCGACGATATCCGTGCCCTCCTTGACCAAGGCCACATGGCATCCCTCATCCTCCTGGACCTATCAGCAGCTTTCGACACTGTCTCCTACTGCACACTAGCCACCAGACTCCACGACGCTGGCATCCGAGGAATAGCCTTAGACTGGATGCGATCTTTCCTCTCAGGCAGTACACAGAGAATAAGACTCCCGCCCTTCCTCTCAGAACTGACAAAGATCAGATGCAGAGTACCCCAAGGATCCTCCCTCAGCCCCACACTCTTCAACATCTAGATGGCCCCCCTTGCAACCATCGTCAGAAACCACAGACTCAATATCGTCTCCTACGCCGATGACACCCAGCTCATCCTCTCCCTCACTAAGGAACCCAACATTACCAGGTGCAATTTCCAAGAAGGGATGAAAGCCGTCGCAACCTGGATGAGCAACAGCTGCCTGAAGCTCAACTCAGAGAAAACAGAAGTCCTCATCCTCTGCTCCACCCCTCCGCATGGGACAACACCTGGTGGCCCCCCACCCTCAAAAACTCACCCACCCCAACGGACCACGTGCGCAACCTCGGCATCGTACTCGACTCTTCACTCACCCTGAATCGCCAGATCAACGCCGTATCCTCTGCATGCTTCAACACCCTCCACATACTTCGCAAGACTTTCAAGTGGATCACCCGGACTCCAGAAAAACCGTCACACGCACTCATCACCAGCAGATGACTACGGAAACGCTCTCTATGCCGGAATCAACAAAAAACTTCTCCGCAAACTCCAGACCATCCAGAACGCCGCAGCCAGGCTTATCCTCAACATCCCACACATAACCGCATCACCCAACATCTTCGCAACCTCAACTGGCTCTCCATCGAAAGAAGAATAACCTTCAAACTGCTCACACACGCCTACAAAGCCCTCCACAACACCAGACCCCAATACCTCAACAACCGAATCTCCTTCCACGCCCCCAAGAGAAACCTGCGCTCAGCTGACCTCGCCCTACCCACCGTCCCTCATTTCTACAGGACCAGAGCAGGTGGAAGATCCTTCTCCTACCTCGCAGCCAAGACCTGGAACGAACTCCTCCTTCACCTCCGACGAAGCCCAACACTACACCAATTCAGAAAGGACCTCTAGACCAGGCTCTTCGAATGACCCCAACGGAGCTGCTCACACCCGCTCTGCCCCTCAGCGCCTTGAGACCCTCACGGGTGAGTAGTGCACTCTACAAAACCTTAATTGATTGATTGATAATTGTGTTAACCACTAGATATATATTGCCGCTATTACAATCCCTTCAAAATTGCTGGGCACACAATGATCTCTGCAGCAGGTGTCTTAAGCCTGTAAGATATTTTAAAATGCAGCTTCTTTGTGACCAATTAAGCAAACTAGAAAGGGTTTACTGTCACATGTGTTCTTGTTGCCAATTTCTTTGCAGAATATATTTTTTTAATATATGTATAAGTCGACTGTTTTTCAAGCTCTGCTCCTGCTGACTCTACCCCTTTTCCTCTGCCACATCTTGACCCCTAATTTATGGGTTCCCATAGTAATTTTTTTTCCAGTTGCAGCACTGAATTCTATGCAAATATTTCATTTCACTGGGCCTCCTTTTTCTGCATTATAACATATAAAAGCACCTTCAAATAGATGAGTTCAGTAGGTGAGCTGTACAAAATCCTCTTGTGTGTTTATTTGATAGACTATAATGTTGCTCCAGGTATAATAAGAATCTAGGCTACATACTAGGTGCACAAAACAACTCACTTGCCGCTTGATTTGTTCTCGGAGTGAGAGGCCTGAATGTGTTCAAGCTCCTTTTAAAAAGCTATCACTTTTAATAAATGTCTCTCAGTGATGTAACCTGATGCAGTAAGGTGAGACGTTAAAAATACACTTTCTTGAATTTTGAAAAGGCTTTATCATATATCTATGCGGTGTTTATGAAATGATTTACATTCACCTCTAACATTTTCTAGGCAACCAAGTGACTTGTCTTGACTCTACTTCTTAATTTATAGCTCCTGCACCTCTAACTGTGAAACAAACAGCAGTGCGGGCCTTCAATTCTGTCAGAAGACCTCCTCCCTTACCGCCCCCTGCATGTTCGTCAATCGCACAGCTTGCTCCCATCACAATGCAGGACATGTCTGGTCCCCTTCCCAGCTGGGTTCGTTTATCTTCCTTTGTATGCCATCCAGCAACCGGCCTACTGCCTTTCACATGTGCGCCTTTTTATAAGCCGTGCATATAAAGTTTTAGATACCAAATTCTCTTTAATGTTTTTAAATTAGCCTGTGCGCCCTAGGAAAGACTTTGGCGCTTCGAGAAAGAACGGTGTGCATGCGCACAGGCACGCACCCTAGAGGGAACATAGATTGCAATGATGCATCCAGTTTTAAATAATTTTAATATTTTAGAATGTATTAAAATTAGTTCTCAGGTATTAAAATTAATACTGAGTATTAAAACACTTCACCGCCCAATACTCCTTTATCCCTTCCATCCAATGCATAAAAGTTGGTGTTATTATTAAATATCCATATTTTAATAATTAATATTACGTATAATTGTATAGAAATTAATTCACTGGCATTAAAATGAATACCCGAGTATTAATACACCTCCCCACCCTATACCGCTTACTTCCTCTGCCTAAATGTTAGTGCTACAATGCAATAAACATATATTAAAATATATTAAAATGTAATCTCAGGTATATACAATTAATACCTTAGATATAATACACTTCACCACCCAAAACAGGGGTCTTTCCATCTCGTGACTAAAAGTTGGTGTTAAATTAAAATATCCATACCATAGTAAATATTAGCAATATAAACATTAGTATGCAGGTATTAAAATTAGTACCCGAGTATTAATACACCCCCGCCCAATACCCCTATATCCCTTCCAAACTATTGATACATAGATTACTAATTTACTATTTGGAAGCGACATCCCAAATATCAACATTGTGAATTGGTCATCACTTCTAAATCCATTTAGTGATGCAGAAAAACGTTTATGAATTGCTAAATGGGTTTAGTACATTACAAAAGAACTTTAACAGTTGAAAACCTTCTGATTTGGCGAATCAGAGGTTTTACAAATGGTAAAAAGCTTTGTTTATCTGGCCCAATATTCCCCTTGTCTATGTCATTTGACTTTCAAACGAGCTTGCATAACACAACAAAAAAACAAAAAATTACATCAGTCAAAATCATCATGGTCATTGAAAATGCAGTGATAAACACCGTAAGCAAAACCTTTACTGAAATGCAAGACTGGTATTTTCATTTTAATCAAGCCATATGGCACCACAAAAATTTACACTAAAACCTAAGGAACCTATTTACAAAAGCTATTTTAGAGAATGTAGTAAACCAGTACTAATTTACCTACTCCAAAATACAATTGGCAGTCCTCCAGATGGACATCTTTACTAATTGCTCTACTATATTTTCTGCATGAAATCTCCTCCATTGCGGCTGGAATCTCTGCACAAGCAGGTATAGAAATTAGAAGTAAATGTGGGTGGGAAAGGAGTGAGTGTGTAGGGTTAAGAGAAACTGAAGAAGGATTTTAGAGAGGGACATATTTCTACAAAGCACACAAAATACACATTTAAATCGACTAAACTAGAACTGCAAAATAGGCTCAAGTGTTTACATCCCAGCTTTGGAGCAAGTCAAACACCATACAAGACCAACTACTGTTACTGCAATACATTGCCATACAAATGAGTGGAGGCAGATAATAAAAATAACAGTGGGAAGCATATAAAATATATCTACACCAATTAAAAATAGTACTATTCAAAATAAAACGTTTTATTATGAAACATGTCTAAATTTTAATTTTTAAATACACAAAAACATTATAAGTTACCATATTGTAAATGATAAATAATTTTTTTATAAAAACATAACTTACATCCAAGATTGTGATACATTCAACACAAAAGATAATACAAGGGGGGTAAGGGAGTCAATATTTTATTTAAAAATATTTACTCCAAAACAAAATTTAATAAAAATAAAAAAATAATAATAATTTAAAATGTATTGATTTCATGAGTTTTATTGCAAGTTTGTTGTCCCTTCTTACTGTGGTAGTCTTAACTGGATAGGGGTTATATGAATGTTTTTAATTATTTCAATTTTAAAACATACTATTTGTTTTTAATAGTTTAAAAAAAATCCTAAAATTCTTTACATCTAAATGGAATCTCCTCCAAGTTGACGAGAGCTTCATAAACAAATGAAAGTTACATATGGTAACTTTACACTTATGAAAATGAGTTTAACATTACTCGCTATGCAAAATTCCCAAAATTGTGTCATTACGCTACTCCATGTAATTGTGTACCATTCATGGTAAATTCTTCCTGAAAACTTGCAATTTGCAGTAGAAATTTACACGAGCAGGTGTTGTTCACGGTGCTTTTGTTTAAATGCATCCTCGTGCCACAAATTGATGCGAGAACGCAATTCATGCAAAAACATTATACAAAATGATGGATTTGCATTTTGCATGATTACGTGTAATTTCGCGTGGAAAGCACATTATGGGGCCGATTACAATGTGGCCATAAAAGGCTCTGACTCTCGGTCAGACCTTTTACGGCCGCAAAGTAATGGTCCGGTCGGTTTACTTTATGACCACCTCATTCCGATGGAGGCAGTCGTAAAGTAAACCTGCCAATTATTCCGGCTGGCTTCTGACAGGCTCAGAGAGCCCATCGGCCAGTTGTAATCGGGCCTGTGATCTCAAGGGTGGGCCTTTCCACCCTTGAGATTACAATGTCGGGTTTCGGGAGCCTTTCCGTGCTGGCCTTTCCGACACGGAAAGGCTGTCGGAACTCGACTTTGGGGGCCCCCAGGAGGGCCCGCTTGGGTGCTGGAGGATGAGGGGACACCTATGGTGCCCCCCTGTTGATCCCTGCACACGGGGTGCAGGGATGAACTGCACCTCCCATTTTACTAAGGGAGCATGCATTCCGGCTGATTTATGGCCGGAATGCATGCTGCCATAGTAAAATGTAGGCAGTCGGTACAGCCAACTGGGTGTCGGTCGGTCCCATGACCGATGCGGTGTCGGTCGGAGGTGATTCCACCAGACATCGTAATGACCCCCTAAGTGTTTTTGGCACACACCCCTACTTATAAAGTCGGTCACAAGTGTTTACCCCACTCATAAGTCCATGTCTAGATATAAATTTACACATGGAAATGGTGAATTTCCTCCATGAAGAGATTTACACTTAGGAGATCTACACATGTAAATCTATCTTTGTGAATAGGGCCATAAGTGTGGAATACTCCACTAAGAGCAGATTTGCTTTAGAATAAAAAAGGAAATAGTTCTAGGTTTTGTACTCCCTCCCTCCTAAGGTGCTAAACACTGTGGCAATCTAATAGACTTCACCCTACTTGTGTGGAGAAGTGTGGCTCAATGGTTAGAGCGGCAGACCCTGATGCAGAGGTCTAGCCCAGGACCAGGGTTCAATTCCCGCCTCGGCGGGTCTTGGGCTCAATTTCCTTGGACCTGATCATTCTCGCCTCGGTGCCTATTCTGATCATGGGTCCCACTCTGCAACTCTGGGCAATAGCTTGCTTAATCTCCACAACGGCCCCCACAACGCTAGGATGCCTGGCTTCACCTTGGGGGTGCCCAGGAGTGGGCATCTCACAGGGAAAGGCCAGGAAGGGTTCCACAGCGGTATGCGTACAAGCGCCTGAGATACCCCTTCGGGGGTCGATTCGGGCGCTATACAAATACTACTACATTTACATTTACTACAATGCTACTAAACAAAAATGTATTCCACCAATAAAAAATGTTGAGGTCATCTGGGTGCGTCACATGCAACAGTAACATGCACCGAAGGTTCACATCCCATGGTGAAATGTCTATTAAATTACAAAAAACAAAGAATTCGAAAACACAAAAGGGGCACAACATTTTCCAGGAAATCCCAGGGTGACACTAAGCCACCCTTTAACAATTCGTTGAAATCCTGTAGAAAAAGCATAGCTACCAAGATCTAGTGCAAAAGTATTACCTAGCTCAAACTATTTCTCCTAAAATCTGCTGCCATACTAAACTCTTGCACAACATAATAGCTAAAACAATTCCTGTTGTATGAAAACATGCAAGATCTAGATTGTTTTATTCAATTGCATATCCAATAATATTATCAACAAAAGCAACTGAATATTAATTAACAAACTAACATCACTCTAGCCAGCCATACCATATCAAAAACCAAAACACAAACTGATAAACAGACATTTATATTTTAAAAAACTTTATTTAACTTTCTTATCCAGTACATGTTCTAATGTTTTTATTTTAAAATAAGAACTACATGCCCCAGAATGCAAAGGAAAATGATATACTAGACAATGACATAAATCCATAAATAAAACTTAATAAGTGTACAGCTCTGTATACAACATAAAAACACATACATATTACATCTAAATAAGCAAAACTACGAACAATATCAGCCCAGTAAGTGCTGAGGCTTTCCCTATCCCAGTTCTGAATCCTTTTTTGGTGTTTGGGACAATTTGTGCTTAACCCTTTTTCCACAAAAGGTATCATTCTTGTTTCTCACACGTTGGGGATTCTAAAGGTAACTGGGGTTTGTGTATTTCCTTCTAGGGAACCAAGAAAAGAAAAGATTTTATTTTTAGTAAAATAAGAAAAAGTGCTATGCAAGAACATGTACATGTTTTTTCTAAACATGTAATCAACTAGAGGTTTGCTGTGGTAGGATTACCCTTTTTCTAGCTTTCAGGAACAGGCAGAGTTCTAAAACAAAATCATTTTTTACTATAGTTTTGGCCTTTTTTCATAAATGGTAGTCCATTTTCCAAATTTTTTTGTGATTTCTGTCTACTGGCAATTTGAAGTGGAAACAACTGTGAAACCCGTGGGTGAATGGGGAAAGCTGTACATTTCTGAAAAGTAAACCAAATTTGGAATACGATTATCCTAAAGAAACCAATCGTTGAAATAAAAAAAAATTAAAATAAGTAGGAACATATAAATATAGGTGATTGCGTTTTCTGTGTGATGTATTGGCCCAATGGGCAATTAATAAAAGAAATATACAATTACATCCTTCAAAACCTTCTGTCTGCATGGATGGATAGTGTGTGTTGGCTGCCCAAAAACATATAGCCAACAACTGAGCTGCAGCTCATAATGATTTTTCATTGTGTACCAAACATACATCAATTTATGCGATAACATCTAATGAATAAAAAATGCATATGAAACAAACCTATGCATTTTTTAAACATGACCAGGATACTGCGTGTAGCAATAGTGGTTATTTGTGCAACTCTGAATTTGAGATTACCCATACTATCATGTGATTCAAGAGGGCATTTTGCAAAATGTATTATTTCTTTCACACTGACTTACCAAAAATGGAGAGAAATTCAATTGATAATAATACATTTTATATTATTGTGTTCCCACACATATCCCAATAAAAACAGTGTGGCGGTGCCTATTGCCCAGGACCGGAAAAGCCCTAAAATGTCAAGATTTTTTTTTACAAATTAACCCATTCTGGCAATATGGGTAACTGCTGTATTTGAGCTTTGGCTCGGCTGCCACACAGGGAACCCTACAAAACACAGGCTTTTCTGAAAACTACCCACCCAGGAAAGTTCATAGTGGTGTGACCTGTATGCATCCCATTATGTTTTCTCAACCACAATGCCCTTCAAACATCAAACTTTGGATGAAATCACAAATTGTCCTCACATTTTTGTGAGGGACAGTTCTGAAATCTACCGTAAGCCACAACATTCCAACCACCCAGCATTCCCACACTTGTATCAATAAAAATTGTACCCACTTGTATGCTAGGGCCTATCACCCATAACAGGAAATGAGGACCGTGTGAAGCCAAAGTGGTATCAATGAGGTCTTCACATGGTCAAAGTTTTGATCTGGTAAAATGACGTCTGAGATATTCACCTACACACAGTAGGCAAATTTTAATCAGAAGTTTGAAAATGTAGGGTACTTAGGGGTCTATTACGATGGCGGGCGGACTGTGTCCACCCGCCACTGCAACGGCAAACGGGACCGCCCGCAAGAGGTGCGGCGGTCCCGCAATGGCAA
This sequence comes from Calotriton arnoldi, assembly GCA_963921515.1. Classification (NCBI taxonomy): domain Eukaryota; kingdom Metazoa; phylum Chordata; class Amphibia; order Caudata; family Salamandridae; genus Calotriton; species Calotriton arnoldi. The sequence continues at coordinate 1,475,690 of CAWUFW010001784.1, read as the reverse complement.
TTAGGATGCCATCGCCACGGTGGCGGTGGCATCCCGCATATATTGCATTGCGGCAGGCGGTGCTGTAGGCAGGCACCACGCGGTGCCTGCCACCTTGTCCATGCCAATGTTGGGGGGTTCCATAGGTACCACCACATGCAGCCCCCCAAACCCCTGGGGGCCCGCAACGGGCCCCCAAAGCGAAAACCGCATGCCTTTCCATGGCGAACTCTCCGCCATGGAAAGGCATTGAAAATGCCACATGCTAATATGGATGGCGGTGCCTGCAAGGCACCGCCACCATATTATGGGCCTTTTCAGCCCGGTAGGCAATCGGGACGATTGCCTACCGGCGGAAAAGCGGCAGACGGTCTTTCCGTCCGCCACGGTACCCCCCGCCATAGTAATATGGTGGGGGGTGAATTGTGGTATGATGGCGGGCAGATCGCCACCGCCGGCCGGGCGGTGGCGATCCGCCCGCCATCATTATAGGCCCCTAAGATCTTGGCCATTGAATGGAAGTGCTCGACTTTTCTGTCAACATACATAGGCAAAAATAAGAAATCACCTTTCTTGACTAATAATTTAAGATTCGTAGAGCATTCTGGGAATGAAAATGTGCTGAATTCCATACAAGCCGAACTACCCTGTATTTCTAGGTTTCAGAAATGACCAGAGTTGGTAGGGTCCTTTGGGTGCCAGCTGATCCAGAGCCCCAACAGTGCCCCATGGGAAGTGAGCGGAAATTGGGATTTCTTTGGACACGGTTTTGAAACATGTGCTGGAAGAGAGGTGGTAACCCCCCCACTCTGCTTCCCCCGGGGGCAGAAATACTGTCTGGTACCAGGATGTGGGGACAGATGCCAGCATAGTCCAGCACCCAACCCCATTCCTTGTCTCACTTTTTTCCCTAGTAGTCTGGTGGGCTTTCAGTCCCCTGGTGGGCAGACTGGGGTGTTTATCGCATATCTTCCCATCCCAGCCGTTGTCAGAAATTCTATCAGACCATCAGGGGAAAAAAGTGAGAAACAGAATGAGGTGTGGGGTTTGGCACTGCAGTGAATCCCCTACCCTGAGCACCATACAGTCTTTCACCCACCTGGAAAAGGCAGAATGAGGGGTAGAGATAAGCCCATCTCTTCTGGCCCATATGTCAAAACTACGTCCAAAAGAATCCAAATTGTCTCTTGTTTGCCATGTTGATCTGGATGCTGTAGGCCCAGGATAGCAGAAAGGCTGTTGGGGCTTAAGGGGTGGGGGTTGGTTTTTATAAACAAAATATATATCCTTGGCCTCCAGTGGGCTTTCTGCCACCTCCCCCCATGGGGCACACTAGGTGTAAATATCCCAATCTGCCCCCAGGGATAGGAAGACTAAGACTGACAAGCCTTTAAGGGTTGGGGTCAGGCCTGATGTCAAGATGGGCCACACCAACACATTTATTTTACATACCCTGAAGTGGGTAGAAAGGCTATTAAGGCCATTAGGGGGTAAGGGTATTGTCCAATTTCAGTCAAGGCCATCCCGCCCCATTTAAAAAAAAATAATACATTTCCCGGTGTCTGGTGGGCTTTTTGCCCTCACTGAGAGGACAGACTGGAGTTTAGCCCTGCATGCTGCCCATCTGGTGGGCTTGAGGAGGAAGTAGGTTGTTGGAGCCTTTAATGGTAGTAGTCAGGCCCGATGACGACCCCTACAGCATTTTTTTTTTTTAATATAATCCCTTGTAAATAGTGGTATTTTTGTCTCCCGCCCAAAGAAGGGCAGAGTAGGGGTAAAACCCTAATATGCCCTTCCTGGTGGGGCTGAAAAACTTTTGGGGACATTACAGAATTGGGCTACAGCCCGATGCCTGGGTGTGCTACCCCCCCCCCCCACTTAAAAAAAAAAAGAAAATTCATTCCCTGGCTTTATTTGGTGGGCTTTTTGCCCCTAAACAGCTAGGCGCTCTCACCAGAGGAGGTGGGGGGGCCGAAAGGCTACAATTCTTTGTATTCTGTGGGGGGAGCACTTGCCCATGCCAAGGAGGTGCTCGCCCTTCTGTCTAGTGGCTAGCTCCCTGCTTGGAATCACTTCCTGCGATGATCCCCAAGCAGGGACTAATGAGAGAGAGGAACTTTTGGAAAATGGACATTGCCACTCAGGGGTGGCTGCTCCGTTAGGGCGGAGGAGAGTCGCCCCACTGCTTTCTCGCAGTGCGAGAAGCAAAAACATAAAATGGTATTTTAAATACCATTTTATGTTTCTGCTTCTCACGCTGCGAGAAAGCAGAACGGTATGCCTGGTTGGGGGTGGGCGGGTGGACGGGTAGGGGAGGAGTGGCTTGCCCACTGTTGTGGGCCCTGACAGTTTGGTCGGCCCTCTGGGGCCGACCAAACCAGTCATGCGCACTCTACTTTTTCTCTATGTAGGCTGCATGCAGCCTACATAGAGAAAATGGCCTCCCTACAGGCGCCCGGCTGGGCGCCGTCCATACCGATCACGACGCTGCGATTGCAGCGTTGTGATTGGCTATGGGGAGGGGAGGGAGGATTCATGCTTCCTGTTCTCCTGAAGCAGCAATCAGGAAAACGTGGGACCCGGCCAGCAGCGGAGGCGGTGCGGGACCCGGTGAGGTAAGTTTATTTTTTTATTTTTAAATTAATCCCCCCCACGCAAACCCCCGCACGAACCCCCGCGCAAACACCCCAACCGCCCCCCCCCACCCACGAGTCAAGCGAGCCGCGACTGTTGCCACCTCTCCCCAAGCACCATATCAAAGTGAAAGCAGCTGTCAACTAATGGCACCAACTGCTTTCACTTTCATTTTGCATGACGTCAGTGCGTTGTGCACCCTGACATCACACAAAGTGAAAAGTAATATTGGTATTATTTTTCAGTTAGAGGTCAGGGTATTCCTGTCCTTTGCAGTAGGGAAGTATCATGTAAAAGCTTTGTCTTCCACAGTAAGGACGTTAACATTTATCGGAAAAATACACTTTTCCTATGTAGAATAAAAACATTACAAGAAACGTATTTAATAGTTAGGTGTACTAGCACCCTTAAACACAGAGACTTAAGTACTTTACTAATAACACATTAGATTAAAAAATACAAAATAATAGTAGAAAATCCAAGCAGGACATTCCTACACACCAGTTAATAAATAAAAAATGTTAATGTTCTTTTCCAAAAATAAATACCAAAATAAGGTTTCATATAAGATCCATCAACAACCTGTTGAACCCGGGAAACAAATTATCAAACTGTTCAATAAACCTAAGAGTAGAATAAAAATGTTAAAAATCTAGTTGCAAACCAAACAAATCCAACACATTTTCCTTAAAAAAAACAAAAACAGTAATGATCGAAACTCTCAAGATGAGGAATTTCTGTGCCTAGACATTAAAGCACATTGTTAGACACTGAAGGCCTGATTATGAGTTGGACCACCAAACCTGTGGTGGAGGTGCGGTGGCAGTGGGGGACCGCTTCACCAGTGGTACGACCGCCATATTATGAGTACGGCAGTTGGACCGTTTTGGGAATGCCACAACAGCCAGAGATCCGTGATCTCTGGAGATGGCGCGGTGCGTGATGCAGCAATATACCTGGTGGTGACACTGCAGCACCGCCAAGCATATTACGAGTTTCCTCACTGCTACCCTATCCACGGCCGTGAGCCCACCATGAAAAGGGTGGCGCTGAGGTAACTCTGGGGGCCCTTAGAGGATCCCCCTTGTGCCTCTGTGCAGGGGGGTGCATGAAGGGAGGCACATGTTATGCCCACCTGTATGTGTCCACCCAAAGTTCCTGCACGGAACGAAATGCACAACACTGTGAATTTCGGTCCGTGCAGGAATGAGCTTTGGTACTGCCATTGCAGTGCCTTTTTGAAAAGCACCGCCATGGGAACGCCATAGGACCACCCACCAGAGCACGAGGAAACTCGTTATCTGGCGAGCGGCCATGCTTGATAGTGTGGGAGCAGGGCGGTGGTGTGGCGGCCCGCTTCTATACCGCCAAACTTGTAATCAGAACCCGAATCACTAATGTGGGTGGGGATGACCCCTATCAACTTAATAAATACAATCTGGCTAAGTAAAAACACAGTTCCTAGCGAAACTCTGCTCACCTCCTGATAGCTATGGCACAAGCAGAAACCAATACCCAAATATGTATGTAATAATGTCAAGCAGTACCACTAAATTTAAAATAAACTAGACAGCACAATATAATTCCCAGACCAATTTTGAAAAATAGATAAAAATGTAATGAGCAAAAAGAAGACTGAAAAATGATTAAGATTGAATAAAGAATTGCAGTGTTGGACTTGGCCCTTTTGGCTAAAGTTCCTTAAACTTTTTGCCTTCCTCCTAGACCTTTTTCTGACATTATGTTGCCGACTTAGATGCTTGGGCACTTTGCCACTGCTGATCAGTGTCAAAGTGCAAGTGCTCCCTGTATAAAGTGTTATGGTAATTGGTTGTCCATAATTGGTATGTTTGCCTTACTAGTAAAGTCCCTAGTAAAGTGCACTATGTGTGCCAGGGCTGGTAATGCAAATACTACTAGTGGGCCTGCAGCACTAATTGTGCCACCCACACAAGTAGCCCTAAGAAGAGATCTCAGGCCTGCCACTGCAGTGCCTGCGCGCAGTTTGTTAACTGCCTTGTTGTCCTGGTAAGTGCACCCACTTGCCAGGCCTTACCTTCCCTTTTTATGCACATCAGACAACCCTATAGTAGGCCCAAGGTACCCCCCCACCACGCTTTTAGAAGTGGCTGGTTTCTTGTCTTAAACCATCCTGTGTGCCTCTGCCTGGTTGTGTATTGCCTGTCTGGGTTTGGATGTGACAGGGTCTGGGAAGTGTCCTGACCCCAGGGAGGAGTAGGTGAGACAGCAACAGGCTGGCCTGCGTTTGATGTGGGGGGGGAAGAGTAGCCCCCTGCATGTGAAGAGGGCTGTGTTGCTGCCCCCAGAGGATGGCTCCACCTCCTGCTGAGCGTCTGGGCCCCAGACCCTGACTATCAAAGGAAGAGGGTGTGTACTGGCAGGAAGACACCCAGGTCTGGTTTGGACCGGGGTCAGAGCCCCCTGAACACAAAGACTTCAAAGGCATTTAGGGGTATAAATGTAAGAGCTGAAACCCCTGAACTCAAGACTGAAATCCATACTGAAAAAGGATTGAAACTACTTCGTGATCAAGAGGAATCTCTGCCAAAGAAGAACAGCTGAAGAGACTGAAGAGAAGGACTGCCCTTGCTGTGTGTTCTAGGGCTGGCCTGCAGTTTGCTGATTTGACTGAGGAGAGGACAAGGGACTTTGCTGTGTGCTGTGTCCCCCTGCTTGAGAGGACTTTGCTGTGTGCTGTGTCCTGAAGTAACGTGTCTCCAAGGGCCCGAGGAGAGCTGGTCCCCTGTTGTGGAAACTCAGGAACATAAAAGTTTCCAAGTGTGTCTCAGCGACGCTGTGTGCGTGTGCTTTTTGCACGCCTGAGACTGCTGTGTGGTCCGTGGTGCTGTTTACGAGGTGCCCCGTGACCGCATTGCCCCCGCAGCGTGAAACATCGTCCACGCTGCTGCATTGCTGTTTGTGGCCCAAGCCGTCATCGTAACTGAGGCTGTGAGGAAAGATCGCCGCCGCCGCCGGCCCAAGCCGCAACGTGCTAAAGGCTTACTTGAAACTAAGGACCGTGTCTCAGCGACGCTGTGTGCGTGTGCTTTTTGCACGCCTGACACTGCTGTGTGGTCCGTGGTGCTGTTTACGAGATGCCCCGTGACCGCATTGCCCCCACAGCGTGAAACATCGTCCACGCTGCTGCATTGCTGTTTGTGGCCCGAGCCGTCATCGTAACTGGAACTGTGAGCCACAACGTGCTAAAGAATTTCTTGAAGCTAAGGAAGCTACAAGGTGAAAGGGATCGTGATCATTGTTCGTCGAAAGGAATCTGCCCAAGATCGTCAACGAAGGAGAGGGCAGCGCCGTAACCCGTCCGGCTACAGCGTCGCCTCGCAACAGAGCTGCAACGTGATCGGGATCGCCCAGCAGGACGTCCAACAAGCGGAGAGAGAGAGCGAGGCAACGCACCCCCCCAGGTAAGGCTTGGACTCCGGTCGGGAGCCGCAAGCGTGTGTGGCCTGTGGAGGCATGCAGGAGGAGTACAGGAGTGCTCCGAGCTCTCTCCCGCTGCACCGCGTTAGACGCACTGAGTCCCCGAGCGGCCCGTACCTGCCCAGCAGTACCAGGGCCGCCCCTTTAAGCTTACGACCTTGTCGCTGTTGTTGGGGCCTAGTGGTGCCCGAGTTGACCGCGCAGATTGGCTAACCGCATTATTCTTGCATTACGAACTGCCTGTTTCTGGCATTACGAACCGCATTATTCTTGCATTACGAACTGCCTGATTCTTGCATTACGAACCGCATTATTCTTGCATTACGAACTGCCTGATTCTTGCATTACGAACCGCATTATTCTTGCATTACGAACTGCCTGATTCTTGCATTAAGGACTGTCTTATTACTATATTACGAACTGCATTACGAACTGAATAGCATTGCATTAGGACTGCATTAGAGATCGTGAATTGCTCATTAATACCGCAAGAACCTACAAGTGATTGCTGGCCTAATAACCGGCAAAGCGAAATATTACGAATACGCATATGTGGGATTTCTATCGTTTGGTCTCATTGTATTCCTTTTCTAAAGATACCGCTATTTTTATGCAACCAGTGTGGTGTCCATTTGTGGTGCTATCACTGTGTTACTGGGAGTGTGGTTGCAAATACTTTACACATTGCCTTGGAGATAAGCCTGGCTGCTCGTGCCAAGCTACCAGGGGGTGAGCAGGGGATATCTAAGCGTGTGTCCCTCCTTACCCTGACTAGAAGCAAGGGTCCCTATTTGGACTAAGGTACCTACCTCAGCCAACTAGAGACCCCCAGTTCTAACATGGAGCCATTAATTTTTTAAGTTTTAAGGCAAAAAACAAACATTAGTTTGCACTTGATTGTGACGTATGCAGTATTTGAGGCCTACGGTGATAGATTAGAGGTTGGATACACAAGGCAGGTAGTCCTGTTAAAGTTTTTATCTTTAGCTTAGATTTTTTTCCCAAAACTCTCTAGCAGGGAAAGAACCAAGGCTGACGCTGGTGAGAGTCCCACATGGGAGGTATTTTTTGTCCTCAAGCTTCTGCTGGCACCAAAAGCTCTGAGCGAAACAAACCTGAAAGTCGTAGCCTTGAGGAACCCTCATTGCTGTGATGAACTTGTCCCATCGCAATAGCCCATGGTTTTACCTTAAGATTTAATTGCTTTTTTGATTCTGGAAATCCTCCCACAGAGCAAGACTGTAAGCTGTAGCCAAGTAGGGCTCAATGAGGCCAGATAGCATTTCTACAAGGTCCAGCAGAACTCATTTTCAGCCTGACAAAAAGCTCTGAGTGTTTTACAAACTGGTTTTCTTGCCCCTATTGGATGAAAGATCCCTGGTTAAGCCTCAGCCCTTTGTCTTGGTCCACCAGAGACTGATACAGTTTCGAAGTCCCACTTTTCTCCAACTTCTGGGAAGAGTCTCTCTGGTCACTCCCACGTCGCTGTGATGCTCTAGGCAGGCTTCTAGGAATTCGGTCTCTCTCCAGCCATGGCTATGGCAGGGTCCAGCCCTTTCTGGTCATCAGAGCCTTGTTGGAGTCATGAGCCCTTCTACTTGTTGTGTCCCTGGAACAGGAAAACAGGAGGTCATCCAACTGACCCCTGGAGAGCAGTCGCCCTTTCCTGGGTGCCAGATTTTTTTTTACTATTTGCAGTATGACCTTTTTCTCAGGTGCAGTTTCCCAAGTTAAGGAATGTTCTGAGCAGGTGGTGATAGTGAGGCACCAGCCTTATTCTGTGCCCACCACCTTTTGAATGCTTACTCTTTGCTTTGTTGTACAAATTCCCAGAAGTCATCAATTTAAAATGGCTGAACCCTTTTTCCACTAGGATTGTTTCTGGAGCTCACCAAAATCACCCTCCTTTTTAGATGCGGTCTCCTCCCCTTTTGTAGGGTCCAAACTTTTTTCCCATCTGTTGGGATTGGTGCCAATGGGTCTAGGAGGTCGCTGGCAAAGAATAGGAGCAGCCTCATTTGGCATCTCAAACAAGGTAGTGTCATGGCTGTTCGTTGTTCTGCCAATTCTTTCTGTATCTTCCCAAATAACAGAACTACATGTTCAGTTGTTCACAATTCTCTTGCCTTCCTGGATCAAGAGCTGAGGCTTTTGTACTGTGTCAGGGAACTCCAGTCAGCAATATGTATTGCCCTCTGAAGGTGTGATGAGTGTCAGAACTGGTTTTAACTCTTTCTGCGGCTTGAGCAAAAGGTACATATTTATAAAGTGGTTTTTCCATGAAAGTTATTAAAAATCTGATTTCACCATTAAATCAGATTTATAAAACTAAGGGGAAATTAACTGGATCAGTTTGTTAGCATTTTTCCAGGATGTAGGCTCACTTACACAGTGAAAACAACTTCCAGGCCTTCAGTCACTGTGAGGGGACCTACTTAAAATATGTAGTATGCAACTTTATTATAGATTAGGTACTCTACCTTGTGGGCTTACAAGCTACACTTTACTGGTGAGTAATTAATGTATAAAGGTAGGTTTCCTAAAATGGCAAATGCATTTTTCTCTTGCATGTGTCACTGCAGTGCTTTCAAAGTACATCCCAGCCAGAGCACAGTGGTGCTACGGGAAGCGATATATATTTTTGTTGTATATGTAGGTGGTGTAAGTACACACTGCAGTCCACTTACATTTGTTATCTATTTCTTTATTGCCATTTATAACATAAGGATACATAGAAGGGACATTCTCAATGTGCTTATCAATGAAAATGTTCCATCTGTAATTAGCCAACATTCATAAGAATAATAAGAAGGTCTATTTACAAAGAGAAATTTATACATGAGTGAATCTAAACATGTAAATTTACTGTTACACTTGTGAGTAACTTTACTACTTTTGGCTATTCATCATTTACAAGTGTAAAGTTACTCAAAAGAATAAACTTACATATCTCTACCCCCTAAAACAGTGGTGGGGTCAAATTTATGAGTGAAAGTTACTACAGCCAAAAAGGAGCAGTAGTAAATCCAGCACCACACATGGCCAACCACTGATTATGCAACACCCTCCCATAGAAAATAATAGAAACAAGGACTGTAAACTTCCAGGAAAATAATGTTAAATTGAAATAATTTATTTAGAGTTTTTAAAAATGTATATAAAAGAATTATAATGTAATATTTTATTAAATAAATCTTACTTAATGGTAAAATATTTTGATAACTTTTTAATTTAAAAATAAATTTAACTATTTTTTAAAGAAAAAAGGTTAATTTATTTCAGCTAAATCTTTATATAACTATTTGGAATTTTTAATATATACATTGTAAGTAAATAGAAACATTTTACTTCAGGTGGGACTTTTTTATAAAGCCTTATAAATTATTTTTATTTAATTTATTGTATTGAAATTCAGTCAATAATTGCACCAAAAATAAGTCATTAGTTTAAATAAATGTGCTACTAGTAACTTTTCATATGTAAGTAGAGGTCTCAACCAGCGAGGCGCAAATTGTTATATGGTAAAGTATACAAAAAGTGTAAGAATGTATTGAACATTAAAAAATTGAAAAAATATTTTAATTTAAAACATTAAAACTAAATAATTGTACTTATTGTAAATTGTTGTAAATAATTGTATATATTCTATATATGTATATTTTTTATTAGAGACCAATATAAAAAATAATGCAGAATTAAAAACTCAATTTAAATTTACAATGTAATTATTTTGAGCATATTAAATTAAAATTATTTTTCTGAAGATTAATTGTTTTTTTTTAAATGCCAACTCCTTTATTTTCTATGGCAGGTGTTGCAGTACCAGCAGTTGAACGTGTATGATGCTGGCCTTACTCCTGCTCTGAGCCGGAGTACATATACAACTGTTTCGGGTCCTTTTCGGCTGTAGTAATTTTAGAAGTGCAGTTTGTGAATAGGAATGTGCTTACTCTTTTGTGGGTGGGTGCACGTCTCTCCAGAAACAATGCGTACTCTTCCCTTAACACCTCCCAATTTGTAATAAGCTTTTCCCATTTTCCAGCCACTCAGCTCTGTCTTTCCCACATTTACTACTAAAACATATATTTACATGTGAAGAGACTCTGCAGTCAGGACGAAGATCTCCGCACAGTAAAAGGTAGGAGAGGTAGAACATCTGCATGTAGGTTTGTGAACAGCATTTTGTAGTATGTGAAGTAGTACTGTTATGGTACTACTAAACATACTACAAAATGTAGTTTGTGAATAGGCCCCTGTAAGTATCGCTTAAGCCTAAGTACGCTTAATGAACAAATTACTTACCTTCGGTAAGGATGTATCTGGAAGAGACATATGTTAGTTGTAGATCCCTTACCTTAGAATTTCCCCCAGACGTCAGTCTGGATCAAGAGATTTTTTTATTCAGCAGTACCCCCTGCGCGTCGTTAGGTAGCCCTGGTCGGCTCCGTGTCCGACGTCGGCATCGTTGGCGCCGGGAAGACATTGCGGGACCTACATAGATGCCACCAATGTGCGCTGACGTCAGTTCTTAACATGACTTTCCACACCAGAAGCGCAGAGCCATGAAAGATACTGACCACTGGTGCGTCAAAACTAGGGCCCTTTAGGGAAGTCCCTATCCCTAGAGGTTCGCAGAGCGGGGGGGCTACGGAATCTACAACTAACATATGTCTCCGCCAGATACAACGTTACCAAAGGTAAGTAACTTGTTCATCTGGTAGAGACAGTTAGTTGTAGATTCCCTACCTTAAAATGGATACCCCAGCAATACCATCCCCGGAGGACAGTCAGCGAACCAAAATCATACTAGAAAATCCTGGAGGGCCAAACGGGCAAAGTACCCATCCCTCCAGACTTGGTTGTCCAGGCAGTAGTGTCTGGTAAATGTGTGCTAGAATGCCCACGTTGCTGCCTGACAGATGTCAAGGACTGGAACTCCACATGCTTATGCCGTGGTTGCCATCGTTGCTCTGGTGGAATGAGCATGCAACCCCACAGGAGGGTCCTTCTCGCCAAAGCATAGCATATTTTGATGCAAAGGACAACCCATTAGGAGATGGTCCGTTTTTCAACAGCCTGACCTTTCCCACATAGCCAATGAAGAGTTGATCATCCACCCGGAAGCCTTTTGTGTGATTAAGATAAAAAGACAATGCTCCTCTTCCTTGGAGGGATGCGGGGTGGATAAAAGGTGGGCAGAGTGATAGATTGTCCCACATGAAAAGGCGTGATGACCTTAGGAATGAATGAAGGCTTGGTCCAAAGCACCTCTTTATCCGGATAGACAGATAGAAAAGGGGGCTTAGAAGATAAATCCTACAGCTCACTCACCCTGCGAGCAGAGGTGATGGCAACAAGAAAGGCAGTTTTGAGAGTCAGGAACCTGAGGGGATAGTTATGAAGAGGCTCGAAGGGAGCACGCATAAGAAAGGTGAGAACCAGATTTAAGTCCCATTGGGGCATTACAAAAGGAGATTGAGGGAACAGATGAGTAAGGCCCTTAAGGAATCTGTTAACAATAGAAGATTTGAATAAAGAAGGCTGATCTGACAGCCGAAGAAAAGCAGAGATGGCTGCAAGATATCCTTAAGGAGTGCCCAAGGCAGAACCCTGCTGGGCCAAAGAAAGTATATACAAGAAAACCTCTGAAAGAGGAGCAGAAAGGGTATCAACAGCCTTTGCTGTGCACCATGCCATAAATTTGTTGCATCTACAAGCCGTTTTCATGGAAGGACGCCTGGCTGTCAACATAACATAACAGACTTCAGGCGGAAGGTCGAAAGCTGTTAACTGCCGCCGCTCAATCTCCACGCAAGGAGGTGGAGACTAGACAGGTTCGGGTGAAGAACCCTCCCTTGCAGACAGAAGATCCTCCCAAAGGGGCAGTCTGATCGAAGGATCGATGGTCATGCTCAGAAGGTCGGGGTTCCAGACCCTTTGTGCCCAGTCTGGAGCTACAAGAATGACTTGAGCCCAGTCGCGCTTGATCTTCTTGAGCACTCTGGGAAGAAGTGGTACATATGGAAAAGCGTACAGGAGGACGAAGCTCCACTCACTGCAAAAAGCATCACTGAGCGAGTGCCACCTTGGAACCTCAATGAGCAAAACTGCTGACATTGCGCATTCTCTTCGGAGGCAAACAGATCTAACCAATGCACTTCCCACCGCTGAAAGAGATCTTGCACCACCTCTGGATGGAGACACCATTCGTGATCGACTATGCACCGATGGCTGAGTTAGTCTGCCCTGGCGTTCAGGGAGCCCGCCAGGTGTTGAACCACCAGGGTCATGTCCTGATGTTCCAGCCATGTCCAGAGGCGGAGAGCCTCTTGACAAAGGGTCCACGACCCCACCCTGCCCTGTTTGTTGCAGTACCACATGGCTGTGGTGTTGTCTGTGAACACCTGCACCACTTTCCCCCTGAGAGAGGGAAGGTATGCTTTCAGTGGCAGTCTGATCGCTCGGAGACCCAAAAAGGTTGAAATGGAGGCCGGACTCTGCCGGAGACCAGACTCCTCTGATCTCAGTCTCTCCCAGGTGGCCGCCACATTCCAGAAGTGACGCATCTGTCACCACTGTTAGATCTGGTTGGGGAAGGGAAAGGGATCTGCCCCGGACCCAATCTTGGTTCGTGAGCCACCACTGCAGTTGGTGTGCAGTTCCCTCCGACATCTGGACGTAGTTGGAAAGATTCCCCTGATGCTGCGCCCACTGGAGCTTCAGGTCCCACTGCAGAGTCTGCATATGCCATCCAGCATGATAAACCAGGAGGATGCAGGAGGCCATGAGGCCCAGCAGCCTCAGAGTCATTCTCACCGAAATCCAGGATAGAGGCTGAAACATCGGTATCATGGCCCGTATTTCCCGGACTCGCTGCTTGGGAGGATAGGCCCAAAACTGCACTGTGTCCAGAACCACCCTGATGAAAGGGAGCAACTGAGAGGGAATCAGGTATGACTTTGGCACGTTGATAGTGAACCCGAGCAAATGCAGGAGATCCGCCGTAGTCTGGAGATGGAGGCGACAGCCTGGGGCGAACTCGCCTTCAACAGCCAGTCGTCGAGAAAGGGGAAGACTGGAACCCCTGATCTGCGGAGATGAGCTACACCACCGTCATCACCTTTGTGAACACCTGAGGGTCACTGGTAAGGCCAAAGGGGAGCACGGTGAACTGAAAGTGCTCATGGCCCACCGTGAACCGAAGGTAATGTCTGTGGGCTGGCAGGACGGGGATATGATGAACTTCTCCTTCCGGAGGAAAAAGTTGAGGGCCCGGAGGTCTAAGATAGGATGCAGGCCTTTATCCTTCTTGGGTACCAGAAAGTAGTGGGAATAACAACCACAACCTACTTCTGGAACAGCGACCCTCTCTATACTACCTTGGCCAAGAGAGCCGATACTTCCTGTCGGAGAAGTGCCAAATGATCCTCCGTCATGCAAATGTAAGAAGGTGGCATGAAGGGATGGGTAGCCTCGAACGGGAGGGAGTAGCCCCTTCAGACTATTTCCAGAAGCCCCCCTCCTGCGGTTATGGATTGCCCGTGGAGGAGGTTATGGCGGATCCTGCCTTCACTGGCGGTTGACGGACCTGAAACGTTGGACTAGGAAGGTTTGGAGGCTGCGGTGGGGGGAAAGGGTGGACTGGCCCGCACGCTGGCTCCCTGACCCGCAAGCACACTGGGTTCCACGTCCGTGGCCACGAAAGGCAGACTGATATGGACGTGAGGTAGCCGCGAGGCCCAAGGATATGGCCGTAGCTCGAGAATCCTTGAAGCTTTCAAGCGATGAGTCTGCCTTGTCATCGAAAAGGCAAGTGCCATCAAATAAGACTGGACATCCCCTGAGAAGCCAGAAGTCCTCAACCAAGTATAGCGTCTAACAGCTACCGAAGTGGCAATCATTCTGCCCAGTGAGTAGGTGGTATCCAGTCCACATCATAGGGTGAATCTAGCTGCGTCTCTCCCGTCTGCCACTGTTTGAGAGTGAACGGTCCGGGCCTCCTCCGGACACTGAGGCAGCAACTGCGTGACCATATGACAGATAGTATAGGAGAAACTTCCCAAGAGTAATGTAGTATTCACCGACTGCAATGCCAAGCTGGAGGAAGAGAACATTTTCTTCCCAAGATGATCCAGCTTCTTGGATTCCCTATCTGGGGGAGGAGAAGGGAATGCGCCTTTTGATGAAGAGGCTTGGACTGCCAAGCTCTCGGGGGAGGGGTGTTTGGTCAGGAACGCTGGGTCACCCAGAGTGGTGGGTGGTGGGGGCAATCGTCCTATCCACAGGAGCCCCTGTGCTGGGCTTGACCCAAGTGCCCAGAAGGATGTCCGTGAGGGCTTCATTGAATGGCAAAAGGGGTTCAGAAGAGGAAGCCACAGGCTGAAGCACCTCTGTCAGGAGGTTAGTCCTGACTGCCACCATAAGGAGCCCAAGGCTGAGGACCTCGGCTGCCTTCCTCACCAGCACAGCATAGGAAGCTCCCTCCTCCGTAGCCACGGTAGGGGGAGAAAGCAGGCCAGTGTCAAGGGAAGTGTCCAGACCACTGGCATCACCCAGGTCCATTGTCCAGTCTGGTTGCTCAAGCTGGTCAGTAAAGGGACCTGCGGCCCCTTCCAGTCCTCTTCCTCACCTTCTGGCCCATAAGGAATGCCAGCAATGAACACAGGGATGAAAGTCGACGTTGATCCGGCTCCGTGTCCACTTCGGGGATGAGGATGGTGTTGGCACCGACGGGGGCACGGTCAACGCCGAGAGCGCTGTCGTCGGGATCGACGTCTGGGAAGATCGAGTGAGATCGACCGGTGTCGATCCAGGCCTAGCTCCACAGGGATCATCTCTAGCTGGGGCCGGAGCAGCTGACGTTGAAGTCCCAGGGCCCCAGACCGACTCCATAGGGCCAGAAGGCGTGCCAGTGGAGCTGGACTGCCCAAATATGAGGTACAAGGCCTCATGAACTTCTGAATTTGGGCAGGAGATGCTCCAGCACCCGTAAAAGGAGGGAGGCGCAGAGCTATCTCAGTAGTAGGCTCCGGAGCCTTCGAGCGACGGCATTCGTGATCCCGCATCACATAGGCCGACCGACAGGGAGAAGTCAAAGAACGCCTGTGCTTCTTTGACTTCTTCTTGTGTTTCCCTAAATTACCCGAAGATCTCCCCGACGACTTTGAGTGCAAGAAGTGTGTGCTCCGCGACCGTTTCAGACCTTCCCCTTGAATGAGAACGGGAACGACGCAGAGCCGAGCGCCAAGCCTCCAGCAGCTTTCAGGACCATTCCCGCAAAGCCTTCAGGTTCATGGCCCGGCACTCGGAGCACGACTTCGGGACGTGGTCGTGCTCCAGACACCAAAGGCACATGAGGTGCGGATCAAGTTTCAAGTTTCAACTTTATTTTATTTGCATAGTTACTAAAAACCATTGCAACATTTTAAAAATAGCCAATAGAGGTGCGGATCAGTCACGGACATCATCTGGTGACATGAACCTCAGGGCTTGAAGCCGGTCCTTCACTGGGACATCCTCAACGCACCAGGAGGCTACGACTCGAAAAAGACGTTGAAAAAAGGTTAGCCAAAGAGTGGCTAGGGGTAGGTCTCTCCGGATCTGCACTAGGCTGCCGCGGAAACAGAAAGAACTGATGTCAGCGTGCATGGGCGGTGTCTATGTAGGTCATGCGACATCATCCCAGCGCCGACAACGGACATGGAGCCGGCCAACGCCACCTAAAGATGTGCAGGGGTACTGCTAAAGAAAAAATCTCCGGATCTAGACTGACGCCGGGGGAAATTCTAATGTAAGGAATCTACCACTAACTGTCTCTATCAGATGTGGCTTATTTAGATTCAAGCGATATTTACAGTGGCCTATTACAGATATGGTCAAACACTGCCATTTGGTCTTTTAGTCTGTATAGAATGTTGTTGTTCTTTGCTAGGTGCTGTAATTCAGTTATTCATTCCATCTGTGTTGGTACTACTTAAGTCCTCAAATGTCTGAGGATACAGATCTTGGCAACCTACAAGGACGTAGTCAACCATCAATGCCAATGTGAGGTTGTCTCGTATGAATCAGAAATGTCATGAAGCAGTGCAAGTTGTCTGAGGGTAGAAAAGGGCAGTAACTTATGGTCCATACAAATTGCCAACCCTCCAGCCAATAACACGACAGCTCTTAGCAAGCACACTGCAAATTATGCAAGCAACAGTCTTGTGATCCACAACACTAGAATTAGTAATTCAGGGATAGTCCTGCTCTGTGGAATTTAGTGACCAATATCAATTCTGCAGCACTCCCATAGGTCCCTGTCTTGTGTGCCAGGCAAGGAGACCAGTGTATAATCTATGTGTAATCTGGTCTGCATTTTACTAAGGTCTCATGGTGAACTGGTTGGCAATGCAAATTAGTAATTAGCACATTAAAGATCCCAAGGATTCTGACGTGCCGAGTTTTGTAATATACAAGAAGATCGAGATTCCTAAAGGATAATGTGTCTATTTTCAAGCCTTTCTTGCAATGCACCTGGTGTCAATATTTCCTATTCCTGGATTGGGGTAAGGTTTCAACTTAACTCCTCAATTGATTTGAGTAACACTCATCATATATTTCGGGCTTTTCTAATGGAAGGCTCGAAAAAAGTCAACAAAAAGCATTTAAAGTGGATCCGCTTTTGTACCGGAAGCTAGTGTAACCTCTTCAGATGAGGAGTGGTAGATTGCTGACGGGGTACATTAAGTTATAACCTGTGTTAGAAATGGGATTTCTGGTTGGCTAGGGCTTGCGCCTAAGCCAGGCAGAAACCACCACTCTAGTCAGGGCAAGCGAGTTACACGCTGAAGATAACCCCTGCTCACCCCCTTGGTAGCTTGGCACGAGCAGTCAGGCTTATCCCAGAGGCAATGTGTAAAGCGTTTGTGCAACACACACACAGCAGCAACACACTAGGCGCACCACAAAAGAAACTCCACACAAGGTTATATCAAAAATAGCCTTTGTATTATCATAAACACATTAGAAACATAATCACACATTTACACTGTGCCAACCGGCACTAGGCAATATTCACAGGGGGATTATATACAGGACAGGGCCAATCGGGCCACTGTCAGAACCATCAGAACAGGTAAGTAAATATAAAACACAACCAGTAATTACCGGTACCATAATGACCCAAGCATTATCGCATTATCCTAAAATATCATAGCATGATATTAGGCAGAACCGCATTAGGCCCAAACCTCATTAGCATAAACACATTACGCATTAGGCCTCACCAGCATAAACACATTATGCAATAACCTCATAAGCATAAATCACATTAGAGGCATAAATCACAGTGCATAAATCACATTAGGGCCTGGCGCCCTATCAATCTAACACCGTCCCCCTGGCCAACTGGCCTTCTCAGAGGGCTCAAATGCCCTATGTCCAAAATGTCAGGGCTGGCTGCCAATGCAGCAGAATCCCAAAAGTGCGCACTTCCGCTGGCCTAAACGTTGCAGCTGCCACTAATTGCTGTGCAGCTGTGAAACAAAATGTGGGCATGGGCACTGACTATGCCCTCTGGGTGGGTCCCCACTGGGACTCTGTAAGCAAATGTGCAAAACGTTGCAGCTGCCGGCGCTGGTGCGGCGCAGCTGTGAAGAAGCAAAGAGGCCCTGGCACGACTGTGCCTCTCCTGTCCCACTCAGGGACTTTACAACAAAAATGCTGCCAAACGTTGCAGCTGCCCGCGCTGGTGCGGTGCAGCTGTGAATACAGTAAAGAGGCCCTGGCACGACTGTGCCCTCGGGACCTCGAAGAGAAATGCCCAACGTTGCAGCTGCCCTCTATCAGTCGGGGCAGCTGAGATCAATTCTAAAAAAAAAGGCACGGGCACCCCGGGGCCCTCTGGACCCCCACGGGGGCCCTAAAAGCCCACGGTGGAGCGGCCCGCTCTCCTGCAGGTCCGCTCGGGAAATAGGCACCGTCACTGTGCCTCGATCTCGCTCTCCCCAGCCATCCCCACTCACCGGGCTTTCTGCTGGGGGGGAAGTCTCCTCTGGACTCCTCTCTCTTCACTTCAGACAGCCGCCGGGGATCCTCTGCGGCGTGCGTGGGGCTTCCCTCAGCTCACGGGAGCCCCGCTCACTTCCGGCGGCCCACAACCAGGCAGCTTGCCTGGCTTCCGGGCCGCGCTTGGCAGCGGGCCGGCGATTCCTTTCGGCGGTTTCCTTCCCCTTCGGTCGCAATGCGGGGTGGGCTCCCGCTTCCATCCAAGCACAAAGCGGGGTGGGCACCCGCATTAAAAATAGCATAAGAGTGGGGTGGGCACCCGCTCGCCAAAATAACATCACCAATGCGGGGTGGGCACCCGCCTTAAAGGTACCGTTGCGGGGTGGGCTCCCGCTCGGTTTTCATGCAGGTATGTGGGGTGGGCTCCCGCTTCTTGCCCCTCAATTAGGGGGAATCCCCACGTCGGGATTCCCTCTGGCCATATCGCAGCTCAGCGCTGCGGAGCCCTCGTGCTCCTTTTTCTTTGGCAAGGCTGGAGTCCCCCTCCCTGGGGCACCAGCAATAAAAGTATAGCGCTCATGGGGCGCAAAAAGTCCTCCAGGTATCAGGGGCATAGCTGGGTCCAGGGAGGCCAGCACACAGGGCCCTCCAGCAGGGAGGCAAGCCCCTGTGGCGGCTCCTCCTGCGCCTCCAGCAGCAGCAAGCCCCCAACAAGTCCAGGAACAGCACCAAATTCATGGGGTCACAGCCCCTATATTTATATTACTATTCTCCTTTGTCTGCAGTCCAGGGCTTGGGGGAACCAGCAAAAACTGGTTCAGGGGGGAATTGGAGCACTCTGTTTACCAGGCTCCTCTTCCCCTTTGTCAGGTGGGGGCTCAGTGATCAGACACACCACAGGGGGGCGGAGCCAGCATTGTACAGGCTAGGCACAGACCTATTCAGGATCAGGGGACTACTCCTCCTACTACTCCAAATGTAGATGTCCTATTCAGCCTAGTGCTGACTCACCCTGCCCCTCCTGGAGCCACACACACCTCCCCAACCCCTGTCACTCAAAAGCCAGACATGCAATTCACATCAGGCAGGCAAGCAGGCAAGCAGGCAGACACATAGCACACAGAAATGCCAACTTCTAAAAGTGGCATTTCTAAAATAGTTATAATAAATCTGCGCACACCATTGCGTAGCATTTATTATCACTATTCCAAATATACCAAACTTGACCACGCTGCTCCTCTCATATCAGGAATTACCACTGAAACACTTATCAGGGAATCCCCAATCCATTCCTATGGGATGGCAGCCCCACAGTAGTGAGAAACCAAAATGGCTGTTTGTCACTACCAGGACATGTCACGCACTTAAGGTACATGTCCTATCTTTTACCTACAATGCACCCTACCCATAGGGCTAGCTAGGGCCTACCTTAGGGGTGACTGACATGCAGTAAAAGGGGGGTCACAGACATGGCACACACTTTAGGTGCCACGTCACAGCGGCAGTAACATTGCGCGCACAGGCCCTGCAATGGCAGAGGCCTGAGATAGGTTTGCAAGGCTACTTTGGTGGGTGGCGCAATCAGCGCTGCAAGCCCACCAGTAGCATTTAAATTACCAGCCCTGGGTATATGAGATACCACTTGACAAGCGACTGACAGGTAAATTAAATAGGCCAAACAGGTGTAGACCAATCTTACCATATGTAACACAGAGAGCGCACGCACTTTACACTGGACAGCAGTGCTAAAGTGCCCAGAGGCCTAAAACCACCAACACCATGTCAGAGAAAAGGCTAGGAGAAAGGCAAAAAGTTTAGGGATGACCCTGCAAAAAGGGCCAAGTCCAACAACCTGGCTGTGGCATTTTGTACCATCTGAAGCTTCGGGACCAGGTAGTGAAGCAAACCCAGGTAAAGATCATTTATGAAGTCCAGCCTTGCAGTGATTAGTAAATGGACAGACAATGGTCTTACGGGTGTTTTCGGATACGATTTTAAGGATTTTTTTTTTTAAACCTCAGTCACCATCATAATTTGCAGATGAAAGGAGAGATCACCATCATACTTAACTCCTAGGTTCCTTATGAGATCAGCAGGTGAAGGCAGATCTCATAATTCAATCGGGCACCATGCAATGGACCAAATAGAGTGAGAGCTTCTAAAAATAAGGATTTCTAGTGTTGATTCTGTGTTGAGAGGAAAGTAGCATCCTAAAAGCCTGCAAATCTTTAGAACTTTGAATTATGTTACAAAGATGAACTGTAGCACAGGGACATCTAAAAGATTTTGGGGGCCCTGGGCCAAACATATTTTTGGGGCCCCTGTTCCTAACAGTTTACATTTATGATCAGATTTAAGCTTTTTCACGCCCTCTTTGGCCAGGTGACCGACACTGGACAGGCACACTGGTCCAAATTCTAAATGTGTTTCTATCTAAAATTCACCGATAGTGATGTGTGTTTTTAATATTGTAATATAGCAGCAGCTCACAAATATTAATGCAAATAATCTCTGTGACCAAGGTCCTCTTTTGCTCTAAAAGGAAACTTTTTATGGACGTTGCATGGTGTTGAAAAACAAACGTTTCTCAATGAAATATCTGCAATAAACTCCCACACATCACTCGTATTTAAAAATACATGGACAATAGTATTTAAAACAATCTATGTTTACGAATCATTCAAGGTCATCAGGGCAGGACTGTGTTGAGGACAGAGCCAGATCTATCAGGGGGCCTCCTGAAAGGCTGGGGCCCTGGGCCAGAGCCCACTTTGCCCATGCATTACAACGTCTCTGCTGTAGCATGACTGGTGCTCGACGCAGAACGGATACACGCAGACTGGTTTGTTTCTGGCATGCCAGTGGCGCACCTGCTACACTTCCGTGCCACAGCAGTGTTGAAAAAGGATGGGGACAGTGTAATGATACATGTCCAAAACCACTAGAGCGCACCTTTTAAAGATGGCAATTCTCACTTGTGTCTTTCAACTAAGCAAAAGCCTCATTGGAAGTTGCGCAATACTAAAGTTAATTTACCACATGTTAAATTTGCATGTGAATTTACCATTGCTGTGCGGTAAATCCGACCTAGTATGGTGCAATTACAAGTAGAACCCCATGGAATGGGGAATTACTGTGTGAAACCGATTCACCAGTCAGTAATACTACCTGGAATTCCCAAATCCGTGGGGTTTACCGCATACATTTAACACCTACTTTTTACAGGTGGCAAATGTATGCAGGAACCACTGGGTGGGTTGGAGGATGAAGGACGGGCTGGTGGAACTTGGGGAGGAAAGGGAAAGGTTATTTCTAGCAGGGAGGGAGCATTGTATGGGCCTGATTTCGAGTCTGGCGCTCTACCGACCGCCAGACTCGAGATGGCGGTCTACTGTCCGCCGCATTACGACTTTGAAAGTCGTTGCGACAGAGGACCACCGGCTGCGCCAGAGAACAGTTGTTCCCTGGTGGTGGAGCATCTTACCCACAATGTAAGATGCTCAGCGGGACTGGCGCAGTTCCGCTGAGCATATTACACGTTCCGCTACCGCCAGCCATTTCATGGCTGGAACCCCGCCATGAAAAGGCTGGCGGTGGAGGAGCAAAGGGGGCCCTACAGGGCCCCTATGGCCCCCCTGTCATGGAGATACGTTCAGGGGGACACAATATGCCCCCCCCATCTGTATACTCGCAATGTTCCAGCATAGCATGGACGTCATCGTCCATGCCGTGCAGAAACTTTTTTGCAGTGCCTGTTTTTCAGGCATCGCCATGGGAAAGGCAAAGGACCATCCGCCGTACATGAGTTTAACGCGTAATACGGCGGGCGGTCCTTGTGCGGGTTTGGCGCAGCTTTGCGGATGGAGAGCCGGCGCAACTGCACCAAACTCGTAATCCGCCCCTATGCTCGGCCCGGTCAGAAAAAAATGAAATGTGGAACGACGCTTGTCTGCCGCTGCAGCCAAAGCCTCATGCAATTTTACTGTGCAGAATTATCACACTCTAAAATTAGGTCCTGTTCTCAAAAAACAGGTTTGGAAAAGCTGGCCTACTTGGAGTCATGCAGAGTGGAGTTCCGTCATGAGGTAATTCTGCTCCAATCAATCAATCAATCAATCATGTCACTTATAAAGCGCACTACATACCCGCGAGGGTCTCAAGGCGCTGGGGAAGAGGGGGTGGTGCTGCTACTGATCGAAGAGCCAGGTCTTGAGGAGTCTTCTGAAGGCCAGTAGGTCTTGGGTCTGTCGGAGGTTGGTGGGGAGGGTGTTCCAGGTCTTGGCGGCGAGGTGGGAGAAGGATCTGCCGCCGGCGGTCGTTTCCGGATGCGGGGGACTGTGGCGAGGGCGAGGCTGGTCGAGCGGAGCTGGCGGGTGGGGGTGTAGAAGCTGAGTCGTCTGTTGAGGTAGGCTGGTCCGGAGTTGTGGAGTGCTTTGTGTGCGTGGGTGAGGAGCTTGAAGGTTATCCTCTTGTTGACAGGGAGCCAGTGCAGGTCTCTCAGGTGGGGTGTGATGTGGCTGCGTCGGGGGATGTCGAGGATAAGACGTGCAGAGGCGTTCTGGATGCGTTGCAGCCGTCTCAGGAGCTTAGCCGTCGTTCCTGCGTAGAGGGCGTTTCCGTAGTCCAGCCTGCTGGTGACGAGGGCCTGGGTGACTGTTTTTCTTGTTTCGGTGGGGATCCACTTGAAGATCCTGCGGAGCATTCGGAGGATGCTGAAGCAGGATGAGGAAACGGCGTTGACCTGCTTAGTCATGGAGAGGGTGGGGTCGAGGATGACCCCTAGGTTGCGTACGTGGTCGGTGGGTGGCGGGGCTGTTCCCAGTGATGTTGGCCACCAGGAGTCGTCCCAGGCTGAAGGGTTGGAACCAAGGATGAAGACCTCCGTCTTGTCAGAGTTCAGCTTCAGGCGGCTGGTCCTCATCCATTCGGCGACGGCCTTCATTCCTTCGTGGAGGTGGGCTTTGGCGGTGTGAGGGTCTTTGGTGAGGGAGAGGATCAGCTGGGTGTCGTCGGCGTAGGAGATGATGTTGAGGTTGTGCTGTCGGGCGACGTGGGCGAGGGTGCCATGTAGATGTTGAACAGCGTTGGGCTGAGGGAGGAGCCTTGGGGTACGCCGCAGATGATCTTGGTGGCCTTGGATCGGAAGGGGTGAGGCGGACGCTTTGTGTTCTGCCGGAAAGGAAGGATGTGGTCCAGTCCAGGGCCTTCTCTTGGATCCCGGCGTCGTGAAGGCGTGTTCGTAGTGTGTGGTGGCAGACCGTGTCGAAGGCGGCTGATAGGTCCAGGAGGATGAGGGCTGCTGTTTCTCCGTTGTCTAGCAGGGTCCTGATGTCATCGGTGGCGGCGATGAGGGCGGTTTCGGTGCTGTGGTTGCTGCGGAAGCCGGACTGGGAAGGGTCCAGGATGTTGTTCTCCTCGAGGTAGCGGGTCAGTTGTTTGTTGACGATTTTCTCGGTGACCTTCGCGGGGAACGGGAGCAGAGAGATGGGTCGGAAGTTCTTGAGGTCCTTGGGGTCTGCCTTGGGTTTCTTGAGTAAGGCGGTGATCTCGGCGTGCTTCCAGCTTTCCGGGAAGGTTGCTGTCTCGAAGGAGATGTTGATTATTTTCCGGAGATGGGGCGCGATGGCTGTACTGGCTTTGTTGAAGATGTGGTGAGGGCACGGGTCTAGCGGTGAACCGGAGTGGATGGTGTTCATGATCTCGCTGGTGTCCTCGTCGTTGATGTTGGTCCAGGAGAGCAGGCAGTTGGTGGTTGTGGGGGCAGTGGTCTCGGTGGTTGCCGGGGCGGTCGTGGTGTTGAAGCTGTCGTGGATGTCGGCGATTTTGCGGTGGAAGAAGGTGGCCAGTGAGTCGCACAGGTCTCGCGACGGCTGGATGTCGTTGGTGTTGGAGCTGGGGTTGGAGAGTTCCTTCACGATGTTGAAGAGCTCTTTGCTGTTGTGTGCGTTGTTGTCTAGGCGGTCTTTGAGTGAGGCCCTTTTGGCGGATCTGATGAGGTGATGGTGACTGCGGGTGGCGCTCTTGTGGGCGGCGTAGCTGTCCGCTGTCCGTTCGTGGAGCCAGATCTTCTCCAGTTTTCGGCATGTTCGTTTGGAGGCCTGGAGGTCTTCGGTGAACCAGGTGGCTTTCTTGCTGGTGTGGCTGTTGTGCGGATTCTTGAGCGGGGCGAGGGTGTTGGCGCAGTCGTCGATCCACTGTCTGAGGTTGCGGGCGGCGGTGTCGGGGTCGGAGGGTTCGGCGGGTGGGCTCAGGGCGAGGTTGTGGTTAGCTGGTCTTCCGTGACTCTGCTCCAGCAGCGGCGAGGCATTTGTTCGGTGCGGTGGTGCGTGGTGGGCTTCCTGTAGGTGAAGTGGATGCAGTGGTGGTCAGTCCAGTGGGGTTCGGAGGTGTGGTTGAAGGAGACGTGTGGGCTTGCGGAAAAGATGGAGTCGAGCGTGTGGCCGGCGGCGTGGGTGGGTGTAGTCACGAGCTGTCTGAGTCCGAGGGTGGCGAGGTTGTCGATCAGGGTGGTGGAGTTGGTGTCCTTGTTGTTCTCGAGGTGGAAGTTCAGGTCCCCGAGGAGGATGTAGTCCGTGGAGGCGATGGCGTGTGTGCTGACGAAGTCAGCGATGGAATCGCTGAACTGTGGTCGGGGTCCGGGGGTCTGTAGATGAGGGTTCCTCTGAGGGTGGTGTTGGGATCGGTGTGGATCTGGAAGTGCATGTGTTCGGCGGTGCTGAGGGTGTCGTCGGTGTTGGTTGAGACTCTGAGGGTGTTCCTGTGGACGATGGCGATGCCTCCTCCGACTCCGTTGGTGCGGTCCCTGCGGGTGATCTTGTATCCGTCCGGGATGGCAATGGCGATGTCGGGGGCTGAAGCGGGATTCAGCCAGGTCTCCGTCAGGAATGCGACGTCTGGGGAGGTTGAGTCGAGAAGGTCCCAGAGTTCGATGGCGTGTTTGCGGGCAGAGCGGGTGTTGAGGAGGATGCATCTGAGGTAGTTGGGTTCTTTCCTGGGCGGTGGTTTGGCGGGGCGGGTGCTGGCGAAGCTGCAGTTCCGGCAGGTGAAGGGCCCTTGGGTGCGCTTCGGGGTGGCCTGGTAGCAGGCGTGATCTTTTCCGGGGTTGAGTGCGTGGAGGGTGCTGGCGTCGTATCGGCGTCTGTTGATGTGGCGGGCGCGGGGGATGCCCGGACCAGGGGGTCTGGGGGGTCACACAACTCGAATGAGGGCCCAAGCCCCTCATATGAGCGGGCCCCTTACATGGTGTGATATTTATCGCACCTGATAAAAGTTGGAATTTATTGGGCGCGATAAATACCATCAAATTATAACTTTGTGTGGAATAACATGAAGATTTTGGAGCTCACTGGACCAATATCTGCGTGTTCTGGAAAATACCGGTCATCTTTCCCCCGAATATCAGCAGTTTAACCTGCCGATATTTATCACAAAATCCATTATTGCGATTTATGTTAACAGGAGTTACCCAGTCGCGGTCCGTGTAGGAGTGCCGGCCGGGCGGTGACGTGGGGCGGGGGAGGGGCAGGGTGGGGGGTAGCAAATTACGGACCAATACAGGTAAGTAAACATTTAAATCAATGAAACGAATTTCGTTGCGCGCACTGCATCGCATTTGGCGATGCAGCGCTCACAACGAAATTCGTTTTATTGATTTAAATGTTTACTTACCTGTATTGGTCCGTAATCCGTACTTTGCTACCCCCCACCCTGCCCCTCCCCCGCACCACGTCACCGCCCGGCCGGCACTCCTACACGGACCGCGTCTGGAGTTACCGCATATATCGTAAATACCAGGATCTCTCGTAATGAGGGTTTAAGTGTTTTATCCATTTAGAGCCTTCAGAAAGTATATGAAACTAACGAGTCCTTAACTAGCGGCTCCGT
Organism: Calotriton arnoldi; assembly: GCA_963921515.1. Classification (NCBI taxonomy): domain Eukaryota; kingdom Metazoa; phylum Chordata; class Amphibia; order Caudata; family Salamandridae; genus Calotriton; species Calotriton arnoldi. The sequence goes on along the minus strand of CAWUFW010001784.1, from coordinate 1,449,746 downwards.
GAAAATAATTCTCTATCTGATGACACACTGGCGTCTCATAACGATCAAAATTGCTCCAGAACATTGAAGTTCATCTTCTCGATTGTATTGAATTCCCTGGCCTCGCAGCGCTCCTGCTGGTGGCAGTGCGGCATACGGGAAGCGTTGGCATGACTTCTTATTAGCTTCTGCGCTGAAGCCAGTCATCACTGCAGCCCCTGGGATGTAAACAACAGATGAAGTGTTTGGGTTCGTTGCAGTAGGCACAGCTGAGCGGTCTGTATCCGGGCCAGGTAGCTGATGCCAGTTGTCACTGTGCCGATGTTTATGTGCTGCTGGGGCTAAGCAGTCTGTAGAATTATGCCCAGCCTCCGGGAGGCGCAGACATAAACAACAATTTATTTTATTTTGTCACGAGTAAGTAAGATGTATTGGCCCAATAAAGCCTGCGTCTGCGTTGCCAGTCAAGGGTCTTCTCGGTAGCACACTCGAGTAGGACAGAAAAGCCGCTGCTCCCTACGCCTCGTGCGTTTTGCTGCATCTTTCGTGGTTTCATACAGACTGGATTATTTCTTTCTAAAGACAGAACTAAAAACAAAATGTTACTTTCGTCTGTGGAGTTTAAACAGTCTTCATTATTTGATGCAGTCTAGAATGGTCCATGTCACAGACATGGCTATGCTCCATCCTGCTGATGCTTGATATGGGGCTGTGCGTGCCTCTGAAGTCTGTAGAGGTCTCCACTGTGTATAACAGTATATTTGGAACAAATTCCTGAGCATTGATCCTGTGCTATAAAGGGGCTAAAACCCGAAGGGTCTCTTACCTAACGCCCATTGATGAAGTTGCCTTCCTATGTTTCTAGCCTGTTAATGAGCGAGGGTGCGCCTAAGCACTATATTTGTTGCGAAATCAGTGTGCAGTGTGAGTACCGCCCGGGTAAAGAATGAGCCGTTGTGTTTGTGTCCATGGGTCACTGGAGAAGACTGTGGATCCTGCCTCACTAGATAATGGGCCATCCCAATGCTCTGGATCCCACTTCACTACCCTCTGGACCATCCCAATGCTCTGGATCCCACCTCACTACCCTCTGGACCATCCCAATGTTGTGGAACTCACCTCACTACCCTCCGTACCATCCCAATGCTGTGGATCCCACCTCACTACCCTCTGGACCATCCCAATGTTCTAGAACCCACCTCACTACCCTCCGTACCATCCCAATGCTGTGGATCCCACCTCACTACCCTCTGGACCATCCCAATGTTCTAGAACCCACCTCACTACCCTCCATACCATCCCAATGCTTTTGATCCCACCTCACTACCCTCTGGACCATCCCAATGCTCTGGATTCCACCTCACTACCCTCTGGACCATCCCAATGCTATTGATCCCACCTCACTACCCTCTGCGCCATCCCACAGCTCCGGATCTCACCTCACTACCCTGTGGACCATCCCAATGCTCTTGATCCCACCTCACTACCCTCTGGACCATCCCAATGCTGTGGATCCCACCTCACTACCCTCTGGACCATCCCAATGCTGTGGATCCCACCTCACTACCCTCTGGACCATCCCAATGCTCTGGAACCCGCCTCACTACCCTCCGTACCCTCCCAATGCTGTGGATCCCACCTCACTACCCTCTGGACCATCCCTATACTCTGGATCCCACTTCACTATCCTCTGGACCATCCCAACGCTCTGGATCCTGCCGCACTATCCTCTGGACCATCCCAATACTCTGGGTCCTACCTCACTACCCTCTGGACCATCCCAATGCTCTGGATCTCACCTCACTACCCTCTGGACCATCCCAATACTCTAGATCCCACCTCACTACCCTCTGGACCATCCCCATGCTCTGGATCCTGCCTCACTACCCTCTGGACTATTCCAATACTCTGGATCCCATCCCACTACCCTCTGGACCATCCCAATGCTCTGGATCCCACCTTACTACCCTCTGGACCATCCCAATACTCTGGATCCCACCACACTACCCTCTGGACCATCCCAAAACTCTGGATCCCACCTCACTACCCTCTGGACCATCCCAATGCTGTGGATCCCACCTCACTACCCTCTGGACCATCCCAATGCTGTGGATCCCACCTCACTACCCTCTGGACCATCCCAATGCTGTGGATCCCACCTCACTACACTCTGGACCATCCCAATGCTGTGGATCCCACCTCACTACCCTCTGGACCGTCCCCATGCTCTGAATCATGCCTCACTACTCTATGGGCCACCCCAATGCTCTGGATCCTGCCTCATTACTCTATGGGCCATCCCAATGCTCTGCATCCTACCTCACAACTCTATGGACCATCCCAATGTTGCCCACCGACTGCCGACCTTTCCATTCGAGAGCAGAGAATCAGGGTCCATGTAGTCAGTGGTTCTCAGCATAAATTGATGTTGTCCTGCCAGCAGTGGGAGCTGGCAGCTGACAGAAGTAAAGGAAAGTGGCGGTACAAGAGAGTCACCATCACTCCACTCCACCATATTTCTCTGGTCTGCAGAAAGTAGAAACCTAAGATGCCAGCCCATCATAAGCTATTCGATCACCCAGGCTCGAGCCTTTGGAGACCTGTGGAGCAAGTTCTTCCCTTTGCGGAACACAACAGTGAAGAACAACTTTCGTTTTCCATGTAATGTTAAAATAGCAGTGAATAACTGGATATGCATTTGGGCATTCATGCTATAACAAACATTAATACATTTAGGAAATATGAAACATCACTTGCCAATCGGCGTCTGCACCCAATACCAAGGTGCTCAGGAAGACTCCAGTCATTAGATCACGTATTTGCTGGTACTGGACCTGCCCAATGCTTCTTTTTCGGTGATTTGCAGCACGGCACGCCCTCAGTGGACTTACCTCTGTTGAAAAGAGTAGCCCTTGCCAGGTCTGTTGCCAATTTTAAGAGAGGTATTTGCACCCATATAATATCAGTACCGTAATCTTACTCTGAAAAAAAGGTTTTGCAACATTAAGAAACAGCAGCATGATCCGGACCCCTAATGCTGTCCAACAGACAAAAACAACATAAAAAACCCCAGAAAAGCTGCATAAAAAGCAAAGGCATTCAAAATAGCAAGTAGGAGACTTGATTTGGAAGCTAGGCAAGAGAAGGACTGACTCCCAGTGTCACTCTCAAGTATTAAAAACGCTTACTTGTTTCCAACGGGTATAGTGACGTCAATCTCACGAGGTTTCTGTACACAAGAGGGAATCCCACAAACTTGTCACGTGACTGCCCGCATACTGGACAGATGCAAGGTAAAGTCTCACATGATAAAATATATACACACACCCCGAAAAAATCGGGATCTCACAACTCTTTTCATGTTAGTGAAAAGCATTGTGAGTACCCAATATTAAGGCAGAGGCAAATTTCATAGAATGCTTGCGTACTGTGGACTATACACATTTTCTAGTGAAAATTACTCATTTGCAACTGGGCACAGCTCATTCAACCTGAAAATCACTATCAGGACCGGTGAGTTATTAGATTTAAGACCTCCACCACTTAAGAAACATATAGAGCGAGCTAGCACCCTATCTAGGCACTTACCAGGAAGTGGGAGCTCCTGAGTTCTGGGTAGCGGGTTCCATGGGCATCTCTGGGCTTCGTTCTTGGGTTTCGTCAAAGGAAGCCAAGGAACATTCCCGATCACATCGCCAGTATCACCAAAACATCTGAGCACACAGGAAGAAAAGCGTTACTTATATAACAATCATTTTGTAGCTTGAAACGGCTTTAAATTCACAGACTCTGCATTATTTTGACATATATAGGTTACATCCAGAAATATTCTTCAAAATACTCACATTTTTATTTTTAGTGTCAAACATTAAGCTGAAAACAAGTCTGCATGTGCTTACCTTATGTATTACCTATTTGACTTCTGGAGGGCGAAGGAACAGAGTTAATAAAACAGCTCTAACAAGCTTCCATGCCAGACGATCATTAACTGTTGGTTAATAACTTTTTAAATAAGCCTTACCGTTGTCGAGCGCGAGCGAGGAAAAAACTTGGAACACGGAGTGCGAAAAACTCTGCAAACTCCACGAACGGAGTGGAGTTCACCCCCCAGGCTTAGCTTTAAATAGGATCTGGTGCATGAGTATAATTTTCTTTAACAAGTGAGCATTGCAGAGCCATAGCTACAGAGATGAGGGAATTGCTGCTCTATTCCCCTGTGCCTGTGCTCTTCGAACCTGCCTAATGCAACACAAAAACCTTTGCTACACAGCGCAAAGGTTTATGTGTGCTGTCTGGCATACATTTCGCACTGAAGTGTATTATGCTTAGATATACACTCAGGGACACTGGAATTATTAGGCAGGGAAGGGCCAAATTATGCAGCAGGGTTGCGTAAATTATAAGCCAAGAAAAGGATAATTGTGTGTCATAATGCGGAACATTTTATGATTGCAATACTTCATTATATTGTCATTTTTACACTCATTAACATTGCTTGGGCATTGGTTGCACCTCATTAGTACCAGTTTAACACCCAAATATAGCATTAAGCAACAGAAAGGTGACCAAACAAGCTTTGCAAAGAGCCTTCAACTGCGCAGCAACAGGTCGCTGCACTTTCAGTAACTTTTGAACCGTTTGAGCTAGAAACCTTTTTTTTGTTAAAATCTGCAGATTATGCTGCATATGATGGATTACGTGGCAAATGCGGCAAATCTATAATCATGTGAAAAACGCTGTGGCCGCACAATCACATAATTCCAGTGGCCCTGTATACACCTTAAACTTTTCACAAATTGGATATGTGCTGTACAGCGCAGCACACATGCAATGTAGGAAAAGTTTAGAGAGATGACAATATTTCTCCAACTTAATGCCTGCCTTGAGGTGATGTTATTTTGTGATGCTATGCCTTGCCTACCATAGGTAGCAGATAGGCCTTTGCGTCAAAAACCATCGGCAGTAGCATTAGAGCACCCATGTACGACACATGGGATGCCCCTTTAACGCAAAGTAGTACAAAAAGCTATTTACATGCTACTTTCCAGTGCACATCAAGTTTTGCGCTGGAAAGTAAATACTTATCAACATTCTGTGCCAGTTTGCGATGCTTTGCTTGGGTAAAAAGTGTTGATAAATCTTCCCTCTTATAACTATACAATAATGTTTGGTAAATGTGTGTGCTGAAGATCATGCTGGAGCTGCACAAATACTGGGTGAAACATTGCCAATCCACACCAATGTTGCCTCTTGGTTCATTGCTGAATGAGTTTTGCTCAAATTTCCAAGGCTTTCCCCAGCTAAGGACCTACAAAACTGTTGTTTAACAATACATATTGCTGTCATACCTATTCTACCGATGGTTTAATTAAACGTGCCAACACAACATTTAAGTTCCACCTTATTGTAAATATGTATGTAGAGGACGTAAACCCTTAGTCGAGCTATGAGTATAATCGTTACACGTGGCACCATGCACTCACTAATCACTAGAGCAATCTGTGCAATTGGTGAAAAGTGTATGTAAATTACTCACACAAATTCAGACTCCGCCAGCTGGTCCTCTCCAGATAGGTGCACCCAGGGCTTTAAGTGGGAAAAAAAACCTGGGGGTGCTCTAAAAGGGGCGTGGCAAATTTCTTAAAGGGTTGTGGCCTATCCGAGTAGGGGCGTGGTCTAAATCAAGATAACTAGCATTGTGTGCTTAAGAAAATCATGAAGTCGCATCCAGCAAAGGATAATAAAATAGGCAAAAAGGTATATTTATTAAGTATAAGCCATAAAATACCAAACACTTTAAAAAACATGTAAAAATTATTTACATTACTTAGAAATCTATTGCAGGATTTCCCAAAACCCTTGAAGATATTCACTGTGTCTATTTTGCTGGGGTTTCTCACAACAAGTTTCTTCAGCAAACCTTCTACCCTTTGCCAGCCAACTCTTTACATACAGCTTTGCGTCAAATGTTTCAAATGGAGGACAATGGAGTTTTACCCATAAGCATGAAGAAATGGTCTCTACAAGAAGAGAGGCCCTTGTTGGACTAGCAATTAAGTTCATTGCGCTGGAACCTCTCTCGCAATCCGCATTACTTGCTGGTTACCTTAGGATGTGAAGGGGGCTCTGCGGTCCGCGCTGATCTCCGGTGAAGCCGCTTTCGCCGGTGGGACGCGCCTCGGCCTCAGGTTCAGCTCCTTTCCTCGATGATGAGCGCGAGGGAACCCCGGTTGCTAGGGGATGCCTCATGCCTCTCCAGACTCAATGTAGCTCCGCCTGACGAACCTCCGCGTTGCTGGGGGAAACCCTCGTTGCTGTGACCAATCCAAGTGCGGCTCGGAAATGACGATCCCGGGCCGGCGGTGGTGAATACCGGCAGGGTGTTTTCAAGGCTCCTTCTCAGAGCGGCGAACCCGGCCTCGGGCACACAACACAACTCGAGGGGCGGCGGTGGAGTCAATGCACACACAGCGCTCGGGGGCAAAGCAGGCGCTCCAAAGTTCCTCAGCGGTGCGTTAATCCGCACAGAGCGCGAGGGACACGATCCTAGGGCAGATCACGCTTGAGGCAGAGCAGGCCTCACGACCTTACTCCCCAGCTGTGTGCCGATGAGCACACCGAGACAGATTTCACGGGGGGCAGCTTCACGAAGGCACAGGCTGTGCGCAGAGACACACACACAGCAGCTGGAAGGGTGGGTTCTGTAGAACTTTTGTATCCCTGAGTTCCCAACAGGAGGCCAGCTCTTCTCAGGCCCTTGGAGATAGGCAGGCTTCAGAGGGGCAAAGCACACATCACAGCTCCTCTTCAAGTAAGGGGGACACAGCACACAGCAGACAGTCCCTTGGTCCTCTTCCTCAGCAATCACAGCAACTGTAGGTCAGCTCCCAGACACTCAGCAATGGCAGCACTTTTCCTCAGTCTTCCTGGCTGTTCTTCTTTTGGCAGGGATTCCTTCTTGATCACGAAGTTTCCTAATCTAATTTTACTGGGGCTCCAGTCCTACTTTTATACCCCAAAAGTCTTTGTTCTTCTTGTGTGAGGGGTCCTGGACCCAGTCTAAACCAGTTATGGGTGCACTCTGCCAGTGCACCTCTTCTTCCTTTGTGAGTGTGGGCCAGGGCCATCAGACGCACCGCAGGAGGTGGAGCCAGCATTGTGGCAGGCAGGCACAGCCCTATTGAGACCCAGGTGCTACTCCTCCCCACCACTCTACATGTAGATGGGGCTATTCAGCCTAGTGCTGACTCGCCCAGCCTCCTGGAGCCACCCCAGCCCCTGTCACTCACAAACCAGACAGTCAATACACAACCAGGCAGAGGCACACAGAAAGGTTGAACAGGAAAATAGCCACTTTCTAAAAGTGCTATTTCCAAACTTAGAATTTAAAAACCATCTTCACTAAAGGATGTGTTATTAAATTCTGAGTTCAGGGATACCAGATTCCATATGTCTATCTTGCCGTTATGGGAAGATATGCAGGTAAACATGTTACACAGCATTCCCCATGTTATCCTATGGGCAAGATACCCTTTCAATAGTGAAAAACGAAATTGGCAGTATTTCACTATCAGGACATGTTACCCACACTAGTACATGTCCTACCTTTCACATACACTGCACCCTGCCCAGGGGGGTACCTTGGGCCTACCATAGGGGTGTCCAATGTGTAAGAAAAGGGAAGGGTGAGGCCTGGCCAGTGTGTACACTGGCCAGGACAACATGGCAGTTCACAGACTGCGCACAGGCGCTGCGGTGGCAGGCCTGAGACACCATTTTAGGGCTACTCATGTGGATGGCACAATCAGTGCTGCTGGCCCACTAGTAGCATTTGAATTACCCGTCCCGGCACACTTAGTGCATTTTACTAGGGACCTACTGGTAAAACAAATATGCCAATCATGGATAACCAATCACAGTAATAATTTAACCAGGAGCACTTGCACTTTGGCACTGATCAGCAGTGGCAAAGTGCCCAAAGCATCTAAACCAGCAAAACGAAATCCATCACGGTGTCAAAACGTAGGAGGTAGAGGCAAAAAGTCAGGGAAACCACGCCAAGGATGCCAGGTCTAACAGTCACACAGGACTTAATTACATCAGTGTTAGTAAACATAGGAAGAGCAGAGCAATGTGAAAGTAGATGAAAATGAAACTCAGAGGGGTCCGTCTGGGTCGGCTTTACTATTGACTTGAGATATCTACTTACTTCTGAATTGTGCCTGAACATTTTCAATGCAGCCACAAGTTACATTACACAAAATCATATACATTTTTGGGGGACTAGGGGGCACAGTGAGATTAAGTCTTAATCTCACTGTGCCCCCAGTACCCCCAAAATGTATATGATCTTGTGTAATATAACTAGTGCTCATGTAGCTCACGTAAAGCGCTCCAATACGTTCGGGTCGAGACAGAGCTATATTAAACTGTAATATATATATATATATATATATATATATATCCAAGTACTCTCCAAGTGTGCAATCACGCACACAAAAACAGGAACGGACAACTTTTCTTGCCGGTGCCAAAAGTATTGAAGTTTATTAATTGAAGATAAGTGCACAGCTCATGACGCGTTTCGGGCCTCCTGGCCCTTGCTCACATGATCACGTTACGCTCAAAGTCAACAATTTATTTAAAATGAAAAACACACCTCCCATCACCTGACGAAGTCCGTGGCACTACAATAGAGATAAACAACATACTGATTTCTGTAGTTTCCATTGTTGGGCTAGCCACCCGATCATATTAAGCGACATATAAATACTGATAGTCAGGCAATACAAATAAAACCATACTATAAAAACATACATCGTAATTAATATGATAGCCAAACCAATGAAAATATAAATACGTTGATGTTAATACTTTGCAATACTGTATTTTAATAAGAATACTGGTATTGTGTCAGTTTTTCTTATTTAGTTTCATTTGTCATGGTAAATTAATTTCTAGCTTAAATCAGGGTTCTGGCCACCCAACACTGACTAGCAAAAGTTGCCCATAGTGAGTCACCATAATTGAGGTTTCGTATGTAACAAATGGTCAGTATGACTTGTACAAATACCAGATGTCATTCGGGGTGTATTTCAATTTACTATCAACTTGCTGAAATAGGATAATAAATAAATTTTAAACATGTGCAAATACTGCTAATGTACATCAAGCTACTAATACAATGATCAACTAGTATGGTATATATATAAAGCATAAATGCTAATCAACACGAGTCAACAGAAAAGAGTTGCTGATATTTAAGACCACCTGATCTCAGTGAACAATAACTGTACCAAATATCATGAGTAATATCAACTCGTCTTATGATACCCTATGGACTTGAGATAAGATATGCTATCTCTCAGTAGTAAAAATATAACAATTGCTTGCATACAAAATGCTATCAGTGCATAACAACTGACCTCGCTTGGTTCGATGGCTCAGTTGGTAATTTTATCAACAGACTTCTAAAGTGCCACGTGCATCAAAGTGCTAAGTGCTATATATATATATCAACTCCCTTCCTAATGCATCTAGAGTTATTATATTCAGTGGCTGGGTGGTTTATTGGTATTTTCCGACGCTGGCACAAGTCCTTCTGAAGGCTCACAGGCTCACAGGTTGTGTGTGCAAGCACCGGCGCTAGAGTGTATGCCAACGTCGGTATGTATTTCATGTGTTATTGTTCATCCTATGTGTGATTTGACATGTGTGGTTCCACGTTATCACATATGTGTTACTGTAAACGTTATTTATTAGGCGATCAGTGAACAGAAGCAGACACCTGGACGGACTAACACACAGAAGGGAATATAATGTAAATGAAACGACCCATGGATGGATAAACTGACTGATGGGTGGACGGTCGGTTGGTTAGAAATAGACATATGATTGAGAAAAAGACGGGCAGGTATGTATCTAGAGAAATCAGACAGGTTTTGAGGCATAGAGATGACGGGCCGACAGGGGCAGGGCTGCACTGGTAGTGGTAGTGTCACTGCTGCTGGATTCTGTTGTAGACCCTCGTCCCTCGCTTGCTTTAAGGCAGAGCAGGGTCACACTGGTTGCTGGAGAAATCTTGCTGCAGGCCGTAAAAGCAGGGTCGTGCCGGTTCTAACCAGCTGTTGTTGTGCCGATGGCTGGCACGATGACGTAGGTGGAGCTGCGTGTTCAAAGAGAAGGGAAATCTCGAGAGAAAGTGTCTCTCTTCAAAGGATTTCCCTTCCTGCTACAATGACGTCACGCCTTAAGCAGTGCGCGCGCATGCTCACCCGAAACACCAAACAAAAACCGGGACGTCTGGTCACCCTACCTTTGAGGCCCGAAAATAGAGCCCCCTAGAGTCCCCTTTCGAGGCCCCCCAAAAAAAACTGGGGGTGCTCAGACCCCCCCCACTTAAAGCCCTGGGTGCACCCTCAGAGCGTGAACCACCCGTAGGTAGCGATACTGCTCCGTTTCCCCCATGTCATATTTAATCTGCAGTACCTCAAAGGTCAAGGGTGCGGACCCCCTCCACAGGTCCCCAATCCGGTCGATACCTAGGAGTTCCCACTTGCAGAAACCCCGCAGTGCTCCAAACTCTCTCAGTAGATCACTGTCCCATAAAGGAGTTTCTTCTGTCAGTTTCCCAGCCCATGGCAGGAATTTCGTGGCCTTGGTCCACTAACTCACCACTCTCAGAGTATGGATTGGGAGTGCCTCCCTCTGTCTTCGCTTACATAACAATGCAGGGTAGTCCATGGGCCCATCGCCTCCCTATCCACCCTCAATGCTGGCTCTTGCCAGTCTGCAAAGAGCCAGGCGTTTAGAACTATGAGTTGTGAGGCCCAGTAGTATTTGAGGATATCTGGGATGGCAAGGCCCTCATCAAAACCCCCCATCGGTAATTTGTGAAGCGCTATCTGTGCAACTCCCCCGTCTCACAAGAGCAACCAGACTTCTTGTTCTATTCTGTGAAAGAAGGTGTGGGGTATCGAGATTCGGGAACTGGGTGTTCTGGAGAACAGATAAAAAAATGTAACAGTGTCACCATCTTGTATAGTGCAGCTTTGGCCATTAATGACAGTGGGAGGGATCTCCAATGACACTTCCAGTACATTTTCAACCTCATGATCATCAAGTGTTTGTGTATCCTCTTCCTGACCCAGTAAATGACAGTCATAAAATGTATTCTTCCTGTCCTCAATCTAGTGTTGTAATAGCTGACCTGCCTTTATCTTATGGAGTTTCTGAATCAGTGCCCTCTCTAGGTTTCTTATCAACTGTTCTTTGAGATATCTTATGTGAATTTAATGCCCCCATCGAAGTTCTTTACATTTGCAGTAGGAATGCTATTTTGGGTTCAAGTTGTCTTTTATATTTTTTTTACTCGAGGACTAGTGTCCTTCTCTTTTGCCAATTTCCGATCTCTTTTAGGAAAGGAGATTATTTTTCTTTTTTTTTATGCCTTATGGAAAGGAGGAGGACCAGTTTAAAATGTGTCAGGTGGTGGAGAAAGCCTAACACCTCTTTCACTGTTACTACCTCCCTATTACATAGCAAAAACAATTCTAATGTTAGATAGGCTGAACAATGCATACCTCCAGACTATGTCATCAACATGTTTCTGCCCTCTAAAAACTGGCCCATAAGGGTCAAGGTCATTCATCAGGATGACGAAAACAGTCCTCTCCTAGTCACTATCACCACCCCACCAATCAGTTTTAAGGGTCGTTGAAAGAGAAATAAATTAGGGGTACACTTTGCTGTTAGTGTTTCCCATCAATGGTCCTTTTGACCTGTAGGAAAGTTAGGATGACAATAGTTAGTTCCAGTGTCAGTTTCATATTGAAGAGAAGTGTCCCAGCGTGGTAAAACACTTAAATTATACTTTTCATCTGATCTTTTATTAAAAATTAGTGATACCACTCGATCACTGCAAGCGGCACACTAAACTCATGTGCGTCACCCTCAAACTTAGGCCATTGCCCATCAGAGTTATCCATGGAATGGGCCTCACAAATACTGATCCCATGTGTGCCTAGAACTGTTGTTTCAGCTTGCTTTGATTCATGGAACTAAAAGCATGTTGGTCATTATATTTCTTTACATTTGAGTCCCTCTAATGTCATTGATTCCTATACAAGTGACATTGATAAATATGTAAGAGTGTAATGATTCCCTCAGGGGTATTTGTAGTGTTGATGTTATTTACATGAGCCCCCACCCCTGTAGGCAGGTAAGGTAAACCCTGATGTGTTGTGAGTGCTCTGGGCATCCACACACTAGAATCTCCCAAGCCCCACTCAATTCAGACCACTGCCACACAGTGGCATGCATTTGGAACCAATAGTAAGCATAACGCCATTATTCCTAACAATTCCCTCACCTGGCTCTGCTATAAATCTTGTTTCTTTATGATCTATATTGAGAAGCACCATCGCCGAATTAATCGCCCCTCTTGTCGTCTAATCCAAACACTACATCTTCCTCGGAGACCTCAACTGCCACCTAGATGACCCCAACACCCCCAACTTCCTGGAAAGACTAGACAACATTGGCCTCAAACAGATAGTCACTGACCCCACACACCGAGAATGACGCACGCTGGACCCCATCTTCACATCCAGTGACAGAATCAAATACAGCCTCACATCACATCTCACCTGGATGGACCACACCATTGTACACTTTACCCCTTGTCGGCCTACCGCACACCACCCCAATCCGACATAGTGCTCCCTACCGCAGCTGGACCACAGTAACTCAGCAGCAATGAACAGATTCTTTCAGCACAACTCACCCCAACATCATGGCCAATCTAGACCACACAGTAGAGAACTTCAACGCCTGGATCACCAACGCTGCCAACCAAGTCACCCCCTCACAGCCACCCAGGACACACAGACCAACCAAAGGAGCCAGCTGGTACAAACCAGAAGTCAACAAGGCAAAACATGAATGCAAACAGCAAGAAAGAAAATGGTGGAACAGCAAGAATGACACCGACCGAGCAACCTGCAAAACCACCCTCAACAACTACCACCAGCTCACAGCCATGAAAAAAAAGAGGCCCTCGCATGCCATATTGAAACCAGCACCAACCAAACCAAGGAACTCTTCACCATCGTCATAGAATCTTCCTGCCCCTCTGCCACAGAAAAGCGATCCCCCCCTCTCAAGAACTCATCGACTTCCTATTTGAATACTTACACAGCAAGATAGCAACCATCTACACAAACTTCAAACCCCAACCGTTTGATATCCTTAGCAACCTGCCTACCACAGCCACCAACCACAAGCTCACCTCATGGAATCAACTCAACATACAACAACCACTACCCTGGTCAAATCAATCCACACCAGGAATGGCGCCACTGGAACAGACTCCAGGAAAGGTCACAGACTCGTGACCAAAGCGGATCCGGATCCAGGAATGGACCCAAAGGGCCCAACTGGTGCAGAGGGCGGACCCTCCAGCGGGAATCTTGTTGGGGCACCTGTCGAACCCATGGGGCATAAAGGCGCTCCAGAGGGGTTGGTCTGCCCAAATATGAGGTGCATGGCCTCAATATTTATCAGCAGGGTGGGAGCCGCTCTGGGAAATTGTGGGAGATACAGAGTAGACTTAGGCTCCGCGGCTGAAGTGTGGGAGCAGGGCCTAGATTTGTGGAGGCATGCTGTAGTCGAAGAATGCTTCAACTTCTTGGATTTCTTTTTCTTGTGGGACCTACCCGACGAGGATTTGGAGTAGGATGACGACCAGCAGGAACAACTCCGAAAGCAGGCCCTGGACCTTCCTGAACCTGGAGCAATGCGGAGTTTACGGCAATCAGGAGCTTCAGGGCGCGCTCCCGAACCACCTTGAGGTTTCATTGCTTGAGTCGTGGCCCGGCTCCATGCAACACAAGCAAACCAGGTGGGAACCATCTGCCTGTGAGAGGATCCACAGGGTTTAAACCCCACAGGTTTTTTAGGGTACATCCTTAACACACACTGGGAGCTAGGCCCAAAAAGAATTTCTACAAAGTCAATTGTAGTCCTAAAAAGGATTGAAGTGGCTCTTCTGGAACTGCGCTGATGGTGTGAAAAGAACTGATGTCAGTGCACAGGGATGGCGCCTTTATAGGCACCACACATCACTTCTGGCCCAGATGACGCCAATGCGGAGCCGATTGACGCCACCTACCGGTGTGCAGAGGTACTGCTAAAGATTTTACGGATCCAGTCTGACGCCTGGGGAATATTCTAAGGTAAGGAATCTGTAGTTAGAAATTTTTTATCAGATGAGTGTGCAACATGCAATGAGAAGCATATTCATGCATTCAAAATTATTTTTCTTGGTTTGAACATTTTATTGCAATTTCAAAAATATCTACATACATCCTGCAACTATAATACAGCACTAGCCAGGCTGTGTCATTAAAGATCATTTAATACAGCAAACCAACATCAGCTACAATGGACTCAATGTGCCAGCTGTGCTGGTTCATTCCCCATAACAAGAGAATCTTGAATTCATACAAGGACACATTATTCCCTTCCCCCACCCTCAATCCACTTACTGGGTCAAGTTGTGTCCATCATTGTGGTGGTCTTTAAGTGCAATAAGCAACACTGGAATCAGCCATGAACTCTATTTGACACAGCAGCTCACGTTTCAAAGAAGCCCAGAGCACTCAATTTTGGTGGGAAATGTAACAGGGGTAATGATGTAAAGTAGCAAATAGCAGGCCTTCGAGTTGTCTCAAAAGTCAGTTGCAAATCATGGAATAATTTTCATTATAAATACTTTTTCTCTCCTTGTATGATTTCCTGTGCCCTTTTTCGATGTGGACCAGTTCATAAGAGATTTGCTACAATCATTTTCTGGCTGCATCAATTCTTTCACTCTTCATGTCAGCGACATCCCATCCCCTGTTCCCTGCATTAATACTCTCTCGTGAGCCACATGCACTACCATTGAATATGGGAGAACACTCCCTTTAACGTATGTTTGGTCTTGTGTTGCAGCTTTAAATTTTCATGCTAGTTTTGAAAGGGTCCTGGACTTAACAGGATCAATGAAGGTCTCCTGATTTCTCATCAGAAAATCTTAAGTGTGGTGCATCCTCATTTTCTCCCTTATTTCCAATGACATACAATATTACATCATTCTTATGCTACACATCCACCTGTGTGCTGGGCTTAGTTACAAATTCTCTTTTGTGTTATTGGTTGCCATGTACCCAGCCCAGCAACAGATTACTAAGTGACCAACCCAAAATAGGTTAGTAGGTGCTAGTGCTACAATCCAGCAACTATGGCCACACAATCCTCACCAGACCACGCCATATGTAGGTTAAAAGGCCAACATCATCCAACAAGTGAAAGGAGGAAAGCAATTCAACATGCCTGGGAGCTGTTCCCATCTCAATATAAACCAGAGACTCAGTCACACGGGCAGATATGTAGGGCGGTTTTACATAGCTCAGCACATCTAAGAAAGAAGTAGAGGAGGATTTCTTTTTACAAACATGACATTGCTTGGTGTTTTTATTCTTTTCTCCATAACATGACTTTCATTTTGCTATTGCTCACATTATCATCATCACTTTTACAAGTGAACTGGTCAGAAGAGTATGTAATTTCTAAATGAGAAACAGCTTATTGATTTATAGGTCCTTTTTTGGGGGTCTGTCACCCTTTTTGTACCGGATGTTGGCATGAGTACTGCCCTCATTCAAGGCCAGTCCCCGTGTCCTGTTTCTGATCAACCCCTTCAAGTAGTGTTGTGTATTCTCTACCTGATAGTATGGTAACATTTTGTTACAATGTCTTGGGTGCAGTGTCAGTCTTGGGCAGCACAGGCTTCTTTGGGTCTAACTGTGAAATAAATTCTACTGGATTGCATTCCTCTTCATGGAAAAGAGAAAAACGAAAAAGGAAATAGCCCTCACCAGTGTAAAAATATAAACACTGAAAAAATACCTGCAGGACCACAAAGTAAATGCCATTCAAAGAAAGGAAAAGGAGAGTGAAAGTCATTTTTATTTCTTCCTGAAGGGGCCAATACCATCATCATCATCAAAAAACTTTATTACGATCACCAGGATCCTAAAAAGTACACAGCACAAGTATAAAAGCAGGGATGTAGACATTTAAAAATAAATATATTAAAAAACAATTTCATTAAGTAGATATACAAAGAGCAAAATGCAGCAGTTCCTGGAAAAATAAAGTGCTTCATGCAATTAGCTTCCCACGCGTAATCCACAGTGCGTACCAGAATCTTGAAAGGCCAAAGACCATTGATCTACGGGTATAGATGCACAATGTTCTCATTACCTCAAGATAATGTCCCGGACCAACAAGTCTACACAATGGAAAATCCATTTTTTCCTCAGCGATAAATAATAGGGGCAGAAGAAAAGTAAATGGACAATTGATTCTGGGCAGGCTTTACATGCAGGGCACAGGACATCAGAAGAGGAAGCACTAAAGCGCCACTTAAAGCAAAATTGTCTGGTGGGCAGAGTCTTATTGCGGAACTGTAAAAAAAGTTTGCGTGCCATCGTTGGGATGATTTCATCTATGGTTGACTCAAACAATGGGACAGGTTTAAAAAGCAGAAAGTCTTTTGTTAAACTGTTCACTGGTTCTGCCAAAGCCATTGCCAATGTCTTTTCCCAATCCAATTCTTTCAGCTTCACCCTCAAGATTAGCACCATACTTTCCGGATTAGTCCAGAAGGTCTCCATCCCCAACCTCCCCAATAATTCACGTAAGGAGATGAACCACTTAATAGATGTTGCCTTGGGGAATTTCAGGAGATCCTTCAGAGTCTCTCGGTAAGTTTCCAGCTCTTCCACTGTCCATAGCCTAAACCAGAACATTAGCAATTTACAATTCAACTTATGTTGCAGCTGCCTATGGGCAAGGTCCAGGTACAGGGGTTTCAGAGGGGAGCTAGCAGGAAGATCGACCAGCGATCTTAGGAAGCGGTTTTCCACAATTGTGAGGGGGGATTGATTGCCCGTGCCCCATAGCTCCGCACCATAAAGTACTCCTCCCAAAACCTTGGAGTTATAGATTTCGAGGGCTGGGGCAATTTGACGGGATACCGTCTTCCTATGTATTTTGCTGATGTAGGCACATTGGAAGATTAGTTGTAACTTTGCTTTTTCCATATGTGCCCCCCAGTCGATCGATGGAGTCAGGCGGATGCCCAAGTAATCAAAAATTTCTACTTGCTCCAACTTGACGCTACCAGCCCACACAGATCTAGTAGTTTGTTTATTTTTCCCTTCATTAAAAATCATGAACTTGGTTTTTGTCTCGTTTAAAATCAGGCCCCTGTCATCACA
The DNA here is from genome assembly GCA_963921515.1 of Calotriton arnoldi. Classification (NCBI taxonomy): domain Eukaryota; kingdom Metazoa; phylum Chordata; class Amphibia; order Caudata; family Salamandridae; genus Calotriton; species Calotriton arnoldi. Next base: position 1,432,440 of record CAWUFW010001784.1, on the reverse strand, counting down.
AAACCTTATAAAATCATTCAGGAGTTGTTGGAGGCCCTGTAGCGATTTAGATATTAGAAGTGTGTCGTCTGCGAACAACAGTGCAGGCACTCTTCTTGTACCAATTTTAGGGGCATCACAGCCGTCTCTGTCTATGTAATCAACAACTCCATTGATAAAAAGAGTAAAAAGGGTGTGCACCAACACACAGCCCTGCCTCACTCCACGTTGGACAGGGAAAGTTTCTGTTACTTGGTTGTTCGCGCCCTACCTGACCTGTGCTGTGTTGGATGAATGGAGTCTAATTAAAATGTTTAAAAGATTGGCAGGGAGACCCATCTCTGTTAAAAGCCTCCAAAGCCTGGCCCGGGGGACTAAATCGAATGCAGTACGCAAATCGACAAAAGCCACATATAGTTTGCCCCCCTTAACGACTACTTCCTTCCAGTAAATGCAGATAAGACGGAAGGCCTGGCCCAGGGTACTGACTTTCAAACGAAACCCTGCCTGGAAGTCACTCAGGATTTGGGACTCCATCATCCAGTCCTGTAACCTTCCTAAAACCTGTTTACAAATTTTTTTTGAATGGAGTCTATAAGGCTTATAGGCCTATAACTCAGCGGCTTGGATCTACCCCCTTTTTTAAAGATGGGCACTATTTCAGCAATCTGCCATGATAGTGGAATAGGGGCACCAGACAGGATCAAGTTCGATACCAGATTTATATACGAGCCCCAGAGCATTTTATCCTCTCTGTACAGGCCATTAGGTATTCTGTCTGGACCAGGGGCTTGCGCTGACACACAAGATGAGATTGCTAGTTGAGTTTCCTCCATCGTGATGACCAAAGTTTCCCCTTCCCTTCCCAGAGACTCTTCCCTCATCCCACTAATCTCACTACCTTTGTTTTTACCATTACCGTAGAGAGAACCAAAATGGGCAACCCACTCTTCAGGTTGGACGGTATATTCCAGGGTTTGCCTTGTCCCATTTAGCCAGTATGCTGCCTGTCTCCAGAAGGCCTTGGGGTCTTTATCTATCAGTGCAGTATGTAAGGAAGCCCAGAGAGAACCCTCTCGCTCCTTTTTAGCTCTGCCGATGGCCATTTTATACTCCGCTCTACAGGATACAATCTCCGCCCGTGCCCTACGTTTTAATGCACCAATAAGCGCCCCCTTAGCCTTCCTACAATCCTGATTATACCAGGGACTCTTGGTGTCTTGCAACAGGTCTTTGCGTTGTCCCCCCTTCCCTCGCACTATTGGAGGCCGGCTAAGTGTATCCCTCATCTCACTGAAGAGCAACTCGTGGCGGGGCCCCAAGCTTTTCCACTGCATCCTTGGGAGGCAATTTGACCAGCTCCTTAATCAACTTTCTTGCTTTTATCTTCACCGCTTCTAATGCTGCCGGATGATCCTCCACCCAGCCCCACTTAACAGCTCTTTGATTATTCGTGACCGAGAGCACTCCCAAGTCAGGGCACCCCGTTACGACTGTCTGTGGGGGGCCAAGATTTGTAAGGACAAGAGCAAGGGCATTATGGTCACTCTCTGATCTTTTCACCACTACCATATCTTCCACTAAGGGCCAACGGTTAGGGGTAATTAAACAATAATCGATTCTACTGGTGTGACCGGGTCTATTACAATGTAACTTTGATATACAAGGAAGCAGCAAGAAAGATTAGGCTAACATTATTCTGCTTGAGTTTTGATTTTTAGGGAGGTTACATTTGCTTTTTTCAGTTTTGTGGTCTTTTGTCTAAAGTTACAGGATTTAGAAGCAGGTTTTAGGTAGTATTTTATTTTGTAAACTGTAGAGAATCAGGAAATATTACAATCATATTTGATATTCTGACTACATTTGATTCTTTGGCTGGTTTCATAAGAATATTCCCAATATGTACCATCACATTTACCCACAGACAGAGAATGGGTGAAATCCTTTGAGACATCAGCCCCCTTTTCTGGTGAGCCAGTATTGATAGACGGTGAGTTGCCAAACACCCCAGGCCTTAAACCTTCAATGCAAGGTGCAGTGACAGGTATATGTGAAAAGTGTTGTCACCAAGCACCTGGGACAGGTGTAATAACATGGCACCAGACTTTTGGAGAACACGGAACACAGTGTCACTTGGAACGCTGCTGCAAAAATTTCTTACCAAATTCAACAAAGATTGGAGTGATATTGTTAGCATTTTCAGTGATTCAGCTTTGCATATGAAAATGTTGTGTGATGACCTGTCAAAATCGATACCTGAGCTGAAGTGCTTCCCTGTAAGAGATCCTTGTCACTTGCTATATGGTATGCTGAAAGCATATTTACACTCGTCAGAGTTAATAAAGAATGCTTCTGACTTTATAGTCCATTCTGGTGCACTGTTTCGTTATGCAAGGAAACTAAAATGCAAATATTTCTCTTTTTGTGCTTTGTGTGACATAAACGAAAGATTCATCCCAACTGGGTCATCTAGCCAGTGGTTCTCAGTCCTAGAGACAGTGAATGCTATTTTATCCATGTGTAACCGTTTACAGAATTTTTGCTTAGTGATGATGCCAAAGGCAAGAAATGTGAGGATCTTCGGTCGCATTTTGAGAGTGATGTGAAATAAAGTACACTCTACTGCATTCTTAAATTTTTACAGGAAAACATGACTTCTGTAGTGGACATAAAAAAACTAGAGTCTGAAAATACCCTTGTCTACCAAGTGTTCAGTGTAATTGGGGTAGATATGAAAGATCTCCTTGAGAGTAGGCTGGATGACACTTTTAGTGACTTTGACACTGCAACATGTTCCATGTTAGAATGCTTGCCACTTGGTAAGCAAAGAAATGTTTCGGAGCAATTCAGGAAATTGTATTTTACAATGCATGAGCAATGGCTTGCAATGATGCATAGAAAGTCCCTTCACCAACCATGCCATTTGAAGTCAATGAATCCTCACTATGGTACCCTGCACAATTTCTAGATCTGTTCCGTAAAGGGGAATTTTCTCTGCTCTTCAATAAGTGAGGGCATATGCGCTCAGCTCAATGCATATGTTGCAGAACCTGTCCCAGAGAATCACAATCTTCAGGTGTACCAGTATTGGCATGGAAAGCTATGTAAATGGCCAGAGTTAGCAAATTGTGTATTGGCTGTTTTGGCATTGCCCGTCTCAAGTGTCAATGCTGAGGGGGCCTTTTCACAGATAAAAGTTTGCATGAGAAGGAAAGAGTGATCGTGCATGACCAAAGATTCACTGAAGAAGTATTGTATGGTGTAGTACAATACGTTTGATTTGTAAAAATGTATTTGAACCTCATATACACTGTACGTACACTGTCTATATGACATGCACTATCAGTGCAGAAAGCAAGCAATAATAAAAGCGAAACATTCCATAAACACCAGAAAAACACTGTTTCTGTTGATTTTAATGGCGCAGAAATGTGTAACCACTAATAACCACTATTTTTTTAAGGAAAGCCTAACCATAATCAAATACTTGGTCAACTGCCCCTTGAAATGACTCTGTAGAGTCCCAATGTGTCTCTACAGTGTAGTGCACCCAGAGCTGCTCAAATTAGTGCAAAAGAAAAAGTCACTTACCTTCAGTAATGTTATTTCTGGTGGATGCTATATCTTCCAGTAGATTCACCATTCAGACACCAGACTAGATATGCAAAACCTTTCCCCTGCAGCAATAGCTATTGAGCTGCAACAGGTGGTGCCATGTGACTCCAATCAAAGCTTCATTGGTCATGAATCTGATGACAGTGTTTTTCCTATACATGAAGCTGCCTGGCACACTACTGCCAGTCTCCTACATTTTTGGGCACCTGACAAAGCCATGCAAAGAGAAAAAATAACAGAGGTTAGCAAAAGCAGATTAACTGTAAAGTACCTTGGAATCTTACTTACTTTGCTGGCACTATCACCGAAGGAGAGGGGGCAGGTTGGTGAGGAATCTTTGGGATATGTAGTATCCACCTGCAATATCATTACCAAAGGTACATAAACTTTACTTTATATTCCTCACCATATGAGTGAGTCCCAAAGTAGTACCCACCAAATGCAGGAATGAGTAGTGCTGTGTAAGGAAATCATCCTACACAACCTTCACGAAGCAACCCTTACTCCACATCAGCTGCCAGACAATGTTTGGCAAAGCTACCAAATGCAGAGAAACCAAGTTGTCATTGGTACACCCAAGCTGCCATGGCAGATGAGCAGAAATGAGAATGAGCACAAGTTCCAGCTATAGAGAGCTGTCATCCACCCATCAAGGTCTCATACTGTCAACGTAGTAGAAGAGGCATACTTCAAGTCCAGTCTATATAGCCACTCCTCTTTTGTGAGAGGTGCATTGAACAATTGCTTTAGTTCAAATGATACTGCATCAGTTCAACCTCTTTGATGGTTAATATCATGGACGTTGCTGTCCAAAACAACCTGAATAACATGCCCTGAAATGGAGGGCACGAACAGCTTAATGGCTAAATGGACCACGCTTCACTCTAGCATATTAATCTGCATGCCTTTTTCCAACAGGAACCAAAGGCATTCACGCTGTCATCGTTTTCAGATATGCTCCCCAACCTAAAATGAAGGTGCCCAAAACAACTGTAGCCTGTGACCACAGAGGATTAAAGGGGAGACCTATCATGAGGCAGGAGGGACACGTTGCCCAATCGAGCTCTGAGATGGCAGAACAAAAAAACTTGACGCAAGCAGAGTGACTTACCTGATGCTAGAGTCACTGCCTAAAAACAACAATAAACGGAGCTCTACACTACCTGGAATGTGGCACCAAAACAATGCACACGGCCATCAAACCCAACAGGCAAAGGACGAGCAGAACCTAGAATGGATTCAAACTCTGGAACATCAGAATTATAAATTGAATATCTGTGATCCTCTGAAATAAGGGAAAGGCTCTCATGCAGGTTGTGTCCAGTAACTGATGGAGAAACACAGACAGTGAAGTAGCCATGGTGTACTCCAGAAGGTTTGTGGCCAGTGCTGGAGCTCCTGCCTTTACCAGCCAGTCATGCAAGTACAGAAAACCCTAGGGGAGGCTGCCACCACAACTGCTTCTGTGGTGAAGACTTGTGGAGTGGTCTGAAGGCCAAAGAGCAGACCTGTGAACTGAAAATGCAGTGAACTCTGTATTAAGCGAAGGAAAGGCCTGCAATCAGACAGAATTGGAAGATGAAACTATCTGTCCTGGCCAACAGGGAAACTATTTAATCCTGGGCATTAAGTGTTGGGAGGACCCAACTAAGACAGAATTGTTGAATGTCTCTCCGCAAAGTAAGAACCTCAAGAGTCTCAAGTCTGGAAGGGGCCTGAAACCCACAGATTTCTTAGCGAGAATGAAGAGATTAAAATTCTGTGCCACTCTTTCAAGGGAATGGCATCTATGGCCCTTTTGTGCAACATGGCAGTAACTTTCACCTCCAAGGCAAGTGCTGGGGAGCACTTCCTTTCAGACGGAATGGGGGGCTAAGCGGAGAGTGGTCAGAAAAGGAAAGGCATAGCTCTTAAGGACAAGTTGGAGGACAGGGAAATTTGTCATGGTGGACTCACAATTGGCTAGAAAATGGGAACCTCAATCCTACTGGAAGCTGATAGTGGATGGAGAACAAATCGAAATGGTATTAAGTAGCACATCCACTGGAAGATGGTGAAACTGGGGCTGCTGCTGGCCTTTAGATCCAACTCTTCCCTGAAGGAATGAAACAAGTATTGTGGAGCCTGAACAGACTGTTAAGGTTGCAGCTGACTGGATGTTTTTCTTCTCGAAAAGCAATTAAAGAAACAAAACACTAGGTGGAATTGCTTGGCTGGGAATGCCAGCCCATAATCCTGGCCCCTTGATACACCCACATAAAAGAATTATCCAGAGAGTTTCATTTTTGATTTGTGTTTTTGTATCATTAGAGAAGTAATTTACCTTGGGTAGACATTGCTAATCCGAGGCAAATTTTTCTGGACAACATTTTTAAAAATGGCGGATGTGTTGCAGGGATGATGTAATATTTCAGGAACCATGAGACCTATATACTTCATTTTGGTGTCAGAACCTATGTTTTAGGGGGCAAGAAGTCTTCTGGAGACAGAAAATAACTCCTCAGAGCAACCCTTAAGCCATTTTCCAAAATGGCGGCTCTATAATGATAAATTTTAACCATAATATTGGTAATTTATTTTAATATTGTTTTTGTTTCAGGTTTTCAGTTGATTCAAATTCGTAAACATGAGCGAAGCAAGTGGTAGCAGAGGATCTTAACCTCGAAAAGAGTGTTGCTAACTAGAAAATCGGAGGACTCCTTCAACCAAGAAAAATGTGCATTATGTCAAACTAATCCAAAAGAAAAGCTAACATCAACTGCGGCTGGACAGAAGAGAGTTCAAGATGCTGCAGAAATACTGCAAGACAAAATTCACAAAAAGATTGAAACTGATGGGTGAAGAGGATTAGTTTATCATTGTAACAAGTACTACAAATTGTATACAATGGAAAAAAATAGTCAAAAAATAGAGGAAACCAGTGAATCAAAAATCTGAGTCTTCTGAGAAAGCAAAGACAACCAAACCCAGTGCCCATCAACTTAAAAGATCGATGGCTACCCCTCGTCCTCCTCCAACAACTGATCAGAAAGCAGAGGATCTTCGATGTGTTATCTGTGGATTTGCCAGAACAAGGTCCAAAGGGATTGACAAAAGACAAAGTACAGAGTATGTGAGTGTCAAAGGGCAAACATGCTTTTATCTGCAGCTAGTTTCTTCAAAGATTAAGTTTTCAGCTGAGTAGCTGATCTAAACAGTGAGGTGAATGTATTTGCAGTGGATTGGCATGCCCACCCGAACTGCATGCGTGCATACATTCGAAAATATGAATGTACAATGAGCTCCCAGCAGCAACGCAACCAACAGACTGCAGTTGAGTCTGTACTCTTTGAAAAAGCAAATTAAGTTTTAAAGCCACTCTTGAGTGCTGGCTACAGGTTCACACTCAGTGAGGTCAGAGAAATAATGGTCAACATTGATGAAACTGTATGGATAAATAATAATGAAATCAAGATTTTTCTGGTGAGAATGTACAACGACAGAATTCGTTTTTGTCACTAACAAAAAGAATGAGCCACTCATTGGTGTTCTCAGCTGATTTGACTCCTGAAGTTCTTGCTGCCAAAATAAGATCACAGAATGCAGTACAATCAGCAGGAACTGTTTTAAGAAACGTCCTGAAAGATTTAGATTTTGGACTTAAAGACAAATTTTGAGATGCTCCGGAGCTTCGCAAATCATGGGAGTCAACAAAATTGCCTGATGTTGTCTTAACATTTTTTACATCATTGTTTAACATCAGCAAAGCAAAACTGTTACAAACTACAGTTCTTGAGTTCGGAACAGAAGTGGACAACATTGATGATGGCCTTGAAGATATAAGCGAAGTGGAAGAATATCCCATGAACCAACAGACATAGGCTGCGTAAATGTACTCTTTTCCAAATCATGTTTTATGAATTACATCACGGCAAAAAGAAAACTACTCTACACATGATGACTGCTCACGCAATCTGTGACAAGTGCAAAAGTAGAGAGCTAATCACTTCAATGAATAGGTTTGGTGTTTCAACAAGTTATAATGACATAGTAAGGAGCAGGAACTTGCTAGCAGTTCATGCTGTATAATCTTGTGAAGAAGACAGCACACCACTTCCAACTCACTTTACCAGTAAAGGATTTACAATTCCTGCTCTTGATAATTTTTATTTTGAAGACCGCTCTTCTTTGTCTGGAACATTCAGCACACATTATACTGCCATGGTGCTTTTTCAAGACTGCACCAATGAAGTAGCTGCTGGAAAACAAGCTGTGTCAGCTGTAGGCATAAACTAACAAAGCTGCAAACTTATAACCCAATTGCCTTACCAACGTGTGCAAAATCACTACAAGCCATCAACACGTCCGAGTCTACCAGAAAGTTTCAAAGTGGCTAAAGACATGGATCTTCTTCTGCATGATGCTGCAGTCCACAAAGATGATTTAACTGAATTTATCATATCACTTATTTGTGCACACTGATGAATGAAGAAAAGCCAGTTCCTCAGTGGGATGGAATTCATGCTCTGATCTCCCAGAATACTGTCCCACTGAAGAAGGTTGGGTTTTTAGCAGTAATACCATATCCAAACACAAACTACACAACAGTATACAAAGCTGTAAAAAAAAAAAAAAAAATGCATGAACATCTTGAAGATCAGCCTATCCTGCCAATTTTCTGCAATGTAGGTCTTTTCTGTATTGTAGCTGACATTTCTATGAGTAATCCAGTACAATTCAATGATCTTTATCCAATGATGGGCGTTTTCTACATGACAAAAGTTGTGTTGCGGTGTGCAGGAAGTTATCTCAGTGGATGTGGCATAGACGATGCACTTATTGAGGCTGAAATCTTTGGAAGCAAAACTATTGAGTCAGTATTGAGCGGAACTCATTATGTTCATTAGTTACAAGGTATGCTCATCATATCTGAGGCTATAGAAACATTGCATTGGAATGCTTTCTGGAACAAGAATGACAAATGACATTTTTCATATCTTACCTCAAAAGTGAACAAGGCACAGGGTCCACTTCATTCAAAAGTCATAATGCAAAGCCAGGCAATGTTCAATACACTCAGTTTAGAATCAGAAAACCAAGTTCGTAGAGTTTGTCAAAGAAATGGGGAAATGTTTTACATATGATAGCTCTAGTGAAAAACGTAGTACATGCTGATCGGGAAGGTGATTGGGAGCTGCACGCGAAGACATGGAGTCACCAATCACTGTGTTTCGAGAATTTGATTGCATAAAATACCTGAGACATGGGTCTTGGAATTTGAAAAGAGTGAAGGAGCTAGAGATGGAAAAACCATACCTCTACAGAAAATGTATCCAAAGACATTTTGAGGTGAAAGACAGAGTGGAAAGGTTCAATGCTGTGGCTCCAGATATGAAACTGGAACAGACGATCCAGAGATCACAGAAAAGCTCCAAAGGAATTGTTGGTCAGACACATAAACGTGAATATGTTGCTCAATGGCAACTAGTTTACCACGAAGTCCTTTCTATTTGAATTTTTTTTTGAGATAACAAACTTAAAATTGATCAGCCATTGTGAAACTGTTCTTCACCACGAACTTGCGAGAAAGAGAGGGGAACGTTTTAATAAACATTTTGACAGCTGTAGGAAAGTAGGATCTGCTTTCATGGTTACCCCCACTTTTTGCTTGGTGTCAGTATGTTTTTGACCTAGTCTCACTGGGATCCTGCTATTACAGGGCCCCAGTCACTGTGCTTTCTCCCTAAATTGACCATGGTAAGTACTTTGTACATTCATAATTGGATACTTATGTACCCTTGTAAGTCCCTAGTATATGGTAATAAGGTACCCAGGGCATATGCAGACCAGGGGTCTCACATGGGCTGCAGCATGTATTGTGCCACCGATGGGAGTCAACTTAAACTGTGACTACAGCCTGTGTGATTTGGTGCTTGCACCTCTTACAACAGATATGTTTCCTTATATCTGAGGTCACTGCACTTAAAACCTATAAGTCACCCCGATGGCAGGCTCTTAAGTCCTGAGGGCAGGGTGCTTGGTTATAAGTGTGAGGGTGCCCCTGCATGAGCAGGACATCCCTACAAACACCTGAGTCAATTCTCTAAGCTTTGTAAGTGCTGTCAGACATTTTAAAACATATAGTGGACATCAGTCAATATGAGATGTCTAACTATATAGTGGCTGCACAGAAACTGGTCATGTTTGGTATCAAACATGTTGGAATTATACCATATTCCAGTGTTGGAAGTATGATCCCATGTCAGTCAGTCATATTCACTTTATTTCGCCAGTACAAAAAAATGGCATAAAAAGTATTCTATATACAATAACATTTTCCTATCATAAAAAAATACATAAAAACGTACTATACATTGAAACAGAAACAATTAGGACTACTTGCTAAAGCACTCATACAGCTAAAAATGGGAGAGTGGGAACATGTGTAGGAGATCTAGATTTTATTTACATTATCCCACATTACGGATACAGTTTCCTCCTTTTTATAGCACACCTAAAAAACGAAGACAGACAATAACAAATAAAAGGGTCAGATAATTGCTTTAAAAAGTATTGAGCTGGGCGACATTGACTGACTTTAAGGCTACGCATAAGTGGGCAAATATACGTTTTCCTTTCCTCACTGTACAGACTGCAAAAGAATAGGAGAAGATCACATTGAGATGAACGGGCGTCACACGGGCAAGCAGAAAGAGCATCCATAGAGTATGTTTTCGAAGGATAGCCCAACATAAGAGGAATATAATCCAGTCGAAACCTCAATAAAAGGTACCTATGTTGGGAATTCGTCACAAAAGATAAATACGTAAAATCCCTTGTATTTATTCTAGGTGCTAGGTGGTATTGTTTGACCATAGAGATGATACAGTTGGACTCCCATCTCACACGCCTCTGCTTTTCTATCAATAATTCTTTCAATTCAGACCTTGAAACAGTCGTACATGTGAATGGATAGTCAAATAATTCGGGAAAACCAATGGAATAGAAACTGCTCTTGACAAATTGCAGCCACTTTATTTTACATAAGCCATCGAGTTTTAAGCAGTCTCTCAACATTTCTTGTGTTAGCTTCAACTGTTCCCTTCTCCATACTGAACGCCACAAAAGAGGCGGAGCAGAACGGATCTGATCCGTGATAAAGGGAACCAGGGCCGGACTGGCCATAGCTGGCACCGGGCGTTTCCCCGGTGGGCCGCAAAGGTGGGGGCCGGTTTTGGACACCTAGGGGGCCGTTTTTGTTACCGGGGGCCTGCAATATCGACCCCCGGTAACAAAATCGGCCAAAACCGGCCCTTGCAAACAGCTCAGCCGCACCCCCTCAACCCCCCAGGGAGGCCGGCCGAGCAGTTTGCCAGGGCCGGTTTCGGTTCTGTTAGAAACGAGGTAGCGTGGTGCAGAGCGGGTAGGCTAAACTCGGAGGCATTGTGTAAAGCATCTGCGCAGCACACACTCACAGGCAACACACTGGGCATACTACAAAAGAGACTCCACACCAGGTTGTGTAAAAGTAGCTTTTTGTATTAAGAACACACCTTAGACTCGTAATCACAGGCACATATAACACAGTGCCAACTGGCACCAGGTAGCATTTTTACAGGGGAATTCTTTACAGGGCAGGGCCAATCGGGCCGCTGCCAGAACCATCATGAGTACACAGAATAAATGAAAGTCCATTAGCAATAAAGGTGTGACGGCCAGTAATCCTGGCAAAATCTTGAACTTAGAACCATCCTGTTAGCATGAGAGCAGTAGACCTAACATGTGGGCATAACATCAGCATAGGTACATTAGGTATGAAATAAACAATGCCCACCTCAGGGAAAAGCATTAGGCCTAACCATGTTAGCATTGGGCATCAACATAAGGCATCCCCACACTAGTCATAGGCCCTGAAAACGTACTCCGTCATAGACCTGGAACATCCTAGGAAGCATTAGGTCCGGCAAAGAAATGCAATATGCATAATCACAGTAGTATCTTATAGGCCTAAACAGCACCATAGGCATAACATTAGGCGTAAGAACCTCTTTGGCATGAGTCCCGTCTGTGGTAGGCATCCACCTGTGGGCATAACCTCATTAGCACGTAGGCATCATCATGCGTAAGTGGAAAAGCATTATGCGTAACATCAGCAATATAAGCATTAGGGGAGAAAGCATTATCAGCATAAATGCAACATCATTAGAGTGAAGGCATAACCTTAGGCCTGGGAGCGTTAAGCATAAAACCTGAGCAACACATTAGGCATACCCCCAATAGGCATGAATCACCTTCTGCATTAGGGGAAAAGCATGGGCATGCGGCCTCTCAGGGACATGAAAACAGTAGGCATGAAACAGTAGGCATGAAAACCCTTAGGCTCTGAAACACCTTACGCATTTCATCAGCATGCGTCACATGGGGCCTAAACACATGAGGTTTCTCATCTGGCATAAAAGCATTAAACCAACATAAGTACATGGCCCACCAACGTTGCAGCTGCCCACTGTCCGGCGGGGCAGGTGAGTAAGGGAAAGTCAGTCCTGGCCAACTTGGAGCGTGGGAGCCCCTCTTCTGGGGCTCTCAAATTCACAATGCCCCAACCGGTGCAGCTGCCGCCACTGCGGTACAGCTGTGCAGTCACAGGGACACTGGCCCGGTGGGGCCCTACTCGGGGCCTCTGGAAGTAAAGAAATGCCCCCAAAACGTGCAGCTATAACAATAAGTACTGGCACTGCCGTGCCGGGGAGTAAAGCCCCTCTCCGGGACTCCTAAATTCCCACTGCCCCACGGGGCAGTTGTGAAATCAGCACCGGGGGCGGGCACCGACAATATGCCCCGATGCACCCCCAACCGCCATGCAACTGAGCCCCACTCACCGGGCTCCAGGGGAACTCCTTCGCTCCTGTGGCGGTATACTGAGCCTCTCCTCTGTTGGAGAGGCTCCGGCGGCGGCACTACTCCCTCTGCGGCGGGGGCAGGCACCGACAATGTGCCTCGGGCCCCCTCCGCCTCTCCCAGCAGAGTGCTGCAGGACTTGCAGGGCTCTCTTCACCCGGGCCTCCGTGCAGCGGCCTCAGCACACAGGGCTCCCCTCAGCTCCTGGGAGCCCCGACCACGGCAGCACCTCTCCTGGCTTCACCCGGGCTGCGGGGGTGATCCTGGGCAGTTTAGAAGTGCGGGGTGGGCTCCCGCCTTCCAATAAAGACAATTGCGGGGTGGGCGCCCGCTGCGAAACAGCACTACTCGTGGGGTAGGCTCCCGCTGTATTTTCTTATACAGCAAAAGGGCGGCAATACGCGGGGTGGGCTCCCGCTGTTTCTAATACGCAGGCAAAGCGCCGCAGTAACGCGGGGTGGGCACCCGCTGTTCAAACATGCAAAAATACGGCCATAACGCGGGGTGGGCTCCTGCTCTTCTGCAGGCGGCCCCCGGGGGGGGGGTATCCCACACACCAGACGTCAGCTGCAGGATCCACGGTCCTCCTCTCTCTGGGGATGGAGATATAGCGCTATGACAGCACCGCGCTACTGGCGTCAACTCCTCCTCTGGCAATCAGGAAAGTAGTGCCTCCCAGGCGCTAGGGAGCTGGCGAGGATCCAGAGTCCCACACAAGGAAGTAGTGCCCACACTCCTCACCTCCTTGGAATACAGGCAGTCAAAGTATAGCGCTCACGAGGCGCTAGGGCAGCAGAGCAGGCAGGCAAGGCTGGGCAAGATCAGCAGACAGTGGGCACTCATCAGTACAGGACAGCAGCTCCTAGAAGCAGTCATTTCCCATAAAGTGGCACTCCTCCTGACATAGCAGTCTTCACTCCAGCAAAGGCTCTCACTGGCCCTGTGGACAGCTGAGGGGTACAGATGGGCTCAGGGGCCAGCACACAGGCCCTTGCGGCGGTACCTCCTGGCAGAGTGTCCCCTCTCAATCAAGTCCACGTTCAGTCTGTCACATGGAGGCCCAGCCCCCCTATATATACCCCCCTCACCCCACCTACCAGAAAGGGCTAGAACCTTCTAGAAGGCTCTCTGGTAATCCGGTCCCAACTGGTTTTGGGGGAGGTGTAGAGCACCCTGTCTGCCAGACTTCCCGCCAAGAGCTGGGGGGATGGGAGACAGACAACTAGACCGGCAACCCACCTCAGACAGGCAGGCACAAGGCACACCAGAATGGTGACATTTTAAAAGTGACATTTTCCTTCATGGTGAAGATAAACCTCTGCACACCATTGCGCAGAATGTATTATCTCTAGTTCAACCTCCAAACATACATATTTATTGTGTCTCATTTCAAACCACCAATTCTATTTTAGGAAAAAAACTAGGGGGAAGGCAAAAAGTTTCGGGATGACCCTGCAAGCAGGGCCAAGTCCAACACGACCCCCTCCCAGCCAAAGCCAGGGTAGACCAATCAATGCCTTGATGGGCTTCCCTGCTTAGGGCGAGAAAACATGGACGCGGGTCCGCAACTGCAGGGGCACCCGCAGGTTCTCTGCCACTCTGGACCCAGGGGTTCCCTCTGTCACAACTCCCTGGACCAACTAAGCCACCCCACTGGTACTCTCTATTCGATTGCGGCCAGGACCGGCCCCTAGGCCATCCAGATGTCTCTGGCCCTTGCTGCCTCACCGAGTGGGGGGCAGTAGCCCCAGGCGCATAGTACCCCTTAGCCACTCTACCTCTCCTCCGTGCAGTTCCAAACTGCCACTGGTCCTCCCACCTGGGGTCCGCACCCTCAGGCTGACCAGCAGTCAGGGGCGAGGCTCTCCTCCCCCTACCTCTCCTTCTGGGGTTCCGCACTCTCCTCCTATGCGAGGCACCCTCAGAACACAACTCTCTCACTCGTCCAGGGCCGTGACCCTGCATCTGATCCACCAACCCAGGGTCTAAACCCTTAGGTTGCACCGGTGCTAGAGGCGAGTCCTCCCTCCCTCTGCACCCCCTCCCAGAGTTCCGCACCCTCCCAACTGGAGTATACCCATGGAAGACAACCCAGGGGGGACACTGATTACAGATGTCCCTCCCGCCAGGTCAGGCAGTACCTGTCCCTGGCCTCCCAACCCAGGATCTAAGCCCTGTGGCTGAGCCGGTGCCAGAGGCGAGTCCTTCCTCCCTCTGCACCCCCTCCCAGAGTTCCGCACCCCCCCACCTGGAGAAGTACCCCTGGAAGTCAAACCGGTAGGGACCCTGATTACAGGTGTCCCACCCTCCAGGTCAGGCAGTCCCTGAACTTGGCACCCCAGCCCAGGATCTAAACCATGTGACTGAGCAGACCCCAGAACCCCTGGAGCTCTGATTACAGACTCCCCTGGTTCTCCTGACACTAGGGGATCCCCCTCAGTGGACGGCCCATAAGGACAGCCTAGGCTCCCAACCTGGGGTTCCCTTATGGAACTCTCCAGGCCCTGAGACTGTGGTTGGGGCACCTCGGGACACCTCCCCGTCTCACTCCTTCTTGTAGATAGGACGTGAGGCCCTACAACCCTCTCACTACCCTGGGACCTAGCTGGGCTACTCTGCACTTCTCCCCCCTTCCTGGGTGGGAAGATCCCTGAGCCACTCCCTTCAGGATCACTCCCCAATGCTTCCTCAGACTCTCTGGCACTCACCCAAAGGTCTGCCTCCCGTGCAAGCTCCCTGGGATCAGAGAGCCCACAGTCAAACAGGTGTTGGCGCAACCTTGTGAAACAATTCTTGAGCGTATGCTCCCTGATAATTAAATGGAACAGCCCTTCCCAATTGTTCACCGCGCTACACACCATCCAAACTCCAGTGCCGTCCAACACACATCCACAAACTCCTCCCAGGACTGGTGGGACAGTTTCTTGCTGCCCCTAAATTTCAACCCGTACCCCTCTTCCTGGGAATCAGGCATCCTATACTGAGATCTGGGGGTGGGACTTCCTGCACTGGATGTACTCCCGCTGCCACCACTGGATCCCACCCTCACTGGTGAATCCAGACCACAGAAACTTCTCTCAGGGGACAACCTACCCTCCTGAGCTAGGCTCTCCCTGGCGAAGGCCCTCTCTGCCTCAGCCATCCTTTCCTGCGCTAGGACCTTTTCGGTCTCTAACCTTTTTTCTTCCACCCTCAGCTGCGCTATCTCCTTGGCGTACTCTAACCGGAGCTTCTCCAAAGCCAGCTGATGTTCCCTTTCTTCCCTCCCATCTACACACTCTTCTGGGGACAGGGAAATGGGATGGGGCATTACCCCTGACACTGGACCCAGCACGGGACTCCCTGTCTATGGTGTCCTCATTAGCTACTGGCGTCTCCGCCCTGTCATCTTCTTCCTCTTCGGAGCCACCACCCTCCACTGTTATGGACTGGGAACCCTCGCTCTCAGAGTCCTCCTCACACTTGAGGTCCCCCTCCGGGTCTCCACCAAATCCACCACTTAAATATGCAGAGGGGTAATCTGCAAGGTCCCCACAGTGCTCTAAGGCTACTCCCCTTTTGAGGGCTTCATAGAGATACAATTTCCTGCGGATGTTGCCTACCGTGGGTATCCCCCTTTCTCTAGAGAGTCATTGCCTCCTCCTCAGTGTACTCCCAAAGGTCATCCTCATTGTAGGTTAACCCCATCCTGGCGAGATACACCTGGGATACACAACCCACAGTGCGCCAGGGGAACACAATTCAACAACAACACTTTGAGGAGGAAAGCACAATCAGGAAAAATAATCCCCAAAACCTGTGATTATCCTAAATGCACCCTTTGTAGTGCAACCAGTTGTCGCTGTGGTACTGTGCAAACACAAGTCCTATCCCACCGCTGAACACCAATGTTAGAAACGGGGTAGCGTGGTGCGGAGCGGGTAGGCTAAACTCGGAGGCATTGTGTAAAGCATCTGCGCAGCACACACTCACAGGCAACACACTGGGCATACTACAAAAGAGACTCCACACCATGTTGTGTAAAAGTAGCTTTTTGTATTAAGAACACACCTTAGACTCGTAATCACAGGCACATATAACACAGTGCCAACTGGCACCAGGTAGCACTTTTACAGGGGAATTCTTTACAGGGCAGGGCCAATCGGGCCGCTGCCAGAACCATCATGAGTACACAGAATAAATGAAAGTCCATTAGCAATAAAGGTGTGACGGCCAGTAATCCTGGCAAAATCCTGAACTTAGAACCATCCTGTTAGCATGAGAGCAGTACACCTAACATGTGGGCATAACATCAGCATAGGTACATTAGGTATGAAATAAACAATGCCCACCTCAGGGAAAAGCATTAGGCCTAACCATGTTAGCATTGGGCATCAACATAAGGCATCCCCACACTAGTCATAGGCCCTGAAAACGTACTCCGGCATAGACCTGGAACATCCTAGGAAGCATTAGGTCCGGCAAAGAAATGCAATATGCATAATCACAGTAGTATCTTATGGGCCTAAACAGCACCATAGGCATAACATTAGGCGTAAGAACCTCTTTGGCATGAGTCCCATCTGTGGTAGGCATCCACCTGTGGGCATAACCTCATTAGCACCTAGGCATCATCATGCGTAAGTGGAAAAGCATTATGCGTAACATCAGCAATATAAGCATTAGGGGAGAAAGCATTATCAGCATAAATGCAACATCATTAGAGTGAAGGCATAACCTTAGGCCTGGGAGCGTTAAGCATAAAACCTGAGCAACACATTAGGCATACCCCCAATAGGCATGAATCACCTTCTGCATTAGGGGAAAAGCATGGGCATGCGGCCTCTCAGGCACATGAAAACAGTAGGCATGAAACAGTAGGCATGAAAACCCTTAGGCTCTGAAACACCTTACGCATTTCATCAGCATGCGCCACATGGGGCCTAAACACGAGGTTTCTCATCTGGCATAAAAGCATTACACCAACATAAGTACAAGGCCCACCAACGTTGCAGCTGCCCACTGTCCGGCGGGGCAGGTGAGTAAGGGAAAGTCAGTCCTGGCCAACTTGGAGCGTGGGAGCCCCTCTTCTGAGCTCTCAAATTCACAGTGCCCCAACCGGTGCAGCTGCCGCCACTGTGGTACAGCTGTGCAGTCACAGGGACACTGGCCCGGTGGGGCCCTACTCGGGGCCTCTGGAAGTAAAGAAATGCCCCCAAAACGTGCAGCTATAACAATAAGTACTGGCACTGCCATGCCGGGGAGTAAAGCCCCTCTCCGGGACTCCTAAATTCCCACTGCCCCACGGGGCAGCTGTGAAATCAGCACCGGGGGCGGGCACCGACAATATGCCCTGACGCACCCCCAACCGCCATGCAACTGAGCCCCACTCACCGGGCTCTAGGGGAACTCCTTCGCTCCTGTGGCGGTATACTGAGCCTCTCCTCCGTTGGAGAGGCTCCAGCGGCGGCACTACTCCCTCTGCGGTGGGGGCAGGCACCGACAATGTGCCTCGGGCCCCCTCCGCCTCTCCCAGCAGAGTGCTGCAGGACTTGCGGGGCTCTCTTCACCCGGGCCTCCGTGCAGCGGCCTCAGCA
This sequence comes from Calotriton arnoldi, assembly GCA_963921515.1. NCBI lineage: Eukaryota > Metazoa > Chordata > Amphibia > Caudata > Salamandridae > Calotriton > Calotriton arnoldi. The sequence continues at coordinate 1,414,393 of CAWUFW010001784.1, read as the reverse complement.
CACGGGGCTCCCCTCAGCTCCTGGGAGCCCCGACCATGGCAGCACCTCTCCTGGCTTCACCCGGGCTGCGGCAGTGATCCTGGGCAGTTTAGAAGTGCGGGTGGGCTCCCGCCTTCCGATAAAGACAATTGCGGGGTGGGCACCCGCCGCGAAACAGCACTACTCACAGGGTAGGCTCCCGCTGTATTTTCTTAAACAGCAAAAGGGCGGCAATACGCGGGATGGGCTCCTGCTGTTTCTAATATGCAGGCAAAGTGCTGTTCAAACATGCAAAAATACAGCCATAACGCGGGGTGGGCTCCCGCTCCTCCTCTGGCAATCAGGAAAGTTGTGCCTCCCAGGCACTAGGGAGCTGGCGAGTATCCAGAGTCCCACACAAGGAAGTAGTGCCCACACTCCTCACCTCCTTGGAATACAGGCAGTCAAAGTATAGCGCTCACGAGGCGCTAGGGCAGCAGAGCAGGCAGGCAAGGCTGGGCAAGATCAGCAGACAGTGGGCACTCATCAGTACAGGACAGCAGCTCCTAGAAGCAGTCATCTCCCATAAAGTGGCACTCCTCCTGACATAGCAGTCTTTACTCCAGCAAAGGCTCTCACTGGCCCTGTGGACAGCCGAGGGGTACAGATGGGCTCAGGGGCCAGCACATAGGCCCTTGCGGCGGTACCTCCTGGCAGAGTGTCCCCTCTCAATAAAGTCCACGTTCTGTCTGTCATATGGAGGCCCAGCCCCCCTATATATACCCCCCTCACCCCACCTACCAGAAAGGGGTAGAACCTTCTAGAAGGCTCTCTGGTAATCCGGTCCCAACTGGTTTTGGGGGAGGTGTAGAGCACCCTGTCTGCCAGACTTCCCGCCAAGAGCTGGGGGGCTGGGAGACAGACAACTAGACCAGCAACCCACGTCAGACAGGCAGGCACAAAGCACACCAGAATGGCGACATTTTAAAAGTGACATTTTCCTTCATGGTGAAGATAAACCTCTGCACACCATTGCGCAGCATGTATTATCTCTAGTTCAACCTCCAAACATACATATTTATTGTGTCTCATTTCAAACCACCAATTCTATATTAGGAAAAAAACTAGGGGGAAGGCAAAACGTTTCGGGATGACCCTGCAAGCAGGGCCAAGTCCAACAGGTTCCCAGTCCGGCCCTGAAAGGAACGTCCAATTCGATGTGACAATTATAGGAAGAGCAGGATTGAGGGACGCCTACCAAACGTTTCCAGAAGCTATCCTCAATTTGCTGTAAAGTAGATATGTTGGTGGTTCCCCACATGGCTGCCCCATATGTGGCAACAGATGTCGTTTTTGCTTTGTATATCTTTTTTATTGTCTCCATTGGTTTAGACCCAAGCTTTTTTATAAATCTAAGAAGGGCCCCTATACTTTTTTCCATCAGGAGCCCTCTGTTGGCCACCAAGTTTTGCCACGTATTTTTTTTAGTCAAATAGTACCCCCAAATAGCAGAATGTATCCACAACATCCAATTTTCTCCATTCTATGTTCCATCTAGGCAGTTTTTTGGGTCTCTCTCCTGCCACAACGACAAACGACTTGGATTCATTTACTCGAAGATCTAAATTCTTCATGAAGCTGGTATACGTCTCTATCAGAGTCTGCAGTGCATTACCAGTCCGTGCCAAAAGCACAGCGCCGTCTGCATAGAGAAGTAACGGCACTGGCATGGAATTAATGATGGGACATCGCTAGTAGATCCAGCCAAATCAGCTTTCACACCGTTAGTATATAATGAGAATAAGAAAGAGGCGAGTACACACCCTTGCCTAACACCACAGGTGATTCCAAAATGTCTAGTACATTCGCCCTCTCTCCCATAGCGAACTCAGGCCGTGGCAGAAGAATACATCTCACAGATAAAATGGATTATTAGCTTGTCTATGCCCATGCTTTCCATTATTGACCATAGTTTCACGTGGGCCACACAGTCAAAGGCGGCTGACAAGTCCATAAAGGCCATGTAGAGGTGGCCTCCCTTAGCGGTGGTGTATTTAGCAATCAAGAGGTTTAGGTTAAGACACCGGTCGACAGTCCCTTTACCCTTTCGGCAGCCATACTGAGTTCGAATTACTATGTTCCTTTCTTGGGCCCAAACCACTAGCCTATTTAGAAGTAAATGGCCCATTAGTTTGCTGTGCTATCTAGGAGTGATATTGGTCTATAGTATTCGGGATAGCCTTATCCCCCTTTTTATAAATCAGGATAATGACTGTCTTTTTCCAGGAGGGAGGGACACCTGTTTGGGCTACAACATTAAAAACATTAGTGAGTAGTGGGGCCCATAGCTCCTGGTTACATAAAAAGAAATCTATTGGCACCCTGTCGGGGCTGACTCCCCTAGATATACTACATTGATTCAGAGCATTTTTCATTTCATCCAGGCTGAAGAATAGTTTATCTTCAAATGGGGATGCCAAAAACCCTGATCCCATGTACTGGGGGCTCCCTTGGGGCACCCTCCTGTACTCTTGGTAACAGCCTTTCAGGGTCTGACAGCAAGTTAGTGCTGCTGTCGACCACAGACACTATTCTACCCTCCTGCTGTTGAGCCAAGCTCAAGCAGGGGAAGGTAAAACAATAGGTTTCCTGTCACAGGGAGGTGTGACCACCTCCCTGACAGGACTTAGTGTATTGGGTGGGGGTGCTTGCCAGCGCCACCAGACTGCTTTGAAGGGCACATTTGGTGCCCTCGTTGCATAATCCAGTTTGAGCCAGTTCAGTGAACCCTTGGCTCCCACTCTGGCGTGAAACTGGACAAAGGAAATGAGAGTATCCTCCCCTCTGTACAGTCCCTCCTCTGGGAGGGACCCCCGAGTTGTTCCAACCCTTTCCCTAGGGTACTTAAGGGCTAACCTGTAGGTGGTTCCTTAGATTCGTCATGGGACAAGACTTAAGCCTGAAACCACGTCACCGTTTGGACACTTGGAATTCGCTGGACTTTACCTGGAACCGAGACTCGCCTGCTGCTCCTGGTCTCGCTGTTCTGCAAGACTTCTTCATTGGCTGTGTCTGTGCTTCTTCCAGGATCTTCAACAGACCTGTGGGTATCAAAGACTCCCGACGCAATCTCCCTTGGAGTGACGGAGTCACTCTCCTGCATCTGCAGGCACTGCAATGAAGCTGACCGGTCTGCTGCTCCTGTCGTCCTACCGACTTCCCCAGGCTCAGCAACACAGGTGGAGGTTCTGCAACTCACTTGAGGCCTGACCTGTCCTCTCTGCAATATTGAGGTCAGTATCCCTCGTCCTAACCGCTTTGACCGAACCCCTGTGCACAGTGTCGACTTGCCGTTGCCAAGGCTTGCTAGCTCTGCACTCCAGAGATCTTCAGGCTACAAGAAGCTCCAGCCTCCAGCATCTCTTCCTGTCAAGTACAGCATCCTCACCACCTCCTCTGCTCCGTGGGCCTTCCTTCTTGATGAGCTGCTCGAGGTCCTCTTGCGACTCCTGTGCCTTTGGCCTGTGGGTCCTCCTGAGGGTCTTCTACTGCTTCAGTGGGCTCCCCTGCTTGCTCCGGGCCTGCTCTGACTCTCCTGCTGTTTGTGAGTCCCTTGGACCTTGCTGGTCCCAATGTTGCTCATTGTTCGTTCTCCACGCGAGTTGCGGCTACCAAGGCTAGTTGTGCTCCCGCCGGACACCGAACACCTAGTCACCGACATCAGACGTGGGTCAGCTCGTGCACCTCTCCTGGTCTTCCTCAGCATTGCCTGACCCTCTCCTGTAATGCCCGGCATCGGTGGGCATTGCTCTTCTGTGCCTCCTGGTCACTCCAGTGTGGCATAGACTTGGTCCCCTCTGCTTGCAGGTTCTTCACTTTCAGAATCCTCCCTTGGACTCCATCGGAGTTCACCTTCTTCTCTAGAGGCATTTTCTCCCAAATCCTCCATTGTCGTCTACGGAGGTTTCTGACGGCTCTTCATCCCTATGCACCTGGCTTCCTGGTGTAGGTAACCTGGTTCCCAAGGCATCCACGGGTGGGATGGCTCTCCAACCTTCAGTACTCAAAGGGAATTATTCGGGGTCCCCTCGGAAGGCTCCTCTTTCTGCAAAACTGCAACTTCTCCATTGACTTCCATTGGGCACGCAGCTGTGTTCCCACTCTGCACACGGCCTCCATGGCGTTCCTGGGTACATACCTTGGGTAGTTCCTTGTGTCCCCGGCCCCTCTGGTTTCTCTGGTCCAAGTCCCGTCCTCCTTTGCAGTTCGCATTCCAGTTTCTTAATGTATGGTTTTAGCTCCCCCTGGAGACCACTGTGTTTTGTGCTACTTCCCTTATTGCAGATGAAGTATTTTTGTGATTGTGTTGAGATCGCCGGGTAGGAGATATACCAATATGTTAGTGAGTGTTGTGTAGTTAATAAAAGTATTTTTACATAAACGCTGTGTGGTTCTTTTTAGTTTAACCTACAGTACATGATTAAACTGGTAAAACAAGCTGCTTAACACTCCTTCAAGACAAGCCTGAAGGGTGCTCTCCACAGCTTCCACTTTGAGAGATTTCTATGGTTATCAAAGACCACTAAAATCACCATAATGGTTGCCTGGATTAGTGCAAGGTGCATCATTTAAATATGTGTGCACCATTTACTAATCCAGCCTCCTACAACAGCCTTCTTTATTTCACGCAGCAGTATGGAAACCCCTTTGAAATGACTGAGCCTGTGTAAATCCACAACTTTGTGACCAAATAATATGTGGATAATGATATTAAGACATGTGTACTAGATGTTCTGGAACACGTATCGAAACTATACACAGAAGTGAAGCAGGAGAGATTTGTTTTGAAAGAGAAAAAGCTGTTTGACATAATCACTAAAGCTAAACTTCCACGCTTTAATTGCCATAGTTAGAGTTTCGTCCAACCAGCCACTACAAAACAGGTTGCAAAAAAAACTTTCAAAAGTACATAGAGAGATGGATGTAGCAAAAGAATTTATCAAGGACATTGTGTCGCATGATCTTCTTTTAACAAAAGCATTATTTGATGAGGATGCCTCAACCAAACCAGTGACGAGTAAACTTGTACAAGAGCTTGAAAAAAACTTTCACCTGAAGAATTTCAATTCTAAAAGGTGTCCTCATTGAAAACTGCTGAACTATATGTGACAATTGCGAATGATCAAGATTTCATCCATGAACAACTTTGGAGATGTCATTCAGAATGTTTTACAGATATCAAAGTCAATGTGCACCTTGCAAGAACTGCACATTGTTTTTGACCGTTATGTTAAACTATCTGTCAAAGAATGTGAAAAAATCAGACGAATGTCTACAAGTGATACAATTAACCTTGTCTGCATCAAAATTCGACACCTATGCAACTTGATAAATTCTGGTCATCAACATCGAACAAGATGAACTTCGAGATGTTAACTTGCCAAAACCTTGCTGATGCTTCAGTGAACACTGAATTTCCAATTACTGCAAGGGGAATGATTGCCATTGATGAGTTGGTGCCTCCAGAGATATATTCAAAAGGTACGGCCATATTTTTCAAGAGATAAACAACAAATGGAGGAAGCTGACCTTCGTGTTGTGCCACATGCTGAGTGGGCTGTTCGAAATGGTTCCAACTGAGTCATTGTACTGTCAAACGACACAGATATTATTGTGCTACTTAGATCTGTTTCAATGATCATAAGTCAAGGATTGTCAGAGTTATGGATACGTTATGGAACAGGAGAGAAAAGACACTTAATACCACTTCATATTCTGTACAAGAAACTTGACCCAGAGATGCCTAGTGTTCTCATCAAGGTACATATTCTTACTGGTGATGGCACTATGAGGGAAATCGGAACAAAGCTTGGAGCTTTAACTGCTGAACCTGTGAAGTTTCTAAAAGGATTTGTTGAGTCAGAAGAAGAATGTTATTTTAAAGACAGAAAAATACCTTTTGCGTATGTCAATCACAAGCTTTATTTCGACATAAAAAGTCATAAAAGCAACATAGAACAATGGTAACATAACTAATAAAATTAGTATAGGTAGAAAAAGATACAATAAAAAATATACACTCAATCATCCTAAAATCTAGTTAAAAAACAAACAGTAATTCATCATTTTGTTTACAGGCAGTGCAATACATAGGGAGACTTCAAGAATTAAAAAAATAAAATGCTTGTGCATGGTGATTTTAACGGGAATACTGTTGTGGCTTTGAGGTCTTGGCAATTTGTCAATGCATGGAAGCTATGTCTTTCTCGCAAGCGCTTTCCACCGTATCAGCCAAGCTTGCCCCAAATACTTTGCTATGCAACAGGATAAAAAAGGTCTAGAATCTGACTTAAAAATACGGAGTGCAACATGGTGCTCCCGTGTACCAAGTTGCCGGCAAATCGGGCTCAGCCATTTTCTCCGTAATGTTTTATACGCTGGACAGACAAACAGTAAATGGGCAACGCTTTTCCACAGGGGCTTGGCAACTAGGGCAATGTTTTCCGTTAGTTACGGACCATTTTGCTATTGCTTCACCCACTGGGAGAGAGCCATACCTAAAATGCATATAGAGTATTCTGTCTCTGGGTACTTTAATTAGGTCAAGGTAAGGCTCATAGTATCTACTTTGTTTGTAGGAGTAGAACTCAGTTGTCAGTTTACCCACATTAGGTCTGCTGATCGCTCGTTGATCCACCCATTCCCAGTACAGGCGTTTAAGATCCTCTCTCCTTGGGGGCTCCTGGCTAGTCCAACAGCCACAAAGCCCAATTGCAGATAACGTTTTCTTAATATCACGTATCCAACCTATTTTTCCCCCAGTGTCGAGGCTGATAACCTCAGTAAGGGCCTCTGCGTAGGGAGAAAGCTCAGGGTCCTCCTAATGCGAACCCAAAAGCAAGGGACGCAACCTAGCTACATCACTTATTGATCGCCTGCCCATATCCATTAGTAGCGGCGTGAGGGGGGTGTATTTTGGTGCTGTAACTAGATCTCTTAGGAATTTATATTCTGATCTCCGGAGCTCGTCAAGATTATCGAATCCCCAGACTTCAGCTCCATAAAGGGAAGCGCTAACAGCCTTGGTGTCATATATCTGGAGGGCTGGAGCAACAGGCCTAGTATGGGAAAGACGATGTTCTCTTGCTATTGCACCAGCCATGCGCTTGTGGGCCATCAGCATCTTACCCAGGTGGGGTTTCCATGACATTTTATCAGAGAATCTTACACCTAGGTAATCAAAGGTGACGACCTTTTCAAGGGGAGTCCCACCTAAGAGAGGGCCATTCCTGCATGTTCTATGGGGGTTAAAAGCCATAAATTTGGTTTTGTTGGCATTTATAACCAAACCCCGATTCTCGCAAAAAGATGGAATCTATCAGTTAGACGCTGTAGCCCAGCCGGGGTCTTAGATATCAATAACGTGTCGTCCGCGAACAACAGGGTTGGTATCTTTTTTCCCCCCAGAACGGGTGAGTCAGCCGGCTCCTCCAGAAGGAAGTCCACTACTCCGTTCACATATAGGGAGAAGAGTGTTGGTGCCAGAACGCATCTCTGCCTTACTCCTCTCTTGACAGGGATGCGCTCTGTAAGTTGACTCTGCTCACCCCATCTGACCTGGGCAAAATTCCCCTCGTGCAGCCGGACTAATAAATTAAGAACAAAATGGGGTATACCCATCTCACCAAGCGTATCCCATAACCTGGACCTAGGAACCAGGTCAAAGGCAGTCTTCAGATCAATAAATGCTAGATAAAGACTGCCTCTGCCTATCACCACGACCTTCCAGTATATTAGAAGGAATCTGAATACTTGGTCCATTGTCCCTGTCTTTGTTCTGAAGCCTGCCTGAAACTGTGAAAGAATATCCCCATCCTCAGACCATGTCTGGATCCTGTGCAGAAGCATCCGGCCAAAGACCTTCTGCACAGCATCAATCAGACTTATTGGTCTGTAATTGGTGGGGTCATCTCTTGCTCCCTTTTTAGGTCGAGCCTCGAGTAGCGTACAAGCGCTGCTCTGGCGAGACTTTAAGTAAGGGGTTTCGAAAGCTGACCACACGCTCGTGCGTCGTGGCCTTTTCGAGCGGATTACTGCGCATAGGGCCGACATCTGTTTCCAATTATCGTAATTGGAAACAGATGTCTGCCCTGCGCGTAATCGCAGGCAAAGGCCATGACGCACTGAGCGTCTGGTCAGCTCTGCAGGCTGCCGCGCTCGCTCGCCCCCGCTCCTCTCTTGTTTTAATGTGCCCAAGACACTGAGAAGTTATTTAAACAACTCTGAATTTGGGGGTAACAATGTGTTATTCAGAGGGCATTTTGTTTTGTAAAATGTGGTCTTTCTTGCTGATGCAACTGCAGTACAATAAACATGGTCTGCTGCCGCAGAGAAACAACGTGACATGGCATTTTAGCAGACCCCAAAGTATTGGAAGCTCTCGTGGTTCTATTCAGTCATTCCTACTTATAAGTTTTAATATAGCGCTGATATGGTCTAAGGAGACGTCAGAGCGCTTTACATCTGTTTGGATACGAGGAATAAAAAGGTGGACAGAAATGCAGCCGAGTTCCAAACGGAGAGAGAGAGAGGATTACAGTAAAATGAGTGGGGTGAGAGTGACTATTCTAGAGTGCCGAGAGACAGAGGCGGCTGTCTGGAGCCAGGGTGCAAGGCACAACCGACCCAGAAGGGTGCGAGACGGCAGGGCACAGCCACGCATCCAGTGGTGACGAGCGGTCTCAGCAGGAGCCCTCCTTTCAGCTCGTTTTAAACATTCGTATGGCCCTTCCAGCATTTTATTTGGAAAATTGTGCTGTGAAGTGAATCGTTTGTTCATGTTTTTACATTTCTGGCGAACGGTTCCGCTTCAGCAAGCCGAATCCTGCCTCGTGCATCATATGGATAGCGCTAAGACAAGTAGAGGCTATTTGAAGCGCCAAGCGCTGGCCTGCTCGCAGGAGGGAGAGTGCCATTGAGTCAGGGGGAGCTGTGCTGTCACCCATGGCCGCAGCAACTGTGTGAGACAGGAGAATATACTTACCCCTCCCGCAACTCCCCAGATTTTGGAGTTTGGGGGACTCAGCGGACAATAACCTCCCCCTCCTTCCATATTTTTAAGTGAAACGTTTTAAACAGTGCCAGATGTCTGTCTTAACTTAGCAGTGCTACACAGCGCCCAAGTCTCATTAAAGCGCTGTGACCGAGGAGCAAACTCTCTGGGTTCTCTTTGAGCTCTTTGTGTTTTTTTAAATTATTTAATTACGCTCATTGTGGGGTTGGGGCCTCTCCTTAAATCGGTCTATCACGCCAGGTGAGACCGCAGATTAAGGGACGGCAGGAGATGCTATTTTATGTTAATATTACTGCTGATTCCACTGACTTAAAAATAAAAATGTTATTAGAGGCTCAATAAACGTATTTAAATAAATAGCAAAACACTAACTCCTAAGGGGCTTATTTACAAGTCCCTTGCGCTGCCGATACCTCACTTTTTCCCCATATTAAAAGTGACGCTGCGGCAGCGCAAGGGGCTTGCAATGAGCCCCTAAGAGCTCTCAGAGCACCATGGAGTTTGCTTTTGATTTCGACCTTCAGTGTCTATCCACACGTTCCAAACAGAAGAGCACACCTTTAAATCTAATGACTACTCGCATGTATATATCTGCATATAGAGTGTCAGTTTTACATGAGGCGTGATAAGTGTATTATTAAACTGCATATACTAACACTAAGTGAATAACATTAATTGAGTAACTGAACATAAAGCACTGCCCTTTGGTATTAAATGGAAGAGAGAAGGATGTAACCCTACCATCTCTGAACTGTACAATATGCAGATATACAATCCTGAACTCAAATCCTGGCTTACCCACATGACAACACTGTGTGATCCATGGGTACTTACAACAAGCATTGGCATAGCCAATAGGTCTCGCTTTTGGGACCTTATAAGTATTTAGTTATGCAGCACAATATCCTTGGTGCAACAACATCAACTGTTGCATGGCTAAACACTTATAAGGTCCCCAAGGCGAGACCTATTGGCTATGCCAATGCTTGTTGTATATTGGGACTATTTCAGCAGATTTCCAAGACATTGGGACTGGTGCTCCTTCGGCTATGGCATTTGTTAATAGTAAGATGTAACATGCCCATTGAGTACGGTCAGCCAAAAATAGATCACCGGGCAGGCCATCCGGGCCGGCAGCTTTCGCGGGGACTATTTTGTTAATTGCAGCTTCTACCTCCAAGATTGTAAAGTACTCCTCTTCTTGCAGGTACCCAAAATACTCTACTGGTTCCCCCTCTTGACTATCCCCTTCAACAGAATAAAGCCCTTTAAAATGGTTAAACCAAGCTTGGCTAGTGATATGGTTCGGGGGTGGGCGTGGACCTGACCTACTACCCCAAGTAACCAATTTCCAAAAAGATTATTATCTTTAGATGAGCATGCGTCTTTTAATTGCTCCCATCTTAATTCGTCCCAGGATGCCTTTGCCTCTCGTTGGGCCACTTCATAGGAATTTCTTGCGATTTTATTTGTATTTTGTCTTTCCCCTTAATTGCCTTGATTAGAGCTGACCTATTTTCCCTACAATCTTTATTGAACCAAGAGTATGGGTCCCTGGTAGAGTCACGGAGTTTTACTTTTGAGTTGGGGTCTGAAAGTATGCAGTGATTTGAGTGAATGTACGCTCATGAGCCCTAGATACATCCAATGATCTTGTTGCACTATGTGCCGCAGCTTGAAGCTCAGCCGTGCCAGTTGCTAGCTCTTATCTTTTGCATATGTGGAAAACAAGTTCTGACTCTCACACATTTGAAATCTTCGGTACAGTGAGTTCAAGAGATCAGTCCCGCTAAGTGACCTTGCACAGACATCATATTCTGTGCGTGGACACATTAAAAGAGTGTTCTACTTGATCAGAAGATGTGTAAATGTTTTGAACCATGCACATGCAGATTAAGATCCGTGTGAATTTGGTTAGGAAAATATTGATGGGGTGCTAAACCTACAAAATTTCAAAGCCTCTAACCACAGAACTTACACGTACATGTACTTGCAAAACCTGCACTACAAAAAGATGTGCCTGTCGATATGCTCTTCTCAAATGTTCAACATTCTACAAATGTACCACGACCGATTGCCGAAACAAATAAAGTGAAGTATGAAAATGCGTCTAAAACAGGAGTGATATTTTTGCATATTCAGATCATAAACACTGTTTGGTGTTTACATAAAAGGATGAAAACCCATTATTATTTGTTTCATTCTATATATGTCTCTTCTTCCTCTATTATAGCCGCCATTTTAGAAAATGGCGGAAGGGTTGCTCTGATGAGTTATTTTCTCTCTATATAAGAATACTTGACCCCAAAAAGTATATAGGTATCATGGTTCCTGAAATATTACAGCATCACTGCAACACATCTGCCATTTTTAAATATGTATTCGGCCCGGATCAGCAATTTCTACCAAAGCTAAATTACTTCTCTAATGAACCAAAAAGAAAAATCACAAATGAAAATCTCTAGACAATAATTTTTTACGGAGGTATATCAGTGGGCTGGGATTACCAGGAGACCGTGCTATATCACAACTAAACTTTATTTACTTCAGGGATACTAGATTTTTTGCAAGCCTCTCCTTATCAAACACATCCAAGCCTGCGTGTGGAAGGGGACCACCTTGGCCACAGAACAGTCACCCAAGTTGAAGCCATATTTACGAATTTGTTTGGAGGCATCGACACCATCACTCAATAGTTCAGATAATGTCTTTTCTTAAATGTGATTTGGAAGGTCAATCAAAGCCGTACAATCTTTGCCATTTCCCAGAAGGGATGGAACATGGCTTTTCCTGTGCATGTAGCCAAACTGCCTGATGCAAAGCCTGCACTGCTCATTGAACCAAGTTGTTTTGACTTAAAATCTGGTGGAGCAGTAGGGGTAGCATTGGATTTACTTTTTTCTGAAGATGCTTGAACCCCCAAACTCTGTGGAGAAGGATACGTTGATAAAAACTTAGGATCAGATGGCACAGGCCCAAGGCTCCATACATTCTGCTTAGGAACTGTCAGGCCTGAAAAGGAGCACTACCCGGAAGCCAAAACTTCCACCAATGCTTTGTTGAATGGCAGAAGGATGGTTGATAAAAGCTGTAGGATTTGTCATGCTATTGGACTTGGGCTCCACACACAGCAAGGGACACTTAAGTGCCTCCGCTGCCTTACGCACAACTAGAGTAAACAAACTTCTTCAGAAGAGGGGCTGCAAGGCTATGCAATATCACCTTCTGGTGATGTAGCAAGGCAACTTGCATTTTCGAGGTTCAAGTAGAGGCCAGCAGTTGTGCAATAAGAAGGCAGAGAGTTGTCAGCCTCTATAATCTTCGCCTTGGCACCTGAAATCCAGGTTAGGCATATTCATTGCACCTGAATCCGAGCCAGAGTTCTTCCATTCGCACAAGTCTGTGCTCTAGGAAGAGGCCGAGCTAGAGGCTGGTCGGAAGTGCTGATCGTTTCTCTACTCACACGAATACGGCCAGCAGAGTTTGAATGCTAACGTGCTGCCAAGACGAACAAAGGCAACAGCAGGGATTACATCGAAATAGGCATTGAGGACAATCTAGCAGTCACATTCATGTTCAATTGGTTTGTTGTGATCCACGCTGAGCACAAAGCCTGTGATGGGGTGAAATGGCATTAAAGCAAAGGTATGCAGTTCCTAAGGGGAATGGGGGCAGTAGAGGAAGGTTTTTTTTTTTAATTACCATGTGTTCGTAAGGCAAAGAAAAGATGGCGATTGAATAGCTCCAATTAGGAGCAAGAGTCCTCACACACCCCGAAGGGTGTCATTCTTCATCATCGGGCATCTCCTTGTTGGGCCGGTGCTGCAATGCCAAATGGGCCCCGCAGGGGGGCTCTTTGCCGGAGGTCTTCTCTGGTTGCCGACGTGAAGCTAAAAAGTAGTGGTGGGACAAATGTGTAGTGAGTAGAGATGGGAAAAGGTGAGTGTGGTTTAAAAAATAGCTATCGGAATCCCCCAAAAATAATTTTATTCGCTGGGTTCCTATGCTATGAGTAAAAATAACCGACTAATGAGTCATGGCTGAAGAGGGTAAATTATACCCGCTTGAGCTCAGGGTGATGTATGTGGTGTGAAGGTGGTCAACATGTTTCATGCCCTATATTGTCCAGAGGGATCTTGTCACTTCATCCGAACCGGGGAGTCTTCATCTACTCTAGAGGGGATGTTATAGGTATAGATAATGGAAGTCTCGTCCCCTACAGTCTGGACTCGTGTGGTAGTCCCGTGTGAAAGTGAAAAAATTAGAACGAGGTAGAGGGATGTATACCTTCTGGAAAACAACTGGAGGGGAAAGAACAAGCAAACAAACATGGTTAAACAACCACAGTTACATTTAGGCGGGAAAATAGGGTGCCCGAGGGAAAAGGCACCATCGCAGGACATCATATAAAAATATGGGTGCAAATTCAAAAACTGGAGCGAATCTCCAAGTGCATGCAAATCCACTCGTCAATCAATCATGAATGTCGTAGGTAATTCAGTGGCAATGACAAATAACAATGTGCCCAGTAACAGGGGACTGTCCTGCGGGGGCGGGTGGTGGTGTTCCACAGCAGGAGTGTCCCAAAGCATGTCCTTTTCAGGCCAGCCGAGGGCTGGAGAGTGTAGACTGTGAATGGACTCGCCTAGAAGGAGGGTCTATTGGCTCCAACCGTGACGTCCAGGGTACTCGCAATATGGCGAGAGAAGAACCTGTAATATAATTGAACAGTGAAGTTAAACAGGAGGGAGGAGGTCATGGCACACAGATGGATGTGCTAGCAAAAGCATGGGGGGTGTATGCAAGCTTGCACCGGCTCCGTAGTGCGCCGGATGGTCTGTCCTCAAGAAAAGCGGTGCTTAAAGGGCCTTGTGGGGCAGTAAAAGTGATCCGCCGCGTGTGAAATCAAGTGGAAGTAACTAGGCAGGAGCAGGGGTGCGCTAGAGGGCGCACAGCGAGATGGTAGTGCGATAGTGCTGCTCCGCTGGACCGGAACGAAAATCAGCTAAAAATGGGTACAAGCGATGCTTACAAATGCGCCATTTGAACCTGCATTGAAATCGGAATGACAGCGGATCCGAAATATGAGGAGATGGTAATTGTCCGATCCTGAAATCGCCCCGAAAAAAGCATTTATAACTGAAGGACACGGAGACCGAATGATAAACAAGATGGCGGCCGTCATTATCCTCTAACTGCGAGTTGGTGCTGAAACTCGCGGACCGGAGACCCGAATGCAATCTGGACAATGGGTGAGTGTGCTTATGTGGTGTAGAGCGTGGCTGTAATGACATTTGCTGGCGGGAGACCCTGGAACTGCCCTATGCGACCTATATACCGGCCCGCTCGTTGCACTATACCGCGCACTCAGTGGAATGAAAATGGCAGCCATGGCGGACGTAACAAGTATTAAAAAGAGTTAATAATAACTCAGTGATGTGATTTCGGTGCCACTATAACACTGCACATAACTCGATAGGACTCCACAGTAGCGTTAAAAATCGGCTCCGCCAGAGGTGCACTGGAGAGGCAGGGACTACAGCGACATACCGCAAAAAAGCACGGCAGATACACGGCCAGGACTCGGACACATTGCGCTACTGCAACGCTGGCTAGAAAAGGCGCCAACGCCAGATAAAACCCACCTGACCAGCTGGCACTGCTTCTGCACTATAGCCTCGGATACCCGCCTGCACACGGTCCCCAGGGAATGCTACTGCGCGTGGAACATTACATTACCTATGCTGCAGTGAGCCGATGTTATACCTTCAAAACATAGTCCTCCCCTGCTATTATTCGACAATGGCTTTTCAAGGAGAATGCAAAATGTAGGTCAGTCTCCAGCGCAGAGATCTGCTGTCCATGAAAAGACTGGGCTAGAAGACAAAAGAAAAGTGCTGCACTGACGCACACCGAAGCATATCTCTAAGCACATATAAAGCAGCTGCCACACGTACGTCCCCTTACTACGACAATACAACATGGGCAAACCAGACAAGCAGCAGCCTAAAATATCGTTTGATAGTCGTTGCACGCCCAGGAATACACAAACTATGTCCGACACTGAGCTTGAATCAGAGCACAACCGGGGCCCTAACATGGCGGCCGCTCTCAGCGCTATCCTGCACAGTTTACAGGCAATAGATGGCAAAATAGATGAACTCACACTACGTGTGGACCACATGGCTGCAAAACTGGACAAACAAGGTGAGCGCCTGGATGCTGCAGAACTACGCATCTCAGCTGTGGAGGACGAATCGAGCGCTACAACCACAAAATGTACATCCATGTAAAAACTTTTGGAAATTATTAAAAATAAAAACGAAGATTTAGAAACCCGATCGCGACGGAACAACATTCGCATAATGGGAATATCGGAGAGTGCCAATACTGGACGACTAGAACTGTACATAGAGAATATGCTGAAAGAATGTTTTGGTGCAGAAAACTTCTCCCCGCTGCTCATTATTGAACGGGCGCACCGATCATTGGCACCACCACCGCCTCCAGGAGCCCCACCTCGCCCCATAATCGCCCGGGTGCTAAATTACAGGGACAGAGACGCAGTACTTCGCCTCGCCCGTGAAAAATAGCGGACAACGTATCAGAATTATGACATTTCCTTCTATCCAGATTTTACTCCAACGGTGCAAGCGGCACGCAGGGAATTCGCAGCAGTCAAAAAGAAACTTAGAGACTTGGAAATACCCTATGCTATGCTGTACCCTGCGAAACTACGTGACACCCACGACGGAAGATCTAGAATATTAACTACACTGAAAGCCGCCGAAGACTTCATAAAACACGTCTCCCCTAAGCGGAAATCCAAGGAACACTCTCCTTCTACGTCACAAGCCGAGGGCAGTAACGACGAACTATAAACAGCACATGCATAACATGTTAAGACTACGCAATGCTAAAGGGACTACTATGTGGTGTTTGATGGCGTCTGCTATTGAATGAATGCGGACAGGAGGAAAAACTATACACCATATATATGAAACACCTGGATGGCTTACATACCACTGTGTCATGACTGACTGTGAAATAGATACCTCCTGACACATATGCTGGACATGGTGATTGTGCATATACAAAATAGCGCAGATGCAATAGTGAACATACACAGTCGTAACTGTTTATAAACCACTTGATGGGGATTGTAATGAGCTGTAATGAACGCCATCTATGCTAATACTATACGGTGAGCGACGTATACGATGAGCACCGGACATACCTAGTGACCTGACCCCCTGTGGTACATGCTACTTACTCTCAATGTATGGAAGTACTGCCATGTCGATTGAATGGCACTTACTGAATGCTCAAATCTATGCAACGTAATGTTTGTTTTTTATGATCATTTATAGGCACTGAATCACTATATACGTTTTCATGCATAGATTGGATAGCAAGTGGGACCGGTAAATCTTTACCGATGCGACAGACGCTCGCCCTAAACAAATGGACCTAATGTAAGAAAGCATATAGGTACAGATATGTGCGAAGGGGGACATACGAAAGAAAGGGAACATGAAACCAAGGTGCTACCAGACTAATGCTACAAAGGATGGATTTACGCAAGATGTTTGTTATGACCAGACAAATGGTTCAACTATACCTTATGAAATGTTGATTGTTATATACTCAGTTACACCATATGCGTTCCGGCCACATCCGCTGTGCGGGTGTTAATGTGTGAACTTAGCGGCCCCTCATTGGGTGATCCCCGACAAAGTTGGATGTTAAATGTTTGGTTTACGGGATTATTTCTTTGGCATAATTGGGATGCTGAAGTGGGTGGGGGGCTAATGTTTTTTTTTGTTTTCCCAGAAACAGATATAGCAACTGATAGGTACTGGTCACGCATGCATGGAACTGCATATTACCATGTCACTTACCAGACCGCATCACTATATGTTGATATTGCGTTGCACATGACATACAGTAACACACTTCGCTACCCGCGCCAAAATGGAAAATAAGAAAACGGCCTCTGTGTTGTGCATGTTAACGTGGAATGTCCGTGGGCTTAACAATCCCCGGAAGATAAGGCAAGTACTTACATACTTAGATCGGCACCATGTAGACATTGCATTACTGCAAGAAACACACTTAGCGAAAGGCACTAAATGTCCCTTGGGTAATAGATGGGCTGAGATAACACTGACATCTTCCTACTCAACTTATGCAAGAGGTGTTCTTATACTAGTTAAAAAAGGGACCCATTTTATAATCGACCAAACACTTCTGGACGAACACGGTCGCTATATTATAATCACTGGACACATGCGAGGTACTCGGATTGGCCGGGTCAACACATATGGTCCTAACGTGGATGATCCTGCATTTTTCAACAATATCTGGGGCAAGTTGAGAGCTTTACCACAGATGGAAATATTGTGGGGAGGTGACCTCAATCTGTCACTTAATGAAGAGCTGGACAGATTGGGCACTACAAAAGAACCCCATAAACGAGCACTGCAGGAGGGAATGTCTGAATTCGGACTATTAGATATCTGGAGACTACGCAATCCACATAAACTGGAAGGCACACATGTCTCTATGTACCACAATAGCTGGGCACGTATAGATTATTGGTTAGCAACAGACATAGCAAGCACATGGATAAGGGATGCACGACACCTCGCCAGGACATTATCGGACCATAGCCCTATAATGCTTACGCTGGATCTTCCACATTACACTCATCCGCCCTTCATCTGGCGCTTTAATGCTATGGCTTTAATAGACCCTCTTTATAACACAACCATACACGATGCCATAGAAGAATATTTTCGCATTAACACAAACTCCGTAACAGATGCCGGCATGCTCTGGGAGGCTTTTAAAGCCACTATACGTGGCGTTTGCATTAGTACAAATGCTGGTATACTACGTGACATTCGAACCCAATTGAAAAAATGTGAGGATAAACTTAGACAGCTGGAAACAGAATTTGAATGTACACAAAACACTGCCACACTAGGGGACATAAAAGAGCGATTGGCTGAATATCAAGAATTAGCAGATAGTGAACTGCGATACCTGTCACACTGCCAGACGGCTAGAACATATGGGGAAGGGGGTAGACCAGGCCGCATACTAGCACAAAAACTATGTAATCCACGTACCACACATGTGGTCACTAATATTAAAAAAGCACAAGGAATACAACAATATGCCACAGCCGATATACTTAAAACCTTCATGGCCACCTATAGCGATCTATATGCGACACGTGACACTGCTGACACTCATGAGATTCTCGACTATCTGGAAGACATTGCCATTGACAACCAGAGAGGATACTTAGCACAACCGATAACTGTAGAGGAAGTCGCAGACGCCATAAAAACACTCCCCAACGGCAAGGCACCGGGCCCAGACGGGTTTACAGGAGAATTTTACAAAGCGTATGCAGACCTTATATGTCCATATCTTGTAGAAATGTACGGAGATGCGCATGAAAAACAAATATTACCGCCCACATTACAAGAAGCCCTCATCGTGGCACTGTTGAAACCTGATAAAGACCCTACCTGTATTGATTCGTACCGCCCGCTGTCGTTAATAAACACAGACATCAAAATTTTAGCAAAAATAATTGCTACCAGGCTACAACCACTAATGCAAAACATAATACTGCCCGACCAATCTGGTTTTATTCCCCACCGCTCTACGTTTCATAATATACGCACCCTATTTGCACTATCACATCAACTTAACCCGGAATTAGAGGCAGCTGCAGTTTTGCTTGACGCTGCCAAGGCCTTTGACTCGGTGGAGTGGAAGTATTTATTCACTGTCTTGCAGAAAATGGGCCTGCCCCCTGTTCTAATGACATGGATCCGTATTCTATACAACAAGCCAGTGGCGAGAATAAAAGTGAATCTACATGTCTCGGAAGTTATCCAAATACAACGTGGCACAAGGCAGGGATGTCCCCTATCGCCGCTGCTATTTGCTATAGCGTTAGAGCCGTTAGCATGTAAGCTACGCCAACAACATGCGGCTACAGCCTTGCAATTCCCCCAACGCCCGATAAGCATATCACTATACGCAGATGATATGGTGCTATATGTAAGAAAACCCCATATACACTTATCCCCATTATTACGGGAATATATTAAATTTGGTAGACACTCAGGACTCCAGATCAATTGCAGCAAATCCACAATAATACCCCTCACTAACCCGACTCCAGTAGAATTTCCACTAGAATGGCAGACAGACCCTGTAAAATGTTTAGGAATCTGGTATCACAGGGAACCTAATGTGTTGTTACGGCAGAATTATGGTACGTCAATCTCTAAGATTGAGGAGAAAATAGACAGATGGATCCATCTCCCATTATCATTAGCAGATAGAATGGCCATAGTAAAAATGGTCATCCTACCAAAAATATTATACCTTTTCAATAACATTCCGATAACTCTCCCTACAACAGTATTCCAGAGACTCACCACCTGCGTAAATCACCTTATATGGGCTGGGAAGACAGCACGAATAGAACTACGCACGTTGACACTGCCATACACTAAGGGAGGATTTGCTGTTCCGGACCCTTTACTATACTATCTATGTGCACAAGCGCAATATGCGCACTATTGGTTCTTCCCGATAAGGTACCTACCACATACAGCAGTGGAAGACGGGGATGCTAATCCGATCCCACTAAGTTGTATTCTGCCACATTCACGCCCTCATATCAGCAGAACTGAAATAAATACCATAAAAACTACGAACACAGCATGGCAACGTATGGGGAAACTGACGCAGAAGCTACCTCTATATGCGCCAGCTCTACCTCTTCAGCATCATCCTGCACTGACAGTAACACACACTGGAAATGGTGTCTCAATACTACGACAAGTCGGAATAACTACTATGGGGGATTTATATATAGATGGTCACTTCCTTGAGGAGGCAGATCTCGCTTACATATATAATCAAACATTGTTTTTCAAATTCACATTCCACAGACTCAGGGGGGTTATCAAGGATCTCTACACCACGTTCCCAGCTGAACCACCGACATTGGCGGCGCTACAAATGATCATTACCAGCCCAAATAATGCCCACATGGTCTCCAAGCTATATAAATTATTACAAGATGATATTGCAGGAAACACCAACAAAGCTAGAGACCGATGGAGTTCCCAATTAATGACACCACTGCAGGAGGAAGAATGGCAAACTAGCTGTACACTAACAACCCTGCTTACACCAAATGGCAACCTCCGCCTAATTCACTATAAATATCTACATCAAATATACCACACCCCACTTAAATTATTTAAATGTGGACTAAGAGTAGAGGCTAACTGTGTACGATGTGGAGAAGAAAATGCTGATTTTATGCACTTAGCATGGAGATGCTCCAAAATCTACAAATATTGGGAGGACGTAGTGAAGACACTAGGTCAAATATTGGAAACATCAATAGAATTTACAGAGAAAGTCTGCCTACTGGGCATAGTAGGAAAAATGAAAACTGTCAAACGCAGACTTTGTATTATAGCATTGTTGATGGCGAAAAGACGTGTATCCATGTACTGGGGAGGTAGAGGGTCACCTAAAACGAAACAATGGTTAACTGATCTTGTCTACTGTAAAGACATCTTGAAAACGTATGAAGAAGAACTACCAATGGGTGCCAGACCAAAAGACTATTGGCTCCCTTTATCCGAGTATTTAAGATCAAATCCGGATTTGCAGTCCACCTCAGCTGAATAACGGTATATGTTACTCTGAAATGTATTCATGTAAGGTGTTGCGCGGTAACCGCATCCTAAATGTGCTTTCTGTAAATGCTATCCATCCTACATTACTGTATTCTGGGATGTTTATTTTAGGTTGAATCGTTTTATGACACTGTCATAATTTGTATACGCATGATGAAAATTTCAATAAAAAAAAACAAAAAAACTAGGCAGGAGCATGTGGCAGATGCCGGTGGATGGATAATTGCACCAATTGGTGTGCTTAACAACGGACGAATAGATAACCAAATGCGTAAGGAGGGGAGGGCACCGCATGGCAGTTCTGTCGGGGGTAGAAATGCTGGCACCCAGTACATACTACACTGGAGATTCACCGAAGTACGGGACTAAAAAGGTCATGTGGGGCAGTAGAAATAATCCCCCACATGTGAAACAAGCATTGGCACAGCCAATAGGTCTCGCCTTTGGGACGTTATAAGTGTTTAGTGAGAGCTATTGGCAATGTTTTTAAGGTATGTTGTAGAGGGAGGGTTGGGGTAGAGAGTATCGTGCCTATATGGTGTTTGTAAAAAGGAGACAACGATAGTGAATCATTTGTCAGTCTCGAGGCCGGCTCAACATCTGGTGATTCTGGGCAAATCACTTAATCTGCCCGTGCATAAAACATCAATTTTACCTCTTCCATTACATTTTAATGTTAGGATGTACGACGTCTATATACGGAGGACTAATAGTACGAAAATAAAACAATCATAAAAATGAAGCAAATTGTTGTCATTGCGTGCACTAATTTAAGCGCATGTATTATTGCGAAAATAAATCTTTAGCCTTTGTCATCAACGCCAAACTTTCGAAGGGCTGTTATTGGCACAGAAACGTCATTTAGCACTGGCGCCACGTCACTGGTGTCCTGTTTGTGCCTGTGAAGGGGTAGGGAAGAGTCCGTCGCTTGCCCAGCCAATTAAAAGCTTGTTATGTTGTGGAAAGTCAATCGCAGCATACTGTTGTGGCAATAAGAGGCACGTTGGCAGCACTGCGCAGCCAGTCACATGTTAGTGTAGCATCTGTGGAAGGTATGAAGGTTAAGGGCAGAATCAGTCAGTCTGAAGTTGTGCCGTAAAATTCCGGGAGGGTTGTGGTAGAGAGTATCGTGCCTAGATGGTGTTTGTAAAAAGGAGACAACGATAGTGAATCATTTGTCAGTCCGAGGCCGGCTCAACATCCGGTGATTCTGGGAAAATCATTCAATCTGCCCGTGCATAAAACATCAATTTTACCTCTTCCATTACATTTTAATGTTAGGATGTACGACGTCTATATACGGAGGACTAATAGTACGAAAATGAAACATAATGATCATAAAAATGAAGGAAATTGTTGTCATTGCGTGCACAAATTTAAGCGCATGTATTATTGTGAAAATAAATCTTTAGCCTTTGTCATCAACGCCAAACGTTCGAAGGGCTGTTATTGGCACAAAAAAGTTATTTAGCACTGGCGCCACGTCACTGGTGTCCTGTTTGTGTCTGTGAAGGGGTAGGGAAGAGTCCGAAGCTTGCGCAGCCAATTAAATGCTTGTTATGTTGTGGAAAGTCAATCGCAGCATATTGTTGTGGCAATAAGAGGCACGTTGGTAGCACTGCGCAGCCAGTCACATGTTAGTGTAGCATCTGTGGAAGGTATGTAGGTTAAGGGCGGAGTTAGTCAGTCTGAAGTTGTGCCGTAAAATTCAGGGAGGGTTGGGGTACAGAGTATTGTGCCTAGATGGTGTTTGTAAAAAGGAGACAATGAGTCGAAGGGAAGACGCTGTCTGTGAAAGGCATACAGCACTGGACATTCAGTCAGATTGCAAGCGAAAGAGAAAGCACGGTAACCTGACCCACGAGGAATGCAGCTGCCGCCCTGCGCGCCGCTGCTCGCTCCTGAGAGCAAAACGCTGTGGGAGTGAACATTAAAAAAAGAGGTGGGACATGAGCCCGCCTTTAGCCATTTGCGTGCTTTCATTTTTGAAAGGCACATGCAAAAGCCAACCACATGCGTGGGGGGAGTCAGACCCACACAGAGTAGTTTAAAGTACTTACAAGAAGCATCGCAGAGCAGCACATGTGCGCTGCGCGCAGCTCGACCTAAAAAGGTGGGAGTGGCTAGGCAGAAGCATATTGCGGATGCAGGTGGCTGGATGCTAACAACAAAATGAATAGCCAAATACGTAAAGAAAAAAGGGGGGGGGCGGGGGCACCGCATGGCAGTTCTATCAGAGGTAGTAATGTGAGCACCGAGTACTTACTCAACTAGAGGTCCTCCGAAGCACGGGACCTACCAGCGTCTGGCCGTCACCGGGAATGCCTGGTGCCAGATGAGTGCATTCTTATCTTCGTGTGGACGTAGGGAGCAGCGAGGCTAGAGCGCTCCCGTATCCTCAAAAGAGTGGAAAAACAGGCACCATATTGAAAACCAAAAAGTGGGCGCCATCTTGTAGAGGTGTGCCTTGGTGCTAGAGGACACTTGTGACATATGAGAGTAGCAACACTGTAAGGCGGAGATCCACTGGGGGTATATTTAATATTAGAAAGGTACTCAGAGGCTCACAGAGGTTTATAGAGGGGCTCGCACAAACAATTAGATGTGAGAAAATCCTATCTCCTTGGACAGTTAAAATTAATGTCCTCAGAGGCTCACAGAAATGGTTAGAGGACCTCGCATAACCAATCGAAAGTGAGGAGAACCTGGCTCCTTGGAACGTTGGCCGGTGGAATTGAAGAATTCCTATCAAGGAGTTTCCGGATTCAAAGGGAGGGTGCTCAGGGACGTGAAAGGGTAACCACTCGTAGACGTAAAGGTTGGCATGTCATGCACCAGTTTCAGGAGGGGGCCATAACAGGATGAGAAGCGGGGTGAGACTGGCTTCTTTGAAAACAGGCCCATGGGGTGGCAGAAGTGCTGCACCAACACAGGAGTGCTGCAACGACATGGAGGGCCGGTGACTCTTAGTCTTAGTAAAGGGAGAAAGGGGCACATGGAGAGTTTTCTAAAGTGTCATGGTCACAAAAGTAATGGTGAGGGGGGTGTGTGTTATCGTGCCACCTCCCCCATAGCTACCTGGGGCCTATATGCTGGACCTACCAAGCCCCTGTCCCTCCTTTTGAGATAAGTGAAATGGCATAAGCCAGAAACTGCAAGCCTATAGGGTCTGGCTCACTGAAATAAAGCGGCAGTCTGGCAAAGTAGGAAAAACTCCTTTTATTTAAAGTGCCAGTAACGGGCCCACTGGTGACTGCAAACACGTCCTGCTAACACGAAGTCCAACTGAATAATGTTCTTCATGACTAACATTCCCTAGGACATAGTAAACATAATACAAGTGACATGTGTATGACATAAGAGCAGTCTGAACCCATAGAAACAATAGCCATACCACATGCCCCTTTTATATAAACAAAACAAAAATAAAGATAGAAACAAAAAAGAAAGAAACTAATCCAAAACATAATCTTCAAATTTTCTAGGTAACTTCACATTCCTCTTGTGAGAAGTGAAATCTTTTTCGGTGGTAGTTTCCATTAAAGATGTCAAACCTCCATTCTTCTCATGAGAAGGATTAACTTGAAATTCTATATCCTTACCACCTGAGATTTCGACTTGTGAAACTGTTTTCATGGAAAGTGAATTTGTGTTATCACCAAACCACACCACACCACACCACACCTCTTTTAGTTCAAACATTTTCTCCTGCCCAGATTTGAGAACCACAACTGAGCTTTTGTTCCACCACCCTTTGTCCCTCAACAGAACAGCAGAATTAGAAACTTTGTCGACTAGAACAGGATCAGAGAATTTGGAAGAACCTTTGCGCTGTAAAACTGGTTTGACAATGCGAACCCAGTCACCTTCTTTGATAACCTTAGCTTTGACTCTATGACAAGAATCATGATACAACTTTCCCTTGATTTGTGCCTCAACATTATTCTCTTTAGCTTTAGCAATTGCCACATCAAGAGAAACATTACTTTTGAAATTACAAAATTCAGTTGTTACAGCTGTTAAACCCAGTCTCCCCCTCATAAGAAAATAAGGAGAAATTCCTGTGACTGAATGTGGAGTAATGTGGTAACTCCACAACTTTTCCTTAAGAAAATTGAAAACGTCCAAATTATTCTCCAGCGCAGTTTGGATGCCCTCCTTAAAGAATCTGTTAGCCCTCTCAACTTGGCCATTGGCCTTAGGGCAATACAAAGGTGATCTCTCTGAAACAATACCAAATTTCTTCAAAAATGATAACATTTTGTAAGAAACAAATTGTACACCATTGTCACACATCAAAATTCTAGGAGGACCCTCCACACGAAAAATATCATCCAAACATTTGATAACTTCTTCCGTATTGGGATGCTCCACAAAAGTGTAGTAAATCCATTTAGAAAAATTGTCCACAATAACAATTAAAAATCTGTTAAGTGTGCCCAAACAATCAAACGGACCCAAAAAATCAATAGAAATCTTCTCCCAAGGTGCCTGTGGAACTACATGCAAACTTAAAGGTTCAGCAGAAACATTCCAATGCTTATCAGAAAGAACACAAACTTTACACTTGTCAACATGAGCTTCCACACAAGCATCCATCCCAGGCCACCAGTAATGTTGCCTAAGAATTTTTTTGTATTGGACACACCAGGATGCCCAGAATGTGCCAACTCAACAAGCTTACCTCTGATACCAATGGGAGGAACAAATAAATCCTGTCTCATCAGAATGTCATTCTCAATAGACAATTCACTGGAAACTTGCTCAAAACTACGCAAGTCCAGATCAATATTTCTTTTAGGTGGCCAACCATTCACAACATATTGCTTAACTTTGAGCAGACCTTCATCTTTAGCCACCAGGCTTAACCACTCAGTCTCAGAGATAACATCATTGCACGAATTAAGAACATCGACCATAGCATTCACACATTCATGCTGATATGTTAGAGAAACATCTCCACTCTCTTTAGGAGGCAATCTAGATAAGCAATCAGCCGTTAGATTTTTGCCACCAGAAATGTGTCTAATCTGAAAATTAAATTCTTGGAGCCTAGCTATAAGCCTGATAAGTCTAGAAGAAGCATTCCCTGAACGAACACCATCCATCGTGTAGACTAAGGGTTTGTGGTCAGTGACCAAAACAAAAGGTCGGCCCCACAAGAAATTCTTAAACTTTTCAAGCGCCCAGACACAAGCAAGTGCTTCTTTCTCTATAGCGTAACTCAGCACCTCTAATGGCTCTGGAAATAAATGAAATAACCCTTTCCTTGCCACCCACAAACTGAGTGAAAACAGCACCCAAGCCAATAGCCCTCGCATCAACCGTTACAAAAGAATCACCTTCAGGATCAAAAGTGTTAAGACCAAGAGCTTGCATAACTAACCTCTTGACCTGATCAAATGCTCTGCTGTCCAAACAAAAGAAACTCCTTTCTTTAACAGTTGTCTCAAAGGCTCAACAATTAAGGCATACCCTCTCACAAACCTAGCGTAGTATTCTCCTAAACCTAAAAAAGACCGAAGAGAATCCTTATTGTACGGTTTGCTAGCATTGTTGAGCGTATTGACAAGATCAGCCTTGGGGAAAATACCTTCACTGGTGATTCTGTGCCCCAATGTCATGATTCCTCCAGGCTCTACAGATCCAACCCTGGTTTGCAGTGTCTGTCCTCCTGGTCCTCCTGTTGGCGCTCCTAGATGTGGCTTGCTGCTGTTAATTGTGGCGCATTGCACTCATGCTATCTAGATCTGTATTGGCATATTTCCATTGTTCTGACCCTCGTGGAGGTGTTGCTAGACTTTGCTAAATTGGCACTGCCATCGTGGAAAACATTGTTCCTTGACACTAACTATCTTGGAGTCTTTACTGTTTGACATTATCAAAATGCTGCCCGTGTTTTTGCAGTATTTCTGTTTCTTTGTTTTACATTTCCTTTTTATGTTAGTAAAGTGCTTGCTTTTACGAGCCGATTCGCATAAACTATTGTTATGCTCCTCAGCGGCCGCCGTACTCGTTTCCTCTGCTATTTATAGCAACCACGCGCAGCCGCTCCCTGCAGATTATTCCAGCGGCTTCCCAGACGAGTTCTCTGTTCGCGTCTTGCCGGTAATGGTTTTCCTGGTCTGGTAAGATCTCCCTGATTTGGTTCCTTATTTGAACAAACAACCTCAGGTAGGAGACTACGTTTCTTACGACTTCTGCAGCTTTTCAACTTCCTTGAGCGCTCAAGTTTTTTCACTTGCATTTAATGATTAACAATTATTCCATGACACATTCAAAGACTCGCAGAGCGCATTTCAGTGTACAAGACTCACAGAGCGCATTTCAGTGTATAAAGCTTGTAGAGCGCATTATAGTGTAAGAACTAAAAGGTAATATGTTTAACAGACATTTTGTGCGCAAAGCATGGTTCTTTATTTTACTAGCATATCAGAGACAATGACAATCATTACGGCAATAATAATGAAGTTGGTGTGCGTGTTTGAGAAGTAATGTGAACATTTTTGAATCAACAAATTGCGCACTCCCAAAAGCATGAATGCTCATATGTGAAATCTTAAGGCTTATGTGTACATAAACCCACAACTATGAGACTGAATCATTAACCCCTAAGAACTGCAATCCAGGATAACAATTCACAGGCATTGTCAGCTTGTCGTAGTGAGACTCCAGAATTCCTACTGAGACAAGATATTTGAGACTTTGACAACCTGCTTGTTACTATTAATCGCTGCAACGGAACAGTTGATATTTTTTCTTTACAGGTAATAATGGTTCATAGCATACTTAATATATTTATATATCTTGCATGTATCTTAGATATAGACGGAAGAATACAAGCTCAACTGTCGATTACTTCTGTTCCAGATCTCCCTCCACGCAGTACCCTCCCCGCTTCCCTTCCCCCCCCCCCCCCCGTCTGGCCATCTTGATACTCTGGTGTTTTTTGAGCGCAGAGTCAAGGCTGCCTGAAGGTGGGCTTCTTAAGGGTACTGCTCCTGAGGAACCTGGTATGACAGAATAATCTGCCCACGAAAATAGTTCCTCCTGAGCAGTATCGCCAAGATGGCCACATTAGAAGATATTTGTAAAATGTTAGGGAACATGCAGAAAGAGTTAACAGCAGCAAGATTAGAGACAGCTACATTGGCCAGTCGAGTATCTCAGATACAGAATCAGCTTCCGACGAGTTCTACGACATCCTCTACAACTGGGGTGGTATCCTCAGGACCTACTCCAACAGTTTGTTACTGTTCCTTCAACAGTACCTCTTGCTTCACCAGAAAGGTTCACAGGAGACCCAAGTAAATTTCAGACCTTTTTGACACAAATTCAATTACATTTTATTGTAAAACCAGCGTCCTTCCCAGATGCGCAATCACGTATAGCCTTCCTCATTTCGTACCTTAGTGGTGATACGACCATGTAGGCTGTGCCCTTGGTGAATTCAGATGATCCCTTGCTTTATAATTGGTCAGCCTTTAAAAACGAGTTCGAAAAGGTGTTTGACAGACGTACAATTACTGGATCAGCTGACCGCGAGCTCCTCGAACTCAAGCAAGGGAATAAAGACTTAATTAGTTACTTGGCACAGTTTAATCGACTAATCGCTGAAACCAATTGGCCTGAGGAAAAAAGGACTGCACTTTTTTATCAAGGCCTTAAAGATGATGTCAAAGACTTAATAGCCTCAATTGAGCCTCAACCTCGAGATTGTGCGAATTAATATCTCTTACTTCGCGATTAGATCATCGGCTAGCGGAAAGAAAGGGTGACAGAAAGAAGCTAGATTTCAGACACTCAATACGCCCTAGAGAAAGAGTTACTCCGTCTGTCTCTGATCACAGTGAACCAATGGAAATTGGAGGATTGAGAAAACCTCTTACTCAAGAAGAAAAGGATGCACAACGCAAATCAGGCTTGTGTCTGTATTGCGGAAAAAAGGGACATTTCGTCAAAGAGTGCCCAATCAAACCCAAAGGATATAAACCAATAAATACGGCTTCTTCCAAATAGGAAAACTAGGAGGCTCGAGGAACAAACAGGGGACTTCCTTGAGTGGGTCTCATGATTCCTCTGGTAAAATAATAGCCATCACTCTACAAATTTCGGCCCCACATTTGACTCAAAATGTATTATTCATGATACCTGATGTCCTTGAGGCAGAAGTAATGGTTATGGGGGACTCCGGAGCAACCGGAAATTTTATTGATGTTACCTTCTGTTCAAAACTACATATACCTACCATCAAAAAGAACAAACCAGAATCCGTGCTTGCAGTCGATGGTACGGTACTTACCTCAGGCCTGATTACGCATACCACCGTTACTATGATTATTCATTCAACTAAACATAACCATTCAGAGGACCTTCGTTTTGATTTGATAGACGCACCGCAGTTTGGAGTAATTCTCGGAATGCCCTGGCTAACTCAACATAATCCCACAATAGATTGGGCAAAAAGAAGTATTACCTTTGATTCCGAGTGGTGTCATCAGGAGTGTCTTTCATCTTTAACAACTCAGAAACAGGAAGTACAAACTACAAAAGAAAAAACAACTGGAGCACATTGTAAAGCCACTGCAGCGGAACAAGATATTGAATTGCCTTCTCAATATAACTCTTTTTGTGATGTTTTCTGTGAGAAGAGTGCGGAAACCTTGCCACCACATCGTGATTACGATTGTGAAATCAAGTTAATTCCTGGGGCCAAAATACCATGCAGTAGGATATATGCCCTTACGGAAGTGGAGAACCAGTATCTGCGAGATTACTTAGATAAATTCCTGAAAAATTGATTTATCAGACCTTCCAAATCCCCCGCCGCCTCTCCTCTCTTCTTTGTGCCAAAAGCAAATGGTGAACTACGCACTTGTATTGATTATAGAGCACTGAACAACATCAGGGTAAAAAAACAGGTATCCTCTACCACTCATTCCAGTACTCCTTGATCAAGTTCGAACAGCTCAAGTGTATACTAAATTAGACCTAAGAGGGGCTTACCATCTAGTTAGAGTTCATCCCGGGGATGAATGGAAAACGGCCGTACTGCCGTACTAGGTATGGTCTTTTTGAATATTGTGTAATGCCGTTTGGATTATGCAATGCCCCTGCGGCATTTCAATTTTTTTAAAATGATGTATTAAGAGAATATTTGGACAGATTCGTAATCGTCTACATAGACGACATACTTATTTATTCAAACTCACATACAGAACATGAGCTCCATGTAAAAACCATCTTGACCACGCTGAGCAAACATGGTCTCTATTGTAAACTTCCTAAATGTGAGTTTCATGTTAACAGAGTAGAAGTCCTAGGTTTTATCATCTCCCCTCATGGAATCACCATGGCAGACCGAAAGGTACAAGCCATTCAGGATTGGCCCGAACCAAAGTCTATCAAGGATATACAAAGGTTCTTGGGATTCGCCAATTTTTACCGGCTATTTATTCAAGATTATTCTACCAGGGCCACTCCATTAACAAGATTATTGCAAAAAGGACGTACTTTTCAATGGACTCCTGATGCACAAAAGGCTTTTCAAGATCTAAAAAATGCCTTCATGACAGCCCCAGTCTTGAAACATCTGGATCTTTCAAAACCCTTCATTATGGAAGCCGACGCTTCCAATACTGCCATAGGAGCAATACTATCGCAACGAGAAGGTACCAATCATCTTCATCCAGTAGCATTCCTATCAAAAAAATATCTACCAGCAGAAAGAAATTATACTATAGCAGAAAAGGATTTGTTGGCCATAAGATTAGCATTTAAAGAATGCCGACATTATTTTTTAGGAGCACACCATCCTATTACTGTATATACTGACCATCGTAATTTGCAGTTTTTGCGCTGTGCGAAAGCCTTAACTCCTCGGCAATTACGATGGACCCTTTTCTTTGCTAAGTTTGACTTTGCCATAACATTTGGACCTGGTAGTGCCAATAGAAAAGCGGACTCCCTTTCTCACTATGAAGAAACAATACATTCCAATCAACAACAGGAAGTTAGATCCATGATACCCAGTGATCATATAATTGGAGTGACTATGTCCGCACAATTTTTGAACGATATTAGAAATATCATGCCTATTCATAAGATAATGTCTTGGAAAGAACTAGATAAACAAAGATCAATGATTGATGGGCTTCCATTTCAAGGTCATTTGCTTTATGTCCCAAAGAAAAGATTACAAAAACAAGTATTACTTTGGTGTCACACTCATCCTTTAGCAGGTCACCCTGGATGCACTAAAACCTTGGATTTGGTAAGTAGAAATATCTGGTGGCCCAGTTGGAAAAAGGACGTCATCACTTATGTAAAAAACTGTGATACTTGCATAAGAGCAAAAACGGATCACTCACCCAAGAAACGTTATTTGTTACCATTACCAACGCCAACTCATGTGTGGGAAGACATTTCCTTAGATTTCTTTACTAATTTATCAAAGGATCATGAAAAAACTGTTATCAAAGTCATTGTTGATCGCTTATCCAAAATGGCGCATTCCGTAGCATGTGATAAATTACCAACAGCAGCGACTCTAGTGGATTTGCTATTGTATCACATAGTGCGGTTACATGGATTACCACGATCCATAAACACCGATCGTGGATCACAATTCACCTCCAGGTTATGGAAAGAATGGTGTAATGCCTTACAAATTCAACGCAATCTATCCACCAGTTTCCACCCCGAATCAGATGGACAAACCGAGCGAGTCAATCAAATACTGAAACAATATCTTCGGTGTTATTTAGCTCACTCACAAACGTCTTGGGTGGATCTGCTGTGGGAAGCTGAGTTTGCTTATAACAACCTAATGCATACCTCAACCAAAATATCACCATTCTTCGTCACACATGGATGGAATCCAAGGTCTTTGCCTTTAATAAATCAAACTACAACGCAAGTTCCTCATGTAACATCCAATCTACAAATGTAGAAACTAATGTTGTCACTCCAACAAAATGTAAACAAGGCCAAATTAACTTACAAAAAATTTGCTGACAGGAAAAGACGACCTGGTCCCATTAACCATCCAGGAGACAAAGTATGATTGTCTACCAAGAATTTACATTTTAAACAAAAGTATCCTTTTCATCCACGTTTCATAGGACCGTTTAAAGTTCTTAAATGCATTAATCCAGTGTCTTTCAAATTACAACTCCCTCACTCAATGAAAATTCATCCAGTGTTCCATACATCATTATTAAAGCCAGCCACAACTGCTATCCATTCTAAACCCCCTCCTGCGGTTGTCGGAGATCAACTGGAATATGAAGTTCAACAAATTAAAGATAGTAATAATGGCAACATTTGGTATTTGATCTCCTGGAAAGGATACGGTCCTGAAGAAGATTTATGGGAACCCAAGGAAGCAGTTCATGCTCCAAGACTACTTCGTCTCTTTCACAAAAAACACCCAGGCGCGCCTCGTACATGAGAGGTGTGTCAGTTTTCGATGGGGAGGACTGTCATGATTCCTCCAGGCTCTACAGATCCAACGCCTGGTTTGCAGGTTGTCTGTCCTCCTGGTCCTCCTGTTGGCGCTCCTAGATGTGGCTGGCTGCTGTTTATTGTGGCGCATTGCACTCATGCTATCTAGATCTGTATTGGCATATTTCCATTGTTCTGACACTCGTGGAGGTGTTGCTAGACTTTGCTAAATTGGCACTGCCATCGTGGAAAACATTGTTCCTTGACACTAACTATTTTGGAGGCTTTACTGTTTGACATTATCAAAATGCTGCCCGTGTTTTTGCAGTATTTATGTTTCTTTGTTTTACATTTCCTTTTTATGTTAGTAAAGTGCCTCCTTTTACGAGCCGATTCGCATAAACTATCGTTATGCTCCTCGGCGGCCACCGTACTCGTTTCCTCTGCTATTTATAGCAACCACGCCCAGCCGCTCCCTGCAGATTATTCCAGCGGCTTCCCCGAGTTCTCTGTTCGCGTCTTGCCAGTAATGGTTTTCCTGTTCTGGTAAGATCTCCCTGATTTGGTTCCTTATTTGAACAAACAACCTCAGTTAGGAGACTACGATTCTTACGGCTTCTGCAGCTTTTCAACTTCCTTGAGCACTCAAGTTTTTTCACTCGCATTTAAAGATTAACAATTATTCCATGACACATTTAAAGACTCGCAGAGCACATTTCAGTGTATAAAGCTTGTAGAGCACATTATAGTGTAAGAACAAAAAGGTAATATGTTTAACAGACATTTTGCGCGCAAAGCATGGTTCTTTATTTTACTAGCATATCAGAGACAATGACAATCATTATGGCAATAATAATAATGAAGTTGGTGTGCGTGTTTGAGAAGTAACGTGAACATTTTTGAATCAACAAATTGCGCACTACCAAAAGCGTGAATGCTCATATGTGAAATCTTAAGACTTGTGTACATAAACCCACAACTATGAGACTGAATCATTAACCCCTAAGAACTGCAATCCAGGATAACAATTCACAGGCATTGTCAGCTTGTCGTAGTGAGACTCCAGAATTCCTACTGAGACAAGATATTTGAGACTTTGACAACCTGCTTGTTACTATTAATCGCTGCAACGGAACAGTTGATATTTTTTCTTTACAGGTAATAGTGGTGCATAGCATACTTAATATATTTATATATCTTGCATGTATCTTAGATATAGACAGAAGAATACAAGCTCAACTGTCGATTACTTCTGTTCCAGATCTCCCTCCCCGCAGTACCCTCCCTAATTCCCTTCCTCCCGTCTGGCCATCTTGATACTCTGGTGTTTTTTGAGCGCAGAGTCAAGGCTGCCTGAAGGTGGGCTTCTTGAGGGTACTGCTCCTGAGGAACCTGGTCTGACACCCAAATAGTCAATTTTTTTTTTTTTTTAGAAATCTTTTTATTTAACAATCGTCGACATATAGAAATCATACAGAACAATCAATATCATTGCAGGCATGACGGGTTATCACAGTCATCATTAACAGTGTGCACAATTTTGACAGATCATGGGGTAAGTATGTCATCTAATTCAATCCCAGGTGGAGAAGGACATATGTTCCCACGATAGGTGTTCACACACCCCATATCCGGGACCATTTTTGGGGACTACCCCGGGCCATATACACTGTCTTTTCCAGGTACATGCTCCAGTCTAGGTGTGTTTTCCATGCCCCTACTGTGGGCGGTGCTGCAGCTCCACAGGCCTGCGCAATATCTCTCTTCGCTATCATAAATCCCAGTGTAGCCCATTGTTTTTGGTGGGCATTCAAATCAGTGGGGTCCCATATGTTCAAGAGGCATCGACGTGCCTCGGAGCGGATAACGGTTTCAAGCACCACACTTATTACCTCGTGTATTTCCCTCCAATATGATTGGATCTGTTCACATTCCCATATGATGTGCATAAAGGTGCCTAGCTGCCCACATTTTCTCCGACATTCCCCTTCACTCGCTCTTCCCATTTGCACTAAACGGGGTCCCGTGATATATGTCCTATGCAGGATTTTAAGCTGCACCAGCCTGAGTCGTGTTGGAATTGCCACCACCCTAGGGGAGGATACAGCGTCTTACCATTTCTCGTCATCCATTTCCACACCGTCTGCCATCTACTTATTACGCAGAGTCTGGAGAGGATCCTCCATGTTATAGATTAATTTTTTTTATAGATTAGGGAGATGGTTTTCTCCGGCAGGAGGCCATCCAGTATCCTATCCTCCAGTGGGGAAGACTCCGGAGGGGAGGAGCCCTTTGGAAAGAGCGAGTGAACTGCGTGGTGCACCTGGGCGTGGCAGAAACATTCAGTGTCAGCTAGTTCATGTTGGTGTTGGAGCGGCAAATGTCTTCACACCTCCCTTTTCCCACAGGTCTGCAATTCGAGAGATGCCAATCAGTTCCCATTTATCAAAGCCCTTCGATTTCCACAAATTACCCAGTCGCTCAGAGTCCCACAGGGGGGTTGCCAGCCAAATAGTCAATTTTATCCACCAAAAACTTACACTTCGCCTTACTAACTTGTCATGCCTGTTTTCCAAAATGCCTAAAACAGAATCCAATAAATTGTTGTGTTCATCACTGGTTTTAGCAAAAATAAGGATGTCGTCCTGAAAGGCTTGAACTCCTTTCAACCCCTGAAATAAAGTTTCAACTAACTTTTGAAAGACGCTGGCCGCTGATGCCAAGCCAAACGGCATACCGAAAAATCTGTAAATACCAAGTGGTGTCAGAAAAGCAGTGAGATCTCTGGATTTCTCGTCCAAAATCACCTGATAAGCGGATTTGAGATCAATCACTGAAAAGAACTTCACACCATTGACAGCAGCCAGCAATTCCTGTATTCTTGGTAAGGGATGAGTATCAATAATAATATTTTTATTTAAAGACCTAAGGTCAACACACAACCTCAAATCTTTATTTTTTTTTAAGAGTAATAACAATGGCTGAAACCCACTCAGAGCTATCAGTGGATTCAATGATGCCATCCGCACAAAACGTGTCTAAATGAGATTTTAACATTTGACGAACACCCAAAGGTACCGTGCGAACTTTATGTCGCACAGGAACAGCATTCTTTTTAAGTTTGAGGATATGAGTGAAACCTTTTACTTCCCC
Source organism: Calotriton arnoldi (assembly GCA_963921515.1). Lineage (NCBI taxonomy): Eukaryota > Metazoa > Chordata > Amphibia > Caudata > Salamandridae > Calotriton > Calotriton arnoldi. The sequence continues at coordinate 1,379,017 of CAWUFW010001784.1, read as the reverse complement.
CACCTTGTCTTGAAAAGCTGCATTATGTTTGGCAATAATACTCTCAACTTCCAAATTCTGTAAACACACAGAACTCACAGACAAATCCCTCAATCTGATGGGACAGTCAGTGCCAGGACAAAGAATGATTCCTAACTTACCCAAATCATACCACCCCACAATGTTCTTACCCTTCTTGGCCACATACATTTTGGTGAAAATATCACGTCCCTGGAACTCCAACTTTTCCTTAAAATATGCCACCATATCAATTTCAAAATCACCAAAAGCCTTGGGATTGATGTCCGTTTCTTCCAATTTGACATTTGACCAATTGCAATAAAAGAACTCATCAGAGATGATGGTAATGGGAGAACCAGAGTCTGCCATCACTTCCAAACTTACATTTCCAATGTGAACTTCCCCAAGAGGCGCCTTGAATCCAGAACCAATATTGTTGACCCCAAAGTTAATTGAAGAATCATACACAGTGAGAAGTAAGTTCTCCACATTATCACAAACTTCATTCACTACATTAATAGATGGTTTAGAAACAAACTTAGAGCCCTTACAAACAGTCTGAAAATGGCAATACTCATTGCATTTGTTACACTTCCTCTTTAAAGCAGGCCATTCTGTATAATTTGCTAAATGTGTTTTGGAACCACATCTAAAACAACTAAATTTACTATTTTTAAAACTCTCCAATTTTACAACCTTCTTTGTAGACTGAACAGCACACACAGGAGAGGAAGAGGGACAAGAACCATCTGCCGTTAATACTTTAGCAGACTAAATGGATCTCTCAATCCCCTTAGCTAAATCTAAAACTTCAGTTAGAATAGGATTGCGACATGCTAAAAGTCTTTCTTGAATTTTCTTAAGAGTCACAATTAACAACAAATTGGTCTCTAAAATTATCAACATTTGACCAAATTCACAGTTGGCAGCTAACACTCTTAAAGCTGCTACATACTCAACAGATTCCTCTGAAAATTGCTTCCTCTTATGAAAACTATGTCTTTCAATCATAACATTTGGTTCATCAACAAACTGCTTTTCAAGTCTGGAAACAGCTTCTCTAAAAACATCCCACCCATCACCTTCACCGCTGGGTGCAACAATCGGGGGAAGATTTTCAAAAATTTCAATAGCTGCTGTTCTAAAAAAAACCTGAATAAAATAGCTTTCTTTCTACCCGCTGAAAAATCACTACCATCAATAGCGAGTAAATAATTTTCAAAAGTCTTGAACCACTTTTTCCATAACAGTGGTGGCTTACCAGGAACCTCTAAGAAAATAGCAGGTGGATTACCTACTTGTGAATTAGCCATAATGTAAAATATCAGAAATACAACACCCTTCAAAATATGGAACTGCCACACACCCTTCCCGGAACTTGAGATCAGCTGACCAACTGCACGCCACAGTTCCAAGGATCAAGAGAACTAGAACGGGAGGCCGGATGTTCTCGTTCAATGGAACTCGCTCCCCACCAAAATGAGGCAATTGACCCATCATCTCGAATTCAGGAAGGAACTGAAAACGTGGCTATTTCAGCACTTGTAGTAAGAGTGAATATTTACAGTGATGGCTTGAGCGCTGGGAGGCCTACGGGTAGCCATGCGCTATATTAAGAAAGTATTAATAATAATAATAATAATAATAATAACAGGGAAAGAAAGAGAAAAACAACAATTAAATAAATACTGAAACGTAGAATATTAGTGTGCAGGTCACAGTGGAATTAGAACCAGCAGAATTTTAGTGTGCAGATCACTGTAGACATGCAGGCTTTTAAGTGTGCATATCACTGTGAAGCAAAACAAAATCATAAACACTGTGCCAAAATTATTTGAGGAAAATACCTCAGTAAATGTTTCCTCTTAACACATAAGGCAAAACTATAAAAAGTGTGTGTCACTGAAATTAAAACACACAGAAAACAAAGAGAATTCATCGGTGGCACAAACCGGGTGAGTAAAGGCAAATTCGACAATAAAAAAAAAAAAAACTCTTGAAAGGGAAGACTCAAGATGGCCGCCACAGACATGATGAACGTAGGTATAAGACGGAGCTGCAACGATAACTGCAGGCTAGACAAAGAAAATCCCACTGAAGATGGCCGCCAAAAAAGGTGCTTAACGTCGGTTTCCAAAGGAATTAGAGCATGAACAGGCAGTTTTGAAGAAACGACGTCATGGAAGCACATAACGACGTGCAACAATGAAGATGCAGGAAGGGCTTGAGAACGAAGTGCTGCGTGAGGCTCCAACAGGCAGACAGTAAACATGAGCACACTGGCGCGAGGGAAATCCAACTGTCACAGAGGCACGAGGTACCTCCAACTGCCACCGCCGAACACACCGGCACAAGGTAAAGGCGCGAGGAATTTCCAACAGCCACTGCTGCTCCCAACAGCATTCACAGCACTCTGATGAAGAGTAAAGCCCAAAAGCGCACTTACTGAAATAATCAGTCCAAAGCGTATCAGACGTGCTCCCACGAATAGGGTCCTGCTCCGGTACAAGTGCAGAGTAAACAAAGCAGCAAAAAAAAAAAAAAAAACGAAGATCACAGTGGCCCGGCATTTAAACTCGTCGCCATTGAAATAAAGCGGCAGAGTCTGGCAAAGTAGGAAAAACTCCTTTTATTTAAAGTGCCAGTAACGGGCCCACTGGTGACAGCAAACACGTCCTGCTAACACGAAGTCCAACTGAATAATGTTCTTCATGACTAACATTCCATATGACATAGTAAACATTCTACAAGTGACATGTGTATGACATAAGAGCATTCTGAAACCATAGAAACAATAGCCATACCACACTCACACTTGGGTACTTGCTCAGAGGTATCAGGATTAATCATGTAGATGTCCCATATGGCCAGTTGAAAGCCCTTGACCTGAGACAGGTTAGCAGATGGAGCTAGGAAAATCAGTTCCTGTTTCTTAAGAAGCACAGTCAGCTTTGAAGTCGACGAAGGAGATACCAGTGTTGGACAATGGCATTGCGGAGTATCCGAACAGTCGTTGGAGTGATACATTTTCCTCAAGGAAGAAGAGGACTTTACTTTCCTATGGCGTTTGTTTCTTTTGCAAGAGGATGCTTTGGAGGATTGATCCCTGTCAGACTTACCTGCAAAAGGAGAGAGAGATGGTCTAGCAGTGTCCTTCCTGGCTGAAACTGTTTTGCTTCCTATTTGCATCGGGTGCCTCAAGGAACAGGAATCACAGACCGGTTTGTTGGTAAACCGCAGATACAGATGTTGTAGCAGTCCAACAAAAGTCACCTTTTTTTCGACATTGTGACAGGGTTTGATCCCTGACACCTTAGAACAGTGATACTCAAAGTGCGGCCCTCTTGACCTTTAAATGCAGCCCCCTTGGTGAACAGCAGCACCAGCTGCTGTTTATTTGCTAGCACTAATATTTAGAAAAAGATGTTAAATAAATGGGCATTTATTAACCTGCAAATAAATTCTTGCCCGTTTATTTAACATGTTTTTGAACCTCCTTACACAATCCATGACCCACCCAGACCCCCCTCCCGCCACCTTGCTGGCATCAGTGCGGCCCCTGGGCAAATGTTTGGTGCAACCATACTTTGTGGCCCCTGGGCAAATGTTTGTGAGTACCCATGCCTTAGAAGATCACATTTGACCACATCACTATCGTTAGAAGTTGTAAAGAAATTCAGTAACTACAGAATAAAAGCTCCGGTAAGGTGTGGAAAAACAGAAACTGATGTCCTCTATCGAAGAGGCACCCCAGATTGGTTTTGTCACATCCTTGATGGACAGAGCTGAGTGGAGTACCTTGGCATCACCCTGCCTCGCAGGAAAGCTGGGAAAAGGTTTTCTAGATCTGGGCTGTTGAATAAGGGGGATAATCACAAAGCAAGGAATCTGCAATAAGTATGCATTAGAACTGCTTTCTTAGAGCAACATTTTTTACAAGGTTAACTAGAGCCAGGTCACATTTGTGCCATGCCAGCGTAATTTTGCATTACTTTGTTATGCAAAATTGCCGAAATTATGCTATTAAGCCATGTAATGTAATTATGCATCATTCGTTTTAAGAATTTACTGAAAACACATAGGATCAACACAGACACAATATGAGCAGCTGTTCACGGTTCTTTTGTTTTTTGCACTTTTTTGTGCAAAATGCGTTCTAGTGAAACCCCTTCCCTTACATGACTTGCTTTCGAATTCAAAAGGTATTCTGCTCTGCTACTGCTTTGGTGCAGAGTACTTTCTCCAAGTCGGCTTTTAGCCCTAATAACTCGCTCCAAACCATATAGTTGAAAAAATATAATTGAAGGAAATCTGTGTCGTGGAGGATTGCGGCTTTTAGGGGGGAAAACTATTTAAATCCAACACTAGATGGCAGTGTGTGTGCAGTTAAGATCCTCAAGAATGCACTCTACAAACATCTTCCACAAGCGGACCACACGTGCTGTTCTTTCAATGGATGGTGGCTTGGGTATGCCTAAACCAATCATTCCCAAAGGCAGCTGAAACCGGCTGGGAGAGACCCCAGGTTGCAGAGGCGCTACAGTCCTCAACGTGAGCAAGCAGCTGAAGTCCACGTTGCACCGAGACACAGTCTGTGCCCATTAGCTGGCTTTAAAAGGACAATCCCCTCTCTCTGCAGACTAACTGGACACAAACAATACGAGAATACTGCACCTCTTCATCACCCACCTAGCAAAATGCTGCAAGGGCATATTATGGCAGCACTTTAGAACAAAGAAAAATGTAACCACATCAACATTTCCTTTGCGCACATATTTAAACAAAATATATTACATAATGACCTTTTGCGATGCAACTCTGAAGTGCTTTTTATATGTAGCTTTGTTTGCTTAATTTTGGAAAAAATACTTTGTGCCAACCCTTCAATACACCACCACTCTTCACTCAGCATTTTGTCTCCATCAATAACTTCTCTCTCCACTAGTACTGTAAATCACACAGTTCATGCTTCGTCATCAACTCTCACGAAAACTATAGCTCGCAGCATAGGTGCATCTTTAGGAAAACATTTCAGTCTTCACATGGCACAAGTGCAAAAATTTGTAAGCAATCTTTACTTTTTGCATCCAACATAAAGCAACGAACAAGTTACTTACCTTCAGTAATGATATATCTGTAAGAGACATATATTAGTTATGGATTCCTTACCTTAGAATTACCCCCAGGCATCAGACTGGATCCGGAGAATTTTTTCTTCAGCAGTACCCCCTGCATGTCAGTAGGTGGCGTCGGTCGACTCAGCGTTCGCCGTTGGCGTCGTGATCGCCGGAATGACGTTGCGGTATCTACTTAGACGCCGCCCCTGCGCGCTGACGTCAGTTCTTTACACGACATTCTACACCAGAAGCAGACCCACTGACCACTGGTGCACAAAACTAGGGCCCTGAAAGGAAGTCCCTTACCCTAGAAGTCAGTTCGCAGAATGAGGAGGATGGGTGGGCGGGTAAGTAATCCATAACTAATATATGTCTCTTACAGATATATCGCTACTGAAGATAAATAACTTGTTCATCTGAAAGAGACAATTGGTTATGGATTCCTTACCTTAGAATAGATACCCCAGCAATACCAACCCCAGAAGTGGGTCTGCGAACTAAGTTCAGTTCTCCAGGACTTTCTGGTGTGAACGGCCAAAGAAGCCGTCTCTCCGGACTTGGCTGTTCAGGCAGTAATGTTTGGTGAACGTGTGCAATGAAGCCCACGTGGCTGCCTGGCAGATGTCATGAAGGGGAACTCCACGTCCCAAAGCGGTAGTGGATGCCGTCGCCCTGGTGGAATGGGCACGCAACCCTACTGGAGGTTCCTTTCTCACTAAGGAATAACACATTTTAATGCAAAGAACGACCCATCGAGAGATGGTCCGCTTTTTCACAGCCCGACCTTTCTTGGTGCCCACATAGCCAACAAAGAGCTGAACATCCACCCTGACTTGTTTTGTGCGATCCAGATAGAATGAAAGCGCACGTTTTGGATCCAGACGTGGAGTCTTTCCTCCTCTTTAGAAGGATGCGGGGGCGTGAAGAACGGTGGGCAAAGTGATAGTCTGTCCTATATGGAAAGAGGTAACCAATTTGGGAAGAAAGGAAGGCCTAGTGCGAAGAACAACCATGTCCGGATGAACAGCCAGGAAAGGAGATTTCGAAGAAAGAGTCTGAAGCTCACTCACCCTGCGAGCAGAGGTGATGGCAGCCAAAAAGGCAGTTTTGAGTGTCAAAAGTCTGAGAGGACAGTTATGTAGCGGCTCGAAAGGAGCGCACATAAGGTAAGTCAGAACAAGATTCAAGTCCCACTGGGGCATTACGAAAGGAATAAGAGGAAACAGGTGAGTAATGCCCTTAAGGAAACGATTTACAATAAGGGACTTGAAAAGAGAAGGTTGATCTGGAAGGCGAAGAAAGGCCGAAAGATAGCCCTTGAGAGTGCCCAACGCAGCAGAGCCCTGCTGGGCCAAGGAAAGAATGAAAAGAAGAACCTTTGAAAGAGGGGCAGAAAGGGGATCCACAGCCTTTGCTGTGCACCATGCCACAAATTTGTTCCATCTACAGGCGTATGCTGTTTTGGTGGAGGGACGCCTGGCTGCCAAGATAACGTTACAGACTTCGGGAGGAAGGTCGAAAGCTGTCAACTGTCCCGGCTCAATCTCCACGCAAGGAGGTGGATGCTGATCAGTTTCGGGTGGAGGACCGTCCCCTGCTGCTGCGACACAAGATCCTCCCGAAGGGGCAGTCTGATCGGAGGATCGATGGCCGTGGTCAAGAGCTCGGGATACCAGACTTCGTGCCCAGTCCGGAGGCACAAGAATGTCTTGGGCCCGGTCGCGCTTGAGCTTCTTCGGCACTCTGGGCAGAAGTGGTATAGGCGGAAAGGTGTATAGAAGACCGCAACTCCACTCGCGACGAAAAGCGTTGCCTAGCCAGTGCCGCCTTGGAAATTCCAACGCTCAGAACTGCTGACATTGCGCGTTCTCTTCGGTGGCGAATAGATCGAACAAAGACTCTCCCCACTGCTGAAAGAGACCTTGCACCACCTCCCTCCGAGTGAAGACGCCATTCGTGATCCATCATGCACCGGTGGCGGAGTTTGTCCGCCCTAGCTTTCAGAGAACCTGCAAGGTGTTGAACCACCAGGGACATGCCCTGATGTTCCAGCCACGTCCAAAGGCGAAGAGCCTCTTGACATAGGGTCCACGACCACACACCGCCCTGTTTGTTGCAGTACCACATGGCGGTGGTGTTGTCCATGAACACCTGCACCACTCTTCCTTTGACAGAAGGAAGGAATGCCTTCAGTGAAAGATGAATTCGCCTGGAGCTCCAGAAGATTGATGTGGAGCCCGGACTCCGCCGGAGACCAGAGGCCTCTGATCTCCGCCTCCACCATATGGCCGCCCCACCCCAGAAGTGATGCATTCATCACCACTGTGAACTCTGGTTGGGGAAGGGAGAGGGATCTGCGGTTGACCCAATCCTGGTTCGTTAGCCACCACTGCAATTGGTGTGCAGTGCCCTCCGAGATCTGGACGCAATCGGAAAGATTCCCCTGATACTGTGCCCCTGGAACTTCAGGTCCCACTGAAGAGACCGCATATGTCACCTGGCATAGTCCATCAGCAGGATGCAGGAGGCCATGAGGCCCAGTAGCCTCAGGGTCATTCTGACCGGAACCCGGGATAGAGGCTGAAAGATCAGAATCATAGCCCAAATATCCCAGACTCGCTGTTCGGGAGGATAAGCCCGAAACTGCGCTGTGTCCAGAAGCGCTCCGATGAAAAGGAGCTTCTGAGAGGGAATCAGGTGCGACTTCGGCACGTTGATGGTGAACCCCAGCGAATGCAGGAGGTCCGCCGTAGTCTGGAGGTGGGAGACGACAGCCTGGGGCGAGCTCGCCTTCAACAGCCAGTCTAAAGACTGGAACCCCTGATCCTCACAGATGAACTGCGACCACCGCCATCACTTTCGTGAACACCCGAGGGGCGCTGGTAAGGCCAAAGGGGAGCAGGGTGAACTGAAAATGCTCGTGGCCTACCGTGAACCGTAGATAATGCCGGTGGGCAGGCAGGACGGGGATGTAAAAATAGGCGTCCTGCAAGTCCAACGCTACCATCCAGTCTCCAGGGTCGAGGGCAGACAGGACCTTAGCCAATGTCAACATTTTGAACTTCTCCTTCCGGAGGAAGCGGTTGACGTCCCTGAGATCCAAGATAGGAAGCAGGCCTTTGTCCTTCTTGGGTACCAGGAAGTAGTGGGAGTAACAACCACAACCTACTTCTGGCACAGGGACTCGCTCAATGGCTCCCTTGGACAAGAGAGTCGCAACTTCCTGACGGAGAAGAGACAAGTGATCCTCCGACATGCGATGGAAGGCAGGTGGCATGGAGGGTGGTGTAGTCTCGAAGGGTAGGGAGTAGCCCCTTTGGACTATCTGCAAAACCCACCTGTCAGACGTGATGTTGAGCCAGTGGGGGAGGTGATGGCGAATCCTGCCGCCCACTGGCAACTGGTGGCCCTGAAAGGTCGGACTATGAGGGCTTGGAGGCTGCTGCAGAGGGGCTGCTGGGGACTGGCCCGCCCGCTGGCCCCTAGACTCACGACGCTGGGTCCCACATCCCCGGCCGCACAGAGGCTGGACAGCTTGCACAGGCCTGTGGCTCTGGACGGAACGTGACGGGGCACTCCTTCCATAGCCACGAAAGAGGCGAAAAGCAGACTGCACTGGGCGAGAGGTGGTAGCAAGGCCCAAGGATCTGGCCATAGCCCTTGAATCCTTAAAGCGCTCGAGTGCGTTGTCTGCTTTGTTGCCAAACAAGCGACGACCATCAAAGGGCATGTCCAAAAGAGTTGATTGGACATCACCCGAAAAGCCAGTGGACCTCAGCCAGGTGTAGCGTCGAAGGGCTAAACGTTGAAATTGTCCTGCCTAGCGAGTCGGCGGTGTCCAGTCCACATCGTATGGCAAACTTCGCTGCATCTCTACCCTCGGCAACTGCACAGGAGAGCACGGCACGGGCCTCCTCCGGGCACTGTGGCAGCACCTGCGCGACCGTGTCTCACACAGAATGGGAGTAACAGCCCAAGAGACATGCGGTGTTCACCGACCGCAGTCCTAAGCTGGTGGAAGAAAACATCTTCCCAAGATGGCCCAGCTTCTTGGATTCCCTATCAGGTGGAGCAGTAGGGAATGTGCCCTTGGAAGTCGAGGCTTGGACCACCAAGCTCTCGGGGGTAGGGTGTTGGGAGAGGAAAATGGGGTCGCCCAGGGCCGGGCGGTGGTGTTGGGCAATCATCCTATCCACAGGAGCCCCTGTGCTGGGCTTGGACCAAGCGCCCAGAAGGATGTCCGTGAGGGCCTCATTGAACGGCAGCAGGGGCTCCGAAGAGGCCGCTGCCGGTTGAAGCACCTCGGTCAAGAGGTTAATCCTGACCGCCACCATAGGAAGCTCGAGGTTCAAGGCCTCAGCCGCCCTACGCAGCACCACAGAGTAAGAGGCACCCTCCTCCGTAGCCACGGTAGGGGGAGAAAGTATGCCAAGGTCTGGAGAAGTGTCCAGACCACACGCCTCACCCAACTCTCCACAGACCCCTCCCAGTCCTCCTCACCCTCCTCTGGTAGCCACTCAGGGCGATAGGGAATACCAGGGGAGAACAGAGGTACAAAAGTACCGGTCAGCGCCGGAACCGACGTCGGTCAACACCAGTCCGGCTCCGTGTCCATGTCAAGGGGGAGGCTGGGGTCGACGTCAGTTGGGGACACAACCAGCGTCGGAGGTGTCGCCAATGGATTCAGTGCCGGAGGAGGTGTCGTAAGGTCGACCGGCGCCGATCCGGATCCAGGCCTGGGTCCCTGCGACACTGAAGGCATTCCTTCCTTCTGTGAAAGGAAGAGTGGTGCAGGTGTTTACGGACAACAACACCGCCATGTGGTACTGCAACAAACAGGGCGGGTGGGGTCGTGAACCCTATGTCAAGAGGCTCTTCGCCTTTGGACATGGCTGGAACATCAGGGCATGTCCCTGGTGGTTCAACACCTGGCAGGTTCTCTGAACGCCAGGGCGGACAAACTCAGCCGCCGGTGCATGATTGATCACGAATGGCGTCTTCACTTGGAGGTGGTGCAAGGTCTCTTTCAGCAGTGGAGAGAGCATTGGTTAGATCTATTCGCCACCGAAGAGACCGTGCAATGTCAGCAGTTCTGCGCGTTGGAATTTCCAAGGCGGCACTCGCTAGGCGACGCAAGTGGAGTTGCGGTCTTCTATAAGCATTTCCGCCTATACCACTCCGCCCAGAGTGCTGAAGAAGATCAAGTGCAACCGGGCCCAAGTCATTCTTGTGGCTCCGGACTGGGCACGAAGAGTCTGGTATCCCGAGCTCCTGAGCATGGCCATCGATCCTCCGATCAGACTGCCCCTTCGGGAGGATCTTCTGTCGCAGCAGCAGGGGACGGTCCTCCACCCGAATCTGTTAAGCCTCCACCTCCTTGCGTGGAGATTGAGCCGCGACAGTTGACAGCTTTCGACCTTCCTCCCGAAGTCTGTAGCGTTATCTTGGCAGCCAGACGTCCTTCCACCAAAACAGTATATGCCTGTAGATGGAACAAATTTGTGGCATGGTGCACAGCAAAGGCTGTGGATCCCCTTTCTGCCCCTCTTTCAGAGTTTTTTCTTTTCATTCTTTCCTTGGCCCAGCAGGGCTCTGCTCTGGGCACTCTCGAGGGCTATCTTTCGGCCATTTTGGCCTTTCTTCGCCTTCCAGATCAACCTTCTCTTTTCAAGTCCCTTATTGTAAATCGTTTCCTTAAGGGCATTACTCACCTGTTTCCTCCTATTCCTTTTGTAATGCCGCAGTGGGACTTAAATCTTGTTCTGACTTACCTTATGTGTGCTCCTTTCGAGCCGCTACATAACTCTCCTCTCAGACTTTTGACACTCAAAACTGCCTTTTTGGTTGTCATCACCTCTGCTCACAGGGTGAGTGAGATTCAGGCTCTTTCTTCGAAACCTCCTTTCCTGGCTGTTCATCCGAACAAGGTTGCCCTTCGCACTAGGCCTTCCTTTCTTCCCAAAGTGGTTACCTCTTTCCATATAGGACATTCCATCACTTTGCCCACCTTCTTCCCGCATCCTTCTAAAGAGGAGGAGAGGCTCCACAGTCTGGATCCAAAACATGCGCTTTCATTCTCTCTAGATCGCACAGAACAATTCCTGGTGGATGATCAGCTCTTTGTTGGCTATTTAGGTCTAAGAAAGGTTGGGCCGTGCAAAAGCGGACCGTCTCTCAATGGGTCGTTCTTTGCATCAAAATTTGTTATTCCTTAGCGAAAAAGGAGCCTCCAGTAGGGTTGCGCGCCAATTCCACCAGGGCGACGACAGCCACTACTGCTTTGGGACGTGGAGTTCCCCCTTCATGACATCTGCCAGGCAGCCACGTGGGCTTCATTGCACACATTCACCAAACATTACTTCCTGGACAGCCAAGTCCTGAGAGACGGCTTCTTTGGCCGTTCAGTTCTCCAGGACTTTCTGGTGTGAACTTAGTTCGCAGACCCACCTTCGGGGTTGGTATTGCTGGGGTATCTATTCTAAGGTAAGGAATCCATAACTAATTGTCTCTTTCAGATGAACAAGTTACTTACCTTCTTTAACGATACATCTGTAAGAGACATATATTAGTTATGGATTCCTTACCGCCCCACCCATCCTCCCCATTCTGCGAATTGACTTCTAGGGTAAGGGACTTCCTTTCAAGGTCCTAGTTTTGTGCACCAGTGGTCAGTGTCTTTCATGGCTCTGCGCTTCTGGCGTGGAATGTCATGTAAAGAACGGACGTCAGCACGCAAGGGCGCCGTCTAAGTAGATACTGCAACGCCATTCCGGCAATCACAACGCCAACGACGAACGCGGAGTCGACCGACGCCACCTACCGACGCGAAGGGGTACTGCTGAAGAAAAAATTCTCCGGATCCAGTCTGATGCCTGGGGGTAATTCTAAGGTAAGGAACCCATAACGAATATATGTCTCTTACAGATATATCTTTACCGAAGGTAAGTAACTTGTTCGTATGTCCCACCTTTTTTTAAAGGATCACTCCCATGGAGCTTTGCCGCGGGAGCAAGCAGAGGCGCGCACACGGCTGTTCAGGCAGGACCCACGCTTTGCTCTGACAGCTCTCCACTCCAGAAGAATGTTTTATCTGTGGGTGAGGTGGAAAACCAGCACTCGTTAAGGACTTGTGCCCAGTGTTTACTTGAAAACAAGGAAGTATGTTTTATTTCTTCCGTGTCTTGGTGTCTTTGCAGCCATTACAACCCGCCCGCTCTATTTTCGAGACTCTAGCGCGGTGACAAAAATAGACGCAGCGCTTTCTCTTTTAAAAACTCTCTCCCCGCTTTACGGCCGTCCCGACCGTTGTGCTACGTGCAAATTAGTTGCTTTATTTTAAAGTAACTGCACTGTCTTCCATCTGACGAGAAGCCAGCCTCCTCATGGGGTGGGTAGGTCAGAGATGTGTTTAAAAACAGGCTCAAAACAAGAAGGATCACACATCTCACAATGCGGAGCTGCCATTTCCATTATAACATTTTCGGTCTCTTTCCTTGTACCTTGGAGCCCTCCGTGACAGGCAGGTCTGCACACAGACCAGTGATCACCTTGGCTCTTACAAGGAGGCTGGCCCAGCTCTGCAGAGTTACTGCCCAGGCGCTCCCGAGACGAGGGCTGAAAGCCGGGAGAATGGAGCAGAGATTAACTTGAGGGCACAGGTCATCTTTGCATCAGCTTATGCGCTCAAAATAGATAGAAAAAATAGCGCCTAGCCCCCAGATGCCTGCTAAGTGAATCCTCTTTGTTTTCCGACCTGTAGTCAATCGTGAGGTCCTAACTTTTTCCCTCTTTCTGGCGCCGCCTGAACTCTTCATAAGCCATTTCTATCGCTCACTGTAATGTGTTGCCTCTGGGTCTACAAATATATAAATAAATACAAATCCTTAGCACTGCTGAAGCTAACAGATGGTCTACAACTTCTGCCGTTGCGCCGGTCTGGAGTGAGAACTATGACAACTTGTTTCTGCTTTTAACTCGCACTTGTACAGCGCACAGTGACTTCAGAGGGCGGGCATTCCTGCAGCGCAGGGTGTGACTGTTTCCAAATGCCTCCATCACAGACCAGAGCCCGATTAGGTTTTGTGGAGATTGCGCCGTCGCTAAGATGAGTGTGAGTGCTTAAATGAGTTGTGATGGTTGGTGAGTGGGGGAGACGGTATTGGTGTACTAAACTGCTTACAGGTGCCCATTAGCCGTCAGATGTACATATGTGGTATGCAGTTGATGGCAGCAACTGCTATTTAATGCCTTAATCACCAGTTAAGTGCATATGCAGACACTCTTGGGTGTTTGTTGGCAACTATAAGGCTGTTGCGCCTCTGGAGCTTTTTACCATCTCTCTCTCTCCCCCCTCTGTCAGGAGGGGGAGGGTAGACAACTCCTGGGAGACAGTCTGTTATTGCAATGCATTCTTGCTGCTGGCTTATGTTCTTGGCCATTTTATCCCAGCACCTGCGAACAGAGAGACAGCAGCGTGTGACCGTGAACGGCTCGATGGACTAGCCGGTGGCCTCCCCTTCCTCAAGCAGGGAGGGAGCGAGAAGGGCAAAGGAGGCCAGAAATACTTTCATGCAAGTCTGGAATATTACTGAATAGGGCATGAAAACACTGACCACACAGAAGCAGCAGGGCAGTGATACCCTACACTAATTGTTTATGGGCGTGACGGAGCATAAAGGCAAGGCCAAGCCTATCCCAAGCCAGCCAAAAAGTATAAATATAATAAATACTACACCACCAAAACTCAAAGGCCCATCACGAGGACACTTTGCTCTTCCTTATCCGGATGGTGTTATCATGGCAGCTCTCCCATGTGAACGAAGCACTTGGCTTTCCCACTTAGTGCTGTCACTTCAGGTGTAATCCTAGACCTGGCCAGCAGGTGTCCCCCTTACAATAGAACGGGCTTTCCCTCACCCAAGAACAGCTACGTCAACAGTCGGCCCTGCAGGGATATGCCATTGTAGGGAGTTACACTACTGAATATTGTGGAAACAGGAAATCCCCGACCCGGTTCCAGATTTTTTCCACTGCATTGCAGCAGCCAGTCATTCAACTGCGGTTCTTCAGGGGAGCAGCCAGAAAATAATGCCGACAGTATTTGATTTTTAAAAATATTTTTGGGCACTCTCCAAGAACATCCCTCTGGATCCTTTCCTTCAATTTAAAAGGAAAGATTGACTGTGCTTTCAGCAGCATATTGTAACATAAAAAGCATCAGAACATCTTATGAATATGTTCATAATTGTACCACCAAAAGATCTAGAACAATAAAGGAAAGTTCCGTGGTGACTATTACCTGAGAGTGTCCCAACAGGCACGTGCCGATCCAGGTATCACTGTATGGGCAAAGATGGGTCACTTGAACAAGCAAAGTTAACTCCAGGGTTAAACACTGATAACCAAATCACATAGCCTGTTAACCAGGCGCTCGTTTGTGTACTCCCCGATCATATACAACACCCTATATTTGACCAGCTGTGAGACAGTCATATATGCTCTTGTGATCTCTGCAATCTTCTTTAGTCTCTGAGGCAAAGCCTATGATAGTGAACAAAATCAATGTTTGTTTAAAAAACATTTCTAGGGATGAACTACTCACTTGTAACAAGCTAACAAGTAATAGCAAAATGAGAACCAAAAGTATGTTTAAGAGAACTCTTAAATTGCACTCCTACGTGCTGTCACACTGGTGTAAGTAAATACAATAAATATATTAAATGGTTTATGCTTCCAATTGTCTATTTGTTGCTTTTGCTATAAATAATGTTTAAACACCAAAAAGGAGCAAACTATAAGTAATGAGCATTATTAATCAGAAAACTTCCATATATTTTAGAACAACACTGCCTCATTCTTAGACCGCTAGACAGTGCAGCAGCTGCTTCAGTGGTCACAGTGGTTATTTCTCATTCTTAGTCCTCTAGACAGTGCTGCAGCTGCTTCAGTGGTTACAATGGTTATTTCTCATTCTTAGTCCTCTAGACAGTGCTGCAGCTGCTTCTGTGGTCACAGTGGTTATTTCTTATTCTTAGACCTCTAGACAGTGCTGCAGCTGCTTCTGTGGTCACAGTGGTTATTTCTTATTCTTAGACCTCTAGACAGTGCTGCAGCTGCTTCTGTGGTCACAGTGGTTATTTCTCATTCTTAGACCTCCAGACAGTGCTGCAGCGGCTTCTGTGGTCACAGTGGTTATTTCTTATTCTTAGACCTCTAGACAGTGCTGCTGCTTCTGTGGTCACAGTGGTTATTTCTCATTCTAGTTATTTCTCATTCTTAGACCTCCAGACAGTGCTGCAGCTGCTTCTGTGATCAGTGGTTATTTCTCATTCTTAGACCTCTAGACAGTGCTGCAGCTGCTTCTGTGGTCACAGTGGGTATTTCTCATTCTTAGTCCTCCAGACTGTGCTGCAGCTGCTTCTGTGGTCAGAAATCACACTATCTTTCAAACAACAATCTCTGGCAGTTGCGGGCACATGTTTTCATCTTATAAAAAGTCTAAAAAAATTCTTTGACTTGCTCCCCTTCTCAGCCAGGCAAACCGTTGCTGTGGCACTCATTACATCACTGGACTATTGTAACAGTCTTTATGCAGGAACAAATAAATCAGTCTTGCACAAGCTTCAGATGGTCCAGCACGCGGCTGCCCGGCTGGTATTGAAGTGGCCTAGGAAATCATCTGCCTCTGCTGCACTAGACATCTTACATTGGTTGCCAGTTCACAAACGAATTCTGTTTAAGGTCCTTATTATTACCTTTAGGGCCTTTCATTCACGTGGCCCACAATATCGTCAAACTAGCTTCAAACGCTACGTTCCCTCCCGTAGCCTAAGATCATCCAATGCAAATCTACTAACCATTCCATCTTTTAGATTGGTGACAAAGGGAGGAAAATCACTTGTAGTCATAGGCTCAAAGGCTTGGAATCAACTCCCATCTCAGCTCCGTCAGATTGTTTCCGAGTCTGTCTTTAGGAAGGCACTTAAAACTTGGATCTACAGTGCACCTGATACATTATGCAAAACACTGATTTAAACATCTATCTCCCCTCTGGCATGAGTAGTATACCAGTTTTCTCCATCTCTGGTGTTCCGTCCCAGCGCCAAGATGCTCCTTGGAGTGATAGTAGCGCTATACAAGTTTCCATTTACATTACATTACACAGTGGTTATTTGTCATTCTTAGTCCTCTAGACAGTCCTACAAGCCGCTTCTCTGGTCCTGTCGGTAATTCTCACATTTTAAATCCTCTAGACTGTGCTGCAGCAGCGTCTCTGGTCACAGTTGTAATTCCTTAATCTAAGTCCTCTATGCAGTGCTGCAGCTGCTTCTCTGGTCCAGTCAGTATCTCCCCCATTCTAAATCCTCTAGGCAGTGCTGCAGCTGCATCTTTGGTCCAGTCAGTAATTCCTCATTCTAAGTTCTCTAGCCAGTGCTGTGTCTCTATTTATACATCCACTATACTCCAACAAAAACACAGAGAAAAGACATTGTCATTTATAACGCCAATAGCTCTAACTGACAAATGCGAGACCTATTGCATTGCAAATGCTTGTTTTTCTTACTGTCACTAACCACTGAAAATCTATGGCTTCCAAATATGATTTGCACTCTTCTCACCACTGCATTAATGGTGCTGATGTTTAACGCGTGATTACAGGGTCCAAAGGGTATGTGCGATGCAACTATCAAAATTAGGCTGAGGGTTAGTTCAAGAGTGGAAACCCTCACAAATGAGGCCTAGTTGACTACATGGGGGGGCAAGGGGGAGTGCTAGCTACCTTGATCTCAGGTGTACTGAGACGCTCCAAAAAGTGCTCATGACATGGCTGTTAATAAATGTATTGATGATAGTTCGACTGTTCGAGGCCTGCATGGCTTCATTTTAAAGAAGAGCGCTTGGCTTAACAAGGTTTGCAGTGAGGTTAAGTGCAGGCTCTGTATCACCTCGAAAGCTTTCGCAAGGCAGCAAGCGTTGGTTATGGTTAAGAAGAATATGGTCAGGAGGACTAAACAGCATTATGATAGCCAAGGTTGGAAAGATCTGCAGGAAGCTTGTTATGATAAAAACTGGAGGCCTTTTGAGGAATCATTCCATGCAAATCATTTTAACCCATACTTGGAAATGGCTATCCATGCAGATCAGTAATATAGACATTTCTCTTGATTATATGGATAGTGCAGACAATAGTTATGTCTTCTTTTCTTTTATTGATACCATTAACATTACTTTTACAATGGAGGAAGTTGTGAGATGCACAGTGTATATTTACCATGTCTGTGATGCGTGGTGGACAGCAACAATGGTGCTTGCACCACGATTGATTGCCTATAACTTACCTGTTCATGTGTGTGCATTCTACCTTCCAGAACCACTTTTCCACAGAGTTTGTTTCAACTCCTCTATCAGCAGTGGATCTCGGATATCCATGCCAAGAGCTGGCTGGTTGTGGGCCCCGTTCATTACAATAAACATTTTCTTTTCTTCACAACTCCTGCACCTCTGTAGTCTTCTAAACAATCGGCGATGAGTGGCTATGAACCTTTACCTGCTCCGGATCCCATCAACAATTTCCTGGGTTTCCTTGCTGCTGCCTGCTCTGTCCTCACACCAGTCGGAAACACCATTTCCTGCCCTGACCATGTCTTATTGCTGCCTCCCCGCTATGCCATCACCTGCAACGTGACAATGGTCCTATGGCACCTAGGATACATAGTCTTTGACAGACTGGCACCTCCTGCACTCCAACTGCCTGTGAGACGGATGCTTTGCCGTGTCACCAAAGCTCCCACACACAGTTCGCTATCTTGTGGGTGCCCAACCGCTTCTCTCACCTCTGTGTGGTATCATCAGGAAGACCGATGTCAGGCATTTACACGCTCGTGAGCAGACTTCCTTGTAGCATAATTTATTAAGTACACCACAGCATCAATGCTCTAACGTCATCACATGTGTGATGTCTCAGTGCCGCTGCCATCTTGGATTGGATTGGCATCTGAAGTTTATCGGATTCTCTGTGGCTTTGCCCTAGCTTCAGGGCTTGGACTGCAGTTTCCTTCCTGTGCGATCTTCTGCACCACCAGCATAAGGGACTGTGAAAGATTTTTCCTCACTATTGATTTTGTGCATTTTCACTTCTACACCGGCATTTCATAATCCTTTTATCTACATCATGGAATCTACTCAGTTGGTCCAGATTACACCATTCCTACAACATCCAAGTAAATGTCCAATGAAATGGAAGTCCTGGATACACACCCTTGAGAATTATTTAGTTGCAACAGATGCAGAGAACGTGGAGCCAAACTGTAAGGCAGCTTTTTTATTCAGTCATCTGGGATAGGTAATAATTTACCTGAAGTGAATGCCCCACCTGGTCAGTCTGGTGACTGGGACAAGTATGCTGAGGCAGCTGCCAGACTCAAAAACAAATCTGCTAAAGAACCAAGCATACTTTTAGAACATTTTTAACTTTTTCAAGAGGAAGCAGAGTCCAGAGAAAAGTACAAAGGGATTTATTTTGGCTGTAAGGATCTTAGCCCCTACATAAAACTCTGGAGCATCGCTTGATACTTATATCAGAGACCAATTTGTCTACAGTTAAAAAAAAAAAAAAAAAAATGAAGAAAGACTTTCCACTAAAGATCTCTCCACGGAGTAGGTTTAACCTTCCCTCCAAGCAGTTGATCCTGGATGGGAATCTAACTTTTAGGCAGTACATTCTAATAAAGTTCTGCCTAGGGCAAGAACCATATCCGAATTTGGTTTTATGGCCACATTTGCAGAACTTATTGATTCACTGTAAGATGGGCAGAGTAGAAGGAAAATGCTACTTACCAGTATGCATCTGTTCTTGGCATGTAGAGCTGCAGAGTCGTACACTGTGCATTAGATCGCCATCTGGTGTTGGGCTCGGATGCTTGCACTTTGTTGTTGTCTTGGAAGAGTCTTTGTAGTCACAAGATAGGTGACTCCTCCTTTGGACGATAGTGCGCATGGGCATCGACTGCATCCTCAGATTGTTTTTCGCCATGATGGGAAAAGATGGAGTCAGTAAGTAGTAAGAGATGTCCATGTGAATGTATCTAATTAAGATAATACTGGAACAGACACACGTTCCGGGGAGGCGGGTGGGCGTGTACGACTCTGCAGCTCTACATGCCAAGAACAGATGCATACTGGTAAGTAGCAATTTCCGTTCGAGGCATATGAGCTGCAGATCGTACACTGTGCATAGACTGTACAGCAGTGTCTCCCTTAACGGTGGTCACCTGTATCTGTTGCAGTAGTTTGAAACAATGTTTTGAGAACAGCTTGGCCTACAGAAGCTTGTTATTTTGCCTGCACGTCAACACAATAGTGTTTGGTGAAGGTGTGTGGTGTAGACCATGTAGCTGCTTTACATATGCCATCTAAGGGAATGTTTCCTAAGAATGCCATGGAGGCCCCTAGTTTGCGTGTTGAATGCGCTCTAAGGGGAACTGTTAATGTGCGTTTAGCCTTTTGGTAGCATATTTGAATGCATTTTACTATCCACCGTGCGATCCCAGCTTTGGAGATGGGGTTACCTTTATGAGGTGGGGAGAAGGCTACAAACAATTGTTTTGTTTTGCGAAAGGGCTTGGTTCTGTCAATGTAATAAAGCAGTGCCCTTTTGACGTCTAGTGTATGAAGAGCTCTGTGTGCTACAGAGTCTGGGTTTTGGAGAAAAAAAACGGTAATTCAACTGATTAATATGAAAAGCAGAAATGACTTTGGGAAGGAATTTTGGATTTGTTCTAAGAACCACCTTGTTATGATGTATTTGTAAGAAAGGTTCTTGTATGGTCAAAGCCTGGATCTCACTTACCCTTCTGAGAGAGGTAATTGCGACAAGGAAAGAAACTTTCCATGTGAGGAACTGAAGTTCACATTTATGTAGAGGTTCGAATGGGGGACCCATGAGCCTGGTAAGGACAATGTTTAAATTCCACACCGGAGAGGGTGGCAGTCTGGGAGGAATTATTCTTTTAAGTCCCTCCATAAAGGCTTTGATTGCAGGAACTCTAAATAAAGACAAATGTTGTCTGTTTTGTAAGTAAGCGGCGAGCGCTGCTAGATGTAATCGTATGGATGAATATGCTAGATTACATCTTTGTAAGTGTAGTAAATAACAAATGATGTCTTGGATGGAAGCATCCAGTGGATCAATTTTATTATTTTTGCAGTAGATGACAAATCTTTTCCATTTTGCTGCATAGCAAGCTCTAGTAGTAGGGCGTCTGGCTTCTTTAATAATGTTCATACAGTCTGGCGGAAGGTTAAGATAACCGAACTCTAGGACTTCAGGAGCCAGATTGCTAGATTCAGTTGTCCTGGATCGGGGTGTTTTATCTCTCCATGGCTCTGCGTTAGCAATGTTGGGGAGAGGCGTAGTTTTTGGTGTGGAACCACTGAGAGCTCTAGTAGTGTTGTGAACCATGGTTGGCGTGCCCATGTGGGAGCCACGAGGATCATTTTGAGAGACTGTGGTCTGAGTTTGCGTACTACTAGGGGAATCAGTGGGAGTGGCGGAAAAGCGTACGCAAATCTGCCTGACCAGTTCATCCATATCGCATTGCCTTTGGACAATGGGTGTGGGAACCTGGCGGCGAAGGTTGGGCATTTTGCGTTTGCATGTGTGGCAAACAGATCTATGTCTGGTTGGCCCCACATGTGGAAAAAGGGTTGGAGAACTTGGGGATGAAGTTCCCATTCGTGTATCTGCTGTGTGTGTCGACTTAGTAGATCCGCAATATGATTGTGAATCCCTGGAAGATGTTCTGCTAGCAGGTATATATTTTGTGGAATGGCCCATCTCCAAATGTGTTGTGCAAGCTGGGACAGCTGCAGAGAATGCCCCCCCCCCCTTGTTTTTGTATGTAGTACATGGCTGTCATGTTGTCCGTGCGGATGAGGACAGTCTTGTGTTGTAGATGTAGTTGGAATGATTTCAATGCTAGGAATATTGCTAGTAATTCCAGGTGGTTGATATGGAGCAGTTTTTGTTGAGTGGTCCATTTGCCTTGAATTGTATGGTGTAGGAGATGGGCTCCCCAACCGGTGAGTGATGCATCTGCTGTTAGTACTATCAGTGGAACTGGCTCGAGGAACGGCCGCCCTTTGGACAGGTGTCGTGTGTTCCACCACTGCAGAGAGCGATGTGTGCGGCTGTCTACCAACACCAGATCTGTAAGATGTCCTTGAGCTTGGTTCCACTGTTGTGCTAGGCCAGAGGTCTTCAAACTTTTTTGCTCTGAGCCCCCCCTAAGCAAAATGTTTTGAAGTTGGGCCCCCCCCCAAAACTATATGGCAAGGATTTGGAAAGGGGTAGAGATGATCGCAGGGGGGATCGTGAGATCATTTTAGGTGTGCTCTTCTGTAGCTTGTACTGCACACTAAATGTGGGGCTTACAAAAAAAGCAACAGCATGCAAGCAAGAACAGAATTGACCAACACACTACTCTCCATAATAGGGGTGCTGTGGGCCCCAATGCAACTCCACCTGCTGCACTCATGATGGCAGTAGCCCTGAGAAGCTGGCTATTTCCTCTTCTTTCACTCATTCCCCACCATGTCTGACCATCACTTCAATCTCAAAACAAGCTCAGTCTCTTTCTGAAAAAAATGAGCTACTGCATGCTGCCCCCCTTTTTGCACCAAGGGTGCCATCTGCCCTGATGCTAGCAAGGAAAATGAGCCCTCATGCCCATTTTATATAGTAAAACATTCATAATTGTGATGCAATGGGCCCCTGGGCAAAAGCATCACTACTCCTGCTTCACTAATGATAGCCACTAACTTGTTGTCGCCTCTGACCTTTGTTAACAACATGGGCTCCCATCTCACCTCTCTCCCTCTGATCTCTCATCATCCACCCCCCATCTCTCTGATGCCCAAATCAAGTTGTCTCCTGCGCTTCAATTTTCCCTTCCCTTGGTCCATTGCTCTGAGGACCAAGGCAACACCGGCACAGCAAGTAGGCCCTGGGTCTGTAAAGGAGCTGTGGCACCAACGATACATACAGTCCTACAAAGCAAACTGTCTACTTTGCCAACTGAACAGGCCCATCACTTATAGGCCAGATGCCCAAATCATGTTTTCTGCTGCTTTGTGTAAAAGAACAACAAAAAAAAGTACATTTAGCCCCCCTCCCTCCCTCTGTTGTTTGGGCCCTGTTCCATGTTCAGAAATGGTGAAGTGGGCCCGAATGTTAACCCCCCCACGTTCTTTTTCATCGTAAGACTGACATAACTGGGGTCCAGTTATGTCCCCCATAACATAGTGGTTAGGACCACTCACAGAACATGCATGCGGTGGGAGGGGTGCTCCTGTGAAGCAGATAGAAGAGTAGAGAACTGTTAAAAAAACAATATGCCTTCTCACCAGGATGCCCCCTACCTGAAAGAAATCTAAATGTGTGCAATTGATTAATCACCAAATATAAAGGCTGCTTTGGAGCCAGTGTAGGTTTTAGTTAATAGTCACTTGGAGCTTCACGGTGACAAATACTTATTTATTTTGAGAGCTAATATATGTGTCCATTAAAAAGAGTGCACCCTTTTAATGGACACATATCAAATATTTCCTATATAGTCTGAATGTTTCTCACTAAACTATATATTTTTATAATATAAAGCACTTGTTTTATCTTAAACAGTTTTTGCAGCAGCCTGTTTTATACTGTGTAATTCTACTTTAAAATAATGACATTCACAGTGCTTTCCGTCACACACTTCGTCCCCATAGCACTGTAAATAAACAAGCCACTATTCCTCACTGCACCATTAAGGATTTAATTCTGTGACTTTCTGGTCACACACAAAGAAATTAGCAGTGATCACATTAGCTAACCGAGATTTCAAAAGGTAAAAGAGTGTATTTCCCTTTGATTAGTTTAACTTGCATTTATTTTTATTTTGAGGTGTGTGCGTGTTTTTATTATGCAGTTACCTGAAGGTGAAAAAAATGCAGATTTTTTTTCTTTTTTGCTATGTCTTTAACCCAGTCTCCACACTCCCTGAACCTGCCCCATGCCACTCAGTACTACGGTCCTCACACTTTCTTATGGACCTTAAATGCTGCATGTAAATAAAGATAGCCTAGAAACGAGCCTTTCCCGCTTCCAGGCTATCTTCATTTGCATGTAATTGCAGACCCATTGGCACCCCCCTAGGAACACATCCACGGCCCCCCAGGGGGGCGCGCCCCACAGTTTGAAGACCGCTGTGCTAGACATTCCTGTAAGGGGCGCATGTGAAGCCTTGCATGAGGTACGATAAAGATGCAAGAGGCCATCATTCCTATGAGTTGCATGAATACCCTTGCTGGGAGGGAGTGCTGCGGTTGAAATTTGCTGCTTAGAGTTTGTATGCTGGCTATCCTGGCTGGACTTGGATAAGCCAGCTTTGGAGGTGTCCATTGTAGCCCCTAGGTACTGATGTGTGTGGGAGGGGTGGAGGTTTGACTTGGGGTAGTTTACTGTGAATCCTAAGTTGTGTAGCAGCTGGATAGTTTGATGAGTGTGACGAACACACTGGTTGAATGACTTGGCCTTTATTAGCCAGTCATCTAGGTATGGAAAGACGTGGATTTGTTGTCTTCTTAGGTGTGCTGCTACTACTGCAAGGCACTTTGTGAACACTCTGGGTGCGGTGGTGACCCCGAATGGTAGGACTGTGAACTGATAATGTTGTCCGTCCACCATAAACCTTAGATACTTCCGGTGAGCGGGGTGCATGGGAATGTGGAAGTAGGCGTCCTTGAGATCTAGTGTTGCAAGGAAGTCGCCTTGTTGTAGCAGTGGAAGAACCTGTTGCAGAGTGATCATATGGAAGTGATCGGACTGTATGTAGAGATTGAGGGGTCTGAGGTCGAGAATTGGCCTTAGGGTCCCGTCCTTTTTGGGGATTAGGAAATACAGTGAGTAAACCCCTGTTCCTTGATGTTGTAAGGGAACTGGTTCTATTGCATGCTTTTGAAGCAGTGAGAGAACCTCTTGCTTTAAGAGCGTAATGTGTTCTGTGGACATTGGACGCTGTTTTGGGTGGAATATTGGGTGGGGTTGCTGTAAGTTCGAGGCAGTAACCATATTGGATAATTTGTCTTACCCACTTGTCTGTTGTGATGGAATCCCAGACAGGTAGGAACTGTGAAAGTCTCCCCCCGACCGGAGTGGAATGGTCTGGAGGGAGTGGAGGGAAGTCACTGTTTAGGAGTGGGGGAGGTACGAGTGGTGTTATTACCTCGGCCTCTCCCCTTGTTGTTGTTTCCCCTGTATCCGCCTCTAAAATATCCTCTATTGGGGGATGTGTGAGAGGTGTTTTTATATGTAGAGGAGGCGGTGTCTGTTCCAGTGTTTATGGACGCTCCCCTATAGAAGAAGCGACGAAAGGAACCGCGTGTGGATGGAGACTGCAATGCTCCCATGGACTTAGCAGTCTCGGTGTCCTTTTTCATTTTTTCTAGTATGGTGTCTACAGCGGGTCCAAAAAGTTGCTCCTGATTGAACGGCTGGTTGAGGATAGCTGTTTGAACCTCTGGTTTAAACCCTGAAATGCGTAACCAGGCATGTCGTCTGAGTAGCACACTAGTGTTGACAGACCTGGCGGCTGTGTCAGCTGCATCTAGGGCACACTTAATTGATGCGTTGGTTATGAGTTTGCCCTCCTGAATCAAATCATTTGCTTGGGTTTTTTATTGATCAGGCAAATGTTGCAATAGGGTCTCAAGTCGGTCGTAGTGAGCCCTATCATATTTAGCAAGTAATGCTTGGGTGTTTGCTATGCGCCAGTGATTAGCTGCTTGAGCAGCGACTCTCTTGCCAGAAGCATCTAGCAATTTAGATTCCTTATCCGGAGGTGGTGTGTCACCGGAGGTTTGGGAGTTGGCGCGTTTCCTAGCATTAGACACTACTAGTGAGTCTAAGGGTAGCTGCCCTTTGATGTAGGTGGGATCGTCAGGGGAGGGCTTGTACTTTTTATCAATTCTGGGATTCAGAATTCTAGTTCTGACTGGGTCTTTGAAAATGTCTGGGGCATGTTTAATGACCCTTTTAACATAGGCAGGGTTTGGACAGTTTTCTGGGACTGTTCAAAAGTGTCTAGAAGGAAGTCCTCCTCTGCAGGGTCTGAATGTATGGGGACACCATGGTATACAGCAGCCCTATTGACCAGTTGTCCAAAACCAATGTTGTCCTCTGGGGGAGATGGTTTTGTTGGATATGGTTGGGGAGCAGGGAGGTCTGGGGGGCCTATTGGGTCGTCATAATCGTCCCAATCGTCCTGTGGTGCGTCTGTGTCATTGTCAGGATCAGTAAAAGGATCATTGATGCCTCCCCCCCCTTAATTCATCATCAGCAGTATCCGGTGGTGGTGGTGAATATGGTGGACGTGTTAGAGGTTGTGGAGAGACAGGTTTAGGAGGAAGAACTGGCTTAGGAGGAAGGACAGGCTGAGGAGGAAGAACAGGCTGACAAGGATAAACAGGAGAAGAGGGCCTTATAGGTGAAGTGGCACAGTCTTTCTTGATAGGCACTGCAGGAGTGTCTGATGAGTCCAACTTCCTTTTCTTGTGTGGAACAGTAGCCACATGTCCTGTTTTTGGGTCTATATGCAGCTTTTTCTGCTTGGGATCGAGAGGATCCGGTCGGAAAAGTTCTTCCGGTTCTGTAACCGCTTTCCTGCGCCGACTTCTTCGGGTTCGAACGAGGTTTCGATTTGTGGTCGGAGGCCTTGGGAATTGGTCTAGAGTCCTTTGGCTGGACTATGGAGCTGGAAACGTTTTTCGGTTCCGAAGGTTTTGGCTTCGGAGCCGATGGCTTCGGTGTCGAGGTGGTCGGTACCGGCTTCTTCTTGGGAGTGGGTTGGTCTCCGGTGCCGAAGGCGCCTGGGGGACAGCGAGATATGGTTTGCTCGGTTCCGAGCTGCCGGAAGGCCTTTTCCTTGTCTTCGGAGCCGAGGGCGGGGCTTCTGAAGTTTGTTTTTGGTCGCGACTGGGGCCAGCAGGCGAAGTGTTGACCAGGGCCTTGGTTTTTTCAGGTGGAGTTGGGGTAGGGGCAGTAGTACTCACTCGTTGACCAGGAGTGATGAGGTCGTATGAGTCATCTGCTTCGGACACGATCTGCAGTTCTTCAGAATCGTCCTCCGGAACATCGGGGCCCTCATCAAAGATGTCCGCCGGAGCTGATCTCTGCGCCATGATGTGTCGTCGGGTCCGGCGATCACGGATGGTTTTCTTGGATCGAAAACAGGCGCCGGCCTGGCAAGTGTTCTCGTTGTGGTCGGGCGAGAGACACAGGTTACAGACCTTGTGATGGTCACTGTGTGGGAATTTTGCTCCACACTGGGGGCATTTTTTAAATGGAGTCCTTTCCATGAGCTGTAGGCCTGAATGGAGTCAATAGGCCCAACGGCCCGCGTCGACGACCGGAATGGAGTAGGGGAGATGCGCGTCGAAGATCACGCGATCGAAAACAATACCGTCGAATTGTAGAAGGTTTGCGCGTCGAAAGTGTTTGGAAAACAGGTACCGAACCGGAGCGCGAAAGTTACATCCGAACCCGGTGGCGGAAAAAAACAATCTGAGGATGGAGTCGATGCCCATGCGCACTATCGTCCAAAGGAGGAGTCACCTATCTCGTAACTACAAAGACTCTTCCAAGACAACAACAAAGTGCAAGCATCCGAGCCCAACACCAGATGGCGATCTAATGCACAGTGTACGATCTGCAGCTCATATGCCTCGAACGTAATGTTTAGCTTTCCCGATAAGAGAGCACTTGAGATGTATACTCCTGGTTGTCTGACTAAATTGCTATCTAATCATACATGCCCTTTTTTTATTTTTACAGTAATTGTTATGGTTTAGAAAGAGACCAACTTTTAAGAACATTTTGGAGATCTGCAAACATAATTAACCGTAGAGCTGCACTTGTGAATCTGTAAACACTAAACTCTCCGTTAGTATATTCTATGGTATCTAATTGTCTTAGGGTACTGTTAAGGAAAACTATTATTAATAAGGTCTGCATTTATTCTTCTTACCTATAAATAGGTTTGATTATATTTAATCCTAATCAATTTCAGTTGTGGGATCATCTTATTTTGAGGTTACACAATCTTGTTTTTCTAACATTTCTTTTTAAATGTTATAATTATGTATACTGTGAGTCTATTTTGTTTTTTTATGACCAACAGCCGAAATAAACAAAACAAGCATTATCACAATTAGACAAAATGCAATCCAGCAAGTTAAGCTGCTTCAAAACAAAATCAGTGCCACTGCAAACTAGTGGCTTTTGTTATTGACGATATTTTCATAACACAAAATAAATTTGTATGGCTGAATATATGACTATATTTAATATAATAAGGGTATTAATACATTTTTTGGCATACTTAAAAAATATTTACAAGACAGCCAACACAGATAGGTGTAATGTATACAAAACACGTACAAATGCATATTTACAACAAAACGACTTTTTGCATAGGGAAATCACTTCACCAGTCTTCTGTGGGATCTGTATCCCACTCAACTTTGGAAACAACCAAAAGCGGTAGGTTTTATATACCTGCAATTGCACACGCATTTAAAAAAGATTACAGAATGCCATTCTGAAAAACAAAACCTACAGAGGGAAACATTTCTTTGGAGTGTCTAAAAAAAGGAAGGCGATTGTGTCATAATGCAGTGTTATCAAAACGTGTACTTGAATATCAAATCTTAGGGAGCATTTACAGCAAAGCTGTGGAGAGAACACACTAATAATTGATGCTCGTCAGCCTGGCTACAAGACCCAAACCATTTGAAAAGGTATATGAAGTTTCATTGCTTTAATTCTGAGGAGAATATTCTGTCAAAAATCATGTAAGAAAAACTCACTATGTAAATAACCATTACAGGGTGGAAGATGATTTTGTATGTGTTATTTAACAGCTATATTCAATTCAGTATTTCTCATTATAACCAGATGTGTGGCGGGAAACTGAACCTTGTCACAAATTGAACATTGAAAAGAAAAAAACACTCTTAATTAAACTATCTTTGATAGGAAACATTTTAGAAACAATGGAACATAACAATTCGGCTCCTTTCTGTATCCGGTATGTCTCAGCCATTTTGAGTTTCACAATGAAGCACCAAAATGATTGTCCAGAATGCTCATGAACATATTTAATGGCATGGGCTGAGTGATGTTTTGGTGCCAACTGGCGAGAGTATATTCAAAACACCAATCCTCCGACTGACACAAATGCTGCAACTCTATCCAACATCTTTTCCATTAAGAGCCTTGGTCCACTCAACGTTTTCTTGTAAACATGTTACCAAGCAATGACGGCCCCAGGGACACATTCTGAGGTAGATGTTACAAAATCAGTAAACCTGAATTCGTTGTTGCAGTTCCTACTTTGCTTTACAATTTTAGGTGGTTTCCCTGTAGTCTTGAATAGTTTGAGTCCTGTTTAAATCACAGTTCAGCTCATGTCCTCTCCGGCAGGATCTGGGTGAAATAGTGGTCTCTCCGTTCCCTTCTGCCATGTAGGGGACTCCAAGAGGTTGAGGATTCTCTTGAAGAGCAACAGACTGATGCGAAAAGTGTGCATGTGGAATCCCTATATTTTTGCTATTTCCCCATAACTGCTGTTGAAATTGCTCTACAAAACAAAAGGATTCAGTTATTACACAGAAATAAATGCTTAAGAAAGATCTAACAGCCGGGCATAATAAAACACAGTAGATATCCTAATTTCTGAGAGGTTACAATCTTAAGTAACTAATAGTTCAAATTGTAGGAAGGTGGACTCGCTCAACATCCCTGCATCAATCATTCCACAAGCACAGTGTTTGGATTCCGATACCCAAAAAAGACCATCTTAGTTTAAAAGGCAATGAATGAAACACTACAATGATAAGAAAAAATTCCCCATAACCAGCCTCTTATTGCATCTGTATCAGATGGCACAGCCTCAACGTCAAGAATTGTTATACCCATCAACACCGTATAACACCTGCCTACCACATGCACCCAGATCACTTTTTGAAGAGAAATAGCACTCCCAATTTATTTTTTAACAGATATGCTTCAAAAATGAAACATTCCATCTTTTCTTCTTTCAAATGAAAAGGCCTGAAGAATACAAACATACCTTATGCAAGCACCTAAAAGAGGTATAAGAAATACTGCGTAGTATCCTGCTCATGTTATTGTTCTGCCATTTTCCCCACCTGCTCAGCCAGTGTGAATGTGCTGTGTGCTGCATGGAATGTTGGAGTGATGATGCGTATTGCAGTGTTGGGTGCCTGAGAGGTGAAGTGTGACAGTTGAGAATGGGCTGAGCAGCAGGCAGGCTGCTCCTGGTGGGGCTGCTTTACGGAACTTTACTACCTGCTTTACTACAACTCCACTACATCTAACCTACTTCAATAAATCTACTTAAACTGCATCCTACCTGCGTGGACCTTCATTACTACATTATTTTGGCGACGAGTTGGTGACTACCTACGTGCTACAACTGTACTTCAGGGACCTGGCGAACATAAGAGGACCTGAAGATGAAACAATCTACAAAGCCTACAGATGTTGACAACACAATGTACAAGAGGAGGTATCCACTGAAAAGAAACTGCAAACAAGAAACAAGGGAGTTCTACACAGAACAACAAAGACGTCTACATTAAAAAAGAAGTTCTTCACAGTAAAACAAAGATGTCAACAAGAAACATGAAAAGATGAAGCACTACGCCTCTCAGCCCCACCAGTGTCATCACCATCTGACAGCCCTAGCCCAGGCGTGCTGTGCTCATCTGGATTACTTTCTTTGGACTTTGAATTATGCTAGCAGTCATGAAGCCCACCAACATACTGCTTGTCAACAAGGATGGGAAGAATGGCCTCTTCCAACAATCTTCAACAACAAGTGACGCAGCGCAAATGAATCTTGTCTTCTATGAGTGTTTGCTGCTGGCTACAACCTGCCACTACAGTGCTACGGTGTGTGGGTGACCCGTAGCTCCACAGAGCCAAAATGTGTTTTTGGAGGTCTGTGAGCTTTTCTGTTGTGTCAACCTGTGTGAACTCTAGTACTTCAGGCCATCCGGGCTGGAGAACATTTTTTGGCGAAGTTTTTGCCTCCAACTGACTGTGATGGTGTTCAACAATGGAGGTGTTGAGCATGTGAGGCATTTTTCAAGATGTTTTGACGTCTATGTGTTTCCACTAGATTTGAACTCGCTCGAAATTCTACCCAACGTGATGGGTTAATTTAGTCTGTCTCTGAAGGAAATGTTGTGTGTGACTTTCCTTCCTCATCGCTTGGAAGTTGTGGCATTTAGCACTCTGCCTACTCTGCATCAGTTTCTAGAGGAGCGGGACACTGCTGGTGAGTTAGTTATCCCTTCATCACAGTTTCTCTCATCAGTGACCTGGCTTCTGTGGCCGTTAAACCGATACCTTGCGGTTTGGAATCCAAACGTTTTAACAGTTTCAATGCGAGCATCATTACCTGTGTTCCTCGTCGCGTGAAGCCTCGGAGTCGTCGTCAATGTTGCTAGGCAGCTTCCCGTGCTGCACATGGACGCATTGTTACACCAACGTGCCGGGAGCCATCCGGCACAGCGCATTGTGCATGCCGCCATCTTGCGTTTGGTGATAGTACGCATCCAGCGGAGTTTTGTTTCTTCCGTTTTCGCCTTCCATTTCAGCGTCATTTGTGAGCCGCATTCTTTCTCTAGTTGGGTGGTCATCTAAGAACCATCTGTGTACACCCCATGTATGGTATGCACATGGTTGCTCTGGAACGATGGACATTCAAGGAACTTGAACATGTTACTTTGCCTGACGTGTGTTTTTTTTCCCCGTAAGTACATTTTGTGGCTGTGGTTTCTGGAGACCACAACTGGCCCACTGTGTTGTACACCGGCATGTTTTATGTGGGTGCAAACCACCGGATCATGAATGTTCGTTTGTATCCTTATTTGTGCTACCTGTCCTCGATGGAGTTACAAGACAATTATTAGCTGTCTGCTATCCCTGCAAAGCTTGTCTGCTTACAAACTCTGCTGTGTCTCACAGGATTTGGATGACACGCACATCCTAAACTTTGTCTGCCAGCATTTGTGACATTTCTTCCGTTCATTAGCCTATGGTGTACTAGGCTGAATTTGCAGTACAGCTTCTATGTTTTGTATTCGCGCCATATCTCAAGGCATTTGGTGTTGTTCTCATCATATTGTTGTGACATTTGACAATAATATTTTTGTGTTCAGTGACATTCATTATTTAACGTGCCATACTTATATTGTGATAAATAGCTCCTTAGAGCTATGTATCACATTACATTTCACTTATCTCTCCCTCACATGAGGAATTGGTATGGGTTCCAGCCCCATTCTTTCATAGCACATTTGCCTTCATAGGCTTATGACGGATTCAACCCTCACACAGGGCATTGTTGTATGCGTCACAGTCCCATTTACACTATCTTTTCCACCTTCTAGTCTTAGGGTAGGATATGGGTTTCAGTCCCATTTATATTTGGTCACCACTCTCTTGTCAGGGGTAGGTCATGGGTTTTAGTCCCATTTACATTAGTTAACCTCCCTTTTGTCAGGG
Organism: Calotriton arnoldi; assembly: GCA_963921515.1. Classification (NCBI taxonomy): domain Eukaryota; kingdom Metazoa; phylum Chordata; class Amphibia; order Caudata; family Salamandridae; genus Calotriton; species Calotriton arnoldi. The sequence continues at coordinate 1,347,268 of CAWUFW010001784.1, read as the reverse complement.
GTAGGTCATGGGTGTTAGTCCCATCTACATGTACTTGTGGTACATTATTACCCTTACACAGGGTGTGTTCTATGGGGTGTTAGTCCCATCTCTGCTAGGGGTTACCCTCACCCGAGGGTTGTCCCTAATGGGTGTCATTCACATATTCTACATTATCAATCCCCTGTTGGGGTGCAGTTTATTTTAAGTGTACACTTAAACTTTACTGTTATTTACTTGCAAAGTTATGCTTATATTCTATTACATTGTCAATTTGAAAACTGGGGAGGATGAGTTATACTTGTATTTTTTTCTTCTCATCTGCTCTGTTTTCTCTCCTGTTCAGTTCTCCACGTGATGTTATATATTCTTTTCATTTTTGGTGTCTGTACTAATATTGGTTGTTAGTCTTCCTTTGTCCCCAGTCTTTCCCTCATTGTAGTTTCTTCCTATTTCTTGCTTGTTTAGGAGGAGATCCGCCCTTTATTTCTTTGTGCGTCTGGGAATAAGGCTGGTGTTTAGCTCTTGTCGTGCCATGTCCTTCCTTGCTTGCTTGCCTGCCTGGCCAGTGGGTGTGTTTGGAGGTAGTCATTGTTGAGTCTATGTCTTTCTGCTTACTTGTTGTTTCTTACGCCTTATTACTGTTTTCTACCCTTTCGTAATTCATTGTTGGAGAGGATGGGTCATTTCTATTTGTGTCATTTACCCATTGCTTCCTCTTAGTTTTCTTCCACCTATCTCTTCGCTCGTTCCGATCTGTTCTTTTCCATCACTTTTATTCTGTTGCATTAGTGTTCCTCTCATTTATTCCTTTCTTGGGTTTATTGTTATATATTAATTTCGGTATAGGACTTATGCTTCTGTTGTATAAGAAAGGGGGATATGTAGTATCCTGCTCATGTTATTGTTCTGCCATTTTCACCTACCTGCTCAGCCAGTGTGAATGTGCTGTGCATGGAATGTTGGAGTGATGATGCGTATTGGAATGTTGGGTGCCTGAGAGGTGAAGTGTGACAGTTGAGAATGGGCTGAGCAGCAGGCAGGCTGCTCCTGGTGGGGATGCTTTACAGAACTTTACTACCTGCTTCACTACAACTCCTCTACATGTAACCTACTTCAATAAATCTACTTAAACTACATCCTACCTGCGTGGACCTTCATTACTACATACTGTTACACAAACAGCGATCTTTTAGAGAGAAATCTGAGGCCGTCAGACATTCCTTAATCTTCTCTGTTTCTTTGCAGGCTTCAGCAGTCTATCCTGGCTAGTGGACATCGATGAAGGTGCATGTCAAGTAGATCATCCTCTTCATGTCAAAACCGCTGGTGAAACAATCGACATTGTGCAAAACTTCGGCAGCAAATGATGCATTTACATTGAGAACGTAGCAGTCAACGCTCTCAATGGCGAAGCCCCTAAAACGCAGTGAAAGCAGGGACCAAAATTCTACTGTGCATCAGAGTAGGCCCACCACAAGGTCTGAGGTTAACACATGACCATCCTTTCGTCCCCTGTCCCATGTGCCTTGTTGGAGAACTAACAGACTGTATTCAGAAGTTTGTTGAGCTAAATCTGCTAAGCAAATCGCACCTTTGTCAAAAGGCACCCCTACAATAAATATTGCCTTTCAAACTTTTTTCAACGACAGCAGGGCATTTACAAAATATAGTCGCCGTAATGACTGAAAACAAATGACTTCTTTATACAAAGTCACAAATTATATTTCAGCACAAAGATAAAAATTGGTAACTGGTAAAAAAAAGACCCCGAGTGAAGCAAAAAAATGCTTCTATTAACTACATTTTTATTTGAATTCGTAGGAAGATACAAAGTGTAGTGTTAGGGAGTCTTTTTCCACAGAAATAAAAATAGAAATCCACTGACACCGAACTGCTCATTCAGGAAGCCTGGAGCAAACTGCTGCCTTTAGGTGACAGTCAAATTCCTCTCAAATGATGATGTAGCCTCTTTAACCACATTTCCTACACTGTATATCTTTTTAGAAATTGAGAATTAATAAGGGTTCTTCAGCCTAGCTGCACAGTTCTTTTAATTGGCGATGAAATATATATACACAGCCTTTAGGCATTTCATTATTATTTTCACAGCTAAGAAATATTTCTCTTTGAAGAAAACTGTTACAAGATTTATGCTTATGAATATTAATAAATATCACACGATGAAGAAGAAAATGAAAAAAATTTAGTAACAGAGAAAGCAACAATGATCATATTTAGAACAGTATAACAAGTTAGTTACCTTCAGCAACGCCTTTTCTGGTAGAGACTCTAGCTAACAACTGCAAATTTCTCACCTTTAAATACTCCCCAAGCTCAGACTGGACCTGGAAAATCTTGAGCAGTACATCTACACGCCAGGAAGTGGCATCGGACGGCTGTGCGTCAGAAGTGGCATGTGCGGTGCCTATATAGGCAACACTGCGGCGCACTGATATCTATTTCTTTTGTGACTTTTTCAACAACAAAAACACAGAGCTACAACTGAACGATGTGTGACCAATTGTGCAGATATCGAATAGGCTTTATGGTGCGGAGCCAAATCAGAGAGAGGGGGGAATTGGTGAGAAATCTGCAGTTAAAGTCTCTACCAGAATAAGTGTTACCGAAAGTAAGTAACTTGCTCTTTTTACAGAAACTTATAACCACAGATTCCTCACTTTAGAATAGCTACCGAAGCAATACCTCCGCAGATGAGGGTCTGCAGCCATGCTCCAACCAGAAAGTCTTGGAGGATTGAACAGTCAAAATGCCCTTCTCAATGGACCTGACTCTGTCTGAGCAGTAGTGCTTCTTGAATGTATGTATGGAGTGACGTCCACATGGCACCTTGGCAGATGTCCAGGACAGGTATCCCATGCGCTAATGCAGTAGTAGCAGCATTGGTGTAATAGGTATGCAAGCCCTAAGGAGGCCGCTTTTTAGCTAGTGAGCAGCAGAGTTTGATGTAGAGTACAATCTAGGAAGAGAGGGTCTGTTTCCACATCGCCTTGCCCTTTATTGCTCCAGTGAACCCAATAAAAAGCTGATTGTCCAGGTATTGATCCTTGGAACAATCGATGTAAAAAATGGTCATTTTGGATCAAGACAGTGTAGCCTTTCCTCTTCCTTAGAAGGATGAGACTAAGCAATAAAATGTCAGCAACATGAAGTTCTGGCTGATGTGGAAGGGAGTCATCCATTTCAAAAGAAAGAAAACATGCATCCGAGGCTACCAGGGCCTTTTCTGGGTAGAAGCTGGTATATGGAGGAGCAACCGAAAGAGCCTGAAGCTTACAGACCATTCTGGCTGATGTAATTGGCCACCAGGAATACTGTCATAAGTCAGGGGTCGCAAAAAACAACTATACATGTGTTCAAATAGGGAACACATGAGGAACATCAGATCCAGACTGAAGTCACATTGGGGAATAGCAAAAGGGGTAGGAGCGAAAAAGTGTTGCTAACCCATTACAACAGGCGACTTGAACTCGGAGGGCTGATCTAGCAAGAGCAAGAATGCTGAAATGGCTTAAAGTTAACGTTGCCCAAGGCCTTGCTGGGCTAACAACAGCACAAACTACACCTCCGACAAGGAGATGGAAAGGGGATCAACATTACAGGATAAGCATCACCTGGCTGCTAAGATGACAATACAAATTTCAGGAGGAACTTCAAAAGCATTCAACTGTGGCCGCTAAATCGGCACGCATGGAGGTGGAGAGCGCACAGGTTCAGATGCAGAACCCGGTTCTGTTATTTTAACAGGAGATCCTCTGGAAGTGGCAGCCTGATCGGACAGATACTCATGCTCAGGAGTTTGGGATACCAATCTCTTCTTGTCAGGTCCCGGGCCACCAGGATGACTTGAGCCAGGTCAGTCCTGATCTTTTTGAGAACTCAAGGCAGGAGTGCTATCAACGCAAAAGTCTAAAGTAGTCCTGGGTTCCAGTCTAATTAGAACGAGTCTCCGAGCGAGAGCTGCTTTGGAAACTCCAATGCGCATGAGAGTTGACATTGCACGTCCCCCCCTCCGGCCTCCTCCCGCTAATGGTGTGGAAAGAAAGAAACTGATATCAGTGTGCTGGGGTGACACCTACATAGGCACTGTGCACGTCACTTCCCGCATGGACAACGCTGAGTCACCAAACATCACCTACTAGAGTGCAGAGGTACTGCTCAAGATTTTCCGAATCCTGATAGACATCTAGAGATTATTCTAAGGTGAGGAATCTGTGGTTAGACATCTCTATCTGAAATGCATGCCCTTAAGTGTGATATGACTGGATGCTTAAGGTTTTAATTTGATAAACATTACCATATTTAATCTTTATAAACCCTATACACTAGAAGGATATTGGTAAATAATCCACAAGTGCTTCTTCCTGTAATCTGTGTGTATCTGCAATAAACACCACGGTATATTAATGACTGACAGTAAGTAGTGCAAAACAGAACATGCTCGAAGTTTCATAAGATATACTGGTGTGACACTTATCCAGACAACGAGCATGTCTGGAAAGAATGAATGATGTGTATTTAAAGGAACTTACCACTGTTACATTTTGGATCACCCATTCTGTCATGGTTTGTAAGGAAAATGGACATGTCTCTTTCTGCCATCACACTGTTGAGAGCCGCAACTTCGTGCTGAGAGTGTGCCATGTAGGTTTCCTTTGGGATCTGCGTAATCAAATTGGATAATGTCGGGTCCAATGGATCCTCTTGTGCAATGTAAGGGAACGGATAATAATCTCTAGTCCGTGAGTAAATATTAGCATTGTCGTAACAATCTGAACAGATTAGGAGTTGTCCTGTATTACCTGGAGGAAATGAATATAGAACAAAGGTAACTTACCATGCTCAGCTTTTAAGTTATGACAAACTGGATCAGAGTATATAATGCAACAATTCAAACTGCATAATAGTAACACAAACTGTTCTTGTACTAAATTTTAAATTCATACTTATAGCTGAACAGGGCCATCACCAATAAGTACAATAGTTGTATGGCAAAAGTTACATGCCTGGTGGCTGTAAATCAACAGGCTCTCACATTACTACTGTGTGGCTACTAGTGAAAGCATTTGTTTGCCTGGTATCAGGCACATCCTAAGCCACATTCTACTTTCAAGCGACGACAGCCAAGCATGGTCGTTAGTTCCCTTCTTAACCCCTTAGATGCAGATACTAAATAACCCAGAGTGCTGCACCCCTAATGCTTGGGGCACTTTGGAGTTCAGTAATCATAATTTCCCAAAAAGGTATCCTGGCCAAATTTGTGTCCTTTCCCCCCCACATACTGGGGTTTCTAAACGTATTCAGAATTTATAGATTACCCTGAAGGGAACCGAGAAAATAGCCAAAATATAGGAAAATATGGGATTTTTTTTTTAACTGAGGAAAAAGTGGTGTCCAAGAAAGTGTATAGTTGTTTATTCTAACAAATGGCATCAAGAAGCAAAATTGTAATATATATATATATATATACACACACACATCTATATGCACACACAGTCACTGAATAAAAAGCAAAGGTTAATGGGACGTTGTAGTTAGGCGAGAATGTCAGTTAACAACTTTTTTAAAGGAACAAAACCAATGAAATTCACCAATTACAGTTCTCAAGTAACTAGACCGGGTGCCCTAAAGTAACTAACCTGCGCCCCTGCCACACAGTGTTGTCAGAAATGATGCAGTTTCAGATACTGCAGCAATGTTATCAATGACGTCATTGAACATATCATGAGAGATGTAATATGTGGGGTAATTAGCAGTGCATCATACCTTCAGTGAAAACATCCCGCATGAGTGGCGAGATTCAGAACCTGTGCCCAACACTCGCTGCTGCTCATGGTAGCGTATGATGTAACGATATAAAGGAAATGCAGTGGGTCTATTTGCTTTATCGAGGGGTAAATTCATCAACATATATAAAGCAGACCTATTGGCTTTCTTAAAAAGTTACCAATAACTATAATCAAATGTATAATTCATAAATTTACACATTGCAATGTTTATTAATTGTGATTGTGTTAAACTATTTTTAATAAACATTTTTAATTTAGAAAAAGAAAAAACATTAAAACATGTTTGAGTATTTGTTTAAAAAAAAAATTCCAAGCTATAAATTGCAGCCATAGAAACAATCACAAGGGGGCCTTGCACTCCAGAAGAATAGCATACAGCTCGGGTCGCTCTGAATAATATGGTATTTTCTTTTAGTGACCCAAAAGACTTACTGTTTTATGTTGCTGGGGGCTGCTGCACTTCCTGCAGTTCCCTACCACATTAAAAAACAAACGGTTGGTCGTACCGCTAACCCTTTTAGGGACACCACCAGGGATAAAACATTTTTAAAAGCCCTAGGGCATTATGAGGCGCTCCTTCAACGGAGTTGGGGATAATAAATGATCGTCTTTGGACGCTCAGTTTGCCTATTTTGTATGCAAAGTGGGTGCCCCATGGCCCCCACATCACCAAAAGTGTTGGGGTGCGGGGGAAGCTGTAAGGCATCCGCGACCCTTGCCGGCTCCACACCATCACCCATACAGAGTGCTGGTAGGAGCTGGAATATAAAAAAAACATATCAGAAAGTCAAATCTTGATCCTGAAAGCATGCTTTTTGTGATTTGGTGTAAATATTTGCGATATTAAGGTTCAAAATGTACAGTTATGCTGTACCGTTGTTGTATTTCCACAGAGTATCGCTGGTGCAGTACTTCTTCAGTACTACAGGTCCAAACACGAGATCTGACTGGTTGGCCGCAACATGGAGAGAAAGTTGCAGCTGTCATTCTATGACTTGGGAACTCAGTTCCTGTGTCGTAACATCACAAATCAAAATAAGGAATAAGGGGACAGATAAGGAGTACCCTGGCCCTTTGTACGTAGGTGTAAACCACCTGAGGTCAAATTAAAAAGATTTTTTTTCTACTACTGCGAAGCACAGCAAGCTAAATGTGGGGAGTTAAGTGCAGGCCTGGCCACACGCCACACAGGGCCAAAGGTTGTGCACAGCAGTGGGTAAGCCTAGTTACATATAGTAATAACATATTACTTCACATAAAAATACAAGTTAAAATTTAACTTTTTAAACTCAAAAAAAGATTGAAATGTACCAGTTATAGTGAAGTAACTATAACTCGCACCCTTGCCATGCACTACTTATAACCTCACATATCACATCACTCATGACATGTTCTATGGCATCACTGATAACACTGCATGGCGAGGGCTAAAATTGAGGACTAGCTTGATGGACAATCTGGACAAGAAAATCCAGTGAGTGAGAAGAAAGAAAATGAGAATGACAACAAAGCGTACCAATGGTAAGCAATGGATAGGCAGTAAGCTCCTGAAAGTACTTGATAAGCCTACAATAGTTTTTCAACTAGAGAGCTTGTACCTTAGTAGGCTCTGCCTCAGAAAACGTGAAAAAGGTAAAAAAAAACTGAAAATAGGTGAAAATGTTTTTATCTGAAATTGTTTTCCCAGGTGGCTAAACTGCAAAAGGTATAATGTTATGTTTGGCAGATACTTCCAGACACAGGGATATATGCACTGCTTGTTGGTTGCCCAATACATGCTACACTAAAAGCAGACAACTGAGAACCAGTTTATGCTGTTTTTCATTGTGTAATAACTATGCCTCAATTCATAGAGTAAAATCTAATGAATAGAATGAATAACTGAAAAGAAACAGTTACTTGCCAGTAACTATGGTTTTGCACCTTGAAGATCCTTTAGATTCACATACATCTGCCATTCAGATGCTGGGTCTGGAATTTATACAGTGTAAAAACATTTTTCTGTTAGGTGAATGTCGACAGACTGGGTCTGAGTAGGATGTCGACAGTAACACCCACCAATACCCAAATATGTGGCCACCATTTTAAATTGTTTCACAGTGTTATCCACTGCCCTCCTTCATTAGGAAGGAAAGAGGGTTGCATGCGAATATAGAAGATCTTCAAGCTGCAAAACCATAATTATTGGTAATTAACTTTTATTTGCAGCATGAAGTGTCTTCTACATTCATATGCTGTGCATATATTAAGTAGTGGAGTTATTCCCCTGGTGGAGGGGATTTTGAAAAGTGGGTGTGTCAGAACTCCTTTCAGAGGGCTACTGGGCAAGCAGGAGTTGCTGAGCCACAACATGGGGGATAGACCTTTCATGGGGCCTGACTTACTATGGGCTCTGAGTAACTGGGCCAAGTACTACGCCTTCAGCACTGGACCATCAGCCGAAGCGTAGGTCAAGCAGTCTGAGGCTTCCCAGGGGGAGGTAGGTACAAAGTTTACACGGGCAAAACGAACAAGTTACTTACCTTCGGTAACGATATGTCGTAAGAAACATAGGTTAGTTATAGATTCCTTACCTTAGAATCTCCCCCAGGCGTCAGACTGGATCCGGAAAGTTTTTCATCAGCAGTACCCCTGCGCGTCTGAAGGTGGCGTCAGTCGACTCCGCGTCCGTCGTCGGTGTCGTGGTCGCCGGGATGACGTCGCGGAAGTTACTTAGACGCCGCACTCGCGCGCTGACGTCAGTTCTGTACACGACTTTCCACGCCAAAAGCGCAGAGCCATGCAAGACACTGACCACTGGTGCACAAAACTAGGGCCCTGAAAGGATGTCCTTAACCCTAGAAGTCAGTTCGCAGAACAGGGAGGATGGGTGGGGTGGTAAGGAATCTATAACTAACCTATGTTTCTTACAGAAATATCGTTACCGAAGGTAAGTAACTTGTTCATCTGAAAGAAACAGTTAGTTATAGATTCCTTACCTTAGAATAGATACCCCAGCAATACCAACCCCGGAGGTGGGTCTGCAAACTAAGTTCACACCAGAAAGTCCTGGAGAACAGAACGGCCAAAGAAGTCGTCTCTCCGGACTTGGCTGTCCAGGCAGTAGTGTTTGGTGAATGTGTGCAACGATGCCCATGTAGCTGCCTGACAGATGTCATTTAGGGGGACTCCTCGTCCCAAAGCAGTAGTAGCTGCCGTCGCCCTTGTGGAATGGGCGTGCAGTCCCACTGGAGGCTCCTTCTTTGCCAAAGAATAGCAGGCTTTGATGCACAGAACGACCCACCTGGAGATGGTCCGTTTGTGCACGGCCCGACCTTTCTTAGCGCCCACGTACCCAACAAAGAGCTGGTCATCCACCCGGAATTGTTTTCTGCGAACCAAGTAGAAAGAAAGCGCACGTTTTGGATCCAGCCGGTGGAGCCTCTCTTCCTCTTTTGAAGGATGCGGAGGCGGAAAAAAGGTGGGCAGAGTGATGGTTTGGCCAATGTGGAAAGAAGTAACCCCCTTGGGAAGGAAAGTCTAGTTCTCAGGACGACCTTGTCCGGATGGATAGCCAGAAAGGGAGGCTTACAAGAAAGAGCTTGGAGCTCACTCACCCTGCAAGCAGAGGTGATGGCCACCAGAAAGGCAGTTTTCAGAGTTAAAAGCCTGAGAGGGCAATTATGAAGCGGCTCAAAGGGAGCGCACATAAGAAATGTAAGAACCAAGTTCAAGTCCCACTGGGGCATTACAAAGGGAACAGGAGGAAAAAGATGAGTATCGCCCATAAGAAATCTATTTACAACAGGGACTTGAAAAGAGAAGGCTGATCAGGAAGCCTAAGAAAGGCTGAAATGGCCGAGAGGTAGCCCTTAATAGTGCCCAGAGCAGAGCCCTGCTGGGCTAAAGAGAGGAGGAACAAGAGAACCTCAGAAAGAGGGGCAGAAAGGGGATCCACAGCCTTTGCTGTGCACCATGCCAAAAAAGTATTCTATCTGCAGGCGTATACCGTCTTAGTGGAGGGACGCCCGGCTGCCAAGATTACATCACAGACTTCAGGAGGCAGGTCAAACGACGTCAACTGCCGCCGCTCAATCTCCACGCAAGGAGGTGGAGGCTGGACAGGTTCGGGTGGAGGACCGTCCCCTGCTGCTGCGACAGAAGATCCTCCCGAAGAGGCAGTCTGATTGGAGGATCGATGGCCATGTTGAGCAGCTCGGGATACCAGACTCTTCGTGCCCAGTCCGGAGCCACAAGTATGACTTGGGCCGGGTCGTGCTTGATCTTCTTCAGCACTCTGGGCAGAAGAGGTATAGGCGGAAAGGCGTATAGAAGACCGCAACTCCACTCGTGACGAAAAGCGTCGCCTAGCGAGTGCCGCCTTGGAAATTCCAATGCGCAGAACTGCTGACATTGCGCGTTCTCTTCGTTGGCGAATAGATCTAACCAAGGCTCTCCCCACTGCTGAAAGAGACCTTGCACCCCCTCCGAGTGAAGACGCCATTCGTGATCCATCATGCACCTGCGGCTGAGTTCGTCCGCCCTGGCGTTCAGTGAACCTGCCAGGTGTTGAACCACCAGAAATATGCCCCGATGTTTCAGCCATGTCAAGAGGCGGAGGGCCTTCTGACATAGCGTCCACGACCCCACCCCGCCTTGTTTGTTGCAGTACCACATGGCGGTGGTGTTGTCCGTGAACACCTGCACTACTCTTCCCCGTACAGAGGGAAGGAATGCCTTAAGTGCAAGACGGATCGCCCGAAGTTCCAGAAGGTTGATGTGGAGCCCGGAATCTGCCGAAGACCAGAGGCCTCTGATCTCCGCCTCTCCCATGTGGCCGCCCCATCCCAGAAGGAATGCGTCTGTCACCACTGTATGATCTGGTTGGGGAAGGGAGAGGGCTCTGCCGTTGACCCAATCCTGGTTCGTGAGCCACCACTGCAATTGTTGTGCAGCGCCCTCCGAGATCTGGACGTAATCGGACAGATTCCCCTGATGCTGCGCCCACTGGAACTTCAGGTCCCACTGCAGAGCCCGCATATGCCACCTGGCATGATCGACCAGCAGGATGCAGGAGGCCATGAGGCCCAGCAGCCTCAGGGTCATCCGGACCGAAACCCGGGATAGGGGCTGAAAGATCGGAATCATAGCCCGAATATCCCGGACTCGCTGTTCGGGAGGATAAACCTGAAACCGCGTCGTGTCCAGAACCGCTCCGATGAAGAGGAGCTTCTGAGAGGGAATCAGGTGTGACATCGGCACATTGATGGAGAACCCCAGCGAATGCAGGTCGGCCGTAGTCTGGAGGTGGGAGACGACAGAATGGGGCGAGCCCGCCTTCAACAGCCAGTCGTCGAGATAGGGGAAGACTGGAACCCCTGATCTGCGCAGATGAGCTGAGACCACCGCCATCACTTTCGTGAACACCCGAGGTGCGCTGGTAAGGCCAAAGGAGAGCACGGTAAACTGAAAGTGCTCGTGGCCTACCGTGAACCGCAGGTAACGCCGGTGGGCCTGCAGGACGGGGATGTGAAAGTAAGCGTCCTGCAAGTCCAACGCTACCATCCAGTCTCCAGGGTCGAGGGCAGACAAGACCTGAGCGAGCGTCAACATTTTGAACTTCTCCTTCCGGAAGAAGCGGTTGACATTCCTGAGATCCAAGATAGGACGCAGGCCTTTGTCCTTCTTGGGCACCAGAAAGTAGTGGGAATAGCAACCACGACCTACTTCTGGGATAGGAACGCGCTCGATGGCACCCTTGGCCAAGAGTGCCAAAACTTCCTGTTGGAGAAGGTCCAGGTGATCCTCCGACATGCAATGGTACTTAGGTGGCATGGAGAGAGGGGTAGTCTCGTAGGAGAGGGGTAGTCTCGAAGGGGAGGGGGTAGCCCCTTCGGACTATTGGCAAAACCCACCTGTCCGACGTGTGGGTGCGCCAGTGGGGGAGGTGATGGCGGATCCTGCCGCCCACTGGCGTTTGGTGGCCTTGAAATGTTGGACTAGGAAGGTTTGGAGGCTGCTGCAGAGAGGGCGGTGGTGGACTGGCCCGCTCGCTGGCCCCCAGAACCACGCAGGTGGTTCCCACACCCCCGGCCGCGCTGAGACTGTACAGCTTGCGCCGGCCTGTGGCTCTGGGCGGGACGTAGTGGGGCACCCCTTCCGCAGCCACGAAAGGGGCGAAAAGCAGACTGTGCAGGGCGGGTGGTGGAGAGGCCCAAGGACCTGGCCGCAGCCCGTGAGTCATTAAAGCGCTCCAGCGCGTTGTCTGCCTTGTCACCGAAAAGGCGACGGCCATCAAAGGGCATGTCCATAAGGGTGGATTGGACATCCCCTGAAAAACCAGTCGAACGCAACCAGGCGTAGCGTCTAAGGGCTACTGACGTTGAAATCGTCCTGCCAAGTGCGTCGGCGGTATCCAGCCCACAGCGGATGGTAAACTTCGCTGCGTCTCTCCCCTCGGCAACGGCACGGGAGAGCGTGGCCCGGGACTCCTCCGGGCACAGAGGCAGCACCTGCGCCACCGTATCCAACACAGAGTGGGTATAACGGCCCAACAGACATGCAGTGTTTACCGACCACAGTCCCAAGCTGGCGGAAGAACACATTTTCTTTCCAAGGTGGTCCAGCTTTTTGGATTCCCTTTCCGGAGGTGCGGTAGGGATGGCGCCCTTGGACATGGAGGCTTGGACTACCAAGCTCTCAGGAGTGGGGTGTTGGGAGAGGAAAGTGGGGTCGCCGGGGCCGGGCGGTGGCGTCGGGCAATCATCCTGTCCACAGGAGCCCCTGTGTTGGGCCTGGACCAAGTGCCCAAAAGGACGTCCGTAAGGGCTTCATTAAACGGGAGCAGGGGCTCCGAAGAGCTTGCTGCCGGCTGAAGCACCTGTCAGGAGGTTAGTCCTGACTTCCACCGTAGGAAGCTCGAGGTTGAGAACTTCGGGCCCCCTACGCAACACCACTGCGTACGACGCTCGCTCCTCCGTAGCCACGGTAGGAGGAGACAACATGCCTAGGTCTGGGGAGGTGTCCAGACCACTGGCCTCCCTCAGTTCCTTTCTCCAGTCCGGATTGTATTCTAACTGGTCAGTCAGAGGGTCACCAGACCCCTCCCAGTCTTCCTCACCCTCTTCTGGCTGCCAATCTGGTTGAAAATAGCTAGGGTGGAACACAGGGACAAAAGTACCCATCGGCGTCAGCCGACGCCGTGTCCACGCCGGGGTCGACGCCGGGTGGGGGTCCAGCCGGCGTCAGCTGGGGACCTGGTGCCAGTGCAGTCGGCGCCGGTGGAGGTGTAATGAGGTCGACCTGCGCCGATCCGGATCCAGGCCTGGATCCAAGGGGGCCCTGCGGTGCCGAGGCCGAAGGCCTAGGGCCCCCAGCCGAGTCCGCAGGGCCCAAAGGCGCGCCGGCGGAGTCGGGCTGCCCAAAGATGGCATGCATCGCTTTGTAAAATTGACGAAGCTGGGCAGGGGTCGCTCCCGGGAAGGCCCGGAGTCGACCCTGAAGGCTCCGCAAGCGGAGCCGCGGGAGTGGCAGCACCCGCACCCTGAGTCGCTTCGGTCGACGGAAAGTCGAATTGCGACGATGCTTCTTCGACTTCTTCTTGTGCTTTGACTTACCTGCCCCTGAGTGCGAAGACTTAGAAGAGGAGTGATGATGAATCCGCGATCGGTCCCTCGACACCCCACGCGACCGGGACCTTGCGCGACACGGAGCCGACTGCCGGGCCTCGAGGAGGTTTCGGGACCACTCCCGCAAATACTTCGGGGCCATGGTTCGACAGTCGGAGCACGACTTGGGGTCATGGTCGCGCTCCAGGCAGAAGAGGCACACGCGGTGCGGATCAGTCACCGACATCATTCGGGAACAGGAACCGCATGCCTTGAAACCGGGCATCCCTCGTGCACCAGGAGTCGGATAAAGACTCGAAAACGAAGTCTACAAAAGTCGCAAAAAAGCAGTCAAAAAGTGACTGGGGGTACCGCTCTTCCCGGATCTGCGCTTGCTGGCGCGGAAAAAGAAAGATCAGACGTCAGAGCCCGAGGGCGGCGTCTAAGTAACTTCCGCAACGTCATCCCGGCGACCACAACGCCGACGACGGACGCACCTTCAGACGCGCAGGGGTACTGCTGACGAAAAACTTTCCGGATACAGTCTGACGCCTGGGGGAGATTCTAAGGTAAGGAATCTATAACTGTTTCTTTCAGATACTCAAAATATGCTCATCAGCCCAAATAAATGAATGTACAGTCAAATACTTGCTGTTATGAAAAAAAGGTAGTATTTATATAAGAACAAAGTGAAATACGGCACGGAACAATATATAGAGTCTTCGTAAGGCTGGCACTTTAGCGCTGTATGGGCAAGATCCTAAGTCCTACTTCCCGGATTACTAAGTGTGGTTATTCCCAATGCACTTAAGACAAAATTCTGCCTAGGCTGCAAACAAGTACAAGTCTTATATTAAGAGCAAGTTGCCCCAGGGTCCATGTCACCTAGTGATCAGTTTTACCCACTGGTGTCGCCATAGGGAAAGCCAGCGAGTGCTTCAGTGGCCTGCAGCAACCTGGCGATTTTGCTTCGCAGTCGACATAAGCAGGTGCCAGGCTATGAGTGGTAGTCTCTTCGCTGAAGGCAAGGCAGCTGGCTGTCCAACCTGTTACACTTCACTTTCGAGCAAGGGCGCTAGCATAGATGGGTCGTGATTAGGAGCAGACAAGAAAACAGCCCTATAAGGTCTCAGCAATGCACCAGGGCAATGACCCGTAGTCTTCATAGAGGCCCTACCTGGCATAAAGGGTCGTCAACTTGAAAGGCACACTAGCAGATGGCCTGGTTGGTGCTGTGGTCCCAACTGGACGGTGAACCTCACACTTTGCTTTAGGGTTCCCCTCGACAGGATGCCCACTGGACTTCGCTCCCCCTAGTCACTTTTCTCCTATTCACAGGGTACTCTGGTCTTTGCAGTAAGGCAGATGCAGTTGCTCCGGGCTCCAGTGCAAGTGGCCTTGATTCTCCTGCGTGATGTCCCCTCATGCAGTAGAGAGACTAGCAGACCTTGGTCCCTAGTCCGGATCACAACAGGCAAAAGCAGTGCGGAGCTTCTCCACGCTGATGTACAGCCCCTGTTCAACTAGTTGACCATTTACCAATCTGGGAGACTCAAGCTCTCCTTTTAGGTCGAGCATAGCGGCAGCGCGCATGCGCTGCTCCCTCTGCGAGGCATGCTGTATTAGGGTATGCAGTGGAAGCCCCGCCCACTCTCTGCCCATATTTGTCATTAGCTTGTGTCAGTGTCCTTCCTAAATGCTGGCTTCTGATTCGGAAATAGGCTTGTTAGTCCCGCCTTAGGACCGCCTTGTCTCCATTTGTTACAGCCCATAAGGACTGGACCTTTTACTTGGCTTGCTACACGGTCTGCATTATAAGGCGGTGAGCACTATTTTGTTTATTTAGAGTGATGGGGACAATGGCGGCCGATTTTCTAATACAGCGCTATGCGCTCTAAATTGTATGCTGAGAGCGGCGCCCGCTTTAGGGACACCGCGCTCAGTTTACATTTTATTTTTTTAACTTTGATGAGCGCGGCGCCCGCTTCAGGGACACCGCGCTCGGTTTCTTTTTTAATTTTTTGCCTCCTTAAAACAAGCATTAGCACAAGCATTTGCAATGCAATTGGTCTCGCATTTACCCGAGTTTAAGCAACAATGCCTTTTATTTATGTTTTAAAAACCAAAACATAAATAAAAGGCATTGTCACTTACAATGCTCATAGCTCAAACTCGCATAAATGCGAGACCTATTGCATTGCAAATGCTTGTTATAATCAGTTTCCAGACACGGACGTGATTTATCACATCAGTCTTTGAAATGCATGCCTCCTTTAAAGTACCCACTCCTCTGTCCTGTTTATGTCCAGGAAACAGTGTGTCATAACAGCATCAACTCCAACCTTGATAGCCTCACATTACAGTCCATGTCACTGACTTGAGGATCACACCTGGATCTTAGTGTATGCCAGACAAAAGGTTACAAAGGCTACAGCCCTGCTCTTTATGAATCCCTGCCTTATCAGACCCATCCTCTCTCTGACATGTAGCCGGGCCCCACTGACCTTTCCAAAATCAAAGAGTGCTTTTGAAGTCCACAGGAGTGCCTGGCTTTCCCTTTCTCCAGGAATGCAGGCAATTAAAAAATCTATCTGGGATGGCTCTTCTACCTCCAGTTGCCTTTCCAATGCCTTTGGGTCCCAACATGGAACCCATAGGACTCCATGTAGGGTACCAGACAGGAACTCATACATTGAAGCATGCGCATGCAAACACACGGGTGCTGCACAGTGATGCATACTAACATGATGTAGGCCAAGGGTGAGTTGAACAAGTTACTTACCTTCGGTAACGATGCATCTGTAAGAGACATAGGTCAGCTGTAGATTCCTTACATTAGAATTTCCCCCAGGCGTCAGACTGGATCCGATGATTTTTCTTAGCAGTACCCCTGCGCGTCGGTAGGTGGCGTCGGACGACTCCGCGTCCGTCAGCGTGGTGGTCGCTGGGATGACGTTGCGGTGCCTACTTAGACGTCACAGCCCTTCGCGCTAACGTCAGTTCTGACACGACTTTCCACGCCAGAAGCGCAGATCCATAAAAGACACTGACCACTGGTGCGCCACAACTGGGGCCCTGTAAGGGAGTCCCAATCCCTAGAAGCCAGTTCGCACAGCGGGGAGGATGGGTTGGGCTGTAAGGAATCTACAACTAAACTATGTCTCTTAAAGATACATTGTTGCCGAAGGTAAGTAACTTGTTCATCTGAAAGACAGTTAGTTGTAGATTACTTACCTTAGAATAGATACCCCAGCAATACCATCCCCGGAGGAGGGTCTGCGAACCAAGTTCAGACTAAAAAGTCCTGGAGGACCCAACGGGCAAAATAGCCGTCCCTCCAAACCTGACTGTCCAGGCAGTAATGTTTGGTGAACATGTGCAGAGATGCCCACGTTGCGTCCTCGCAGATATCAAGGAGTGGGACTCCACGTGTCAATGCAGTGGTTGCTGCCGTAGCCCTAGTGGAATGAGCACACAGCCCCACTGGAGGATCCTTCTTCGCTAAAGCGTAGCAGATCTTTATGCAAAGGACAACCCATCGAGAGATGGTACGTTTTTGAACAGCCCGGCCTTTCTTGATACCCACATATCCAAGAAACTGTCGATCATCCACCTGGAAGTCTTTAGTGCGGTCAAGGTAGAATGACAGCGCACGTTTAGGGTCTAGACGGTGGAGTCTCTCCTCCTCCTTGGAAGGGTGCGGAGGTGGGAAAAAGGTGGGCAAGGTGATAGATTGTCCTGCATGAAATGGTGTAACCACTTTAGGAAGGAACAAAGGCCTCATTCCAAACACCACTTTTTCCGGACGCACAGATAAGAAAGGGGGCTTTGAAGACAAAGCTTGCAGCTCAATCACCCTGCGAGCAGAGGTGATGGCCACTAAGAAGGCAGTTTACAGAGTAAGGAGCCTAAGAGGACACTTATGAAGAGGCTCAAAGGGAGCACACAAGATATGTTAGAACAAGATTCAAGTCCCACAGGGGCGTTATGAAAGGAGATGGAGGAAAGAGAGGAGTAATGCCCTTAAAGAATCTATTTATAATAGGAGACTTGAATAAGGTTGGCTGATCTGACATCCAAAGAATAGCAGAAATAGCAGCAAGATAGCTGTTAAGAGTGCCCAGAGCAGAACCCTGAAGGCTAAAGAAAGTGTGTACAAGAGGATCTCTGAAAGAGGGGCAGAAAGGGGATCCACAGCCTTTGCTATGCATCATGCCACAAACTTGTTCCATCTACAAGCGTATACCGATTTAGTGGAGGGACACCTGGCTGACAAGGTGACATTACAGACTTCGGGCGGAAGGTCTAAAGCTGTCAACTGTCGATGCTCAATCTCCACGCAAGGAGGTGGACACTAGACAGGCTCGGGTGAAGAACCGTCTCCTGCTGCTGCGACAGAAGATACTCCCGAAGGGGCAGTCTGATCGGAGGATCGATGGCCATGCTCAGGAGCACGGGGTACCAGACTCTTCGTGCCCAGTCCGGAGTCACAAGAATAACTTGGGCACGGTCGCGCTTGATCTTCTTGGGCAGAAGTAGTACAGGCAGAAAGGAGTACAGGAGGCCGCAGTTCCACTCGCGAAGAAAAGCGTCGCCGAGCAAGTTCCGCCTTGGAAACTCCAATGCGCAATACTGCTGACATTACGTGTTCTCTTCGGTGTCGAACAGATCTAACCAAGACTCTCCCCACCGCTGAAAGAGACCTTGCACCACCTCCGAATGAAGACGCCATTCGTGATCGACCAAGCACCGATGGCCGAGTTTGTCCGTCTTGGCATTCAGAGAACCTGCCTGGTGTTGAACCACCAGGGTCATGCCCTGATGTTCCAGCCATTTCCAGAGGCGAAGAGCCTTCTGACATAGGGTTCACGACCCCATCCCGCCCTGTTTGTTGCAGTACCACATGACAGTGGTGTTGTCTGTGAACACCTGCACCACTTTCCCTTTGAGAGAGGGAAGGAATGCCTTCAGTTCCAGTCGGATCACCCGGAGCTCCAGCAGGTTGATAGAGCCCGGACTCCACCGGAGACCAGACGCCTCTGATCTCCGCCTCTACCAGCGGCCGCCCCATTCCAGGAGTGACACATCTGTCACCACTGTTAGATCTGGTTGGGGAAGGGAGAGGGATCTGCCTCTGATCCAAGCTTGGTTTGTTATCAACCAATGCAATTATTATGCAGTTCCTTCTGAGATCTGAACGTAGTCGGAAAGATTCCCCATATGCTGTGCCCACTGAAACTTCAGGTCCCACTGCAGAGCCCGCATTTGCCATCTTGCATGATCCACCAGCAGGATGCAGGAGGCAATGAGGCCCAGCAGCCTCAGGGTCATGCTCACCGAAATCTGGGACAGAGGCTGAAACATCGGTACCTTAGCCCGAATATCCCAGACTCGCTGCTCGGGAGGATAGGCCCGAAACTGCACTGTGTCCAGAACAGCTCTGATGAAAGGGAGCGTCCGAGAGGGAGTCAGGTGTGACTTCGGCACGTTTATAGTGAACCCCAGCGAGTGCAAGAGGTCCAACGTAGTCTGGAAGTGGGAGATGACAGCCTGGGGCACACTCGCCTTCAACAGCCAATCCTCGAGATTGGGGAAGACTGGAACCCCTGATCTGCGCAGATGAGCTGCGACCACCGCCATCACTTTCGTGAACACCCGAGAGGCACTGGTAAGGCCAAAGGAGAGCACAGTGAACTGAAAGTGCTCGTGGCCCACCCAGTACCGTAGATAGCGTCTGTGGGCTAGCAAGACGGGAATATGGAAATAGGCGTCCTTTAAGTCCAACGCCACCATCCAGTCTCCGGTGTCAAGGGCAGACAGAACCTGAGCCAACGTGAGCATTATTTAACTTCTCTTTCTGAAGGAACTGGTTGAGGGCCCTGAGGTCTAGAAAAGGACGCAGGCCTTTTCCCCCTTCTTGGGCACCAGAAAGTAGTGGGAATCGCAACCACAACCTACTTCTGGCACAGGGACCCTCTCAATAGCCCCCTTGACCAAGAGAGCTGAAACTTCCTGGCGGAGAAGCGCCAAACGATCCTCCGACATATGATCGAAAGACAGTGGCATGGTGGGGGTAGTCCAGAAGGGGAGGGAGTCACCCCTTCGAACTATTTGCAAAACCCACCTGTCCGACGTGATGGATTGCCAGTGGAGGTGCTGATGGCGAATCCTGCCTCCCACTGTCCGTTGATGGGCCTGAAACGTCAGAATAGGAAGGTTTGAAGGCTGAGGCAATGGGGGAAAAGGGTGGACTAGCCCGTCCGTTGGGTCCCAGACCCGCGAGGTCGCTGGGTCCCACATCCGCGGCCACGCAGAGGCTGGGCAGCGTGCGTGAGCCGGTGACTAGACTGGGCCGGACGTCGTTGGGTGCCCCTTTCGTAGCCACGAAACGGACGAAAAGCAGACTGGAGTGGGTGAGAAGGCGCAGAGAGGCCCAAAGATCTGGCCGTAGCACGAGAATCACTAAAACGCTCCAACGCCGATTCTGCTTTGTCGCCAAAAAGGCTACGGCCATCAAAGGGCATGTCCATCAAGGCTGACTGGACATCCCCCGAAAAGCTAGATGTCCTCAACCAGGCATAGCGCCCAAGGGCTACCGACGTGACAATCGTTCTGCCAAGTGAGTCAGTGGTATCCAGTACACATCTGATTGGGAATTTGGCTGCGTCTCTCCCATCCGCCACTGCCTGGGAGAGAACGGCCAGGGCCTCCTCCTGGCACTGAGGCAGCACCTGAGCAATCGTATCCCAGATGGTATGGGAGTATCAGCCCAAGAGGAACGCGGTATTCACGGACCGCAGTGCCAAGCTGGAGGAAGAGAACATACGCTTCCCAAGGTGATCCAGATTCTTGGATTCCCTATATGGAGGGGCAGAAGGGAATGCACCCTCTGAAGAAGAGGATTCGACCACCAAGCTCTCAGGGAAAGGGTGCTGGGTTAGGAACACTGGGTTGCCCCGGGCCATGGGGTGGCAATCGCACTCTCCACAGGAGCCCCTGTGCTGGACATGAACCAGGTGCTCAGAAGGACGTCAGTGAGGGCTTCGTTAAACGGTAGTAGGTGTTCAGAAGTGGACGTCGCAGGTTGAAGCACCTCTGTCAGGAGGTTAGTCCTGACTGCCACTGAAGGGAGCTCAAGGCCCAAGACCTCGGCCGCTGAGGTCGGCATCAGCGCCGGGTGAGATCGGCTGGCGTCCCCCGGCACCGTGGGGGGAGGGAGGGGGGGTTAGGGGGGAGGTGGAGCCGCTGGAGTCAAAGGCCCAGGACCTCGCAGGTGCGGGTGGGAAGTCGGGCTGCCCAAAGACTAGATGTAAGGCCTTGTAAAACTGTCGAAGTTGGACAGGGGACGCACCTGCCCAAGGAAATGGGGGGAGACACAAAGTCGTCTTTGAATCAGGCACAGGCGATGGAGCCTTTGAGCGACGACGCTCCGAATCCCGCGTCGCGTCAGTCGAACGACGGGGAGAAGGTGAAGAACACACTTGCGCTTCTTCGCCTTCTTGTGTTTGGACTTAACCAAGGACCTCACCGACTTGGAGTGTGACGAGGAGGGGGGCTCTGCGAACGATCTCGAGGCCTTCCTCTCAAACAAGACCGAGAACGACGCGGAGCCGACCGCCGGGCCTCCAACAACTTTTAGGACTGCTCCCGCAAAGTCTTCGGGTGCATGGCGCGGCAGTCGGAACACAACTTCGGGGACGTGGTCGCACCCCAGACACAACAAGCACACAAGGTGCGGGTCTGTCACCGACATCAATTTATGACCGGATCCGCAAGGCTTGAAACCGGCCCGACATTGGGACAACCCTTGCGCACCAGGAGTCGATAAGACTCGAAAATAAGTCGACAAAACGTTGCAAAAAAGGCTAGCCAAAAAGTGGCTAAGGGGTAGCTCTCTCCAGATCTGCGCTAGGCAGGCTAGGAAAAAGAACTGACGTCAGCGCACAGGTGCGGCGTCTAAGGAGGCACCGCGATGCCATCCGGATGACCACAACGCCGACAACGGACGCTGAGTCGACCAACACCACCTACCGATGCGCAGGGGTATTACGAAGAAAAATCTCCGGATCCAGTCTGACGCCTGGGGGAAATTGTAAGGTAAGGAATCTGCAACTAACTGTCTCTTTCAGATAAGTTACGTATATTTATAGAGCGCACTATCACCTGGGAGGGTATATGGCGCTGGGAACGTGAGAGTCTAGCAACACCTAGGGCATAGTGGGACGACTCAAAAAGCCAGGTCTTCAGCTTGTTGCGAAATTCAAGAAGTGAGAAGGAGGCTTTTATGTGCAGTAGCAGGTTATTCCATTCTTTAGGGGTGATGTAGGAGAAGGTTCGACTACCGGATCTCGTCTTCCGTATACGTGGGATGTGTGAGAGTTGGGAGTCCGAACAAGCAGAGGAGTCTGGAAGGTTTGTGAAAGCAGATGTGATTAATGAGGTATACTGGGGAAATGTTATATAGTGCCTTCACAGTGGGGGTGAGGAGTTTGAATTGTGCTGGTTTGCGAATGGGGAGCCAGGAGTGATGCAAGTGTGGTGTCGGAGGTTGACAGTGATTCTGGCTGCTGACTTCTGAATAGGTCGCACCCTTGTGACCAGGGTGTGTATGTGTGTGACAGTTTTCCGGGAGCTGATTGGGAGCAATTTGAAAATCTTCCTCAACATCAAGGGTATAGAAGCATGAGGCAGTGGCAGTATTGACTTGCGCGGTCATGTGAAGTTTGCTGTTGATGTCTATTTCAAAGTTCTTGGCATGGGTGGTTGGGATAGGTGTCATTCCTACTTCTGTTGGCCACCAGATAGAGTCCCACAGCGATGTGCTCTTCCCAAAGATCAGGAATTCGGTCTTGTCAGGTTTCAGCTTTAGACAGTCGGTCTTCATTCATTGGGTGATTTCAGTCATGCAGGGACTGAACTTGGTCTGGGTACTGGGCGTCTTGTTTGTGAGGGACAGAAAAAGTTGAGTCATCGGCATAGAAGGCTTTAGTGTTCTGAGAATGACTGATGCTGGCTAGTGGGATCGTGAATGCTTTGAAGAGGGTCAGGCTCAAAGAGGAGCCTTGCGGAACTCCGCAGATGAGGTTGCAGGTGTTAGACGTGTATGCTGCCAGTCTGATTGAATGGATCCTTCCAGTCAGGAAGGAGCAGATCCATCACAGTGCCTATCCTTGGATTCCGATGCTGTTTAGGCTTTGGTTGGGGTGAGGGACTGACAAATGCGATGGAAAGGTCCAAGAGGATAAGGGCCACCATGTCTCCTCTGTCCACAGTCATGAAGATGTCACCTGTGGCAGCAATGAGGGCAGTTTCTGTGCTGTGGTTGGGCCTGGAACCAGACTAAGCAGTGCAGAGGAGTTGGTGGTCGTTGAGTTATTCAGTGAGTTGTCTGTTGATTTTCTCCAAGACCTTGGCTGGCAATGGTAGTAGGGAAATCGGTCTGTAGTAGGTCAGGCGTAAGCGGTCCGCAGAGGGGAAAGTACAAAGCAGCAGGGACATTACAAGAGTGGAATGGTGTAGGAAGCTGGCTCATTATATGATGTATCAAAAGTAGATATCTCATGTAAAAACTCCAAGGGTTCCGTTAGACGTGGACAGGAGCGTGCTATGGCAATACCGAGGTGCTCTTCTAGGGGGTAGTGTGGACAAGCAGACTTAGGCTTATCAACGAGGAGTGTAAGACAACTGAAAATACACACTGGTCAATAAATGAGACGACTCAATAAGGAAATCCACACCAATTTATTAAAATATCTTTATAAATGTTTAGGCACCAGCAGTAATTCGCAAGTACGTTTTTCAATAGTAATTCTTTTCAGTTCAGGAAGTCGACAGTGCAATTTTTAGAAGCTGCATTGTTATCCTATGGGAGGAAAAGTAAATGCGGCATTCAGGTACAGTACAGCAACTTATGGGACCAATCTCCAGGGGTTAAGGTGAGTGGTGGGCAAGGTCCATGGCAGCACCAGCAGAACACCACCAGCGGCACTAGGGTGGCCGGGTGCAGAGGTGCAAAACAGCGTCGGGAGCCCAATGTTACTCTATGGGGATTGGTCTATGAGTAAAGAGGCTGCAGGCTCGGACTGGGAGGCCAGTCTGGCTGAAGCAACAGGGAGGCTCCAGCCTCGCGATGCTCTGGGACCTAGGGACACCTTCGGGCCTCTTCTCCAAGGTCCAGGGGCGATGGGTGCAGAGGTGTCTGGGTTTTCTTACCGGGAGCAGTCGCGGTTTAGGGGGGCCTGTATGCTGAGGTTGCAGGCGATGTCGGAGAATCCACCGGGTGCGAAACCACGGTGGACTCGTTCTCTGGAGAGGTGGTGGACCAAGATGACGCAGTTGGCCTGCTTCAATTCAGGCTTGGAGCGACGGGTGCAGTGGTGTCTTCAGGCGTCAGGTTTCTGTGGTCACAAAGTCCTCACAGGAGTCTTTGGATGCCTGCAGTTTGCAGGGAAGCAGGTCTGTTACTTCTCAGGAGGTCTTGGTTACTGGGTGAAGTGCTGGCGAGTCTCCCGGGCTTTGGGGACTCAGCAGCTGCAGGACAAGTTGACTTTTGGCGCAACTGTCGAAGTAAGCAGGCAGGCCGCTAGGGTTGGCGCCAGGTCAGTTGCTGGGTCTCCAGTTCTTGCAGGATGGCACTCTACAAGTCCTTCTTCGTCTTTCAGGTCGGCAATTTCTGATTTCTTGGTGCCATGGGCTCCCCTAAATACTGAATTTAGGGGCGTTAGGGGAGTGTAGGGTGGCAGCCAATGGGCTACTGACACTTAGGGTCACTAAGCCCCCTATATGACCACTTCCCAGAGTTCCTAATTGTGCCAACACAAAGATGGCCACTGTCCCAGAGTTCCTAAGTGTGCCAACACAAAGATGGCCACTTCTGAAAAGTCGTACCCACATCAGTTTAGGCCACTTTAGGGGTGGTACAAGCCTGGGGTTGGGCACGCCTACCTGACTAGCTAAGTTCCTGCCTGACCATGTGCCAAAGGACTCTAGACAAAGGGTGGGGGGGGGGGGGGAGGCAGCCTCCTCTCCTGTGAGCGGAGTCAGATTCGCATTTCAAAGGCGGGAGCTTCTATAAACCTCGCCGGCCTAGGAGTGCTGATCAGTGGGTCATCATGAGGGAGGGCGGGTGAACACCCTCTTCCCGTGCATGCTTTGTTTCTGACCTCCTGAGAGCAAAATCGCACACCCTGGGAGGTCAGAAATCTGTTTCGGGTGGCAGGCTGCAGAGACCAGTCAGCCAACACACCAGAAGATGGTAGGTTTTCAGGGGGCACCTCTAAGATGCCCTCTATGTGCATGTATTCACAAATCCACCACTGGAATCAGGGTGGGTTTGTGAATACGAGATGTTTGATACCAAACATTCCTAATTTCAGTGAAGCCATCATCTAACTGGGGAACCCGTTTTCACCAGTGTCCAGCACATGTTCTAAAATGGCTTCCCTGTGCACTTGCAGTAATGGAACTGACCAGCACAGGGACATATCTGCTCATACAGGTATGCCCTTACATGCAACATTAAGCACCCTGCCTTAGGGCTGTTAGGGGTACTCTAGGGGTGACTAACAAATACTACATGCAGTGTTGGGGGACCTGGCACACAGGGATGTGTGTCAGGTTGTGTTTTTACTTTTGTCTGCACCAAAACACGCAGCCTGCTATGGCAGCCCTGCGTGTGTTTGGTGCGGGGTCCCTTAGGGTGGTATACTTAGTATTGCAGCCTTGGGGGACCCTCTTTAGTACCTCAGGCCCTAGGTTCCAGGGGTACCATTTACTAGGGACTTTTAGAGGGTGTTAAAGGTATTGCTAATTGGGGGAACAATTGTACAGTTTTGGGAACAAACAAAGCTAAATAAACAATGGTGCATTTTTATAATGCAAGCTAACAAAAATCTCACTTCCAATACAAACAAATGGAAATGTATGCTCAGCTGCAATCTTTCTCTTTATAATTGCATTAAGGGTGCAGTACCTTAAGTGGCAAATAGAGGTCCCTTTACAACTCCACAGGGACACCTTGTAACAGCCTGTGGTACAGCACCCTTTACTTGCTTCGTGGATTTGCGGCCGCCATTGATTAAGATGAACCGCGGTGTGCCGCTCTGCTGAAAACATCTTTTAATATTGTAAAAAAAATTGGGCCAAGCCACACGAAATAAAAGAAAGGCTTGTGGCTGCCATTATTAAAGATTAAGCATGCAGTAAACTGTAGCACCAAATAACGGCAAATGAATCCTATCTGAATAGCCACTGTCTAAAGAGGCATCTGTGTCCCAGGGTATGTCCCTGGCGGTATGTGCAGTGCTGAAAGCCTGCATGCTTTGTGCTTGCTTGCAGGTAGGGCGGCCGCCATTATTTTAGAATAAGCATGAGGCACGCTGCGCTGCTTAGCCATTGATGAAGAAGCGCGGTGTGCCGCACTTCTGAAAAAAGCATTTAATATTTAAGAAATGTAGTTGTGCAAGCTGCGCGAAATAAAAGAAAGGCGCTCGGCAGCCATTATTTAAGATTAAGCGTGTGGCACACCGCGCTGCTTAAAAAAAACCATACAGAGACCATGTACACGCAGACCATGGAGTTGTGCCTGCACCAGCATTAAGAAAATGGTGCTCTCCAACTGTAAATAAAACCAATTGAGTAACAACACATTTAAGAGGGGTGTCCTTATGGGAGGTTAAAACAGAAGAGATGCAGGTACTAAAGAGGGACAAGGAGGGACTAATTAACAAATAAACCAATGAAATATAAACAATTCCAAAAGACACTCAAAGGAGCCAATAAAATACATTGGCGGAACATAGGCAGAGCAAGCGCTGCCTAGGCGAGACCTAAAAATGACTATTTTTCATTTAGAAATATGGCTCACTTGCCACTGGGAGCAAAAGGCCTGATGCTTGTAAATACAACACTTTGAAATGAGAGAACATTAAAATGAGGAGTTAATCATTAAGGTAACTTCATTTTAATTTTCTTCCATTTAAAAGCATTCAGAAACATCATTTTGTTCTGACCTCCAATTTTCAGTCGACAAGGACTTTTATTTTAGACTTAAATACTTCAGTGCTTCAAGTATTCGCCTCTGTGACCCCAGCCTGGCCCATAAATCTGACTGAGCACTGATCATTATCAGGCTCTGCTACCTGCAGCCTGATGATAATGTGAAATAAATACAGCCTTCCCTTAAAGTTATGAAGAAAAATTGACCAAGTGCTTATTTAAAAATGAACTCAAGGATGCAAGCTACTCTGAGGCGTCTGGGAGTTACTGGTAACTCGCGATCAACTAGATGGAGGCACCTGATGAAAAGGCAAGCCCACATCGCCGCACTGCATATTTCTGTGATAGACACCTCGTTGGACAATAACGAAGACATGTTTGCTGTAGTAGAATGAGTTAAGATCCCTTCTGGATGTTAATTGACCAGGGCATAACATATATTTTTTTTTTTTGCAGTTTAATATAGCGCAAACTCGAACCTAAGGCACTTAAGTGCTTTACATGAGCACCAGTTACATTTCAAAAGGACACATTCACTGCAAAGGGAGATTAAGTGATTTGACCACAATCACGTAATGTTTAGCAAACGCCGAGACTCAACCCTGGTTCTCAAATTCATAAGTCGGCAGCTCTGGCCATTACACCACATCCTATAAATTATATTTACCAGGACAGAGTTCTCTTCTGGCCCGTTTTACCCTTGTTGCCATACATAAACAACAAAAAGTTAGTCACCGGAATCAGAAATCATTAGTCCCATCAACTAAGTAGCTGACGACCCTATGATGGTCTAGCCTTTCTTCCTGCTTCGCGGGATAGGATGGAGGAAGGCATGTGCGAAGCTTATCAGACTACCCCATATGGAACAGGGTAACCACCTTTGGAAGGAATGCTGCCTTTGTTCTAAAAAAATTGCTTGTCTGGGAAGGAACAAATGAAGGGAAGTCAGACACTCAGATGAACCAGCTGATGGCCACCAAAAGCACAGTTTAGAACATTAAAAGCCATATCTGTCAGCAGTGCACAGGCTCAACGGAGTCCCCATTAAGACTTAATGAAAGTCCCACATTTAAGACTTAATGAAAGTCCCACCTAGGCATTTTAAAAGGGGAAGGAGAGAATGTAAGACAGCCCCTTCAAAAAATCTATCGGGGAGTTGAATAGAGAGGGTTGGTCTGGCAAACAGATGAACACTAATTGACAGTAGCATTACCCTTAACTGTGCCCACTGCACAAGCTTGTTAAGCCAACACAAGTGCAAAAAGCAGGCTTCAGGGCCTGGGAGAAGGCTCACCAGTTACAATTTACAGCCTAGAAGGAGACCTGTAGGAAGAGGAGGAGATGGAATGGGAGGACAGCAACCCCCTGCTTCTGGCCCCAGAGGAAAGAGGTGGGCCCACAGTAATGGAGCCCACCTTCAGGGCGGGGAGCTGGCAGATAGGAATGCTGCGAGAGAGAATTCACGCTGCAGATGACCAAACTCAAGATGGAGGAGAAAAGATTGGCCCTGGAGAAGACAAAGGCAGAGGCAGAGAGGGCTTCAGCTGAAAAGAAATTGGTCTTCGCTCATGAAGTGAGTCTCAGGGACTGGAGACTCAAAGCAAGACAAGTAGCAGAGTCCAGCAGCAATGGCGGCAGCAAACCAGTGTACAATGGCAAGCTCAGGGTCTGCATACCCCAAGATCTGTTGCCCAGCTATACTGTGGGGGATGATCTAGATAAATAGTTATCTATCTACGAGGTAGCCCTGAGGATGCACAGGGTCCCAGAGGAGGACTGGTGTGTAAGTCTATAAAAACACATGCCCACAGTGGGGAGGGATGCCCTTCTTACACTAGAGGTTAGGTAATCAGATGAGGTATGCTGCCATGAAGGCCATTTAACTCACTAAGTTTGGGCTTGCACGTGAAAGAACTGCACCAGGTTCAGAGAGAAGGTGCCAAACCAATCCTGGGTTGATTCCTTAGACTACTACAGCAAAGCACGGAGTGGTTGGGTGAGAGGCAGTAGAGTAAGTGGTTTCAAGGGATATATGACCCAGTTTTGAGAGACCACATGCTCAGTACTTGCTTTACAGAATTGCACCAATAACAGATTGTAGGCACCAAGTCTACACAAACGCGAACCAATGACTTGTCCTGCAGTTGAACTCCTGCCAATAACTCCGGTGGACAGCCAGCCCTTTGTAAATTGCCAACAGATCTCTCTTGGAGCAGAGGAGCTACTCCCCTGCAGTCCGCAGGCACCAAAACGTAAAGTCCAGTTGCTGCATAGTCATCCTGTGTCCTAGGCAGCCCCATTTGTTTGCTGACTGGTACTGATGGTAACTGACTGACTGTCCCAGGGCCAGTACTATGCAGAAAGTACACTTAAAATACAGTGAAAACACCTACATACACTAGGGTACACAATGGGGTAGGGTACCCCTAAGATTGGCATGACTTCCCTCAAAAAGGCCCTAGTACATAATAGGGAAGGGGGATCAAAAATACCTTTAAGTCCCTAGCATATAATAGGGCATGGCAGTTTAGAGGCCAGCAGCCCTTTCTGCACTTGCATGTGTGCACTGCTGATGCCAGAGTTGAGTTTAAAAGCAGCCCTGTGTTGCAGGACCACTTTTAACATGTAAATTGTGCCCAAACTCTACTTTGGTGTTTAGGGCACTTAAAAATTAATAAACTACAATTTTTTGGCCTATTTGGTACCCCCAGGGTCCCAGTGATGGGAGGGTCAGGTACTTATAAGGAGAACCCTTATCAAATAGGTTTTATATGCCTTGGGTTTAGTGAAATTGCACATTTCACTTACCACATTGTAGTAAAGTGCTTCCCAAAATCGACTTTTGTGCTAAGAGCACGGTGGAGTGAGGATCTTTAACATATTCAGAACCCTTAAAGTCTACCCTAGGTGTTCCAGGAGTGGGGGGGGGGGGGGGTCTGTAGATATAGGCAGGGTCTTTATAAAAAATGTTTGATAAGCCCTAGTGTTGGAGAATTTGCCCATTTCATTTTCCCCATTGCAGATCCCCAGCCACATAGGTTAGCATGGCAAGAAGTTATTAATTAATAATTTCCGCCAGGAAAAACTGAAAAATATCATTCAAGGACTTACTAGAATGGTATTGATAAATCCAACAATATGCTATTGTTGGATTTATCCGAAGATGTACAGACAAGAAGTTATAAGACTGTCTGTAAGCCACAAAATCAGCCTTCCGGAGATCTGCCCTGATTGGTCAGAGTTAAGTGGATTAGCCAGGCTTCTTTGATGAGGTGATGAGTAGGCCCTAGGGTGAAGGAGCCATTCTGGGAGGAGAGGGTTCTGCTGCATAGGAATGCCAGAGCAAGGGGGGGTGGGGGGGGGGTCGTAAACTATGATCATCAAAAGGAGGAGGAGACAGGCATAAGAAACCAGTTTCATTTACGCCCCTACCCTCTGAACACAGCCAGATGGCAGGCTTAAGGAAGGAATGTACAGATGCCAGGGGGAGGGAGCCTATGGAGCTCAGCCATCCTGGAGTGTGGTTTAGCCAGCTCTTGCCTCTCTGCCGAGACTTCACCACATTGAATTTTGGAGAAATAGTGCTTTCTGGGAGGCGATTGTGCCACACTTTGGAGGAAATGTTCATGCTCTGGGGTGTTGCCATGCACCTCATTTGACAGGAGTGTCCTCCTGTGTGACCCCAGAGAACATTGAATAAGTATCTGAGAGGGGCAGTGTCTCTCAGATCTGCTGCTTGAAACTAAAGGAAGAAGAAGGGTCCATGTTGAGAAGTTTGCTTTGCACCAACCAGGCCCTGTACTCTTGATTGCCTGCCTGCTGCACAATCTGGAACTACAGCCCTGTGGATCAAATCTGCTTCAAAAGGACTAAAGAGTGGTCTCCCTGCAAGCCACAGCTTAACAAAGCTCACCTGGACCATCACCACCAAGAATCCCCAGCCTGGAGTACTACCAGTGGATTTGTAAGGGTTTTGTCCAAGTGGATTGTAGGAATTAAAGTCCCAAACTTTCAAGGACCATCTTGGAGCTTCCAGACCCTTGGAGTAAGTTTTGGACACTTTGGGACCCTCAAAAGAACTCCAGGAACAAGTTCCAGCAGTTTGGAGCAACTCTGAGAAAAAGCTCCGTAAGTGGACTGACTCGATCTGGCCAGTCAAGCCACGACCCACAACCGCAAGCCGGCCTGCCCTCCAGGTTAATCCCGCTGAAAAGCTACGGCGGTCCGACTTCCAGAGTTTGACCGGGAGTTGGTCGAAACCCAAGCTGGCAAACCCTCACTGAATCCGGCCTGGTGAAGAGCATCGAGGGACCACAGGAGAAAAAGCTCCGTAAAAGTTTTTAAGTCCGAACATAGAAAAGGTGACCAGAACCAACCGCAAGAGTCAAGTAGCCAACCTTCAACCGGGAGCCGGCCTGGATCTCTGGTTCGTCCCGCTGGAAAACTCCGGAGGCCTGAGTTCCATAAGTTTGAACGGGAGATCGTCGCAAGGCAAGCCGGCCTTGCTGAGAGATTCGAGGAACCTCGGGAAGATAAGCTCTAGAAATGTTTCTAAGTCAGAAGGTAAAAACTTTGCTACGCAGGGCACCATCG
This sequence comes from Calotriton arnoldi, assembly GCA_963921515.1. Lineage (NCBI taxonomy): Eukaryota > Metazoa > Chordata > Amphibia > Caudata > Salamandridae > Calotriton > Calotriton arnoldi. The sequence goes on along the minus strand of CAWUFW010001784.1, from coordinate 1,316,304 downwards.
TGGTCGGCCTGAAACTTTGACTTGGTCCCAGTGTAGCGCGACCAGATGTCCTAATAGGCACTATTGGTTTCTATGTGCTGTATAGTGCTAAATCTTTAAAAATTCATATCTCCGGTTCCCTACATTGGATTTTTATTAGTTTTGGTGTCATTTTAAAGATAAAAATATTTTCTATTTTTATAAATTGGTGTTGGATCTTTATTGTGAGTTGTGTCTTAATTATTTACTGAACTTATGTTTTTAAATGCTTTACATACCTGTCTTTGAAGTTAAGCCTGCCTACTCGCAGCCAAGCTACCAATGGTTGAGAATGAGAATAATTTTCTGAGACCTATTCTGAGCCCTATATTGTGTTAGTGGCATTATTGACAGTAGTAGATGCATATTTACCACTACTCATAATCCACTTTCCAACACCAGTCTACTGAGTTGCTGCTCTCAAGAAGAGGATCCTGGGCTCCTGAAGGTCAGATCAGTCAAACCCCCGAACAAGTGAGAGGACACTAGGACCAACTGGAGCCGCACAGAACCAATACCCAGGGTACCGGAACCCTTGCAGGAAGCCAAGACTGTGAGTGTCCAGGCAGAACTCCAAGAAAAAGCCGCCGTCGAGGGACGCAAGCACCATAGAGACCCACTTCCAGAGTGGCCCAGCTGTCCTGATTTTGCACCCTCAACCGGCGAAACTGACGACTGCAAGGATCTAGGACATACACAGCCCAGCCGACCTTTCTACTCTGCACCCGAGCGCCCCAGCTCGGGTACCAATGAACTGGCTGTGCCCCCTTATCCCCAGGGCCCTTGTGACCAGAGGGGCAGGGGCATTGTGTAGGAAAGGGCCCTTTTTTTTTTTACATGGTCACCCTCTTTTTTCTGTCTGATGCAATTTTGACAGAAAGTGCACTGGGTTCCTGCTAACCAGGTCCCTAGTGCCAGATCTCTTTCCTTAAACTGTACAATTGTTCCCCAACTGGCAATACCTTTAGCACTGCCTATAAGTCCCTGGTACCTAGGGCCTGGGATACTAAAGAGGCTCCCTCAGGGCTGCAGCATGTATTGTGTCACCCTAAGAGACCACTTAGCACCAACATGCAAACTGCCATTGCTGACTGCATGCCATGATGCTGAGAAAAGTGACGACTAGATAGCCTACACACTGCATGCAGCATAGTTAAGACACCCCTACCGCAGGCCTTAAAGCCGTAAGGCAGGATGCACTATCCTACATGTGTGGACATATCTGCACGAGCAGATATGCCCCTGTGCGGTCTAAATTACAAGTATATGTAACTTAGATATTACAAGTGGACAGGGAAGCCATTTTGAGTACATGTGCTGGACAGTGTTAAATGCGAGTTCCCCAGCTACATGATGGCTTCACTTAAGCAATAGATGTTTGGTATTAAACATCTCATATTAATATACCCACACTGATTCCAGTGATGGATTTATTAATACATGCACCTTGAGAGCACCTTAGAAGTGCCTCCTGGAAACCTACAGACTACTAGTGTGCTGGCTGACTGGTGTAGACCAGCATACCACCACAGACAGGGTTCTGACCCCCTGCAGGTAACAGCCCACGCTCTCTGAGGGCAGAAACAATGCCTGCTCCCGCCGGAGGAGTTGTCACATCCTCCAAGCAGGATGGCTAAGCGATAAGCATATCAAGGCAGGAGACTTCAAAGACCTCTTCCGCCTTTGATATGTGACCCAGGGCTTCACCATACAGGGGAAATGCCACCCCCAGGCCTAATTGGCACCGGGACAGGCGGGACAATTTGCTATATCAAAAAGGGAGGGAGTTACCCTAATTCTGAGAAAAGGGACGGGGTAGCAAAATTAAAAACACAAAAGTCCCTGTTCAAAATGTTAAGGTTTGGGGCAAGCTTCTCAGTAACTAAGAGTATGCCTCAATGCGCCTCAATATGGATCATGTGTTATAGTGAGTAACAACATTCATTATAGTTATATTCTAAACATACAAAAATATTTCAATGTGCAGTAAATTATTAAAAGTAAGAAAGAGGTAATGATTATATTATATATTTAAAAACATATATAGAAAGGAAACAATACAATTTTCACAAAATTAAAAATACATCAATTATAAATACATACCATTAATCATACAAAGTAATCTCATCCACAATGAAGAAAACTATAAAAAGTTGACTGTAGCGTTTCGGTGAAATCTGATTTCTTCACCTTCTTCAGGACAAGTTTTCATAAAAATCTAAATGGTAAGACATTTATTAAAGCACAGATGCTTCTCATTCGAAAATGTCATACCTCTATACATTAAAATGCATATCAAAATATTTAATATGGACTAAACGCCTATATCAATCGTGTTGCTTAATATTAATTCTAAGTATGCTTAACATAATTAGATAACATGAAATTAACACATGAAAGTAGCACATTTAAATACTCATAACACATGATCCATGAAATTCAGGGGTGAGAAAATATTATGAGGTAGACAGTTCTATTGGACCCACCTATTGTAATTCAGCAAGCCTTTATGGTCAAGTATTCACTAAGATTTGAATTCTTAATGAAGGAGGAATCAACTTATCCATGAAAAAAAGACCTATAATAGAGAACCTTGATGTAAAACGTTATGCTTTAATGGATGAATTATATCAAGGGGTAATCAGTCACTTCTCAAAGATTATCACATACCTTAGTATTGATACAGATTCTTTACTGGTTTGTTCGATGGAGCCACCAGCAGGTTAAATTTAAAGGCTTTTTGAAATATAAGCCTCGACACTAAGGAAAAAGTCATTGCAATCAGTCAATATATTATAGAAATGTATTTTTAGCCAAATAATGCCCATATCTTTCGAGCACTTACCAAATAAAAACTAGACTGTATATAGCCAGTCTAGTGTACCCAGAATTTCAACTTTCGGTTTAGAGTATCGACGTTTTCATCATGGACGATATATACAGATCAATTGGGTACGGACCAAGATAAAATCTAAAAAAGTGAAGGAAGACCATAGTCATGCAACTATATTTAAAATATCTGATAATATGAACATTCCTTCCTGTATTTTTCCGAAAAGGTATATCCTACCAATCAAGATGTTTACTTAATTACTGACCGCTTATATTCCTGAATGGATATGGTATCGTTAAAGAAGAGCTCTGGAGTATTGACAAAATAATTCGCTCTTAATATATGTTGGGTGAACTAAAAGGAGAGAATACGCCTCATCCAGAAGAAAAACAACCGGATGCTAGCTGTTTGTAAAAACGATGCGGGCCTAATTTCTTACATATCGTGACCTCAGTCAACATGGCCCTAATTTATTTTAGTTATGACAGTTAACTAAATATTAGATTGAATTATCTGTATCCCGGGAGGGCGTCTTTCTAGAGTGATTATTTGATAACAAATAGGTGCACCCTAATGGTAGTAGAGTTATTAAGACAACAATCGATGACTAGTGGGTACACCAAAAGGTAGTTCTGTTCTATTTACTATTAGCAATGTCGAGTGCGGTGCAGTAAACTTTAGGAGATTCAGGTACATACTTGATTATAGGGCAAGTCTAGCCAAAATTAGACAAACTTATTAAACATCCTGTTAAAAGGAGCTCGACTATTTAAATTTCGGCTCCATCATAAATGCCAAGGTGGTCTGTAGCGTACTCACCATTAGAATGACAAGCGGCCTCCCTGCTCCATACGAACGACTTCCGGGATCAGGATATACGCCATGATCAATCGCGTGTACTATTTATACGTGTAGTTCCGTGCACGTCATAACGGGAAGGCGGAGTTACGTAATAGCCGCGAAAAGGGAACATCTAGGGCCTGATTCACAGAACTAACTTACGTCAAAATCCTAAACTTACAACAATTTTGGTATTCACAGAATGAACTTACACATTTGGGTATTCACAGAATGAACTTACACATTTGGGTATTCACAGAATGAACTTACAACAATTTTGGTATTCACAGAATGAACTTACTCATCCTAACTTTATGTCCGCCACCGGGCCGGAAATTCCGGCCCGAGTGCGGACATAAGGTTAGGATGAGTAAGTTCATTCTGTGAATACCCAAATGTGTAAGTTCATTCTGTGAATACCCAAATGTGTAAGTTCATTCTGTGAATACCAAAATTGTTGTAAGTTCATTGTGTGAATACCCAAATGTGTAAGTTCATTCTGTGAATACCAAAATTGTTGTAAGTTCATTCTGTGAATACCCAAATGTGTAAATTCATTCTGTGAATACCAAAATTGTTGTAAGTTTAGGATTTTGACGTAAGTTAGTTCTGTGAATCAGGCCCCCAGAGTGTTCCCTTCACATAGACATAAAAGAAACTATTACCGATATAACACCTAGTTTATGTCTATTTGAAGGGAACACTCTAGATGTTCCCTTTTTGCGGCTATTCGTTCGTATGGAGCAGGGAGGCCGCTTGTCATTCTAATGGTTAGTACGCTACAGACCACCTTGGCATTTATGATGAGCCGAAATTTACATAGAGTCGAGCTCCTTTTAACAGGATGTTTAATAAGTTTGTCTAATATTGGCTAGACTTGTCCTATAATCAAGTATGTACCTGAATCTCCTAAAGTTTACTGCACCGCACTCGAAATTGCTAATAGTTAATAGAACAGAACTACCTTTTGGTGTACCCGCTAGTCATCGATTGTTGTCTTAATAACACAACTACCATTAGGGTGCACCTATTTGTTATCAAATAATCACTCTAGAAAGACGCCCTCCCGGGATACAGATAATTCAATCTAATATTTAGTTAACTGTCATAACTAAAATAAATTAGGGCCATGTTGACTGAAGTTATACGATAACTACTGAGGTCGCGATATGTAAGAAATGAGGCCTGCATAGTTTTTACAAACAGCTAGCATCCGGTTGTTTTTCTTCTGGATGAGGCGTATTCTAGCCTTTTAGTTCACCCAACATATATTAAGAGCGAATTATTTTGTCAATACTCCAGAGCTCTTCTTTAACGATACCATATCCATTCAGGAATATAAGCGGTCAGTAATTAAGTAAACATCTTGATTGGTAGGATATACCTTTTCGGAAAAATACAGAAATACAGGAAGGAATATCAGATATTTTAAATATAGTTGCATGACTATGGTCTTCCTTCACTTTTTTAGATTTTATCTTGGTCCGAACCCAATTGATCTGTATATATCGTCCATGATGAAAACGTCGATACTCTAAACAGAAAGTTGAAATTCTGGGTACACTAGACTAGCTATATACAGTATAGTTTTTATTTGGTAAGTGCTCGAAAGATATGGGCATTATTAGGCTAAAAAAAAAATTCTATAATATATAGACTGATTGTAATGACTTTTTTCTTAGTATCGAGGCTCTTATTCCAAAAAGCCTTTAAATTTAACCTGCTGGTGGCTCCATCGAACAAACCAGTAAAGAATCTGTATCAATACTAAGGTATGTGATAATCTTTGAGAAGTGACTGATTACCCCTTGATATAACTCATCCATTAAAGCATAACGTTTTACATCAAGGTTCTCTATTATAGGTCTTTTTTTCATGGATAAGTTGATTCCTCCATCATTAAGAATTCAAATCTTAGTGAATACTTGACCATAAAGGCTTGCTGAATTACAATAGGTGGGTCCAATAGAACTGTCTACCTCATAATATTTTCTCACCCCCTGAATTTCATGGATGTGTTATGAGTATTTAAATGTGCTACTTTCATGTGTTAATTTCATGTTATCTAATTATGTTAAGCATACTTAGAATTAATATTAAGCAACACGATTGATATAGGCGTTTAGTCCATATAAAATATTTTTATGTGCATTTTAATGTACAGAGGTATGACATTTTCGAATGAGAAGCATCTGTGCTTTAACCCCTTGCATGCTTCGGACGCCCCCCGGCCGTCATACGTCACGGTGGGCGTGTGCGGAGGACGGCCGGGGGCCGTCCGAATCCCGCCCACTATTTAAATCGCCCGCACAGCGCGAAAATGTGCGCAGTACGCAAGGGGTTAATAAATGTCTCTTACCATTTAGATTTTTATGAAAACTTGTCCTGAAGAAGGTGAAGAAATCAGATTTCACCGAAACGCTGCGTCGACTTTTTTTTATAGTTTTCTTCATTGTGGATGAGATTACTTTGTATGATTAATGGAATGTATTTATAATTGATGTATTTTAATTTTAAATTTTGTGAAAATTGTATTGTTTCCTTTCTATATATGTTTTTAAATAAATGTATATAATATAATCATTACCTCTTTCTTACTTTTAATAATTTACTGCACAATGAAATATTTTTGTATGTTTAGAATGTAACTATAATGAAAGTTGTTACTCACTATAACACATGATCCATATTGAGGCGCATTGAGGCATACTCTTAGTTACGGGGAAAATTAGCTAGTCAGGAGGTACAACTTTTAGAATTTCACCATCTTAGTTTTGGTGGAATTAGGCTCACTGGGTCAGGGTTATGCCCACTTCCCAGAAAGTGGTCATATAGAGAGCGTAGACACAATAAAGGTAAGTAGCCTATTGGCTCCTACCGGTCACTCACTGTAATGCCCCTAAATTGAGTATTTAGGAGGCACCCCTGACACCAGGAACTCAGATTCGAAGGATCAAGAAGAGAAGGACACAAGAGCCGCAAGAAAAAGGGAGAACTGAAGACTGCTGTGGACATTTGGTGCCAAACCCTGCCTGCCGCACCAAGTCTCGATAATCGCTAACCAGTGACTCGTCCTGCAGCTGAACTCCTGCCAAGAACCCTGGTGGGCTGCCAGGACTTCGTAAATTGCCAGCAGGTATCCCCTGAAGTAGAGGAGCTACTCCCCTACAGTCCGCAGACACCAAAACGCAAAATCTGATCTACCGAGTTGGCGCTCCCCGGCCAGCCAGACGCAGCAACTCCCCAGGAAGGCCCTGTGCTCCTGAAGGTTAGATCTGTCCCGCCACCGGAGCAACACAGGACCAATGCCCTGGGACCAGTACTCAGAGTTCAGGAACCCTTGCAGCTAGCAAGACCATGAGAGTCAGTCAGGACACCAACGACTCCAAGACAAAGCCGCCGTCGAGGGAAGTCAGCACCTCCAAAGCCCACTTCCAGAGTGGCCCAGCTGCCCTGATTTTGCACCCTCAACCAGCGAGACCGATGACCTCAAGGCTCCAGGACAAAAAGAGCCCAGCCGATCTTTCTACTCTGCAGCCGAGCGCCCCAGCCCGGGTAACGACAAACCAGCTGTGGCTCTCTTGACCCCAGACCCTTGTGACCCGAGCCCCCCTTTGAGAGCTCCCAGAATTGTCCTTAAGTCCCCCTCTGCAGCCTGTTTCTAGGTGGCCCCCCTTCCTTCTACCGACGTGGCACGCACAGCTACCACCCCGATCAGTACCTCTGCCTCCGGGCACCCCAGGGCAGGTAATGAGTAACTGCCTGGTGGTACTTTGGACCTTGGCCCCTTAAGACCCAAAGTCCTGAAGGAGACCTCCAGAAAAAGAACTCAAATTACTATGCTATACATGCCTTTTCTCCGATAGGAAAACTTTGTGCGTAAAGACGCATTTAAGTGAGCATTTTACTAAATTCTTGCTACAAAGTTCTTGGTATCAACCTTTATATAAAAATACAACGTATTTTTCGAAATTGGTCTCGGATTTATTCTTGTGTGCGTCTCATTTATGTCCTCTGTGTGTGTCAACAAATGCTTAGCAGTACACTCTGATACGCCTAACTGCTCACCCACACTACCACAAAAGAGAGTATTTGGGATATCATTTGTGCCTCTGCAAACCAATAGGGTTTGCCTGGACTGTTTACATAGTGTACCTTAGTGTGGTCAACTATGTAGAGAGCCAGCTTCCTACACTGATTGATAGCAAGCTCACTGACCCCCAGGGAGCTTTCAAAGGAGGATGACCCCTGTATTAGTGCAAGAGTGTCTAAGATGTAAGTCCGTTTTTTATATAGCGCAGCTACTCACCCATACGGGTCTCAAGGCGCTGGGGGCCGTCGTGGAAATTAAGTGAGCTATTGCCCAGAGTCACATGGTGCTGAGCTGAGCTGCCGCCGGAGCCGGGGATCGAACCGTAAACCCTGTGCTCCGAAGTCAGCTGCCCTGACCGCTGCACCACACCTCTCCACTGGTTCCTGGGAGTGACTACAGGAAGGGTGAGTCAGGTCCACCCTTCCTCCCCCCAGACTCCCTTAGTTGGGAGATAGCCCCAGAGGGTGAGCATGTGATCCCCGAAGGTGGGAGTTGTCACTTTTACCAGATTACAGCGAATGGGATCCCCGTCACTGCTCTGAGGGATACCCGTGCAAGCCTGACCAGTACACCAGACAGGTGTGTAGGGTAACAAGCCCAGGGGCATGACTTTTTCTGCCCTCTGGCGTGCCTGAAATGGGGCAGGGTGAAGACCCAGAGGAGGGTCATAGTTAGGTACCCAGATGCCCAATGACTGCATTCTGAGAAATGAGTTGCCACCGGTCGTAGAAGAACTGGGAGGGGCGGGCGTCCAGGGTATCCTAAAAGCTCAGGTTTCTGGGGGAACCACTCTTAACCTTAGAGTACAAAGGCCCAGATGGAGGGACAAGGGTTGTCACTCATGTCCTCTGTTCAGCCATAGGATGCAGACCCTGGGCTAGAGAACCAATCTCCGGCTGTCACAGCTGGACTGGTGGGAAGGCGAGTGGAAGTATGGTGCTTAACACTTGGAGCAGTTGCCCCTCCCCCCCTCTGAAAAACCTCAGAGGCCTGGGGAACCTCAGGAGAAAGCAGGGAACTGCATGCCAGCCCACGTCTGGAACTGAAGCCTACTGAAGGCCCACAATTAGAGCCTCCACCTGGCAGTGGATGTCCTGCAGCCTGGCTCTTTATACCAACAGAGGTCAATGGCCTCTGCTGGTTGTTGTCCTCAGGGACAATTTTCCACAGGTTGGGTGCAGAAGTTTGATCCAATGGGTGGAATGGGCCACATCACTTTGTTAGCCATGGTGGTACTATCTGCCTACTGGGATGCATCTATGAGCAAGTTAAGGTTAGGTGCTTCATAGATAGGGGTCTACAAATGAACAGAAGGGTTCCCCATGGGTCATTCCAGTGGCTCACAGAGTGTTGGCAGAGGGATTGTTGGGATGGAAAAGTCCTCTGCATAGTTAAAGATGTGTACCCTTGCCTTGAGTGAGCAACTGTACTGTTGTCTAGATCCGTAATGCAGATTATTTGTCATAGGTAAACATGAATCATGCACGTGTGCACCATGACACATGCCTGTCAAGCATTGCAATCTTGTCGGACCAGCAATGGCGCCCAAAGGGCTACCCTCATACTGGTGGAAGGCTACCACCTTCACCAAAAGTTACGCAGCACAAGCGCGTTGGTGGCAGCATACTGTATAATGACTGTAGTAGTGGGTAGTAGTGAACAGGTCCTTTTCACCCTGTGTCATTTGAGCGAGGCCTATAGACTCAATCACCTTTTTAAAAGGTCCGCTGCTGTGTGCTTATCTCACTCCTGGCCTACATCAGGTAGATGTGGAGTTAATGTGTGTCTGGGAAGGGTGCAGTACAGTGATAGAGCAGTACTGTGCAGTATATGTGTAGTTAGTGTATGTATGCCTGTGGGGAAGAAATGCACAAGAGATGTGGTTCTGTGCTGTGTGTGCACAGTGGAAGCATGTGCTGGGTGTATGTGTGCTTGCGTGAAGTACAATACATGAAGTGTGAAGTGTTGTGTAGCACGCACATGGCGAGTGTGCATGCTGCCAGTGTGTGTATTTCCAAATAGCAGACCTGGGTACAATACAGAAGAGCTACAGTAAAGAACAGTGCATACAGACTGAATGTGTGTGCTGAATATATGGGTGTCTGTAATGGCACAGTGCATGGAGGCAAAAATGCTGGACAATAAGTGTGCTGTACACTGGGTGCAAGTGTGCTTGCAATGGTACATTACATGGAGAACCTTGGGTTTCATTTTGTGAAGCCCAGTCCTGCTTTGGGACGGCATGAGTAGAGTAAACCAGCCCCCACCCCCCACCCCCCTCCAAGACAGATTTGTGGATTTCTGCATTCCTGTGAGCTGGGTGGGGCATAGACTGGAGAAAGAGACTGTCCCTTTACACTTCAAAAGGTTGCTCCTTGATTCAGTGATAAATTACAAGAAGGGGGCCTGAACACACCTCAGGAAGAAGATGAAGATTAGGGAAGTGTATGGTAGTAGCCAATGGGCTACTGACCCTTGGGGTCACTGCGCCCCCTGTATGACCACTTTGTGTGGGAAGTTGGCATAACCCTCTCCCAGAATTCCTAAGCATGCCATCACAAAGATGGAGACTTCTGAAAAATCGTGTCCACCTCAGTGTAGTCCACCTTAGGGGTGGTACTAGCCTGGAGGTGGTATGCCTACCTGACTAGATAATTTTCCCATCTGTCCATGTGCCAAAGGGGGTCCTGGACAAAGGGGACGTCTTCCTATCCTGTGAGGGGAGCCAGATTCACACTCCAAAGGCGGCAGCTCTTTGAAGCTTGCCCGATTAGGAAGGCTAATCAGCAGGTCATCTTGTGGGAGGGAGTGTTACACCCTCTTCCCAGACAGCCTTTTGTTCTGGGCCTCCTGAGAGCAGAGGCTCTTACTCTAGGTGGTCAGAACAGCGCCTCAGGTGGCAGGCTGGCAGAAACCAGTCAGGGAGCACACCAAAGGCTGGTAGGTTTTCAGGGGACACCTCTAAGATGTCCTCGGGGTGCATGTATTGGTAAATCCATCATTGGAATCAGTGTGGGTTTATCAATACGAGATGTTTGATACTAAACATCCCTTTTTTCAGTGAAGCCATTATCTAGCTGGGGAACTCGTGTTCACCAGTACCCAGCACATGTTTTAAAATGGCTTCCCGGTCCACTTGCACTGGCAGGAACAGGACTGACCAGCACAGGGGCATATCTGCTCATGCAGGTATGCCCTCGCATGTAATACTCAACACCCTGGCTTAGGGCTGTCAGCCTTGCTGTAGGGGTGACTTACAAATACCACATGCCGTGTTAAAAGACATGGCACAAATGGATGTGTGACAGGTTGTGTTTTCACTTTTATCTGCACCAAGACATGCAGCCTGCAGTGGCATCCTTGAATGCGCTTGGTGAGGGGTCCCTTAGGGTGGCACAATTCGTGCTGCAGCCCTTAGGGACCCTCTTTAGTACCTCATGCTATAGGTACCAGGGTATCATTTACTAGGGACTTACAAGACTCTCTGCACTGGGACATCCCGTCCTGAGGACAAGAGGACCAAAGGTGTCCAAACGTCCCCCAACATTGCAAGAACCAATGACACTTGTTGGTTTCACCGAACTGATCCCCCAGACCCCTCCTGCAGCTCTTTCTACCGCAACTGTTCTCTGGCACCTCCGCACCCAGCCGCCTTGGTGCAGCTGGTGGTGTTCAGCTGGTGCTGCCATGGACCTTGCCCACCACTCACCTTAACTCCTGGAGATGGGTCCCATAAGTCGCTAACAAGAACTGATAAAACGCATATGATTTTCCTCCCATAGGTTAATACAGCAGAACTCAGAAACTGCCGTGTTGACTTTTTGAACTGAAAAATCCTCTCCCTATCCAACGAACCCAATACCGCCAGACACAACTTTTGAGAAGGCATGGAAGCCGTCGCCAAATGGATGAAAAACAGCTGCCTACAACTAAACACCAACAAAACAGAAGTACTCATCATGGGCCCAAACCCCGACGCCTGGAACGACACCTGGTGGCCCACCGCCCTCGGAAGCCCGCCCACCCCCACGGACCACGCACGCAACCTGGGAATCATCCTGGACTCCGAGCTCAAAATGGACCGTCAGATCAACTCCGTCTCGTCCTCCTGCTTCCACACCCTCCGCCTCCTACGTAAGACTTTCAAATGGATCCCCCTCGAACACAGAAAGACTGTCACTCACGCCCTGGTCACCAGCAGACTCGACTACGGTAACGCACTCTACACCGGAATAAACAAAAACCTCACCCGCAAGCTACAGAACATACAGAACGCCGCCGCAAGACTGGTCCTCAACCTGCCAAGACACTGCCACATCTCCCAGCACCTGCGCACACTCCACTGGCTCCCCATCGAAGCTAGAGTCACCTTCAAGATGCTCACCCACGCTCACAAGGCCCTCCACGACACCGGACCAGCATACCTGAACATCCGACTCAAATTCCACGCACCCCAGAGGACCCCAGAGGACCCTACGATCAGCCCAGCTCTCCTACGCCGTGGTCCCCCGCACCAGAAAGACCAGATCGGGAGGCCACCACTCCTCCTTCCTTGCGGCCAGAGCCTGGAACGCCCTTCCGCTCCACCTCAGACCGACAACATCGCTCCCCATCTTCGCAAGAAACCTCAAAAGCTGGCTCTTCGACAGACCCCCCCCTTGATGGACTGGAACCGGCCAACGCGCCCCCCCTCCCCCCAGCGCCTTGAGACCCTTACGGGTGAGTAGTCACGCTTAACAAACGCCTGATTGATTGAAAAATATTCCTGTTTAAAAATACACGTACCTGAACTATTTTCTTCTGATGCCTAAACTTATAAAAAGATACTTGCTATTTTTATAAATTGGTGTGTATCTCCTTAAGTCGTGTGTCTCATTTATTGATAAATGTGTGTATTTTCAGGTGTCTTGCACTACTTTGTGCTAAGCCTAAGGCTGCTTGACCACACTAACCCAAACAGAGTACCTTGGGTTTGCCATTGCAAGCCCCCTGTCCACTCATAAGGGAACCTCTGGACTCTTAACATGATATATCTCATTTTGATATATCTTATAAAGAGCCAGCTTCCTACACATTTCAAAAGAGCTCCCCCCAGCACATTCATAAACAACTTCGCACCAGTCGATTGTCACCCTAGACCTCGTGGAGCCTGGTGAGGGGAACGGGAGAGTTTTTAGAAATCAGATGTAGAAGGGCCTAGAGGTTTCTCCCACTTCAAAGCCTGGCACCAAGTATAAATACTGGACCCTAAACCAACTCTTCAGTAACTACTGGACCTGCGGAGGACCCTCAACAGGACTCTTGTACATCAGACTGCCTTGCTGCTTGAAGCCTGCCTTGCACCCTCAGAGGAGTGCCTTGCCTCTTGAGGCCTGCCTTGTTGCTCGATCCCAAGACTACCAGATTGACTCCTAGGGCTAGTTGGCCTGTTCTGAGCTACAGAGACACAACATGCTCCAGCAACCTTGAACTCTCACCTGGACCCTGCCTGATGGGAGTCCTGCCCTGAGAGTACTGCCAAGTCAGTTTTGAACCCTTGGAAGTGGTGCTAAAGGTGCGCAGATAGCCATAAATGAAAACTTGGGACTTTGAGGTAGGTCCCACTATGTTTTTCTCCGCAGCAGCAAATCCTGTTTAAAGGCTCCTCTTCGGAAGGGTATTTGGCCTTGTGGAACCCTTGTCTGCTACAGTCTGCAGCTTCATCCCGCTGGAGATTTCCGACTTCAAAAAGTGACTATGTCAGAGCGTAGAAATCTTCACCATGACTTCGTCCAGCGGCTCACCAACGACAACGCTGCCTCCTCACACACCACTGGCTGGCTCTGAACCGGGCTCCATTGCAGTCAGCCATAACTTACGACTTTGCCCCCTATGTCAATTGACTAGATGCCCTCAGTTGGCCCTTTGATCTTTCAGGCGCTAGTTTTTACTACAAAACATTAAAAATTTCACAACTCATTGTTCTACTAATTGGGTTAAATTTATTTTGGTATCAAATGATTGATTACATTTTTCTAAATTTATCTAAATTGGTGTGGGATTTTTCCTGTGTTATGTTTTCACTTTAGTGTTTATGTGCTGAATAAATAATTTACATATTGCCTCAAAGTTAAGCCTGACCGCTTGTGTGTCAAGTACCAGAAGGTTAGCTACAGGCTAATTTAGGGACTTTTGTGTTTCACCCCGACAGGATTGTGGTTGTTGCTTGAAAATAGTTATCACCCCCTCAATCAAAACCCCAATTTCCTACAGCAACTCATCGGTATGATGCGCCTTGAGATGGTTAACACTCTCCTTTGCACACGAGACAAGAAATGGTTCCATTGTCGTTGCAAACAGATTTCGTGGAGGGGTGATGGGCGAAAGGATGATCTCAAACTTCCATGTCCTCAGGTAGAAAGAACTCAGATGCCCCTGATAAATCTCGAGATATGAAGGTTGCACTTAAGTGCCTACTCCTCCACTTCTGAGAGGAGAGGAGCGGGAGCTGGATGGGGCAACAAAGGTAGAGTTTTAGTAGGTCTGGATACCACACCCTTCTCTGACAGTCCGAAGCAACCAGATTGACTTTAGTCTGGCCTTGGCGCAGCTTCCGCAATACTCCAGGAATCAAAGGTAAAGGGGGAAATGAATAGTGTACTTAAAAATTCCACATCAACCAAAACACTCACATGTTTAACTATTCGTTATTTCAGCAAATTTGCCACAACTCATTTACAAGATCATAATCTCTCCTCCTTCTGCTGAAAGTCATACCTAAGCAACCCAACAATACTTAATCTCCTCTAACTCCGGTATTTATCCCACACCATGTGTATGAGCTCACCCCCACAAATTAATGATCAGAAACAACCACTATTACTTCAATCCACCATAAAAAAACTTAAATGACTGTATGGAATGGTTTGCTTTGAGCACACACGACTAATCTTAATAACTAACAATAACAAATAACACTGAACTAACCTTTAACCTTGGGTTCCGGAACTGCGTGCTGTCTGGCGTAAAGCGATTCGATGCCTCGTCAGGGGTAGTAAGCGCTATGTAAATGCAATTACAATTACTTCCCCATAGGAGGCGTTGAAGTGCTTTACGCTGGGCAGCACGCTGTTCCAAAACCCAAAGTAGGCCTTTATCAGCCTTTGCTTTATCGTCACTTGTGGTCAGCAAAATTATGCCAACTCAGGTTGTCAGCTCTCATAATCAAGAAGCCTTCCAGATGGATGGCAATCACCAAATC
This sequence comes from Calotriton arnoldi, assembly GCA_963921515.1. NCBI lineage: Eukaryota > Metazoa > Chordata > Amphibia > Caudata > Salamandridae > Calotriton > Calotriton arnoldi. Next base: position 1,301,280 of record CAWUFW010001784.1, on the reverse strand, counting down.
CCATATGCCAGGGCTCAGGTCCACATTTCAGTGCTTCTCTTCACAGCTACACTACCTTGATTGTTCAGACACAATATTGTGGTTATGTTGCGTGTCAGGATCTGGACAGATCCACCACAAAGGGAACATAGAAAAGCCTTCAGGGCCAGCAGCTCGAGTAAATGTATGTACAATGCTTGCCCCTCTGGAGACCAAAGGACTCTGATCACTAGCTTCTCCAGATGAGGCAACTCACCCAAGAGTGGAGACATCCATCATCACAGTGGCCACTGCTGACTGAGAGGAACAAGCATTGGCATAGCCAATAGGTCTCGCCTTTGGGACCTTATAAGTATTTAGTTATGCAGCACAATATCCTTGGTGCAACAACATCAACTGTTGCATGGCTAAACACTTATAAGGTCCCAAAGGCGAGACCTATTGGCTATGCCAATGCTTGTTGAGTTTTGTTGTCACTGACATAGTCCCCTAACAATAACTTTAACCTTTGGTTTTCTTCAGTGAATATATATATATATATATATATATTTACATGTGAGTAGAATGACCTAGACATTATTTGTCATACAAGCATTCATTTAACCGTTTCTGACCACTTAAGAAAAGAGAATTTAAAATGTTTACAGCAAAAATTGTATGACAAAATAGAGTGCTTCTTTCCAACTATCACAGCCTGCTCTCATTCATAGATTCGATCGTCCTTCCTTCTAATTATCCTGTCTTCAGTGATACTAAAGGCACCGTATTCACTCACAAAAGTAATGTCAAATGAGAAGCTGCTCGGTTAGTATTCCAACTAAAATTACATTTCTGTCGCGACAGGTATGCTGCTTCGTCATATCACCGGTATTTACTGAATCCAGGTAAAGACGCTAGTATCAGAATATGTAACGCCCCGTACCTTCAGTCAGAAGTAATATCTGTACTGTGTGCCCGCCGTCTCCTCGCCTCAGTGAAACACTCGTCTGTGGGGCCAACGTGCCTCTGGTACTTGAATTTCTAGTCTGGAGAGCCTCTGTGAAAAACCGCAAAACATTTCCTGATCACAAGGAGGAACTGAAACGTGCAATGTTTTTTCTCTGCAAAGAGGAACTGGATGTATTTTGGAGTGATGGCACGGCATGTTAGAGATTTTGTCACTGGTTTTGAAAATGCCAGTTGTGAAGCACTGTCAGTACCAAGCACCACGGGCATATCACAAGCCCCTGCAGTGTTCTGCGTTCCGGAAAGGGTGGGGGGGGCACTCCTTCAGGGGCCGCTCAACCCTTCAGGGAGCCAATACAGGCCAAGGTCACTGAATATCTGTGGCATGACCCCCTCTTCTCGTTCTGCAAGGCTGGGGGTGGGATATCATTTTGTGTTACGCCACCGCCAAAGCACCCTTGCGTAAGAGTAGTTAAATCAAATGACGCTTTTCGTGAGTTTGTCTGAGGTAGGCAGTTATCGTTTCGATCATGTCGGGAGTCTTCAACACGAGGGAATATGTTATTATTTCGATAGTGGTTGAATGGGGTTTACTCTTTATAACACACACACCCATTCACAGTGCAACAAATGCACTCCATACTGCAGCGGGTGTCAGCCAGATACACCTTGTTCCCAGCTACCACTCGTGCAACCAGTTCTTAGCAACAAGAGAGGAGCGGGGGCGAGCGAGCGCAGCAGCCTGCTGAGCTGACCAGACGCTCGTGCGTCATGGCCTTTTGCTTGCGATTACCCACACGGCCGGCATGTGTTTCCAATTATCGCGCCCGCGTCTGGGCACGATAATTGGAAACAGATGCTGGCCCGTGCGGGTAACCGCAGGGAAAAGGCCATGACGCACGAGCGTCTGGTCAGCTTTCAAATGCCCCTTACATAAAGTCTCGCAGAGCAACGCTTGCGCGCTACTCGAGGCTCGACCTAAAAAAATGATAGGCTCTCCTATAGCAAATACCATTGAAGATCCTTCATTGTGTCCTGGAGGATTCAGATGATGCCTGTCTGATTGTTCCCATGCTCGAAACACTGTAAAAGGAGGCAACACTGAACAGCACTCATAAGCCGCACGCATGTATGACCAGCAGCATGCAGGTAGGTAGGCAGAGAACCTTTGGGATGAAATCCGAGCCACATCCTGAAAAACATCAGGATCATATTCCGAATGGCACAAATCCTCTGGGAAGGAGGGAGGGCTCAGAGATGTCCAGTACTTCACCTATGAACAGGAGGTATTTCAAGAACACCAAGTGCAAATTAGAGAGATTAATGGGTAAACTGAAGTCAAAAAGTGGAGATGTGGTCGCATTCAGATAGCCTGACAATAGCTGCAGCAAGCCCACCTTGAGCAGTCAAACATCCAGGTATGGGAATACCTAAATCCCTGACCTGCACAGATGTGCCACGATCATGGATATCACCTTGCTGAAGATACAGAGTGGACAGGTTAGCCGAATGGGAAGACTGAACTGCATGAACCCTACCAAAATTTTCACTGTGTGACTGCAGGATCTGTATATGTGGAAATACACATGCTGCAAGTCGAGGAACATCCAGTCTTCCAGTTCCAGCCCCAGAAGCACTAGAGCTAGGAGAGAATCTTGAATTTTTCTTTGCAAAGAAAAGAAATCAAGACCCTGAGATCCATGATGCTAAGCAGACCACCATTCTCTTTGGGAACAAAGTACCACCGGGAGTGACATCCCTGTTAAATTTCCTGCTCTGGGACCAACTCCACCACCCCTTTCTGCAGTTGTGCTGTGACCTCCTGCTGGAGAATTTGTGTGTGTTCCTTTGAATAGGAGGAAGGAATTAGGGTAACGGTGGGGAGTTTTTGTTAGAAGGGGAGTGCATAACCGCGTTCTACAACTTGTAAGACCCACTAATTTGCTGTAATGGACTTCTAGACCTGTAGATGGAACACCCCCCTCTCCCCCCACACAGGTTGTATAAGTTCCCTCGAAGGGACACAAAGTGCCTTGTCAGGTGTTGCCAAGGAGAAGGAGGAGAAAGAGGGATGCATTGACAGTCTGCTCTTGGATTTTCCACGGCCTCTACTGATCTGGCAACTTGACCGGCTGGGACGTTTAGAGTTGATGAAATGGTAGACCCTTAAATAGACGCAAAGCTTGCAGTACTGCCTATGGAAGTCTAAGGAAGGATACACCAATCACAAGTATTGAGTTGTAGCATGGCCTGTTTCAGATGGTCCAGGAGACTCAGTACCACCATGTGCGCTACCTTCCACAGCATAGGAGTGTACCCAGCAAGAGGCACATGGCGTTCATGGACAGAAGAATCAAACTCCCTGATAAGAACACTTTCTTGTCATGGCTAACAGATTTTTAAACTCCCAGTCTAAAGGTTGACTGGCGAAAGGACAGGCATTTTGTTTTTAACAACACAACGCCTGTACTATCAGGCTTTCTGTTGAAGAACGTCAGGCAACTGGCTGGCTCAGTGACAGAAGTAGCCCAGTTTGCTAAAATATGCTCTATTAGTGCTTCCCTGAATTGTAGCAATTCCTCTGAAGTGGCTATAGTATCTGTTAAAAGATTCTCCTTTTTTCCTCCACAGCAAGATACAACTCTAGTAACTATGCAGATGCAACCTTTGCCGAGGGTTTCCCCAAAGGAAACAGTAAGTTTATTTTTGGAGAGGTATCCAGGCTGCTTGCATTCTGCAGGACTGGTCATCCTAGTCTGTGCAGAGAGCAAATTGGCTGCTTCACTGCTTTTATTGTCATGTGTTATTATTTGACCGCTGTAGAATGGACTTTGTTTTATGCACAGATTCTGGAATCTGAGCTGGATTTTACTTCATTGTCTGGGTCAGTGGAGGTGCCAATGGCTGGGGTCTGGGTGCCAGTGCGGCTCCAGTTCCAGCCAGAAAATTGCTGCCAATAGGACATTTGGAGTCAGCTGGCGCCGGGGGCGTACCAGCTAGTATCGCAGTCAGGCGCCCCCACCTCCCTCCCCGAGGAGTCACAAAAGTGTGCTAGCATGGCGATGTAAAGGAGAGGACATGTGATGGGTCTACACCACAAACTATAGGTCGGAGGAAGGATCAGATATAAATTTGGGATCAGCACCAGAGTAAAGACCAGCACCGAGGCAACACTGGTTCTTATACTTGAGTGATGTCCACCACCTCTGGTTCCAAGGAAAGAGAGTCCACTGAAGGAGGGAAATGGTGTAGAGACCTACCTTCGATGGGGTAAGGCATTTTGGCATAGGGTTCTCCAGCATGTTCTACTTCTAGTTCATTGAGGATTTGAAGGTGGGAAACAACCGTGATTTGGATCTTCATCTGATAAAACAAATAACGCCTGGCCCAGTGCTTGTTCACAGGACATGAACAGCTTCACTTCCACTTCTTTATGGCCTTGGAGCGCATGAGGCCACACTGTCTGAATGACTTAGACTTGTGCTTGGGTGTCAAGTACCACAGGCAGACCCCTTGGGCGCCAGTAATGGACTACTGTCTATGGCATTAGAGACAGGCTGAACCTTGACTTTTTAGGTAGTGAGATCCTGTCTAGCACTACCAAAAAAAAAAAAAATTGAAATCTACAAAATTATGAAAAAATGTTGCACAGCGAGGGCTCCAGATCTGCATCACAGGACAAGGACAAAAGAGAACTTATGGCAATGTGCCATTACATGGTTCCAGTGATGTGATGCTGGGCATTATATGGCTCGAATGATGTCATGCCCGGGCAGATGCACAGACGGAGTTGACGCCACCTACAGGAGCAGGAGAGTTATCGCAAAATGGTTGGATACAGTGTGGTGCCTGGGGTGGGGATATTCAAAAGGTGAAGATTCTGCAGCTAAAAGTATCAATCATCTGATAAGTTCCAATGAGGTGAGTGTGCTACTATAAGGGCTTTCAGTCATGTTATATTGTGCATTGAAATGTTACTGTGAGGCTATCACCTCAACAACACGGAATGATTCAAGCATGTAAATCAATGAGAGAGCCAATATTGGAGAGCCCTCTGGATTCAGAAACTGTAATATGGGCACTGAGCTCCATTAGATAATGTCGAGAAAATTGTCCTGGGGGATCAGGGTCAGTAACCACGTCTTATCTTGAGACTCAAGATTGCAAAGTCCAAGTCTGAACTGATGTGGCATGCCTGCAAGTTACTGAGCCATGAAAGTCGATCTGAAAGAAGAGCAGATACAGTGAACTCAATCTCCAGCTTTCTGTGTCTCAGATTATGGAAGCTTGTGGTAATGTGCCTCTGTCCCATTAAAAAGCATACACTTATTTAGAATTTTGAGATTATGCTCTTCGATGCTTCAGATTCTGGTTAGTTTATTCCCTCTCAAAGCTGGGCATTATGTATGGGAGAAATGGGATTCAGAAAAGGCATGACAGGGTGATCTTTATGAAAACTACAGTTCACCCAGTAGTAGATGATACAGAGCAGATTACGCTGGTGATTTTGATTTGAAACCCTACATATTATTGCAAATGAATCCTTTACAATTCATAAAAGGTATCCACATAACGCCTGAAAAATGCCCTTCTTAATGGCACAGTAGTAACTGCTGAGAAGGTAGCTCTGTAATGCACATGCATCCTATCATTGGGCAGGAAACTCAAAACTACTTGCAAACCACGACCAACAGCATGTCCTCTTCTAGAGCATGGTTTCTCAAACTGTTCATTCATGCGACCCAATATCTCTTTAATGTCCCAACTTCAGTGCAGTGACCCAGCTGCCTCCATTTTCAAGGGAATGTAATTCCTGTCTGTCCCCTGCCACAGGAACACATGGAGGTAAAAAACGGCATTAGCGCAGGCACCCGCTGCAATAACAATATGGACCACAGATGATGCGATTCAACCGTACCATTTAGGGCCCAATAGATGGAACGGTCATGCTAGTGGACATTGTATTATAATAAATGCAATTAGAAGAATTTGCATTGCAATCAATATGTGCTTTAATTTAAGAGGCTCCATGTTAGACCCGGGATCCCTGGTTGGCTGAGGTAGGTACCTTAGGCCAAATAGGGACCCCCGCTCTCACGTCAGGGAAAGGAAGGACACCTTCTCAGATAGCCCCCGCTCACCGCCTTGGTAGCTTGGCACTAGCAGCCAGGCTTATCTTCAAGGTAAATGTGTAAAGTATTTGCAACTACGCTCACAGCAACCCAATGATGACACCACAAATGGACTCCACACGAGTTTCATAAAAACGAGTATAAATTTATATAAAAAGATATACGATAAGACCACACGATATAAATCCAACATATGCATATTTGTAATATTCTTCCTGGCCGGTTGTTAGGCCAGTCAGCCCTTGTAACTTCTGGCGATATTAATGAGCACTTCTAAACGTTCCACTGCAGTCCTAATGCAAGGCTAAGCAGTTTGTAATGCTAGAATCAGGCACTTTGCAATGTAGAAATAATGCAGTTCATAATGCAACATTCAGGTATTTCGTTATGCAGAAATAATGTAATACAGCAATCAGGTAGTTCGTTATGCAGAAATAATGCAATGCGTAATACGACAATCAGATAGTTCGTTATGCAGAAACAATGAAATGCGTAATACACTAATCAGGTAGTTCGTTATGCAGAAATAATGCAATGCGTATTACTCTAATCAGATAGTTCGTTATGCAGAAACAATGAAATGCGTAATACACTAATCAGGTAGTTCGTTATGCAGAAACAATGCAATGCGTAAAGCACTCCAGCACCGATCACAGTGCCTCAGGCGGTCTCTCCGCCACTCGTACTGACTCGCAGTCAGCCTCTGTCAACAGTTGCCCCCACACGGTTATGGTGTAAACAAAAAGTGCAGCTCTGCACTCCGGCCCCGGTACTGCCACTCCGTTGGCAAGTACGGGCCGCGATACGAGCCGAAGCAGAGGCTTGCACTGCAGGAAGGGGAGAGGCAGAGAGTGTCTCCCTCCGAGCCCGCACCCCGTCCCAGGAGTCAACACACGTTACCTGGGGGGTGCGACCTCACTCTCCTATTCCCGCGACTTGGGCCTCCGATGCAATCTTTGTGAATTCCGGGCAGTGGGACTCGGGCCCTCCCTCGACTAGGTTGGTTCGAGGTCCCGCTCTGGCAACGGCGGGCTTGGACCGGCGGCTCGGCTCCTCCGGGGCTGCTGGTCCGGGCCGCTGATGCTACGAAGATCTCAGGCTGCAACAGGGCACATGCACACAGCGTCGCTGAGACTCACTTGAGCTTCGGGTGCACGATCACAGGGCAATCCTCACTAAGGTCTCAGGCTGCACAAAGCACACGCACACGCACACAGCGTCGCTGAGACTCACTTGGACTCCAGTGCACACGATCACAGGACAATCCTCACGAAGGCCTCAGGCTGCAAAAAGCACACGCACACAGCGTCGCTGAGACTCACTTGGACTCCGGGTGTGCACGATAACAGGGCAATCCTCACGAAGGTCTCAGGCTGCACAAAGCACACGCACACAGCGTCGCTGAGACTCTCCTGGAAACGTTTGTGTTCCTGAGTTTCCGCAACAGGGAGCCAGCTCACCTCGGGCCCTTGGGGATAAGTTACTTCCGGACACAGCAAAGTCCTTTCAAGCAGGGGGACACAGCACACAGCAAAGTCCCTTTAGCCTCTCCTTGGTTAAAGCAGCAAACTGCAGGCCAGCCCCAGAACACACAGCAAGGGTTAGTCCTTTCCTTCAGTCTCTTCAGCGGTTTCTTCCTTGGCAAAGGTTCCTCTTGACCACGAAGTAGCTTCAGTCTTGTTCAATCTTGATCAATCCATTTCTCCAAATTTCAGGGGCTTCAGCTCTCATAGTTATACCCCTAAATGTCTTTGATGTCTTTGTGTTCAGGGGGGCACTGACCCCTGTCTAAACCAGTTCTGGGTGTCTCCCTGCCAGTGACACCTTATTCCTTTGATAGTGGGGGTCTGGATCCTCAATCACTCAGCAGGGGACGGAGCCATTGGTTTATGGCTGCAGCCCAGGCCTCTTCACCTCTAGGGGCTACTCCTCCCCACTACACTCCAGATGCAGGTCAGCCTGTTGCTGTCTCACCTCCTCCCCTGGGTCAAGACATTCCCCAGATCCTATCACTTTCAAATCCAGACAGTCAATCCACAACCAGGCAGAGACACACAGAAATGTTAGAGCACAAAAACCCAGCCACTTCTAAAAGAGTGGCTTCAAATACACAATGCAAAAACCACCTTCATAAAAAGATGTGTTATTACATTGTGAGTTCAGGCACACTAAACTTCACCTCTCCATCTTAAGCCTTTGGGAAGATAGGCTGGAAAACATATTGCACAGCCTCCCCATTCTATCCTATGGGCAAGATGGCCTTTCCACAGTGAAAAACGAAATGGAGATTATTTCACTGTCAGGACATGGTACACACCTTAGTGCATATCCTACCTTTCGCATGCACTGCACCCTGCCCAGGGGGTACCTTGGGCCTACCATAGGGGTGTCTGATGTGCATGGAAAGGGAAGGGTAAGGTCTGGCAAGTGGGTGCACTTGTCAGAACAACATGGCAGTTTAACAAACTGCGCGCAGGCACTGCAGTGGCAGGCCTGAGTTCCCTTTTTAAGGCTACTTGTGTGGGTGGCACAATTCGTGTTGCAGGCCCACTAGTAGCATTTGCATTACCAGCCCTGGCACACATAGTGCACTTTACTAGGGACTTTACTAGTAAGGCAAACATGCCAATCATGGACAACCAATTACCATTACACTTTATACAGGGAGCACTTGCACTTTGACACTGATTATCAGAGGCAAAGTGTCCAAAGCAACTAAGTTGGCAAAACAAAATCCATGACAGCACCAAAAATAGAGTAGGTAGAGGCAAAAAGTCAGGGGTAACCACGCCAAGAAATGCCAGGTCTAACACTCCAGATGTAGGAGTCCGGCATTAGGCATGGAGACCTTTATGAGAGCTGCATAAAAAGTGTTAGCTGCTTAGTTCCTTATCCTAGGGGGATCATTCTTTCTCGTTAGATATGTTAATGAGGTTTAAAACAAGCAACATTTTTGAGTTTAGCTGGAATGTGTGTGGTTACATGAGTAATATCCTCTTAAATGTTTCTAACAAACATGGAAACACATATTAAATCTAATAGGAAGGAACAAAACAAACTTGCATGATTTATGATTTCATACTATAACCACAAACACCTACTTGGAATAGGAAGCTGTCCCAGCAATTCTCTAGGCTCCCCTGGATGGAAGCTGCTTCTGCTGTTGTACACTGGTCCCACGAGGCCTTGCCCAGGATGCGGGAATGAAGTGTTTATTATGTCTGTATCAGTCTCGCTACCTGTATCCATGTAAAGGCCTACATTAAAAAGCAAAGCAGACTTCAGTTGGAATCACAACTCTGTTCGTCAGTTGTATATAATGAAAATTCTACACAGAAAGTTAATCAATTCAGTCCACAAACTGTGTGGTATGGCAATGCAATATTTGCAATTGATAGCTGTGATTGAAAATGTTAAGAGAAACAGAAAGCAATTGAAATATTTTAGTATTCGTAAGGCAAAAGCAATCTGGACCAGTTTGTATATTATTTTCAAGTGACTGCACTGCTGCGACCACTGTGGTTAGAACTTTTCCCCATAAGGGTAGCAGAGGCTGAGTTTTCTGTTGTACAAAGAACTTTAAGCTTACCTGAAAGAGACATACTAAATTTTTGATTAAAAAAAAAAGTAATAGAGGGCTTTCTCTAGTTCGCTATGGTTTGCTTAAAGGAAGCTAAAGGAGCATGAATATTTCCACAATTCATAAAATTGTTAGTATGCATATAAATCATTTCACTTAGTGTAATAATTCAAGGCTCACCTGTTGACTAAGACATGAAGGGAACTTTCTGATGGGGGGTATGGTTCTAGAAAAATTAAAACAACTAGTCAGACTAATGCTAACATCTGAAATGACTTTGAGCAGGTAGGAAACAGGATTAAGTGAGATCAGCGTAAGATGGCGGAATACGGTGAATAGCCTCTACGTGCCTAGCTCAAGAATCCAACTCACTCTTTTAGCTTAAGCCACACTCACTAAAAATGTTGCCTTCTATATGTTGCAGATGAATTATGCATAGGTTTGAAACTGTGCTATTACGTCAAACACACAAAAGGTGATGGGAGGAATGCTTGAAAACAGTCTGAACCACTGAGTAGCATTTCAGACCATCGTTTGTCACCTACTGTGCCACTCTAGACAGAGGCCTACCTTATGCAAACTAGTACCGACGCTGCTCCTTATGGGAACAGTCCATCCGACACTGCCAGAAGAGCACCCCTCCAGAAGGGAACGCAACCAAACACAAACTGGGTTTGGTCTTGTGAGGCCACACCAGTGAGGTATATCATGGATCTTATGGCACTCTCCCTTTGTTAAGAAGCGAGAAACCATGAGGCTCAATGAAAATCCAGGGTAACAAGGACTTTTAAAAATTGTTCTCCAACTGAGTGAGTGTACACCCTTATAAAGTACTGCCCTTTTGAGTCAAAAGTTTCTTCAAATGTGTTCCATCACAATCAAGAAGATTCTTCACTTTTGGAATATCCCAGGTTTCAGAATGGATCTAGAAAATTCTGTCAGCAATGACTACTGTTTTCATAGAGCTGGAACCGGGTGGCTCTGCCCCAGTATCATACCAGCCTAGAAGAGACGGAGTAGGACCGCATATAAGGGACACCAATGCGAGCTGACCACTTTCATAATCATTCTCCTTCCGCACATTCAGACCCAGAAGGGAACTGTGCCCCTCAGCCATTTACCACTAAGTAGTAAGCATGCATGTGTGAGGATCTCCCCATAGAAACCAAGGAGGGTGGAGATTTACATTTGTAGGTTTGTGAATTAATTTCTTTTTTTTTAGTAAATAGTAGTACAGTAGTACTATTTTAAGTACTACAAAATGCAGTTTGAGAACGAGGCAGATTGTTTAGGTTGCAACTTTGCTGAAAGTAGCTCCTTTCACTCCACCTTGTCTTTCTTTCATTTCTATCTTTTCTTTCCTCTTCTTCAGCCTAGGCAGCAAGGCTCTGCATTTTTTCTGTACAGTTAATGTAGTAAGAGCTCTCAAAAGCTGAATAAGCTCAATGCACTTTATTGACATGAAACAGAGTTGTAAATAAATGACGATATGCTTAGTATTGGCCCCAGTTTCAGTAAGTGTTCAACCAAGGCACCCAATGCTAGGATACCAGCCCTAATGGTAAAATGCAGCAAGTGCTAGTAACCTTCGGAAAGTTGAAAGCACTGAGTTGAACAAATATTTTACTCCACAGTAGTGTATGACTTTTCCAGTACAATGATCGAGGGAAGAGGCACCAAAGGCCATTCAGACGATGTAGCACAATCAGGCTGAGTCCTTCTCTGTGTCTGGTCACGAAGCGCAGGTAGTTGTTTTACTGTGTAATCATGACCCATGGTTTATTCTGCTGAGTCCAAATATATAGGTCAAAGACTTGAGTAGAAGCCTGCTATGAGAGGTGCGGTTACCTAGCTTGCTGGACTCCTGAGAGCTGAATCCTCCTGAAACTACATTGAATGTTAGAATATTTTAAAATGCAGTCGGCTCATTGGTTCACTGAGGAGCAAAAGAGTACACTGTTATCTGAACATACACTTAGACTATACCTATCTGCGTCTGCTAAGCTTTCCCCATCTGTGTAAAAAACTGGTAAGAGTGAATTTTGCTGTTAACAACTTGGCTTTACTGAGACCTATCCATCCAGTAGTTTATGGGCCCAAATGAGATCCACTGCTCCACATAATTATAGTGTTAAAAGGAGCATGCCACATGTTGGAAGCCTTCCTCCCAATGTTCATGGAGGTAAAATGTGCACAAAAACAAGAACGCTATGTGTTCCATCAGACAACAAAGGGAATGCATTCTACAAAAATCTGCCTGTAGAAAAGACACCTATAACTAATGTATTTCTGCCAGACAAACATGCACACTTCAAAACCATGTATGAGGCCCGTAGGCTACCAAAGATAGACTTTTTTATATGAAATACCAGCATTTGTAAAGCACACAGCTACCTCGGGAGAGGTGTCCCGGCGCTGGGGGCCCTCTGGAAGATTAAGTGAGCTATTGCCCAGAGTCACATGGTGCTGGGCTAACCTGCCTCCGGCACGTGGGATCGAACTGTGAACCCCGTGGTCCGGAGTCATGCACCCTGGCCGCTGCGCCACACCTCTTCCACATATGGCATATGAAAAACAATGCTACCGATTGCCAGTTTGGGTGGGCAGGAGTTAAGGACACCAAGGGGAAAGGATAATGTGACAATGTCTGAACAGTTGGAAAATTCCCAGCAAGAACTGTGCACTTCTGAACTGTACACAGTTTTCCACAGGGACAAGATATTGACAAGGACACAATCATCAGTGGGCTCAAAGGCATTGAAAGAATTACACCTAAATGAGATTGGTTCGCTCCAGTTTTCTTCTCAGCTTTGGAGAAGTGACAACAATGATGCCAGTTTCAACCATAGAATTTATGTGAGCATAGCAAGTGATCCACAATCTACATTGGTTCTACATAACCTACGGTTGTAGCAATTCAGGGAAAGCTGCACATCCAAGACCCCAGCCAAGTTAATTTCCTGCTTCCTTTAATTGCTAAGCACAGCAGCACAAACATTTCCCAACAAATATCAGCGCACATTCAGCCAGGGCAGCATCTGTAGCATTCTCTAAGCATGTTCCTGGCACACAGATTTCCAAGACATCTACAGAATTTAACCAACTATGACTTTGGCTCTTGATTCTGGGCCAGGGAATTTGGCCAACATGTCAAGCTTGTTTGCACCATCACTTTCGACAGTAAGCTAACGCTCAATTCCCAAATTCGGCAAAAGGAGCACTTTTCACGTTCCAACATCTCAAAAAAATCAAACCTTTCATTCCAGCGGAAGATTTCAAATCGGTTGTCCAATCTCTAGTCCTCTCGAAAATGGACTATGGTTACACTCTACTCTCCGGATCTCCCAAAGTTCACCTTGCCCCCTCAAATCTGTTCTCAACCTAGCGGCCAGGCTTACAACTGACTGCAAACGCTCTGACCACATCTCGCCTGCCCTTAAGGCCCTCAAATGGCTTCCTATCGAAGGCAGATCCTCCTATAAAATAGCCTGCATTACGTACAAAGCCCTTCATCAAAAGAACCCGCTCTACCTCTCAAACAAACTCAATAAAGCGGGCAGTGCCCGACCGATGAGAAGCACCAACACTCTCCTCCTCGTCCCCCCTCTGTTAAAAAAGAAAGCCGCTCAATCTCGCTCTTTCTCTGGTAAGGCCCCCAGCATCTGGAATGCTCTCCCTAAAGATCTATGTAACCCTTCCTATGTCAGTTTAAAAAGACCTTAAAATGCACCTGCTTAACAAATATTGGGGTCCTTAATCTTTCTATTACCATACTTGCTATACTCTCCCTTCCTCTTGAAACTCCTGCCTTCCCCCCTCTCTCCACTCCTTTTTTGTCGACCTCACCTACTCATCACCTTCCCTACCCATCTTCACCTTTTTCTTCCCCCTTCCCCCTTTTCGAACACTTCCCCCCTTCTCACTCGCCCAACCCTTCCTTATTCACAGATAACTGAGCCTACCTCCTTTATACTGTATAATAATTTGTAATTACATTATTCCCGTGTTGTTTTGTAAATAGCTCCTTCTTTGCATTTTTTATTCTATTCAAGCTTTATTACTCAATGTGTTCTCTAAGTCCACCATGTCTGAATGCTGCATCTGATACAACTGTTTTGTATTCCTGTACTATCGTCATACCAATGTAAAGCGTTCTGAAGCCAGTGCTATATAAAACCTTTGAAATAAACTTTAAAGTACTGTCACATGGCCCATAGGGACATTGTTGTCTTTCACTAACTTAGCATGAGCACATTGCAGCTTGTCTGCTGCTTTTGCGCACGTTATTACACGCCTTTATTTTTGCATTATTTCAATGAATGCTTTCACGTGAGAACTCATCGCTGTGTTCACACTCTGCATGTTCGTGGGGATTTGACTGAACATTATGTGCAAGGTTGAACAACAATGGTCCTTGTTATTTTGTTCTGGCCAGCCCTTAGACAAAACATACCGATGCAGCTGGTGTTTAGACAACGTACTTTTGTTTTTAGTGGGGTACACGAATAGGTGAGATACACTTGGAGAGGGACCTTTCCAGGGAGAAGAGCGAGACAGCACCTATGATGTAGATTTACCATCTATAGGCTAAGGTATGGGGTCTGCTGACAAAGATCAATGCAAAAAAGGGTATGCAGTTCCTAAGTGAATAAAACAGGTTGTGTGAGAGAGCAGCCGCTCTCTTGGTATCTAGATAGAGGAGGGGAATTCCTCTATTCGGAATTAGGACCCTCACACACCCAGCCAGCTAGGTGTCATGCTTCATCATTGGGTCTGCTCCTCGTCGGGTCGGCGCTGCAATACCCGACGGGCACCCATGAAGGGGCTCTCTAGCGGAGATCTTTTCATTCCTGCCGTTAGGTGCAGTGCGTGTGAGGGGCCTAGTGAGTGTAGATGTAAAAAAAAGTGTGATGTTAAAACAGGAAGAAGGGGTCCAATCAGAACTATTTTAATGAATATGGCTCCTCTCCTGATTAAAACCTAAGTGTGGCGCATCCCTGCAGTGATGTTACAGGGTATAGCGCTCCAAGGTCAACATGTTTCTTGCTTATTCGTCAGGTAGACAGCAATTCTTCAGGACCAGTTAAGGTATCTATCTACACTAATAGTGGTGCGTAATAATGTAAGTGAACCACAAACAGAACCCTAAATGCGGTACCTGTCGATCTAGAGGCACCACCTGAAATACAAAAAGGGAAAACTCACAGCATAATATAATGATACAGCAGGACGTATGTCAACCGGTTTAAAGATCTGTTCATGTGGCGTGAAGAATGTGAGGAAAACATGCTTCACACTAGAGTGCTGTGATAAAAACATAGCGGTAGTGTAAAACACGCAGTATAGTGGTGACTAATAGTGGTCTGCTGACAAAGCCCAGAGATCTTCTATTATATAATAATACTTCTTCTTAGCAAGGGGGAGGGAGGATAGGCACTATAGTCCTTTCTCCATTGTCTTTTTATTATGACCTCTCCCTTTATGATATATCGACTAGCTGCTATGCTGACTGTATTTGTACTATGCATTTTCCTACTTGTTGTGGCACGTATGCGCCATGTTAGGGCACGTTAGTTAAAATAAATGTTTTAAACTGTTTAGTGTCTCTGTCGCATCTTATTGTGGACAAGAACAAGAGTGCGAGCGAAAGGGTGTGTCTTGTTACCGCGATTCCTGAGAGATCTGGGAGTGTTGTGTTCTGGAGTGTCTAATCATTTCTTTCTCTGTGAGTGAGTAGGAGAGCAAGTGAGACACTATAGCTAGTCGGTAATGGGCTCGTGGGTACTAAGGTGGTAGGAAGACTCAGTCCCTATACACCAAGGTCCTATAATCCTACGCATAGTTCTTATTTGTGCATAATCCCTGCAACATGGCGCCACCAACGCTTGGTGGTACTTATTCGCGAGACCACCGAGTAGCGCTTGTGCTCGTCCACGATACCCTCTCACCGGTTTATGGAGACGTCCGTGGTGGGGGGGTTTAGCCTCCTATCTTTGTATATTTATAGGGTTTTCACCTTGAAGTTTAAAAGGGTTTTTTTGCCCTCTTTTGCGCTACCGCTCTCAGTTTTTTTTGTCCCATTTATCATATGGCACAACCAGTCGCTATTGCGGCACCTAACCGCGCGGCGGTTACAGCATTTTTGACTCAGCTTGGAGTCCCTAATGCGGGGGCTGATTTTATCTTTGTTGTCGAAACGGACCCTGCTTACCGCTTTGAAGTTTTTTACTCTTGGGTTACATTTCCCGCAGTGGATGGAAATGATAATTTGCTTCATGAATATACAGCAGCCGCGGTTCCGCGGAATTATCGCCCTTATGCATGGTTTGAAGTTCCGTTAACGGCCTGAGGGCATACCATCTGGTTTAATGGCGCCCTTCCTCACCCTGTTTCAGTGGTCCGTTTAGGCCCCTTATCGGTCGACGGGGCCACTTGGCCGGTTTTGGCTGGTTTCCCTCCACATCCGAATTATCTTCATGTTACACTTGCAGAGCTATGGCAGCTACATACATCATTATATTCATAAACACAGAAGTGTCATACAATTTATGTCACGTAATATTCAAGTGGCTCTGGCTGGAGCCGCTCCTCAGCCACCTAGACATGGTGGTGGTCTTATCATTAGTCCCATTATGATTAATTCAGTAATGGGAAAACGTCCTCAGAATATTGATGATTTGCCATATTGGCTGGCAGAAAAATTTGAGCAACTCAAGGCTATTTTTCGGCATACTGCTCCTGTTGAGAAACACAGGATCCTGACGATGAGTTTACAGAGTGATATTATTCCCGCTTTAGCTGACTGGGGGACGGTGCTTGCTGCGGTGTCCACACTGTGCTTCAGCACCCCCTCCATGAGCGTTCTGCCAAGCATTCTAAAGAAGGTTAAAGATGAGCACGGGGCTGGTCCAGCCCAGGAATTGGGGATGAAATTAGTGGGCATGTTCCCTATTGTCTCCGATATGATTCTGGCCAATGTCAAAGGTGAGGCAGTTAGCTTGCAAGTGCGTCAAGGCCTCTCGGCTGTGGCAGACATTGACAGGCAGCGGCAGTTGCCAATTATCATTGCGGATGTGTATACATCAGTGGGTCACAATAGTTTGGGAGTAAGACCTTTTACTCAGGTACAGAATAAATCTTCTCCCGATAAGGAGAGTCGTCCAGTCTTTCCTAAAAAGGCTTGGAATAAAAGTCAGCTGCAGCAACAGCAGAAGCCTGGCTCTCGTGCTGGTTCGTCACCACCTGACGCTTCTGAACGTAGATATGATTTGCGCGACTGCTCTAAACTTAAGACACCTGAGAGGTTTCAGGTCCCTGATCCTAGTTCTTCTGGTTCCTTTCAGGAATCATTGGATCAACAGTTCGGTGGGGGAGAGCGTCAGGATCGCAGACAATGCGAGTCCACGCAGCCAAGACGTGACCCGCACCGCCAGTTTGATGTAAAAGCCAAACCAGAGGGACAACCTCCATATCGAGCCCTCCTCGACAGCGTGGCAGAGGTTACCATAGTGCGGCAGACACTCCACCAGCGTCTGGAGGCGAAAGCAACTGACAATTTTATTACGGTAGAGACAGCTGATACTCTAGTTGCCCCTCCGGATAGCCTTTATGAAGTAACCCTCCAAATTGAAGGCGGTATTAAACGCCCAATTAAAGCAGTGTTTTGGGAAAACATCACTTCTTCCTATGACATTTTGTTGGCAGAGGTTGATTGGCCTCCCCTTTTGTCCTAGCTTCCTCCAGAGGGGAAGACGTTATTCTTCCTAGTTTTTCGAAATATGTTCCTGATGATGACAAAATGGCTTATGCCTCCAAGTGGGCTTTATCCTTAGCCCCGGCGTTATATCGCAATCAGGCAGGTTGGGACGAGGGTTCCCCCAGAACATGTGATTCCTTTGCGTTCCACACCTCAGCCCCAACCACAGTATCCAATTAAACGCGACGCGAAAGCGTCCGTAAGTGAAATCTTGCCTCAATTGGAATATCAGGGTATAATTGAACCCTGTGTTTCATCGATGAATAATCCTCTTTTTCTAATATCGAAACCAGACGGTTGATATCGCATAGTTTTAGATTACAGACATTTAAACAGTCACTTTCATACCTTTGCGGTTCAGAACACACATAGCTCTGCGTTAGTGAATAACATTGTTTGTAGAAAATACAAAACCACCTTGGATATCTCCAATGGATTTTTCAGTCACTCTTTGGCTCCTGAGAGCCATGATTTGACCGCATTCAGTGCGTTGGGCAATCAGCGCCGATATGCGAGATTGCCTATGGGATATAAGAATAGCCCTGGTGTGTTTGCGGCATGCATACTGTCCCTTTTGCATGAGATCGACCCTGATGCCTTCTCGTACGTCGATGACATACTTGACGGATGATGAATTACACCCGCATCTCTTGCGTGTGGACCACATTATCACACATTTTGCATACTTTGGTTACAAATTTCATTTTGCTGAGTCTCACATCTCCTTCCTGGCGGTCCTTTTTCTTGGTTTCGAACTCACCAATGAAGGTCGGGAATTGCCCCTGCCCACCCCCACTTTCTGGAGAAATGTGCACAATTGCAACCTCCATCAACACTTAATTTAACTTAAATTACAATCTTTGCTGGGTTTTTTTAATTTTGGGAGGACCTACATTCCTGATTATGCCCAGCGTATCAAACCTCTTTACTCATTCATACAACCTTTTTTTCAGCTTCCTGATGGCTTCCGGAACATACCGCGATTCTTCGGTCTCTGCAGTCTGATCTGCTTGCGACCAACTTCTTGTTAACACGAGACAATTCTAGTCTTAAGGATTGTACCAGGCGCGTTAGGTTTCACTTACTTGACATTCAATGAAGGGGACACGGTCCCCATTGCTTATAAATCACATTTGTACACTTCAGCCGAGATGCGTTTCTCTTCTACAGAACTTTTTTTGACAGTAGTCCAGATGGCGATTCTGAAAGAACGCGCTCTAGCACAGGGGAAACGCATTTTCATGGTTTCGCCGATACCTGCTTAAGAAGCAGTCACAAAGGCTAGTGTCCCGAATTCCAAAGCCTTGCATCCACGTTGGATACAATGGGCTAGTTCTTTGACGTCGGCTGATGTCAACTTTATCTTTGACCCTTCTTTACAGACGCAAGAGTTTTTACAATATGAACATGTTCATCCACCTCTGTTATCATTACTCCCACTTGATCAGTACAAATGCATTATTTACACTGCTGGATCTGCGCAGCCAGCCATTGGTTCTAAACATGCTTATTCAGCAGCCTGCGCAATTGTGGCAGGTACAACTGTTGATCGGGATTTTAAATCCTCCTTGGTGCGCACACAGTCTCTTGGGGACAGCACGGCTCAATTGGCAGAGCTACGTGCTTTGGTTTTGGCTCTTGAATTCGCTGATCCGGATGTTCCAACACTTGTAGTGTGCGATTCGTTTTACTGTGTACAATCCTTCAATGACAACTTGTTCTTCTGGACACAAAATGATTTTCGTGATTCTAAAGGTAGCGCAATTAAGCATAAAAAGCTTTGGGTTAAAGTGGCCGCTCTTAAGGAATGCTTGCCGCTCACACATGTTATCCATACTTTGGGCCATCAGTGCGTGGGAGCACACGCTGTTGGTAATTCACTGGCTGATGAGGCAGCCAAATCTGCAGTAGCCACTTGTTCAATAGCAGCAGTCACTAGGTCTATGACTAAAATAGATGATATTTTTTAGCGGCTATAGCTGCAACGAAGGAGGGAACAGAACTTCTCCAAGGTTTCCCTTCACGTTATTCATACCACTTGTCTTCTGAGCAAGTCCCATTTGCAACTATCCCGTCCGTTGGGGATCGGCTGATTCCCAACGAGGACTGCAGAATTTCTTTGATCATTGCCGGTCATGAAGGCGTGGCTTCTGCGCATGCCGGAGTGTCAGCGACAGTGTCTCTTTTACAGCAACGTTTCTGGTGGCGTGGTTTACATCAGCAAGCACGTAAATATGTACTTTCTTGTGACATTTGTCAACAAATTAAGCCTTCTACTGTTGCACGTCCACCCCACACAACTTTATATCACTAATCAGCCATTTGGCTGCATTTATCTTGATCACTGCGGCCCCTTGACATTTGACACTGCTTTTAAACATATCTTGGTTTTAGTGGATTCATGCACTAAATTCCTTTGGGTTTGGCCGCAACGTAGCGCTGAGGATCGGACTGTTTTTAAAGATTTGCGTGTCTTTATCTGGACATTTGCCTGTGGCACCTTCCATTCTGACCAAGGTCCTGCATTTGCCTCTAAGGCTTACAGGGATGCGATGAAGTCTCTGGGGGTGTCAGTTCAATAATTGTCTCCATACCGGCCTGAGTGCAATTCAGTTGTGGAGCGGATGAACCGTGACTTAAAGCAATCTTTGACTGCTAGAGTCTTAGGTACTGGCAGGGGTTGGCTGGCTCATTTGTATTGAGTTCAACGTGCACTAAATCTCCATAGAAGATCTCTGGGTGGGCGGACCCCATACAAAATGCTCTTTGGCTTTAAAATGTTTGTGCCAGACCTTGATGGTCTAGACGTTCTGGCGGCTGCCGCAACCTCTGTTGTAGATAATCATTGTGCGGTGTTACAGGATCTACAAAAAGCTTGCAATTCACAAGCGAAAGCCCAGTTGCCCTCTTCCGCGGATCCGTCGGTGCTGATTCCAGTTTCTGGCTGGCTTCCTAAAGTTGGAGACCTGGTCCGAGAGAAGGTGGAGAACAAAAAAGAATTTGATCCATCATACCGTGCACCGGTCAGAGTCCTGTACTGTGATCCTGCCTCCTTTACCTGGTCGTAAGGAGAATCGTTACATTTCTATCGAACATGTCAAGCTACACCATATGGCCGATACTGAATAGTATGCCTCCAAGTATTCCATGCCAAGACCTTTCACTGAATCCGGTGGCTTCAGCTTCTTCCGTTGCTCCCCGACTAATGGAGAGGGAGTTGGCCTTTTTTACCTACTACTTCTAACACTGCAGACGTTGAGTATGCTTCTCCTCTAGTTGAGGTCATAATTGACATTCCTGAGAGTACCATACATGATCCATCAGATGCTGCACAACCTTTTCAGTTGGGGTCTAGTGGTTATTATATGGACCGTAACAGCTTTTCTTCTGAAACATCTTCTTTGTCCTAGTCTGTGGCAAAACCCCCTACACGTACCAGTCTTTTCATCTCCTGGTTCAAAAAAAACTTACCTGGTCCCACCCTGGACATATATCTGGATGGTGCTTATGATGATATTCCTCTTCATGTGGATCAGATTTGTGACTGTGTTTTTCCTACTCATTAATGGCCATTATTTACCTGAACGCTCTGCTGTGAACTTTGTTGACGGAGTTCTGGTCCCTCACACGTCGTCCCATATAATGAAAAGAGACAAAGCCCATGTCAATATATCAGTGTTCCCTGTTGCTGATGGCATTGTTTGGGATAAAGTATCATACGATATCCATAGCCCAACCGAAATTTTAAACATTCCATACGTGTTCCGCGTTTCCTTAGGAGATGTGGTTTTGCCTGACATACATTCAGATGACTGGGATGTTCATGCCGTTCATTCATTGTTCTCTGATTTAAAATATTATACTGCTTTTGACACTGAAGATTTGTTTTTGAATTCTGCAAATTATGCGGATTTATTTTATCAACATTGCCCAACACCTTTACAGGGGAGTTTGAAGACTCAACAGAGTAAGTTTATATATTTTTCCGGTTACAATCTCTCGGACCCACAGTCCAATTTTTATAAATTGAAGATGCCACCCCAAACTAAGTTTATGTTGACACACACTAAATTAGTTTACTCCATGTCCTTCAGGAAGAATTTGTCCGTGAAGGGTTATGAACATTGGAAGGACACTATTGATTTAAAATCCATTTGGGGTACTAAAATTTGGCAAGAGCAGGGCACTGAGGCTTTGCATCGTGCATGTTTGATCCCGTCTCAAATTTTATTTTTACATGACACAGTACAACAGACTACGTGTTTTGGTTTAGTCACGGCCAAAAATCTAAATATTCCCTAGATTCCATTATTGGCTCAGTATGATACATGGCAAACACACACCAACTACACAATTGAAGACTTACTTGGCTTGTTTCAAAATGGAACAAAACCAAAGGGGATGATGGACGGAGCATTGAACATTGCAAGCACTCACCCCCAGTCAACTGATCTGGGTTTAATCCATCATCATTCTTTAGCTCACTCCGCCACCCCAGTTCAGACATGGCCATATGCAAATCAGTCTGACCCTGTGCCTCACGGGAACAGTCCAGCCCGAACTGCCAAGCCATGTCTTCCCTGGACTGGAAACAAGCACCCTGGGACCAGTTTCTGGCTTACAGCCGTCATCAGCCAGGCTATCTTGAATCCAGTGGCAAAGTGAGCAAGGGACCCACGTCTGGGCATACCCTGCCAACTTAGGGCGAACATAACAAAACCAAAGGGGATGATGGACGGAGTGTTGAACATTGCAAGCACTCACCCCCAGTCAACTGATCTGGGTTTCAAAATGGAACCATTAACATCTTGTAAATATTGATCCCCTGGGTTGGTTATTGTGGCCAAAGAGCTCCAATGCATGTCAACTGCGTTTTCTGAATACCATAAAGGGGTTTACGCAAAGTAGACCTGATCCACGTTTCCCACATTCCCATTCGGTTTCCACATATTCAGTGGCTAAGTTGTTTCAGCAATGGTTAGAACATTCCACACTGATTGTTAAACAACATCTTTCTATTTTGTCAGGTGACATCGAACTGGCTGATTTTCTTTTAGGTCCAAAATCACCTCGAACAAAACGTTTTATTTATTCAGCATACAATGAATTTTGGAAACTGTCGCAGATGGAAGCTGCGGTGCGTCTCTGCCAAATTGACCAAGCTAATTTAGAAAAAGTCCTTGCAGTGGTTGATAACAGCATTAATACACTGTCTTCCCGTATATATACGTTAGATAATATTGTGTCATCTGTCATTGTTCACCTTGAAGCGCCTGTTTTATATCATGGTCAAAATCAGTTACGTTCTGTAATGCAGTTTGCCTGGACCTTGCAAACACTAAAAAATGGAAAAGTACCATGGGATTATTTGAATGCTTATGCACTGTTTTTGCAGTTTAATTTAACTGATAAACAGAAATTAATGTCAATGAAAGACGCGACCTACACATTGTTACATATTGGACAATTAGAACAGTTAACATTTTCCGTAGCAGAGACTGATTCAGCTGTATGGTTAATACATGGGGTTATTTCACTGCCCATCTCACTTTTTCAGTTTACAGCCTGCATGAAACACTAGCCGGTTGGTAGGTTTGAGCCTCTCGGCAGTACCTATATTCATGAAATGTGGTCATTAGCTTTCACCTACCGATGTCAGTGTGTGGATAAGGAAGTTTTCCTTACAGGGGAGGACTGCGATTCCACAGTGGGGCATTCCCTAGTCGGTAAACAAGTCAAGTTGCACGGAGCTTGCAACAAGTCGGCACCTAATCTAGCTTGTTTTTTAAAAAGGTACCCCTGTCCTGGCTATTATTCCCGCATTAACTTTGCTTTCCAATGGTAGTTATCTTATTTTAAATAACCACGACTGCTACGGCTTACGGGCCGGCATCCCATATATAGTAACGGTTTCACAACGTGTTACATGTTGCAGCAATGTCCTGTTTCCGCCCCCGCATGGGATTCTAGATAGTTCGCTTTGGCCTTCCATTCCAACTTTGAAAACAGATTTCAACAAGCTAAGCAGACTCAAAGCGCTATTGTTTCAACAAGAAGTCGCTCTCACAGCGCGAGAGACCTTCGAATTGCAGGTGGCGAGAACCGCAAGTGAGATACACTCGCTGCTAAACACCAATCTCCCACTCCATTTTGGAGAATTAATACACCAAATATTTAATGCTTCTGATACAGAAGGCCTTGCCCACTTTTTTAAACTCGTGGGATCCGGCCTTGTTTCTTCCTTTCAGACTATTTTTGAGGTAATACCAGCCTTTATCCATTCTATTTTTTCCAGTGCCTTCGGAGGTCTTCACCTGGTGCTCCTGTTTATTTGCGGCGTGCTTGTTCTCCTATTATTGCTTCACAATGGCTGTTCGATCTGTGGAGCTGCCAAATCCAGTGGAGTTGCAGCATTACCGTGATCGAATGTGGCAGCTTTACGGTTCTATGCCAGTGACGTCCTTTGCCATCGACTATTGGCTGACCTTCTGTTATGCCTACTTCACCTGCGTGCAACCTGTGTTCCACTGCCTCCAGTGCCCTTTTCAATGGGCCCTGCATGTCTGCCTCTCTAATACCACACGCTGCCCTGGATTACGATCTGTTATTGGGTCCGTTGAAAGCCCATGATCAGGAATGTGCCATGGGTAGGCGTTTGTTGTGCAATCCTTTGCTTGGACCAACGGCAGACTTGAGTACCTGTGCCCGTGCGCAGCGCCTCATTGATCGGAGTTTCGTAAAAGTGGACGTAGGTTGCCCTGGCATGCTCCTAACAGCCTCTGGATATGAAAAGCATGTGTGCTCGTTCGATCTACTAAACTGGATGGCATACCTTTTTTATATGGAGGGAACAGAAAACATTCTGGAGTTCATGGCATTCCGCTTTTCCCGCAACATTTTAGTCTCCGAATACTATCTATGAATGGATGGGGTTATTTGAATGCACAATCGGCGTAAATTTTGCAGAACATTAATCTTGCAATAAACAATTTTTTTCCCGGCTTGATGACTGTCCAAATTGGAATACCACTTAGACGCTTTGCCTCTGCTTACCTTTCAAGTTTTGTCTTAGCATAGAGCTAAAGACCTGGCCAAGGGGAGGGAGTCACGTGGCCCATAGGGACATTATCGCCTTTCACTAACTTAGCATGAGCACGTTGCAGCTTGCCTGCTGCTTTTGTGCACGTTACTACACGTCTTTATTTTTGCAATATTTCGACTGCTTTCATATGAGAACTCATAGCTGTGTTCACACTCTGCATGTTCCTGGGGTTTTGACTGAACGAACAAGTTACTTACCTTCGGTAATGATGTATCTGTAAGAGACATAGATTAGCTATAGATTCCTTACCTGTAGAACGACCCCCAGGCGTCAGACTGGAGCAGGAGAATTTTTTCGGCAGCAGTACCCCTGCGTGTCGAAAGGTGGCGTCGGTCGGCTCCGCGTTAGTCGTTGGCGTCGTGGTCGCTGGGATGACGTTGGGGCAGCTACTTCGGCGCCGCCCTCGTGCGCGGACGTCAGTTCCTTTACACGACACTCCGCGCCAGAAGCGCAGAGCCATGCAAGACACTGATCACTAGTGCACAAAACTAGGGCCCTGAAAGGGATTCCCTGACCCTAGAAGTCAGTTCGCTGAACGGGGCGGGTGGGGCGGTAAGGAATGTATAACTGATCTATGTCTCTTACAGATATATCGTTACCGAAGGTAAGTAACTTGTTCATCTGAAAGAGACAATTAGTTATAGATTCCTAACCTGTAGATTAGATACCCCAGCAATACCAACCCCGGAGGAGGGTCTGCGAACCAAGTTCACACCAGAAAGTCCTGGAGAACAGAACGGCCAAAGAAGCAGTCCCTCCGGACTTGGCTGTTCAGGCAGTAGAGTTTTGTGAACATGTGCAGAGATGCCCACGTAGCTGCCTGACAGATGTCATTGAGGGGGGAACTCCCCGCCCCAAAGCAGTGGTAGCTGCCATCGCCCTGGTGGAATGGGCGCGCACTCCCACTGGAGGCTCCTTCGCCAAAGAGTAGCAAGTTTAATGCACAAAACGACCCATCTAGAGATGATCCGTTTGTGCACGGCCCGACCTTTCTTGGCGCCTACGTAGCCAACAAAGAGCTGGTCATCCACCCGGAATTGCTTGGTGCGATCCAAATAAAATGAAAGCGCACGTTTTTGATCCTGACGGTGGAGCATCTCTTCCTCCTTAGAAGAATGCGGAGGAGGAAAGAAGGTGGGCAAAGTGATGGTTTGACCAATGTGAAAAGAAGTAACCACCTTGGGAAGAAAGGAAGGTCTGGTTCTGAGGACAACCTGGTCCGGATGAACAGCCAGAAAGGGAGGCTTCGAAGAAAGAGCTTGGAGCTCACTCACCTTGCGAGCAGAGGTGATGGCAACAAGGAAGGCAGCCCTTAAAGTAAGAAGTCTGAGAGGACAGTTATCAGCAGCTCAAAGAGAGCGCACATAAGGTAAGTAAGAACCAAGTACAAGTCCCACTGAGGCATTACAAAGGGAACAGGAGGAAAAAGATGAGTAATGCCCATAAGGAAGCGATTTACAAGAGGGGACTTGAAAAGAGAAGGCTGGTCAGGAAGCCTAAGGAAGGCTGAAATGGCAGAGAGGTAGCCCTTCAGAGTGCCCAGAGCAGAGCCCTGCTGGGCCAAAGACAGGAGGAACAAAAGAACCTCAGAAAGAGGGGCAGAAAGGGGATGCACAGCCTTTGCTGCGCACCGTGCCACAAATTTGTTCCATCTGCAGGCGTATTCCGTCTTAGTGGAGGTACACCTGGCTGCCAAGATAACATCACAGACTTCGGGAGGAAGGTCAAACGACGTCAACTGTCGCCGCTCAATCTCCACGCAAGGAGATGGAGGCTGAACAGGTTCGGGTGGAGGACCGTCCCCTGCTGCTGCGACAGAAGATCCTCCCGAAGAGTCAGTCTGATCGGAGGATCGATGGCCATGTGTAACAGCTCGGGATACCAGACTCTTCGTGCCCAATCCGGAGCCACAAGGATGACTTGGGCCCGGTCGCGCTTGATCTTCTTCAGCTCTCTGGGTAGAAGTGGTATAGGCGTGTAGAAGACCGCAACTCCACCCGCGACGAAAAGCGCCGCCTAGCGAGTGCCGCCCTGGAAATTCCAACGCGCAGAATTGCTGACATTGCACGTTCTCTTCGGTGGCGAATAGATCTAACCAAGGCTCGCCCCACTGCCGAAATAGACCTTGTGCCACCTCCGAGTGAACACGCCATTCGTGATCCATCATGCATTTGCGGCTGAGTTCGTCCGCCCTGGTGAAATAATCAAACTGAATGTCAAATAATTTCTGACAAGCATTTAAACAAAAACGAATTTCCAGCCAATTCTGTGCAATAATTTTTTCTTATTAACAGAAACAAATAATCAATATGTCATCTATGACAGTGAAATTCTGATGATACATGTACAACTGTATCTTTTAGCTAATACAAAGTTGTTCACCCTATATACATATTGCGAATTATACAATATTACTTATAGACAGTCAAAGATAGCCCAATGCATTTCGGGACGCTGTCCCTTCTTCAGGGGCCACTGTAATACAAAAGAACATGTGTGCACATAAATGTTAATGCATATCTCTGAATTTAAAAAAACATACCGAAAAAGATTGCCGCATAGCTACCAAATGGTGAGACACCCTGATGTTTAATTCGAAACATGTCATGAGTGTGTTAATTAAAAAGAGTCTCAATTAAAACAAAAAGAGAAGAAAGGGAAAAGAAGAAGAGGAGTTGCCATCACCAACAAGTGTTGCTAACAATAGATGCATGTTGTTACCCACAACATACAAAATAACGACGCGCCTGATACTACATGCTGCTAATCCACACACGAAAAGGGTGCAAGTGAAACCATATGTACCAGTGAAAAGATATGTGAAATAACGGAAACAAACCTACTTGTCGCATGACTGAATACTAACGTATTGTACGATTGCAAAAAAATTGAAGAGCTGAAAGGCATGAAGGAATGTAGATAAATAAAAAATAACCGGAACATATGACCTTATAACATCACAACTGAAAATCAGAACACCCAGTGTGAATACCTGATGAAGATGCGCTACAGGTCAACAACCTGAAATTAACGAAAATCAAGATCACGTAAGAAACATACGGTGTTTGAAAAAATGTATAAGAAAAGCCCGAAAGACATAGCAACTAGAGAACAAATACCTGGTGGTGCGTGTGAACCGACGTAACCATCTGCAACAAGATGCAGAAACATAATGAATACAATGGATTATAACAAACCTAAACGTGCGTCCAGTAACCTCGCATGATATCTATATCACTCACCAGAAAAAACAGGAACAGAACCTCGTAGCGGGAATCGTAACTGCACCATGAATACTAGTGAACGCTGACCCCGTATTTAACTGACACGGAAGCCCGCGAAAAATTACAAGAATCACCTGACTCCAAACATGAGAAACTAAAAAAGGGCAACTAAACTCACAGAGCCGCCATCTTGGAAAGATACGATCCAGAGTGATTCCCAACCTAAAGCCCAACACTGTGCCTTAAAGAAAGCCTCTAGCAAACAGAACCCCTGCTACACAAGCGGAAACCCCTACGAAATAACTATAATTACTAATCCAAAACAAATGTAAAAACAAGAATATCCGATAGACGGATGAGAAAAAATACTACCCAAATAAAGAAACAATGATGACGATAATAGACGGCCTGTCAAAAAACGCAAAACACAACTGATGTAATAAACACCAATAAGAACAAATGAAAACAAATACAGACAGATACGTACGTGATGTGCCACGGAGAGTAAGAAATGTGAACAATGAAGTGAATATAGAAGGAAAACATGAAAGAATAATAATCGAGTGGTTCACGCTGGCAAAAAAGGTCATAAAAATAATCCCCAATAAGTACATGTATTGCTACAATTATAGACATCTGGAAACAAAAATATAATTAGGAAACTGATACAGTCAAACCTACTAGTCAAGGACATTTCTGAATGAGCTAACAGAAACAGTGTGTACACTCTATCTAAGATAAATATATGTTAGCTGTAGTAGGTATCTTTACATAACATAAATAAAGGTGACAGAAGTCACGATATGCAAAATGATAGTACATATGAGTAAAAAACAAATAAATTTGGTACATACGAGTGAAAAACAAATCAATTTGTAGTGACAGCAACTCCTCCATGAATGAAACAATGTTTACAAAAAACAGCTCAAATCTAATTTGTCGTTGAGACCAAGTGGCATCATGGTATTAAGCCGCCTAATCCAAAACACCTCTCTTTGAGATAATTTTTACTTAAATCCATTCCTGTCTGTAGCAAGAGTTTTT
The DNA here is from genome assembly GCA_963921515.1 of Calotriton arnoldi. Taxonomy (NCBI): domain Eukaryota; kingdom Metazoa; phylum Chordata; class Amphibia; order Caudata; family Salamandridae; genus Calotriton; species Calotriton arnoldi. The sequence continues at coordinate 1,272,518 of CAWUFW010001784.1, read as the reverse complement.
CCACAATTACAAACCGAAGTTGAGAAATGTTGTGACCTTGTTCTAACCAGTGAACTACTAAGTTAGAATTCGTATTTTTGTTTCAGATCATGCTTTTGTGTTCTCCAATACGAACTTTCACTTTTCTCTCAGTTTTTCCAACATATAAAAAACCGCATGGACATTTAATGCAATAAATCACGTTCATTGTGATCCAATCTGAGGAATGATTAAAAGTAATGTTGGCACCAGTTCTAGGGTGTGTAATGAAATCCTGTTGCATAACATTATTGCAATGCCTGCAGTTACTACATCTTTTCATCCCTGTGGATCTTGTGTTGATATTCAAGGTTTTTTTGGCCAAAAGTTCCTTGAGATTGTCACTTCTAGTATAAGCAAAAAGTGGTGGTTGATTAAATGATGCACCAAAATCTGGTTCCCGTACTAATAGTTCCCATCTCTTAAGAATGATTTTCTTGATACTTTTAGATTTCGTGGAAAATTTCGACACAAAAACTGGCCTGTTGGTGGGTATTTTTGGTTTGGTGATAAGAAGAGTACGCCAATCAATTTGTTCAGTGAACCTGCCAGGTGTTTAACAACCAGGGATATGCCCTGATGTTCCAGCCATGTCCAGAGACGGAGAGCCTTTTGACATAGGGTCCACGACCCCACCCCGCCCTGTTTGTTGCAGTACCACATGGCGGCGGTGTTTGTCGTGAACACCTGCACCACTCTTCCCCGAACAGAGGGAAGGAATGCTTTCAGTGCAAGACAGATCGCCCAAAGCTCCAGAAGGTTGATGTGGAGCCCAGACTCCGCCGGAGACCAGAGGCCTCTGATCTCCGCCTCTCTCATGTGGCCGCCCCACCCTAGAAGTGATGCATCCATCACCACTGTGTACTCCGGTTGGGGAAGGGAGAGGGATCTGTTTACCCAATTCTGGTTCCTCAGCCACCACTGCAATTGATGTGCAGTGCCCTCCGAGATCTGAACGCGATAGGACAGATTTCCGTGATACTGTGCCCACTGGGATTTCAGGTCCCACTGCAGAGCCCGCATATGCCACCTGGCATGATCTACCTGCAGGATGCAGGAGGCCATGAGGCCCAGCAGCCTCAGGGTCATTCTGACCGAAACCCGGGATAAAGGCTGAAAGATCGGAATCATAGCCCGAATATCCCGGACTCGCTGCTCGGGAGGATAAACCCGAAACTGCGTCATGTCCAGAACCGCTCCGATCAAAAGGAGCTTCTGAGAGGGAGTCAGGTGTGACTTCGGCACGTTCATAGTGAACCCCAGCGAGTGCAGGAGGTCCAGCGTAGTCTGGAGGTGGCAGACGACTGCCTGGGGCGAGTCTGCCTTCAACAGCCAGTCGTCAAGATAGGGGAAGACTGGAACCCCTGATCTGCGCAGATGAGCTGCGACCGACGCCATCGCCTTTGTGAACACCCAAGGGGCACTGATAAGGCCAAAGGGGAGCACGGTAAACTGAAAGTGCTCTTGGCCCACCGTGAACCGCAGAGAACGCCTGTGGGCCGGCAGGACGGGGATGTGAAAATAAGCGTCCTGCAAGTCCAAAGCACCATCCAGTCTCCAGGGTCGAGAGCAGACAGGACCTGAGCTAGCGTCAACATTTTGAACTTCTCCTTCCGGAGGAAGCGGTTGACGTTCCTGAGATCCAAGATAGGACGCAGGCCTTTGTCCTTCTTGGGCACCAGAAAGTAGTGGGAATAGCAACCACGACCTACTTCTGGGACAGGAACTCGCTCGATGGCGCCCTTGGCCAAGAGTGCCGAAACTTCCTGTTGGAGAAGGGCCAGATGATCCTCCGGCATGCGATGATACTGAGGTGGCATGGATGGAGGGGTAGTTTCGAAGGGGAGGGAGTAGCCCCTTCGGACTATTTGCAAAACCAACCTGTTGAAGGGCTACCGACGTGGAAATCGTCCTGCCTAGTGAGTCGGCGGTATCCAGCCCACAGCTGATGGTAAACTTTGCTGCATCTCTCCCTTCGGCAACTGCACGGGAGAGTACAGCCCGGGCCTCCTCCGGGCACTGGGGCAGCACTTGCGCAACCGTATCCCACACGGACTGGGTGTAACGACCCAATAGACATGCAGTGTTTACCGACCGCAGTCCCAAGCTGGAGGAAGAAAACATCTTCTTCCCAAGATGGTCCAGCTTTTTGGATTCCCTATCAGGTGGTGCGTTAGGGAATGCGCCTTTGGAGGTGGAGGCTTGGACCACCAAGCTCTAAGGGGTGGGGTGTTGGGGGAGGAAAGTGGGTTCGGCCGGGCGGTGGCGTCAGGCAATCATCCGATCCACAGGAGCCCCTTTGTTGGGCCTGGACCAGGTGTTCAAAAGGATGTCAGTGAGGGCTTCATTAAACGGTAGCAGGGGCTCCAAAGAGCTCGCTGCTGGTTGAAGCACCTCTGTCAGGAGGTTAGTCCTGACTGCCACCGTAGGTAGCTCGAGGTTGAGAGCCTTGGCCACCCTACGCAACACCACGGCGTAAGACACTCCCTCCTTCGTAGCCACAGTAGGAGGAGACAACATGCCAAGGTCTGGTGAGGTATCCAGACCAGTGGCCTCCCCAAGTTCCTCTCTCTAGTCCGGTTCGTAGCCTAACTGGTCAGTTAAAGGGTCTCCAGAACCTTTCCAGTCCTCCTCACCCTCCTCTGGCTGCCAATCTGGTCTAAAAGAGCCAGGGTAGAACAAGGGCACAAAAGTACCCGTCTACGCCAGTCCAGCTCCCTGTCTACATTGGGTTGGAGGCCGGGGTTGACGCCGGCTGGGGACACAACTGGCGTCGGCTGCGGACGTGGTGCCGGTGGATTCGGCGCCGGGGGAGATGTAATCAGGTCGACCGGTGCCGATCCGGATCCAGGACTGGATCCAAGGGGACCCTGCGGTGCCGGAGCCGCCGGCGTCGAAGGTCCAGGGCCCCCAGCCAAGTCCGTGGGGCTCCGCACGCGGAGCATCCCTCATTGGCCGACCGACGGGGAGAAGTCGAAGAGCGACGATGTTTCTTCGACTTCTTCTTGTTGTAAGAAAGTGGCTCTGTATATACTGTTCCCAAATAGGTACAGTGTGCACAGAGTCCACAGTCCCCAGTGGCTTGGCAGAGGCTAAAGTTAGATATAACCTTACTCTCTAAAGTGGTAGCTTGGTCGAGCAGTAAGGCAGCATCAGAGAACAGTGTAAAGCATTTGTTGTACACACTCAATCAGCAAATGAAGTCACACACTCAAGAACTGAACTCTAGGCCAATTTGTTTTGTATATATAAAAAATATATATACAGTTTTTATTTTAGAACCAAGGAAGCTTGATGCAGGTATGCAGATAAAATACTTTTCAATTACAGGTACTGAATGATGTCTTTTTCAAAGGCAAGTGCACTTTGTACTTTAGAGTTTGCAGTAGTTGTCAAGTTATTGTACAATTCCAGAAAACTCAATACATTACTTTCAATGGACTCTTTAAGATAAATGCATGTAAATCACATTTGGATTACTTTTTGTAAATCAGTACTGGATCATGGATTCAGCACCGGGGTAGTACCTGGAAACAGTTGTGTAAAATCGTTTTAGTCAAACATATGATTTTTAAGCAATATTTAGCCGTTTCAAAAGTGGACACTTAGAAGAATTTTTGCACAGAATCCCCAATGTTATCCTACGGAAGGAATTTCAAGTTAAAGGTACGGTACGTTACGATTACTTTTGTAACTCCAATTATGGACCAGGGATTCAACACGAGGACAGTACCTGCAAACAGTTGGAAATAGTCGGGTTAGTGATTCGTGCGATTTTTAAGGAATTTCTTTAGTTTTGAAAAGTGGGCACTTAGAAACTTTTCCGGTAAAAATGTCTCAATGTTATCCAATGGCAAAAAACCAAGTATCGGTTTTTAAGGAGTTAATCGGTCTTGTTCGGATCAGTGCTGAAGCCTTTTCTCCAGCACTGGGGTCTCTCCTGGAATCAGGTGAGAATTTTCGAATTCGGGCTTCGGTCGATTTTTAAAGAATATTTGCAACTTTCGAAATTGGACACTTAGAAGAAATTCCAAGTGCAGCCAGCCAATGTTACCCTATGGAGGAATTTCAAGTGGACGGTTTTAGGGCAAACACTCGACTGGCGAATTTGATCTTCTGGGGGTAGACTCAGGGGTCTCCCAGGGTCAGGATGATGTGATCTCTACACCCTCAGCGGCACTGGGGCGGCCGGATGCAGAGTGCTGTTGGGCCGTCGGGCGCCCAATGGTTTCCTATGGAGAAGCTGCCTGACGAACAAACACTGCAAGCTCGGGGACGGAGATTCTTCAGGTGTGACCACCACTTCGAGAGGTAAGTTGGGAAGGTAGAGGACGGGTAGACACCCAGGAGTTGGGCACAAGGGGCCGTGGGGCGCCGGGTGCAGGGGTGTCTTTTGGTGTCGGAAATCTTACCCTCTGATGATCGCGGTAGGAGGGGTCCCTTGTTCTGATGCTGCAGGCGTCGTCAGGGTCGTCGAGGAGGGTCCGTGGGTGCTGGATACTGGGTCCCAGCCGCCGGGGGGACGTCCTCGTGGTGTTGGTTCACCTCAGCTCGGGCCAGGGTCGGCGGGTGCAGAGAGGTGTGGATTCGCGGTTCCGGGCCAGGGCCTGGTCTTGTAGCTTTTCTTTAAGCAGTACCACTGCTCGTGGGAGTCCCTGTCTTGAAGTCTGTGGCAAGGCAGTCAGGTCCTCCGGGTTTGGTGAGGTTGCTGACCACAAGGGAAGCCGGGGTTTCGCAGGTTCAGGGGTCGACAGGCCGGTAGGGCTGGGGCCAAGTCAGTTGTCGTCGCCTCTTTGTTAGCAGCTGCACGGCTGGTCTTCTTGCTTCGTCTTCTTTCTTCTTTTCTTCTTGGGATCTGAGGAAGGAAGGTTCAGGGTGCCCCTAAATACTAAATTTAGGGGCGGTTACAGGTAGGTAAGGGCAGGGACCAAATGGGTCCCTTCCCTGGGGTGGGTACACTCCCTATTCTGCCACTCTCCAGTGGGAGGGGGGCAGGAGCCTGTCCCTGATTGGCTGGGTCCCCCCCATCCCCAAGATGGCGGGGACTCGAGTTTGTGCTTCACCTCGCCTCCCCCACCTTAGGGGTGGAGTTGGCAGAGGTGGGCACAACCCATTTCCTGCCTCTGGTTTTCCCGCCGGTTCTCCCGCCAGAAGTGGGGGTAGAACCAGTGGGGACCAGTTTGCTGGGAGCAGCAAATGGTCTGGGGAAGCTCAAAAGGCGACAGGCCTTTGAAGCTTCCCCTGCCCATCCTGGGGGAGGAGGCTTTGGCACCTCGCCCCAAGATGTGCATTGTTTCAGGCCCCTGAGAGCAGATGGCTCTCAACCCAGGGGTCCAGAAACATGTCTGGTGGTGGCAGCATGGGCAGCCACTCAGTCCAGGCACTGGAGGTCGGGTTGGTTTCAGGGGGCATCGCTGAGATGCCCTCTGTGTGCTTTTTACATTAAATCCCACACTGGCATCAGTGTGGGTTTAATGTGCTGAGAAGTTTGATACCAAACTTCTCAGTCTTCAGTGCAGACACATGGTGCTGTGGAGTTCGTAATGACGACCTCCCAGCACCATATACTTTTAAATGGCAGCACTGCACTTACAATGCCCAAGAATGGACTTGAGCACTGTAGGGGTACAGGGCTCATGCACCTGTACCCACACCACTGGCATAGGGCACCCAGCTAGAGGGGTGACTGAGGTATGCCAGGGCAGTGTTGTTGCTGGCATGGCACACAGGGATGTGTGCCATGTCGACTCTTCACTTTTGCTCTGCACCAAAACACGCAGCCTGCAAAGTCAGTGTGTGTGTGTGTGTGTAAAGGTACAGGGTCCCTAAGGGTGGCACCATAAAGTGCTGCAGCCCTTAGGGGCTTTTCCTGGTCACAGTGCCCTGGGTAGCTGTGGTACCATTTACCAGGGACTTTACCTGTGGCCAGGGTTTCCAATTGAGTTTAGGCATCACTGCAGTTTTAGCGAAGGAACACAGGCCCTGGGTACCTGATTGGCAGGAGCCCAGGGGACACTCAGTCAAAGCACATCAGCAATTCAGCAAAAAGTGGGGGGCATACCATGCAAGAAAGATGGCACTTTCTCACACTTGTGCTTCGACTTACCTAAGGAGTGCGAAGACTTGGACAAAGACTAGTGGTGGTGGTTCCGCGGCCGGTCCCTCGACTTGCCACGTGACCGGTACCTCGAACGGCGCGGAGCTGACTGCCGGGCTTCGAGAAGCTTTAGGGACCGCTCCCACAAAGACTTCAGATTCATGGTCCGGCAGTCGGAGCACGACTTGGGGTCATGGTCGCGCTCCAAGCAAAACAGGCACACGCGGTGCGGATCAGTCACCGACATCAGTCGGCTACAGGAACCGCAAGCCTTGAAGCCGGGCATCCCGACGTGCACCAGGAGTCGAAGACTCTAAAACGGTGTCTACAAAAGTCGCCAAAAAGTCAGTCAAAATGTGACTGGAGGTACCGCTCTCTCCAGATCTGCGCTGGCTGGCGCGAAGAAAAAAAAAAGTACCGAAGTCAGCACGCGAGGGCAGCGTCTAAGTAGCTACCGCGATGTCATCCCGGCGCCCACGACGAACGCGGAGCCGACTGACGCCACCTTCCGACGCTCAGGGGTATTGCTGACGAAAAAATTCTCCGGATCCAGTCTGACGCCTGGGGGTAATTCTAAGGTAAGGAATCTATAACTAATTGTCTCTTTCAGATCTTAGCCCTTAAACAAAACATAGTGATGCAGCTGTTTAGACAACGTACTTTGATTTTTAGTGGGGTACACGAATAGGTGAGACACACTTGGAGAGGGACCTTTCCAGGGAGAAGAGCGAGACAGCACCTATGATGTAGATTTACCATCTATAGGCTAAGGTATGTTTTTTTTTGACAAAGCCCAGAGATCTATTATATAATAATACTTCTTCTTTGCAAGGGGAGGGAGGTTAGGCACTGTAGTCCTTCCTCCATAACCTTTTTATGATGACATCTCCCTTTATGATATATGGACTAGCTGCTATGCTGACTGTATTTGTACTATGCATTTTCCTACTTGTTGTGGCACGTATACTGCATGTTAGGGCAAGTTAGTTAAAATAAATATTTTAAACTGTTTCGTGTCTCTGTCAGATCTTATTGTGGACAAGAACAAGAGTTCGAGTGAAAGGGTGTGTCTTGTTACCGCGATTCCTGAGAGATCTCGGAGTGTTGTGTTCTGGGGTGTCTAATCATTTGTTTCTCAGTGAGTGAGTAGGAGAGGAAGTGAGACACTATAGCTAGTCGGTCCTGGGCTCGAGGGTTCTAAGGTGGTAGGAAGACTCAGTCCCTATACACCAAGGTCCTATAATCCTGCGCATAGTTCTGTATTTGTGCAGAATCCCTGCAACAGTACCCATATACTAGTTTTATAGAAAAATGTTTCTAGCACTGCCGCGATAGATACTTTCCTTCATGAAGGGGCTAGAAACACTTAAAGTCCACAATCGATTTTCTTGCTCTTTATATGTAAATTAAATAACTGCTACATAAACAACTATCACCCAAGATTTTTTGCTTTTTCTTTTACCCTGCACAGGAAAAGACTATCATACGTTAGGTCACTGTTCCTATATCTTTGATTCATGGGGAACATTGCAAATTCTGCACTTGAATAGAATGTCTGCTGACTTCATATTTTTGTTTCTTCAGTTGATCATTTGCATCTTTATTATAGAGTTTAAAAAATAGCAACTTTCATTTCCAAAAACAGGTTTGAGTTGTACTTGCCATCTGTTCCTTTGTGCACATATCCATTTGCAGCAGGCATGAGTTGTTGATGACTGCCAGCTTCAGAGTTGCTGTAGCCCTCTGGAGGTTCAGACAAAGTCCCCTGGGAAGATAGGTAGCTGGGAATATCTGCAGGCAAGTTCATTTCCTCTGTATGAAGGGAACAACATTACAATTGGTACTGCAAAGTGACTTGCAATTGAACTCCCATCAAAATAATCACACACGATTGACATTCCTCAATGTAAATACAAGGAGGAATTTGTTGTACCAGTTAAATATCCATGAAGCAAAAACAACTCCTTGAAAGTTAAACCGTAACATATTTCTTCATTTATCTTCTGGTATTTAAAACCAAAGCAAAACTTGTGCTTAATTTTAAATTTTGTGTTGTGCTATTTAATTTTGTTTCTAGAAAAACCATAAATACTGTATTTAGTTTTTTCTTTATCCAATAACATTTAACTAATTTCTCATATAAACCAAAAGCCAAGTCTGGTCAAAGAAACATGGCATTTAAATATACTGACAAGTGAACCTTTTCTAGAACTAAGCTGCAAAAAGAAGACAAAAGGATTATGTTCCTTACTCTGTAAAAATCTGTTTGTTGCATGTATTGCTGTAGTTGCACATGCTCTGCATACTCTTGCCATCTACTGGTGGTCTCGGATGTGAGAAAGTGTTTTTTCTTCAAAGAAGTCTTTCGAGATCTCTGTGCCTCCTTCTCTAGTCATAGATGCGAATTGGCACAGACTCCTTTGTTAGATTGTTTTGTGCAAACGGGTGAATGTAGGGATGGAGTAGTGTGCAGGATAAAAATAGTGTCTATGTGTGTTGAAAGAAAAGTAAGGTTTGTTATATGGCCGCTAGGGTCATTGTCGACATTGCTAAGTTAGCATGAGCTCTGCGGCTATGATGCTGCCTTTGCGCACGTTGCTACATGACTTTGTTTTGCAAGACTCTGTTTGTGCCTTTCACATGAGAACTGTGCTTTCTGCGTTCTCTGCCTGTTCCTGGAGTTTAGTCTTAACATGATGTGCAAGGTCGATAAACACTGCCCCTTGTTATTCTGTTCTGGTCAGTCCCTAGCACCTAGACAAAACATGCTAACAGTTGCGCTGCTGGAAACTCGTGCTTTGATATTACGGGGATGCATGTTGTTCAAACACACACTTGGAGAGGGACCTTTCCAGGGCGAAGAGCTATGCTGTTCCTATGATATAAAGCTTCCATCTAGGCACTAAGGTATGGGGTCTGCTGACAAAGCCCTGAGATCTTCCTTTATATAATAAATTTCACCCTACCAAGGGGAGGGTGGTTAGGCCTTATAGTCCTTTTTCCACTGTCTGTATATGATGACATCCCCCTTTATATTCTATGGAATTGTAACAATGCTAACTGTTTTAGGTTTATGCATTTCGCTGCTGGTAGTGGCTCGTATACTGCATTATAGAGCACGATAGTTAAAATAAACATTTTGAACTATAACAGTGACTGACAATTCTTATTGTGGACAAGTACGAGTGAGTGAGCGAAAGGGTATGTCTTGCTACCGCGATTCCTGAGAGAGTCAGGAGCATTGTGTTCTGGGTTGTCTAATCATTTGTACCTTCAGGATTATGTAGGAGAACGAATGAGACACTATAGCTAGTCGGTTTTGGGATTTTGGGCACTAAGGTGGTAGGAAGGTTCAGCCCCTATACACTGAAGTCCTGTTTTCCTGCGCATAGTTCTGTGTATGTGCAGAATTCCCGCAACATGATGCCCAACGTGGCAAGTGTATCCAACTCTAAGCCACTACATCCCTGTTGGATATAATGGGCTACTTCTTTGACATCGGTTGATGTCACGTTTATCTTTGATCCTTCTCTTCAGACACAGGAGTTTTTACAGTATGAACATGCTCATCCTCCTCCGTTGTCGTTGCTTCCTTTGGACGAGTATAAATGTATCATTTACACCGATGGCTCGGCTCAACCGGCTGTCGGGTCCAAACAAGCTTATTCAGCGGCTTGCGCTATTGTGGCTGGTTCAATAGTAAATGGAGAATTTAAGTCTTCCATAGTGCATACTCAGGCACTTGGAGACTGTACAGCGCAATTGGCAGGGCTGCGTGCTCTTGTTCTAGCTCTCGAGTTTGCTGATCCTAATGTGAATACTCTTATTGTATGCGATTCTTACTACTGTGTTCAGTCTTTTAATGACAACTTATTCTTTTGGTCTCAAAATGACTAAAGAGACTCTACAGGCAGCGCAATCAAGCATAAAACGCTTTGGGTTCGAGTGGCAGAACTCAAAGAACGTCTGCCACTCACAGGTTATACATACTCTTGGCCATCAGCGTGTGGGAGCACATGCTCTTGGTAATTCTTTGGCTGACGAGGCAGCCAAATCTGCAGTAGCCACGTGTTCCGTTGCAGCAGTTACAAGGTCCATGACTAAGATAGATAATTACATTCTGGCAGCTGTAGCTGCTACGAAGGATGGAACTGTTTATCTGCAGGGCTTCCCTTCGAAGTATTCTTATCATTTATCTCCCAAACAAGTTCCTTATGATAAAATTCCATCAGTTGGGGATCGGCTGATTCCCAACATGGACTGCAGACTTGCTTTGATCATAGCCGCACACGAAGGCATGGCTTCTGCACATGCCAGTGTGTCTGCGACAGTCTCTATTTTACAGCAATGTTATTGGTGGCGTGGTTTATATAAACAAACCCGTAATTATGTACTTTCTTGTGACATTTGTCAGCAAATCAAACCGTCTACGGTCTCACGCCCACCACAAACACAGCTATGTATTTCCAATCAGCCATTTGGCTGTGTCTATCTTGATCACTGCGGTCCATTGTCTTCTGATACTGCATATAAATACATTTTTGTTGCAGTTGATTCATGCACTAGATTCCTATGGGTTTGGCCACAACGCAGTGCTGACGCTCGAAATGTCATTAGGGATTTGCGTGTCTTTGTCGGGACGTTTGCCTGTGGCATCTTCCATTAAGACCAAGGACATGCGTTCGCCTCTAAGGTGTACAAGGACGCGATGAAGTCGATGGGGGTGCTGGTGCAGTTTTCGTCTCCATACAGGCCTGAGGGCAATTCTATAGTGGAGTGAATGAACCGTGACTTAAAGCAATCTTTGACAGCTAGGGTCTTGGGTACTGGTAGGAACTGGCTGGCCCATTTGTATGGAGTTCAACGTGCACTCAATCTCCCTAGAAGATCTCTGGGTGGGCGGACCCCATACGAAATGCTCTTTGGCATTAAAATGTTTGTGCCAGACCTTGATGGTGTAGACGTTGTGGCGGCTGCCGCAACCTTTGACATAGATAATCATTCTACTATGTTACAGGACCTACAAAAGACCCGTGCAAGCTACGCAACTGAACATTTGTCCTCTTGCAATGACACAGCAATGCTGATTCCGGTCGCCAGCTGGCTTCCTAAGATTGGAGATCTGGTACGAGAAAAGTTGGAGAACAAAAAAGAATTTGGTCTCTCTTATCGTGCACCGGTCCCAGTACTTGGATTGAAGAGTACTCGTACAGTAATTCTACCACCTTTGCCTGGTCGCAAAGAGAACAGATAAATTTCAGTGGACAATGTCAAACTACACCGTCTGGCCAATTCTGAATAGTGTAACTCCTGAAGTTTCATGCAACGCTATCTCTTTGAATCCGGTGCATTCAACCTCTTCGACTAATCCCCGTATTGCTGAGGGTGAGATGGAAACTACTTTTGACCTTTTGCCTGTCCTGCCTCCATCTTCTTCCAACGCAGAAGTCGAGTATACTTACCCTCCGGATGAGTCCCACAGTGCCGAACAGTCCTCGACAACATGGAGCAGATGCCGCCCTATCGCCTTTGATGGATATGGGAGCAAGCGGTTATTTTGGGGACCGTACGAGCTTCTCATATGACTCTTCCTCCTCGATTTCCACTTTGGCACTTCCACCAACAAAAACAAGTATTTTCATCTCTTGGTTCAAAAAGACTTACCTGGTCCCGCCCTGGACGTACATTTGTTTGATGCTTATCCTGATTTTCCTTTTCATGTCAATTGGATTTGTGACAATATTTTTCTTGCTCATCAATGGTCATTATTTGCCAGAACGCTCTGCTGTAAAGTTGGTCGATGGAATTCTGGCCCCTCATACATCATCCCATATCATGAAACGTGATCAAACTCTTGTGAACATTTCAGCTTTCCCAGTTGCAGATGGCATCGTTTGGAATAAAGTAGCATTCGAAATTCATGGCCTGATGGAAGTCCTCAAGATACCATACGTGTTTCGCATTTCTTTAGGAGATGTGGTAACACCGGACATACATTCAGATGATTGGGATGTACAAGCAGTACCATTCATTGTTTTCAGATTTGAAGTATTATGCTGCTTTTGATGCTGAAGATTTATATTTAAATTCTTACAATTATGCCGATTTATTCTGTTATCAACACTATGGCCATAATTTCTTACACAAATCGAACACGTAAAGACCTGTTTTTAATTACACGCAATGGGAACAGTGTCCAACTCCTTTACAAGGGAGTTCTAAAACCCTTAGGGATAAGTTCACCCATTTCACAGATTATAACACGTCCAATCCAGAATCCTATTTCTTTAAATTGCAGTTGTCGTCTCAATCCAAATTTACTCTGACCCACACAAAATTAATCTATTCCAATTCCTTTAGAACAGAATTGGCCGTACAGGGATATGATCACTGGAAAGATACCATTGATTTGAAATCGATTTGGGGCACTAAGGCTTGGCAGGTTCAGGGAAATGAAGCTTTGCATTGTGCCTGCCTAATTCCGGCACAAATGTTATTTTTAAATGATACAGTGCACCAGACTACTTGTTTTGGCTTGGCAACTGCGAAAAATTTAAATATCCCGTCCATTCCGTCATTGGCGGAGTATGATAATTGGCGCACCCTCACGAATTATACGATAGATGCATTACAAACTCTGTTTCAAAATGACACTTTCAATGTCTCTGATGTTGACCCGACCGGTTGGGTGTTGTGGCAAACCAGTTCAAATGCATGCCAACTGCGTTTTTATAATTTAACCCCTGGTTTCACACAACCTAGATCCACGTTTTCCACTTTCACATTCAGTCACCACATATTCGGTGGGTAAATTGTGCCAACAATGGCTGGAACACTCCACTTTATCGTCAGTAAAACAACACTTGTCCCTCTTGTCGAGCGACATCAATTTGGCGGATTTTATCTTAGGTCCCAGGATTCCTAGATCAAAGAAATGTATCTAAGCAGCTTACAATGAAGTATGGAAACTTTCGCAAATTGAAGCTGTGCATCGTCTTCGCCAAATTGATAAAGCAAATTTAGAAAAAGTTCTTGCAGTAGTGGACAATAGTATCAATACACTGTCTTCACGCATTTATACCTTAGATAATATTGTTTCTTCTGTTATTGATATTGTTCAAAATTATGCATCTCTGTTATATCATGGTCAAAATCAATTACGATCAGTGATGCAGTCGCATGGACGTTACAGACTCTCAAAATTGGAAAAGTACCTTGGGATTATTTGAATGCTTCTGCTTTGTTTTTACCATTCAATCTAACTGATAAACAGAGATTTATGTCCACGAAAGACGCTACATACATGCTATTACACATTGAACAATTAGAAAACTTGTCATTCTCTGTAGCGGAGACAGATTCAGCTGTATGGTTAATTCATGGGGTTCTCTCTCTTCCATTTTCGCTGTTTCATTTTAAATCTTGCATGCAACTTTCCCAGTTGGCCGCTTTGAACCCCTGGGAAGTGCATTTCTCCATGAATTATGGTCCCTACCTTTCACTTACAGATGTCAAGGGGAGGATAAGAAAGTTTTCCTAACAGGGGAGGACTGTGATTCCACAGTAGGACATTCCCTAGTTTGTAAACAAGTTAAGTTACACAGCGCTTGTAATGTCTCCGCACCTAATCTTGCTTATTTTCTGAAAGGAACTCCCATCCCAGCAATAATTCCCGCTTTTACATTGCTTACTAATGGCAGTTATCTTATTTTGAATAACCACGACTGCTATGGTTTACGGGCAGGAATCCCGTATATAGTGACTGTTTCACATGTTGTAGCAATGTGCTTTTTCCGTCCCCGCATGAGAAAGTAGATAGTTCCATTTGGCCTTCCATTCCGACTTTGAAAACAGATTTCAACAAATTAAGCAAACTCAAAGCGCTATTGTTTCAACAAGAAATGCCTCACTTCGGCTCGAGAGACCTTCGAATTGCAGGTGGCAAGAACATCTAGCGAGATTCAGTCACTTCTGAACACAAACCTACCACTTCACTTTGGGGAGCTTATACATCAAATATTTAATGCGTCTGACACAGAAGGCCTTTTGGGCCTTGTGGGATCAGGCCTTGTGACTTCTTTTAAGACGATATTTTGAGTAATACAGGCCTTTATTCATTCTATTTTTTCCAGCGTCTTCAGAGGGTTCCCATTATTACTGGCGCAAGCTGGTGGAATCCTGATCCTTCTGCTGCTACTACGCAATGGCTGCTCATCTTGTGGTAATGCACAGACTAGGCCAATTGCAACTGTACCGTGACCGAATGCAACAACTTTTTGGATGCTTGCCATTAGCAACGCATAGCGTGAGTTATGGACTAGCTTTTCGCTTTGCCTACTTCACTTGCGTGCAACCTGTGTTCTACTGTCAGCGGTGCCCCTTCTTCTGGGCTTTGGATTTATGCCTCTCCAATACGTCATGTTCAGACCCAGATTATGACCAGTTAATGGGTCCCTTAGTGGCCAATGAGCAGGCCTGTTCTAGGGATGGACGTATGGCGCGTGCAGCTGCACTTGGAGTCTTGGCTGAATGGAATATCTGTGCGGCTGAGCAGAACTTATTGCGACAGAGCTTCATCGAATATCACGCAAGTTGCCTGGATATGCTCTTGGAAGCGTTGGATTATGAGGAACAAGTCTGTTCCTTCTGCCTGCTTGATGGGATGGCATCCCTTTTTTCTACTAATGATAGGGATGGCCTCTTGGAACGAATTGCATTCTTAAGCTCACGTACTTTGATGGATTTGCCGCCTCCATATTAAGTACGTTTTACGCGAAGCAACAAAATTTTAAATGATATACAAAAAAAAATTATTTTTATTTAAAATTTTCCAATTTGGTCTTTTTATGCGCTTTTGGACTCTGCTTACCTTTGAACTCTGTTTTGGTCTTTTGTCTATATACTATGACCTTACCAAGGGGAGGGTGTTATATGGCCGTTAGGGTCATTGTCGACATTGCTAAGTTAGCATGAGCTCTGCGGCCATGATGCTGCCTTTGCGCACGTTGCTACATGACTTTGTTTTGCAAGACTCTGTTTGTGCCTTTCACATGAGAACTGTCTACTTTCTGCGTTCTCTGCCTGTTCCTGGAGTTTAGTCTGAACACGATGTGCAATGTCGATAAACAATGCCCTTTGTTATTCTGTTCTTGTCAGTCCCTAGCACCTAGACAAAACATGCTAACAGCTGTGCTGCTGGAAACTCGTGCTTTGATATTACGGGGATGCATGTTGTTCAAACACACACTTGGAGAGGGACCTTTCCAAGGAGAAAAGCTATGCTGTTCCTATGATATAAAACTTCCATCTAGGCACCAAGGTATGGGGTCTGCTGACAAAGCCCAGAGATCTTCCTTTATATAATAAACTTCACCTTACCAAGGGGAGGGTGGTTAGACCTTATAGTCCTTTTTCCACTGTCTGTATATGATGACATACCCCTTTATATTCTATGGAATTGTAACAATGCTGATTTAGGTTTATGCATTTCGCTGCTGTTAGTGGCTCGTATACTGCATTATAGAGCACGATGGTTAAAATAAACATTTTGAACTATAACAGAGACTGACAAATCTTGTTGTGGACAAGTACGAGTGAGTGAGCGAGCGAAAGGGTATGTCTTGCTACCGTGATTCCTGAGAGAGTCTGGAGTGTTGTGTTCTGGGTTGTCTAATCATTTGTAGCTTCATGATTATGTAGGAGAACGAATGAGACACTATAGCTAGTCGGTTTTGGGATTTTGGGTACCAAGGTGGTAGGCAGGTTCAGCCCCTATACACCAAGGTCCTGTTTTCCTGCGCATAGTTCTGTGTATGTGCAGAATTTCCGCAACAGGTTAAAGTGAAAGAAATCTGTAACAAGCACTGGCTTCCAGGGATGAAAGTGGGCACATGTAAATAAATACTCGGATTTGTAGAGCATGGCTAATCACCCATGAGGGCATCCAGGCACTGTCCATATGCACAGGGAGATAAAGTGATCTGCCCAGAATCACAGGATGTTGAGCCGATGCCGAGACTGGAACCTGGATCCCCCAGCTCTAAAGTCGGCAGCTCTAGGCTTTAAGCCACATGCCCTCTGCAGCACTACATGCAATGAACAGATGTTTACAGAGTAAGTAACATAATACATTCACAGTATGTGTGGCTGTACATTCACATACTCTGCATCAACTGTAAAGCAGTACCCCCCCCCAAGCAATGACTAGCCAGTGGATGGCTCAGAGGTCTGGAAACAAGTCCTAAGGACAGTTTGACTAACTGGCTTGCTCGCGTGCCAGGAGGCCCACATAGTGATGTTTTGTAAATGTGTGTGGAGCGGACCACATGGCAGCTCAACAGATATCGGCTATGGGCATTTTCCCCAAGAAAAGCCATACTAGCACCCTGTTTGCAGGTGAAGTGCGGCCTAAGGCAGGAAGGTAGGATTCTTTTAGCATAACTGGCTTGGATGCATTCGACAATCCACCTGGCGATTCCTGCCTCAGAAATGGTGTGGCCTTTATCAGGCTCTAAAAAAAGGCTACAAATAGTTGTTGCCTTTTACAAAAGGATTTGGTCCTATCTATATTACAAATAAAAGCACTTTTAACTTCACATGTGTGGAGCGCTCTTTCAAATATAGAGTGGGGTTGTGGGAAAAAGAGACAGATCTCAATCGTTTCACTAGAGTGCAATGGGGAAACCACCTTAGGTAAGAACTTAGGATTGGTTCTAAGAACAACTGATGTCATTGTGGACCTGGCAAATTGATTCCTGCAGTGTGAGGGCCGCAATTCACTGATGTGCCTAAGAGACGTGATTGCTAATTAGGAAGGTAACCTCTCAAGAAAGGTTCTGCAAACGAGAAATTCAGTGGCTCGAAATGTTGCCTTTTAAGTCTGGTAAGGACAATATTGAGATTCCAGACAGGGTAGGAAGCAACATTGGTGGAATCACACGCTTAAGGCTTCCATGAACCTCCATGAATTACAGGGATTTTCAAGAGAGAAGAGTTTCCTGTTCTGCATGTATGCAGAGATGGAGGCTAGGTGTAGTCTAATTGACAGCCTAACCCTAACTTTTCTAAGTGTAGGAGACAACAAATAATGTCTTTAATGTCTTAAATCGCAGGAGTGAGAGGGTTAATGTGGTTTTGAGTACAGTAGTGGAAAAACACTTCCACATAGCTGCACAGCAGGTTCGCACTGTGGGCCTAGGGCTTCTCTAAGTAAGTCCATGCACTCTTGAGGTAGACAAAGGTAACCAAACTCCAGGGCCTCAGAAGCCAAATTGTAAGGTTGATCTGTCTGGAGTCTGGGTTTCTGACCATGCAGTGAGAAAGTTTTGCCTGTTGGCGAGCTTCTTGTGAGGGGCAATGGACATTTTAAGAAGTATTGAGAACCACAGTAGTCTTGCCCACTTTGGAGGAACCAGGATGAAGGCGAGGGATGTTTGCCTCAGCTTCCTAACCACGTACAGTATCTGTGGGAGAGGAGGAAAAGTGTAGGCAAATATCCCTGACAAAGTTCATCCACAGAGCATTGCCCAAGGACTGGGGGGGTGGTGGGTGCATTAAGTTTGGGCATTTTTTGACATGGCACAAAGGTCTATGTCAGGGGTCCTCCACCTGTGAAAGTAAGGGAGTAGGACTTCCCATTCATGAATTTGTTTCTGCATCCTGCTGAGCGGATACTCTGCCAGGAGACGAATTTGGTGATGGATGGCCAAACACCAAATTTTCCAGACAGCTAAGGGAAGTGTGTGCATCCTTGTCTGTGCAGATAAAACATGGCAGTCATGTCACTGTGAACCTTAGGTTGTGTATGATGGAGACCACAGCCGGTCTGTGAGATGGGCATTCTTGTCTGTATGTACAAGGACAACCTTGCCTTGAATATGTAGAAAAAAGTATTTGAGAGATAGTTGAATAGCTAACAGCTCCAAGTGGCTGTTGTGGAGACCCATAGAAGAAAGCTACAAACCCCAGACGGTCATGTTGTTGAAATACACTGCCCAGTGGCCTAGAGATACTTTTGTGGTGATGGTCACCTGTGGAACTGGGTGTGCAAATAGCCTGCCCTGCAAAAGATTGTGTTGTTCTACCACTGCAGAGAGCAATGGATGCTGGCCCTTATTAACACTAGGTTCTCCATCGGACCCTCTGCTTGTGACTACTGGCTTGAGATGCATTCTTGAAGCAGGCACATATGAAGCCTGGCGTGGGGCACTATGGTACTTCATGAAGCAATCATTCATTGAAAGCGCATAACAATTTTTTACCCGTCGGTGTAGTTTTGAAGCTTGAAGAATTTTCTGGATTCACATGGTGAGCATTATTCCGCCATCTAGTGGTTGAGTCTGGAATTTTTCTAAAAAAACATTTGTCCTTCTCTTTTTGTTGTTGGTGGACATCGACGGGCCTCCATTTGATGTCCCCTTGTGGCATTGTTGTGTTTCCTCCGGAAGCTCCCACCTTTGGTCACCATCTTTAGATTATTTTTATTTATTTTTTTGCTTCCTCCTTTCATCTTCATTGGCAGAGGAGGGTGGGATCGCTTGTGAATCCAGAAAATTCTTCAAGCTGCAAAACTACAACGACAGGTAAGAAGCTATATGTTTTGCAGCGTGAATCTTTTCTGGATTCAGATGCTGTTCATAGATTTTGTAGTTGTTTATTACTACAGTGGTGGCTGGGTTGAAGATGAGCACTGATTTGAAAACAGATGTTGTAAGAATTTGTCCAACTTAAGCTTCCTTGTTCATCTAAATATATCTTAAAAATAGTGCTTTGTGAACGTGTGCACAGATGACCATGTTGCTGCCATACACGTCTTGAAGTGGCGTGTTAGCTATAAAGGCAACGGCTGCTCCGTTTTTCCTTGTTCAATGCGCCCATGGAGTGTTTTATAATGTCTCTCCTGCATTCTTGTGGCACAAGTGAATAGTTTGAGCTATCCATCTTGCAATTGTGTTCTTGGTAACTGGTCTTCCTAGAAAGCTATATGCAAATGATACAAAGATTTGTTCTGCTTTCCCGACAGCCTTTGTTTTTTCTATGTAATACATTACTGCATGTCTAGTGTCCAGAGTGTGTAATGTCCTCTCTGGATGAGTTTTAAGTCTTTGAAAGAAACTTGGTATCGGTATACTTTGGTTCATGTGGAACTGTGAGATAACTTTTGGCATGAATTGAGGGTCAGTTCTCATGACAACGGTGTCTTCGTGAACTTGAAAATAAGGTTCCAGTAAAGTGAGTGCTTGTAATTCACTAACTCTGCGCAGTGGTGTTATGGCCACTAAAAAGGAAGTCTTTTGTGTGAGCATTTGTAATGTAGCCTTGTGTAACTGTTCAAACAGTGCCTTCATCAATTGAGAGAGCACAATGCACAAGTTACTAACTTGTGTAACGATATATCTGTAAGAGACAGTAGTTAGTGACAGATTCCTTACCTTAGAATATCCCCAGGCGTCAGGCTGGATCCGGAAAGTTTTGCGTAGCAGTACCCCTGCGCGTCGGTAGGCGGCGTCGTGCGGCTCTGCGTCCGTCGTCGGCGTCGTGATCGCCGGGATGACGTCGCGGCCAGTACTTAATGCGCGCTGGCGTCAGTTCTGTACACGACTTTCCGCGCCAGAAACGGAGAGCCATGCAAGAAACTGACACTGGTGTCTGAAAACTAGGGCCCTGAAAGGGATGACCTTAACCCTAGAAATCAGTTTGCAGAACGGGGAGGATGGGTGGGGCGGTAAGGAATCTGTCACTAACTACTGTCTCTTACAGATAGTTAGTTAGTGACAGATTCCTTACCTTAGAATAGATACTCCAGCAATACCAACCCCGGTGGTGGGTCTGCGAACAAAGATCAGACGAGGAAGTCCCGGAGAACAGAACGGCCAAAAAAGCCGTCTCTCCGGACTTGGCTGTCAAGGCAGTAATGCTTGGTAAACGTGTGCAGCGAGGCCCACGTAGCTGCCTGACAAATGTCCTGCAATGGGACACCACGTCCCAAAGCCGTGGTGGCGGCTGTCGCCCTGGTGGAATGGGCACGTAGCCCAACAGGGGGCTCCTTCTTAGCCAAAGAATAGCAGGCTTTGATACACAAGACAACCCAGCGGGAGATGGTCTGCTTGTGTACCGCCCGACCTTTTTTGACGCCCACGTAGCCAACAAAGAGCTGGTCGCCCACCCGGAACTGTTGTGTGCGGTTCAGATAGAAAGAAATCGCACGTTTTGGGTCCAGACAGTGGAGCCTCTCTTCCTCTCTGGAAGGATGCGGAGGCGGAAAGAAGGTGGGCAAAGTGATGGTCTGCCCAATGTGGAAGGCAGTGACCACCTTTGGCAAGAAGGACGGACGCGTCCTAAGAACAACCTTGTCTGGATGGACAGACAGAAAGGGGGGCTTGCAAGAAAGAGCCTGGAGCTCACTCACCCGCCGAGCGGAGGTGATAGCCACCAGAAAGGCTGTCTTCAGAGTGAGAAGACGAAGAGGACAGTTATGGAGAGGCTCAAAGGGAGCGCACATTAAAAAGGTAAGAACCAAGTTCAAGTCCCACTGAGGCATCACAAACGGAACAGGAGGGAAAAGGTGTGTAATGCCTTTAAGAAACCTGTTAACAACTAGGGACTTGAAAAGGGAGGGCTGATCAGGAAGCCTGAGGAAGGCCGAGATTGCACAAAGGTAGCCCTTGATGGTACCCAGGGCAGAACCCTGTTGGACCAGAGAAAGAAGGAACAGTAGAACCTCAGAAAGAGGGGCAGAAAGGGGATTCACAGCCTTTGCTGTGCACCATGCCACAAACTTGTTCCAACTGAAGGCGTATACCACCTTAGTGGAGGGACACCTGGCTGCCAGAATCACATCACAAACTTCGCGAGGCAAGTCGAAAGGAATCAACTGCAGCCGCTCAATCTCCATGCAAGGAGGTGGAGACTGGACAGGTTCGGGTGGAGGACCGTCCCCTGCTGCTGCGACAGAAGATCCTCCCGAAGAGGCAGACGGATCGGGGGATCGATGCTCATACTGAGTAGCTCGGGATACCAAACTCTTCGAGCCCAGTCCGGAGCCACAAGGATGACTTGGGCCCGGTCGCGCCGAATCTTCAACACTCTGGGTAGAAGTGGTATAGGCGGAAAGGCGTACAACAGACCGCAACTCCACTCGCGACGAAAAGCGTCGCCGAGCGAGTGCCGCCTTGGAAATTCCAACGCGCAGAATTGCTGACATTGCGCGTTCTCTTCGGTGGCGAATAGATCTAACCAAGGGTCTCCCCACTGTAGAAAGAGTCCTTGCGCCACCTTCGAGTGAAGACGCCATTCGTGATCCATCATGCACCTGCGGCTGAGTTCGTCCGCCCTGGCGTTCAGGGAACCTGCCAGGTGTTGAACCATCAGGAATATGCCCTGATGTTCCAGCCATGTCCAGAGACGCAGAGCCTCCTGACAAAGGGTCCACGACCCCACCCCACCTTGTTTGTTGCAGTACCACATGGCGGTGGTGTTGTCTGTGAACACCTGCACTACCTTCCCCTTGACAGAGGGAAGGAATGCCTTCAGTGCAAGTCGGTTCGCCCGGAGCTCCAGAAGGTTGATATGGAGCCAGGACTCCGCCGGAGACAAGAGGCCTCTGATCTCCGCCTCTCCCATGTGACCGCCCCATCCCAGAAGGGACGCATCCGTCACAACTGTGTGCTCTGGCTGGGGAAGGGAGAGGGATCTGCCCGTGACCCATTGCCGGTTCGAGAGCCACCACTGCAACTGTCGTGCAGTTCCCTCCGAGATCTGGACGTAATCGGACCGGTTCCCCTGATGCTGCGCCCACTGGAACTTCAGGTCCCACTGCAGAGCCCGCATATGCCATCTGGCATGATCGACCAGCAGGATGCAGGAGGCCATGAGGCCCAGCAGCCTCAGGGTCATCCGTACCGAAACCCAGGATAGAGGCTGAAAGATCGGAATCATAGCCTGAATATCCTGGACTCGCCGCTCGGGAGGATAGGCCCGAAACTGCGTTGTGTCCAGAACCGCTCCGATGAAAAGGAGCTGTGGAGAAGGAACCAGGTGTGACTTCGGCACATTGATGGAGAACCCCAGCGAGTGCAGGAGTCCGGCCGTAGTCTGGAGGTGGGAGACGACTGCCTGGGACGAGTCCGCCTTCAACAACCAGTCGTCGAGGTAGGGGAAGACTGGAACCCCTGACCGGCGCAGATGAGCTGCGACCACCGCCATCACTTTCGTGAACACCCAAGGGGCGCTGGTAAGGCCAAAGGGAAGCACGGTGAACTGAAAGTGCTCGAGGCCTACCGTGAACCGCAGGTAACGCCGGTGGGCCGTCAGGACGGGGATGTGAAAATATGCGTCCTGCAAGTCCAACGCTACCATCCAGTCTCCAGGGTCGAGGGCAGTCAAGACCTGAGCTAGGGTGAGCATCTTGAACTTCTCCTTCCGGAGGAAGCGATTGACGTTCCGGAGGTCCAAGATAGGACGCATGTCCTCCTTGTCCTTTTTGGGCACCAGAAAGTAGTGGGAATAACAACCACGCCCTACTTCTGGGGTCGGAACGCGCTCGATGGCCCCCTTGGCCAAGAGGGCCACAACTTCCTGTCGAAGAAGTACCAAATGGTCCCCCGACATGCGGTGGTGCTGAGGTGGCATGGCTGGAGGGGTAGTCTCGAAGGGGAGGGAGTAGCCCCTTCGGACAATGTCCAAAACCCACCTGTCCGATGTGATGGTGCGCCAGTGGGGAAGGTGATGGCGGACCCTGCCCCCCACTGGCGTGCTGTGGACTGGAAAGGACGGACTAGGAGGGTTTGGAGGCCGCGGACGGGGCAGAGGTGGTGGCCTGACCCGCTCGCTGGTTACCTGACCCGCTCGCTGGTTACCAGACCCGCCTCGGCGGGAGCCACGTCCTCGGCCGCGCGAAGGCGTTTGCTGCGCGGGCCGGTGGCTGGGCAGTGGACGTGACTGGGCGTCCCTTCCGTGGCCATGAAAGGGGCGAAAAGCAGACTGCTGCGGAGGGCACGAGGCGGAGAGGCCCAAGGACTTGGCCGTAGCCCGCGAGTCCTTAAAGCGCTCCAGCGCGCTGTTTGCCTTATTGCCAAAAAGGCGGACACCATCAAAGGGCATGTCCATAAGGGTGTTTTGGACATCGCCCGAGAAACCAGTGGTCCTCAGCCAGGAGTGACGGCGAAGCGCCACTGTCGTAGCAAGCGATCTGCCTAGCGAGTCAGCGGTGTCCAGGCCACATCTGATAGTGAACTTCGCTGCGTCTCTCCCTTCCGCAACAGCACGGGAGAGAAGTGCCTGGACCTCCTCAGGACACTTGGGCAGCACTTGCGCCACCGAATCCCACAGAGAGTGGGAGTAACGGCCCAAAAGGCAAGCGGTGTTCACGGACCACAAGCCAGCACTGGAGGAAGAAAAAACCTTCTTCCCAAATTGGTCTAGTTTTTTGGATTCCCTATCCGGCGGAGCCGTAGGGAAGGCGCTCTGGGAGGCAGAGGCTTGGACAACCAAGCTCTCGGGGGTGGGGTGTTGGGAGAGAAACAGAGGGTCGCCCGGGGTCTGGCGATGGCGTCGGGCTACGTTCCTGCCCACAGGAGCCCCTGTGGTGGGCCTGGACCAGGTGCCCAAAAGATCGTTCGAAAGTGCATCGTTGAACGGCAGCAGTGACTCCGAAGAGGTAGCCGCCGGCTGAAGCACTTCCGTCAGGAGGTTAGTCCTGACATCCACCGTAGGGAGCTCGAGGCGGAGGGCCTCAGCCGCCCTACGCAACACCGTTGCATAACTTCCTCCGCAGCCACGGAAGGAGGAGACAGCATGCCAAGGTCAGGAGAGGTGTCCAGACAACTGGCATCCCCCAGTTCCTCAGCCCAGTCCTGATAAGGCTCACATTGAGCTGTGAGAGGGTCTTCCGACCCCTCCCAGTCCTCCTCGTCCTCCAAAACAGGTGAAAAGTAAGGAGGAGGGACATGAGGGAAAAAAGGTCCCGTCGGAATCGGCGTCGAGCGACATCGATCCGGCTCCGTGTCCGGTGCCGGGGAGAACCTGGGGACGGCGCCATCCGGGGCCTCGGACGGCGCCGTGAACGGTACCGGTGAGGTCGGCGCCGGTGGAGGTGTCGTTAGGTCAACCGGCGTCGACCGGGATCCAGGCCTGGATCCGAGGGGGTTCTGCGGCGCCGGGGCCGGAGCCGCCGGAAACACCGGGGCCGGAGCTGCCGGTGGTGCCGAGGGAGGACTCCCACTGGGGCCCGCGGAGCCCGAAGGCGCACGGGGTAACCCTTAGGCCCGAAGATGCGGCCCATGGCCGACAGGAACTCCTGTATCTCGGCCGGAGTCGACGTCAGACCCGGAACAGGCGGGTAGGCCGGCGTCGGCTGCGGGGCACCCCCGGAGCCGCGGGGGCGGCACCGTCTGGACCCTCGGCCGGGTCGTGAGACCGGTGAGGGGAAGTCTTAGAGCGACGCTTCTTAGACCTCTTGAGCTTCGCCTTACCTGAGGACGAAGACTTCGACCCCGACGGCTCAGCGACCGGCCCCTCGACCTCTCACGGGACCGGGACCTCGAGCGGCGCGGAGCCGAGTGCCGGGCCTCGAGGAGATTTCGAGACCGCTCTCGCAAAGCCTCCGGAGCGAGGGACCGACACTCGGGGCACGACTGGGGGTCGTGGCCGCGCCCCAGGCAGAAGAGACACTCACGGTGCGGATCCGTAATCGACATCATGCGATTACAGACCGCGCATGGCTTGAAGCCGGGCATCCCTACTGACACCTTGGAGTCGAAACGACTCGAAAAACTTGGACAAAAAGTCACAAAAATATTCTGTCAAAAAATGACTGGGGCACTGCTCAATCCGGATCTGCGCTTACTGGCGCGGAAAAAGAAAGAACTGACGCCAGCGCGCATGGGCGGCGTCTAAGTACTGGCCGCGACGTCATCCCCGCGATCACGACGCCGACGACGGACGCGGAGCCGCACGACGCCGCCTACCGACGGGCAGGGGTACTGCTACGCAAAACTTTCCGGATCCAGCCTGACGCCTGGGGATATTCTAAGGTAAGGAATCTGTCACTAACGTGTCTCTTTCAGATATTTTGATTCCATTTGGGTGCGGGTACCTTTTTCGGAGGTGCGATTCTTTTCACTCCTTCTAGGAACCGCATAATAACTGGTGATGTGAAGAAACGTCTTTCAATCTGACCCTTGTGTACGCCACTATTGCTGCTAAGTGAAGCTTTAAGGATGAATAAGTCAGTTTACAGTCTAGAAGATGTGTTAAGTACTTCAGTAATGTCTTATCTGTAGCGTTCTTTTTTAATAATCCTTCCTTAAGGCAACAGAGTGAGTATCATTTCCATTTAGCTATTCAACAGTTTCTCGTTGTCGGTCTTCTTGCCTCTCTTAAGATCACCTTTGTGTTTTCAGGTAACTTTAGGTGCACAAATTCCATGTCTTAAGGAGCCATTCTGCTAGGCTTAAAGACTCTGGTTCTGGGTGAAGCACCCTTCCTTCTTGCATTGTTAACAGATTTTGCCTGTTTGGTCATTTGTAAAATTTTCCTGGAAATAGTTCTTCTAGTTCTGAGAACCATGTTTGTCTTGCCGCCTGTGGTTCAATTAGTATCAGATCCATGCTGCTTACTCTGCATTCATTGATCAGCTTGTGAAGTAGTGGTATAGGGGGGGGAAAGTCTATGCAAATTTCCCTAACCAATCAATTTACAGTGCATTCTTTATGGACTGGTGGCAACACTGTCTGGAGGCAAAGCGTTGGCATTTCGCATTCTGAGGTGTTGCTAACAGATCTATCACTGGTGTTCCCCATTTCTGAAACATATTCGCGAGTACTGACTGAGTCAGTTCCCATTCGTGAGACCAAGAAGCTTGTGTGCTCAGTCTGTCTGCTTCGACATTGTCCTTCCCTGGTAGGGGAAGGACAATGCCCCGCAGGTATTCGACCCCCAGGAACCACAATAAACTGGCGCTGCCCTCTGCTAATAATGATGCAGCTCTCCTGAAAGAATTTGCCTTTTTTAGTATCAATTGTACGTCACTCCCCAAACATAAGGAAGACATCTATGACCTCCTACTGAATACACAACCTGACGCCATTTTCCTTACGGAAACTTGGCTAAATGCCAGTTCTGGACCTGACATTGCGATCGCTCTACCTCCTAACTATACGATCCTTAGAAAGGATCGCGTGGACAAAGTTGGAGGGGGCATAGGAATAATTTTTAAAAAGGCTTACACCTGCAAATGGGAGGACCTATCCTTTAAGGGCTGTGAAGCTAGTCTTTTTAAACTCTCGCTTACTTCACAATTCACCTTCTCTGGGATCCTGATCTATCGCCCTCCGGGCCCAGCGGGTGTTTGGGCAGCTGCGCTCCCAGATCTTATCGCCCCTCTATTGTTAGAAGCTACTAATTTTATTATTTTAGATTTTAACATACATTTTAACGAACCCACTTGCACTATCAGTTCCACTCTCATTACTGATTTAGCTGCCATGAATGTCCTTCTATGTAACTCAGGCCCCACCCATAAGGCAGGTTATCTATTGGACCCTATTTTTTCTAACTTAGCTAATATCTCATGTGAGGTATCCCTCCCTTTACTATGGTCAGATCATTTTGTGGTTGGCTTTAAGGTGAAACAGGAAATGTGGCGTGAGAACTCCTCTATCTCCTCCGGCAAAGCGGGTTTCAGAAATTGGAAAAAGCTAGATGCTGATCGCTTTAATCTTCACCTACAGCAAACCATGCCTGCTATCACTACAGTCAATACTGCAGATGCTGACACTATTCAAAACTGGCTGACGTCGTCTATTGATGCATGTCTTCCTCTGTCTAATAAAAAAATAAACAATCATCGTCCTCCTGCCCCCTGGTTTTCTGACAAACTAAAGGCAGAAAAAACTAAATGCAAAGCGTTGGAGAAACGTTGGAGGAAAGACTATGCACCGGCATCAAGACATACTTATAAACGGGCAATAAAAGGCTATCAGGCCCTGTGTAACGCCGCTCGCGCTGAGCAAACAAATAACATCATTTTGCTGTCCCATAACAGCCCCAAAATCCTGTTTAAAGTGGTGAAAGAACTGTCAGGTGCAACTTGCCAACCAGAGCCTCCGGGGTTAAATGAAGCGCAATGCGAAGATCTGGCAGAGTTCTTTATAGATAAAATTGACAAAATCTATTCAGAATTCAATACTAATGGGGAGTCGTTACTTAAGACCATTGACTTACCATCAAACTGTTCTACCCTCCCGTGACACTGGACAAAAATGCTAGACTAGGCAATACGCTTGAGAATTGGCTGCCTCTTGACACTCTCCTTTTGCCGCATTTTAACTAGTATCAAATCAGGCTCCCCTAAGGATCCCCTTCCCATCCCCACTCTCCAAAAATTGGAATTACCAATTCTTAATGTCATTATGGAACTCCTCAATGCCTCACTACGTGAAGCATTAGTACCAGCGGCTTGGAAACATGCCATGATCCTCCCCTTGCTAAAAAAAGCAAATGCTGATCCGGAAGTTCTATCTAACTTTCGTCCGATCTCATTACTCCGAGCTTTCTCCAAAATTTTGGAAAAACATATCAACCTTCAGCTGACGCAATTTGTAGACTCCCAAAGCATCCTACACTGATCTCAATCTGGATTTAGAGCAGTCTTCTCTACCGAATCCACGCTCCTGGGAGTCACCGAAACCATTCGCCAACGGCTTGATATGGGAGATACTGTGGCACTCATACTACTGGACTTGAGTGCCGCTTTCGACACTGTGTCCCACACGACCCTTCTACAAGTTTTACATTCTAGGGGCATTGTCGGATCAGCACTCAAATGGCTGGCGAGCTTTTTGTCAAGCAGGACCTTTCAGGTCTTTTCTCCTACGGCAAGCTCTAAGTCCCACGATTCCCCGTATGGGGAATACTTAGCCCTTTACTTTTCAACATCTATGTCAGCCCCCTGGCGACTATAGTTGAAGAGGCTGGACTAACTATATATTCATATGCGGATGACACCCAGCTTATCTTCTCCTTGTCTACCAAGGAGACTTCAATGTGTCCTCTCTCGAGGTAGGGCTACAAAAGATAGCTGGCTGGATGCATACTAATAGAGTTGAAACTTAATGGAGGAAAAACTGAACTCCTAATCCTCGGTGGAAACAAAGCTCTCTGGGGCCCCCAACATTGGCCACTTCAAATGGGTGATCTTCCCCAACCGTCACAATCTGTCCGCAACCTCTGCATAATTATAGATGATCAACTATCTATGCGACAGCAAGCGGTAAAGGTCGCCTCAACCTGCTTTACAATTCTGAAATGGCTCAAAAAAATTCTCTGGATGCTGCCACCTTCGACATAAAAAACTGTTGTCCAGGCTTTGATCGTGTCCAGACTGGACTACGGCAATGTCCTGTACTTTGCGCAAATAAGGAGGTGATTCGGAAGCTGCAAGTAGTCCAAAACTCTGCGGCCAGACTTCTATGCCAGTTACCTAGAATGGCCTCTATCACAGGCCCTCTCCGCGACCTCCACTGGCTCCAGATAGACAATCGCTCCAAATTTAAAGCCCTTTGCTACATACATAGGATTAATGCCGGTACAGCACCACACTATCTCAATACCTTGGTACACCCGTACCTCCCTACGCGTAATCTTCGATCATCAAATCAGGCTAAGTTTCAAGTCCCCAGGATCAAACGCGCACATATGGGAGGACGGTCCTTTGCTTACTTGGTTCCTTTACTATGGAATTCTCTCCCACTTCTACTTCGCCACAAACCTATTTACCACAAGTTCCGTAAAGGCCTCAAAATGTGGTTATTTAACCACTAGAGTCTATCCTTTATTTTTCTAGCACGGGTCCGTAGGCGCCGGGAAACCTCCGGGTAGTTGTTGCGCCATATATACATTTAACAAATAATAATAATAATAAATAGGTGGACCACTAAGATCTCCATTTTACTTCAAATCGCCCACTTGCTCGTTTCTTGTGCTAATTTTGACAGCGGAAGAGACAGAGTCCCACCCTATTTGTTTATGTAGAACATGGTGGTTGCGTTGTCTGTTTGTATCAGTATTGTCTTTCCCCACAGCTCTTTCTGAAAGGCTGTTAAGGCTAGGAATACTGTTTTTAGTTACAGGATGTTGATGTGTTGTACCGCACCATGGTCTTTCCAGACTCTCCTTATTTTGAGCTTGTTCCATGTGTGCTCCCCATCCCATCTGTGAGGCGTCTGTTATGGTGGCAGTTGGAGTTGGTTGTGTGAATGGTCTTCCTTGTGTTATAATTGACCTGTTCCACCACGCTATCTTATCCTCTGTCCTTTGCGAGACAACCACTAGATCTTCCCAACTCCCTGTTGCCTGTGACCATTGAACTGGTAGCCATTCCTGAAATAGTCTCATGTGGAGTCTTATGTTTGGTAACAAAGGGATGCAGAAAGCAATCATTCCTAGTAGCTTCCCCACTGTCCTTACTGTCAGATTGTCACTTCCGGTATAGCTGTGTCTTCAACAGTGCTACTGTTCTTTCCCCTGAATTGAGTTTATTCTGGCCCCCAGAACACTTTCTCTTGTTCTAGTTCTGGAGATGACTTCTCCAAGTGCATTGAGAATCCCAGCTGGTATAGAGTTCCTATTACTTGTTGAATATGCTCTTTGCATCACTTGTATGAGTATGCCCTTATCAGCCAGTCATCTAGCTATGGATAAACATGTATACCCTGCATTCAAAGGTATGCTGCTACTGTTGCTAGACACTTTGTAAATACCCTTGGTGCTGATTTTATTCCGAATGCTAGCACTTTGAACTGGTAGTGTCTTTTGTCTACCTCAAATCTTAGAACTCTTTTGCTGTTTGTGTTCATGGGAATGTATAAATAAGTG
Organism: Calotriton arnoldi; assembly: GCA_963921515.1. Taxonomy (NCBI): domain Eukaryota; kingdom Metazoa; phylum Chordata; class Amphibia; order Caudata; family Salamandridae; genus Calotriton; species Calotriton arnoldi. The sequence goes on along the minus strand of CAWUFW010001784.1, from coordinate 1,242,529 downwards.
TCCTTTAGGTCTATTGTTGCCATGTAATCCCCTAATTGAAGTTGTGGTATTAACTATTGCAGGGTTGTCATCTTAAACTTTTGCGGATAAATTTGTTCAAAAACCTTAGGTCCAAGATAGGACGTAAGTTCCCGTCTAACTGTGGAATTAGGAAATATGTTGAGTAATTTTCCTTATCGCTTTCTTTGCGTACTTTGCCAACATCTCCTCTATTTCCTTGAGTAGACGTGTTGTTTCTTCCACGAAATGCATCTACCTCCATGGTCCCTTGTCTGGAGTTGTCTTGTCTAATCCTATGCAATAGCCATATTCTATTATGTTTAAAATCCATTTGTCTGAAGTGACCTTCCTCCACTCCTGAAGGAAATGTTTTATCCTACCTCCTACTGGTGTTGGATGTAGGAATTCTTGGTGTTGTAAAATTGCCTCTCGTTCTTTTCTCTTCCCTTGTTAACACAACCCTGGATCTTATTGGAGTGTGTATTGTGCTTGTTGGTAAGTCACTTGCTTGTAGGGAGTGCTCCTCCCCTTGGTGGTTGACCTCTTTCGCATGGATGTCCACGAAAGGACGGTCTTCTCTGCTGGTATTGCCAACTTTGTTTTGTGATTTGTGTGATTGATTTCCTCCCCGATATGTTGGTTGGTATGTTTGATGGGAGGTTGCCGGATGGAAAGTCCCTCTTCATGAAGGTCTTCTTGAAGGGATGGTTCCTCTAAGCATATTACCTCTGAATTGTAATGCCCCCATTCTTTTTGCGGTCTCATTATCTTTTTTTAATTGATTCAGTTAGTCATCTACTGCACTTTCGAAGAGTTGTTCCCCGATAAAAGGTGCATTTAAGATATTGTTTTAAACTTCTGATTTGAACCCTGAAATGCGTAATCAGGCATGTCTTCTTTCTGTGATACCAATCATCACTTGTCTGCTTGATGTATCTGCAGCAGCTAGGGCGGAGTTTAAGCAAGTGTTGGTGATATTTTTCCCATATTCTACCAGATGGGCTGCTCGCTTTTGATACTGTTGTGGTAGGTGTTTTTTAACTGGCCTATCTCTTCCCAATATTGACAGGCGTGGCGGTAGATCAATGCATTTGAAATTGCAATGCGCCATTGGTTTGCCGCTCTTCTCTCTACCTTTCGGCCCATGAGGTCCATCCTCTTACTCTCCTTATCTGGGGGAAGGGATGTTGTGCTTGGTACATTTGCTCTTTTCCTAGCAGTGGATGTTATAATAGAATCTGCTGGGACTGCCCCTTAATGCAACTTGGGTCCTCAGAAGAGTGTTTGTACTTTTTCTCTGCTCGAGGAGTAACTGCTCTACATGTTGCAGGCTCCTTCAAAGCTTCTTTCCCTTGATCTAACACATTAGAAGAGTTTCTAATAAAAATAATGATTGAGGTTTCTCCTCCTCAAGTTGAGCTTCATTTCTATCTGCTGCCACTTGATTATACACCCCAATGTAGTCAGGTGGTGACACCCTCCAAGGATAGGAGTCGTCAGTCTCTTCTGGAGAACCTGTTTCGAGATCCTCCCACTGTGTTTCTTGGTATTCTGAAGCCTCAGAACCCATGCAAATCTGTTCTTCCTCCTCTTCGTAGAAGATTCCCTCTTTCTGCTCCACCCGAGGTTCAGAAGTTATGGGCGGCTCTATGTCATCGACACTTTTCTCCCCTTGCCCTATCATCGAGCTCTTAGTAGGGATCAATATTGTTTTAGACTTTTCGTTGAATTCCTTTTTCTTTTGTAAAAGACTAGACCTTTCGGCCTTAAGCCTTCTCTTCCTCTCCATCTCTGACCCTTGTTTTTCAGCATCGAAAATTACTGGTTTTCTCTCTGTTGTTGAAGTCTTTCGGAGACGGTGCCAATGACGAGCCATGTCTCTCAAATTCTGACAACTCCGGTTTTGACATCGATGAGACTTGGATTTCTCAGAGGTCTGTATAGGTATGGTGTCCTTTTCAACGGATGCAAGGGTATTCTTGTCCACGATCTGGACGTCTGTCTCGGTCTCTCCTCCTGGTCCTTCTGAGACGTTATTTTCCTTGTCACTTGAGAGTCCCAGGTCTTTTAGAGACAGATGTATGTTGGCTCTGCTTCTCTCTCTCACCCTCAGAGTCTTCAGGGTGAACGCCGAGTGCGTGTTGCAGTCTTCACTTTGGTGGTCTACCGGCAGATAGAGGTTGCAGACCCGATGTTGGTCCTTCTTAGCAAACTTGTGATGGCAATGCTTACAGGATAGGAACAGTGTTTTCTCCATCACCATGCACAAGGAGCCCCCTGCACGCGCATTCTCTATACTCTAAGAGGGTACTCACTTCTCAGCTAAAAACTTCTCTGGTACCTTCTTCTGATGTTTCCTTCTCTCCGATTGACTTTCGATATAGTTTTTTAGATTTTGAGAAATGTATCCGCCCAATTGTTGGAGCTCCTTTATACAGACCCAACCACAGAAAAAAAGAATCTGAAGATGGCGACCAAAAGTGGAAGCTTCCGGAGGAACCACGATGACGTCACAAGGGGACACCAAATGGAGGTCCGTCGACACCCACCACCAACAAAAAACAAAAGGAGTAGAAGTACAAACTTTTTAGAAGGATTCTGGACCCAACCACTAGATAGCAGAAAAATGCACAGCATGTGAATACAGAAAAGATTCACGCAGCAAAACTGTGCAAGTGGAATTAGACAAAGTGGCTGAAAAAGTGACAGAAGCTTTTGGAATGCTTGCACCCTCCAAGGGCTGGGGAAAGCCTTGCCCATGAGTGAATTGAGGACTATCCCTTAAAATGGTTGGATATGGAGTGGCTCTAAGTGGGACTTTAAGGTGTTCACTGTGAACCTTAGGTGGTGTAGGAGGAAGACCACAGCCTGGGTGTGAGCTAGGCATTCCTGTCTGCTTGCACTCTTGATCAGTCAGTCATCTAGGTAGGGGAAGACATGAATTTCTCCCCTCCTGAAGTAAGCAGCTACCACCGCTAAATAGTTGGTGAAGACCCTTGTAGCCGCGGTTATGCCAAGAGCAGCCTTTTGTACTAGTAGGGTTGAAAACTTGTCATGAAGCTGAGGTAGTGCTGAGGAGCTGGATGAATCAGGAAGTGAAAGTAGATGTCCTTTAGTTCCAGGGTGGTCATAAAGCCCCTTGCTGCAGCTTTGGAAATGGCCTTGATTCCTCAACTAACTCTTCCCTCCTCTTACGATACTGGTCAGGGAGGTGCTGAAGGAGCCCCTCCTTCTCCTCCCAGTGAGCTCTATAGTTGCAAGACAGGATGTACCAGTGCGTAGCCGCACCCACCACTACTCTCCTTCCCGCACCCACCACTACTCTCTTTCCCACACCACCAATCCGCTTGCTCTCGTTGTCAGGAGGCAGAGAGTCCCCAGTGGCATGGGCTACTGCTCTCTTCGTAGCAGTGGTAACCACTAAGAAATTTGGTGGGACATGTCCCGCCCCTGATGTACAGCAAGATAGAGGGCGTTGGTTTACATTTCATTTCAATACATGGTGTAACCACACAAGATTTCACCAGGTCCTTAAGGATCATTTGCAGTGAATTTATCATACCCTCGAGCACCGGAGGTACTAGACAAAGCACTTTTCTTTGAGAACGTCTCCACCAAAAAAATCATTCACCTCGATGGAGGTGTATATCTCAGCCTTATAGTAGGCAGCCACGCACTGAATAGCGCTATGGTGTGCCATGATGTCATCCTGTGGGGTGGCCCAGACTGGGATATGTTCTCAGGGTCCAAATCATAATCTTCGCAAGGATCTCCTGAGGCACTCTGGCGAAGCCCTCAGCTGGGGAATAAGGGCTATGATGGTCAGAGTATGACTCCGGGACCCCTGAGGAGAAGGCATAGGAGGGGAGGGCGGAGGTGGTGGCGGAGGAGGTGAAAGTGAAGGTTGCGGTGGAGTAAGCGGAGGATGAGCAGAAGCTTTGCCCTTACAACTCTTGGAGGGCAGAGAGGCACAGGAGTGTCCAGTGCTAGGACTTCCTTGAAGGCAATACTGAATTTCTTTGACAAGGTCTTCTCCAAGTGCAGAGATCTTGCCTGTGCTTGGGTGGATGATGACCCTTCTCTGCTTTTCATCCAGCTCCTGCTGTAGCCTCTCGAGGATGAGGCATTTTTCGACATCAAAAGCTAAGGGTCTTGGATCAGAAGGTGGTTTTGGCACAGACGGCTGATGCTTTGGTGAAATTTTCGATGATGGAGCAGGGTTCAAGGATTTAATGCGGACAGGTTTCCTCAGATCTGAGGCTGGTCGACGTCCTTGGAAGGTTTTTTTTCTTGAGTCCTAGGTTTTGCTTCAGTGCTTGTAAGCTGTGGCGTACGTGAAGGTGGCGACTTTGGCACAGGGGTCGACACCCATCCCCCAGATGGCAGGTACTCGTCTCAGACGTACAGCGTTTGAGCTTTGAGATGGGGTTGGATTTTGACAATACTCAAGTTATGCATGGTCTTCTGGACTGGAGCCGACCGAGGTGGGTGGAGCGTCCTCGAGTGCCTCATCTTCCTAGAATTCTACGTCACTGGATTCCAATAAGTCGGAGTCCATGAACAGAGTGCTTGGCTGGAGTGCAGGGAGGTCAGACAACTCACCCGATGCTTCCTCCTCTTCCTCAGTGCCTAGCAGATCAGACTTGCTGAAGATAGCCAGCGTTTCTGAAGAGGATTTGGCCTTCCTGCTGTGGGCCCACCATCGGTCTTGACGAGGTCAGAGACTTCTTGCTCCTGAACGTCAATCAACAGTTGCAATGGCTCATCATGCCCCGGTGAGAGGCAAAGATTGCAGATGGCATGGAGGATGCTCAAGGGGCATTTACAATGGCACTGTGGGCATCTTTTGAAAGGCTTCCGTTCCAATACCTCTGGCGCATCTTCATTCTCCGAGGGCTAGTCCAGAGCATGTGGTAGTCTGAAGCGCGCTGAGGCCTGGTCGCACGACAACAAACTCAAGAAATGGATTAGGCATTGATTGAAGAAACAAAGCAAAGAAGCTTCTCGCAAAGGTATGGAAGGCAGCGGACCACGTCCGAACCTGATGGCGGACAAAAACAATCTACCAATGGAGTCGGTGCCCATGCGCATCTATGACCAAAGGAAGACTCAGAGACTTTCTGAACTAAAGACTTCTTCAAAGAAAAACAACTTGCAAATGTCTGAGCCCAACACTAGACGGTAAGAGTATGCAGAGCATCTATAACTAGAGCACCACATGCTGCAAAATAGCTCTTTTCGTTCATGTTTAGTTGGGTATCACTTAAGCTCGATTCTCACAAAACAATAAGAATAAGTAAAACCAAAACTATATGAACTCTGCAATTGATGGAGTTACAAACCTAGAAGACAAATACCTCGCAAAGCACCTACTAATGCTTTAAAACTAATAGATATATTTGGAAGGAAGAAATAAAAATATATAGTTCTTAGTTAACGGGGCAGACAGACATTATTTCAAATGCAGTCTCTGAATAGATCAATGGAAACAAAATTTACATTTTTTTAAATGGATGTGTACAAAGATCAGCCTCACTATAAGAAAGATAAGAGATAAATAGTAAATTGCATACAGTATATTTAGAGAGGTGGAAAATATACTCAAGAAAATGTTGTGAAAATATGTTTACATGTCAAAGACCACCTGTCTCTAGACAATCTGGAAAAAGTCAATAGGAATTTGTAGACTATTCTGCCAGTAGTAAACATAAGCCAACTTAAGCAGTATTTTGGAAGACTTTAATAATGCAGTTGTGGAAATGCCACTTTATAAAGGCAGATGCATGACTGTGCCTACTGGCTTCCAACTATGTTGCAGAACCATCTCTTCTTTTCCTGAATAATCATGCTAGTAATCAATCTATTCATCATCTGGGGTCAAGCGATGCATCACACACTTGATTCTCTTCTTTCAGAAACAGAGCCCCATATAACAGACACATGATTTTACTTTTTGGAGGACAGCACATCCAACCCAGCCAATCCTAGCAACAGCTCAGCCAAATGTGTATTCTAGGTAAGGTTTCTAAGATCTGAATCAGTGAACATAGCCACATTTTTTAAACATAAATTGCACTGTACAATGTAAATTGCTCACCACTTTAGCCAATATTTTAATTTTTCTTCATTATAAAGAAGAATTATATGGAAAACTCACCTGTATTTGTTATGCTGTAGTCTTCATTTTTCCGTCTCATGTGGTATATGACAATGACCCACACTAGAGAGGTGCCCACAACACAGCACACAACTACGATGATCACAATACCAACTGTGGTCCAGCCATCATCTTCATATCCAACTGTATTTGGAGAGGAGTCACAGTTGGGGGTCGAAATTACATTAAGGTAGATGTGTCCACGCTCTGTGCCAAGGGTGTTGGACATGATACATGTATACTTCCCAGCATCCTCCGGCCCAGCATCAACAATTATAAGCAGCTGATTGCCTGCAGCAAAGAAATGCCTTTCTGTCACGGTCAAAGGCCCGTCATCTTTGGTCCAGTTCAGGCGAGGGAGAGGACTTCCTCCAGCAATACACTGCAACACAGCAGTTTCACCCCTGGACACTGTTCTATCCTCCAGAGGTCTTATGAACGATGGGGTCTCTGGGTAAGGAGAGAAATATTCATTTATTATTTCATCAGGCCCAGGTGACAAAATCACTACATAGGTAGACCTTTACCTAGCTATCGGCTCCTACCATACAACACCACCACCGCAAAAGTAAACGCTAAAGAAAATCCATCCTACAAACTAACAAGCCACACTATAGATAAACAACCCAGCACAATACCTCAACAGTACACCTATCTACTCCTCTTAATTCCACTATGACAGACTCTGTCTAAACATTCTATTTCACACAGTCACCTTCAGTATACAATAACTAAATTGATACAAAGTTCAAGTACTTATATCCTTGACACAGATTTAAAAAAACATACAGGCAATCATGACACCCAACCACAGATCTCTTCATGCAGTTGAGGTTAAGCAGGACACAGACGTGGATTAGAACCCAACAACCACATCCTCACCCTCGAATGGGGGCATACAACATTGGCAATTCCAACACCAGAATGCTGCTCGAGACAACACCTTACAAGTAACCAAGGACAACACCTCCTGTAACTCCCAAAGTCTCAATGCAGAGCCACAATAGGAACACAGACAAGGGGATATCATAGCCTGGGAACTAGGCAATCTACCTTACTCCCCAGAGTAGGGAGCACTCTGAAGAAAGGAAAACATGAGGTGGGGAACAAAGGGATAGGACCCTACAAAGGCAAAGCTGGAACGTCTAAAACTCTAAGGATTACTGAAAAAGTCAAGTAGACTGCCATCACCCAGCCATTAGCACATAAATCCTACTAGCAGCATGCTTAGTCCCTAATCCCAATCCCTGGTACACAACATCAAGGACTAAAACACCAGGCTGAACAACAAAAGGATGGTATCTTTCTCTCTAAACAGTCGCACAAGTTACTAACTTGTGTAACGATATATCTGTAAGAGACAGTAGCTAGTGACAGATTCCTTACCTTAGAATATCCCCAGGCGTCAGGCTGGATCCGGAAAGTTTTTTGCGATAGCAGTACCCTTGCGCGTCGGTAGGCGGCGTCGTGCGGCTCCGCGTCCGTCGTCGGGCGTCGTGATCGCCGGGATGACGCCGCAGGCAGTACTGTAGACGCCGCCACTGCGCTGCGGACGTCAGTTCTGTACACGACTTTCCGCGCCAGGAACGCAGAGCCATGCAAGAAGCTGACATAGGTGTCTGAAAAATACTAGGGCCCTGAAAGGGATGTCCTTAACCCTAGAAATCAGTTCGCAGAACGGGGAGGATGAGTGGGCGGTAGGAATCTGTCACTAACTACTGTCTCTTACAGATATATCGTTACACAAGTTAGTAACTTGTGCATCTGAAAGAGACACGTTAGTGACAGATTCCTTACCTTAGAATAGATACCCCAGCAATACCAACCCCGGTGGTGGGTCTGCGAACAAAGATCAGACAAGGAAGTCCCGGAGGACAGAACGGCTAAAGAAGCCGTCCCTCCGGACCGGACTGTCAAGGCAGTAATGCTTTGTAAACGTGTGCAGCGAGGCCCACGTAGCTGCCTGACAGATATCCTGCAGCGGAACACCGCGGCCCAAAGCCGTGGTAGCAGCCGTTGCCCTGGTGGAATGGGCACGCAGCCCAACAGGAGGCTCCTTCTTAGCCAAAGAATAGCAGGCTTTGATACACAAGGTTACCCAGCGGGAGATGGTTCTCTTGTGCACCGCCTGACCTTTTGGCGCCCACGTAGCCAACAAAGAGCTGGTCATCCACCCGGAAATGTTGTGTGCGGTCGATGTAAAAGGAAAGCGCACGTTTTGGGTCCAGACGGTGGAGCCTCTCTTCCTCTCTGGAAGGATGCGCAGGCAGAAAGAAGGTGGGCAAAGTGATAGTCTGCCCAATATGGAAGGCAGTAACCACCTTTGGCAAGAAGGACGGACGCGTCCTAAGAACAACCTTGTCTGGATGGACAGACAGAAAGGGAGGTTTACATGATAGAGCCTGGAGCTCACTCACCCGCCGAGCGGAGGTGATGGCCACCAGAAAGGCAGTCTTCAGAGTCAGAAGACGAAGAGGACAGTTATGTAGAGGCTCAAAGGGAGCGCACATAAGAAAGGTAAGAACCAAGTTCAAGTCCCACTGAGGCATCACAAACGGAACAGGAGGGAAGAGGTGTGTAATGCCTTTTAGAAACCTGTTAACAGGGGACTTGAAAAGGAGGGCTGATCAGGAAGCCTGAGGAAGGCCGAGATGGCACAAAGATAGCCCTTGATGGTACCCAGGGCAGAACCCTGTTGGGCCAGGGAAAGAAGGAACAGGAGAACCTCAGAAAGAGGGGCAGAAAGGGGTTTCACAGCCTTTGCTGTGCACCATGCCACAAACTTGTTCCACCTGCAGGCGTATACCACCTTAGTGGAGGGACGCCTGGCTGCCAGAATCACATCACAAACTTCGGGAGGCAAGTCGAAAGGAATCAACTGCCGCCGCTCAATCTCCACGCAAGCAGGTGGAGGCTGGACAGGTTCGGGTGGAGGACCGTCCCCTGCTGCTGCGACAGAAGATCCTCCCGAAGAGGCAGACGGATCGGGGATCTACGCTCATACTGAGTAGCTCGGGATACCAAACTCTTCGAGCCCAGTCCGGAGCCACAAGAATGACTTGGGCCCGGTCGTGCCGAATCTTCTTCAACACTCTGGGTAGAAGTGGTATAGGCGGAAAGGCGTACAACAGACCGCAACTCCACTCGCGACGAAAAGCGTCGCCGAGCGAGTGCCGCCTTGGAAATTCCAACGCGCAGAACTGATGACATTGCGCGTTCTCTTCGGTGGCGAATAGATCTAACCAAGGCTCTCCCCACTGTAGAAAGAGTCCTTGCGCCACTTCCGAGTGAAGACGCCATTCGTGATCCATCATGCACCTGCGGCTGGAGTTCGTCCGCCCTGGCGTTCAGGGAACCTGCCAGGTGTTGAACCATCAGGAACATGCCCTGATGTTCCAGCCATGTCCAGAGGCGCAGAGCCTCCTGACAAAGGGTCCACGACCCCACCCCGCCTTGTTTGTTGCAATACCACATGGCGGTGGTGTTGTCTGAGAACACCTGCACTACCTTCCCTTTGACAGAGGGAAGGAATGCCTTGAGTGCAAGTCGGATCGCCCGGAGCTCCAGAAGGTTGATATGGAGCCGGGACTCCGCCGGAGACCAGAGGCCTCTGCTCTCCGACTCTCCCATGTGACCGCCCCATCCCAGAAGAGACGCGTCCGTCACAACTGTGTGCTCTGGCTGGGGAAGGGAGAGGGATCTGCCCATGACCCATTGCCGGTTCGAGAGCCACCACTGCAACTGTAGTGCAGTCCCCTCCGAGATCTGGACGTGATCGGACAGGTTGCCCTGGTGCTGCGCCCACTGGAACTTCAGGTCCCACTGCAGAGCCCGCATATGCCATCTGGCATGATTGACCAGCAGGATGCAGGAGGCCATGAGGCCCAGCAGCCTCAGGGTCATCCGTACCGAAACCCAGGATAAAGGCTGAAAGATCGGAATCATAGCCTGAATATCCCGGACTCGCCGTTCGGGAGGATAGGCCCGAAACTGCGTCGTGTCCAGAACTGCTCCGATGAAAAGGAGCTGTGGAGAAGGAATCAGATGCGACTTCGGCACATTGATGGAGAACCCCAGCGAGTGCAGGAGTTCGGCCGTAGTCTGGAGGTGGGAGATGACTGCCTGGGACGAGCCCGCCGTCAGCAGCCAGTCGTCGAGGTAGGGGAAGACTGGAACCCCTGCCCGGCGCAGATGAGCTGCGACCACCGCCATCACTTTCGTGAACACCCGAGGGGCACTTGTAAGGCCAAAGGGGAGCACAGTGAACTGAAAATGCTCGAGGCCTACCGTGAACCGCAGGTAACGCCGGTGGGCCGGCAGGACGGGGATGTGAAAATAAGCGTCCTGCAAGTCCAACCAGTCTCCAGGGTCGAGGGCAGTCAAGACCTGAGCTAGGGTGAGCATCTTGAACTTCTCCTTCCGGAGGAAGCGATTGACGTTCCGGAGGTCCAAGATAGGACGCATGTCCTCCTTGTCCTTTTTGGGCACCAGGAAGTAGTGGGAGTAGCAATCACGTCCTACTTCTGGGGTCGGAACATGCTCGATGGCCCTCTTGGCCAAGAGGGCCGTGACTTCCTTCTGCAGAAGTACCAAGTGATCCCCTGACATGCGGTGGAATTGAGGTGGCATGGCTGGGGGTGGTCTCGAAGGGAGGGAGTAGCCCCTTCGGACAATGTCCAAGACCCACCTGTCCGAGGTGATGGGACGCCAGTGGTGAAGGTGATGGCGGACCCTGCCCCCTACTGGCGCGCTGTGCACCGGAAAGGAGGGACTAGGAGGGCTTGGAGGCCGCGGACGGGTTGGAGGTGGTGGCCTGACCCGCACGCTGGTTGCCCGAACCGCCACGGCGGTATCCACGTCCTCGGCCACGCGAAGACGCTTGCTGCGCGGGCCGGTGGCTGGGCAGCTGACGTGACTGGGCGCCCCTTCCGTGGCCACGAAAGGGGCGAAAAGCAGAGGTGAGCGGAGGGCGTACAACAGAAAGGCCCAGGGACTTGGCAGTAGCCCGTGAGTCCTTAAACCACTCCAGCGCATGGTCTGCCTTTGAACCAAAAAGACCGACTCCATCAAAGGGCATGTCCATGAGTGTATTCTGGACATCACCCGAGAAACCAGTTGTTCTCAGCCAGGCGTGGCGACGTAGCGCCACCGTCGTCGCAAGCGATCTGCCCAGCGAGTCGGCGGTATCAAGGCCACAACGGATGGTGTATTTAGCCGCATCTCGCCCTTCCGCAATGGCGCGGGTAAGCAGTGTCTGGACCTCCTCAGAACACTGCGGCAAAACAGCCGCCACCGAATCCCACAGGGAGTGGGTATATCGGCCCAAAAGGCAAGCGGTGTTGACGGACCGCAAGCCAGCACTGGAGGAAGAAAAAGCCTTCTTCCCAAATTGGTCCAGGCGTTTGGATTCCCTATCCGGAGGGGCGGTTTGGGAGGCAGAGGCTTGGACAACCAAGCTCTCGGGGGTGGGATGTTGGGAGAGAAACAAGGGGTCGCCCGGAGCAGGGCGATGGCGTCAGGCCACGTTCCTATCCACAGGAGCCCCTGTGGTGGGTTTGGACCAGGCACCCAAAAGAACGTCAGTGAGTGCATCATTAAACGGCAGCACAGTCTCCGAGGAGGAAGCCGCCGGCTGAAGCACTTCTGTCAGGAGGTTAGTCCTGACGGCCACAGTAGGCAACTGGAGATGTAAGGCTCCAGCTGCTCTACGCAACACCGTTGCAAAATTAGCTCCCTACTCCGTAGCCACGGGAGGAGACAGCATGCCAGTGTCAGGGGAGGTGTCTAGACCACTGGCATCCCCAAGTTCCTCAGCCCAGTCCGGATCATACTAACACTGTTGTGTGAGAGGGTCCCTCAGACCCCTCCCAGCTCTCCTGGTCCTCCTCTTGTTCAAAATATGGAGGAGGAGGGACATTTGGGACCCAAGGTCTCATCGGCGTCGAGCGACGTCGGTCCGGCTCCATGTCCGGAGCCGAAGAGAACCGGGGAACGACGCCGTCTCGAGCCCCGGACGGCGTCAGGAACGGCACCGGGGACATCGGCGTCGGCGGAGGCGTGGTTAGGTCAACCGGCGTCGATGGGGGTTGCGGTATCACCGGAGCCGGGATCGAGGCCGGGGCCAGAGCCGAGGCCGGGATGAAGGCTGGTGGGACAGGCGGCGCCGGGACCGGAGTCGACGGCGGCGCCGGGGCAGCCCCATCAGGGCCCGCGGGGCCCGAAGGCGCACTGGAGGGACCTGAAGGCCCGAAGAGGCGGGCCATGGCCGACAGGAATTCCTGTGAGCTTCGGCCGGAGTCGCCCCCGAACCCAGAAAGAACGGGTAATGCGGGGGCGGCTCTACAGGCATGTCCGGGGCCGCGGGGACGGTGCCGACTGGGGCCTCAGCCGAGTCGCGAGACCGGCGAGGCGAAGTCTTAGAGCGATGACGACTCTTAGACTTCTTGTGCTTCGACTTACCGGAGGAGCGCGAAGACTTGGACTCCGACGAACGGCGGGGACTCCGCGACCGGCCCTCGACCTCTCCCGGGACCGGGGCTTGGTGCGGCGCGGAGCCGACTGCCGGACCTCGAGTAGCTTTCGAGACCGCTCTCGCAAAGCCTTCGGATGAAGTTTCCGGCAGTCAGGGCACGACTTCATGTCGTGGTCTCGGCCGAGACAGAAGAGACACTCGAGATGCGGGTCCGTGATCGACATCATGCGACCACAGGCCTCGCATGGCTTAAAGCCGGGCATCCTCACGACACCTAGGAGTCGTGAAGACTCGATGAAGAAACAGTGAAAAAATTCACAAAAAGGTTAGTCAAAAAGTGACTAGGGCACTGCTCTTCCCGGATCTGCGCTTACTGGCGCGGAAAAGAAGAACTGACGTCAGCGCGCAGGGGCGGCGTCTAAGTACTGCCTGCGACGTCATCCCGGCGATCACGACGCCGAACGCGGAGCCGCACGACGCCGCCTACCGACGCGCAAGGGTACTGCTACGCAAAAAACTTTCCGGATCCAGCCTGACGCCTGGGGATAGTCTAAGGTAAGGAATCTGTCACTAACGTGTCTCTTTCAGATATTGGAATACAGCATCCCTGAACCCTGCAATAGGTGAACCATGGCTCAACTAGCATTTAATAACAATAGCTGACAGCAGTTCGGTGAAAGACCATGAGCCCTGAGCCGCCACTATGAACCAGATTGCAGAGACAATGCTCTACACAGAGATTCTACACTTGGAAGGTCACAAGACCCCCTCCCTCCTGTTAAAAGCCGCAAGTGTTAACTCTCTGCTTGGAACAACCAAATCACACAATTTGAGATTCAGAAGAACAAGCTACTTACCTTCAGTTACACTTTCTCATGGATACTCTGAGACTGCAGATTCCGCACCTTAAACTATCTCCAGGTGAAAGAATGGATCCAGAGATTTTAAGTACCAGTGCTCCCAAGAGCTGCTAGGTGCGGCTGTTCGACTCCACACTGGATCCATACTGCTCTGTAAACAATGGACCGGAGACACATGCAGGCACCATCACTTCACGCGAACATTGGTTTCTTGCCTTTTTCAGTGTCCTCAGATGCAGAGTGAGATAAATTGTTGGTTACAGTATGCAGAGTAATAATTTGGGACCTTTTTAGATGTTCAAAACAGCCACTTCACAGAACAGGGAGGTGGGAGTGGGTACTTTTTAAGAATCAGAGTTTAGATAGACCACCCACCAGGAAAGAGTGTTACCAAAAGTAAATAACTTACTTCTGATGGATACTGCTAACCAAAGATTCCTCATTTTAGGATACCAAAGTCTTACCTCCCCAAGGTGGAAGGTCTTTGGAGTGGACTCAAACCAAAAGAAGTTGCACAACCGAGAGGTGTCCTTCCCATCGGACTTGGCTGTCAAGACAGTAGTGCTTCATGAATGTATGCATGGACAGCAACATCGCAGCTTGGCAGATGCCAAGGACAGGTACTCCTCGTGGAATAGGCCGTCAGATTTTCCAGGGACTGCTTCTTGGCCAGTGCGTAGCAAATCTTAATGTAGAAGACTATACACCTCAACAAGTTCCTTTTCTGCACCGCCTTCCTTCCTTTGCTCCAGAGAATGCCAGAAAAAGCTGATCGCACTCTTGATGACCCTTGGTAAGACCTTTCTAAAAGCTTAAAGCCCTTTTGGTGTTCCATCCATGGGGCCTTTTATCCTCCTTCAAGGGATTATGGAGAGCAAAGAGTACTGGAAGGGTGATGGACTGTCCAACATGGAAGGGAGACACGATGTTGAGCAAGAACACCACCAGAATCTTTATCACTATCTGGTCCAGGAAAAAGGTGTGTAGGAAGCGGACTCTTTACATGGTGGACCACAACGAGGTACACTGTGTAAAGAATCCAGGCAAACCATGTTGGTTTACACAGACACAAATGACATCCCAAATGCTCCCCCCTTCTGTGGTAGTGTGGGTGAGCAGTTAGGTGTATTAGAGGGTAGTGCTAAGCATTTGCTGACGCACAGAAGCAATAAATGAGAGAGACACTCCAGAATAAAACAGAGACCAATTTAGAAAAATAAGTGATATTTTTATATACATTTTTATACCAAGAACTTTGATAGCAAGTAAGTACTTTTTAAAATATTGATTTTAGCAGGTAAGTAAAATGTTCACTTAAATGCATCTTTACGCACAATGCTTTCCTATGGGAGAAAAGGCATGTATCACATACATTTATTTGCGTTAGGTGTCTGAGAGTCTCCTTCAGGACTTAGGGTCATAGGAGGCCAAGGTCGAAAGTACCACCAGCAGTTACTGTCCTGGGCTGTCCGGGTGCAGAGGTGCTGCTTGGGTTGGCAGCTGTGTGAGATATGCATGTAGAAGGGGGACACCCTGAAACAGGCTGCAAAGGGGTATTTGGGGACAAGTCGGGGAGCTCCCAACGGGGGGGGGCTCCAGGCACAAGGGTACTAGGAACAAGGGAGCACAGCCAGTTTGTCGGTACCCAGGCTGGGGCGCTCGGGTGCAGAGTAGAAAGGTCGGCTGGGCTCTGTGCGTCCTGGAGCCCTGCAGTCGTCAGTCTCGCTGGTTGAGAGTACAAAATCAGAACAACTGGGCCACTCTGGAAGTGGGTCTCTGCGATGAGGAAGTCACTCAACGGCAGCTTTGTCTTTGAGTCGTTGGAGTCCCAACTGAATTCTCACGGTCTTGGCTTGCTGCAAGGGGTCCGGTACCCCAGGTATTGGTCCTGTGCAGCTCAGGTTGGTCCTGGTGTCCTCTCACTTGGTGGGTGGACAGATCTGAGCTTCAGGAACAGAGGGTCCTCTTCCTGGGGAGTTGCTGAATCGGGGAGCAGCAACCTGGTAGACCGGACTTTGCAGTTCGGTGCCTGCGGACTGCAGAAGGGCCTGCTGTAGAGGTGTCTTTTCTATACTGCATACAGTGTCTGCAGGCAGGACACACAAGGTGTGCCATGTTGGATCTTCACTTTCTCGGCACCATGGCAAGCAGTCTGCAATGGCAGTTTGCATGTTGGTGCTGAGAGGTCTCTTAGGGTGGTACAATACATGCAGCAGCCCTAGAGACTCCCTTTAGTAGAGTTACAGTGCATTCATTGTGGATGTTGACCACTGTCAAACAGTTTCTGCACCAGTTTCGGACATTTAGGGGGCTTCTTTAGAGGGCTGGCATATAGACAGACAGTATTTCCCGTCCTTTTGGGGCTGCAGGCACAGGCCAGCAGGGGCACCTATGTTCCAGTTTCTCCCTCCCCTGCATTAATGGTCATAAGATCGCTTCAGTTTACCCTCAATGACACGCATTCAGTGTGGGAGGCAGGAATCCTGCACTTCTTCCTGGGGAGGTGATACATCACATTCGGCAGATGCGTTTTGCAAATTATTCATAATGGCTATCCCCTACCTTTTCTTTCCTCCTCACCAAATACCCCTCCCATATCAGAATCAATTTCAAATGAGCATTCTACTCATCCTTGAACGCCTTAGCACAGAAGGAAAAATTGAATATGATCAATGACCCAGAGACTATCTTCTCTGCACCCAGCACGGTCCCGTTTTCATATACCTGTGCTTAAGTCCCACACGAGCTACCTGTGGTTCAGGATGGATCAGGAGTATTTCAAGATACCATGATCCCTTTTGGCTCTACAGCCCCCTTCAAGTGTTCATTAAAAAAAAGTGATTGCAGTAGTCACTGCCCACCTTCGGAGGCCGGGATTAGCTGTATTACCATACCTTGGGGACTGGCTGATGAAGGTAGTCTCACCGCAGTCAGTAGATTATAACCTCTGGACAACTGGGGACATTGTTGGGTTTCACAATAAACAAGCCGAAGCTCCACCTAATTCTCTCTTGAAGAACATTCCTTGGAACAATCCTGGATATGGTGTAATCAAGGGATTTTCCTCCGAAAAAGAAATTCAGGACTTTTGGGCAATGATCCTGATGTTTCGAGTTTGCTCCTGGATCCAGATGATGGTTATTCTAAGACTTCTTGGCTTCTTAGTCTTATGCACCCTCCTCGTCTACTACACCCAGTGGCATGTGAGCCCTACAACGGAACTTGGTAGTCCTAGTCGGCTCTGCACTAGGGTTGTCTATCCGACACTGTCCTGATCAGAGAGCAGTTTATATTTCAGCAGGTCATGCTCCCTACCCCACCCAGGTGATGGGCGCATTACTGTTGGTGTCATCCGCTAGAGATTGAGATGAGCTGACTCAGCTGGGGAAGCTGTGGAAGGTGTGAAAGGTTCCAAAGGGAGGATGGTGCAGGTTCTAAAAGACAGTACCTCCACCATGTTGTACTTTAACAAGCATGGTGGAGTGGCGTTCTGCGTCAGGAAGCTCTGCACCTCCGGAGGTGGCTGGAGTTACAGGGCATCTTTCTGGCCACCAACCACTTGGCAAGGGCAAACTAACTGAGCAGGCATCATCTGACACACTCCTCCACCCTTATCTATGCATTCTCCACCTCCATGGGTGGAGATTGATCAGCGGCAATTGACTGATAGATTTGCTGTCTGACGTGGTGGATGTCATTCTCTTTGCCAGACAACCCTCCACAAAATCAATTTATGCCAGGTCAGGAAGAGCCATCTGTGGCAGGGGAGCTTCAAAGGCCTTGAACCCTCTGCAAACTGACCTCTCAGCCTCTCCTGCTATCAGGAGCAGGCCCCCTTCCTGTCTCACCCACTTTTTGGCGGGAAGACAGGCAGGAAAATGTAGACCAGTCCAGAAGGTGTGACTAGCCTGCAGTCCTTTTCCTCGTCCGGCAACCTCCATAGGAAAACATTGGCCTCCTAAGCTCCCTTCACCCGGCCGCCCCTGCGCTGCTGGTGGTGTGGACTTGTTGCTGACTTGGGACCCCCTTTGCCCTTACCTTAACCCAGGAGCTTGCCTCCCACGACCGAGTGGCCTGCCCGTGGGCAGCTCCCAATTAAGGTGCCTCCTAGCCCCATTGGCACACTGCAATCTGCACCCAGCTGCCCTAGTGCCTCTAGTGGTGCACCTTGAGTGCCAAGCAGAACCTTGGGGAACCTTGGTTCTACCCCACAAAACTCAGTTACCAAAACTGTTTACTCAACTGCAAACCTAACACTTCATTTTTCTCCATAGGATTGCCTGGTGGGTTTTCTCTGAAAAATATTCTGTCGAACTGACCTGTATGTACTGCAACAAAAGTAACATACTGTCTTCATAAGAGCTAACCTGCTTACTGCTGTACTGTAATGCTTAAACTGTGTTAGAAATGGTTTCATGCCAAACTAGGAAAGTAACTACAAAGTAACTAAAAAGTAATCAAAAGTAATTACAAGTATTCTAAAGTGCTTACAACCTATTTCTTCGACTGCAAAGTAACTTAAGCTTCTACAAAACCAGTACACGCTCTATCATGCAAAATATAGTATTGAAAGTATTACTTAACTGCTACTAAGTAAAACTTGGTTCTAGAAATAAACTATAAAGTAACTTATTATACAAACCATTGGTCTGGATTCAGTCTTTGAGTGTGAAACATCATCATTTCTTGCCTGAGTGTGTACAACAAATGCCTAGAACACTACCCTCTAATAAGCCGGACTGCTCAACCACACTAACACAAAAGGGAGTAAGGTATTATCTACTTTAGCCTCTGCTATATCCACTAGACTCTGTGCACACTATTCCTCACTTTGTTATAGTATATACAGAGCCAGCTGCCTACACCAACTGTCCTTGTTCAAATCACCTATCATAATACAAATGCTTAAAGGTTTGTCACACATGTTCCCTTCTAACCCATTTGTGATGCCACAGTGGTACCTTAACTTTGTCTTGATGTTCCTCATATGTACATTGAATCAAGCCTATGCACTGCTGCTCACTCTGACTTTTGACCTTGAGAACTCTCTTCCTCACTGCGATCCAAAATGTTCATCACGTGAGACCTGCAGACGCCTTACACCATCTTGTAGGAAAGTGCCCCCTTTTCACATGGTCACCCCCACTTTTTACCTGGTATCTGATACAGTTTTGACAGAAAGTGCATTGGGTTCCTGCTAACCAGGTCCCCAGTGCCAGATCTCTTTCCTTAAACTGTAAAATTGTTCCCCAATTGGCAATACCATTAGCACTCTCTGTAAGTCCCTAGTAAATGGTACCCCTGGTACCTTGGGCATGAGGTACTAAAGAAGGGTCTCTCAGGGCTGCAGCAAAAATTGTGAGACCCTGCAAGACTCCTCAAACACATGCAAGACTGCCACTGCAGGCTGCGTGTTTTGGTGCAGACACAAGTGAAACACGACATGGAACTCATCCCTCTGTGCCATGTACCCTACCACTGCAGGTAATATTTGTAAGTCACCCCTACAGCAGGCCTTATAGCCCTAAAGCAGAGTGCTTTATATTACATGTGAGGGCATACCTGCCTGAGCAGATGTGCCTCCGTGCTGGCCAGTACTATTACTGCCAGTGCAAGTGAACAGGGAAGCTATTTTAAAACATGCTGGACACTGGCGAAAACGAGTTCCCTAGCTACATGATGGCTCCACTGAAAATAGGGATGTTTGGTATCAAATATCTAATATTAATAAACCCACACTGATTCCAGTGGTGGATTTATTGATACATGCCCCCAGAGGGGACCTTAGAGGTGCCCCCTGAAAACCTACCAGCCCCTGGTGGGTTGGCTGAATAGATTCTGCCAGCCTGCCACCAGAGAAGAATGTCTGACCCCCGAGGGTGAGAGCCTTTGCTCTTAGGAGGTCAGAAAGAAAGCCCCCCTCCCACAGGATGACCTGCGAATTAGCATTCAAGACAGGGGAGCTTCAAAGAAGCTACCGCCTTTGAAATGAGTCTGGCTTACCTCACAGGAAAGGAAGCAGTCTCCCTTTGTCCAGAGCCCTTTGGCACCTGGACAAGAAGGACAATTAGCTAGTCAGGTAGGCGTGCCCTCCCCCAGGCTAGTACCACCCTAAGGTGGCCTATCTTTGGCAGACACGACTTTCCAGAGTTAGCCATCTTTGTGTTGGCAAACTTAGAAATTCTGGGATAGGATTATGCACACTTCCCGCAGGAAGCGGTCATAAAGGGGGCATAGTGACTCCCCCCCACCTCCCACCCCCCAGGTTCAGTAGTCCATTAGCTACTACCCTAAAGCCCCAAAATTCAGTATTTAGGGGAGACCCTGGCACCAGAAAAGCAGATCCTGCAGACCTGAAAGAAGACAACAAATGTGAAGAGTCGCATAGAGCAAGAACAGAAGACCCAGCAACTGACTTGGCGCCAACCATGCCGGCCTGCGTGCTGACTTCGACAATTGCATCCAAAGACGACTTTTCCTGCAGTTGCTGAGTCCTCAAAGCCAGGGAAACCTGCCAGCACTTCACCCAGTAACCAAGAACTCCTGTGAAGCAGCAGACCTCCTTCCCTGCTTCATGCACACACCCAAAGATACCCGGAAGACTGCAAAAACCCGATGCCTAAGGGTACCACTGCACCCGTCGCTCCAAGACCAAGCTGAAGTGGGCCAATTGTGCCAGCATGGTACCTCAGCCCTCCAGAGACAGAGATCACTGTGGTGTCGCCTCTCCTGGACTCCCCTAAGTCGCCTGCAGCCTCTGCACCCAGGCCCCCTCTACCGTGACTGCTCCCGGTAAGGAAAACCCGATGCCTAAAGACACCTCTGCACCAGTCACTCCTGACTGTGGAGAAGAGGACCAAAGGTGTCCCTATGTCCCCAAGCATCATGAGGCCTGAGCCCCCCTGGTGGTTCAGCCGGACTGCCCCCCCTCCCTTCGTCCCCTCCCAGTGAAAGCCTGCAGCCTCTTTACGCGAAGACCTATCTCATTAGACTTGCACTGGGCACCCAATGCTGTTTTGCGATCCTGAACTCGGCCGCCGCAGGGCCGCTGGTGGTGTTCTGCTGGTGCTGCCTCAGACCTTGCCCTCCACTCACCTAAACTCCTTGAGATTGGTCCTGTAAGTCACTGTACTGTACCTGAATGCCGTACTTGTTATTCCTCCCATAGGATAACATTGCAGCCTCTAAAAATTGTCGATTTTTTTATTACAAAAGAATTTCTATTTCAAAACGTATTCACCTGATCGAATTTGTCCTGGTGCCTAAATATATATAAAGATATGTGTGATTTTTAGGTCGAGCCTCGAGTAGCGCGCAAGCGCTGCTAGGCGAAGACTTTATGTAAGGGGGTTTGAAAAGCTGACCAGACGCTCGTGCGTCGTGGCCTTTTTCGGGCGGTTACGCGCGCCGCAGACATGTGTTTCCCATTATCGTGCCCAGACGCGGGCGCGATAATTGGAAACACATGCCGGAAAAGGCCATGACGCACGAGCGTCCTGGTCAGCTGAGCAGGCTGCCGCGCTCGCTCGCCCTCGTTCATTTTAAACCTGTCATTTTATCCTGACTGCAGAACCAGCTCGTGCCGGCACCCTCACCCCCTGGAGGGTTCTTTTAAAGGTATTTTCCCTCCCTCCCCACCCCCATGGTGCCCCCCCCCCCTTTCCGGGAGGATTCACTTGTCATTTTTTTAAACAGACATGTTTATTTTAACATGACAGCCGAGGCGTTGATGCGCCGGCTTCAATCCAGGGCCCCCGCATTTCATTTTTAGCCCCCAGCTGTTGTCTGGGCACAAGACGGCGGGTGCTCCGGGCGCATTTTAAAGGTTTTTATCCTGAATGTCCAGTGGCGCAGGCTCTGACACGGCCCGTTATCCGAGGTGCTCGTATTTTTGATTTGGCCATTCCTTTTTCATGTGGTGTTGTGCTTTCGGTGCCTTAGAAAGGGTCAGCGCTTTTAGATCATGTTAACTTGTGAGCACGCGATGACGGGCGTTTACTCCATTCCTAGGCCAGGGCACGCTAGGATAATGTTCTACACCGCACAGACCGAGCACCCCAACCTGCAGCTGTCCAGTCACATCCCGCGCTCGGTACAGAGCTGGACTAGCCACAGTGGACGCTAGCTCAGTGGGTGAATGCGCCTCCTGCACAGATTCACGTGCAGCCTGCCTGTCACGGATTTAAATCCCAAGCGTACTAGCCCGGAAATTTGACGTGCCTTCTACAGGCATTTGTGGATGACTTACAGGCTCTTGGCTTAAATTCCGCCACGATAGCTGAGATAGTAAATGCGCCTGCTGCAGAGCTGTGTGTGTAATCTACAGATCCCAGGTTCCAACCGCAGCAAGATAGCGCAGAAGGTTAATGCGCCTTGATCCGTGATCTGCACGAGACGCCTGTTATTGACAGTAGTGAGCGCAAGCACTATGAAAACAGAACTTTATTGTTATTAGTTCGTGTGAGAGCCACAGCGCTGCCAAATGTTCATCCACCTTCAAGGCACAGCAGCGGCTGCTCTAAAAAGCTGTGGCGGGCCGGGCCCTCTGCACCCACGGTGCGGCTGTTGGCCATTAATGTGCTATGGCTGTGATTCTGAGAAGGGATTTACTTGTAATGCTGGCTGTATACCCTGGATGTGCCTAGATGTCGGTTCTCAAGTCCATCACTGGGCTTTTTTTTTTATCTTAGATAGTTTTTAAAAAGCAAGTTTATTGTCCCTAAAACGTTTAGCTCAGAGAGAGTCTGGATTGTGTTATGTTCTCATTAAGTTCTTGTTGAAATGATGGTAATAATAATAAAACTAACAATAATAATACATTTTCTTATGGTACTTTGTATCACATGCTCACAGCTTTACAGTGATGTGATCAAGGGGTGTTAGAATCTAACACAGTATCTTCCTTGGACGAATGAAAGGCGGAGTCAGCGCTGCGGTTGTCATGACCTATGACCTGTAGGTTACAGGCACATCTCTGTAACAGGCAATGAACCCACTTGCCTACGTACGGGCAAATGACATTCCTGTCCACCCGCTTTGGAAGATACTGACTTGCTCTGTCGCAAATTGTTAAAAACATGGCTCTTCTAGTTATAAATTGGTGTAGATCTTCTTGAGTTGTGTGCATCATTTATTGACTATTGTGTCTATTTGCAGATGTCTAACACTCCTCACTCATAAGCATAAGGATGCTCATCAACACTGCCCCGTAGAAGAGCACCTTGGGATTGCAAGCCCCTGTCCACTCTGAGGGAACCCCTGAACTCTTTGCACAATACACCTAATTTTGGTATATCATATAAAGAGCCAGCTTCCTACACTGGCCATGTCCCAGACTGCGTTACAGACCACAATGCCAGACTGGCTGAAAGGGACCAATCCTTTTGGATTCTCTATCCAGAGGAGTAAAGAGGAATGAATTAGAACTTAATTTACTGGCTGACGCCTATACAATATGGCTCTCTGGAGACGGATCCTTTGTGAGAAAATATGGGTCACCAGGTGCCGGTCTATGTTAACTAGCCACATGTCTGTTCACAGGTGGGCAAGTATATGGTTTCGATCAGGTAGCCATCAGAGTAGCTGTAAAAGGATCACTGAAAAGAAGCAAGAGCTCATATGTTACTGCCCCAGGCTGTAGGATTTCTGTAAAACATTTGTTTTAGTCTCAACGGAGGGCAGCTTTAACTCTAGCACTTTGGCTGCCCTCCAAACCAGCACTGACGATGAGGCGTTCTCCTCCATTGGAGGCCCATATGGCAACTCAAGACCTGTCTCTGAACCACTGTCCAGCACACTGGCATTTTGTACAACACGGTATAAGACATCATCAATATAATGGGGGTGGGGGAGCAAGCCATCCCCTCACCATCAACATCAACAAGGGGTGCACCCTGCTCTACAAAGCTTTTAATGATGGATGCAAAATGGTAGCGGCACAGGTAAGTTGGAGTCAGGTTGAATGATGACCATTTGCACCTTCGTAACTTCGTACCTACACATTGCTCTGGCTCAACACGATCTCAGTTCGCGGTCAGACTAGGGCATCAGCACTGAGGTGTGGGGGGTCAGGACACAGCGTGGATTGTGACGCAAGGATGGAAGTCTGTAACGGAGTTGGTTGGGACCAGGTAGTGGGACCCAAGGAAACAGAGTGTGCCAGTGAGGGACCCATAGGTGCTAACCCAACTGGAGGCCCCTGCAGGTCTGCTGGGCCCGAAGGAGAGCCAGAGAGAGCCGGGAGCGCAGTAAATATTTGCAACATGGCTTCTTTAAAGACCTTGATCTGCTGCTTTTCTCAGTCTAGCATCTATCTGGAGTTTCTTTTCCCTTTCCTTCCTGTTTTTGGACGGCCGGTCTCTAGCGCCTTGATGCCTTAGGGTAATTGCTGTGCTTTATAAATTTCAAATCAAATCAAATCTGCTGGGTAGACATCAGCCTGGAAAACTCTGGGCATATTAGGCCCAGCTCAGGAATTGGCTCAGTAACCTCAACAGAATGCGACTTACATCTTGAGGCCCTCGCTGCTTCACCTTGGAGTTGGAATGGTGGGAGGGGGTCATGCCCCATTTCTCTTTTAAAAGCTTATGTTTGGAATGCAACCTGGACTTACCAGAAGACTGAGCAGGAACTAGAATAGCAGAGGGAATGACCCAGTGACTGGGACAGAGGTCAGGCCCATGCCGGAATGGGAGAGAGCCCTAAGAGACAACAACTTCTTGTGTTCTGCAACTTACAGATTCTCCCCCCCCCCTCCTACCCGGTGTCAAATTGCCTTCTGGCGCCTGAGGGCACACTTACCACACGACTTGGAGTCATGGCCCGAGACCAAACACAAAAGACACTGCTCATGGGGAGTGTGACAATCTGCTTCCTGCAGTCGCTGCACAGCTAGAATCCTGTTTTTGGTGTGGACATTGTTCCATAGCATGCTGTAAAAAGCTGGAAGTCATCGTAAGACCTGAAAAACTCAGGATCTACAATGGAAGGCGCAAAATGAAAGGAACTGATGTAAGGGTGGGGAGGTGGTGATTTTATGCAGCTCTGCTCTGTCACTTCTGGGTTGGTATGGATCCAGTGCGGAGTCGCATGACAACATATAATACCACATGGAGCACTGCTTCTTAAAATCTTTGGACCGTGTCTGGCGCTTGAGGGAATATTCCAAGGTGTGGAATCTGCTGTTAAAAGTACCCAATCAGAAATGAAATTTCCCAGTGAAGAACCGATGAAGAACTAGAACCACAGACCAAAGTCTGTAAAAGGCGCTGCCAATACCGGATAAGAAGCACCATATAAATGTAACTGCAGGCCCAGCAGTATAATTTAATATCACATTAGTAGCATGAAACAAAGCGAGATGCCATGACCTCACACTGTGCTTTTAAAAGACGGAAGCAACTCTTTTCCTGAGCTGTTTTCAACCAGAAATGCATTTGCTTGGTAAAGGCAAAGCTCTCAGATTTGTAAATGAACAAAAAAGAGATTTAGGTCAGGTAGATTATGTTATCTTTAATAAAAGTTCTTGCTTTTGAAAAAGTGTATCAAGGTCCTGTACAACAGCATTCATGCTCATGAATATCAACGAAGATCCCATAATGGAGAAAATGTTTACCTTCCATTCTCCTCCTAGTTATGTGGCATGCGCTTTTAGCAGCAAAGAAAGGATGGTTATGGGCTTGTTCCATTAAATGGCAATTGAATTCAAGGGCTACAAAGCTGAATAACTTCCCATAACCAGTCATTCTGTCCATTGTATTATGCATGTGTGGATAAGTATCTCATTATTTTAGGAAAATTGCAAAAGGCAGTCTGCATTACGAAATAATGAATGAGCTCTGGCTATTGATAGGCTTTTTTCTGCAGAATATGTAGCTATATATGTACAACAAGAAATCTAAGAGTACACTGGTGCATTCTACCTTGTTCTCAGTTGTTGATGCTACCTCAGACTCGGAAGAGTTGAGAAAGAGGTACAATGATAACTTAGGTGGCAAGTATAGAAATAGAAACATTCAATTTGCAGAGAGACAAGGAGACAGGCTGCACAAATACAGAAAATAGAAAGTAGGTTGAATAGTTAAAAAAATAAATAGATGTGGCATAAACAAACCATTGTCACTTACCTAACACAGTTAAGGTGACATTCACAGAGATGCTTCCTGCAATGTTTTGTGCCATGCAGCTGTAGAGCCCCATATCTTCAATTTTAACATCTGCAATGAATAAGACCTCGTCTTCTGGCATGACATGCATACGTCTTTCTCTAGCTGCAGGGAAATCAGTGCCACCATCTTTTTGCCATGCAATTTGGGGCGGAGGGTGCCCTTCGGCAGCACACTCGAGGCGAGCCATGGCGCCAGTTCGTATAGTCAAATCCATGGGTGTTTTCAAGAAAGTGGGCAACTCTAAATTACAAGGCAAAAGATCAATGTAAGCATAAACATTTGCTATAATTAACAAACAATCAAACAGAATTCTGAGAAAATGACTTGGGTTTTTATGTTGGCAATTACCTAAAAACGTATTAACTTAAAGGTTTTTAATTCATTTTCTGATATACCCATTGGTGCCATCACACAGAAATGTACGATTTCAAAAATATTTCTATTTTCAGAAGGGATTAATTGGATGGACTTTGCTTTTCACACTTTATTAAAACGTATTTGTGGTAGGAAAATCCCTTGATTACCCCATTTGCTGCTCCAACAGATCTAAACTTTCCCCCTAATGATGTAAATATGCATCCAAAGTGTAGGTCAATGAGAGCTACTTTTCTACACACAGCACCTGACTCCACATAGAACCACAATTCCCCCTCCGTCAGGGATCAAACACATTCAGGAGTTGCGAGGCCTGGTTGATTTCAAAGAGATGGGCTTGGAGAAATTGTCATTACCCTGCTGCTTTTCCTTGCAATTATCACCAGAGAACCCAAGAGGGAGATAGGGAATCCAATTCTGATTCGCTGATGCACAACTAAAATTGCTAGTGATAAAATGCTGAAAAAGGCCTGGAGTAAATCCTTCAGTCTGAATGAAAAATTAGCATGGTGTGTCTCATTAAGCTTAATGATACTTTAATCTATTTGACAAAATGCACTTTTAGTCTGAAAGGAACAACCAGGGACACTTGCTACAGAATGCTGCAAATTAACTGGAAACTGGAAACGAGGCCGCAGGGGGGACGAAGAACAGGTGCTGTCTAACAGAAGTGCAAGCGAGGTGATTCCAATTCCATTTCATAGTCCTCTATTTAAGATTATCACGCCTCTGTCTTTCTTCACAGTGGTGGCTGGAGAGGCATAAGAAAGTACTGGCTGCTAAGATCCTCCAAATCTCCAGCCTACTTGGACTCCAGGAATGGGACGTTTGAACAGACAAAATAACTGGTACTGCTTCCAGGCCATTCACTTCCTCTTCCCTCACATTCAGCTTCTTTTAATTTTTGGTAGCGTGCAAGGATATGTACAGTGCCTCATATCCAGCCTTCCTCTTTGGCTTCAGCATGGCCTAGAAATCAGAGGGAGGAGATGCAGCCGGACATGTTAATTGCTCATTGCTCCACCCACAGTCGCTTATATGCCTATCCTCAATGGAGGACACAGTTGGCACACAGTTGGCAACAGCATTTCATGTCCCTTCTGCCCCTTTGATATCTAGGGGATATACCAGTAAGAGTACCTGTATATGTAAGAGTACCTGTATATGCCAGAGCCGGGATGTATTTCAACCTGGCTCAGGAAGTGGTAAATGTTTGGCAGAGCTACTTGTCACATCCACTCACAATTTCTGCCAGCTGGAAACTGCCTGCAATGAATACGGAGTAAACAGTAAAACAGGAGTATGTTCACTCGGGACCGGTAATGATAGGTGCTAAAAGGGAACTAGGAATGATCAGTGTAAAATGGAATGTAGGCACCTTACACCTGGAACACATTGGATGGAATTTCACACAATCTTCCAAGCCCTCTGCTGAGGTATCGCCAGGTGGGTGTGATCGCTCACAAAAGGGGAAGGAACTAAATGGTTACTTATCAGTAGGAGTAGTTTTGCAGCTTGAAGAGTTTTCTGGATTCACATGCTGTGCATTATTCCGCCATCTAGTGGTTGGGTCTGGAATTTTCTGTTTCCTTTATTGTTTTGCTTCCGCGTTCGTTATCGACCACCATTTGGTGCTAGGTCCAGCCCTTGTGTGACGTCAGACGGCGCACCGGAAGTTCCTGTGCATGGTAGCCATCTCGATTCTTTTTTCTTTTCTTAGTAAATAAGGGTATGCCTTCACCTTTCTTAATTTAAGTTCCTTCTTTTCTTTTACGTGATCTTTTCTCCCACCTGTTTGCTTACCTCATTTGCGGGGAGGTGGGTGGGTCGCATGTGAATCCAGAAAAATCTTCAAACTGCAAAACTACTCCTACTGGTAAGTAACCATTTTGTTTTGCAGCACAAATCCTTTTCTGGATTCACAAGCTGTGGATTAGATTATGTAGCGGCTCCCCTTCCTTGAGATGGTTGGGTTAAGATGTGGAAGACTTTGCAAACAGGTGTTGAAGTACTTTTAGTCACACCTGAGCTTCCTTTGTCACCTGTATATCCACACAATGCTTGGTAAAGGTGTGTGGAGAAGCCCATGTAGCCGCTGCACATATAGTGTCTACTGGCACATTGGCCATAAAGGCCATGGTTGCCCCTTTTTTCCTTGTTTAGTGAGCTCTTGGCTGGGAGTTTAATGTTTTTCCCGCTGAGGAGTAGCATATCTGAATTGCCTCCACAATCCAACATTCAATTGTTTCCTTTGTCACAGGTGCACATTTGTTGGCCTAAGAGTAAGAGACAAACAAGAGAATCGCTCTACGGAATTGTCTTGTATCCTGAAGGCTTCTTTCTAGTTGTGTATGTGGGTTTTTGAAGAAAACTGGTAGCTGAATGCTTTGATTCATGTGGAGTTTGCTTACTACCTTAAGTAAGAACCGAGGAATGGTCCTGAGGACAATTTTGCCCTTGTGGATTTGCATGTATGGTTCCTAAATAGTCAATGATTGTAGCTCACTTACTCTCCGTAGAGATGTTATAGCTATTAAGAATGCAGTCTTTATTGTGATTTACCGGAGTTCTGCTTTGGGCATCGGTTCGAACGGTTCTGTCATTAGCGGTGTTAGAACTGTGTTTAAGCTCCACAAAGGGACTGGAGCCTTCCTTGAGGGTGCAATTCTTTTGCCTTCTAAGAACCTCTTGATGTGAAAAAACTTCACCACGAAGCTCCCCTGGTGTAAGCTGCAATCGCTGCCAAGTGCACCTTGAGTAGCTGATTTTACTGTCTAGCAAGTGGGTTAGATATATTAACACTGTTTCTCATGTAGATATTGAATTTAGGGTATTGTTCCACATAGACCACATGAGGTACCGTTTCCAATTAGCTGCGTAGCATTGTCTTGTGGTTGGCTTTCTTGCTTCCTTTAGTATCTCCATTGCTCTTTGCGGTAAGTTCAAATGTCCAAACTCTATGTACTCAGGCGCCTGCACCAGGCTGCTAGGCTGAGTGTTGCTGGTTCGGGGTGAAATATCTGGGCCCCCCCTGCATTGTGAGAAGGTCCTTTTCTGCCTTCAATTTGATCAGTTCAGGGAATTAGGTCTGGTCCTAGTTTTCTGGCATTCTCCAGTACCCTTTGCAGTAGAGTAATTGGAGGATGTTAGACCTGGCATCTTTTGGCCTGTTTCCCCTGTCTCTTTGCTTTCTGACCTCCTGGTTTTGACTCTGTTTTTGCTGGTTTAGTGTCTATGCACACTTTCTCACTGCTGTTCAGCGTTAAAGTGCAAGTGCTCCTATTGTAAATTATATTATGGAATGGTGCTTCCATGATTGGTATATATGATTTACTGGTAAGTCCCTAGTAAAAGGCACTGGGAGTGCCAGGGCTTGTAAATCATATACTACTAGTGGGCCTGCAGCACATATTGTGCCACCCACAGAAGTAGCCCTGTAAAGGTATCCAAGACCTGCCACTGCAGTGTCTGCGCTAGGTTTGAACTGCCATGTCGACTTGGCAAGTGCACCCACTTGCCAAGCCCTAACCTTCCCTTTTATTACATGTGAGTCACCCTTAAGGTAGGCCCAAGATACCCCTATGGGCAGGGTGCGGTGTATGTGAAAGGTAGGACATGTCCTGGTGTGTGTGACATGTCCTGATGGTGAACTACAGAGTAATTCGTTTTTCACAGTTGAAAGGCTATCTGTCCCATAGGATAGAATGGGGAATACTTTGTAACATCTTACAAGTATATCTTCCCATTGGGACAAGATAGAGAAGGAAAATGCTACTTACCAGTATGCATCTGTTCTTGGCATGTAGAGCTGCAGATCCACACACTGTGCATAGATCGCCATGTGGTGTTGGGCCCGGATGTTTGCACTTTGTTGTTGTATTGGAAAGTCTTTGGAAGTCACGAGATAGGTGACTCCTCCTTTGGACAATAGTGCGCATGGGCATCGACTCCATCTTCAGATTGTTTTTCGCCAAGAAGGGGAATGATGGAGTTTGTGAGAAACAGAAAGAGATGTCCATGTATGTTGTATCTAATTAAGATAATACTGGAACAGATAAAGGTAGCCGGGGAGGTGGGTGGGCGTGTGTGGATCTGCAGCTCTACATGCCAAGAACAGATGCATACTGGTAAGTAGCATTTTCCGTTCGAGGCATATGAGCTGCAGATCACACACTGTGCATAGATTGCATAGCAGTATCCTCCTTTAGCGGCGACCACCAGTATCTGTTGCAGTAGTTTGAAATAGTGTTTTGAGTACAACCTGGCCCACAGTAGCTTGTTGTTTTGCTTGCACATCTACACAATAGTGTTTTGTGAATGTGTGCGGTGTAGACCATGTAGCTGCTTTGCAGATGTCATCTAAGGGAATGTTCCCTAAAAATGCCATGGAAGCCCCTATTTTGTGGGTAGAGTGGGCTTTAGGGGGAATAGATAGTGTACGCTTTGCTTTGTGATAGCAAATTTGTATACATTTGACAATCCACCTGGCAATGCCAGATTTTGATATAGGATTGCCTTTATGTGGTGGTGAGAAGGATACAAAAAGTTGTTTTGCGAAAAGGTTTTGTTCTGTCAATGTAGTAAAGGAGTGCTCTTTTGACGTCTAGAGTATGAAGAGCTCTCTCCGCTACTGTTTCTGGTTGTGAGAAGAATACTGTCAACTCAACAGATTGGTTGAGGTGGAAGGGAGAAATCACTTTAGGAAGGAATTTGGGATTTGTTCTAAGAACCACTTTATTATGATGGAGTTGTAAAAATGGTTCCTGAATAGTTAGTGCCTGTAACTCACTGACTCTCCTGAGAGATGTGATGGCTACAAGGAAAGCAACCTTCCATGTAAGAAATTGGAGCTCACATTTATGTAGAGGTTCGAATGGAGGACCCATTAATCTAGTGAGGACGATGTTTAGATTCCACACTGGAGAGGGTGGTACCCTGGGAGGAATTATTCTTTTGAGGCCTTCCATAAATGCTTTGATGACTGGTATCCTGAACAATGACAAATGTTGTCTATTTTGTAGGTAAGCTGCTATGGCAGCGAGATGCAATCTAATGGATGTGCATGCTAGATTACATCTTTGAAGATGCAGCAGGTAACATATGATGTGTTGAATGGACGCATCTAGAGGATTGATTGTGTTATTGTTACAGTATATAACAAATCTTTTCCACTTGGCTGCATAGCAGGCTCTAGTGGTGGGGCATCTAGAGCGCAGCGAATGGAGGTGTTTGTTATAGTCTTGCCTTCCTGTATGAGATCATTGGCTCTTTGTTTCTATTGATCTGGAAGGTGTTGTAGTAGGGACTCTAGTTCATCATAATGTGCCCTGTCGTACCTAGCCAGTAACGCCTGTGTGTTGGCAATTCGCCAAATATTAGCTGCCTGGGACGCTGTTCTTTTACCTGATGCGTACAGGAGCTTTGACTCCTTATAAGGAGGTGGCGCATCGCCTGAGGTTTGGGAGTTAGCCCTTTTCCTGGCGTTGGAAACCACTAGGGAATCTAAGGGAAGTTGCCCTTTAATGTAAACAGGGTCAGCTGGGGCAGACTTATATATTTTTTCTACCCTGGGGTTAATGACTCTAGCCCTGACAGGATCTTTGAAGACTTCAGGAGCATGCTTGATTACCCCTTTTAGCATTGGGAGAATAGAAGTGGACCTTTGAGATGGTGCGAAAGTGTCCAGAAGAAAGTCTTCCTCTATAGGGTCTGTATGTAGATCTACACCGTGGCATTCTGCAGCTCTATGTATGAGCTGAATGAGTCCTACAGTGTCCTCTGGAGTGGATGGTCTAGATGGGTAGACCTCATCTTGCGGCGTATCAGGGACATCTGGTGTACCATAGTTGTCCCATGGATCATTAGGAGTAATAGGATGACTGGGCTCTCCTAAGGGTTGGTCATCACCTTCGTACTCAGAAGGGTCCTCATTATCCTGAGGTGGAGGAGATTCTGAGGGTACTGGAGATGGAGTAGGAGAGATGTGGTGTGGAGCAGGGGGTGGAGAAGGGATCCTAAAAGGGGAAGTGGAGCTGGTGCAGGTTTCTCCAATTTCCTCTTTCTGGAAGGACTAACTACAAGGCAACCTGTATCTGGGTCGATTTCCAGTATTTGTTGGGTTGGATCAGGTTGGGAAAGCTCCTCCTGTGAAGTGTGGTACTTCGGCATCGATTTTTTCGGTTCCGAAGGTTTGTGTGGCACCAATTTTGGAGTTGTTTTGGATTCTTTAGGTTTCGGAACGGGAGTTTTTATCGGTTCCGTCGGGGTCTTTGGAGCCGGTACCGGTAACTTTTTCGGTTCCGAAGGTCGAGTTCCAGCTGTTTTGGGAATTGGATGTTTACTCGATTCCGATGATTTTTTCGGAGTCGAAGGTTCGGTGCTGAGTTTCGGTGCCAGGGGATGGGGTGTCGGTACCGAGGGTAGGCTGGCTCGAGCCCGAGCGGTCTGAAGGCTTATTTATTGACTTCTTAGCCGAGCCCGAAGACGGGGCGTGGGAAGTTTTGTCCCGGTGTGCACCTAGGCCCGAAGGTGAAGGTGGTACCGAAGCCTTTGCCGGAATGGATGATGGGGAGGGGTCGACGTCAGTACTTACGACCCGTTGCCCAGGAGTGATGTCTTCGACGTCGGAATCATCGGCTTCGGAGGCGCTGATGAGGCACTCTTCGAGTTGTTCTTGTTCCGGTACGTCGACGCCTTCCTGGAAGATATCGTCCGGTATGGATGTCGACGATCGAGCCATGTTTCTTCGAGCTCGACGATCCCGTATGGTTTTTCTCGAGCAGAAAGAGGCGCAAGCTGGACAGTCTTTGGCCTCGTGCTCCGGCGAAAGGCAGAGGTTACACACCTCGTGAAGATCGGCGTGGGGAAACTTGGATCCACATTGAGGACACTTTTTAAAGGGAGTCCTTTCCATGAGCCAAAAGGCATGGTGGCGCAGGTAGGCCCGAAGGCCTGCGTTGACGACTGGAATCGAAGATTGAGTTTGTAGAGATGCACGTCGAAAGGGGAACGCGATCGAAAACAATACCGACGAAAGGGTGAAGGATTGCGCGTTGAAAGTTAGAACGGTGTCGACACCAAACTGGAGCGCGACGAAACACATCCGAGCCCGATGGCGGAAATAAACAATCTGAAGGTGGAGTCGATGCCCATGCGCACTATTGTCCAAAGGAGGAGTCACCTATCTCGTGACTTCCAAAGACTTTCCAATACAACAACAAAGTGCAAACATCCGGGCCCAACACCACATGGCGATCTATGCACAGTGTGTGATCTGCAGCTCGTATGCCTCGAACATGGAGTTTAGTATGCGTGAACTAAGAATGTAGAAATGCATCTTTTAGCAAAGATGATTTTTATATTCTTTGTTTGAAAATACCACTTTTATAAAGTAGGTATTTTCTTGCTTAGCCATCCTGTGTGCCTCTGCTGGGTTGTAGATTGACTGTCTGACTTTGAAGTGACAGGGGCTGGGGATATGCATTCCCTTCAGACAGCCACTGGGGAGGGGGCTGGAGGGGGGGGGGGACGGGGTATCGAGGTGTGTCCTGGCTTTCCTGGATGAGTCAGGGCTGGGCTGAAGAGACCTGGGCTGCATTTAGAAAAGTGGGAGGAGATTTCCTTGCACCTGAATGGGCCTGGTCTGCCTTGAACAATGCTGTCTCCACTTCCTGCCAAGAAGCTGGGCCATAGAGGACCAAACTGGTTTGGACTAAGCACACACACTTTCTGCCCAAGAGAACAAAGAGAAATGCAGTATAAATAGTGGGGCCCAGACCCCAGAACTCGCTTGGATCAAGGAACCTGCCAAGAAGAACAGCTGGAAGAACTGCCAGGAGGAGTACTGCCCCTTTGCTGTGTTGTTGCTTTGCTGGGTTGGCCTGCAGTTGCTGTTTCTGCCTTGAGCAGTGAAAGGACTGGACTGAACTTTCTTTACTTGTTGCTGAGTATCTCCAAGGGTTCGAAATAGAGCTTGCCTCCCGTTCACGATGTCTCGGTGACAGCAAAGACATCACTGACCTCTGGGTACTGCCTCTGGAGCTGTGGGTTTCAGTTGCCAGAGAGGGGGAAAGCAGCCAACACCGCTGCGGGCCCGTGCCCTGAAGGCACCGCCGCACTTTGCACCGCAACCCTGGTCTCACCGACGACGACCAACGAGCCGCTGCTTGCACCGCGACCTGTGGGCACCGCACTCTGCACTGCCTCGCTTCACTTTGCCGCCCTGGTCCCACCGACGACGTCGCTGACCACGACACCCGTGACCGCACCGTGCTTTGGGGGCACTGCTCATAAGTCACACGATGCTCCGCCCCATCCCACACCGCAGTCTGGGCCGACCGACGCCAGCTCCCATCAACCGGCACTGTCGATTGCACTGTGACCTGTCGGCATCGCCACGAGCACCGCCTCACTACGCACCACAGCCCTGGTCTCAACAATGCTGCTGGACGACTGTCACCGAGCTGCTGCCTGCATCACGACTTGAAGGCACCGCTTCGCTGCACATCACAACCGCGACGGTTGCCACGACTGGTCCGCACTGACGCGGTCGGCTGCAACCAAAGGTACTGTTTACGAGTCTGTTGACACCAACGCCGGTCCGCACCGACGCGGTCGGCCGCAACTGTTGGATTCTGTTTTCAGCACTGCGGTAGCACCGGACGGAGCTACCAACTCCAAGGAACTGCATTTTTAAGTCATACTTGCAAAGTGCCAATTTTTGATTACTGTATGTTGGTCTTTTATCGTTTTGGTCTTGTTTGCACAGTTAAATATTGGTTATTTTTCTAAAACTGGTGAGGTGTCCTTTTGTAGTGTTTTCACTGTGTTACTGTTGGTTATGTGCAAATGCTTCACACATTTCCTCTGAGATAAGCCGGACTGCTCATGCCAAGCTACCATGGGGGAGAGCAGGGATTATTTTAGGAGTGTACCCCCCTTATCCTGACCAGAAGGAATGGCCCCTATTTGGACAAAGGTGTAAACTATTGCCAACTAGAGACCCCCCATTTCTAACAGGGGAAAAGCATATGCAAATGTCCCTGACCAGTTTAGCGACAGGGCATTCCCTTTTGATAGGTGGTGTTGAAACCTGGAGGCGAAGAATTGCCATTTCTTGTACTCAACTATTGCGAACAAGTCTATTATTGGTGTTCCCCAGAGGCTGAATACCTTTTGCAGGCTCATTTGCTTTATCTCCCATTTGTGTGAGCTGCTGGTCTGCCTGCTGAGCTGCTTCTGTGCTGTCCTTCCCTGGCAGGTGAATTGTCTGCAGACTGATTCTCTTTGGTATGGCCCATTGCCAAATTTCCTGAGCTAGCTTGCTTAGGGCAAATTTTTTAGTTCCTCCATGTGTGTTGAGGTAAAACATTGTTGTAGTATTGTCCGTTTGGATCAATACTGTCTTCCCTGGTATGTGGGCTTGGAATGCCTTTAGTGCCAGAAACACAGACTTTATCTCTAGGAAGTTGATATGTTTTGTGGAGTCTGCAGAGTTCCATTGAAGCCATACCTTTAGGTTTCCTGAATGGGCTCCCCAACCCTTGTGGGACGCATCTGTTGTGATGGTCACTGAGGGAGCTGGTGATTTGAATGGTCTGCCTAGTGTTATGTTCTTGGATGCCCATCAATGTATCTCCTTCTGTACCCTCTCTGTTACAACCACTAGATCCTCCCAACTCCCTGTGGTTTGTGACCAACTGTTGCACAGCCATTCCTATAGAGGGCGCCTGTGTAGAAGTGCATGGGTAATGAGGGGTATTCATGATGCCATCATGTCCATCAGTTTCATAACTAACCTTATACAAGAGACTGTCCCTTCTGGTAGAGGCAAGTTTGCTCTTTGATTGCTTGTATCCTCAATTGGGCCGGGTATGCCTGTGCCTTTTTTTAGTTTAATCTTGCTCCTAGGAAGATTTTTTTCCTGTTCTGGTTTTGATGAGGATGTTTAGAGGTTTATGGAGAATCCCAATCATGTAGCATTTTGATCACCTGTTGAACGTGTGTGTAACATTTTTGTTTCGAACTTGCATTCACCACCAGTCATCTAGATAGGGATAGATGTGGATTTCTCTCCTTCTTATGGATGCTGCTAAGCACTTTGTGAAAACTCTTGGTGCCGATTTTATTCCAAAAGACAAGACCTTGAATTGGTAGTGAATGTCCTCGTGGGTGAACCGGAGGTATCTCTTGTGTGCTTGGCTCATGGGGATGTGCAGATAGGCGTCTTTTAAGTCTATCGTTGCCATGAAGTCACCTTTTTGTTGTTGTGGGCTTTCTTCTTGTAGTATTGACATTTTGAAATGTTGTGTGCGAACGAATCTGTTTACAAACCTGAGATCTAAGATTGGCCTTAACATGAGATCTTGCTTTGGTACCAAGAAATAAGGAAAATAGTTTCCCTTATTGTGCTGCTCTTTGGAACTTTTTCTTCTTTGGTGGAGGTTTCTTTGTTAGTTCTATACAATAACCATGGTGTACCACATTTAAAGTCCAATTGTCTGTAGTTATGTTTTCCCATTGTTGTGGGTAATGCGCTATTCTGCCTCCCGCTGGTTTTGTGTGAGGGTCCTTCCTTGCGGGCAAGTCACTTAGAGTTTGCTCCTCCCCCTCTTGAGGGTTGCCCCCTGGCTCTTCCTCTGCCACAAAAGGACTGCTTTGGTTGTTCCTGCCAGGATTAGTATCCGGACTATTGGCTAGACTGCTGTCCGTTGCCTTGTGCTCGCTGTTGTTGCCCTGTTGAGAAGAACCCCCCACCCCCTACCCACCCTTCCTGTGGGTCTTCGGAGGTTAAATCCTCCTCTTTTGAAGGAGCCCCTTGTTGCAGGGCTCCCACAGCTCTGGCTGTTTCATTGTCCTTCTTTATTTGCTGTAGGGACTCATCTACTTCACGTCCAAACAGGGCATCTCCTGTGAAGGGCTTATTTATTATGGATGTTTGTACTTCCTGTTAAAGCCTGAGATTTGAGTCAGGCATGCCTTCTTAGTGTTGTACCTGTGCACATTTGTCTGCTGGCTGTATCGGCTGCGTTTAGAGCTGATTTCAGGCAGGTGTTTGCTATGTTTTTCCACCTCCTGTATGATGAATTTTGCTCTTTTCTTATCCTCCGCAGGGAGTTTGTTCATTAGTTCCTCGATATCGTCCCATTGTTGGTGGCCATACCTATTGAAGGTGGCAGAGTTCGCAATGTGCTGTTGCATTGCTGCATCTTTTTCCATCTTCCTCCCCACCATGTCCAGTCTCTTACTTTCCCTTTCTGGAGGTGGGCCAGTGCAGGATTGAGTGCTGCTCCTCCTTCATGCTGTGGTATCAATGATGGAGTCAGCCACCGTGTTCCATCAAATGTATTTAGGGTCCTTTGTGGAGGGCTTCTATTTCTATTCTACCCATGGTATTACTCTTGCTGAGGCAGGCTCCTTAAAAGCCTCCTTGCCCTGATCCAGAATGCTTGGCAGCATAAGGAGGCATTGTGTACCCTTTGAGGATGGTGTCAATGTTTCTCGGAGGAAACATGAGTCTCCATTCTCCTCCTCTAAAGGGACCCCGAAAGTATCAGCTGCTCTCTTGATGAGGCTGTTGTGCAAGACTATGCCATCTGGTGGTGAAGCCTTCGCGGGATAGCTAGACCGCTCTTCTTCAGGGCTCTCCGTGTCGAGGTTGTTCCACTCACTCTTCCTCGAAAGTTCCTGTCGCTTCCTCTTCTTCTGAAATGTCGAGTTCTTCCTCTTCGTGAGGTTCGGTTGTTGCTGGAGCTTCGAGGATATGTTCTTCCTTGGCCTCTGAGGTGGTGGAGGGTTTAGAAGAAATTCTGAACTCCTTTAGTGCCTCAAACTCCTCCTTACACTGAAGGGAGTGCCACCATTTCTGCCTCCAGGTGTTTTCTCTTCTTCTCCACCTAGGGGGCCATTTCGGGGACAGAAGCAGGGGAGATACTCTTCTTTGGTGTGGTCGATTCTGCCTTCGAACATATGGTCTTATCCTTCGAGGCCTCTTGTCCGACACCTGTCTTCGTCGATTGACATTTTCCCCTCGTCAGTATCCCTAGTATGGGATCCATGAGGTCCTTTCGGCCGCGGCTGACCCTCAGTAGTCTTCTTCGACACTTGGGCTGTCTTCTGCATCTTCTTTTCGAGGCCATTGGTATCTGTGGGGTCTTATTTACCTTCTCCGCTTACTTTTCAACGTCATTGGTATCTTTTTTGCAGTACGCCTCTTCTCGGCATCCACTTCTTGGATTTTGACATCCGATCCTCCGTGTGTTGATTCTGCAGCCACCCCCTGTTCGTCTTCATCGCTTGAGAGGCCCAAGTCCTATTTCTGGCAGCCAAAAATAGCTGTGTGGTGCTCTTTTCTCTGCTTTCTTTCGGGCCTTGAGTGAATACAGCGCAGGCCTCGCAGTCCTTGTCATCCTTAGGCAGGCAGAGGTTACAGACATTGTGTGGATCGCGTTGTGCGAATTTGTGGTGGCAATTAGGGCAAAACTTGAAAGGGGTATGTTGCATGGCCCCTACCTTGCCTCATTTCGGTCCATCTGCGTGGTTGTTGCTCCGACGGGGTCCCCGATGGGTTGAAGGTGGCCGGAGGTATCCTCCTTCTCCGGTGCCTTGGTAATCTATGTAGAATGGTACTTTCGCTAAAATCCAAAATAAATTCAGGGATTTCGTCCAAAAATTCAGAGTCTCTTCCCCTGCTTCCAGACCCAATGGTGGAAAAAAGAATATAGCTACCACGCACAAGAACTTCCAGGGCGCCTTCTGACATCACACAAGGGATGGCCTTAGCACCAAATGGTGGTCGACTATGCCCATGAAAACAAGCATTGGCCTAGCCAATAGGTCTCGCCTTTGGGACCTTATAAGTGTTTAGTCATGCAACAGTTGATGCTGTTGCACCAAGGATATTGTGCTGCATATCTAAATACTTATAAGGTCCCAAAAGCGAGACCTATTGGCTATGCCAGTGCTTGTTTCCACTTTTAACTGCTCGGAAAACCATGGGAAACAACTTTGCACTGGTGCAATGTGTATTACAGAAAAGGTCGCATAAGCAACTGCAAGGCCTTTTCTAAAACAAACTTGCCACAGGAACATAACAGCAGGCATAAACTATCTCTGCACTCCCGGGGCAATGTTCCTACACGAGGCAACACCTACTAAATTCACATTGCAGCTTTAAGACAAAAACGTATTACTCTCTTCCACGTGTGCGTAACAATACATTACTATAAAACAATGATACTTAAGAAACTAAGACAGAAAAAAAAATATTTTAAGGACAGAATTAAAATTTACGGTGGCCATGGTGTGATAGTTTAGGTTTGGCTTCAACGGGTGATGGGACGAATCAGGTAGCTTTGTAAAAGGTAAAACAGACATCACACGCCTCAGAGTTCATTCCTTCAAAGCGAGCAAAACACGTCAAGAGTCATCTGAAGAGAGCTGCTTAGCTCTGGCACTCACATCAGCCCACATTACAATAACAAGCATTTGCAATGCAATAGGTCTCGCATTATTAAAGTTTGAGCTATTGGCATTGCTAAATAATGCAACACCAATAGCTCAAACTTTAATAATGCGAGACCTATTGCATTGGCATAGCCAATAGGTCTCGCATTTGGGACCTTATAAGTGTTTAGTTATTCAGCACAATATCCTTGGTGCAACATCAACTGTTGCATGGCTAAACACTTATAAGGGCCCAAAGGTGAGACCTTTTGGCTATGCCAATGCTTGTTTAGCACTTGTGCCCTGCAGGCAGCGCGAGGAGCGTGGCACATATGGACAGGCAGCGCGAGGAGGCTGGTGCATGTGGACAGGCAGTGCAAGGAGGCTGGTGCATATGGACAGGCAGTGTGAGAAGGTTGGTGCATATGGACAGGCAGTGTGAGAAGGTTGGAGCATATGGATAGGCAGCGAGAGGAGGATGATACATATGGACAGGCAGTGTGAGGAGCTCGCACTTGCTCTGGATTGTGCAATCAGTCCGCAACATTTGACCAGCAGTGTGCGCTATACACGAAAATTGTGCTCTCCTGACCTGTGCTGAGTTACCTCGAGTTTCAGTGCTGTAAAGAGAACCTCCTAAACATTAATATAAACCTTGCTCAAATAAATAGTCTTTACACGACCAGAATGACGTAGTAAGTGCTGTACACGGTGCTAAAAATTAACATAATTCGACAAAATTAACTTGATGCATCGCACTGTAGTCTGCCTAAGCACCTATCCCATCATAAAATCCCGCGTAGCCCAAACTCAATGAACAGTTAACGTACTTTCTGTTTTATGTCGGGTGTTGCCACAGCGCTAAGCGCGTCACGGGGGGAAAGCAGTACAATGCTTGCAGAGTCGAGCGTTAGTTATTTACGCCTCGAGAATATTCAAGAGAATCTCTTGTAGAACACTGATTTTCACCTCTTTTTCCAAATGTACACTGAAAGAAGTTATTTTGTTACGGCTGTTGCATTTCATGAGTAAAAAGCATTTGCAATGCAATCGGTCTCGCATTTCTGTAAATTAGGGCTATTGGCATTGGAAACGACATTGTTTTTTACTTATTTTTTTGGTTTGCAGTGGAGTGATCATTTAGAAAAACAAGTTCACAGCACTGTCCACACGTTACCCTCTCCCAGCTCGGTCTTATTAGCAGCGGGTCTTAGGGATAAAAACAGAATTACAAAGACTAAAATGCAACGAATTTTGTGTTAGTCAGCAGATCTGAGTGTCACAAGCAGGACTTAACTATAAACTGTTCAAAGGCGATCACTAAACGTAGTTTAAATGGAATGTGTGCCATTGTGACCTTCTAAATGAGAAAAAATGGACAGGTGAAAAGTAAAAAAAATGTATTCTGGATTTGAGCTGTGTTATAGTGATTTTTATAATAAAACAAACACCACATTGACTACTCAAGCTTCTCTGGCTAAACATATTTCTGAATCTACACGGACACCCACAACAAAAAGTGTGCACGTGTAAAACTCGATCGTAGCTTCAAACATGGCGGGGAGCAGTGTTTTCCATCAAGTTGCACCTCCTATCCCCAATAGTCTGGGATGACTACAAAGGGATGTGGGATTCCTTGGCGGCAGACAATGAAACGCAGAGCCTCACTGCTTGCCTGTCGTCATGTTTAGTTATGGCGGCAGACCGCAGTATAATAATGTAGGAGTCGAAACAAAGCTTTTTAAAAACGATTCGGCAAGCGTGTGCGCGCGCTTCGGAAACCTATTTGTTTATTTTCTAAAGCACACACACTCTTCCCGAATACTTTTAAAAAACGAAGCAGAACGACTAAAAGAAAACAGCGGAGCAAGAAGCAGAGCAACTTAAAGAAAATAATAATAACTAGAAATCGCAAGTTTTCTCTGAAGTATACCTAGAAAGCTTCAACAGTTACCGGGTTCCAGGCATGTCAAGGAGTAATTCCAAATAAACAGTGGTGCGCGCGCACCACAGAGGAGCGGGGGGAGGGAGCGCGGCAGCAGCAGCGAGGCGAACGCGCGCTGCTGCGCGTTCTGGCCACCGTCGGGAATGGGAGGAGCAAAGGCGGGACATGCGCCCGCCTTTGCCCAATCGCGTGCCGTTTTTTTTTTTAACAACGCACGCTCCAGC
Source organism: Calotriton arnoldi (assembly GCA_963921515.1). Classification (NCBI taxonomy): domain Eukaryota; kingdom Metazoa; phylum Chordata; class Amphibia; order Caudata; family Salamandridae; genus Calotriton; species Calotriton arnoldi. Next base: position 1,200,886 of record CAWUFW010001784.1, on the reverse strand, counting down.
CAATGTGGGCTTCTGAAAACAAAACCACACGCACGAGCGTGTGGGTCGTTTTCAGAAGCCCTTTCTAAAGGTCTCGCGCTGCGCGAGCAGGGCTGCGCACTGCAACGCTAGGCGCGAGACCTAAAAAGCGGTACATTTGCTCGTGACAGTTCTGCATTCCTTCTGCAAAGCTATAGACGCAATGTGACACTCGCCCTGGGCAGCATTTACCACCAAATCGAGCAGATCCATTCGCTTGCACAGGAGTGGAGCTCAAAGCACATCAGGGACCTCGAGAGTGAAGAAAGTGCAAGGAACTGCACTGAACAACGAGTTCTACCTGAAAAGTCTCATCATTCTAACATCTACAAACCACGCCCCTTCCTCTAATTCTATACCACTGGAAAGTATATAAATTAGCGCAAGTAAGAATGCTTTTCCAGCCACATCAAAGCCACAGACCACCATGCGTCAGCGCACTCGCCTCTTGCCATCAGTGCCGCGCCAGTCTTGTCACATTAAGAGTGGATGGAAGATTCACACAGGCACATCTCAGTGGCCGAGGAGCCGCGCGCCTGACTCATACACAGGAGGAGCAACACAATGTGCAATTAGATGACGGAGCACTTCAACATTCCAGGAACTCGGACAAAACGTGCCGGAGCGACCAAGGTGAGAGTATGCAATTCATACAGAGTTACAGTTTATTGCTACGATAATGCATCCCACATTTTAAGAGACGATCCTATGACTGAATACGACAATTTGCTTAAAATAACAGAGGCATTGATTTGAGAATAGCTGTTATGCGGCCAGACGTGTTAGTACGTTTCCACTACATTAGTACTACTTTCCGAATCCGGGCGGGTACGTGCCTAGTACCAACAAGAGGAAGATCAAAGGCAAGGGAGAGAGAAAACAAGCAGCAGCTAAACACGCGAGTGGTGCGCGCCGCGCGCGCTGCACTAATTAACAAGCAGCAGCTGTTTTCGGGAGTGGTGCATGCGTGCGCAGTCTTCACTTTTCAAGCACTGCACTCGTGCTTGTGACGCGCCGCTGCTCGCTCCCGCAAGGTGGATGCCGCCACAAGCACGAGTGTGTGCTTGAAAATGAGCAGAGCGACGGCTCAAGGCCCTCCTATGCAGCGCATGCGCGCTGCGTAGGCGAGACCTAAAAAGGGGGGAAAAAAAGGAAACCGAGACAATTCCGGACCCAACCACTAGATGGAGGAATAAGGCACCACATGTGAATCCAGAAAAGGACTCATGCTGCAAAACCACTGATTACTGCTACCAGCAGTGCTACTGACTTGGTCCACCTGCTGATTGTTAGATGAGAGGATTTTGTGAGAATGTAAGGAGAAAGGCAGGATGGGCTTTCGGGTCCTTACCAACCTCCACTCCAAGGATGCCTCCCACTACAGTTACAAACCAGATGGCATGGAGCAGAAAGTAAAAATGACTGGTATTGATCTCAGTTACTTCACCTTCTGACTACAGCTGCTAGGATTTATTCCAGGGCTGGGGATATAAACGTGGGAAGGGCCTCCCAATCTACCACACTTATATCAGAGCAAGAAATCAGATAACAGTGATTTATTAGTAGGACTGGGAGCAGTGATCACAGATTCAAGGCACTGCCCTCTTGCCTATATTCTTTTGGAAAAAAATCTATGAAGTACTCTACCCTGCAATGTTCTACGCAACATTAACATGATTATTTTCAAAATCTGCACATGCAAAGGATTATCATAAGGGGAAGGAGCTGGACCTGCTCATGATCGACTGGCTATGTGCCTAAAAGGGAACATGGTGTATTGATTTGAAAATATTTTCTTGAAATACAATACTGCTCAGATGTAAACACACACTTTGCACTTTATGCACCACTTTCAGGTTTTTAAAACTCATAAATAAAAGGCATTGCCATTTACAATGCCAATAGCTCAAACTCTCGTAAATGCGAAACCTATTGCACTTTGTACTTATAGTCCTTGCTTATGAGATGAATGGCTGGCAGTAAAAGAGGCGCAGTTACTGCCAGCCTTGTTTCTCATAAGCAACGAAAATAAGTAGAAAGTGCCTGTTTACGCACCGCTTGCAGGTTTTCAAAACATATAAATAAAAGGCATTATCATTTACAATGGCAATAGCTCAAACTCTTGCAAATGCGAGACCTATTGCATTGCAAATGCTTCTTGAGTTCTGAGACGCAGCAGCCATAGGTAGGCAGGAACCGGAACTGTGACCGTGACAACAGGCTATGCCTTTCAAAAGCTGGAGGGAGGAAAAGGCAGTTGCAGCCAAAACAGATGGGTCTCAGCTCTGTCAGTAGCTTCTAACCTGCACTGTCGCAGGAATGTGTATCGTCCAGAGCCCATCAGGCTAACCGTGACATCAAGATTATCAGAGGTGTAGAAATCTTCCTCCTGGAGTGCCTCGTGTCTCTACAATCGGGTCGATTATTCAGTAAAATGAAGCAAGCCTGCTCATGACCAATCTGTAGCAACCTCTGGAGCCGCGCACTCGGAGAAAATGAGGGCATATTGTGCCTATGTGGCTGTATTCATCAAATATCAATTCGACAAGGTCTGTGCCTTTGTTAAAGTTATACCTTCCAGGCAAAATCCTTGGAGGCTCCGGCGTCTCGCGCTCGGAGTGTACTGAGAGAGACTCTGTGGAACCCAAGGCACCACTTGCAATGCACCACAGCTTTCAAAAATAGGAAGGGCCACCCTTACTTCAAGTTATAACAAATTATTATATTATTTAGCGCTTCAAATTGCACTTGGACTGGTTTCTAAGAACTGCAATAATAGATTTTCCACCACCCAGGTTTATGTTACTCAGTTTACTGGCCTTGGAAGGAATAATAGTTAAGGTTGGCGCTGCCCGTATTCAAACTCGTAACCTGCAAATCACAGCAGATGGCAGTGACGTGTTAAACTCAGTAGCCACTTTGGCGGCCATTAAACAAGACTTAAGTCAAAGGTCGGATTTTTCAGTTACATAAGAAACACTGAATAGAGAGAAGATAGGAGACCACCAGAGAGGCTTTCCTGAAACTGAAAGAGTCATCTCACGGTGAAGTCTTTGAATATGGGGTTTGGGAGTGGGCATATTCTGTGTAATAAAAACGACGACAACACAAGGAACAATTAATTGCCCGGCTACTTCCAAAAGTCACAAAAGGTTAAGCAGTCGAACACCACAGCCTGCAAGTGTAACCACAAAAAATAATAATAATAAAAAATCGGGAGGGGCGTGGCCTGGCGCTGACCGAAATGGCGGCGTAGCTCCGAAGCTCCGACGGGGCCTGTGACCTGCCCCGCTAAATCCGACACGTATCCTGCATCGCGAGGGAGAAAGAAAACAGCAGAAAGTCCCTGGAATCAAGGAGCGGAGAGGAAAGTGCTCCCTGGGCAGCGGAGGAAAGTGCTCCCTGGGCAGCGGCGGCACCAGCAACTACAGCATTACACCCGGGGCCCAGTCCAAGAGCGGCGGGACGGCACCAGAGGAAAAAGGGCGGAGTCACGTAACGCACAGGCTGGCAACAGAAGCAAGGGACTGGGCTTCGGGAAACGTGAGACCCGTGGCTTGGGGCCTGAAATGAAAACGCACAGCAAACAGTCAGGATAACCTCCCCAGACCGCGCCTCGGCCATTGCAACATGTGAAGCAGCAAACGGTGAGATGTATAACCCCCCCCCCGCGCGAGGCGCAGGAAACGCACAATCTCGCCGCAGAATATAGACTAAATTGAATCAGGGGGCACCAGACGACCCGTACCGAAGAGCGCTGCCACCAATCTGTCTTGTACCTACGCCTTCTCGTCTGTGAGAGGTAACATCAGCTTGCTGGGAAAACCGTGGCTCTGAGTGACACCCCCACGAGCGCCCGAATTAGCTGCAGCGGCGGAGGAAGCACGGGGGGGGCTCTCTGTAGGGGGACCCCCACCCCGACACACAAACGCCTGCTATCGCCGCGCGCACCAACACTCGACCAAGGGAACGCAAAACAACCCGATCAGGGAGCGCCCACTGGAACACTCTAGGGCCAAGCGAAGAGCGCCGATACGCCCTGCAACCAACTACTCCTGGCCATAGGCTGCGGCTGCGGACTGTAGGCTCCGACAAACCACAACAATTGCACTGCACTATAAAGAAAATACGGCGGCTGGAGGTGTTCTGGACATTGGGGGACTGCCGTAATCGCCGCTCTGCTGGGCCCGTGAAAGGAAAGCGTGGTGGGTGCCCGATTCAAGAAGAGACAATAGGCTAATAATTCCACCGACCTTAAAGATCGATACATATTCACCTTGAAACCGGCTGGACCCCCTACCAATAGCACCAATAGCACACAATATTAGACCGAGACGAGGTGACGGTCCCTACAAGATCCGAGACGCACTACTCGGGTGGCTCACTGCACCATGACAAAACCGAAGGGAACCACAGCCTCCGTCCAACTCAATTAAATGGACAAGTATGCCGTACCGCGGCAGCACGCTGCAGAAGGAGCAGCACAGGATGCCGCCATAGCCATCGAAGAACCATCCCTCAGTTCAATAATGGCGGCAATACAAGCAGTAGGGACCAATCTAGAAACAAAAATCGACAAAGTCACGATTGAAATGAATCTTATGCGGGCGGATATGAAGAAAACATCTGAGAGAGTCACTGCCACAGAAGCAAATGTAGGGGAGCTGCAGTCTGTGACACAAATTGGAGGAAAAGGTTTCAAAATTAATACACCAGCATAAGGAAATGGCGCTGCACCTGGACGATCAGGAAGGACGTGCCCGCCGCAACAACATTAGAGTGGTGGGAGTGCCCGAAGGTGTGGAAGGCCCGAGTATGGATCTCTTCCTTGAGGACCTCATCCTGAACCACCTCAAGCCCAAAAGGCTGTCTCCACTGTTCTCTGTAGAGCGGGCACACAGAGCTCCAATCCCTAAGCCAAAACCTGGAGCGCCGCCACGAACCATTATTGCACGCATCTTGAACTTTCGTGACCGGGACGCAATTCTCCAAGCGGCCAGGACACAGGGGGATCTTCCCTATGATAACGCAACGATTCGGTTCTTCCCGGACTTCGCGTTGAAAGTGCAGCGAGAACGGCGCTCCTTCGAAGGGATCAAACGGTCTCTGAGAGATAAAGGAATCCGATACATGATGTTCTTTCCCGCCAAGCTGAAAGTAGTGGATGGTGACAAATCTCGGTTCTTTCTGACACCGGAGGCGGCACAGCAATGGCTTGACGGGGGCACACCCCGATCGCATCGTCACAGAGAAGAGAAGGACCGCAGAACCACCGACCAACGCCCCAAAGATCATGACCGCAGGCGCGGAGGCAATGGACGCTCGCCATCAAGATCCAGAAGTTCCCGCTCCAGCAGCCCTGGTGGTGACGCGGCACGAGCAGGAAAGTGAAGAACTGCATAGACTCCACTGGTCTGTAGCGGTTTATTTCCTCCTAATTCCGTGGAAGTGTTTGGGGTGGGGATCTCCGGACCTCCGGAAAGTGATGGTTACTTTCGGCCAATTTAATAAGGGACTGGCACAAGGCTGAATGAACTGTGGACTATAGAAAGTATTAATACTCCTTGATACTGCTGGGGCACTGTAGCAGGCCCGGGAGGGAGGGAAGACCGGGCGCCAGCGCCGCACAACCCTACACTACATGTTCTTTGTTCATGGGACCATAGGCACTCTGCTATTGGGGATGTGGGTAGTTCTGAACCTACTAGGCAGGGATGCAGGGAGGGGGGAGTTGTTTATTACGTGGAAGTTCGGGAGGGTATTGTTCATCTAAGTATTGTCAAGATGCTGGAATGCCCACATGGCCCCCACAGGAATGTGAAATACAACTGTATGCTTAAGTTAATATTACGATTGAATAGGGGCTGGGACATGCAACATTTAACAGTAAGAAATGTATGTATGCAATACGCAGGACTGTGGGATGTTAATGTTTTAAAGTTACCAATCTGCACACATGGACGCATAGACATGACGGGACCGAGACCGCACGAACTCCAAACAACCAACACAACACGAATAGCCACACACTCTTATGGCCTCCTCTGATCCAATGATACAACGCACCACAACGCCAACATTACCGTTCCTCTCCTGGAATGTCAATGGGCTGAGGGATAAAATTAAACGTGGATTGGTGCTACAATACCTGAAACGCACAGCCCCTGCAGTTATATTGCTACAGGAGACGCACCTGATGGGCTCCATGTGCAAATCCCTTGGTCGGTGGGGGTTTCAACTGACGGTGCACTCCGAGTTCACCACAGGATCCCGGGGGGTAGGGATCCTGGTTAGAAAGCGACTTCCTCTCATCGTCCATCGCACTTTTAAAGATGGCCAGGGTCGCTTCGCAGCAATCTCGATCCAATGGGAGGGCCGTCTGTTTAACTTTGTGACTGTCTACATCCCGCCCGCCCTACATACCACTGCATTTCAGGATGAATGAACACTTATAAAGCGCATGGTTACCCAGGGGCATCCCAGCGCTAAGACGTCCAGTAGGCTACGAGAAAAGTAAGCTATGAGAAAACTAATGAAAAAGAAAAGTTTTCAAAAGTTTTCTGAACTGAAGATGTTCAGATTCGGAACGTATGTGTAGAGGCAGACTATTCCAGACTATTCCAGAGTCTAGATGCATTATATGTGAATAGTCGACCTCCACTACGTGCACGTTTAATCTTCGGTACACAGATTCATCCTTTTTTCCCCGATCTGAGGGCTCTATTGGGTACATAAGGTTTGCTCCAGGAACGGATCAAAAACGGGCCTTTTCCAAAAAAGGACTTATGGGTGATGCACAGAGCCTTAAATTGCACTCTTTCCTGAACGGGTAACCAATGCAGGGTAGCAAGAGCAGGCCTTGCAGAGAAGCGTTTAGGTATATTCAGGAGTATCCGAGCCGCACAGTTCTGTACTGTTTGCAATCTTTTAATAGTGGCCTGAGGAGCTCCCAAATACAGGGCGTTGGCATAGTCAAGCCGTGAGAGCACTAAAGCCTGCACCAACAGTCGTCTCGCCAAAGGCGGGAGCAGGGGAAGTAACTTTCTGAACCTTCTTAATAGACCAAAGCAACTCGCCGCCACTATGGGTGATTGCTCTCTAAAATCGAGATTGCAGTCAATCCATACTCCTAGACTCTTTACTTGTTTTTTAGGAGCAGGAGGGGAACCAAGGCATTTGGGCCACAGGTGCTCCACATTTAAGGGAGCAGACTTCCCCAGAAGCAGCAGTTCAGTCTTAGATCCGTTAAGTTTAAGAAAAGAATTGCTCATCCAATTAAAAACTTTTTGAAGACAAGTAGATAGATCAGGGTCTGGTTGATTGGCTTGTTTCAAAGAAACAATTAGTTGTGTGTCATCGGCATACGTAATTATCTGTACCCCAAATGGGAGTACTAATTCAGCCAACGAACTCATGTACACGTTAAACATCGTTGGGCTTAGGGAAGATCCTTGCGGAACCCCACAGGTCAAAAGAATGGGTTTTGAAGAACATTCCCCTTCGAAAACCGAATAAACCCTGTTCAAAAGGAAAGACTGTAACCACTTTAGTGCCAATCCAGTCACTCCAGCGTATCTCAGTCTTCCTATCAAGAGTTGGTGATTGACAGTATCAAAGGCCGCGCTGAGGTCCAACAGGATAAGCGCAGCGCAGCCTCCGTTGTCAAGGGTCTTCCTCATTTCTTCCACTGCAACCAATATAGCTGTCTCAGTACCATGTTGGGGTCTGAAACCAGTTTGCGTGGGATGTAAACGATTGTTGTCTTCCAAGAAGGCTGATAAAATTGAATTAGGAAAATGCTACTTACCAGTATGCATCTGTTCTTGGCATGTAGAGCTGCAGATCCTCACACTGTGCATTAGATCGCCATCTGGTGTTGGGCTTGGATGCTTGCACTTTGTTGTTGTCTTCGAAGAAGTCTTTGTAGTCATGTGATAGGTGACTCCTCCTTTGGACAATAGTGCGCATGGGCATCGACTCCATCCTCAGATTGTTTTTCGCCATATTGGGGAGTGATGGAGTTAGTAGAAAAGGAAAGAGATGTCCATGTGTGTGTATCTAATTAAGATAGGACTGGAGCACATACAGGTCCCGGGGAGGTGGGTGGGCGTGTGAGGATCTGCAGCTCTACATGCCAAGAACAGATGCATACTGGTAAGTAGCATTTTCCGTTCGAGGCATGTGAGCTGCAGAGCTCACACTGTGCATAGACTGTACAGCAGTATCTCCCCTAGCGGTGGTCACCTGTATGTGTTGCAGTAGTTTGAAAAAGGGTTTTAAGGACAGCTTGGCCCACGGAAGCTTGTTGCTTGGCTTGCACATCAACACAATAGTGTTTAGTGAAGGTGTGTGTTGTAGACCACGTGGCTGCCTTACATATGTCTTCTAGGGGAATGTTCCCTAAGAATGCCATGGAGGCCCCTAGTTTGCGTGTTGAGTGCGCTCTAGGGGGAACTGATAATGTGCGTTTGGCTTTTTGGTAGCAGATATGGATACATTTAACAATCCACCTTGCAACCCCGGCTTTTGAGATGGGATTACCTTTGTGTGGTGGAGAGAAAGCCACAAACAATTGTTTGGTTTTGCGAAAGGATTTGGTTCTGTCAATGTAATACATAAGGGCTCTTTTGACATCTAGGGTGTGGAGAGCTCTTTCTGCCACGGAATCTGGGTTTTGGAAGAACACAGGTAGTTCTACTGATTGGTTAAGGTGGAAAGGCGAAATGACTTTGGGAAGGAATTTTGGGTTTGTTCTGAGAACTACCTTTTTATGATGTATTTGTAAGAAAGGCTCTTGTATAGTTAGAGCTTGTAGCTCACTGACTCTCCTGAGAGAAGTGATTGCAATTAGAAACGCAACTTTCCATGTAAGGAATTGAAGTTCACATTTATGTAAGGGTTCGAAAGGTGGACCCATGAGCCTGGTAAGTACTATATTAAGATTCCACACTGGGGAAGGTGGTAATCTGGGAGGTATGATCCGCTTAAGGCCTTCCATAAAGGCTTTAATGGCGGGAACTTTGAATAGTGATAAGTGTTGTCTGTTTTGTAAGTAAGCAGCAAGGGCTGCGAGGTGCAGACGTATGGATGAGTATGCAAGATTACATCTTTGCAAATGTAGCAAATAGCAAATGATGTTTTGCGTAGAGGCTTGTAATGGTTGGATGTTATTATTAGTGCAGTAAATAGCGAATCTTTACCATTTAGCTGCATAGCAGGCTCTGGTAGTTGGGCGTCTAGCTTCTTTTATAACGTCCATGCAGTCTGGGGGTAGGTTAAGGTAACCGAATTCTAGGACTTCAGAAGCCAAATTGCAAGGTTCAGCTGAGATGGATCTGGGTGCATTATCTCTCCATGGCTCTGCGTTAGCATTGTTGGGGAGAGGTGTAGTCTTTGGTATGGGACTACTGATAGCTCCAGTAGTGTGGTGAACCACGGTTGGCGTGCCCATGTAGGGGCTACTAGTATCATTTTTAGAGACTGTTGTCGAAGCTTGCGTACTACAAGTGGGATGAGTGGGAGCGGTGGAAAAGCGTACACAAATCTGCCGGACCAGTTCATCCATATCGCATTGCCCTTGGACTGCGGGTGTGGAAACCTGGCGGCGAAGGTTGGGCATTTGGCGTTTTGGTGTGTGGCGAACAGATCTAAGTCTGGCTGGCCCCACATCTGGAAGAATGGTAGAAGAACTTGTGGATGTAGTTCCCACTCGTGAATCTGTTGTGTCTGTCGACTTAACAGATCTGCAATCTGATTGTGAACCCCTGGTAGGTGTTCTGCTAGAAGGTATATGTTTTGTGGAATGGCCCACCTCCAAATGTCCTTTGCTAGTTGGGACAGTTGTGGAGAGTGTGTCCCCCCTGTTTTTGTATATAGTACATAGCTGTGATGTTGTCTGTTCGGATCAGGACAGCTTTGTTTTGTACGTGGAGTTGAAAGGACTTGAGAGCTAGGAATATAGCTAGTAACTCTAGGTGGTTGATGTGGAGCAGCTTCTGCTGAGTGGTCCACTTGCCTTGTGTTGTATGATGTAACAGGTGTGCTCCCCATCCTGTAAGGGATGCGTCCGTGGTTAGTACTACTTGTGGAACCGGCTCTAGGAACGGCCGCCCCTTGGACAAATTGTTGGTGTTCCACCACTGCAGAGAGCGATGTGTGCGGCTGTCCACCAACACCAGATCTGTAAGATGTCCATGAGCCTGGTTCCATTGGCGCGCTAGGCACTCTTGTAGAGGACGCATTTGAAGTTTTGCATGAGGGACGATAAAAATGCAGGATGCCATCATGCCGATTAGCTGCATAAACACTCTGGCTGGAAGAGAGTGTTGCATTTGAAACCTGGGGACAAGGGTTTGTATACTGGCTATCCTGGCTGGGGTGGGGTAAGCTAGAGCAGTGGAAGTGTTTATTGTAGCTCCCAGATATTGAAGGACATGGGAGGGCTGAAGGTGGGACTTGGTATAGTTTATTGTGAACCCCAAGTTGTGTAATGTTTGTATTGTTTGGTGAGTGTGTTGGACACACTGGTTGAATGATTTGGCTTTGATAAGCCAGTCGTCCAGGTATGGGAAGACATGTATTTGTTGTCTTCGTAGATGCGCTGCTACTACTGCAAGGCATTTGGTAAACACTCTTGGAGCAGTGGTGACTCCGAATGGGAGTCCTTTGAACTGGTAGTGCTGCCCATTGAGAACGAACCTTAGATACTTCCTGTGAGCAGGATGTATGGGAATGTGGAAGTAGGCGTCCTTGAGGTCTAATGTGGCAAGGAAGTCTTGTTGTTGTAGTAAGGGAAGCACTTGTTGGAGAGTGATCATGTGAAAATGATCTGAGTGTATGTATTGATTGAGAGGTCTGAGGTCTAAAATAGGCCTGAGAGTGCCGTTCTTTTGGGAATGAGGAAGTACAGGGAGTAAACCCCTGTGCCCTGCTGTAGCAGAGGCACTGGCTCTATGGCGTGCTTTTGAAGCAGGGAAAGTACCTCTTGTTGTAAAAGTGTAAGATGGTCTGTGGACATTGGACGCTGCCTGGGTGGTATGGTGGGGGGGTAGCTGTTAGCTCCAGGCAGTAGCCATGTTGGATAATCTGTCTCACCCACCTGTCTGTTGTAATGGAGTTCCAGACAGGCAGGAACTGTGATAGCCTTCCCCGACAGGGGTGTTGTGGTCGGGGGAAGTGGAGGAAAGTCACTGTTTGGGAGTGGTGGAGGTACGGGTGTTGTTATTATTACCTCGACCTCTGCCCTTAGAGTTGTTGCCTCTGTAACCACCCCTAAAGTATCCTCTATTAGGAGAGGTTTGGGTGTTTGTTCGATAGGAAGAGGAACTGTCTGCGGTGGTATTCCTGGAGCCCCCTCTGTAAAAGGAGCAGCGAAAGGAGCCACGTTGCTGCGGGGACTGCAATGCTCCCATTGATTTGGCAGTGTCAGTATCCTTCTTCATCTTTTCTAGTGCTGTGTCGACAGCAGGACCAAATAGTTAGTTTTGGTTAAATGGCTGGTTTAGTATGGTAGTCTGGACTTCTGGCTTAAAACCTGAAATGCGAAGCCAGGCGTGTCGTCTGATAAGCACGCTAGTGTTAACTGACCTAGCGGCGGTGTCGGCTGCGTCTAAGGCGCACTTAATGGAGGCATTTGAAATAAGTTTGCCTTATTGAATGAGGTCAGTGGCTTGTGTTTTGTATTGATCAGGTAGATGTTGAAGGAGGGTTTCTAGCTGATCGTAGTGTGCCCTGTCGTACCTAGCTAGTAGAGCTTGGGTGTTAGCGATGCGCCAGATGTTGGTGGCTTGCGCAGCTACGCGTTTGCCAAAGGAATCTAACAATTTGGATTCTTTATCAGGGGGCGGAGCATCCCCTGAAGTTTGGGAATTGGCGCGTTTTCTGGCATTAGAAACGACCAGTGAGTCAAGGGGAGCTGACCTTTGATGTAGGTGGGGTCATCGGGGGCAGGTCTATATTTTTATCCACTCTAGGATTAAGGATCCTGGCTCTGACTGGGTCGTTAAAAATTTCAGGTGCGTGTTTAATGACACCCTTGATCATGGGCAAAGTTTGAACAGTTTTTTGAGACCGTTCAAAAGTGTCTAGAAGAAAATCTTCTTCTGGTTGGTCGGTGTGAATATGCACCCCATGAAAAACGGCCGCCCTATGTATGAGTTGCCCAAAACCTATGTGATCATCTGGTGGAGATGGTTTTGTGGGATAAGGTGGAGGGCTGGGGAGGTCTGTAGGGTCTGGGGGTCATTATAACCCCAGTCATCCTGTGGTGGATTATCTGGATCCAGAAATAAATTATGAGGGTCATCCCCGTACCCCATGTTGTCCTCATACTCATGTGGGGGAGAATCCGCAGGTTGAGGAGGTGTGATAGGGATGTGGAGAGGAGGGGTGTTAGAGAGAGGTATAGGGGAAGAAGGAGGCATAGGGGAAGTGGAAGAGTCCTTCTTCTTTGGAGGGACAGGCTTGTGACGTGGCACAGAGGAAATGTGTCCTGTTTTAGGATTGATATAAAGCTTGTGTTGATTAGGATCGATGGGATCCGGTGTAAACAGTTCCTCCCCTTGAATATTAGTTTTCGGCGCCGACTTTTCGGTTCCGAACGTGGTGATGGCTTCTTTAAATGTTCCTTTGCTTTAGAAGGCGTCGAGGCGTCCTTCGGCTTAGCTACAGGCTCGACCGGCTTTAGTTTAGGGGTGTGTCGAGTAGCTTCGGTTTCGGTGCCGAGGGATCCGCGTGCTTGGAGGCGGATTTGGGGACCAAACTGGATTTCGGCGCCGGGTGGTCTTTGTGTTTCGGCGCCGAAGGTGCCGGTGTAACGGGCACATGTGGTTTGGTCGGTGCCGAGGAACTAGAAGGCTTTGTTTTCTTCTTCGGTGCCGAGCCCGGAGGCGGGGCGTCCGAAGCACGTTTACGGTCTCGACTGGGGCCCGTAGGCGAAGTGCTGACCGGTGCCTTCGATTTTGCAGGGAGGGTTGGGGCAGGGGCAGTAGTACTCACACGCTGCCCTGGAGGGATGGAACCGTCGGAGTCCTCTGCCTCGGAGATGATAGCGAGGTCTTCGGAGTCTTCTTCCGGAACATCGGGACCCTCATCGAAGATGTTGACGGGTTCCGGAGCGGACCTGTGCGCCATGATGTGCCTTCGGGCTCGACGATCGCGGATTGTCTTCTTGGAGCGGAAGGAGGCGCAGGCCGGACAAGTGGCCTCGTTATGGTCTGGTGAGAGGCACCGATTACAGACCTGGTGGTGGTCACTGTGAGGAAACTTTGCTCCACATTGGGGGCATTTTCGGAATGGCGTCCTTTCCATGGGCAGTAGGCCTTACGGCGTCGATGGGCCCAACGGCCCGCGTCGACGGCTGGAAAGGAGATCGAGGAAGGGACGTTGAGATGTCGATGTCGGTATCAGGTGTTGAAAAGCGGAAAACGCTGCAAAAAAACAAGTTTCGAACCGGAGTGTCGAAATTGCATCCGAACCCGATGGCGGAAAAAAACAATCTGAGGATGGAGTCGATGCCCATGCGCACTATTGTCCAAAGGAGGAGTCACCTATCACATGACTACAAAGACTTCTTCGAAGACAACAACAAAGTGCAAGCATCCGAGCCCAACACCAGATGGCGATCTAATGCACAGTGTGAGCTCTGCAGCTCACATGCCTCGAACATATATTTTTCAGTGAGTTTACTGACCCCTGGCAGTAAAGAGATTGGACGATAATTACCCCAGTTGTCTGGGTCAAGGTTCGTTTTTTTCAGGAGCGCTTTCACCCGGGCATGTTTCCATTGCGGTGGCACAATCCCGGTTCTAAGTGAAGAGTTGATACACTCCAGTATAACCGGTGATACCACCTCCGCAATTTTGTGAAGAATGATGGGGGGGGGGGCAACATCTAGGGGGTAACCCGATTTGAGTTCTTTAAGCAAACTATGCAGGGTGTTAAGATCCAAGGATCTAGGCAAATTTCTCCTAATGCTGCCGGAAGGGGATCTCATAATGGGGGGCGGGGGGACTTTAACATGACCATAAATGACACACTAGAACATACGCCTGCTCGCCCCCAGCACCGATCAAGCTCGCCACTGGCCGAATTCTTGGACGCCCATGGCCTATTAGACGTATGGAGGTTCCAGAACCCGCCGCTGCGGCAATACACTTTTCATTCAGGCGCCCATAATAGCCTCTCCCGAATAGATTGTATATGCACAGCACTGGATAACATGGGTAGAATTGGGAAGACCATGCACCTTCCTAGGGGGATCTCAGATCACTCCCCGGTAGCGGCGGAGATCCGGGCACACAACACTACCCAAAGACGTATATACCCCATATACCCTGGATTCCTCCTCAACTCCAAAATCAAGAAGGGCTTAGTCACCGCGACAACACAATACTTTCAGGAAAATGAAGCATCAGTTGCTTCCCCGGTGACACTGTCGGAGGCATACAAATCAGTGTTACGAGGACAGGCCATTTCACTTATAGAGGGTCACAAAAAAGAAAAAAGAACGGCAATAGAGGCTTTAGAGCAGGAAGTACATCAACTAGAATCCCAACACGCTATAGACCCCACTGACGCTATGACACATACACTGCGGGTTAAAAGACAAGAATATAAAGAATGCCTCTGGGCAGATGCCAACTCCCGTCTGCAGGCAGTACAACACCGAATCTATGAATCGGGGGACAAAGCAGATAAGAATAAGGATAAGAAGGAACGGGCGAATAGATGGATAGCGCAGATCCGAGTTAACACTGGGGATGTCACATCAGACCCACAAGAAATAGTGACCGCCTTGGCGCAACACTATGAGCAAGTTTACACGTCCACGAACTGCACCACGGTCCAGGAGGCACTTACATTCCTCAAAGACATTCATATGCCGAGGCTCACGTCCCAAGACACTGAGGGTCTAGAAGCAGACATTACGGTGGACCGAACTTAAAGTAGCCATCTCAAAGATACAAACAGGTAAGGCCACCGGCCCTAATGGCATCCCGATAGAGTTATATAAACAAACAGCGGACAAGATAGCCCCATATATGTAAAAAATGTTTGAGACAAGTCGCGACATAGGAATACTCCCTAAAGATCTGCGCTCAGCAACCATTGTGGCAATCCACAAACCTGGTAAGCCGGCAGAAGAGTGCACATCATATAGACCGATCTCGTCGACCAATGCAGAAGCGAAAATCTTAGCCAAAATACTGGCACACAGACTGACACCTCATCTCGCCAAACTGGTCCACCCGGACCAATCAGGCTTTATGCCGGGCAGGAACACAGCTTTGAATCTCCGGCGCCTGAACGGAGTGTTGGGTCGACGGCACACAGTACAAGAAGATGCGGCAGTCCTTTCACTGGACGCTAAGATGGCCTTTGACTCTGTGGAATGGGCCTTCCTGTTCGCGGTCCTTTAGCATTTGGGATTTGGACCAAAGTTCTGCTCCTGGGTGCACCTACTCTACACCAATCCAGTGGCGCATGTAATCGCCAACGGGCACATCTCACAGGAAATTACTCTGCGTAGGGGAACGAGACAGGGCTGCCCACTGTCACCTCTGCTGTTCGCATTGGTCCTGGAGCCATTGGCGGCCTGGGTTAGATGGGATCCCAGGGTCCGAGGACTAAAATGGAGGGAGGGATGGGAAGACCGTATATCCCTCTATGCTGATGATGTGCTGATCTACTTAGCCTCGCCCTCGCGCTCCCTCCATGCTATACTTAACATATGCACAGTGTTCGGCACGGTGTCCGGATATGCCATCAATTGGGGAAAGTCCGTACTCTATGTGCTACAGGGACAACCTCCACACCTCCCAAAGGGATGCACGGTCCAGATTGTGACAGATAGTTTTAAATACCTCGGCATCCACGTAACGTCGGACCCGGACAGGTTTATGACACTTAACCTGCAAGCTCCGCTGCAGAAGCTGAAGCGCGACATCAAGCATTGGAAAACACTGCCACTTACTCTACTGGGTAAAGCGGCCCTTTTTAAAATGATGGCTCTGCCCAGGTTCCTATATGCCCTACACAACACGCCCTATCCAGTCCCCGACTCATATTTTAGAGCAGTGAACTCGGAGGTCACGGCCCTCCTATGGGATAGTAAACCGGCAAGGGTAGCAATGAACAAACTAGTTAGAAGCTGGTACGATGGCGGGATCGCCCTACCGGATATTAAGGCGTATTATTGGGCCTCACAACTCACAGTCGTCAATCAATGGCTCCATGTGCCGGACGATGACCCTGCCTACCGCCTAGACAGAATGACCCCGGGGAACGGGGGAGTCAATAGGGGGCTTTATAATAAACTAACTAACCAAGATCTTATAGGCCCAACGGCACACACGATTCATACATGGCACACGGTCACCAAGCACCTGGGATGGTCGGGCAGACTGACGCAACACACCCCACTGTGGGACACAGATAAACTAGGTACGCTGGCAAAGAGTAAAGGGTTTCAAAAGTGGGATCTGATCGGGATCTCCCGACTGGGAGACCACTGGCACAATGGAGAGGTCGTAAGCTTTACACACTTACAAGAACAATACCAAATGGCTCCGGGAGAACAATTCCGATATATGCAGATTAAACATGCAATTGACGCAGTCCTCACCCCGGCACAAACACTCCCTGTGTCATCCCCTTTAGAGGACCGACTGCTCACTACCTATCTAGACCAAAAAGCAACCTATAAGAAGATTATCAACAATCGGACAGACCCCCTTGACCGGCTTAGAGCGCTTTGGCAGGCCACGGTAGGTGACATGGAAGACACCGAGTGGCAAGACGCGACTGCGTCGCCTAAAGAGGTGGCAATCTCATCCAGACTGCGACTGGTACAGCTTAAAATATTACATAGGACATACTACACACGGGCTATACTACACAAGATGAGAAGAGCTCCTGACTCATGTTGCCTACGCCTCTGCGGCGATGTGGGTACTTTTTATCACACTCTGTGGGAATGTACAAAGCTGATACCATAATGGGGGGCGGTGATGGAGACCGTCACAGAGGTCGTTGGAAAACAGGTACCGATCGAGCCCAAATGGTGCCTTCTCAATGTCTGGGGACCAACAGACCTTACTCATGCTGAACGTCAATGGGCAACTACAGGCATGATGATAGCCAAACGGAATATAGCACAAAAATGGGGTGCAGTAAATCTACCGACCTTAGCTGACTGGTGCAAGGACATGGATCTAACCATGATAGCAGAAAGGGCCACATTTATCCACAGGCAGTGCCCAAAGAAATGGGAAAAAGTGTGGGGTAAATGGAATGTCTATAGAGGGGGCATTTGCACGCCACCGGCGTTAGATCGGGTCTCAGATGATGAACCATAACACTACTGTGATCACCTTAAAATGAGGTCTCTGTAACAACTATGTACCGCTTGTCCTATGTGTCTATAAGAAGATTGTAACAGTGAATAACGCAGATTGTTTATTTGTTCACAATAAAAATATAATAAAAAAAATAAAAAAATAAAAAAATCACTGAATACCCTATTCAAAAATATAAACCACAAAAAAAGGACATTCTCAATACAGCTTATTTTGTCGCCCGGCGCTCACCCCTACATTTGCCTTTTTATCGAAAAAAGATATTATGGGAAACAGGCACTTTGGAAAGCTTCAAAACTGTTGGGGATAAAAACGCCACAAAAGGGATTTAGGGTGGAGGTGGCAAGACAAAGGATACAGTGGAATGGAAAGCATTGCACATTACATCAGGCCAAGCTGGTCTCTTGCATATAGTTTCTCAGCTAATGAGGCGCTTCAATGTGCTAAAGAAAACAGAAGAGGAAGGACAAAGTCAGACAAGAGAATGTCCGACACCAATCAAAGCAAAAACCCAAAGGGGGTATCTGGAGAATTTATCTGATGGAGGAGGCAGGGTAATGGAAACCCTTGAAAAGATAAAGACAAGCGACGATCTGCAGCAAAATTAAGAGATTAGAGTTTAAATCCCGGCTTCCCTGGCCACAGTGTTTGATCGTAGGCAAATGAATTCAACTGTGATTGTGGTAGGTTCTTTAACTAAGTTTGGGGCACTCACTTTACTGTCTAACATCATGGTTGTATACATATGCTGTAATTGGTTTACCATTGTTTACGTGTGCGCTACATTCTTAGTTCTGAGCACAGAAGCTATGGGAGGGCTGCAAGGGGGTGGGGGGTCTTGGGTTGCAGGTGAGGCTAGCAGAGAGGCTTGGAGAAGCGCAGAAGCTGCAGAGGGACTCGCAAGAGAGCTGAGGCTGGAAGAGGGTCAATGGACCACAGTACCTGCAGGCGGGGTCAGGATGACGGAGGCTGGGGAAGGATTCCAAAGCAGCACGCTCCTGCCCCACCGGAGGTGAAATGTCATGGTACTCTTTGTGTCATGCCTTACTACCAGGCTTGGGTTATTTATCCTTTTCAGTATGATGCGTACTAATGTTTTTCATGTTCTCTGTTTTCCTTTTATGTTTTTGTTTTCTTGTTTTTTTTTAAAGGAGAAAGGAGGGTATGTTATATCCCTCTTTAGATGTGTTGCAGCCTTAAGCTGTAGTTCTATGGCCTGTGTTCCATGTTGGTGACATCCTGTGGAATGTTCAGGTGTTGCCTAGGTGCTTAAGTGTCAGTTGGGAGTAGGATCTCAAAAGGGCTTGGGAGCGGTTGGATAACTGGTGATGGTGCCTCGATGTTTGTGCTGTGTAGCAGTTCCACAATAAATCTGGAATGAACATTGCCGCGTTTCCCAGCGTCATCTCTACACCGTGGAGCACTGGGAGGGCGCGGGAGCGACGAGGCGGCAGGGGGAGCAGTTAAAGGGGCACTGAGGCTGTATTGAGGTCAGACCCGGGTGCTGCCGGTTCATACCAGAACGAGAGGAACCCCGAAGCTGCAGCACACTCGGAGCACTACTGAAGTTGTTGGAGAGGGGGCACATACCGGCACACGGGGTGGTGAGAGGTTCAAAGACAAGCAGTTAGTAACCAGAACGGGTGGCTGCAGTTTTTAAACTCTGCCCCCAAGTGCCCGAAGCATCCGAAGGGAAACAGGCATGGACATAGAAAGAGGACACGTTCTTACCAAATGAAAGGGATTATTTCAAGAAGGCAGCAGGCTCCGGTCAGAGTAAAGCGTGCGTCCTGCCTCACAGCTGCCACCGTGCGCGCCGCTGCTTGCTCCCGAGGCAATACTCCATGGGAGTGAACTTTTGGAAAAAGGTGGGACACAACACCCACCATTAGCCATTTGCAAGCTCCAATTTTTACACGACACGCACAAGCCAATCCAAAAGCGTGGGAGGAATCAGACCCCACAAGTAGCTACAACAGATCGCCACCGCGCAAGCGCTGAAAGCTCGACCTAAAAAGGCAATGGTGGAGGCTTCACCATCATCAGTTACCACTGTTAAAGCACAAGTTACTAACTTGTGTAACGATATATCTGTAAGAGACAGTAGCTAGTGACAGATTCCTTACCTTAGAATATCCCCAGGCGTCAGGCTGGATCCGGAAAGTTTTTGCGTAGCAGTACCCTTGCGCGTCGGTAGGCGGAGTCGTGCGGCTCCGCGTCCGTCGTCGGCGTCGTGATCGCCGGGATGACGTCGCGGGCAGTACTTAGACGCCGCCCCTGCGCGCTGACGTCAGTTCTGTACACGACTTTCCGCGCCAGGAACGCAGAGCCATGCAAGAAGCTGACATAGGTGTCTGAAAAATACTAGGGCCCTGAAAGGGATGTCCTTAACCCTAGAAATCAGTTCGCAGAACGGGGAGGATGGGTGGGCGGTAGGAATCTGTCACTAACTACTGTCTCTTACAGATATATCGTTACACAAGTTAGTAACTTGTGCATCTGAAAGAGACACGTTAGTGACAGATTCCTTACCTTAGAATAGATACCCCAGCAATACCAACCCCGGTGGTGGGTCTGCGAACAAAGATCAGACAAGGAAGTCCCGGAGGACAGAACGGCCAAAGAAGCCGTCCCTCCGGACCTGACTGTCAAGGCAGTAATGCTTTGTAAATGTGTGCAGCGAGGCCCACGTAGCTGCCGGACAGATATCCTGCAGCGGAACACCGTGGCCTAAAGCCGTGGTAGCAGCTGTTGCCCTGGTGCAATGGGCACGCAGCCCAACAGGAGGCTCCTTCTTAGCCAAAGAATAGCAGGCTTTGATACACAAGGTTACCCAGCGGGAGATGGTTCACTTGTGCACCGCCCGACCTTTTTTGGCGCCCACGTAGACAACAAAGAGCTGGTCATCCACCCGGAAGTGTTGTGTGCGGTTGATATAAAAGGAAAGCGCACGTTTTGGGTCCAGACGGTGGAGCCTCTCTTCCTCTCTGGAAGGATGCGGAGGCGGAAAGAAGGTGGGCAAAGTGATGGTCTGCCCAATGTGGAAGGCAGTAACCACCTTTGGCAAGAAGGACGGACGCGTCCTAAGAACAACCTTGTCTGGATGGACAGACAGAAAGGGAGGTTTGCATGATAGAGCCTGGAGCTCACTCACCCGCCGAGCGGAGGTGATGGCCACCAGAAATGCTGTCTTCAGAGTCAGAAGACGAAGAGGACAGTTATGTAGAGGCTCAAAGGGAGCGCCCATGAGAAAGGTAAGAACCAAGTTCAAATCCCACTGAGGCATCACAAACGGAACAGGAGGGAAGAGGTGTGTAATGCCTTTTAGGAACCTGTTAACAACAGGGGACTTGAAAAGGGAGGGCTGATCAGGAAGCCTGAGGAAGGCCGAGATGGCACAAAGATAGCCCTTGATGGTACCCAGGGCAGAACCCTGTTGGGCCAGGGAAAGAAGGAACAGAAGAACCTCAGAAAGAGGGGCAGAGAGGGGATTCACAGCCTTTGCTGTGCACCATGCCACAAACTTGTTCCACCTGCAGGCGTATACCACCTTAGTGGAGGGACGCCTGGCTGCCAGAATTACATCACAAACTTCGGGAGGCAAGTCGAAAGGAATCAACTGCCGCCGCTCAATCTCCACGCAAGCAGGTGGAGGCTGGACAGGTTCGGGTGGAGGACCGTCCCCTGCTGCTGCGACAGAAGATCCTCCCGAAGAGGCAGACGGATCGGGGATCGACGCTCATACTGAGTAGCTCGGGATACCAAACTCTTCGAGCCCAGTCCGGAGCCACAAGGATGACTTGGGCCCGGTCGCGCCGAATCTTCTTCAACACTCTGGGTAGAAGTGGTATAGGCGGAAAAGCGTACAACAGACCGCAACTCCACTCGCGACGAAAAGCGTCGCCGAGCGAGTGCCGTCTTGGAAATTCCAACGCGCAGAACTGATGACATTGCGCGTTCTCTTCGGTGGCGAATAGATCTAACCAAGGCTCTCCCCACTGCAGAAAGAGTCCTTGCGCCACTTCCGAGTGAAGACGCCATTCGTGATCCATCATGCACCTGCGGCTGAGTTCGTCCGCCCTGGCGTTCAGGGAACCTGCCAGGTGTTGAACCATCAGGAACATGCCCTGATGTTCCAGCCATGTCCAGAGGCGCAGAGCCTCCTGGACAGAGGGTCCACGACCCCACCCCGCCTTGTTTGTTGCAGTACCACATGGCGGTGGTGTTGTCTGTGAACACCTGCACTACCTTCCCTTTGACAGAGGGAAGGAATGCCTTGAGTGCAAGTCGGATCGCCCGGAGCTCCAGAAGGTTGATATGGAGCCGGGACTCCGCCGGAGACCAGAGGCCTCTGATCTCCGCCTCTCCCATGTGACCGCCCCATCCCAGAAGGGACGCGTCCGTCACAACTGTGTGCTCTGGCTGGGGAAGGGAGAGGGATCTGCCCATGACCCATTGCCGGTTCAAGAACCACCACTGCAACTGTTTTGCAGTCCCCTCCGAGATCTGGACGTGATCGGACAGGTTGCCCTGGTGCTGCGCCCACTGGAACTTCAGGTCCCACTGCAGAGCCCACATATGCCATCTGGCATGATCGACCAGCAGGATGCAGGAGGCCATGAGGCCCAGCAGCCTCAGGGTCACCCATACCGAAACCCAGGATAAAGGCTGAAAGATCGGAATCATAGCCTGAATATCCCGGACTCGCCGTTCGGGAGGATAGGCCCGAAACTGCGTCGTGTCCAGAACTGCTCCGATGAAAAGGAGCTGTGGAGAAGGAATCAGATGCGACTCGGCACATTGATGGAGAACCCCAGCGAGTGCAGGAGTTCGGCCGTAGTCTGGAGGTGGGAGACGACTGCCTGGGACGAGCCCGCCTTCAGCAGCCAGTCGTCGAGGTAGGGGAAGACTGGAACCCCTGCCCGGCGCAGATGAGCTGCGACCACCGCCATCACTTTCGTGAACACCCGAGGGGCACTTGTAAGGCCAAAGGGGAGCACGGTGAACTGAAAATGCTCGAGGCCTACCGTGAACCGCAGGTAACGCCGGTGGGCCGGCAGGACGGGGATGTGAAAATAAGCGTCCTGCAAGTCCAACGCTACCAACCAGTCTCCAGGGTCGACGACAGTCAAGACCTGAGCTAGGGTGAGCATCTTGAATTTCTCCTTCTTGGAGGAAGCGATTGACGTTCCGGAGGTCTAAGATAGGACGCATGTCCTCCTTGTCCTTTTTGGGCACCAGAAAGTAGTGGGAGTAGCAACCACGTCCTACTTCTGGGGTCGGAACATGCTTGATGGCCCTCTTGGCCAAGAGGGCCGTGACTTCCTTCTGCAGAAGCACCAAGTGATCCCCTGACATGCGGTGGAATTGAGGTGGCATGGCTGGGGGTGGTCTCGAAGGGGAGGGAGTAGCCCTTCGGACAATGTCCAAGACCCACCTGTCCGAGGTGATGGCACGCCAGTGGTGAAGGTGATGGCGGACCCTGCCCCTACTGGCGTGCTGTGCACCTGAAAGGAAGGACTAGGAGGGCTTGGAGGCCGCGGACGGGGCGGAGTTGGTGGCCTGACCCGCACGCTGGTTGCCCGACCCGCCACGGCGGGAGCCACGTCCTCGGCCACGCGAAGACGCTTGCTGCGCGGGCCGGTGGCTGGGCAGCGGACGTGACGGGGCGCCCCTTCCGTGGCCACGAAAGGGGCGAAAAGCAGAGGTTAGCGGAGGGCGCACAACAGAAAGGCCCAGGGACTTGGCAGTAGCCCGTGAGTCCTTAAAACGCTCCAGCGCATGGTCTGCTTTGGAACCAAAAGACCGACTCCATCAAAGGGCATGTCCATGAGTGTATTCTGGACATCACCCGAAAACCAGTTGTTCTCAGCCAGGCGTGGCGACGCAGCGCCACCGTCGTTGCAAGCGATCTGCCCAGCGAGTCGGCGGTATCAAGGCCACAACGTATGGTGTACTTTGCCGCATCCCTACCTTCCGCAATGGTGCGGGTAAGCAGTGTCTGGACCTCCTCAGAACACTGGGGCAAAACGGCCGCCACCGAATCCCACAGAGAGTGGGAATATCGGCCCAAAAGGCAAGCGGTGTTGACGGACCGCAAGCCAGCACTGGAGGAAGAAAAGGCCTTCTTCCCAAATTGGTCCAGGCGTTTGGATTCCCTATCCGGTAGGGAAGGCGGTTTGGGAGGCAGAGGCTTGGACAACCAAGCTCTCGGGGTGGGATGTTGAGAGAGAAACAAGGGGTCGCCCGGAGCAGGGCGATGGCGTCGGGCCACGTTCCTATCCACAGGAGCCCCTGTGGTGGGCTTGGACCAGGTGCCCAAAGAACGTCAGACAGTGCATCATTAAACGGCAGCAATGGCTCCGAGGAGGTAGCTGCCGGCTGAAGCACTTCCGTCAGGAGGTTAGTCCTGACAGCCACAGTAGGCAATTGGAGGTGCAAGGCTCCAACTGCTCTACGCAACACCGTTGCGAAATTTGCTCCCTCCTCCGTAGCCACGTAAGGAGGAGACAGCATGCCAGAGTCAGGAGAAGTGTCCAGACCACTGGCATCCCCAAGTTCCTCTGCCCAGTCCTGATCATACTCACACTGCTGTGTGAGAGGGTCTTTCCGACCCTCCCAGCTCTCCTGGTCCTCCTCTGGCTCAAAATATGAAGGAGGAGGGACATCTGGGACCAAAGGTCTCATCGGCGCCGGGGCCGGCGTCGAGCGACGTCGGTCCGGCTCCATGTCCGGAACCGGAGAGAACCGGGGAACGACGCCGGCCGGAGCCCCGGGCGGCGTCAGGAACGGCACCGGGGACATCGGCGCAGGCGTGGTTAGGTCAACCGGCGTCGATCGGGGTTGCGGTACCACCGGAACCAGGATCGAGGCCGGGATCAAGGCTGGCGGGACGGGCGACGCCGGGACCGGAGTCGTCGGCGACGCCGGAGCAGGCCCGCGGGGCCCGAAGGCGCACCGGAGGGACCTTGAGGCCCGAAGAGGCGGGCCATGGCCGACAGGAATTCCTGTAGTTTGGGCCGGAGTCGCCCCGAACCCGGAATGGACGGGTAATGCGGGGGCGGCTCCACAGGCACGTCCGGGGCCGCGGGGGCGGTGCCGACAGGGGCCTCAGCCGAGTCGCGAGACCGGCGAGGCGAAGTCTTAGAGCGATGATGCTTCTTAGACTTTTTGTGCTTCGACTTACCCGAGGAGTGCGAAGACTTTGACTCCGACGACCGGCGGGGGCTCCGCGACCGGCCCCTCGACCTCTCACGGGACCGGGGCTTGGTGCGGCGCGGAGCCGACTGCCGGACCTCGAGGAGCTTTCGAGACCGCTCTCGCAAAGCCTTCGGGTGTAAGGCCCGGCAGTCAGGGCACGACTTCGTGTCGTGGTCTCGGCCGAGACAGTAGAGACACTCTAAGTGCGGGTCTGTGATCGACATCATTCGACCACAGACGTCGCATGGCTTGAAGCCGGGCATCCCTACCGACACCTAGGAGTCGAGATGACTCGAAAAGAAAAAGTGAAAAAATCACCAAAACTTTAGTCAAAAATTGACTAGGGCACTGCTCTTCCTGGATCTGCGCTTACTGGCGCGGAAAAAAGAAGAACTGACGTCAGCGCGCAGGGGCGGCGTCTAAGTACTGCCCGCGACGTCATCCCGGCGATGACGACGCCGACGACG
The DNA here is from genome assembly GCA_963921515.1 of Calotriton arnoldi. NCBI lineage: Eukaryota > Metazoa > Chordata > Amphibia > Caudata > Salamandridae > Calotriton > Calotriton arnoldi. The sequence goes on along the minus strand of CAWUFW010001784.1, from coordinate 1,175,844 downwards.
GACGCGGAGCCGCACGACGCCGCCTACCGATGCGCAAGGGTACTGCTACGCAAAAACTTTCCGGATCCAGCCTGACGCCTGGGGATATTCTAAGGTAAGGAATCTGTCACTAACGTGTCTCTTTCAGATATCCCTATACATACACACACACAAGGTAATCCTGGCTAAAAGAGCCTCTCCATTACAACGTCTGTTCCTTACAGGATTATGCCCTCTTTCAATATCAGATATAGCAATCTTTCTCTACAATCTTATAGATAGGACCTGGTAGCTTCAGTTTGTAGTTAACATTGAATTATCCTTAAGGACAGAACCTCTCTTTGCGAGTTTAAATCCAGCTTCCCCAATAATGTACCTTTTGAGAAAGGAACAGAGGCAGTCTTTTGTAAAGAGGATTGAAACTCACTCAAAAGAATTATACATACAGCAAGTCAGATCAGACCTCTATTTTCTAAGAATGCAAACTAATACTCTCACCACACTTCTAGTTAGAGAAATCCTTGAGCATAATATAGATAGGCATTATTTCTTTTAAATGAACACAGAAGATTAACTAATATAGTTGAAAAGTGTGGAATTGTTTAACGCCAGGTTCTTTATCTTATTATGGCTTTAAAAGAGAAATGACTTATTGAAATAGAGGTAAACTTAACTGGTGGGGAAAAAAACATTTTCAAATGCCCCAAAGAGTTTTTTTTACTAATGAGTTTCTTCATATTAGCTAACCGGATCCCTTACAATGATCAATATTCAACTAAGCCTAAACGATAAATTCTCTGCTTGCTTTTACCAAACATATTGAGCTGCTATCGTAGTATTTATTATGCATTCCTGATGATTATCTACACTTCGCAGCCCTGTGAGGCCAGTGATCAAAGGTTTTCAAGTACACACATCTGTATAGAAATAATATTTATGACATCAAAAAGGCATACCATTGACAGTGAGTTTGGCTTTGCTGGAGTAATTGGAACCGAAGTGATTTGTAACCACGCACTGGTATTTTCCCTCGTCTGTAAAGTTTACATTAAAGATGTGTAAAACAGTTGTGTACTCTAAGAATTCTGCACCCTGCTGCTGGTATCGGGCAAAGTTTTCCACCTCTGCATCATGCAGCAGTTCGCTGTCCTTTCGCCAAGTGATGGACATAGGGGAATCACTGCTGCTTGCAGCACTGCAGGCCAAGGTCACATTCATTCCTTTTAATGCCACTGTGGTCTCCGGGTGCACCCTGATTTGAGGCTTGGGAAAATCATCTGCAAAACATAACATTAGTAAACGTTTAAGCATTTTCTCATTCTACATTAAAAGAAGATATTTGAATTGTATACATGTTTCATCCATGTTTCATGAAAACATCACAAAAACCCCCAAAATGTATTCTATTTAGGAAATCGCTACACTGGAGCCAGGTAAACCCATTTGAGCTATTTATTTTCTAGGGCGGAATAGGTAGACTATTTTCACATCAATCTGCCCTACAAATCTTCCATCAAGTAATAAACATTGTATGAACACTTTCACAGATTACTTGTGTAAAGGTACAATCTGATAGAGGCATCTAGCCGCAGATATCTTAACTTAGAATATCCCCAGGCGTCAGACTGGATCCGGAAAACTTTCCCCCAGCAGTACCTCTGCAAGCCGGGGGGGCGGCGTCGCCCGGCTCCGTTCCGACGTCGTCCACGGAAGTGACGTCAATGGAGCCATACAAGTCCCCCTCGGCGTGCTGACGTCAGTTTTCTTTTTTCCGCGTCCCGACGCGGATCCGGGAGAAGCGGTTCCTGTGGCCTGTTTTGGTTTCAGGCCCTCACGACGCCCTTTCGTGTCTGGAACAGTGTGCCGATGCCTGCGGGCTTCAAGTCGTGTGCGTCCTGTTCGCAGCAGATGTCGGCGACGGATCCACACGAGATCTGTATGTGGTGATTGGGCGAGCACCACGGCTCCGTTGAGTGCGACGCCTGCCGGCAGCTGAAGCCGAAGTCCCTGCGGGAACGATGGATGAAATTGATGTCCGCCCTGTTGTCCCGGTCAGAATCCTCGCGGCGCCGGCTTCTGTCTCCAGCGGAAGGATCCAAACGGCGCAGTTCTTCCTCCCACACTGAGGTCCTGTTCGGGGCAGATCTCCGAGTCGTTCCCGTGGACGTCGATCGCCTACCTCAGGTAAGCACCGGAGGAAGTCACGGAGGTCGACCTCGCACAAGCGTGACGTCAGGGCCAGCTGCTCCTGGTCTTCACCGGACACGGGCCCTCAGGATCGGCCCCCGCCTACCCACCGTTTCCTTGTGCTGGGGCAACTCTGACCCAGATGGAGGCCTATTCCAGGGCTCTGCATGCCATCTTTGGGTCACCCCCTCTTCCTGGCGCGCTTTCGGGCCCCACAGTGGGGGTAGGGACCCAGGTTGGGGGTTTGCCGGTGGGTTCGCTCTCAGCGCCAACCGAGTGTCTTGACTCCGGTTCCGGGGTCGCTGCGACGTCGGGAGACAGCCCGGAGGGGCATCCCACTCTGACTTCTAGTCCTCCTGATGCGTCTTCGCACAGTCCTGCGGGGCTCCCTGCGTCGTCGCTGGATGCGGCTGCAGTGCAGAGCTCGACTCAGAGTCGACTTCGTTCCCTCCCGCAGGCTCCTGCCTTAGTGGAGGTCGAGTCGACGCCGGTCCGACGCCATCCCGACATCCGTTCCGTCCCTGGCTGTTCCTCTGCTGGTGGAGGACGTGTCCCCAGTGGGTTCTCGGGCCCCAGGGTTTTTTCCACGCTCCACGGAGCAGGGTCCCATGGGGCACTGGCCGGCTCATTATTCTGCAGGTCCTCTGTCGTTGGGTGGACGAATTAGCCTGCAGGATTCTCCAACGGATGACTTGCTGTCTCCACCTCGGATGGCCACGGAGGCTAGTGCAGACTTTGCGAGGGCGGTTCACAGGGCTGCGGATATCTTGAAGATGCAGCCGCCCTCTGTCTCCCTGCCTTTGGATCCTTTGTTGGATCTTCTCCACCAGGGCACGGTGGATGTGGAGCCTTTGTTGCCTTTTGGCGGGTCATTGTATGATGTCCTTCTGGGGATTTGGGCCAGACCCTCATCGGGTGACCCCGTGGATCGTGCTATTGCACATCGCCATCACCCGGCTCCAGATGACCCTGCCGGTTTGTCCCTCCATCCTAGGGCTCAAGGACTTGTAGTCCAGGCAGCGCTCCCTTCCTCTCCTCCTCCGTTGCTTCTCCCACTCGGGAGTCTAGGTGGTTGGAGTCGTGTGGCCGCAATGTCTTTGCGTCCACCAGCTCAGGCCTTCGGTCCCTGAACACGACCTGCGGGTTTGCTCGGGCTACTTTTGCCCTTTGGGACTCAGTCGAACAACTCCTTCCCTCTTTGCCGGAGGGCCCTCGTGCTGACCTGGTCCGGCTTATTCGGGATGGCTGCGACATGGGGCAGTTTTCCGTCCGGTCAGCCATGGACACCACTGACTCCGTGGGTCGAGCTATGGCCAGGTCAGTTGCTCTCCGTCGCCATGCGTGGCTACACGATGGCAGTTTCCCAGAGAAGCGACTCAGGGATCTGCCCTTCGATGGGGCCTATCTGTTTGATAAGCATGCAGATTCGGCGGTCCGGCGCCTCCTATCTGGATTTCCATGACTGCCAAGTTTTTAGCCCTCTATGGTGGACTTGTGTTTTCGTATGCAGTGTTGTCACTGCTTTTATGATTTCCGTCTCTGGGTTCAAGACATTATTTCCCAAACGGGCTGTATGGCTATTCCTTTGGTACAGCTGAGCCAGCTGTTTATATGTTTTTTTTTTTACCCCTGCCTATGAGCTGGTCTCTTTTTATAGGGATGGACGTACCCTATGTGGGGTATTCGTTCGCTATTGTGTAGCTGCTCTTCCTTGCCAGGAAGTTTCAGAGGCTCCCGTGGAGTTCTCTTCGTTATTGTCTGTCCCTCTGGGGATTTTTCCTGTGGGTTATGCTGTGGGCATCTCCCTTTGTTCCATACTTCCTGCTGTGGTGGAACGCCTCCTCTGTTGAGATCCACGGACTGACGTGGCCCTCTCCTGGAGCTTCTGTATTGCCGCCTACGGTTGTTCCGTTGCACTCTCATGGGTCTGTGGACGCAGTCTGCTCTGGTGTATTGTTGGGGTTCTGCCGTATCCGACTTGCCCCGGGGGCTGCACGTACTCCTGCCTTGCATTTGGCTCATCTTTCTGCCTTCATTCTGCCCCTAGCGCTGTTGACTGTCTTGGGCGTGGGTACCCGTCCCTGTGGGTGCTTTGTTCCGTTCCGCTCTAGATCGGTTCTTTCTGTATTCTGGGCAGGCACCACATGTGGTCCGCACTGTGTGTGTGAACTATCACGGGGGTCCCATAGTGTTCCTTGAGCCACTGTCTTGGCTGCGTTCTCTTCCTGTTGCCTTCTTCCCTGGTGTTGGGAAAGGCTTGGGCACACCCTGTCCGGGGTTTGCCTATGGGCGGTAGAGTTTTCGCCGGAGCAGATCTCTGTTACGTTTTACCTTGCGCCCCTTGCTTCCCTCTGACGGGCCCCGGCCTGGGCTCAGGTGTTTCTCCTCCTGGCCTCTGCTATGATTTTCAACAGACGTATTCTATCTCCGGATGATCTCTGGCATCATCCTGTCTATATATATATATATATATATATATATATATATATATATATATATATACACATATATGCTTTTTCAGACATTCTATGTCTGAGTGTTACTGACTTCTTCGTTGGTGTGGTAGTCAGTATTCCCGCCTGTATCGCAGCAGCTCGGTCCTTCCTTCCTGATCGGGGGGTTGGGATCGCCCCTTTTGTGGTTGGACTTGTATGTCCTGATACGTTTCACTGAAGTCGGTGCCGTTGGTACCTCTTGGGCGACTTTCTATTCTCTAGGGGTACTCTTCCAGTTTACCCTTGGTTGTCACTTCTTGACTTTTTCATGTATTTCTATGTGCTGTGTAGGCACACAATGGGGCCGGCATGCGGGGTTTCCCTGTGGTGGTTCCTGGGGATTGTCCCAGGTTTCCTCTCTCTCTCTCTCCCTCCCTCATGGGAGATAGCTTTGGGTGTGTCCGGTTTGCCGGTGGCCCTTGGTCATTGAACCTCTGGGTACTGTTGACTGGTTGGCTACCTAGTGCTGCGCCCGTCTGTCGACGCGCACATGCAGTTGCTGTTACACTTCATTGAGCTATGCATTGTGTGGTGTGGTTCTCACGGTACACAATGTCTGTTCCGTGAATTCTTGTAATTCACATCTATGTATCGCCTAGTAGCCATAGTTTGTATGTCTCGGCATGATGCCTGCTGCCCTGACATTTCATTTGTTGGCACCGGATGTTGTGCCGCTCTCATTGTGTGTTCTGAATCTGTCATCATGTTAAGTCCCTTCGCTGGGCCTTTGTCTCTTACGGATCCTGGGGTCCTCTACTCAGTTTCCCTCTTTAATCGAAGCTTATGGCATTCTGCCATTGTGCACTGACCTTTCTGGTTCTGTGATTTCGTTTCGTCCTTGTCTGGCCGACAGTGGACTCATGCCGTCCCCTGACGGATTGTGGTACCTTGCTTCCCTTGCTCATGCTCCGCCCTGAACTTCATGGTCATGTGTCAGCTACGCTGGCAATGCTGAGCTTTATGGGTCTGGTGTCAGCCAAGCTGGCATTGCGGCCCCCACCTTGTTTAAGTCAATGTTCTTGACGGACTTCTTCCTTTGGGAACTTGGTGGGTTTCGGTCGCAGACCCTCCTCCAATGGGGTATAGCTTCGGTATCTATTGTAAGTTAAGAAATCTGCGGCTAGATGTCTATCAGATGAACGAGTTACTTACCTTCGGTAACGATGCATCTGGTAGAAACACAGTCTAGCCGCAGATTCCTTAACGCCCGCCCATCCTCCTCGTTCTGCGAGGACCTTTCCAGGTTGGGTTCTACCACCTTGCCTCCTTACAGGTGGCTTTGGTCTTCCAGAGGGGTGCTCTAGTTCACCTACCTCCGGGGCAGGGTGTGTCATTCTATTTTGGCACAATGGCTCTCCACCCATTATCGTTCTTGGGTGGCTAGGTTATATGCCCCTCAGTGCTCCTCCACCCTGGTTCTTCCGGCGTGGAGATTCTCATGTTCTTCTACCCTCCCTCCACCCTCGTCTGTTTCTCCCCATTTCTTTGGGGTCTCCTGGTCTATGCTGCAGTCGATTGGGTTGAGTTTCTATTTGACTATGCTACAGTTCATAAGTCATTGTGGGGGAGTGTGGTGAACATTCTATGTTGTTGTTCACTTCTGGATACTTGCCATGAGTCATGTTGTTCCAGTCCTGTGGTCCTTTACAGTTACATCCTATGGTTACAGACCGTCTTTCTTACAGTTCCATCCTGTGGTTGCAAACTGACTTTCGTTTGGCCTGCCATTCATTTCCCCTGCAGTTGCCTCTTAGGGGGGGCACGGCTCTTCGCTTTGGTGGGACTTTTCCTGGGGCGGGTGCTCTGTTCGCTCCCTTCAGTCCCTTCAAGTGTTGAGTACTCTTTCAACATGGTGTTGTTTCTCATCATTCTATGATTTCTTATCATTGTTGTTTCAAAGGTTTTTGCTCCTTTTTTGGCACACTGTTCCTATACTCACAGTTTTTGTAGTGGCTCTGCGTTGTGGCGCGGAAAAGTTTAACAGTAGAAGACTGACGTCAGCATGCAGAGGTACTGCTGGGGAAAAAGTTTTCCAGATCCAGTCTGACGCCTGGGGATATTCTAAATTAAGGAATCTGCGGCTAGACTGTGTCTCTACCAGATACATCGTTACCAAAGGTAAGTAACTCGTTCATTTATCATGCATTTATACTGCATCGAAAGGTGATATAGGAGTCACACAAAAAATCATGATCTGTATTTCTACCATAAGCCACTAGATGGCCATATCTTACAGCATGTTTCCGAAAAATTAGGGGACAGATTTAGTAAAACTGGATTCTTAAAAAGCAATCGCACATTGCGCATCCAATTTTTTCGACTCTAGTTTTGCTAACTGACCTACGCACTAATAGGTTTGTAAGCAACATGTGGAACATCACAGAGTCACAAAACTACCTTCCTACTTAACATTCATTAGTCAGGCTGCAATTTGAGACACCCCTGCTATAGGATACAATCAAATGGATGGTGGGATGCAAAGGGCAGCAGAGTACCTATCCTGTGATATAAAACTGTAAACTTTTTTTTTCTAAACAACTTGTTTTCCTTACGGGGGCTACTTTTTTTTTTTTTTTTAAAACAGATATCTTTTCTATTTTGAAAAACTTAATTGAGAGTTGGTAGTGGTCCCTTGGCCGCTGCCTTCTTTCCCTGAAGTTCCCACCCTGATTGCTGAGGTGATTTAAAGGGGTTACCACCCCAACTTAGGAGTCTGCAACTGATCAATGGTTTGTGACTAGAACTGTGGTCGCAAGCCATTGATGCATCCCTCAAGCACTCATAATTTGGAAGCAAAGCCCAAAATACAGGCTTTCCAAATGGCTATTCGGTAGCTATTAGAAACCCCATATTGCGATTCCAAAAAACTTTTCCGAATCACAAAATGGGGTTAATATATTGAAAAAACTAAATTTGTTGTTGCAAACCCTGTGCTTTTGCAAATTAGTACACTTGGTCTGAGATTTGACGGTTTGGACACATTTAGCAAACTTCACAACAGCATACTTAGGGCAGCACAGAAAACGACATTCCTGCCGGTTTTAACTACTTTTTTGGTGAATACAATCAGAACGGGGAACATCCTTAACAACGACTCCGGAACAACGAGGTTCCGGAGTCACGCCAGCCTAACAACGACTTGCAGGAACAACGACTTAGCCTGAACCACGCATGTGCGTGGTTCAGGCTAAGACGGTCTAGTGTTCCGGATGGAATCCCGAGGAGCGTCGGAGGAACCGGAGAGGTAAGAGGGGGTTTGGGGTATATTTAAAGGGTAGGGGATTCGTGGTAGTTTTTAGGGGTTGGGGGGCTTCGTATAATTTTTAAGGGGTTGGGGGAGATCGTGATCGTTTTTAGGGGGTGGGAGGGGTTTGTGTTAGTTAAAAGGGGGCAGGAGGGGTTTGAGTTCGTTTTAAGGGGGTGGGGGGGCTCGTATTAGTTTTTAGGTGTTGGGGGTTTCGTGATCGGTTTTAGGGGGTAGGAGGGGTTTGTGTAAGTTTTAAGGGTGTGAGAGGGGTAGGAGTTAGTTTTCAGGGGGTGGGAGGGCTTAGTGTTAGTTAATAGGAGGTAGGGGGTTCATCTAAGTTTTTAGGGGTGGGAGGTGGGGGGTACGGGGTAGATTTTAGGGAGTGGTAGGGGATTTGGAATAGAATTAAGGGAGGGTTTTACCATGCATTCCTTTATCACGAAAATTCGTGGTAAATGAATGTGTGGTAAAAGAAATCGTTGTTGAGACGCGGTCGTGGTACAGACCGCGTGGTTTAGGGAGTCGTTGTTGAGGAACTCGTTGTTCCAACATACAACCAATCAGAACATTAATAGCTAACAAGGACGCAAAAGTACAAGTTACTAACATGCAATTCTAGTTGTCATTAATAGTTATCTTCGTCAGAAGTCTTAAATATAAAACAGATTTCGTTCTTGTAAAAAAAAATTCTTTCTTTAAAAAAAAACAACAAACACATTTGGAAAGTAACTAAAAAAAAATGATAGTTGATTTTTTCAATTATTCATTTTGTAAAAGAAAAAAGGAAATGGGGTTAAATATGCAGAATTCTCACTGAGGCAGTGGTCTTACTAAAGAAGAACTGTAATGCAGCTGGGGTTCTCCAAAGCGCTGCAAAGCTGTTTGTTATCATTACTCTCGAAGTACATTATGATATTTGGGCAAAGAATGGTAGGTGCGAAGAACCAGTCAATCTGTGTAGAATACCGTGACGGGTGGTCATGTCAAAAAGGAATGAAGTTCACAGACTCTAAGACTAATTGCAGGACGCTGGCTCTTTATAAGATATACCACTAAGTGCTTATATTGTGCAGAGTCCAGAGATTCCCCCAGAATCGTACAGGGCTAAATGTGTAAACCCAACGTGCTCTATTTGTGGTAGTGTTGTCAAGCAGCCTTAGGCCGAACACAGAGAAGCGTAAGACATTTGTTATGCACACATGGATTAATAAATGACACACAACTCAAAAAGGAGATACACACCAATTTTAGAAAAATAACCTTCTTTCAAGATTTATTTTAAGACCAAGATGTTCGCAAAAAGGAAAAATACTTTACACTTAAAAAAATGGACACAATTCAATTTTCAGGCTTTGCAATGTTAAACTATGGGAGGAAAACAAGAATGCAGTTTTTGCAGGTAAGTACTCAACTTACAATTTCAGTCTTCGGGGTCTTTGGTCAACACCAGGTAGGGCTCAAATCAGTACCAAGAGTGCACCACCAGCAGCACAGTGGCGGCCGGGTGCAGAGGTCAAATTCGAGGTAATGCGCCCAATGTTAATCAATGTAGACAGGGGTTACTCGAAGTCACGCTGTTCACAGAAGAGTAAACCGGTATCAGGGGTCGAGCTCCTGAAGGTAAGGTAAGTACGGGGGGAGGGCACATGGCAGCACCAAATTTACACCCTCAGCGAAACAGGAGCAGCCGGGAGCAGAGTGCCAACACAGCGTCGGGGGCCCAATGCACACCAATGGGGGGCATTGAATTTGAAGAAAGGCTGCAGGCTCAGGCCAGGAGGCCGGACAAAGAAAACCTACAGCTGCCCAGGCAAGTAGAGATGCTAGGGTACGTGGGGGACACCGTCAGTCGGGCTCTCCAAGGCCCAGGTGCATTGGTGTCCTTTGGCATCGGAAATCAGCTTACCAGGCAGGTCGCGGTCAGGAGGAGTCTTCGAGTTGAGGCAGCAGGCGTGAAGATGGAGTCTGGCAGGGGCCAGCCCGCGGTGGACTCTGGCTCAGAAGCGCTGGGGAACCTGCGCAAGACCGGTGGGCCACTTGGACTCGGGCCTTGGGCATCAGGTGCAGAGTGTCTACACCCACTATTATGCCACCCTCCTGTGGGAGGGGGGCATAGCCCTAACTCCGATTGGAGAAGTCCCACCATCTCCAAGATGGTGGGCACTGGAAAGTGTGCTTAACTTTGCCTACAGCACCTGAGGGGTGGAGTTGGCGAAGATGGGCACACCTCATACACTAGCTTGGTTTGCTCGCCGGTTCTACCGCCAAAAGTGGGGGTTTGAACCAGGGGTTGCCATCTGCTGCAAGCAGCAGAGGCTGGGGGTCGCATTACAAAGGAAACAGGCCTTTGAAGCTACCCTCTAGAGCACTAGGCCCATCCTGGGGGAGGAGGTGCGACACCTCTGCCAAGGATGTGCATTATTTCTGGTATCAGAGAGCACAGGCTCTCGACCCAGGGGTCCAGAAACAGGTCTGGTGGTGGCAGTCTGTGACCATACCAGGGTTGGTAGATTTTCAGGGGGCACCTCTGAGGTGCCCTCCGAGTACACGGTACAATAAATCCCACATTGGCATCAGTGAGGGTTTTATTGAGAGGAGATGTTTGGTACCAAACGTTCATGTGTTTAGTGAAGCCATCATGGTGCTGTGGAACTCTAGTTGTCTAGTTTCCAGCCCATGTACTCTCTATGGCTTCCCTGGCACTTACAACATTAAGGAAGAGACCCCAATATTGTAAGTGCATATCTGCTTATGCAAATATGCCCACACCGGAGATATAGTGCACCCTGCCTTAGGGCTTGTAAGGCCTGCTAGAGAATGATTTACCTATACCTTAGGTAGTGATGCTGGGCATGGCACACATGCAGTGTGCCATATTGACTGTCATTTTTCACTGCACCAAGTCATGCAAGCTGCAGTGGTATGGCCTTGGTGAGATGCCCTAGGTACCAGAGGTACCATTTACTAGGGACTTACAGGGGGCTGAAGTTGCCAATCGTGGAACAGTTTTAGGAAAAAAGCACTGGGGACCTGGTTGGCAGGCACCCTGAGCACTTACAATCGAAACCACATAATTTTCCAGGCAATAGTGGGAGCTAACCATGTCAAAAGAGGCACTTTCTCACACTACTGTAGGAGAGTGCCCCTTTTTGAGATGGTCATCCCCACATTTTGCCTGGTATGTGATGTGATTTTGACTGGAAGTGCACTGGGTTCCTGCTAACCAGGTCCCCAGTGCTAGTTTACCAAAACTGTACAATTGTTTCCCCCAATTGGCAATACCTTTGGCAGTCTCTGTAAGTCCCTAGTGAATGGTACCCCTGGTACTCAGCGCATGAGGTACTAATGAAAGGTCTCTCAGGGCTGCAGCCCGAATTGTGCCACCCTAAAAGACCCCTCACCAAACACATTCAAGACTGCCAAACACATTCAAGACTGCCAATGCATGTTTTAGTGCAGACCATAGTGAAAACACGACATGACACATCCCTGTGTGCCATGTCCCCTAACAATGCATGTAGTATTTGTAAGTCACCCCTACAGCAGGCCTTACAGCCCTAAGGAAGGGTGCTTTAAATTATATGTGAGGGCATACCTGCATGAGCAGATATGCCCCTGTGCTGGTCAGTTCCATTACTGACAGTCCAAGTGAACAGGGAAGCCATTTTTAGGTCTCGGCCTGCACCAGCGCTTGCGCTGGTCTGGCCGAGAGTTTTAGTAAGCGGGTTTTGGAAGTGCAAACCCACTGGCTTTCGGCTGGCGACCAGCTTGCGTTCACGATAGCGTGCACGCTGCGCCGCAGCTGCCATCTGGGTTTCCTATCTCTTCCTCATTTCCTCGTCATGGCTCATTAACTCTCTGGACTCTGATGTTTCAATCGCAGCAGCAGCTCACATTACCAACTTACGGCCCTGGACTACAGTCACATGAAAAACAACAGCGATTAGCATTGAAATGCAAGCTTTTTTTTGTCTAGTTAGAAATATTGCTTCGGTGGGTTGATTTCACCTTATATCGCTATTTGTTTTATATTGGGAGTCACAGCCTAATTACCAGTATTTTTGTCTCACTCTGTTTTTTTTTTTATATTTATTCGCGCAAAGCACAAAGCTATATTTAAGGTTACTTTTTCCGCGTCACTTCTTCACTCTATTTAAACTCCACACCCCCCACTCTTATTGTCTCTCTCCTTCTCTCTCTCTCTCTCTCTCTCCCCTCTCCAATTCTCTCTCTACTTAATTAACTCTCCCCTCTCTATCTTTTTTAGCCTTTCATTCTCTCTCACCCCTTTATCTGTTTCTCTTTCAAACTCCTTCATTCACTCTCTCTCCCCTTCTTTCTCTCTCTCTCTATCCCGCTCCACTCTTTATTCTATGTACACCCTTTCTCTCTCTTTCTCTCTCACCACCCTCTCTAATTGGGCATTATATCTTCACTCTCTCTCACTCGGCAACACCACAGCATCACTCAACGCAACCACAGCATCGCTCAGCAGCAACCACAGCATCGCTCAGCAGCAACCACAGCATCGCTCAGCAGCAACCACAGCATCGCTCAGCAGCAACCACAGCATCGCTAAGCAACAACCACAGCATCGCTCAGCAGCAACCACAGCATCGCGCCGCCACAGCATCGCTCAGCGCTGCCACAGCATCGCTCAGCGCCGCCACAGCATCGCTCAGCGCCGCCACAGCATCACTCACATCACATCACTGGAGAAGTGTGGCTCAATGGTTAGAGCGGCAGACCCTGATGCAGAGATCTGGCCCGGGACCAGGGTTCAATTCCTGCCTCGGCGGGTCTTGGGCTCAATTTCCTCGGACCTGATAATTCTCGCCTCGGTGCCTATTCTAATCATGGGTCCCACTCTGCAACTCTGGGCAATAGCTTGCTTAATCTCCACAACGGCCCCAACAGCGCTGGGATGCCTGGCTTCACCTCTGGGGTGCCCAGGAGTGGACATTTCACAGGGAAAAGCCAGGAAGGGTTCCACAGCGGTATGCGTACAGCGCCAGGACACCTCTTTGGGGGTATAAGTGCGCTTTACAAGTACAAATTTCATTTCATTTCATTTCACCACAGCATCACTCAGGGCCACCACAGCATCACTCAGCGCCAAGACAATATCACTCAGCACCACCACAGCATCACTCAGCACCACAGCAGTATCACTCAGCACCACAGCAGTATCACTCAGCATCACCTCAGCATCGTCTCCGCAACAGTCACCACCACCACCACCACTACAACCTCAGCATCACTCAGCACCACCTCAGCCTGCTCTCGGAATCTGGCATCTGTTGATTCTCCCCTAGGGTCTGGCCGCTGCTAGTGTTATAATACAGGTACTAGTTCCCAACCTTCACCCTCACATTGTTTATGCCCCCTCAAAAAAAAAAGCTTTAACAAACAACCATTGCAATAGGCAGAAACAAGTTGCCAGCATTGCAAGAACAAAAGAAAACTGAGGAAATTTTTTATTGTAAATACTTTTTTTAATATGGTCGTTCAGTTTTACATAATGCCTTCTTGGTCATATATAAAGTAACAAAAATGCTTCCGACACTTTTTTATTATAACTTTTCAGCATGCTGCACAGCAGCCACACTTCTCTACAGCACAGCTTGAAGACATTGGCAAAGTCAATAGCTCTGGCTAAACACTTATAAGGCCCCAAAGGCGAGACCTATTGGCTATGCCAATGCTTGTTAAAGCATGTGCTGCACACTGATGAAAACGAGTTCCCCAGGTACTAGATGGCTTCAAAGAAAATAGGGATGTTTGATATCAAACATCTCATATTAATAAACCCACACTGATTCCAGTGGTGAATTTATTTATAGATGCACCCAGAGGGCACCTTAGAGGTGCCTCCTGAAAACCTACCAGACCCAGGTGTGTTGGCTGACTGGATTTTGCCAGCCTGACAACAGAGACGAGTGTCTGACCACCAAGGGTGAGAGCCTTTGCTCTCAGGAGGTCAGAAACAAAGCCTGCTCTGGCACAGGATGACCTGCTGATTAGTATTCTATGGCAGGGGAGCTTCAAAGAATCTAGTGCCTTTGAAATGAGAGTCTGGCTTCCCTCACAGGAGAGGAAGCCTCCCCCTTTGTCCAGAGCCTTCTGGCACCTGTTCAGGAGGGAAAATTAGCTGGTCAGGTAGGCGTGCCCACCCCCAGGCTAGTACCACCCCTAAGATAGCCTAATCTGAGGTAGACACGACTTTTCAGAGTTAGCCATCTTTCTGTAGGCAAACATAGGAATTCTGGGACAGAGTTATGCCCACTTTCCACAGGAAGTGGTCATATAGGGGGCAGTGTCCCCAAGGGTCAGTAGCCCATTGGCTAACTCTACCCTACACTCCCCTAAGGCCCCTAAATTCAGTATTAAGGGAAGCCTCTGGCACCAGAAAATCAGATCTTCCCGACCCAAAAGAAGACGACGGATGTGAAGAGTCGCAAACAGCAATGACTGAAGACCCAGCAATTGACTTGGCGCCAACCCTGCCGGCCTGCCTGCTGACTTCGACAACTGTGCCAAAAGACAACTTGTCCTGCAGCTGCTGTGTCCCCAAAGCCTGGGAGACCCGTCAGCACTTCACCCAGAAACTAAGAACTCCTGTGAAGCTGCGGACCTGCTTCCCTGCACTCTACAGGCAACCCAAGAGACCCGAGAGGACTTCAAGACTGCCAAAACCAGACGCCTGAAGACACCACTGCATTTGTCGCTCCAAGCCAGAGTTGAAGTGGGCCTAAGGTGTCCGCAAGGTCCCCCGGCCCTCCAAAGACCGAGTCCACTGTGGTTTCAGCTCTCATGGACCCCCCCCACCTGCTCGACGTCACCTGCAGCCTCTCCACGCAGCCCCCCCTACCACAATTGCAACCTGAAAGGAAAACCTGACGGCTAAAGGCACTTCTGCACCAGTCGCCCCTGGGCTGTGGAGAAGAGGACCAAAGGTGTCCCTATGACCCTGAGCATCGCGAGGCCTGAGCCCTCCTGTTGGTTCAGTCAGACTGTCCCCCAGTCAAAGCCTGCAGCCTCTTTATGCAAAGACCGATCTCCATAGACTTGCATTGGGCACCCGATGCAGTTTTGCACCCCTGCACTCGGCCGCTCTAGGGCCGCTGGCGGTGTTCTGCTGCTGCTGCCTTGGACCTTGCCCACCACTCACCTTAACTCCTGGAGATTGGTCCCGTAAGTGGCTGTACTGTACCTGAATGCAGTACTTTTTCTTGCTCTCATAGGATAACATTGCAGCTTTTAAAAATTGCATAAAGTGTTGACTTTTTGAATACAATAGAATTTCTATTTCAAAACGTACTTACATGATTAGATTGGTTCTGCTGCCTAAATATAGATAAAGATACGTGATATTTTTATAATTTGGTGTGGTTCTCCTTCTTGAGTCATGTGCATCATTTATTGACTATTGTGTGTATTTGCAGATGTCCAACACTCCCCTCTGTTAAGCCTAAGTCTGCTCAACCTCACTACCCCCTAGAAGAGCACCTTGGGATTGCTAGAGCAAGCTCCCGTC
This sequence comes from Calotriton arnoldi, assembly GCA_963921515.1. Taxonomy (NCBI): domain Eukaryota; kingdom Metazoa; phylum Chordata; class Amphibia; order Caudata; family Salamandridae; genus Calotriton; species Calotriton arnoldi. The sequence goes on along the minus strand of CAWUFW010001784.1, from coordinate 1,160,399 downwards.
CATTCATAAAAGCAACCCTGGACTCTTTGCAAGATATATATCATTTTGATATATCATATAAAGAGCCAGCCTCCTACAACTACAAAAACAGTTTAGGCCAGAAATCGAACCAGGGAACTATACACCAACTTTAATGGGACACCATGAGAAACTTTGACACAAGATTCAACTCCCACTGACGAACAATAAATGGAGGGGAAAGGAAACAAGTCTAGTAAACCTTTTAGAAAACAGGTCACTAGTGGAGAATCAAACAAAGACTGGTCAGGGAGGCATTTGAAGGCACACAGGGTAGCCAAATAAGCTTCATGGCAAGATGGACTGCCTGCAGCTCCAACACATTTATGTGCAGGCACTGCTCCAACACTGATCATAGACCCTATGCTGTGAAGCTGCTTAGCTCAGTGACCGAGCCCAAAGAGGAGGGGCCCATAACTACATTAACCTGAAGCTACAAAGGGCCAAAGGGATGACTTGTGTTCAGACTTGAAGGGTTTATTTACCAGTGCAGATCCAGAAGGAAAGAATTATTGATCTGCATGGGTGGACCACTGTTTCATTAGGCACCACTGGAGGGCCCTCATTCGCCATCTTGCATGCAACACCAATAAGATACGTGGGGGCATCAGGTCTTGCAAAACTAGGATCGGAGTCTCACCTGGAACTTCATAATTGTTCCTTGAATATCTGCTATCGTCTGTGGATTAAGAAATGTCTTCACTAGAACTGCTCCAATCAAGGTCAACCTTTGTGTGAGGACAAGACAGGGCTTCTATTTTTTAATTGTGAAGCTCACCACCACAGCCTAAAGCTTGGTAAAAACATGTGGTGCATGTAGGAAGCTGGCTCTGTATATACTATACCAAAAAGAGGTACAGTGTGCACAGAGTCCAGTAAGTCCCCAAAGGTATGGCAGAGGTTAAAGTAGAAAATACCTTACTAGGAATTTATTGGTAGCTGGGCTGATCAGTTAGCCTTATCAGAGGGCAGTGTGAATGCATTTGGTGTACGTACTCATACAAGGCAGAAACACACACTCAATGACTGACTCGAGGCCAATGTTTGTAGAAAAATATTACTTTGTTACTTTTATTTTCTAGGAACCAAGTTGAACTACGTGACAGGTAAGTAGATTTTTATGCAATACTTTCAATTATTGGCAGTAGGTTTTGTATGATATCAATCAATACTTTGCATGATCATGAAATGCTTTTCAATACAGAGATACCTTGTGTGCAGGATCACACATTACAATACAGTGAGAGACCAATGCAATTCTATGGGGAAAAAACAGGTGAGTAACTTACAGGTAAGTAAGAGGTTCTCAAGTTCAGTCTCCGGGTGTTTGGGTCAGCACTGGGACAGGGTCTGAACAAGGTAGGTATTGCACCAATGTTATCCTATGGAGGCTAGGGGGCACCTCCAAGAGGCACCATTTACAGGTAAGTACCTGCGGTGCAGGCACACAGGCCCTGGGGGTTAAGATCAGCACTGGAAGAGCCACCAAAGAGCACCAGCAGCTGCACAGGGGCGGCCAGGTGCAGACAGCCAAGAAGGTGTCGGGGCCCCGCAGAAGTCAATGGAGATCCTCTGTTGAGGAAAACGGCTGCAGCCTTCGTACTGGAGGTTGGCTGAAGGAATTCCACATCTGGAGAGGTAAGTTGGATAGTGGGGGGATGCCTGGATACAGTCGGTTGGGCACACCAAGGCGGAGGCTGCGGGTGCAGGGGTGTCCTTTGGTGTTGGGCTTTCTCACCAAATCCTATCGCGGTCGGGGGTGACCCTTCGGGTTGAGGCTGCAGGCGTCGAGGGGGAGGTCAGGAGAGGTCGCCTAACGCTGGCTCCCATGTCAGAGTCACTGGAAAGACTTCACTGGGCCACCTGAACTCGGGCCGTGGGCATCGGGTGAAGAGTGGTGCAAGTGCCGCGGATCCACCTGGATCCAGAGGCTTGGAGTTGGTTTCTTTGCTGGACAAATTCGGTGTCCACGGGAGACAAGAGTCTTTGTCGAAGACAGCACAGGTCCTCCGGGGTTCTTGAGGTTGCTGGCTGCGGGTCACGCTTGTTTCTTGAAGTAGGGTCACTGGAGGAGGAGACAGGCTGGGGCCAAGTCAGTCGTCGTCGTCTTCTCCTCTGCAGCACGGCTCTTCGGTCCTTCTTCTTAGGTCGTCAAATCTGAGGAACAAGGTTCAGGGTAGCCTCTAAATACTAAATTTAAGGGTGTTACTGAGGTCAGGGGGCAGTAACCAATGGCTATTGTCTCCTAGGGTGACTAGACCCTTTGGGGAGAGGGGCACATCCCTGTTTCTATTGGGCCCAATTTCCCAATTCAAGATGGAGAATTTCTAAGAGAGGGGTGCACAAAGCTCTCATCCCATGAGGTCAGAAACCTGTCTGGTGGTGGCTGGCTGGCGGGGACCAGTCAGCCAATACACTAGAAGTTGGCCGTTTTTCAGGGGGCATCTCTAAGATGCCCTCTGAGTGCATTTTATAATAAACCAAACACTGGCATCAGTGTAGGCTTATTATACTGAGAAATTTGGTATCAAATTCACAGTTTTCAGTAAAGCCATCATGGCGCTGTGGAGTTCGTGTTTACAACCTCCCAGTACATGTACTCAAAATGGCTTCACTGCACTTACAATGTCTGCTAATAGCACATATACTGTAGGGGCATATTGCTCTAGCAGCTATGCCCTCACCTGTGGTATTGAGCACCCTGCCTTTAGGGCTGTAAGGCCTGCTAGAGGGGTGACTTACCCATGCCACAGGCAGTGTTGGTGCACCAAAACACGCAGCCTGTAATGGCAGTGTGTGGGTTTTAAGGTGAGGGGTCACTGAGGGTGGCATGATACATGCTGCAGCCCTCAGAGGCCCTCTCTGGTCACAAGGCCCTTGGTACCAGGGGTACCTTTTACAAGGGACTTGCCCAGAGGTGTGCCAATTGTGGAAACAAAGGTACAGTTTTTGTGGAAGAACACAGGTGCTGGGGCCTGGTTAGAAGGGTTCCAGCACACACTCAGTCTAGTTAGCATCAGGTATCTGGCAAAAAGTTAGGCGGTACCCATGCAAACAGGGGCACTTTCCTACAGTGCAAAAATCACCAAAAAAGCAGAACCATGAATTGACAGTACTGAGACCCCAAGATTAAAGCCTGTAAGCAGATAGCCCCATGTGAGCAGGTAGGATTGGCACAATAAAGTAAGAGATCCTACAGGTCCAAGGACACATGAGGGACAACAGATCCTGGCTCAGGCACAGCTTCATGAACTTGTCCTGTCTTGTGAACAGACTTGAGAGGCGAGGAGCCATGAAGGGCCTCAGGCCTCCATCATTCTTAGGGGATCAAGAAATACAGAGAGATTAATCCAGTGGCAATTTCCTCCAAGGGCACCACCTTTAAGGTCCCTTTATTCAGAAGGGCAAGAACCTCCACATTCGAAATAGTGGATCATGCCTGAGAGCATGTCCTGGTGTAAGGAAGGCAGTCCGTAGGGGAAAACAGAAGGGAAGGGCATAGCCCTTGCAGATTAATTGGATGACCTATGGATCTGTCGTTACTGTCTGCCTCCCAAATGGTTGAGAAATGGAAGCCACAACCCCACTCTCTCCTAACAGATGTTGGTGGTGTAGTGAGATGGGAGTCCAAAAGATTGAGGCAGCAGGTGCACCGTAAGGCGGTAGGAATGGAACTGCAGCTGTTGCCAACAACTACATCTTTTACATCTGCCCTTAGCCTGAAAGGAGTGACACAATTGTTGGGGCAATTAGATTGGTTACAAAGGTTGACACTGATGGACTGTTGTGACCTTAAGTAGTCCTTTCTGTGTTGTGTTTTCAGGTGGCAGGAGTGGACAAAGTGAAAGCCAAACTCATTTGTTTTTTCTTACAACAAGGTTTGTCACTTGCAGACCGGACAGCTCACTCTCTGTCAACAGCATCCTGCAGTGTACAATAGTCAGGTTTAACTTTGGGGACATGGGAAGAATCAAGAGAAGCCTGCTCTAGTCCAGTCATAACTATGACACAGGCTCCCCAGGAGGAGATGAGCTCTAATCCTCAGTTCAAGCACCATATCCCTTCTCCTTCAATAGACACGAGAGCAAATAAATATAAGACTTAGTCACCTGATCAGCATGCATCAAATGAGATTTCCACTATGCAAATGAGAGAAACGTTTAGTCTCATGGTGCAACAGGAGGGACTTTGAGCCTTTACAAAAAGGCAGGATGTTGATGCGAACTGCAGAGATAGGTCCTCCCTAAACCAGAACACAAGCTTGGCAGTTCAGGCTGGACTCTTTCCATAAAGAGCAGGGTCAAGACTGATTTGCATATGGCTGGGTCCAAACTGAGGAGGCATGGTAAGCAAAAGAACAATGGGTTGGAGTGCTACCCTGAGCGATTGCCAGTGGTTATGCTTATTGCAAGCACCCTCCCATCAGCTTTTGAGTGCTTCATCTACACAAAAGCCAGAGGGACACTGAGTAAGCTACCTTACCAACTGAAAGAGTACCTCGAAAGCTTTTGCACCAAGCATCCTTGCTCAGCATAAAAGACATGCAATTCTGGTCAACCTACGACACAGAGCACAGGAATGCACCCGATGACTGTTGGCTAAGCAGGAGACAAAGACTTTATGCAGATCAGTTCCAGCAACAAGCCAGTGACAGCAAGGACGTGACTTACAGCTGGGGCACTTAGGCACAAGCTGGGCAGGACACTGCACTGGAAATAGGAAGCAGGTGCAGAACCAAAATGATTGGTGTAAAAAAGAGAAGTGACATGGATGCGCAAGGCTGCAGTGTTGGAAGAGTAGGGGTGGATGGTGCCACAAATATCCCCTGTTTAAGTATGCAGTGACTGGCCATACAAACAGCCTTTTTAAATTGTTAAAAAACTGTCAGACATGTGAAGTCAAAAAATATGTTTGAAAAGAGTTGCTTTTAATAAATAGGGTCCCAGGATCCTGCACACACATATTCTAGTTTCTTGAAGATCATCTAGTACATATAATACAAGAGAGGGGAACTGGTGTAACAAAAGAGCACAACATATGCTGGACATAAATCTTCCATACTGGTCACACCTATTTTTCATGTTCAATTACATAAGATCACCTGTGAAGAAGTTAAAAATAAGATGGCTATAGTGGGCAACAAAGCAAATGGTGCAGCTATAATACATTAAAGACATGAATACTTAAATGATACTGAGAAGTTGGTACACTTCATTTTACAACTTATTAGCTAGTAAATAAGATTAAATTGGACAAGAACTGAGGTTTATGCTTACCACACACAAAGTCATCAGGGGACACACCGAAAATTCTATGGCCAGCGAGTCGTTCAGGGTGGGCACAGCTAACCTCGACAGAGTTCTGCAACTTTCCATCAACCAACCACTGCAGAAACCATTTCAGCTGACAATCACAGAGTAAACTGCTTGTATTTAACTTCCTAAGAAATAAAAAAGAAAAAGACATTTGTTTTATTCCATTGTAAACCTTTAAAATGTAATATTTGAATTAACTGTTAGGTTAGAATCTTAAAACACAAAGGATATGAAGAGATTTCAACTAGTGTGGTAGATATTGGTAGCGAAGACTTTTTCAGTGCTTGGGATCAAAGATCAGGATGTGGATGGGAACCACATCCTGGCTCTAGCACCTTGCTTAAGTAGCAAACATTCAGACACAAACACAATTTAATAGCCCATGAGAACAACGACTCCTTTATTGTTCTGGCTCAGTTTTTAAATCTAGCGACAAAACTCAGGCTACTCAGTATCTGGAAATGATAACAAAAAAAATTATTTAAGGCTGCTTCCTCCCTCTGACCGATCACCAACCTAGCATATTTGATATTTAAAAAACATCAAGTAAAGTAATCCCTTGGCTTGTCCGAACCATATCTCCATTTAATGAAATCGGTTTCTTTCAAAGTAATTTTCCAACCAACTAACCTAACCTCCTGTAGGAACCTGGCATTGTATATGGTATGCCACGAAATGGTTATACCGTGCACAGAGTCCAGAGATTCCCCAGAAGTGTACAGGACTCAATGTAAACTCAAAGTGCTCTATTAGTGGTAGTGTGGGCGAGCAGCCTTAGGTCTAATATAGAGGAGTGTAAGACATCTATTGCACAACATTGACCAATAAGGGGCACACGACTCAAAAAGGAGATCCATGCAAGTTTATAGAAATGAGCTTTGTTTGAGTTTTATTTCAAGACCTAGATCTTCGCAATAAGGTAAGTACGTTTTGCAGTAAAAATACTCAAGACTTATAAAAGTCGACACTGCAATTTTTGAACAGATCAATATTATCCTATGGAGGAAAACAATAATGCGGTTATACAGGTAAGTACACAACTTATAGATCCGGTCTTCTGGACCAAAGGTCAGCAAGGGTCAGGTGAGAACCAAAGCTGCACCATCAGTGGCACAGGGCAGTCAGATGCAGAGGTCAAAATCGGTGTTCGGCCCAATACGTTTCAATGGAGACTGGGGGTGCTCGAAGCCACACTGCTTGCAGGTAGGTAAATCGGCTGCAAGGGCCAACATTTGGGGGTTAGGGCAAGCACGGGGGGCACAAAGCAGCACCAAACATAGACCACCAGTGGCACTGGGGCGGCCGGGTGCAGGGTGCATATTCAGCGTCTGGCGCCCAATGCTTTCCAATGGAGAACTTGCTACGGACAAACAGGTTGCAGGCGTTGCACCAGAGATTGCAGGTGGGAGACCAGCGACAGCAGAGGTAAGTAGAGATGTAGGGGTCGTAGGGGCACCATCGATTCAGCTCACCAAGGCCCAGGGGTTTTGGGTGCAGGAGTGTCCTTAGACGTCGGAGTCTTCTTACCGGAGACGGTCCTGGTCAGGGGAAGCCTCTGGATTCAGGCTGCAGGTGTCGTCATGGAGTTCAGGAGGGGTCAGCCAATGCTGTAACTAAGGTCGCTGGGGAACCTGTTCTGGATCGGTGGGCCTCCTGGACACGGGCTGGAGGCGGCAGGTGCAGAGTGGGCAGGACTCGCAGATCTGGGAGTCTCTGGTCTTTGTCGAAGGGCAGGCAGTCTTCCTCGGGTTCTGGAAGTCGCTAGCTGCAGGACAGGCATCGTCTTCTTCGCAGGGTCTTTGAAGCTGGAGACAGGCCCGTAGGGCTGGGGCCAGGTCAGTAGTCGTCTTCAGGCTTTGCTGCATGGCGTCTTCTTCGTCCTTAGGTCGGCAAGGAACTGGTTTCCAGGTCTGGGAGAACCACCTAAATATTACATTTAGGGGTATTTTAGGGGAGTAGCAGGTGGGGCCAATGGGCACCTTACCTGGGGTGGCTACACCCTCAATTATGCCACCCTGCTGTGGGAGGGAGGCATAGACCTAGCCCTGATTGGAGGGGTCTTCCCATCTTCGATGGCAGGGACTGAAAGATGTGCTTCACCTCACCTCCCCCACCTTAGGGGTGGAGTTGGCAGAGGTGTGGCGCAGCGGCCAGGGTGGCTGACTCCAGAGCACGGGCCTCACGGTTCAATTCCCGGCACCTGCGGCAGCTCAGCCCAGCAACATGTGACTCTGGGCAATAGCTCACTTAATCTCCCCGACGTCCCCCAGCGCTTTGAGACCCTTAGGAGTGCTTAGTTCGCACTTTACAAATACCGGGATTATTATGCTACCAATCTTTTCCAATGCAATATTATGATTTTCTGCATCATTTGCAAGAGTTTGGAGATCTTACAGAAAATCGTTCATATCTGAAACTTTAACATCCCCCCTTAGCATACAAATTCTGACAGAACTCACTAAACATCTTACTAACTTTAGTTGCCATTCAACACCCATCCGATACTATTTGGCACTTATACATCACTAACTACATTTATGAACAGCATTCCAATATCTTTGCCTTGAACATATTATAATTTGGCCACATAAAAGTATAAGCAACAAGGATGTGTTAAATATAATAGCCATGACTGTTCAGAGATTTTTAAGTGAAAATGTTGCGGAGGGGAGCAAATCAATGGAAGAAGATTGGTAATTTAATCAGGCATTCTGGATTTTTTGATCATCCAAATAAACATTCTACCTGGATTCTGTATTTCTTTACATAATTTCACACTAAGACAACAAGCTGTTATTTTTATTCAAATTGAAAATCTGTTTAAGTCTTTCCTGTGGCAAAGAGAGAGTTAAAAATAAAAAATAAATCACCCTTGAGAAACTTTAAAAAAAAAATACTTTTTACAACAATGCTGTTGCTTACCAGTGCCAAGTACAATGGATATCCGGTGAGTAATGATTACCATATCTCCAGGATGCAACAGGGGAGCATATGGGATGGAGGAAGGAAGGGGGTGGGGGAGCGGAGAAGGGAAGGAGGGTAAAGGGGATATAACAAACAATTTAGCCTCTCAGTTAACTTTCCTCAACACAAACAAAAGTACTTGACATCACTGCACCCAGCAGGTTGAGAGGGCAAGGGATTCAATGCAGAGCAACTGGACTGTCTGGCAGGGCCTGGTGGGGAGAGGGGTAGTCGGGCGCAGCCGCAGTCTGCGGAGGGCCCCGGAACCACCCTCGTCCTCAGTCATATCTCCCTGTAGTTGAAGGTAATTTGTCAAAGGGGCCCAAATATCACTCAGGCGGGAAGTGATTGGCATTAGTTACCAGTATGCATCTAGCATCTCCCGGCAAACTGCTGCATCATGCAACCATTTGTTCCTCCTGGGCGCCTGCCGCCTACCCCAGTACATTGCCACCCTTCACTTTGCCAGCAGCATCGTCATCAACCAGCAAGCCTCTGGGGGTATCTCCTGGACATAGCCCAATAGTGCTACTAGGGACGTACGATCAGGAGATTGGCCTGTAATACTGGTGACCTCACTAAATACCTCCTCCAAGAAGTCTCGTTTCTCGGGGCTCTCCCATGCTAGGTGTATAAAATCAGCATGCAGCGCCGCTCAACGCACACAGTGTGCATCCTCCACAAGGCTCATTCGCAGCAGGTGCGCAGATGTATGGTAGATTCTGTGTAGGAATTTAAAGTGCATCAAGCGCAGCCTGTAGTTCGGGGATAGTGCCTTGGACTGAGAGCAGCAGTATGTCCACTGCTCCTCACTTATTGCCACATTGATATCCTCCGACCAGGTCTGTCAAACAGATGCGACCGAGATAGTCGCCGTCCTCCGCATGCCAGCATAGCTGCGTGTGATCAGCTTGCGGGGCGAGGGTTGGTCAGCATCGGAACGTGTTGTGGAGGCCACGCAGTGATGCTCGAAGCAGATAGTAGGCCATGACGTCCAAAAGGAAGCCGCCGGATCCCTGAAATACCCGCTGATGAGCAATAAAGCTGCCATCTAGGTACACCGCCCCAAAGGAAGTCAGGTGAATTTGACTCAGGCACGCCCGCGTCCTGGCCTCCGACGTCACTGGCAGTAGCAGGTGTCTCGAAATCGGAATGGACGGGGTTAAACAGATAATCAAGATGCGCCCTTTTCTGCAACTCATTCCACGCCCAAACTGTGCTTGCCACAATATCCACCTGTTGTCACGCCCGGTGGTCAGGGCAATAGAGAGAGCACCAACTGGAGCATGCATGGGCTACGTGGTCAGCTTCAGGAGCCGTATGAGGCTGAAATTGTATAGGGTGTAGCCAGAAGCGTGCAAAGTGCACCTGGGCACTGAGGAAGTATAAGTCCATGTCAGGCGCCCCCAGCCCACCCTGCTCAAAGGGGAGCGTCAAAATTTCCCCAAACGCGCGAGGCTGTTTACTGGCCCATGCCAACGAAACTACGTGGGATCAGAGTTGTTGACAAAAGCAGGCTGTTGGAGGCAGATTGATAAATATAAAAATTTGGGGAGTAGAACCATATTCGCAATGGCCAATAATCCAGTTAGGGACAATGGTAGTTTCGGCCAAACAGCCCACCTGGTCCTCGAGCCATACCATCAGTCTGCTGTTGTTTTCCCGCTACAGTTCCTCCATGTTAAGGCGGAGTCAGACACCCAGATAGCGAACGAGGTCCCAGGTCCACACTAGCAGAAAGTTGGGAGTAAAAGTCACCATGGCCACAGTAAGCGGGAACAAAATGGACTTCGCCCAGTTGATGTAAATGCCCGAAATGCCGCCGAAGCGGGTAAATTCCCAAAAGGAGTGGGTCCAGGTTATCCAACGGATTTCACACATACAATGTAACATCGTCCGCCTACATAGAGACTAGTATCCGCCGGGACGGAACACAAGGTTGCGTTGTGAATGGTGTTGGCGCACGGGGCTCCATCGCAACGGCAAATAAAATAGGGGACAGCGGGCACCCTTTGCATGTACTGCAGGCTATTGCAAAGGAGCTGAAATTATGCCATTAATCCACAGACATGCGACGGGCAAGGTGTAAAGCAAGCGGATCAGCTGTATGAATTTCCAAACGATTCCTAGGTGTTCCGGAAGATGCAAAAGATAGGGCCATTCGAGCGAGTTGAAGGCCTTGTAGGCGTCCAGGAATGCGCCAGCTGCCCGTAAACTCAGCTCAATCGTGTGGAGAAGGCCGAAAAACATGTGCACATTATGAGTCGTCGATCTTCCCAGCGTAAATCCGGCCTGGTCCGGGTTGACCACAAGGGGCAAGAGGGGGAGGAGACGTAAGGCAATGAGTTTCGCCGGAATTTTAGTATTGATATTTATCACAGAGAGGGGCCTATAGGACTCACAGCGCCTGAGGTCCTTATCAGGTTTCAAGATGGTAAGAATAAAGGCCTCACACAGGGAAGGCGGGAGCACTCCAGTCCGCACGGACTCTCAGTACATATCTAGAAGGTGTGGGGCCAGCAAGGGTGAAAACTCCTTGTAAAAGGATGCAGTGAGGCCATCGAGACCAGGAGCTTTGTCCCCAGGTAATCCTGCAATGACCTGAGCGATATCTTCCACTGTGAAGGATTCATTTAAAACAAGCATTGGCATAGCCAATAGGTCTCACCTTTGGGACCTTATAAGTGTTTGCCATGCAACAGTTGATGTTGTTGCACCAAGGATATTGTTCTGGATAACTAAACACTTATAAGGTCCCAAAGGCGAGACCTATTGGCTATGCCAATGCTCGTTCCTAGATGCACTTGTATACTGGGCTCAGTTTCCTGTTAGTGAGTGGAGTGCTTTACGACAGGCCTGGTACTCGGCGGTGAAGATTACCCATCAGCTACGGGAACTATATAATCTTCAGTTTCAAGGAAAAGGGACAGTAGCAAATTCCAGTTTCTAACGCGAAGAGAAAACAGTGGTCTGGTGCTCAAAACATAGCGAGTTCTGAAAGGCAGACGGGACACATAGGTGTTTTTGAGACCCGAGAGCGTTTATACTGCTTAAACAATATTTAACTAAGATCGCTGTAAATTATTTGTTTTGATGATGTGCTAATATAAGAACACGTATTCAAATACAATTGTACAGTTTAATGGTTCCTTCTCAGCAGAAATAGTTCATAAAACGTGATGTATTGAAGGGCTGCAAAATGAGCATTTTGTTATTGGTATATGTAACCATCATCGTGTTAAAGATGGCGGGAGGCTGCAGCATTTCATATTCGTGACTTTTCGCTTCATATTCCGGGGGCCCGTTGAAGAAAATATTATTTTTAACACGGTTTTAAGATTTGTGAAGACTTGGGGGAAAAGTGTCCCTTTCCCCTTTTCTGTTCACGTTGATGGAGCATTTGAAGGTGGCTCCATCTCTTTGTGTGTCTCTTCGGCTGTCATCAACACATACACAAGGCGGTTTATTGCGCTCGCAAACACGAAGTTCATTGAAATGTGTCTTTCTTAGATACCGGTGAAACGCCCGCTACTGCTGAAATACTGGCATTTGGGCATCGGCCCTCCTTTTATCCTAGAGCAGATGGCTAACATTGGCCTTGCCAGTCTTATTGCTAATTCTTGATCTCCCTCAATAGCCGAGTGGCTTCGATTTTGCTACAAGAGCAATGTCACCGAGCTGGGGTGCCTCGAAGTGCGGCCATTCATTGTCAACACTATACCTAGATTTTGTTTCAAACAGGAAGAGCTGAGCGCAATAAAGCAATTGAGGTGGCTAGACGTCTGGGCCTAATGAGTTTATAATACGGAGAGGAGCCTTTCTCTGAAACACTCATTTTGAGGTTTCTGTCTGTTCGGAGGAAAACAAAAAAAATACAGACAAACCTCCTCCTCAGGAATCTGGCCTGACCATAAAAGCTAATGTTTACACCAGGTCTGAGAAACAAATCAAGGGGAGCCGTTTAGAACGGAAGAATAATGGTTGGCCTAGTATTTATTTCGCCACTAGAGGGCAATGTTGTTCCATTTTTATTATGTGCTAGTTCCGTGTGTTGGCGATCGGAGCAGTTTCTTTTCATTCTCGTGTCTACGTTAAAAAAACAAGATCAAAGATCATGTAAGAAAAGAAAAACTAGTTTCACGGAGTTAATTAAAAATTAAATCAAAGTTGGCCAAAGAAAATCAGCCTCCGCTTTCCGTTTAATTGTATTGAACAATTGTTGCATGAGAGCCATGCGACTGGCACTCACTGACCACATCGCATTTGCCAACAAGCACGGCCACGCGGCCGCGAAAGGAATGTGAGGTATGCAGCTGTTTTCAAGCACACTCGTGCTTGTGCTGGCATCCGCCTTGCGGGAGCGAGCAGCGGCGGCGCGAGAGCCATAGGTTTTCAATTACCACGCGCGCCGCTGCTCGCTCCCGCAAGGTGGATGCCAGCACAAGCAGGAGTGTGCTTGAAAAGGAGCTGACTGATTTCAAAAGGTCATCTCCTAGAGCAGCGCATGAGCGCTGCCTAGGCGAGACCTAAAAAGGCAATGACCCTTCTCTGGACAGAGGAGCTGTACTGAATCCAGGTAAGAGGCCAAGTCAGGGGTAAGTGCGCAATGGGAGGAGGAGTACAAGTTGTCATAGAAGTTTACCATGGTGCACTGTACGGTAGCACTGTTGGTCTGTATATTTTGTTGGTCATCCAGCAGGTCAACCACATAGTCACTCGCCTAGGGTTTGCGCAGCATCCCTGCTAAGATTTTACTGGCCCGGTCACCCTCCCGAAACACCTGGCATGGGCCCCCTTCCCTAGGTTGTGCGTCGCTGGGATCACCTCCTCCCCAAATTCCACGAGTTTACTGCATATGGTCAGAAGCTGTTCCCCCTCACCAGACAAAGTACCGGAGCTCCAAAGTGCGGATTTCGGTCCCCATGCTGGACAGATTTAGCTGAATCGTTCTTAGCACCCCAGCCTGTTTGGTAATACAAACGCCATATATGATATATTTAAAGGCCTCCCATATGGTGGACGGGGAGTCCACTGTCTGCGAGTAATGTGTGAAGTATTTTATAATGGCCGGCCAGACCTCGCTCCGGAATATCCCGTCAGGCACGAGGAGGAAGTCTCTAAGAGAACGCACGAAGACCAGCGTCAGGCAGGCGCTGCGCCATTGACACTGGGAGGTGACCTGACAGGGTTCGCCAGAGGTGTTGGGAATCAGTGGTCCAGGAAACATCCCTGATGGCCAGCCAGAAGCCGATCCTGGACCATGTATTGTGAGTGGATCTAATACAAGTTCCCTCTGTGTTGTGCAAGGGTTGGGCGGGTCAGATATCCGTACGGCTATTGTCAGCAAAAATGGCATGTAATTGCGCAGCGGACTGTGGGTGAGGGCAGTGTGTCTCACTAGATCTATCTTTACTGGCGTCCAGTAATACATTGAAGTCCCCACCCCACAACACAGACCCCGGGCTCATAGTGCCCACCATGCACCAGACCTCAGCAAAGAAACAGGGGTCGTCCATGTTCGAGCCATATGCAGACAACAATATCAGCGGGTGCCCCTGCAGAATCCCAGCGAGGATAACATATCTCCCCTGTGTATCGCAAAGCCTTGAGCGCATGCCAATGAAGCCAGTTGCGAAGCACCACAGCCACCACCATAATTCACGGATTTACACAGTGTAGTAGTCTATTTTACATTCACCTTTTACTTCGGAATATCCAGTCAATCAAGTAATGACCGCTTTGTTTGTTTTTTACCTTTGGATTCATCAAGCTTTTTTTTCTAGTATTATGGATTCAGTGACCGTTAACTAAGGTCTTACTTTCGACAGAAATAAGTGGAAGTAAATGGTGTGGGACTCCTGTTTGAAAATGGCACCTATGGGGTAGTAGGCTCAATCTTTGTTTTTAAAAGGCTGTATTATTAATGCTCTTGCTACCAAATGATTTGTTTTAGTGTAAATGGACAGTGCTACGTCCCTCTTTCTCAGTGTGAAATATCAGTTGATGTAAAAGGCAGACAAAAGAAAAAATGGCTAGCACAAATAACTGAGGATACTTTTCTGTAGTATGGTTCTATGCATTGTGCTCATCTTTATGGAAGAAACTACCACTAAGGAGCTGATTTCATTGCGTAAGAATGAAATTTAGAAAAGATGGAGTTTGTGTGTAGGGTGGGAGGTTATGGAATGGGGGAAGCTTGCATTGACAAGGCTCCCGTTACTGCAGTAACCCCATCACCGAATGAAGCACTTAACATAAAAAGGATAGGTGTGGTGTACGTCAAAATTATACCAATGCTTCAGTGACAAATTCCAGTTTCTGCAGTCTGTTGTGCTAGATTTGGGTTAGTTACTGTTTGAGGGCCTATGGTCAATCTATGGCTACTGTATTTCCAATATGTGTAGGAAAGTGCCCCTTTTTAGGTCTCGCCTAGCGCAGCGCGCATGCGCTGCTCTTGGAGAGGCCTCTTGGAATCACTTCAGACTTCCAAGAGCCTTCTCCGTGTGGGTGTGCCTCCTCCCACACATCCCATTGGCCTTTGCATGTGGCTTACAATAATTGAAAGCACGCAAATGGCCAAAGACGGGTGCATGTCCCGCCTTCCCTCTAAACTTTCACTTCCATGGCCTAGGAGTCTCGGGAGCGAGCAGCGGCGCGCGTGCAGGTAGGCTTCTGCATTCATCCCCGATCGTTATCTTGTCTTGGCTCATGTTACTAATCAAACAAACTCGGTCGGTTTCGCGGCCGCGCTTGTTTATTTTACCGTATGTCACATTATCGTTTGTGTGTTTGTTCGGAAACGTTTCCTTGTGCTCTGGCTTGCCTTCTCACGACCTCTGACGTTTATTTATTGCACTTTCAGCTGAAATCAACAAGCTGCATTTGCTCCCTGATGGGGAGAGATGAACACCCCCTTCCCCGTCTTCGAAAGCTAACAGCTCACCAGGGTGACCTCTGCCTGACCCCAGCAGCAGTAGGGGAGTAACCTGGTCTAATTGAGCGGGGAAACTCTTGATAAAGTACCTGCCTGTCGCTCAAAAAGATGTCACAAAAAATGAAACAAACAGTAAGAAAGGATGTATTACAACGTGCAGCGTGCCCTGCCCGTCAGATTTTTTCAAAGTGACTATTTATTTCCTGAAAGAACCTCAACTTAACTTTGTATCAGTGGGCCGAGCCCTCGGCGCGTTTATGTCTTGTTAGATTTTACTATGTTTCTTAAGGTCTTCCCCGTTTTTATTTACAGTGTTTCGTGAGAATGTCTATCAGAATGTGCTTTCAGAGAGGCCACTACTCCAGCTTGGCACAGAAATTCTTTTTGTCATAAAATTCGCCTTTCTGCTGGGACTAGTTACAGACCTGTAAATCTGTGCACACTCACGGCGCAACTTTCATTATGAAAAAACGACTTTTCCCGCTGCTGACCTCACTTTTGAAATCTGAGACCCCCGACCTCCCCTACCCCCCCCCCTCCCACTCACCCACCCCAGGCCCCTCTTCTCAATCCCACCACTATATTAACAGAGCCGGGGTACGGGGGGGTTCTTGTTTAAATAGATTCTGCATTTTTCGCCAGTAAACATCAGCACCACTTTTTCAATTTAAGAATATCTATCCATCTATGTTAGAAATGGCAATATCAAACAGGCAAGGTGATTATTTTATTTCAAAACACGCCCTCAGCTTTTCTTCTAAGAAACTGTTGCACTTTTAAAAAGATTAACCTTTCTATCTGTGTTGTTTTCAGGTCTCCTGGTGCTGTTTACACTACAGACATTGAATCCAGGATTCACATTCAAGAACCCGGCAGAGGGTCATCTGTATTATTCAGGCTTTACTCTCAAATGTTTGTTTCTTTACCACTTGAATTGTCATTTAATATATTTCCTGATGTTCTCAAGTCCGCGGTCGGACTCTTTCTGCCAATCTTTTATGTGCGGCAGAAATGTTAACGTCTCTGCTTCTTTTACTGCAATTAATTAAAAACCATTGGAAAAACGTTTTTAAGTCTTTATTGACAATAGCTTAAATGATGGCGGATATTTTTTTTCCCTTTTGCTTTGAAATGACGCCGGCCTTGGAGGACTGGGTCAATCGGGAGGTATAAAAAATGATGCATGAAGCAGCGCTGTCGATTATTTGAAATATCGGATGTCTCCACTAATCCTGACCGAGGTGACATTTCGAAAGGCAAATGGCTTTTGTTTGTGAACGTTTGCCTGTTGGGGGCTACCCACTGCACAGACCCCACCCAGCATCGGCGTCAGAGCGCTGTAGAGAGCACAGTGCGCGTAATAGAGCAAAGGCAAGACAAAACTCAAAGGGGCTGGGTGTGGCCCAACGGCTCAAGCCTAAGAAAAATGTGTCTGTTTGTAATGCAACAGATGCTTATGTAAAGCGCTCCGATACCTTCAGGTCGAGTTCGCGCTATATAAAACTGCAAAAAAAATATATATATATTTACTAGAGTTCAAAACGTGATGGAAATGCACAGAGGTGGGCAGAAAATGTTTGAATCGGGCATTTCTGTGTATGCACTCTCAAAAAAAATTGCTGTCCGGGAGTTAGTGGCGTTCACTTGCAGGGAACAAGACTACAACTACTACACAACGCAGTTGTTTTGACTGAGTCCTATGCCTGCCTTAGCGACATTCAGTTGCATGTATGCGTGATGTCTTGTGCAGAACCTCTGGGCCGCTTTCAGCAAGTGTTAGCTTTAAGGTAATAGTGCGTGTATGTTCACTTTCTCCATCATTTAAAGTGAACCACAAGTCTGTTCGCACTTTTGCGGCTTGCTTTAAAACACAACTAACGTAAAATGTTTGGCCAACTGATAGCTGTGCATGTTGTGAGTCCTGTGAAGTTGGGGTGGGGGTCATCACAGAAGATGATGAGTTTGCAGCACAAACATGGACATTTTAATTTTCCGCTTAGAGTTACACCGAGGTGAGTTATCACAAGAAAGGGGAAAGTTGCCAAATATCAACCGGGGATGGCCAGTTAATAAGAAGTCTCCAACAACAGCACACAGGATGGAATCTTGTTTCCTATAGGATGCTTCTGTCGGGGGTGGGGGGGGTGGGAGGGGGAGCCCTGTTTGAGAAGGGGTCTGCGGGAGGCTCTGGGCAATAAATAACTTACCGACAGGAATTCTCTGTGCACTTGGCATGCCGTCTTTTCGAGCAGGCAAGCTGAAGAGTTAGGAAACAAAACTCAGGGAATTAAATGTATCCGTTCACTTTAATTAACAAGCAATTGCAATGCAATAGGTCTCGCATTGTCAAAAGTTAGAGCAATTGGAGTTGTTAATCTACTTAAGAAATAGACAGTAAGGTAAAGCCCCCGCCGCTCCCTCTGTCTTCGGGTGCTTTGTGTCGCTGCTCGCGGCTTCGCAGCGCTTTGCACGTTTTATCTTGTGCCCGGTGTTCTGTCGGTGTTTGCATAACCGGACACGGTATGGCCAAACTGCTTCCTGGATAGTTTCTGCAGTTGCACAAACTTTCCACGATTGAAACGTCCCACGTGTTTTCTTTTTCTGTAGCCCTCGCTATATTTAAAATCTTAGCACCTCCCTCCACACAGTCACCGATCAAAAGAAGAGCTCACGTTCATGGCAGCATGCTTTTATTTTCACGCAAGAACTTTGGTTTAAGCGCTTCAACGCCTCGCCAGGGGAAGTGTGCGCTATATAAATGCAATTACAATACAAACCAAAAACATCAGTTTCAATTTATGGAAACTTTACTATTCAGCATTGCATTTATTATGATTCGGCCTTTTGTTTCATTAACCAAGTGATGTTGGAGCAATGCAAATAATAAAATAAAGATGTATCGGTTGTAGTGAATATTTTACGTTTCATGGCGCTGTATGCAACCAGCGTTCTCCGTTTAGTCCTCCACTTTCACCAACAATGCATTTTGAAAAAACATATCTTTGTGCTGGTTTGTGCTGGAACATTTAATTTAATAGGCGAGTCTGAGGTTCTCTTATAAATGGCGTGCCATTCCATCTTTTCACTCAGCAGCAAACACAGTTTTCTTAAATGTGCTGTCATTCAATAGGGACTCTTTGGGCTGAATGTAAGATGCGGTCAAAGGCGCCTCGCTACTAACAATCAAACTGCGCACTTGAAGCGCCAAAGTTTCCCTTCATTTGTACGCAGCCTATATGCCCTATTCTTCAGCCACGTGTTTTCTTTTTCTGTAGCCCTCGCTATATTTAAAATCTTAGCACCTCCCTCCACACAGTCGCCGATCAAAAGAAGAGCTCAAGTTCATGGCAGAATGCTTTTATTTTCACGCAAGAAGTTTGGTTTAAGCGCTTCAACGCCTCGCATGGGGAAGTGTGCGCTATATAAATGCAATTACAATACAAACCAAAAACATCAGTTTCAATTTATGGAAACTTTACTATTCAGCATTGCATTTATTATGATTCGGCTTTTTGTTTCATTTGTTCATCGCAACCTTTGTTTTCTTGCAACGTCCACTCCCAACACTGAGTACTTTGACAATGTTGCACTAGTAGTAACACACAGCTGTGGAGTTGAGACAATGGATCATGGAAGCATGGAAAAGGAGTGGCGCCCAGCGTTCACCAGCCGGGGCGCACCTCTTCACCTACCATCATCAGCTGGGCACCTCTGTACACCAGTCTGAGCCCCTCGTCTCCAGCCTGGCACCCCTTGTCTCCAGCCTGGCACCCCTTGTCTCCAGCCTGGCACCCCTTGTCTCCAGCCTGGCACCCCTTGTCTCCAGCCTGGCACAGGGTGCCAACACTCTTGGCTCCATACAGAGTATGCCCTGGTGCAGGTTGGAAGGGGCCCATGCGCTCGGTCTATCAGCAGAAAATGCCACGTGCAGGCGGAGTTGAAAAACCGCAAACTGTGCGGCATACCGGCAGCATCACTTAACAAGTAAAACCTTTTCTTTTTATGTAATTGCATTCATGATGAAAGTCATAAAACTGATTGCGTGTAAAATATTACAAAAAGAAAAAAACGATGCATTTTGTTGGGAAGTTTGTTAAGAAATGAATGCGGTGCTTTAGGAAAGTCAGCATTATGCGGCGTAATGTGAGACAATTTGTGACAGTATTACTTTATTCTGGAAAAAGATTTCACCTCATTAGTACCATATACAGCGGTAGCAAGTGAAAGATAACCAGCCAACTTTTGCAAAGGGCCTTCCACTGCGTGGGAACACGTGTTGACGTTTCTAGTAACTTTTAATATTTTTTTAAAAATTAAAATATGAAGACTATGCAGCAGATGATGAGTTATGTGTCAAATTCAGAATATTCATTATTATGTGGAAAACGCTGCACACACAGAATCTTGCAATTTCAGTGGTGCTGGATATACATTCTTTTTACACCGTTGTGACCGTAAGAGCAGTATTTGGTTTTGTATGGTTGCACTTCTAAAACCAAGTCAGCTCTGGAAAAACAACAGGATACATCTCACTGGGCTGAATGGCACAGTGTACAACTTCCCCTACGTCACGTTGAACACCTCCAACCATTCATAGCTTTTTTGCTAACAGGGGAACTTTTCATGCTGAAATTTGGGGCTTGTGAAAAGCTAAACTACACCTCCCAGAAGCAACATAATGATTGCTTGAGAACCAAGACCAGCTGAAAGCCCCACACAAACCCTCCATGTTGTTTCCCCCCGTTATGCTTCATTCCCCACCTGCAGCCTTCCTGTTGGTTCCCCCCCACATGAGTCCTCTGCGTTACTACCTCCTAAAACATGCTATAGTGTTACATTTTTTAATTCACCAATCCAACTCGGATTTGTAAATAAAAAGAAAAAACAGCAAAGCCATTGCGAGACCTATTGGCGTTGCCAATGCTTGTTGACATGGTTGCCCCCACTTGTTGCCTGGTACAATGATGTGATTTCAACTGAAAATGCACTAAGTTCCTGCTAACCAGGTCCCCAGTGCCAGAGCCCTTTCCCAAAACTGTACAATTGTTCCCCCAATTAGCAAACCTTTAGCACTCTCTGTAAGTCCCTAGTAAATGGTACTCTGGTACCGAGGGCCTGAGGTACTAAACAGGGTCCCTAAGGGCTGCAACACGAACTGTGTCACTCTAGGGGGCCCTCACCAAGCACATGCATGACGGCAGGTTGCATGTCTTGGTGCAAACAAAAGTGAAAACACGACATATCACATATCCTTGTGTGCCATGTCCCCTGCAACTGTACATGATATTTGTAAGTCACCCCTACAGCAGGCCTGACAGCCCTACGGCAGGGCACTTAATATTATATGTGAAGACATATCTCCCAGAGCAGATATGCCCCTGTGCTGGTCAGCCCTATTGCTGCCAGTGCAAGCAACCAGGGAAGCCATCTTAAACCATGTACTGGACACTGGTGAAAACGCGTTTCCCAGCTACAAGATAGCTTCACTGAAAACAGGGATGTTTGGTACCAAACATCTCGTCTTGATAAACCCACACTGATGCCAGTGATGGATTTGTCAATATATGCACACAGAGGACATTTTAGAGGTGCCCCCTGAAAACCTACCAGTCTCTGGTGTGCTTGCTGACTGGTTTCTGCCAGCCTGCCTCTCGAGACAAGTTTCTAACCTCCTAGGGTGAGAGCCTTTTGCTCTCAGGAGATCAGAAAAAAGCCTGTCCAGGAAGAGGGTGTAACACCCCCTCCCACAGGATGACCTGCTGATTAGCCTCCTTGGGCTGGCGAGCTTCAATGGAGTCGCCGCCTTTGGAAAGCGAATCTGGCTTCCCTCACTGAAGAGGAAGTCACCCCCTGTCTGGAGCCACCTTGGCACCGGGACAGGCAGGAAAATTAGCTAGTCAGGTAGGCGTGCCCCCCTTAGGCTAGTACCACCCCTAAGGTAGGCTAACTGCGAAGTAGACACAACTTTTCAGAGGTAGCCATCTTTGAGATTGCATACCCAAGAATTCTGGGACAGGGTTATGCCCACTTTCCACAGAAAGTGGTCATATAGGGGACCCAGAGGGTCAGTAGCCCGTTGGCTACTACCCTACACTCTCCCAACGCCACTTAATACAGTATTTAGGGGAGTTCCTGGCACCAGAGAAGCAAATCCTGACAACCTAAGAAGAGAGGACACCGAAGAGCCGCAGAAGACTGAAGAGAGCACCTGACTTGGAGCCAGCCCCGCCGGCCTCTCTGCAACCCTCGTTGAAAGCTGCGCTAAAGTCGACTTGCCCTGCAGCTGGGACTCCAGAAACTTGGAAGGACTGCCTGCCTTCAAAAAATACTAAAGACCTCCCGTGAACAGCGGACCTGTTCAAGAAGAAAGTCCAAAGAAGAGACTCTGAGGCCCCCGGAACCGCCAAAACTAGACATCTGAAGCCACCACTGCACCAGTCACTGGCGGCCCGAGCTGAAGTGGGCCAACGGTGTCAACAAGGTTCCCATGTCCTCCAGGGCCAGAGTCCATCATGGTTTCACCCCTCCTGAACTCCCGACATCGCCCGCAGCCTCTGCACGGAGGCCCCCTAGACATCGACTGCTCCAGTAAGAAAAGCCCGACACCTAAAGACACCTCTGCACCCGAGGCTCCTGGGCCTTGGAGAAGAGGACCAAAGCCGCCCCCACGTCCCCGAGGATTGCAAGGCCTGGGCCCACACACTGGTTCAGCCCAAATGGCTTCCTAGTCAGAGCCTGCAGCATCTTCTTCCAGAGACCGATCTACCTATAGGAACGCATTGGGCTCCTGATGCAGATTTGCACCCTGCACCCGGCCAGCCCTCGTGCCGCTGGTGGTGTACTGTTGGGGTTGCCTTGGACCTTGCCCACCACTCACCTTAACTCCTGGAGATTGGTCCTGTAAGTCGATGTACTGTACCTGTTCGCAGAACTTGTTCTTCCTTCCGTAGGATAACATTACCGAACTCAGAAATTGCTCTTTTTAAATTGAAAAGAATATACAATTAAAAAACGTACCTACCTGAACGATTTTTCTCTGTTGCCTAAACATATATAAAGATACTTGCTATTTTTATAAATTAGCGTGGATCTCCTTCTTGAGTTGTGATGTCATTTATTAATCATTGTATTTGCAAATATCTTACACTCCTCTGTGTTAACCCTAAGGCTGCTCGGCCACACTACCCCCTAACAAAGCACTTAGGGATTGCATAGTAAAACCTGTCCACTAGTAAGGGAAACCTTGTTTGACATGATTAGCCTCCACTTTTTTGCCTGGCATTGATGTGGTTTCGATTGTAGTGCACAGGGTCCCTGCCAACCAGATCCCCTGTGCCAGTGCTTCATCCCTAAAATATATCCCCAATTGGTACTTCTGCCCCCCTGTAAGTCCCTAGTAAGTGGTACCCTAGGTACCTATAGTCTGGAGGCTGAAGAGGGTCCCCTGGGTCCCCCCACTAGGACCATGCTACTGCCCTTGCAGCTTGCATGCCCTCGGGAGGTGAAAACGACAAAGTCTACATGGCGCATTGCCTGGGTGCCATGCCAGCCAGCATTGCCTGTAGGTATAGGTAAGTCACCCCTCTAGCAGACCTTACAGCCCTACGGCAAGGTGCACTATACCACAGGTGAGGGCAAATCTGCACGAGTCGATATGCCCCTACAGTACTTAAGTCAAATCTTAAATATTGTAAGTGCCAGAAAAGCCATAAGGAGTACATGGGCTGGAAACTCGACATCTTGAGTTCACCAGTACCATGATGGCTTCACTGAAACCAGGAGTGTTTGGTACCAAACAGCTCCTTGTACTAAATCCACATAGATGCCAGTGTGAGATTTATTAAAACATGTACTCAGAGGTGCCCCCTGAAGACCTACCGACCCTGGTGTGGTTACTGACTGGCTTTAGGCAGCCTGCCACACACAGACATGTTTCTGGACCCCTGAGTGGAGAGCATCTGCTCTCTGGGACCAGAAACAATGCACATCCTGGCCACAGGATGAGCCAGTGCTCGAAGGGGAAGCTTCAAAGGCCTGCCGCCTTTGTAATGCAACCCCCAGCCTCTGCTGCTATCAGCAAATGGCAACCCCCAGTTTACACCCCCACTTTGGGCGGGAAACCTGGCGGGAAAACTCAGAAAGGCTAGCAGATGTGCCCACCTTTGCCAACTCCACCCCTCAGGTTTAGGAGGCAAAGTTAAGCACACTTTTCAATTCGAGATGAGGGGACCTTCCAATCAGGGCTAGGTCTATACCCCCTCCCACAGGAGAGTGGCATAATAGTGGGTGTAGTCACCCCAAGTAAAGGTGCCCATTGGCCCTACCTACTACTCCACTAAAATGTCCCCTAAATTTAGTATTTAGGTGGCAACCCCAGACCTAGAAGGTAGATTCCTGCAACCTACGAAGAAGGACGGAGACGATGCTGTGCAGCAAAGCCTAAAGACGACTACTGACTTGGCCCCAGCCCATCCGGCCTGTCTCCAGCTTTAAAGACTCTGTAAAGAAGATGACACCGCTCCTGTGGCAAGCGACTTTCAGAATCCTGAGAAAGACTGCCTGCTCTTCAACAAAGACCAGATCTCCCGAGTACAGTGGCCCTGTCCAGAATGATCCAACTCCAAGGACTCCGGATCCAGCTGGAACCGCTACTCCTGCCCACTCTGCACCCGACGCCCTTGGCCCGAGTCTGAGTGGCTCACCTGCCCAGTGAAGTCTCCCCGGCGATCCTGATCTCGAGCCCAGTGATGTCTGTTCCCTCCTCGACCCCTTGACAACGCCTGCAGCCTGAATCCAGAGGCTCCACCTGACCGCAACCAGCTTTGGTAAGAAGACTCAGACTTTGAAAGGCATTGGGTGCCAGACTCTGAATTTGCACCCTGCACCCGGCCGCCCTTGTGCCACTGGTGCCGCTTTGTGGCCCCCCCTGTGCTTGACCTAACCCCCAAAGCTTGGCCCCTGCAACAGATTTACTTACCTGCAAGCAGTGTGGCTTTAAGCTCTCCCGGTCTCCATTGAAATGCATTGGGCTGAAATCCGAATTTGACCTCTGCACCCGGCTGCCCCTGTGCCACTGGTGGTGCAGTTTTGGTAGTCACCTGACCCTTGCCCCTTCCTGACCTTTGGTCCTGAAGACTGGAATTGTAAGTGTTGCACTTACCCGTTAAACCGTATTATTGTTTTCCTCCATAGGGTAACATTAAATTGCTCAGAAGTTGTTCTAAGTGTTGACTTTTTAAAAGTATTTTTAGTTAAAAACGTACTTACCTTATTGCGAAGCTCTTGATCTTAAATTAAAGTACAAACAAAATATATTTTTATAAAATTGGTGTGGATCTCCTTTTTGAGTCGTGTGTCCATTATTGGTCAATGTTGTGCAATAAATGTCTTACATTCCTTTGTGTTAGGCCTAAGGCTGCTCGCCCACACTACCACTTATAGAGCACTTTGGGTTTCACATTGTACACTTTTGGGGAACTCCTGGACTGTTTGCACAGTATAACCACCGAGTGGCATACCATAAACAAGAGCCAGCTTCCTACACCCTGGATTCTTTACGCGATATATCAGAGTATTGATATATTACATAGAGAGGCAGCTTCCTACACTGTTTAATCCACTAAGCAGAACCATCAGAAAAGCATATATTGAAAATCAATTTTACCATGTAATGTGTAAAATTTTAAATAAACTAGCTACAAATAGCAGGTAAGTAATGTATTTAAGGTTGTTCTACATGGAAAAATTGTTAATTGCAAAAACATCCCTTAATTTACTTGAATATTTATCCCAATTAGTAAGGTGATCTATACATCATCAGTTTGTCACATCAACTTTTCATGGTTCCTCTACTAAATGAAGGACATTCAAATGGAAGAAACATCTGTTAAAAAACACTAGTAAAGACAATTTTTATATCTATCAGCAGGAGCAACTTCAATCTTCTTCAAACGTTTCATAAATATGCCTAAAGCACAAGTTACTAACTTGTGTAACGATATATCTGTAAGAGACAGTAGTTAGTGATAGATTCCTTACCTTAGAATATCCCCAGGCGTCAGGCTGGATCCGGAAAGTTTTGCGTAGCAGTACCCTTGCGCGTCGGTAGGCGGCGTCGTGCGGCTCCGCGTCCGTCGTCGGCGTCGTGATCGCCGGGATGACGTCGCGGGCAGTACTTAGGCGCCGCCCCTGCGCGCTGACGTCAGTTCTGTACACGACTTTCCGCGCCAGGAACGCAGAGCCATGCAAGAAGCTGACACAGGTGTCTGAAAAATACTAGGGCCCTGAAAGGGATGTCCTTAACCCTAGAAATCAGTTCGCAGAACGGGGAGGATGGGTGGGGCGGTAAGGAATCTATCACTAACTACTGTCTCTTACAGATATATCGTTACACAAGTTAGTAACTTGTGCATCTGAAAGAGACACGTTAGTGATAGATTCCTTACCTTAGAATAGATACCCCAGCAATACCAACCCCGGTGGTGGGTCTGTGAACAAAGATCAGACAAGGAAGTCCTGGAGGACAGAACGGCCAAAGAAGCCGTCCCTCCGGACCTGACTGTCAAGGCAGTAATGCTTTGTAAACGTGTGCAGCGAGGCCCACGTAGCTGCCTGACAGATAACCGGCAGCGGAACACCGCGGCCCAAGGCCGTGGTAGCAGCCGTTGCCCTGGTGGAATGGGCACGCAGCCCAACAGGAGGCTCCTTCTTAGCCAAAGAATAGCAGGTCTTGATGCACAAGGTAACCCAGCGGGAGATGGTCCTCTTGTGCACCGCCCGACCTTTTTGGCGCCCACGTAGCCAACAAAGAGCTGGTCATCCACCCGGAAGTGTTTTGTGCGGTCAATATAGAAAGAGAGCGCACGTTTTGGGTCCAGACGGTGGAGCCTCTCTTCCTCTCTGGAAGGATGCGGAGGCGGAAAGAAGGTGGGCAAAGTGATTGTCTGCCCAATGTGGAAAGCAGTAACCACCTTTGGCAAGAAGGACGGACGCGTCCGAAGAACAACCTTGTCTGGATGAACAGACAGAAAGGGAGGTTTGCAAGATAGAGCCTGGAGCTCACTCACCCGCCGAGCGGAGGTGATGGCCACCAGAAAGGCTGTCTTCAGAGTCAGAAGACGAAGAGGACAGTTATGCAGAAGGCTCAAAGGGAGCGCACATTAAAAGGTAAGAACCAAGTTCAAGTCCCACTGAGGCATTACAAACGGAACAGGAGGGAAGAGGTGAGTAATGCCTTTTAAGAACCTGTTAACAACAGGGGACTTGAAAAGGAGGGCTGATCAGGGAGCCTGAGGAAGGCCGAGATAGCACAAAGATAACCCTTGATGGTACCCAGGGCAGAACCCTGTTGGGCCAGAGAGAGAAGGAACAGAAGGACCTCAGAAAGAGGGGCAGAAAGGGGATCCACAGCCTTCGCTGTGCACCATGCCACAAATTTGTTCCACCTGCAGGCGTATACCACCTTAGTGGAGGGACGCCTGGCTGCCAGAATCACATCACAAACTTCGGGAGGCAAGTCGAAAGGAATCAACTGCCGCCGCTCAATCTCCACGCAAGCAGGTGTAGACTGGACAGGTTCGGGTGGAGGACCGTCCCCTGCTGCTGCGACAGAAGATCCTCCCGAAGAGGCAGACGGATCGGGGGATCTATGCTCATATTGAGTAGCTCGGGATACCAAACTCTTCGAGCCCAGTCCGGAGCCACAAGAATGACTTGGGCCCGGTCGTGCCGAATCTTCTTCAACACTCTGGGTAGAAGTGGTATAGGCGGAAAGGCGTACAACAGACCGCAACTCCACTCGCGACGAAAAGCGTCGCCGAGCGAGTGCCGCCTTGGAAATTCCAACGCGCAGAACTGATGACATTGCGCGTTCCCTTCGGTGGCGAATAGATCTAACCAAGGCTCTCCCCACTGTAGAAAGAGTCCTTGCGCCACTTCCGAGTGAAGACGCCATTCGTGATCCATCATGCACCTGCGGCAGAGTTCGTCCGCCCTGGCGTTCAGAGAACCTGCCAGGTGTTGAACCATCAGGAACATGCCCTGATGTTCCAGCCATGTCCAGAGGCGCAGAGCCTCCTGACAAAGGGTCCAAGACCCCACCCCGCCCTGTTTGTTGCAGTACCACATGGCGGTGGTGTTGTCTGTGAACACCTGCACTACCTTCCCTTTGACAGAGGGAAGGAATGCCTTGAGTGCAAGCCGGATCGCCCGGAGCTCCAGAAGGTTGATATGGAGCCGGGACTCCGCCGGAGACCAGAGGCCTCTGATCTCCGCCTCTCCCATGTGACCGCCCCATCCCAGAAGGGACGCGTCCGTCACAACTGTATGCTGTGGCTAGGGAAGGGAGAGGGATCTGCCCATGACCCATTGCCGGTTCGAGAGCCACCACTGCAACTGTTTTGCAGTCCCCTCCGAGATCTGGACGTGATCGGACAGGTTGCCCTGGTGCTGCGCCCACTGGAACTTCAGGTCCCACTGCAGAGCCCGCATATGCCATCTGGCATGATTGACCAGCAGGATGCAGGAGGCCATGAGGCCCAGCAGCCTCAGGGTCATCCGTACCGAAACCCAGGATAAAGGCCGAAAGATCGGAATCATAGCCTGAATATCCCGGACTCGCCGTTCGGGAGGAAAGGCCCGAAACTGCGCCGTGTCCAGAACTGCTCCGATGAAAAGGAGCTGTGGAGAAGGAATTAGATGCGACTTCGGCACATTGATGGAGAACCCCAGCGAGTGCAGGAGTTCGGCCGTAGTCTGGAGGTGGGAGACGACTGCCTGGGACGAGCCCGCCTTCAGCAGCCAGTCGTCGAGGTAGGGGAAGACTGAAACCCCTGCCCGGCGCAGATGAGCTGCGACCACCGCCATCACTTTCGTGAACACCCGAGGGGCACTGGTAAGGCCAAGGGGAGCACGGTGAACTGAAAATGCTCGGGGCCTACCGTGAACCGAAGGTAACGCCGGTGGGCCGGCAGGACGGGGATGTGGAAATACGCGTCCTGCAAGTCCAACGCTACCAACCAGTCTCCAGGGTCGAGGGCAGTCAAGACCTGAGCTAGGGTGAGCATCTTGAACTTCTCCTTCCGGAGGAAGCGATTGACGTTCTGGAGGTCCAAGATAGGACGCATGTCCTCCTTGTCCTTTTGGGCACCAGAAAGTAGTGGGAGTAGCAACCACGCCCTACTTCTGGGGTCGGAACATGCTCGATGGCCCTCTTGGTCAAGAGGGCCGTGACTTCCTTCCGTAGAAGCACCAAGTGATCCCCTGACATGCGGTGGAATTGAGGTGGCATGGCTGGGGGGTGGTCTCGAAGGGAGAGGAGTAGCCCCTTCGGACAATGTCCAAGACCCACCTGTCCGAGGTGATGGTGCGCCAGTGGGGAAGGTGATGGCGGACCCTGCCCCCTACTGGCGTGCCGTGCACCTGAAAGGAGGGACTAGGAGGGCTTGGAGGCCGCGGACGGGTTGGAGGTGGTGGCCTGACCCGCACGCTGGTTGCCCGATCCGCCACGGCGGAATCCACGTCCTCGGCCACGCG
The DNA here is from genome assembly GCA_963921515.1 of Calotriton arnoldi. Lineage (NCBI taxonomy): Eukaryota > Metazoa > Chordata > Amphibia > Caudata > Salamandridae > Calotriton > Calotriton arnoldi. Next base: position 1,131,635 of record CAWUFW010001784.1, on the reverse strand, counting down.
AAGACGCCTGCTGCGCGGGCCGGTGGCTGGGCTGCTGACGTGAAGGGCGCCCCTACCGTGGCCACGATAGGGGCGAAAAGCAGAAGGCAGCGGAGGGCGTGTAGCAGAAAGGCCCAGGGACTTTGCAGTAGCCCGTGAGTCCTTAAGCGCTCCAGCGCATGGTCTGCTTTGGACCCAAAAGACCGACTCCATCAAAGGGCATGTCCATGAGAGTATTCTGGACATCCCCTGAAAAACCAGTGGTTCTCAGCCAGGCGTGGCGCCGGAGCGCCACCGTCGTTGCAATCGACCTGCCCAGCGAGTCGGCGGTGTCAAGGCCACAACGGATAGTGTATTTGGCCGCATCCCTCCCTTCCGCAATGGCGCGGGAAAGCAGTGCCTGGACCTCCTCAGGGCACTGGGGCAAAACATCCGCCACCGAATCCCACAGGGAGTGGGTATATCGGCCCAAAAGACAAGCGGTGTTAACGGACCGCAAGCCAGCACTGGAGGAAGAAAAACCTTTCTTCCCAAACTGATCCAGGCGTTTGGATTCCCTATCCGGAGGAGCGGTAGGGAAGGCGGTTTGGGAAGCGGAGGCTTGGACAACCAAGCTCTCAGGAGTGGGGTGGACAGAAAGAAACAGGGGGTCGCCCGGAGCGGGGCGATGGCGTCGTGACACGTTCCGATCCACAGGAGCCCCTGTGTTGGGCTTGGACCAGGCGCCCAAAAGAACGTCAGTGAGGGCGTCGTTAAACGGCAGCACAGTCTCCGCAGAGGAGGCTGCCGGCTGAAGCACCTCTGTCAAGATGTTAGTCTTGACCGTCAAAGTAGGGAGCTGGAGACGTAAGGCCCCAGCAGCCCTACGCAACACCGTACCAAAATTGGCCCCCTCCTCCGTAGCCACGGGAGGAGACAGCATGCCAGTGTCAGGAGAAGTATCCAGACCACTGGCCTCCCCTAGACTCTCTGTCCAGTCCTCATCATACTGACAGGTGCGTGTCAGAGGGTCATCAGACCCCTCCCAGTCCTCCTGGTCCTCCTCTGGTTCAAAATAAGGAGGAGGAGGGACATTTGGGACCCAAGGTCCCATCGGCGCCGGAGCCGGCGTCGAGCGGCGTCGCTCCGGGTCCATGTCCGGAGCCGGAAGGAACTGGGGGACGACGCCGCCCGGAGCCCAGGGCGGCGTCGAGAACGGCACCGGAGACATCGGCGCCGGCGGAGGTGTCGTGAGGTCGACCGGCGTCGATGGGGGTTGTGGAGCCGGGATCGAGGCCGGGGCCGAAGCCGGAGCCGGGATCGAGGCTGGAGGCTCGGGCGACGCCGGGGCCGGAGCCGCCGGCGACGCCGGAGCAACCCCATCAGGGCCCGCGGGGCCCGAAGGCGCACCGGAGGGGCCTGAAGGCCCGAAGAGGCGGGCCATGGCCGACAGGAACTCCTGTACCTTGGCCGGATCCGCCCCCGAACCCGGGAAGGGCGGGTATGACGGGGCGACTCCACAGGCAAGTCCGGGGCCGCGGGGGCGGGGACGGTGCCGGGAGGGGCCTCAGCCGAGTCGCGAGACCGGCGAGGCGAAGTCCGAGAGCGACGATGCTTCTTGGACTTCTTGTGCTTAGACTTACCGGACGAAGAAGTCGACGACCGGTGTGCACTCCGCGAGCGACCCCTGGACCTCTCACGCGACCGGGGCTTCCGCGGAGCCGAATGCCGGGCCTCGAGGAGCTTTCGAGACCGCTCTCGCAAAGCTTTCGGGTTGAGGGCCTGGCATTCGGGACAAGACTCGGTGTCGTGGCCTCGGCCGAGGCAGAAGAGACACTCCCAATGCGGGTCGGTGACGGACATCATCCGCGCACAGGCGCCGCATCGCTTGAAGCCGGGCATCCCTACGACACCGTAAAGTTGGAAAAAACCAGTGAAAAAATCACCAAAAAGTATGGTCAAAAATTGACCAGGGCACTGCTCTTCCCGGATCTGCGCTTGCTGGCGCGGAAAAAGAAGAACTGACGTCAGCGCGCAGGGGCGGCGCCTAAGTACTGCCCGCGACGTCATCCCGGCGATCACGACGCCGACGACGGACGCGGAGCCGCACGACGCCGCCTACCGACGCGCAAGGGTACTGCTACGCAAAACTTTCCGGATCCAGCCTGACGCCTGGGGATATTCTAAGGTAAGGAATCTATCACTAACGTGTCTCTTTCAGATATCTACCTCGACAAAGTTACAAACACTTCCACTGCCGCTAGATTTAACAGATTGTCCCATATAAGGAGTGGGTAGCTCACCAAGTCCTGTTTTTCCTTCGCATTCAGGGACTAGTAGCCCTGTGCTTACGATTGGAGAAAGCACATATAAATATGCAATTAATAAAGAGGGTGCGAAGGAGTTACTCACACAGGACATGGAACAACTTTAGAGCTGTGCTGTTAAATCACTACAAATCACAGAGAAAGGCTTGATACGTACAACAGATATGTTAGGAGTTATACTCACAGCTGCTGAAGATCAATATGAGCAAATGCATTTTCTTGGAAGGACATTATGTCGTTATTGCTCAAGTCTCTAAAAAAAAAAAAAAAGGCCCATGTAACTGAATAAAATGCGATGTTATCTCATCTTTCATTTAACATCATTTGGCATGTTAAAGAAATGCCTACATTTTTATCAAAGGTATCTATCATTGTTTTGAAAAGTATTTCAACACTTTCTCGTCTTAAAATATGAAGCCCAACATGATTCTTGTGAAATTTTCCCTTCACCCTTTATTACTTAATTTTGTTCCAAATCCCAAAATGTCATAACAGAGAGAGAGAGAGAAAAGAGAAAGATGAAGAAAAAAAAAAAAGAGAGTGATAGGATTGTGCATCTATAAACAATTATTGATTACAGTACAGAACTCTTGTAGCAACTAAAGTAACAAGCATTGGCATAGCCAATAGGTCTCGCTTTTGGGACCTTATAAGTATTTAGTTATGCAGCACAATATCCTTGGTGCAACAACATCAACTGTTGCATGGCTAAACACTTATAAGGTCCCAAAGGCGAAGTCAAGTAACAAGTGTGTTTCTGAAGTTAAAAAAACATGTGTGGTTGAAAATATCAGCTGCACGCGTTTGCCTCCGAAAGCAAACAAACAACATTCCAAACACACAAGCCCAGGCAATCGGAAAAAATTGTTGGCCAGTTATCCTAAAAGGCGAGAAGCAAAAAAAAACCTGTGACATGGTCAGTCGCCATGGGGTGGAACACACACCAAAAGGGAGGGACAAATGCCCATGATTTACCAATGAAAAGTAAGGAATTTACTGAGGCACACAAACCAAACAATTAATTTGCAATGCAACAGGTCTCGCATTTACATTAGTTTGAGCTATTGGCATTGTAAATGACAATGCCTTTTATTTATGTTTTGGTTTTTGAAACATAAATAAAATGCATTGTCATTTACAATGCCAATAGCTTAAACTTGCGTAAATGCAAGACCTATTGCATTGCAAATGCTTGTTTTTATTACAGTGCAGTAATGTAACAGGTAAAGCAGCTGACTTTGGAACTGAATTGAAAGCCTCACTGAAAGCATGCCTCGGTCCTGCAGTTGAGATCTTTTTAACACAGTGTTTTTGAGCTTGTAATGTGTCTCCCTCAGGCAAAGCTTAAGTATTTGCATGGCAGTGAGATAAGCATCCTTCGGGGGTTTAAAAGCGGTTTAAAAGGAGACCGGTGTGATAATGACTGAGCCCGGGGACGAAAGCTATGGCGTAGACACACAAAATTATATTAGTTTGAAAATTTAACGAAAACATAGAGGAAACTGCTTAAAATCAGGAACCAGGAGGCATAGACAGATTGCCGCTGTGTTTGTATGTTTTCTACGAAAGCATCATGGATGGGGTCTAGTTGAATAACAATGAGATTTAGAGCTATTGACGCCACCCTGAATGGCAATATTTGATAGTGTTGGATGTGCGAGGATGCCTGTGTTAATACTGAGGGCACCACACAGGGGCTGACGGGGTGAGCAGTCTGAGACAGCACTGCCGGGATGCACACTTTATGGACACAGAGGTGGGGTGGTAGACTGGGGCTACGGAGTACGTGGAAGTTAGGATGTCCTGCACTTACTGGTAGCTGTGGAATGCAGCAGCAGCCCTGCTCCAGTCCCTATGTGCTGTGCGCAGAGCAGCAGTAGGCAGAGCCCCAGGCTGCAGCTTGTTTGCACGGGATGCTGGCGGGGGACGCCACGCCACCCATTGAATCTTAAGAATGTATCAACAAGAACAATTAAGGAGCGGATGGAACTCAGCAGCCACTGCCCCTCTGTAGTGAGAGCTACAGGGGAAGCAACCAAGGGAGGAGTTGCATGTCGCTGTGGAGAAATAAAGCTGTGTTTTGAAGCGCAGCTCTCAGCTCTATCCCTTAAATGTAAAGTAAAAGTGGGGCTGTTGATAAATAAATAAAGGCGCGTGCTGCATTGGGAGGTGGGAGGGGGCGTGCTTTTGAGGCAATCAAATAAACAGCACTCCAAGCAGACGACCCCAAAGTGAAAGCGGCACTGTTATTAAATAAATAAAGGCTCGGCGATTCTGTTTTTGAGGTGGGAGGGGTCTGCTTTGAAGGAAAGGCAAGAAATAATTTCGAAGTACATGGGCGCCGTTAATACATAAATAAAGGCTCACTGCCATGCTGTGTCGGGAGGTGGGAGGGGTCTGCAAGCGGCGCTGTTATTAAATAAATGAAGGCGCTCAACCATGCTGTGAGGGAGGTGGGAGGGGACTGCCTTGGACGAAAGGCAAGAAATAATTTTGAAGCACACGAGCGCCATTAATAAATAACAAGCGCTAAAACACAAGCGCGGCCCAGCGGCCGCGAAAGTTAACTATTAACTGAGAGGGGGAGCAGGAGGGGAGCCTGCGAGTGGTGCGCGCGCGCGCGCCTGGAAGAGCGGCGGCTAAAGGAGGGGGAGCAGGAGGTGAGCCTGCGAGTGGTGCGCGCGCGCCTGGAAGAGCGACGGCTAAAGGCCCTGAGAGGAAAGCCAGATGGCGCATGTGCGCGTTACTGTGCGCGTAACCGCACGCTCTAGGCCACACAAAAAGCTGTGGTTGGCTTTTTGAAGCCCACTTACTAAAAGTCTCGCCAGAGCAGCGCATGCGCTGGCTCAGGCAAGACCTAAAAATAACTGATTATTAATTTTTAGGCAATTTTGTGATTGATATTTATCGGAGCAGCCAATTAAAAAGTAAAAGGCATACACTCTGCTACATGTCGGCTAGGCTTGCACTATATCAATATCACATACAAACATGTCCTCACTGTGTGCAAGTTAGACTGATGTTACGTGCACAATAATACAGTTGTGCACGACTATGAACTGCACTGCCTTCCCCATACTGCATGCAAAATGCTCAGTATCCCTACTTTCAGAAAGCATTAGAGAATTCCATTAAAATAATTTATAACATTGGTGTACAGCTCATTAAAAACACAGGTAATACTGCACTAACAAAAAATTAGACACTGTTTATCGGGCAAGCAATCAGAGAAATCTATTAATGTGAAATAAATCTGAATACATCTGATAAAGAAAATAAACGTGAACACTATACGTACAGGTGCTTAAGTGACTCAAGGCCAGTAAATGCTTTCTTCGTAATAGTCTTTATCTTGTTTCCTTGTAAGATTCTGCAACACAAACCAAGCAAATGAACTTATGATCAACATTGAACATGCCACTTCTTACTCTCCGAATTAAAATTCACTTAAAAAATAAAGGATTAATATAGGGTTCCCGGTTTACTGACCTTTAACTCTGTCTATTTTAATTATACCTACCAATAATGCACTAGACTACATCATGACGCAAACAACGAAGAAAACTCAAATTCAGAGTTGCTGCGTTTCAAGACAGGTGCAGCAAGTTTTGAAGCAAAAAAAAGAGCAACTGGTTGGGAGTGGAACTGAGTAATGGGTCAAGAGTCACTATGAGGGGCGGGGGGGGGGGGACAATTCAGGTTAGAAGAGATGCAATACCTCTGCATTTCTAATGTCTCTATTAAGTGTCAATTTGGCAACACAGTGTACTTAACACGCATTTATAGTTGTAGAGCACTGTGTACTACAACGAAGTCTCTAAAATAAAACGTGAAAGATCTGACCCTTTCTCCAAGCTACAAAACACTATATCAAAGTTGTGCTATGTGGGGTCAATAATAAAAGAGCACACCCTGCAAAATCTGGAATGGCAATCGCAAGTTTTTAAAAGACTCTGGGAGGAACCCGATTTTAATCTTTTTTGCAGAGCTAAAAATCCAGTAACGGGGAACAGCATAAGAACAACTTGAAACTAGGTTGGGTGTGTGGCTAGTATTAACTACAACATGTACTTCTCTGTAAATCTTAAGCAAATTAATACACACACCACGAAAATTATTAGGACATGCGCTGTGCCCCGTGTGGCCCTGCTGACACGAAATGTAATAAAATTAGGTAATTACAAAAAGAACAAGTACTTCCCTTTGGTAATGATCTTTCTAGAAGAGACTCTAACTAGCCACAGATTCCTCACTATTTGAATATCCCCCCAGGCGTCAGGCTGGATCATGAAACTTTTCAGAAGTACCTCTGCACGCCGGAAGATGGCTTCTTGTGGCGCAGCCCTTACACCATTCTGCTTCAGAATTGATGTGAAGGCTTATATAGGCACCACTCCCATAACCTGACGTCAGTTGCTTTCGAGACTGTCTGAGCCCCCAGAGGCAGTGCCCCCCAAAAGCAAATTGGTAAACAAGAAAGTGCAGATTCCTTGACTTGGGATCTTAATAATGGATAGAGTCCAAACGCAGAATGCGGAGGAGGGAAAGGATAATGAGCAATCTGAGGCTAGACAGTCTCTACCAGAAAGAGCGTTAATGAACGTAAGTTGCTCTTCTGCTAGAGACTTTGGCTGCATATTCCTTACATTTTGATTAGATACCAAAACAGTAACTATTAGGAGGTGGGTCTGTGAATGGACTCAAACTCAAACCATAAAGTGCTGCAGGACCAAGCAGGCAAAATTCCCCTCTCGGTGAACCGGACTGTCCAGAAAATATGCTTTGTGAACGTATGGAGGGAGGCCCACATAACTGCCTGGCATGTGTCTAGGACAGGGACTCAGCGTGCTAATGTAGTGGTAGCAGCTTTGACCCTGTTAGAATGAGCACAGCGTCCTTATGGAGGCTGCTTTTTGCCCAGTGCATAGCAGACCTTAATGCAGAGAACAATCCAGCGGGAGATGGTTCTCTTCTGCATCATTCACCCGGTGTGCTTTGGTATGATCAATGTATAAACTGAGATCTCTTTTGTGATCCTAGCAAAGGAGCCTCTACCCCTCCTTAGAGGTGCGAGGTTCAGCATAGAACGACAGCAGTCCGAAGTGGAACGGTGCTAGAACGTTCGGTAGAAATTATGCTTGTGTCCGCAGTTCAGTTTGTCTGGGAAGAAGGTAGTTAACAGTGGGTTGATACAGAGCTTGTAGCTCACTTACTCACCTTGCCGAGGTAACGGTGATGAGGAAATAGAGCCTTGATAGTAGGGAGCCGTAAAGGACAGCTGTGTAGCAGCACAAAAGGGAAGCACATCAGAAAAGTCAGGACCAGATTAAGGTCCCATTGGGCCATGATGTTGAAGACCTACAATAAATCGCATCACAACTGTGGACTTAATCAACAAGAGCTGATCTGGCAACCTTAAGAAGGCCAAAAGATAACCCTTAATTGCGCCCAAAACAAAGCCTTGCCAGACAAGAGACAGTACAAACAACAGATCAGATAACTTGGACTGGAGGCTGTCAATTAGGAATGTGCCACACCAAGCCACAAAACTGTCCCAATGACAGGCGTACAGAGTTTTGGTTTAGAGAAGCCTGGCTGCCAAGATGATATCAACCACCTACGTAAGAAGGTGTTTAGCAGTAGCCGCTAAATCTCCAAGCATGAAGGAGGAGAGTGCCAAGGCCCGGGTGCAGAAACCTGCCCTGTTGCTGCCGCAGCAGGTCCTCCTGGAGGCCCAGCATGATCAGAGGACATATGCTCAAGCCCAGGAGTTCTGAATACCATACTCTCCGTGCCTAATCCGGAGCCACCAGGATGACTTGGACCTGGTCTGCCTGATCTTCTTGAGAACTCAGGGAAGGAGTGGTATTGGCGGAAAGGCATACAGGAGTTTGTTCTGCCACCACTGACATGCAGTTGACAGTGAAGTCTGTTTAAGTCACCCCAAGGAAAAGCAAATCTCAGAAACACGGTAAAAGTATGGTCTTCCAAACCTAGCTCAAATATATAAATTTCCCACAAAAGAAAAGAAATAGACAAGGAAAGTAGAAAATGGCTTAAAATGTTCCCCACATCATAAAACTGAGATTCAAATTGAATGACTACCGAAAAGCATACAAATCTACACTATAGCAACGTCATTGTTGTGTAGGTGCTTACAGAAGAGTTACATTGCATGTAAAGTAAAACAGGGATAAAAACTGGGTATAGCTGTCACAAGTAACTAGAGTTTAAAAGAAGATATTGAGCATTCTTCAGAACATTATACCCTGTTCTATTAATCCCTAAAACTCAGCAAAAGCACTTCATTGCCTGAAATTCTAAGTGTAATGAATGCCATAAAATACGTACAAAGTTTCAAGTTTCTGGAGTCCAGCAAACGCTTCATTTGAATCTTCTATGGCCCATGAAATTGCATTGTTCCTTAAATCCCTGTAAGAAAAACATAATATTGAGCTTATAAATTCCTTCTTGTTGGAAAGAGCAGTTTCAAGTAAAAAACGTTTTTTTTTTTTTTTAAAAAGCTACTAAACAACAAATTTCTATTTTACATTTACAATCTTTTTCCTATATTCGTCATCAAGCCGGGAACCCTCAGTAATAACAAAGAAACTTAACAGGTCTTTAAACAGTACCCTAATAAAATATTTTTACAATAATTTGCACTTACCTTCACACAGGCACACCCTGGCTCAGCAGCGATTCCAACCCACTTAAAACTTGATAGACCCAGTACACTTGACTATGTGAGTTGCATTTAATTATACTAAATACATCAACTCTGGAGAGCCATCTTTCAAGTACATATTCTTTTCCAGCACTGAATCTCTTATAGATTAACACAATTTTTTTTTAGAATACAATTACCAGTAACTAAACAAGGCAATGTGACTGATTAGGTTGATCTTCATTCGAACTTGGGCTTGTGCTCAGTAAACCACATGCACGAGGGCTGCTTGCAGACAGTACGCAAGAACAGCTATTCTTTTACCATAATTTCAGATTAACTTTACACAGGCCCCCCACCCCCCTGTCCTAGCAGTGATAACCCTCAGTCATCATTTTGGTCAGATTCAGAGCAGATTACTCTTATGCTGTAATAGAAGTAGACTGTGTGGATTGCATACAATTCTTTGAAAGATGCCAATGCTGGGGAACAGTCTTTCATGTAAGTAGTCTTCTACAGCACTGCATATTTTATTGATTCGCAATTTGTTTTGACTAGACTACCATAGCCAGTAAATAACAGCAATGTGATGGAAGCAGTATACCTTGACTATAACTTGGACATCTGAGCTACCGTCCACATGCAAAAAGTACTGCTTACAGATGGTCTGCAAGAACTTCCATGAGGTTGCTCCTGCAGGTCTTCACCATGTTCACCCTGAATGCAGCAATAAACATGAATGTCATAGTAGTGTTCCTCATTGACTTAACGAACAAGTTACTTACCTTCGGTAACGCATTATCTGGTAGAGACAATATCTAGCTGCAGACTCCTTACCTTTGAAATTTCCAAGCGTCAGACAGGATCCGGAAACTTTTGCACGAGCAGTACCCTGCACGCCAGCGAGTGGCTCCATGTGGTGTCGTCGAAGCAGGATGCAACATCGCAGTCACCTATATAGTCGCCACCCAGGCGCACGGACATCAGTTTTTCATGACTTTCTACTCTAGGAGCACAGAGCCATGAATTAGACTGACCAGTGTGTGTCCAAACTTGAGCCCTGAAAAGGGGATCAATCCTAGCTCTAAAAATGTGTTCGCAGAGCATGGAGGCATGGGTGGGTCTGTAAGGAATCTGCAGCTAGATATTGTCTCTACCAGATAATGCGTTACCGAAGCTAAGTAACTTGTTAATATGATAGAGACTTCAAACTGCAGATTTCTTACCTTTGAATAGATACCCAAGCCATACCATCCTGGTGGTGGGCTGCGTACATATTACTAGACTAAAAAGTCCTGCAGGATCGAACAGGTGAAATGTCCATCCCTGCGGACCAGACTGTCCAGGCAGTAGTGTTTAGCAAACGTGTGTATTGAAGCCCACGTTGATGCCTGACAAATGTCCAGGACTGGCACTCACCGAGCCACCGCCATGGGTGCAACCTTCCCTCTGGTGGAATGGGCACGTAATCCCTCAGGATGCTGCTTTTTAGCCAGGGCATAGCAGATCTTAAAACAGTTAATGACCCAGTGCCAAATGGTTAGTTTCTGAACTGCCCGACCTTTTTTAGTTCCCACATAGCCCACTTCGAAGATTAGAGTCGAGATATATTATAGACCTGCAAACGAACACCCCAACAGGGTATAAATTGCAGGGAAGAATTATCTGTACATCTATAATTGCGGTTTGCATAGAGATGAATTGGCATAGAAAGTAGTTCTGATCTGAGGATATCTTTAGCCATCTAGGTATTCTCCTTTAATTTTTATAGGATATGTAAGATCTTTAGGAATGAACTTATAATTATGGGAATTATTTGATTTAGGCATGTGATGACTCAATATGAGTTTTTCCTTTTATTTTCTTAACAATCATGTTAATAAAGGCAGAATTGAATGTTGGCTATATTTGTAAGGAGTACTATATAGAACCTAGATGCATGACGGTTCTTAAATACGATGAACTACGATATGTACGAAAAAGTGTTGAGGCAGAAAGCATCAATATAGAATTTGTAGCGAATTAATGGGTTGCTGTGTATATGGTGGCTACTTGGCTCATTCGGGCGATATTTAACGAGAGGAATTTAAGAAGTAACCAATTTTAGATTTTACAAAATGTATGTAAGCCCATACAGGGCAATATACGGCACTTAGCACTTTAATTAATTATTTTGATTATGAGGTACTGATGTTGACTCAAATAATTATGAATTGTTGCCATTCAAGTTATATGATTACATTTGTCAATGCATGGAAGCATGGGCAGGATATTGCACTCAGCACTTTCAATTACATGGAATTGATGTTGATCGTATGGAAAAACATAAATTGCTGCCCTTTAGGATATATGTTTATATCTGTTAATACAAAGGGAATACATGCCAAGATGGCGCTTATTGTTTTACAGAGAACAGAGTATTGCAATCCATGCCGTTGTCAATTTCTCAGGAGACGACACACGCGATGACGTATATTATGACGCTGATATCGGCGCACCTGTTAACATTGAGAAAGGCGACAGCCTAAACGTGCTAGTTGCACATTTTTCCATTAAAAAGAATTGTATTAATTCATCCTCGTGAGTGCGGACCTCATTTGTAAAAAAGGAGCAGTGAGAGATATATATATCAACCTGGCCCCATTCCAGTCATCAATATGTGGGCATTTCCAACAAGTTCTGCTTTTTTGTCTCTCAGGGAGATCTTAAACAATGAATTACACTTACCTAGCTCTATCAGTTAAAGACAATAAACCTGTCCACATTCCAGTCATCAATATGTAGACGTTTCCAACAAGTCCTGCTTTTTTGTTTCCCCGGGAGGTCTTTTCAACTAGTAGTTCTTATTGTAATTCTTTTAAGCAGAAATCCACTCTTTACCACAAACGAATAAAAAAATATATAATTTAAGTTTTAAAACTCAAATTCATGTATACATTAGTAGTTCTGCACTCGTGCCTATGCAATTTGAAACAGATGTCAAACAGACGTGTGGTTTGGAGGTTAAGTGGTGAACACTGGTACAATATGAACCAGATAAAGTCTTGTAAAATCATTTGACGGGGATCATTACATTTTAGACATGCCACATCTCAATGAGCAGAACATACTTACAACGTCTGAAGAGTAGGAAGGCTTCTGAAAACACCCTCTGCTATATGTGTCACTCGATTATCTGCCAGGTTTAATATTTCCAGTGAACTCAATCCTACGAAGGCAGACTCATCCAAACGAGTCAACTGATTGCATGACAAGTCTCTGAAAAGGGTAAAAATGCATAGTAAAGAAAACAGTTTTGGTCTAGTATTCAACCAACTCACGAAAATCACATAATTAGAGACACGCTGAACATCTAATGGTAGCAACATCTTTTCACACATTGGGCAGTTTGAAGAGCTTCTCCTGATTGTATGATATTTGTGGAAAATGGTTTTGAGGAAACCAGTTCTGGTTAAACCATTGGTCAAACCAAAATCCTAGAATTGTACAATAGGAATGGCATTTGCGATGATGAATTTGCAAAAACTCTTATCGAAAACTGTTTCTGCAAGCCATTTTTAAATTCTCCCATTACTGTTTTTGTTGCTGAATCTTCTTGGCTCTACTCCCTTCCGTGTTTCCACTTTCACAGAGAACAGCCTTGCCAGGAATAGAACGTGTGGGATGTGCCTTTGAAAGCATGAGAGAGAGAGGTGTGGAATGTACTTCTTGGTCTTGAAGGCAGTGTTATAAGCAGTGGTGCTCAAATGTGCATTATGTTGTACATTGGGAGATGAAGTGTGTGATGCTACAGGCAGTGGTGCACAAATGTGAATTGTGTTGTACACTGGGCAGTATTATGAAGTTCTTACTATTGGCTTTGACATGCCCTCATGTCATCTTCAATTCTGTCAGCTAGCTTGAGCTTTTGTGCACAGAGGCAGGCCCCCAGATTACTCAAGTTGTTTAGGTTATTCACGTTCAGGGTTGTTTTGTTTTCTGTGCTTTTGGAGATTGTTGAATGTACTGCCGGAGACTTTCATAAGCTTTGTTAGGATAAAGGCTGGAACATGTGAAAGTGCAGAAAGAACATGAGAACTCATTTGCCTTTGGAATGCTTGCCTGAAAAGTGGCCAATTCCAGTAAGTTTTCTTGGTACAGAGGAAGACCTCTCAGAACCTTCTAGTGTGTTTTGAGATTATAAAGCTGAGGTTTGTTGACTTGGAGACTGGGATTTGAGCGTCTACAGTGCAGCAGCTCCCGGTTTTGCTGAGTCTCTTAACCCCGGCTGTGAATCCCCGTCTTGAGTGGGACAAGATGAGGTTTGCAGCCGGTGATGTATCTTGTTTTTGATTGTTGCCATTGTGATGTGTGAGTGTCTGTGTGCACATCCAAGTCTTCAGTGGGTGTAACATATGATGTATTTAGTGTATATATCTTTCTGATTTTTTGCAGGACCCCCCCCCCCCCTTTTCCAGGTGTTGTTTTGTTGTATTTATTGCTTCATCATGTTTGAACCTCCATGTGGGAGGGTGGTATCGAATAGTTTACCGGTCGGTGTAGTTTTGCAGCTTGAAGACTTTCTGGATTCACTATGCTGTGCATTATTCTGCCATCTAGTGGTTGGGTCCGGAATCGTAGTATTTCTTCTCTTTTTTTTTCGTGGCTCAGGTGGGCGTCGACATACCACCATTTGGTGTCCTTCGTGACGTCCCACCTTTGGTCGCCATCTTCGGATTCTTTTTTCTTGTTTTGTGTTACTCTCTCTTCTTTTAACCTTTAGGTCTTATTTCTGTTTTAATCCTTTTCCTCCTGTCTCATCCTTCTGGCAGAGGAGGGTGGGATCGCTAGTGAATCCAGAAAGTCTTCAAGCTGCAAAACTACACCGACCGGTAAGAAACTATTCATTTTGCAGCGTGAATCTTTCTGGATTCACTATGCTGTGCATAGACTTAGTAGCGGTTTGTCCTTATTGTGGTGGTTGGGTGGAAGATGAGCATTGATTACTGAAAATGTGTTGTAAGACCTTCTGTCCCACTTGCGCTTCCTTGTTCATTTGAATATCCACACAGTAGTGCTTAGTGAATGTATGCACTGAAGACCATGTTGCAGATTGGCAAATGTCTTGAATAGGTGTGTTCGCTAGAAACGCAATTGTTGCTCCTTTCTTCCTTGCTGAGTGAGCTTGAGCTGCTCCTTGTAACTGTTGTCCTGCCTGGTGTGTGTGTGGCAGAGTTGAATTGCTTGTGCATCCACCGTGCAATTGTATTTTTGGTGACTGGTCGTCCCAGAAAACTGCTGGCAAAGGAGACAAAGAACTGTTTTGTCTTCCTGCACTCCTTTGTCCTCTCTATATAGTGCATTACAGCCCTTCTGGTGTCCAGTGTGTGTAGCGCCCTGTTTTTGTTGTAGGTTTTTGGAAAAAACTTGGTATTTGGATTGTCTGGTTAATGTGGAACCGAGACACCACCTTTGGCATGATGTATGGGTCCGTTCTCATCACAATCCTGTCATTGTGTATCGGCAAGTAGGGCTCTTGGAGTGTTAGCGCTTGCAGCTCGCTTACTCTTCATAGTGACGTGATAGCCACTAAGAAGGCTGTCTTTAGTGTGAGCATGTGCAGTGTAGCCTTGTGAATAGGTTCAAAGGGTGCCTTCATCAATTGAGTTAGCACTACGTTGAGGTTCCATGCTGGTGCTGGCATCCTCTTTGGGGGTGCGATTGTTTTCGCTCCTTCCAGAAATCTTTTCACAACTTGGGAGGTGAAGAAGCTCTTCCCTGTTTCTCCTCTTGTGTAGGCCACTATCGCAGCTAAGTGCACCTGTAGGGACGTGTAGCTTAGTTTGCTTTGTAGCAGGTGCGTTAAGTATTTTAGTACTGTTGATTCCCTAGCGATTTTCCGTTGTAGTTTCTCCTTGATGCACCATTGGGAGAACCTTTTCCATTTTGCTATGTAGCACTTCCTTGTGGTAGGCCTCCTTGCTTCCCTGAGTACTGCCATAGTACTTGCTGGTAGTCTGAGGTGTGCAAATTCTAGGTCTTCAGGAGCCATGCTGCTAGGCTGAGGCTGTCTGGCTCTGGGTGTAGCACCTTTCCGTTCTGCATCGTCAACAGGTCCCTTCTTCTTGGGAACCTGTGTGCTGGTTCTTGTGCCATCTCCACTATCTGTGAGAACCAGGACTGTCTGGCCCATTGAGGTGCTATGAGTATTAGTGTCATGTTGCTGATCCTGCATTTGTTGAGTACCCTGTGTATCAGTGGTATCGGGGAAAAGCGTATGCAAATGTCTTTGACCAACTTATCCATAGCGCATTCCCTTGTGACCGATGGTCTGGTTGTCTGGATGCCAAGTGTTGGCATTTTGCATTCTGGTGTGTTGCAAATAGGTCTATTTGCGGTGTTCCCCACTTTTGGAATATCTTTTCTATTTGCTGTTGGTTGATCTCCCATTCGTGGGATGCTGACGTCTGCCTGCTGAGTCGGTCTGCCTCCACATTGTCCTTCCCTGGGAGATGTATTGCTAGTAGGTCTATCTTTAGTGGAATGGCCCATCTCCATATTTCCTGTGCTAGCCCGGACAGTGCTACTGATTGTGTTCCACCCTGCTTGTTAATGTAGAACATGGTAGTTGTGTTGTCTGTTTGGATCAGCACCCTGTTTCCGTACAGCTGCTTCTGAAAAGCTTTTAAGGCTAGGAACACAGTCTTTAGTTCTAGGTAGTTGATGTGTCTGACCGCATCTTGCTGCGACCATAGACCCCGCACCTTGAGTTTGTTCATGTGTGCGCCCCACCCCAGCTGGGAGGCGTCTGTTGTGATGGTCACTGTTGGAGTTGGTTGTGTGAATGGTTTCCCCTGTGATAGGTTTTCCTTGTTCCACCACGCCATTTCCTGATGCACTGCGTGTGACAACCACTAGATCCTCCCAACTTCCTGTGGCCTGTGACCATTGCTGCTGTATCCATTCTTGGAATGGTCTCATGTGTAGTCGAATATTTGGGACCAGGTGCATGCATGACGCCATCATTCCCATCAGCTTGCTCACCGTCCTCACGGTCAGAACTTGCCCCTTGCGGTAAAGACGTGTTTCCTTCAGTATCGCCAATGTTCTCTTCCTGCTGGGGAACACTTTGGCCTGTATGGTGTTGATCTCGGCCCCTAAGAAGATTTTGATCTGCTCCGGCTCGGTTGACGATTTCTTCCAATGAATTGAGAAACCCAGTTGGCTCAGTGTTTGTACGACCTGCTGGATGTGTTCTTTGCAGTGGCTGTATGAACCTGCCTTTACGAGCCAGTCGTCGAGGTAGGGATATATGTGTATTCCTTGCCTTCGTAGGTGCACTGCTACTGCTGCTAGGCATTTTGTAAACACCCTTGGTGCAGATTTGAGTCCGAATGCCAGTACCTTGAACTGGTAGGGAGTTTGGTTGATCACAAACCTTAGTAGACGTTTGTGCTTGTGGTTGATGGGGACGTGTAAGTACGCATCCTTTAAATCTATAGTTGCCATGTAATCTCCTTGTTGCATCTGTGGTATTACCTCCTGTAGGGAAGTCATTTTGAATCTGAGTTCTTATGAGTTTGTTCAAGAACCTGAGATCTAGGATAGGTCTTAGTGTTTCGTCCACCTTTGGCACGAGGAAATAAGTGGAGTAAACCCCCTTGTTCCTTTGGTTGAGCGGTACCACCTCTATCGCCCCTTTGCGGAGCAGCTCCTGCGCTTCTACTTGCAAGAGTGAATGTTCCTTTGCTGAGTGTGCCCTGTTTCTTGGTTTTCTGTTTGGAGGTCGTTTTTCTAGCTCTATGCAGTATCCGTATTGTATGAGGTTTAGTATCCATTTGTCTGTCGTGACCTTCCTCCACTCCTTGAGGAAGTGTTTTATCCTGCCTCCTACTGGTGTTGTGTGTTCGAGGGACTGTTTTTCGTGGAACGTCAGGTTTTTGCTTTTCTCTATGTCTTGGTGCCCACCCTGAGGTGTTGCTAGGGTGGGTGTTTGCTTCACTGTGAAGTCACTTGGAGGAGGGCTGTTGGCCGCCTCTTCGAGTCTGTCCTCGTCCGTTTGCGCGCCCTCGAAAGGACTGGCCCCGGGGCTAGAACTGCCAGTTCTGCTGCTGCTGTCCCTGCTGCTGCTGGCCTTGGTTGTTCCCTTGATAGCCCTGTTGGAATGTTTGGTGAGATGTGGTAGGCACGTTGCCTCCCCTACCCCCTGGCCTTCTTGCGGGTGTTACCCCTCATCCCTCTGAACTGCAGCGCTCCCATGGACCTCATTGTCCTTTTTGAGCTGTGTTAAATTGCTGTCAACTGGTGTGCCAAACAGTTGCTCCCCGTTAAAAGGTGTGTTCAGGATGTTGTTTTGTTCCTCTGGCTTGAATCCCAAAATTCTGAGCCATGTGTGTCTTCTCTCGGTCACTCCAATCATCATATGTCTGCTGGACGTCTCCGCAGCATCCAAGGCCGATTTCAAACATGTATTCACCATGCTTTTGCCCTCTTCTACCAGGTGAGCCGCCCTCTGTTGGTACTGGTCTGGTAGATTCTTTATGAGTTGCCCCATTTCCTCCCAGTGCTGGTATGCGTGCCTGTTGATCAGGGCGTTGGAGTTTGCGATGCGCCATATGTGTCTACCCCTTCTTCCGGCAATTCGGAGTCGAGGTCTTGCCACTCCAAGTCTTGTGCCTCCGAGGACGTCGAGTCCTGGTAGGTCTGCTGATCCTCGTTGTCCTCGCCCTCGTAATAATACAGGGCTTCTTCGTCCTGTTCCTCGACCGGTTCAGGTGTTTTCGGAGGTTCGGCGTCCTCGTTGTATCCTTCGACTTCGAGCGCGGGTTTCGGCGGGATGGTATATTGGCTCATCCCTTTTCCGCTGTAGGATGCTCGACATTTCGGCCTCGAGCCTCCTCTTCTTCCTCTCCATTTCGGCGGCCTGTTCGGCGTCGAGGGTTGGAGCGCTTCGCTTTGAGGACGTCGAAGTAGTTGTTGGCCCTACTTTTCTCGGCGCCGAGGTGTCCTTTTCGAGGGCATCCTTCGACAACCTAGATTTTTCGCGGGCTTTCGCCGACTGGGAGTCCTTCTCGAAGGATCCGCTGGGCTGTTTGTCCGTGAGTGCTGTTGCTTTCGCCGAGTGTTTCGGCGGCAATGCTCCCTTCGAGGACTTTGCTTCACTCCTACGAGTGTCGCTCGGGGCTTTAGCTTCACCCTTTTGAGTGTCGCTCGAGTGTCTGGGGGTCGACGACTCCCTTACCTCCTTCGACGTCTTCTTTTGGACCTCGACGACCGTGCAGTCTTCCGGTCCTTCGGCGATGTTGTCCTCCTCTCCACTGGAGAGGCCCAAGTCTCAGAGCGAAGGAGGTGTCCCCTGCCCCTGCATGGTGTGGTTCGCCCTTCTCTGCCTCTCTCTTACTCAGAGTGTCTTGGGAGTGAACGCCGAGCACGCGTTGCAGTCCTCGCTGTTGTGGTCGAGCAGCAGGCAGAGGTTGCAGACTGGATGCTGGTCCTTCTGGGCGTATTTATGGTGGCAATTGGCGCAAAGCTTGAAAGGCATTTTGTTCATCCCAGCGCTCAGGGAGCCCCCTGCAAGCGCATTCTCTGTTGAACATCGCGATCTCGGTCGAAAAACCTTCTCCCTCGTCGTCCCGGTTACCGGACCTGTAGCCTGGTGTGCTTAAAACTTTGATTTTCGTCGATTTTCTTCTCTTCTTGTTGATTCCTCTTCCAAAGCTCTGGAACTCTTCGGTAACGATCCAGACCCAACGGCAGAAAAAAGAATCTGAAGATGGCGACCAAAGGTGGGAGCTTCCGGAGGAAGCGCGTCGACGTCACGAAGGACACCAAATGGTGGTATGTCGACGCCAACCTGGGCCACGAAAAAAGAAGAAATACTACGATTCCGGACCCAACCACTAGATGGCGGAATAATGCACAGCATAGTGAATCCAGAAAGATTCACGCTGCAAAATCTCTATTATCTGGGAGTGCGAAGCAATACAGCCCCTTACCACACTCATGCAAACTACCATTTCAGGCTGCGTGACATGGTGCAGACAAAAGTGAAGACACGACATGGCACACCTCCAGTGTGCTGTTCCTGTAAAATATGTAAGTCACCCCTACAGCAGGCCCTACAGCACTAAGGCAGGGTGCATTATATTACATATAAGGAGATATCTGCATCAGAAGATATGCCCCTGTGATGCCCAAGTCGATTCTTGGACATTGCCAGTGAACAGGGAAGCCATCTTGAGTATATATACTGGGCACTGGTGATTACGAGTTTCCCAGCTACATGATGGCTTCACTGAAACCAAAGATGTTTGGTATCAAACATCTCATATTAATAAACCCACACTGATTCCAGTGATGGATTTATTAATACATGCACCCAGAGGGTACCTTAGAGGTACCCCCTGAAAACTTACCAACCTCTAATGTGCTGGCTGACTGGTGCAGACTAGCCAGCCACCACAGACCGGTTTCTGACCACCTGCAGGTGAGAGCCCACATTCTTTGAGGGCAGAAACAATGCCTGCTCTTGCCGGAGGTGGTGTCACCTCCTCCAAGCAGGATGGCGAACAATCAGCACATCAAGGCAGGAGGCTTCAAAGACCTCTACCGCTTTTGATAGGCGACCCCAACTTGCCCCAGATTTAGGAGATGCCACCCCATCTCCGGAGGCCAATTTGGCACCACGACAGGCAGGAAAATTAGTTAGTCAGCAGGTGTTTTCACCATCAGGCCAGTTCCAACCCAAAGGTGGGCTACCTGATGTGGACACGAAAAATAGAACTCCAACATTTCGGTTTTTGGTGGAATTAGGCTCGCTGCGTCAGGGTTATGCCCACTTTCCACAGGAAGTAGTCATATAGAGGGTGCAGTCACCCTAACGGTAAGTAGTCCATTGGCTACTACGTGTCACTCCCCTTAACGTACCTAAATTTAGTATTCAGGTGGCATCCCTGATGCCAGGAACTCAGATTCGATGGACCCAGAAGAAGAGGATAAATAGCTACAAAAGAAGAGCTGCAAAAACGAGAACTGTAGACTTGCTGTGGACTTTTTGGCGCCAAAACCTGCCTGCATCAGTCTCAACAATCGTGAAGAAACAGACACGTCCTGCAGCTGAAACTCTACCAAGAACCCGGGTAGACTGCCAGCCCTTCGCAAATTGCCAGCAATCCCCCTTGGAGTAGAGGAGCTACTCCCACACAGTCTGCAGGCACCAAAACAGCAGAGTTGGGTTTAACGTGCTGTCACTCCCTGGTTGTACAGACACAGCAGCCACCAAGGAAGAGGTTACCATGCTCTAGGTCAGATCCGTATCCCCACCAAATGAGAAGATGCCAGGGCCAACCGGAGAAGTACAGCACCAATATCTGGGGTACCGGACTCCTTGCAGCAACCAAGGTCTGTTAAAGTCCAGTCTGGACTCCAAAGACACCAACATCGAGCAGCCGTTGAGGGATGTCCGCACCACAGAGACCCACTTCCAGAGTGGCCCAGCTATCCTGACTTTTTCACCCTCAATCGGCGAGATCGGCAACTGCAAGGTCCTACAACGCACCAGCCCAGCCGACCTAACCCCTCTGCACCTTAGCGCCCAGGCCCCGGTTCCCAAGAACCGGCTGTGCCCCCTTGCTCCCAGAACCCTTGTGAACTGAGTCTTCTGTTGGGAGCTCCCAGACTAGTCCCCAAGTACCCCTCGCAGCCTGTTTCTAGGTGCTCCCCCCTCTCCTTTGGTGTAGCGCGTACGGATACCAACCCGAACTGCACATCTGCACACAGACACCCCAAGGCAGGTAAATTCTAACTGCTGGTAGTACTTTGGACCTTAACTAGCCACCCCTTTAAGTCCAAAAGGGGACCCCTGGAAACCCCACTCCAAATACCTATAACCGTATAAGTCTTTTTCTCCCATAGGAAAGTATTATGCGTAAAGACGCATTTAAGTGAACATTTTATTTACATGCGGAAGTCTGTAATTTTAAAAGTACTTACTTACGAAGATCTTGGTATCAACATTTACATAAGAGTAGGAGTTATTTTTCTAAATAGGTCTCAGATTTATTCTAGAGTGTGTGTCTCATTTATTGCCTCAGAGAGTACAACAAATGCTTAGCACTACCCCCTGATTAGCCTAAACAGCTCGCCCACACTACCACAAAAGAGAGCATTTAGTGTTATAATTTCTGCCTCTATAAACCAATAATGGTTGCCTGGACTGTCTGCACAGTGTACCTCCTTTTGCTACACTATGTAAAGAGCCAGCTTCCTACATTGGTGGTTCAGCGGTGGGATACCAGACTTTGCATTTGGTGATACCACTTGGTCAATAGGTGACTTCACAGAGTAAATCCACAATTGATATTAGTTAAAATAATTATTTTTGATTCTTTTAAAATTTGCTCATTCAAACTGTCAGGGCCTTTGGTTAAGCCCCCCAGTACAATTTGCATTAGAAGTTAAAAAGTATCCTAGACAGTTAGGCCTTTAAAAATAGTCCGATAGATTTCATTTCTAGAATTTCTATTAAAAAAAAAAAGGTTACAACTGATCTAATATCATGTCGGAGACAAAGGGTACTAACCAGGATCTCAACCTGGGTCCCTAAAAAAACTTAAGTAGCCCCAACTTGAGGACCTCTGTAAAGCATGGAACCTTGCCATGGGGCATAAAGCTAATAAGGCACCATCTCCAAAAATTGATTGCTGAGCATGACAGAGCCATGGCAATGGCAGAAAGTCCTAATGGAACAGGGGATGTAGATGTCAGTGAGGATGATGAGTCCTCAAATTCCCCTGCTGACAGCACCGCTACTGCGAGTACTATTGACAGTACCCCAGAAGAAAAAGAAGAGCAAGATCCTGATCTTCAAAACACAGCTAGGAATATAGCCCTGGAGGGTAAAATCTTAGCCACAGAAAAATAAAAAGATGTGATGGACCTAGGACCCATCTCTGGTAGCAGTAAAATCTTAAATAGGGAGAAAGATTAAGCTTTTGACCCTAAAGTCCTCAAAGGGACTGTTCAAAATATGTAGAAGGTGATGATATCACCAAGTGGTTCACAGTCTGAGAGATGGCTTGTAAGATGAGGAAAACTCAGCCAGATGGTTTCGGGCTCTCTACTCTAGGAGCTGTTCTCAAGAAAGTGCAGGGATAGGCTCCCGACGCAATGTGGAGGATGATGATGATACCCTGATTGAGGGCTTTGGACTCACCACTGAGGAGTACAGGACTCAATCAATCAAGTTTTATTCGATTTCTTACCAGAAAATCATAAAAGGACATACAATAGAACCACATGATATTTTCATAATCAGAGGCAGTTTTGAAAATCATTACTAAAATATATTCATCGATGCAGAGTTAAAAAGCTTGCTACGACTTCATTCAAGCGTGTTCAAAAATTTCATATTAAAATAGTTTTTCTACATTCGATTACATTTTTTAAAACTGTCGACCTCATTCATTCATTATCTAAAAATTGCATTTGCAAAAAATGCAGGACGACATTGTCTTAAATCAAGTAACCTTAATACAGGTAAAATCCACTTCCTTCTTTGTATTTCATAAAATTTGCAAAATAAGAGTACATGCACTGTCGATTGCTGAGCCATATCATCACATAGGCAATTACTCAATGTTTTAGACCAATCATTTAAAGTGGGAAAACGTATTAATCGATGGAAGATCATAAGTCGAAAGCAAGTCAGTACAAATCTTTCATGTCCACCTAAAGTGTTTTTAAGGTACGGCTGGATACAGTAGGTGCTCAATATCATTTGGTTGGACTGTACCGTTGGTCTTAATATTTCTACAGAAAATGTATTTGTCTCCAGAAGTGTCATACAGTTTCTTTTAAAATCTCTTCTGTTAACGGAAATTATGGAACCAGGGTCTTCATAATATTCTGGGTGCCCAAGGTCATTCATAAAATCTTTTATATATTTAACCACGGGATATTAAAGGCATGCTGAAGCTTGAGACTACCTTTTATATCGTCCCGGTTCAAATAGTTATTGTAGAGGTCCAAATCCTATGCCACAGGGGGACTGGTTGGATTTTTATTAGGTCCGATATATACGGTATCCCCAATTCAGAGTGATATATATAGGTAGAGGTACTGTCTGGGACAGCCAGCAGAAATCTTGGAAAGGCATTCTCAACCAGTAGTAGGGGCTGAGGATCACAATAGCCCCACACACCAGCACCATATATGGCAGTGGTAACACATTTTGCCTGGTATATATGTAGCAACTCTACGGGGGGGGTCTTCTACCCAGTTTCCATGCAAAGTTAGCTAGCGCAGCAGTAGCTTTCAAGAATAATAGCTTCCTAGCTTTAACTGCCTCGGACCATGTCCCCTTCTGGTCAAAGAGAATACCTAAATAAGGGAATGTCCTAGTAAATTCAACTTTATTGTTATCTATATATATATATGTCTCTGCATTTTGTGCTGCCTCTCCCGCACTTCATAATAAAAGTTTTTAAAATATTAAAAACTAATTAATATTAAGGCCCAGATTTTGCATATACTCAGTGAAACTTGTCAGCACCCTTTGGAGCCCCAGTTGTGTTCGGGCCATCAGTACGGCATTGTCCGCATACAGAAGGGCGGGTATAGGGCGATTATCAATTTGCAACAGGTCCTGGCACTGGTCCACCAAGTCTGAGGGGTGGGATGAATGTAGCTGCCTGGTGTCTGGCCCACTGACATGCCATAATACAGCAGCCTGGGATTAATGGGATCAGAGTAGAAGCACTGAGAGATACAGAATTAAGTGTCACCATGGTGACTGAAAAACTTGCATCTCCAGAACAGTACGTGGCTGGTCAAACTTATCCAGTCACCAACACTGATAATGTGACCAAGATTCATTCCATGGCTATGGTGTCCTTGGAGTGGGGAGGGGTTACGGGCCAGAAGGTGGTTGTGTCCTCTGCAATTCCTGGTGAATGT
Source organism: Calotriton arnoldi (assembly GCA_963921515.1). Taxonomy (NCBI): domain Eukaryota; kingdom Metazoa; phylum Chordata; class Amphibia; order Caudata; family Salamandridae; genus Calotriton; species Calotriton arnoldi. The sequence goes on along the minus strand of CAWUFW010001784.1, from coordinate 1,107,749 downwards.
CTGCTAGGGAATGATCTGGAGTCCTCGACATGGGCTGAGGAAGAGATAAGGTCCGATGCAGCCTTGCTGGGAATCCCTGAATGGGTGTATGCAAAAGCTAGAGCACAGAGCACGCCCAGGGTGAAAAAGAGGAGTTGGAGTCTGGAATAATGGCCCGAAAGTCCAAGAGAAAAGGTAAAAAGTCTGGGAAACTAAATTCTGTATAGCGACAAGCTCGGGTCACCTCTCCTCAGGGAGTAGTCCTGTAAGCCCCCAGAGGTAACTGAGCCCCTGGAACTTACACTGCAGGGCTCCTAGGCCCAGGGGGGCCCTCTAGGTAAGAGCTGTGCCAATGACAGAGGACCTGTCCTATTCTTGAAAGCCTGAGACAGCAAGGTGCTGCACAGGAACAGGAAGATGTCAGTTGCTCCCACAGAACCTATTGGGAGGAGGGACTCCTGTATACTGAGGCCAGAGACCCCATACCTAGTGCCACTAGGAGAGTGAAAGTTCCTCAGCAATACAGAGAGTTTTTACTCTCATTGGCCCATGACATCCCCCTAGCTTGGCATCTTGGCCAGAGCAAGACTTGGAGTAGGCTAACCGCCCACTTCTACTGGCCAAACATGTCCCAGAAGGTGAATGAGTTTTGTAACTCCTGTGTTACCTGTCAAGCCAGTGGCAAGACCAGTAACCACCCAAAGGCCTTCTTTATCCCACTACCAGTGGTTGGGGTTCCCTCTGAAAGGGTAGGGATTGACATAGTCGGTTTCCTTGACCCTCCAACAGCATCAGGAAATAGATTTATACTGGTGGTAGTGGATCATGCCACAAGGTATCCCGAAGCATTTCCCCTTCGGACTGTCACTGCTCCTGCAGTTGCAAGAGCCCTCATCGGTATCTTAACTAGAGTGGGCTTTCCTAAGGAGGTGATGTCAGACAGATGTACAAACTTCATGTCTGGCTACCTGAAAGCCATGTGGGCTGAGTGTGGGGTGACATACAAGTTTACCACCCCATATCACTCACAAACAAATGGTTTAGTTGAGAGATTCAACAAAACCATGAAAGGTATGATCATGGGACTCCCTGAAAAATTCAGGAGGAGACGGGATGTCTTTTGCCATGCCTGCTTTTCGCTTACAGGGCAGTACCTCAGAAGGGAGTACGTTTTGACCCTTTGAACTTCTGTTTGGGCATTCTGTGAGGGGACCACTGTGACTAGTTAAGGATGGCTGGGAGAGACCTCTCCAAGAGCCTGAATAAGACGGTGTGGATTATGTACTAGGCCTACGTTCCAGAATGGCAGTGTACATGGATAAGCATTCAAAAACCTTGAGGCCAGCCAAGAGCTCGAGAAGTTTTGGTATGGCCAAAAGGCTACACCTGTGGAGTTCCAATCAGGACAGAAGGTATGGGTATTGGGGCCTGTGGTACCTAGGGCCCTCCAGGACAAGTGGAGTGGTCCCTACCCTATCCTCTCGAGGAAAGATTAGGTCACCTATCTGTTTGACCTAGGCACTTGCATGAGCCCTCACAGGGTCAGCCATGTCAACCACCTGAAACCTTTCTATTACACGGCTGATGGGGTCATGCTGATGGTTACTGATGAGGATCAGGAAACAGAGAGTGAACCTCTCCCTGACCTACTCTCCTACAGTCCAAAAGATGGGTCAGTGGATGAAAATGTCTTCTCAGACACCTTCTCTGTCTAACAGAAAGCTGACTGCAGGCAAGCCCTAGAGCAGTATTCTGAGCTCTTTACCCTAACCCCTAGTTAGACAACCTGGTGTACCCATGATGTGGACACTGGGGGCAACGCACCTGTCAAAAACAAAATATACGGACTGATAAAGTCTGATAAAGTGAAGGAGAGCATCAGAGTTGAAGTCAGCAAGATGCTGGAATTGGGAGTCATTGAACCCTCCAAGAGCCCATGGGCCAGCCCAGTTGTGTTAGTCCCAAAACCTCATTCCAAGGGTGGAAATCCAGAGCTGAGGTTTTGTGTCGACTATTGGGGCCTCAATGCAGTAACCAAGACAGATGCCCAGCCAATTCCTAGATCATAGACTCAAAAATTGTGAACTGAATATCACATTTAACATTTAGTAAAAACAGGTGCATACAGCGTGAAGTGATAGGTGCGTAGTTAGGATAAGTGAAAGTGATGTGCAGGGGGAAAGGTGGTGCATATATATACATCAATATACAATAATGATAACCTAACCTGCCAAATTACTGGCAAAACATACAAATACAAAATCATAAACAAAAGATGCAGATATAGATCCTCTGTCATCCAGGTTTGATAAGTGAAGGGAAGGAGATGTCGACGTTTCGACCCCTATAAAAACCAGCAGATTTGACGTCTTGGAGGTGGGGTCTTCATCAGGACCAACGGGGAAGGGAAGCTAACCCAAGTCTCGACGCTTCCCAGAGCTATGGGTTACGTTTGAACCCTTGCTCTTTCTATACGGATACATCCGCGGCCTTAGGTTATTGCGTACCTTTGGTTTATTCCTATTCGGACTGCTGTACCTATCGTGAGAGCCTTGCTGGCCCACATCACTATCTTTCAGCCTGAAGACACCTGTGCTGTCACTGGTGCAACATATACCCTTCGCTTCCCTTCCCCGTTGGTCCTGATGAAGACCCCACCTCCAAGACGTCAAATCTGCTGGTTTTTATAGGGGTCGAAACGTCGACATCTCCTTCCCTTCACTTATCAAACCTGGATGACAGAGGATCTATATCTGCATCTTTTGTTTATGATTTTGTATTTGTATGTTTTGCCAGTAATTTGGCAGGTTAGGTTATCATTATTGTATATTGATGTATATATATGCACCACCTTTCCCCCTGCACATCACTTTCACTTATCCTAACTACGCACCTATCACTTCACGCTGTATGCACCTGTTTTTACTAAATGTTAAATGTGATATTCAGTTCACAATTTTGAGTCTATGATCTATGATGACAATTTTTGTGATATTTATTAAATCATAATCATTTATTGAATGAGCCATTTGGTGTTGTCATATTCCTTGTATATAGACCATGTATTGGTTGCAGATACATTGTGAATAATTTCCACTGTGACTATCTTTTGTGTACCACTATTTACCCGAGTCCAGTGGTCTTTCGGGTTACCCCATTGATACGAAACTCACCCAATTCCTAGAGCTGATGAATTAATTGACAGGTTGGGGGCATCCATATTTCTCAGTACTTTTGATTGGACATCAGGGTACTGGCAGATTGGTCTGACCCCAGGAGCAAAAGAGAAGTCAGCATTCTCCACCCCAGATGGGCATTATCAGTTCACTGTTATGACCTTTGGATTAAAGAATGTCCCTGCCACCTTCCAAATGTTGGTGAATAAAGCCATTACTGGGTTGGAAACTTTTAGTGCAGCATATCTGTATGATATTGCTGTCTATAGTCCCACTTGGCAAATTCACCTGATCCGCCTTGGAAAGGTCCTGAAGGCTCTGCATGCTGCAGGTCTCACTATCAAGGCAAGCAAGTGCCAGTCAGGGCAGGGCACAGTTGAATACTTGGGCCACCTTGTACGTAGAGGCCAAGTTCAACCTTCACAGCCCAAGATCCAGACAAATCTGGACTGGGAAGCTCCAACAACCAAGACTCAAGTCAGGGCATTCCTTGGCTTGACTGGGTACTTCAGGAGGGTTGTGAAGGGGGTATGACACCATTGGGGCACCCCTCACATAACTTATCTCCCAGAAGATGCCAAAGAAGAAAAACTGAACAGTGAGCAGTCAAGAGGCTTTTGAAACCCTGAAAGAAGCAATGTGCTCAGCACCCATTCTTAAAGCTCCAGATTATTCTAAATAGTTCATAATACAGACTGATGCTTCTGAACATTGGATAGGTCCTATCCCAGACCAACAATGATGGTCATGACCAGTCTATTGCTTTCATTATCAGGAGGTTACTCCCCAGAGAGCAGCGTTGGAGTGCCACTGAGATGGAAGGCTTTGCGGTGGTTTGGTCCCGGAAGAAGCTGAGACCATACTTGTTTGGTACTCACTTCCTTGTCCAAACCAACCACAGGTCTCTCAGATGGCTGATGCTAATGAAATGTGAAAACCCCAAACTGCTGAGGCTGTCCATCTCCTTACAGGGTATGGACTTTACAGTGGAGCACAGACCTGGGAATGACCATGCCAATGCAGATGGCCTTTCCAGGTTTTTCCACTTAGATGAACACTCTCTTGGGAAAGGTTAGTCTCCTTCTCTTTCGTTGGAGGGAAAGGGTATGAAAGTGCCCCTTTTTGACATGGTCACCCACACTTTTTGCCTGGTAAATGATGCAATTTTGACAGAAGTGCACTGGGTTCCTGCTATCTAGGTCCCCAGAGGCAGATCTCTTTCCCTAAAACTGTACAATTGTTCACCCAATGGCAATACCTTTAGCATCCCTGTAAATCTAGTAAATGGTACCCCTGGTACTTTGGGCATGGATGCCAAAGAGGGTCCCTAAGGGCTGCAGCATGTATTGTGTCTCCCTAATGGACCCCTCATCACACTCGTACAACTGCCACTGCAGGCTGGGTGACATGGTGCAGACAAAAGTGAAGACACAACTTGGCGCACCTACACTATCCCGTGCTGCAGACACTGCATGCAAAAAAGTAAGTCACCCCTACAGCAGGCCTTGCAACCCTAAGGCAGGGTGCATTATATTACATGTTAGGACGTATCTGCTTCAGCAGATATGCTCCTGTGATGTCCAAGAATCGACTTGGACATTGCCAGTGAAGAGGGAAGCTATCTTGAGTGTATGTACTGGGCACTGGGGACTACGAGTACCCCAGCTACATGATGGCTTCACTGAAATCAAAGATGTTTGGAATCAAACATCTCGCATTAATAAACCCACACTGATTCCAGTGATGGATTTATTAATACATGCACCCAGAGGGTACCCTAGAGGTACCCCTTGAAAACCTACCAACCTCTAGTGTGCTGGCTGACTGGTGCAGACCAGCCTGCCACCACAGACAGGTTTTGAACCCCTTGCATGTGAGAGCCCAAGCTCTCGAAGGACAGAAATAATGCCTGCTCTGGCCGGAGGTGTTGTCACCTCCTCCAAGCAGGATGGCTAATAATCAGCATATCGGACAGGAAGCTTCAAAGGCCGCTGCGATCCCAGCGTCCCCCAGACTTGGGAGATGCCACTCCCTGAGGCCCATTTGGCACCAGGACAGGCAGGAAAATTAGCAAGTCAGGAGGCATGTTCACCACCAGGCCAGTCCACCCCTAAGGTGGGCTACCTGATGGGAACATGGGGTTATGCCCACTTCCAACAGGAAGTTGTCATATAGGGGGTGTAGTCACCCTAAAGGTATGTAGCCCGTTGCCTACTACCTGACACTCCCCTTAACACCCCGAAATTGAGTATTTAGGTGGCACCCCTGAATTCAGGAACTCTGATTCAACTGACCCAGAAGAAGAGGACAAAGAAGAGCCATGAAAATGAGAACTGAAGTCTTGCTGTGGACTTTTTGGTGCCAAACTCTTCCTGCACCAGTCTCAACAATCGTGAAGAAACAGACTTGTCCTGCAGCCGAAACTCTACCAGGAACCCCGGTAGACTGCCAGCCCTTTGCAAAATTGCCAGCAATTTCCCTTGTAGTAGAGGAGCTACTCCCCTGCAGTCCGCAGGCACCAAAACAGCAGAGTCCAGTTACTCTGCTGCAGCTCCCCGGTCGTACTGACGCAGCAGCTGCCTAGGAAGTGGTCACAGTGCTCTGGAAGGTCAGATCCTTCTCCCCACCAACTGAGAAGATGGCAGGACAAACCGGAGCCGCTCAGCACCAATACCCTGGGTACCGGGACCATTGCAACAACCAAGGCCTGTTAAGAGTCCAGTCCAGATTCCAACGAGACCGAGCAGTCATCGATGGATGTCAGCACCGCAGAGACCCACTTCCAGAGTGGCCCAGCTGAACTGATGTATGCACCCTCAATCGGCGAGACGGACAATCGCATCGTTCTATGACGCACCAGCCCAGCCGACCTAACCGCTCTGCACACGAGCGCCCCGGCCCAGGGTTGCCTAGAACCATCCGCGCCCCCTTGCTCCCAGGACCCTTGTGAACCGAATGCCCCAGGTTGGGAACTCCCAGACTTGTCCGCAAGTCTCCCTATGCAGCCTGTTTGCAGGTGACCCCCCCGCCCCACGTAAGGCTAATGTTAGAAATGGGATCTCTGGTTGGCTAAGGCTTGCGCCAAAGCCAGGCAGAGACCACCACTCTAGTCAGGGCAAGGGAGTTACACGCCAAAGATAACCCCTGCTCACCCCCTTGGTAGCTTGGCACGAGCAGTCAGGCTTATCCCGGAGGCAATGTGTAAAGCGTTTGCGCACGCACACAGCAACAACATACCAGGCACACCACAAGAAGGAACTCCACACAAGGTTATATCAAAAATAGCCTTTGTATTCTCATAACACATTAGAATAGTACTCACATAATATACATGGTGCCACCTGGCACTAGGTCATATTTACAAGGGATTATTTACACCTGACAGGGCCAACTGGACCACTGTCAGAACCAGCACAAAGCGAACTTAGTACATGTAGGACTTATAATAAATGTAGAACATCATAAACGTACAACCAGTACTCACTGGTAGTTACTGTACTTAGCATCAGCCTGTAACATAAACCACATTATGCACAGCATCACATTAGGCGCGAATTACATTCTGCGCCAACCTCACCAGCATAAATACATTATGCAATCCTCTCATGAGTCTTGACAGTACATTAGAGGTATAACCCAGGGTGCGTAAACCACAATATAGGAATCACATTTCCTAGCACCCATAATCACATTAGCACATATCCGATTAGGGCCTGGCGCCCTATAAACCTAATTGTCCCCCTGGCCAACTGGCCATCTCTAAAGGGGCTCAACTGCCCTATGTCCAAAAGTCAGGGCGCGCTGCCAATGCAGCGAAAGTCAAGGGTGCGCAACTGCGCAAACCTAAACGTAGCAGCTGGCACTAAGTGCTGCGCAGCTGTGAAAGAAAAGTACTGGGGCAGAGGAGTGCATCTCACTCCTGAGTTCGCAATATGTCCCCTAAAAGAACTGTGGACCTAAACGTTGCAGTTGCCCACTATTTGCTGGGCAGCTGTGAAGGAATAAGGCCTGGCACTCACGGTGCCCTCTGAACCCATGGGGCACTAAAACATCTGCCACCATCAGTGGGGCGGCCTGCTCTCTGGCAGGACCGCCCAGGCGCCAGCAATGCGCCTCGATATGCCCCCGGGCCTCTGCGGCCCTCAGGGGCTCTCCTCTAGTACACCTACCCCAACGTGGCAGTTGCCCACTGTCAGGTGGGGCAACTGGGATTGTAAAACCAAAGGCACGGGCCCCTCTGGGCCCTCTGCCAACAAATATGCCCGCAAGATGCAAAGAAGGCACTGGCACTACGCGTGCCGTCTGAGCCCCACTCCGGGACTCTCAGGACAAAGAAATGGCACCCAACGTTGGAGCAGCCCCCTATCAGGCGGGGGCCGCTCAGGACTACGGACTTGCGCTGTGCCTCACTCGGCACCGACGCGGGAGAGGCCACGTTGGAGAGGCCCACTGTCAGGCGGGGCCGCCCAGCAGACCGGCACCGGCACTTGTGCCTCAATCTCGCCCCCCCCAGGCATCTCCACTCACCGGCTCTCCGGACTTCACCCGGGCCCCCTCCAGGGACCCGGGACTTCGTTATGGAGCCTGCGAGGCTCCGGGCGGGACTTCTCTGTGCTGCGCCGTGAGGCGGGGTGGGCTCCCGTTCTCCCTCACTCTCCACACCGGGGCTCCCCTCGACTCATGGGAGTCCCGCACCGGTACCGCCATCACTTCCGGTCCTGCCGCCGGCTCCACCCACATCACAGGCAAGGTTGCCTGACTTCCGGGTCGCGCTGGCAGCGGCCCGGCAACGTTTTCTTCGGCAGCCCAGTGGCTGCGGCGGTGAAACGCGGGGTGGGCACCCGCAAACTTGAAATGTAGAAATAAGCGGGGTGGGCACCCGCAACAGGCACCAGGCGGGGGAATCCCTACGCTGGGGATTCCCTCTAGCAGCAAAGGCGGCAGCTGAGCGCTGCGGAGCCCACGCACTCCTCCTGGGATGAAAATCCAATGTAGCGCTCCCCAGGCGCTAGATGCAGCCCAAGCTCCTCCAAGGTCCTGGAGGATCACAAGCAAGGCAAAAGGGGTCCCAAAGAAAGTCCTTTCAGGTATCCAGGGGCAATGCAGGGCCCAGGGATGCAAGCCCTCATGGCAGCCCCCCTGGGCCCCAGCAGCAGCACGCCCCGCAGGAACAGCACCAAACACTGAACAGGAACACTGAACATTTTCATGGGGTCACAGCCCCTTCTTTTATACACATTTCCCTTGGTGTGTCAGCACAGGGCTGGGGAAAAACCAGACGCAACTGGTTTGGGGGAGCTTTGGAGCACTTTGTTTTGCTCAGCTCCTCTCTCCTTTCACAGGACAGGCTAGGGACATCAGACGCACCACAGGGGGTGGAGCCAGCATTGTAGAGGGAAGGCACAGCCCTATTCAGGTCCCAGGTGCAACTCCTCCCTCCCATCTAGATGCAGATCTCTCTATTCACCACTGCGCTGACTCACCCTGCCCCTGTCACTCACAAGCCAGACATGCAATTCACATCAGGGAGGCAGACACAGAGCACACATAAATGCCAACTTCTAAAAGTGGCACTTCAACACCAGCCATAATAAATCTGCGCACACCATTGCGCAGCATTTATTCTCCCGAGTTCGCACATACTAAACTCGCCCCTGCACTCCTCTCACACCAGGAATTACCATGGACACACATATCCCCCATGCATTCCTATGGGAGGGCAGGACAATCTCACCACACGCACTCAGCGCGCACGCACTTTACACTGGACCACAGTGCTAAAGTGCCCAGAGACTTAAAACTACTGACATACAAGGCAAAAAGTTTAGGGGTGAACCGGCCAAAAGGGCCAAGTCCAACACAACCCCTTCCAGCCAAAACGCAGGGCAGACCAATCACCACCGTGATGGGCTTCCCTGCTTGGGGCGATAGAACACGGACGTGGGCCCGCACTGCAGGGACACCCTCCGGTTCTACGCCACTTGGAACCCACGGAATCTATCTAAGAGAAAAAAACTCAGGACCAACTAGGCTACCCCACCGGTACTCCTTAGTTGTCCACGGCCAGGACCAGGCCCTAGGCCACCCAGATGCCACTGGTCCTTGCCAATCCAGAGTGGGGGCAGTAACCCCTGGCATACAATAGCCATTCTCCACTCTCCCTCTCAGTGTAGTTCCAAACTACCACTGATCCTTCAACCTAGGGTCCGCACCCTCAGGCTGACCAGAGGTCACGGGCGAAGCATCTCCTTCCCCTACCTCTATTTCTGACGTTTCGCGCTCTCCCAGGAGAAGCACCTACCAGAACACAACTCTCCCACCAGTTCAGGACCTCTCTCCATCACTGGTCTACCACCTGGGAAATAAATTCACCGGTTGCACCGGGGTCAGAGGCGAGGACTCCCTCCCTCTGCACCCCCTTCCAGAGTCCGATACCCTCCCAACTGGAGTGGTACCCCCTAGAAGGCAAAACCGGCCAGGACACTGATTACAGTCGCCCTGCCGTCCAGATCCGGAAACACCGGCTACTGGCTCCCCAACCCAGGGACGTACCCTTTGGTCAGATGCCCGGCGAACCAGGACTTCACGAGGGTGACACATAACTAATGGGTCGTGTGACAGTCTGCCCGGCGCAAACCCAGGGCAGAAGTGGCATCACCATGGTCACTCATTGGCGACTCAGCCCTGCTGGCTGGCCCCTGACCCACTGGCTCTTCCACTGGGTACTTTTTCCCCTCTCACCCCTCACTCTGGACTTCTGCACCCTCCCAAGGGGAGTGGCACCGCCAGACACAAGAACTACTGGAACTCTGCTTACAGAGGCTCCACGTTCTCTAGACACTGGGAGATCCTCCTCAAATGGCCTACAAGTACAGCCTAGGCCCCCAACCTGGTGTTCCCTGAAGAAACCATCCAGGCCCTGGGACTGGGTTTCGGGCACACTCACTCCTTCTCCTCTGAGACAGGACGTGAGCCCCTACACCCCTCCCGCTACACTGGGACCTAGCTGGGCTACACTGAACCTCTTCCACCACACAGGACCGGAAGATACCCGAGCCACTCTTATTGGACTCACTCCCCCATGCAAGCTCCTTATTTCAGAGAACTCACACACCAAGTATTCAGCAAGCTCCTTATTTCAGAGAACTCACACCCAAGTATTCAGCAAGCTCCTTATTTCAGAGAACTCACACCCAAGTATTCAGCAAGCTCCTTATTTCAGAGAACTCACACCCAAGTATTCAGCAAGCTCCTTATTTCAGAGAACTCACACCCACTCGTCCAGTGCAACACACCATTTATCCACACACACACCCCCCAGACCGGTGAGACAGTATCTACTGCCCCTGAATCTCAACCTGCACCCCTCTTACTGAGCACCAGGTACCATACTCTGGGAACGGGACGGGGAATTCATGCACTGGACACACACTTCGCTGCCACCACTGGATCCCACCCTTACTGGTGAATCCAGAAAACTCACACTGCACTTAGGGGATAATCTACCCTCCCGAGCTAGTGACTCCATACCAATTAAGTCCCCACTGTAGGCCAACCCAAGAACTAGCAGACAGCACAGGGGCAGTCCCTCCCTCAGCTGCAGGCCAACCCAAGAACCAGCACAATGGCTCAAGGGCAGTCCCTCCTCCAGCTTTAGGCCAACCCAATAGCAGTCTGCACAAGGGCAGTCACTCCTCCAGATTCTCTGGTTTCTGTCCTTGGCAGGACACTTAACTCATAGTGCACAAGAAACACATTTCAAAAAGAAATGACACTTAAAACAAACTCAGAAACAATAATCCCTTTCCATGTGACTATCTAAAATGCAGAGTTTTGTAGTGCAGCCAGTTGTCGCTGTGGTACTGCGCAAACGCAAGTCCTATCCTCACCGCTGACAACCAATGTTAGAAATGGGATCTCTGGTTGGCTAAGGCTTGCGCCAAAGCCAGGCAGAGACCACCACTCTAGTCAGGGCAAGGGAGTTACACGCCAAAGATAACCCCTGCTCACCCCCTTGGTAGCTTGGCACGAGCAGTCAGGCTTATCCCGGAGGCAATGTGTAAAGCGTTTGCGCACGCACACAGCAACAACATACCAGGCACACCACAAGAAGGAACTCCACACAAGGTTATATCAAAAATAGCCTTTGTATTCTCATAACACATTAGAATAGTACTCACATAATATACATGGTGCCACCTGGCACTAGGTCATATTTACAAGGGATTATTTACACCTGACAGGGCCAACTGGACCACTGTCAGAACCAGCACAAAGCGAACTTAGTACATGTAGGACTTATAATAAATGTAGAACATCATAAACGTACAACCAGTACTCACTGGTAGTTACTGTACTTAGCATCAGCCTGTAACATAAACCACATTATGCACAGCATCACATTAGGCGCGAATTACATTCTGCGCCAACCTCACCAGCATAAATACATTATGCAATCCTCTCATGAGTCTTGACAGTACATTAGAGGTATAACCCAGGGTGCGTAAACCACAATATAGGAATCACATTTCCTAGCACCCATAATCACATTAGCACATATCCGATTAGGGCCTGGCGCCCTATAAACCTAATTGTCCCCCTGGCCAACTGGCCATCTCTAAAGGGGCTCAAATGCCCTATGTCCAAAAGTCAGGGCGCGCTGCCAATGCAGCGAAAGTCAAGGGTGCGCAACTGCGCAAACCTAAACGTAGCAGCTGGCACTAAGTGCTGCGCAGCTGTGAAAGAAAAGTACTGGGGCAGAGGAGTGCATCTCACTCCTGAGTTCGCAATATGTCCCCTAAAAGAACTGTGGACCTAAACGTTGCAGTTGCCCACTATTTGCTGGGCAGCTGTGAAGGAATAAGGCCTGGCACTCATGGTGCCCTCTGAACCCATGGGGCACTAAAACATCTGCCACCATCAGTGGGGCGGCCTGCTCTCTGGCAGGACCGCCCAGGCGCCAGCAATGCGCCTCGATATGCCCCCGGGCCTCTGCGGCCCTCAGGGGCTCTCCTCTAGTACACCTACCCCAACGTGGCAGTTGCCCACTGTCAGGTGGGGCAACTGGGATTGTAAAACTAAAGGCACGGGCCCCTCTGGGCCCTCTGCCAACAAATATGCCCGCAAGATGCAAAGAAGGCACTGGCACTACGCGTGCCGTCTGAGCCCCACTCCGGGACTCTCAGGACAAAGAAATGGCACCCAACGTTGGAGCAGCCCCCTATCAGGCGGGGGCCGCTCAGGACTACGGACTTGCGCTGTGCCTCACTCGGCACCGACGCGGGAGAGGCCACGTTGGAGAGGCCCACTGTCAGGCGGGGCCGCCCAGCAGACCGGCACCGGCACTTGTGCCTCAATCTCGCCCCCCCCAGGCATCTCCACTCACCGGCTCTCCGGACTTCACCCGGGCCCCCTCCAGGGACCCGGGACTTCGTTATGGAGCCTGCGAGGCTCCGGGCGGGACTTCTCTGTGCTGCGCCGTGAGGCGGGGTGGGCTCCCGTTCTCCCTCACTCTCCACACCGGGGCTCCCCTCGACTCATGGGAGTCCCGCACCGGTACCGCCATCACTTCCGGTCCTGCCGCCGGCTCCACCCACGTCACAGGCAAGGTTGCCTGACTTCCGGGTCGCGCTGGCAGTGGCCCGGCAACGTTTTCTTCGGCAGCCCAGTGGCTGCGGCGGTAAAACGCGGGGTGGGCACCCGCAAACTTGAAATGTAGAAATAAGCGGGGTGGGCACCCGCAACAGGCACCAGGCGGGGGAATCCCTACGCTGGGGATTCCCTCTAGCAGCAAAGGCGGCAGCTGAGCGCTGCGGAGCCCACGCACTCCTCCTGGGATGAAAATCCAATGTAGCGCTCCCCAGGCGCTAGATGCAGCCCAAGCTCCTCCAAGGTCCTGGAGGATCACAAGCAAGGCAAAAGGGGTCCCAAAGAAAGTCCTTTCAGGTATCCAGGGGCAATGCAGGGCCCAGGGAGGCAAGCCCTCATGGCAGCCCCCCCTGGGCCCCAGCAGCAGCACGCCCCGCAGGAACAGCACCAAACACTGAACAGGAACACTGAACATTTTCATGGGGTCACAGCCCCTTCTTTTATACACATTTCCCTTGGTGTCACAGCACAGGGCTGGGGAAAAACCAGACGCAACTGGTTTGGGGGAGCTTTGGAGCACTTTGTTTTGCTCAGCTCCTCTCTCCTTTCACAGGACAGGCTAGGGACATCAGACGCACCACAGGGGGTGGAGCCAGCATTGTAGAGGGAAGGCACAGCCCTATTCAGGTCCCAGGTGCAACTCCTCCCTCCCATCTAGATGCAGATCTCTCTATTCACCACTGCGCTGACTCACCCTGCCCCTGTCACTCACAAGCCAGACATGCAATTCACATCAGGCAGGCAGACACAGAGCACACATAAATGCCAACTTCTAAAAGTGGCACTTCCACACCAGCCATAATAAATCTGCGCACACCATTGCGCAGCATTTATTCTCCCGAGTTCGCACATACTAAACTCGCCCCTGCACTCCTCTCACACCAGGAATTACCATGGACACACATATCCCCCATGCATTCCTATGGGAGGGCAGGACAATCTCACCACACGCACTCAGCGCGCACGCACTTTACACTGGACCACAGTGCTAAAGTGCCCAGAGACTTAAAACTACTGACATACAAGGCAAAAAGTTTAGGGGTGAACCGGCCAAAAAGGGCCAAGTCCAACAGCTAACAACCCGACCAGGCAGGTAAACTCCAACTCATAGTAGTACTTTGGACCTTACCTCCCTACCACCTTAAGTGCTGACGGGGACCACCAGAAACCTACTGCAAATACCTGTATACCGTAGATATCTTTTTTTCCCATAGGAAAGCATTACGCACAAAGACGCATTTAAGTGAACATTTTATTTACATGCTGAAGTCTGTAATTTAAAAAGTAATTACTTGCTCACGAAGTTCTTGGTATCAAAATGTATACAAAAATGTGAGTTATTTTTTTAAATTGGTCTCGGAATTATTCTTGAGTGTGTTTCTCATTTATTGCCTCTGTGAGTACAAATGCTTAGCACTACCCTCTGATAAGCCTAAACTGCTCGCCCACTACACAAAAGAGAGCATTTAGTGTTATCATTTTTGCCTCTGTAAACGAATAAGGGTTGCCTGGACTCTCTGCACAGCGTACCTCGTCTTGGTACACTATATATAGAGCCAGTTTCCTACAAAGAGTATAAACCCAGAGTCCATTTACTAAAGAGAATCCCATGAGAATATTACACCCTTTATTGAAATGAATATCCCTAGCTCAAATAGTAAATGTCATTCTAGAAGCGCTGGTCTAATAAAAAAAAAAAATTAAAAACACCACACCTCCAAATCTTTGATGTGTGTATCAAAGTGCAAAGACATGCTCTCCGGAGCATAGGCAAGCTTGCATGGACGCAAACACGGTTTAGATCATATCTTTCTCTTCCTCTCACCCTGAAAATATAAAACGGAACACAGTGCAGCTGAAAACTTACAGTTCGAGCAGTCGCTGACAAAACTCCAAGGCATCTGGGATGATCCTCTGGACAGCATTCTGGCTGATGTAGAGATGCTGTAATGATCGCAAGCCATATAGCCATCCCTTGTTAAGTTCGGTCAGGTTATTGTACTCCAGCTCCCTGCAGAATGTAAAGCATCAACAAGATGTTCCATAGCACATGGAAGATCTGAACATCCACTACTCATTGACCTCAGGTGCTATTATCTATCTCACCCACTCTAACAGTTGCTACACCCAATAATGGAGAACCTCCTTTTTCAGATAACGGCTCACAACTACGTTTCCCACACAACAGCTCTATAGTTGCTGAAACAGTCCCTACATGCCTTTTTTTTTTTTATTTATTTTTTAACTGTAAGTATTATGCTGCACTGCTTCACCACCTTAATATTTCTATGGCACACAATGCAATTTAACCACACATATGCTCACTCAATACAAATGGAACAGAAATTAAGATTAAATTCAACACATAAAAGTGAGGCATTACTCACATTTACGTCTCCTTAAACCTGTATATCTAGATAAAATTTCACATCAGGCATGCAAGGGACTGCTCCATCTGTGTTGCAATAATTCAGACTATTACTTCTTATGAATACAAAATAGTCAGTATTATTTTGCGTTACATACGCTATGTTCATACGGAAAGATCAGAAAGTGGAAGGTACTCTGTAGTCACATAGTTCAACACATCTGCTATGTATGGTTTGATTAAAAGCTGGTAACAGAATGTAAAACAAGTTCAAGTAGACGTGAGGTCCTGCTCAAGTGAACACCATATAGATTTCACATGGACACAAGTAATTCATAAAGTATTAGTGAAATGCCAACAGGAAAGACACATGATAGGCCTACTAATAAGATCATGAATTCCATTCTTTGGTTTTAGATCCCCATTGTTCCTTCGCTGACCATCTAACCTTTTTATTACCCTCCCATTGCCCAAAGGTACAATCTCACTTCAATGTTTGTTCAAAGCACCGCAAGAAAACCACAAGTACCTCAACTGTCTGAAGAGACTAGAGGTTAATTGTGAAATGTCAAAGTGCAGGCCGGTGGCTTTGATTGCCTAAAAACCACACACTAATGCTCCACTTCCTTTTCTCTGACCTTCTCATTCACATGTAACAAATTACCAGCAAGAAAGGAAAATAGACCAAAGGTTGAAGAGTCAAGAGTCTCACAAATACACACATTCTGAATGCCTGCCAGGGTGGGCCTTTTGCGCGTATATACAAAAAACTAAAAATCTGGAAAGCCGGTTAGAGCATATTTCATTCTTGCTGGATATTCCTGGAAAAAAGGTTTCTCACTTGGGGTTTTAATCAATTATTCACTAGTCTTGTAGTATGGAACAAATACTGACCCACACCCTAAAGCACTGGTTCTTAACCGTTCGATTTCTGTGGACGCCCACTTAATCATTACTGAATCTCGGGGACCTACAATGAGTTAGTATTGAAATCCAGGGACCCGCAAGGAGTCTTCACTGGAAGCCGGGGACCCAGTTATCAGCTTGTTCAATGGTTTGAACCGCAAAACGATACACAAAAAATACAAAAACAAGCATTCATTAAACTCCACTAATGATGAAATATTTATTTTAACTCACAAAGTAAAAAAAACGAATCAACATTTTATTGGAAAGCTTTTCTAAATTCAATTGAGGCCACTCACCATCCATTCTAGATTCTATTTGATGCAGTTGCACTGCTGTCATGAATCAATCAAACAATTCTACAACAGAATGCAGTGCAAAGTACAAAGTAAAGATGAACAAACAGAAGTGACAATTTGATGGGAAAAAACGAATGTGCCAGATTATTCTTTGTAACAAAAGTAGAGGTAGGAAACCTTATGTGGTGCGTTTCAATGTGAAATAAAGAAGCTAATGAGGAGGAGGAACGCAAACTTCAGCTACTCGATTCATCAGTAAGTGACAGAGATCAAGGAAGAGGCAGATCATTTGTTCAGGCAACCATCATAAGGATGGGAACACCAGGCTCTACAGATGCTGAGAAATCACAGACAGGGACAAATTGTGCACTACAGACTCCATGCACACGACTTTCAATTCTCCACCTGAAAGAGTGTAATTTGTAGATTGTGGGGTTTCCCTTTGGGAAGGTAGATGGCTTGCCTTTAAATCTGAAAAGGCTACCCCATCAATCCTTGCCTCCTCTAAATTAAAGCAAGGCAATCACAGAAAGGACATCACTTCAAGCGATGACTTCTGAAAGGTCAACATGGGTCAGAGGCAGGCATGACCTAAGAATAACCCATGTATGTTGTGTTCACTGTATAAAGAACTTTGCAAATACCAACAAGAAATTGGTTACTGAAATGCATTCAGTCACACTAGTAGTATGGAAAAGGTCAAAAAGTAAGGTACAACTAGCTTTAATAAATTTGAGTCATTGGTAATCTTTCAGTGACACAATATAAAATAAGACAGTCACTGTCAACGCTGTTATGATGCGTTTATTTGGGTATATACCTCTTATATGACTTAGAACAGGGAGGCAGAACACCAGACCAGAGCAGCAGGAAATGGACAAAAGCAAAAACCTCTGACAAATATCAGCATTCAATTGAGTTCCTCTTCTTTGGCCATTCCCCCAAAGAGGAAGAGGACCTTGTGAAGGCAAAGCTATGATGATTCCTATGTCTGAAGTTGAACAAAATCTGTTCAGGGAAAGCGATCCAGCCATGTATTGGTCCAGCTTTTCACATGCTTGGATACTAAGGGTGAAAAGGACTGTCAAGGGTAAAAGTTTCAACTATTCCTGTTTTTGGCAGACAATATATGCAAGAAGATTGTAAAATTGCAATCCTTGTTCATGGAAGGACCTGGGGAAAATTGCACTCCTTGAACGAGTCTAATGTATATATACAGTGCCCTTAATTTGGTTTGCTCATGAACCTTGACTGGGAACCACTTTGAAGTGAGGATACCCCAAAAATGTATATTATTCTGTGTACAACCTTGTGGCTTTACGCTGAACATAATACCTAGGACACATGAAAAAGACATGTAAAAAATGTAGATGCCAATGTCCCTTCTACTGGTCACATTCGGAGGTACAGTAAGAAAAAAAAAACCTATGGGTTTCTCCAATAACATGAACAGGTGCTGGAAAAGGGAAATTGCAGTGAACAAGGGATGCCTGGTGTGTTTAGTCATTACTAGTAAATTAATATAGATCAAAGAGAAAAGGGGTAAACCCTGCGTGTTTGAATACTTGTAGAATATTTGTCATGTACATATTCAGGGACCTACTAAGTAAGGCAAGAGAGAAATTTCAGAGCGGTCTTGTCAGACATGTGTTTCCCTGTGCAGGCACATGGTTTCAACTAGGACAGCACTTCAGCACTTTTTAGTAACATGGGCAGCTGTTATGGGAACAAGGCCTAGTGATATGTGGGTTGTGACTGCAATGAGGCTGACTATGAATCTGCATGGTAAAAACGGACCGTCTACGACTATCAAAATGCAGCATTTTCATAGTGTACAGCTGTCTGATATACAATCTGCTTTATCCAATGACAAATCAGTGCACTTACAACTGTTCCATATTATCTAGACCAAAGAAAGCCCCATCCATGAGATCGCTTAGTCCGTTACGCTGCATTTTTAAAGACTTTAAAGACTCAAGTCCTTGAAAGGTTAGACTTTCGATCATTTTAATCTTGTTTCGTTTAAGTTCTCTGAAATAAATTAAAAAAAGCAAAGAGTAAGAGGACTGTCCTTTAAAAAATCATGTTTACATTAGCTGCCAAAATCTAAACATGTAACAAGAATGGAAGCACAATGGTTCTGGTTCCATATGTTAAATCCCAAGGAAAAAAACAACTGATTTGTAAATGTCACTAAATCATGCATCATGCTACAAAGCTTCTGACCAGACCCCCAAGATTTTGTTACCCGGGTTGGCAAGTTGTGCATGCAAACTATTCCCCTACCCCCCAATTAATATGTAGTACTTTGTGGTAGGCAGAAAATGAGCTGGTCACAAAAATACCGCTTGACCTGTGGTCTGTCACTGCTTGGTCTCTTCCAAGTCACAGTCTGTGACCTGGTAGCGTTTGCAACAGCACTGCGCCTCGAGACTAGGAGTCTGGTGCCAAAGGTGCAATTTCAATTTAAATGCTCTGCTTTCTCTCGCACTAGACAACCTGCTTTCCAAAGGTGCACAGGGCAGAAGGCGGTAGAGGGAGATGAGCTGCAGTAGAAGGGGGCAAATTAGATACAAGAGAGAAAGAGGCAGAGGAATCAAGGGGCAGCGATGACATGGGGATGGGGCAACAGAAGGCATAGTAGTGAGGAGGCAGTTAGATGAAAGAGGACATGTGGAGACACGGGGGAACAGGAGCCAGAGGAGTCATAGAGAGGGTAGGCTCAAGAAACAAGGGTGAAAGGGAGGCAGGGATACAGAGTGAGGGAGGAGGGACATTTGTGAAAGGGAAGTGGACAAGACCCCTACAGGGTGCAGCACAGGCACAGTTAACTGGCTATTGAGGAAGGAGGGGAGTTGTCAAAGGTGAACGGATTGTGCACATATCTGTCGATCCTAGTCTCTGGCCGCCACTTTCTAATCTCTTCCTAAAACAATAGGCAAATCACATGCTGCTCCTAAAAACAAGCACTGGCAAAAGCCAATCTGTTTCTGCTATGCGAGACCTATTGGCTTAATGTTTTTTAAGACATGTTGCACAGCAGCGCTGTCTGCTGTGAACATGGCCTAAAGTAAAGGCAGAAAAGCAGCATGACGCAGCCAGCGCTGAGTCATAGCACTTTTATTTCCTTACTTTAAGCCCTGTTGCAATATGGTTAAAGTAAAGAAAAATAGTGCTTTAAACGCATCATAGTGCGGTTTGATTTTTTAAGCCATGTTACACAGCAGCCTGAACTGCTGTGCAATAAGTCTAAAAAACCACGAGGGCAAGTAACACGAGGGAAATGCAAGGGAGGAGGGAGGGAACAGCAATAATGGGCAGCGTGAGGACAAGCAACACGAGGGAGGGGTGAGGGAAGGAGAGAGAATGTAGAGTGCCATGCAGTCTTATAAAGTGCATGGCAAAAAGTAAAATAAAAAAAAGTACCTGTTCCCGTGTGTGGCCAGTTGAAGTGCACTGGCCGCAAACAAGAAGATGTACTAGGTCCATGCTCCATGGCAAGGACAAACACTGACGCCCCAGGAGGAAGACAACGGTGATGGCCAATAATAAGCAGGGAAGCAAGAGAGACGAGGAAGCTAACCAATGGTAAGGAATGGCCAAGCTCCAAGTTATTTTATGGCTACTATCCAAACTGTAAATACCACTGTAATTCCCAAGTAAAGGTCAACACTCTGTCCCAGGTCCCTCTCTACACGGATGCCTTTGCCCATGCCACTGCCCCTAGAGCATGCTTATCCCACTTTCCCAATGGGCAGTGACAAATGGAGAGAGGCTCTCTCACAATGGATTAGCATAAACAACACCAAAAACATGTTGTTACTTTGATCAAATTACTTACAGATGTTGAAGGAGGGGCAATCTGAAAATTTTCGGCTCTATCTTGACTATCCGGTTCCTGTTCAGTTTCACTACTACTATTGAGCTGGATAAGTTATCAAAACAGCCTGCTTCGAGAGTGGATATCCTGTTATTGCTCAGGTTCCTAGAAAAAAATATGTTGTGATTAACATGTTCTCAAACATACAGTTGATAAACAATTTCGGGATATAACACAAGGCCAGCTCTTGAGCTGTAGTCTGCTTGGTCTCGTGACTCTGTGGACTGATGTACCCATTCTAGAGTGTCTGTATTGGCCCACAGGTCATCGTTGGGAATCCTACCCTCGGAGGTTGATAAAATGAGTACTATTGAGTTGGGGGAACAACAAACATTTACTATTCAGTGCCAAAATACCCACATGGGAAGAACATGTGCTTTACAAATACCCATTGCATTAATGGAATCTGATTCAGATGGATAGGCCAAGGACATAGTAATTATGCTCTTTGTTCTTCAGCAACATTGATGTACGCTTGGCTAATTCTACACCTTTGCCCACTCCCCATCTTGCACACAGGAACAGGCCTGGGGCTTTCAAAATGGAACCCACAGACTTGCATCACTCGACTTTGCTTATACGTACAATGCATATACTACAGTGGCTACATATATCACCACAGACAACATACACTTGGATGAGATTAGGTGAGATGAAGGGTAATAATCTGACTGCGCATAGGCTGGACGCTGTTAGCCAGTGCCAAGTAACACATTTTTGGGAGTGAAAAAAACCTTTAATTACAAAATAGTGAAGGAAGATCTTTAAAAGAGACCATTTCGGTATCAACTCCCCAAGTGCACTGTACAAACCCTGAACCAAGGTTTGGATACTCCAGACTATGTTTAAAAGCGATGACTAGTTTAGGCAACAACACACAGACCCTCACTGTGACAAACCCACAAAGCCTCACTGAGACACACCCACAAATAAAACCTCTCTATCATTAAGTGAAGCCCAATCCAGATATGCTGCCCTAAATCCCGTTGAGACCCACCGAGAGAGTCTCTAAATACACATTGTGTCCTTCTCCTCAAAGCACCATTAATGTTCCTTTCATGTCCTAGTAAGTCACATCCACTCTCTTCAGAAAAGCACCATCCAGCCACCCTTTTTTAAGTTTCAGTCCAGTCCCATTTTGAAAGCCAAATCTGTCCCCTATTGTTGAAACAGCATTGCAGTACCCCCCTTCAGAGGGAATATCTTGCAGTCCTCTAAAAACACCTTTGCAGCCTTCAAATTGCCATTAAGATCCTCAGGCAGCCCATACCTAAAAAAGTCACCCAAGTCCCATTCTTATTATGAGAGACCACCATTCAGCTTCCCTTCTAAATTGCATCCATCGTTAGGCTTGCAGCACTCTGCGCGAGTATACTGGCATAATTCCACAAATGTAAAAAAATAATCTTTTGCACATGGTTTTCAGCTCAGGCAGTCCAAAGGGAGTTGAAAAAAACAGAATTGTAATAAACTTTCTTTGCAAAGTGCTTCAGCCTTTCAGTGTGCTCTTGGAGTGGATGAGTTGGTAAGGTTTTTACTATAATAGTCACTCCAAGAAAGAACTCTCTGCACAACAAACACAACTGCCTTTAAACAGAAACACAACAGCAAGCTTAAGCCATACAATGACAGGGACATGCTACAAAATATATTAATGAAAACAGTCAGCCAGTTTTATTGTTGTGCGACTCATTCACACTAGGACACGCCCTCTCACTACACATTTGTAACATCGCATAGTCTGAAGATTACTCGATGTAGTAAATCGCTGCCATATAACTTTACTGTTTACTTCAACACTGTTCAAGGGCACAACCTCCAATGCCTGAGGGTATATCAACTTGCATTTGCAACTTAGCCATTGCTAGCATTTCCCTTAATAAAGCAGAGCAAGTCAAAAGTAACCTCAACATTTGTTTTTAGTAAGGCACAGAGTGTATTTTTGCATTCCTCTAGAGGACAGCTGCAGTGGTCCACAAATAGGTGAGTTTTTAGGAATGTGCAGAAGCACGTTGGTTCTGCAGTGGATATTAGAAGTCCTGTACTGTGATTCCGCCCTTTTACAATGTATTCCCTAACCATGGGATATATAAACCGATTTTGGGTTTGTAGCACTGCAAATCATTTTAAAGATCTGTGTAGATGCTAATAATATTTAAAAAGTTCAGAAAATAGATGTATGCGCACTCAGGAACACAGTGCCTAGAGTAAAAAAAAAAGTTCATTCATTTATTAATTTATCCTTTCCTGCATAAAAATCTCTCTGATATCAACACTTATATTGAGACATAGGGCACAATTAGTACCAATCCACATAGTCTAATATGCGCAAGAAAAGAGGCTGGTGAGCTTAGGTTTTCCCTTGCGTTATGAACACATATTTCCACATACTGTTTCTTCCTTAGGAAAACTGCAACTTACTTTTTGGCATTCGCTCAATTTTTGCCACTTATCAATGTTTAGAAAGCCAGTTCTAGCACTAGTTGCATCCAAACCTGCTATTTGCATTGAATAAAAGTCCAGAACTGAATACATGTGCACAAAATGAGAAAAAGTCAACAGCCATACACCCTCTTCAGGGAGAAAGAAGCTGGCCTGCGTTCTACTTACAGGTGCTTCAGCTGCATTCGTGGAAAAGACGAAGCTTTAACTTCTGAGATGAGGTTGGAACTCAGATCCAAAATTTCTAGTGAGACGTAAAACTGGAGCTGTTCAGCATCTAGATTTGTAATTTTATTGTGAACTCTGCAAACCAAAGAAAATATGTATAACTCAAAATGCACTTAAAAATTGTACTGGCATGTTTAATTTGACAATATTGTCACAAATTTCCTTTAAAGAAGATGACAAATATCCTTTTTGCTATGAATGTCACAGCAATCATAGATGATGGCATTTTCTTATATGACATTGCTCCAAACTATTCTGCATTTTTGCTGATTTGTTATGTTGGAATGCCTACAACCTGTATGTTTACAAGCTTAGGCAAATTTTACAGCAGCCCCGCAGCTGCATTACACTTTGAAATACAATATTGTGACAAATTAGCAAATTGATATTAGCACCTTAAGTGTTAATTGCATGGGAAAAAATATTTATTAAACCGGAGGCATGTTTCTTTTAAGACAGAGTTTACTTTGATACCAAAAACTTTACAGCTTTTCTCGCAAGTGGAGTTTCTGAATAATTTACACCTGAAGACTTGATTTTTTTTTTATAACATATGACACTATTTAAATTCATATTTCTTTTTTCTAGGAATGGAAAATAAAATGTAAAATTAGCAACTATACACAGGGTGTGGGTGATTGCAAATCCATGTTCTAACAAGCCTTGCACATCGTTCCAAAGCAATAAGATTGCATTGTATATCATCTTATCTTTCCTCAGTTTGCTCACATTTCCATGTATATCACAGCCTGTAACTCTCACTTTTTAGCAAATCCTTCCTCTTCAGCAGGATTCACTCCTGCATACCGTAGATTTGAAAATCGTTCTCCAGTACTACATTGAAATATACCATTCTTTAGAAAGATGCTGGGCCATTCCAACATGGAATAACCAGTTACCAGAATCCTTCATACAAACATTCCCATTTACAAAGTAGTTACCCAGAAACCAGCACACACATCAGCGAGACGCTGCAGCCTACATTCAGACTCCATAAAAGAGGTACATGTTGGCCAAGCTGCTCCATGGAAGCTTTATGGCTAAAAGAGGATTATCTACTGGATGTCTCTCTCCTTTAGTCTGTTGAATTTTTGTTTTCCATTTTGAGAGGATGGGATTAGCTTGCTATCTATAACTAACATTTCATGATACCGAAGGAAACGTTACTCACTTATAATTCTCGTTCTCCATCAAGGGATTCTTCTGTGAATTAATGAAGAACCTATTCACCCCCTCTAGGAAACAAGGAGCTAGATCCTCCATCAACAACTCTAAATTAGATCCTAATGTCCTACTCGAACAATTAAAGTGAAATACCACCAAGAGATGATAGTTGGTGCAGTTTTAACAAAATGTTATATTAAAATTAGTTAAATATTAGGAGGATTTAACAAGTCGGCTATTCTATTATCTGGACTCTGAAAAGAGGAAAAACTCCATGCAAAGAAACTGCTAAAGCTGTGCTTTGAAAGATAGGAGCAATAAAGGCACAGTGCAGTTTCTCTCTAACAAGGCTGTGCAGCTCATCTGCACACTTTTTTTTCATGTCTCCAAGTGATCTGTTTTACAGTTTAACTTGCTATATTAAAAAATAAGATGAGGGCTTTAAGAAAGGTGTGCAAAAATATAACGAGGCTGACCAGACTTGGAGAGCACTTTGAAATACAAACTGTCTCTAGTCATTGACCAGGAAACAATTATTTTTTTAAGATTTTTTTTATTTTGGGAATTGCATTTTTTTTAAAACATATTGCAAGGTGCTTTACATTAAATTAATCTAAAATAGTCATGCAATACTGCGATTGTAGATAAGTAGTGTACAAAAAACATAAAACAGTCCCTCCCTGTTTGAAGGTTACAGATTTTCTACAGGCTCCCTGAACATCATCTACCTTAACCTGCATTCATAGTCACAAGATTCTAAAACATGCTGAAAACGCTAACCAAACAAATTTTACTTACAATAAGAGCACAGTTATGTTGAAAGTGGCTTCGCCAAAGTACGGAACTGCACTTAACTCATTGTAATTCATTTTTCTAAAAGGAATGAGAAAACAAAGATAAATTGTTACTCGCAATGGGGTGTTATTTCTATAGGATGATCAAGGAAATTACAATCTTGTCAAACAACTGAAACGGAGTTCTGTTACTGTGCAACATAAAACAGGGTTTAGCAAAAACAATATAATTAAAGGTAAAGGATTACAGGAAAGAGACAGACAAGTAAAATGTTAGTTAAACATAGTTTGTCGCCTAGGTAGAATGGCAATTTGTTATCTGTCAAGGGCAAAAACTATGAAACAACTGACAATTTATAAGCATTTGAACTACAATAAGTGAGTCAAGTTTAATACGACAGACGATTTATAAATGAACTGAAAAACTCAACTTTGTTGGCAGCACAACATAACAAAGGTTGATGAACAACATATTTTGACAGGACATTAAGCATTATTGAGAGCTAGAAGTGCTACTACCTACAAAAAAGTATCTGTTAAATGTTATTGTCCACAGTTGCAGGCAAGAACAGCTTTTATACATCCATCATCGTCCAAAGCTTGTCACTACCATCAATGTGTGCATGAATCACTTCAACTCACACAACACTGTTGTTCCTTTCCATGCTACACTTCTAAGTCTGTCCTCCTCTTTTTTTCATGCAAAGAGCACATAATGACCATCTCCCACCTAACGGGACTACCACACCTTCAAACATCTCGAATACACTCTACACTACTCTGGCACACTAAACCCACCCGCTATTACTGCTGTGCACTTTAGTCCACTGGGAAATTAATCTTTGCAATGGACACAGTCCCAGTACAAGCAATGTTCATCCATGAGCTATAGAATAGCTCTAGCCTAGCGTACACCCAATTTTACAAGTACATGTCCTTGACCACAGCTATGGAGCACGGTTGCACAACATTCCTTGTGCTTTACCGAGGATCAAATATCAACCCCATCTTTTTCCAAAAAGAAAACCATAAAAATGAGGCCAATAGAGTGAGTTGGAGGAAAGCACCGTGTCATGGTTAGGAAGAAAATAAGATGAAACGTGCCACTGACACAAAGAAGTGGCAGGTACAGAATGCTTCTATAACATGCAAATAATGGAAGTTATTGCTCGTGAATGAAGTATTCTGACTGACTGGTGCTGATGAAACCTGTGAGTCCAACAGTACTTGGTCACTCTCCAGATATGCCCTGGAGACACC
This sequence comes from Calotriton arnoldi, assembly GCA_963921515.1. Classification (NCBI taxonomy): domain Eukaryota; kingdom Metazoa; phylum Chordata; class Amphibia; order Caudata; family Salamandridae; genus Calotriton; species Calotriton arnoldi. Next base: position 1,081,605 of record CAWUFW010001784.1, on the reverse strand, counting down.
CTCACTCGTTTTGGGGTTTAGTAGTACTTGGGCCAACCACTGCCCCTGGTGCCCCCAAGTAGCGTCTCAAATCCGTTCCTCATCCCCCATAGTAAGCCAGTAAGCTACCCATTGGATCTGCACCACCAGGTAGCATGATTCCTTGTCAGGGACCACCAGACCACACTAGTCACTGGCCGTTGCAGCTTGGCAAGCACCACTATGTGCCGGCCCTTGGAAATAAGGCCTATCAGCAGGAGGTCCAAATCCCCAAACATTGGCCTACATATAACAGGGAGGACCCCGAGCAGATATAGGAGTCGCAGCATTGCCACCATTTTAGCCAGCGCCACACTTCCAGCTACAGACAATGGCAGTCTTTCAAAAACCCACTTGCGCATGAAGTGAGGACATTGCCAGACCTGTATTGCCTTCCACTAGGTCCTCCACAGCTAAGAAAACACTGATCCGGGGGGGGTGCATGGCCTTGTCCACATCCTCACGCCCATTGCGGAGGAAGAGGAGCAAGCATATCTGCACACAATGCGATGTGGTGCACTCTGTCACCGCTAGGTACCCTGTCATACGAGCGCACGGAGTCAGAGAGGAGCGACGGAGAGGCAGGCTAGTTCTTTTTTATTTATTTTTTGTTTGGTTGTCCGTCGTCCCCTATCCTCCCCCCCCGCCCCACCACTTGGACACCTGCCGCTATTGCACTATAAACCCGTGCACCAGCCCCAATTACTCCATTACTGTATAGAGATATATAACCAGTCTGGGCTGTCAAAGGCCGTTTCCACATCCACAGCCATCACCAGAGAGTCAGTGGATATGTTGGGGGCATCCAGTAAAATAGCCATCTGTCGTCTTATGTTTAAGGCAACATCGCGGCTTGGTATGAAACCTGCCTGGTCCGCATGAATGAGGTGAGGCATATACAGTAACAATCGAGTCACTAATATCCTACTCAACACTCTGTAGTATACATTCGGCATGGACAGGGGTCTATATGCTCTGACATCATGCTGGCTCCGTCCTGGTTTAAACAGCGGTACTATCAATGCCTCCTTAGCGGTAGGTGGTAAGGATCCCTCTCTCTACGCCGTACTATAAACCTCCGCCATTTATGGTGAGGAGCACCTTCTTCAAAGCCATTCCCTTGACTGCTGTTACAATTTGCTGTGGTGTAATGTTGCCCCCAAAGTCCTTCCATTCCTCACCAGTAAGGGACGGGAGTGGTAGGTGCTGTCGGAAATCCAGTTTCTCTTGTACACTGCCGGGCACCGGTCAGGCGTATAAGTCTGCATAGTATTGCTGAAACAAGTCATTAATGGCAACATGTCCAAACACCCTGTCCCCCCAGCATCATTTATCTCCAGTATAGTAAAACCTCCTTTGCTGGGGTTAGCCACCCAAGCCAACAAAGCCCTATGTTTGTCCCGCTCCGCATGAGTCTTTACCATATATTCTTTATAATCAAAACAGCATAGTCATTCTATCCTCTCCGCCAAATGCTCCTTTTCCTCAAGTAGCCGGTTATGCAAATCCAGACAACCCTGCCAGTCCTTCTCCTTTGCTCGGACCACCTTCTACTGGTCACTGACCTCAGACACCAGAGTGCGACATACACCTACCACCATCGCTATACATTGACACCTAATTACGGACTTAAAGGCATCCCATTCAAAGACTTAAAGGCATCCCATTCAAGGATGTTGAACCATGGCGAAACACCTCGTCCTCCAAGGCCTCAACTCTCAGTCGCCAACTAGGGATGGTAGTGCGTGATCTTACCCACACCAAGGTCACAGCTAAGGGGTTGGTTATGATAACACCCTAGCAAGATACTCAGTTTGTGTTACTGCTGCGTGCACGCCCGGCGTGCAGAGGAATGTGTCTGGCCGGACATGAAGCAGGAGAAAGTGTGCTTATGCGGGTGTTGCACGTCCACAAGTCCACCAAACCCCATTGTCCCTGCCATACAAATGGGCAAGTCGTATCATAAAGACTCTTCTTCATATCAGTGCATACAGAGGTTGAACAAAATCTCACTTTCACACACCTGCCTTCACCAAATATTAATGCATTTTTGACAGATTCCATCATCTTGCAACTGCACCCACTGTGAAGATTATTACTTGGATATTCACGTTCTTCACTTGTTTTTGAAGCTTTAAGTGTAAACAAAGGACCACCCATCACCTATGTTCCCTCTGAGCTGCGCGCCTGGGCGACCGCGCACCGTGTCATGTTCACCGCGCAGGAGCCTTAAGGAGCGTGCAAAACAAGGGAATCTCCTGCTGACAGGAGAAGTGCTCTGGATGGCTTGCAAATTAACATGGAGTACGGGTGATATTTTTCTTCCTTACTCTGGATTGTTTAAGGTGCGACTCCCCCGCCCCACTATCGTCATTCTCGGAAGAAAACAAAGTAACGAACTGTTTTTGAAACTGCAATAGCAGACACAAGATTTACACACTTTGCAAGTGTGAAAATAAGGAACGTGTTTGTGCGGGTACTACAATTTTTAAAATAAAAGCACAAGCTGTTTTATTTACATGCTTGTATTTGAAAGATATTACTACTGCAAAAGCCCAAGCTGTTCCAAGAAAATAGCGTGATGTTCAACTTAATTAGGAGGTAGAGAAATGCCGAGCTGCAAAAATAATGAGCCTGGTTGAAAATTGCTGCCATAAAATAACCTGCATCTCAAACATGCTGTTTTCCACTTCTAGGAGGGACATTTCCCAACTTACATTTTTAGGGTAAATGGAATAAGCCAACTTCGTCGAAAAAGTTGCGCACATTTGAAAGCTGCTCTCCTGTTCTTTTAAACACATATTTGATTTCTCCAAATTGCTCCTAATAATGACAGTTCCTGTCTGGAACTGGCAGGCGTGAAACAAATCACATAAAACAAGTAGTCAAAAGACAGTTAGCAAGACCATGATTGCTGAATGGGAGCAGAAGTAAATCCAAGCTGTAGCTAAAAATAAGACCCCCTAAGGAAAATAAAGTGACCAGAGTATGTGTACCACTGAGTTAGGTAATAAGCATTTGTAATGTAGCCCCAACAAACCCTTGGATGAATGTGTATTTCACAAATACATGCATCATTCCCTATCTGGTACACATTTTCTCCCAAACATTGGCATACAATCTGAGGTGCTTTGAATCTGCATTCCATCCATTCCTTCTTCCCACTAGTTTCTTTGCTTCTCCCGCTTCATGGAGGATACCATGCTTGCTGCAGATAGCACTGCGTTATATTTTAGGGCAACTGGGTTGCAGAGTGACATTGGTCTAGGAATGGGATTCTGCAGTGGACTAAAGTGACGGTGCAAATGGAGTGGTAGGTCCATTCTGCACAAGTCATGTTGCAAGGGGGTAGAATTCCAATGATATCAATAGTCAAAAAATGAGAACTGGATGGGTGGGCAAGCTTCAGCTTGGCAAATTCAGAGGGTGGCCGGAAAGGTGGTCTTAGAAGAAAGAGTCCTAAATTGCTTTCTCCCAAAACAAATAATAGCAAAGTGTGCAGCACTACCCCGAGGAGCCACATTACTAATTCAAAGCCCCTATTTCTTTACAGTACAATGTAGAAAAACATACATTTTTAAAAAACATGGAGCACAAGTGCTGATTACACGAGCAGGTAGTCCAGTTAATTGGCGTACGTTTTACCGTTGTATATCTTTCAGTGCAAAGGGTAGTGGGGTGCTAACACCATAGAGAGGATCCGAGGCTTACTGCTTAGCCTCCGCTCTCCGAATTCATTCAAGTGATCTTTGGAGCAGTGCTTGAATTGAAATTACATAGGCATTACAATTTCATGTTCTCTTTCTTTCTCTCATCAGATCATGCAGTTTATATTCTGATGGTATCATGTGTAACCCCCAAACGACCTTCAGTTTTCAGTGCACTACATGGTGAAGAAGCCTGCCAATGGTGGGGCACAACCCTAACAATATGCTGGAGCAGCTAAGAATTCATCATAATCTGAAAACAATGCCTTTAGTCTACTTAGAAAAGGGCCTCAAAGTTATCATAATGTAACAATTTGCACTTTATAAAACACCCAAACAAATAAAAACAAAAATAGGCACCTGCTCCACATATTTACTCAGTATTGTGCTGTGCACTGCTAATTAATTGTTGTGGGGTAGTTCTTAAACTGCTGAGCTGGGAAGACACTTTTTTCTTCTGCACAACAGTCCTTCTCAATAAATACTGTTTCAATCCAGTTATTTTTCTGTCAACTGCTTTCTTTCCTGGTCACCATCTCTGAGCAGCATTTTCTTCTTTGCACAGCTGGGTCCCATAGTTATAGCTATCTCCGCTCTTATTCCCTCTCTCTCACTGCTACTTCCCTGGCACTGTTTCTTTCATTGCGTTCTCATTATCTTTGTGCAACAGTCTCATTCAATTAAGGCTCTCTTAACTTCAGTCCCCCATCACTGCAGTCTGCTGTAACAGTTATACACCCCGGGCAGGCTCTTTTCTTCTCTGCACAGCTCACTCAGCCCAAATTCCTTCTTCTGTAAGAATTCTGTAGGATTCCCTAGTGGGGATTCCCACTAGGGAATCCCCTCCCTGCAGTGTGTCTTTTTTTTGTAATGTTATCTTCCCATAGTTTGCTAGGTTTGATTCTAATTACCTGCATGCCTCACTGGAGGACAACATCAGACGCTTCACTCAACACAATCCGCGGATTTAGCTTATCCTGTAGATAAGAATAATAGACTGTATCCAGGAACAGCTATTGAATTGTTCAGATCGGATGTGTTCTTAGATGACAAAATGTATTGTCTGTTTTTTTGTCTCTGTTGATTGTTTGTAGGTACGTTTAATTAGAAAAATATGATGTTTTAGGTTCTTGGATAATACACATAATTTTATTGTATATGAATTTGTCATTAATGTTTCTGTAATCATCCCTATAGTCAATTATAGGTTTCTGTGGCTGGAATATAGGATTTTGTTTCTGCTGCTAGTGTAATCAATTTTTATAGTGTCATTTATTGTAATATCTGTTGGTTTTAAATAAAAAATATATTATAATATATAATTCACAATTGTTATAGTTGTATGTACAACCTTTTTATGATCTAACATATGGGCTATAAAGTTTTCTGGCTAGGTATTTTGAGACCTAGTATTGTATCTCATATCTTTCCACCAAGGGACATTTATTTCTACTTGTCCTCCATTACTGCCTGTAATATAAAAGATGCTCTAAACTTTCATTCACTTACAAGGATTTTATTTTGTCTTTTAATTCCAAATCTCCTTCACCCATCTAAGTCTAACAAGGATGTGGGAAGGGGTGAGATTGAATTCTCCTTGACAGCTCTCCTCCTACTCCTACAGGTTGGACTTTGCATGAGCTGTTCTGTGTCTAGTCCTCCCCAATGTCTCTGACCGGGTGCAAGGTAAGTTGTGTGCCTCCATTAGTACAGGAAAATGGGTATGTCTGTATTAGTGTAGGGTGAGAATTGTTCCTTTGCACAACTGAGCAGTGTGCATGTTTGAGGGTAAGATGATCAGTATACCTGTTTGGGTGTAGGGTGAGGGATGCAACTTTGTGAGTTCACTGTGAGTGGAGGGTTAGTGATGTGTATAGTGCATGCTGGAAGGGGTGAGAGTAATCAGAAGAGCATAGTAAAGTGATTGTCTGGATAAGTGCAGGGTGGACTGTGTGAATGTAGGGTCAGCAGTGTACCTGTGTGAGAATGAGGAAGTGTTCAGTCTGTACAGGGCAAACAAAGTTTATTTTGAGTGCAGGTTGAATAGTGTGTATTGTGAGTGCAGTGTTGGGGCGTAGCTTTAGGACTATACAATAAGTGGTTTGCCTGAATGAGTGCAGTGTGAATAATGCGAGTTCAGGGTGAGTGATGTGCATAGGGAGATCAGGGTGAAAGGATTGCTTGCATAGTGTAGACCGAGTGGTGTGCCTGTGTGAATGTATAGTGAGTCATGTGTCTGTGTGAGTGTAGAATAAGCAGTGTGTCTGAGTGTGTGTACAGTGAATAATGTGGCTGTGAATGCAAAGTTTCTGTGTGTTTATGAGTAAGCAAAGTGCCTGAATGTAGGGTGAGCAATGTGTCTGTGTGAGTGAAGGGTAAGCGGTGAGTCTTTGTAAGTCTAGCATGAGGAGTGGGCTGTGTGAGTGCAGGGCGAGTATGTGCCTGAGTGCAAGTTCTCAGTGTGTATTGCGAGTGCAGGATGAGGGGTATGCCCCTGTAAGTAGGGTGCAGCACATTGCCAATGCTTGTTAGATAATTTAGCAGGGAAATGTGCTTTCAAGGAACTCTAACTTTTAAATGTTTGGGGAGGTGTCCTTTCTAATCTCACTAGAAAGTAGCATAATTTTTGCTAATATCACTCAGTTGCACACACAAACAAGAAATGTGTGCACACAAATAGGTCACTGTCGCACAGCGTAAAAAATAATTAGAGGGAACACTGCCCATCACTATTTCAAGTTCTTAGGGAGTTTTACAGACAAAACGGTGGCAGTAACAGCATTATGGGAAAGTATGATTGCATCTAAGATCTCGCTTTTAATAGAAATGACTAAGCCTTCTCTAATAAAGGTCAGATTTTGTCTTTCTCCAAGATTTGTCAGTCGCCTTCCACAGTTTAGGGTAACCTTTACTGCGCTTTCTCACCTAAAATGATTTTAATGTTCAAGGACAACACAGAAGAACTTTAAACAGTGATTTTTCCTGGACTGGTGTTTAATTCAGGAAACTTATTCTGGCATGTTTTCAGAAATCCAACAGCAGATCAAGCGTTCTCAGTTGCAGAACATTAGCTCTGCAGTCTCCCTCAACTTTGTGTGTTATGACCGAGACATAGCTTTGACTCATGAGCAATAGTACAACCTGAAATCATTTCTCCAAATTTGTTTGGTGGCATAAATCTCAAACACAATTTATACTTATATTAAAATTAAGGTTTACAAAAAAAAATAGCATAAAATATTTAAAAAACAGATTCTCGCACTTATAGTTAATTTATCAAAGTACAAATGGTTGATTTGTACATAGTAATGCTATAGCATAGCAAAACACACAACTAGACTTTCTTTAAATTTAACTTAATATTTGGTAGCTTAGAATATGGTGTTATCCAAATTAATCTCATAATACAATCACCTAGGTGGAAGAAACAATGTGAGCAAAAGTATGTATTCATAGGACATTCCTGGTGTGTACGATAAACATTACCAGTAGTCTCCTACATCTATGAAGTTAACTGTAAGCAAACACTGATGTTATAGCATATGTCCTAGCTATGTCTTCATATCTTAAATTTGATATTGGATCTGTTCCTGCAAAGCTCTATTCCATCAACCTGATATGGCCCATGCAAAAAAAAAATGAAATTAAACTGTAGAAGAGAATCGAGTCAAGGCACAACTTACACTTCTTCGAGTGTGTAAATATCCAAAGTGAGACTAGAATTTGATGCTGTGAATCGATTGTGACTCAGGTCCCTAGAACACAAGAAAAGTAAAGTTAACACACAGATGAAACAAGTGAAACAGTACAAATGGTTCAACTGCATGACAATGATAATCTGTTTTTTATCTCTTGAAACATTTAATAACAATCATTTGAAAAAAGTGATCTTTGAAGACTTACATTCCAATTTCCTAATAACAATAGCATATCATACAGCCTACAAAATATGAAGGAAATAAGAAGCAGTCAAAGAACTGGGCGCTGCACTAGTACACTTCAGGTGCATTTGTTTCTTTATCTCTTCTACTTCCCTACTTCATGCATACAAAAACCAACACCACCACCTCACTGTATTTCGTTAGGGCAGGAGGAGGGTGGGACCGGTCCTGGAAAACGTCCAGGGTGTAGATAAAGTCATCATAGGGTAGGCCAAGGGAGAGAGAACATGTTGATTATAGTCTAGGGATTTGCATCATACAAGCTCTTCAGAACACTGATTTTACTCATAGGGTAAGGTGGTTAATGATTAAGGGATCTGCATCATACACCATCTCTCACATTTTTTAATGTAATAGTCCCCATTCAGCTTACCAGTAAGTAGGAAGGTATACAAAATATTAAACCGTAGGAGCTTCAGTGAGAGCCTGCTGTGGTTACCTTTGTGGCACACGGTGAGGAGGGGCCTGATGAGGAGGCAGGTCATTTCTGTGAGTGAGGGCCATACCCAGTGGGGAGAATTAAGTGTAGTAAAAGACTCTTCTGCTTCACTCCCACTTTTAATATAAGAGAACCTAGTACACCTTGGGTGTGTGTCATGGTATCTACACAATGGATACTGTCTTTAGGAGGATATACCAGTGACACCTCTAACTATCTCTGACCTCTCATTACCTCCTGCAGTGAGGATATACATCATGCCTTTAGCCAGGAGAATACAATGTGACTGACTGCAATTTTTTTTAAATTAAAGTGCTTCTTCTGTCAAAACCGGACCAAAGATCATGGGGTCTGAAAAATGGACTGGCAATTATATGGAACAAAGTGGTAGTCTGACAAGCGCAGTGGAAAGTGGTAGCAAAACCAAACAGAAGGAGGCTGAGGGTGGTGAAAATTCAATTTTGGTCAACTGAGGTTGGTACCTATAAGGATAGGCATCTCTGCTCCAAGGGATCTCTGATGCTTGCAACTTTTAGTAAATAAAAAGTCATTTAAAAAAAGGAGTTAAGAAGCCTGTGCAGTGAAGGGTTCACAAAGACGGAAGGCAAAACAACATGGTGGTTGCTATGGGGCATTATCAGTAAGAGTACAAGGAATAAACCTATTTGTTGAATACTGCAACCCAAAACAAGCCTTTTGGTCCCAGCAATGCCCGAGCTAATGGCCTTGTCAATGTGAATGTCTTTTAGCCATGTTGTCTAGCAGCATGGCTGAAAGTTACTGAAAGCCCAGAGTTACAGGATGTTGAGCAGACGGAGAGTCTCTTTGTCCCCCATCTTTATCGTCATGCACTTCCTAGCACGCATCATAGCGCTTTTTTCAGTGACTTTTAGCCATGCTAAACAGCAGATGTGCGGTTAGACAACATGGCTAAAAGACATTCACAAGGCCATTAGCTCGGGCATTAACGAGATCTATTGGCTTTGCCAATCCTTGTTCAGATATTGATGGGGTCTTGCTGAACAAATACTGAAGTGACAAACAGTTGAGCTTTGAAGTGAAGCGAGGATGTGGCGCAACGGCCAGAGCTGCAGACAGGAGACCTGGGGAATCCGGTTCGAATCTCTGGGTCGGCTGAACAATTTGTGTGTGTTTGCGCACGTGCCCCCCCCCCCCCCTCTGAAAACACAAATACTCCTATGGCGTGCTTGAAAAAGAAAAGAAATAGCTCCCGGAGCAGTGTAAGGAAACATGTACTTGTTCCATGCACCATGGGAGGGCCAAACAAGAAGAGGGCATGACACCCGAATGCCATAACAAATGGCATCAAAGAAAATCAGAGCGATGCTGAAGTATACCAATGGTAGATGGGCGGCCTATAAGCCCACAGATAAAACACAAGTCTCTTCGAGACAGCACATGCGTTGTCTAGCCGAGACCTAAAAGGAACCTGATGCAGATAGATTTACACTGCCAAATATCAATTTATTGGTTGCACTGATGGGAGATTCAAACACGTTTGATGGAATCCTGGAAAGACTGAACCGGGCTATTGAACATGAAACTTGAGAGGTGAAGATAAAGTTACTAGCCCATCATGCAATACTGCATGAGGTAAAGGGAGAAGTAACGTCTGAAATACTGCAAGGTAGAAACAAATAGAAAAGTGATTAGAGGATCAATGGAAAGAAAAGCGCAAGTAACAGTAAAAGATAATCCAAAAGAAAATGGGAGTTGACAGTAGCCGCAAAATAAAAAGGCATATGTGCAAGATTCCAGAAGAGAAAAAACGATGGATCACAGAGTTTTCCTGAAATTGTGAGGGGTGTTAAAGTATCCACAGAATGTTATTTGGTGAAGGGAGAAAGGCAGAGAGTCTCAGAAGGATTACCAAACATGGGAATTAAGACAATATGGTACAAGCTGACTAGTGGACAGGCTGGAAAGTTTGGAGAAAGGAGACAAAGCTTTCTGTAAGAATATGTGCTGAATGGGCATAACTATATTCTTTAGTGGGTTTTTGGGGGTAGGTGGCAAGGTTGTGTGCAATGGAAGGTGCATAATAATCTTATAATAATAATGAATAATAATAATCATGAGTTATATAGAGCGTAGCTACTTCAGAAGTATCCCAGCGCTTGTGAGGTCTACCTTACAAAGAGGAGACACAGACAGCCTAACAGAACAAGCATTGGCATAGCCAATAGGTCTCGCCTTTGGGACCTTATAAGTGTTTAGTTATCCAACACAATATCCACAATATCCTTGGTGCAACAACATCAACTGTTGCATGGCTAAACACTTATAAGGTCCCAAAGGCGAGACCTATTGGCTATGCCAATGCTTGTTTCAGCTTTGGGGCCTACTTCTTGCGTTTTGGCTGGAAGTTTGCAAGTTTCAGACTGGTTTAGGTGGACGGTTCAATCAGACTCATTTCCTTTAGTGGTTTCTGATATTTGCTGTGTTCAAACATTTGATGCCAGCTGAGTGTATTCTTTTCTCACCTGCTGTGAATTGGGGCAGGTGGTGTTGCCCTTTGAAATTTAGCTGTTTGTGTCTTTATGGTTCTTTTTAGAGTTGATTGCTGCTTTTCTGATCTTAATACTGCACGTTCTGCATAGCAGGAAGCATTATTCCAAAGATGTGGCCTGGGGTGCAATGAATGCACTGAAACACTTGCTTTGCAGTGTAAAGAGGCATGACATATATAGATGATAGCTCTCTAAAGGTGTATATCTGTTTACAATTAACAACTTAGGTGCCCCAATCTAGGTCTACACGTTCTGCTGTGAAGTACCTGCAATCCTCACTACTGATGGAAGCATTTTCACTTAGGTAAATGATTTCATCCTCTGCTTGGTACCTATTTATTATTCAAACATCTTCGTTAAAAAATTTATTTTTACAAAAACAAGTGTTGGAACACTGCCTTGAGAGGTTCTGAAAAAACACAGGGTGGTGAAACCTGGAGTCACATTCAGAGAGAAAAAGACACATATATACACACACATCATATATCCATATTTACAGTAAAGGAGGACAGGGGAGAAAGGGAGAGCAGGGAGTAGGACAAAGTGGGCAATCAGACGTGGTTGCTTTTGGTGTTTAGGTGTGTCGTCACAGGAGTACTAAGGGTCAAGAGGAAGCTGATGGGACACGGGGTCTGAAAGAAATGGATCCCAGTGGTCGGGCCGAGTACATTAAACGTGATGTAGAGCAAGTGGTACCAATGGGGTTTAAATCAGCACAGCGAAGGTCACTCAGAGGCACATATCGAAATGACAGGTAGCTGATTAGGTTTACATGGGCCACATTGCCTTTCGCCACTCGTACGGGCCTCGCCTTATTGCCCACTGACGGCTCTGGCAGCCCTTGCTTATTGCCACCAGACATCGTGGCTGTCCCCATGTACATAAACACTCACTCTGGGTGCTCTCGTATATTGCTACAAATAATTTACAGTATACATTACACATAAAGTAACAGTAGTCGCTGGGTCTATTTACTGCCCCCCTGGCTAGCCCTGGCGATCACGTGTTCTGCCCCTGGTAATTGCAGCAGCCGAGAGGAACCGTGCGCAGCCTGTCAAGTGAACCCCAACCATTAAAGCTGATGTGCGTGGGGAGCTTGAGGGGCAACTAAGTCGCACACTCACCGCTCTCGTAGCAGAGCCGGGTCGGACTCGGAGGGCTCGGGCAGAGGTGGAGGAAGCCGTGGACTGGGAGTCGCGGAGATCGAACACAGCACTCAGCGGTGACGGGCGACGGTACCCGGGGCGGCTGAGGGTCTAGCACCGGACAGGGGACACTGTGGGAGCTGAAGATGATGAGCTCCTGACGAAGGTACGAGTCGGGTGGCTCTCGGCTGGAGGATGCAAGCAGGGTGCTGCGCGAGCTGGAATCCAGTCACCCAGAAGCCTGCCCACTTACCAGCAATACTCCGGTTCTCGCGGCTCACAAGGGTCTTGAGGCTGGCTTCGGGCAGGGCTCACTCGGATGGACAGGCAGCCTGGGCTCCGGGCCGCAGGTATCTAAAACAACCACCGCATTCACACAGAAAAGAGTCAACATCTCGGCTCTGGAGTCCACCCACCGGCCGGAAACTGCGGGGCGCATAGGGGGACAGGGAGCGGGGGCGAGCGAGCGCGGCAGCCTGCAGAGCTGACCAAAGGCTCGTGCGTCGTGGCTGGCCTTTGGATGTGTACGCGCGGCAGACGTGTTTCCACTTATCGCGCCCGCGTCTGGGCACGATAACTGGAAACACATGTTTGCCGCGCGTACCCATCCCAAAAAGGCCAGCCACGACGCACGAGCGTTTTTGGGACTGCTTTTAAACCAGCTTACTAAAAGTCTTCGCCTCTAAGCAGCGCTTGCGTGCTACTCGAGGCTCGACCTAAAAAGGAAGATCTATCGAAGAAGTCACGTTTTGAGGTTTTTCCGGAATAAAAGTTCTATCTTCGATTGTCTCAGCTCAAGCGGAAGAGAATTCCACAGCTTGGATGCCAAAAAGCGAAAAGGGCTGTCCCCAATTCGAACTTATACTGTGGGGACTTCTGCTAACAAAGCCCCAGAGGACCTCCGAGACCTCGAGGGTAAATGGGGATTAATAAAATGGTGAAGGTAACTAGCACCTGCTTTATTGAAGACCCTATAACAATAACAAAGAGCTTTGAAAGACACCATGGAATTGTAAGAAGCGGTTTGTGATGGAGACTCATAGGTGTCAATATGTGTTGATCGCTAGCAGCTCTCATCTTAAAAGGGGTATTTACTTGTGTTATATAAATAACAGTGTTTAGTATGTAAAATCATGGATGAGCTTCATTATAGAAAGGCTGAATCATAACTAGCTAGGGTTCACATGATCACAATCACGTTATTTTAGTCACTTCTGTGCCCACTTACGCCAGGCATTTTCACATTCAAGTGTGTTACGTAACTGGTATAAAGGAGGAGAAAACATGGAGGAATGGGGTGTGGGAACACAGCATTGGTGCAGTGCCTCTGGTCTCAGGGATAAGCAGAAGGATCGGTAAATAGAAGTAAAGATGCTGCTGTTTAACATGTTTTTAGTGAAACATCATTTATCATTTCATTTATCCTATACACAAACAAAGTGATAACATGTTATACCTCTGAATCCCTTCTGGATGACTCGAGGTTCTCCAATATTAAGCCACTGTAAAAAGGTAAGCCATTTCTTAAATTGGTGTGCAGAAAGAACAAGGTATGTGTGTAAGGCTAGTATGGAATGTACATCTTTTTAGCTCAGGTTGGAACACCATACTAATTTAAACCTGTATTCACTCTAAAATGATCTGTCAATCTAATACATACATTATAAAGAAATCATACAACTTATGTGTACTTTTAGGATATAAACGTGAATTTAAAAAAAAAAAAAAATCAGCCACCTATCTAATGAAAGAGTGCCAATTTATCTCCAAGTGTGTCCTGAAAGTAGCTTCATTAAGGTTACATGACTTTTACAATAGGTTAAGATCTAAATCTATGTTCCAAAATGTTTTGATCCCTAAATGTCATCAAATATGAACCTGTAAACCACAAGTCCAAAGAACTGCCTCTATTCGTATGATACAACTTAAAGAAAAATAAACAGCAAGCAAGGCAAGCTAAAGGACTTCCTTTCCCATAATCCATCTGCACGGGAAGTGGCATCACTGGTTTCCAGCAAAAACAGTCTTTAAATTAAGAAGCCAAGCAAGAAAACGTAATTTCCCGTCATCCAGCTGCACACCGCCTACAGCCCCATGTGCTTCTCCCCAATCTCAGGATCTGCTTAATGGATCATCTGTATCCATCCATGCCTGGACCGCGCCCAGCACCAGAAACCCTGGTCCTCCCCCTACCAACAGCTAACCTGCTGAGCTCCTCCTTTCAATCCCGGCTGCACGCTCACCGCACTGCTACCAAACTGCACCGCACAACACAACACAGTGCGAGCGTTCTTATGTGGCTCCTGCAAGTACACATGCACTCTCCTACACCCTACATGCACTCTCCCACACCCTACATCCACCACTCCCTCACTAACTAACTAACAGCACCCAGCACCTCACTAGCTCACACTCTCACAAACCATCCACTCGCTCACAGAGACCAACCACCACCAACACCCGCTTGCTCACTAATCACTCTACGGAGATATGGGATCATCTAGACGGCCATGCTTTGGACCTGCTCTTCCTTGTGAAACATGGCTAAACATAAAAAACAAGTTACTTACCTGTACATTGTGGTTCTCTAGTATTGATATCTTTTATAGATTCACATGCTTGAATCTTCCCCGTCGTCATGGTGGGAGTCCCACGGTAACAGTAAAATAGCGGTACAACACCTTAGCTTGGACTTCTGGGCGAAATGTCGTCGCCTTCTGCCAACCCTGTCTGCGCAACACGGCCGCGCCTGCCATCTGCCTAAAGGCGGTAGAAGAGATGTCCAGCGCCACATCAATGACTTCCAATGAGGCTCTCTCTCTCCCTCCGAGAGTATTTCTTTAGCCTCCTTCCTCTTGTCCTCCGGCAGAAATTCCAGAAAAGGAGCAATGTCCGACCACATCTGCCTATCGTACCTCCCAAAGAAGGCCATGGCGTGGAAAATCTCTTCCCAATATTGTCTAATCTGCGTCCTTCTTTGTCTGGTGGAGTGGTACATGGTGAAGCAGGGCTCTTAGATCGCCTTTGAGCAGCCTGCATTATTACAGAATCAGGCTTTGGATGGCCAATGAGACATGCAGGAGAGTCCTCAGGCGCCCGGTACTTCTTGTCTAGTTTTGGAATAACTGCCAGCAAAGAAGCTGGATTTTTCATCAACTTAATGCCTTCTTGCCACAAGAAGTCAACAATAGGGATTGCCCTATCAGAACACTGCGTGGCAGCCTTGAAATCATATAAGAAGCATTCCGCTTGCTTGACCGGCATGGGGAGGTCAAAGCATTTCGACGCTCTTTTGAGAAGGTCATGGAAGCCGCTGATATCTGCTGGAGGAGAATCGGCCACTGGCAGCGTGGGAGAAGCGGTGTGTTTGCCACATAGTCCATCCATTCATCATGGACATCAGAATCCACTTGTAGCTCCCCTTCTTCCAATTGTTGGTCACCACTGTCTGATGCTCGAGCAGGAATCTGCAGGGGAGGTAAGGACTTCTGTTTTCGTGGAGCAGGTGGATCTGGTATAACAACAGGATCCTCCTGTCGAGGAACTGGCTTTAGCATCAGGGAAACGTTTATAGTAGTCACTGAGCATCATACGCAAGTCCGTGACCAGTGACATCGGAACGTTAATGGAGGGTTCCTGTTGACGGTCCTCCTCTTCCTGCTCATAATAGGGGTAATGCTCTTGAAAAGTGTCCATGCGGTGCATGCCTGAGCGTCTGTCTGAGAAGGAATATTCACCTTACAAGTATGCAGAAGGGACATCTATGGTGGGTCTTCTTCCTCGGATTCCTGGCACTTTACTCTAAGTTGAGAGGGGCTGTAAGCAGGGCCAAAAGGACCTTCATCCTCCGATTCCTGGAAATCCAGGAGGCGAGGAGGTGGCAGAGGAGAAATTTTGGAAAAGTCCTGCAACAATGAAGGAATTGCTTTAGAGACTGGCATGTCCATTTTCCTCGTCAACGGTATCGTCGTTAGAGACTGCGTCAACGGTGTGAAAATGTCCGTCGACGGGGCGGACACGCTCGTCGATGCAGCTCCCAACTGAATCGCCGACGTCGAAGCTCATGACAACGTTGAATCCTCACAGAAGCCGCCATCACCACTTCAGTTTTCGTCGACGCCACAGCCGTAGTCGTCTTGACCGTCGACGTCGTAGATGTCGCTGAAGAAACAGTTGACGGAGCCCTCGCTTCAACGGTCGTAGGTGGAGAATGTCTCGTCGGCGGGCCCGTCGACGGGCGGATTTTCTGAGAGGGAGTATGTGGTGCAGAAGGAGGAGCAGAACCAGATCTTTTTTGGGCTTGAGATGAGCCATATTGATTCTTTTTCGCACTTTTTTCCACAGAAGACTCCTTGGTCTGAGATCTTGACTTTTTTGGATCTCTCTGGACAGAAGGAGGATCTTCTTCCTTCCTTTTCTTAGAGGAGGTATGAGGCCTCTCCTCACTCTGAGTCAGAATCTTTTACAGATTTTCTCTTTTGAAGCCAGAGGATAAGTCTTCCCTCACGATCCTTGAGGGTTTTTGAAGAAAATGTCCGGCAGTGCTTACTGTCTCTAGGCTTGTGATCTGGATAAAGGCAGCATAAGCACTCTTTATGAGGATCTTCAGAGAAGAGCCTGGACTTCCCACAAGTCTTGCAGGGCCTAAACAGCACTTTTTTTTTTTAGACTATGACATTCTGCAGCAAATACAGAAAGAAAAGGAAAAACTCACTTTGTAGCAGCAACTCGGTTGAGGAAAAGGAACTGCTAGCTCAAAGTTGAAAAGTTCAAGGTAGAAACACTGACTGAGCAGAGCTCAGGGAGACTCCCTAACACACAACGTGCGGTAAGAAATCTGAGGTATGGTGGCCCTGCAGGGGATGGATACTCTGGGTCTGTGATGTGATTGGCTGGAGTTTGGATGTTCTTTACTGAGGTTAACTGGTTACTAAATGCTACTGATTTTCAAAGGAGATTATTCTTTAAGCTGATATACTGCTATTTTACTGTTACCGAGGGACTCCCACCATGACGACAGGGAAGATTCAAACATGTGAATCAATCAAAGGTACAATACTGGAGAACCTCTGCATCGGACATCGCTACAGACATCCCCGACGGCTACATAATCACCAGGCCACCATCACCACAGTCAAAATCAGCGCTACCAGGAAGCCATGCACTCGGGCCCCATCTGACCCTGGCACCTCCCCAAAGGACTCCTACCAATCAGCGACTCACCAACACCCATCCTCAACGACTCCATCGACTCAGCCACATTCCCAGGCACCTGGAAACACACAGCTACGCCCCTGTTCAAAAAACATCTGCTAACCCTGCCACACTCCACAACTACAGACCTAACTCCTACCACACCCAGCCAAGGTCTTAGAGAAATGAATCAACAGACGCCTCACCTACCACCTCAGCAATTACCAGCTTCTCAACGCCACGCAGTCCGAATTCAGGCCCAACCACAGTACAGAAAAAACACTCTTTATGGCTACAGAAAACGTCATCATGATCCTTGACAGAGGAAGCACACCAGCCCTTATTCTGGTGGAACTCTCAGCAGCATTTGACACTGCCTCACAACCCAACCTCATCATGCACCTGCACGAGATTGGCATCAAAGGACCCAGTCTCTGCTGGATCTGCTCCTTCTTAACAGATGGAAAACAAGCTGTCAGCCTGGCACCTTACTTCATGGAAGCCCGCAAACTCATCTGTAGAGTGCCTCAAAGTTCATTGCTCAACCCAACCCTCTTCAAGATATACATGATCACTCTGGTCAATGTCATCAGCGTCTCAACATCCTCTGCTACATCAACAACATGCAACTCATACTCCCCTCTCTGATAAGACCCCTCCTCCCCCCCGCCCCCAACTTAAGAAACAAGTTCACTGCCTGCCGAAGTCACTCGGTGAATGAAAGCTAACGGTCAAACTCAACACCAACAAAACAACAAGCATTTGCAATGCAATAGGTCTCGCATTTACGGGAGTTTAAGCTATTGGCATTGTAAATGACAATGCGTTTTATTGATGTTTCAAAAACCAAAACATAAATAAAAGGCATTGTCATTTATAATGCCAATAGCTCAAACTCGTGTATATGCAAGACCTGTTGCATTGCAAATGCTTGTTTTATTTTGAGAGAGAGAGTACCAGCACTTCTCAAGAGAGACATAATACTTTTAATTGGAGAGTACCAGCACTTCTCAGAAACACGTACGATTTATATTCGCTTGTGTAGATATAGCGATCGAACGATCGCCTATCGCATGTCCATATGCCATGATATCTGGGGCTGAAAACAGGCGTACCTTGTAGATGGTTATTTTACTGGGTTTGTATTTAGCACACTCGGTGGTTTCGGTATTTTGATTAAGCGGGATCTTACCAGTTTCTCTGTGCCGAATACACCCGTAGTGCGTGCAGTACCAGAATATTAATTGTTAGAATGCCTCACAATACCCACTGACCTGGAGCAACTTTTAAAATAGGTTACACGAGACAATAAGTAGCTATTTAAGTGTCTCCTCTTGTTCCATCATTCAAGTACCAAGAAATTAGACATGGGTTTATAACCAAGAATAGTAATAAACAATTTGTGTGTATGGTTAATAGATACAGGGTAACATCCCAGTATTAGGTTTGTGCAAAGTAACAATTTCACCACATTCATTTAATTTCATTTTTATTTCCTCAGAATCCTGTGATCTGAGAGTAACAGACTCACACAAGGTGGAGGTATAGTAAAAATACCGCCTAGGTGAGACTTATGAAGTATAATTTTAATAAACTCAACTTTTTTCACTGTTTTATGTCACGTGTGCGGTGAGTGGGTGCATATACACTGGTGGTAACATCAGCATACAAACTAAGAACATACAGGTTGATGTTATTTGATTTTTTACAGACATTGAACCGGACTGCAGCTGGTATCTTTGTAACTATTACCATGACAACCAAGTATGGTTTTTAATACATTTTCACTAATACAGCAGAGTGACAGCGATTTGGTCCTGAGGAATGCCACGAATCTGATGGTCATTTAGGCAGAAACATGTTGACCCTTTGAGTTCAGCGACCCATTATTCTATGTGAGTTGTATAACTTCTCAGAAACATGCAGGTACTATGGCACAGTATACCTGGACTTCTATTTTTCCATTTCAAGCACTGCTTTTAACTATAAATGTGTAAAATTGCAGTGCTTGGCTTCCGTAAACATTGTAAGATTCTAAAATCCCATTATTTACATATTCAGTGATTCTCTTGAAAATCTGCCATGGATGTTAAAACAACCCTGGTTAAAGCTGTTTGTGCACAATGGAAAGAGCATTACACACTCACTTTTATTTACGAATTGTTTATAAGTAGCACTCACGCCACTTCAGCCACATTATTAAAACACTGTAAGAATTCGAAAGAGGATAATACAATATAAATGTCGAAAGTGCTTGAAAAATAAAGCATGCACTTGGTCTTGTGTTGCCAAGCTGAGGAGACAAACCTAAACCAAGGATCATCATTTCTTTCTGGGCAATGTTTGAGGCAGCTCTGTTCGCAGAAGCATGCAATATACACATTCATCCATGTATTCATCCACAGGAATAAAATGGAAAGAATGCTTTTGATGGGTGATTGAATGAATAGCATAAGGCTGAACTAATGATCGATCGAGGGAGGACTTTAAATGTTCAGGAATTTTGAGAACATGAGTAAATCAAATTCCAAGAAACAGCCTCCGGCATCAATTTACACTCAATGCGCCTCTTAAATAAACCAATGTGGGCTTCAAACAGCAGTAGATTACGCGTAAAGAAGGGTGACCCCTTTTAATGATCACCTTGTCACTTGAAAGGAAGGCCTCCCACACTACTGTATAGCAAGCATTTGCAATGCAATAGGTCTCGCAGTTGCGAGAGTTTCAGCTATTGCATTGTAAATGACAATGCTTTTTATTTATGCGTTTGAAAATCTGCAAGCTGTGCGTAGAATAAGCACTTAGCACTTATAGTCGTTACTTACGAGAAGCAAGGCTGGCAGTCTCTTTTACTGCCAGCCTTGCTTCTGGTAAGCAAGGACTATACGTACAAAGTGCGTGTTTATGCACCACTTGCAGGTTTTTAAAACAAATGAATAAATACGGTTCACCAGAGCATACATTTATTGGTGAAACGCTGCGTATGAAACACCCAGGCAGGAAAATTTATTGACTGAGGTACAGAATACTCCTCTTGCCAGAGAAGGGCAGTGAACTGAGGGAAGAAAAGAGCGCGAAAGTTAAGAAAGGAAGAGCGGAATATTGAGTAGAAATTGAAGAAATTACAGAGGAGGGAGAACAGAAGTGGGATTGTGAAAGGTGGACCAAAGAGAAAAGAACCAGAGGGAGGCTAAAAAGAATGACAATGCGAAGTGGAAGAGGAGTGAGGAGCGAAAGGAGGTAGAGTTGGAAAGATGTGGAGAGCAGAAGATATTAGGGCAGAGAGGGACGGAGGGAAAGATTATCATAGAGGACAGATGTAAAGGTCAGAATTGAAATGGACAGGGAGCCAGTAAGAAGCAAAAGGAAAAGACCGTGAGCGAAATAAGAAAGGATGTTAAACTAAGCAAGAGGAATGAAATGGAGCGAGAAAGAAAGGGAGAACATCAGGTGAGTGAGATAGCTGCTGGCGATATTCATTTCAAAAACAGTCCGGATGAAGTTAGTCCTCAGCACGGTTTAATGGACAGAGAACGTTTAGGCAGTAGTAGTGATTGTCTTGGTTCCCTGCTTCACCCGGTTTAACCACCTGCCCCTCCGATCCGCGCCTATTGAGCTACACTGCCGCTCTCGCCCCTCTGCTGTGCACTCACTCCTGCCAGCAGAGGAAACGTGTTCCCCATTTCCGCAGGCCGTGCTAGCTCTTGGGCGCGAGCCTGTTTGCCAGATGAGAGTGTTTATCCTCTCTCTAAATACTTATAAGGGCCCAAAGGCGAGACTGATTGCATGGTTGACGCCTGTAAAACATAGAGAGGGGGCGAAGGGGCTCATTGTAGGACAAGTGAGGCGGTGGAGGGACTGATTGACTGACAGTTTGCAAACTGTAACCCCTGCGTCGTATGAAGGAATCTGAATCCGCTGTGATCCCCCTCTCCAGCAGCCGCTGATCTGAATAGTTTAATAACTTGTTCTAGCTCACGCCTGACAAGGCGGGAGGACGATTTTGAAAGGTGTCTGCACTTCAAACGGAGCCTTTGTAGAAAAGAGATGTTGTTTCAATGTATGCGTTTACTAATGTATGCGTTTACCAATGTGACAGCAGAAACAACACAACAATGAGAGGGGGTGGGGCAGAGAGGGGGAAAGTGAGATGGAGTATGTGCCAGAGGGGCTGAGATAGGGAGGGGGTAGAGAGAGGCAGAGGGGTAAAGGGGCGAGAAAGAGTCGGAGGGAGAGACAGAGATGGGGCGAGAGCGAGAAAAGAGAGATGTGAGAGATTGAGAGAGAAAGGGGCAGACAATGTATGTGGTGAGAAAAACGAGACAAAGAAGCAAGGAGAGAAGACAGTGCGAGGGAGGAGAGAACCGAGAGCGAGAGACCTAAATGGAGAAGCAGGCAAAAAGAGAGCGTGAGAGACAGACAGAAAGGAAGAAAGAGCAAGACAGGAAACAGGGTTCAACATTACCTTGCTCTCTCTAAAAGTGCTTCAAGCACTCCCGCTGCTCTGTAATCGCGTCGCGTTGTGCTGAAACGCCGCGAGCAAGACACGCCGTACGGGTGCACATCTACTGACACAAAACTAGAGGTTGACTTGCAAAATCACACCTCATTTTGCGACCAAAACATTTTAAAACAAGTGTTACCGAGTCCGACTGTAAAGTAGCGGAGTCTCCGCGTCAGAACTGTCTCGTGCCCTTCCAAGAAAGCCTTCAGCGACCTCGACCTCGACGATGAGGAGAGTGTCCGGATAAAACAGTAGGAACAAGCTGAAAGACACGCCGTGCGCGTGTCCATGTGCTGTCCGGGACCAAGCTGGCAAACACGCCGTGAGCGTGCACATCAGCTGTCCGGGCAAGTGCACATCAGAACGCGCCGTAAGCGTGCACATTTTGCCAGCAAAGACCAGCGTGACGGCGACCGCATTGGCTGCGAGGTACACCGATCACCCTGTGAGCTCTGGGGACACGCTGCAGGGCATCGCGTGAAGCATGGCGGAACGACGGTAAGGTGGGGGTGGCAGGCGCATGGCTGACTGACACTGGAGGGGGTGCAAGGACAGCTGGGGAGTGCGTGCAATGCGGTTGGAGAGGACGGAAGGGGGACAGGAGATGTGCACATTGCGTGCCTGGACGTGCGTGTTCACATTTCCAGTCCGGCCTGCGCGTGCACATCTCCTGTCTCCCTTCCGAAGCGAGTCGACGACAATAAGTCTCGCTAGCGACAGCGCTTCGCGCTGCGTCGCTAGGTCGAGACCTAAAAAGTAGTGATCTTTGACAAGAACAACTCACCATGGGACTCCAACTGGTAGATGGCTGAACTTGACCCACACCCATGACAGGAACCTTGGAATCATCAACAACAAACTGGACATGACCGTACAAGTCAACGCTGTTAATGCATCCTGCTTCCACACCCTGAAGATGCTCTTTTAAAGGCGTCCAAGCAACACCAGAAAAAAGGTCACTTATGCCCTAATCAACACGTTGCACTACCGGAACACGCTCTATGCCCAGATCACCAAACAACTCTCCAGAAGACTACAAACAATCCAGAACTTGGCAGTCAGACTCATCTTCAACCTCACACACACAATTCACATCACACTGCACCTCAAGGAGCTGCACTGGCTCCCGATACACAAACGCACTCATTTCAACCTCCTCACATATTCAAGGCACTACACAACTTAGGCACCACCTATGTGAACAGTCGTATCTCCTTCCACCAACCACCCAGATACCGCCACTGAGCAGGACTAATACTCGCACACATTCCATGCATTCACAGAACCAGATCAGGCATTGCCTTACATCTCCCCTAAAGCGAGGAATGACATCCCAACTCCACACCAGCACCTGCACCTCTCTTCTTGAATTCCTCAAAAAGCAGGCTACCCAGTTTTTCAACCAACTCTAGGCGTGGCAAAGTGCACACACCTGCTCAGAGCCAGAATCCTCTTGTGGGTGATAGTGCGCTTTACAAATATACACAGCAGAACATAAAAAGAGATGTTACATGGATGATCGTTTCAACAATCAAAAAGATAGTTACCTAAAGGGTCCTTCACCTTGAGTCTGCAGCCTCACCACTACAATATACCAAAGGGCAGTGCTTCAGAAAGTCTGGTCAGCAGTGCCTTGATAAAGTCTTCCTTTAATTTCTTAAGACAGCCCAGTCACAATCCTCCTCACTTCAGTGTCTGGATCTCCACCCTACAGCCAAATAAACGGAGACGATACACTTCCTCGGTCTTCGGAAGCTGTCCTCACTCTCCATCATGTGTCATGGTAAACTGGGGATCCCACTTTGCTTTGAAATTAATACTTTGATGTACACTTGAGATTGAACATTAGAAGACATCCCCTCCGGCACTTCTGGAATTTCCTTTTCAATATTTGCATTATTACCCATATTTTCTCACATTGTTATGAGCTTGAGATTAATACTTCACGTATAACCTCAACTCTCAATATTTCCCCATTATATATACGCCCCACCAAAACTTTAAGCTTTCAACCCCCGTGCTGACCTTGCTGGAGCCGTGGTATGGTGGTAACCTAGCAGTGAACTACGTGTTCGCCTGATTGTAGTAGTGATCAAAAGTACCTAATATGCACTATCTTCCAACTGTCACCTCTCCTTTATCTTTCAAATATCTCTGTCCTCCCTTGCATCTTCCGCATGCATACTCTCGGAGCACTTCTCTAAGTCACATGCATGTCTGCCTTATTTGCTATTAACGTATTTCTCCAGACTGCCCACAACTAATTTCAAAAACCACAACCTCTCCTTTGAAAGTCATACGCAGGCAACCTAACAAACCCTATCCTCCTCTAGCTCATCTAGTAATGCCACCAATCCATCTGTATGTACTCACATAACCCTTCTCCCCCCATGCTCACACCGAACATCTCCTAATTTAATCCATCACAAAGAAACTGGAGTAAATGTATGTAATAGTTTGTCTTAGTGCACAAGACTAGTTTCAATAACCAACAATACCAAAAAGAGAACTAAACACTAACCTTGGGTTCCGAAGCAGCATGCTGCCTGGTTTAAAATGTTTCAATGCTTCTTCTGGGGTATTAGGGCTATGTAAATGCAACTGCAATACAATACAATACCATGAACGTTTTTGGTTGCTACCTTTCAAGAACATGTAGGTTCTACTGTTAGGTAGTGTACATCATCCAAAAAGACACGATCAAGTGGCAGAGCAACATGACAATGCTTTTTAAAAGGACTCTCAACCACAAAAACACGTGTGGCATGTTCCCTGATCAAGTTCTTGCCTGGTATATCTAGCATTACTGGGCACGCAAAACGTCACTTATGGAGGGAGCTCTTTGATGTAAGCGTGGTGCGACAGGCTCAGGGAAAGACTTAAAAATGCCTTCAGGTGGTACCCGATTTACTTTATTCTTGGAGCACCTTTGGCAGTTTAAAAACAGCGGGACAAGCAGAGAGTAATTGATTCCTCCAACCACTGGTCAGCAAGTTCCAGCTGGTATTGGAGCTGCCCGGTCGGGATCAGATCCTAACTGATCCCTATATGAAGTGATGCTATTGCAGGGATACTGCTTAGGAACAGAACTATGCTTGGGACAATAGAACATCAGCCTGTAGGGACTGAGTCACAAAACTACCTTAGCATCTATGAGCCCAAGCCTGACTAGCTATTGTGACTCGCTTGCCCTCCTAACCATTCCAGAGAAACAAGCGAGTTGGCCTCCCTCAACATAACACTCTCGATCCTCTCAGAAATCGCGGTAACAGGACACACCCTTTCACTCTCTCACTCATACTGGTCCAGAATAAGCTAAACAAGACCAACGAAGTGAGTTCAGAATATTTATTTAAACTATCTAGCTCTAAGATGCAGTATTTGCCCCACAAATAGAAAACAAATGGATAGTAAAAATATTGCTAGCATGGTTAAAAAACCATATACCATAAAAGGTCCTGACATGTTATAAGACAGTTTAGCCTAACCCCCCCCTTTCCTACTGAAGCTAAATGATTATATATCAAAGATCTCTGGGATTAGTGGTGGATCCCGTACTTTAGCAAACATAGATGGACATTCTACATCTTAGCTGACGCATTATCTTGCCTCAGGACCTTCGCTCAGTGTGTGTGTTTTTAAAACTCCTGTCCTCAGTTATATGACAAGACATGTTTGCTCACAAACAGAAGCTGCATTATCATGTTATGTCTAGGGGCTAGTCTCTGACAAGAGAGAATAACAAGGGACATTGTTGTTCTAACTTGTCTATAGTGTTCAGACTAAATCCCAGGAAAAGAACAGAACACAAATACATATGCAGGGTCTGTGTGAAAATACAATGTGGCACAAACGCAAGTGAGCGTGCTTATGTAGCAACATGTGCAAAAAGAAATGCGGCCTACAGTGTGAACAACTAGGCTAACATAGGGAAAACGACAATGGGTCATGCAGGCAACACAACACCTTCCTTTTGGTCAGGATAATAGCACAACAGAAAATACTAAATGATATAAATGTAATTAGAATGTCAACACACCCAAAGAACAGTTTGAGAATAAGATATAATGAAAACAACAACGGCAATGACAATTCAGAGAAATAGTCAAATCATGGTGTTTTGGAGAAATCCATTGTGTCACTCGCCAATTCAAAGGCTAAGGACTCCATGAAGGAGTCCGAGTCCACATTGATGATTGGTCACCAGTCCAAGGCACAAACTCCAAAGAACTAACATGATCTCCGGTCTCAGCTGATGCGGAGACAGTCACCAGGCAAGCTGCAACCATGTTAGTAGAGCCGGCTTCCTATGGTTCATGTGCCGATGCACATGGTTCCTCGAAGGCGAGTGGCTCAAACTCTGTATTGAGTAGAAGTCGCAAACCTAAAGGACAGTCCTGAAAATGGGTCGCTAAGGGACTCATCAGCAGTCCAAGGCAGCAGGTGGCTGCGAAGCCAGGCAAATATCCAGTGCCCATTCAAATGGGCACCAGAAACAATGCAACACGGGTTGCATGCAGGTAAACCAGGCAGGCCTGAATGCTAAGGACCAATCAAGATCCAGTTCTTGCAGTAGAAATACTGCAAAGATCTGAAGCATATGCTCACGGTAGTGCTGGAGCAGGTCTAGTTTCAGGGGGCCCGCAAAAGGAACATCCATTGCGGAAAAGCAGGAACAGGAGGAGAATGCTGCAAATGAGGAACAGCAGCAACGGGAATCCTCAGAATACAATGGAAAAAAATAGAGTAGATAAAAGCAGGTATTACTTCAAAAATTATTTGGCATGAACTAACAAGGACGGAGCCTACAACCTTAAACAAGTGGACGAGGCCGGCCGTACTAGAGGCAATAAAAATTTCATGCAGTAATTCTCTGAAATGCAGGGGAAGGTTTGTATTTAACAATGACTGTATTGCACTGGAAGTACTAGCCACCTGCAAATTCAAAAGTTTCGCAAGCAGATGTGAGAGCTACTTCTTGTTGGAACAATAATGCCTTGAGCCTGCTTAGTTTGCTGAAGTCTGCCTTCAAAGTTGAAATGGAAGGCTACAACAAGCTATCTACTATCCCCTGCGGAGGGGGAAACAAGATGTTGCAGCAAGTGACTAACTGGGAAACAGATAAAATATACGGAACTCCAGCTCACATTCCCAACAATCTTGATCACGAAGCATTAGAGAACTCCTATTAGAGTGTCTTAATAAGGGGGAGAATTGTGGTAACAGAGATTCCTTTTAAAAAGCAGGCCAACTTGGGCGCTGAACTATTACATGCACCGTGAATTTTAGAGTCGCATTCTTTACCTGTAATAAACACTTCCATGTTGGCACGTTCACAACAATATGTAAAGGGAAGTGACCATAATTCATGAACATTGCTGCTTCCAAGGAGTTGATATCTACCTACAGGGAAATGTTACGTGCAAGCTGTGAATTGAAATGTCGAGACAGACATAGAAATAACTGTGTATTAACCACACAGCCGAAGGAGTTTCAGTTATAGTGAATACAAGTTTTTCTAAATAAAGCATTGTCTAGGTGGCTTCTTTCATGGCCATTAGTAGTTGTTTGCATGTAAAATGAAAGGCCAGAAATAAATTGCGGCAATTAAAGTAATGCCATGGAACGCCCCCATTTTGAATTTTTGAAGCATCCAACTAAACTGCATAACAGATCTAAGATGACTTTGCCTGCGATACAGCACTGACATGTCACTCTGCACAATATCAATAACAGACGACACAATGTTTAGATTGTAAATACGAGATGATGACGTATTAATACTATCAACAACAGCAAGCACTTTATCCAAATTATCTTGATCAATTTGTCTTAAACATGCAGCAGCTTCCATCTGGGATAATTTCCAAATGTCATTATATGTAGCATATATAAATCTTTTTGAACGTGGAGATTTGGGACCTAAAAGAAAATCTGATAAATGAACGTCTTCGAACAGGAGAGAAAGATGTTGCATCACTGGAGGCAGTGTGGAATGTTCCAACCAATGTTGACATAACTTTCCCACCGAATAGGTGGTAATAATACCAGAATGTGTTGACTGAACGTATCAGATCTGTTTGATTTGAATCCAGGTGTGGAATTAAGAAAATAAGTGTGGCAACCATGAGTGTCTACTGGCCACAAGCACCACCCGTCAGGACTCGAAAATGAGGAATTAAGTGTACCATTCTGCACCATGCTATTTAATTGTTCTTCGTGTAATTTGTGAAACTCTGGCAGTTATCAAAGCAGGCAATAGAGGGAATTGTGTTCAATTTTTGCCAATCCCAGACAGGTAGTGTGCTGGATCGTTTCATTCAAGAAAATCATTTGTGTGGGAATTAAACAGGCTCAAAATAATGTTTACGCTCTCTGAACCTGCCACGATTTGGTTCCCGAAATCGACTTCAAATCAATGGTGTCCTTCCAGTAATCCTAGCCTTTATGGGCTAACTGACAAATGTATATTTTTTTGGTGGGGTAGGAACTAATCTGAAATAATATGACGCAGGATCTGAAGTGTCATATTATGTAGAATACGTGAATTTGTTTTTTTGCTTTTTGGAACTCCCTCGTGGGGGAGCTGGACAATGTTCCCATTGTGTGTAATAAAACATGGACGCTGACCACTGGCTCTTTGCAGAAAATGATGTCCGTAATGAAAACAAAACAGATCGGTATAGCTAACAGAATTAAGATACAAGTCCTCTGATTCAAACAGTATAATAGGTGTGGCGGCATGGTCTGAGGGGACTGACGGGGTGGTGCGACCTTGACGGAGGAGCAGAGACTGGTGCCGGTCCAGCGATGCCTGTGGAAGAGGGAACCAGGGAAGTGGTCATCTGGCCCGCTAGCTCCTTCACCTGCTTGAGCGAAAGCCCTCGTGGGGACTGTGAATGGCCTGAGGGTCCTGGAGCTGGGCCCCGTGCATCCTCTCGACTACCCCCCGAGGTGCGGATCCACCGGTACTGAGTGGCTGGGGCAGACCCCAGGACCAGACCTACGCTGCTGCCCTAAGACACCTTCGGAAGCTCCTGGCCCGTACTTGGCCCCCCCACTCTGGCAGACTGACTCTTCAGGTGAGGTGTGGGGGGCTTCCCTGCAGCGTGAGTGGCCCAACGTGTCCCGCTGAGGAGACGTGTCAGGGACTTGGACGCATCCGAGAGGCTAGGCATGTGCCGTGGCCTAGCGAAGCCGAGTGGGCATCGGCCTCGGTGAGCACGCTGCCTACAGGCAGACCCGTGGACCGGCTCTTGTCTCGGCTGGTGCCGGAGGGCCACAGAGCTTGGGGACCTACCTGGCGGTTACGCTCCTTCCAGCTGGCTTAATCCGAGTACGGCCCTGAGAGTCCTAGTTCTCACCTGGATTGTCTGCCTGGGTCCTGATTTACCCGATTAGAGAGTGGTTGGGCCTGGCCCCGGGACTGCAGCCTGCCCATCTGCCATGTGGGCCTGGAGAGAAATTTAAGCTATGGCCCCACTAGCTACAGGCGTAGGGGGTGCTCTGCGGGGTGGCGGAGTCTCTGGCCCGCTTGCCCCTCCACTGGGACCTGCTGATAACACAGAGGCCATGCCTAATAGTCTGTTTTGGCATCCTTGTAGCCCCCTTTGTCTTTGTTGGAATGTCGCACGTGGGCCCTCCTCACCGTGGGTTGGTGCCCATTCTCTACTCCCTTGGCTGTAAAGGGTGTAGTCCTTGGATTCTCTCACCCGCCTTCACACTCAACGTCTGAAGTCCGAATATTTGGTGTACATATTGTGGCACGGTGCACTATTTCATGACTTACCTCTTGCATTATGGGAGCTAAGGCAAAATGATACCTCATTTACGGCTCCTGTTTCGCCTGCTCCTGCCTCCCTCACCGTTGCCTACCTTCTGTTGGCACCCGGGGTTTGCCCTGTGCTTGGCTGCTTGTGCTGCTGGGACTCTAAGTAAGCGGGCCAGGCCCTTCACTACCATCCCTGCCACGTATTGACCAGTTTACCACTCCTGCTGGATCGGCAGGGCGGGGGTCGGGGGCGCCTGACAAGGCCCTCGCATCTTCCGACAGTCTGGACAAAATACTCCAGGCCATACACTCCTCACAAGTAGTGGTTGAGACGAAGATAGGAGACATGCAGGTGGATGTGGTGCTCTTCCGTCAGGATCTCTGTAACGCTACAGGCCACCTAACCGAAGCAGAGGGATGCATTTCTATAGTGGAAGACGAAGTGGCGGATCCCAAAACCAAAGTGGCCAGTCTCCTCACCCGCATGAATGAGCTCCATCATCGCGCTAATGATGCCAAAAATTGTTCTAGTCGCAACAACCTTCGTTTTATTGGATTTTCAGAAGATGCAGAGGGTGCTCAACCTGCCACTTTCCTTGAAGAATGGCTCAAATCCTGGATGCCACAGGGCAAACTATCCCCCTGGTTTGCAATAGAACGTGCGCTCGCCCCCAGAACTCCTCCGGGGGTGCAACGTAGACCCATGATAGCGACGTTTTTTAATTTCAGGGACAGAGATTGTATCCTGCGAGAGGCTTGAGCGCACCCTTAACTCTTGTATTAAAAAGTCTAAATACTGATTTTTCCAGACTACACCGTGAGGTCCCAGCCATAAGACGTTCCTACGAATCAGTCAAACAGAAGCTCAGAGCTCTCCAGCTATCCTACATGCTTCTGTTCCCAGCGCAACTTTAAGTCATCTATGAGGGCAAATCCTACTTTTTTGAGACCTCAGAGTCCACGTGGGACTGGTCCACAGATTAAAAACTGCTGGGCTGCTGCCTCACTCTTTGCCCTCATCTATTAGACAGACCACGGCTCATGAACTGCAACTGACCTGGAGCCATACGAGTCCCTGCACCTGATCTCGAGCCAATAGATGCAATAACAGAAATGTGTCACCCTGAGCTCGGGGTCCTCGGTCCCTCCAACAACACACAGAGTAGATTCACCCACAACCAACAAAGAGGACTCCTGGGCACCGGCCCAGCTGGAGGAGTGGCTGAGTCAGACCCTTTCGCCTATTTGAATAAGACATGACTGACCTGGCTCAGGCCACTGGCAAACAGCCATTGCTTAATCTTCTATGATCGTTTCATGATTACCTGTGCATACTCAGGCACTGCGCTATACTGATCCTGCCTACTGGAGGGGTCCACCACTCCACACCTAATCAAGAAACTTGAATTTGACCTAGGGTATTTGTTGTGGGGCGACAGATGCTTCTCTGGGGTTGGAGTGGGGCGGGGGAGCATGGAGTGGGGGAAAGTTGGGGGGTGGGGAGTTTACTGTTAAAATGCATGCACAATGCTGCTTTTCTCGTTTCTCTTGTGTTTATAAATTTTTTTCCCCTTAGGTCGACACATTCACCTGGCACCGTTTAATTGGCAACAGGTTCTCTGCACTCGCATATCCCTTCAGGGGACGGACGACCCGCGGGTCCACATAGATTCTCATGACTTCTTGCTCCCGATTCTGAGGACATCAAACGCCTCGCCATGAATCCCTATAGTATTGTGTCCTGGAATGTCAATGGTCTCCTAGACAAAATCAAACATTCTGCAGTGTTGCGCTATGCCCAGCGCTTCGCCCCTTCTGCCCTGATGTTACAACAAACTCCTCTCTTGGGCACGAAATGTCCATTCCTATCTAGGATGGGCTATGACAGGGTACACCACACTGGGATGACCAGGGGTTCTCGGGGTGTAGCAATCCTGTGTCGTACCTTCGTCCTGGTGGTGACTCAGAAGTGGGCAGATCATTAAGGTTGATACATTGATCTAACAGGCCTAGTGGAGAGCCGTCCCCTGAACCTTTTATGAATTAATGCATCCCCAGTAGCATTGGAGGCCTTCTTGACATCACTGCTCGGGGTGGTATCACAGCTACCACCTGGACTTACTCGTATTGGGGGCAACTTTAACGCTGTACCTGACCCTTCTATGGATTCCACCGGCCCTGCCTTCGACATCCGTCGCACTAGAGCCAGATCTCTGCAAAAACGGGTAAGCGCTCTGGGCTGTGCAATAAATGGTGGATCTGGAATCCCAGATAACGCCAATACATACACACATCTGCTGTGTATCATACACATGCCCGCATTGATTTACTCTTCATGCCCGCCCCGGATGAGCTATTTGTGTCTAATGCTCAGATTCTCCCACGTGGGATCTCGGACCATGCTCCGATCCTACTCCATATCGGTGAGGAAGGCATTGTCCGCTGCCCTATGTGGTGCCTCAACGCCTGGGACCTCCAAGACAAAACCTACTGACATATGGTGGGACAAGAGGTCATACTTAACTTCAAAGTAAATGCTGGGTCGGTTTGCTCACTGGGCATCCTCTGGGCGGCGTGCAAGGTAACTATACATGGACATGTGAAAAGTATCCTCAGATGGAGTGAGAGTGCTAGGGACCACTGGATCACACAATTAGAATCTCAGGTCCTTTTCTTAGAGTCGCAGCTTTCCGCAGGCCACACAGCGATGCCGCCAATTGGCATTGATTCAAGAGGAAATTAAACTTTCCCTGGAAGAAGCAAAGCCCATCTGGCGTGTATTAACGGCACAGGTGTATGGGTGGGGGGGGGGGAATAACAATAGTCAATTATTGCTGTGGTTGGCTTCCCAGCCTTGGGCCAATAGAGTTATTCTGGAGATTACTGATGAGTTTGGTCAGACCCACTGCACCTCTTTGGCCATAGCCCAAGCATTTGCTGAATATTACACATCGAAAAATGCCACTAAAATTACTTTCATGTTTCACCATACTAATTCAACACTAATACTTATGGGTTCCAGAGTAGCGTGCTACTTGCGCTTCTAAACCCCATCAGGGGTAGCAAGCGCTATATAAAGACAAACCTCTTTCCCTCTTCTATCCCGCCACCTACCCTTCTCTACCCAAATAACTGAATAACATATCCACTACTCAAATTACTTCATATTTTACTATACTAATTTTCAACACTAATCCTTAATGGGTTCCGGAGTGGCGTGCTACTCGCCAGAAAAGCGCTTCAACACCCATCAGGGGTAACAAGTGCTATATGAATGCAAACCTTTCTTCCCTTTGTATCCCTCCGCTATCCTTCTCACTCCAAATAACTGACTAATATCCACCACTGAAATTACTTTCATATTTCACCATATTAATTCACCACTAATCCTTTATGGGCTTCCGGAGTAGCGTGCTTCAACACCCCATCAGGGGTAACAAGCGCTATATAAATACAAACCTTTTTTCCTCCTCTATCCTTCTGCTATCATTCCAAATCCAAATAACTGACTAACCTATCCACCACTTAAAATGTACTTGCATGTTTCACTATACTAATTCAACACTAATCCTCTATGGGTCCCGGAGTAGCATACTACTCGCCAAAAAAGCGCTTTGACACCTCGTCAGGGGTAGTAAGCGATATATAAATGCAATTACAATACAATATGCGGCTTCCCCGTGTCCTGCGGAGGGGATGGCTGCTACTCTTCCAGATGAGGTGCCGCTGCCCTGTCTTTCAAGCGCTGAGCGTCAGGAACTGGAGGAGCCCATCACGGCGGAGGAGGTAGCACAGGCCATCTAGTCTATGGCATCGGGAAAAACGCCCAGCCCTAACGGATACCTTATGGAATTCTTTGCAAAATACTGTGGCATTGTTGTCCCTCACCTGTTGAGCCTCTACAAGGAAGCGGCAAAAGTAGGCTCCTTCCAAGAGTGATTGCCCACGCCACGATTGTTGTTATACCTAAAACGCTTCTTCCATCAACTTCTTGTGCAGATTACCGCCCCATATATCTTACAAATTGTGAAGTAAAAATGTTTGCAACTGTTCTTGCCTCCCGTTTACATAGGGTCTTCTGGTCCTTAATTCATCAGGACCTATGTGGCTTCATGCCTGCAAGGAGCACGAGGCATTGCCTGAGGCGTCTCCATATAGCACTGGCGCATCGCCGCCTCCTGTCCCCTCCTTTGGCACTGTTATTGATCGACTTTGAAAAGGCTTGTGATACCGTGGACTGGGGATATCTGGCGGCAGTGTTGGAGTCTGCAGAATTCAGACCCCGATTCCATGGCCTGGCGCAAGTTCTTTACTCTAATCAGACAGCCAGAGTCCAGGTCAATGGAGCGGTATCGGACGAGTTCAGGCCATTGAACCCAGAGCAAGGCTCATACGTTGTGAGGCACAGGTGCAGGGGTGGCAATGGACGCTGGAGCATGAAGACCACATAGCACTTTATGCAGACGACGTTCCTCATGTATCTGGCGAACCCGGCCACCAGTGGCCTGCGAGGCGTCCGGATTCTGAGTCTTTTTGCAGACGCGTCGGGGTTGCAGGTCAATCCTGCTACATCAGTGTTGGTATCCTTGGTTCCCTCACGGAACTGGGTGGACTGGCAAACGATCATTCCCATATGCCGTCTTAACTTCCGTTATTTGGGAATCCAGGTCACCTTTGATCCTGAACTGACATGGTCCCTTAATATTACACCCCTCACTCGTAAAGTAAAAGAGGGTCTTAAAAAGTGGCAAACGCTACCGCTGAATGTCATGGGAAGGATAACATTGTACAAAATGATGCTCTTGCCACGCTTCCTTTATCTCCTACATACATTCCCTCTCATGATCTCCCACCACTGGTTTTGGGAGATGGATTCTGTAGCAAAAACATTCCTACGGCACACATCGAGACCCCACTTGGCATTCGGGACTTGCCAGTGTGCGCCTTATGATGGCAGCTTGGACATGTTAGATCTCTACCTGTATCACCTAGCGTCCCAATTTCTATCAATGACTGGTTCACCAGTGGTTGGTCCGACCAGGCTTTTAAACTAGAACTTCACATAATGGATTCCCCCCGAATCATGACAATGCTCTGTGGCGGCACCATTCCCATCTCAATTCCCGAAGTGACTCGACTGCTATTTATTAGATGGAGGGAGGCCCAAAGACCCACTTGGTGGTGGTCCAAACTGATACAGGAGACCCCTTTGTGACATGGCACATACTTGAGAGGTGCCTTCGCTGGAGGGGTTTGGCCGCTGGGATACCATAGGTATTACGTTATTGGGAGATGTTTGGAAGGGCACCCACATGTCTTCCTTTCAGGATCTCCAACAGGTGTACTCCTTGTCTGGAACACAATTTCACAAATACAACTACGACATGCATTGCAAGTGCATATTTTCCTGGACACTTCACTCCCGGAGTTCAGCCTGACAGAGGTGAAGGTCATGATGGGGGTATTGGGTAGGGGAGGAGTGTCCCAAATGAATTTGACGTTAATCATAAACGCCCCAGACACGTTGATGGCACTCAAGAGACGCTGGGAGGGATGGCTAGGCTTCAGACTGGTGTGATGCGTAGATGGCCCCCATGATACTAACCATATTATTGCGATTACACCTAGTGCAAACATATTACCTACGTAATGCTGATCTTTCCCCAGACAGGCTACATAAGGCTGGGTTACTTCCCAGCCCGGTATGCTTTTGCTGCTTCCACGTTCCCGCTGATTTTTACCATATGACGTGGTCTTGTCCTGTGATCACCAGTTACTGGGAAAGGGTGATATCTGACCTCTGACAACTTAAACCTTGACATTGACCTTGCCCCACTGTTAATCCTACTGGGTGTGCTTGACGATGCAGGAGGGACCCACACCAATCAGGTGCTATTGGGGACAGCATTGCTGGTAGCCAAACGTGATAATGCGGCTCACTAGAAAGCCTCCAGGCCCCAGATATTGGCGCAGTGGAGACGATGGGTGGATTGATGTGCCCAGCATGGGGCGAGGTATAAGGAAAGTGGTACAGGATGGTGGGAGTGGACCTGCTTTGAAGGGGTATTATGAGATCAATTTCATGCTTATGTTCAAGATGATGCCAGCTGTTGCTACTGTAACCCTAAAAATGTCCACCCCATTTGAGGCCCTGTATCAGTTCAATGTGACGGTTTGCACCTGTAAGAAAACAATAAAAATGTGTTTATCAAAAAAAAAAGCTTTCTAAAGAGACCTAATGTTCTCATAAAACATACAGTGGGCTTTGGGTCCGTCCCTTTCAAACATTCGCTTTTTAGCCATCCTCTTTCAGTCACTGGCTTGGGGCTCTGCTGTTAAAACAAATTTTGGCCAAACTAACATCCCTATGACCTGATATTGCCCAATTGGGGACATCCTTCCCACTCCAATGGAGTGCATTCAATACATTGCATGAGATTTATTTTACATATCCCTGCCTCTCCTTTGGTTTACTCTTCTTTGGTAATGTATGCACAAACGCACACTTTGACATGTACTGCTTTACATATTTTAGCACGTGAAATCCAGACCTATTGGCTTTGCCAATGCTGGTTTTCGGAAAGCGTTATACTGTCCACACACAGTTGCGTGACCTAATCATAACCTCCAATCAACAGCCAAACACTCGGCAATCCTAAACACTTGTATGGCACCTATGCCAATCAGCAGACATTGTCTTGAGGTTTTATAAAACCAGACTCACAATGGAAAGGAACAAAAGAAACCTATACTCAAATAGTAACGTTGTGTAAGTTGTGTAGATCCAAAGGGTGAACTGACAAACACCTGGCCTCCGAAATACCCGAGCACGTCGCCCTGGGTAGCAGATCAGAAAGGTGTGCATTTTTCAACATTCTCTATCTAGTCTTCTAATATTACCGTTTTCCAACGTGGGCACAGAGCAAAGCAGGCCAGCATCAACAATGAAATCAAGTCCCACATGCAGCACTTTAGAGACTACAGGGGTTCTAAAATAATGAATTATTAAATTTTCTCAATTACACAATGAGCCAGAGGTGTTCATTTAGAACCAGCACACAGTAAATAATTTAGTTTATGCATACAGAAACCAAAACAGTAGCGTACACTGCTAATTCAAATTTTGTGCGCACATGGAAATATTGAATTTTACACTTTAGGCTCCTTCCTTCACAATTGCTGCTCTATTTACAGTTTTGGCGTTATGGGCTGTTGTGTCACATGCTGCAGAAGAGGTTGTGAGAGCAGACAGCATGTTCTAGCAAACCATGTTAACAGCCAAAAGCAGACTGCTTTCTCAGTTTTTTTGTCTTCTTGTCCCCTATGTGATAGCAGTGTGATAGGACAACAGTTCTATCACACTGCTGGTTGTTTAATTCTATAACTGTGGACAGTGCTTCTGCATTGACAAGCAGGCTCTTTTACAAGCAGCATATTGGCACACAAAGTAGTTTTGTTCAGGGCTTGGAACTGCTGTGGCAATGTGTGCTTTTTGAGAGCAAAAACTATTTTTGCTTTTGCCAATGCTTGTTAGAATGGTGAGGGTCCAGCAGCTATCACACTGATAAGGTTTTACAAAAACCATGCCTAAACAAGTCATGCATTAACAAAACCAAAAGGCTGACCACCAATTTCAGACTTACTGGCTTTGCCAATGCTTGTTTATTTTTGTTTCCTATAATCGTATATAAACTGGTTACACTGATTTTCCATTATGAATATTTTTGGGAAATACAAGCATACAACAACATGTTACTAAATGATGCCGCAAAGATATGGTACCTAAAATCTTACAGTAGTTTAGCAAAATGTTTTTTTTCCTACTTGCATTTTTTTGTGAACATTTTATTTAGAAAGCAAATAATCATCACTCTTGCTTTCAAGCTTCTGCAAATATTTGCATATAATCAGAGAGCATTCTGGGAGCATTATACATAGCCTCATATTACTAAACTTTGAAAACGTGTGCACACATTTATACTGGAACCACCGTTAGTAGTGCAGACCGAGCTTACAACATTTACTTTTAGTGCACACTCTAATAATAAAGGCTTTGCATTAATGAACCATAAATACAAGTTTGAACAGCATCAACACATGGACACACATATTATCTTAACTGTAGACAATGCCCTTCCCTGATCAATAAGGTGGTACTGTAAACTGGCAGCCAAAGGGGTTGTGCTGTAGGGGGCTGGGCCTACTTGTCCAAAGAACAAAATACACATGAAAACTTGTTGCCCTTGACCCCAAACAATATGTCCCGGGCGTCGGGCTATAGGAATTCCACATCCCTGGAGACCACTTCACTCAAACAGAGGTACACAATGGCTCGTTCTCACTCTCTAGCTTCTACTAGTGTTAATCACTAACACACAAAATTGATTCAGCAGTGTTAACAAGAGATGAAAAGGGACTAGTGTTTCTCAACACGTAGCGAATTTAAAAGAGAATGCGGTATGCAACAGTCTTATGTGCAAAAAAACAAGCAGATAGTAGGGCCAAAATCAAAAGTTGTTAAAGGAAAATTGTCTAGATCAGAAAGAGCTGCAGAACAGGCCAACAGCTCCAGGAGTGAGGAATCCGACAGTGATGATGAAGTCAGTCTACAAGACTCGAGTGCTGAAGAAGAAATAAATTAATATAAAAGAGAAGGAAAACAAACGGCTCTCACTGATAAAGGGACACTATAATACACCAGCAAGTTACTAGAGAAGATGCACCATAGTCTGCTATAAGAGGACAAAGATGCAGTAACGGAAAAAAACGATATTGAAACTTCACAGAAACAGAACATAGACCTAAAATAAAGAATACAAATAAGGACAGCCATTACAGTGGGAGGTTGTGGCTCTATGCACAGCTCTAGGTGCTCCTGGGGGTGGTGCACAGGGGATAGAAGGTGGACCCCAAGGCATGTTTCTTCTAACCCTTGACTGAGAAACATGGCCTGCAAAAGGGAGAACAGGTGCCTCTAGGGCTCTCTTACTGCATTTCCAAGGTCTGGCATCAAGTTAGTCATAGGCCCAGCACCAACAGGTCCTCATCGCAGAGGGTAATATTCTGCATGAGTGAGGAAAACCACGGAGAGGATACCAAAGGTGATCTCAGAAACAAGGTTGTCACCTTAGCAGAGGGAGGGGGCACCCTAATAACTTAGGCAAGCAGTGGAAGGAGCCAGCCACACTTGATCCATATGACAATGCAAGGGATCAGAGTGCATCACAGCTAAACCCTCTGGTCTCATTATGGCAACAAGCAGAAACAATTGTAACAACTGTATCGAAGAAGTCTTACTGCCGGATCCTGTCACAATGCCAGAGGGTCCAACCACCCCCAGCAGAACGACCATATGGAAGGCAGCGTCCCCAAACACTGACGAAGTGGTTAAAGGTTACAACGTGACAAAATGTTTTAAGAAACTGGGAGGGGCTAAGACCACCTACAAACACCTATGCGTCAGCAGCTAGAAAAACAAGCATTTGCAATGCAATCGGTCTCGCCTTTGGGACGTTATATGTATTTAGCTATGCAGCACATTAGCCGGGGTGCTGAAACATCTACTGTTCTTTAACATGGAGGGAAAGTAAGCACCAAACTGCGTGAAACACCAGGTATGGGAACACATGGAGAGAAATATTGCCTTTCAGTGGGAAACGGTATAGTCCAAAGCTCTGTTTTTAATATAAAATCAGGGCCTTTGGTTGTCATATCACTGAAAATACAAGATTTGAAAAAAATATTATTGTCTACGGGTGCTCTTGGAAGACCAGTTCTATAGACTGGAATCTAGAGAATGCTAAAGTAATTCTGGTATTTTACTGACCTCTGCTGGTCATTTTCTATCAAGAAAGTTAAATAGAGGCAGTTGCCAGAAAAATAAAAAAAGAAAGTTCCTCAGCAGAAAAGAATTCTGGTATTTTACTGACCTCTGCTGGTCGTTTTCTATCAAGACAGCTAAATAGAGGTAGTTAAACAGAAAAAAAGTCCCAACGTGGAAGCAGACAAGTCCTAGGGCTGATCTCCAGAGCCCACCAAAGTACATATACATATAAGTATACAGGGCTTTAAGTGGGGGAAAAAAAACCTGGGGGTGCTCTAAAAGGGGCTTGGCAAACCTCGTAAAGGGGTGTGGCCTATCCAAGTTGGGGCGTGGTCTAAATCAAGAGGCTCCTTTCAATTTCCATGAGCCTTTAACAAGATACCAGCCCCACTGTGTGTGAAGGCTTTGCTTAGATGATGACCATCAGGTGTTTTGCAACCTCCCTGGGAAACGGGTGGCAGGCCCAGAACCCTTAGTTAGAATTTGTGGAGGAGTGCTGGTTCAAGTAGTGCTGTCCTCTATGACCGCCAAGTCTCCTGGCCCCACCCACTAAGACACCCCTCAATTGCGGCTAAGTCAGTGACTGGCTGAAAGCATTGCCTCCTTTAAGGTCTTGCCTCCTCTCACACTGTGAAAATATTTTGGAAGGTCTAAGTTAAGGTGGAGTAAACCAAGAATATAAGCAATGCTTTTGTGGCCATGTATCCTTTGCTTTGATCTGGTTCTTGAATCTCCAGAGAGAGAGAGCGACATTATTGTTATTTTAGACCCGGTGGTAAAGTAAGTGCTTCTCAGTGATCCTGTCTCTTTCACAGCTCCCTCTTTGTGCTAGAAGAAGACTGTCAATAAAGCTATTACTTTTAGTAAATTATATAAAAGTCAATTTATTTTGGATGAGTTAGTTTGCTTTCTTATCTGACCTCCCTTTCCTACGCTTTTACATAGAATTGTACCCTTCTTTGAAAACTATGAGCTTGCTTTGACCCTTCTGCACAGGAAGATCAGCATCACCCCCTCTTCCGACCCTCCTCCGTCCTCAGGCCCAGTGAATTTGGAAAGGTCCGATAAAAGACCGCATACCAAAGGGCATTGTAGCAAATCATTATGGGTTTTTTTCTAACACTGAACCTCTTCATTTGCCAAGTTTATATTTGGCTTTTTCCTCCACCTCATCAGTTTTTTTCTTAGGTGAACAATAAAAACAAAGCAGACGAAGAGCGCACAAAAATAGAAAATCTGGTGAACAAGGAAAAACTAGAGTGAACTTATTTGACTGATTACCAAATCGATCAGCTTTTAATTAGGGCGTCAGCCTCTGCCTCTCAAGGCTCCTGGTTAGTGTGTTTGATTACAGCAGTCATTGGAAGAACCTGCTTGCAGAAAGAGGATGGAGAAATGCAAGAGTCAGTTTAGGGAATCCTTGCCCCAACTTCACACTAAGGGATAATAATCAGCTGCCAAACACTTTCCAATTTAGTACACAATTAGTCTACATGAAGGTAAAAAATAACAATGATATTTACATGTAAAGTGAGCATTAAGTGACACAAGCAGTTTTGGTGTACCATGGCGACGATATTGCTCCTGCGCTGCAAAGAAGAGAAGGGAAATCCTGAGAGAAAATGGCTTTCTTTAAAGGATTTCCCTTCCTCCTACTACGCTCACCTGGCATGACGTCACCTCCACTACTCAGAAGTGAGCAAAATGAGCATGCGCATATCAATGTGCATGCTTTCACTGCAGTCCAGAAAAAAACGGACCGTCTGTGCGAGGCCCGAAAACAGAGCCCGATAGAGACCCTTTTCGAGGCCCACTTAAAAAACTGCCGGTGCTCAGCACCGGACAGACCCAGCCCACTTAAAGCCCTGTAAGTATATAATAAGTATATACTAAAGTATATACAAGAGGTCTCGAATGCTCGACCTAACAAGGATGGGATTTCAGTGAGGAAGCCGCACATGTGGGACACGAGCACTCACACAGTGTGCTAATTGAAAAAGTATTTCCGATAATGTAAACATTGGATGGATACTAGCCTGTCAATCAAAAGAATGGAAAAGAAGCTATACTTCTGGGAGAGACAAACACAAAAAGAGAAATGATTGCATCAAATAAGAAGCAACCAAATGAGATTGACATAAAAGCGAACCAATGAAAAGCAACGTAGTGGCCAAGTCCGGCATACCTTTTGGTATTGTTTTCAACAACAGAAAGTTAAAAGCGGTCTGTACAAGAGACCGAAAACGTTAGATAGTCCTCACTTTTCAGAACCCTCCAGCAGCATATCTTTGAGACATCAGTACACATCTTCTTTAACCACAAAAGTGCACCCAGCCTACCACCCCATATTCATCGCCTGTCTCTCCTGCAGCTTTTCCTAGCGAAAGTCTGTGTTTTTCGCAAAATTCTGTCCCCTCTTTCTATTTTATCTCTCTCGGCTTCCAGTATTTTTATTCTGTATTTCTCTCTTCTAGTTTTCTACTCCTCTCAGCTTTCCTTCCTATGTGTGTCTGCTGGTCTTCCTTGTCGCTCATTATTGCGGGTCCCTTCTCTTGCCCTGGCACCGGCGTCCCTCTGAAATCCGTCCACAGCAGAGGCGGGCGCACCGTGAGCAAATTGCCAGTGTTGGGATAGTCCAGCGGTATTGGAAATTGAGAAGTAATGTGGCATGGTGGCGTGCTGGGCTCCCCAGTGATGCGACGCCACTGTTCCATGGGCTTTTCAGAGACCCCGGACTTCAAAGAATTAATTGTTCGCATTTTTGAAAACACAGTTCATCTCTGTTCAGTAAAATGGCACAGTTAATAAACTCATAATCGGGATCGAGGTGGGGACTTCGTCGATTTTTGGTAAATACGTGTGTGTTGTATTTTACCTCTTGTTTGTGTGTGTTAGTAAACAGAGCTGTGTGATGGAAGTTTACGTTTTCAGTGCTGAAATGTGTTTGCAAAGGACGCTCAGGCATATTCTTAGAAGAGATGGAATCTGGGTCATCTGTAGTAAATTGCTGAAAGCCATGTTGTCTTTGTGAATTTCATATCACATAACGGCGCAGTGCCCTCTGCTGGAAATCGATAGAAGTAAACAAACTGTCACTGCTGAAGCGACTACTGGAAGGACACACGAGAATATTAATTTTGTTTTTTATACACAGAGGTGCCAAACCATCTGTGGATTAATATGTTAACTTCGCATGATAAAATAATAAGTCTCACTCCTACAGTGCATCGTGAAGAGAAAAGTAAGAGTAACATATTGTATCACTAGCTCGCTGCCATGGACAAATATCTTAGCAGAATGGTTACCAACAATATTGCATTAGTTGATAGAGGACATAACAAGCACTAACGAGCGGCGGCGACGGCGGAAAGTAACCTTCCCTCATCCCCGTGTGTACAGGCTAAGGCTCCTGCCTGCCCTCCGTAAAGCGCACCACAGAACGCGCATTAGTATTACAGCCACCATGCTGCTACTGCTGATATTGACCCTGTTACAGCCGCGCTTCTGCTTCCGGGTAACGTTTGTATTGCGCATGTATGCTGGACAGGTCAGGCAAAATAGAGTGCGAATTGAGTCAGCCAATCCCAGGGGAAAAAAGCATTTATAAATGCAATAGGACTCGTATTTCCACGAGCCCTATTGCATTTTAAACAAAAGTGCGGGAGTCGAAAAAGGCAC
The DNA here is from genome assembly GCA_963921515.1 of Calotriton arnoldi. Lineage (NCBI taxonomy): Eukaryota > Metazoa > Chordata > Amphibia > Caudata > Salamandridae > Calotriton > Calotriton arnoldi. Next base: position 1,038,855 of record CAWUFW010001784.1, on the reverse strand, counting down.
GAACGGGAGGGGGGGGGGGTGAAAAGTGACGGACTGCAGGAGGGGGCGGGGTAAACACAAGGAAAAAATAGCATTACAGTAAAGGGGCTGATAGCCTCGGAAGTCTACAAATGACAACATGGCCGTGGAGAGGAGGGACTAACAATGGGAAAACCAATGAGAACGCTGCAGTTATGATGTAACCCAATCAAAAAGATGGGCGGAGAGTGGGCGGAGCTTAAATGAAGTGTATACAGCATGCCTCGCAGAGCGATGGCAGCGCGTATCCCTCATTTAGAGGCGATATCTGCTGGAAAGTCCTTTGTAATTGTTAGCCTGTCTATCACAGCAGGGGGATTATACAGCCCAAGTGAATGAAAAGGGATTATCTCTACTAAACAGACATGGGGCGACGTTGGGAAACCCACCTACTACAACAAGAGCTCAAACACCCTAAATTCAGTGTTCCCAGTACAATCCCTCGCACTGTGGTGCTCAAGGTGAGTGGAAAAGGGGGCAGCAGGTGTGGGGTTATCAACCGAAGCTGTATCTTTAAACTGGAGGTGCTTCTAGGACAAAGTGGGCAGGGGGTTAACAATATTCTCCGTACGCAGCCCCAATCAAAGTCAAGAGTAGGTCCTTAGTCAGACTACATAAACTCTGACAGGCGCCATCAAAATTGGATGGAACCTGAACATGGTCATGCAGGAGGACATAGATAGTACACAAGGCAAAGTTGGAGCTACCGCAGTACTTTAAGCATACAGAAAGACACAGCTGGAAGGGTTGGGTCCGAAATATGGTTGGAAAGCTAGGCATCTGCTTGGAACCGAACTCTAACATTACTCAGCGGCACACAAGAGTTATGCTTGCATAGACTACATACTCCTAGAAAAAAAACTTACTCCCAGGTATGTGGGAGATTAATCAGGGGCCTCTAACAATACCAGACTATGGGCACCTAACCTATGTGTTAAGGCACCCAGGAATTCCTATAAAACAAAAACAAACAAAAAAGGGATGGGTTGGGAGGGAGAGTGCGGGTTTATGGTGGTTTAATGATGTGCTGTTAGCAGATCAAGCTGTCCAAAACAACATTTAGCAGTCCATCATAGAATACATCCGCTTTAATGGCATTCCGCAGTTAGGAGCTACAACCATAGCTGTACGGATGGAAAAATTAGGATTCTTCCCCTCTGGCCTGGTAGCGCAGGACCCATTTACCAGCCATCTTGCTGCACTATAATTTTTAAAACATGGCTTGCCGTTGTCAAATGACCGTTCATGGTCATTGTCGACATTGCTAAGTTAGCATAAGCCCTGCTGCCATGATGCTGCTTTTGCGCACGTTACTACATGACTATTTTGTAAGACTCTGTTTGTGCCTTTCACATGAGAACCGTCTGCTTTCCGCGTTCTCGGCCTGTTCCTAGAGTTAAGTCTGAACACAATGTGCAAATTCAATAAACAATGCCCCTTGTTATTCTGTTCTGGTCAGTCCCTAGCACCTATACAAAACATGCTAACACAGCTGCTACTGCTGGAAATTCGTGCTTTGATATTATGGGGATGCATGTGGTTCTAACACACACTTGGAGAGGGACCTTTCCAGGGAGAAGAGCAATGGAATTCCTTTGATGTAGAAATACCATCTAGGCACTAAGGTATGGGGTCTGCTGACATACTACGTTAATACGTGTACATAGAGCTGTTATACAGTTCACGTCGCGCAACATACAGGTGGGACCACCTGGAGTTGCTGCACAACGACCGGGAGCCAGTGGTGTAGTTATTAGTCCAGTCATGATTACTTCAGTGATGGGCAAGCGTCCGCAGAATATGGACTAGCTTCCTTATTGGCTTGCTGAAAAATTTGGGCAACTCAAAGCTGTTTTTCCAAATACCACACCTGTGGAGAAGCACAGGATTCGGACCATGAGTTTACCCAAGGGCCTGGTTGCCGAGTTGGCTGATTGTAACACTTTGGGGTATAGTATTTGCAGCGGTATATTTGATGTGTTTCGGCACTCCCTCAATGACCGTTCTCCCTTCCATGATAAAACATGTTCAGGATGAACATGGGGCCGAAGCAGCCCTGGAGTTGGGAATGAGACTGGTGGGGGTGTTCGTTATTGTTTGCGATATGATCCTTGCTAATGTAAAGGGAGAAGCTGTAAGCTTACAGGTAGCACAACGCTCGGAGGCTGTTGCTGACGCAGACAAACAACGCGAATTGGCAAAGATTAAAACCTTAGGGCGCAATAGTCTGGGAATTAAGCCTTTTACTCAAACTCAACCTCAACAAAAAGCCCAGACTGATAAGGATGGGCGTCCGTTCTTTCCTAAAAAGAACTGGAGGAATAAAAAACAGGGGCAGGAACAACAGAAGCAAGGTTCGCGTGCTAGTTCACCGACACCTGAATCTTCTGAGAGCACTTATGATTTGCGCAACGGCGTGAAAATTAGGACTCCTGATAGATTCCAAGTCCCTGATCAGTGCTCTCCTCGTTCTTTACAGGACACGTCGGACTCTCTAGTCGGTGGAGGGGAGCGCCAGGATCACAGCAAAGGTGCAACCACTCAACAGGGACGGGATCAACTTCAACAGTTTGACGTAAAGGCAAAGCAAGAGGGACTGCCTCGTTTTCTACACCCCCTATCAAAAGAAAAAGGTTTCCGCTTTAACAGCGAAATATGCCTCAGACGGTGAGAATTCTGCTCCTAGACTGGACATGGGCAGTGACTCTGCTCGACAGCATGGCGGAGGTTACCATAGTGCGGGAGGCACTGCGTCCCTGTCTGGAGGCGAGAGCAACTGATACGTTTATTACAGTGGAAACAGCAGATACACAGGTTGCGCCCGAGTAGACTCTATGAAATAGTCTTCCAAATTGAAGGTGATATACAGCGTACAATTGCAGCGTTTTTTTGGGAAATTCTAATCTCTTCATATGACATTTTGTTGGGAGAGGCGGATTGGCCTCCACCATTTGTTCTGTCTGCTTCTAGAGGGAAGGACGTGATACTTCCGAATTTTTCACGTTACGTCCCTGAGGAAGCTAAACGGGCTTACGCATCTGAGTGGGCATTGGCCCTTGCCCCGGCGGTGTACCGTAATCAAGTGTGCTGGGATAGAGCTTCACCGGCGCATGAGAAACCATTACGGTCTATGCCACAGCCACAACCGCAATATCCAATCAGAGGAGAGGCTAAAGCTCCCGTTTGTGACATTCTGACTCAATTGGAATATCAAGGAGTAATTGAATCCTGTGCATCATCGATGAATAATCCTCTTTTTCCGGTATCGAAACCGGACGGTTCATATTGCATTGTATTAGATTATCGAAATTTGAATAGTCATCGTCGTACATTTGCAGTACAGAACACACACAGCTCTGCGTTAGTGAACAACCTTATTCGTAAAAAATACAAAATGACACTGGATATATCCAATGGTTTCTACATTCCCAATTTGGCTCCTGAGAGCCGTGACTTGACAGCATTTAGCACCGTCGGAAATCAAAAAAGATTAACACACTTGCCTATGGGGTATAAGAACAGCCCCGGGGCTTTTGCTGCACGTATTGTGTCTTTGTCGCACAGCGTGGATCCAGGTGCATTCTCGTACGTCGATGGCATTTATCTGAGGGACGATGAACTGATACCGCACGTTGTCAGAGTAGACCGAATGATTCTGTCGTTTGCCGACTTTGGATACAAATTTAATTTTGCTAAATCACACATCGCTTGTTTGGCGGTGCTCTTTTTGGGCTACGAGCTAAATAATGAAGGTAGGGGGTTTGCCTCCCACTTTCTGGAGAAATGTGCTCAATTGCAACCTTCGTCTACACGGAAGAAACTTCAGTCTTTGCTGGGATTTTTAAATTTCGGGAGGACATACATCCTGATTATGCCCAGCGTATCAAACAGCTTTACGCATTGATACAACCTACATATTCTTCTGCCTGCTGGCTTCCGGGACATACCTCTATTCTACAATCTTTGCAGACAGATCTGCTAGCGACTAACTTCTTGCTGACGCGTGATAACTCCACAAACCTGGTCATACGTATTGTACCGGGGACGGTGGGTTTCACTTACTTACCGTTCAACGAAGGTGACTAAGTACCTATTGCATACAAATCACATTTGTACACTGCGGCGGAAATGCGATTTTCGAATGTTGAAAAGATTTTCACTGCGGTCCAAATGGCGATTCTGAAAGAACGCTCGCTGGCGCAGGGGAAACGCATTCTTATGGTTTTGCCTATTTCTGCTTTAGAAGCAGTGACTAAGGCAAGTGTCCGTAACTCTAAAGCTCTACATCCCTGTTGGATACAATGGGCTACTTCTTTGACATCGGCTGATGTCACGTTTATCTTTGATCCTGCTCTTCAGACACAGGAGTTTTTGTAGTATGAACATGTTCATCCTCCTCCGTTGTCGTTGCTTCCTTTGGATGAGCACAAATGTATCATTTATACCGACAACTCGGCTCAACCGGCCATCGGGTCCAAACATACTTATTCAGCAGCTTGCGCTATTGTGGCTGGTTCAATAGTAAATTGTGAATTTGTCTTCCATTGTACATACACAGGCACTGGGGGACTGTACGGCGCAATTGGCGGAGCTGCGAGCTCTTGTTCTAGCTATCGAGTTTGCAGATCCTAATTGAATACTCTTATTGTGTGCGATTCTTACTACTGTGTCCAGTCTTTTAATGACAACTTATTCTTTTGGTCTCAGAATGGTGATCGGGACTCTAAAGGCAGCGCAATAAAGCATAAAATGCTTTGGGTTCGAGTGGGGGAGCTTAAAGAACGTCTGCCACTCACACAGGTTATTCATACTCTTGGCCATCAACGTGTGGGAGCACATGCTGTTGGTAATTCTTTGGCTGATGAGGCAGCCAAATCTGCAGTAGCCACGTGTTCTGTTGCAGCAGTTACAAGATCCATGTCTAAGATTGATAATGAAATTTGGGCAGCTATAGCTGCTACGAAGGATGGAACTGCTCACCCGCAGGGCTTCCTTTCAAAGTTTTCTTATCATTTATCTCCCGAACAAATTCCTTATGCTAAAATTCCGTCAGTTGGGGATCGGCTGATTCCCAACATGGACCGCAGGCTTCCTTTGATCATTGCCGCACACGAGGGCATGGCTTCTGCGCATGCCGGGGTGTCAGCGACTTTCTATTTTACAGCAACGTTACTGGTAGCGTGGTTTATATAAACAAACCCGTAATTATGTGCTTTCTTGTGACATTTGTCAGCAAATCAAACCATCTACGGTTTCGCGACCACCACAAACACAGATATATATATATATATATATATATATATATATATATATATATATATATATATATATATATATAAATATAATCAGCCATTTGGCTGCATATATCTTGATCATTGACTTCTGATATTGCGTGAAAAAACATTTTTGTTGCAGTTGATTCGTACACTAGATTCCTATGGATTTGGCCACAACGCAGCGCTGACGCTCGAAATGTCATTAGAGTCTTTGTCTGGACTTTTGCCTGTGGCACCTTCCATTCTGACCAAGGTCCAGCGTTCGCCTCTAAGGCGTACAAGGACGTGATGAAGTCGATGGGGGTGCTGGTGCAGTTTTCATCTCCATACAGGCCTGAGGGCAGTTCAATAGTGGAGCGAATGAACCGTGACTTAAAACAATCTTTGACAGCTATAGTCTTAGGTACTGCCAGGAACTGGCTGGCCCATTTGTATGGAGTTCAACATGCACTTAATAATCTCCCAAGAAGATCTCTGGGTGGGCAGACCCCATATGAAATGCTCTTTGGCATTAAAATGTTTGTGCCAGACCTGGATGGTCTAGACGTTGTGGCGGCGGCTGCAACATTTGACGTAGATAACCATTCTACTGTGTTACAGGACCTCCAAAAGACCTGTGACAGCTACGCAACAGAACATATACCCTCTTCCAATGACACAGCGATGCTGATTCGGGTTGCCGGCTTGCTTCTTAAGATTGGGGATCTGGTACGAGAAAAGCTGGAGAACAAGAAAGAATTTGGTCGCTCTTATCGTGCACCAGTCCCAGTTCTTGGATTGAAGGGTACTCGTACAGTGATACTACCAACTTTGCCTGGTCGCAAAGAAAACAGATACATTTCATTCGACAATGTCAAGCTACACCTCCTGGCCGATTCTGAATAGTGTGCAGTTTCCTGCAACGCTATTTCTTTGAATCTGCTGCCTTCAACCTCTTCAACTAGTCCACATGTCGTTGAGGGTGAAATGGAAACTAATGTTGACCTTTTGCAGGTTCTGCCTTCGTCCTCTGCCAACGCAGACGTCGAGTACACTCATCCTGCAGATGAATCCCACATTGAAGTACCGGATGGGCCTTTGGAACATCAAGCTGATGCTGCGCTGCCGCCGTTAACGAACATGGGTGCAAGTGGTTATTTTGGGGACCGTACAAGCTTCTCTTATGACTCTTCCTCCTCCTTTGTGAAATCTCCACCGACACCAACGAGCATTTTTATAACTTGGTTCAAAAAGACTTACCTGGTCCCACCCTGGACCTACATCTGGTTGGTGCTTATCCTAATTTTCCTCTTCATGTCGACTGGGTTTGTGACAGTATTTTTCTTGCTCATCAATGGTCATCTGCCGGAACGCTCTGCGGTAAAGTTGGTCGATTGTATTCTGGCTCCACATACATCGTCCCACATCATGAAACCTGATCAAGCCCTTGCGAACATTTCGGCTTTCCCAGTTGCAGATGGCATCGTTTGGGATAAAGTGGCTTTCGAAATCCATGGTCCGACGGAAGTCATCAAGATACCATACGTGTTTCGCGTTTCATTAGTAGATGTGGTAAAACAGGACATACATTCTGATGATTGGGATGTACAAGCAGTACATTCATTATTTTCTGATTTAAAGTATTATGCTGCCTTTGATGCTGAAGATTTGTATTTAAATTCTGCCAATTATGCGGATTTATTCTGTTATCAACACTATGGCCATCATTTCTTACACAAAACAAACACGTTAAGACCTGTTTTCAATTACACGCAGTGGGAACATTGTCCAACTCCGTTACAGGGGAGTTCTAAAACACTTAGAAATAAGTTCACTTATTTCACTGATTAGAACACGTCCAATCCAGAATCCGGTTACTTTAATTTGACATTGCCATATCAATCTAAATTTATTCTCACACACACGAAATTAATATACTCAAATGCATTTAGGAGTGAATTGGCCTTACAGGGTTATGATCACTGGAAAAATAACATTGATTTAAAATCTATTTGGGGCACTAAAGCTTGGCAGGTCCAGGGAACCGAAGCTTTACATCGTGCACATCAAATTCCGACTCAAATATTATTTTTAAATGATACAGTGCACCAAACTACTTGTTTTGGCCTGGCGACTGCCAAAAATCTAAATACCCCATCCATTCCGTCATTGGCTTAGTATGATTATTGGTGTAAACACACAAATTATACCATTGATGTATTACAAGCTCGATTACGAAATGACAGTTTCAATGTCTCTGATGTTGACCCGTCAGGATGGTGGTTGTGGCAAACCAGTTCTAATGCATGCCAAGTGCGTTTTCATAACGCAACGAGCGGTTTCACACAAACTAGACCCGATCCCCGTTACCCACATTCACACTCTGTCACCAAATATTCGGTGGGAAAGTTGTGCCAACAATGGTTGGAACACTCCACACTAGCGTCAGTGAAACACCTGTCTCTCTTATCGAGCGCATTAATTTGGCAGATTTTATCTTGGGTCTGAAAACTCCTAGATCAAAGAGATTCATCTATGCGGCTTATAATGAAGTATGGAAACTCTCACAGATGGAAGCAGTGTTCCGTCTACGACAAATAACAGCAGATTGGGTGCTTCAGCGTCTCCTAACTATTTAACCCTGCCCTGCGAGACCGGAGTCAGCCGGGAGGAGGGTTGCTGGTTCCTACGTAGTTCAACAGACGCTGTGGTCTTTGTGCTTTCGCGTCTCTTCACAGTTTAAACCAGAGCAGTGAGACCGGAGTCAGCTGGGAGGAGAGTTGCTAGTCTCTACGTAGTCAGCATTTTGGATTTACCGCCCTGTTCCTCCGGTTTCCTTCTCCTCAGTCTGCCGACAGGTAGCCTTCTCTCTGCTACATCTTTCTCTACCGGAGAGCCTGCAAAGTAAAGGCGCTGACAGGCACAGCTTGTGGTTGTCCAGCATTTCATCATCACCAGCTGCTTGCCTGATCTACTGCATGTTTTCCTCACATGAGGTATTCTTATTGCACTGACAGGCACAGCTTGTGGTTGTCTGACATTCCATGGCATCAACCTTTGGATTTCAGGTGACTTCTTATGTTTAAGGTTTCCTTCACGCTGATAGGCAGAGCTATACCTTTTTGCCTGGTATGCTATCTGTAATTTGGAACTTCCGCATTCGTCTTTAATATGTTCTTTTGGAAACATTCTCTGTTTTTGATAGCTGAGAGGATGGTTATCCGGGGTATTGTCTCTATAGCATTGAGGTGTATATTAATATTTATTGGGGGATGTGTTTTTTTCTTCCTCTTTGCACCTCTATGGAATCCTGTATTCTGCCTCTCTTACTTCGTTTGGCTGGACTAGGTTCTTTTGTGGGGGCCCTTAGGGGGGGGGGCTCTTTAGTGAGGTAATTAGCCTTCCGTAGGAGGAACCCCTGGTCTCTGGACTTTTCTCCCTTTTAAAATTGCCCTTATGGCGGCGGCGGCGGGAATGTCTCAACCTGTCCCATTTTTAAATGAGGTGGGGGGTAACCAAGTATTCCATGGAAGGAGAGGGCTAACATTTTTTAATCCTACTTAATAGCCATGGGGAGTGAAAAGTTTAGCCCTGTCAGAAAACAGCATATGCTCCTCCATAACTTGGGTGCTCATGGGAGGAAGGTTTATGATTCGCTTCTGGACCCAGAACTTGCAGATGAGGATAAAGAGACTGATGAGTATAGAGCTACTTTCCTCAAATTGGAGAAACAGTTTGGGGATAAAATTAACAGTGTGTTGGAACATCATAAGTTTTTCTGCCGTATGCAGGGTAAACAAGAAAGCGTCTTGAACTACGTTGCCGCACTCAGAGGGTTGAGCAGTTTATGTGACTTTGGGGAATTAAACGATTCTCTCATTAGAAATCAGATTGTACGCTGTACCAACAACATCAGAATCCAAGAGAAATTATTACAGAAACAACCTGATTTGCAAGAAGCAGTGGAAATTGCTAAGTCCATTGAACACACGGCGGAATGAATTAAAGAAATCAGAGCAACTTCCTCCGCTGATCCCGTTTCAGTAATAAGAAGTGAATTCCGAGGAAGAGATATTTAAAATAAGGAGTACAAGTGTACCTCAATCTAAATTTGACGGCGAGAACAATAGGCTTAAATGTTTTCATTGTGGGAGTAACACCTGTCTCGCCAACTCCCCATATTGTCAAGCCAGGTCCGCCACTTGCAGGAAGTGCAACTGAAAGTGCCATTTTTCTAGAGTGTGTAGAGATTCTTTCAACAAGGACAAATGCCATGACAACAAAGAACATGATGAGGTCACTCAATCAGTCAAGAAAATCATTTTTCAAGTGGGAGACCCTAGCACCGATCATTCAGTCAACTATCCTGTTTGTGATATTAACTTAGATGGTAACCCTGTCAAAGTGTTTGCGGATTCATGTTCTCCCTACACTTATCAACTTTTCAGAATTCAACAAAATGAAAATGGTTAAGGAGGTTGACCTTCAAGCTCCCGACATTGCTCCTAGTGGGTATAATCACGATCCTATTCCCCTCAAAAGAATGTTCAAATCTCTCATTACCTTTAAGAATCGCACCACAGTGGGCAAGGTCTATGTTGTTCATGAGGGGTCCAATTTGCTGGGTTGGCAGCATCAGAAGGAGTTGGGAATAAAATTGGATCCCAACAATCCGGAACAAGTGCGGATTGTCAGCCAATCTATTACAGGGGACCAGATCTGTGAGGAGTTCCCTGAAATTTTTAACGACAAATTGGGCTTGTTGAAGAACTTTCAGCACAAAAGTAAGCTCAAATCTGATACCAAACCCATTGTGCACAAGACCAGACCCATTCCCCACCTCATGAAGGAGCCTTTGAAGAATATACTCAGTAGATTACAAAGATTATTCAACCTGTTGAGAGTTCAGATTGGTTGGCACACATTGTGATAGCCAAGAAAAACCTTGGCAACGGAATTAGGCTGCGTGTTGAACTTTGCGACCTCAACAGGAGTATTCGGATTGACAGGCATCCTCTTCCACTTATTCAGGAGATGCTGAGAACCATGGGTGATGCAGTGTGCTTCTCGGTTTTCGACCTTTCAAGTGCTTACCACCAAGTGGAACTTCATCCAGAATCCAGATGGTTGACGGCTTGCACTACTCCTATGGGATCTTTCATGTTTTGTAGAATGCCATTCGGGCTAGCGTCGGCTGCCGCGGTATTGCAGAAAATCATGCAAAGCATCTTGGAGGGGATTCCCAAAACTCTGCTTCCAGGATGATGTTTTGATCTATGGGGCCACGGTGGAAGAGCATGACAGGTGCTTAATACTTGTCTTGAGCAAAGTTAGAGAAGCGGGTCTCACACTGCAAAAGAAGAAATGCCAGATTGGGGTGCGTACTGTGGAATACCCTGGTCATTCCAAATCCAAAGATGGTTTTAAGCCCAAAATTGGTCTTTAAGAGGCTGTCCAAAATGCTGTCGCTCCTAAAAATAAAGATGAGCTAAAATCCTTTTAAGGTCTTGCTGAATTCAGGGCAAAGTATATTAAGAGGTTTTCTGACCTCTCTCACTGCCTAAGAGAACTTTTAAAAAACCATGAACGTTACATGTGGAAGGAGGATCATCAACGTGCTTTTGAAAATATCAAAAAGCCATTTTGTCAACCCCTATTTGTGTAATTTTGAACACAGTAGAAAAACCATCCTCACCACAGATGCCAGCAGCAAAGGCCTAGGAGCCACACTCTCTCAAGTCATTGATGGCAAAGAGAGGATAGTAGTTTTTGATTCTCGTGCTCTAAACAAATCTGAATCTAATTACTCTGTGGTAGAAAGGGAAGCCCTGGCATGCTTTTGGTCAAACATTTCAAGTTTTAGCTGTGGGGCATCCAGTTTGACATCCGTACTGACCACAAACCTCTTGTTTACATGTTTTCCACTAAAGGATCTTAAAACAGTACTCCCAGAATAGCAAGATGGGTGTTAGGTTTGGAAAGTTTTTGCTACAAGTTAGAGTACGTCCCTGGTAACGAAAACACTGCCGCTGATTTTTTGTCCTTAGAGGTAAAGGTAGAATACGACACATGTGAATTTCCTGTCTTATCTATCAATCCTCCAGCCCTCACCGATGAGGATTGGAATGCAGCTAGTTCTGAGGATGAGGTGCTTTCCAAAATCAAGTCTTACGCTTTTCATGGGTGGCCATCCAGCAGGAATGAGGTTGAGGACGAGGTGAAAGCGTATTGGTAAGTGAGGCATGAAATTAATTGAAATAATAACTTGGTCGTCATGAATGAAAAAATCATACCCCCTACAAAGTTCAGGAACCTGGTTATTGATCTCGCCCATGAAGGTCACTTGGGTAGGAGCCTCACCAAATCTCGTGTTAGAGAACTTTTTTGGTTTCTCTGCATGGATGCCATGGTTGAGGCCAAGGTTAAGGATTGTTTAGTCTGTGCCAGCAGTGACAAAGCCAAGGTTGTCCATAAGGCGCCGATTTTCCCTGTGGTTGTGCCCGACAAACCATGGGGAAAAAGTTGCTTTGGACATCATTGGTCCCATCAATTGTGCAGGGGTGACCAAACATTTTGCTCTAGTAATGGTAGATTACCATTCGCATTGGGTGGTTACCAGGATGGTTCACCAAATCACCACTGAGCACATCATACATTTTTTGAGAGACTATTTATTGTGAAGGCATCCCTGCCACTATCATAATGGATAATGGAGTGCAATTTAAGTCTTCTGCTATGGTGGATTTTTTATCCCATCTCAACATTTCCCACCTTAACACAGCATTGTACTATCCCTGCGCCAATGGGCTTGTGGAGTGAATCAATCGCATGGTTAAGGAATGCATCCAGTTGGCTGTGTTAATCACTTGGAAGTGGAGAATGCCTTGCAGGAAATGTTGTGGGCATACCATACCACTCCCAGTTCTGTAACAGGAATCTCTCCCTTCACAGCCCTTAAGGGTAGGAAACCCTGTATCAAACTCTTTCCCATGTGGTTGGGAGGGGGGACAGAATTGTACATGAATCAACCTTGGTCAAAGACAAAATTGCACTCCACCAAGCTAAGTATGAGAGCCAATACAATGCCAAACATGGCACCAAAAGTCAAAAGTGGAATGTAGGGGACTGGGTGTATGTAAAGAAACCAAGTGGGCGTGAGGGTTCCAAGTCTAACCTTTTTCAACCTATGTGCATTCCCTCCACAAAATATAATGTAGCCACAATGGGCAATGTTGGAGTATGGACAGACTTGTCCGTCACAACCCTTGTTCTTTGCCTTCCAGCGAGAGTTCTTCAAGCGGAACGGAATCCAGCCTCTACAGGAGAACTGTAACTGCGAGTAGAGTATCCAAAGTGCTGGTTTTGCATAAAGACTATGTCATGAACACTTGAATTTCATTTTCCTTATGAGGTGTTCATCCTTTTCAGTTTCTTCCCCAGCCCATTATCCTCCTCCTTCCTTCTTTAGCTTTTTCGTTCCTTGTTGGGAAAGAGGTGTTGTAATCTTGATCCTCCACACTTGGTACCTTTCTCCACCCCTTCTCCCTTGTATGCCTTAGAATGTTCCTACTGTTGGTTCTGAAGCTTGCCTTGGAATGTTGAGGAAGGTTCCTGTAAGGCAAGCAGGCTGTGACGGTTGTGGAGCAGTCGAGACGACCAATAAAGCCAATCTCCTGAATACTGTTTGGAGTCACTTTCTTTTCTCTCACCACGACACTGGCTTTTTAATAATTTACATCTCGGATGCGCTTCCACCGTCTTAAGGCTACACTTTAATTGTCAAATCATCTGCATTACGTAAGAAATGTTTCTTTTATTTGATTTTTTTACATGCTGCGCAACACGACTGAAAGCAAAAACAAAAAAAACAAAAAGGTATAACGTGGCCAGTGTGAAAGCATCATTGCGCTGTTTTTCCTTTAAACCATGCCTGTTGCACAGCAGCTACTGCTGCTGTGCAACATGTTAATAAAAAAAATTTAAAAGCAGAACAACGGTGGAGCAGGCAAGCAACAAAAGCAATGGGTGAGAATCTTACTCACAACTCGCGATTTATTGACCAAGCTTCATATCCTGCAGCGCACGTTTGTACCAGAGTTCAAATGCATGGATTGAGTGGATCTGGCTTCACAGCGTGCGTTGCGGGTAGAGGTGCAACGCTTCATCAGTGGTAGTAAGTGCCATATAAATGCAAATACTGGAACACAAGTTCACTCTGAAGTCACACGGAGATGTTTGTACTTCGCAAATGAAAAGCAGTGCACGTTATAATTAGAGCTCTTGTCGTTGGAGCGTCAAAGCACTTGAGGCAAAGCAGTGATGTACTTTTGGGAAAACTAGAAAAGCGGCTTTCAAAAGAGAGTGTGAGGTTTGTCTAGCAGGCTATCACAAGTGCTAGTCTAATCATGGGGCGAAGCCACTTACACATCGCACTAAGTAAGACAAGCGATGTGCGGAGTTAACGGCGGGACACTTTTAAAGGAGGGATGTGAGGCCACTCATTATGTGCTCCGACAGACTGCGGGTCTCCCGGCAGCGCGTTGGCACTGCCTTCTGTATGTGTCAATCTGACCCCACGCAGCACCCTGCTCTGTGGAGAGCGCCTCGTATTCAAGGAGCTTCTGTTGCAGTAAAGCTCTGATTCCTCGCTCTATCACATGCCTAACAGATACATAAATAGATAATAGATATAGACTGTCTGCAGGACACCTGACTCTTCATTCCTCCCATAGGTGCACTCCCCAGCTGCCATGTGGCAATAAGTAATAGACCCTCACCGCTCCTCGCTTTCTCATACTTGTTATTGCATCACTGAGTACGGCTTCAAAGGCAGTTAAACCTTTTGAAGTACCCCATCTATATTAACCTTCCGATCTCAGTATAATTTATACTGTATCTAGAGTACATATATGTACATATACACAAATTAGTGTGTATACAATACCTTATTTCTATTTAATTTCTCTGCAACCCACAGTGCGAGGGCTTCTAGCTGCGGACTGCGTGACCTTTAAATTGTATACGTTGTGCTATTTATCAATAAGCATATGTTTGGACTGACTGGTATATCGACCCTTAAGTAGCACAAGCAACGGATGTAGGAGAGTAGGATCTGCTTCACATGGGTACCCCCACTTTTTGCTGATGCTTCACTGTTTTTCGACATTAGTCTGGCTGGGGCCCTGCTAATCAGAACCCCAGCCTAGCTGCTTCCTCTTTAAAATGGTTTCCATGTGCCTTAGGAACATCTCTGATTGGAATCTGGAGTGCCCTTATAAATCCCTAGTATATGGTATACTATGTACCCAGGGCATAGGTACCTCAGAGGCCTACCAGGGGCTGCAGCATGTATTGTGCCACCCCTGGAAGGCCATCCAAAATGACACCACAGGTCTGCTACTGCAGCCTGGGTAAGGTGGTGCATGCACCCCTTACTGTGATATAGGCTACCTATATCACTACATACATACACACATATATAAACCTATAAGTCACTCCTATGGCAGGCCTTATCAATCCTGAAGGCAGAGTGCGTGGTTCCTATGCGAGAGGGTGCCACTGCATGAGCTGGGCCCCTCTGCAGCGTTCGGAGACCCTTCTCTGATGCTGTTTGTAGTGCAGCCCGACCATATACTCTTAAGCGCATTATAACCTCGCGTTAAATGCTAACTTTGGGACGGCTGCACGGAAACATGTTGTGTTTGGTGTCAAACATCTTGGAATACTACCCCCCCCCCCGCCAGTCCTGGCGGCGGGGGTAGCATTCCACCCTTCTAGAGGGAGAGACATGTACACACCGGTATACCCGGTACTGACTTTCCAGAGCCCTGGCATCACAAAATGGATGCCGCTGCCACAGACATGAGTCTGGCCTCCTGCTGCTGACCGAAACTCCGGCAGGGGAGGCCTGGACAATAGGTTTCCTGTCCCAGGGAGGTGTAACCACCTCCCCAGACAGGATAGTGTGTATTGGGGCTGGGCGGGAGCACTCTCTGGTGCTTTGAAGTCCTGCACTGGGGGCACATTTGGTGTCCCTGTGCATACCCCAGTTCAAACCGGCTCAGGGGCTTCCAGCCCCTGCTCTGGCGCGAAACTGGACAAAGGGAAAGGGGTGTAACCACCCCTCTGCCCTGACCCTCCCATAGGTGGGGCCACAGAGTATGTCCAACCCCTACCTTAGTATAAGTATGGGACCCCAGTCCTTAGGACTTTAGATTAACCTGGACGAAACTCTGACACAGAATCCTGGACCTTCGACGCTCTACTTCAAGATTAGAGGACTGAAGAATCTCCCTTGGGGTCAAGGAGTGACTCCCCTGCTTGGCAGGCACCAAAGAAGCAATTGTCCGGTCTGCATCGCTGAAGCTCCCGCCGGACGCCGAAGTCTTTGCATCACCAGAGGTGGATTTCCAGACTTCCCCGAGGCTGCCCTGAGTCCCCAGCAAAGCTGAGGCCCGTAGCTGTCGTGGGTAACGTGGAACCGTGACCCCTGGACACCGATCGCATTTGCAAGTGCATCCTCTTCTGGGTCTCCCACGAAGTCGTGCTTTGGGCTCCGAGTAGCCCCAGCCTCCAGCACCAACTGCACCGAAGATCACTGGCCTCCACTCCACGAGTGTCCTGTGAGCAAGCTCCACGTGCATCGACTCGAGGCTCCTTCGCGGTCGCTAGTCCATTGGCTAGTAGGCCCTCCCGAAGGCCAATCTTTTTCTGCTTGGGCTCCCTGGTTGCTCCAGGCGTGCCCTGACTTACCCTCGCTGGGTGAGTCCCACAGACCTTGCTGGTCTGCACCACCATCCTTCTTCTATTTCCACGAGACTTGCCGTTGCCAAGGCTTGTTGGGTCCAATCCGGTCGCCGACACCTCAGCAATCGACAGACGTCGTGGGACAGCTCGAATCCAGCTCCTGGTTGTCGTCGACGCCTCCTGGACCTCGTGGCTGAAGAGTCAAGACGACCGTCAACCTACCTGAAGCACCCGACATCGGTGGGCATCCGCTCATCGCCTTCCTGGTCACTGGCTAGTGACCCAGACTCTGTCCCCTCTGCTTTCAGGTTCTTCAGATCTTCGATCCACCTTTGGATCCACCCGAACACTTTCGACTTGGCCGCCAGCAGCACTTTGCAGCAGATCGCCATTGAAAGAGACGACGAAACCCGACCCCGAAAGACACCTATGCACCCGGCTCCCTGGGTGAGGTAACTCGAGTACTCCGGTGCTCCCGTGGGTATTGACACTAGAACAGCCTAGTTCTCAAAGGGTTTGCTCCAAGTCCTCCTCTAAGTGTCCCTTTTCTTTTAAATTCAAATCGCGACTTTCCCCATAGAAGTTAACGGCGATTCGCGGCTGTGTTCATACACTGCACGCGTCCCCCGTGGGTCCCCTGTGTCACTACCTTGGGTGGTTCCTTGTGGTCCAAGCACTTCTACAGGCTCTAGGCCCTGTGTCTAGCTCAGTCGTGGTTCTTATACCACTTTATTGGTATATGGTTTGGTACGCCCCTAGGGCTCAAACGTGTATATGTGCTATTACTGTAGATAACTAACTTATAATTTATGTACTTCGAACTCTGGCCTCATAAAGAGACTAGAGGGGTGTGTTTAGCAATAAATACATATATTTTGAATATATACCTGGTGTGGTCCTCTTTCATTTGGTCACTCAAGAGATTATAGACTGGTAAAACAAGCTGCTTTACATTCCTTCAAGACTTAGCCTGAAGGCTGCTCTCCATAGCTACCACTAGGATAGCTTTCAATAAAGGTTGTCTTTAACCTATCTCCAATAAGGGGTTGTTTGGACTGGTGCAAGGTGCCCACTATAATTAGTGGACAGCATATGCCAGGCCAACTTCTCACAACGGACTCCAACCTCTCGTTGTGAAAATGAGTACAGCAGAGTAAGATAGCTCAGAAGAGGTGAACGCTGACAGCAGAGAAGTGTCACAGACTCAACTCAGCCGTTCAAACTCACGAGGATGATAAAAGGAGTGCAACTGAGCTGGATAATTATAATACCTGTTGCTTTCTGCCCTACGCAGCATAGTTATTGTCATAGCTTTCAAGATGTCACGTTTTGAGGCCATGCCACATACGACTAACCGTGGCCAGCAGGAGGAGGGCGGGGGTGAAAGTAACAACAGGGTAAAAGTAACTACAGTCAGCGGGAGGAGGGCAGGGGAAAGGAACAATATGGAGCAGCAACAGCGGAATAAGCGCTCTCAGTGTCTCGAGATACACCTGCATGTACATCTAAGCGTGTAGGAGTATGAATACTTCATTCGAAAGGTGGCAGAACTTGTAAATGATTTCAAGTGAGTAGTATGCAGAGGCGGCTCCTCTGTTAAGGCGGAGGAGTGTCGCCCCACTAACCAAATTGCCCCCAGATATGGAAAAATAAAATGGTAATTAACTTTATTTATTACCATTTTATTTTTCCAAACCCCGTCCTGAGCCGAGCGTCAGGATGGGGGCGCGGCTCTGTGGTTCCTGCTGCTGCCAGTCAGGCAGCATCAGAAAGCAGTGATAGGCAGGGCACTCAGGTTTAAACTGCGCAGGTCTTTTTGGCCGGCTGTCTTGTGACGGCCAAAAAGAGCTAAGCAGTTTAAACCCCTCTAACTCAGCTGTCTTAAGACAGCTGAGTTAGAGACAGCATAGAGCTCCAGTGCCCATGGGAGCGGCGAGAGAGGCCGCTCTCTCCAATCCTGGCGCAGCTTTCATGCTGCATGAAAGCAGCACCAGGATTGGCGACTGCAGCTTTCTGGAACCACACTGGAGCCTGCCTTTCTGCCTGGACCAGAGCGAGGAGGACGTCGCGACAGGATCAAAGGTAAGTGTATTTTTTTTTAATTTATTAACTTTTGTTTTCCCTCCCGCCCCACTACCCTCATTACATGCCAGCCGCCACTGAGAATAAGACCTGCCATTTCCCGCTGCCACGGGCACCTAGCACCAGAGGCTGGCAAGATGTCCATTGTTTACACTCTGATCCCAAAAAACATAAACGGCGTGGAGTGAGAAGGGGGGCTTTGGGTTGGGGCGAGCAAGCAACAAGAGGAAGGATGATAGTGAGCACGGACAGCGGGAGGAGGGCAGGGAGTGAGTGAAAGTAACCACGGACAGTGGGAGAAGGGTGAGGGGGTTGCTTAAACAAACCACAGACAGCGGGAGGAGGTGGGGAACAATGACAGAGGGACGAAGGTGGGGGAAAGGAAAACGAGGTAGTAGTACCCTGAGGGAGGAGGGAGACGGACTGCAGAGATGTGCACTCTTCAAGAGTGCATGTTAAAAAGTAAAATACAGAGTACCAGGGAGTCTGTGGCCTGTGGAAGGATACTGGCTGCAGACAGGAAGATGTCTGCTCCATGGCAGGAACATACACTAAATCTCAGGAGGAAGCTCTGACCAATAAGAAGCAAGGAAACAAGTGTGACTTTGGAGTCAACCGATGGTAAATAAAAGGCAAACTCTATGCCCGGTTTAAGATTATTATAATTTTTTTTTTTTACCCGATATTTCAGAAGCAGGCAAAACCTAGAAACTGGCAGAACCATTCACTGCCTAGCATAACTACGTAGATTTGCATGGCAGAGAGGTCCAGGAGCAAGGCTTTAAGCGGAATACGCAGTTTTCTAAAATCACCATCTCAAATCAGTTGCCCTTCAAAACGGCACAAACGTTTGCACAGCAAGGCCAGTGTGAAAGTAAACATCCCCACAAGCAGATAAAAGGTCACCTGGAACTGGCAAACCAACATTATCATAGTTACTGCTTTTTTCAGTGAAAATAAGCAAATGAGGATGACTTTTGAATAGACCACCACAACACAAAAACTTCTGAAATACTTAACCCCTTCGGTGCGTCGGACGCACCAGTGCTCATGTGCGTAGGACGGCCCACGGCCGTCCGATCACATGGCACTAGAAATGCCTCTGGTGCGGGTACCAGAGGGATTTCTTTCCACCCCCAGCTCCCGAGGCTGTGTAGATGGTTTCCCTGAAATGACGATCAGCGCGCACGTCGCGCTGACGTCATTTCAGTGAAACCGAAACTGAAATTAGCCTTAAGGCTCATTTCAGTTTCACTTTCTACGTGCTCAGGGGGCTATCTCAGCCCCCCAAGCACGTAGAAAGACAGGTGAGGTATCAATGGAAAGGGGAGAATCTCCCCTTTCCAATGGTACCCCTTCCTAGTGGATCCCTGCTTGGGGATCGCCCCAGGAGGGCGATCCCCAAGCAGGGATCCACCCACTAGGCACCAGGGAGGGGGGAGCGGCCCCTTGGGCAAGGGGCTTTGTTCCCCCCATAATATTTTTGGCGAATTCAGTCTTTCTACCCCCCCCCAATCTGCCCCCCGGGTGTAGAAAGCCCACTAGAAACCAGGGATTTGTTTTCAAAGTAAATTATGGGTGGGGGCTGCCCAATATGGGCATGCCAATGCCCCCCACAAAATTCCAGTCATTCTGCCCCCCCCCTTCCTGGGGGGGGGGGGGGGCAGAAAGCACCCTAGACGCCAGGGATTATTATTTTATATAGGCCCGGGAGGGGGCTGCCCAGAATGGGCATGCAAATGCCCCCACCCTACCACCCAAAGAAAACAAAAGACTTTCTGCCCCTCCAGGAGGCAGATGGGGCAGAAAGCCCAATAAGCGCCACAGATTTTTTTTTTTTTTTATATAAGTGGGGGTGGGGGCATTGACATGCCCATTCTGGGCAGCCCCCACCCCCCCCCAAAAAAATGCTATTCTTTCTGCCCCCCCAGAGGCAGATGGGGCAATAGCCCCTTATCTTCCCCCCTCCCCCGGGGGGCAGAAAGCCCACTAGACACCAGGGATATTTTGTTTCCAAAGTTCGGGATAGGGGCTGCCCAGAATGGGCATACCAATGCCCCCACCCCCCCACCAAAATAAAATATGCCACAGCCTTTCTGCCCCACCCCACCCCAGGAGGCAGATGGGAGCAGTAGCCCCTGATCTGCCCCCCCCCCGGGGTGGGGGGGGGGGGCAGAAAGTCCACTAGGCGCCAGCGATTAGACTGGCTTTTTTTATACGTAGGGGTGGGGGCTGCCCAGAATGGGCATCCCAATGCCCCCACCAGCCCCCCAAAAGAATAGCCACAGTCTTTCTGCCCCCCTTGGGGGCATATCGGGGCAATAGTCCCCGATTTCCCCCCTCCGCAGGGCAGCAGAAAGACCACTAAGGCACTGACTTTTTTTCAGAATGTGCCTACCTGTGGATTTTGGGTCCTAGCGCAGCCAGCACCTAGGGCAACATAGCAAACCTGTATACTTTTGAAAACTAGACACCAAGGGGAATCCATGATGGGGTGACTTGTGTGGCTCCCACTAGGTTCTGTTACCCAGAATCCCTTGCAAACCTCAAACCTTGTAAAAAAAAAAAATAAAAAAAAAAACACATTTTCCTCACATTTCAGTGGTGGAAAGTTCTGGAATCTGCGTGGATCCACAAAATTCCACCCACCCCGCATTCCCCAAAGTCTTCCGAGAAAAATGGTACCTCACTTGTGTGGGTAGGCCTAGTGTCCGCGACAGGAAACAGCCCAAAATGCAACGTGGACACACCACATTTTCACAGTGAAAACGGACTCTTTTTTTGCAAAGTGACTAGCTGTAGATTTTGGACCCTAGCTCTGCCAGCACCTAGGGAAACCTAGCAAACCTATACATTTTTGAAAACTAGACACCCAGGGGAATCCAGGATGGGGTGACTTGTCTGGTTCTCTCCAGGTTCTGTTACCCAGAATCCCTTGCAAACCTCAAACTTTGTAGGAAAAAAACCCCACATTTTCCTCACATTTCTGCGATGGAAAGTTCTGGAATCTGCGTGGTTCCACAAATTTCCTACCACCCAGCGTTCCCCAAAGTCTCCCGATAAAAATGGTACCTCACTTGTTTGGGTGGGTCAAGTACCCTCGACCGGCAAGGGCCCAAAACGTATTGAGGAGACATCAAAATTACCTATTACAAGACAACCTGGTTTTGCAAGGGGGGTCACCTGGGTTTTGGCCCTGGGCTCGGTGGCCATCTTGGGAAACCTACCAAACCCACATTTCTGAAAACTAGAAACCCGGGGGAGTCCAGCGAGGTATGACTTGCGTGGATCCCCCAACGTTTTCCTACCCAGAACCCGCTGAAAACCTCAAATTTAGCTGAAAAAAACAAATTTACCACATTTTGTGTGGAATCACTGTGCCGGCACAAATGTCCTAACCCACAGCGTTCCCCTCAGTCTCCCGAGTAAAATGATACCTCACTTGGCGGCCATCTAGAGAAACCCACCAAACCCACACATTTCTGAAAACCAGGGGGGGGGGGGGGTTCAGGGAGGTATGGCTTGCGTGGATCCCCCAACGTTTCCCTACCCAGAATCCACTGCAAACCTCAAATTTTGATGAAAAAAATCAAATTTTTCTCAAATTTCTGTGTGGGAAAGTTGTAGGATCACTGGGTTGGCACAAACTTCCTCCCACCCAGCGTTCCCCCAGGTCTCCCGATAAAAATGGTACCCCACTCTTGTGGGTGGGTCAAGTACCGGCGACAGGCAAGGGCCCAAAACGTATTGTGGAGACATCAAAATTACTGATCACAAAGCGATCTGCTTTTGCAAGGGGTGTCACATGAGTTTTTGGCCCCTGGGCTCGGCGGCCATCTTGGGAAACCTATCAAACCTACACATTTTTTTTAAAACTAGACACCCGGGGGATTCCAGCGAGGTATGGCTTGCGTGGACCCACCAACCTTTTCCTACCCGGAATCCCCTGCAAACTTCAAATTTAGCTGAAAAAAACCCACATTTTCCACATATTTGTGTGGAATCACCGTGCCGGCACAAATGTCCTACTCCACAGCATTCCCCTCAGTCTCCCGAGTAAAATGATACCTCACTTGTGTGGGTGGGGTAAGGGCCTGTGACTGGGAAGAGCTAAAAACATAGGTATTAAGGATATAGCACCGAGAATTCTAAGCACTACATTTTTTTTAAAATAAGTTTTTAGCCAATTCTGCATGGGACACCCACACAAGTGAGGTTTTACTGTAAAAATGAAGTGTGTCCACGTTGCAAGTGAGGTACCATTTTTATCAGGAGACTTAGGGTAACACAGAATTGTAGAGCAACTGTTATTACCTATTGACTTTCGATGCATTTCTGCCTTCCACATGAAAGACAATGTGTAAAAAAGAAGTCACTTTGAAAAATATCCTAAAATTCTCATGCTAGTATGGGTACTCACAATATTGGAAATGTGCAAATAGCTACTGTTTCTAAACTCTATATTTTGTTCCAATTTCAGAAATACATAGGTGTCTCATCTCGATTTTTCACTGTATATATTTTCCCAAATGAATTGCTATATACCCGGTACATAATAAAAAAACATTGCAAGACGCTGCTCAGTTATTGGCTCTGGGTTCGTCGGGTTCTTGGTGAACCTACAAATCCTATATATCCCCACAACCAGAAAGGTCCAGCCGATGTAACTGTATATTGCTTTTAAGTATCTGTCATAATTAGAAGAAGTTACAGGTGAAACCGTTGGCACAAATGGCTGTTTTTTTCATCTCATTTTCAATTTTTCCTATTTTCAACTGTTAGTTTCTATAAAGAAACCTGGAAGGATTTACACAAATGACCCGTTGCTGAATTCAGAATTTTGTCTACTTTTCTAAAAATGTATAGCTTTTCAGGATCCATTATTGCTTTCATACCCATTTCTACCATTAACTGGAAGAAGGTTGAAAGCACAAAAATTAGCAAAAAAATAGGCTATGTCCCAGTAAAATGCCAAAACTGTGTAAAAAATGTTGGTTTTCTGACAAAGGTTTGTCAGTCCCTGTAAGCTGGGAAAATGGTGATTTCATCCCCACAAACCCTTTGTTGATAGCATTTGCAGGGGGAAAAAAACAGGCGCTTTCATTTGAAGCACCTTTTCCCCCATTTTCCCCCCCCCCCAAAAAAATGTAGCTGTATTTTGGCTAATTTCTGGGTCCCCTCCAGGGGAATCCACAAACTCTGGGTACCTTTAGAATCCCCATGATGTTGGGAGAAAAGGACGCAAATTTGGCGTGGATACCTTATGTGGTCAAAAGGTTACAAGGGGCCTAAGCGCGAACTACCCCAAATAGCCAAAAAAAAGGCTTAGCACAGGGGGGGAAAGGCCTAGCAGCGAAGGGGGTTAACAAAAGATTGCAAATCAAAAAGATACACAATGACCAACCTCCAAGAACTATTCTAGAGTATTGAGCAGGAAAATAAAATTATAAGTGTCAATCCCTTCTTTTTCGTCGGACCATCATATTTCAAAATCATTCACCGCCAACTTCAGATTTTCAGTGAACCGAAAGAGCAAAACCTTTTCTCAAGCATAAATCCCACAGAAATGAACCAATAGTTAGTATTCTAATCTTGACTTGGGTTCGTTATTTCTCTTACGTTGTTTTTGACTCTTAATTGTATACTTCAACCTACAGTATGTAACAGCACGCCTAGTCAAGACTATTGTAAGAGTGATATCCTGCAGCAACCTTGCATTTAACTATTTGTTCAAGTACCGTATGCAATACAATGAATCAGACATAGCTGTTGATGCTACCATTACTACTCACCACTTCAGGGGCCTATATATTTTCTTTTTTTTTTTAATGTGTGCAGATATATATTGACATATATGAAAGTATGTATTATTCAGCTATTGTTTTTCATTACATGATCCCGGCAGACAGCTACAAAGAAATACCGCCAAGAATTAGTATATTGCAAATCTTTCTGCCTTAGGGTTTGACAGAGGCGGCAACCAACTCGAAAATCCTTCCCTGGAAAGGTAATCTGTGACATTTCATGTAACAAAATCTGTAGGCTTTAATGCATATCCTTACATGCCGATTGAATTTAACGTATACTTTTCATGATCTATATGTCAGACCTACTGCATTTCATTATAAACAGATCAAGCTTTAGGCATCAAAAATATTTTTTCCTTTTTAACCCCTTCCGTGCTCATAACGGCCGGGAGCCGTCATGAGACACGGTGGGCGTGTGCTCATGACGGCTCCCGGACGTCATGACACATCGCCCCGGAAATCCCTCTGGTGCGGGCACCAGAGGGATTCCCTTTACACCCAAAGAGCCTCGGGAGCTGGGGAAGAGCTTCCACAGGTCCCGAGGCCCCCCCCCCCCTGGTTTCCCTGAAATGACGATCGGCGCGCACGTCGCGCTGACTTCAGTTTCGGTTTCACTGAAATGACATGAGCCAAGAGGCTCATTTCAGTTTCCCTTTCTACGTGCTCAGGGGGCTATCTCAGCCCCCTGAGCACGTAGAAAGACGGGAGAGGTATCGTTGGAAAGGGGAGAATCTCCCCTTTCCAATGGTACCCCTCCCCAGTGGATCCCTGCTTGGGGATCGCCACAGAAGGGCGATCCCCAAGCAGGGATCCACCCAATAGACACCAGGGAGGGGGGAGCGGCCCCATGGGCAAGGGCCTTTGCTCCCCCCAATTCAATTTGGCACAATTTAGTCTATTTGCCTCCCCTGGGGGGCAGATGGGGGCAGTAGCCCCCAATCTGCCACCCCAGGGGGGCAAAAAGCCCACTAGACACCAGGGATTTTTTTTTGCCTATAAAAATAAGGGTGGGGGCTGCCCAAAACGGGCATGCCCATGCCCCCACCCCCCGCAATCATTACAGTCTTTCTGCCCCCCCGGGGGGGGGGTAGAAAGCCAACTAAACACCAGGGATTTGTTTTTTGAACATTTTGTTTTAGGGTGGGGGCTGCCCAAAATGGGCACGCCAATGCCCCCACCCACCCGCCACCATTACAGCCTTTCTGCCCCCCCTGGGGAGCAGATGGGGCATTGGCCCCTAATCTGCCCCTTCGGGGGGGGGCGGAAAGCCCACTTGACGCCAGGGATTTTTTTTTGCGCATTTTTATTTAGGGTGGGGGCTGCCCGAAACGGGCACGCCAATGCCCCCACCCCCCGCCACCATTACAGCCTTTCTGCCCCCCCTGGAGGGGCAGAAAGCACACTTGACGCCAGGGATTTTTTTTTGCACATTTGTTCTTAGGGTGGGGGCTGCCCGAAATGGGCAAGCCAATGCTCCCACCCCCCGCCACCATTACAGCCTTTCTGCCCCCCCCCCCTCGGGGGCACAGAAAGCCCACTAGAAACCACAGATTTTTTTGTTTTATTCGTGTAGGGGTAGGGGCTGCCCAAAATGGGCATGACAATACCCCCACCCCACCCCCAGAGAAATTCCAGTCTTTCTGCCCCCCGGGAGGGCAAATACGTTTTTAGCCAATTCTGCTTTGGACACCCACACAAGTGAGGTATCATTTTACTCGGGAGAACAAGGGGAACGCTGGGTGGTATGACATTTGTGCCGGCATGGTGATTCCACGCAAAAATATGTGGAAAATGTGTTTTTTTCAGCTAAATTTGAGGTTTGCAGGGGATTCTGGGTAGGAAAACGTTGGGGGATCCACGCAAGCCATACCTCATTGGACTCCCCAGGGTGTCTAGTTTTCAGAAACGTGTGGATTTGGTAGGTTTCTCTAGATGGCGGCGAGCCCGGGGACAAAAACCCAGGTGCCTCCCCCCCCAAAACCAGGTAGTTTTGTTATAGGTAATTTTGAAGTCTCCACAATACGATTTGGGCCATATCCTGTTTCAGCCACTTTGCCTACCTACACAAGTGAAGTACCATTTTTATCGGGAGACCGGGGGGGGGGGGGACGCTGGGTGGAAGGAAATCTGTGGATCCACGGAGATTCCAGAACTTTCCCACACAGAAATTTGAGAAAAAAATGATTTTTTCAGCTAAATTTGAGGTTTGCAGGGGATTCTGGGTAGGAAAATGTTGGAGGACTCACACAAGCCATCCCTCGCTGGACTCCCCCGGGTGTCTACTTTTCAGAAATGTGTGGGTTTGGTAGGTTTCCCAAGATGGCCGCCGAGCCCGGGGCCAAAAACCCAGGTGACCCCCCTTGCAAATCCAGGTTGGTTTGTGATAGGTAATTTTGATGTCTCCTCAATACGTTTTGGGCTCTTGCCTGTCGCGGGTACTTGACCTACCCACGCGAGTGAGGTACCATTTTTATCGGGAGACCTGGGGGAACACTGGGTGGTAGGAAATTTGTGGATCCACGTATTTTCCAGAACTTTCCAACACAGACATTTGAGAAAAAAGTGGGTTTTATCAGCTAAATTTGAGGTTTGCAGGGGATTCTGGGTAGAAAAACGTTGGGGGTCCCACGCAAGCCATACCTTGCTGGACTCCCAAATCCCTCCCCCCCCCCCCCCCCCGAGTGTCTAGTTTTCAGAAATGTGTGGGTTTGGTAGGTTTCCTAAGATGGCCGCCGAGCACGGGGCCAAAAACCTCACTCGCATGGGTGGTTCAAGTACCCGTGACAGGTAAGGGCCCAAAACGTATTGAGGAGACATCAAAATGACCTATCACAAAACAACCTGGTTTTGCAAGGGGGTCACCTAGGTTTTTGGCCCCGGGCTCGGCTACACTTTTCTGAAAACTAGACACTCGGAGGGGGGGGTGGGGGGGGGGAGTCCAGCATGGTATGGCTTGCGAGGGTCCCCATACGTTTTCCTACCCAGAATCCCCTGCAAACCTCAAATTTGGCTGGGAAAAAAAATCACTTTTTTCTCAAATTTCTGTGTGGGAAATTTCTGGAATCTACGTGGATCCACAAATTTCCTACCACCCAGTGGTACCTCACTCGCGTGGGTGGGTCAAGTACCTGCGACAGGCAAGGGCCCAAAACGTATTGAGGAGACATCAAAACGACCTATCACAAAACGGGGTTTTTGGCCCCGGGCTCGGCGGTCATCTTCGGAAACCTACCAAACCCACACATTTCTGAAAACTAGACACTCGGGGGGGGGGGGGGGGGGGAGAGTCCAGAAAGGTATGGCTTGCGTAGGTCCCCCAACGTTTTCCTACCCAGAATACCCTGCAAACCTCAAATTTAGCTGAAAAAACAACTTTTTTCTCAAATTTCTGTGTGAGAAAGATCTGGAATCTGCGTGGATGCACAAATTTCCTCCCACCCAGCGTTCCCCCAGGTCTCCCGATAAAAATGGTACCTCACTTGTGTGTGTAGGCAAAGTGGCTGAAACAGGAAATGGCCCAAATCGTATTGTGGAGACTTCAAAATTACCTATAACAAAACTACCTGGTTTTGGGGGCACCTGGTTTTTGGCCTCGGCTTGCCGCCATCTAGGAAACCTACCAAACCCACATGTTTTGAAAACTAGACACCCTGGGAGTCCAAGCGGTATGGCTTGCTTGGATCTCCCAACGTTTCCTACCCAGAATCCCTGCAAACTTCAAATTTAGCTGAAAAAAACATTTTCCAAATATTTTTGCGTGGAATCACCGTGCTGGCACAAATGTCCTACCACCCAGCGTTCCCCTTGTTCTCCCGAGTAAAATGATATCTCACTTGTGTGGGTGTCTAAAGCAGAACTGGCTAAAAACGTATTTTTAAAAAAATGTAGCGCTTAGAATTCTCGGTGCTATACTCTAAATCCCTGTGTTTTGGGCTCTTCCTAGTCACAGGCCTTTCGCCCACCCACACAAGTGAGGTATCATTTTACTCAGGAGAACAAGGGGAATGCTGGGTGGTAGGACATTTGTGCCGGCACGGTGATCCCACGCAAAAATGTATGGGAAAAGTGATTTTTTTCAGCTAAATTTGAGGTTTGCAGGGGATTCTGGGTAGGAAAACGTTGGGGGACCCACACAAGCCATACATCGCTGGACTCACCCTGGGTGTCTAGTTTTCAGAAATGTGTGGGTTTGCTAGGTTTCCCTAGATGGCCGCCAAGCCCGGGGCCAAAAACTCATGGGACACCCCTAGCAAAACCAGGTTGTATTGTGATAGGTAATTTTGATGTCGCCTCAATAGGTTTTGGGGCCTTGCCTGTCGCGGGTACTTGACCCACCCACGCGAGTGAGGTATCATTTGTATCGGGAGACCTTGGGGAACGCTGGGTGGAAGGAAATTTGTGGATCCACGTAGATTCCAGAACTTTCCCACACAGAAATTGCAGAAAAAAGTGATTTTTTAAAGCTAAATTTGAGGTTTGCAGGGGATTGTGGGTAGGAAAACGTTAGGGGACCCAGGCAAGCCATACCTCGCTGGACTCCCCCGGGTGTCTAGTTTCCAGAAATGTGTGGGTTTGGTAGGTTTCCCTCGATGGTTGCCGAGCCCAGGGCCAAAAACTCATGGGACCCCCCTTGCAAAACCAGGTTGGTTTGTGATAGGTAATTTTGATGTCGCCTCAATAGGTTTTGGGCCCTTGCCTGTCACGGCTCCTTGACCCAACCATGCAAGTGAGGTACCATTTTTCTCGGAAGACTTTGGGGAACGCAGGGTGAGTGGAAATTTGTGGATCCACGTAGATTCCAGAACTTTTCACCACAGAAATCTGAGGAAAATGTGTTTTTTTTGACAATTGTTTATGTTTGCAAGGGATTCTGGGTAACAGAACCTGGTGAGAGGCAGTCAAGTCACCCCATCCTGTATTCCCCTGGGTGTCTAGTTTTCAAAAATGTATAGGTTTCCCTAGGTGGCGGCAGAGCTAGGGTTCAAAAACTACAGCTAGGCACTTTGCCAAAAAAGGGTCATTTTTCACTGTGAAATTGTGGTGTGTCCACGTTGCGTTTTGCGCCGTTTTCTGTCGCGGGCACTAGGCCTACCCACACAAGTGAGGTACCATTTTTATCGGGAGACTTAGGGTAATTCAGATTTGTAAAGCAACTGTTATTACCTATTGACTTTCGATGCATTTCTGCCTTCCAAATGAAAGACAATGTGTAAAAAAGAAGTAATTTTGAAACATGATCGATAATTCTCATGCTAGTATGAGTATTCCCAATTTCGGAAATGTGCAAATATTTACTGTTTCTAAACTCTATATTTTGTTCCCATTTCAGAAATACATAGGTGTCTTTCATACCGATTTTTCCATGTACACATTTTCCCAGAATAATTGCTATATACCCGGTACATAATAAACAAGCATTGGCATAGCCAATAGGTCTCGCTTTTGGGACCTTATAAGTATTTAGTCATGCAGCACAATATCCTTGGTACAACAACATCAACTGTTGCATGGCTAAACACTTATAAGGTCCGAAAGGCGAGACCTATTGGCTATGCCAATGCTGGTCTCTTCAGCGACTAACTTTTGAACCCTCGGGCTGTATTTTTCTTTTTAGCCACCACAGGATTAATGGACATTTTTGCACCACTTATGGTCATTCTTAGCTGCTATACTATCTTTGTTTCTCGCCTTTGCAGTTATCTAAGATGCTGGAAATTCAGTTGCCCTGTAGAGGACTCATTGATTTGTCTGTTCAAAAAGAGCAGAAACATCAGCATTATACAACTGGCATACTACTGGACTCAATTATAAAATGTTGTCTCTTGCCCTGTAACTTTTGTGCCACTGGTATATGTTTGTTTCTTGGCAGACCAAAACATTTTTTAAAGTGCCTCAAACTGTTCGGTGCAGTTTCTAAAGTACTGATGCGCCTCTGGAGCAGACGGGACTTCATCACAAGCATATAGGGGAGCCCACTAGTAATGCAGGCAGAGGGGCGTGAAGCACAGCGGGGAGAGCACTAGTAATGCGCACAGCGGGGCGTCCACCACTCTCTTGTGGGAAGCACACAGAGGAGTGCACTAGTAATGCGCGCTTGAGTGCTCTCTTGCGAGAAGCGCATCTCTGAGGGGCAAGATCACGAAGGGGCCGAAGCACAGCTGGGGATGGGTGGAGGTACTCCCTACTCCGATGAGCAGTACATCAGAGGGTGGAGGAGGGCGAGAATCACGCTGGGATTGATGGAGGCATTTGTCAGAGTTAGAGCTATTGGTGTTCTAAATGTATATGTTTTTATTTATGCATACTCGTTTCCTTCCCTTATTGTACTCCTCTGCGCTAAGACAATAAAGGCGTGAAGTACACTCTGAAAGTACCAGATATTAAAACAAGCATTGGCCGCGAGCAAAAACAAAACGTGCGGCCGGGAGTTGTGTGCGAGCGCGAGCAAAAATAAAATGTTTAAAAAAAACACGCGAGTGGTGCACACGCGCACAGGGAGAGAGGAAAGCCAGATGGCGCCTCTGCGCTGCGCAGGGCCGCGAAAGTGAAAGCTGGCAGCGAAAGATATATGGTTGCGCGAGAGCATGGCAAAGTAAAAAATTAGTCGACACTTTATAAGTATAAGGGGAAGCAGCCTTGTAGTCGTTTTTCCTAACATGCCCAAACACGCAATTTGCAAAGGAACATTTATGGCAGTGTGGCTAATATTTAAGTAGAAATGTTACCTGTGGATGGTGCGAAGAGAAGCTGTGAGGAGCACGAACTGCCTGTAGCCTGTTTGTTCGTGTTGAACTATCAATAAAGGAAACAAGCATTGGCCGCGCGGCCGTGAAAGTCGTGCGGCCGCGAAAGTGAAAGCGATCGCGGTCCAGATGGCGCCTCGGGCGCTGAAAGCTGGCTGCTGCGCGCGTGCACGCTTGCGTGCACGCAAGCGCTAGGCCAGCAAAAGCGTGTGGGGTAGCACTTTGAAACCCCACTTACAAAATGTCTCGCAGGGCAGCGCATGCGCTGGCTCAGGCGAGACCTAAAAACCATTGCAAGTTGCTGCTCAGTTTTTGGCTCTGGGTTCGTCGGGTTCTTGGTGAACCTACAAGTCCTATATATCCCCACAACCAGGAAGGTCCAGCGGATGTAACGGTATATTGCTTTCAAAGAGGTGTCATAATTAGAAGTTACATGTGAAAACGTTGACACAAAAGGCTGTTTTTTTCAACTAATTTTCATTTTTTCCTATATTTAACTGTTAGTTTCTATAAAGAAACCTTGAAGGATCTACACAAATGACCCCTTGCTGAATTCAGAATTTTGTCTACTTTTCCAAAATGTATAGCTTTCCTGGATCCATTATTGCTTTCATACCCATTTCTCCCATTAACTGGAAGGAGGTTGAAAGCACAAAAAATAGCAAAAATAGGCAATGTCCCAGAAAAAAGCCAAAATTGTGTAAAAATTTTTTGGTTTTCAGACAAAAGTCTGCTTGTCCCTGAAAGCTGGGAAGATGGTGATTTCAGCACCACAACCCCTTTTTGATACCATTTGCAGGGAAAAAACCAGGCGCTTTCATCTGTAGCCCTTTTTTCGCATTTTTCCCCAAAAAAGCAAAATGTAGCTGTATTTTGGCTAATTTCGGAGTCCCCTCCAGGGGAATCCACAAACCCTGGGTACCTTTAGAATCTAATGATGTTGGAAAAAAAGGACGCAAATTTGGCGTGGATACCTTATGTGGTCAAAAAGTTACAGGGGCCTAAGCACGAACTACCCCAAATAGCCAAAAAAAGGCTTAGCACACGGGGTGGAAAGGCCTAGCAGCAAAGAGGTTAAAAAAAAAAAAAATTCTTTATTATTGATTTTATCAATTTTATAATATAATAACGCCCCCCCAATTCCATTCCAAGCAATTCCGGTACATCACTCTGTTTATTAAATGGATACAGGTTTCAAACGTCACCATCAAATGCAAATAATAAGTATCTAACAAAGATAAACAAAGAGAGCAGAAAAGAACATATTCCATCAAAACGGAGCAGAAATTCATCATGGATTATCCCCCATTTAATTATCCGAGTGAATACCATTTCATCAAAACTTGCAGGCCAACCCCATCCCCCAATGCCCCACTGCTCACTGCTACCGCTTCTCCCGTTCGTGCCTACCCTCCCATGGTGCTAACCCAAGTCTTCAGGGGTGCCCATGCCTTCAGTCCCCTTTTCTATACCGCTCTGCCTTTCTGAGCGTAAACTGCTGTTTCTGTGTGATACATAAGTAAAAGTCGAGCCATCCACTGATAGCTTGACGGTGGAGCAGGGTCCAGCCACCCTGTGGACAAACAAAGCCTTAATACTGCCATAGCTATGAACATGGCCTGCGCATGTGGGGGCATTGCATTTTTATCGACCCCTAACAATCGATTGAGGAGTAACTGATATTTGCAACCCCAGCCTTGTCTCTAGCATTCTACTAACATCTCTTTTTAGATCATCTAAAATAGAGAATGTGGCAAACGTGTATAAGGTCCGCCCCATAAAACCCATACCGAGGACGGTGCATTCCTGTAACTCCCCCTCATTTCACAATCTTCGCCGGGGTAATATAAAAGGTTAAACCATGTTTTAAAATGCTGTATTTGTAGGTTAGCCGACAATAAAATAGAGTGGGCCAAAGGTAGAGAGTCTTCACAGTCCCCCGTTTCCAGTTGTAGCGACTCCTGCCACCTTCTAGTATGCTTATCCATATCAACTGGCATCGAGCCATTCAGCATCCTATATAATGTACCCACCGAGGACTGAGACTTAAGAAGTGCATCCATCACCGCAGCCCTAGAAAACACACTGCCCCTCCCCCCTATTTGCAACAAAAAATCTCTTATCTGCAGGTATTAAAAAAAATTCCCTATCCTTGAACTCAAACTTGATTTGTATCTCCTCGAACAAATAAATACCTGCATCTCCCACAAAATCGCCACGGGTAGACGGGCCACGTCCTTCCCAGCGTTTAACATGTATATCTTTAAAAATATCTGGTAGCAGTGGATTATTATTCAGTGGGGCATAATAGTTCAGTCGGACTATCCCCAATTTCTTCTGAACCCTTGTCCAGATTCTAAACGCGCACATCAATGTTTTAAATTTAACTCTTAAAGTAACCAAAATCCAATTGGCACATAAGACAACTTCTGGTCTCAGCTCATAATTTAATGGAAATTCGCCCTCCCTAGATCCCCATTCTACTTCTCTATGTAACAAGACTACCATCTGCTGTAGGGCAGTAGCCCAATAATACAATTGAAAATTTGGCCCAGCCCCCACGTTCCTTGGTAAGTGTCATAAGCTTCAAGGCTTTTCCTGGGTGTGTATAAGCCCACAAAAACCTCAACACTGTCTGCTCCAACGCCTTAAACCAATGTCCCTCAACCTCAAGGGGAATAGCCCTAAAGAAATACAGTATTTTAGGTAGAAATAGCATTTTCACTATATTACTCCTCCCAATCAATGCAAGCCTCAAAATATTAATTCTCCCAAAGTCAAATTTAGTTTTCCAAATTAGCGGGCTCAGATTATTCTCAACAATTTTCTCTATGAGCTGAAACATCCATCCGAGATAAACCTCATTTGGCACCACCCACCTGTCATTCAGTTGAACCTTACTGTTAACAACAAATTGCATTTTGTTTTGATTTAATAAATACCAAAGAGATATAAAAACGTCATGGCCTCCTTCTCAATTTCTTTAACAGCGCCCTCAGGTTCCGGGGTAACAATTGCTCGATCATCCACATACGCTAACATTTTTGCATCCCACCCCGGACGAACATATCGGTAGAATTGAGGTATTGTCTATAATCCTCCTAATCAATGGATCTGCGTAAAGAGCAAACAGCAAGGGTGAACAGGGACAACCCTGTCTCGTGCCACACTCAATGACTACCTCTTCGGATTTGCCACCTATCACTGAAATCCTGGCCACTGGATTTCGGTATAAAGTTTTAACAGCTGTAATAAACCCAAAGCATAGGCTTTTCTTCTCCATGACTGCCCACAGATAGAGCCAGGAGGCCCTATCAAATGCTTTCTCTCCATCTAGTCAAATTAATGCCATAGGGTCTCCGGCTACCTTGGCTGCGTCAAATATAATAACCCGGTGTATATGATCAGTTGTGTTGCGGCTAGGAATAAATCCGTGTTGGACTGGGGAAACTATCTTTTTATTACCCCTGCTAATCTCATAGTCAGGATTTTGGCATATATTTTTACATCGCTATTTACCAAAGTAATTGGGCAATAAGACCCTAGTTCCTGCACTTGTTTCCCTTTTTTGGGGAATACTATTATATTAGCCGATGCCCAAGACTCTGGTGCAGCGCCCCCCCCCCTGTGCTAGTAAAAATACTTCACCCATAAAAGTTTGCAAGCCAGAGGCAAACATTTTATAGAGTTCTCCCGGGATCAAATCCCCGTCCCTGCCGCTTTTCCTGCCGGTACTGATAGAACAGCTGTGATGACCTCTTCACCAGTGATCGGCCGATCCAGCAAATCTCGATCTTCAGCCATTAAACCCTCAAGTAATCGTTGACTCCAAATAGTAAATTTCTTGAGGCTCCTTCCCCTCCCCCTCCTCAGAGTACAGCTGCTGATAAAAGTTTTGAAAGGAAGAGCATATTCCAACCGGGTCGGAAACTATCCCACTTAAGGGATCCCGAATCTCCCTGATCTCTCCCGGAGCTACCTTTTTTCTTGAGCGCATGGCCAGAAGATGCCCCACCGTTTCATTAAATTCATACGCCTTGTTCTTCCAGGCCACGTATTTATCTGCCGCCTTTTTAGCAGAGACATCCATTAGCTCTGCTTTAGCGACTGCGACACTCAATTGGGCATTTTCAGTTTCTTCACCACTAGAAATGGCCTCAATCAGTTGTTTTTCAGCGGCTATTAAAGCCTCGTACAAATCTTGCAAAAGTTTTTTCTCCCCCTTCGGCCGGGTCCAGCTATATCTCCCTCGGGATTCCCACCTTAAAGGCCTCCCAAACAACATTTAGCCGGGCACTCCCTATATTTTCTGCTATAAACACCGGGATCCAGTTGCTCATATATGTTTGACATATTCCTCGTCATATAATATGGCCCCCTCAAATGACCAGCTACACCCTGAAGGGGAAGCTACCCCCATCTCCACTTCGAATACCAATGGGTTATGGTCAGACATAACCCTGAGATATTTATATATCCGACTTGTCTGTAATAATCCATTAGAAATAAAGAAGTAATCTAACCCAACATGAACTCGGTGCAGGTCAGAAAAGAATGTTTATCCCGGGTCATGCATTTCCCTCTCAGCCCATACATCAGATAATCCATGAATCACCCCCAAATGCGACAGCGATATAAAAATCCTTGGTTTATGGCCTTGATACTGCTTATCAACGGTCTTAAGTATACCCCCTTTAATGTTAATATTAAAATCCCCGCAAACAATTAAAGGGAGTGGCCACCGGGCCCAATTCATTTTTCGAGACAATCAAATACTGTGGGATCATCAACCACCGGCCCATACACCGAACATAATGTGAACGCTTTATCCGCTACACAGCATTCCACCAGGGCCCATCGGCCAAACTTGTCCGCCCTACTGCGTGAAAACCTTAACCTCCATTTGTGTGCTAAAATGGCTACCCCCGTGTGCGTGCTCCCTGTGTGGTGCTACTGAGGAGTTGATAACCCGCAAACTCTAATACCTCCTGCCTACTTGACGCAATGTGCTTCTCCTGCAGACATACAATACCTGCTTTCAGATACTGTATGTCTTCATTAAGCCTTTGTTTTTTGGGGGGGGTTATTTAGCCCACAGATATTTATCATAGCAATTCGTAGCTTATTCATCTGCACCATACATGTTGTCCTCCAACCATCTGCCCATAGCCCTCTCCTGTACTTGGAATGCTTGGAATCTTTCCCCTCCCCCCGACCAGCCCCGCTCTCCCTATCCCCCCCACTGCCACCCCGACCTCCCTGTCCTCCCCCCCCCCCCATCCTCCACCCAGACCTAGGGCAAAACAGGTCACACATGACCCTTGCGATGCCTCCTGCTATCACATTACCGCCAACCTCCCCAGCTCGATCCCAGCCACTACCACCACCCTAGTGACCCAGCCATTAGTGACTATGTATATCTTCACATTATTAGACTAACCACAGAGCACCTACCCATTAGGTTCCTTAAACCTTAACATAATTTACAATTACCATCACTTTAACCACCCATATAGGCTCTGTTTTATTCCATCATGCCATCAAAACATCCCTAACCTGAGCCTTGCCCGCCCCCACCCGAAATCTCTTTCAGAAATTGCTGGGCTTTAATATCAGAAGTGAACACCCAAGGGTTTCCTTTCAAAATAACTTGAAGGCGGGCAGGGCTTAACAGGTAAACTTCACAGCCAAGTCCCTGAAAGGGCACGAACAATTGCCGCAATCACCACTTTCTTTCCACTGTCACATGACAGAAGTCCAGCTGTGCAAAAATAGTATATCCGTCAAATGCACGCTTAGCCTTTGGTCTAGCCGTCTCAAGAATTGCTTGATGCAAATATAGTTCCCAAAAAACACCAAAATGGCTCTTGGCTTCTCATTCTGCACGGGTTGCCGATTTTTCTTTAACATAAGAGGAAAGCGGTGCACTCTCTGCACCTCAGATTCCCAGTCCCAACGGGCCAACTCAGGGAAGACCCCTTTCAGTAATCCTAACATGAAAGACCGAATGTCACTCCCTTCGGCGTTTTCTGCTATACCAAGAAATCTAAGATTGTTCCTGTGTTGGCAGTTCTCAAAATCTTCCAGCTTCCACATCATATCCATCATGCAAGCTTCTTGAGAGGAAATCTGCTTCTCCATTGACTCGGCAGTGGCCTCCAGTACTACTGTTCGTTCTTCCACCGCCACTGTATGCTCTGAGGTTTCAGATCAGATTTTATTAACCTTACACATAGCCCCTTGAAGTTTTTTTGTAGCAAGGTGTGGTCTCTTGTTCTCAATACGGGCTTCCCCTTGCATTTGTTTTAATGTGGAGTATATTAACTCCATTGAAGGGGCTGTTTCGCCATCGGGATTCATGGTCGGCTCCCCCCCTCAAGGTACTGCTTGCCGCTGACCCCCCCCCCCCACACCTCCAGTATGAGGCCAGTGGCAGAATAATCCCATCTCAACTGACTGGCAATACTCTGATCAGAATCATATCCAAGCTCACAAGACCTGCCTTTTTCAATATGTTTTCTCATCCTCTGCGAGGCTACATGTTTTTGGGTGACTGGCTTGACATAAGAGCTCCCACGCCTCTCCCCGGACATACCAGGAACGTAGCCATCATCTGTCTGGGGTTCACTAGCCCCTGATAAATGACATCTGTTAATGAGTAGAATTTTCTGCACCTTCTGGGGTGCACCCTCCCCTCCGACCATGCCACTCTAGGCTTTGCCCCTCATTAGCTTCCAGGCCAAAACAAACTTTCTGAGACGACCAAATTTTCCATGTCTGATGATGAGTTCTGCATGAGTCGCTGTCCCATAGTCTTGTCTTCTACCATACCTTCCTTTAGGATTAAGCCTTCTTTGCCATCCATATCATTCTTGCCAACAATTGTACTTCCCAGGGGAGCCAGTAATGGTAAGCCCGTACTCACTGTCTGTGTCATCATGGAGCCAGCACTATTCGATCCTGCATCCAAACAGCCAGAGTCCGGAGCCACTGCAGTGCATGTTTTTTTCCTCCCAGCTCCCGTAGATCGTCCAGCAAAGATTTCCGGGATCAGGGGTTGTTTCTCTTTCAGCGTGTCAGACCTAGACCGCTGCTCCTTCAATCTCATCTTCCTATCCGAGGGACCTTCCGCTTCGTGTCTCTCTGCTGTAGGGGGGGTTGACATCATCAGTCTTTTGGCCGGTCAGCACTTTTCGTGCCAGTGGTACCCCCCGCGTCCCCATGGATGTCGGAGCCTCAGCAAGATCCTTCAAGGCATTGTTCTGTTTCGGGGAGGATCCTGGAGCTTTGTTGAATCCTGGTGCGATGACCAAATGTCTCAAGCACTTCCACGGCAACTTGGAGAAGCGGCGAAGCAAGCTCCCGAACTCCGCCAGAATCTGCACGGACTCTGCCCTTAAGGTAAAACATTAATCTTCTCGTGGCCCAATATATGATCCTCTGCATTATTCTTATAGCCACAGGTCACCAGCTTCATCCTTATTTCATAATACTACCGGCTGGAGTGGGCGATCACCGTGGCGAACAGGCCGCCGCCATCTTGCCCAGTCAAAACAACTTATGTCTTCTGAACAGGGGCCTATATTTCGATGTTTTTGTTGTCATTATTGCGATAACTACTTTGGAGGTGAGGGGGCTAGAACAGAGGCCCAAAATGTTCTTATTGGTTAGTTCATTTCATGGATAGGTCCAGCATTTCTATTTACGAGAGATAACTGGGATGTTCTGTTGCACACTTGGTGTTCCCATAGTATACCAATACGGATAGATATGCATATATATATATATATATATATATATATATATATATATGCATATATATATATATATATATATATATATATATATAAGTCCCAGAGTTCACTGCTAATAGAGTAGTACGGCCTCGCCACTCAATCTTCATGGATATTTCTCCTTTTGCCATATCATCTTTGCTATCAATGGTAAAGGGTTAAAATATTATGGTGTTCAAAGTAAGGTGGTGGAGTTGGAGGATCACAGCTGCTGTGATAATATTTGTATATATGGAGTGCCAAAGGAGGAGGAGGGAGAGGCCTTGCAGCGTTTCCTCTCACACTGGCTGGCGACCCTCCTTGGCATGACCTTTGAGCCCCTGGATTTCCAGAGGGCCCATAGATTGAGGGTACAACAGAATCCCAACTCGGATAACCCTAGGCCTATCACTTCTGGTCTTTGTGTCATAAGCATTCTCAAACTATTCTCCGACTCAACCGCCAGAAAGGACCCTTCCAGTATAAAGGTCACTGAACTACCTTCTCTGCCGATTTTCACATGCGACCAATCTCGAGAAATTTTTGGCCCTACGATCTGATCTGAACTGTATGAAAAAAATCCCTTTCTTCTCATCCTAGCTAACTCTTGATCATTGTGTGGATCCTCAGGCCAGGGAAAGCCATACAACCCCGGCTAAAGGGTACGACTCAGAGTGGTACTGACTCATTCTGCCCTTACTAGTCTACGCCGAAGCGCCATCGCGCTTTTTCTCCTCTGCCTACAAGATCTCCATGGATTAGCTTTTTGGCCAGATTCCTTCGTTGCCCATCATACATTATATGACTCCCACTGACTTACGGTTCGTCTCCCTGAATGTGAATGATCTTAACAGCTATATTAAATGGAAAAAGATATTGGTTTATCTGGTGACC
This sequence comes from Calotriton arnoldi, assembly GCA_963921515.1. Taxonomy (NCBI): domain Eukaryota; kingdom Metazoa; phylum Chordata; class Amphibia; order Caudata; family Salamandridae; genus Calotriton; species Calotriton arnoldi. The sequence continues at coordinate 999,538 of CAWUFW010001784.1, read as the reverse complement.
ACGTCTTCAGATGTGGCCCTATTCCAAGAGACACTTATCGGCCGCTGAAACCTCCAAACTGCAGCAGGACTAGGTTGGCAAAGTGATTTATGCAGTGGGATCCAACCCTAAAAAATGTGGCACTGCTATACTGCTTCATAATTGGATGATGATCTGTGTACACCGCACCTGGATGGACACGGATGGAGCTTGCCTCGCAGATCATAGTAGGCAGCGTTTATGCTCCCACTGGCCCTAAAACCTTTTTTCTTTCTAAGATATTTGGGCTGACAGTGTACCTAGGGCCTAATCATCTCCTACTGGGAGGGGATAGGAAACCAGCGCCAGATTCTGTTCCTGACAGGACTGGCCCAGTGGCCGAAACAGAGATAGGATGGCGCTCTTGCACTTAATGACCGACCATACCTTGGTAGAACCTTTGAGGCTCCTGCATCCCAGAGACTGTGAATTCACGTTCCACTCCTACCCTCATGGCACTGAGTCGCGGATCGACTACTTTCTCATGGCCAGTATGGTTTCCTCAAACTAACTCTCCTGCGATATTCATGAACGTGGCCTCTCCAATCACTCCCTTGTCCAGCTGGATTTGAGCCGAGATATTCGGAGACCACCACCAGGGCAGTAGAGGATGCCTACTTGGAAATTTGAAGACACGGAGGCCAAACAGAAAGTGCAACAGCATCTTCCAACATACAAGTCACTAAATAAGGGCTCGGTGGCCTCAGCCCAAATACTGTAGGCAGCAAGTTAGGCCGATAGGCTTGGGCAACTTATGTTAAGTAAACTTGTAAAGCGCACGGCTGCCCCAGCGAAGGGGCGTCCCGGCGCTAATGCAGTGTCAAAGAGGATGAGGGCTAGACTGTGGGAAACAAGTAAGTTTTGATGGCCTTACGGAAGGATAACAGGCAGTCTATGCGGCGAGTCTGCACAGGAAGGGAGTTCCATAGCTTAGCGGCCAGACAACGGAAGGATCTGCCCCCCGCCCGAATGCGTTTCACTCGGGGGACAGTGGCCAGAAATTGCTCAGCGGAACGTAGCTGGCGAGCAGGGACGTAGGGAACCAGCAAATTGGATAAAATCTCAGGGCAAGAAAGTTTTAGAATTTTGAAGGCCAAACACAATGTCTTAAATTCAATCCTCTTGGAGATGGGAAGCCAATGGAGGCGGCGCAAAGCGCCCGACGTAGAGCATGTTCTGGGGAGCCTGAGCAAAACTCGAGCGGCTGCGTTCTGGACTCGTTGAAGGCGATTCACTTCCGCTTTATTGGCACCTAGCAATAAAGAGTTGGCATAATCAAGTTTAGATAAAATAGTCGCCTGAACTATCAGCTGACGCGTGGCTGGGTCGAAGAACCCCAATATAGGCCTCAGACCCCGTAGAAGACCGAAGCCAGTGCCAGCGATCTTCTTTGTATGATCCTGAAATCCAAGAGTGGAGTCATGCCAGATCCCTAGATTCTTTACCACCAACTTAGGGGTTGAGGCGCAACCTAAAGATGCCGGCCACCACTGCATACTCCAAAGCCCCTTGTCGTTCCCCACCAACAGCACTTCAGACTTATTGGCATTAAGCTGAAGGCAGTTCGTGGTCATCCAGCGTGCAACCGCCTCTAGTCCGTTCCGAAACTGTATGGCGTCCCGAGACTGCTCATCGGAGAGGGCTACCACCAGCTGAGTATCATCAGCATAGGAGACCATGGTCAAGCCATGGTCCCGCGCCACTCCTGCCAAGGGTTGGACATAGAGATTAAAGAGAATAGGGCTTAGCGCAGAGCCCTGGGGGACCCCCGGTTTGATGGAATGGGCGTGAGAGAGGAAGGGAGGGGCGGAGACCTGAAAAGATCTGTTGGACAGAAAGGACCGGAACCACTCCAGTGCCAAGCCGACTACCCCTGCTTCCTCTAAACGGCGCAGCAGGATCTGATGGGAGACCGTATCAAACGCGGCGCTGAGATCGAGCAGTATCAGAGCCGCCGTTTGACCCTCATCCAGAATGGTCCGCAGGTGTTCACTCACTGCTAATAGCGCCGTCTCGGTGCTATGACCGGGGCGGAAACCATTCTGGGAGCGGTCTAAGATACCGCTGCTGTTCAAAAAGTCCGAAAGAACTTTATTGGTGTGGGCCTCCGCGATTTTAGCAACCCAAGGCAGGAGTGAAATAGGTCGGAAATTTTCCGGCTTGGTGGGGTCCAATGAGAGTTTTTTCAGCAGGGGGATCACCCTTGCCTGCTTCCATGCCGAGGGGACCACTGCCGTAGTGAAAGAAGAGTTAATCGTCTGACATAAGGGCGTGAGAAGTATTGGTAGGCAATCTCTAAATTGGGCAGGCCTCATGGGATCCAGAGGGGAACCGGATTTGACCTTCGTACTCAATGTGAGAAGCTCATCCTGAGATATAAGGGGTATTACTTCCAGGCTAGCGATAGGCCGAGACGCTAATGGGGCCGCAAGATCCGGGGGGTGAGTGGGGAAGGATTTATAGATGGCTTCTACCTTCTGAACAAAGAAAGTGGCCAAGACCTCACATTGCTGCCCAGACGCAATCGTCGAGGTAGGGGGATTCTTCCTACTTTTGAAATCATTGAGAATTTTGAAAATGCTCTTCACAGGGTTATTGCTGGACTTAATTTCATTAGTAAGGTAGGCCGCTCGTGCCAGATGTATAGCCTTATGATATCGTTTGATAGCATCCTGATACAGCTTTTTATCTGCAAGGTCATAATCCTTTCTCCAGGCCCGTTCTAGCCGTTTACATGTGGTACGCAAAGCGCCCAAAGAGTCATTGTACCAAGGATTAGAGCTAGAACAACGGCCTTTGGACCATTTAGCAGGAATGAGTGTGTCTAATGCCCATAGTATCCAGTCGCAGAGAGCTTTATACGATTGCTCTGGGTCAGTGTCTAGGATAGGGGGGCAGTTCGCCAGGTAAGCAAGAAGGTCCTCTAGTTTAAGTTTATGAAAGATTCGACCTTACACCGTAAATGTCAGACATTGTCACGGCGCCACTTGGAACTTCAAATTAATGACGCGGCGGCACAATACCATTTACACCCGATGTCGGCAAACTCGTGCCTCCGTGTACAGTCCAAATTGGATCTTAATTCCCTGTTCACCTTATCAGCAGAGAAAGCATTTGGTTATATAAAACCATCATTATGAGTTTGGGGGAAAAGCAGGCTGACTACTTGCTCATCAACACCAACAGGAACAGGCCCAACCCTCTAGACCTGTAATTCATACATCACGAGGACTACTTACCCACCCGGTTCAGATCGCCGAGGAGTTTGTGTCCTTCTATAAGGAATTCTATTCCTCAACAGCGGAGGCGATGCAACCTGTGGAAGAATCCACGTTTCCTGAACAACTTAACTTCCCTCTTCTTGCGGATGGCTCAGCTGACAGCCTGGAGGGAGACATTACTAAAGACTAAATACATGAGGCCATAAAGAATAGGGCTACTGGCAAGTCTCCATTGAATATTACAAAAAAGAAATGAACAGATCATCACTTCCTTGTTGGCCAAGGTCTACAAAGATATGGGTGACTGATTCCATACATCCAGAATTTAATAGGGCAAATATTGTCCTCCCAAAACAGAACAGGGACCTGCTTCAATGTGGCAGCTACTGTCCCATTTCTCGCAAACACCGACAAGAATCTGGCAAGGGTGCTCGCCACTCACTTGAGATGGTTTATCCTGTCCTTAATACACAGGTCTCAGGTGGGTTTTGTACCAAAACGCTCTTCTTCCAATCACATGCGCCTCATTTCCTACATCAAATGGTAGATTGCGAATGGCCCGAAAATGGCCCCGTGCCACTGCATTTGCTTCACAAATTAAATCAAGCCACCTTTAATTGCAAGGTAAGTGCAATTGTGGCTGCCTGTTTAGCAGTAAAATCTAGCAATATTAGGTGTTTAGAGGGAAAGATAACAAAATGTAAACAGTAAACGGTATGCAGCGTTAACCAACAGAAAAAAAGTTTGAACCACTAACACGGATCGGACTGAGTAGTTAGGCCACAGGAAGCTGATAAGAGAGACAGAGAATGGAGAACAGGCTACAACCGTTAGAAACGGAGGTAAGTAAACTGACAAGCATACGGACCAATAAAAAGTGATGTCGGTATGCAAGTCCCTTTTAAGATATATTAAAAACAATAGATTTCAAAAGCACAGCGAAACCTAAAAAGGAGGTCTACAGAGAAATGCATGAAAGACCCAAGACAACAGTAGACAGCTACTGTCTGGGTCCTTTGTGACAGGGGATTCAAGCCTACCTGATAAACGTGACAAATTCACAGAATAGTTACTCTTTACCTAAATTAGCAGTGATAAATTCCCAGATTTTTTAGGGTATCAAATAGTGTTCCCGGCCAGACAAGGGTCATGGTGGTTTCCAAAGGCCACACATAAGGCTCCAGTCTGGCTTCCCTGTTGAAACGGATCCACTCTGGCCGATGCAGAGGACATATTGTTTAGGGTCAAAGAAAACAAGTTTTCATGTTTATTTTGTCCATGAGACAAGTAGACCCAACCCCCTGCAGCACAAACCCTTTGGCCGCCGGATTACAATACCACATCATAGATCAGGAAAGGGCATTCTCTGTCATTAAGGTAATATTTGTGTCAATAGGTTAATTCTGTTCGAACTTGTATTTATGGCTCATTAATACAAAGCCTTTATTATTAGGGTGAGCACTCTAAGGAAATAAGTTCAGACTGCACTACTGACAGAGGTTCCAGTATATAAATGTGTACAGACGTTTGCAAAGTTGAACAATATGAAGCTACGAAAATAGTGTTTACAGGATGCTCTCTGAATAGATATAAATATATGCAAAACATTGAAAGCAAGATTGAGGATTCTTTGCTTTCAAAATAAGATGTTCATAAAAAAGGAAGTAGCAAATAAAAGTTTTGATAAACTACTCTGAAATTGTAGGTACCATTTCTTTGAAGCATTATTTAGTAAAAGGTGTTAATGCATGCCAGTATTTCCAAAAAATACTCATAATGGAAAATTAGTGTAACCAGTTTCAATAAAATTATAGGAACTTATGGAGCTTATGGAACTGTCTGCCATTGTTCCTCAGACAAGTCCAAGATCTGTTGACTTTTAGGAAACAGCTAAAAACTGGCTTTTCCAACAATAGTCTTTTCTCTTTTCCCCTGTTATAGTGCTGGTGTCTGTCTTGTCGGTCCTTCAGCGCCGGGACACTCTGGAGTAGCTGTGCGCTTTACAAGTACCTATTTACATTACATTACAAACATGAAAATAATCAAGCATTGGCAAAGCCAATAGGTATGATATTGGTGGTCAGCCGTTTGGTTTTGTCAATGCATGTCTTGTTTTGACATGGTTTTTGTACAACTTTACTGTTGTGGGAGCTCCATCATTATAACAAACATTGGCAAAAGCTAAAATATTTTTGGTCTCAAAAAACACACATTCCCTCAGTAGTTCCTAGCACCGAACAAAACTAGTTTGCGAACTGAAACGCTGCTTGTGAAAGAGCAGAATGCTATCACTCGCAGTGAAGCCAGCCTGCAGACACAAAGAGATAGAATTTTAATAAAAAGGGTTTTGGTAAACGTTAGACCTAAATAGGGGCCCAATTCTTAGAGAAAGTCAAATAAAGTGCACCCATGGTATATGTCCTTGCATTAGTGCAGAATTACGGCTTTTATGAATTCATAAGAATATACAGAAGTAGGTCAGGAAATCGTACTCCTAGAAAATATTTGTTAACTCCATTTTTTATGAGCAAATATGCATGTGTAGATTTGCTCATGCGAAAATCTGTTGAGCGGAAACAAATCCACTTTCCCACCAACCACTCCCCCCCCCCCCCCCCTAGAAAAAGATTTACTCCTGCCCTTGTCCGGAGTAAATTTCCAGCCTTCATCTGTATTGGAAAAGATTGGAGATGAGCTGATGAAACCCATAAAACATACAAGTTAGTAGGTTTGCTCAGACTCAAAAGGGCATTCTAACCATGGGAAACTATTGCTTACCTCTACCTCCAGCCCAAGTATATAGATCTGCAGAAAGGTGGCAAAATTAGGGAATTGACAGTATTCAAACCCTACTATGGTATGAAGCAAACTGTCCCATTAACAACTAGATATTTAATAAAATTCCACAACCCTGGATAAACAATTTAACTACTCCCTCAAACCACATCTCACCCCTAAATGTATCACCACAATGGAATAACTTCCATAAAGAGGACTCAGGACACAACATACCTTCATAGCAAAATATTTGGAGTCTCCATTCAAGGCAAAATCACACCAGCACTTGCACAAACGATGTTGTGGATTGTACACAACACTTTCTGGACCCCAAGGAAACTTCACAAACTAGGACTCACTTATTCTCATCTCAGCTAAAATTGCAAGCTAAAAGCAGGCAATTTAACTTTTATGTTAACTGTAACTATGTTCTTCCCCTTTGGCACCAAATTACGAAGCCTGATACAAAAGGTATTTAGCATACATTTGAACATTGACGCCACAATCGCTTCATTTGACATCTTTGCAGGCATGAACATCCTGCCTCTTAATTCAGCGGATCTTTTACTAATTGACCTCATGCTTGTTAAAGGAACAAAGCTGATCTTTTCAGAATTGAAAAGTGCCTCAAACATATCCTTTCACACTTGGTAGGCATGGTTATGCTTCATTAGAAGTGCAGAGCTCACATGCCTCCACAAATTACACTCTCGTTCCAAGAATCTGTGGACTCAATTGACCCCTATCTTCAAAAGAGCATTCTCCATAATCAACAGTGTGTGTGATTAAGCAAATCACTACTTATATACTCATCAAGACACATACTGAAAATACCTTTGTGGAAGACCAACAACTGATTCCCACCCTCCGATGCCAACCGTTCCGGAACCTTCCCCCATACTCTCACTGTCTTTTGCCTATCTCTGAATTCTCAATTTTTTTACTTTTCTATTCCTTCCATTTTTTAAACAGAAAACCCTCAGTGTCATTTCATGGTACGATAAAGTCTCCGTCACAAAGAGTGCTCAAATGACTTTCAATGCCAGAAGCATTTATAGGCTTTTAACTCTGATCTTGAAACAATTCATAAGTGTACTTGAATATTGCTATTGGCTCCCCCCCCCCCCCAACAACTAAGCTTTCATGTACACGTCATCACTTAATTTCGGGTTTGGTCCAGATGATGCTAAAATAAGAAGTATTTTGAACCTTTGTTATAAGTTCTAGATACTATTAAAAATTTTGGAAATGAAAAAAGCATAACAAAAGACACTGCTTTCATGCAAATAGCACAGAGTCCCAAATAACAATAGATCCACCCATTAAAACGGCAGACTTCAGATACCTTTCTGGGTTTTCATGTCCATGTCTATGGCGCAACCATAATTGGCTGATAACGGCTGGTGATGGTGAAATATCTATGTGAATTGATCTTCCACTGCAAAGATGTATACCCAATATATAGGTCACAGCTTAAATCACAGTAGGGCACACTCAGCCTTTCATGTTCTTAACATTAATAAAAAAAATACTGTTTAGTTGACTAGTTACTCTGAATTTGCATGAAAACAGGGATATAAAATTTGCCAACATTAAACAATATAACATGGAAGTGATCTTCTAGAACATTTTGCCTGGTATGACATTCTGACCTGAGAGAGAAGACATTTAAAAGAATATCTCCCCAGGGCTTATCTTTCAAAGTGCTTCACAGATCCAGAGAGGACCTGTTAAAAATTAGGCATCAATATGGAGAAAATAATAAATCCACATAAGAACAAATACTGGCAAAGCCAAATCGGTCTGGTCTTTCACATAGCTACATTACCTCAAGTAATTACTAGAAGTTTTTCGTGAGTTCAGAAGTAACAGCTTAAAGTCTTTAACAAGGCAGCACCTTTCACAACTTTATTAGATGTCCCTCTCAAGTCATTCACAATGCTTCAAATGTCCTTTAAAAGGTGTGGCTTCAACATAATCTACATATAGTCTTTGCTACTCTAATGAACTGTACTTTCTTTCTATAGAATTAGCACACCAAATTACAAAAAATGTCTGATTACTATAGAACACTTGTGAAGACCGCAAAGTATATATGGATACCAGCAGTTACTGGTTAAGTCAAGTGCCTTCATTTGTATTCCTAGCAAAATATTTTTGGAGTGGCACTACACTTGTGTGCCAGTAAAATGCCCACTGACATATGCTATGGGTTGTGGTAGGAAGAAGCAAAATACAAACATATATGTTGGTTTTAATAAGATAAATTAATTTGATAAAATTGGTTTTGTAATGAGAACACCCCAAAGATGTCAATACATTTTTCTATTTTAACCAAATTGATAAAACCCTACAACGTGTAGTAGGAACTAGCTTTCACTGGTAAAGAACTCCTAGCTGGAGCTCGATGCTTTCCACCTCGAGTGCAGTGCCCCTTGTGGTCATTTTTATGACTGCATTTTGAGGGCTGAAAATGTAAACAAAACAAAAAAAACTAAGAAATGTTGATTTTTTTTTTTTTATTAAAACTTCATTAAACTTTTTTATGCTAATGGTGATTTTTGAATAACGATTATAGATCTGCTTTATATATGTTGATATGTTCACCCTATGCTAAAGCCAATAGGCTCACTTTTTTTTTTTTGGTGTTGTGACAATTTCACAAAGTCAGTATGTCTGCCTTACTTAAAATAACACCTTTTATATTGCAACATCACAGTCAGTCTGTGGGGTTTAGGTGCAGGCCTTGTTCCCAACTCCACACACTGTGCACGGGGGGTGGAGGGTGTGTCCCAGCAAGGAGTTGGGAGCAAGACTTAGCCTGCTATCAGGCCCTGCGTCCAAACACATGCTGCGCACAGTTGAAGGATGTTGGGTACAGGGCCTGGCCGCATGCGTAGGGGTGGTTGGGTGCCACTAAGGGGCATAGGGCCAGACCCTGTGCGCAACCACATGAAATGCATAGCCAAAGGCCAGGACCTATGCCCAACCTCTTGCCATGTATGGCGATAAACCTCTTCCTTTACGCAAATAAAAAATGTTTTTTAATGAAAGTCATTGGGGAAAAAACAAAGGTTGAAATGACGTTATAGGTTAACATGTCAGTTAAAACATACCTTTTTAAATGAACAAAACCACTGAAATCAACCAGTTGTATATCTCAAGTACCTATAACTTGTGCTCAAAAGTAACTATAACTGGGGAGAGGAAGTGGCCGCACGGCCAGAGCTGCTGACTTTGGAGCTGGGAACCAGGTTTGGGCGTCGGCTCAGCATCCTGCAATTCTGGGAAAATCACTTAATCTCTCTGTGCCTACCCAAAAAAAATGTGTCCTTGTGTAACGTAACTGATGTTTGTGTAAAGTGCTCCAATACCTTCGGGTCGAGTTCATGCTATATAAATCTGAAAAAAATAAAATAAGCATTTGCAATGCAATAGGTCTCGCATTTGCGAGAGTTTAAGCTATTGGCATTGTAAATGACAATGCCTTTTATTTATGTTTTAAAAACCAACACGTAAATAAAAGGCATTGCCATTTACAATGACAATAGCTCAAACTCTTACAACTGTGAGACCTATTGCATTGCAAATGCTGGTTTGTTTTATCTATTTAGTGCTGGTGACGCCCGGTGCGACAATGTTTGTTGGCGCCCCCAATGACCACATCCACCACGGATTCCCTCACCACCACCCTTTAACAGTGCCCCTCAAGCCTCCATAACCACACTCTCCTGACGCATTTAATTAGTTATATAGCGCCACCCATACCAGTGTAGGGTGTCTGAGCACTTTGCATCACACATACATTACACAGAGACGCCGAAATTCGAACCCGGATCCCCAGCTCCCGAGTCGACAGCTCTGTCCTCTGTGCCAGTGCCTTGCATGTATAATATTGATTCTGGACCGATCAGTACACTTATCACCAAAGTATGCCCAATCCATGTTTGTCATTTAGCCATGGAGCAGCTACCCGAGGGCCACCCACCCTGCATCTTTTGTCCTCTTCTCCTGTTCCCACCTGTCCTGATGCACACCTCCAACTCCCTGTTGGTCCCCTTCATGGTAAAAGAGTACCTGGGAAGCGTGCGCATTGTACATGCCTTAAGTGGGAGAGATGGAGCAACATTTGAGTGTGGGCATCAATATGGTGGGCATAGATCTTTACATAATGTTGCCTTGTTAGCAGTAAACTAACGTAATTCGATTTTTTTTTTTTTTATTTTAAATCTTGGGTGGTCTGTACTACCGGCCAATGCCTACCGTGAAAGTCGAGGAAACCTGGTATGGTGCTGCTGCAAGGGGAGCCCCTTGTCGACAGAGTAACACAGCAGCACAGTCACGGCTAAGTCTGTCTGTACTGTGTGCCCGATTGTCTCGCTCACCTACCCCCTTCAGAAACAGTACATTGCAGCGGGCGCTTTAGCAAACAAGCATTGGCAACACCAGTAGGTTTTGCCATTGAATACAGCGCAGATGCTTTATGCAGATTCTGTTCTGCATCGGCAAAAACGGAAACACAAGTTAATTTGTGGATGCAAAGCAGAAAATAGCAAACAAACAGAGGTACTAACACATTGAAGGCTGGTCCTACACACTCTTTAATATGATGATCCTCTCCATTTTATTGTATGTCCTAGGCAAAAGAATCGCAGGCCCCGGAAGGCGAAGCTAGACCCTAGAGGGGACCGTAACTAACACAACCCTAGGGCAGCTGGTCGCAAAGGGTGGGCAGTCAGAAGCCCGCAAAATCCCCCAAACGGCATTAGCGTTGGGGTTCAAAGTGCCCAATCAGGTGGCAAGGGGCATGGTTGGCATGAGGCTAAAGAGGGAGGAAAGCAGAGGCTGAGCAGTGTTATCGCGATCGTCGTTGGATAGATTGTTGTTGTAGAGCGAGTCATCACTGCTACCCTCATCGTGTTGCTGGGATTGCGGTCCCGCTGCCATCCGAAAAGGACTGGAGCGCCACCTGAAAAGCGATAGGCGGCGAGGACACGGAGTTTGAACCTGGTTTAACAGCGACCAACATTAGCCTGGTGGCAGTAGTGTAGGCATGGAAGCAGGCGCGGACATGGAGGCAGCGGTGAAGAGGACATGCCACAAGTCGGCCCGCTTCCGGGAGGAAGAAGGAAACTCTCTCCCAGGTGGCGTGGCCCCCTCAGTGTCTCCGGGCCGTGTGTCCAGAAAAAGAACAGCGCGGGCGCAACAGGACAAATCAGCGCCGCTGAGCAAAGACTAAAGTAAAAAAAAAAAAAAGAAACAAACAGAGCGCGTTGTCCCTGAAGTGGACGCCGCGAAAATATAAATAAATAAAGTGAGCGCGGTGTCCCTAGCGGGCGCCGCACTCATTAAATAAAAAAAAATATATACAATTTAGAGCGTATAGCGCTGCAGCATCGCAGTTCGCGGCCGAACGACAAAGAAAGTGCCTACCAACTAATTGAAGGAGACAGTCTAACGCCGCAAGCAAACGATCCAGTCCGGATGGGCCGTCCCAAAAGGAGACAGGGCGGTAACAAAGAAGCCTCATTTTCAATCGGAGGACAGCGTTTAGCCTAAACGATGACGCCAGCCAATGAGAATGATCGGTGGGGCTTCAACTCCACTTCTGAAATCTGCTTGATTACAAAAAGCCTTGCAGAGAGAGCAGCGCATGCGCGCTGCAACGCAGGTCTGCGAAACCTAAAAAACTAGCGCCCGTGCCAAGCACTGCTTATAACCTCACATCACTTGTGACATCACTGATAACATGATTGCAACATCTAAAATGACACTGATGACAACACTGCATGTCAGGCGCACGTTATAGTTACTTTAGGGCACAAGTTATTGTTACTTGAGATAACTATAACTGGTGAATTTCAGTGGTTTTGTTCAAAATGTTATGTTTAAACTGACATTTTCGCCTAACTGCAACGTCCCTTTAACAACTGTTTTTCAGTATATATATATATATATATATATATATATATATATATACACACAGGAAAAAAGTGGGGTAATACGCAAGGAAGGTAATAAGATTTTAATTTGTTAAAAAATGCAAATTCACTGAAAGAGTGCTATAGTTTATAAACCAAAATAAACTGGGAAATTAGCCACTTATATGTAACTGGCATAAATATAACTTACACTGCCACAGATTTCAGATCTAATCTGTGTTGGAATATGCAAGATCAGAAGCACAGCATTAAAGCTGTGAAATGTATAGTTAGGTCAGTTGGCCTGCAGTCAGGCCCTGCACCCAACCCCATCAACCTTCAGCCACCAGCAAGAGACCTCCACTCAGTTTTTTATTTTTTTATTTTGTCCTGACGTAATCTTGTGGAACTCCTGCATCAGTCCCATTGGAGCACCCTAGAGCACTGGATCACGATAAGGAACGTATATAATTGTTTTTTGGGGGGCTGCAAGGGTCTTCTGGGACACCCCCACAAGGGTCAGAGGGTCACTGTGTACCAGTACCCTTCTCCCCACTATCTTCATTTTGTTTTACATCATCAGGAGACGGAGACAGAGTCATGTGTCCCCTAAAGTCCGCCATAACATTTTCTTTCATGTTGCGACCAGCCAATCACATAGCTCGCTCCCACAGGACCTTGAGTCCCGCTGGAGCGAGCCAGTCGAAGGAGGAAAAAGCACTCGCGACCAATCAGATCACTCCAATTTTTGAATTGTGTTCTGCTGGATTCTTGCGGGATCAACTGTCAATGTATCTATAAATTTTTAACCTTCATTTCTCAAAAACTACTGAACAGATTTACACCAAATCACAACAAGTGTCAGCAAAGCCAATAGGTCTCGCCTATGAGAAATATTGGCTTTGGCAATGCTTTGTAGTGCTGCTGTACAGCAGCGCGCTGACTTTGTAGTGTGGCTAAAACTAATTTAGAAAAGTGCTATGATGCAGCCAGGGCTAATACGTTTTTTTTTAAAGTGCACTACCACTGGATGCATCACAGTACTTTTTAAAATTTATTTTTGCCATGCTGCACTGCAGCCAAGCTGCTATACAGCATGGCTACAATCATTGCCAAAGTCAGCAATGTCCATGCTGTACAGCATGAACAAAAGGCAATGGCAGAGCCAGTAGTCTCAAAGGCGTTGCCAATGCTTGTTAGGTCTCAGCACAACACCCTTGTGATTCTGAGAAAAATAGTCAATCTTCCCATGCATGAAAAAAACATGTTGAGCACGTGGCTTAAAAATCATATCACATAAAGAAAGCAATTGTGCTCATGTCCTAGTGAAAATATATTTGGAAGCAGATAACATCTGTTGTCACAATAAACATTTATTTCAAAGGATTAAAGGGCTGCTTTGAAGTGTCTATGGCCAAGCAAAACATAGATACAAATGGCCAGAGGTTCAAATAGAACAACAGGAGAAAAGAAAAGGAGTAAATCAATCAGGGCACGATCACCAGAAGGACAGCAATCAAGCTGAAGCAAACAGTACTTGGTCCATGCTCCAGCCGAAAGAAGAGAAAATGAAGCCAGCACATGCTGGCCAATTAGAATGCAGCAAATAAAAGTGACAATGAAGCCAACAAATGCAAAGCAATGGGCGGGCTGCACGCTCCTTGCTGTATACAATCACTTTCACATGCACTGCCGTAGATAAACCTAAAAAGCATGTTTCTGGGTAAAGATGTAGATTTCTGTCAAATTTGGTGTAATTCTGTTTTGCTGTGTCTTTGTCTAATTTTTCCTATGGAAAATGCCTGGGTGAAAAGTGTATTGTGGCCCACAGCCTTTTTTCTTGGCCCCTGCTTGGCAGATCACCACAAACCTTTTCAGGAAGGAGCTAAGATGGATGACCTTTACTTTGGGAAGTTTTCTGAAGATGTGTCAAAGTTAGCAGCAAAACTAGAGGTCCCTCTCAAGTCAGATATGAAACCACTGATAATCTTTTGTGAAGCTGCAGCTTCACAAGTCGTTACTAGAGGTCCTTTTCAAGTCAGATATGTGCTTGAAATGTCAATCACAAACCTGAGGGGTGGTATCTTCAGTCTAATAATCCACATACACACTCTGGCAACTCTAATGAATTGTGCTCATTTTATGTAGGATGGATAAATATACCTAAACTGGTGTATAATGAGGATTCAACACTGCAACTTACAATAAATGGCTTGAGCGTTATAGATATACTTGATGACTCTACATAGTGACTTGCAGTCACTGTGAAGTGTCTAAAAAGTTATAATCTTCTGGAACTATTTTTTAGGCGTTTGTATAGAAGATGCATGTGCAAGAGCATAATACAGTCACTCAAAGTGAAAGCATCCAATAGCTGAGGTAGGCTTGTCTGCTGAACTATAGTTTGAACTGTGGCAGGAGGGAGCATAATTTGAGTGACATTTAAACAGACCAATGGTGAAATAGTCTTGATTGAAAGCTCCTACAAATGTATGTATTTTGCATGATATTTTGGGATAACATGAGGCAGGCAAGACATTTAAAGCTGTCTAAAAAATAAAGGTGAGGTCAGACGAAACAGTATCTAGCCCTTGAGATGAGTATCGTTTGAGGGCACAATCAACCGATCAAATAGTTTGGGAGACAGTGGACAGGAAATACATGTACATTATAAAGGATAAAATTACCAGGAGATAGGGGTGCCCATATACAACTATGAGGAGACTCTGAAACTGGCACACTGCACACTATTTATTGTGGAATACAATATTGTAAAGAATACATATGGTACTTACCAGTACGCACATCCACAGTTTACACTCATGGGGCTGGGGAAAGGTGCATCAACCCGACATTCGTCATTGGGCTAATCTGCAACCATCAGACAACAAATGTATACTGAGATGGCAAACAGTGCTAACATGCCATAGAAATGGGGAATGCTGCATGGACAACGCCAACAGGTCTGGGTTCAAACTGCTAAAACATGCAGAATAGCACATTAGAACAAAATACACGGAAGGGAGTCCGCATGATGGAATAGAGAGGGCTATAATTATAAAGTAGTCCTTCATACAGTTAAATGCAAGTACTCGTGTGAAGGCAGAAGTACACACAAACAGCCAACGGCATTAGGCTAGATCTTCAAACTCCACTGGGCTGAGCAAAGAATAATAAGAAAGCCTGAGGCTGACCGAAGAAAGCCAACAGTTCAATAGGGTGGACACATGAAACACTCTATTAATATTGTTAACAATAGATATGTTTGACAGATGCACTGTCATAATCCAGACCCAAAAGGTCTAACATAACAACCAATCCCTCACTTTTACAGTAAGAATCTCCCCGATAGATATATATATATATTTTTATTTCCGAGTTGACTTTCAGAGCATCACTAATACTACTACATCGCAAATGATTCAAAACAATTATTTCCCGACTACTGATTCAGTCAGCGATCCACGGTTAATACAGGTCCGATTTCCTTAACATTGCCATGTTCTGTACAAGATTCAATAAATTAAGGATGGAGAGATCGAGCATTTAGAAGCATGTGCTGTCGTCAGCCTTGTACTTGCAAACTTATTATGAAAACAATATAACCATCCAAATCGTGAGCACAAACAGTACAATGGAGTGTAGTCACAGTTGGGTGTTCACTTTTTCCTACACATCACGGAGTAAACATACGGAAGAAATATCAAAATTGCAATTTTGTTAAAAGGTAGCACAACATATATAATAACGCATACCTGAACAATATGTGCAACAATCACTTCGAAATTGTGCCTGTAAATTGACGACGACAAATATCCACCGTGGATAGAACTTAATGAACAGAAACGATATGTTAAGTGATAAAAACAGATCGTATTTTGTGAACTGGTACGTATACCCTAGAGTCAGTTTAAGTATATTCAACTGAGTCGCTCTGAACCTTTGAAGCACTCGTGGACAACTTATGTCTGATCTGTGAAGTGTGCGCTAGCTGTAGTGGCATATCTAGCATCATTGTTAGAGGGGAATAACCACCAATCAGAATCACCGGTCTACCAGATTCGCACAGCAAAAACAAGAGGGCAGGAGTGCCAGGATGCCCTTAAGTTACAGAGATGCAAATTTATGAGAAATCCCATACCCTACATATATAGTACACCACACATGATGCTATACAGTGACTAGCATGGAAAATACAGGTATGTGGAGCAAGGCAGCTCGGCCCAGAATGATAGTACAAGGGAGAATCACTCCCCACCCAGTTCACTCGAAGGATGATGAGTCAAGGCCAACTAACATGGCATGGCTCCCATTAATCTCAAAATGTTGACCCGTGGCACCCCCACCCCATAAAGTCTAATTCCACCCTACGCCTAAACCCCTTGATCAATTGTGCAATCACGCCTTCCTTCCGTATACCCCCAGTCATTAGTGGTACCTGCCTGCCCTATGTGGTGTGTGGGTGTGACTGGCAAGTATAAAGATCTCAAACTGATAACGAGAGCCATCTTATGCTGAACTCAGTGCCCGACTTGAATTTTATCACTGCATTCATTTGCAAAAATCAGAGATCGTCTCTCAAAGTGAACAAAGAGCCACATTGGTGAACATGTTTCCCTTTCAAAACACACAACGCCTCCCCAACCGTAAATAAAGAAATAAAATAGGATTAACACACACACACACACACGTCACTTAATACCAGCATGACAATTGTGCCCCTTCTATAAATTACTTACAGGATGGTAGTGCCCGTGGGGATTGTTCCCGGAAGACGAGAGAGTTTGCTCCGACTGCAGTCGATGCGCTGGGGCCCACAGGAGCAGGGGGACGGACAGGAGGCAGGAGTACTTAGGGGCAACAGAAAAAGCAGCAGAAAGAGAGAAGCACGGGGAGCAATCGCCATCTTAGCTCTGATCGCCGCAAAACGAAAAAGGTCCGGTTCGTAATCAACTTGACTCCACCATCACCGCCTGCCCACCCCGCGGTGGAAAACGGCCGCGGAAAAGTAAAGGATTCAGCCGCAGCAAAATCGGTATAGGAGCGTTCCACCGTCCCCTCCCTGCTCTAGGGTGGTGCAGACAAAGAGATGGGACTAATCCGACACACGCCCCTAAGGTGTACATGGGAATCAACACTAGTTCTTTAAAGGGAGCTTTGTTTTAATTGAGTCGCCATCTTGAAGTGGGCAAGGTTTCCTCTGATTCACAGCAAAGCTGAGAAGAAATTATTTCATTTCCCCCCCCCCAAAAAAAAATGTCGATGAGGTATTCCAAGAATGTTATTGTTTTGTACAATTCTATTTATTTAATATAATGAAACTGTTGACATTTTATTTGAAGATTAATTTCATAAAATAAAAACAAATGTTTTCCTTCTAATTTTATATTTGTAACGCCTCACTTAAACAGCTTACTACGTTTGGAGGATGGCCGCTTGGATCCCAACCGAGCAGCCATTTGGAGGTCGTCAAATCTTCCTAGTTTCATAATTTGTCATCCTTCGTAGGTATGACAATATCCAGTCGGTCCTTTTGTCGTGTCAGTGTAGCAACCTCCTGTTAAGCTCAAATTTGTTTATTGTTTCAGTTAGTCAAAACCATAACAATTTCGCTGATTAAGAAATTATGATTTGTTACACTGTATAACCATCATGAATAGTGTAAAACAAAAAGAATCATTGGACTAGTTACTTGACAGTATGCAAATGTTTTTAAGGGATACGTTTTTTTAAAAAACAGGCCTGAATTTGTACAAAATGGTTGAAGTGTCAAGGTATGAAGAATAACTTGACAGACAAGGTAGGTATTTCATAAGTATTTATTGTGGTAAAAAGGCCCGCAGTCATCTCGTTACGGAACAGGTATCGATGACAGCTGATGCGGGAAGGAGGGTACGCCCACGGTGACGTGAGTTAAATAGTGATAAGGGATTGGAAGTGACGTGGATAGAAACAGCCAATAGGGAACAATGATGACAAAACCACCAAGGATAAACTAGAAGGTGAACAATATACTACATCTCCCTTTCTTTAACAACACAAAATTTATACAAAACATAATCTTTAAACGCATTAGGCAAGCGGGAAATTCTTCCAGTACTGGTGCAAGCACCCTCAAACACATTTGTCATAACTGTCTCATTGTTAGTCCTATGCGCGCTTTCTGTAACAATGAAACCAGGTATATGCGCCTCTTGGACAGTTGAAGGACATGAAATATTATCATCACAAATATTTTCATTCAGTAAACCCTCTGATGATAGGAGCTCTGACTTCACGCTTGTAGTTGCAATATCCCTATTGGATTCAACATTAACATAACTGTCACAACCTGTACCATAACCATTATCATTTGAATCCAAATCGAACCAAACACTATTGGGGTTGGAAACTGCCTCTTCATTACATGCTTTCATTATGAGCTCTTTTTGTCCATCTTTGAGCTTGATGACATCACTTTTGTTTCTCCACCCAAACTTGAACAAACGAACAGAACTACTAGAGACTTCCAAAACTTCGCTTGGTTCATAGTATTTGGATTCTCCTTTCTGCTTGACATACGGCTTCCTGACAATGACCCAATCACCTATGCAGATATTTTTAACTGTGGCTCTATGGATCTTGTCGTGGTACTCCTTAGACTTTAATTGCTGCTCCTGAATTCTCTCTCTCACTCTAAGCTGAGAATCTTCAATTTTGACAACATCAGAACCTCTTTCCTGATGTATGGCAAACTTTGGAGTGATTGCCGTGTTCCCTTGCCTTCCTCTCATGAGAAACAAGCATTGGCATAGCCAATAGGTCTCGCCTTTGGGGCCTTATAAGTGTTTAGCCAGAGCTACTGACTTTGCCAATGTCTTCAAGCTGTGCTGTAGAGAAGTGTGGCTGCTGTGCAGCATGCTGAAAAGTTATAATAAAAAAGTGTCAGAAGCATTTTTGTTACTTTATATATGACCAAGAAGGCATTATGTAAAACTGAACGACCATATTAAAAAAAGTATTTACAATAAAAAATGTCCTCAGTTTTCTTTTGTTCTTGCAATGCTGGCAACTTGTTTCTGCCTATTGCAATGGTTGTTTGTTAAAGCTTTTTTTTTGAGGGGGCATAAACAATCGGAGGGTGAAGGTTGGGAACTAGTACCTGTATTATAACACTAGCAGCGGCCAGACGCTACGGGAGAATCAACAGATGCCAGATTCCGAGAGCAGGCTGAGGTGGTGCTGAGTGATGCTGAGGTGGTAGTGGTGGTGGCGGTGATTGTTGCGGAGACGATGCTGAGGTGATGCTGAATGATACTCAGGTCTTGCTGAGTGATACTGCTGTGGTGCTGAGTGATGCTGTGGTGGTGCTGAGTGATATTGTCTTGGCGCTGAGTGATGCTGTGGTGGTGCTGAGTGATGCTGTGGTGGCCCTGAGTGATGCTGTGGTGGCCCTGAGTGATGCTGTGGTGGCCCTGAGTGATGCTGTGGTGGTCCTGAATGATGCTGTGGTGGTGCTGAATGATGCTGTGGTGGTGCTGAGTGATGCTGTGGTGGTGCTGAGTGATATTGTTGTGGCACTGAGTGATGCTGTGGTAGTTCTGAGTGATGCTGTGGTGATGCTGTGGTAGTTCTGAGTGATGCTGTGGTGGTGCTGAGTGATGCTGTGGTGGCGCTGAGTGATGCTGTGGTGGCGCTGAGTGATGCTGTGGTGGCGCTGAGTGATGCTGTGGTGGCGCTGAGTGATGCTGTGGTGGCGCTGAGTGATACTGTGGTGGCGCTGAGTGATGCTGTGGTAGCGCTGAGTGATGCTGTGGTGGCCCTGAGTGATGCTGTGGTGGTGGTGAGCGATGCTGTGGCAGCGCTGAGTGATGCTGTGGCGGCGCTGAGTGATGCTGTGGTGACGCTGTGATGCTGTGGTGGTGCTGAGTGAAGCTGTGGTGGCGCTGAGTGATGCTGTGGTGGCGCTGAGTGATGCTGTGGTGGCGCTGAGTGATGCTGTGGTGGCGCTGAGTGATGCTGTGGTGGCGCCGAGTGATGCTGTGGTGGTGCCGAGTGATGCTGTTGTGGTGCCGAGTGATGCTGTTGTGGTGCCGAGTGATGCTGTGGTCGTGCCGAGTGATGCTGTGGTGGTGCCGAGTGATGCTGTGGTGGTGCCGAGTGATGCTGTGGTGGTGCCGAGTGATGCTGTGGTGGTGCTGAGCAATGCTGTGGCGGCGCTGAGCGATGCTGTGGCGGCGCTGAGTGATGCTGTGGTGGCGCTGAGTGATGCTGTGGTGGCGCCGAGTGATGCTGTGGTGGCGCCGAGTGATATTGTTGTGGCGCCTAGTGATGCTGTGGTGCCCCTGAGTGATGCTGTGGTGACCCTGAGTGATGCTGTGGTGGTGCTGAGTTATGCTCTGGTGGCCCTGAGTGATGCTCTGGTGGCCCTGAGTGATGCTCTGGTGGCCCTGAGTGATGCTCTGGTGGCCCTGAGTGATGCTCTGGTGGCCCTGAGTGATGCTGTGGTGGCCCTGAGTGATGCTGTGGTGGCCCTGAGTGATGCTGTGGTGGTGCTGAGCGATGATGTGGTGGTGCTGAGCGATGATGTGGTGGTGCTGAGTCATCCTGTGGTGGTGCTGAGTCATCCTGTGGTGGTGCTGAGTCATGCTGTGGTGGTGCTGAGTGATGCAGTGTTGGCCCTGAGTGATGATGTGGTGGTGCTGAGTGATGCTGTGGTGGCGCGGAGTGATGTTGTGGTGCTGCTGAGTAATGCTGTGGTGGCGCTGAGTGATGCTGTTGTGGCGCTAAGATGCTGTGGTTGTGCTGAGTAATGCTGTGGTTGCACTGAGTGATGCTGTGGTTGCACTGAGTGATGCTGTGTTGGCGTTGAGTGATGCTGTGATGGCGTTGAGTGATGCTGTGATGGCGTTGAGTGATGCTGTGATGGCGTTGAGTGATGCTGTGATGGCGTTGAGAGATGCTGTGATGGCGTTGAGTGATGCTGTGATGGCGTTGAGAGATGTTGTGTTGGTGCTGAGTGATGCTGTGCTGGCTCTGATTGATGCTGTGCTGGCTCTGATTGATGCTGTGGTTGCGCTGAGTGATGCTGTGGTGATGCTGAGTGATGCTGTGGTGTTGCCGAGTGAGAGATAGAGTGAAGATATAATGCCCAATTAGAGAGGGTGGTGAGAGAGAAAGAGAGAGAAAGGGTGTACATAGAATAAAGAGTGGAGTGGGATAGAGAGAGAGAAAGAAGGGGAGAGAGAGTGAATGAAGGAGTTTGAAAGAGAAACAGATAAAGGGGTGAGAAAGAATGAAAGGCTAAAAAAGATAGAGAGGGGAGAGTTAATTAAGTAGAGAGAGAATTAGAGAGGGAGAGAGAGAGAAGGAGAGAGACAATAAGAGTGGGGGGTGTGGAGTTTAAATAGAGTGAAGAAGTGACGCGGAAAAAGTAACCTTAAATATAGCTTTGTGCTTTGCGCGAATAAATAAAGAAAAAAAAAACAGAGTGAGACAAAAATACTGGTAATTAGGCTGTGACTCCCAATATAAAACAAATAGCGATATAAGGTGAAATCAACCCACCGAAGCAATATTTCTAACTAGACAAAAAAAAGCTTGCATTTCAATGCTAATCGCTGTTGTTTTTCATGTGACTGTAGTCCAGGGCCGTCAGTTGGTAATGTGAGCTTCTGCTGCGATTGAAACATCAGAGTCCAGAGAGTTAATGAGCCATGACGAGGAAATGAGGAAGAGAAAGGAAACCCAGATGGCAGCTCAGCTGCGCGCGTACACGCCATCGTGAACGCAAGCTGGTCGCCAGCCGAAAGCCAGTGCGTTTGCACTTCCAAAACCCGCTTACTAAAACTCTCGGCCAGACCAGCGCAAGCGCTGGTGCAGGCCGAGACCTAAAAACGTGCATTTGCGTTTCAGATGTCCGATCCTGCAGCAGCACACTTGCAAAGCCCATACATGACAGTAACCCGATTAAAGGCCCCATTCTCCCGATTTTTTTTCTTTAATCTCCCACTTTGCTCTTCTAAAATGTTGGCATGTATGGACTTCCTTCTAAGAAGGGGAAGTAGGTATAATAGAGTTTGCTTTTCTTTTTCAACTAAAACGACCCTGTGGTATTGACATGTTGACGTCTGAGCTGCGAACCTTACAGTGGCGTTTGAAGAGGTGTTTTATATAGTGCTAGGATGTGAACTTTCAGTTTCTTCAAAGTACTTTGAAACACTGTCAGGATACAGAAACGTCAACACGGGGAGAATGCAGGCAGCCAGAGCCTCCCAAGTCCTAGTTAACCTCACAGACACCAGCCAGGAAGGTTATGTTAGTGGGTTAACTGCAAGGGAGTAGAGCCACTCCTGTAAGGCAACTTCAGTCCGTAGGTGCACTGAGTGCAGTTGCCCTGGCCTGGTGTCACGAAAGTGCTGCTGGGAGCCTGCCCCCGAGGGATGGCTGTTGTGGGAAATGGACCCTCACAGGGCCCGATCGTGTGGCTCTTGTCGGAGTTATTTGAGGGAGCCAGCCTGCTCAACGGTGTTCAAGAGTTGCATTGGTTATAATTTCACACACAGGTGAGCAGCTTCTGGCGTGCTCTCGTTTTACTTGTGTAGAATGCAACGCATGACCCAAATTTGGGGAAAGGCCAGCTCCTCTAACCTTGGAACTGGGTTCGAGTCTCGGCGTGATCCTGGGCAAATCCCTTAATCTCCCCATGCTTATCAAAAAACAAGCAAAAGCGCGCCTCGCGCGGCAGGAGGGGGGCCTGCCGATTCCCTTGCGGGAGCCAGCGGCGATAATTGATGCCATATGGCGCTGCCGCTCGCTCCCGCAAGGCAATCGCCACACGTGCACGCGTTGCCATTGAAGGCAATGGAACGCGTGCACGTTTTTGGGGGAAAAAGGGAACCGATGGCTAAAGGTCTCCTCTATGCAGCGCATGCGCGCTGTGTAGGCGAGACCTAAAAACTGAGAATGTCCGGTCACACTATTGACTGTATTGTTGTACATATCAACCCTCTCTTGAGTAAATTCTTTTACTGAAAAACCTGCTGATAGTGCCATTTGAATACCCTCTTTGATGAAACGGTTGACTCTCTCTACTTGACCATTAGATTTTGGAGAATAACAGGGAGTTTTCTCCTGACATATTCCGTTCTTCCTCAAAAATGATGTCATCATTTCTGAGGTTAATTGTTTCCCATTGTCAGACACCAAAATATGCGGCAAACCTTCTAAGGAAAAACATGACTCCAAAAATTCTATTACACATTTAGAGTCTATGGTTGACACAAATTTGAAAACTATCCATTTACTATAGTAATCACACAACACAATAATAAACCTTGAGTTATGTTCCAAAACATTGAGCGGACCGGCAAAATCAATTGCAATCTTGCTCCAAGGTGTTTTGGGAATACTGACCAATTGCATTTCTTGCACTCTTGGCTTCCAATGTTTGTCAGCCTTCAAACATATATGACAACTATCAACAAATATATTGACATCTGTATCCAATCCGGGCCACCAATAATATTGTTTTAACAGTTTTTTTGTCATGGTTGACCCTAAATGAGATTTGTGAGCCACTTCAATTAGATCCCTCCTTACTTTTGTTGGTGGAATTAATAAATCCCCCTTAACAGAAAACCCTTTTCAATGCACAACTCATCAGCAACTTGCACATAAGTTTTTAACTCTGTATATACATTTCTGATAGGCGGCCACTTACTCAATATGTACTCTTTTACCTTTAAAAGTACTGGGTCTTTGTCAATTAAACTCAACCATTCGCTCTCATTGCAGACTTGTATTGATTGGTTGAAATTACTTACATACGACACTACACATTCGGTGTCTTCTTCCGTTTTAGATTCGGCACTGTTAATAGGGAGACGTGAAAGAAACTCTGCTTTCACATTATCTTTGCCTGCAATATGTTTTATAGTAAAATTATACTCTTGAAGTTTTGCTAACAACCTGACTAGCCTTGCAGAAGCTTTGCCATTACCCCTGCCGCACCCATCCATTAAGAAGGTCAAAGGTTTGTGATCGGTGATTAACTCAAATGGTTTACCCCATAAGTACATCTTGAGTTTCTCGACAGCCCAAACACATGCAAGTGCTTCCCTTTCTATTGTACTGTAGTGAATCTCTGCGTCAAGTAAACGTCTGGAAATGAAAGCAATAGTAAATAAGTTCCCTGAAACTTTCTGAGTGAACACTGCACCTATACCTACTGAACTTGCATCCACTGTGATGATATTAATACCATCGGGATCGTAAGGTTTCAAAGTAGGGGCTTTCACGATGGCATCTTTGATGTCTGTGAATGCTAAATCATGAACGTCTGACCACTCATACTTTTCCCCTTTGCGTAGTAACACGCGCAAAGGCTCAACTATTTCAGAATAATTTTCCACGAAACGTGAATAGTATTCGCTGAGACCCAAAAGGATCTCAGTGTATCTTTATCTGTTGGTTTTGGAGCATCAGTTATGGCTTTAACCAGGTTGAGTTTTGGTTTGATACCATTACTACTTAAGACATGGCCTAAATATTCTACTTCAGTTTGTAGGAACTTACATTTGTCTTTAGTCCATTGTGCTTTGCACGCGTGGGTTCGTATCCCATCCTCGTCGCCAATTGAAGTGTCAAGGTATGAAGAATAACTTGACAGACAAGGTAGGTATTTCATAAGTATTTATTGTGGTAAAAAGGCCCGCAGTCATCTCGTTACGGAACAGGTATCGATGACAGCTGATGCGGGAAGGAGGGTACGCCCACGGTGACGTGAGTTAAATAGTGATAAGGTATTGGAAGTGACGTGGATAGAAACAGCCAATAGGGAACAATGATGACAAAACCACCAAGGATAAACTAGAAGGTGAACAATATACTACAATGGTCTGTTGGGTTGCACTGTTTCACTTCCCCTTAATTTATCCCCTTTAGGTTTGCATCCCCTACCACGCGCGTCCCTGCCCTCGCGCTAGCCCTGTTATGTCATCAGCTGGCATTCTAGAACGCCAGCTGACAGTTCCAATATGGGTAGCTACCTGTACGGAGCTCTCCTGTCTTACTGGTGTGTTGTACTTTATTACTTAATAAAGTCTTTCTTCAAGTTAAGAATGGCTATGGAGCCTACTTAACATGGTCAAACATTAAAAACGAAATTCGGAAGATCGTTCTGCTAATTACTTGTTGATATGAAATTATTTTAGCGGATTAATGATAAAAAACCAAAACCTGGATTTGAGCAATAATGTGCATATGTTAAAAGTAATTTAATCACAGAAGAAGCATTTGCAATGCAATCTGTCTCGCCTTTGGGACCTTATATGTATTTAACTATGCAGTACATTAGCCTGGGTGCTGAAGCATCTACTGTTCTTTAACATGGAGGGAAAGTAAGCACCAAACTGCGTGACACGCCAGGTATGGGAACACATGGAGAAAAATATTTCCTTTCAGCTGGAAATGTTATAGTCCAAAGCTCTGTTTTTAATATAAAAGCTACTGCATGCCTCGCAAAGCGAGCAACGCATGCGCTGCAACGCTAGGCTCGACCTAAAAACGTTTTTCTATAGAGAAAAGACATCTTAAAAATTAAGCTTGCGTAAATGTACACATGCTGCATTTGCAGATGTGTTTATGCATAGGGCTGTACTCCCAAGAGCAGTCAGTAACTTCTGGGTGCTTCTCACACTGAGAACACAGTTGGCTTCTCCCCCTGGACAGTCTTTCCAGGCACTCTCCTTCCTTCTCTGAGCAGGCAGGCAGACTCCTAGGTGCAAGGTAGACCTTCGGCTTCTCAAGCATAAAGTGAACACTTCATGTCATGTCCCTTCACCTCTGGGAGACTGGCTGTAATGCAGACATTAACCCTGGTGACACAGCAGTCATTGGAGTAGCCTCTAGAGCACTCCCTTCCTTGGTTACAAAAAAACGGTTCCCTATAGAGAAAAGACATCTTAAAAATTAAGCTTGCGTAAATGTACACATGCTGCATTTGCAGATGTGTTTATGCATAGGGGTGCTATTGGAAAGCTGAGACTCATGCAGCTTCCCAGTAGGACTAGATTTTTTGTGAATTTTAAATTTTAAAAAGGTATAGTTGCTCCAAGAAGAGAGGTAAATCTACCCAAGTACATTTTCAATGTTTTGAGAATCTGGCCCACTGAATACTTATTGCAAGTTTGTGGCATTAAAGTTAACCTTGTCCTCAAATGCCTCTAACTCACCCCAGTAAGCAGCTACTGGCACAACACCCTCGCCCCCCCCCCACTGCCATCATTGTTTACGTGTCAGAAAACGCATTTAAAGGTGCAAATTCCAATTTTAAATGACTGACATAAATTTTCACACTCAGATTGGAATTTGCAAACATAACCAACCAATTCACTAAAGAATTGTAAATTTAGTCCTATCATTTACTACTACAGTTGAAGTAAATTTGATTCTATTGCAGTCTTACAAAAATTCCAGAAAACACACATGTGAAGCTAGTCATCTATAGAAAAAAAATTAAGGAGGAAGGAACATAGACATAAAGAGGAAAGAAGGCAAAGATGAGTATAAGACAAATGGAACACAACTGGGACACCTTTGCACACGCACTTGGAGCTCTATCTTTCAATTACTTATGCAAATTATATAAATGAGATTTTGGGGTGGTCTCTCCGAGCAGGCAAAGGTGTCTTAGAGCATGACAAAAAGCTGCGGCCAGGAGAAGGGAAACCCCGGTGAATGAGCTGCTCTCTCACCTATATAGAAGTTGGTGACCGTCCTCATCTGCCGATTCTTGGAGGTCACGTATATCACCAGTGAGTTGCCCACCAGCCCCACCAGCATAATAAGCGCGAATAAGAGTGGGACGAGCCAGGCGTCCACCAGCAGCAGGGGGCTCTGCGCCTCTGCTGCTGCCGGGTAGGGGGCGCATCTCTGCAAGAGAGGAGCATGGGCAACGTAGACCGCCCCCTATCGGACTGATCCACTGAGTGCTCCAACCAGCCTTTCGAGGCGTTGAAGTCCGGACCGCAGGACTCGAGCACGTGAAGATGTGACGGCGAGTTCCAGGGAGTGGGCAACACGGTACCCCCAGCCGCATCCATTATCATCCCCCGGAGCCTAAAGGGTCCGACCAAAGGCTGACGTGGTGCCTCTCGGGCGCGCAAAAGCTACGCAGACGCAGCAAACAAGTGGCTCGTAGCGCCCCTCATCTTCATTTCAGGAGCAAACTGTGTCCCATTCCTTTAAAGTTTGTCATGCACACCACTTTTCTCAATAAGCACCTGTTGCTAGTCTCTCTGCATTACATCCATTGCTGCCGCTTGAAAAACAAGCATTTGCAATGCAATCGGTCTCGCCTTTGGGACCTTGTAAGTATTTATCCATGCAGCCATAGACTGAATACAGCATTTCTCACAGACAGTGTCTACAAAAATGCACCAATAAAAAAGAAGCATTTAAGACAAGCATAGTAAAGAACCAATGGCAATAGATGGGCGATAGGTTTAGAATAAGAAAAAGTTCAAAACAATGAACAGGAAAAAAATAATCAAATGATTGTAATGCACTGAGCTTTGTAAACATAATTAAAATATGCATTTTTATCCAAATGGCTATCTGAGTGAGCAACACAGGGAACAAAGCAAGATCATTTCAAGTTGGGGAGAGGATGTAGCCTTACGGCTAGAGCGGTCAACCTCGAAGCTGGGGAACCGGGTTTGAGTCTCGGCAACGACGCTTAACATCCTGTGATTCTGGGCAGATCACTTAATCTCCCCGTGCCTAACAAAAAAAAAAAAATTAATGTGTCCTTCTGTAACGAAACTGGTGCTCATGTAAAGCGCTCTGATACCTCTAGTTCGCGCTATATAAAACTCTACAAAAAAAAAAGCATTTGCAATGCAATCGGTCTCGCAATTGTGAAAAGCTAGAGCTTTTGGCATTGTAAATGACAATGTTTTGTACTTTTATGTTTTTTTTGTTTGCTGTGAAGTGGATGTGTGTTTTTAATTAAGTGGTTTGATTTTCAATTTTTTGTTGTGCAATTGTGTGGGGTAGAATTGTGTGGTATGCAGTGTAACTGTGTAATGGCATTTAGTGGCATGAAGAATGCAGCAGAAATGTTGAAGAGCAGACACTATTCAGAGCGTTAAGAGGAAGATGAGACAAAGGGATAGATGGTTGGCTACAATCCTGGCTGTGCAATCTGGAGATCGGATTCTTTTTTATTCGGGCTTCACTGTTATGCAAACTGTGGGATTGCGGGCACATTACTTTTTTCATTATTTTATGAACTGTAGAGAGACTCTTTAAAATCAGGTTAACTCATACATTTAAGCACTGCCCAAGATCCGGATGTTTACACTGCAGCGCAAGTGAACTTGGACAGGATGTTAGCACTATCAGTCAGACATAAGAAAGACTCATATGCCTTCCCACTCTTAATGCAGATGACGGTGAGGCAGAGCATGAAATTAGCTCTGTCTGTCTTTACTTTTCCAGTCTACCGCTTACATCTAGTCAGTTCTACTACCAGCCAGTAGCTGAAGTAGAATGGCAACGAAACCGAAATAATTGATCAAGGAGAAAAAAAGGAAAGCAACAGATGTCTACATGGCGGTGAAATGCGCCACATTTTTGAAGTCCAAAACTTAATAAAGACAAATCAAATTATAACTACCAAATGCCCTGCTCTCTCTCTGTTAGCTTGCTGTTTGACTCAGCTGCTCGGTATAATAGGATTCGTGCAATAACAACAATCCACTCACCGTTATTGTCTTAGCAGAAAAGGTCACTTTATTAAGACAGGTAAACAGATATTTTTCCTTAAGCAAAGCCTAGAACAAACATTGTCATATAAAAACCCCCTTTTAACATTATGCTTCAACCAAAAATCCCCAAAAACATTTTATCATAATAAACCCAAATAGTTCCTACAAAACTTGCAGAAATACACCCCATGTAATGCACAAACCCATCATTTCCTTTCCCCTCCTTTGTTTATTGACCTTTTTCTCCCCCCTCCCCCATCCCAGAGGGATGGATAAGCCCGCTCCAGACTATCCAAACCCCCCCAAAAAACGCCTACTAACAAAGAACGACTTTAGAAGGGAAAAAAACTGCTACCTGTCCTATAGTGACGTAAAAATGTTTTTTTTTTTTTACATGTACATATAACTAGGGTGGGTCAACTAAAGCTAACCGCTAAATCCCTTCACAAGTGTCCTCTCGCCAAAACCCCGCCTATATAATACCTACCTGCAAGTCCCGCCCCTCTACCTACCTACACCTATCGCGCCACGTGGATTGTTCCACTGCGCGAAACAACCCCAGGGGGACACCGGCTCGCGCCATGTTCCCCCTGGGTCCCCATCGCGCAATAACAACAATCCACTCACCGTTATTGTCTTAGCAGAAAAGGTCACTTTATTAAGACAGGTATTGTGGCGAGGAGCTGCACCCGGACAATGCCTCCTCTTCTGGGACGCTGCATGAACAATTGCCTCCTTATCTCTCCCCCTATTCCCTCCTCTGTTTTCAGACCCCGGCTCCTGTGAGCAATGCACACTGTCCCTTTAAGTTTCCACGGCGATCTGACTACCTCGTCGATCATGTGACGTGGTCACCTGACTGCCCTCCCTTCAAAGAGGAAGTGTCTCCGGGAATGTTTGGTTCGTGTTGGAGCCCAGCGGAGGAAGCAATGGCGGCGTCTGAAGGAGACCACGACGGACAGACCGTCTTTATCGGCCCAGGACTCGTGGAACGGTGGAAGCACCCCGTCGCGGAGGCGGAAGGAGGTAGCCAGCAGGTCGAGACCCCGCTAGACAGAAGGACGGAAAAGAAGGAGCCGGGCCTTATCCGGCAATGCGCTGAATCCTGCCACGGCCCAGGAGGGTCGTGGCTTCAGAAGGTACGGGGACAACTGGGGGCCGTCTGGGGCAGAGGGAGGTCGGGAGGCGAGGGCAGGCGCTATTGCATACGTCCGGAAGAGGAGCTCAATAATCAGAGGCTTCCTTCCGTAGAGCGCAAGAACTCCTAGAAAGGAGTAGGCGATTCACTGGTGTTGGTTGGTGCCTAGTCCCTCACTCCCTTAACCCCTTTTTATGCTTAAGCACCCCGGAGACCCTCCTTACCGAGTTCTGTTTTCCTTTTTTCCCTGAGTTGTGGCGTCTACCTGGTGGGAGCGACCCTTCAGCCCCAAGCAACCTGAAGTCCTGGGACAAGGTTCTCTGACGGAAGAAAACGAAGACTTCACCCTGGGACAAAGGATTTGCAATCCGCTCCACATTGAGCTGTATAGCAGAAACACATTAAAATACTACTCACCTGAACCCTCCCTGTCTCCCTGTCTCCTTCTCCACCGCGCTACACGTGGTGTCAGAAGTAGGATACGAGCGCCTGCTATATCATGGAGAACCTAATACAGCAGCTCGTACGTGGTCAGGAGAAGCTTGAGTGGGCAGTGGAACGTCAAATGACAACAGCCAGCGCAGACAGGGAACTCTTTAAGGATACTTTGACTAACCAGGCCGAGCAACTGCAAAAGGTTGCAGATGACCGCCTAGAACTAACTACCCAGTTACAGAACCGTGCAGGTACCGGGCCCTATATCTCCCTACAAAAATATATCAGAGGCGAAGATCCTGATGCATTCCTACTTAATTTCGAGAGAGCAGCTAGAGCGTCGGGATGGCCGGAAGCTAAATGGCCATTCTTTTTAGCTCCTCTCCTTACCGGAGAAGCCCAAGCCGCGTATCAAGTGGCGAACGCCAATGGGCGCACTCCCTATACCGAAATAAAAGGCGTTGTCCTAGATCACCTTGGACTGGATGCCGAGGCCTACCGGGTCCGGTTCAGGAAGGAGCGAGGGACCCCTGCTGACAATCCTAAAACGCTCTATTTCAAGCTAAAGACGGCAGCAGACAAGTGGCTAAAGCCCCAAACAAGCACAAAAGAAGAAATAATGTCACGTATATATTTAGAACAATATATAGAAGCCCTACCATATCCGATACAGAGGTGGCTCAAGCAACACACCCACCTGACGGCTGAACAGGCAGTAGAAATGGCCACCTCGTTCTACCGTGCCCAACCCCGCACCTTATCAGGAGACATAGAGAAAGCAACACGACCATCTCCCCCTTCCGGACGACTAGAAAGGAAACCCACAAAACCCGGCCCGGAACCCTTAAGATCCCACCACTATCGACCAGAACCCGTCCCTATCAGGGGTCCGCAATGTTTTGAATGCGGGGATTGGGGGCATATTGCTAGGACCTGCCCCAGAAAAAAGCCTCCAGAGGAACCAATGGACATAGGATGTGTTCCTTAAGCCATTCTGTATACTGATGAAATGGGGCCCAGTTTCTACGTGAGTGTTCTTGTGGAAGGGGTGACTGTAAGGGCTCTCTTAGACTCCGGTTGTCGGCAGTCGGTAGTACGCCGATCTGTAGTACAACCCTCCTCCCTTACAACCCAACAGGAGGTCCCCATTAGGTGTGTACACGGGGACGTACGGTTCTATCCCTTGGTGCAGTTACCCATATCCCTTCCTAGCGGGGACACATTAGAAGCCAAGCTCGGGGTCCTCCCTTTTCTCCCCGAAGACATGATCCTGGGTCAGGACAACCCATCTTTCTTGGCACTCCTAAGGGGCTCTCTACAGACTAATGAACAAAACAAAACACCACATCCCACCTTCCTTACCCAAGCCCCCTGGCTTTCTGACAAGAGCTTTCGTTATAGCCAATTGAACGACCCCTCACTTCAAACCGCCTGGGATTACGCCAGACGCTCCCTTCCGACTCAGAAGCCTGTATACCCGTCTTTTCAGATACAGAATGATCTCCTCTATAGGATAGCAAAGGAAGGTAACCCATCCCAGCTCATAGTACCCCAGTCCTTCCGTGACCAAGTCCTCTTCTTTGCACATACACACCTAACAGCAGGCCACAGAGGAACACAGAAAACAATAGACATGCTTTTGAAACATTTTTATTGGCCAGGCATATTCTCACATGTCACGAAATATTGTCAGGAGTGCGAGATATGTCAAAAGAAGAACCCATACAAGCCTCCCCCCGTGCCCTTGCAGCCTCTCCCCATTATCGGAACCCCCTTTGAGAGGGTAGGTATGGACCTCATAGGTCCACTACCTAGGACCAAGAAGGGTCATCTCTACGCCTTGGTGGTCGTTGACTACGCCACCCAATACCCCGAGGCCTTCCCCTTGCGTACCCCTACCAGTCAGAACATCAGCGACCGGCTTCTGGAACTGTTTTCCAGAGTTGGCTTTCCCCGTGAGATACTCACAGATCAGGGGACCCCATTTGTCTCAAAGATAATGGGGCAGGTGTGTAAATCTCTTGACATTTCACACATAAGAACATCAGTTTACCACCCCCAGACGGACGGCCTCTGTGAGAGGTACAATTCCACCCTGAAGCTGACATTAAAGAAACTATTAAGCGTGGAGGGGAAGGAGTGGGACATGCTCCTTCCTTTGGCATTGTACGTGATCAGAAGCCAGCCTCAGTCTAGTTTGGGTTGTTCCCCTTTCCAACTTCTCTATGGGCGAGAACCCCGAAGCTTACTAGAGATCACAAGGGAATATTGGGAACAGGAAAAAGAAGAAGAGACCAGGTCCTTTTTAGAGTATACTCAGAGCCTTCGTAGCAGGCTACAGAAGCTAAGAGATTTCGCTGATGCGAATCTGGAGAAGGCCCAGGTCAAACAGCAAACGTTCTACGATCAAGGGAAGAAGTGGCGCCACCTCAGAAAGGGGGACTGGGTATTGGTCCTCTTACCTTCTGGTCTCACCAAGGTAAAAACAGGATGGCAGGGTCCCTACCAGATAGTGGAAAAGGTCGGATTGACGACTTATCAGGTTCAGATCACTCCCAAACGAAAACAATTATACCATATCAATCTTTTAAAGAAATGGTTGGGTCCTCTACCTAGGGATCTTCACTTGGTAAGTCCTATATCCGAGACCGGTAGTACACTACACCAACTGCCAGTCAATCAGGACCTGTCACCTGAACAACGCAATGCCCTACGAGACACACTAATTCCGTTTGCTTCCCTATTCTCAGATCTGCCAGGCCGGACTACCTTGGCACAACATTCCATCCCTACACAACCCGGAAAGACAGTCAAACAAAGACCATACCGTATCCCTGCTGCCAGACGGAGGGCCATAGAACAAGAAGTGACAGACATGCTTGCCCTGGGGGTCATACGCCCATCACAGAGCGGATGGTCTTCCCCAATCGTATTGGTACCAAAACCGGACGGCTCCGTCCGGTTTTGCATAGACTTTAGAGCTATCAACGCAATCTCCAAGTGTGATTCATACCCTCTTCCACGTGTAGACGAGTTGATAGAAAGACTAGGGGAGGCACAGTATATCACCACCCTTGACCTTACGAAGGGTTACTGGCAGGTGCCTCTGAAACCACAAGACCAGGAAAAGATGGCCTTCTCCACACCCTCTGGCCTGTTCGAATTCACCGTCCTACCGTTTGGACTACATGGGGCACCTGCCACCTTTCAGCGTCTCATGAACAGGGTATTGGCGGACCACCAAGCCTACTCCTCGGCATACCTAGACGATATAGTCATTTATAGTCCCACGTGGGAGTCGCATCTTCATCATTGCCGTCTAGTGTTTCAGGCCCTCCAGTCAGCAGGTCTACATGTCAATGCTAAGAAGTCCAAAGCAGGGTTCCAGAAGGTGAAATACCTGGGCTACCTTCTAGGAAACGGTCACATCGAACCCCAAGAAGAAAAGGTCAGGGCGATATCCCAAGCCCCTTTCCCTGTCACGAAGAAGGAAGTTAGGGCTTTCCTGGGTCTACTCGGGTATTACCGCCGATTTATACCCCAGTTTTCTGAATTGGCCACGCCCCTCACGAACCTCTTGAGAAAGGACGTAAAAGCTAAAGACCTCCTTCATCCCCCTCCTGAGTCCCTGCACGCATTTCATGAACTGAAAAAGGCCATTACCTCTGGTCCCATTCTACGGTCACCTGACTTTTCTGAGCCCTTTTTGTTACAGACCGACGCTTCTGAGAGTGGGTTGGGGGCGGTTCTCTCTCAAGTGGCTCCTGATGGTCTAGAGCACCCCATCCTTTTTCTGAGCTGGAAGTTGTTTCCCAGGGAGCGGGGTTACCCCATCATTGAGAAGGAGTGTCTTGCCATCCGGTGGGCGGTGGACAAGTTGAGGTATTACCTTGAAGGGTCCCATTTCATCTTATACACCGATCATGCCCCGCTCGTTTGGATGAGCCGTAATAAGGGCAACAACCCGCACGTCCTACGCTGGTTCCTTGCCCTGCAGCCCTTTTCCTTTGAGATTCGCCATCGCAAGGGTTCGGACAACGGGAACGCGGACTTTCTCTCTCGTGTCTCCCTGTTTCCCGATCGGAAACAGGCTGGGGTGGGGGTGTGTGGCGAGGAGCTGCACCTGGACGATGCCTCCTCTTCTGGGACGCTGCATGAACAATTGCCTCCTTATCTCTCCCCCTATTCCCTCCTCTGTTTTCAGAACCCGGCTCCTGTGAGCAATGCACACTGTCCCTTTAAGTTTCCATGGCGATCTGACTACCTCGTCGATCATGTGACGTGGTCACCTGACTGCCCTCCCTTCAAAGAGGAAGTGTCTCCGGGAATGTTTGGTTTGTGTTGGAGCCCAGCGGAGGAAGCAACGGCGGCGTCTGGAGGAGACCACGACGGACAGACCTTCTTTATCGGCCCAGGACTCGTGGAACGGTGGAAGCACCCCGTCGCGGAGGCGGAAGGAGGTAGCCAGCAGGTCGAGACCCCGCTAGACAGAAGGATGGAAAAGAAGGAACCGGGCCTTATCCGGCAACGCGCTGAATCCTGCCACGGCCCAGGAGGGTCGTGGCTTCAGAAGGTACGGGGACAACTGGGGGCCGTCTGGGGCAGAGGGAGGCCGGGAGGCGAGGGCAGGCGCTATTGCATACGTCCGGAAGAGGAGCTCAATAATCAGAGGCTTCCTTCCGTAGAGCGCAAGAACTCCTAGAAAGGAGTAGGCGATTCACTGGTGTTGGTTGGTGCCTAGTCCCTCACTCCCTTAACCCCTTTTTATGCTTAAGCACCCCGGAGACCCTCCTTACCGAGTTCTGTTTTCCTTTTTTCCCTGAGTTGTGGCGTCTACCTGGTGGGAGCGACCCTTCAGCCCCGAGCAACCTGAAGTCCTGGGACAAGGTTCTCTGACGGAAGAGAACGAAGACTTCACCCTGGGACAAAGGATTTGCAATCCGCTCCACATTGAGCTGTATAGCAGAAACACATTAAAATACTACTCACCTGAACCCTCCCTGTCTCCCTGTCTCCTTCTCCACCGCGCTACAGGTATACAGATATTTTTACTTAAGCAAAGCCTAGAACAAACATTGTCATATAAAAACCCCCTTTTAACATTATGCTTCAACCAAAAATCCCCAAAAACTTTTTATCATAATAAACCCAAATAGTTCCAACAAAACTTGCAGAAATACACCCCATGTAATGCACAAACCCATCATTTCCTTTCCCCTCCTTTGTTTATTGACCTTTTTCTCCCCCCTCCCCCATCCCAGAGGGATGGATAAGCCCGCTCCAGACTATCCAAACCCCCCCAAAAAATCGCCACCCAGGAAAACCACAGAGTTTTCCTGGCCCCACCCCCCAAGCTTGCTGTAACAAAAATTATAATACACTTTTATTGCACCATAGGTTCTCTTTCCAAAATTTGCCAACAAATCTCTCATCTCCAATAAATAGTACGCTTGGCCTAGCTGAGATAAATGGACACCATCCTCCCTAAAAAAATGATCTTCGGTACCTGTGATATTGTCGTGATAAAACTTTAATACCCATCGCCTGGCAAAAAACTTTCATCGCCCGATTAAGCTTCCTGCGAGCCTTTTCAATTGCAGCGTGGTTACAAGCCCCCCTCCAATGTTGCCTGTAAATAAACTCTGTCCATACCAAAGACGTACCTGCCCAATTGTTCTTTAGTACTGCCAGGTCCAATTTAATCTGTTTAATAAGGGATAAACCCGACAACGGCACTAAGTCATTTTCACCTAGATGGATAATTAACATGTCAGGATAGCCTCTTGCAGACGACAGCTCTGTCAACGTGGGAAACAAACCCTCCCACCTCATACCACCTTTACCTTTCCAGAAAACTTTGTGCCCTTTGCTGGGAAGTCTGAGTGCTCTGCCATATATCTGCTGCTCAGCAAAGACGGCTGCCGATTTAATGAAAAAATGTCCCACTATCCAGGTGCGCATTTTTGTTGACAATGAACCTTTCGCACAACCCAAACGGAAAAACAAAATTAGAAGAAGGCAACAGTACAATGAAAATTTTATTTCCTGACATAGTGAGTACAACAAGTAGATTTTCCCTACCAATCCTCTTGATATCCTCCCAACCCCAACCCAACCTGGCCGCTTCAGTAGCCGCCCCTATACGAAAAGAGTGTGTCCCAAACAGTAAGGGGTTTTTGACAAGTTTAGCCAAAGCTTTCCGTAAAACAGCCTATAAGTGAGCACTGGAGATCTTAGCCCCATTCAAGTGAGAAAATATTGCACCAGTCTGGAAAAAAGCAGAATTAACAAATGACTCCCACTCCCTCTCAACGGACAGCAATCCAACACCCCACTGCTGTTTAAGTGTACCCACATGCCTTTGCCCAATTGATCGGTTTTTGACCTCTTCAACCATATACTCAGTTTGTTTCCGTGTAAGTGAACCTCACTGCTCTGAATACCCATCTGATCCCTCAAGCCCAATAATACAGAGATCCTGAAAGCACCAAAGAATAACCAAATCATGCAAAGCCTAAAACGAGAAACCTCCCAAACGTCCTAACAGCAAACTGGTAATTGTGACAACAACTGTTGCAAAAGAGCAAAAGTAACTGGTTCGTGTAATGGCAAAGAATAAGTGTGTTCTCTGCTGAAACCCTTCAACATTCTTCTTAATAAAACATCTTCTACCAAGTCCTGGCCCCACCATAATTGGCCATAAAAGGAAATCCCAGCCAATTTTCCAGAAATGGTCGTGTGTGACAAGCCCTTGTTCATCAAATGTAACACAAACTGTAAGATGAAACGTTTGTTACCATCTGAGTTCCCATCAAAATTGTGTGATTTGCATAACTTAAGAATTCGTTCCAAGCCTGTTGATAACTTCGTCTGGTGGAAGGAGCTATAGATTTTTCCAACAATTCGACGATCCTCAGTCCCCCAGCACCCAGGTGCTCTGCGGAATCGGAGTTTTGAAGCTGTCTGCCCCTGGCGCCAAACTGCGGAATTTCTGCCAATTAAAGCGAGACAACGCGTCTGCTATAGAATTGTTAATGCCCGGAATGTGCCTTGCTCTGAAAACAATATTCAATTTAAAGCTCTGTAACATGAAAACACGCAACAGACGTAGGACATGTAGATCTTTAGCTTTTTGATTATTGATAAGATCTACCACAGACATATTGTCGACGTGAAAAAGCACACATCTGTCCCGAAATTCCTCCCCCCAAACTAGCAAAGCAACAATAAGAGGGAATAATTCGAGGAAGGCAATACTGCGTCCTTGCTGAAGCCAACGAGGAGGCCATCTCTCTGCACACCAGCGACCCTCCCAAAACAGACTGAAACCATGGGCCCCAGATGCATCAGAAAAGAGCTGGATCTGCCAAATGGTATTGTCCTCCACAAAAGAGAGTGAGACTCCATTAAAATCTTCCCAAAATTTTAGCCAAATGAAAAGATCTTCCCTGATGGCCTTAGTGATTCTAATCCTGTGGTGAGGAAGGTATGCTCCTGACATTGCCATCCCCAAACGTCTACAAAAAGGCCTGCCTGCTCTGACCACCCGACAGGCAAAGTTTAGATAGCCCAGTAAGCGCTGAACCTGCCTGAACTCAATTTTGTCTTTGCCAATAACATCCAACAAAAAGGACCTGATTTCCTGTACCTTTTCAGCCGGCAAACGAGCCATCAAATCCTGAGTGTCGATTTCTATACCCAAAAAAGGTGAGCTTGGTGCTAGGACCCTCAGTCTTTTCTGGAGCCAGCGGGACACCTAATTCTTTAGCCATGTCCTGGAAAAAACCTAGAGCTCTGTGGCACTGATCTGAATGTGCCGCTCCAATGAACATAAAGTCATCCAAATAATGACATACATATTTGTGACCACTTCTCTTGGTAAAACACCATTGCAGGAAGGTACTAAACATTTCAAAAAGAGCGCAAGACACTGAGCAACCCATAGGGAGAACTCTGTCTACATAAAATGCTCCATTAAAAAACATGCCCAGAAGCTCAAAATCCGATGGATGTATTGGTAATAAACGAAAAGCTGACTGAATATCGCTTTTTGCTAATGCAGCACCAGTCCCAACCATCCACACCAATTTTAATGCATCGTCTACCGAGGCATAAGACACATTAGAATCAGCAGGAGAAATGAAATCATTAATAGAATGGCCCTCTGGCCAAGACAGATGGTGAATTAAACGAAATTCCCCAGCCACTTTCTTGGGTACTAAGCCCAATGGTGATACAATCAAATTTTGCATGGGGCACTGCCAAAATGGACCCGCTATTCTGCCAGCCTTTAACTCCACATCCAATTTCTTTTGCACAATCAGTGGTGACTCCCTGGCAGATTTCAAGTTATCAGCCCATCGATTATATGTTGGCCCTTGATAACCAATCTTGAAACCTTCCTTAAAACCCCAATAAAGTTTGGAAGCAATTTCTGAATCTGGGTACTCAGCCAGCCATGATTCCAGAATCGACAGCTTAATTGGGGTATGAGCCCTTTGGCATAGTTTGAAAAACTGATCCCCTTCCCCTTTGGAATCTTCCCTGTTCTCCAAACCTCTGATTGGTGAAACATTGTAATTCTCGATGTTCTTAGGGACCCTGGGACGTCTAGAAAGCTCCCATTCCTCCGCCTTGGACCCTTCCTTAGCCTGAATGTCCCTATGAAGTAGTTTAAACACACCCACAAACTCGTGTTGCCAAATCCTGTTTTTTGTTTATTTGAAAGATGCGTCCCCAATGGCATAGCTATACCCATATAAGGTAGCTTCTTATGAATGTTATTATCAACTCCCCCCACCTGCCCAGTACTGGAGTTAGCTACACCATCAATCTTTTTATCTTGACTTGTATCCTTGTTCACCACAGCAACACTGTTTACCTTTGGTGACTGAACTGCCACATTCACTACACCCTCCCCAGTAATCAACCCTACTGCATCAGACAAAGAGGAATCACCCACACCCACAGATCGTGTATTGCGCTTGCCCAACAAGGGTTGTGACCAAGAAGCCCACCAATGAGGCTTACCTGTCGTTAACTGAGCAGCACGTTTCTGAAATTCTTTGGGATCATCACGCTGACGATGACCGTGTCGCTGCTCCTGGTCCGTTGCACCGTCCGCTCCTGACGTCTGCAACACACTAAAAACATTGGTTTTCCCTGACCCTCACTTTGAGAAAACATGATCTTGACTTAACAAATGTACATTAACATCAATATTTTCCACAAAATCCCCTTCATGTATATCATCAAAAAACATCCCCATAATCAAAATGCTCATCAAATACTTCCAAATCAGTGTTACTACCTCCTGGCAGTTCCCCATCCCCCACCCCCCCCATCATCAAAATTCCAATTGGTCACAGGCATCCGCTCCGAATGCCCGGCCGTACCCCCAAAATCCGCACCTGATCTGCCTTGTGTGCCTGATTTGTTACCCAAAGCCGCAAAATGCTCCGCATTCACAAAACTGGAAACACCAGTCGTTGGCTGCGAACCTGCTGATGTTGAAACCTTCAAGCCGCTCTTGCCAGAAGACGCTGAAAAACTGTTACCCCCAACCCTCCGTTCAGAGCTGCCCTCTGAAACCGGCGGGGCGTTAGAATGTTCCACCCACACCCATTGCCCAGACTGAGGCCCAAAGGAAGAATCAAAATTAAACTGAGGGTGACCAGGAGGAGGGCGAGATGTCGGAAAAAGAAACTCACTTCCAGATGAAAACCTTAACTGTTCAGGCGTCGGAGCGTCATGCTCACTGTGTGGAAAAAACTCCACTACATCAAAATCTTCATGGACCTCCTCACCAACTGGTGACTCTGGTTGGTCAAATTGACCCATAGCAAGCGAATCCCTAATGGACAATTGGGATTTACAACCAGGGGGGCCTCTTGGTACAGGGGACTGAACGACACCCGAATTATCCCCCACCAATGCCGACTCACCAACCTTGAAACTCGCAGACAACTGCCTATTTTCCATATTCTTATGGGCAGGGAACAATACTTGAACCCCTAAATCCTCCTCCCCACTGTCACTTGAATAATCCACTAATGCAGCAGAGCGTGTGTCAGGAAACACTGGGGGCGCTATATTAACCTGAGCACCTCCCCTATTACAATATGAGCTCTTCTTGAGCACATTAGCCTTCAAATGAGCCCTCTTGCAGGGGCGGGGCTGTCTGGCAAAAAACGAGAACAAGCTGCCCTTTCAGGTAAACCCCGCCCCCTCTCCAGCCTTCCCCAAAGGAATGAAACGTGGAGCACGCCTCTTAACCCGGCCCACACGAGGGGTGGAGACCGCCCCCAACTGACCTGCCTCCCCAGCAGGAGCCGAAGAGCACCGTGTGGAACGCAGCCTGCCGCCACCGCTCCGCCGGTAAGAACAGCCGCGGCTCTGTGGCGTCACCGCCACATGTACTCTGTTGAGTGGCACTAGCAGAGCTCGGCCGCGCGACGGCAAACATGCCGCCACAGCCTCTGCCACACCCAGCGCCGCATTCCGTCTCGGGCGTCCTGCGCCCGCCGCCACAGCAGCGGACACGCCGGGCCTCAGGATGTCCTCCCGACCGGCAGCACACAGGACAGAACAGCAACGCCCTCCGCCATTATGGAAAAAATGTAAAT
This sequence comes from Calotriton arnoldi, assembly GCA_963921515.1. Lineage (NCBI taxonomy): Eukaryota > Metazoa > Chordata > Amphibia > Caudata > Salamandridae > Calotriton > Calotriton arnoldi. The sequence continues at coordinate 958,651 of CAWUFW010001784.1, read as the reverse complement.
AAAGCAAGCCATTCCGAATAACAGGTGACAACACGCTGAAGTGAAAACAGCGCGTCAACAAAAGCTAACCGCTAAATCCCTTCACAAGTATTCTCCCGCCAAAACCCCGCCTATATAATACCTACCTGCAAGTCCCGCCCCTCTACCTACCTACACCTATCGCGCCGCGTGGATTGTTCCACTGCGCGAAAAAACCCCAGGGGGACACCGGCTCGCGCCATGTTCCCCCTGGGTCCCCAGTGCGTGGCTACCGACTGAAACATAGACGGAAATGAAGGACTAGGTAAATGGATGCCTGCCTTCACAACCATCATCAGGTAGCAAACACTATGGCCATTTTTCAGCAACATTGAGTGTTCGGTAGAGCTTTTACCCGTGCTCAATGTGCGCCATACAGTATGTTTTGTTTGTGATTTTACATGTTGACGCACATAGCATCTATCTAGTGGATACAGTTAGGATTCGTCCAGATGCCGGTTCTTGTTGCTAGTCCGAAACTTTCGTAGAAGCAGGCAGTGATCAGAAGAAAGGGTCCGGCAGGATATGCATTAAGTGCCTCTAAAGCACGGAGGACAGTTGTACCTGGAGCCCGGTCGGAAGCGCTCTGCAAAGGCAGCATGGGAAGGGGAGGGGCATGCTCATCTACACCTTTTGTTCTTTGCAGTACAGCCTTGTCTGTAACAAGGCAATGCACTGCCCATGCTCATTCCATCCTTGGCCTCTTTGGTATCTGAATACATGCCCACGTTTCTCATTCTGTAATTCCTTCGTTTTTTATTGGCAAATCTCTCCATGTGCACTGCACAACATGGATCCAGACTTTCTTTTTGCAAACAGTTGTTATACAGCGTTAGTCAAATTGGGTCAAACAAAGTAAAGACTGCAGTTACTAGAATGGAATGAACTGATAAATAAAAATCCAGTTTGTCAACATGATAACGCCGTAAACAGGTCATTTTAAGCAGGAGTTGTACAATTGAGACAAAGGTCTGCAGATCAACGAACGCTGTTTTTTTAAATCTCGTTTGAGTGCTTACAGTCCCATATTTATAATGGAAAAGAAATACTTCAAATAGCAAACATGGCGCAGCTTAAGAATACTATTCGGACAAAAATTCCTAGACCAAGGTGGCAGCTGTAGTGGCCTGGGTGAAGGGCACTAGGACCCTGCACTGGACAAGAAGGGGAAAGGAACGGGACACCACATCCGGTCAAGGAGGTGGGGACGGGGCACTTGGGATGAGAGGGGAACGAGGACGGACGTGCCTGTGGGCAGCAGCGCTAAATCTCAATAAATAAAGAATTAAGTAACGATACCTGATTCTGGCGTGTCTCTGTGGTCAGGGGACACGACAACTGGCGTCGAGTGCGGGATTTCAAGGCCGACGTGTGTGCCCTGGTCCCTCGTGATCGAGTGACGGAGCCAGGAGCCCACCCTGGTCCGCCGGCGAAAGAAAGGAGAAGAATCGCCGCAAGTCACCCGACCTCCGTCTGGACGAAGAAACGGAGCCAGGAGCCCACCCTGGTCCGAGCGCGGAGGAAGAAAGAAACGACGCGGGAGCCCACCCCGGCCTCAGTGGAAGAGCGGTAAGAGGCCCCCGACCGCCTGACACTCAGCGGTGCACACATCTGCGAGCGTGAGCGTCGCGCGCGCAAAATTAAGGAGGTGCACCCGGTATCGGCGTCCCAGCCGCCCGCCGCATCGAACACTGCAGCATCGTGCGCGAAAAAATCAAAGGAAATCTCGCGTGAATACAGCGGCCATTTTAGGGCCAGGCTCGAGCAGCGAATCAGCATCCTGACAGGCCCGGCAGCCATTTTAAAGTCAGGCGAAGACCCCGGAAGACCCGCGATCTCGCGAGTTTTGGGCGGCCATCTTAAGGTCAGGCAAATTAAGCCAATGAGCAGCGAGGGAGGCCCGGCGGCCATTTTTGGGTCAGGCAAAAGCAAGAAAAGATAAGAAAAAGCCTACAAAAAGGGAATTTGAAGAAATACAACAGGAAAAGACATATAACAAATGAAAAAAAAAGAAAAGGCAACAGAAAAGGGCGCAATCACACGCAGCTAAGCCTACAGATCAAAGGCAAAGGAGACAGTGTGACCTATACAGAAAGGAATCGCGCAGGAAGTAAAATTATAGTCTTGGCATCACAGTAAAAGGGGAAACAAACGCGAACTGCGAAGAACTCAATAAAAGGAAGAAACATATTCAATAAATAAAATGGTTGAACCCGTAGGTGACAAGAACGGTCCACAAGTAATCTTTTGCAGACCACTGCCATTCAGTCTATCAGAACCACAGGCTGGCATCAGGTGGGAAAGATGGAGTAGGCAATTCGAGCGCTACATGCGCGCCACGGACATCGCAGACAGCAAACAGCTGGACCTCTTTTTAAATCTCGTAGGAGATGAAGTGGAGGACCTGCTCATAACATTCCCTAGCGATCAAACAGCGACATACAAGGGAGTGCTACGATGCCTCACTGAGAAGTTCGACCCACAGCGAAACATTGACTTTGAGAGGTACACTTTTAACACTGCATGTCAGCGAGCAGAGGAGTCGCTTGATGACTTCGCCACAAGACTGCGAAAATTGGTCACATACTGTGAGTTTGACAAGTTTGATAATTAACAAGCAATTAGATTGCGCATCATTGAAGGCTGTCAGTCCGTGGAGTTCCGTGCACGAGTTCTGAAGGAACCAACAACGCTTGAGAAGATATTGAACATGGCCCGCACGGAAGCAAGGGCAACGGCGCATGCCAAACAGATGGAGCTGGGGAAAGAAAAAAGAGTGGAGCAAGCGAATCGCTTCCTGGGAACTACAAGAAGAAAGAATACCCGGCGCCTTCGCCAACAAAGAAGAATGAACAAACATGCTATCGATGTGGCCTCGAATTTCCGCACGTCGGTGCGTGCCCAGCAATGGGCCAGAAATGCAGGAAATGCAATAGAGACAATCATTTTGCAAGCGCCTGCCTGAGCAGGCAATTTCGGAGTGAGCGAGGGAGAGCGGCAAGACCACGGATGACCACCAGCAGGTATGCCCGTCACATGGATACGGCGGATCGTGGAAATCGCAGCTCCTCTGATGAGTCGGAAGAAATGGCAACCCCTGCGAACGTGGCACGGCTGTATTTAATGTCAGACGCACCAAATGAAGACAGAAGACCAGAGCACATTCACCTTGTGGAAAAGCATCAAATAAAGAAAACCGCAACTGTGGACATCGAGGTAGGAAAACACAACACACAGTTCGTGCTTGATAGTGGGGCCACATGCAACATCATGTGCATGTTGGAGTACGAGAAAATGAAAGTAAAACCACAACTATCACCATCCGCAGTTGATGTGTTCACGTGGGGCTCCAAAACGCCGGTAGAAAACATGGGGAAGTTCACAGAGACCTTAACATACAAGGACATGTCCTGTCAAGAAGAGATACATGTGCTGAAAGGTGACACCCCAGCACCTTGCCTGCTAAGCAATGTCACAGCACAGGTGATGGGTCTGCTGGCGATGAAATACCACATGACGGAAAAAAGGAACATTCTACAGGAACATTCGGCCATACTGCAAGGCCTCGGCAAACTGAAAGGCAAACAAATAACTTTGCACATCAACGAGGCGATCAAGCCGGTAGCGCAACACCATTGACGGGTGCCAATACATCTACAACCACAGGGTGAAGAGGAAATCCAAAGTCTACTGGCCCAGGACATCATTGAGCCCGCGGACGGGCCAACGCCATGGGTGTCTCCAATAGTGGCGGTTCCAAAAAAGAATTCCTCCAAGATCCGCATATGTGTGGACATGAGGATACCAAACACAGCGATTGAGAGAGAGTGACACCCAGGGCCACACTTAAATCAGCTGTCTTACAGGGGCCTACCGATTCTCGAAATTGGACCTGTGCAAAGGGTACCACCAACTGGAACTGGATCAACAGTCAAGGTACATTACTACGTTCTCAACACACATGGGTCTGTTTCGATACAAACGGCTGAGCTTTGGCATCTCGTCGGCGGCAGAAATATTTCAGGAGACCATAAGGCAGGTAATAAGGCCAGTGAAGAACAGTTTAAACTACAGCGATGACATTCTCGTATTTGGACGCTCAGATGAGGAGCATGACGAGGCCCTGCATCATGTATGCCTACAACTGGAACAAGCGGGACTAACATTGAATGCCGACAAATGCGAGCTGGGGAGGATTGAATTAGTATTCTTCGGACACATCTTCTCCAAGAAAGGAATGAGACCGGACCCCAACAAAGTAGAAACACTTCGGAACGCGAACCCTCCGACGGATGTAGCAGAAGTGAGGTCTTTCCTGGGGCTTGCCAGCTACTGTGCTCGCTACATCAAGGACTTCGCCACAGTGAGCACACCACTCCGAGAGCTAACAAAACAAGGTCAGAAGTTCCTCTGGTCACCGGAATGCAACTGGGCGTTTGAGGCAATCAGACAGGCGGTGATGACTGTAGACCAACTTGCCTATTTCGACCCCCTGCTATGCACTGAACTGATGGTGGATGCCAGCCCAGTTGGACTAGGAGCAATACTAGCACAGCACCTGCCGGGGAGAGATTCCCCACGGAAAGTTGTTGCATATGCAAGCAAAAGTTTATCTGACATCGAGAAAGCATACTCACAACCTGAAAAAGAAAGTCTAGCAGTGGTATGGGGGTGTGAACACTATCACATGTTCATCTACGGGAAGCCGTTCACCATCATAACAGATCATCAGGCTCTGGTGACAATATACGGCAATCCGTCAGCAAAGATGCCGCCTCGCATTGAGCGCTGGGGCATACGGTTGATGGACTATGACTTCAATATTGTTCACAAGCCAGGAAAAGAACAGAACCCGGCTGACTACATGTCAAGACACCCACTGCCGCATCGACAAGAATCCACGTCCATGGCAGAGGAATATCTCAACTTTGTGCTCAAACAGAACACCCCAGCGCCAATAACGCTAGCAGAGATAGAACAGGAGACAGCAAAAGATGTCACCATGCAAACGGCAAAAGCAACAACAAGACTGCAGCGATGGAGACATGTCAACAATAACTGCACCTGGGGAGAAGGAGTAAACAAGGAAGAAATGCTAGCGCTAAAGAAGATACATGAAGAACTGTCGGAGACAGAGACAGGAATCATGGTGCGAGGAACAAGGATAGTCATACCTAGTTCACTCAGGAGACAGACTGTCAATTTGGCACATGAATCGCACCGAGGCATGGTGGCAACAAAAAAAATGCTAAGGGAAAAGGTGTGGCTCCCTGGCCTAGACAAAATGGTAGAAGACACCGTCATGACATGTCACATCTGTCAAACAACAGGACCGCCAACTAAGCCCGAACCACTGCAAATGTCGGAACTCCCAAGGGCGGTGTGGACAACGTTGGCAGCTGATTTCTTTGGGCCACTGGACACGGGCAACTATCTGCTTGTGATCATTGACGAATACTCAAGAGTCCCCATAGTGCGCCATGTCTCGTCGACATCAGCGACAGCAACGCTACCAATACTGGACGACATCTTTGCAGCCTGGGGCTCCCCAGACACCCTAAAGACAGACAACGGTCCTCCGTTCTCAGGGGAAGAATTCCGAAACTTCATGACCTACCTAGGCATCCATCACAGGAAGATAACACCGCTGTGGCCACAAGCGAACGGCGTGGTGGAGAGGTTCATGGGGAACATAAAAAAGGCTGTCTAACGCGCAAAGCTGGCGCAAATCTCCATTGGCCAAGCACTCTCTCAAGTGCTACGAGATTACAGAAATACCCCCCACAGCTCTACAGGGAGGTGTCCAGCTGAGTTAGTACTGGGAAGGACAAGCAGGACGAGGCTGCCACAGGTAGAGGCAGCAGCACCACCTGAGCACAGCAGCATCGCCGCCAAAGACAGAGAGGCCAAAGAAAAGATGAAAGCCTATGCAGATGCAAGGCGACATGCCACCCCTTCGCACCTCCAACAAGGGGACTCAGTGGTGGTGCGTCAGAGACAACAAAGAAAGTCCGACAGTTTGTTCTCAAAAGACCCGCTAACAATAACAAACATCAAGGGGCCAATGATTACGGCGGAGTCGGAACATCACCGAATAACACGAAACAGTTCTCACTTCAAAGGACTGAAGACCATGACTGAAGACGGCCAAGACACGGCAACAGACGAGCGTGAAGCGAAGGGTCACAATGGAAAGGGATCAGACAAGGGTGAAGGACAAGCAGAAGAATCACAGGAAGAGGCTTGTCCAAAAAGAGTGAGCAGGCGGCCGAAAAGACTCATTGAAGAAATGTAGTGATGGGGATGCGCACATCTCCATTTTCACTCTGACACAACTTTATATCTCTCTTTTCCTTCTCCATTTTTCATCCTGATACATACATCTTTTCTCTCTGCCTCTACCTCTATATCTCTCTTTTCCTCCTCTCTCTCGTCTTTCCTTTGTGACAAAGGGGGGAGATGTAGTGGCCTGGGTGAAGGGCACTAGGACCCTGCACTGGACAAGAAGGGGAAAGGAACCGGACACCACATCCGGTCAAGGAGGTGGGGACGGGGCACTTGGGACGAGAGGGGAACGAGGACGGACGTGCCTGTGGGCAGCAGCGCTAAATCTCAATAAATAAAGAATTAAGTAACGATACCTGATTTTGGCGTGTCTCTGTGGTCAGGGGACACGACAGCAGCGAGGTTTCATGACTCCCAGATCCCCCCGCCCCCCCAGCAGCCCAATTACAGGAGTAAGTATAGGCGTATCTTTAGGTAGTTTGTTTCTACCTTTCGCTGGAAGTTCTATCCCTGAGAGGGATCCTTCTTGCTCAGGAGTGCATCTTTCCTCGTCTGCTGGTGTTTGTGGCAGCTCCTGCTGTACCGACTGAGTGGAAGAATCCGATCCCTGCGGTCCCAGCCCCAGTCCGGGCACCTGCTTCAACATTGTATCCGTGGGAGGAGTAGCCCCCCCCCGACTCCCCTGCTCCCTCTGTCCCGGATTCCACTGCGTTCACTGGGTCTGCAGGGCCGCTAATGGAGGCCAGAGGGAAAACTTCGGCAACAGATGGTTGTCTCAGAGAGCCCTCTGCAGTCGCCCCACACTGTTTACTCTGAACCTCAGCCTCCCCCTTGGCCACTCGAGCATCAGCCTCCTCCGTCTTCCTGGAGTGTGTACCGCGGCGGGGTTGAGTCGTGCCGCGCCCTGCCATTCCTCCTGGTGCAACAGCCTCCTTCAGGGGCTCCTTTCCTGGCTTGATAGTTTTGGGACCCATCGACCTTTTCCGCGGCGGACACCCCCGAAATACACCGGCCACAACGCCGAGCTCCCGCAGACCCGCTCAGTCTCCGTCGCCAAGCATTTTCCCGCCACCAAAAGCTCATCCACTCCGCGGCGGACACCCCCGAAGTACACTCGCCACAACGCCGAGCTCCCGCAGACCCGCTCAGTCTCCGTCGCCAAGCACTTTCCCGCACCAAAAGCTCAGCCGCTCCGCCAGGGGAAGAAAATAGTGCTCACAGTGTAAACAAGCCTTTGCAATGCAATAGGACTCGCATTTACGTGAGACCTATTGCATTGGAAACGGGAGTGCGGGCGGTGAGAAGGCACGAACAGGAGGAGGGTTGGTGAGGGGGGCCCGAGAAGTCACAGACAGCAAGAGGGGGTGGGGGGGGGAGACAAGGAAGAAAATAGTGTTTGGAGTAAAGGGGCCAGTAGCCATGGAAGGATACAAATGACGACATGGCCGTCTTGAGGAGGGACTAACAAGCCTACAACCAATCGGAATGCAGCATTTAGGACCTAAGCCAATGAAAAACATGGGCGGAGAGTGGGCGGAGCTTCCACGAAGCTTCCACGCTATACTGAATACTGCATGCCTCGCAAAGCGAGCAGCGCATGCGCTGCAACGCTAGGCTTGACCTAAAAAAGGAAAATGACCCGTCAGCTGGAGACTCTCGAAATGAATTGAAGCATGTGGGATGTGCGGAGTTCATATCCACTCTGTAATGGCAGCCAAAGTAGACCCAGGAATGTGACCTTTCAGCGTGCATGCGTACGATGTAACTAGCGACCGGGCATCGCGCGCATGTAAAATGTAAATAACTGCGCATGCTTCTGCACAGACACTCTACCATCCTGTGCCAGCTCTCTCCTCCTCCTCAGCACAAACTACTTTAAAAACTAGCATTTACAATGCAATAGGACTCGCATTTACGCAAGACCTATTGCATTTGAAACGGGAGTGCGGGCGGGCAAAAAGGCACGAACGGGAGTGCGGGGGGTGGTGTTGGGCCGAGAAGTCACAGACTGCGGGAGGGGGGGAGGCACGGGAACAAACTAATGTTGAAAGTAAAGGGGCCAGTAGCCATGGAAGGATACATATGACGTATCAAACAAGGAGAGGGACTAAGGGGGCTGTTTAACGGAGTCCAGCGCACATGCCCAGATACTGTAAACTAAGAAGGGTACGCTGTTCCCCAGAGAGATGGAAAAACAGAAAAGGGGGGGGAGGAGGCAAAAGGAGGGGAGTCCTCCTAAGTGGAACTAGAGTCCTCACACACCCAGCAAGCTAGGTGTCATGCTTCATCATATGGACTTGCTCCTCGTCGGGTCGGCGGTGCAATACCCGACGGGCACCCATAAAGGGGCTCTTTAACGGAGATCTTCTGTTCCTGCCGTATGGTGCCGTGGGTGTGAGGGCCCTAGAAGTGAGTGTAGATGCAAATAAGTGGTTAAAAAAGGTTGGATAATCCAAAAATTAGAGTTTAATAGGCTGGTTATCCACCTTACTAAAAAATACCGTGGAGCGGCTGTTCACTGGCTAAATACACCAGAAGAGCAAAGCTCGACTCTCACAAATAGTCGACATGTTTCACGCAATATGATCAAACTATGATGCTATGCATTTCTTCAGGACCTATAGAAAACTATCTACACGATGTGGTGCGGTGGAGGAGTTCCTACGTACCACTGTTCCTATTTGCTGGCATGCAGTCCCGTCAGATCTAGTTGTAGCCTAAACAAGGATGACAAAAGCAAAGAAATTTAAAAATGATACTCTGTAGGGAACAGAGTGAGGTCATCCTTGGATCCCCAAACCAAGTAATCCATCAAGTAAGTGCAAAGAAAATAATGCTAAATCATTATTAGTGAGCAAGGAAAATATTTCTTTAAAATTCATATATACAAATATACATCATGACTGGAAGGATGACGTAATAAAAAAGGAAATCAAACAAGTGCAATTTGTGCTGCCTCACCTATCTAGGTGATGGCGCTAGCTCCTGTGATACCCTCAGTTCATGACACCGTAATGGTTGGTGTCCTAAATAAGGGGAAATGGAGCAATCATGAAAAGGAAGAGACACAGCGACGGAGCCCACTCCTAAGACCGGCGGGCCAGCAACCTCGCTTCCACCAAGGTTCTAACAGCGTGAGTCCATAAGTGTCAACCAGCTCGACACGGAGTCATGAAACAGGCGGTAAGGGTGGGCACGACGAACAGAGAGAGTCCGCTCTGTCAGAACCCCCCAGAGAAACACACCCGTCCACGCCCCACAGTTAACAGGTCGGACCCACTGTGCCAACCCGTAGTGCAAGGTGGGTGCCAAGCGCACAAGTCCATGGGGGAACCTTTAAAGGAATACAGATAAACCAGATCAAAGCCCGCTAAGGGTACAGGGCCGTCACAGTCAAGCGACTCACTCACCTGTCCTATTGTGGACGCAAGCCGGAAAACTACCCCCTGCGCCAGACTGAGGAACCAGAGCGGTGCATGGCGGCTACACAGGAGTTTTAAAGGAGACCTCTAGACTGGTCAGAAAGTCGGGGCAGCTGGTACGATTCTACGTGGCGTGGCGTCAAGTCACGTGGTGAACACGACGTCGGACCCAAGTACTCAGAGCTGCAGCCCTGGAAGCGTGGCGGCCATCTTGTAGGGGGCATTGATATCAATGTAGAGGCAATATGTGGACACACAAGATACGCAGAAAACAAGCCAATACAGTCGGAGGCATAGTTGGGTGAGTACACATAGGGGTAATCCCCCCCTCCTCCATGGCTAGCGGACTCATGCACGCTTCACCAGACACATATCATTTCCACAATAAAGCGACACCACACCAATTCCATAAAAAACGGAAAAAGGTTAAAAGGTTGGGTGCGAGTGGAGGGAAGGGGCAGCAGACAAATTAATGTAAAAAATATAGACAATAAGACAATTCCATCCTATTAAGGTCCGGTCACTCACCCCGCGAAGTGCGGGGGGCTAGTGAATGAAGTAAAAGGTACTCACTGGGCACATTGGACACAAAGGGAATGGAAAAGTAAGTAAGGATGCAATGATGATATCTAACAGTGTTCCTTAACGAAGCCCGCTATCCATTTTTCAGGGCAGCCCAGGGTATATTGTCATTGAGGCCGCATGTGTCAGTAGACAACCGGTACACCCATCTCTGTTCAAGTCTAAATAATGCTTGGTGACTGATCTTGGGGTGTGATTCAAGTACCATCCATTTGAGGGTGTCTACCTTGTGGTTAAGGTCCCTAAAATGTGTATACAGTTTTGTAGTAGTCTTCATGCACCTCACATTGCTCTTGTGTTCAGTGATGCGTATCTTAACTTGCCTCATCGTCATACCTATATATTTTCTGTCACAAGGACATGTGATAAGGTAAATACATCTCGATGTGTTGCAGTTGGTGTGTCTTTTAAGTTTCCATAAGAAGTTATCAGTTAGTTTTATCTCCTTATGAACAGATGTCTGATCACAAACTGAGCATGTCCCGCAGGGATAGTGTCCCTATAACTGGTGGTAAATCCCACAAGGTCCGTTGGACACCTAATTCCCTAGTCCTGGGCCGGGTATGTACAAGAATGTCCTTAAGGTTGGAAGTGCGTTTGAAGGCAAATCTCGGTGGGGGAGACTCAAATCACCCGTGTTAACTATACCCCAGTGTTTCTTAATTGTTTTTTTGATCAGGGGGAATTATGAGTGAATGAGGTAACGCAGGTAAGTATCTCAGTAGGTTCTTTTGTCGAGACCTGGAGTAGTGCCTCTCGCGGATTATTCATTGCTCTTTTGTAAGAGTTCTTAACCTGCTGAGCTGGGTAACCCCTCTCTCCCAATTTGTGTTGTAACAATTTAGCCTCTGTTTTATAGTCAGACAGAGTGCTACAGTTTCTCCTTGCGCGAAGGAATTGTCTAAAAGGGAGATTATTCCTAAGTGCTCTTGGGTGATGGCTATCATAGAGGAGCAAACTGTTCCTGTCTGTCGCTTTCCTGTATAAGGTTGTGCTCAGACCAGTATTGGTGAGTGATATCCTCAAGTCCAAAAGGGGATACTAGAGCTGGATATAGTATGTGAGAACTTCAAAAAGGCATTCTTTGTATTAATCCAAATACAAAATGCCTCACAAGTAGTCATGTCACCTTTCCATAGAATAAGGATATCGTCAATATACCTTTTCCAAAATGTCAGATTGTCTCTGTAAGGGTTATTGGAATTCATAATGACATTCTCTTCAAAAGTGGCCATATAGAGACAGGCCACACTCGGGGCAAAGGTACTCCCCATGGAAGTACCTTGTGTCTGATGGAACAATAGTGTCTCATACTCAAAAAAGTTTTCAGTCAAGGCTAAGGTGGCACAGTCCATGATGAAAGGAATGGGTGTAGGGGAAGACCAGACCTCTTGGAGTAGGCTTGCCTCCACCGCCTCCAAAGTAGCGCGTTGTGGAATATTAGTATACAACGCCTCTACATCCAGAGTGACCAGTAAGTCCACTCCAGCTCTACCTTCAATACTGTCAATGATGCGGAGGACATCAGTGGTGTCCTGCACAAAGGAGGGTATCTTCTTGACCAAAGGCTGGAGAAAGTAATCACAGAATTTGGAAAGCGGCTCTAGCAAGGACCCTATACCTGACACTATCGGTCTCCCTGGGACTGGTATAGTATTCTTGTGAATCTTCGGGAGAGTGTAAAAGTAAGGTGTCTTAGGGTCCTTGGTCACAAGGAACTCAGCTTCCTTCTTAGTTATCCATCCACTACTCTCAGCCTCAAAAACCAAGGTGGCGATCTCGGCTGCCAATCTAGCTGTGGGGTCCACTGTTAGAGGAGTGTGTGGTTGGTATTATCCAGTTGGCGTCTACATTCTCTGTCATAATCCGTAAGGGATTGGATTACAATGGCCCCACCCTTATCAGCCTGTTTAATGATGATATTGGGGTCATCTGCTAGTCTCTTGGCTGCCTCTTTTTCGGCATTTGATAGATTTTGGAAACAAGGAGTTCTGATACCACCCGCTCAAAATCTGCTTAATAACACCTTGCAACACTACATCTTTTGCCAATAAATCTTTCCAAACACCTTTATTGATCACACCCTCCGTGACCTTGCACATCCTAAAATCCTCCAAGTTCCCCGAATTCTCCATCAAATGACTCTCATCCTTAGACTCGGTTGAGGGTAGTTGCGAAAAACAGTCAGCTACCTTGTTCTCAGTTCTAGGAATATACTCAGCCCTGAAATCATAATACTGCAGAGCGACCACCCACTTACAGATGCGCGAGGAAATAGCATCCAAATACTTCTTGGAGAACACGTCCTTGAGGGGTTTATGATCAGACCTGACCACAAATGAACCACCCCAGAGAAATTTCGTAAGCTTTTTGATAGCCCAGTATATAAACAGGGCCTCTTTCTTGATAACTGAGTAGTGGTTCTCAGGCCCCACTAGAGTGCTGGACAAAAACATGATAGTTTCTTCCCTTCCTTCATTAACTTGTTTTTATACCGCACCTAGACCTTTGGCACTAGCGTCAGTGACCATAATGGACTGCCTTCTAGTATCAAAACTTTGTAATGAAGGAGCATCACGCAGAGCCTTCTTAATGTCTTGAAACTCAGAATTACATCAAGCATACCACATAAACATAACTCCTTTTTTTAACAGCCCCCTCATGGTGTGGGTGCGGCTAGCAAACCTGGGCAGAAATTTGTTATAATATTCGGCCATGTCTAAGAATGGGACCAGATCATGCCTGCTTTTTGAGATAGGAAGATCATCAATAGTCATTACTAACTTTTCGTTAGGTTTGACCCCCACTTTGGTAAGCCTGTGGCCTAAATATTCAATCTCTGAGAGATTAAACTTGCATATGTTTTCTCTCAAGGTTATGCCCCTCTCCTTGAATCTTGCCAGAACTTGCATGACCCTGTCGTCATGCTTCTCTTGAGATGAACCAAAAACCAACACATCATCATGGTAGACCTTAACACTACCCACTCCACCCAAAACATCTTAGTAATAATATATTAATAAAAAAAAAAGAACTCACTTGAAGTTACCGGCCGTATCCTGCATCGCGCCTCTTCTCCTCTTTCTGGTCCCAGCAGCCCCTGGGACAGACTCCCATCCAATCACCATGCTGCAGAGCAGGATTGGCCTGAGCGGGCAGAAAAGAAGCTCCACTCAGGTCAGGGAGACTGTGTGGTTTCTCCAGCCTGACTGCTCAATGCAGCCGGGCTGTAGAAACCTAAGTGCGAATGTGTGTTTTGGTCGGCCTAAGACGGCCAGCCAAAACACATATGCGCACTTATGGAGTGCAGATAGCACTCCTCTTCCTCCTCCCATACCTCAGCCCCACCCCTCGCTACAGCACTGGCTCAGAGCCAGCAAGGAAAAATAAAACAATGCTAGAACATCGTTTGATTTTTTATTTGCTGGCTCTGAGCCAGGCAGTGGGGTGACGCTTCTCTGCCTTTGTGGAAGAGCCGCTGCTGCCTTGAAGCAAAGGGGCTATGTAGGCATTGAGCCATTTCTTGATCACGGGGCACATGAAGAATACAGGATAGTGCAGTAGAGCACCAACAGCAGATCCCAAGATTGTTGCAAATGTGAAAATGCAGGGACTCCCAGACAGAGCGTAGTAAACATAGTTTATTGAGATACACAGAAACGTCCCTGCCACGACAGCTGCCCGCAGGTAACTGACCTGCAAGATTCTATCACCACCCAACATTCTCTAAATAAAGTTCTACATTCTATCCCCACATTGGCATGGCAACATTAGTATAATAAGATACCACATTGCAACATTAGGAGCAACTAAATTCGGTTATTGCATTAAAGTATTTATATAGTGCTTAGTAGATGCATGGTGTGCTGAAGAACCTGTTCAAGTGGTTAGCACACTACATTGTGTGGTTGTGCCAAGAATTAATTATTGGTTCTGGGCTCAGCTGCGTTATCATTATACCTTATTTAAAGAAGGGAAAATCTGTAATGTATAGGGTGCCCATGCATTCCTTAAATGTAGGTATGGCCTACTCCCAAAGGATTATTGAAATACTGAAGTTAGACTGGAGAGGCTAACACTTTCTAATTTACATTATATCTCATGTAGGTAAATCAAGAGTCTAAAAGGACATGTAAAAAAACATAAGACACAATTATATAATTAATGAATTGCGACAGCAGGGAAAATTATATAATCAATTAATTGCTGCAGCAGGGTTGCTTGTTGAATTCTTTTAATCTTTGTTGTTTTGTTCATCGATCTACAGCCAACACATGTTTTGCCCCTTTATGGCATGTTGGCCTGGGGCTTTTTCAAGGTTGCAAGGCATTTTATATAAATGAAAAACTGGTAGGTTAACCCCCTTCTAAACAGGATCACAAGTAACCCCAGACTGGTTTCAGCCTCTTCTGTAGGGTGCAGCTTGGTTCGTGTGGCATAGTGAGCACCCACAGCTGGGCATATCCTTAACACTTATGGCGTTGCACTAAGGAATTATAAAACAAAACGGATGTGTGGAATGCTTAAATTAAGCAGAGCCACTGTTAGTTTCTTAGCGTCACATTCCAGTCCATCGTTGTTTTTGCCCTCCATGGCACCTCAGACAAGAACCAGCCATGGGCAAATCAGCCTTGACAATGCTCCAATAAGATGAGTCATGCCCAAATGTCCAGGCACTGTCCCCTCTAAAGCAGAAATCAAGCAACCCCGAACATTTTTGCCTTATTTGGGCCTATTCAGTAAGGTGCAGCTTGGATCCACTTCTGTACAGACCAGTTTCACCTAGGGCATCGCACAGAGAAATACAACAAATGGTGGAATGCTGGAATTAAATCTCAGCTACTAATAATTACTCAGAGCCGCATCCTAGACCATCATGTTTTTGCACACTATGCCACCTCAAAATGGAACCAGGTATCTGCAGGTCAATCTTAAACAATCTTAATCCTGTTCCAGTAGCAACAGGTCAACCCAGACTGCCACGACCAGAATGTGACACAGCTGTTGTTACGATGCTTGTTATGATGCTTTTTAGACAAGCTACTGTGTAACCGTATTTTGGAATACTCTGACAGAACCATAAGGCAGATGTATCTGGTGCCCCTTAAGAACCATAAGGCAGATGAACTAAACTTATGTAGTGGTTGCAAAGTCTGGGATTTGCAAAATTTGTGGCATTGCAACAACTGAGAAGTTTAGTACTATGTACCAAACCCGTTTTAGATGTCAGTACAATTTTACTGACTCCTAACATGGGTGCAGTAATTGATTGAGAATTACAAATTGGAAGGGACGAGTTGTAGAAGTCCCTTACAAATTGAGGTTCCTATCCATAGGTATCAATGGTTTTCGACCATAATAGCAGTTGCAAACCATTGAAAAGTTACTGATATTTCAATGGTTTGTATCTAATTCTTGAAAGGTAAGGAGGCCCCTTTGGACCTTTGCCCCTTGTTAATTGGGGTAAAAGTTTCAGGGGGAGTAAGCAGTCAAAAGACCACTGGTGACTCTCGGTAAACCTTTTGAAAAAACTTTTTTTTTAAAGCAGTCCTGTTTTTCTTTAAGGAAACTGGGCCATTTCTTTTTAACAAAGGTTTCTTTATTTAAAAGCAGTCACAGGTATGGTGGTCTGCGGATGCTTGCAAGCCACCATCCTTGTGATTGTGACCAGTCGCCGGAGAGTGTTGCAGGGAATCTGCGGAGTCACAGAACTATGCTTGGGATCATAGCAACCTAGTAGGCAGGGACTGAGTCATCCTACCACCTGAGTACCCATGAGCCTGGGACCGACTAGCTATATTGTCTTACGTGCCCTCCTACTCACTCACAGAGGCACAAGTGATTAGACACCCCAGAACACAACACTCCCAACTCTCTCAGGAATCACCGTTGCAGGACACACCCTTTTGCTCTCACACTCGTACTAGTCCACAATAAGATCTGACAGAAACACAAGAAAAGTTTAAAAAAATTATTTTAACTATCGTGCTCTAGTATGCAGTATATGTGCCACAATAAGTAAGAAAATGTCTAACACAAATACGGTCAGCATAGTAAGCAGTCCACAAATAATAAAAGGAGCTGTCATTGTATAAGACAGGATGGTCTAACCTCTATCCTCTGCTACAGATGAAAAATGATTATGTATCAGAAAATCTCTGGGTGTTGGCAGCAGATCCCGTACCTTAGCCTGCACAGATGAAAGTTCTACATCTCAGGTGCTGTTACGATCTCTTCCCTGGAAAAATCCCTCTCCAAGTGTGTTGTTACCTAATTCGTGCATACTTATATGACAAAAGTATATGTTCCCAAACAACAGCTGCATATGTGTGTTTTGTCTAGGTGCTAGGGCCTGACCAGAACAGACTAACAAGGGGCACTTTTGTTTGACCTTGTCTACAGTGTTCAGACTAAATCCTGGGAAAGAACAGAACACGAAAACAACAGCAGGTTCTGTGTGAAAGTACAGTGTGGCACAAAGCAAAATATGTTTGTATAGTAATGTGCGCAAAGCAGAGGACAGTTTGCAGCGTGCTCATGCTAACATAGGGAAAACGACAATGGACCTACATGGGACATATGACACCCTCCCCTTGGTCTGGAGGGTAGCACCAAGATTACGACAGAAGTCAGGTGATAAGCAGAATCAAAGCATTCCAAATTGTTTGTAGGTAGTGTCTCTTAGAGGAACTTCAGCCAAACTGGGAAAAAATGATTTTCAGGGATACAATATAAACAATTAAAGCATATCGCCGGGACCCAGAATGTAGGATGCCAGTAAGAAATCCGAACCTGGCATATTAGAAATGTCAGCCATCCAGTTGAGCAGGTCAAAGGAACAAATGAGCTCCTCGTATCCAGTAGTCGACAAGACCATGAAAGGGTAACCTGTGTTGATTTTGATGAAGCTGAGATCCAGTAGACGTTACGCCGTTGCAGAAGGATCATTTCCGGCCACGGGACACAATGATGGGTTGTACAAAAGCCGCATACGCAAGGAACAGTCCTGGTTATGGGCCACAAGGGACCCATCAACAGTTTGAAATCCAAGGCAGCGTGAGGTGGTGTAGCCAGGCAGATGTCCAGTGCCCATTGAAAGGGGCACCAGATACAATGGAACACAGGTTGCACACAGGTGAAGTAGCATAGAGGAAGGTTAGACAAAATTCGGCATCCAGAGCATCTAATGGCACCAAAGATAGTCTAAAATAATGTCATACGGCTGGAGCCCACAAGTTAAAAAAAAGTGTGCCATGCCCGTAGTATCAGACGCATTAAATATTTGATGTATCAAATCCCCGAAATGCAGGGGGAGATTTGTGTTTAACAATGACTGTATTTCGCTAGACATTCTCGCCACCTGCAATTCGAAGGTCTCACATGCCCAAGTGAGAACCCACTTCTTGTTGAAACAATAACTCTTTGAGTTGGCTTAGCTTATTGAAATCTGTTTCTGGAGTTGGAATGGAAGGCCACAAGGAACTATCTCCACTCCCCTGTGGTCGGGGTGGGGGGGAACAGGATGTTTATTTAATGCGATTTTATATAGCGCGAACATTACCCGAAGGTGTCAGAGCGCTTTACAAAAGAACCAATTGCGTTACATAAGGACTTTGGATTACATGAGTTACATAAGAGATACAAACAGAAAAAATTTGCAAATGTACAAGGTGTAAAGTCACTCAAGGAAGAGAAATAAACAGGAAAAAATTGCACATGTACAAGTTGTAAAGTCCCTCAAGGAAGAGATACAAACAGATAAACTCTAAAATCACATAGGAATGGTAGTAAGTACAAAGGTCTACTACATATACTAGTGGTTAGAGTTCTATATATACAAATACTAAATTCACACATGATTACATTTTAACAGCGATTAGGCTAACTGGGAAACAGACACCACATACGGGATTCCTGCCTGCAGACTGCAACAGTCCTGATTATTAAGGACGAGATCCGAAAGCAGTGTGAGAGTGGGAATGATTGTGGGAACAGGAGTTCCTTTAAATAACAAGTCAGATTGTCATCATCAATTGTATTCATAGAACGTGTAACTGTGGCTACTTTGACTGTGGCTACTGCAAATTTGGCTACTTCATCAGCCATTGAATTTCCAACAGTGTGCGCTCCCGCACGTTGACGGCCTAATGTATGCATAACATGTGTAAGTGGCCGGCGTTCTTTTAGAGCGGCCACTCGAACCCAAGGCATTTTATGCTTTATCGTGCTACCTTTAGAATCCTGAAAATCATTCTGTTTCCAAGAGAACAAATTGTCATTGATGGACTGTACAGAATAGAAAGAGTCACACACAACAAGCATGGGCAACTCAGGATTAGCATGCATGGAATAGTAATTCTGTGCCTTGGACTTGCCATGACTTAGTGCCCCATACTGACTTCAAATCAATATTGTCTTTCCAATGATCATATCCATTCAGGGCTAAGTTGTCAATAAAGAGGGATGCATATATTTTTCAGAGTGTGAACCAATTTAAAATAGTATGATGCTGGGTCAGAAAGGTTATAACCGGTAAAATATGTGTACGTCATCTTTTGTGTTTTGATACTACCCTGAGATGGAATTGGGCAATGTTCCCATTGAGTATAATTATATTGGGGACACTGTCCGTTATCCCTATGCAAAAAATGATGCCCATAATGTTGATAACAGAACAAATCTGCATAGTTAGCAGAATTTAAGTATAAATCCTCAGTGTCAAAGACAGTGTAATATTGCAATTCAGAAAACATAGAATTTACAGCATCAACATCCCAATCATCTGAGTGCAACCCAGGCACTATTACATCACCCATGGACACACAGAATACATATGGTATCTGCAAGGTCTCCGTCGGACTGAAGACTTCGAATGGTACTTTATCCCATTCAATTCCATCAGTGATTGGGACCGCCGAAATGTTAACAAGGGACTGGTCTCCTTTCATTTTATGCTAGGAGGAATGTGGGGCCGACACCCTGTTGACAAGTTCTGCAGCAGAACGTTCTGGGAGGTAATGGCCATATATCAAAAGGAAAAAAACAGTCACGAATCCAGTCCACATTAACAGGAATACTATGGAAAACACGATCCACACATATATTCAAAGTGGAACCAGATAAGTGTGTTTCAACCAGGATATAAAAACACAAATCCGCGCAGGTGGTGGAGTTTTAACAGAGGACAATGAAGAAGTGTCTGAAAAAAAATTGTCTTGATCGATATTCTAACCAGAAGAACTTAGTTGGAATAATGAAGACTGGGATTCTGGATGCAGCCCTGAGGCTTGCGCTCCCAAAGGGGCCCGAGGGGTGGATCACAATAAACGATTTCCATTGTAGAGCATGAAGAAGGTAAAACAGGTACCAGGTCAAATGAAGACTCAACATCCCCCTCTGTCAGCCGGGGAGAATCAGAAGCAACAGAGCTCACAGGCTGAAAGAAATATCCCATCTTGGGACACCCGAGGCATACTATTGAATAAATGGTGTAACTTGACATGTTCAATTGAAACAAAGCGATTGTCTTTTTATCCTGGTGGTGGAGATAAAATCAGTTTGGGTACCCTGAAGGCCAATCACTGGAACAGGAGCACAGCAGGAGGGACCAAATTCTTTCTTGACCGCCACCTTTTCACAAACCAGATCTCCAACTTTAGGAAGCCAGGTTGAAATAGGAATCAGAGCCGCTGCATCAGATGGCTGAGTCGAAGGCAAATGGGTTTTAGCGAGAGCATCACAACACTTTGTAGATCCTGTAAGACAGCACAGTGGTTATCTACGTCAAAGGTTCGGGACAGCCGCCACAACGTCTAGACCATCAAGGTCTGGAACAAACATCTTGATGCCAAAGAGCATTTTGTATGGGGTCCGCCTACCCAGAGATCTTCTTGGGAGGTTATTAAGAGCACGTTGAACCCCTTAAAGATGAGACAACCAGCCATTGCCCATACCTAATACCCTTGCTGTTAAAGATTGCTTTAAGTCACGGTTCATCCACTCCAAAACAGAATTGCCCTCGGGCCTATATGGAGATGAGAAATGCACCCAAACTCCCATTGAAATCATCGAATCATGATATGCCTTAGAGGCAAAAGCCGGACCCTGGTCTGAATGGAAAGTGCCACAGGCCAGGGGCGGTGCGTCCATTGGGGCGTTGGGGCGTAGCCCCGCCACGCAGCTCCCTCGGCGTCTTTGAACCTAAGTAAACTGAATCAGTTTACTTAAGTTCAAAGAGCCGAGGAGAACTGACAATCATGTCAGTCAGCATGACGTCGGACCGCCCACCCCTTCAGACTCTGAAGGGGGTGGGGCGGTCCAACGTCATGCTGACTGACATGATTGTCAGAGAGACCAGGGGCAGCAGGCAGCACTGCAGCACAAGTGCGCATGAGTGGGGAAGGGCACCGAATTTTCGTGCCGTGCCCAGTCATGCGCACTTGTGTGTGCACTGGCTTGCGCATGCCCATTAGGAGAGCGAGGGTTGAGCAAAGGCTCAAACCTCGGTCTCCTAATGGGCAGGCGGGCGAGAGGTAACCGTGCCCTAAGCCAATCCTGGTGCTGCCAGCAGCGCCAGGATTGGCTGAGAGGGGCTGTAGGGCCAAACGGAGTCGGACCCGAGGCGGCGCGGACGGCGGACCTCCTCAGGTAGGATTTTCTTTTTTTATTTAAAAAATCCCCCGGGCCCCCAGCACAACTCCCCCCTTTCAAGCTCCCCCCCCCCGCGAGCCGCGTCTGGAATGGAGTAACCAAACTTTTCAAGTAGGGAGCAAAGTTCACATACGTTACCGCTGCAACTGGTAGTCAGTCAGCTGAGCTGTCCCACTGGACCCCGGACGTGCCTCGTGCTCGCAGATCACAGAGGAGCTGAACACTTTCTGCCACCTCACTGGATCTTGCAGCGTGGTGTGCTTAGCGCTCACCTGCAGGCGCTGAACCCCCGGAGCTATCTAACGAGGATTGACGCCGCTGGTGCCAGGGTCTGCATGGATCTCTGCAGCGGGGAGTCCATCACCGGACAGTTTCCAGCACGTTTTTATAAGGGGGTGGGAATTGGGATGGGAGGAATGTACAAATGCGCCTGGAAGTTGGTTCAGTTAGCTCTATGTGCTATGCAGAAATGAACTCCTACTAAAGATTAATCGTATGCAGATTGTGACCACAACAAAAAAACTCTGAATTTGCCGCGTGCACAGACAATTGTGTCAATTTTCCAAGACCCGGTGGCCGATTATAGAACACGAGCTCCACTTAGGAGGCAACTTCGGGGTCCGGGGTCCTGTTTCGTATACGTCATCTGAAATAGTGTGTCCAGTTGTGTTGTAGTGTGCCTGACTGGGCACAAGGGCAGATGGGCACATGTGAGGTAATATGGATGTGTACATGTTGGGCATTTTGTTTACTTGGGAGTGGAGGGGGCATCTGAATTATTGCCACCAGTTTAGAAGGCCTCCTGATGAGCGCTCTTTCCGGATTACGAGGCAACATCTCAAATATGACATTAAGTTCATTTTGTCCCATCTGGAGAGAACACTTGAGGATTGTGTCCAGTTCCAGAGACCTCTTCTAGACCATTGGATCTGCTCTTGAGGGCACGTCTGGCCACATCTGGAGTTTGGTGTCACTTGTAGAGGTTCCCTCTGCGGTGTGTTGTACAGTTGAAGTATTGTGCCCATTTCTGAAGGCGGGGCGCTTACTGAATTTATCAAGTGTTCTGGTAACGTTGAGGCCAATCCTGTTCGTCAGGCACGCGCAATGCATGTGCAAAGAATGTAACCCGAGAGGTGTAGTACAAAGTTTTCAGAGGGCGTGTCAGTGTGGTCCTTTGTAATTTATTCACTCCCGCTGACTAGTACAAAGTGCTGGTATGAGCCATTTCTTCCTTCCTTGTTGACTGAGCAACTAACTGGAGTCGCCCAGAAGCGGCGTCTCTTTGCCTCCTGCAGTCTAACTTTAGTTTTGTGTTTGGTTGGCCATGGGATCTCACATTAGAGCAATAGCCATTTCAGCTAAAACACCTTTTGAAATGTAGTTCCGATCGACCCCTGACGACACCCGGCCGTGAAGCTCTTACCGCTCCTCAGTGAAGCCATGGCAGCTCCGTCCTTGCTTCTATTTACCGACAGGTCTGTACACACTCTCATAAAAGCCAGCTTCCAATGCAGTCTTTCACGCATTTCGTTTGTGCGTTTGCCTTATGTTTTTAGTAGTTCCCGTAATTGCACACATTTTCGAAAGTGCTTGGCAATCATATATATCATATATCTCCCCTTTCAGTCTTGGGACGCGTATACCCCCCATCTCCCCCTTAGCCCTGCGACCAACCCCTGCTGGGTCCTCGAATATTACAGTGACGACCCCCACACCTGGTCATAAGCCTCCATTAAAAGGGCCCTCCGGGGAATGATGTCACAATGCGCCACAGAACCCTGATGACGTCATCAAAAAGCCACATTCAGGAATGCCTATCGTTGGTGATTTAGAGATTCAGGATTAGATTTCTTTTCTCTGCACAGCATCTTTTAAGACCTGGGACACGCATGCCTTCCATCTCCCCGTAACCCTGGAACCAACACCAGGTATTTATTTGAGTACCCCTGCTGAGTCCGCCCTTGGATCCTGAGGCCCGAACACACATCCAGTATTCTCCCACATTCTGGGAAACATGCCCACACCCCACCCTTCAACGTTGTGCTACCTCAGATGCCCTGCCTTTCGCTTAGCCCGGCTGCTGAGGTGCCCCTCCCCCTCCCATAATTGACTCTACACAACCTGAAATGTGACACCAATTTAAAAAGCTTTGGAGTGGGGGTGCAAAAAAGTACATGAAGCATTGTGTTTCTGCCTTTGCAGGAGGGGCTTCTAAAAGGGGCGACGATCTCGAATCCCCACTGTTTCACTTTTCCAACAGTACTTACTGAACAAAACTTAAGTTCTGAGATTCTTCTATCTATTCTGTCTTCCCATCGGTAATAAAAATCAGTGAGTTTCTCTGTCTTGTTTTGGCAGCACGTGGCAGTGCGCGTGCCTCCCGGGCTTGCAGCGTTGACAGGCGCCCGGCGAGCACGCTTATTGTGTCGGAGTTTTGAGTTCTTGTGAGTGACTTCGGCACCAGTGAGTGTGTGCTGTGGGGCGTAACGCAGCCTCCTGCGGCGCAGGGGTGGGTCAGCCCTCCAGAGGCCCCAATTTACCCCAAGGCCAGTGAATACCTGTGAGAGACAGAATCAGCTAATTTTGTGTGGGTGTACTTGCACAGTGGTTTGGTTGTGACTTGTTATTTTCTGTGCTTTGCTTTGCGTACACAGTGATGCGACATTGCCAGGTGGTTGCTTCCCTTTGCAGTATGAGGGAAGGGACAGATGCTCTACCAAGAGATGTTCGCAGGCCTTCTACTATGTACATTCCGAGGGCAGCAAACAGATAGATGATGCTCACCATGTGTCGCTATTTTTTTTATGTTGGTGATAGACTCGGCTGTATGTAATGATTTGCACAGCACATCTGTTCTTTATCGTCTCTGAAAGGCGCCTGGACCCATACTGTGTGTTAAACAAAGATGGCCCTACTGAGGGTGTGAACAGATGTCTCTATCGTAACGTTGAGGAAGCCCACAACTTTTGTGTTTGCGAACATATTGTGTCAGTTGTGCCTCGTAAAGGGTTCTAGGTGCCAAGTTAATCCACCGCCCTCTGGCATTTAAACATCAGGTGCGATCTGGCAATATTTCTCACCTGGTATATGTGTTTCCTTTGCGGAGAAGTCCAGTAGTGCCGCAGAAGGGGCATTCTTTTGGAAAACCAAGTGTAGAAATGTTCCAAGATTGTGAATATTTATTCACTCGTTGGTGCATTCCATAGATGCCATCTGTATTGCTACAGCTCTCCTTTTTACTTGTCGAATCCGAGTGCTTCAAAGCACTTGCTGTATACATTTTGTTTGCAATGGATGATTGTGAAGGGGTATGCACATTAGATTGATGCAGGTGTATCAAGAGATCAACACGCTGAGCAGTATCCAGCTTGATCGCACCTATGAAACTTGCCATATTGGCGCAGGGTCTTGACTTTGTTTTCTGTGACAAATCTTTTCCCAGCAATTATGGGATGTGTTTCAGAGTGGAGGTTCTACCTTCTTGTAACAAACCATTCTACCAATAATATAAAACACTGTGGTATAGATTGATGTGACTCGTGCTGCACTAGTTGTTGGAAGAGACGGGCACTAAGGAAACGACAGGGATAAGAAAACAGCCGGAGCAGATGCGGGAGAGAGACAAGCAGCAAAGAGAGCGAGAGATAATAGAGGAGGAGGGAGTTGGAAGAGACCTAAGAGACACAGAAAAGACCGGGAGTGAGGCAGTGACAGGAGAAACAGAGGGAGTGACCGAGAAGCTGCAAGACCGAGCGAGAGAGAAATGAGAGAGGAAATTGGACAGAGAAAGAGACAGCGGAATAGAGATAAGAGCTGAAAGAGCAGGGAAGAGACAGTCAGTCAAGGAATTAACTTGAGTGCAGAGAGAGTAAGACAGAGAAAGAGACAGGCACAGACAGACTGGTGGCTGTGACAGGGGAGAGCAGAGGAATGAGCATGAGGCTTTGAATAGAGGGAGGAGACAGTTGGAATCATACTACAGTCACAGATCCGAGGCAAGGAGGGAGACATGGGCAGGAGAGAGTCTGCCAGGGAGAGAGAGACAGTGCACAGACAAGCTGAAGGGAAGGGTAGTGAAACATGGAAGGAGAAGGGGGCATTTCTATTTACTTTTCGAGTTTATGAGCGGTTTCAGGGCGCGCACACTGAATATGGTCCCCAGAGTGTCAATAGGGCACATTATCAAGGATAAAACATCAAAAAAAATATAGACAGGTGTGAGTCTAGATTTTCTACACCTAACTCCACATATTGTATTAATTGGATTTATATAGTGACTCTACAATAGTCTACAGTGATGAGTACATATCACAAGAATTACCACTTGCTATTGTTTAATATGCTAAACTGAGGGAGACATTAAATGTACTGTGTTCTGCTATAGGTGTTGAACTTGCCACATAGAGAATTTTATAGGCGTTCCGGAGCATGAGTTGTGTTTGAGTGTTGCTTCCTTCTTTATTCCTTTTTGTTTCCTTTGGCTCTCATTCATAGTATATGTACAATTGCTAAGTGCTTCTATTCATAAACCTTCTACTCTATTTAAAGGTATTTTCTGTATTCCTGGTATGAATGGCTCCAAACTAAATGGCCAAGAATGAGTTCTGGTGTTGGAATATGCAGAAGGGTTCAGGTTTGTGCAGTAGAATGTGATGAGTTTTCAACTTCCAGAGAAAATATAGAGAGGACATGAGATGAGAGAACTCTCTTAAGGGCATACTTTTTGAGGAGGCCCTCTGCTTTTGATTGCAGTGGCTCAGTTTATTTGGTGATTCACAATTCCAATCATGGGTAAAACATGGCTTGTTGAACATAGATGAGATGTACTTGCAAATTGTTTGATTGCATATTGCATTTCAGGTTTTCAATTTGACCAATCCTTTGACTTCTTACCAACAAAATATGAGTGTCTTCCTGGTCGAGGACCACACTGCTTTTTCTCTTATCTGTCTTGTATCAAGACCCTGCTGGACTATGGGGTGAAAGAAAGCTTGAATAAGCAGCTACCTATGTTATATGACATCTCTTTATTAATGTAATAACTGCACTTTCACAATTGCTTTATTAACCATCCTGCTTTCTCAAATTTGCTTGAAAATGTACCATTTGTCCACTCTTTTTTCAAAATTTTCTCGGGGGGAGAACCCCCCCGAACCCCCCTTAGGTTGTTCAGGCTCGCTCGCTACGCTCGCTCGCTGCGGTGCAGTATGCCAAGATTTTTACGCCCCACCACTTTCAAATGTCACCAGCCACCACTGCCACAGGCATAAGTATCGAATCCACTGCAACCAAAATATATTTGAAAGCATTATCGGAAATAAGAGGACCGCAGTGATCAAGATAAATGCAGCCAAACGGCTGGTTGGAAATTAAAAGATGAGTTTGAGACGGACGCAACACAGTAGAATTCCTAATTTGCTGACAAACATCGCAACAAAGGACATATCTGCGATTCTGCTGATATAAACCGTGCCACCAATAGCGTTGTTGTAAAAGAGAAACAGTGGCGGCCACTCTTGCTTGAGCAGATGCAATACCTTCATGGGCGGCCACTATCAAAGAGTGTCTGCGGTCAAGGTTGGGGATCAGACGATCACCAACACTAGGAATGGTCACAAAGGGAGATTTATTCGCAGTGAAATGATAAGAATAGCAAGAAGGAAACCCTTAAGGAAAGGGAGTACCATCCCGGCTAGTAGCTATGGCCGCCAAAATGTCATCATCAATTTTAGTCATAGAACGCGTAACTGTGGCTACTTTAACTGTGGCTACTGCAGATTTGGCTACTTCATCAGCCATTGAATTTCCAACAGTGTGCGCTCCTGCACGTTTACGGCCTAATGTCTGTAAAACATGTGTAAGTGGGAGGCGTTCTTTTAGAGCGGCCACTCAAACCCAAAGCATTTTATGCTTTATTGTGCTACCTTTAGAATCCAGAAAATCATTCTGTTTCCAAAAGAACAAATTGCCATTGATGGACTGTACACAATAGAAAGAGTCACACACAACAAGTGTGGGCAACTCAGGATCAGCATATTTGAGAGCTAAAAGGAGAGCCCTCAATTCAGCCAGCTGAGCTGTGCAGTCACCAAGGGACTGAGTATGAACCAAGGTAGAGTGAAAAACTATCTTTCATCTAACCTACGACAATAGGACAAGCTGCGGAGTAAGCCTGTTTAGATCCAACGGCCGGTTGAGCCAAACCATCAGTGTAAATAATACATTTGTACTGGTCAAGGGGAAGTACAGAAGAAGGTAGAGGGTGAACATGTTCATACTGAAGAAACTCTTGCATTTGCAAGGAAGGATCAAACACAATGTTGACATCAGCCGACGTCAAAGACATTGCACATTGATTCCAACGAGAATGCAGAGCTTTAGAATTAGGAACACTAGCTTTCGTGACCACCTCTAAGATGGGCACCACAGAAACGACAAAAATGCGTTTACCTTGAGCAAGAGGGCGTTATTTCAGAACAGCCATTTGCAAAGCAGTCAAAGAAATTTCAGTAGAAGAAAAGCACAAATCTGCAGCAGTATACAGATGCGATTTATAAGCAATTGGGACAGTGCCTACCCTCATTTAAAGTTACATAAGTAAATACGTTTGCACCAAGAAAAATCCGGATGACCAAATCTGTAGTATTCAATTCTGTAATTATTGCGTAGCAAGCAAATCCAACTGTAAAGCATGCAACACAGCAGTGTGTTCCGGAAGCCAGGAGGATGCAGAAAAGGACAGGGGTATCAAGGCATAAACAGGTTCGATACGCTGAACATAGTCAGGAATGAGGGTCCTGCCAAAATTTTAAAAAACCAAGCAGAGATTGCAATTTTGTAAGGGTAGACGGGGTTGCATTTGAGCACAAAGTACCCCTATGGGCAGGGTGCAGTGTATGTGAAAGGTAGGACATGTCCTGGTGTGTGTGACATGTCCTGATAGTGAAATACAGTGTATTTCATTTTTTACTATTGAAAGGCTATCTGTCCCATGGGATAGAATGGGAGTTTACTCATAGCATCTTATAAGCATAACTTCCCATTGGGACAAGATAGGATACTATTGAAAGGCTATCTGTCCCATGGGATAGAATGGGAGTTTACTCATAGCATCTTATAAGCATAACTTCCCATTGGGACAAGATAGGAAGGTGGAGTTTAGTATGCCTGAACTCAGAAT
The DNA here is from genome assembly GCA_963921515.1 of Calotriton arnoldi. Lineage (NCBI taxonomy): Eukaryota > Metazoa > Chordata > Amphibia > Caudata > Salamandridae > Calotriton > Calotriton arnoldi. Next base: position 930,514 of record CAWUFW010001784.1, on the reverse strand, counting down.
ATAAAAAAGCATCTTTTAGTAAAGATGATTTTGATATTGTATGTTTGAAACTACCACTTTTAGAAAGTAAGGGCCATATGAATCAAGCTAAATTGCGATCGCAAACGCTGAAATTCGCAGAATTTTAGCGTTTGCGATCGCAGTTTAGCAGTGTGCAATGTATCACACAAAAACCCACTCGCAAAATAAGGAATTGCAAAATTTGCGATTCCCTATTTTGCGATTGCATTTAAGGAATTTTGCGATTCCTTAAATGCAATGTAAGAAGCACAAAAAAAGTGCGATTTGGCCTTAAGGAATCGCAAATTACCACCAACTTCAAGTTGGTGGTAATTTGCGATTTCTTTGAAAAATGCACTTTTTTGCATTTTTCAAAGTGCCATGTGGCGCACATACGTGCCCTTAGGGCATGTATGTGCGCCACATGTGCACACATGCACATTTCAGGGATGCAACAGGGTGTATCAAGCTAAATTGCGATCGCAAACGCTGAAATTCGCAGAATTTTAGCGTTTGCGATCACAATTTAGCAGTGTGCAATGTATCACACAAAAACCCACTCGCTATCACAATTTAGCAGTGTGCAATGTATCACACAAAAACCCACTCGCAAAATAAGGAATTGCAAAATTTGCGATTCCCTATTTTGCGGCGATGTAAGAAGCACAAAAAAAGTGCGATTTGGCCTTAAGGAATCGCAAATTACCACCAACTACAAGTTGGTGGTAATTTACGATTTCTTTGAAAAATGCACTTTTTGCATTTTCAAAGTGCCATGTGGCGCACATACGTGCCCTTAGGGCATGTATGTGTGCCACATGTGCACACATGCACATTTCAAGGGGTGCAACAGGGTGTCCTTTTGACACCCTTGCACCCTTGAAATTGCATTCGCAATTTGCGAGTACCTAATGGGTACTCACAATTTGCGAATGTCTTCCCATTCATTCCTATGGGCCTCTAGGCCCATAGGAATGAATGGGAAGGTATTCCTTAATTGCGACTCGCAATTTGCGAGTCGCAATTAAGGAATGTCAGGGAATCGCAAAATATTTGCGAATTTTTATTTACATCTCGTTTTACGATTCTCAAATAGCGATTCTCTAAAAATCGCTATTTGAGAATCGCAAAACGATTGTTTGATACATATGCCCCTAGGTCTTTTCTTGCTTAGCCATCCTGTGCACCTCTGCTGGTTTGTGTATTGACTGTCTGGCTTTGGAGTGGTAGGGGCTGGGGATGTGCATTGTCTTCAAACAGCCACTGGGCGAGTCACGGTGTGTCCTGCCTTTCCTGGATGAGTCAGGGCTGGGCTGAATAGACCTGGGCTGCATTTAGAGTAGTGGGAGGAGATTTCCTTACACCTGAATGGGCCTGGTCTGCCTTGGACAATGCTGTCTCCACCTCCTGCTGGGAAGCTGGGCGAGAGAAGGCCAAACTGGTTTGGACTAAGCACAGACACTGAGAGAACAAAGAGAAATGGATTATAAATATTGGGGCCCAGACCCCAGAACTTTAGAACTTGGTGGAATCAAGGAACCTGCCAAGAAGAAGAGCTGGAAGAACTGCTAGGAGGAGTAGTGCCCCTTTGCTGTGTTGTTGCTTTGTTGGGTTGTCCTGCAGTTGCTGCTTGCACCGTGACCTGTGGGCACCGCACTCCGCACAGCCTCGCTTCACTTCGCTGCCCTGGTCTCACTGACGCCGTTGCTGCTCACTGACTTTGACACCCATGACTGCACCGTGGCTTGGGGGCACCGCTCATAAGTCTCACGACGCACCGCCTCGTCCCACACCGCAGTCGGGACTGAGCGTTGCCAGCTCCCGCAACCGGCTCTGTCGCCTGCACCGTGATCTGTCAGCATCGCAACGACCGTCACTGAGCCGCTGCCTGCACTGCGACTTGAGGGCACTGCACGCCACACCGCTACGCTTCACATTGCAACCGCAACGGTTGCCACGACCGGCCCACACCAACGTGATTGGCCACAACAAAAAGGTACTGTTTATGAGTGTGCTGACGCGGTCAGACGGAACTGTTGGAGTCTGTTGTTTTCAGCACTGCGATAGCACCGGACAGAGCTACTGACTTCAAGAAACTGCATTTTAAGGTAATTCTTGCAAAGACCATATATTTAAGTATTGTATGTTGGATTTATATTGTTTTGGTCTTGTTTTAAATATATAAAAATATTGGATATTTTTCTAAACTGGTGTGGTGTCCTTTTGTAGTGTTTTCACTGTATTACTGTTGGTTATGTGCAAATGCTTTACACACTGCCTCTGAGATAAGCCTGACTGCTAATGCCAAGCTACCAAGGGGGTGAGCAGGGGTTATTTCAGCAGTGTATCCCCCTTATCCTGACTAGGAAAAAGGGTACCTACTTGGACAAAGGTGCAAACCATTGCCAACTAGAGACCCCCATTTCTAACAGCTATTTTTTCATTTTCTAAATTTAAGCTCCCTACCTCTTTGTCTTATACCATGGAGATGGAGATGCTCAAAGTGAACAGCCTCAGCAGGGCTCCGCAAGGAGAGGGGACTGTGTGCAGGAAGGGCGCCCACAAAGCTAGACCTCCAGATGGCCCTCTGTTCCTATGATGTAATCCAATGCTGAGGAGTCTGAGGGGGAGGATCTTAATAAGGATGATCCTTATGAGGGGGAACTTGATTTTAGGAGTAGAGGAGGCCCTGACTGTGGGCCCTGAGCAGGAGCTCCGACAGGAGGGAGACTGTCTGCCTGCTGAAAGAGAGCCCTGTGTGAGGCAGGAAGCAGTTTGTTTACAAGGAACTTGTCCCCAGAGGACCTGGAGGACAAGAAGGCATAAAAGGATTGCAGATGGCCAAGCTGAAAATGAAGAAGAAGAGAATTGACCATGAGCTACATTCAGGGAGCTGGACATAAAAGCTAGGCAAGCAGCGTCCAGTAATGGTGGCAGCATTATCATGTTGCTTAGAAATTAACCGGGTCCCTGAGGAGGATTGGGGGGCCAGCCTCTGAAGGCAAATTCCCAGTGAAGGGAGGGAGGCCTTGTTAGCCCTAGGGAAAGAGGACAGGATTAAGTATACTCTAATGCAGTGGTTCCCAAACCTTTTCAACCAGTGGCTCCCTTAACCTATTCACAGTTGGCCGCGGCTCCCCATTATAATACTTAGTTTTGGTGGGTGGGAGGGATGTAAGCCCGGCCTCAGGGGTACTTCCATTTTTCTCCCTGAAAATAATTGGGCTTGTGTATGAATGTTCTAGATATGTCTCTCACTGTTCGTGGTTCTGAGTATGGATGTTCGAAGTGGGTGTGTTTTTGAATGTGTGCATGGATGAGCATTGTAGATCACTATGTATGTGGATGTAAATGCATTGATATTCTGTGCCTATTTGCATTTATGTTTTAGGTTGGTGTATGGTTTTGAGCAATGTTACACATCCTTAGTGGGAGTAGGCACAGGCTTGGATGAACACCACTCCGAAAGTCGTGCGAAACCAGGCTGACTAAGTCCATCAGAAAGAGGAAACAAAGTGTGTTTGGTACCCTGGTAGCAGAAAGAGGCCAATATTTATTTTCAATCGTGATGGGGAGGTAAAAAAAAAAAAAACATAGTTTTAAAACATAAGAAAGGAAAATAACTAATGTCCCAAATCTTAAAAGCACGTTTAAAAAATATTTGAGTAGAGTATGTGCATAACAATTAAAACTCCGTAAAGAGCGGAATAAATGAATAAATAAACGTATTTCATTTATTTTAACAAAGCATGGGGCATTCTTGGGAGAAATATAGGGCGCTGATGTTTTTAAAACTAACTTTGGGGAAAATGTTAAAATAACAATCATTTTCCACAGTTTCAAAGCGTTTATGACTAGGAGCCGCAAGAGCAATGCCAGGGGTAGCAATGGGCAAGCCAGGGGTCGCAATAGCGACACCTAAATGATGCCAATGCTTTTTAGCAACCACAGAATAACAAAACAAAGAGGAGAAAAAGCAATAACGTTCTAAATGCACCTTGAAGTGTGAAAGCAGCTCACTGGTGCAAGTTTACAGCTCATTGTGCTACATTAAGAGGACTACTGCTTATGAACTTGAAGTAACAGGAGGATTTCTTTGACAAAGGCACTGATCTTGCAACACAAAATACAAATTTGTGTTCCGCATATTACACCTTGTGTACTATATGCAGCAGGAGCAAAAACAACAATTGATGGACAGAATGCAGAACAATGTCGTACATTCACCCCAGTACAGAGATCTGGGCCTAAATCCATCGTTTTTTTGCTCATATATATATATGCAGCAGGCACATTAACCCTCTATGCTGCTTTAAGAGGAGCCAAAACTGTGACAGGCAAAACACATCTATGTCTGCATTATTACTACACCAAAGCCGGATTTCACTACCTTTTACACACAACTTCTTGAAACTGGAAGCTCACTTTCATATGGGGCAGCTAACAGCATACACTTGCCATGTACACTGTCGCCTGTATCCATGTGCAGGCGCTGGCAGCAGGGTGAGTGGTACTGCTAGGCCAGCTGGGTGGTCAGCACATGTATCCCCAGCTAATCAAATGCCAGTCATGCACCCCCAGTAGGGACCCATCAGCAGTCCGCACCCTGAACCCACTGCCAAGCTACACCAGCCTGACAGCTTCCAGGCACTGTGTATCCTGCAGTCCCAGCTGCGCGAGTCTTGCAAGCATGCACCCCAACTCTTTGAAGGACTCTCATGCAATCCAAGGTCTCTGTCCAGTTGTGCAGCAAAGCACACGTTTATCAGCGCTTGAAAGGTTAAGCTCAGCGTAGGCCCTGTGGGGAGATCTGCACCTGGTCAGGTGCGTGACTGACTGAGTTATTTAAACCTGATATACACCAATCCATTTTTTTAATGAACTTTTTCTGACTCGCTACAATGGTTTTAATATTCTCGGGTTGCAGGCAGTGTTTATGATCACCAGTAAAGGGGGACCCTTCTAAATTAAAAGGAGTTTAGTATTTTAGCAGAACATTTTAGTTTATCAAGCGGCATTGCCTACCCTTAAATCTCATCATTTGTAATAGGCTCTGCTTCTGGCGCCTCTCTTTACATCGTCCTTTTCTCCGGGTAGTAAGTTGTAACTGTTTTGTGGCACAAGATGATTTTTCATTCAAATTACATGTTATTGTATTTTTATGCTTCTGCTCCTTTCCTGCTGGGAGGTAGATGTTTCTTCTGTTAATCTTCTCTTCTTTTTAGAATCTGCTTCGCTTAGTTCTGGACTCCATTCTGTGCTCCTAATAATCGTGCATGTTTTTTAAAGATTGAAGCTAAATGAAACACCTGCTACTTCCTAATTTGAAAATCGCCTCATTTTTGCCACTACATATGGATCTGTTCGCGGCGCCCCTGGCTAGTTTTGTCGGCGCACTAGTGTGCCGCGGCGCACAGTTTGGGAACACCTGCTCTAATGAAAGAGGCCCTGACCAGGAAGTATTGGCTGAACCCGGCAAAGTATAGGCAGACGTTTAGGGACAGCCAGAAGCTGTCCCAGCAGACCTAGGTGGATTGTGTGGACCATTTTCGCAAGGCACTGAATGGTTGGGTGAAGTGCAGTGAAATAAATTATTACCAAGTGCTGTATAATCTGATTTCTAGAGATCACATGTTCAGTATTTGTTTTACAGATTTGTGCCAACACCTTGGGAATAAGTAGGCTCACTGATCCCAGGGACTTTGCTAGGGAGGACGACCGCTGGATCAGCACCAGGGTCCACAAGAAGGTAACTGGAGGGGGACTCCCAAAAGGGTGGTCAAGGTTCCCACCAGAAGAAGGAGGGAGGAGATACAAACAAGAAATAGTTCTCACAATGCCCCCAAGATAGTTCACAGGGTAAAGGATCCCATTCCCAATCTGGTTGCCAAAAGAAAGGTTTTGTTGATGAGAATACGAACATGTTTGTCCCTAAGTATTACGAGAGCTACCAGTATGGGCTCATCAACAGAGATTCCAAGTGTTCTAAGAAGGCACAGTCACCCAGTGGTGGGCAGTCCCAGGGATTGGCCAGTATAGCGCTTGGACCTAGTCAGCTTGGGGGAGGGGACAGCTGAGGTTACCTTAGTGTCACTGGGTGACAGCGAGATGGTGCCTAAGGACCACATTCCTGTCAATACATCCAAGTATGGGCAGTGGGTCAACATCAATGGCAGAAGGTGGAGGCTCTGGGAGGCACAGGAGCTAGTATAACTACTGTCAGGTATCGTCTGGTATCCTCAGAGCAGGCGATACCTGATTCATTTGACCAGGTTGTGGTAGCAGGCAGCTGCAAAGAAAGGTGTTGGGGATGTGTTACGCTGCAGTGGTTCCAATGCGGATGCGAGGAGACGCATCGCCCTGCGGTGGTTCTGCTTACAGGACCACAGCTGAGAAAGTAGAGCACCTTTAAGTTCACTTCCAAAGGTCCAGGACTGTGGAGGAACCACTTGGAGGAAAAACCTTATAGCAAGCAGAGTCCAGGTGCTGGGTTCAAGATGGTTGGAGCAGTTTCCGTCCCTGAGGCTCTGATCTGGAGGCAGCAGTCCCTCTTGCAGAGCAGCACAGAAGTCCTTCTTAGTTTTTCACAGGTCCAGAGGTGTACTGAAGAGTTGGGACTGTGGGCCCCCCTTTGAAGTAGGAGAAGGTTCTGGAGGTTCCCACCCTCAGAGGTATTTGGAATTTTCTGCCTCCCTGCCCTGGTCCCAGCTTGTCTGGGGTCACAAAAGACTAGTGTCAAAACCCTTTGTGAGTGTGCTGGGAAGAGCCATTGTGATGTACATGTGTGGTAGGTGACAGCTTTCCCTCATCATCAGGTCACAGATGGGCCATTTTGCCAGCTACTGCTCACATTTGTATTACTTTCTGAGAGCAATACACAGACCTACAGCCAGCTACACCTAGTCATACTATCCTGGAACAGGCTGCAGGCAACAAATGGTTAGGCCAAGGAAAAACACCAATTTTCTAAAAGTGACATTTTCAGGATTGTGACTTAAAATCCGACTTTACCATTAAAGAGTGTTTAAAATCACAATTTTGTATTCATCAAATTCAACATCCTTACTTGCTCCCTGCTATCACTTAATCATATGTAATATGGCAACCCAATTTTATCCTTTGGGAGAGGCGGGCCTCTCAGTAGTAAAGAACGAATCTAAGAGTTTTTCACTATCAGAACATGTAAAACTTAAAAGTACATGTCCAACTTTTTAATTACATGGCACCCTACCCTATGGGCTATTTAGAGCCTACTCTAGGGGTGATTTATATGTATTAAAAAGGAAGGTTTGGGCCTGACAAAGGGTTTATTTTGCCTGGTCGAATTGGCAGTTTAAAACCACACACACAGGCTGCAAAGGCAGGCCTGAGGCAGGTTTAAAAGGGTTACTTATGTGGGTGGCACTGGAGACCCACTAGTAGCATTTAATTTACAGGCTCTGGAAGCATGTAATACCACTTTGCTAGGGACTTACAAGTAAATTAAATGTGTCAATTGGGTGTATGCCAATTCCAACATGTTTAAAGGAGAGAGCACAAGTACTTAAGCACTGGTTAGCAGCGGTAAAGTGGCAGAGTCCGAAAAGTCAACAAAAACGGGTTCAATAAACAGGAGGGGAAAGGCAAAAAAATTGGGGATGACCCTGCAGAAAGGGCCAAGACCAACAGCTAGAATCTCCACAACTTACACCTTCATGCTTGTAGAATGAATGGCAGCAGATGAATGTGTTTGAATTTCCGCCTGAAGTGATGGATGTTATCCTTGCTGCTATACGCCCTTTTACAAAGTCCATCTATACTGGGCGCTGGGACAAATTAATTGCCTGGAGTGGTAACCAAGGCATTGACCCCTTACCATTCAAACTTTCTGATGTTTTGTTCTGTCATTGAAATGAGCACAGTGAAATGTTACTTGTCAGCCTTTTCAGCATTTCTGTGTTTACCAGATCAACCGTCAAAGGCACAGGTTGTAATATTTTTTATAAAAGGCTTGGCACATATGCTTCCTCCCAAATCACTTTGATGTCACACTGGGACCTTTCCCTGGTATTGACATTCTTTATGTGTGCATCCTTCAAGGCTATGCACAGCTGCTCGTTAAAAAGCTAAGTTAAAGTTAAAAACGCTAAAAAGGCTTTCTTATCATCATCATTTTAGCATGCTGTGTGAGTGAGCTGCAGGTGCTGTTGGTACAACTGCCCTACACTTCTTTCTTCCCAGTTAAAATGGTGTTGAGAGCATGGGCAGCTTTCCTCCCTAGAGTTCTGACATACTTCGACTTTCGCCAATTAGTCACCTTGCCTGCATTCTTCACTCAACTTCATACCTCGAAAGAGGAAGATAAGCTCCATTGGGTTGCTCCAGACATTTACCAGATGAAAGATCATTGGGTAGATGATCAGCCCCAGGTGTCGGCTGTGGCGGGCTCTTGTTTTGCATGAATGAGGGCTATCAATAAAATTTTCTTTCTCTTACCCTTGATTTTCTGAGAACAATGACCCATGCTTTAAGTACTTCTAGGCAGGAATATGTCATACTGTATTTGGACTTGCGAGGTTGTCCTATTAAGCATTTGCAAATGGTTCAAAGATCGGCTGCACTTCTTTTGTTCAAATTACCTCATTGGGCATCCATCTCTGCCCATCTTATGGCATTGCCTTGGTTGCCAATTAAGAAGAGAATATTATTCAGATCTTTGGTGCTGGTTCATCATGCCTTCTACGAGTCAGGCTCTCAGAACTTAATTGATAGGATTACGCCATATTGTACAACTAGAGCACTTAGATTGGCTGATGCACTCCAGGTATTGGTCCACGGAATGAAATGCTCTAAGAGAGGTGGCCCTTCCTTTTCTTTTCTTGCCTCTGAAGCTGGGAACGAGCTCCAATTTAAACACAAGTACAGTTCCGGAAAGCATTGAAATCTTTTCTGTTTATTGCAGCATAAGGGCCATATGGTTGGCATGTTCCACTTGGTTCTCAGCGCCTGGACACTCTTTGGAGTAACCGTGCACTCTATAAAAGTTTTCATTCATTCCTTCATTCAGCCCTTTGATGGCTTCTCAGGTGCAAAGAAGGGCAGGGGCAGTACAAAAAAGGACCCTGTCTAGGTGGATAGGCCTCTGCATTGATCTACCACGCACTGGCCAAAAACACAGTTGCCCGAGGGCATGACAGCCAATTCCACCAGGGCCAGGACTGCTACGACAGCATTTGAACTGGAGGGGGAAGGGGGAGTGCCTCTTCTTGACTTCCACCAAGTTACGATGTTGGCATCCTAGCATACGTTCTCAAAGCATTACTGCCTTGACGGCCAGGTGTAAGACTTTTTGGTCTCCCCAGACCCTCCACCTTTGGGAGGAGCTGCTTTGATATCCATTTTAAAGGGCGAGAATTTGCATATAGAAATATCCAGGAAAAGAACAAATTACTTACCTTCAGTAACACTCTTTCTGGTGGATACTCTATCTATCTGCTTATTCCTCACTGCCCTTCCACCTCCACCTCCCCATCCTGTATTAGTGAGCATAGCAAGGGAACTAGATTTTCAAGAATTGAAAAGTAATACTGTCCTGAATCTTCTGATCCAGCGCGATATTAGCAAACAGCATTCATACACCAGATACTCACTTGGGCCCATACATTCATACTACGCTAATACTTACGCTGGGTTTATCAGTTATACTCCTTATCAAACATCCCTGCTACCAATTACCTTCCGATTGAAGAGTAATGACTTACCAATGAATCCTTTGCTAATTGGGAAGTTTAAAATGAGTGACATTCATTATAGTACATAATCCTGAAATAACCACTGAGTCAGGAAGTTTTAAAATGTTTATCTATAGATTTAGCAGAGTAAATTACATAACCACATGGTACTTAATCGCATAACACGGATGAAGCATAGAATAATAATTATTGATTAATGACGGTCCCTCAGAAAGGAGAAGATAGAGACAGCAGCGCAACTAAAGGTTGCATTTATATTTACCTAAGTGCGAGAACCAAACCCCTTGGCCAAGGAGTTGGAAAGAATAGGACCCAGGAAGGATGAAGAGCAAAGACCTCCTTCAGGATCATGACAGGACCGGTGACCTCTCTACAACGACGCCTGCGTCGTTCCCCTCTCTGATACTCGACTTCTCCTCGATTCTCCCGTGCCTTCCTTCTAATGGACTCCGCCGCCCCCTCCTCAGGACCTCTCTGGACATCGGTTCAGTCTGCAATTGATCAGCTTGGCAGTCTGGAGCTAGAAGCTAACTAATTAGCTAATTCTATATCTATTATACCCTTCTACGCCCATGTACCTCCCCTTAATGTTGCTAAAATATGGGACCACTACTTCTGATTGGACAGGGACAGGGGGTTGATCCACACACCATATTGATTTGGTTCGAATTCTGAAGCCCATTGTCTTTAAACTACCGCCCATCCAATTTTATACATTTGCTTTATTTCCCACCCGTCTCACGACAAATGTTATATATTCTTCATATACAAAGTTTCAATTTTCAACAGGAAAGGCAAGAACACAGCAGCTTCGGCCATCAGGTCATGGCCTTGGACGACGTCCAGGTTGACTTCATTTTTATTCTTTGGCAGCCAAACAGGACACATGCGCAGAATCATTGTCTCTCGAGTTTCAGATCACCAACCCCAGGCCCAAGTTTACGAACTAATAAAAGTCAAAGAAGAAAATATTAAAATCACAAATAATATGTTTCACTGTATACCCACTCTTTCTACTCTATCCCCATTTACTTATAAATCTATCCCGCATTAGTAGCGTTAAGAAAACGACAAATTAATAATAACACAAGAGCAAGCTGAAGCATGTGAAAACATCAAGCAGCCATTTTAAAGCACACTGCGCAGAAGCAGAAATTTCCCACCAAGCAAAGAAAGACGTCACACCATGTGATATGGATGAGACATGCGCAGTAAGGTTTCCGCGCTTTAGCGGCCATTTTAGATTACGGACAAGCGTTACTTGTTAGTCAGAACACATAGGCAAGCTTCCTTGCTATTCATGTAGTGTATGCAAAGTTAATATACACAATACAAGGTTAATAAATTAATACTGTGAGGAGATTGCATCCGAGCAAGTCTCATTTGTGAGTCCTTGCTCCATCAATCCCCTCTCTGATGGCGTTTAAGAGCCATCAAAATACTACCCTCAATCAGATGCCAACTTCTAGCAAATAGTTTCATTCTCATTTTTACATTTTCTATTTTTAACATCCCCTTTTAATTTCTTGTATAATTCACTTCTCCATTCTTCAAGTTCTATTTCGTCAATCTTTCTCTTCTTCCCTTTTCCTGTCACATTATATGTTCCATTCTTCCTACAACATTTGCACCATATTATTATTGTCAGTACTATTATTGCTAACCCTGCTAGGGGTACTAATATTTGACCTATAAGTCCTTTTCCTACATTAGCAAACCAGGTACCAATTGACGAGATACTATTTGTCAATCTTTCCCATACACTATCAACTTCCAGTGGTTTAAGTTCCTTCTCAAGTTTAGTTATATTCTGTATATACGTTCCAATTTCTGCACTTTTATCAGGAATGTAAGTGCAACAATGTTTCGTCTTCAGTAATTTACAGACTCCGCCCTCTTTTGCTAATATAATATCAAGAGCAAGTCGATTTTGCATAACCATAGATCTAATCGCAACCATTTCCGCATTAATCATTAGAAATCCTCCAGCAGTATCCGTTGATAAACGATCAACCACTGTAGACAATTTACCTATTTTCCTTGAGTACAGAATTATTCCCAAGGTATCAATGTACCGAATATATCACCTACAATTTCAGAAAAACTAGCTCTTTTACTACGTGTTAATTCACCATTGTTTTCATTGCTCCCAGTGTTTCTTTTTACGTGGTATATTTTTGGAAATACTATTCCAAAATAACAACTTCCATACCACTGTGCAGGAAGCCTAAAGTAAGCCTTATTCCCGCATACATAATAGATTCCAGGAAAAACTGAATCTGTTCCTCCTTTGATTCCCCAACCTCCAAGAATTAAGAAATTGTGTTCACATTCACTGGTACCGATGAAAACATTGTTATAATCAGTCCTTAACCTATGTAGACAAATTTTCCCCGTCTTTACAAAATCCAGAGCCATAGCAGCTTGAGCCTTGCCAGGTGTGTAACTCCCTTCTTTCTCAGCCCAAGGTGGCAAATGAGCCTTATGCTCAGAAGCTTTCCTTTGAAAATCTTGTCTTCTATTTTCTACCAAATTCAAAAATATCTTTTCTTCTTCGTGTAAAGAACATGTTAGATTGTGTCTATGTGCGTGTGTTATGTCTATTGATTTCATTGTTAAGAAAAATTCTCCCATAAACTGTGCGTCTTGACTACTAAGCACTGGGTTCATACTCTTTCGAATCGGAACCTCAGAAAATATCATATCTATGTTTGAATAATAATATTGAAGTCTCCCTGTTCTATAAAATAAACTAGACAATACACTACATGATATGCCATATGTTAATGGTAGGTGGTGATATGTTAACCCTTCTGCTACTGATTCAGGTAACTTCATACAGACATAACAATTACTAACTTCCATGGTATCTACATATTGAAATAATAACTTTGTGAAAACATTTAAACTAGTGTCGTTATCCGTTATTTCATGATGAAATTCTGGTTCATTTTCTGCCATTAGTTCTACTCTATTTCCCTTCATGTGTGCTGTCCTTCCTTTAGTTTCGTTATTAATCTTTTTATCCATTATCATAAGGTAAGGAACTGCTACGATCAGGACTAACCAAACTATAAGCACCATTACTAGACTACATATGCATATTGCACAGCATCTTCTACAACATCTCTGTTTTGGTCTCCCAGCAACTCTATCATCAGGCATTTCGACAAGGAAGATTGCTCTTCTTATCTATTTTCGTTTTTCTTTATATGACTCTTTTGCGTAGTCAAGGTGGTCTTGTTTCTTTCTCGTACGTCAGTTCTGCACTTGTTCCTTCGTCACCACTTTCACTTGACTCTGAACTTTCGTAATCTTCAAGAATAATGTAAGTCCAATCAGGACCCTTGAATTTGTTATTCACAAGTTTCAGTCTCTTGCTTCTTCTTTTCTTAGTTCTGTTTTCTTGTTCGGTTTGACTTGTTACTTCATTTACTTGATCTGGATCTTCACTTCTGGTTGTTATCTGGTATTTTACTCTTTTAATGACACTAGGCCAATGATCACCTTTTCTTGTTTTCTTTGTTTGCACTGTTTCTTTATTTTTGTCTTCAGCAATTTCTTTAATTTCACTTTCTGACACCTTTTCGTTTTCTGCAATTACTGTTTTTCTTTCTTGCTCCTTTTCAGGCTTTATTTGTTTTTCTTCTGCAGCTCCACCGTGAGTTTCCAATAATTGACCTTATTCTTTGTTTAATTCTTCATGATTATGTTTTTCGAGATCTTTTTCTTCTGTGTGATTTTCTTGATCTAACTGGTTCTGATCAGGGCTTATTGCACTTTGTACTTCTGCAGCCTGACCGGATTCTTCTAAACCTGTCTGTTCCTGCTCAAAACTTGTTGGTTCTTCGTTATTTTGAGCCCAGTTTCCTTTCCCTATCTGGTCCTGCTCAGGTTCTCTTATTGTATGTTCTTCTTTACCCTGAGCTGCTTCTTCTTCACCTATCTGATCTTCTTCAATTTCTTCCAATTTTGCTTGACTTCTTGTTCTGTAGTAAACTTCAGGAATTTCTACCACCGGTATCCAGTCCTGACTTGTGCTCGGTTGTTCTTCTGCAGCTTCTCTTGAATCTCGAGCCTGAGATTCTTCAGCTGGGCAACCTTCAGCTCCCTCAGTTATTGATGCTGACTGAGGATTTTCTTCTTCAGGGTCTGGTACTCTTTTGGTGTGGCTTACATGAATCCAATTAGGAAATCCTGCACACTTCACTGCTGTGTTGGTAGTCAGTATGACTTGACAAGGTTTTCCCCATCTAGGTGATAGACACGTCTCTCTGGTGTGATTCTTCACTACCACCCTGTCACCAGGATTCAGATCATGTTCTTGTTCAGGCTGCCTTGATACTGCGTCTTCTCTGACCTGATGAGAGATAGAACGCACTAGGTCAGCCAATCCTTTGCAATAATCCAGAACCATATCATCAGATATATTCAGCAGTTTGTTTATGGGAACATGTGCTTGTCTCATTGCTCTTCCCATCATTATCTCGTGTGGACTCAATCCCGTATTTCTATCAGGAATGCTTCTTAGGCCCATTAAGACAAGTGGCAATGCATCTGGCCACTCCAATGATGTCGATGCACACATTTTTCCCAGTCTGTATTTTATAGTGCCATTCAATTGTTCAACCACTCAAGACGCCTCTGGACGATATGCACAGTGCAATTTTTGTTCAATTTGGAATGCTCCATAAATTATTTGAATCACTTCACTGTTAAAATGTTTTCCTCTATCTGATTCCAAAGTTACTGGGAAACCAAACCTAGGAATGAGTTCGCGTAGTAACAGCTTTGCGACTGTAATGCTGTCACTCCTCCTGGTAGGGTAAGCCTCCACCCACTTTGAAAACAGACATACTATGACTAGTACATATTTCAACCCTCTGCATGGTGGTAACTGTATAAAGTCGAACTGGAGTCTTATAAATGGACCCTCTGCTTTTCCAATCTTCCCAAACCCGATTATTGTCTTTCTCCCTGGATTATGCATTTGGCAAGTCAAACATCTCTGGCAAAGGCTCTCTGCTACAGCCCTGAACTTGGGATTGTACCAGTTCTGTCTGAAAAGCCTAATCATTGCATCTCTCCCTATGTGTGTGTCTCCATGATACATCCTGGCCATTTGAGAGAGCATTGCTTCCAGCAATTCCCTTACAAACTGTCCATTTTTAATGGGGGATCCTGAAGAAGTCATGAAATCCCTCTGCATCCATAGTTGGCCAAAATCATTCACAACCCCGTAACCATATTGGCTATCTGTAAATATAGTTACTTTTGATTCCTCCCAATTTTGCACGCTTTTATCAAAGCAATCAATTCAGCTACTTGTGCAGATTTTACTCCTGGTAAATAGGATGCTTCCACTATTCCAGTTAATTCACATACTGCATATGCAGCAGTTAGTTTACCGTCTTCATGTCTCTGGCATGAACCATCAACAAACAGCTCCCTGTCTGGCTTTCTAAGGGGCTGTTCTTCAATGTCCGGACGTGGTTTCGTGCATAATTCTGTGACTTGTAAACAATCATGTTCTTCTTCTTCGTCATTTTTAATTTCCTCATGATATGGGTCTGGTAGTAAGGTTGCGGGATTTACTATTGTACACCTCACTATGTTCACATTTTCAGCACCCATTATTATTCTCTCATATTTAGTCAGCCGACTAGGAGTAAGATGCTGAGTTCGAGTTCTTGTCAAAAGAATTACAACTGCATGTGGAACAAACACCTTTACTGGGTGTCCCATCACAATTGACTCACTTTGTTCAATACTTAAACAGGTAGCCGCTACTGCTTTTAAGCAGCCTGGCAATGCGGCTGCCACTGGATCCAATGTAGCAGAAAAATATGCTATAGGACGTCTGTCTAGACCATGTCTTTGGGTTAAGACTGAAAGTGCACAATTTTCTCTCTCATGACAGAACAATGCAAAGCTTTTCTTATAGTCGGGCATGCCTAGGGCTGGTGCTGAGCACAGAGCATTTCTCAACTTTACAAAAGCTCCTACACTCTCATCATCCCATTCAACTGGGTCCTTTGCTTTCTTTTTTGTCATTTGAATTAGGGGCTTTGCTAACAAGGAAAATCCTAATATCCATTGTCGACAGTAACCTACTATTCCTAAGAACATTCTCACTTCTCTTTGGGTTACAGGCATTTGCATTTTCTTAATCAATTGTACTCTTTCCGAGGTTATTCTTCTTTTTCCCTCTCAATTTGGTGTCCCAGATATTTAACAGCTGTTGTACAGAACTGCAATTTTTCTGGTGAGACTTTATGCCCTTCTTCAGCCAAATGATTCAATAGTGCTATGGAATCAACAACACAGTCCTCTCTGGTGTTCGATGCCACCAGTAAGTCGTCAATATATTGCACTAGGACTGAGCTACCTGGCATCACTAGTTTCTCAAGGCACTTTTTCAATATCTGATTAAAGATGGAAGGACTTTCCGTGTACCCCTGAGGAACACGATTCCATACATAGACTTTGTTCTCAAATTTAAATGAAAAAAGATACTGGCTGTCTGGGTGCAATGGTATTGAAAAGAACGCTTGGCATAAATCAATCACTGTGAACCATCCTGCACTCCAAGGAATCTGGTATAGTATTACTGCAGGATTGGGTACTATAGGACATCAAGGTTCCACAATCTTATTTATTTTCCGCAGGTCCTGAACAATCCTATATTTTCCGCTAGGTTTCTTCAAACCCATTATTGGTGAATTACATGGGCTACTCATTACTTCTCTTAGTATGTTTTGTTCTACCATTCGATTGATTTCCTCAATGACTCCTGTCTTTACTTCTGCACTCATTTTGTACTGTCTAGTATTTGGGAAAATCGCACCTTCCTTTACGGTAATTTTAACTGGGTCTATTTTGGCCATAAGTCCTACTTCCTTTCCTGTGAAATCCCATACTATGGGGTTTACTGCAGTTTTTAATTCTTCTGGCAGCTCATCTTTTGTTATCAAAGAAAACATCTCATCTACCTCTGTACCTTGTTTTGCAATCATAAACTTATATACATGATCTTCATCTGGGGTTTGAACTACCACACCATCTGGGGTGCAGAAAATTGTGCAATTCATCTTGCATAACAAATCGCGACCTAATAAATTTACTGGAGTAGAATCACACACCACAAATTGGTGCATTTCTCTGAAATTTCCAATTTTAACTTCCATTGGTTCGGTAAGAGGTGTTCTAATCTTTCTATTAGCTACTCCCACTACTTGGATAGCTTCTCCAGAGAGAGGAAGGTCTGGAATGTCTGCTGTTCTCACAGTTGACCTGGTAGCACCAGTGTCCAAAAGGAAAGGTAATATCATTACCTTTCACCTTCGCTTCAACATATGGACCTGACTGATCTACCGATAAGGATGCGCCAAGTACGCACTCCTTCTCCCCCTCTCCTAGGCACCGTCATGAACTGTATTGACAGAAATCGTCCTGTAGAAGAAACTGTGATGTTACATAATCATTCTTACCACTTCCTCCTTGATATCCGACGTCTGTACCGTGGTTTGCTCTGCTTACATTACCCTGAATAGGTGCAGGTGGCAACTGACTCTGAGGATTTACACCCTGCTGTGAGTCATTCTGCGTCTGTGGATTTAAATTTTGATTTGGGCCATTATTATTCTGAATCTTTTTACATTCATCCTTCCAATGCCCCAATTTTCCGCATCCATGACAAGGAAATTTCTTTTTAGCTTCTTCCCTACTCATTCGTCCTCTCACTTTTCCACCATTCCCAGTATCGCCATTTGTTCCAGAATCCTTTCCTTGATTTTCACTTGGATTATCCAAATTAATTCCCTGTTTCTCAGCCATTTTCAGCTGTGCCCACCTTTTCCTGCAATTTCTTGTGCCTATCCTCAATATCATCTCCACAGTATTTCGCATATTTCAGAATCTCGTCTATGGGCTTGCCCTGCCAACACAACATGTGCTGCTTAATCATCTGACAAATTTCTGGCTTCAGACCATAAACAAATCGATACACAAACTGACTCATGTTCTTATCTCCAATGTCCTCAAATCCACTATACTGCTTAAATACCTGCAATAAACGCTCATAATAGGCGTGTACCGATTCACTAGCTTCTTGGGTGGTTCGGTCTATTTTCACCCAATCTGTTTCTTTCTGTGGTATTTTGCCTTTCAGGTAAGTTATCACCTGCTGATACTTTTTCATTACATCATTTGACGGGGCACCTGTTTTCGGATCTCTAGGATACTCGTCACTTGGCCAATCAACTGTAATTTTACAATCTGTCCACAAATCGGCAGGTACCACTATGTCAAACAAACCATCTAAATCTTTCAACAATACCTTTGACACCTTCACAAACCTCTCAACCTGCTTGTACCATTCAATTGGTTTTTCTCTCAACTTTGGAAAATCATTCGTAAATGACAAAATATCCTGTCTACTCCAGGGGACATGTACATAGCCCCCTCCTGGAACTTCTCGCATCGGATACATTTGATCGGTCTTCCCTGTTTCTTTCATCACATATTCAGAGGCTATTCTACTGGATCGTGCCTCTTCCTTTTTCTTTGTCCATCGAACTCTCCATTTATCTAGGTCTCCCCATTTCTGTAAGACTATCATTAATTCTTTTACTTGTAACTTTCTTCCAGAGGCATTCATATTTTCTAAATCTTTGTCTGAGAAATCTGCTCTATAGGGTTTCTGCAACACCTTTGATCTCCCTATTTCAATTCCCATCTGTAGAGCCAAATCTGATAATTTCTCATGGAATATTTTTACATTTCTGGTAATACTTCTGCATACGAACAATAATTCTTCTTCATTGTAAGCATTTAGGCGATCTAGCCCCACATTTCCTGCTATTATTTCTTCTAATTCGACTTTTAATTTATAAATATCCAAAATTTTTGGAGGTGTACACTGCTGTTCTGATCCTTGTGCCCACCTTTCTAAGTCAGTGACACTTTTTGCTCCTGATGAAGTTATCAAGTTTATCTCTTTCGAGCACCCAGGTGCTCTCTTTTGGGAGTACTATTGACAGAATCTCGAATTGGTAAATCCATTAGACATATCGTAGATTCACAATCACTAAAGTGATCTTCCACCATTACTGTTGCTTCAGGTTTAGGAATATTCACAGGAGTAGGCATAACTAACGGTGGAGAACTGTTTCCCTGACTACCATATAATGGAACTACTGGACCAATTGTTACAGGTATGGTCAAAGAGTCAGGATGCACTTTTATCTGTGTTATTTTCTGTATTAATTCTGCTCTGGTCTTCTCTAGGGCTTCTTTTTCTTTATCATGAAGTATCCTACTGGGGGTAAAATCATGCATTACCTGTGGTATTAATGGAGTTTTTAACAGGGGTGCACTTGGGGTGCATCCACTTGTCCCTTCCTGATATGGTGGGGGGGTTCCTTAATATTTCTTCTATAAATTCATCTTCGGAATCTCCATTTCTCATTAAATGTTTTGTCTTTTCTGTGCATTTGCTCCCTAATTTTTCTTCTGTTGTTAACAATGGTTACAATCCTTCTGTAAGCATTGCCCTCCTCCATTGTTTCATCTGACCGTCCCTAGACTCATGTTGGTTTCTTGGGAAAAATCCTCGATAACCCCTATTACTCCTGGATCGGTCACGCTCAAATGCCTCGGTTTCCCATTCCTCTAAGGCTTCATATTGAGTTAATCTAGGTCTGGGTTCTAGGTCATTCATCCTCAATCTCAAATTTTGAAGAATTCTTCCATTGAAGGTACCATTCTCTGGAAATGCTAATATTCCATCATTTTTGGTATATTCTATCCAATTCTCTATCCATACACAAGTATGATAACCTCTCTCGATCATCATGAATGAAGCAGGCGTTTTAGCTGGTGGAATGATAATTCCTTCCCTAGTTTTGATTGGTTTATCCTTTTTAAAATAGTTCTTAATCTTTTGCAGAAAGGACATTTTTCTCTTCTCTCCGTACATTCTATCTAATCTTCGGTGTATAAAATTATATTCTGCAAAACCTAGGAATCTCCTATCCGGACGAGTTCCTGTTAAAGTCGGATCGCGTTTTAACATGCAATCTCTATCCACTAAGATTTTAGCTTCTAGAATATCAACCAATCAAGTGTCTGCTTTCTTCTATTTCTGAACCAATCCTAGCGCAGCCTTTCTGTGACGTTAGTCTGTCAACCCCTCCTTTACAATCTACTCTTCTCTGTCCCTTGCTGTTTCAACCAATCCCAGCGAAGCACCTGTGACGTCAGTACTGCTCCTGACTACTGACCCCTCCTTTACAAGGTCTTTCCACACCCGCTGATTCAACCAATCCCAGAGCGGCGTTTTCTGACGTCAGCTCCCTCTCCGGCAGCTGACCCTCCCTTTACTAAATCTTACGCAAACTTATTTTCTCTATAAATCTTAATTAAATTTCAGTAACAACACAAAACATTCGCTATCGTGCCAGTTTCTCTAAAAATAGAAAAGATAGTTTCCTCCCACACTTAGTAAAACCTTTCCGTTTACTAAACATACACTACGAGTAAAAACCCTTCCGTTTACTCTTCACACAAGCTCCAGAAGTACCTGTTACTTCTTCAATGTTACCCTTTCTAGGTGAAATAACATCAAATTTTTACCAGCGTACTCTTTTGCTATTACTCACACGCATAGATTCCCTACCCAGTACTGATAGTCCTGCTTAACTTTTCAGTACTATTTCTGCCTGACAGATAACCTCACTGCAGTATGGCTTCCACTTACCATCTGCTATTCAATTTTTCCCCAGGGATTCTAGACAACATAAAACAAACTTTGAATATACAGATGTTAGTTCATCAAAATAAAATTCTCATTACCCGATTAACAAAGAGTAACCATCCTCTGCTACCAGAAAACTGATCCAGCGCGATATTAGCAAACAGCATTCATACACCAGATACTCACTTGGGCCCATACATTCATACTACGCTAATACTTACGCTGGGTTTATCAGTTATACTCTTTATCAAAAATCCCTGCTACCAATTACCTTCCGATTGAAGAGTAATGACTTACCAATGAATCCTTTGCTAATTGGGAAGTTTAAAATGAGTGACATTCATTATAGTACATAATCCTGAAATAACCACTGAGTCAGGAAGTTTTAAAATGTTTATCTATAGATTTAGCAGAGTAAATTACATAACCACATGGTACTTAATCGCATATCACGGAAGCATAGAATAATAATTATTGATTAATGACGGTCCCTCAGAAAGGAGAAGATAGAGACAGCAGCGCAACTAAAGGTTGCATTTATATTTTCCTAAGTGCGAGAACCAAACCCCTTGGCCAAGGAGTTGGAAAGAATAGGACCCAGGAAGGATGAAGAGCAAAGACCTCCTTCAGGATCAGGACAGGACCGGTGACCTCTCTACAATGACGCCTGCGTCGTTCCCCTCTCTGATACTCGACTTCTCCTCGATTCTCCCGTGCCTTCCTTCTAATGGACTCCGCTGCCCCCTCCTCAGGACCTCTCTGGACAGCGGTTCAGTCTGCAATCGATCAGCTTGGCAGTCTGGAGCTAGAAGCTAACTAATTAGCTAATTCTATATCTATTATACCCTTCTACGCCCATGTACCTCCCCTTAATGTTGCTAAGATATGGGACCACTACTTCTGATTGGACAGGGACAGGGGGTTGATCCTCACACCATATTGATTTGGTTCGAATTCTGAAGCCCATTGTCTTTAAACTACCGCCCATCCAATTTTATACATTTGCTTTATTTCCCACCCGTCTCACGACAAATGTTATATATTCTTCATATACAAAGTTTCAATTTTCAACAGGAAAGGCAAGAACACAGCAGCTTCGGCCATCAGGTCATGGCCTTGGACGACGTCCAGGTTGACTTCATTTTTATTCTTTGGCAGCCAAACAGGACACATGCGCAGAATCATTGTCTCTCGAGTTTCAGATCACCAACCCCAGGCCCAAGTTTATGAACTAATAAAAGTCAAAGAAGAAAATATTAAAATCACAAATAATATGTTTCACTGTATACCCACTCTTTCTACTCTATCCCCATTTACATATAAATCTATCCCGCATTAGTAGCGTTAAGAAAACAACAAATTAATAATAACACAAGAGCAAGCTGAAGCATGTGAAAACATCAAGCAGCCATTTTAAAGCACACTGCGCAGAAGCAGAAATTTCCCACCAAGCAAAGAAAGACGTCACACCATGTGATATGGATGAGACATGCGCAGTAAGGTTCCCGCGCTTTAGCGGCCATTTTAGATTACGGACAAGCGTTACTTGTTAGTCAGAACACATAGGCAAGCTTCCTTGCTATTCATGTAGTGTATGCAAAGTTAATATACACAATACAAGATTAATAAATTAATACTGTGAGGAGATTGCATCCGAGTAAGTCTCATTTGTGAGTCCTTGCTCCATCACTTCAAAAGTGCACATTATACATATTTTGTGCCCTCATATATTCAGGTCCCAGGCCCAGCTCTTCCTGTACTTCTGCATTGCTCTTATTCCTATCTTCGCCTTGCTTTGCCCTCAATTTCACTGTTTTCTTCTTGCTTTTGCCCTGTTTTTTGAGTGTATTCTCCTTGTTTTTCCTTCGTATTCACTGCTTTCTACTTGCTTTCCCCCCCATTTTTTCATTGCTTTCTCCTTGCTCCCCCCCGTTTTTTGAGTGCATTCTCTTTGCTTTTCCATTGTTTTCACTGCTTTCTGCTTGCTTTCCCCCCATTTTTCAGTGCCTTCTCCTTGCTTTTCCCTCCTTTTCACTGCTTTCTTCTTGCCTTTTCCCCTATTTGTGAGTGACTTCTCCTCACTTCTCCCTCATTTTCACTGCTTTCTCCTAGTTTTTTCCTTGTTTTTTGATTGCCTTTTCCTTGCTTTTCCCTCGTTTTCACTGCTTTCTCCATGTTTTTCCCTCACTGCCTCTCCTGCCTGTTTTTTCTCACCTCCTGCCTAACCCCGCCCACCGGCTCCCAGCGCCCCTCCCTCTTCTCAGGACTTACTTAATGTAGGCGAATGCCGGGAGACGCGGGACCCAAGTAGGTGGATTCGGGGGGCAGGACCTTTGACAAAAGTGTGACTAAAAGTCTACCCCTTCTACTGCTCTCCCTGAGACACATACAATCTGCCATAATAGGGCGGATACAAAACATAAGAAAACCGGGTGGGAGATAAGTATACCTTCTATACCATTCACGAGAATGCAGCTTTCTGCATCCTCAATTTGAAAAGTTAGGGAATTCCTTTTGTGAATATCCAGGGAGGGAACTTCTATTTTGCCCTGAAGAAAGCCCAGGACCCAAGTGGCCATTGCGAAGGGCTGAAACATGTTGGCAAGACACTAGGGTCATAGGACTATCATCTCCTGACGACCCCTTATATATAAATTTTTAACATCCCCTACGCCTCCACTAATAAAAGGATACCTGGAGACAGAGGAGGATTTTTATCTTTAGACCCCCTCGCCTATCTCTCCTAAGTGCTCCCTGAAATATGGTCGAGCCCACCCTGACCTTTAGGAGTCAGGGTAAACCCGATGATGAAGCATGACACCACCAAGGTGTGTGAGGGTTACTAAACAAAAAGGAATTGCTTCCTTTCCCGCGCCGAGCGGTTGACGCCACGAGAGTTTAGCGCTGAGCCTTAATTATATGAAGTGGGATACATTGAGTAGCTAGTAATTTGATTTGGGAGGACGTATCCACACCCGGAATACCTCTCTACCCTTCCGACCAAGGTGGGGGGTTCCTCTACCTTGGCCTAAGTACAGTAGTGGCCACAGCACGACCCCAGGGAGCAGGCCCAGACCCAGCTGTCCACGTGCTCCTACATCGCTCTTGCTCCAGTCTTCTCTTTGCTTTTTCGTCATTTTCATTGCTTTCTCCTTGCTTTCCCCCCATTTTTTGAGTGCCTTCTGCTTGCTTTTCCCTTGTTTTCACTGCTTCTCAGTGCTTTTCCCCTGTTTTTAGTGCATTCTTCTTGATTTTTCCTCGTTTTCACTGCTTTCTCCTTGCTTTTTGTCCCATTTTTTGAGTGCCTTCTCCTTGCATTTCTTTCATTTTCACTGCTTTCTCCTTGCTTCCTCCCATTTTTTGAGTGCCTTCTCCTCCTTGCTTTTCCCTCATTTTCACTGATTTCTCCTTGCTTCCCCCACGTTTTGTGAGTGCCTTCTCTTTCCAAAGGGCCCTCGAGATGTGCAAGCGACTGGCTACCCTGTCGGTTGATTAGCAGCGATTTGCAAATCCTGATTGATTGTTACATTTTCTATAACTTTCCACCCTGACCTCACTATGCCCTGTGTGTTTCTCACCCAGTCTCATCACAGCACAGGAATGGAGAAAGAGGCCATCTAGTTACCCGAAGGTCATGAGACGGTGAGGCTGGGCAAGCTAGTCCACTGTTCACCCAGAGCAGATATCTCTGGTTAGGGTGCCATTTGACTGGTATTTTAGCATGATGGTGTTGTAAGTTAAGGATCACACCAACGCCGGTAAGTAGAAGGAAACAGTATTTATTGGGAGCGGTGAGAAGAGAGAGCGGACGCCTCCAAGCCAGCACAATAACTGACTTGGAACCGAACGCCTCTCGAGTGACGAACTTGGAATGCAGTGACAATAGCGAGGCATAGTGTTCTAGAAACACTAGTCCATGTATAACACATCTTCTTCCTTTCCTATAATAGCAATATACATACAGAAACAAGAAGCAAAAAACAAAAGTAAAAACAAATTAATAGCAAACAAAGTCTTTTAGGTAAGCTGGTTGTCTGCGAGGCCTGAGCAGGCGTAAGGACGTTGATGTGTCACCTTCAGTAGCACCGGAGGAATTGGCTCCCAAAGGAATTATGGAATCCCCCTACGGTGGAGCCCGAGAAGCCTCCCGAAGTCCCACCATCTTGTGCTAACAGGTAACCACTATTACCAGTACCTTCAGAACCTCCCCGGGCTGAAAGGGGCTCTGACATTTCTTGTACAAAGCCACTCTTCGAAAATTCCAACACTCTCCATTGTTTAGGATAACTCCATGCTTGAGAATTTTCCTTATGGTGAAAGGACCTCTAAACTTTGAAAGTCCTCTCCCTATTCTTCCAGATTTGACCTTAACCTGATCACCCACCTTCAATCCACACCTAGAAACAGCCAAATCCTCCACTATATCTTGAGGGTGTTGAGGAGTGACTAAGCGTCTCATCCATGAAGGCATCATCTTGCCACTTGGAGGCCTGCCCCTCATCAATTCAAACGGGGACTTTACCCCACTGCCATGTGAAGTTGAGCGATAGGCCCATACCATGTCATCCACTAAGTCTCGCACCACTTTTCCACTGACCGTAGCCATCTGAATAATCCCTTAACTACTCTGTTAGCTCTCTCACATATGCCATTTCCCTGAGGGTTATAGAGAGCCGTGCGGTGATGAGCTATGCCACATCTCTTTAAGAATGTTTGCATTTCTTTAGAGATTAGCTGAGTGCCATTATCCGTGATTAGCGTAGATGGTATCCCCTCCTCTTTAAACACCTTCTCTAGGAGTTTTATGAGTGCGCTCGGTGGTGATATTGTTAGTGAATTTAACAATGAGCCATTTAGAGAACACATCAATAACTACTATGGCAAATCTGTCATCTTCACACATCTCACCCATAGGGCCTATAAAATCCAAGCAAATAGTATGCCAAGGAAGTTTGGGAGTCTCTATATGTGTCTCACCTGATTTTTGGCCAATTTTCAACCTCTTTTCTCCTTCTAAGCACAAGGAACACTTCTCCACCCACTCCACCACTTGAGAATCTATCCCTGGCCACCAAAAATGATTCTTCAAACGACGCTGCGTAAGTGTCTGTCCCAGGTGACCTTCGTGTGCCAACCCAAGCAACTTCCCCCTAATGCCAAAAGGCGGAATGAAAATTTCACCTTTGACTAGAACATGCTCCCCGCACAAGGACAGTTCATCCAAGATTTTTGCATAAGGACGCACTGAAACTGGAAGACAACTCTCTCTCCGGGCCCCTGATTTAACTAACTTAACCACCTCCATTAACGTGTGGTCTTTTTGCATCTCGTATTCCCAATCTTTGGCACTAAAGGTTCCTTCCCCGACCACAACTACGTCTTGCACTGAGGCGACAGCAATATCATCCTCTAAAATAGGTGTCATACCCGTGGTGGTGCGCCAGTCGACAGACAACCTGGAGAGACAATCAGCTTGTATGTTCCTCCAACCCTGAATGTACTCAACCTGGTATTGAAAGCTCTGGAGTTTGGCTGCCAACTTGACTAACCTTGCCGAACCTTTACCAGTCCCTCCCGGGGATAAAACCTTTATTAGAGGTTTATGATCTGTCTTTAGTGTAAATCTCGTTCCCCATAAGTAGGTCCTGAAGTACTCAACTGCCCATGAGGCAGCTAACGCCTCCCTTTCTATTACTGAGTAGTTCTTCTCTGAGTCAGTCAAAGTCCTTGAAGCGAAAGCTACTGTTCTTTCCATCCCAGCCTTACTTTGAGAAAGTATTGCCCCCAGCCCTGTGGAGCTGGCATCCACTGTAAGGATGGAGTTGGAGTGAACATCAAAGGGGGTTAGAACATTTGCATTGCATATTTCACTCTTTATGTTTTCAAAACATTCACGATGCACCCCTTCCACTCAAAACTAACACCTCTTTTAAGCATTGTACGTAAGCATGCTGTCTTATCAGAAAAGTTTTTTACAAACTTAGAGTAGTACTCTATTAGACCCATAAAAGAACGAAGTTTGTCTTTATCCACTGGGGAAGGAGCAGATCTTATAGCTTTACACAAATCCTCTTTGGGGCGGATGCCCTCTGCACTGATTGTGTAACCCAAATATTCTACTTGTTCTACCATAAATTTGCATTTGTCCTTCCGCAGAGTTAGACCTGCCTTGTTAAGAGTGTTGAGTACCACCTTCAAAATTGTATTGTGCTCTTCCACTGTCTGGCCGTAGACCAAAATGTCGTCTTGGAAATAGATAGTATTGCAAATCCCCTTAAAGAGGTCTGACACCAGACGTTGGAAAACGCTTGCGGCTGAGTTCAACCCGAAAGGTAGACGTGTGAACTGAAAAGTGCCTTCCGGAGTTATGAATGCCGTCATCTGCTTTGAGTCCTCATGGAGTTTGATCTGGTGGTATGCGCTGCGTAGGTCGAGTTTTGATTTTTTTTGCCCCTTTGAGTGTGGTAACGAGTTCAGTAATGTTGGGAAGAGGAAACAGGTCTGCTACCACTGACTGATTGAGGGTGCACAAGTCCACACAGAATCTCAATTTTCCGTCGGCCTTCTTCGTGGCGACTACTGGCGAAATCCAGGGAGATGCTTCTACTACTTCAATGACACCAGAAGAAAGCATGTCTTTAATGAGGCTCTTAACCTCCTCTCTCACCACAATGGGAATCCGTCTGACTTTATGTTGGACTGGAATTGCGCCTTTTTTAGGACAATTTGGTGGACATACCCTTTAAGTAGACCCAATTCATCTCTAAACACCGCATGAGCCTCCCCCAAAATGTCTTCCAAACTTTCATCTTGCACCACCATTACTTGCATAGGTGCTCGTGGGTTAACGATAATGTGTAAGTCATATTGGTGTACCCATCCTAAAATGGGTGGACCATGGTCAGCAACGTACACTTTACCATAGATAGACCGCTGCGAAAAGCATATATTAGCCTCAAAGTATCCTAGAATATCAATAGTCTCTCCTTGGTAACCCCCTGGAGATATGTCTTTAGGTAATAGGCTTTTATGACCCCATGTTTCACTCACTAGGCATTTTGGAAGAATGGTGTATTTAGAACCAGTATCCACCATCAATATTACCTCCCGCCCATCGATTATAAAACTCGCTTTGGGTCTGTTCGTTCTTTTATCTTCGTCAGATATCTCTTCTTGAGAAGTAACAACCAAAATCTTATCTTTATCCGTGTTATTCATGGTATCGCTCACCACTTGAACACTGGCAAAACTCTGTGTATTTTTGCTTCTACACATTCGTGCGTAATGCCCCACTTTCCCACATTTAAGACACTCTTGACTGGAAGCAAAACAAAACTTTGAATCTGCGTTATGTAAGTTACTCCCACATCTATTGCACATTCTAGTGCTGACACCCCTTTGGCTCACCCCTACCCTCGCGGTAGACGCCTTCTTGAAGAACTTCCCTTTATTCTTCACAACTGACACGCCATAGTCCTCTTCATCCTTTCGTTCGTGGACTGAAACCTCACTTATATCAGTACTGTAATTCCTTTTTTCAAGCTCCTTCATGCATCCCTCAGACTGCTCTATGACTTTTGCCAAATCAATAGCAACTTTTAGATTGGGGTTTTTAGCTGCCCACAAACGTTCTTGTATTTTCTTGTTACTACACTGGACTATCAATTGGTCCCTTATTAATTCCTCATTCATGGCGCCAAAATTACATTTTACAGACATTTCGCGCAACCTTGACACAAAGTCATCTATGGATTCCCCCATCCTTTGATGTTGGGTGTAGAACTTGTAACTATTGAGAACTAGGTTCTCCTCCTTCGTGTATCTTGCTTCAAGTCTGCACACTGCTTCTTGGTATTCGTCGGGTAGTGGTTGTCCATTACCTTGGAGTGCTTGAGGGAGAAATTTAAATACCCTTTGTCCTTCCTTCCCTAAGATGCTCAACAAAATTGCTTTCTTCCTTTTGGCCGGAAACTCCTGCCCATCTAGAGCTTCTAAATAATTTTGGAACATAGGGTACCAATCTTCCCAAGCAATATCAGGAGTACCAGGTTGCGCTAGGAATGTGGGTGGTAAAGCTACTGTAATTTGGGATGTTGCCATGTTGGTGTGTAAGACTATGGGAACCCCTGGAAACTCCCCAAGTAACAGCTAATTGTAAGTGTCACTTAACAAGACCCACGATGATATGCCCGCTTTAAGTTCCACTGGACAGTGTGGAGAACAGATGTCACTCAAGTAATATGCAGCAGACGTGCATATCGTCGAAGAAGGTCGTAAAGAGGATTATAGTTTGTGGTAATGATCTGTCCTAGCTTGTTGACAGACAACGTGTTACCAACTAAATTAGGGTCTTCCCTGGAAGCTTATGTGGAAAGAGGCTAATTTCCTTTAAGCCCCTGTTGCTCTGATGATTATAGCTTCGCTGCGCTTTTAAGCCCCTGTTGCTCTGATGATTATGGCTTCGCTGCGCTTACCGCTCAGTCACCATGAAGACTGCTTACTTCAAACACCTGCTTCTGTGGTGTTTCGTACTCGTTGCGGTACTTCTCCGGCCTCGGTGCTGGTTGCTATGGAGACGACTGGCTGTGGTGAATTTCAAGATGGCCGCCGACGTGCTGTGAGCGTGTGACGTGGACAGAGGGTTTTCACGTGATAGCGTGATTAGCTGA
Organism: Calotriton arnoldi; assembly: GCA_963921515.1. NCBI lineage: Eukaryota > Metazoa > Chordata > Amphibia > Caudata > Salamandridae > Calotriton > Calotriton arnoldi. The sequence goes on along the minus strand of CAWUFW010001784.1, from coordinate 901,358 downwards.
CGCTCCTGCGTTCTGAAGAGACCTTGTCCATCGAACACTCTCCGCTGGTGGTGTGACGTCGGTAAGAGTCGCGTTGCTAGGCGACTCTCCCTCGATTACCGTTCATCGCAATGCTGGGCCTGAATGTGACCCTTCGCCTTGTATTCCGCTTGGGGAAAGACAGCTCTTGGGCAATTTCTGCACCCTCCGCTCTCTCCTTGGCTCACCGTGCGCTCCTACGTGTTCCAGGCTGCAATGTACGGCCTGCGCTTCACTTCTTAGGCATCTCGTGAGGTCACCAAAACAGCCGGAGATCCTTGCAATGCGCGTGGGGTCCATTGACCGAAGTCGTCGCCAAATTGTTGTAAGTTAAGGATCACACCAACGCCGGTAAGTAGAAGGAAACAGTATTTATTGGGAGCGGTGAGAAGAGAGAGCGGACGCCTCCAAGCCAGCACAATAACTGACTTGGAACCGAATGCCTCTCGAGTGACGAACTTGGAATGCAGTGACAATAGCGAGGCATAGTGTTCTAGAAACACTAGTCCATGTATAACAGATGGCCTTCATTTTTATGTTAAGACTAGTTAAAGCAAATTGAAACAATGCAAAAAACAGCAAAAGGTGGTATTTTTCCAAATTGAATTTAAAATTAAAATATACAACACAAGATAAAATAACTTGAATCGTATTTGAGAGATGTTTACAGAAAGTCTAAATGATTTTTAATACAAACAGAATCAGAACTGATGGCTAAGATTGAGTATAGAGGATTTTACATGAAATCATGTAAAAATACTAGCTACTGGCTGTTCAAGATTTCAGACCCGAATAAATGCCCACTTTTATATTTAACCTAAATATTTCAATGAAAGATGTGCATAGTTTCAATGAGTACTCTTTTAATGATCAAATGAAATGATCCCTAACCCATTTCGCATTTCTACATGTTCTGCACCCTTGTTTTGTTTTATTATACAGCTACTAACTCCACTGAACGAATTCAGCGTCCCATTAACAGCATTTCATCTCCTGCCCACATTCAATTAGATGACATTGCTACAGAGAGAATGGCAATTAAATGCACTGCTCATGGCCCTCTTCTAAAAGGTAATACTTTTCTTTTTAGAACATTTGTAACAGAATCGAGGGCGCGCTGGAGCACCTGCTTACCCTTTAATTCCAACTCCACTGGCGCCACTGTTTGGATCAGACCCTTTCATCCATTGCTTGTTTGAGTGAGCCCTTCCAGGCAGCTGCTTTTTGGGTTGTCCTTCACATATGTGGAACAGCCAATGGCTTTTCGAGGATGTATATACTTTGGTTTGAGTTGGTCATGGTAATAGCAAGTAGTCCCTCTCTTGTAGTTCTTTGAATAGCAGACCCTCTATGGATTCATAGCCCCCGGCTCTTGAGTTCAGAACCCCCCCCACACCTCCCCTTAAGCTGCGGCTGAGCTGCTCCTTAATCGTCTATAGGGCTGAGTGAACAGCTTCTTGCTCCCAACACTTACCCACTGCTGCTGCTGGACAACAGGATGAGTCCCAGCAAGCAGTGTCAAGCTGTCTCCCTTCAGTCTCCCTTCAGTCTGCCCCCATGCCTCTCCTTTGAGATTCAGAGCTCCTACTGAGCAGTTTAGAGCTCCCAACGCCTCCCCTCATGCTACCACCAGGCTGTTCCGTTAACATGATGAGCGCCAGGCGTACAGTTCAGAATCCCACTACCTTCCATAATGCTTCCATTCATCACTGTCTAGCATCCAGACATGTTCCTCAGAGCCTAGGTTGCATCAGCCCAAAGATACTCAGTGGGTTTTGAATGAAAGAGTTTGAATAGAATCTCAAGACACATTGTTCAAGTTTTATTGTCTTTCAAACATTTTGATAATTTTACTGGGCTCAAACAGCAGAAGATGACGATCAACAAAACGATCTGCCCTATCTGACAGGATCTGATTTAACAAACTTTGACCTACAAGTTCCTAGAGGGCGCCCGTTCAAACAGCATTGCTTCTAGGGGGCAGATGGGGATCTAATCCACCAGGGGTCTGAAGTTCTCTGCGAAACAAAAGTAACCTTGCAGCAGAAAAGAGTGACTGCAAAGCACATGGTTTCCTCTTGGCTTTTATGTATGCACCATCACAACCCACGACCTCATGGGAAGTGACATCAGATCTTAAGACCTCACACATATTTAGCAGATCTATCATGAGTACATTTGAGCACATTACAATATTTAACAAATTAGATTTTGCATTGGGGGTGTGCCAAAATATTGACGCAACCCTGACACAAAATCTGGGACTCAACTTATTCATTCATTTTTTAAAACCCTGCTACGAAGAAATTGGCAACAAAGAGAAACCTGGTAGTAAATCCTTTCGGCTTGATTGGTTGCAATAGCTGTATTTTAAAATATCTTATGGGGTTAAGGCAACTGCTGCAGAGAACTTTGTGTGCCATCTAAATCTCAGGGAATAATAATATTAATATTAAGATTTAAGATAACTCTAGAGGATAATGTATTTGCTGGAGAGATCTGTGTTTTGTGTAGTCCCAGTTTTGAATCAAAGTAGGATAGAGGGTTCATATGCCTCCTGCAAAGCACATTTTGTAACACGCAGATGACAGATTTTAATTTTATGTAAATGGGTAAGTGGGTTCCAGCTTTTAAGACAGAGATCATTTTGTTACTTGGAGTTCATAAATTGTAATCCTTCTAATATACCACAGTGAGGTATGAAGGACATGGAGCTCCTACACCTTGTAACCCTCACTGTATTATGTAACACATGCTTTATATTGATGTACGTAGATATAATTTATTGTCCATGTATAATCTGAACGTGTGATGTAAAGCGCTCTGACACCCTGCATTGGGATGAGTAGTGGCACTACTCATCCCAAAGCAGGGTGTCAGAGCGCTTTACATCACACGTAGACAAATAATTTAAATACCACTATTTTGCTTTATTTATTTTATAATGCTTTAGCACTACTGTAGTGCTAAAGTGCTATAAAAGAAATAAAACAAAATAATGGTATTTAAATTAAGGACTGGCCCGTGCAGGTGAGACCGGTGGGGCCGTTTTTGGGGGGTGGGGGGGATTCGACAGGCGACCATGAGGGAAAATTAAATAAATAATTGATTTTCCCTTGTCGTCGTCTATCGAAACCCTCCCCCCCCCACTTGGCCTCACCGCACTTACCTGCACGGGCCGCGGCTGTTTACATTACTTATGTAAACACCTGGGTGACCAACACATCTGACATTTTTACAGTGTATGCATATCTCTTATATACAGGGATTGAACAAAGTCAAAAGCATTTCTCTCTTAAGTACCTGTTAAGTCATAAGATGTCAGCCTTTGTTTCCCCTACATTGCATCTAGATGTGAGGCTCCCGATAGCTCCCAGCCAGGACACTCCAACAAAAGGAGGCCTAATAGGCCCTTAACCACATCTTTTGTTATGGGCGAAGCTGGAATCTGATTAGCCCCATCTCAGCCTGCACATTGCTGCTCAGAACAAAAGCAGACAACCTGTAGGTGCTGCTGAAAGTGTCCCGGTGTCAGAAAAGTGCAAAATTACACCGGGATGAGTCCAGCATATTGGAGAAGCAGGCAAGGAAGGTGGCACTCTGCCAAAAAGAGGCCAGCTTTGTAGCAGGGTAGACTGAAAATAGTGGGTAGAGGGCGTCTACCCTCGACTTGAGCCCTGTTTCTTTTTAGGTCGAGCATAAGCGTACAACCTCTTGTATACTTTAGTATACATATATCTCTGTGGCCCAAATGCCATTCCTTGCTTCTCATTTGTTTGTTTCAATGTCCTTTAAAAATCCTTGCTTACTAATGGCCAGTCCTGCCGCCTTGTTCCTCCTTTTTTTCTCCAAGGAGCAGGGACTTAGTACAATATCATTACGCTTTGTTCTGTTGATCTGCTCATGGGGGGACTATTTTATTATGTTTTCAGCCTCGTGGTACACTGTGGGTGCTCAGACATAGCTGCTTACATTTTATTGCAGCATTCACCCTCCCAGTTCCTTCCATGTGGCTGGCATTCTTCTGTATTCTTCCCGAAGGCAGCTCCCATGGAATGCAAGCAATTAATTATTGTGGTTTTAAAAACAGCACATTGTTTCAGTTCAATCAACGTTTCAAATGATACTTTGATATGCATGCTGCTTGTGTTCTTTCCTCCCCTCCAGGACCTGTGCTTGGCTGCTGGCTGAGGAGTTCGAAGTCTCTCCTCGACGGTTTAACGCTATGGCCAAAATGTTTCCTTCTGGAAGAATGTCCCCTGTAAAATGTGCAATTGAATGTACTACATTAAATAAATGCAGAACAAGATTGCAGGACCAGCACAAGGGCAGTGTGATCACACTGAATACTGACTTCAGAGGGGCAATGTTTCCGTGTTTATTTTGCTTTTAAAAGCACTTGCTGACACGTTCCTGGCCTCCAGCAAATTTCTGACAATAAAAATGTCAAGATAACTCCTGTGATTAATGTTCTTGCTGGAGAGATCGGAGTTGTCTAGTGGAAGAAGTTTTGATTTATCTCAAGGTAGCACAGAGGGTTAATATGCCGGCTGCAAAGAAAGTGTACCATGCAGATCACAAAGTGCATAAAATGTAAATAGGTCAGTTGGTTACTGCTTTTCTTTTACTTGCAGTTTATAAGTTAAAATCCTAACATGGAACAATGAATTTATAACTGTCATCAGAGAACTGCATGTACTGGAAAGTATAGATTAGAGCAGATATTAATGTTGCAAAAAGGGTTAATCTGGGTAGAAATCGATTCTTTTTATTTAAGAGAACCCCCAACTATGGTGTTCTGTTTGCAATTCTGAGTTTGTGCTTCTGGGGCCCAAGCACTCTTTAGCAATGCTGCCTACCAATATGCATGACTTGTGACTCCTACACCCTGTAGTCCTCTGTCTTATGTAACATTTCCTTTACGCGTATTTATACATGTATGATTGATTGTCTCTGTGTAATTTGTGTATGGTGCAAAGTACTCTGACACCCTACACTGGTATGAGTGGCGCTTTATAACTAATTAAATGCATCTGAACGTTAGTGGTTTTGAATCCTTAAGGGAGACTGTTAAAGAGTGGTGGTGGTGAGGGAATCCGCATCACTCAGCCTTACCTCAACATCACCTCAGCACCACCTCAGCATCAGCACAGCACCACCTCCTCATCAGTGCACCACCACCAGTGCAGCACCAACTCAGCATCAGCTCAGCAACACCACAGCACCACCTCAGCACCAGCACAGCACCACCTTAACATCAGCACTGCATCATCTCAGCTTTAGCAGAGGACTATCTCAGCATCAGTGCACCACCACCAACACAGCCCCACCTCAGCAGCAACTCAGCACCAACATAGTACCACTTCAACATCAGCGCACCACCACCTCAGCACAGCACCAACTCAACATCACTCAGTACTACCTGAGCCCCATCTCAGCATCAGCACAGCACTACCTCCTCATCAGTGCAGCACCACCTCAGCACCAGTGCAGCACCAGGACTGAACCACCTCCGCATCAGCGCAGTGCCATCTCAGCATCTGCACAGCAGTATCTCCTCAGTGCACCACTAACTCAGCACCAGAGCAGCACCACATCAACATCAGCACAGCACCAGCTTCGCATTAGCACAGCACAATCTCTGCATCAGTGCACCGCCACAAGTGCAGCCCCACCTCAGCAGCAACTCAGGACCCATGCAGCACCACTTTCTCATCAGCGCAGCACCACCTCTGCATTAGCACAGCATCACCTTAACACAGCACCAACTCAGTATCACTCGGCACCACCTCATCACCAGCACAACACCACCACCTCAGCATAACTCAACACCGCTCAACATCACTCAGCACCACCACAGCATCACTCATCACCAACTCATCACCATCTCAGTATCACTCAGCACCACCTCAGCATCAACACAGCACCACCTCCTCATCAGTGCACCCCAACTCAGCATTTGCGCAGCACCACCTCAGCACCAGTGCAGCACCACCTCTGCATTAGAACAGCACTATATCCACATCAGTGCACCACCACCTCAGCACAACACCACATCAGCATCACTTAGCATCAACTGAGCACCAGCTCAGCACCACCTGAGCACCAGTGCAGCAGCACCACCTCAGCATGACTCCGTTCCACCTCAGCACCAGCGCAGCACCACTTCAGCATTAGCACAGCACCATCTCCGCATCAGTGCACCACCACCAGCTCAGCACCATCTCAGCACCAAGGCAGCGCCACCTCAGCAGCCAATCCAACAAGGTTTATTCGACTTGTGTGTCATAAAAGCACAATACATACAATACATACTCCATAAAACACAATACGAACACATAATTTAAGAACCATGATTGGACACTTCAAATATTGTATCACAAGTAACAATACAGAATAAAACATTTTAAAAACAGCTAAAAGAAAATGATAAAACCTATAAAAAAAGTTGCAATTCATAATGTAAATTGATACTTGGCTACAAAGATGAAATCACGAGCATTTAGTACGTATTCCCATATTTCATATGTACCAGTTCAGGATAGAATACACTGATAAAAACCATCAATGTGCATGGAGTGCCTGTGATCTAATAACCCAAGCTCATCCCAGAAATTTCGCTACTGCAATAACAATGGGAGATAAAGTGTTCGTGCGCAGTATTCTTAGTGCGTCAACGCTCCTTGTGGCACCCAGTGTCCTACAAATTGGCGTCAACCACAGTCGACGAGGGGCATCATATGGAGGGCAGATAAATAACAGATGGGCCAATGACTCCAGTTGTGCCTTACAGGCGGGACAAGCTCTATCGCCCGAGGTTGCCCATCTTGCAGTATAGGATCCTATTAGTAATGAACCTATCCTAAACTGGAAGTATAACTTCCGATCATGTGATTTGGTTATTAAGTCCCAATACTGCTCCAAGCTTGGGGATGGTTTGACTTCTAAGAACTTTCCCGTGAGTGAGGAAGTGTCACAGTTTCTATAGGTATTACGGGCCATCAAATCCCAATATTTTTCTTTTAAAATCTCCTTAGAAGGGAAGATAGCACGTAAAGGGTTTTCCCACAATGTAGCCATGCCCATCCTTACTAGCGCGGCTCTAACCTCCCTTAACCATTTGATTTTATGAAAGCAATCTGCACTAATTAAATCTTTTAGGCCTGCAGCATAGGTTGCCAATTCTGAGGTACACCAAATTCTTCGCCAGTATAGTATAGGGCGCAATCTTGCTATGTCAGCCAGTGGTTTTCTGCCTAAATCATAAAGCAGTGGGCGCACTGGGGTGCTTTGTGGGAGGCTAGTGACTTTACGTAAGTACCTGTTTTCAGCTACGGTTAGTTTGGACAGCGTATCAAACCCCCAAAGCTCCGCCCCATATAGGGTGGAGCTGACCACTTTCATATTGTATATTTGAAGCACGGGACTAACTGGTTTTGTCAGAGAGGTGTTAAACTCGGTTAGTAAAGCTCCAGCTAGTTGCCGGTGTTTCAACGTAGCCATGTCAAACTGTCTATCCCACTTCATATCGTTCTGCATTATAACCCCCAGATATGTGAAGGCATTGACTTGCTCCAGGGGACGGTTGTTCATAAGTATGCGTCCTCTAAATCCTTTGTGTGGGTTGAACAACATAAATTTCGTTTTTGACATGTTAATTTCCAAACCCCGTATGAGGCAAAACTCCTCAAAAAGTTTCAAAGCTTGCTGAAGACCGTTCGGGGTTTTCGAGATAATTAACGTGTCATCAGCGAACATTAGGATAGGGATTTTTATGCCTGCTAGAACTGGGGCGTCAGTAGTAGTGGACTCCAAAAATGTTGCGATCCCATTGATAAACAGAGAGAATAGTGTGGGCGCCATGACACAGCCTTGGCGCACACCTTTCTCTATGGGAAAGGGATTGGTGACGTTACCCTGAGTACCCCATCGAATTTGGGCAAAATTGCCCTCATGGAGTCTAACAATAAGGGAAAGCAGTTCAGGGGACATCCCCAACTCTTGCAGCTCTGTCCATAATTTGCTACGGGAAACCAGGTCAAAAGCTGACTTAAGGTCAACAAAGGCAGCATACAAGCTGCCCTTGCCTAAGACCACCGTCCTCCAATACACTAAGATAAATCTAAACACCTGATCAATAGTACTCATATGTGCCCGAAACCCGGCCTGCAATGGAGATAAAATGCCCTTCTTGTCTAGCCAATCTTGAACCTTGTTTAAGACTAACTGCCCCACTATTTTTTGCAAGGAGTCTATTAGGCTAATAGGCCTGTAATTACCTGGGTGGGACTTGTCCCCCTTTTTAAAAACGGGGATAATCTCTGCCCCTTTCCAAGAGTCGGGCACAGGTGCACCATGGGCAATTGCGTTTGCCAACAGAACGATATACCAGCACCATTTTGTCTTGTCATGAAGAAATATGTCGGCCGGGATGCCATCTAGGCCCGGTGCTCTTCCACCCGTTACTGCTCCTAGGGCGGTAATAACATCGGTCTCGACAAACGGTGTGCCTTGATAAAATAAGTGTGAGGACTCTATCCGATCACCATCAGCTATATTATGGGCATATTGGGGTTTAAAATGGTTAACCCATTGGTCCTGAGCAACGTGATTTTGTGGTGGCAGTGGCTGGCCTCCCCATTCCATTTTACTATGTTCCAAAACTGTTTGGAACTATTACTAGCACAAGCCAGTCTAAGGTCCTGCCATCTACTTTCATCCCATGCTTTCTTTGCCTTTTCCTGGGCCCTCCTGTATTTTAGCCTGGATGACCGTACTATGGCAGGGTCCCCTGCCTTAATCGCATCCCATAGGGACCTACGAGCCGATCTACATTCCTCATTAAACCAATGGGTTCTTTTCATTTGATGATTGCTCTTAGCCTTGTGTTGCCTCACAAAATAGGAGCGTAATTAGGCAAAGAATTTGTTGTGAATGGCAGTTGTGTTACCAGGAATCTCGGGATTGGCTTGACAAGCCTCTAACTCAGCTATAGCATCATCAATGTCATTATTAATAGTAGCAAGGAGTTCAGGCTTCCTCTATTATCTTCGCCCATTTCAATCGTCTCATGTCATTTGTGGGGACCACGTCATGAGTGGTCAGCTCGCTACCTAACTGGGTGAGTACCCCCTCTGGTAATAAATCAAGGGTCGCGCATAAGGGGTCATGATCACTCTCTACCCGGTCCCTCACAGACATGTCCCCAAGAGCGTGCCATAACCGCAAATTAATTAAAAGGTAGTCTATACGGCTAGCGCTGCGCCCATTGTTGAATGTATTTGCCCCTTGTCTGTCTGAGAGAGATCTTCCATTTACAGCCCGTAGTCCTTTTTCCAGACAGATGGAGTTAATTTGGATTGCTACGTCCGTCCACTTTTTTATGGGTGCTAGATCCAATTTGGGGATGCCCCACTGAATATCTTCCTCACATGCGAGGTCGTACTCATCAATGGCAAGGGGCTCAAAGGTCGAATGAAGGTCACCTGCAATTAGGACTTGGGAATCCCGGGAGTGCAGATCTAGAAGAACGTCGAGAGTCGCCATGTCTTCCGACTTCTTCCCCCCGTTTAGGCCTCTCACATAAACATCATAGATGTCAATGTTTCCTTTCGAGCCCGTCACCAGCCTGATTGCCAGGATATCCCTGTTCTGTGTTGGAAGCACATGGATGTTATAGCCGATCGCTTGGCGAACCCAGATTGTCAATCTGCCTGATGGATGACCTTTTCCCCCACTAGTAGCTGGAATATGGTAATTTAAATAACCTATACAGTAAAGGGGATCCACCAGCCAAGTCTCCTGAAAGAGGAAAATTCCATAACACTCGATGAAAGTGAGCCAGTCAGGAGAAGTGACCTTAGTCCTCAATCCTGCAATGTTCCAAGAGATTACAGACAACATATTTGAGGTGAGACAAGGTGCCAATTGCCCAACCAATATGTTAGCTGACTTGCCACTAGTAACCCGCTTCTCTTCATGGGGGAGGGATATAGTCGGTGTAATTCTAGGCATCTGATCATCACCAATGGGTGGTACCGGGATTCTAGGGGTCGGGGCAGTACAAATTAGAGGTACAATGTGAGATTCCAAAGACAGTCGGGGCTCGCTCCGTAGTCAATCATTTGCATCCATTGAGGAGCTTCCTGCCGAGAGAGTATGTTTTTGCCTAACAGAGCGGCTGCACCGGCTATCTAATGGAAACTGCCTAAATTGTATAGAGGATGTTCCAGGTGGGCAGGTGCGAAATTCCAGGGCAAGAAGGTTTTCCGCCACATCAACCCCTTTCAGGGTAAGCTCGATATGATCTAGCGGTTCGGTGGGAGAGGTAAACCTCCGAGCCCTGGTGATATCATCCCGTATAACTGAACGGCAACCCCGGACTTGTCGAATCCAATGAATGGCTTTAGTGGTCAAAGAGTCTGCATTTTCAAACCCACTTCCAGAATCAAGCTTAGGCACATTAACCATGTAAATTTTGGGTGCTATGTCCGAGTTGGAAATGTTTGTCTGGTTCGGCCTATGTTGAGTACTGCATATTGAGTGTTGAGCATGAGATGAGAAAATAGGTCTAGAGCGTGATGGTTGGCCCTGTGTTACTGATATATTATGACAGGCGTTTAGATGACTAATGCTGGAATTGGTTGGGTGCTTGGCCGCCGGGGGGGGGGGTGTCACTGGCTTGTAAGATGGACCCACAGGAAGGGATAGAATGGGACCAGTAGGACCTATGCCATGTGCAGCAGACTCCCTTCCAATAAGATTGTCCTGTCTTAGAATTAGGGCTCTGTGGCCAAGATCGGGGAGAGTCCTTTTGCACTAGGCGATTGACCAGGAGAGTAAGGCCCTCAATCATAGATTTCATAGCCCCTATTTCGAGTCTGAGGGCATTAATAAGATGATGTGTTTCCTGGGGTTCTAGGCTAGGCTTAGGGCCTATCCCTCTGCAAGGAATTGGAGTCGGGGTAGCTGGGGCCTATCTACCCTATCTTCATCAGGCAAGTCCAACAAGGGTGAAAACCTATTTGCACAAGAAATAACAAGTCCCGGCTGTTGTGGGATAACCCCAGGGGGAGAGATGGAAGAATGGCAGACTCCATCTACGTCTGGGTTCGCCTCTATGTTTGCCTCTGTGTTGGATGCGTGGGCCCTTTTTTTTAAGTGATTTATGGAATATTGCTGGAATGATAGGACATCTGCTAGATCTGGGGTTAGTGGGGTTGGAAGGCCGGTGAGGGGCTTTATCAGGGCTGGAGTGCGTAGATGAATCGGCCTCGAGGATATTTTCACATTCACTTATGAGAGTATCTATTCGGTCTAAAACACAGTTGTTACCTGCGTGTTTCTGCGACTTCCTGGCCTTTTTTCCTTTATCTGCCCGACCGTTACCACCCCCCGCACTGCTCCCACTCCCCTCCATAGATTTTCTTTTCCCCATCTTACTGCACTTCTAGCTTGCAACGAAAGAAGGCAGGCTCAGCTATATATGGTTCTAATCTAACAATATCCAGTTTTTAGTCAACAACATTGGCACCCAGGCTCGAAATGATTAGTCTAGATTAGAGCAGAATTCTGCATAGAGCTTGGGCTTTCAGGGACCACGAGGTATTTTACAAAGACTCGTTGGGCACAGTACCTCAACTCAGATGAACTATCCCGCTGTAGAGTCCTCAGTCCACGTGCCAGATGAAAGGGGTGTGGCCCTGCCCTGCCTCTTCCTGCCAGTATGGGACTCCCTGTCCCAGGATACACTGACCCAGAAGTAGGGGCTAAGCGCACCAGTTCAGCGCTCTTAAGCGCGTCTTCACTCCCGCGACGCGGGACGCCGCGGGTCTCCTGTTGCTTGCTGCCTCGCTGCCACTGCCAGTAAGGGACTCCCTGTCCCAGGATACACTGCCCCAGAAGGAGGGGCTAAGAGCGCTGAACTGTCTTCTTTAAACTCCACTACATAACACTCCACAACACAAAATACCTTTCCACCTACTTACACTCAATTACACACAGTCCCACTCCACATAATTCCAAAACAGTCAAAGACACCTAATTACTATCCACATAATACAACTGCACACCACATAATTCCACTACACAAATCCACCCACACAGTTTCACACCACACAATACCACAACTAACAAGTCCAATCCAACCCACATAAGAGGTACACACCACATACATCTACTCCAATCCATAACACATAGGTAAGAGACATTTACTTTTACAATGCCAATAGCTCCAACTCTTTCCTTTTTTTTAAACGCACAGATCTGATGCTTAACTCCTACCTATTTGTTCTTTTCAGTCACCAAAAACGCAAATCTATACATACAGTTCCATGCCACACAATTCAGCTCCACACATTTCCAATCCACACCACATAATTTAACACCAAACCACATAATACAACTCAACAACACAATTACACAACACACCACATACATCCAATCCACACCACACAATTCCACATTGTGCCACAAAATTCAACAGCACAACACATAATTAAACTGTACTACTTACCACTCCACAACACACAATCCCACTCCACATAATGCCACTACACTGAATGCCACATAATTGCTGACCATATATTTCCACAGCACACCATGCCACATAATGCCACTACACAAATCCCCTCCACACAACACAATTCCACGCCACACAATTCCACAACCCAATCCAACCCACATAGGGCCAGATGTACGACACTTTTTAGCGTGCGCAAACGGGTCTTAGACCCGTTTGCGTGCGCTAAAAAGCATGGGCCCATGTACAAACAGTATTTTGCGAGTTGCAAATAAATTTCGACTCGCAAAATACTGTTTTGCTACTCGCTATTAGGAAGGGGCGTTCTCTTCCTAATAGCGACTGCAAAGCTATGTACCAATGTTTTACGACCCCAATTGCGGTCGAAAAACACTCGCAAATTACCACCTACTTCAAGTAGGTGGTAATACTTTTGCAAATGCATTCCCCTTCCTCTTTGCAAATGCATGAAATATTATTTTTTAAGGGCAGGCAGTGGTCCCATGGACCACTGCCTGCCCTTAAAAAATGAAACGAAAAACAAAAACTGCTTTATTTAAAAGCAGTCCCAGGCATGGTGGTCTGATGAGCCCAGCAGGCCACCATCCCTGGGAGGGCCTGTCATTCCCAATGGGCTCGCAAATTGCGAGAGGCTCATTAATATTCATGAGCCTCGCAATTTGCGACCCCATTGGGAATCGCAAACAGTGTTAAACACACTGTTGTACATGCCAAATAGCGCCTCGCAAATTGTGAGTCGCAAATGCGACGCAATTTGCAAGGCGCTATTTGGCAGGCCGTACATCTGGCCCATAGTTCCACTACACACCACATACATGCCATCCATAACACATAAGTAAAACACATTGCCATTTACAATGCCTATAGCTCCAACTTAAACAAATGCGAGACCGATTGCATTTCCAATGCTTGTTTACATTGGGCTTACTGTTGAAAGTGATTTGAGGTGATCTGTGAAATCATGCCACAAGTTTATGACAAGAATTCATCAAGAGTTATATCAGTATTTAAAATCAGAAGGGCGAGAGCTTCATTCCACGGCCTCAAATGTTTTATTTTGTTTAGATTCACCACAAAAGAAAGTCTCTTAAGAAGTACCTGGGAAAAACGGCTCCAATGCACATAATTGTCTAATTACATCCAATTTACATCATAAAACCGTCAATTATCTTAATTTCCCACTCAGTAGCCATGGCTCGTATTCTGAACTAATTACACAAGGGTTCCCGAAACGAGGCACAGTTGCATGTCAGCACACAAGGGAGCCTCACGTGGGCTGCGAAGCGGGGTGATGTGGTGTTGTGAGTCACTGCTAGTCGTCAACAGAAACAAGGGCAGCTGCTGGAAGCCAAGAGTTCTCAAGGTGTCAAGAAATAATTTTTCGTTTGTTTTCACAAGAGAACAGAACTCAGATTTTGTGATTATTTTTGGTCCAGAATATGTGTGAGGTAAGATTTTTCTTAAAAGCGTAATACAGAGCGAGGTAAAACAAACATTGATGCGCTCACTTTATTCTATCGACCCCAGGGGCATCTTAAGGATTTTGGGGGCCCTGGGACAAACGTATTTTGGGGGCCCCTGTTTGGAACATTTTTGAATTTATGATCCAGTTTCAACTCTTCTTGCCCTCTCTGGCCTGGTCACTGATAGTGCACTGGCGCCCTCGTCCAAATTCTAATATTCATGGATAGTGAGGTGTGTTTTCAATATTGGTATATTGCAGCAGCTCCCTAATGTTACTGCAATTCATCTCTTTTACACCCTCCCATTTCTCATATCTGAAGTAATTCATCTCTTTTACACCCTCCCATTTCTCATATCTGAAGTAATTCATCTCTTTTACACCCTCCCATTTCTCATATCTGAAGTAATTCATCTCTTTTACACCCTCCCATTTCTCATATCTGAAGTAATTCACCTCTTTTACACCCTCCCATTTCTCATATCTGAAGTAATTCACCTCTTTTACACCCTCCCATTTCTCATATCTGAAGTCCTGTTTTCATCTAAAAGAAACTTTTTTATGAATGTTGCATGAAACATAAACAACATTTCTCTGCAAAATGTTTGTAATAATCACCCACGTTAAGAATCAATAAAAGCAAAAGAGTATGTAAAACAATCTGCTTAAGAATGAATCAAGGTCATCAGGGCAAGACTTTAGGCAGAACAGAGCTGGCTCTATCAGGGGTCCTCCTGGAAGGCTGAGACCCTAAAGCAGAGCCCTTTTTGCCCATGCCTTAAAAGGTCTCTGAATTCGACCCATTGAACGTCGGTGGTAAAAGGACAGGCGAGTTACTTGCATGATGTTTCACAGTGGGTACATAGTATACCAGAATACCTCAGTGTGCCCCTCCCTCTCTTGCCAGCCGCAGGCTTTATATATTATACATGCATCCATAGCTCCGAAAGAAGCTCTGGAATTCTCTGTCTGGTTATTCATTTGACTGTCTCAAACAGACTCATATTTTTATGCTTTTTATTTTTCCATGCATTGATGAACGAGCGGCTGTTCCATTAACTACTATCATCCTCCACTCAAAATGCTGCAGAAGGGTGCACCACCACCGTTGTGCCCAGCGGCCAGGCTGCATGTTGAGGTGGCAGCCATCTCTTCAGCCGGGAAACTTTGTATACATCCAAGAAGTGGCCGTCTTCTAACCTAGCGCAGATCCTTATTTCAGAGAAAATCTTCATTCTGTACTATGTTAATCATTGGAAGATGGCTGTTAGATCGGCCTCACAAAATGCCTGGCACAGTTATCACTGACTCTTCGTTTTTACACTCGATTTATAGTTCAGTGCAAAAACGTCTTTTTAAGTTTCTACAGCCACTTCACGGATGCTCAAGTGCGGTCCACAGGCTTTCTAAGAAAAAAAAAGATTGCAAAATTCTTGAGCGGTTTTGCAATGAGAAAAATACTTCCAGGTAGAATACACAACTTGCTCTCTCCTTCCTTCCCTAAATTAGTAAAACACGAACGGCTTGATTATGAGTCAGGCAAAGTGGAATACCTCATAGATTACTCTCTGTGTCGACCTCCTCCTCATAATCATCACGTATGAGGATGTATGTACCAAAGCAAAACAAGAGACGTACGTGATTTATGCTGTTGTGTGAGAATTCACCGAAGTGGTAGCTAGTGTGGGAATTCACCCAAGTGGTAGCTAGTGTGGGAATCCACCCAAGTGGTAGCTAGTGTGGGAATCCACCCAAGTGGTAGCTAGTGTGGGAATCCACCCAAGTGGTAGCTCTGCATATGTCTTCTAGAGGCACACCCCCAACCTCTGCTCAGGAGGTAACAACTATCACTTTTAAAAAATACTTCTCAGTGCACTCATCTAACCTGATGTACTAGGGTGAAACACTTCTGCATGTTAATGAAATACACTTTTTTGCATTATGAAGAGAATGTGTATTTTTTTTAAACATTTGTTGCAAGATGTCTTAAAAAATAAATACCTTATTTGCTTCTTTTCTTTTGCATATGTTTGCTTGTAAAAAAGCTTACTCGTTTACTAAATATATTGTCGAATGTTAATTCTCTTTCAAGTAAAATGGAGTCAAGTGCGGTTGTTCCTTATTTGCTGATCCAAATGAGATAAACAGAGATTGAGATTTTTGGAAGTCCCCTGATCTCTTCAAATAGATTAGCAAAGCCATCTTGACATCCAAGGAAGAGGGAACATTATTGGAATTCTGAAAAAAATTAAAGGATAATTTCCCGAAATGAGTGAAAATGAGTTTGTATCTTCAGCCTGAATTTGGGGTCTTGACTAAGAACTATCCTGTCAGGAAAAAACGTTAAATAAAGACAAGAAACCAGGAGAGATGACAGAGCCCCTAACCTTCAAGCGTCGGCCCTTTCCGTAACCACTGGAGAATGAAAGAAAAATTGCATGAAGTAGGACGTTTGGACACCCTAGGTCTCTCAGTCTAAAACAATTAAGGAGCTTCTTTACTAAAGAGACTTTAGAGCTCCGATGAAGTGTTTTTGCTTGGTAGGAAAGCATTACGACTTCTGTTCGTTGAGAAGAAAGCCCAGAGACAGCAGGGTTGAACAAACCAGCACCGCATGCTCCTCTGCCTTACAAAAAGAAGGACAACAATTAGCCAGTCACCAGATATGGAAACGACTGAACACCTATTACATGTATATGAGCTACTACTGGAGCTAGTACCTTGGTAAAGACCCTCCGGGATCACATGAGGCTGAAAGGTAACACTGCGAACTGATAATGAGTCTCCTGTATTGTGAAATGAGGAAACGTTTGGGAGTCCTGATGAATAGGTATGTGAAATACCCATCTTGTAGATTCAACATAATGAGAAAATCCCCTTCTGATCTCAAAGGGATCAGAGTCTGAAGAGTCACCATCTTGAAGGAAAAGTGTTTGAGGAATTTGTTCAGGTTCTTGAGAGCCAAGACTGGTCTAAAACTGCCATCCGCTTTCTGGCCCAGAAACAGAATGGTGTAAAAACCCCTACACCGCTCGGACTCTGGGACGCAACCATCACTCCTTTGTATATCAAAACCTTGCTGAGATTGATGCCCGTCCTGGTGCAGCAGATGCCCAAAAGGAATTAAAAAAATATATCAGATAGGAATTGTGCTAACAGTTCCATATTGGCCAAAATGTCCATTGGATCCTTCTGATCCCAAAAACAGTCGTATAGGAGCTGGAAAATCTTTTAACAGACTTGTGTTACATAGGCTGCATAAGTAGAAGTAGGTAATAAAAAGTTTGAGGTTGCGTAAGACCTTTTCACCATTCCCTACACTTTTTTGTCTGCTATGTCTGCAAGCAAAGCCTCCTTTGATGCCAAAGATGATGAGGACGGCATACTTGTCAAAGTAGTATTGAATTTGGCCATCTGTGGAAAACACTCCTCATATTTCTCCAGAACATATCTTTTACAATGAAAATAAGAAATTCCAAATTATCTATATCCTTCCATTCTGTAGCCAAAATATTTTCAATTACATTATGTACATCATGTACTGGAAGGTCATTGGGTGGAGTAGCTCCTTGAGATGAGCTTCCAGAGTTCATCTCCCTTTGTAAGATGCCTCCTCCTCCTCCTCATATAAAACCTGTGTTTTTGCAACCAGCAGTGACATTGCATAACAAACTGCCTCATCAAGAATATTCTGCAACTGAGAGTGAGGCATGGATAAAACTTTCTCCCACTCTAGAGCAGCTTTTGAAGCACTTGGGCCAGGCTTCATATTGATTATCGAGTCACGCTAGATGCAGAGACTTCCTGTTAGTAATGGGGGTGTCTAGTTAGCAGAGGTATGCAATGTAGGAAAGTAAGATCTGCTTTTATGGTTACCCCCACTTTTTGCCTGGTGCTAAGCTGTTACTGATTAGTCTGACTGGGATCCTGCTAATCAGGACCCCAGTCTATCTGCTTCCTCCCTTAAATTGGTATGTTCAGTACTTAGGTACATCCCAAATTGGATACTGGGGTACCCTTATCAGTCCCTAGTATATGGTAGTAAGGTACCAAGGGCATAGGTACCCCAGAGGTCCACTATGGGCTGAAGCATGCATTATGCCACCCATGGGAGACCATTCAAAATGGAACTACAGGCCTGCCATTGCAGCCTGTGTATGGTGGTGCTAGCACCACTTACTAAAGATATAGGTTTTCTATATCTAGGGTCACTGCACTTAAAACCCATAAGTCACCCCTATAGCAGGCCTTTGCAATCCTGAAAGCAGGGTGTTTGGTTCTAAGTGAGAGGGTGTCCCTGCATGAGGAGGACACCCCTACAGCCTACGGAGTCCATTCTCCCGGGTTGTCAGTGAAGGAGCCATATCCCATATAGAGGAGCACTGCGTAATTACGCAATGACCATCTCGAAAACGGCTGCAACGAATCATATCATGTTTGGTATCATACCCCCACACCGTAAACGGTGTGGGAGGTATACTTCCAAGCACTGGCAGAGCCCTCCGTTAGGCTCTCAGTGTTCCCGGTGCCAACCTTCTAGACCCGGGCAGCACAAAATGGTTGCTGCCGACCAGAGACACATTTCTGCCCTCCTGCTGCTGAGCCAAGCTCTAGCAGGGGAAGGCAGAACAATAGGCATCCTGTCACAGGGAGGTGTGACCACCTCCCAGACAGTATTTAGTGTATTGGGACCTTGTGGGTGCCCTTGCCAGTGCCACTAAGTCTGCATGAGGGGCACATTTGGTGTCCCTGTGTGTTAGACTTGGCATCTTTTGACGTGTTTCACCTGACTTTTTGCTTTCTGACCTCCTGGTTTTTGACTCTGTTTTTGCTGGTGTAATGATTCTGCGCACTTTCCTCACTGCTGTCCAGTGGGAAAGTGCAAGTGCTCCTGTAGGAAATGTGTTATGGATTGGTATTTCCATGATTGGCCTATTTGATTTATGTGTCAGTCCCTTGTAAAGTGCACTGAGAGTGCCAGGGCCTATAGATCAAATGCTGTTGGTGGGCTGCAGCACTGGATTCTGCCACCCACGCAAACAGCCCGTAAAGTGTACCTCTGGCCTGCCATTGCAGAGCCTGTGTGCAGCCTGGGGCTGCCATGTCGACTTGGCAAGTGTACACACTTGCAAGTCCCTAAACCTTCCCTTTTCTACATGTTAGTCACCCCTAAGGTAGGCCCAAGGCACCCCTGTGGGCAGGGTGCATTGTATGTGAAAGGTAGGACATGCCCTGGTGTGTGTGGCATGTCCTGATAGTGAATTACAGCCTATTTCGTTTTTCACTATTGCAAGGCTACCTGTTCCCCATAGGCCAGAATGGGCAGTTCTGATTATTACAGCTCATAATCCTAACTGACCCAGGGAACATGGTAGAAATTCGAGTTTAGTATGCCTGGACTCAGAATGATAAAATGCATCTTTTAGTAAAGTTGGTTTTAACATTCTGTGTTTGAAAATACCACTTTTAGAAAGTGGGTATTTTCTTGTCTAACCATCCAAGCCTGCCTCTGCTAGGTTGTGTATTCCTTGTCTAGAGTGTGAGTGACAGGGGCTGGGGGATGCCAGGAGACAGGGTGAGTCAGCACAGGGCTGAATAGCAAGATCTACATGTAGATGGGTGGGAGGAGATGCACCTGGGACCTGAATAGGGCTGGGCCTTCCCTTCACAATGCTGGCTCCACCTCCTGTGGTGCGTCTGATGTCCCTGGCCTGCACTGTGAAAGGAAAGAAGGAGACTTGTCAACAAAGTGCTCCAGGACTGACCAGAACTGGTTTGGACTAGGCAAAGGCCTCTCTGCCTTCAGAGAACAAAGAGAAATTGAGGATAAAAAGGGGGACCCAAACCCCAGAAAATTAGAACTCTTTTGGATCAAGAAGACTGCCAAGAAGAAGAGCTGGAGAAGCTGTGAGGAGGAACTACCACTTTGCTGTGTGCTTTGCTGTGTTGGCCTGCAGTGGCTGCTTCTGTCTTGGGCAGTGAAAGGACTGGAACTGAACTTTCTGCAATCTACTTTGTGAGTGTCTCCAAGGGCTTGAGGTAGAGCTTGCCCCCTGTTCAAGAAGTCTCAGGAACAGCAAAGACTTCAAGTTCTTCTGCCCTCAGCACTGGGGACTGTGTGTTTTGTGCTGCAACAGAAGAAATGCAACTCGACGACGCCGACTCCGTGTCCCGACGGCACCGCAGAGGGCACCGCCGCACCGCGACCCTGGTCTCACCGACGACGCCTGCTGACGCTGCCACCGAGCCGCTGCTCGCACCGCGACCTGTGGGCACCGCACTCCGCACCGCCTCGCTTCACGACGACGCCGTGGCCTTCCCGACGACGCCGCTCCACGCCGGACTCGACGCCGCTGCTTGCACCGTGGTTCGGGGGCACCGCTCATAAGTTACCACGACGCACCGCCCTCATCCCGCACCGCAGCCTTGGCCCACCGACGCCGGTGCCATCGACTCCCGTTCGTCAGCCGACGACAGCGCAGCAGCTACGACGACGCCGCTGCTGCACCGTGACCTGCCAGCCCCGTGACGAGCACCGCTTTCATCTCACACCGCGACCCTGGTCTCACCGACGATGCCATCCGATGCCGCCACCGAGCCGCTGCTCGCACCGCAACCTGAGAGCACCGCACGCCGCACCGCTGCACTTCGCACCGCAGCACCCGACGCCAGCGCTCCTGACTTCAACAGAGGAGATCGATCTGCAACGCGTGTGACTTCGAGGGCCCGACGACGCCGCACCGACCTCCGGAACCGACGCCTGCGGACGCCGTGTTTCGGAAGCTCACCGCGAGGTCATCGACGCCCTGCATTTCTGAAAGGTACTGTTTGCGGGTCTTCCCGACACCGTAGTTGACCCGCGACGCCGCGGTCAGCCAGAACTGTTTGGATTTGTTTGTTCACTGACGCCGTGATAGCCCTGGACGGAGCTATCGACATCAAGGAACTGTTTTTAAAGACATTTTGAGAAGTAACTATTTCTGAAGTACTGTACAGTGGATTTTTATCGTATTTGGTCTTGTTTAAAGTATATAAAAATATTGGATATTTTTCTAAACTGGTGTGGTGTCAGTTTGTAGTGCTTACACTGTAATACTGTTGGATATGTGCAAATGCTTTACACACAGCCTCTAGAATAAGCCTGACTGCTCGTGCCAAGCTACCAAGGGGGTGAGCAGGGGTTATTTTAGGAGTGTAACTCCCTTACCCTGACTAGGAAGAAGGGTCCCTACTTGGACAAAGGTGCAAGCCCTTGCCAACTAGAGATCCCATTTCTAACACTGTGCATAGTCCAGTTCAAACCAGTTCGGGAGCCGTTGGCTCTCGCTCTGGCGTGAAACAGGACTATGGACATGGGAGTAACCTCCCCCCTGTCCAGACCCTCCCCTGGGAGGGTCCCCTGAATCATCCTACCCTTTCCTAAGGGTACTTAAGGGCTTACCTGTGGATGGGTCCCTAGATTCGCCGTGGGACAAGATTCAGATCAGACACAACTTCTACTTCTTTCGTCTGGGCACTCTGGACTTCGCTGGATTTCGTTTGGGCTCGACTACGTCTCCCTTCCAGTCTGTTGCATTGTCTGTGCCTGTGCATTATACAGGAACCTTCCAAGGCCTGTGGGCATCAAAGACACTTGAAGGAATCTCCCTGGGAGTGAAGGAGTCACTCCCTGCATTCGCAGGCACCGCAACTAAGTCGACCGGTCTGCTGATCCTGAGCTTCTCCGGACTCCGTAAGGTTCTGCAACACAGGTGGTAATTTTTCACAGCTCTTGAGGCCTGCCCTGCTCTCTCACCAAGTTTGAGGTCAGTATCCCTCGTGGGGGTTGCAATAACCGAACCCCTGTGCACCGCTTCAACTTGCAGTTGCAAAGGCTTGTTGGCTTCCTTCCAAGAAGATCTTCGGGATCCAAGTAGCCCCAACCTCGAGCACCTTCAGCGACCACAATTTATAGCCACAGCGCATCGTGTGCTTCGTGGCCTGCATCTTTTGGTGAGCTGCTTGAGGTCCTCTTGCGACTCCAGTGCCTCTGGCCTGTGGGTCGATTTGATGGTCACCTTTATTTCTTTTGAGCTCCCCAGATTGCTCGGGGCCTGCCCTGACTCCCCTGCTTGTGGGTAGTCCCCAGGACCTGGCTGGTCCCGACGTTGCTCCTTCTTCAATTCCTGCTTTGGTTGCATTTGCCAAGGCTTGTTGGTGCTCCCGCTGGACACCAACCCCTCAGTACTCGACATCCTTTGTGGGACAGCTCGTGCACCGCTCCTGGTCTTCCTCAGCATCGCCTGGTCCTCACAGCTGCAGAGTCAAGGTCATCATCACCCATCCTGCAACACCCGACATCGGAGGGCATTCGTCTTCCAAGTCTCCTGGTCGCTCCTGAGTGACAATGACTCTGTCCCCTCAGTTTGCAGGTACCTCTCATCTAGAATCCACCTTTGGATTCCACTGGACACTTTCTCCTTCTTCAGTAGCGGCACTTTCCTGAAGTCCTCCATTGGGTTCGACGGCGGTTTCCGACACCACTTCACACGTATGCACCCGGGTTCCCTGGTGTAGGTAACGTGGGTTCTAGGGTATCCACGGGTGGGGTGGCTCCTCAACCTTCTGTCTTCTACAGGTTACTTGAGGGTCCACTGAGAAGGGTCCTTAATCTTTAAAAATCCAACCACGACTTACCCATAGAGTTGTACGGAGCACGCGGTCGTGTTCCCACACTGCACACGCTCTCTGTGGGGTCCCTATCTACTCACCTTGGGTGGTTCCTTGGGTCCCCTGCACTTCTACGTCCTCTCAACACTGTCTTGACCCAAGTCGTGGTTCTTATACCACTTTCTTAGTATATGATTTGGTCCCCCACTGGGGTCCACTGTGTATTTCGTGCTATTTGCAGTATTTCTATGCAAAGTATTGTGTGCATTGTGTTTATCTCCATGTAGGAAATATCTAAACGTGTTAGAGAGTATTCTATAATAAATACATATTTTTATAAATACCTTGTGTGGTTCTTTTTCACTTAATCTATACTATAAGATTGCATTCTGGTAAAACAAGCTGCTTTACACTCCTTCTGGACTAAGCCCGAAGGCTGCTCTCCACAGCAACCACTTAGAGAGCTTCTAAGGTTGCCTAAGATCTCTTAAATCACCATAAATGTTGTCTGGACTGGTGCAAGGTGCTCACTTATATTAGTGGACATCATATACCAGGCCAACTTCTCACATGCACCTTGTCCAAGTAGGAACCCTTCCTTCTAGTCAGTATAAGGGATTACACACTTAGCTAACCCCTGCTCAGCCCCTTGGTAGCTTGGCACGAGCAGGCAGGCTTATCTGAGAGGCAATGTGTAAAGTATTTGCATAAAACACAAGCAGGAACACAATAAAAATACTACCAATGGACACCACACCAGTTTATAAAAATAAAGTATCTTTATCTAAACCAAACAATCCAACATACACAATTCAAAATATGACTTTTAAAAGGTTTCAAGAATTCTGTCCATAGAAATCTATGAATGCGTGATTTTTGCACAATGTAACTGTGTCAAAATCCATAAAGCAAAACAGCTGCAGAGAGAGGAAACACTGGAAAACACTGTGAGGTGTCAGTTCCTGAGTCCTTGGGTAGACGTGGCGACAGTTCTACGGCACGCAGGGGAAGTGGAGCATCAAATCTGAACTGCAGGGAGAGGTGAGGCGTCGATTTCCAAGATGATTCTGGTCTGCCGGTGTTGCGTGCTGAAAAATTTGGCGCACAGGTGCGATGAGTGAGAAAGGTCAGCCGCTCAGGTCGAGGCGGCGGCGATCCAGGTGCTGTGACGATTTTGCAGATGTCTTCAAATCTGTGTAGACCTTTTCAGCAGGAACAACCTCTAAGGGCCCATAACTGGATTTGGCACCACAATGCAGGTCATAACTCCCAGCAGTGGAGTTCAAGGATGCTGCAGGTGAAGTCTTTGTGTCCCTGAGACTTCAGAATTGGAGGCAAGCACACACAAGGCCTTGGAGAAACTTCACAAGCAGGAAAAAAGCAAATCCCAGTCCTTTTTACCTCCTTGGCAGAAGCAGCAACTACAGGCCAACCCAGCAAAGCAACACACAGCAAAGGGGCAGTACTCCTCCTTACAGCTCTCCAACTCTTCTCCTTGGCAGAGGTTCCTCTCGATTCCAGAAGCAGTCTAAAGTTCTGGGGTTTTAGGTCCAATACTTATACCCCATTTTATCTTTGTAGTCTTTGTTTCCAGAGTCTCTGAGCTCAGTAAAAAACAGCTCTGTCCTCCCTGGTCCAGCTTCACTACAGAAAGTAGGTAGCAATGTGCAGAGCAGACACAGCCTATTCAGGTGCTAGTGAAAGCTCCTTCCACCACTCTAAATGCAGAAAGGTCTGTTCAGCCTGCCTATGAGTCACCTAGGAAACACAGGACACACCTCAACCCCCTTGTGACTGTCTAGAGTGAATGCACATCCCCAGCTACTGTCACTCCAAAACCAGACGGCGAATACACAAACAGGCAGAGGCACACTGGATTGTTAAACAAGAAAATGCCCACTTTTTAAAAGTGGCATTTTCAAACACACAATTTAACCCCTTCGATGCTCATGACGAGCTCAGCTCGTCATGCTGCGCGGTCGAGCTGTGCGCATGACGAGCTGAGCTCGTCACGACCACACCCGCGATCGGAATGTCCAGCACCTGGGCGGAATTCCGATCGCGGCAGCTGGTTAAAAACCACCTTTACTAAAAGGTGTGTTATTAAATTCTGAGTTCAGAGAGCCTGAACTCCAAATCTCTAGGTGTTCCCAATTGAAAGTTACACCTGTAAAATGTTACAAGGCACCTCCAATGATAGCCTGTGGGAGAGCTAGTCCTTGCAATAGTGAAAAACGAAATACACAGTATTTCACTATCAGGACATGTAAAACACGCCAGTATATGTCCTAACCTTAACATACACTGCACCCTACCCATGGGGGTACCTTGGGCCTACCTTAGGGGTGACTTACATGTAAGAAAAGGGAAGGTTAGGGCCTGGCAAGTGGATGCACTTGCCAGGGCGACATGTCAGTTAAAAACTGCACGTGCAGACACTGCAGTGGCAGGTTTGAGACCTATTTGAAAGGCTACTGGTGTGGGTGGCACAATCTGTGTGCTGCAGCCAATCGTGGATAACCAATCATAATTACAATTTACATGGGAAGCACTTGCACTTTGATACTGATCAGCAGTGGCAAAGTGCCAAAAGCATCTAACACAGCAAAACAAAATCCAGCACACAGTCAACAATGCAGGAGGTAGAGGCAAAAGGTCCGGGGAAACCACCCCAAGTAAGCCAAGTCTAACACATCGTATTTATAAATATCACCCAGCAATAAAGTCTTGTCACGCGTGATCACCGTTAACTTAAAACAAACCCATGCAACGCCTTTCACCATATGTGTGCACCGAACGGGCCCGGTAACAGTGATGAACAGAGTACATGACCGAGTTCACGGCATGGAGAGTGATTCCGCAGTATTCCTGCTCAAGCCAAAGTGCCTGGGCAGGGAGAATCAACAGCCAATTGGCACTTAATACCGGGATTCTAAAAGGAGGACCTAGTACATTCTTACCTTTATTCTTCTTCGAATTCCTGTCGGTGGGCAGGAAACAAAAACAGGGGTTGGTGGGGATTGGAGGGGCCTTCAGAAGCCAGTTGAATCTTGGCTTTCGTATTGGCCCCTGTGGGAGGTGGAACAGCTTCACACATGATGACTATGACAAGGAATACAGGACGTAGGATACTGCAATGCTTTTTCCTGCCAGAAATTTACTAATTCCATGGGGTTTTACTGGTATGAAATTCCCACATGGTAACTGTAAAATTGCATTTGATTTTATCGTTACCCCAGTTGCAACTTAGTAGTTTTAAAAAGTGGTCAAAAATGACTTCCCCCTCATTTGCAACCACTATTTTATTTTGCAAATCTACCTTTGCACTGATAGGTTAGTTAACAAAATAAATTGCAGGGGGGTTGCAGAGCAACTTGCCTAATTAATATTCATTAGGCAAGTCACAATTTGCAACTCCCTGCGATTGACCAAGTTCCTTAAATGAGCCAGGGCTGCTTTAAAAAAAGGTTCCTGGTTTGGAAAACTTCAGTGAAAGAAGGCAGATATTCTAAAAAGGCCACTTCCCCTTTTCAAATCATTAAGGACCTAATTGCGATGATGCCGGGATGTGTCCTGCCATCGCATTTTCAGCGGTCCGACCACCGCTTCCTCAGCGGTACGACTGCCCAATTACGGTGACACCGTCACAAGACCCACGCCACCGCTGATACTTCTTCTCCAGCGGTGGTTGCGGGAAAGACAGAGGCGGCTCATGGAGGGGTTCCCACCAAGCTTCCTGCTGGGCTAATCATGACCTGCCTTTCCGCAGACCTTTTCCTGGTGGGGACACCGGCATGCGCGAGTCGACGGAAAGGCATTATTTTGGCTTGGGCCTCAGAAAAAAATACATTTCTCAGGCCTTCATTCTTGAGGAATTTAAGCACCTGGAATTACCAACGATACCACCATCCACTATAATTCTAGAATGCATGAATGCATGGTATCTCAAGTTTTCCCTGAGGGTGTCAAAATAAATGGGGGATTACTATTTGAATTGAATTTTCCACACCCGAGTTCCCCCACTCTTTCCCCAATTTCCACCCGTTTCCCACCATGGAATTGTACCAGCATGTTTCCATTCTGGTGGAAAATTTCGAGGAAAGAAATATGCTATAAGCACGTAGTTTTCATTTTCTGATTCAACCTTAAGCACTACTTAGATTAAAGTCAGAAAATTCCAGGAATGAGGGGCTGACAGTAAAGAGCTGCAATGCCTTGAGGTCGGGTTTGTGCTGTATCACACAACAAAACGTACCGCCGTCATGTCACCGCCACCGCCGATTCTTCTTGTCCAGCTGCGGGTGCGCGAGAAGCTGAGGCTGCCCATGGAGGGGCTCCCGTGGCGAAACGTACCGCCGTCATGTCACCGCCACTGTGAAACCGCCAGCCCAGGCGGAAACTCCTAAAACGGCGGTTGGCGAGGATGGCTGCTCGGCGGAGTACTCGGCCCCACTTCCGCTGCGGTCTGGCAGTCTCACTGCCAAACTCGTATTTGGGCCCTAAGTTACCACTGCCAAGAAGGGAGTCGGTGAATGATCAAAGGTTTGCTACCAGAATTACGGTTGCAAACCATTGATACATAGGTTACCAAATCACAGTTTGGAAGTAACATCCTTAACACACCCCTTCCAAACCGTGATTCGATTATGAACAAAATATAGGGTTTGCAACTGCAAAAACCGTTTTACATATGTTATAACTCCATTTTGTGATTCAGAAAAGCTTTTTAAAATGAAACGTGTTAATTTCGTTCCACCTGACCTTTAATCAGGCCCTTAGTGTTTGAGAGATTCTATAAGTAACTGTGACACTGCCTGGGTGTTCATGACAAGTTATGAAAGGAGATTGCCTATTTGTACAGTGCTCTTCATGTGAGGGGTCAAAAGATATTGCAAGTACATTTCACAACGTCACTTTCACACCTAACCCATGTTTCAGAGATGTTTTGTAAACAGATAGCCAATGAATATTGTTGCGCATATGAGGAGGGCCTATTTGAGCTGTAAACAGGGTCACACATAATTCCTCTGTAATTTCCACATTTATATTGATTTGCCATATTTCCTGCAGAATGGAAGTGCTGCATACAATTGCATGTTTCAACAAGAATGCGATTCCTGGAGAGAAAAATACTGTGGACCACAGCAAAGCAGCCCAATGAAAAACAAGCATTGGCATAGCCAATAGGTCTCGCTTTGGGACCTTATAAGTATTTAGTTATGCAGCACAATATCCTTGGTGCAACAACATTAACTGTTGCATGGTTAAACACTTATAAGGTCCCAAAGGCGAGACCTATTGGCTATGCCAATGCTTTTTTATGTGCATTTTTACTTGTATTAGTCGTTTTTGGCAACCATGTTCCCCTGTACCTGACCCACCACCTGCAGCATATTTCAGCCGATCCTAGCCCATGTTTGTAGCATGTGTCACTCACTCCTGGCTCACCAGAGGCATGTCACAAGGGGCTCTAAGATTCCAGCGACTTCTGGGCTTCGGGTTCTCCTGTGCCTTAGGGGGCCGCCTGCTTTTGCATATGTTATTTATTTTTACAGCGCTGTGCTTTTCACAAGCGCTACTGCCTACTTGTTAACAGTAGTCCACTTATAAGGTCCCAAAGGCGATTGGCTATGCCAATGCTTGTTCTACAACAGCAAGGGCGCATCTGCAGGCAAGCTGTCATCTGTTGGCTCAGTGGAGACTCCATCGCCCTGTCGAGCCAGGGGCCAAATATCTGTGCCTGGTGCAAAAAGTGACCCCTGTAATAAGGGCCACAACACGAAACCATCTTTAAAACTAAACGCTAAAGACTGCTAGAGATCTTTCGAGCAGTCCTGCACTTTAATTAACTTTATCATGAACCGAGCTCTGCAGGATTTATTGCTTAATATAAGGCATACGCCGGGGCAATTTTAATATTGGACTCATAAATTTATATGTACAATGCATTTTCACTTTGGCTTTTCACACAATCTGATAACTGTTGTTTTTTTATTTTAGAAACGTCAAATCAACTTGCACAACTATTTTTAAATCATGTATTTTTGATGATCTTTTCAATTGATATGATTTTAATTAATCAATCAATCAATAAAGTATTTACAGTACATACACGCTAATCTAGCATTTGGAACGTACACGTTTTTTTCTTTACTACCTCACGCAATTTCCTTAATTCACACGAAAACGGCAGTACTGTTTAACTTGCGTGCGCGTAACCTCCCGCCAGAGCTCACTGAACAAACATGAAAATGATTTCACACTACACACTGCCTGCTATTGATTGACAATTTGACAGGATCGGCACAAACGCATCTGGGACTGTAGGGCAGGATCACTGCCAGAAGGGCCGGGATGCTCTGTGCGGAGGGTGCTCGTGCCTGGCTCTCAGCTTCGCCTGCAGATGGTGGGTCGCGTGCTGGAGGCGTGCTAGTCCACTGAGATCAGCACGCGGGGCTTCTCCGGGTTTGTATGTGTGTAAGCTTGTCTAGAAGTGTGCATTCGTGTGTGGGGTGCTGTGAGTGTGTTTATCCCTGTGATTATGTTTACTTGTCAGTGTTTTATTATCGTGGGTGTAGCAAGCGTGTGTAGCTTCTTTTGTAAAGCACTCTGACACCTTTGGGTAAAGTTCGCGCTATATAAAACTGCATTAAATAAATAAATGTACATTTGTGCATCTCTTGTCCCGTCGCTAGCCTTCTCCAATCACAACTTTCTTTCTATTCTAATCACCGCTGCCCATGCACCCTTCCTCACACGTCACACCCCTCCTCTGCGCCGTTCTGTTCCACCCCCCCCCCACACACCCCACTCTCCCCCATCCCTCTCCCCGTGGGTTTCCTGTCTTGGACTGCAGACGCTGCCCACATCTGCCTGCCACATGGCTGTTCTCAGCAGGGCTCCTGTGAGCCACTTCCCTCTTCCTGTCGGGCCTGTTATGTGTAGCCCCAGCAGCTGGGGGCGCAGCGGGGGGCACAGCAGGAGGGGTGCCGCACAGTGTCTGATGCGAGCCACACCACACACTGACTCTTAATGACTGGGTGCAACGCAAATGACCACAGGATGGAGACTGACACCGACACAGACAGAGAAGGTGGTTCCAGGCACAGGCACTGTGCACAGACAGTGACCACAGGCTGGGGGTCGAACCGGTACAGAAAGGACCGAACAGGGTCAGTGGCTTCAGGAGAGAGTCTAAAACGGGGCACAGAATTCATGACCACAGGCTGGACACTGAAACCGAGCACGGTAATCCCAAACAGGTTTAAACAATGACCAGTTCCAGCGTTAGTGAACACAGCAAAGAGAGTGAAACCAAGAATGCAGGCGGTTTTAATATACCGCATACCGATGAGGCCATGGGCAGAGGCGTAGATCGCAGTCACGGGCAAATGTCACATGCGGCAAAGTAATGCCCCGTAGAGGGTCGCTGCCACAGAAGACGATGTGTACTTAAACCGCCCCAGAGGACTAAAACAGGCATACAACGACCGAGCACAAGGCCAGAGATCACGGGCTAGGCACTGACATTGAGGGTGGTACAGCCAGAAGGACGGCTGTGGGCGTTGTATTGCTATATTTACTTATTTACGCACTTCTATATAGCGTGGACATTACCCAAAGAATGTTAAACCGCTTTATAGTAGCACTGTAGCTTTACACAAGGCACATAGATTACAGAGAAAAACAAGAAGCGCGAGCAACAAGCATTGGCCGCGCGGCCGTGAAACTGACACGGCCGCGCGGCCGTGAAAGTAATCGCGGGTTTTGTAAGTGTAAACAGTGGCTTTTGCTGGCGACCAGCTTGCGTTCACGCGAGCGTCCAGATGGCGAGGGAAGCCATATAGCGCCTGATCGCGCGTGCACGCTCGCGTGAACGCAGGCTAGTCCGCAGCAAAAGCCACTGTTTGCACTTCCAAAACCCGCTTACAAAAAGTCTCGCCAGAGCAGCGCATGCGCGCTGGCTCAGGCGAGACCTAATGATGCAAGCTCAAGACAAGGCTTGAAGAAAATGCACCACATTAGGAACATTCAATCGATGAACAACAGGGAAATGACAGAGTATTTCACATAGCTCTGGATTCTTGACCGTCCCAAGGACCACAATTCCACAGAAAAGAAATAGACGAAAGCTCCACAACCATTTAACCCCCTTTTTTGGCTAGGAAAAAATAGACAATGCGAAAGGACAGACTGATTAGGAAGACAGGGCCTGGAGGAAAGCAAACAGCTTGTGAATGTGCCCAACATACTCAGGCTAACATAAGGTTCACTGCCAATCATTCTGTTAGACTCAAGGAACTTTGTAATCACACAAGTGCCGGCTGAAAATAGAAGCCATAACAAAAAGGAGGACTTTAAAAAATAGTTATATGACACAATATCACACCACCAAAATATTGATTTTCCTCCAATATTGCCAATAAAAAACACCCTATTTACAAGCAAGACACACAAAAATATTGCTAAAAGAAATATCTAAAATACCATAATATTGAATACAAAAATATTGTAAAATGAAATATTGTTAAAACATTAAATATATACAAAATGAAAAAATACAGAAAACCACAATATTGACTACATAAATATCATTCAAATTCAATAAAAAAAAAAACAATTTATTTTGAACTATCAATTATCATTAAAAGGCCATAAATTAACCAAACACAAACAAACCATTTTTAAATGTTACACTACCAAATAAACCCCAAAAAATATAAAAAATTACATTTAAAACCATATTTACTTACTAAATAATTTACACACACATATATATATATATATATATATATTCACTGAAAAAACCATAGGTTTCAGATATGTTATAGTTACAAATTAGCATTTAAAAAACCTTTGAAATTCACTGAAAAAACCATAGGTTTTAGGGACAGTTATAGTTAGTTGGACATTTCACTCGTACAAAACCCGTGAAATTCCCCGTTATAGTTAGTTCAGCTAACTATAACTCGCGCCCCGCAATGCACTGCTGATGACGTCACATATTACATCACTCATGACATGGTCAGTGACATCACTGATGACATCACTGATGACATCTCAAATGACATCACTGATGACATCATCCAGTGACTGTGTGTTTCTGTAAAGTTTAAATATTTTTAATATATATAGGAAAAGACGTATTGAAGAATGAGTGGGTGTGTAAGTGTCTGTATGGATGATTTAGTAGGTGCGTGACTGACTCTATAAGTGAGTGATTTAACGTATCTTACTGAATGCATGGGTTAGTGACTAAACTGGGTGAATGTCTGTATCCGTCTGTCTGTTGCTGTGTAAGTGGCTGCAGGGGTTTGTGAATAGCTACATGAGTGTCTATATGAGTTATTGATTGGTTGTCTGAGTATCTGTATGGGTGCCTGAGTGTTTGTGTGGGTGGGGTGTGTGCGACTCTGTGCATAGATGTGTGAGTGGGTGATTCACTGGGTGGATGGTTTCAAGAGTGCATCTGTGATAGACTGTATGGGTGGGTAAGTGTGTGTAAGAGTGTGTTAGTGAGTGAATGTATGTCCCAGTGGTACATGTGTGAGTAACTACATATGTGAAAGCCAGTATATATGTGTGTTGGAGTATATAAATAGCTATAGCTGAGAGTGAGTGATTGTGATAGTGGCTGTATGGATGAGTGTGTGCTTGTATCAGTGATTGTATAAGAGCGTAACAATGTGCTAGTATTTGTATGATTAAGTGAGCTGGTGTGTGTATAACTGTATAGGTGAGTAAATGGCAGTGTGTTTAATTATTTGCATGACTGACTAGGTGTGTGAGTACCTCTATGGATGAGTGGCGGTGTTTGAGTGTCTATATAGGAGTAAGAGTGCATATGATAGTCCTGTACTGAGTGACCATAAGTATGAGTGACTGTACGGGTGAGTGAGTGGATGTGTGTGTGTAGACCTAAGAATCAGTGAGTGGGTATGTAGTTATTGGTGTTGGAGTGTCTATAGTTTTGCGAATGGCAGTCTGTAATTTAGATTGGGTGTATCAAAGGTTATATTAGGGTGTGAGGAGCTGCATCAGATTATCACGTGGATGATGTCATCAGTGATGTCATTTGAGATGTCATCAGTGATGTCATCAGTGATGTCACTGACCATGTCATGAGTGATGTAATATGTGACGTCATCAGCAGTGCATTGCGGGGCGCGAGTTATAGTTAGCTGAACTAACTATAACGGGGAATTTCACGGGTTTTGTACGAGTGAAATGTCCAACTAACTATAACTGTCCCTAAAACCTATGGTTTTTTCAGTGAATTTCAAAGGTTTTTTAAATGCTAATTTGTAACTATAACATATCTGAAACCTATGGTTTTTTCAGTGAATTTCAAAGGTTTTTTAAATGCTAATTTGTAACTATAACTGTCCCTAAAACCTATGGTTTTTTCAGTGAATTTCAAAGGTTTTTTAAATGCTAATTTCTAACTATAACGTGTCTGAAACCTATGGTTTTTTCAGTGAATTTCAAAGGTTTTTTAAATGCTAATTTGTAACTATAACGTGCCTGAAACCTACGGTTTTTTCAGTGAATTTCAAAGGTTTTTTAAATGACATTTTTTAAATGTTTTAATTTTTATATTAATTTTTTTCATACTGATTTACTACATTTTTAGAAACAATTTCTTTTACATATTTTATTTTTTAAATTACATTGTAATTACATTATACATTACATTACAAAAAATACTTTCTCAGAATGAATTACTTTAGTTTAAATACTTAGCACATAGGCAATAGACTTTTAAGTACAGTAGTTACAGTTGTTGCAATGGGCAACACATTTTCAAACACAATGCAACATTCAGCTCAATGTGAATTTCTAGTTAAATGCAATTAGTTACTTTATGGATTACTTTTCTAACCACAGGACTGGATCCTAGATTCAGTCCTGGGACATCTCCTGTAAACAGTTGAGTAAAAGCGTTTTGGTTACAGTCGTGATTTTTAAGGAATATTATTGTATTTTAAAAGTTGACACTTAGAAACTTTTCCTCATAGAATCACCAATGTTATCCTATGGAAGGAAATTCACTTAGCAGGTAAAAACTGTTATCGTTACTTTTTCTTACTCAGTGTTGGATCCTGGATCCAGCACTGGTGCATCTCCTGTAAACAGTTGAAAAAATGCGTTTAAGTCATACAGGCGATTTTTAAGGATTATTTGTAGTTTGTGAAAATCGACACTTTGAAACTTTTCTGCTGAAAACCAGACAATGGATTCCTATGGAAGAAAAGATAAGTTACTGGTAAGTACGGTTAAAATTACTTTTCAGGGTCAGTGCTGGGGTAAAAGATGCAGCACTGGGTTCTCTCCTGATAACAGGTGAGTAAATCGGAATTCGTATTTCGGCTGATTTTAGAAGAATAATTTAAAGTTCCAAAACTCCACACTTAGAAGAATTTTCAAGTGAAACCAGTCAATGTTAGCCTATGGAAGGAAATTCAAGTTACTGGTAAGTACGGTTAAAATTACTTTTCAGGACCAGTACTGGGCTGAAAGATGCAGCACTGAGGTCTCTCCTGATAACAGGTGAGTAAATCAGAATTCGGATTTCGGCTGATTTTAGAGGAATATTTGTATGTTTCAAAAATCAACACTAGAAACTTTTTCAGCAAAAAGCAGGCAATGATATCCTATGGAAGGAAATTCAAGTTACTGGTAAGTACGGTTAAAATTACTTTTCAGGATTAGTACTGGGCTGAAAGATGCAGCACTGAGGTCTCTCCTGATAACAGGTGAGTAAATCGGAATTCGTATTTCGGCTGATTTTAGAGGAATATTTTAAAGTTCCAAAACTCCACACTTAGAAGAATTTCCAAGTGAAACCAGTCAATGTTAGCCTATGGAAGGAAATTCAAGTTACTGGTAAGTACGGTTAAAATTACTTTTCAGGACCAGTACTGGGCTGAAAGATACAGCACTGAGGTCTCTCCTTATAACAGGTGAGTAAATCGGAATTCGTATTTCGGCTGATTTTAGAGGAATATTTGTAGGTTTCAAAATCAACACTTAGAAACTTTTTCAGCAAAAAGCAGGCAATGATATCCTATGGAAGGAAATTCAAGTTACTGGTAAGTACGGTTAAAATTACTTTTCAGGACCAGTACTGGACTGAAAGATACAGCACTGAGGTCTCTCCTTATAACAGGTGAGTAAATCGGAATTCGTATTTCGGATGATTTTAGAAGAATATTTGCACAATGGTGAAGGGAGGGGCGGGGCCTGAGGTGACATCTGTGCAAACGCGCCCCGTGGCGCGTTTTAGGTTGGGGATTAAGTCCCTTGAATCCTGAGGTCCCTAGGGCCAACTAGCCCACCAGGAACCTCCAATATGCGCTAGGGCTGCGTTGCAGAGACGTGTAGAGAGGCCACACCCTTTTACACCTCTCTGCAACGCAGCTCTGTGGCGCTTTCTGGATGTACCTGTTGGGCTAGTTGGCCCTCAGGGACCCTCAGGATTGAAGGGGATTTAATCCCCAACTTAAAACGCGCCATGGGGCGCGTTTGCACAGATGTCACCTGAAGCCCCGCCCTCCCTTCACCACTGTGCAAACGCGCCCGTGGCGCGTTTTAAGTCGGGGGATTAACTCCCTTGAATCCTGAGGGTCCCTGGGGGCCAACTAGCCCAACAGGTATATCCAAAAAGCGCCACAGAGCTGCGTTGCAGAGAGGTGTAAAAAGGGGCGTGGCCTCTGTACACCTCTCTGCAACGCAGCCCCTGGCGCATACTGGAGGTTCCTGGTGGGCTAGTTGGCCCCAGGGACCCCCAGTATTCAAGGGGAATTCGTTCTCTCTGCAAACGCGCCAGGGGCGCGTTTGCAGAGTGGTGAAGGAAGGGGCGGGGCCTGCGGGCCCGATCGTTTTTTTGTTTTTTTTGTCCTCTGAAGGGGGCTGTGTGGCCCCCTTCCTTTTTCCTGTTTTTGGGCCCTGGGGACCCCATCCCCCAGGGCCTTACCCCTTTTTTAATTAAATGTAAAAAAAAACGGGAAGGGGGCCGCGTGGCCCCCTTCCCTGGGCCTGTATTGGCCCCGGGACCCCATCCCCGGGGCATGGCCTCGATTTTTTTTTTTTTCTTTGGAGGGGGCTGCGTGGCCCCCTCCTCAGGCCATTTAAGGCCCCGGGGACCCCATCCCCCGGGGCCGGCCTTTCCGTTTTTTTTTTATTTTTTGGGGAGGGGGCCGCGTGGCCCCCTCCCGGGCCACTACTTGCCCCGGGGACCCCATCCCCGGGGCTGGCCCTCTCCGTTGGGGACTGTGGGGGTCCCCAATCCCCCACAGTCCCGCCGGCTCCCCGCGTCCCTTGGGAGCCGGCATTGCTTTTCCACATGGGGAGCTGCTAAGATGCAGCTCCCCATGTGGAAAAGCATCGGCTTTGGATATTGGAAGAGAGAGCAGGTTTCCTGCTCTCTCTTCCAATATCCAAAGCAGTTTGCTATGGCAGGACGGAGCCGCGAGGCTCCCGTCCTGCCATAGCAAACTACAGTGTCCCGGGGGTAGGCACCCCGGGACACTGCAGGAGCCGGCCCTGGGGGTGGCGGTCCCCAGGGCCATCAAGGGCTCCAGGAGGGGGTCCGCGTGGCCCCCTCCCTAAATTGCACAGCCCCGGGGAGGTGGTGGTCCCCGGGGCTCTGGGGGTCCGTAATGGACCCCCACATTTATTTTATAAGTGCCCCGGGAGGTGGTGGTCCCCGGGCGTGTGGGGGCTGGAGCCCCCCCCACACCTTATTCAAATAAAAAAAGAAGCCCCGGGGGTGGCGGTCCCCGGGGCTGCGGGAGGGCAGAAGAGCCCTCCCGCACTATTCTTTCAATAAAGCCCCGGGGGGTGGCGGTCCCCGGGCTTGGGGGCCCTTTGAGGCCCCCACACATTAAATTATCCCCCCACCATGCCCCCGGGACTTGGGCCACCCGGGGGCAAATGCAATCGAGCGCGGGAGACCGCGCTTCGATGTTCTCGGCAGGATTCGCACAGCCTGAGCGCATCCTGCCGATTTTTAAAAAAATTATTTTATTTTTTGCCCAGGGGTCCTTGTGGGACCCCTGAGCAAACCTAGGGGGTCAGGGTGTTTCTACCCTGCCCCCTTTGTGCGCTTGCGCACTTGTTTCTGTCCCTCGGTTCTACCGAGGGACAAAATGGCTGCCAACATTTCCTGAATCGGAATGTTGACAGCCAGCTGACAGCCAATTAACATGCAGCTCGTGATCGGGACGGTGCGCGCAGGGTGCGCTGAGGGTACGCGGACCCTACTTGGCCATAGATATCACTATCTTTTTACTTTTGATTTTCTCAGCAACTACTGAACGGATTTACACCATTTAACAAAAAGGGTTCTTTCTGAACCAAGAACTACCTCTTTGCCAAATTTGGTGTAATTCCGTTCAGCAGTTCGGGCTGTAGCCGTGTCTAAAGTTTCCTATGGAAAATTGCATGGGGAAAACGCGGTTTGGGACCCCCCTTTTTTCACGGCCCCCGCTTGACGAATCCCCCGAGACTTTCAGGGTAGGAGCGGACCGGAGCGGGCCATAAAGTTTGAAAATTTTGCGAAGATACGTCAACCGGCAAGAGAGTTATTTCAAATAGAATGTCGCGGATTTCCTATGGATAATAGGTTGTAACTATAACTATCTACTGGCGACCGCCAGTAGATAATATATATATATATATATATATATATATATATATATATATATATATATATATACACACACAATGATTAAAACTAATTAAACACATAAAAAATAATGTAAAATGAACTAACATATCTACAATAAACTGTAGCAAAAATATAATCTAAAATTATATACACTTAAAATAATCTTGATACATAGAAATATATGTTACAATTAAACAAAATCCTTAATTAGCGTCCACCAAGTAAGGAACAAACTGCCCAAAGATTCAAACTAAACACAAATTGACCAATAAAATTAAAACAACAATGAACTGTCAAACTATTTCAATAAACACTATAGAAAGAACAGAAAAATCACCTAAACTGTGCAGTACAATTGTGACACTTAGGGCATTATTACGAGTAAGGCAGTCCTCAGGACTGCCGTACTCGTGGTGGCGGTCCGACCACTGCGGGTCCGCCAGCAGTATTCTGAGTGTGGCAGTCAGACCACCATGGGATTGCCGGCTCCGCTGAGAGCAGTCTGCAACCGGCTCCAATATGCTGGTGGTGCTGATGCCGGCACCGCCAAGCATATTACGAGTTGGCTTTCCACCGCCCATTTCATGGCGGTGAGCCCGTCATGAAAAGGGTGGCCACTATTGTAGACTAAAGGGCCTTGAGATAAATCCCGCTAAGACCAAATATATGGCCATTAGACCACATAAAAGCTTTAAAAAAAAATAGCCCTGAACAAAGTACCATTGGAGTGTGTTTCTAATTTTGTTTATTTGGGGGTTACGCTTGACTCAAAATTGTCCTGGAAGCCACAATTAAATAAGTCCAAGACAATTTTAATGCAAAACTCTATTCCTATTGTAAAAAAACGACACTCTACTATGTCAAAGGCCATCTTCCTGGCCCTGGAAGTCTACAAATCTAGGGCCCAAACTGCTGCCCTTTATGGATCAGAGCTATGGGGTGGCGAAACTTTGCAGCCCTTAATTGTTGGGGAAAACAAAATTTTGAGAATGTTTACCTCCCTCCCCCAAAATACCCCAGTGATTCCGCTAACATATGACATTGGTATAAAAAGATTGGAACATTTAGCCATATGGAGATCCCTGTCCTATTGGGTTAGAATTTAGACCACTGAAGAATTGGGAATATATAGGCAGAGCCTGTGTGAGCTACTGGAACTCGATACCCATCACACTTTCCCATGGTTCGCCCATATCCGAAAATGGCTTCTGGGCCTGGGCTTGAGCAGGTGTTGGGCAAATCCCAGCCTATTGACTCCAGAATAAAAGAGAGAGATTAAGCACATCTATTGAAATTTTATTTTGCACAAAGTCACTTTAGAATGTGCGTCTGAGAGACTTACCACACAATTTCTGACTTTCAAAGTGACCCCGAATTTTGAAGCGTTTCTGGACGGTTGAACCTCAATTAGCAAAGACACTTTACCTGAAGTTCAGATACAAGACTCTGCAGATCAACTCTTTTACATCTAAGTGGTCCATGCCTCAGGCTTTGGGAAGGGAAGGGACTCCAGGTGTACTCTATGTTCGTTAGGCACAAATGAAAATATTGCACATGTACTATTCTTCTGTACAGCATAAGTTACGCCCAGGAGAAAATGGATTAGGCTGTTATGTAAGAATTTGAAAACTAGGCATCACCTAGAGGCACTGCGAATACTGAAAACAGACAGCTCACAACTTAGGGGCCGATTCCGATCTCGGTCGGAGGCGCACCCAATACTATTCGGTCGGGAAAAAAGCCATGCGAAAGCCAGTTTCCCGACCGATCCGTACAGCACACCGAACGAGCAAGTACGATGCGCACAACAGCAAAAATTCCGGCCGAGCCGTACTCACCCAAACCAGGTCCTGTTCTCCGACCGAGGCGAATCCGGAAACGCCGAATCGAGTCGCACGGAAGGGAAAATGCAGCCCCGTCCGGCCGGACAAGTACGATGCGCTTTCCGTACGCGCCGAACCCGTCGCTACGCACGGCACGTCAAAGCATCCGGGAGAGGCGCACATAAGCTCCGAATCGCGCCACAACACGATCCACGGCTACGAGACGAACACAGCACAGACGAGGACGACGCGAAGCGACGAGGACGAAGCGAAGCGACGAGGACGAAGCCAAGCGACGAGGACGACGCGAAGCAACGAGAAGGACGAACGACACGAACCAACCATGAATCCCTTCGTCCCGATCATACCAATATTCTACATCTACTACCGGAACAGGCACGGACGCGTACGGCGCAGAAGGTAAGTCAGACACCAACCACAAAACACATACAACACGTACACGACACATCACACACATACACTGGGAATCTGAATATACTTGCAACAGCAGCACCATAGGGGCGGGATGCCCATCACCAATGCCACATATGCACACAGGGGCCTGAATGCGCGCCACCACCCCAACCCAGGGGGGCTGGATGCCAACCACCACAACCACCCTTAGCCAGGGGGTGCCAGATGCCCACCACCACTACCAACCTTACCCAGGGGGCTGGATGCCTACCACTACTACCACCCTCACCCACGGGGGGCAGGATGCCTACCACTACTACCACCCTTAGCCAGGGGGCAGGATGCCCACCACTACTACCACCCTCACCCAGGGGGGCAGGATGCCCACCACTACTACCACCCTTAGCCAGGGGGCAGGATGCCTACCACTACTACCACCCTTAGCCAGGGGGCAGGATGCCTACCACTACTACCACCCTCACCCAGGGGGGCAGGATGCCCACCACTACTACCACCCTTAGCCAGGGGGCAGGATGCCCACCACTACTACCACCCTCACCCAGGGGGGCAGGATGCCCACCACTACTACCACCCTTAGCCAGGGGGCTGGATGCCTACCACTACTACCACCCTTAGCCAGGGGGGCAGTATGCCTACCACTACTACCACCCTCACCCACGGGGGGCAGGATGCCTACCACTACTACCACCCTTAGCCATGGGGGCAGGATGCCTACCACTACTACCACCCTCACCCACGGGGGCAGGATGCCTACCACTACTACCACCCTTAGCCAGGGTGGCAGGATGCCTACCACTACTACCACCCTTAGCCAGGGGGCAGGATGCCTACCACTACTACCACCCTTAGCCAGGGGGCAGGATGCCCACCACTACTACCACCCTCACCCAGGGGGCAGGATGCCTACCACTACTACCACCCTCACCCAGGGGGGCAGGATGCCCACCACTACTACCACCCTTAGCCAGGGGGCAGGATGCCCACCACTACTACCACCCTCACCCAGGGGGGCAGGATGCCCACCACTACTACCACCCTTAGCCAGGGGGCTGGATGCCTACCACTACTACCACCCTTAGCCAGGGGGCAGTATGCCTACCACTACTACCACCCTCACCCACGGGGGGCAGGATGCCTACCACTACTACCACCCTTAGCCATGGGGGCAGGATGCCTACCACTACTACCACCCTCACCCACGGGGGGCAGGATGCCTACCACTACTACCACCCTTAGCCAGGGTGGCAGGATGCCTACCACTACTACCACCCTTAGCCAGGGGGCAGGATGCCTACCACTACTACCACCCTTAGCCAGGGGGTAGGATGCCCACCACTACTACCACCCTCACCCAGGGGGGCAGGATGCCTACCACTACTACCACCCTCACCCAGGGGGGCAGGATGCCCACCACTACTACCACCCTTAGCCAGGGGGCAGGATGCCCACCACTACTACCACCCTCACCCAGGGGGGCAGGATGCCCACCACTACTACCACCCTTAGCCAGGGGGGCTGGATGCCTACCACTACTACCACCCTTAGCCAGGGTGGCAGGATGCCTACCACTACTACCACCCTTAGCCAGGGGGCAGGATGCCTACCACTACTACCACCCTTAGCCAGGGGGCAGGATGCCCACCACTACTACCACCCTTAGCCAGGGGGGCTGGATGCCTACCACTACTACCACCCTTAGCCAGGGTGGCAGGATGCCTACCACTACTACCACCCTTAGCC
Source organism: Calotriton arnoldi (assembly GCA_963921515.1). NCBI lineage: Eukaryota > Metazoa > Chordata > Amphibia > Caudata > Salamandridae > Calotriton > Calotriton arnoldi. The sequence continues at coordinate 860,019 of CAWUFW010001784.1, read as the reverse complement.
AGGGGGCAGGATGCCTACCACTACTACCACCCTTAGCCAGGGTGGCAGGATGCCTACCACTACTACCACCCTTAGCCAGGGGGCAGGATGCCTACCACTACTACCACCCTTAGCCAGGGGGCAGGATGCCTACCACTACTACCACCCTTAGCCAGGGGGCAGGATGCCCACCACTACTACCACCCTCACCCAGGGGGGCAGGATGCCCACCACTACTACCACCCTCACCCAGGGAGGGCAGGATGCCCACCACTACTACCACCCTTAGCCAGGGGGCAGGATGCCTACCACTACTACCACCCTCACCCACGGGGGGCAGGATGCCTACCACTACTACCACCCTCACCCAGGGGGGCAGGATGCCCACCACTACTACCACCCTTAGCCAGGGGGCAGGATGCCTACCACTACTACCACCCTCACCCAGGGGGGCAGGATGCCCACCACTACTACCACCCTCACCCAGGGGGGCAGGATGCCCACCACTACTACCACCCTTAGCCAGGGGGCAGGATGCCTACCACTACTACCACCCTCACACAGGGGGCAGGATGCCCACCACTAATACCACCCTTAGCCAGGGGGCAGGATGCCTACCACTACTACCACCCTCACCCACGGGGGCAGGATGCCTATCACTACTACCACCCTCACCCAGGGGGGCAGGATGCCCACCACTACTACCACCCTTAGCCAGGGGGCAGGATGCCCACCACTACTACCACCCTCACCCAGGGGGGCAGGATGCCTACCACTACTACCACCCTTAGCCAGGGGGCAGGATGCCTACCACTACTACCACCCTTAGCCAGGGGGCAGGATGCCCACCACTACTACCACCCTCACCCAGGGGGGCAGGATGCCCACCACTACTACCACCCTTAGCCAGGGGGCTGGATGCCTACCACTACTACCACCCTTAGCCAGGGTGGCAGGATGCCTACCACTACTACCACCCTTAGCCAGGGGGCAGGATGCCCACCACTACTACCACCCTCACCCAGGGGGGCAGGATGCCCACCACTACTACCACCCTTAGCCAGGGGGCTGGATGCCTACCACTACTACCACCCTTAGCCAGGGGGGCAGGATGCCTACCACTACTACCACCCTCACCCAGGGGGCAGGATGCCCACCACTACTACCACCCTTAGCCAGGGGGGCAGGAAGCCTACCACTACTACCACCCTTAGCCAGGGGGCTGGATGCCTACCACTACTACCACCCCCACTCATAGGATGGACAATGCATGACACAACAAGCACACCACAACCTAGGGAATGCAAGATTAAGACATCCCCCCACCACCATGACAAGCGTGTGAGCAGGCTGTGTCAAATGCCTACAACACCGAACATGACATTGAACATACAATGTGACCCCTAGCACATGTGCCACACATATATGTGTGTGGCACCCACAATGCAAGCAGCCCATGACCATTGTGGCAATGGGGCCTAAACCCCCATCATCACAGTGACCAAAAGGCAAGTGTGGGGTCCATAGCTGAAGCACATTTTGACCATTGTGGCAATGGGGTCTAAACCCCCATCATCACAGTGACCAAAAGGCAAGTGTGGGGTCCATAGCTGAAGCACATTTTGACCATTGTGGCAATGGGGTCTAAACCCCCATCATCACAGTGACCAAAAGGCAAGTGTGGGGTCCATAGCTGAAGCACATTTTGACCATTGTGGCAATGGGGTCTAAACCCCCATCATCACAGTGACCAAAAGGTAAGTGTGGGGTCCATAGCTGAAGCACATTTTGACCATTGTGGCAATGGGGTCTACACCCTCATCATCACAGTGACCAAAAGGTAATTGTTGACAAAGAAAGAGCTGCAACTGCCAAACTGCATGGATCATTCCTGGTCACAGAACCAAAAACTCATCTGTGGCAAAGTAGTGTATGTGTCCCATTGCAACATAAATTGGGGGAGCCAAATACTGCAGTGCAAATGAAACATTCCTTTGGCCATGTGCAGACAAACAACACCCATGGGGGCTGAGACCGTCAACAGTCATCAATGACACAATGACAGAAGTGACCATCAGAATGCAGAACCACATATTTGCACCAATGGGCACACAAATGCAGATACCCTGTGGAGACAGCAGATGTGAGGTGAACAGATCCCATACCATGGCAGCAATGGGACACACAAACCATGATCACTGTGCTGACCGATGACCTAGGAGTCCCAGGGACAGCAGGGGAAACACACCAAACAACATACAGCCAATGGCACACCCAAGATATGCCAATGCAGTGGTGCAGATGCACAAACACAAACAGGCAGACCAACACTGTCATCATACACAGCAGGTGAGGGGTGGGGGTGCCAGTGTCCCCAGGCAACAACACAACACATGAGGAGAGCTGAATACCAATCATACAGATGTGCATACACTGCCACACTAAGGTAACTCATGGATCCAAATCCCCTATGTGGGCAAGCAGGCATTGACAGGTGAGAGGGAGCACAAAACACACATGTCACACAGGCACGTAGGAACAACAACTGACACAGCAAGTCACAGACACACCACAGCATCACTCCCCAGGGCCCCCACAATGTGGTGACCCTGGGCTGAAGAAAAATACCACTGTGATGACAAAGCTAAATGTCGTTCACACTGTGAACCACAGTCAGGTGTCCTGAGCAACTAACTACCATCACACCTACACAAGCACAAATCAATCAGCATGGCCAGTAAGCCAAGGCCAACATGGAGGCAGGGAACTAGCCGGGCAACAACTCTCATCTGCACACACTCAAGACCACACCCCTCGACCTCCAACAATGTGCAGCAGTGAAGTACACATGCACTGGTGACATTGCACATGCACCCATGACTATTCCAGGGTGGTGGGTGGGAACCAAGGTGTAGAAACACATCACACATGGACACTCAACAAGACTCCTGAATGTCTGACACACTGCACACTACGCTGTACATGGACATGACGGCAATACCACACCGACCAATGGGATCCCAGCCACAGTCACACACCAATGAAGAAGCCAAGGTCACCCACAAAGAACACACATAGACAACAACCAACATTGCAGCCCGGACCCTAAGGAGTGCCAGCAGTCACACACACAACGTGTCACAATCACTGAAAGATAACACAAACTGGAAATCACATGACAGGGGCAAACAACAAGTGCCAAAGGGAAACCTGACTGTGACCCATCTGCGTCAGCACACAAACTCTGCCCTGACAGCAAACACACCTATGGGTGACACCCTGATGACCAGTAATGTGCCATGCACCCACATCACAGAGAACACAGGGAGAAGACTTTGGGGGAACATAGCTCAAGTCAGCAAGCATCACAAACAGGTACAACACTAGGGATCACAGCATGCGCAGATGAATGAAAGTGAACACACAGACATGCACATACAACACACACCTTGGGCGCAGGCAATGTCACACGTGTACACACTGCCATGAGGGGACTCCACTCCTGTGTGAGGAAAGCTGTGCCATATGTTGCCTCAGTAGGGCCCCATCATGTCAGCTGAGCACTTGGTCACACAATCAACAATTAGCACCAAATGAGGGCTCCCATCACATCAGCCTGGTCATGGATGTGCCAACGGAATCATCAGCACAGATCCAACACACTTGTATAGCAATGTTGCACTGACTACACGGATGAGTCCCTCCCCATTGATGCCCAAACCTGCATGTCCACTGGAGATGGCAACACGGTCAGGGAAGTAGACAAATGCAACGATGGCAGGCACAACAGATGTGCAGGGGTGGAAGCCACAGATATGAAATTGCCAATGTAAGTAGGAAACCCATTGCCAAATACTGAACACATGACACCCTCAGATGCTGCTATTGATGACATGGATACACCACATGATAGGACACATTCCCCCTGGACCACATGGGTTCCTGCACAGTAACACTTCATAATCATGAGACCAGATATCACCATCACTGCAGCAAGGGCATGGTTAGCTGCACCAACAACATGTACATCTGAAGCATGAGCACTAGAGAAAAGAAAGTTGCTTTATTCAGCATATGTGTTGTTTGATAACGACGTCCAGAAGAAATTAGAGCAAAGGCCAATGGCCAGTCCATTGTCAAAGTTCAAACAGGGTGACACTGGCAGATGTCACCCTACGCATGCCTGCACAATACCAGGGACAATCCACTAGGAGGGGCAACCGGGGGCAGGCCAGGCACCGCAGGGACAGGATCAGGGCTCACCAGGGGGAGTCAGGGAAGGGGTGGTGGGTGCTGGAGAGCCACTGACAACTGCAGTGGAGGTGTCTGACATGGTGTGTGCCGGCACAACTGGGGGGCATGACACAGATGTCGTGGGTGCCGGCACAACTGCAGTGGACCCTGCAGATGGGGTGGACAGGTCCGCCACTGCAGTGCCCAAGTCAGACAGGGCGGTAGTGGACTCCACTGCAGTGCCTACCTCCAGGGAGGAGAATGGGGAACAGGCAAGGTGGGTTGGACAGAGGGGAGGACACCCTCACCACATCAGTGGCACAGACAAGCGCAGCGGGGGGTGTGGTGCTGGGAGAGCAAGTGGCAGGGGGAGAAGGCCGGAGCATCTTGGGGATGGTATATCTGTGGGTGGGGGAACCTGGGGCAGGGTGTGGTGGGGGCACCTGTGCAGTGGGGGCCTGAGGGATGGAGGACGGAGACCTTGTGCCTGAGCTGCAGGGCGGTGGCGGGGTCTTGCTCTTAGCACTCCGGGGGACTTGCGGGTGGGGGCCTCAGTCCGTCTGCGCCTGGGGGAGGGTGTCCGGGGGCGAGGGGCACTCTGCTCCGTGTGGGTGGGCTTCCTCTTCCCCCGGGATGCTGGAGCAGCTTCATCGGTGGGGAAGAGGCCGAGGTCACAGAGGAAGAGCTGCTGTGACTTTGGGGTTGCAGGTGAGGCAAGGGAGGGTGCTTTGGAGGGAGAGGGAACTGAGGACTGCGCAGTGCATGTGGATGCGTGTGTGTGTTCCAGGGCCCCATCCCCTGTGAGTCTGGCTTCAGTCCCCTGAATGTGCGTGCGTGTGCGTTTTGTCATTGGCGTGTGTGTCAGTGTGCTGGATGTGTGTGTGCTGGTCTGTGCCTGTGCCAGTGTGTGTGTGCCTGGGATGGGTAAGGTGCTGGGGAGTGTGGATGGAGCAGAGGCAGGAGGGGTGAGGGACCGTTTGAGGAGGGACACTGCTGCCGGTCAGGGAGGAGTCCATGGACCTATTGCCCCTCTGTAGGTCAGACATGCCCGATGAGATGCCCTCCATGAACGACACCAGCTGAGTCAACAGCGCGGTGTGCGCATGGAGGACACTCAGCATGGCTGTCTGCCCTACATGGAGCTGGCGAAGGAGGTACACAGACTCCTCACTCAGGGCAGCAGGGGACACAGGGGCAGGGGGTGCGGTGCCTGGCCCAAAGGAGACACGCTCCCGGACATGGGAGCCTCCACGGACCTGGGGAATGGGAGCCGATGGGAGGGCGGTGGTGGTGCTGGTGGTGGCGGGGACAGCAACACTAGCTGGGGTGTGGTGGCTGCTGACACCCGCCTCCACAAGGGAGTCATCCTCCGAGTTGCTCTGGTCCTCAGCTGAGGTGGATGCTGCTGAGGACTCCTCGGTGTGGCTCCCCTCGCCCTCCGTGCCACTGGGTCCCTCCGACCACTCCTCGGCTGCTGACCCAGTCTGGCTCTCCGGCTCCTCCTGGTCCGTGGAGCTGTCCCCTTCCGTGGCCGTGGATGTATCTGCAAACAATGGGGAAACAGACAGACATCAGTCACCTGCACATAACGCACACACCACTGTGAGCACAGCACATCACAGAGCAAGCCCTGGCATCATTAGTTGTACATTGCTAAAAGTGCACTAATTGAACAGGAGAAGTCAATTGTCAGTCTGATGCCAAGCATGGCACTCACATCCCACATGGCCTTGCACCCATCTGTCTGGTGTCTGTTGGATTGCAACACCCCAGTGTTGACACATGCACCAAGTACACAGTAGTTGGACAGTGCAGAGGACACGGTGTGGACACATCACAGCTCTTGCCACTGAGTCAGTACAGGTTTACGGATGTAAGGGATGCCCAGAGTCAAATAGGAAATGCATGTGATGCATACCAGCGACAGACACCATGATGCACCCATGTCCTGATAGCCAGCGCCACTATGGTGTGCATGTAGCACATGTCACTCCCTGCAGGATCACCAATCAGTAGACACATGCCATGGCGGAGGCATGACTGCAAAGTCATACATCACTGTCTCAGTGATGTATGACTTTGCAGCCAGACAACAACACTCTGCACTGTGTCACAATAGTAGGTCATGGGGAATGCAAGTCCTGGAGCTGCACAAGTGCACATGTACATCCCCCCACAACACATCCTCTTAACCCTCATCTGTCCAGGTCATACCTATTGGACATATGGGAGACCTGTGACACTACCCTCTGAACCTGAGCCCCTCACACTCTGCTGTGCATGGGGAACAGCTGCCTGAACTTCACATTTACATGCCCCAGTCTGCATGGGCAGCTGATCAGACACCTATGTGTCACACAAGTATCGTCTCCTATGGTCACATCTCCAGTGGCATGCTGAGCCCCTACCAAGAAACTCCACAGCAGTCCTGGCGACTAATCCACAGCACACTGACACAGAGGCAGACACCTGAGGGGTCAAATCACTGTGCACAATGTGTCCTCTGATACACGGGAGTGGGAGTACAGAGTGTATTGTATGGCCTGGAGTAGGCATGACTGTCCAGCCCCACATGAATGAGGGATGAGCCCTGGACTGTAGGCAGCTGGCTAAGTATGTGTGACACACGTCATATACATACTCCTGGGGCCCAAACATTGTTCCCACCCGCAGCATGGGTGTGTGCCAGGTACCCCAGCCACATGTGGTGGATCAGCTCAGCAATTGGACCACAGATCAAAGTAACACGCTGAATACATGTCAGAATACAGGCATTGTGTAAGCAATGGACCCAGCCATGATGCCCACCACAGAGTCAGGGAAACAGATGCTGTCTCCCACCTTGAGTCAAGCAAACTGCAAGGACACAGTCCTAAGTGACAGAATTCCCTGCATGTAAGGGCCACACCTGGGTATCAGATGAGGAGTGGGCAGTGCACAATAGAGGGACATGGCTCCTGGACAACATGACTGCTGTACTGTGGCAGTTCAACCTGGCCCGAGGAGGGCACATAGCATGTTAGACAGAGTACACAGTGCAGTCTTTGACTCACCCCCTCCTTGCTGCTCTCTGGCCTTCAGCTGCCCATCCAGGTCTGGAAAGACCACCGCCAGGATCCTGAGCATGTGGGGGTCAGGGTCCGTGTTCCGCCCCTCCTGCGAGGAGGCGACAGCTTCAGCTGGACCCGTGCAATCCTCCGGGTCCAGCCCCGAAGGTCCTGCCACCTCTTTTGGCAGTTGCGGATCCGGCGCTTGTAGACCCCCACGGACCGGACAGCCCGGACGATGTCCTTCCAGATCTCATGCTTCCGATGGGCAGAAGCCTGTCAGGATGACAAAGTGATAAGGCCATTACTACACATGCAACATATCCGTGCATGACACAGTTGCATATACATGTCGCAATCACAGGGGCACATGGTGTACCCAGGCAGTGCACGGCTGCCCATGGACAGTTTTCCAGAAGTCACTACATGGTATCATTGCATGGGGAGTAAAACCCTGTTCAGAAGCACTGTCACTGCACCATACCTGTCCAGTGCAAGTCACTACACACTATGGGGGTGACAACTACTCAGTGAGCCTGCTAGCCAGTGGTGTGCTGACTCTCAGCCTTGCTAGTCAGACAAAATGCACATTCAGAAAGGCAGTGCACAGAACACTCACCTGCTCCCCTGGTGTCCCATACAGCTTGCTGTACTGTGGAAGTAGGCTGTCCAGCAGGGCCTGGTTCTCTTCAAGGCTGAAGGCTGGGGCTCTCTCCACAGTACGTGCCATTGCAGGGTCCAGAGGGGCAGAGACAGCAGCAGTGCAGTGGCAGATGTCGTCCTGGAGCATGTAGTGCAGGCAAGTGGGCTCTCAGGGGAACATGCAGCAATATATATGTGCTGGAGAGGCAGATACTGTCCCTTGTGTCCAAAGTGATAGGTCCAAGTCGTTTGCATCTTCTGAATCTGGCCAATCCATGGAATAGCAGCACCAAAACACGCCCACAGCATCCTTCAAAATTTCAACTTCATGACATACATGATTTTGCAACATTGTTGTGGGTGACCAACTGATTTTCCAGCAACCGACTCGTTCGAATATTCGAAACGCGTCCGTTGCCAGGCAAGCCCATTGTCAATGGGTGCGCACCGATCGGTCCATTGAGGTACAACGCGCACAGGGGTACAACGCGTACCCGCACACATTGAATGCAATGGGCCGGCCGGAGGCACCGATCGGTCCATTGCTGTTCAACACGCACAGGGGTACAACGCGTACCCGCACACATTGAATGCAATGGGCCGGCCGGAGGCACCGATCGGTCCATTGCAGTACAACGCGCACAGGGGTACAACGCGTACCCGCACACATTGAATGCAATGGGCCGGCCGGAGGCACCGATCGGTCCATTGCAGTACAACGCGCACAGGGGTACAACGCGCACCCGCACACATTGAATGCAATGGGCCGGCCGGAGGCACCGATCGGTCCATTGCAGTACAACGCGCACAGGGGTACAACGCGTACCCGCACACATTGAAAGCAATGGGCCGGCCGGAGGCACCGATCGGTCCATTGCTGTTCAACGCGCACAGGGGTACAACGCGTACCCGCACACATTGAAAGCAATGGGCCGGCCGGAGGCACCGATCGGTCCATTGCAGTACAACGCGCACAGGGGTACAACGCGCACCCGCACACATTGAAAGCAATGGGCCGGCCGAGGCACCGATCGGTCCATTGCAGTACAACGCGCACAGGGGTACAACGCGCACCCGCACACATTGAATGCAATGGGCCGGCCGGAGGCACCGATCGGTCCATTGCAGTACAACGCGCACAGGGGTACAACGCGCACCCGCACACATTGAAAGCAATGGGCCGGCCGGAGGCACCGATCGGTCCATTGCTGTTCAACGCGCACAGGGGTACAACGCGTACCCGCACACATTGAAAGCAATGGGCCGGGCCGGAGGCACCGATCGGTCCATTGCAGTATCAACGCGCACAGGGGTACAACGCCGGTACCCGCACACATTGAATGCAATGGGCCGGCCGGAGGCACCGATCGGTCCATTGCAGTACAACGCGCACAGGGGTACAACGCGTACCCGCACACATTGAATGCAATGGGCCGGCCGGAGGCACCGATCGGTCCATTGCAGTACAACGCGCACAGGGGTACAACGCGTACCCGCACACATTGAAAGCAATGGGCCGGCCGGAGGCACCGATCGGTCCATTGCTGTTCAACGCGCACAGGGGTACAACGCGTACCCGCACACATTGAAAGCAATGGGCCGGCCGGAGGCACCGATCGGTCCATTGCAGTACAACGCGCACAGGGGTACAATGCGTACCCGCACACATTGAAAGCAATGGGCCGGCCGGAGGCACCGATCGGTCCATTGCAGTACAACGCGCACAGGGGTACAACGCGTACCCACACACATTGAAAGCAATGGGCCGGCCGGAGGCACCGATCGGTCCATTGCTGTTCAACGCATCACTGTACATGTGACTGGCATATGTCAGCATGCCTGTCTCAGATGGACATATGCCAGCCACAGATAGCTCCCAGGGAGTGAGGGGCACACCTACATCACGACAGCCTGTCCAAACCTTATCATAAGGCATGTAAGGCTGCATTTCCTATTGTGTGTATGTTGGTGTACATGTTGTCCTGTGGGTGTCACCTGTGGGCAGCCACCCCCAGGCTGTGCACGTGTTAATGGGGACAGGATCCTGGGTGTTACGTGTACGTGACCACTGTGATGTGCAACTGTTCATATCTGTGCATGTGCCATGGTCACATTTCACAGTGGTGTTTGTGTATGTCATGTCACATACCCCGTGAGTCCCATGTGGGACGGTATGTTTGAGCCAGGGTGTCCCAGTGGCACAATAGTGATGGCCCTCCACAGTCTTTGTGCATGTAGTGTTTACAATGTCTCTGATTTCATGTGCACAATGGGAGACAGTCTCCACATCCACGTTGTGTGTGCATGGACTCTGATGTTGTGCGTGTGTGTCACAGACGTCCATGGCTCTCCTGCCATGGCAAGTGTGGCCACTACCTGTGGGGGTCATGTTTGTTTTGTTGTGGTGTACACATGATACTCCAGGTGATGCCAGTGTCCATGTGGCATTACAGGGTCCCTGGGAATGTGCCTGTCGTTGAGCTGTGGTGCCTGGGGCACATCTGTCCTCACATGTCACTGGGGGGTGACTGTGACACAGCATCATGATATCCAATGGGCCAACCTGGGACAAATTGATGCCACCTGTAGGACCGTGTTGACAGATGTTGGCCATGTATGTACCATACATGTCGTTCCGGTACTGCACACTTCATGTAGTTGTGCCTCATGATGATGTATGTTGGGATCTTGAGTGTGTTCAATGCCGCATATGTGGGGTGACTGACGATCTTGCTTACTTCTCCTCTGCACTGCAGGGCTCCTGCTGTCCATCGGCCATTCCCAGACCTGGCAACGATGGTGGAACGGCAGCATCCGACGGTACCGCTTCACCAGGCAGCTGATTGAGGATTTGGCAGTGCAGTTGTCCCCACATTTGCAGCCTGGCCGGCCGTATCCTACAGCGCTGACCCCCAAGGTGAAGGTGATGGCAGCCCTACACTTCTTTGCCACCGGTACCTTCCAACATACTGTGGCGTCTGCTGGTGGGATGTCACAGACCATGTTCAGCCGTGTGCTCCGCGATTTCTTGGCGGCAATGTTGCTCTTCCTGAACCGGTACATCTATTTCCCTAGACTGCGACTGACTCACTGACGTGAAGAGTGACTTTTATGCCCTGGGGAGGATGCCGCATGTCATTGGCTCCATTGATGGGACACATGTGGCTTTGGTACCACCACAGGCCCAGGAGCAGGCCTACAGGAACCGCAAGCACTACCACTCGGTCAATGCACTGGTGGTGTGTCTTGCAGACATGACCATCACACACGTGTGTGCCCGTTTCCCTGGTTCAGCACACGATGCCTTTGTGATGAGGAGTAGTCGCATCCCCAGGTTGATGGCACAGATGCAGAACCAGCGTGCCTGGCTTGTCGGTGTGTACTGACTTTGTGCCATTGTGTGTGATCTGATCTGTAGTATTCCGCCCACTTTTCCAAGTCAGCTGATGTGCACTTGTCTGTCCGTAGGTGACTCGGGATACCCCAACATGCCGTGGTTGCTGACACCCCTCAGGAACCCTGTGACACCTGCCCAGATGCGCTACAATGAGGCACATGGTCGGACCAGGAGAGTGATTGAGCGGACCTTTGGTCTCCTGAAGAGCCGCTTCCGCTGCCTGGACAAGACCGGAGGGTCCCTCCCATATGCCCCTGCGAAAGTGTGCAAGATTATCATCGTCTGCTGCATGCTCCACAACCTGGCAGTGCGGAAGGAGTTGCCTCTCATCCAGGATGACGATGACCAACATCCGCCACCTGTGGAGGATCCTGGCCTGGACCACGATGCCAGTGACGATGATGATGATGATGGTGATGGTGATGTCCGCACACAGCTCATCACCAACTTCTTTAGCTGAATGTGAGTATCCTGAGGTGTCATGTCAATGATGTGAGTTGGCATGATGTGTGGGTGGTGCTCTGGTGCTGTTGGAGTGTGTCCATGGGCTACTTGACTGGATGTGTGTTGCGATGTGTGCTTACAGGTGGGCTGTACTCCCCAACAGTGTTCACATGCTAACTTGGTTCTGGGTGGGTATCTTGTAACATGTATTGTGCATGAGTTTTGCTGTTCTGTCCTGTACTCCATTGCTTTTGACTGTGTGTCATTTCTGTCCTTCACAGGGTACTTTCAGATTCGTTTGGTCAACTGTGTCCACCGACGACGTGATTGCACATCCAGGCTGGTAGCTGTTGTGTCCCTACAGGTGATGTGCGCCACACCCATGGACTTCCTTCTGTCTACAGTTGTTGACTGTGTGCCCGCTACCAGGTGGGGTTACCTTGCATCTGTAGTGGTTACGGCATGTTGCTACTGTGTAATAAACCTGTGCTTCACTTAGTGATGTGCGTTGTCTGTGGTCACACATTTGACTGCCATTTGCTTACTGCACCTGTGGGCTACTTGACTACAACTGGGAATGGGTGTGGTGTCTGTGCATTGCACCGTCTTCCCTGGCAACATCAGTGTAGGCAATGAGTCAGATGGCCTAGGTGTGTATGTGTTGTGTAGCTCTGGTGGTGTGTCTCCCTCATATGTGTCACGTTGCCTGTACTCACATGCCTGTGTTGTCCTTGCTGTTGCAGTTCGCATACACAGTGTAATTTTGTTGTTCATCATCCCCATAACAGCACCCACGTTGGAATCACGACAGAGGCAAGTATGGTGTATTATTGTGTTTATTGTGATACATCTGTGATAATAGTGCATAGGATGGATTGTGCTGTACATGAATCTTGCAATCCCAAGTTCCTAGATGAATAGAAAGTCCAGGTAGACAGGATCCCCAGTATCGGGGCCACAGTTGTCTGACACATTGTTCCAACTTGTACTCCCCATGCAATGTGTGGGAGTAGTGTTGCCATCAACAGGGTGAACAGTCTGTGCACAAAGGCGAAAATCCAGAACAGGTTCAGGCTTCCTGGGAGTTGCGCTTGGCCATCAGCCTCTCACTTTCCCCTCCTCGGACGACCCCTCTTCTTGGGGGGGCCCTCAAGTGCAGGCTGCTGCGGTGCAGGGGACTCTCCGCCAGAGTCCTCCTCCCTCCCTGTGGCAGTTGCAGTTTGTTCTGTACCAGATGTTGTTGGCACACAGGGAGGTGTGGACTGGTTGCTGTTCATCTGGCGGAGGCATTGTAAAATGTCCCTGTGCACCGCCGTCATCTCATGTAGTACATCCCACTTGGACTCCACGCGGGTCATGTGGGAGTCCACACGTGACATGTGTGACTCCACGTGGGACATGTGGGAGTCCAAGCGGGCATGATGGGCAGCCTGCTGCTGTTTGATGTCTCTGAGGAGCCCCACTACCTGGCTGAGCTCTCCGGTGCTGGACTGGTACGCATCAGCTATGCGTACCAGTTGTGGGTCTTCATGCACACCAGCAACGTCTGCAAGCAGCGACCTCTGTCTCCCACCCCTCCCACCACCCCTGCTGACATGTGCAGTGTGTGCAGTTGCACGCACAGATAACCCTGGTCCACCTTGGGGGTTGGTGGTGGTGGTGGTGTCCATGGCCCCAGGTTGGTCCAGGGTCACTGCGCTGGTGTTGTTCCTTATTCTGTCCATGTCGGCAGGGATGGTATTCGTGGTGACAGTCGTTGGAGGGGTGGGTGCAGGGGGTGCAGCTGGTGGACCTGCTGGTGCTGCAGCTGGTGGTCCTGCTGGTGCAGCATGTTGACTTGCACCGGATGTGCCAGGTTGTTCTTCATCGTCCGAGGAGGACAGAGGCTGTACGACGCCAGTGAGCTCGGCATCCTCTTGAGCCTGGGACTGGGACTCCTCAGCGTCTGCTGCTGTGTCCCTATCATCACCTGTTTTTGGGAGACACAAACAATGTATGTCATGTTTCTGCAGGCATCAGTGGTTGACACACCTGACAGTTGTGACTGTGCCTCGGGGTGCGGGCCTGTACATTGTATTGTCCTAAGTCGTCACAGTCAGGGGTTGATATTGGTGTGGCACATTGTCCTGCATTATTTGGGCATTTCTATGTATTCTCTGGGGTGTGAACATGGTCTGCATTGATTGTGTTTGGTTGACAGCCAGACCTCCTTCCCACCCACCCACCCACCCAGTCAGTTATCCCACCATGGAACGTGCTTGCATTGCAGGGAGTGTAAGTTGTCTCTCAGGATGTCAGTCAGTGGTGTCCTGCTGTTTGTTGGTGCACAGTTGCCAGCATGCCCTTGTGCTCCCCACAGCAGTAGCCAGTGTCAGCCATCTTGTGTGTCCTTCTCCACTCCCTGTGATGTGAGCATGGTTCAGGGTGGTGTTGATGGGCCAGTTGTGAGGCTGAGCAATGTCTGTGACTACCACTCCCATCATGCTATTGCCTCCACCCCCCTTCCCAGCATGCCCATGCTTCCTTCCTTTTGACTCTGCTTCCCTGTGGGGTGGGCTGGCTGTGCTGACAGGATGGCTGGGAGTGTTGTCCTGGCAGTTGTTTGGCTAAGAGTCCCAAGAGTGTCCCTGTGCTTCACACAACATAACCCAGGGTGGTGGTGCTTTGTGGGATCTTGTGTTAGGATGGAGGGCATTGCATTCTACCAGGTGGGTACTGTGGAGTTTGTGTTGGGGGGTGTGAGGGGAGGTGCTGGTGACTATGGTCAGTGCTGCAAGTCCCCCTTCCCACCCAGCCAGCCAGATATCCCACCATGGACTGTGCTTGCATTGCAGGGAGTGGAAGTTGTCTCTCAGGATGTCAGTCAGTGGTGTCCTGCTGTTTGTTGGTGCACAGTTGCCAGCAGGGTCTTGTGCTCCTCACAGCAGTAGCCAGTGTCAGCCATCTTGTGAGTCCTTCTCCACTCCCTGTGATGTGCGCATGGTTCATGGTGGTGTTGATGGGACAGTTGTGGGGGGGCAATATGTGTGACTGCGACTCCCATGATGCTATTGGCTACACTGACTTGGCCAGCATACACAGAATTCCTTCCTTTGAGTGGTCTTCACTGTGTGTTGGTGTTGTTGTGGTGGCTACATGTGTGGATGTGTGTGTTAGTTCTATTTGTGCCACTGCCTAGCTGTAGTTGTGGTTGTGTTTGTACATGTGTTGGCACAGTTGGATGTGACTTTTTTGATGGCATGTGTTGTGTTTATCTGACTGACATACACATTTTGGGATGATTCTGTTCTAGTTGCTGTGTAATTGCTATGAGTGCATGGTTTGACTCTCCCTTGACAGTGATGTGTGTGTTTTGTGGCAGTATATTGTGTACATTTGTTGTGTACTCACCAGGCTCTGGGATGTCCTCTAGTCCATATATGCTCACTGGCGGTAGGATGGCCCGCACCTTCTCCTCCCAGGGCCTGAGGTATATTGGCTTGGCAGGAGGGCCACTGCCGGTGTGTTGGCTGTTGATGTAGTCTTGCTTCAGCAGTTTCCGTACCCTCCTGCGCACGTCATACCACCTGTTCTGGATGTCGGTCTTTGTGCGCCGACATGGTGATTGGGCGTTCACCCTGTTGATGATCCTCTCCCACATCTTGGTTTTCTGCGACATGGGGGTCTGTTGGACCAATGTGCCAAACAGCTGTGGCTCTACCCTGAGGATCTCGTCTACCAGGACTTCCAATTCACAATCTAGGAACTTGTGATTCTTCTTGGGGGCATGGTGATGGGTGGTGATGGTGGGTGATGTGTGTGTTGGTGTGCAGGTGAGGGTGTGTGGGTGTGTGTTGTGCTGGGTGTATGTGAGGTAGGTATTTGTTGGTGTGCTGCTGGTGTGTGGCTTGTGTGAGGGATGAGCTGTGGGTGTGTGGTTGCTTTCTCTTGGGTGCTGGCAGTGGAATGGCATTTGCAAAGGCTCATGGTAGTGATTTGTGTCCTTTATATAGGTGGAGTTGTGGGTGTGTCTTTGTTCTCTGTCCCCACCCCCCCAGTATTTATTGGCTTGGTAATTGCTTGTTTGGCCTTTTTTGGTTGATTTTTCCTTTGTGCTGTTTGTGTATGTTGGAAACGTTCTTGTGACCGAGTCGGACCCTGCATTGGTCTCGTACGGTGTTTTCCGTTTCGTTCACGCTGTGTTTGTGCAGTTTTGTATGCTGCGTACGCGTCGGGTCGCGGTGTATTGTGTTGCTTCGGCTCGGTTTTGTATGCGTGTCGGTCGTACGGCTTGTCCTCCGTCCGACTCGGTCGTGTTTTTCGCGCCTTGCATCGTACTTTGCGGGTTGGAGTTGGCGGGTACGATTCGGTCGGATTTGTTCCGGGTGCGTGTCGGTCCGGTTGGATTCGCGTGTTTTTCCGGCCGGATTGCTATTTTCCGAGCGGCTCGGTCGGTCGGCTTGGTTTCCTGACGTGTCGGTCGGATTTATCGCGGCTTGCATCGTACTTGGCGTGTCGGGCGCCACTGGTACGTGTCGGTCGGTAATTTTTCCGGCTCCGAGTCGGTCGGTGCTTTTTCCGGCCCGAATCGGAATCGACCTCTTAATGTATTTGGCGTCAGCAAATTTTTACTGGCTACCAGTTATTTAAGGAAAAAGATTTGACAAAAATGTTAATACTTCTATTTTATAATGAAGTTTTATTACTCTTTTTTTTATTATATAAATGAATATACTGGTCTAGCATAACTCAAGTGAAGGTATGTTAGCAACAATACATCTCACTGGCATAATTTGCATGTTTTACCCTTTAGAGTGCAATCTTTAAATAATATTTGGTCGGTCGGGATTAATGAGTATGCACTTGCACTTTACTTTATTCCCGCAACAAATTAAGCTGACCATTGCGTCATATTATCTCAACATAATGGGAATTTTTAACTGTACAATCTTTCTGCACCTTATTTTTTAATGAATATTATACCCAATGTTTGCATCAGAAGGAACTTTTAGCGATATGTTTTTAATGATTCATTTTGTAAATGTTCTTCTATGATTCTTTGAATCGAAATAAAGAGAATTGAATTGAAAAGGGTGGCAGAGAGGCAACTAAGGGCGCCCTAACAGGCCCCCTGACGCTTCTGGGCCTGGAGGTGCATGCAGGGGGGCACAGGTTGTGCCCCCCTGGAATTGCACCCCATTCCTGCATGGTGTGGCATGCATGCCACACCATGCAGGAACATGCTTCAGGCGCTGTCACGGTGGCGGTCTGCTGTTAAAGCTCTCCTATGAGCCTTACACAGCCGCCGCCATGAGACCGCCGCAGCACCGCCTGCCCGCCCTGGATTACACTCGTAATCTTGTGGGCGGGCGCACAACAGGCTTGGCAGTCCTCCTGTCGGCGCGACGGTGGTGGGCTGACTGGCGGACTGCCAAACGCGTAATAAGGCCCATGAAGAAAACTGATACTCTGATGGATTCTACATTGAAGTTCCAGGAGCTGCCCTGTACAAAACCATCTAATTCCAAAAGTAAGTTAAATAAACCCATTAACTGAAAATAGTCCAAACTCTTTGCCTAATGCTTAACTTTAAATAAACCAATAAAATAAATATTTTTCTTTATGTCTCCAAACTGTAACTGCCAGTGAAAGATTAAAAACGAGAACGCCATCCTGCTCACCAAAAACACCAACTTCCCAAACGACAAAGTCGACAAACCTCCCCAGACTAAGCCAAACCCAAACCTGGATGATGGATGGCCTTTTTAAGTCCTACTTTCCACCATTCACACAGATATACCCAATATACGGGGACTATTATAAAAGGAACGTATCGCTAATTTGCACTCTGCTTCCCAACAAGCAAAACTCTACCTATTATGAACTTCTAAGGTAAATTAAGCTAAGAAGTAACAACTACTTCCCTAAAAAAATCAGAATAGACTGACAGCAAGCAATGATACAATTTTACAAAACTACCCACACTCAGCCATATATTAAAGACTCCTATTACCATTTCAACTAAAGCCTTTGGAGACACTTCTAAAAATTTGACAGGTGTAGAATATGCAGCAAACAGCCAATGTTCTTAGGTAATAAAAAAAGAATAACCCTAGCATATGTACCAGTCACAAAAGTAGCTAACCACAACAACCTCCTTAAAGAATCCCTCTACTACCAAACTATTAGACTATTTTGAAGACACTCAGGTTGGCAGACTGCTCAGTTCTGGCCTCAGGAGCCAACCCAATGGTCAAATACCATGGTGGAATGTCTATTACAGCACCATGGACCAACAAGCCAAAGCAAACAACGGCGTGGAAGGATGGCACAACAACTTCCAAGACACATTAGGTCGAGTTCATCTTGTCCTAGACCAAATCCTAGAAACCATATAAAAGATCAAAGCTACAAATACCTAAGAATAGAGCAACTTTTAACGCAAATTAAACCTAAAATATCAAAACAGATAAAAGATATGTATGAAAATCTACAATGCAAAGATAAATTCTTTATAAATAGCAAAGGCCTCTACTACCTAGAAAGCATATCAAGAACAATGCCATAAAACATCTAACAATCCAACTGAACCTCACATCCAACATAAACAACAAAAACGATACAATATATTTATTTATAAATATTATTTAGATAATCTTTGTTAATCAGTTTAACTTACAACTTCAAATTAACTAATATCCAATAAGAATGATAAATAAAAATACTTAACTATAAAATAAATAAATACATATATAGAATAAAACACAACAACATACAGTTTAATCCAAAGCAGCAAACATAATATAAAAAAAACATACAATACACAAAATCTTATTTAAAATTACAGAATTAATACAAAAGTACAAACATAGCAAACATTTCCCACCGAAAATAATTTTTTAAAATTTACTTATGGTTCAGTAGCTGAAGTCCATGATACTGTTTCAATCCACCTAAACAAATCCACAAAAACAGAGAAATAGTAACCCCCCAAAAAATGCAAAAATGAAATCATCATAAGTAAATCCGCAAAATTATTCCAGAGTCCTAAGGAATCATAAAAAAATAAAAAATAATTTAAAAACTGCTTCAGGAAAACAAAAAATATAAGGAAATTAAAAAGAATTGTTTATTAAAAAAATACTCTGCTAGAAAAAGACATTTGAGGTGAGCAGGTTTAGAGTGTCGGTGGTGTTGCAGAGTGTTCGACATAAAAGAACTGCCCTCCACCTAAAACTTGGGAAATACCTAGAGTTCCATAATTCCTTTTGTGCATAATGTATGCAGCACTCTAAGCCTGAAAGAGGTTTGCTTTGATATATTTCAAACTCTTCCCAGCTCTTTCCCTTTATTAACCCAATATCCAGCTACTAAAAAAAAATCTAAAAGTTCATAAAAAATTAAAAAGAAATATATTAAAAAACATAACTACACAAAGCGGCAGCATTGGAGACACCAATGACACAGGTGGTCCAATACAGATACAAGGAGTTTATCAGATCTCCGGTTAACATGCAGGTTTTTTAACCACCCCTTTCTCTACTTTGGACCAGATGGTTTATAGCCATTTACTCATTTGTCATTTATCTATAAGGACTCTGTGCTATCACCTTAACTTTAATATTTAATGGATATTGCTAACTATCTAACTTCATGGACCAGACCAGAATAACAGCAAGTTAGGTTGTTGGATCACTTGATCCTACAGGAGACATTCTCAATTCTGTCAGATAGTAATTTTGAGACCAGATCAGGGGAATTGCACTTCACAGACCTCTTTAGTACGACCTAATTCGAATATTTTCTTCTACGCTAGAGCCTTGAAGAAGTCATGAGCGTGACGAAACATGTGTTGGCTGTGCCTTTTGATATCACTTTATCACTGAAGCTCTCATGTCGCAAAAAATAAACAGGACTTGAATTGAATTCATCGTGATCCCGACTCTTTTTGGACTAAAATGCACTACTGAATTACACAGTGCTGTGATATCGTTATATATTAAAAAACATCAAACATTACACTATTCTATTTAATAAAAATATGCAAAACTAAAAGAAAATAAACAATACAACAACCCAAAAAATTACACTAAAACTACCACTGACATTACAAAAATATCAGAAAAGCGATGTTACTTACAATGTTATTTTTAACAGCAGTATTTTTTAACTAGTATAGATGCCATCCCTGTTAATATCAGAGGAGGTGATCAAGAGAAACAGTTGAGACAATTGGAATCTAGACACATAATAGAACTAAATTCCAAAATGCACCATGGCCTGAACATGGAGGAAGACCTCCATACACATCTGTAGTTTGCTGTACTTATGCCTCTCTCTCTCTGCAATATGAGGTGATCCAATCATGTTTTTAACTTTTAGTGTAAGTCACGTTAGGTGTAGGAGCGACAAATGTAGGCAACAAGGAGCAGTCGGTTGTAAATTATTGCTTGATATTAAGGTATACAACAAATACAATGTGTACCTAGATGTGATTGATTGCCCATTTGGACTAAATTCCTTGAGTTTGCTTTGAGTTGGTTTGGATTCAGATTTTGGTTTACTAGATTCTGTTTGATTGGCTCCTCTTGTTTAAGTTTTCAACATTCAGTTGAATACTAATGTTAATTGAAGGCAATTAATTGATGACAATTTGTCATGACTGTAGGTGACAAATGATGATTAATGGGACCTA
Source organism: Calotriton arnoldi (assembly GCA_963921515.1). Classification (NCBI taxonomy): domain Eukaryota; kingdom Metazoa; phylum Chordata; class Amphibia; order Caudata; family Salamandridae; genus Calotriton; species Calotriton arnoldi. The sequence continues at coordinate 839,603 of CAWUFW010001784.1, read as the reverse complement.
TTGAAATGATTCTGAACAATCAGGCTTGCATGATACAAGCATACATTACATTGTAACAATGCATACCAGAGTCACAAGTAAACAGTGTGGCTCAGCACATTTACTTACTTGGAGAGGACTAACTTCTTGATACAGAATACAATGCATACTAAGTTGGCATTGGTTATTTTGTCAATTGCATTTATGTTGCCAGAAGCAGTCGACAGTTGGTTTAATCCAGAAAAAGAACAATGGGAGTCTATTAGCATCAGTAGTTTTGTTTTATCTAGCATTGATCAAATATGCTTTTTTCAACACCATGTTGGCAACTGCAAAGAATAAGCAATATGTGGGTCTGCTTTCTTTGTGGCTTCTAGGTCACTTGCACAGTAGTATACATGAGCATGTAAAATGGCGCCTCACTATCAGTGAGCAAGGCTGCAGGACAGCCGAAACGCGTCTGGTGGTACTTTGGTGGTATATAAAAATAATATATTTCACTGCTGAAGAACTAACCTGATTTCAAGTCCCTCCTTGAAGCGTCAATGCCTTTGCAGGATTTGTGAAAAGGATTGGAGGATCTTATATATATATATATATATATATATATATATATATATATATATATATATATTTAAAAACTTCACAAATTACACTTTTCTATTTAATAAAAATATACAAAACTAAAAAGAAATAAACAACACAACACCAAACAAATGACTCTAAAACTAACAAAAATATCAGAAAAGCAATGTTACTTACAATGATACTTTTTTCTTGGTGTTTTTTTCCCTACAACGTTAGAAAGTCATGTCTCCATTTTTCCTCAACCTATTTTAGAGTACTTGGAGTCTTTTTTGTTATATTTTTCTCTATTCTTCAAAATTGGTTTGGTAATTTTATTGAATTGTTTTCTTTATTTTGAAATTGCTTGCACTGCGTCACTGGAAAACAAATCTTGTCCTGACATTCCACTCTGGGATGGAAAGCATGTATGAAATGGTTACATTTCAAAGATTGATATACAAGCTTAACCCCTTCGGTGCTCATGACGAGCTGGACTCGCCATGGCACACAGTGGGCGTGTGCTCATGACGAGTCCAGCTCGTCATGGCACCCACCCACGGGGGAAGCGCTGGCGCTCCCCCCGTGGGACGCCGATCTTGGGATTTTTACCGAGGAAGGCAGGGGAAGCCCTTCCCCTGCCTCCCCCCTCCCCCCGAACACGTCATCAATGACGTCAGCGCGCGTGGCGCGCTGGCGTCATTGGAGGTTTCCCTTTGTTCCCCGACGCGCAGGAAGCCATTTGCTTCCAGCGCGTCGGGGAACAAACAGGTAAGTTTTGTTGCTGGGGAGGGAGGGATTTCTCCAAAGAGGCATCGGGGGAAAGGAAAGGGTTTTCCTTTCCCCCGATGCCTCTTTGTGCATTCCTGCTGCACGATCGTGCGATCGTGCAGCAGGAATGCCCACTAGCGCCAGGGATTTTTTTAAATTTAAATGGCGATCTTGCGTGCGGGGAGCGGCCCCTTAGGCAAGGGTCGCTCCCCTTATTGGGGCATAGCTGCCAAGGTTTCAGATTGCTATGTGTGACATTTTTATAATGTCAGCGTAATTATGAGTGACATTTCAATGACTATGAGTGACACTTTCTCCCGATCAAAATCAAGTAATGAAGATGAGGGAACCACATAAATATCAGAAGTTACACCCATTTGAGCAACAAGGAACTCTAAGATCTTGAAACTGCTGCACAGTACTAGAAATGGAAGGGCACTAACATAGTATCCAGTAACTCAGAGAGATCCTCATAAACAGTTTTACGATTTGCATAGTAGAGTGGAGTTCTCTGCTGCAGGGATATTAATCCTCTGCGATAGAACATGCAGAGTGAACTGCCAGTTGACAGATTTCCGACCTTTGAACAGATACATTTAATTACAGCAGCCTTAGTTTTTGACTTGCTTACAGAAGTCCTGAGTCACAACAATTCTACCTACTGCTGCACCTAGCTGGGGAGAAAAGTCTTCTGCTGATGTGTTGTTGCTGAAGTGTCTCTGTGAGTCACTGTCACACTCACTGGCTGCAGACTGAGGTGCGGGGCGTAACACAGGCCCCCTGCATCCCCTGCGGTGCGGGGGGCCCGAGCTACAGGGGGCCCACTCAGCACAGTACTGAGGACAGAGCACTCCGGATTAAATCCGGAGCGGGGCCCCTCCGTGTACATTGCAGGGGGGCCCCTTAAACTTTCTTTACGCCACTGCTGAGGTGTTGTAGTGTAGATGGGATTAAAGTCTGAATGACACGACGGACAGTGAGAAGAGCTTTGAGAGCAGTTCCGTGTGCCTTCAGTGCCCATGACGAGCTGGACTTGTCATGGCACACAGTGGGCGTGTGCTCATGAGGAGTCCAGCTCGTCATGGGACCCACCCACGGGGGAAGCGCTGGCGCTCCCCCCGTGGGACATCAATCTAGGAATTTTTACCGGGAAGGCAGGCGAAGCCCTTCCCCTGCCTCCCCCGCACACGTCATTGGGGTTTCCTTTCTCCCAGACGCGCTGGAAGCCATTTGCTTTCAGCGCGTCAGGGAAGAAAGGTACGTTTTGGCTCTGGGGAGGGGGCATTCAAAGAAAAGAGGCATCGGGGGAAAGGGCCTTCGCTGCTAGGCCTCTTCCCACTAGACCACCAGGGACAAACTGTGGGGAGTGGCCCCTTGGGCAAGGGTCACTCCTCTTTGGGGGCATTGTTTGTGGCTGTCTGCCCCCATGGGGGGGCAGATCGCCCAATTTTTTATTGATATAGTGCCCACTAGACCACCAGGGATTTATTTGTGTGTAGTGGCCCCTTGGGTAAGGTTGCTCCCCTTTGGGGAGCATTACTTTGGCCGTTTCTGCCACCCTGAGGGGCAGATCGGCTGATTTGTTTTTTTGTAGGGCCGCTAGGCCACCAGGGTTTTTTTTATGTTGGGGAGCGGCCCCTTTATGGGAAGATGATTGTGGCCATTTCTGCCCTCTTTGGGTGGCAGAATAGCAGTATGTTTTTAGGCCCATCTGCCCCCAACGGGGGCAGAAGCCACTAGACACCAGGGTTTTTTAATTTTTGTGTTGGGGAGTGGCCTCAAGGGCAAGGGTTGCTCCCTTTACGGGGGTGAATATTTTATTTATACTCTTAGGCCCACCTACCCCTTAGCTTGGCTGGTGAATTGTGTGTGGACTGGTGCATTATTTGCATATGTGATTGTAATGTTTTTTCTCCTTTTTATTCTAGTATAAAGCTTTTGATTCCTGTTTGCGGTTTCGACAGTGGTTGTTCTGCAGTTTTGCGTAGTTGCATTTTTTTGGTAAGAAAAACATTTTTGTTGGATTTACTCCAAATGAGTATTATTGTCATGTATGAATGAATTTTTTTGTAAGTGGTGTCATAATGGCAGCATATTTAGTTAGTGTTTTGAGCATGAAATTCTTTGTGATGTGTTTTGCATTGTCTTATGTGTAATTTTCTTTTTCTTTTTTTTAGTGGGATATTGTTGATCCATACTGTGTCTGTGCAGAGTAGGTGGTGGTGAGTTTAGCTGCTTCTGGCAAGTGAGTGGTATCGTTTTGGAGTATATAGGCATTTCTGATAAAGGTGCATTTTGTTTATTACTTATTTTACAAAGTGTTTGTTGTTGTTGACTTGTTTGACAAGTTACCTTTATTAGTAAGCATTATGGCTAGCCGTAGAATGACTGCTCAGCAGGTGGTTGGTTTGCTTCTTGAATCTTCCTCTGAGCAGGATTATGAGACTGACAGTGCGTCGGAGGGAGAGGAGGGAGGGGAAGATTCAGGCAGTGAGTTTTCTTTCCACATGGAATCATCGGATGATGAAGGTACTCTCAGTGCGGATGAAGTGCCTGTTTTAGAGGAGGATACTGCTGTGCCGATGGTGCAACAGGCATCTGGATTGCAGCCTGGGGCTGCTAGGCTTCCTACTGGAAGTGCTGGACTCTGGGTTGATCCAAACATGGTGCAGCCGGTGTTGCCTGCCTTTAGTGGTTATGCAGGGTGTAGAGTGGATTGTGAACATTATTTGCCTATACAGTATTTTCAGTTGTTTATGGATGATGTATTTTTGGGTGAGATTGTTGAGCAGACTAATTTGTATGCTGAACAGTTTTTGAGGGACAACAGTGCCAGACTTAGGCCCCATTCTAGAGCTACCCGGTGGAGTCCCACAAATCTGGAAGAGATGAAGAAGTTTTTGGGTTTGACTTTTTTGATGGGTTTGATAAGGAAGCCGTCCATGGGTTCATATTGGTCTACCAGTCCCTTGATGGCAACGGCCATATTACCTGCAGTTATGACTCGTGATCGGTATTTACTTTTGCTTCGGATGCTGCATTTTGTTGATAATGGTTTGGCGTTGCCACGAGATCACCCTGAATGTGACCGTCTTTTTAAGATTCGGCCTGTTCTTGATCACTTTGTAGATCGATTTTCAGAGATCTATACTCCAGGGAAAGAAATATCTATTGATGAGTCTTTGGTCCTGTTCAAGGGCCGTTTGGTTTTAGGCAGTACATTCCTAGCAAGAGGGCACGCTATGGAATTAAGCTGTATATGTTGTCTGAGAGTAGGACAGGATATGTTTTTAATTTGCGTGTGTACACTGGTAGGGATTCCACTATTGACCCCCTGGTTGTCCGTCCACTTTTGGAGTTTCAGAGAAAATTGTGTGGGATCTTGCTAGAGGACTGTTTAACAGAGGCCACCATTTGTACCTTGATAACTTCTACACTGCTGTGCAATTGTTTAAGGAATTGTTCAAAGTGGACACTTTTGCTTGTGGCACAATCCACTCTAACCGTAAAGGTTATCCAAAAGAGCTTGTTTGCAAAAGCTTCAGAAGGGACAGTGCAGTTCCTTGCGTAGTGATGAACTACTAGCTGTGAAATTTGTGGACAGGAGGGATGTGTACATGCTGACTACCATCCATGATGAGAGTACTTCACCTGTGGCTGTTTGGGGTCAGATTGCTGAAGTGCGCAAACCTGTGTGCATTTTAGACTACAATAAGCACATGGGTGGTGTTGATAGAGTAGATCAGAGGTTGGAACCTTACACTGCTATTCGTAAGGCTTACATTTGGTATAAGAAGTTGGCCATCCATCTCTTCAATTTAGCAACTTTCAATGCTTTTGTTGTGTTCAAGGAGTGTTCTCCTGCGTCAAAGTTTACTTTTGTTCAGTTTCAGCACTCTGTCATAGGCAGCCTTGTTGTTGTGGAACAGGCAAGTGTTCCTAGAGTTGGAGTGGTGGAGGATGTGGCTCGATTGAAAGATCGCCACTTTCCTGATCACATTCCTCCTACACCCTCAAAAGACTTTCCCACTAGGAGATGTAGAGTCTGTTGGCGAAGAGGTACGCGGAAGGAGACTCGTATGTACTGCCCTGAGTGTCCTTCTAACCCTGGGCTGTGTGTGCCTGCTTGTTATTAGAGCGTACCACAAGCAAAAGAATTATTGGGAGCAACCATGAGTGGTAAAGTGAACTGCCTGGTCTGTAATGTTTAAGAATTGTTGTTCTGTTTCAAGGTTGGCATTAGTGCAATGTATTTAGTTTCTGATTTTGTGTTAGTAGATTTGTATCTATTTGCAATTTGTTTGTGTTTTCTTTTTTGTATAAAAATCCTAAATGTGATGGTGGTGTGTGTAGGCTGGTGCTTGGCTGGCGGTGTGCGTGGAGTGGCTCTTGGCTGACGGTGTGCGTGGAGTGGTGCTTGGCTGGCGGTGTGCGTGGAGTGGTGCTTGGCTGGCGGTGTGCGTGGAGTGGCACTTGGCTGGCGGTGTGCGTGGAGTGGCGCTTGGCTGGCGGTGTGCGTGCAGTGGCGCTTGGCTGGTGGTGTGCGTGGAGTGGTGCTTGGCTGGCGGTGTGCGTGGAGTGGCGCTTGGCTGGTGGTGTGCGTGGAGTGGCGCTTGGCTGGCGGTGTGCATGGACTGGCGCTCGGCTGGCGGTGTGTGAGTAGTGACTTGCTGCTGGTCACTACACACACTGCTAGCCGAGCGACACTCCACGCAATCCATCAGCTTGTGTGGTTGCTGTGTTAGGAATGTGGGCGTGTGAAAGTGATGGGCCCTTGAATGGCGCTGTCTGCTGGTGTGAGTGTTGTAATGTGATGGGCCCACGGCTGGTGGTGTGAATGGTTTTGTATGTGTCACACGTATGAAAGGTGTATGAATGGCTTGTAAAGAGGTTGGTGCCTTGTCGTGGCTTTACAGCTCACGAGCTGTGAGTCAATGGTTCAGTTTCTCGTCCTTTCAATTATTAACAGTGCATTTCATTTTTGTGAAATCACTTGTTAATAAAATTGTATATACTGAACCATCACTTGCCCTCGTGCCAAATCCAACCAGTATGTGTGTGTGCTTGAGGAATAGATGGCTGTGCAGTAATCTTTGTCTTTTTAGTCTGTCTGCCAAGGTGTACATTCCATCTAAGAATAACCTACCAACTGTAGATATTGTCGTAAACGAAACACCCATGGGAGTACATGGTGATATCTCTCTTGTGGATCACAACAAGTTATGTTACCCACAATGTCCTTCAAACCTCAAAATGTCTGCCACATTTTCCTTGCAATATTGTGCCAAAATTTTCACGCTGCAGAAATAAACATCACATTATCTCAAAACGACCTGGTTTTGCAAGGGGGTCACCTGGGTTTTGGCCCGGGGCTCGGCGGCCACCTAGGGAAACCTACCAAACCCACACATTTCTGTAAAGTAGACACCCGGGGATTCCAGGGAGGTATGGCTTGCGTGGATCCCCCAACGTTTTCTTACCCAGAATCCCCTGCAAACCTGACATTTTGCTGAAAAAATCCCTTTTTAACACATTTTTGTGTGGTAAAGCTGTGGCATCACCGGGCTGACACAAATTTCCTACCACCCAGCGTTCCCCCAGGTCTCCCGATAAAAATGGTGCCTCACTTGTGTGGGAGGCCCAAGTACCCGCGACAGGCAAGGGCCCACAACGTATTGAGGCGACCTCAAAATAGCCAAACCCACACATTTCTGAAAACTAGACACCCGGGGGCTTCCAGGGAGGTATGGCTTGCATGGATCCCCCAACGTTTCCTTACCCAGAATCCCCTGCAAACCTCAATTTTAGCTGAAAAAATCACTTTTTTCACACATTTTTGTATGGGAAAGTGGGGCATCACCAGGCTCACACAAATTTCCTACCACCCAGCGATCCCCCGGGTCTCCCGATAAAAATGATGCCTCACTCGTGTGGGAGGCCCAAGTAACCGTAACAGGCAAGGGCCCAAAACATTTTTTGATAGGCAATGTTGATGTTGCCTCAAAGCGTTTGTGTCCTTGCATGTCGCGGTACTTGGGCCTCCCACACAAGTGAGGCACCATTTTTATCGGGAGACCTGGGGGAACGCTGGGTGGTAGGAAATTTGTGTGAGGCCAGTGATGCCACACTTTCCCACACAAAAATGTGTGAAAAAGTGATTTTTTCAGCTAAAATTGAGGTTTGCAGGGGATTCTGGGTAAGGAAACGTTGGGGGATCCACGCAAGCCATACCTCCCTGGAAGCCCCTGGGTGTCTAGTTTTCAGAAATGTGTGGGTTTGGTAGGTTTCCCTAGATGGCCGCCGAGCACGGGGCAAAACCCAGGTGACTCCCCTTGCAAAACCAGGTGGTTTTGAGATAGGCAATTTTGATGTCGCCTCACTACGTTTTGGGCCCTTGCCTGTCGCGGGTACTTGGGCCTCCCACACAAGTGAGGCACCATTTTTATCGGGAGACCTGGGGGAACGCTGGGTGGTAGGAAATTTGTGTGAGGCCAGTGATGCCACACTTTCCCACACAAAAATGTGTGAAAAAAGTGATTTTTTCAGCTAAAATTGAGGTTTGGAGGGGATTCTGGGTAAGGAAACGTAAGGGCATACACGCAAGACATACCTCCCTGGAAGCCCCTGGGTGTCTACTTTTCAGAAATGTGTGGGTTTGGTAGGTTTCCCTAGATGGCCGCCGAGCACGGGACCAAAAACCCAGGTGACCCCCCTTGCAAAACCAGGTGGTTTTGAGATAGGCAATTTTGATGTCGCCTCACTACGTTTTGGGCCCTTGCCTGTCGCGGGTACTTGGGCCTCCCACACAAGTGAGGCACCATTTTCATCGGGAGACCTGGGGGAACGCTGGGTGGTAGGAAATTTGTGTGAGGCCAGTGATGCCACACTTTCCCACACAAAAATGTGTGAAAAAAGTGACTTTTTCAGCTAAAATTGAGGTTTGCAGGGGATTCTGGGTAAGGAAACGTTGGGGGATCCACGCAAGCCATACCTCCCTGGAAGCCCCCGGGTGTCTACTTTTCAGAAATGTGTGGGTTTGGTAGGTTTCCCTAGATGGCCGGCAGAGCACGGGTTCACAAACCACAGGTAGGCACTTTGCCAAAACCAGGGTGGTTTTGAGATAGGCAATTTTGATGTCGACTCACGTTACGTTTTGGGCCGCTTGCCTGTCGCGGGTACGTAGGCCGACCCACACAAGTGAGGTACCATTTTTATCGTAAGACCTTGGGGAACGCTGGGTGGGCAGGAAACTTGTGTGAGGCCACGTAGATTCCAGCACTTTCCACACACAGAAATGTGGGAAAAATGTGGTTTTTTCAGCTAATTATTGAGGTTTGCAAGGGATTCTGGGTAAGAGAACGCTGGTGGGAGGCACGTCAAGCCATCCCATCCTGGATTCCCCGCGTGTCTAGTTTTCAGAAATGTGTAGGTTTGCTAGGTTTCCCTAGGTGGCCGGCCGAGCACGGGTTCAAAAACCACAGCTAGGCACCTCTTGCAAAACCAGGTCGGTTTTGAGATAGGCAATTTTGATGTCGACTCACGTTACGTTTTGGGCCGCTTGCCTGTCGCGGGTACTTGGGCCGACCCACACAAGTGAGGCACCATTTTTCTCGTAAGACCTTGGGGAACGCTGGGTGGGCAGGAAATTCGTGTGAGGCCACGTAGATTCCAGAACTTTCCCACCACAGAAATGTGGGGAAAATGTGTTTTTTGAGCAATATTTGAGGTTTGCAAGGGATTCTGGGTAACAGAAACGCTGGTGGGATCCACGTCAAGCCATACCATCCCTGTAAGCCCCTGGGTGTCTAGTTTTCAGAAATGTATGGGTTTGCTAGGTTTCCCTAGGTGGCCGCCAGAGCACGGGTCCAAAACTACACCTAGGTGACCTCTTGCCAAAACCAGGTGGTTTTGAGACTAGCGCAATTTTGAAGTGTCGACCATCACTACGTTTTGGGCCCTTGCCTGTCGCAGGTACTTAGGCCTACCCACACAAGTGAGGCACCATTTTTCTCGGAAGACCTTGGGGAACGCTGGGTGGGTAGGAAATTTGTGGAGTCCAGTAGATTCCAGCACTTTCCACACACAGAAATGTGGGGAAAATATGTTTTTTCAGACTAAATTTGAGGTTTGCAAGGGATTCTGGGTAAGCAGAACGCTGGTGGGAGGCTACGTCAAGTCATCCCATCCCTGGATGCCCCTGCGTGTCTAGTTTTCAAAAATGTGTAGGTTTGCTAGGTTTCCCTAGGTGGCCGGCAGAGCTAGGGTCCAAAACTACACCTAGGCGACTCCTTGCCAAAACCAGGGTCATTTTGCAGCTAGCGAAATTGAAGTGTCGACCACGTTGCGTTTTGCATCGTTGCCTGTCGCAGGCACTTGGGCCGACCCACACAAGTGAGGTACCATTTTTCTCATAAGACTTTGGGGAACACTGGGTGGGTAGGAAATTTGTGTGAGGCCACGTAGATGCCAGAACTTTCCACCACAGAAATGTGGGGAAAATGTGATTTTTTTGGACTAAATTTTGAGGTTTGCAAGGGATTCTGGGTAACAGAAACGCTGGTGGGAGGCAGTCAAGTCACCCCATCCTGGATTCCCCTGGGTGTCTAGTTTTCAAAAATGTATAGGTTTGCTAGGTTTCCCTAGGTGCCGGCACAGGTAGGGTTAAAAAACCACAGCTGGGCACTTTGCAAAAAAAGGGTCATTTTTCACTGCGAAATTGAGGTGTGACCACGTTGCGTTTTGCGCCGTTTCCTGTTGCGGGCACTAGGCCGACCCACACAAGTGAGGTACCATTTTTCTCGGGAGACTTTGGGGAACGCGGGTTGGGTGGAAATTTGTGGATCCACGCAGATTCCAGAGCTTTCCACCACAGAAATGTGGGGAAAATGTGGTTTTTTTGACAATGTTTTAGGTTTGCAAGGGATTCTGGGTAACAGAACCTGGTGGGAGGCAGTCAAGTCACCCCATCCTGAATTCCCCTGGGTGTCTAGTTTTCAAAAATGTATAGGTTTGCTAGGTTTCCCTAGGTGCCGGCAGAGCTAGGGTTCAAAAACTACAGATAGGCACTTTGCCAAAAAAGGGTCATTTTTCACTGTGAAAATGTGGTGCGTCCACGTTGCGTTTTGCGCCGTTTCCTGTCGCAGGCACTAGGCCGACCCACACAAGTGAGGTACCATTTTTCTCATAAGACTTTGGGGAACACTGGGGGGTGGAAATTTGTGGATCCACGCAGATTACAGAACTTTCCACCACAGAAATGTGGGGAAAATGTGTTTTTTGGACAATGTTTTAGGTTTGCAAGGGATTCTGGGTAACAGAACCTGGTGGGAGGCAGTCAAGTCACCCCATCCTGGATTCCCCTGGGTGTCTAGTTTCCAAAAATGTATAGGTTTGCTAGGTTTCCCTAGGTGCCGGCAGAGCTAGGGTTCAAAAACTACAGCTAGGCACTTTGCAAAAAAGGGTCATTTTTCACTGTGAAAATGTGAGTGCGACCACGTTGCGTTTTGCGCTGCTTCCTGTCGCGGGCACTAGGCCTACCCACACAAGTGAGGTATCATTTTTTTCGGACGACCTTGGGGAATGCGGGGTGGGTGGAATTTTGTGGATCCACGCAGATTCCAGAACTTTCCACCACAGAAAAGTGCGGAACTTGTGTTTTTTTAACCAATTGTTTAGGTTTGCAAGGGATTCTGGGTAACAGAACCTGGTGAGAGCCAGTCAAGTCACCCCATCCTGAATTCCCCTGGGTGTCTAGTTTTCAAAAATGTATAGGTTTGCTAGGTTTCCCTAAGTGCCCGCAGAGCTAGGGTTCAAAAACTACAGCTAGGCACTTTGCATAAAAAGGGTCATTTTTCATTGTGAAAATGTGGTACGTCCACGTTGCATTTTGAGCCATTTCCTGTTGTGGGCACAAGGCCTAGCCACACAAGTGAGGTACCATTTTTATCGGGAGACTTAGGGTAACACAGAATTGTAGAGAAACTGTTATTACCTATTGACTTTCGATGCATTTCTGCCTTCCAAATGAAAGACAATGTGTAAAAAATAAGTCATTTTGAAAAATGACCTATAATTCTCATGCTAGTATGGGTACTCCCAATTTCGGAAATGTGCAAATATCTACTGTTTCTAAAATCTACATTTTGTTCCCATTTCAGAAATACATAGGTGTCTTTCATAACAATTTTTCCATGTATACATTTTTCCAAATTAATTGCTATATACCCGGTACATAATAAAAAACCATTGCAAGACGCTGCTCAGTTATTGGCTCTGGGTTCGTCGGATTCTTGGTGAACCTACAAGTCCTAGATATCCCCACAACCAGAAAGGTCCAGCGGATATAACGGTATATTGCTTTCAAATAGCTGTCATAATTAGAAGAAGTTACAGGTGAAAACGTTGACACAAATGGCTGTTTTTTTCAACTAATTTTCAATTTTTCCTTCATTTAACTGTTAGTTTCTATAAGGAAAACTTTAAGGATCTACACAAATGACCCCTTGCTGAATTCAGAATTTTATCTACTTTTCAGAAATGTATGGCTTTCCAGGATCCATTATTGGTTTCATACCCATTTCTACCATTAACTGGAAGGAGGTTGAAAGCACAAAAAATAGCAAAAATAGGCTATGTCCCAGAAAAATGCCAAAACTGTGTAAAAAAGTTGGTTTTCTGACAAAAGTCTGCTTGTCCCTGAAAGCTGGGAAGATGGTGATTTCAGCACCACAACCCCTTTTGATGCCATTTGCAGGGAAAAAACAGGACGCTTTCATCTGTAGCCCTTTTTTCGCATTTTCCCCCCAAAAAACAAAATTTTGCTGTATTTTGGCTAATTTCTGGGTCCCCTCCAGGGAAATCCACAAACCCTGGGTACCTTTACAATCCCCATGATGTTAGAAAAAAAGGACGCAAATTTGGCGTGGATACCTTATGTGGTCAAAAAGTTACAGGGGCCTAAGCGCGCACTACCCCAAATAGCCAAAAAAAGGCTTAGCACAGAGGGGGAAAAGGCCTAGCAGCGAAGGGGTTAAAGACAAATTGCAGCTTTTTGAAGAGGTTTGGGGTTCTTTTATCATGGGCTGACATCCCACTCCCACTGAGGCTCACCATATACAGTGCTGGAATTGCTTCACTTGTTGCCCATAATCAGAGCAATCTTAGCATTTGACTCCCTCCCAGATCTTAGGGATATGGGTGCAAATTTTCTCCCTCGCAATGCGTGACTTCCTTAGATCTTGTATGCTGAACGAGCGGAGACCTTGGAAGGGATATTACCAGACATTACTTCCATTCCTTAAATGGTCAGAGGATTAGAGACAACACTGATGACTTTTCATGTCATCGGGGAAGGACGCTCATGGATAGTTTCACTGGCTTTTCCGGGGCCATTGTTATATCATGTCAATGTATGTTTTCGCTTGTAATTCAATATTTGATGTCATCCATGGTTCTTGTGTGTGTATTCTGTCTGGGCTATAAGCTAGCAATTCATCTTTTTGTGCTCATCTACTCTTGAATAAAAACAATAAATAATTAGAGAAATTGCTTGTACTGCGGATTGTGTCCTATGTTGATGATACTCAGCTGATTATCGCACTGGCGCAAGATGGTGGAAATACTGCGGCCAATTTTAAGGCCTGCCTGGTGGACCTCGCTGAATGGATGGATTCCAGCTGCTTGAGTTTCAACACAGGCACAACAGAAGTCCTGGTGGTTGGTAAACACCCTTAATTTGGTCCTCCTCATGGTGGCCTAGTGAATTGGGTACCACACCTGTCCCCAAACTTAAGGTGAGAAACCTTGGCTTCATGTTCGATTCCACTCTTTCCTTTGACAGCCAGATTTCTGCCACTGTGGGCACCTATTTTGGAGTACAAAAGATGCTTCAAAAAATCTTGGGGCTCCTGCCACACTCTACGAAGTAGACAGTAGCCCAGGCCCTACTGGTATCCCGCTTAAACTACTGTAATGCACACTATCTTGGGGTTGATAAGGTAGATTGAAAATGCTCCTAATGGTGCAGAAGGCTGCTGCCTGAATGCTACTGAATGTTCAGAAATTCTCCCCTATAAGCACAGGACAGGCTCAACTCCATTGGCATAGAGTATTCTTTGAAGCACTTTGCTTTTGCCATAAAATTCTGAATCAGAGAGGCTCATGCTACCTTTTCCCTTTGACCAAATTCTACCTTCCGACCAGGCATTTCAGGTCTTCTGGGAATGTAATGACTGTGATCCCCAAAGTCAATAGAATGTGTCTGGGAGGTAGCTCTTTCAGTTTCCTTGCTGCCAGACTCTGGAATTCTATGCCCTTTGGATCTCAGAATGGAGCCATCAGAAGTTAAGTTCTGGAAAAAACTGAAGACCTGGCTTTTTAGGAAGAAGTGAGTGCCTCGGACCAGGTAGGCTACACTGAACGAAAGCTAGAGCAGGAAAAACAGGCCTTTAGTGGTGGAATCTTAGCGCGGGGACACTCCATTTGGAGTAACCAAGCGCTCTATAAACTCCCTAACATAACATAACATAACATAACATAACATAACATAACTGCTTGAACTTAACACACACTTCTCTGGGGATTGCCTGCTGCTTGTACTGTAGCAACCAGGGGTAAAGCAGAGATTGTCTCAGAACTGTAGTTTTACCTCCGCAGAGTGGATTTATGAAATTGTAAGAGTAGCACGCACCCAAATTAAAAACCCAATTCTTGGCAGCAATATTGTAGATAGAGGAACCCAATTGAAATGGAAAGTCAGTGCCTCCCTGCCCAAAGATTCAGGCATCTTCTGTGTTTCCCAAATTCGGGCAAGGAGGATGCAGTCAGTTGGTTAACAAGACAACTTATACAGACTGCTATAGATAACCTGAAAAGAAAAAAAGCACTAGGGGGAAATCTAAAACCAAATAAATTCCTTAAGGAACATCATCTGTGCAGGTCTTCAATGCAGACTCTCAGTACTGTGCTGTAAAATCCACCTTCTTAGCTTCCAGGAGTCCCATCATACTTGCACCCCTTAACAAAAAAGGTAATATAAATGATCCTCACTTGTGTAGAATTATATCTTAAAAAAGTAGGCTTTCAAATCTTCACATGCAGCATACAGGATGAAATCAATTTGTGTCTCGAGGAACAAAGGTCTTTGAACTGTGGATGAGGCATGTATCCTACCATTTCTGATCAATAAATACATTATGAGGAAGAAACTACCTCTGTATGATGATTTTGGGAATTATTTCAAGCATTTGATTTTTTGGGAAATCTGAAAAAGTCTGGCTTGAGCCTACTTCTTGACCATAAGATCTAGAGCTGCATAACATTTCCTGTACTCAGGTTTGATCAGGCAAATCAGAATCACTGACTTTGACAGTTTAGATAAATAATGGGCGAAGCAAGGTTTACTGCTTGCACCAGTGTAATTCACCCTTTATATCAGTAATCTGTTGGAAGTACTGAGATAGGTGGCAATGGATGTCCCCAAAATAGGAGACACACATTCAGATTCAGGTTCACATTAACTATTCAGTTCTTTTGACAAGAAGTGCAAACACCCTCCAATTGCGCTTAATCAAATGGATGAAAAGCTGAAAGCAAGACGTTCTACAGTGGGTGGAGGGGAGGGATGTGTAGAGAAAATGAAGCTATGCCAATACTTCCGAATGGAACCAGCACATTGTGAGAGTACCAAGGAGAGCCTAATCTGCATCAAATGGCTAACTGAGATTCCCTCTAAACTATGGAGATGGAAGGCCAAAACATCTCTAGAACATCTGCCAAGCCATACTAGGTGCTATCATGACCCGTGGGACAGAATCCTGGGGCCTCAACACTGTAGCAACGTTGTAGATACAGTGCAAATGAAACTCTGGAAAACACTTGTACTTCTGGTTTAAACACTTTCAGGATGGTTAGTGGCAGAATGAAGCTTTGCTCCTTCTTCAAGGAGAAGGTAGGTAGAATGCAAGCACTTCAATTGAAGACAATCTAATGTAGAAGCTTTCTTCATTCATAATTGTTTACTTCTAAACTTACTCACTAAAAAAACGTAATAGAACTAGAATATGCTCTAATAGGTCTGTCACATCTCCTACTTATTATAGGAGGAACATACCCCCCAAAGACCTGCTTAAAACACAATTGGATCTAGTATATTAAGCTCTTTGCTCAAATAATAGAAACAGAACAACAACACTGACAAAACATCTTCTGTGGTTCAAAATCTTCAAAGAATTCTGCTTAATAAAAACATACTTAACCACAATGGAGAACAAAGTAGAACAAGCATTGGTAAAGCCAATAAGTCTAACATTGGCTGCCAGCTGCCTTTTGGCTTTGCCAATGATTGTTTTGTCCTGGGTTTCATATAGTATTCTTGTTGGACAAGCTTCAAGGCTCTCTCTAATATAAAGAAATTGCTAAAAACAAAATTATTTTGGGGTGTTTAGAAAGCCCACATTGTCACAGCAATTAGTCGCTGCCACAGAAGAGAACTACTTTGTGTGTGAATGTGCTCCTTGTAAAAGGGAAGTATGCCATCACTCAGAGTGAAGTTATACAATGGCTGAAGCGAGCTGGCCTTTTAAACTATGTTGTATGCTGCAGTGGGCAGAAGAAAAATGTGAATGACAGAGCAACAGACCAATGGATGAAGAGGGCTCGCTGAAAGTATATTGTATCTAGTAAAATCAAAAGGTCTTGGCTAACGGCCAGCCTAAAGAATATTGCTCTACCTAGTAACATGGAACATGTTGCATACCGACAAGAGCAAGACCAAAATAAAAGAAAAAACATACAATAGCTGTCTGTGTAAGGACCCAAATATAGAACCCATAACATATTTGCACCGAAATGGCAGAAATTGTGTTCAATGAGGTGCAAGGTACTGGGGAGGAATCAGAAAGGTAGTTGAAAAAGCAGAGCTTGATCTAATATTCGTCCTGCTGGCTCTTCAATCCACTTATGTGACAAAGGTGGTGGTAGTCTTCATGAAGAGTATTGTGGCCCAAAAAGCACAGGAACATTTTTAAATAGTCCTGAAAAGGCACTGCCTGGCCCTGTAAACCTTCAAGACTGTCTTCTTTGCACTAGATGAAAATCTAGGAGAGAACTCTATTAAATAAAAAAAACAAGCATCTGCAATGCAATAGGTCTCGCATTTACGCGAGTTTGAGCTATTGGCATTGTAAATGACAATGCCTTTTATTTATGCTTTGGGTTTTACAACATAAATAAAAGGCATTGTCATTTACAATGCCAATAGCTTAAACTCTCACAAATGCAAGACCTATTGCATTCCAAATGCTTGAAGGCATCGCTGAGTTGGCCCCTTCTTTCTCCCATGGCCCCTGAAGAGCTCCCCATTTGCTATGAGTTAAATAAGCAAGCCAGTGCTTACAACTGTGCAGGAGAGACCCTCCTGCAGTAAGAGAAACTCATTAAAGAAAATAGTGCTTACAGACTAAAGAAGACATACTGTGTAACAACCGAAGTAAAATGGCCAATCCTCATGGGAGGTTACAAATGAAGACAAGGCGGTACTAAGAAGGGACTAATAAGCCTAATAACAAATCAGAAGCCAGCATTTAAGAAGGACAATGACACAATCCAATGACAAATATGGGCGGAGAGTGGGCGGGGCTTCAAGTACATACTCCAATGCATCATGGCTCGCAGAGCAGCACATGCGCTGCCCAGGCTCGACCTAAATTGTTACCCAAGCCCCAAAAATAGGACTGAGCAACAAGGGAGGACCAAAGTTGTGCCATACAGTTGTTTAAGAGAGGACAGCAGTGAATACACCACATTCACGTAGTCTCACTGAAGCAGCTGCTGCCCATATCGAGAATTAAAAAAGGAACATTGCATATCGGTGGTTCGTTTCCCTGTCCAAACTTGCTATGTTTGCCCCATGTTGTTTTATGTAACGTTTACGACTAATGTTACATTAACAACTGGTACAGCGTAATTTTGACCCCACCTTTATACGTCACAAATGCATTACCTACATGTGCACTTAGCACATGTTTCCTGTGTGACCCAGTGACATTAATATGAAATGTTGCACTTGACATCATTATTGAAGTGCATTCACTGTAGACTTAGAGAATTCATACATAACACAGTGTGTGCCTTAACTGTATTAAATGGATAATCTTTGAAGATTTGATGAATAACCATGCTCACATATTTAGAATTTGTTTACTCTAGAGGAACGATAATTGATTTATGTAATGTGTACACTAATGTTACACATATATATCAGTATAAAATGTAGTTCTTAGCCATATTTACACATAATTATTAAAGATTTACTATATGCCACATGCAATATGACTTTAATGTACTGACAATTTTATATTCACTTGTGTTTAAACGTGCACACGCACATTAAATGTGCACCATTTATTTAATATTCTAAACTTGCCTTAAGTAGGCCAGTTTTCCATTCTGCATAAAATATTGTATTCTATTTCTTCTGACATGACTTTTCCCTTGTAGGTGCATTCACACACATTGATAGTTTGAGAATAGGTACCACACTGTATTAGCGATAGATAGAGAGCCTGAGAAGAAGACCTTGACGAAGGAACATGGAGAGCCAGAGCATTAACTGAAGAGTCCTATTCAACAATCTTAAAACATGGCTTGGTTGAGCAAGGACAATGTTGTTCCCATGTTCAGTGTGGGATATTTCGCAAATGTTACAGCTTACAACGTGAGAATGGAAAAAGAAAATGGATCCCCTGATGATGCGAACAGAGGGGTGATACCTGAATGATTTTAGTGTGAATAACAGGAGTCTACACTGTTTGATGATAGAGCCACTTTTCTTTGACTTTGAGAGGTTTAGGTTTCAATGCTTATTGTCTTTGACTCTTGCTGAGTGTGACTCTGGCTAACACTCATGCTCTCCTGACCCAAGAGGACTCTTGACTGAGCTTCTGCAATGCTGACACCTTCACTATTTCTCTTATTTCCTGCATATCCTAATTTTCTGAAGTACCTTGAATTTTGATATTCCTTAGACTAATGAACCATCCTCTTAGTTTAGACTTTAACTTAGGCGATTCTAGATTTACTCATGTATAGAAGAGAGGACCGGAAATTCATCTCTGAGAACCAGATCTTAATACTGATCTTTTGCATTGCTGTGATTGAACTTCTTGTTCTTGTTCTAATACTGGTACGCGCAAAAGTCTTTAGGAGGTTGGGTTTCCCAGTTGCTATTCTGTATCTTTACAGCATGGTGCTGAGATTTGTGTGCCTTAACTTGATTGTTAATTTGTAATAACCCTTCTGAATTCTAGTCACTGATTCCTGGTACTTATTGTGTAGCCAAATGAGTTTTATTGTTAATTGGAACTGATTGATGAAATGCTAACTTTCCTCAGTCGGAATGAAATGTCCCTCAGAGGACAAATGTTAAGAGGGTTGGCCCAAAACGCTGCAACATGACCCATCTGAATGCCTTTTTTTTAAACAGGAACCAACATTGACAACTCCTTAATTCTGCTACCTCTGCCTTTCCCTCAATTTTCTTTCACTTTTTGTGTTTCATTTTTAAATCGCTATCATCTCGCCCTACCACCCCCTTCTATTACCCTTTCATCTTTTCAGATTTTCCAATCACTAAAATAGAAATGCACTAGTATTCATGTTTGGTATTCAAGTTTACCTTGCTTTTCATTTTCTTTTTTATGATGTTATGCAAAAGCTGAGTGGCTGAATGCAAATGAAAACCCTGTCCCTGAACAATCCCGATGTCTGCCCAGAAGTGTCCCGGTCTGTCTTTTACTGGGATTCTTTTTCTGAGATACATACCTTCCAAGAATGCTCAAGTGAGAAGTTGAATAGAGATTCTCCAGTCAGCCCTAATGCCCCTTACCTTACACAGATAGTAATTAATGACATCAAGAGATTGACTCAGTGGAATACAGATGCGCACATTGAGCTGTGAACTGTATGTTGACGGTCCATTGAAAGTGAACTGAAGACCCTCCAGCGGGCTGCTTCGAGCCACACTCAAGAAGCAGCAGTCTTGTGCAATCAGACAATAGGAGAACATGGAGGGAGAATGTCTGAAATGAGCAAGGCTTCTTACGAATAGTGTTTAGCATGGTCTAGTATCCAGCAGTTACTTTTTCTGCTTACTAAGTACTGTTGTGGCTGAAGCAGATAAAGGAATTGTGTTTGGGAGGGAAGACTAGTGGATCCAATCTACGAGAGATGATGAGGTGCTCTCCTTTCACTTTTCTCTACTACCCTTCTTTCTGCCCTTCTCGCAAAAAAATTCTAGTTTATGAATAAAAATATGTTTGCAAGAAGAAACTGTAAATATATAAGTGGAGCGGCATTTGAGAGGCTTTATAGTTGTCACAAAGTCTGTGGTCTTGAAATCCAGCACATCCTTTCTACATGATCAGTGAAAACATTTAGCAAAGAAATAGTGCTTGGAGATGTATAAATGCACTACAAAGCTTTGTACCAATAAACAAGAAAAGCAGTATATGCTTTCTCTAAATATATTCCATGCCACAGGGAGTGCCATTTATTTCAGGTAAATTCTACAGCTAGCATTATTTTTTCAATGACCCAGGGGGTGCAGTTTATTTCAGGTGAATTCTACGGCTAGCATTTTCTGGGTCTGGGACTGATGAACAGTTCACTCTAAGAGCATTATCTGTGTAATGAAAGTGATTTTTTTCGAAGGAGCACCTATGGTGTCCGAATGCATAGATATCGATCTACAGCATTGTTAGCCTGTATGTGGGCATATATATCCAATTGTTTTCCTCGCAAGTAGCAGGATCTTGTGATACTATGGAGTTATTTTATGTTAAAAATGTCAGTAAACGTCCTGATTACCTAACTCTTGGTGGTCAGACTGACAAACGTAATAACTCAGAGTAGAATATATTTGCTTGATTAAAGAGGAAGACTAGAAATAACAACCTAGGTTTTAAGTCTCCTGTGAAACTTAAGCAGGCAGGATTTAGTCCACATGGCCTCAAGGAGAGAGTTCAGCCATTTGGTTGTGGCTACAGAGAAAATCTTTGCAGGTGAGTTTCAGTTTAGATACATAAAATATGCTGGGTTTGCTGAGTGGAGGTTTCTATATGAAACATACTACTAAAATCTGGAGGCCATGAAGATAGGTGACTTCTGGTACAAATCCTTATGGATTATGGTAATGGGTAAAGAGTGCAAATAACTCGGTGTAGTATAGATGTGTTCTTACTTCGGTAGCCCAGTGACCAAGAAAACTGTAGTGTTTTGCACCAGTTGAAGATGTTCCTAAATAACTTTTCGGGGGCTACAAGGTGGGTAGCATTCCCATAGTCTAGTCACGCCTGAATTAAAGTGTTCATTATTGGAATGTGAAATAGAGGATCAGTGTAGAAAATATCCACTCCAGAACAGTTGCAGAAAGCAGACATTTGGCACATTTGTCTTTTTGATTAGTACCAGCAATATGGATTTCAAGATAGATTTCATTTGGAATTTATCAGGGTAGTTGGGTGGTTCAATAACCTCGGCCATAAGTCTTCTTTCCTGTTACACATTTTTGAGAAGATGTGAAGCACCACATTTTATGGCTTATTTAATTTGAGGTAATGTGGATATCACTCAACGGGTGAGAGAAAAGCATTTTAGCAACAGGGGAGAATCCCTCTCTCCCTTATTTGAAATTACGACAGACCAAATATTGACTGCTCTGGTTTATTAGGGTTAGATTTGTTATCACTTGGCCTCAATTATTTTCTGTCATGTTGTAATAAATACCTGGAGGCAGCAAAAGTATTGAGACTAATCTGCTCACAAATGCAGAATTAATTACTCTGATGGATTTCAGGGTCTAGGCTGCCACCTCATGCATTTCCCTGATTAATTAGAAAAGGGAACCACAGTGTTTTCTCCTTTTTTCTTTTTAAATTCACCCAGATAGTTCCCTCTGAGACATACCTACTGTCCTTGCCATTTTGGAATGGGGAAAAAAGATACCATGTTTTCCTCTTCAACAGTTATTTTGATTTCTTTCGGCAAAATGTTAAAATAAATTAAAGAACTGAAAGCCATTTTCCCAACCTTAAGTATTTTAAGCCTTCAAGGGCAAGGCAAGTTGATCACCATGTAGCACATAAAATGATGACAAACCCATTCTACCTTCCCTAATCAGTCAGATATGGAGGTGGGAAAAATGGTTTGCATTTTGCCATGTTGGTCATCAATTTACAGTAAATCACCATCTCCTCCATCCTTATGAGTGGTTGTTCATGAGCTTGGTAAACCTTCTGTTGCCTGATTTCCACCCTCCAGATCACAGGTGGACCTTCCAATGTGTGACCCTGTCGGTGATGAGCCCATGCCCACTACACATGTTCATGCTATCCTGAACTGCCACCCTTCCTTCTATGCTTTCACTCCTTTCCTCAGCATCTCTCTAGATGTTTTTGGAGGCAACACATTTTATGTTGGCAGCTTAGCTCCTGCTAACTAGCAAGAAAGTGGTTTTAAGGTCCTGGAGGTCACCCTCGCTATTTATTGGTTTGCAGCTAATTCAATAGTTAGTTTAAATAACTTGCCCAACACTGAAAAATTAAATACAGCTACATACTTTTAAAGATTAGCTTAATCTGTTATTAAGTAGTTGATACTGACTTTGGAGGACAAGGTGTCTGCGAAGAAAAACATCTATCTTCGTATTACTACTCGGCAAAATAAGACATTAATTATTGCATAAAACCCCATATATTTAACTTTATTTAATTTTCATGTTGTTATGCACTAGGCTGTTAAAAATTCTCTTTCTCTCCTGATTTCAGCCTTTGCCTGTGTGGCAAATTATTGAGTGGTAAATCTTAAACTCTCTGTTATAAAATATTTCATTATTGATGAATTGTTCCTTCCAACCATGTTTAATGTTGTGGCAACCGTGCCTTTTACATTAAATACATTGAGATTAGTGTTCACTCAAGCAAATTCACATCTCAACTACATGCAATCAGATCTCCTGTGGTGAACAATGATAAGCCTTGATTACATATCAGAGTTGCCTATGCTAGAAAAATGCAGGATACCAGTGCTATATGTTATAAAAATTGCACACAGATTTATACTGCATGTGATAGAAGGCCTGAGTCAACAATGGCAAGGTTTGAGTGTTTAGTTGGTAGGCAGTTTCATTATATGAAGAGCAACTAATTTTGAGTTATAATTGCGAAGAAAATCAATGTTTGCTAAGAAAATTGTAATTATTGCAAGCCTGATGCATCTTTAGGTCTGGCATGACAGCGCAGCTGTCACCAGACATAATGTGATCAACCTAAAAAAGAGCTTTCAGGAGTGCTTCAGAGAGCAGCTTTAGCTCCACCCACATGTTGGTAGCAAAGAGTAGATGTTTTGATTGGGCAGAAGTTGTGTGCTTTCACAGAACAAATTGCCTTCCACACAGCTGTGATTATTTTGTTTATTTATCCAGCTGCCTGAGCCAGCAGAAGTATGGCTGCTTGTGCCTGAGCTTTCAATGGCGCACACATGACATTAACATCCTGTTCAAGTGTCTAGATAACTAGATCATTTATGGTATTTGGTTTTCTGTGGCAGCAGCACAGATGGGAGGAGGGCAGTCATGATGAAAGTATTGCAGGCCCTGCACCTTCACCTTCCATCATTAACATTAGACCTCAGAGTGTGGTTCTGTGTTTGAAAGCAGTATTGGATTTCCAGGGGTAAACTAACCTTCAGGGATTTTTTTTAGGTTTGTCTTGACAATGCAATAACGTCTTGCCTTATGTGATCAACAAAAATAGCTTTCAGAGTACAACTGAGAGAGGGGCTTAGGCTTCACCCACATGTTAGTTTCCTGAGCACAGGATTTGATTAGCCCACATTTGTGTGCTCCCACCAAAGGACTGCTTTTATTTCACTTTTCGACTTGAGGTAAAGCTTATACTCAATACAGCAGGGCTACGTTGGTTACTATGGCAAGCCAATGATCATGGCTGTAAGCCGGTCTGTTTATTATGAAATGTTATGATAAAAAGGACTAGGCCTGATGTATTTATTGTCAAAAACATATGGTAAAGTTAATAGGCATTTAAGTGTGGATTGGTATTAATCTATAATAAGGCCTACAGATAAGTATTTTCTTACATAGAATCTCACAGATTCCCATATTAGGCATAATTTTGGTTTTGACTACACCATGTGGCAAATCTTGGATACAGAACGTTTGTTCTGTGAGAATCCTTGTTAGGCTCTCTTACAAGAGATAGTATTTTGCTTAGCCAACTGTAATTTTGTGCACCTTTCATGACTCTATGCCTGATGGTTGCCACGTGGAAAAGCTTATGTTCAAAACTGAAGGCCTGAGTTGGTTATGGTGACAAGCTGTAGACATGATTGATGCACTGCGAAATGTTATGTCCAATGTCTTATTTTTGGTCTGCTTATTATTTAATGTTATTACAAAGGCAGTTGGTCTAGCTTATTAATTGAGAAAAACATTTGTTAAAGCCAGTAAGCCTTTAACAGTTGGTGGTTCTCAGATTGTGTTACAGGCTACAGACTGGTATTTTGTTACATGTATTTCTGCAGATTACTATAGTTGATAATGGTTTTGGTACTGGCCACCCACATGGACAAATCCTGGGGGGTTTCACTGTGGTGAATCTTGTTAGGCCATGTTGAGAGCAGCTGCATATTGTTTTACAAGCAGTATTTTTCTACATATTTGTAATTTATCACTGTAAGCATGCACAATAGTTGCCAGTTTATGCGTACTTAAATAGTCCGATGTTGGGTATGGTGGGAAGCCAATGGTAAACGGTATGGCCATATCAGTCATGGCAAATTTCGCGCAATACTGACTGACTTCCGTGCGACCTGGCGAGATCGCTTGGAAGCGCAGGTGGATGAGCCTACAGTGGATACCGGCTGAGCAATAGCCGCTAACATATAACACGCAGGTAGACGTGAGACTCGCGGCTGCCTAGTACGATAACCTCTGAACATGAATGTCAGACATGCTTCCCCCCACCTCCCCCCTCCCTCCCTCCGTCCCCCCCCTTTCTCCCCAGCAATCAGCTTGCTTTCTGCGGTCAGACATATATGCAGCCCCCAAGCATCACCACACGCCATCTGCGTGGTAGTCATGGAATATTGGAAGACGCGGGATGCCAAGGTATAAGCTAAGACTAGTAGTCACAGTTAGGCGGGCTGCTAGGGCGGGAATGGTGAGACATGGATATAGGGCATGCAGCGACACATGGATTCACTGTAAATGTTCTAGGCGACGGGGTACATTGTTTAGAGTTATGTATCTGTTTTTATTTAATTGCTCATTGTTTAAATCTGTATGCAATGACAGCATGGTAATGACCCAAAACTGGAGCCCGTAAACGTTGATGATGCAGTAAATGAGGAAAGCCACAAAAGTATTAGTGGTTTATGCAAAGATTCAATTTGTATGGTGACACAACTGCATATAAATGTAATGCACACAGTGATTATAGCAACAACAATAATAATAATAAAAACAAAGTTAAACAAAAATCAGTCATGGCAGATTTCATAGGTTTGATCTGTTTGTAATGAAACATTACAGCAAAGCCAGTAAGCCTGATCTACTTATTGTGAAAAGCATGTGTTAAAGACAATCGGCCCTTAAGGATGGATTGGTATTACACTGTGCTAAAGCATGTAGGCATCTATTTTATTACATAGAATTTCACAGATTACCATAGTAGGCAAGGGTGATGGTGTTGGTGATCCACCAGAACAAACCATGAGGATAGAAGATATGCCCTACAATAATACTTGTTGAGCTCCCTTAGGACGGATAGTATTTTGCTTTGCCAACTGTAATTTAGTATACATTTTTGATGTTATTGCTGTAAGCCGGATAGTTGCCTTGTAGAAAGCTTACACCAAGTACAGTAGCCTTGATTTGGTTATGGTGACAAGCCAATGATAAAGGCTGTAGGCCTGATTGTGCATTATGAAAAACTACAATAAAGGCGGTAGGCCTGACATATTGATTGTGAAATGCGTATGTTAAAGACAATAGGTATTTAAGGATGGATTCTTATCACTCTGAATTAATGCCTTCAGATAGCATTTTGGTTACATGGAATCTCACAGATTACCTTAGTAGGCAATGGTTTTGGTGCTGGTCTCTCGCTCAGACAAACCAGGGGTATATAAGATTTACACCGAGAGAACCCTTGTTAAACTCTGTTAGAAGAAATAGTATTTTGCTTTGTCAACTGTAATTATGCATACATTTGCAATTTTATGACTGTGTGCCTGATGGTTGCCTTGGGAAAAAATTTAGACTCAGTACAGGAGGCCTGAGTTGGTTATAGTGACAAGCCAATGATAATAACTATAGGCCTTATTGGTGTGCAGGGAAATGTTATGCAGGGAGATGCACCTGGTCTGTCTGTTTATTATGAAAAATTATTAAAATGGCAGTAGGTCAGGGTTTCTGTATAGTGAAAAGCATATGGTAAAGCCAATAGGCCTCTTACATGGATTGTTATTAGGCATGGGCGAAATTTCAATTACGCCAGTGTAATGGGCATAATTTTGGTAATTTCGAGTAACAAAATCTATGTGAATTTACAGAGATTACACCATTACTCCACACTGCATAATTTTGAGGAGTAATTTTTATTTTACAGAGTTTTATATAGCGCGAACTTGACCCGAATTGGGTATCAGAGCGCTTTACATAGCACCAGTTGCATTACATGAGGACACATTCATTTTTGTGAGGCACGGGGAGATTAAGTGATTTGCCCAGAATCACAGGATGTTCAGCATCATTGCCAAGACTCAAACCCAGTTCCCCAGATTCGAGGTCGACCGCCCTAGCCGTTAGGCCAACTCCTCTCCCCAATTTGAATGTGAGATGTACCGTTTGGGTAATTTTTTAACGCGAGCAGCTTTTGAGGTAGATTTCTTTTACCCGAGGGGACCATTCAAGTAATTTTTTAATGCAAAACTACAAATTTGAATGCAAACTGCAGTGTTTTGAATGTGAGTGTCAGTTCCTTAGTGCGTAGTCAACAAACATTTCAGGTACATTTTTTTACCCAAGCAAACCGTTCGGATAATTTTTAAACGCAAAAGTGCAAATCCGAACTCGAGCGGCAGTGTTTTGAACACGAGCAATTGGAAATCCACTCGAAATGACATTTTCAAGTTTGATTATTTTATCTTAACTGACCGTTTGGGTAATTTTTTAGTGCAAGTTGCACTTCGCGTAATTTTGCTTAATTTCTCGATAATTTTGTGGAAATACGCGAACCGAAATTCTGCGAGTTACGACCTCCCCTAATTGTTATCACATTATGTTACAGGCTGAAGACAGGTAATTGGTGACGTGTAATTTCAAAGATTACCATAATGGGCACGTTTTTGGGTGAAGGTCACCCTCCCTGACAAACCTTGAGGGTCGAATTTCACTATGACGATTCTTGTTAGGCCTTATTTGCACCTGTTGCATATTGTTTTGCCAGCTGTAATTTGATACATATTTGTAATTTTATAAATGTATGCCTGCCAGTTGCCAGTTTATGTGAACTTCAGTAGACTTGTGTTGCGTATAGTGTCTAGCCATTTGTAAAGGCTAGAGGCCTTATTGGTTCATTGGGAAAAATTATGTCAGATTTCTTAGGTGTGATCTGCTTATACTGAAAAGTTATGACAAAGCAAGTAGGCCTTACCTATTGAGAAAATCATCTGTTGAAGGCAATAAGCTCATAAGGGTGAATTGGTATTACACTGTGCGAAAGCTTGTAAGTAGGAATTTTGTTACATGGAATTTCGCAGGTTACCGTAGTGAGCAAGGGTTTTGGTGCTGATTATCTCCTCTGACAAACTGTGGGTATACATGATTTGAACTGTCAGAATCCCTATGAGGTCTTTTTAGAAGTTATAGTATTTTGATTTGTCAGCTCTTATTTGGTATACTATGTAATTGTAGGACTGTATGCATGACGGGTTGCCTTGTGGGAAAGTTTAAGCTCAGTGTAGGAGGCTTCAGTTGGTTATCGAGACAAGTCAATGATAACAGCTAGAGGCCTGATTGGTTCACTAGCAAAACATATTTCAAATGTTATAGATCTAATATGTTTATTGAAAAGGTATGAAAAATTCATGAGTCCTAACATATTGATTATGAAAAGCATATGTTAAAGTCAATAGGCATTTAAGGGTGGGTTGATATTCCTCTGTATTAAAGTTTGCATTACAGATAGGTATTTTGTTCAATGAAATGTCACAGATTACCTTTGTAGGGAAGGAGTTTGATGTTGGTTACCACCTCTAACAAACCCTCAGGGGACGGGATTTACAGTGAAATAATTCTTGATAGAACCCCGTTTTAGGGGCGGATTACGATGCCGAAGGAAACGGCTCTGAACCGTGATCGAAGCCGTTCCTACGGTATTGTAATCTCCTGTTTGGATTCATTTCCGACCGACCCATTTTGATGGAGTCGGTCGGAAATGAATCCACACTGGATTTCCGAAAGGCTTACGATGGGCTCGGGGAGCCTGACTTCCATTTGGAGAACCTCCTGTAGTCCCAAGGGCGGCTCTTTTCCGCCTGAGGGATTACAATGTTGGATTCCGACCGCCTTTCTGTGCCGGCCTTTCCGACCCAGAAAGGCTGTGGGAAGTCGACTTTGGGGTCCCCCATCAGGACCCCCATGGGTGCAAGGCCTCCTGATGGCGGCCGAATGGGCACCATCAATGGTGCCCCCCTGTTGATCCCTGCACCCGGTGGCAGGCACCTCGAGGTGCCTGCCACCGGGTGCAGGGATGAACTGCACCTCAGCTCTTTACAATAAGAGCATGCATTCTGGTCCTAATGCATGCTCCCATTGTAAGGAATAGGAGTGCGACCGAACAGTGTTCGGTTGCAGCCTAATTGCTGGTTTGAGACCGCCGATAGGAGGTCGGTCGGTCCCAGTTCAATGTCGGACAGACTCAGGTCCGTCCGACATCGAAATCGGCCCCTTAGTTGTATACCAGGTTCTTGTAATAAAAAAAATCATCAAATAATGCATCCTGCTATGTATATAAATATATATCCATATAGATACATAGAGGACCTTTGGGTCAGATCTGTTCTGCCATTGTCTGTCTTTGGGTCATTTACACTCTGCTTCCATCCATGACAGTGTACTACATGAGGTAATGTTTCAGTCTGTGAAATGAGAGGTGTGCAGTTCCTATGAAAAAGGGCGGGGGTGTCCTCCTTATAGGAGCAAGGGTCCTCACACAACCCGAGGGGTGTCATTCTTCATCATCGGGCAGCTCCTTGTTGGGTCGGCGCTGCAATGCCCAACGGGCCCCACAGGGGGGCTCTTTTCCAGGGTTCTTTTCTTTTTGCCGATGATGACTATGGGGTGTGATCACTGTAGTGAGTGCAGATAGTGAATAGAGTGTATGGAAAAAGTGTAATCTAAAAATAAGTATAAGAGCCCATTAAACCTAATTTAATTGGCGGGTTCTTATGTTATGATTAAAAGCCTTTAATGTCGCAAGAAATGGATATAATGGTCCTTTCTGGCGTGTGCTAAGTAAGGATGTGAGTCTGCATGTTTCATGACTCTTAACATCTGAGTGATCGTGGCATTTGTTCAGGACCAGTAAACCCTTATCTAGTCACTGAGGGGTGATTAATGCAAGTGTGTGAAACCATACCCTCACAAAATCACACCGATTGTACCTTCAGGGTAAGAACCTGCAGAGGAGGGAAGAAAAGTTATGCAGAAAGATAATAAAAATTACGCTAAAAACCATCATCATATTGTGCTGAAAGTTGGTGGGTGAGAACCAGGCGACCAACATTTATAGCCCACCAGGTAGACATGCTCAGTGAGGTGTTTATCTAGGTGATGGTATCTTGGTGGTCATAGTTGGACACATCAATCCACGCATATTTACTAGTATGGCTGTAACAGAGATCCCTGCGTGTGATTCGGGAGAGCCCTAATTGCATTTTCCCATGTGTCATCCAGGTCATATAGGTCACCCAACACTCGCCATCATGCATCACAAATATGCGGTAATGAAGTTGACTATCTCAATATGGGAGTGATATCAAAACAATCATTTTTATCCACCATTAAACTACTCATGCGTGTTGCATCCTCTTGTAGCCCATGTAGCGCCCGCCTGCAGAACCGGGACCAGTGTTAGTGGTCGGAGGACCCCGTATTTAAATTACCCAAGTATTACGAATGACAGGAGCCAATCGCCCCAGCGTGAACAGATGCTCTATGGCGTTGCGGCAGTCTGTAGAATGTGCCAAAGGGGGATGCAGTTATTATGCTGTTAGATAAGTCTACAATTCCTCTTCACTGCCAATATTGTAGGAGAGGTAGTACTTACTTTAGTCGATGCATGCGAATAGCGGCCGACTTACCCTTCGATCATTCCGAAGCGGGGAAGTTGCTCTGTGCTGCAAGCATGTATATCTATTGAGCTCTAGAGGTTCCGGGTCAGGTAGCACGCCCCTGTGGGTGCTGGAACATGTGAACAAGCCATGCGGCCATGGGTGCCATCTTGGAGGAAGACCCCGGATGTGGTTCGTAATGGTAATTGAAATAAAAAATTAAGGATAAAGGATCCAGGAGTTTTTCACCCGACTGTAGAAGACTGGGTGGTATGGTCAAATTCAGTAATTGCCATCAACCCAGTAATGGATGCAGACCCTCATAGGGAGTGTTAAGGAAGGATCCAAGGAGAGTATCTATGACTACGGGCGCCATCTAGGAGGTAGAGATGAAGTCGTATGATACTCCTTGTGAGAAATAATAAGTACAGAGGAAGAGGCTGCAAAGTAGCGGTTCAATCAGTCTCAGAGGACATCAAGAAGTGGATGTTCGGTGTTCCGTTGATTGGAAAAAGGAAGGAAGGTTGGCCCTTACTCTTGGACACCTGTACTGCAGTATGGAAGCAATGGGGGGATAAAGACCCAAGCTGTCAAAGGGGGCTGGCGAATACCCAAAACCCAAAGTGGAAGTCGGCGCTACATGAGGTCAACAATTAGATGGCAGTAGTGCAAAAGAGGGGGTACTGGTCATGAGGGGACTAGGGAATGTCACAGTTTTACCTCGCTCCAGGGTATTTCGTCGTTAAGACCTGTCAAGTTCGTGGAAAGGTGAAAGATCCATCGTTGTTCCTTATGGAACAGGATTTCTCTGTGTATGTGTGCATGAGCCTCTAGGATGGCCCAATATAGCTCATCCGGGGAATAGCCTTTTTCCTTGTAGTGAGTGCTCATCTTAGTTGTGGCCTTCTTGCACCTGCCATTACAACGGTGCTCAGTTATCCTCGTTTTTACTGCTCTGGTCGTCAGGTCTATGTAGTGTTTCTGGCATTAGCAGGTAATCATATAGATGCAGTTATTTGTGTTGCAGCTTGTGTCAGATGTTTGGGTCCATGTACTTGTGGTGCTCAGATGGATTTCTTTTGAAGGCTTGGTCATGTGGAGTTAGGAGTAAAACAGGTTCCACATGTCAAAACCTTGTGTGGGTCTCTAATAGGCCTGCTCTGTTGTTATTTCTAGCCCTCTTGCATGCCGACTGCACCACCCAAGGAGAATATCTCCGGTTTATCAGATGTAATGTTTCAGTTCACATCAGTCATAGGCTCTTTTGCCCTGTTAATGATGGCATTTTCTGATCACATGTGTACATTTGGCTGGAAATAAGTGCATTTCAATGTGAGGGTTGGTTGGCAAGTCATTTAGTTTCAGATTTCTCCTTTTATAGTTCCCTTTCCATTTGTTTGCATATCCTCTTTTTATTTAAATATTTTGCAAACTACAGCTCTCCAGGTAGTGGTAAGGGATTGTTTGCTTGACGGTTATTTCTTCTGCAGTGCATCAAATCCCATATGCAGGGATGTAACTTCAGGGAGGAGTTTGGGGTGTTACACCCCGCTAATAAATGTATTCTCTAGTAAATAGGTGGGTACAGGTGCTTTGAGTCGGGTATGGTGATATGATTTTTACATACACACACAGACAAAACCACACACACACATACACACACAGTATTGTCTGTTTTACAGGTTTTAAAAAATGGCAATTTTACAATGTATCATTTTTTAAGTACTCCTAACAACCCACACTCCTCTCCCTTTCTACTGTTCCTTAAGCCCCCCTCATGCCTTGCTTCTCATATCATGAATTTTAACCAGTGTGATTTGATGGAAAATCTGAAGTTCACACCCCCCCCCTAATTTACTGCCCCTGCTACGTCCCTGCTCATGTAGCCACTTTGCCAAACAAAGAGACCATTGTGGAATGCTATTGTCCATAGTGCATCATTGTTTTACCATTCCAAGATCGTCAACACGTTGGTTCTAAATGTGGCTGTAATGCTGGAGCTTTAAAACAATGATAGACTATTTACAATACCTCTGCAAGACGGACGCCCACTACTATGTTCAGTTTTGTTATAGCAAGCATATGTCCACATTATTTAGATGGCAGAATATTTTCTATTTAGGTCGAAGCATACAGACAGCCCAGATGTCTGGTTTGCTAACAACATCTTTGGGACATTCTGAAAGCTGCAGTGGGAATGCATTCCTCCCACTGCTTACTATTGGCTTTGTGTTCTGAAACTCACATTTGCTTGCTTTCTATTTGCTGCCTTTATTTGTTTTAGGCTGTCTAGCTTGAGTTCATATCTCCCATGGAGCACAGCCTATTTACTGTATTCTTTCACGAGTGCTCATTTTCTGTAAGCAGGCTTTTAAATCTTGTTCTTACCTTGTCAAATTTGCTGTGCATTCAAAGACAAAGGTCTAATGTCAGGCGCTGTCTTCTGAGGGAGCTCGGTATTTGCTTTTTTTTTCTGGCACCAAAGTAAGAGTATTTATGTGGCATTCTTGCTGTGAAAGCAAAGACTTTTTTTCTAGCAAAAATCAAAATGTACATGTCTGTAAATGAACTGTGAAGATATTTCTGAATAAATCAGAATGAGGGAAGCACAAATTAAGCACTTTTTTTTGTAATTCTGAAGTGTTGCGGCAACAAATATTTTAATATGATAAAAACAAATCGATACACTAGGTGATGACATTTCCAAACATTATTGTTTGTGTGAGGTATATTTTTATCAGTGAAACTGTATGTTTTTGCAAATGTAATGGTAATTTCCATTGAAAATGTGTTATATGTAATGGCAGTGCCCTGCCACACCATGCATACTCCACACTGCACCACTCCACTCTACCCCGCCCCAGTCTACATCACTCTACTCCACTCTATGCCATTCTATGTCTGTCTACTACATGTCGCTCCATTCTACGACACTCCACTCTACAACATGCCAGTCTACTCTATGACACTCCACTCTACGACACTCCACACAATGTCATTCCACTCAACTCTACAGGACTCTACTCTACACCACTCCACTCTTTGCCACTGCATGACACATCACTCCACTCTATGACACACCACTCCACTCTAAGATACTCTAAGCAACTCTCTCTATGCCACTCCATACCCCTTTACTCCACTCCATTCTAGGACACACTAATTCACTCTACTGCATAATACCACTTTATGCTGCTCCACTCTGCGCCACTCTATGCCACTCCACTCTACAACACTCTACAACGCTCAACTCAATGATACTCCGCTCAATGACACTCCACTCTATTCCACTCTATGCCACCCCTCTCTACGACACTCTACTCCTCTCTATGCCACAGCAGTCTACAACACTCGATGCCACTCCACAACATTGTACTCCACTCAACACCCCTCCTCTCTATGCCCTTCCTCTCTACTCCACTCTACTCCCTCCATGATGCACCACAACACTTCACAACACTCTATGCCACTCTACCCTACTCTATGACATTCTACACACTCTATGCCGCTCCACTGTATGACACTCTCCTCCACTCTATGCCCCTCCACTCTTCTCCACTCTGCTCTACTCCCTCCACTCTAATCCACACCACTCTATGCCACTCCATGCCACTGCGCTCTGTGCCACTGCACAACACTCCACGCCACTCCACTCCACTCCACTTTACTCTACTCCACTCTATTCTAATTCCCTCTACGTCACTCCACGACACACTACGCCAATCCACAACACTCTATGCCACTCTTCTCCAATCTATGCCACTCCACTCTACCACACTCTACCCCAAGGCACTCAACACCACTGTACGCAATCTTCCTTTATGCCACTCCACAACACTTTATTCCACTCTATGCCACTCCGCTCCACTCTACTCCACGCCACCCCACTGTACAACTCTCTTCTCCACTCTGTGCTCCTCCACTCTATACCTTTCAGCTCTACTCACATCCACTCTACTCCCTCCATGACACTCCACGGCACTCCAAGACACTTCACGACACTCCACGCCACTCTACGCCACTCTATACCACCCTACTCCCCTCCACTCGGTGCCACTCCATGACACTCCACTCTACGCCCCTGCACAACACTCCACTCCATTCCACTCCATGCCACTGTATGCCACTCCACTCTATTCCACTCAACTGTACTCTACGCCACTCCACCACACTCTATGCCACTCCATGACACTCAATAGTGTTCCACTCCACACGACTCTCTTCTACGCCACTAACAGTAAGCTATGTTGAACAGCAGCCAAACTGGTATACAACATGCCTAAAATACATTGGCAACGCCAATAGCTCTTGCATAGGCGAAACCTATTGGTTTTGCCAATGCTTGTTTCTACTTGTATACTTTTAATTTATTTTTTATACGGCCCAGTTTGAAAATCTTTGTGACAAGTCATAAATGTGCCCATTCAAGGTTGATCCTGGAAAGTTTCACAACGGTGGGTCAAGAGGCGATACTTTATAGTTGTATCCCATTCAAAGTCACAAACAATAGGAGCTTTTAGCCACAGCCTTTTTACAAATAATCTTACTAGGGCATGGGTACTGTGGTCAAGTCTTGAAGTTCTATGCTCCACAGGACTTCCACAAAGTCCATGCCCTGTCCTCAATGCTCATGAAATTTGACCAGGGTCATGTCTTGTGGTTATTTTGGGCATTGGACGTTTCTTTCCCTCAGCTTCCCACTTCCTGATTGGGCTATTATCATATCTGGGGCCAACACCAGTCTGGGCATAGGAAAGAGCAAGTGGACACATGAATTCCTATTGCTAGGAAGCTCAGAAATGAGGAAGAGGAGACTACTTAGGTAAAGAATAATTAATATTCTGCATTCATTCACTTGTGGAAAAGCTGTTTTCCTATAAGGCAATGCAAGGGTGTGTACACCTTTGCCATTTTATGAATTGTAAATGTACTTCAATAGCAGGTAAATATGGCCAATGCCACCATGAATGCAGAGCTATTCTAAAACATGTAAAGTTATGGATGATGCTTAGAATCCCGGGCCTCTAATATACCTCCATAAAAAAAATGTTGACCAGTGATTTTCATTTTTGATTTGTGTTTTTGGAACATTAGAAAAGTAATTTAGGTTGGGTAGACATTGCTGAACTGGGCCGAATTTATCTGAACAACATTTTTAAAATAGTGGATGTGTTGCAGTGATGATGTAATATTTCAGGACCCATGAGCACTACATACTTAATTTTGGTGTCAAAATATAGGTTTTGGGGGTCAAGTAGTCTTATAGAGACAGAAAATAACTCCGTAGAGCAACCCTTTCACCATTTTCCAAAATGGCGGCTATAATGAAGGAAGAGAAGACATATATAGAAACTAAACAATAATGTTTATTTCATCCTTTAATGTATACACCAAATAGTGTTTATAATCTGAATATGAAAAAATGTCACTCCTGCTTTAGACACATTTCCATACTTCACTTTATTTATTTGTTTCGGCAATCACTCATGGTACATTTGCAGAATGTTGAACATTTGAGAAGAGCATATCGACAGGGACATCTTTTTGTAGCACTGGTTTTGGAAGTACATGTACGTGTAAGTTCTGTGGGTAGAGGCTTTAGAAATTTTGTAGGTTTTAGCACCCCATCAATATCTTCCCAACCAAATTCACAAGGATCGATCTCTACATATGCATGATCCAAAACATTTATACATCTTCTGTTCAATTAGAACGCTCTTTTAATGTGTCCATGCACAGAATATGATGTCTGTGGAAGGTCACTTAGCGGGACTTATCTCTTGAACTCACTGTACCAAAGATCGTCAAATGTGTGACAGTCAGAACTTGTTTTCCACACACGCACATGGTATTTTTCTATGTCTTTAAAGTCACATTCTTCTTCTGTCTCAGCAAATCCTTTTAGAAATTTCACAGGTTCAGCAGTTAAAGCTCCAAACTTTGTTCCAATTTTGCTCATAGTGTCATCACCCATAAGAATATGTGCCTTGAAAGGGAACACTGGGCAACTCTGGGTCAAGTTTCTTGTACAGAATATGAAGTTGGATTACGTGTGTTTCTCGCCTGTTTCATAACGTATCCGTAACGCCGACTATCCTTGACTTATGAACATTACAGCAAATCTAAGTAGCACAACAATAACATCTGTGTCATTTGACAGCACAATGACTGGATTGGAACCATTTCAAACCTCCCACTCAACATGTGGCACAACACAAAGGTCAGCTTCCTCCAATTTGCTGTTAAGTTCTTGAACAATATGGCCCATACCTTTTGAATATATCTCTGCAGGCACCAACTCCTCATTGACAATCATTCCACTGCAATAATTGGAAATTCAATGTTCATTGAAGCATCAGCAATATTTTGGTGAGTTAACATCTCCAAGTTAATTTTGCTCGATGTTGATGACCAGAATTTATCAAGTTGCACAGATATAGGTGTCGAATATTTGATGCAGGCAAGGTCAATTGTTCCCCTTGTAGACATTTGTCTGACTCTCTCACATTCTTTGACAGATATTTCACGATAACTGTCAAAGACAATGTGCAGTTCTTGCAAGGTGCATACTGATTTTGATATCTGTAGAACAGGCTGAACGACCTCACCGGAGTTTTGCATGGATGAAGTTTTGACCATTTGCAATTGTGACATATAGTCCACAACAACAGCAGTTTTCAATGAGGACACCTTTTCAAATTGAAATTCTTCAGGTGAATTTTTTTTTCGAGCTCATGTACGAGTTTGTGCTTCACTGGTTTGGTTGGAGCATCTCCATCAAATAACGCGTTTGTTGGAAGTAGATCATGCAACAGATTGTCCCTGATAAATTCACCCCTTTCTTTTGCTACATCCATCTTACTATGTGCTTGCGAAAGTTGTTTAATTGTCACCTGTTCTGTAGTGGCTGGTTGGACAAAACTATTACTATGGTAACTAAAGCGTGGATGTTTAACTTTAGGGATTCTGTCAAACGGCCTTTTCTCTTTCAATAAAAATCTCTCCAGCTTCAGTTCTGTGTATAGTTTTAATCCTGGTTCTAGTCGACATGTCTTTATATCGCTATCCACATATTGTTTGTTCACGAAGTTGTGTAGTCGCAAAGGTGCAGTCATTTCAAAGGGGTTTCCTTGCTGTTGCATGAAATGAAGAAGGTTGTCAACATGTTTATTAAAATGTTACCCTCTCTTTCCCACAAGGTTGCGGTGAGGAACAGTTTCACGATGATCCATTAATTTTGAATTTGTCATCTCTCTGAAAACATTGAAAATTTAAAGGACTTCATAGTAAACTAGCTACCATTAAGCAACATATTCACTTTTACATTTCTGACCAACAATTCCCTTGGAGCTTTTTTGTGATCTCTGGATTGTCTGTTCCAGTTTCATATCTGGATCCACAGCATTGAACCTTACCTCTCTGTCTTTCACCACAAAATGCCTCTGGATTAATTTTCTGTAGAGGTATGGTTTTCCACCTCTAGCTTCTTCACTCTTTCCAAATACTAGGACTTATATCTCAGGTAGTTTATGCAATCGAATTTGTGAAACACAGCAATCAGTGACTCCACAGTCTTCACATGCAGCTCCCAATCACCTTCCCGATCAGCATTTACCAAGTTTTTCACTAGAGCTATCATGTGTAAAACATTTCCCCAGTACTTGCAAAGTTCTGATTTTTCTTCTTATTCTTTGACAACTTGGTTTTCAGGTTTTCTGATTTTGAACTGAATGTATTGAACATTGCATTATGTCCTTTTGAATGAAGTGCACCCAGTGCCTTGTTCACTTCTGAGAAAAGATATGGAAAACCTAATTTGTCATTCTTGTTCCAGAAAGCATTCCAACACAATGTTTCTATAGCCTCAGATATGATGAGCATACCTTGTAACAAATGAATATAATGAGTTCTGCTCAATACTGACTGGACAGTTTTGCTTCCAAAGAATTCATCCTCAATAAGTGCATTGTCTATGCTACATCCATTGAGATAACTTCCTACAACCCGCAACACAACTTTTGTCATGTGGAAAACACCCATCATTGGATGAAGATCATCAAATTCTACAGGATTGCTCATAAAAGTATCAGCTACAATACAGAAAACACCTTCATCGCAGAAAATTGGCAAGTCTTCATGCTGAGCATGCACATTTTGGAAATTATTTAGAGCTGTGTATACTGTTGCATAGTTTGTGACTGGAGATGGTATTACTGGTAAAAACCCAACTTTCTTCAGTGGGACGGTATTCAGGGAGATCAGGGATGGATTCCAGCCCATGGAGGAACTGGCCTTTCTTCACCCTTCAGTCCGCACCAAATAAGCGATATGATAAATTCAGTTAAATCAGCTTTGCGGACCGCAGAATCAGGTAGAAGAAGAGCCATGTCCTCAGCCATTTTGAAACTTTCTGGTAGATTGGGACATGTTGGTGGCTTGTAGTGATTTTGCACACATTGGCAAGATGGCTGGGTTATAAGTTTGCAGCTTTGTTTGTTAATGCCTACAGCTGACACTTCTTGTTTTTCAGCAACTAGTTTATTGGTACAAGCTTGAAAAAGCACCATGGCAGTATTGTGTGTGCTGGATGTTCCAGACAAAGAAGAACTCTTCAAAATCAAAATTATCACGAGCAACAATTCTAAATCCTTTCCTGGTAAAGTGACTTGGTAGTGGTGTACTGTTGGAATCACAAGATGTTACAGCATGAGCTGTTAACAACTTCCTGCTCTGTACAATGTCATTATAATCTGTTGATACATGAATCCTATTCATTGAAGTGATTAGCTCTCTACTTTTGCACTTGTCATAGATTGTGTGGCAGTCATCATGTGTAGTGGAGTTTTCTTTTTGCCGTGATGTAATTCATAAAATATGATTTGAAAAAGAGCATATTTGCAAAGCATAAGCCGGTCGGTTCATGGGATTGTCTTCCTCTTCTTCGCTTATATTTTCAAAGCCATCATCAATGTTGTTGGCTTCTGTTCCAAACTCAAGAACTTTTGTTTGTAACAGCTTTGCTGATATTAAACAATGTTGTGAAAAATGTTAAGACAACATCAGGCATTCTTGTTGACTCCCATGATTTGCGGAGCTCTGGGGCGTTACAAAATTTGTCATTAATTCAAAAATCGAAATCTTTCAGGACGTCTCTTAAAATGGTTCCTGCTGATTTTACTGCATCCTGTTATCCTATTTTGGCAGCAAGAACTTCATGAGTCAAGCTGAGAACACCAAAAGTGGCTCATTCTTTTTGTTAGACTGCCAAAAACGAATTCTGTCATTGCACAATCTCAC
Organism: Calotriton arnoldi; assembly: GCA_963921515.1. Taxonomy (NCBI): domain Eukaryota; kingdom Metazoa; phylum Chordata; class Amphibia; order Caudata; family Salamandridae; genus Calotriton; species Calotriton arnoldi. The sequence continues at coordinate 800,582 of CAWUFW010001784.1, read as the reverse complement.
CAGAAAAATCTTAATTTCATTATCATGGATCAATAAAGTTTCATCAATGTTGACCATTATTTATCTGACCTCACTGAGTGTAAACCCGTAGCCAGACCTCAAGAGCGGCTTTAAAATTTAATTTGCTTTTTCAAAGAGTGGAAACAACTGAAGACTGGCGGTTACGTTGCTGTTGGCAGCTCACTGTACATTCATATTTTCAAATATATGCACGCATGCAGTTCAGGTGGGCATACAAATCCGCTGCAAATACATTCACCTCGTTGTTTAGATCAGCTACTCGACTGAAAAATTCATCTTACAAGAAACTTGCTATGGATAAAAACATGTTTCCCTTTGAGACTCACATACTCTTACTTTGCTCTTTCATCAATCCCTTTGGCCCTTGTTCTGGCTAAACCACATATAACACATTGAAGATCCTCTGCTTTCTGGTTAGTTGTTGGAGGTGGACAAGGGGTAGCCATCAATCTTCTTAGTGGATGGGCATTAAGTTTGGTTGTTGCCACTTTCTCAGAAGACTCAGAATCTTGTTGTGATTCACTGGTTTCTGCAATTTTTTTTCAATCCAGGCTTTTTTCCATTGTAGACAACTTGTAGCACTTGTTACAATGATCAAATATTTGATCCTCTTCACCCATTAGTTTCAATCTTTTGTGAACATCGTCTTGCCGTATTTCTGCAGCATCTCAAACTCTTTTCTGTCCAGCCGCAGTTGATGTTAGCTTTTCATTTGGATTAATTTGGCATATGATACATTTTTTTTAAAGAAGTCCTCAGATTTTGTAGTTAGCAACACTCAGAAGGAGGTAAAGATCCTCTGCTACCACCTGCTTTGCTCATGTTTACGAATTTGAATCAACGGAAATCCTGAAAGAAAAACAATATTAAAATTAATTAATAATATGATGGCTACAACACATCAGTATAGAACTGCCATTTTGGAAAATGTCAGAAGGGTTGCTCTGAGGAATTATTTTCTCTCTCCATAAGACTACTTGACCCCCAAAACCTATATTTGACACCAAAATGAAGTATAGAGGTATCATGGTTCCAGAAATATTACATCATCACTGCAACACAGCCACCATTTTTAAAAATGTCATCCAGGAAAAATTTGGCCCGGATTAGCATTGTCCACCCTGGGTAAATTACTTCTCTAATGATACAGAAACACAAATCAAAAATGAAAATCTCTGGATAACAATTGTTTTACGGAAATATATCAAGGTGCCAGGACTATTATTACTGTTAATGAAATCTGTGCATTGTACAGTGCAATTCCTTTCTTTTTTACCAATGATTGTTGACTGAATTTGCCTGTAATATCTAACCAATATTTAAATCAATGCATATACCAAAACAGAAGATCCCTAATGAAGAAGCACTCATGGAGAATCTCTTCAAGCCACATTCAGAGTTATAATGCAGTATAATGGGTGTCACCCTCCAAATAGTGGTCAGGGGGCACTTTGGATTCCCCCTACCAGTGGGATCCCCACAATATTCTTTCAAACTACATTAATAAAGAATGTTTCTGTGAGAATTTACATAATATTTTGCGGGTACCTCAGCCCCAATGAGAACAAGCATTAGCAAAGTCTTCCCTTGGTGAAAAAAAAGAAAACATATTGCCCTTGAACACAACGGCCATATGCTTGTATGGTACTTAAGGAAGTAAATAACCACCACATATACATTCATAAGAACACTATCAGTACTTCCTAGCAAGCAAATGTACTTAGAACAGGTATGCGAACCCTTTTTATTTTAATGTACAGCACAGTATTCATATTGATTCAAAAAAAGCTACCATCGACTTTGAATTACAATAACCTCCAGATATAGTTTAAACACACAAGAATGACTAAAAATAACAATCAGTGGCAAAGCCAATTGGTCTCAGCAATTCAGAATGTATTGGCTTCGACGATGGTATTGTCTTTTACAACTATATTCTGATGCTTCCAGTATTACTATTTGCACATTAAACATAGAACTACAGGACCATAGATGCAAAAAAGAGGAACAGGGGGTCTTAGTTAGTGCACCAGTTTACCTGTTAAGCTCCCTGCAAACGGTAAACAGAAGCGGCTCACAGCAACTATGAGAAAGAAATGTATACTAAATGTAATCACAAGCCCACCTGATTTAACTCTTGCCGGCTACACAAGCTGAGAAAATACTTGCAGACGTCGCTGAGAATAGAGTTTGTGTAAGGTTTCTTACAAAAAGAATAAAACTCAACCACAGCTTTCAGGGTGTAGTCCTTGCAAGGGTAGGCTTTGGGCTGGCAGCATTACAGAACAAAAGCCACAAGGTGTGGCAGCCTCACAGTCTACACAATGTAGTCACACACACAAAGTGGAGCTTTAAAACCCGGTCTCTTACATTGCTGGGCTACAATGGGGACAGATGGTTTTTATGTTGCAAGCATGGACGGCTTATCTTGCGGACAACAGATGGCACCAGAGGACGCTCTGTTGCTTGCACACGTGTAAAATGAAGACGTTTATGTGAAAATCAGCAAAAGTTTGTTTTTGCTCAAAAAGGACTGTTTTCCAAATGTCTTTGAGTGCGATAAGAGCGACTCAAAGGACCGCACTTGATAGTAAGGAAAAGACAGAAGAGAGAGTAAAAGAGTGTCTAGGCACATGTATTCGTGTCACTGCCTCGAACACAGATGGAACATCGCAGTATTTACAAGTTGGAGGAACTGTGAAAGAGATAGAAATTAGACAGACACAATGCACAGATTCATACATTTTACAAAAAACAAGACTTACCGTGCATGTCTGTGAGTCTGGACAGAACTGAACAGGTACCGAAGACAGGCAAACAGTGTCTGACATTTGACCTCGCTCTTTGAATGTACAGCAAATGTGACAGAATAGGAACAAAATTTACCGGCCTGTTTACAGAGGAGCTTGAAGGGTGTGAAAACAGGACTGACCGTGTGAAGTGCTTTTCCACAAAGAAAAAGGTAATTTGTAAAACAAATGCTAAAATTGTGACCAGTGGATTTATATAGTACTTGGCCCCTGCTCTTGGGGAGGGCTAATCACAGGAAGAGGTATGACAAATGCATGCCAAGGACAAATGGGGAGAAAGAATATGAGAGCGACGATGGAGCCAGCAAATGGAAAAGCCTATGTATGGACTGGGTGAAGCCCACAATGTATATACAACATGTCTCAAAGAGACAGCATAAGTGCTGTCTAGCCGAGACCTAAAAAAGGATAAAGAACAGAAAGAAAAACGCATTGGAAAAGTGAAGTTTTGTCCCACAAGCCCTGGCAATAAAATTAAATTCTTTTTAGGCAGATATTCACATGTGTTCAGGAAAAATGCTATCACTCTCAGTGCCAGACAGCCAATGGTTAAAGTGAGCTGACTCATTGCCCCATGCTGTATTCTGTGGTAGTTAGAAGTATACATCATTAAAGTCTTCTCCCCAAATGCTAGCTGTCTAAACTACGTTTTAGTGTATATCTGCAATAATTAGCTCAACAAGGGAAGTTTTGTATAGCACAGCATTTGACTTTTTATACTTTAGGAAATGCACTTCTGTTTTTCTATATTAACAACTACCAATAGTATCCATTTTCCTCTAGAGACTTTATTTTTTTATTTTTCTTAGCATTATTGCAGTTTCTTTCCTGAAACTAGTCAGCTCTTTCCTAAAAATATAGTTGGTTCAATCGCAAAGTAAATGATTATCTTATTTGAACTTCCAAAAATTAATTATGGACATTGTATGGTATATAGTTAAGTATGATAAAAAATCTTCACTTACTAATTGTTTCTATATCAAAGTCCATTACTACTTTTCAACTTTATCCAAGTCTGTCTGCAACACGAGTGCTACAAGTGATTTAATGTGACTCCCCACCCCCTTCAACAGCGGTATCTGTTAAGTGCCAGCTCATAAACATTTCACAAATTCCTCGCTCATGATATAATTGAAGTCCCAGTAATTCTCCTATAATTCCCCTAACCTGTATAAGTGAAGTTTCATTTAGATCGTTCATAGCTCAAAATTCCTTGCACACATTCCAGTGGTAAACTGGCCATCTCGGATGTAAATCCTTTATTGTTACCATGTCTGTATGCTCCGTGCATTACCATGCAATTAGCTCAAGGTTCTCCACAATCAAGACTACCCATTATCCCATCCCATTGCGCATGTATCCATTGATCAAGCGCAACCCCTTAATACTGAATTTTGGGGGGGTTTATTTTGTCAGTTTTATTAAATACAACACTACACTTCACATTAATAACATTTGTATATACTTCTATCTATTTGTAATATCAACTTTCTTCTTCCTTTGGTCGATGGACCATTAGTTGAAGAGTTGATGGTGACTATGATTAACTAAACAGTTTAATATTTAACTAAAAGTCACTTTTTCGGTTAATGATTTTATATTAATAAATGCTCTTTATATTGATTATCAGTGCATACACAAGATCGCATATAAGAGAACAAATTATCAAGCAATGTAATCAAAATGAATAATTTGCATCGAAATCAAAGCGCGCACCAGGAATGGGGAAGAGAAGGAACAGCATAAACTTGCGGAAATATACTTTCAATTAAAGCAATCAAGGAGGGTGATACCCACCAAAAGAAATCAGGAAACCCACTTCCTTGGCCAAGGATGTGGCAAGAGGTCCACAGAGATAGGTTCTGAAGACAAAGATAACAGGACAGATGCTGTAAAGTTTACTATACTACCAATTAAATGTATCTCCCACTTAATCTACCTCCTCGGTCGCAGTCTCCTCCCAAGCACTCACGTGACGTTCTCGTACCTAAAGGTTCTCTGTCTCTATGGGAGTCAGCTCTCTCTGTCTTGGATCTTCTTTCTGATCTGTCACATCAGACTGCTCTGCTATACAGGACCGCACTGCTTCGCCATACTGCCTTGCCACACCCCCATTGGGATATCAATTATACCCTTTTCTCCAGCACACTAATTTACAATGTTGCTGTATCAGTAAAACTCAGACTGTGATTGGTTGTCGTAAATCATACTAGGGTCGTCCCATTCAGCTCTCCCCACCAAATCCATCCTATACCGGTTCTAACAAAGAAGGATTTAAGACCAACTTATTCATATAATTCTAACATTCATACATTATACTTTTAGCAACATTGTTCTTTTTAATGTCCGCTTTCACGTCGTATTGCACGTAGGGATGGCTGTTCCCACAGTCGTTGTCGCATCTTGGCACATAAACAAGAAGACACAGGTCAACATGGCCTTCACACGAGTTGCATCATCGGGTACATCCAGCAGTCTGCGAGCAAGCAACCCCTCCCGACACATGCGCACTCAGGACCGACTAGGCCAGCCACATTCTGGTTTCAACGAGAGGCCATTTTCTTGCAGGCCCAATCCCGTACTAAAATAAACAAACACAAAAGAATATTAATTCATGAAAATAAACCCATTATGTTTACCTCCCACCATACTAAGGCCATATGTTAAATAAATCCTAGCAAAAGCTATTAGTTTAAAGCAACCTTTTCGTTATTTATGCACAACATGCAAAATGTTCAATGTACAACACAACATAAACATGCAGTAGTACTGTTTTTCAATGCGCAAACAATTAATTCGTACTCATGCCAACATGGTTTAGTATATTATATAATATGCGTTTGCCCCCTATGTAGATGGGTGTATCTGGAGTTGATTAGTTCATGCAGTAAATACGTTGTTATAGAGTTGCTTGACTTTATGAGGATGTATTTTACAAACCTCACTCCATCAATCCCCCCTTTGATGGTTTTACCATCATAAAATCCCAAAACATACGGTTTTTCAAGTTATATAGTTGTTATTTTGTCTTTTGACCCTTGCTCTTTACATCTTTCATACAATTTTTCTTTAAACCCTTCCATCTCAATTTCCTCTATTTCCCTTTCTTTATGTTCCTTACTCAATTTCCTTTCTTTCTTTTCTTCTTCACGCAAACATAGGTCATTCGTATCATGAGTACCATGATTACTACAAAAGCTACTGGTACTATTATTTTTGCATCTAGTGAATTACTTATAGAAGAAAACCAATTGCTTATAGTAGAGAAACTTTTACTTAGTCTCTCCCAAACACCATCAACCTCTAGTTGAGTTACTTCCTTATGCAGTTTAGTGATATTCTGAATGTATCCTTCCAAATTCTTACTTTTATCTGGAATGTAAGTACAACAATGTTGAACTTTTAGCATTCCACAGACTCCACCCTCTTTTGCCAACAATATATCAAGGGCAAGTCGATTTTGCATAACCATAGATCTCATGGCAATCATTTCAGTGTCAATCATTAAGAATCCTCCAGCAGTATCTGTTGATAAACGATCAACCACTGTGGACAATTGTCGAATTTTGTATGCATTCAGTGTAACTCCAACTCCAGGTATCAATGCTCCAAATATATCACCTACAATTTCTGAAAAACTTTCTCTTTTTACACGGTTTAGTCCTTGCCCTACTTCATTGATTCCATTTGTATTTTTGTCTACATGATAGACTTTTGGAAAGACAATCCCAAGGTAACATGTCCCATACCAGTGATCTGGCAATCGATAATAGGCTTTCCTCCAACAGACATAATAGATACCAGGCAAGACAGGGTCAGTTCCTCCCTTTAATCCCCAACCCCCAATAATTTTATAGGTATCTTCACATTCACTGGAACCAATGAAATAGTGGTTATAATTAGTCTTCTCCCTACGCAAGCATAATTTTCCCTTCTGTGACCAATCCAAATCCATTGCAGCGTAAGTTTCACTTTTGTCATAGTTGCCTTCTTTGAAAACCCAAGGTGGTGTTTTTAATATCTCTCCCACAGCTTCTCTCTGAAACTTAGCCCTTCTTTCCTCTACCATTTCTAAAAATAATTTCTCTTCTCTTTCCACTCTACATGTTAGATTAATTTTCTTAGCTTTGGCTACATCTAAATACTTTGTTGTCAAGAAGAAATCTCCCATGACATTTGCATGTGCTATCTTATTCAATTCGGGTACTACAGAAACCTTAGAAAATATTGTATCTACATTGGAATAATAATAATCTAGTTTACCTGTTCTATGCAACAAACTTGATAAAACACGACAGGTCACACCATAAGTCAAAGGAAGGTGACGGTAAGTCACACCTTCAGAAACAGACAATGGTAACTGTATGCATACATAATAGTCATTCACATCCATTGTTTCTACATATTCATAAAGAAGCTTGGTAAAAACGTTTGAGGAAAAATTAGTAACTAATCTGCTGTGATGTAAGCTACTAGCACCTATTTGATTCAAGTGAGTAATTTGTGTTTGTCTAATATCAGTATCCTTGGACTTGTTAGATTGCTGGGACTTGGTATATCTTCTTTTATCAAATGTAAAGGTATTACTATTGTCAATGTTATCCAGAATACTATCAATATACACATTAAACATAGGCAAACCTTATAACACCTACGCATAAGGCTACATCTAGGTCTAGCTACTTGTATATCTGCCATGACAATATTAATAAATGTAGTGTGATCCCACACTTAAAAAAAAGCTTTCTTCTTTACCCCTTCTTTTATTTTAACTTAATTTAATTTCCAGGATGTCTTCTGAATCTTCAGAGAAACTTTTCAGTTCATAACGCAACACTTTAGTTTGTTTACAGTCTCTTAAGGTGGATTTAGATCACTCTTCTCTTCTTGTTCGTTGTCAGTGCTGTTTCTTCTTTGTGTCTTCCTCAATTTCTCCCAACACTATATATATCCAATCAGGTGACCTGTACTTTTTGTTTGGTTTTCTCACTCTCTTTGGTCGCAGCACTGATTCGTCATCTGACTCTCCCTGTTCTAACTGATCTGAAGTTTCGCTTATTTGTTCCAACCTGTTTTCTGATCTTCCTTTCACCACTCTATATTTCAGTCTTTTAACTCCACTTGGCCACTGCTCGTCCTTCCTTACTTTCTTTGGTTGTACTACTTCTTCTTCTTTATTCAATTCGTACTTCCATTTCCTTGTACTTACTCTAAGTTTGCTTTCTTTTTCTTCTTCTTCTTCTTCTTCTTTGGTATTTCTTTCACCTACTTCCTCTCTACACTTTCCCTTTTTCTCTGAAAATTGTCTTTCTCCTTGATCAACAGCAGTTTCTTCAGTCCCAGTAGCTGGTGCCCACTTTATTTGACTTGTGCTAAGTAATTCCTCATCAAGCTGCTCTTCAGAGTCTTTTGGTTCAGGTTCGCCAGTTTCAGATTTTGTTGCTTTAACCTCACCAATTTCTCGTGTTTCACCTTCTGATTCAGAGCTTGTACTTGAGATCTCCAGATGTCGCTCTACTCATCGTTCAAGTGGACTTGGGACTCGCTGAGTGTGACTGGCATGGATCCAATTTGTTAAACCAGCACACTTTACTGCTGTAGTCGTCACCAATATAACCTGATATGGACCTTCCCAGCGGGGCTCTAGGCAAGTTTTTCTTCTATGCCTTTTCACGTGAACCCACTCACCAGGGCTTAGGTCATGAGCTTGAGTCTGTTGTGTTGTGGTCGCGTCTGCTCCAACCTGATGAAACACAGAACGTACCACATCAGCCAATCCTTTGCAATAGTCAAGGATGAGATCATCAGATATATTTATCAATTTGTTCGTAGGTACAAATGCTTGTCTCATTGCTCTTCCCATCAATATCTCGTATGGACTCAATCCTGTCTTTTTGTCAGGAATACTTCTGAGACTCATCAAAACTAGGGGTAAATCGTCAGGCCATTTCAGTGCTGTGGATCTACACACTTTACCTAACCTGTTCTTGATTGTGCCATTTATCAGTTCTACTATTCCAGAAGCCTCTGGACAATAGGCACAACAAAGTTTTGGTTGAATGCTCAAAGCCTCACAAATCAGTTTGATCAATTCACTAGTGAAGTGTGTTCCTCTATCTGTTTCCATAGTGACTGGGAAACCATATCTAGGAATGTATTCTCTCAACAAACGTTTTGCCACTGTCAGGCTATCATTCCTTCTTGTGGGGTAAGCTTCTACCCATCGGGAAAACAAACACACAATCACTAACACATATTCTAACTTCTCACATGGAGGTAACTCAATAAAATTGAGCTGTAGTCTGGTAAACGGACCACCTGCTCTCCCTATTGTTCCTAAACTAACTATTGTCTTTCTTCGTGGATTTTGCTGTTGGCACGTTAGGCATCTCTTACAAACACTTTCTGCAATAGTTCTGAATCTAGTATTAAACCAGGTTTGTTTAAATAATCTGACCATGGCATCTCGTCCAACATGTGTCACTCCATGGTACATCCTAGCCATATGAGAAAGTAAACTATCTGGCATGACTAGTCTTCCATCAATATATACCCATACATCATCATCTTCTCGCCTTCTACATCCTGCTTTTTCCCATTCTTGACTTTCCTCATCACTTGCCTCTTCCTGCAGTTGTCTCACTTCATCCCAAGTTTCAATAGTGTTAGTAAACATAAGTTGACAAACTGTATGTTCTTTTACTTTTCCCCGATTTATGGAAGTCTCATTCTTTGCACAATATTGTGCTACTTGGTCAGCAAATCTGTTGCCTTGAGTCACATAATCATCTCCTGACTTATGTGCGGCACATTTGACCACTGCAATTTGTTTTGGCAATTGTAATGCTTCGAGCAACTCTTTTACAAATTGACTATTCCTGATGGGGGACCCCGAAGAGGTCAGGAATCCCCTCTGCATCCATAGTTCTCCAAAATCATGCACAATGCCAAAGACGTATTGACTATCAGTGACTATGGTCACTTTCTGACGTTTTCCCAATTTGCAGGCATGAATTAGAGGAATCAATTCAGCCACTTGTGCAGATTTTACCCCTTTTAGACAGGATGCTTCCAGGATTTCTGCCACAGTACAAACAGCATAAGCAGAACTCAATATACCTCTTTCAGTTCGCAAACATGAACCATCAACAAACAACACACAATCTGATTCCTCGAGAGGAACGTCCTTGATATCAGGACGGGGCTTGGTACAAAATTCAGTCACATCCAAACAATCATGTTCAGCTTCATCCTTTACTTCTTCTTCCCATACATCTGGCAATAAAGTAGAAGGATTCACATTTGTACATCTTACTAAGGTCACATTTTCTGCTCCCAGAATCACCCTCTCATACCTAGTCAGCCGACTATATGTGAGATGCTGAGTCCATGTTCTTGTTAAAAGGATCTCAACTGAATGTGGTACGTACACTCTCACAGGATGACCCATTATTATTCCTTCGCTCTGTTCCAAACTCACACAAGTAGCAGCTACTGCTTTCAAACATCCAGGTAATGCAGCAGCTACTGAATCTAGTGTAGCTGAAAAGTATGCCACAGGTCGTCTTGACATTCCATGTCTTTGGGTTAAAACTGCAAGTGCACATCCATCCCTCGCACTGCAATATAATGCAAAATCCTTTGAATAATCAGGCATTCCCAATACCGGAGCCTTACACAAACTCTCTTTCAACTTAACAAAAGCATCCATACTTTCTTCATCCAATTTGACTGGATCTTTCACATCATTCCTTGTTAACCTTTGTAGAGGTTTTGCCATCAAGGAAAATCCACTGATCCACTGTCTGCAATATCCAACCACTCCCAAGAACATTCGCACTTCCCTCTGTGTCGTTGGAGGCTTCATATCCCTGATCACTCGAATACGCTCTGATGTTACTTTTCTGACTCCCTTCTCAATCTTGTGACCTAAGTATTGGACTTCTTGTTGGCAGAATTGTAATTTTGCAGGGGACACCTTATGTCCACCCCCTGCCAAATGGTTCAGTAAAGCAATTGTGTCTGCAACACAGGCTTCTCGAGTCTTTGATGCCACCAGTAGGTCATCAATATACTGAACCAAAACAGACTCTTCAGATATTTTCAATTCCTCCAAACACTTTTTCAATATCTGATTAAAAATTGAAGGACTCTCAGTATAGCCTTGAGGAACTCGGCACCATGCCAAAACTCGAACTCCAAACCGAAACGCGAACAAATATTGACTATCTGGATGCAGGGGAATCGAAAAGAATGCATGACACAAATCAATCACTGTATACCATTCCGCATCATGTGGGATTTGGTATAGAATCACTGCTGGGTTTGGCACAACTGGACAACAAGGCGCAACAATTTTATTTATTTTTCTCAAATCTTGTACTATTCTATAAGTTCCATTTGGCTTTCTCAATCCCATAATAGGTGAATTACAAGCACTACTCATTAACTCTTTTAAAATTCCTTGTTCAATCATTTGATCAATTACAGGAGTTATTCCTGCTATTACTTCTGGTTTCATCTTATACTGTGGTGTATTTGGATAGTCAACACCATCTTTCACTGTAATTCTAATCGGATCCACTTTCTTCATCAACCCAATCTCCTGTCCTGTAAAATCCCATACTTCTAGATTCACTAATTTCATTAATTCTTCAGGCACACTTTTGTCTGTAAGAAGCGAATATAGCTCATTCACTTCTGTTCCTTGCTTTGCTAACACCATTTTAAACACGACATCATCATCAGGTGTCTGAAATGCAATACTATCCGGTGTGCAGTAAATTGTGCAATTCATCTTGCACAGTAAATCCCTTCCTAACAAATTCACTAGACTCGAGTCACACACTACAAACCGATGCATGTCTTTGAAGGGACCAATATGTACTTCAATTGGTTTAGTAACTGGAGTATTTATCTGTTTGTTTGAGACTCCTACTACTTGGATAGTTTCTCCCGAGAGGGGTAGGTTTGGAATTTCTGCTGCTCTCACAGTAGAACGGGTAGCACCAGTGTCCACAAGAAAAGTAATATCATTACCTTCCACCTTTCCATCAACAAATGGACCTGACTGATCTACCTCTAGAGTAGCGCCAAGCACGCACTCTTCCTCCCCCCTCAGGCACCATCATTGACTCGACTCAGCATCATTTCCATCACATTGCATCCAAAATTGGGGAATCACATTTGTGTTAGTATTTTTACCAACCTGGTCTCCTCCGTGAAATCCTGTATCCGCACTGTATCTTTGAGCATTTACACTTTGTGGTAACGGTGGTTGCGGGACCTGATATTGGGTAGTGACTACCTGCTGTTGTGGTGTCTGCTGCACAACTATCTCACTCTGCACCTGTGGGGTTAAAATTTGATTTACTCCATTAGTCCTCTGCACCGATTTACACTCATTCTTCCTGTGTCCATACTTTCCGCACCCATGACAAGGAAATTTCTTTTTCGCCTCTTCTCTGCTCATTTGTCCTCTACCTCTACCTCCAGTAGATTTCTGGGCATTCTGACTAACTCCTCCCATTTGGTTTATAGCCTGAGAATTCAACTGAATTTCTTGCTGCTCCGCTACCTTTACTTGTGCACACATCATCTTTTCCTTTAATTTGTGATGGCGAGACTCAATGTCATCACTGCAATACTTCGCATACCTCAAGATCTCATCGATCGTTTTGGCTTGCCAGCACAACATATGCTGCTGTATCATCTGACTAATCTCAGGTCTTAATCCATACACAAACCTATACACAAAATGACCATATCTTTGTCTCCCATATTCTCAAAACCTAAATTCTGCTTAAAGACTTGTAACAACCTCTCATAATAGGCATGTACAGATTCTTAGGCTCTTGGGTTGTTCTATCAATTTTTACCCAATCTGTTTCTTTAGGGAAATTTTGCTTTTCAAGAACGTAATCACTTGATGATACTTTTTCATCACCTCATGAGAAGGTGCTCCTGTTTTAGCATCTCTAGGATATTCGTCTTTCGGCCAATCTACTATAATCTTACATTCAGTCCATAAATCTGCAGGGACAACAATTTCAAACAATCCATCTAGATCCTTTAACAATACTTTCGATACTTTCACAAACCTCTCAACTTGTTTATACCATTCCACAGGTTTTTCTCTCAACCTAGGAAACTCATTGGTAAAAGACTATATATCCTGTCTAGTCCAAGGAACATGCACATAACCTCCTCCTGGAACTTCTCTCATGGGACATTCCAAAGCTACATTTTCCACTTCTCTTACGGGATGAAAATGTATTTCTTTAGCAGCTAATTCCTCTTTCTTCTTCATCCATCTACCTTTCCATCTTTCAACGTCTCCCCATTTTCTTAATACAACCATTAACTCTTTTATCTGCAATCGCCTACCAGACGAATTCATATTTTCTATATCCTTTTCAGCAAAATACACTCTATATGTCTTCTGCAACACCTTTGATCTTCCTATATCCATTCCCAAATCTTCTGCAGCGTCCACTAACCTTTCATGTAAATTTTTCACCTTACAAGTAATACTCTTACACAGATACATCAATTCATCATCTTGATAAGTTTTTAGCCTGTCTGGACTTATGGTTCCAATTATAATTTCTTCCAAATCTACTCTTAACTTACATACATCTATAGGCTGTGGTTGTGTTTTTCTCCTTTGTAACCCTTTCACCCAATCATCCAATTCTTCAGTATTTGGTCCTATTAGAACTTCACTTCTTGGAATCTCATCCAACTCTATCCTTTTAGGGAGTAACTGCATTCTTTCCCTAGGTGTTTCAATAATCGTTAAATTAGTCGGAGGTGTAGATTTAATAACGGTAGTGGGTTGTTCACTTTGGACACTTACAGCATTAATTCTACTACTAGCAGATGTTATGGCAGAATTTAATGGGACAGTTAAGGAAGGTTCATGGACAAGTCTATTTTCAAATACAGGTATTGCCGGACCTATAGTTACTAGCACAGTTATTGCATCTATTTTCATATTCATCTGATTTAATTTTTCAACTAATTCTTTAGTTTGTAGGGCAAATTCTGCTTCTCCTTCCTGCTCTACATCACTTACAGTTGGAACTGTTGTTGTTTGAGGTGTCATTGGGACTTCCATTGACGGTGCATTTGGTGTCACCATCACAGAATTCTCTTGATAAGGTGGTGGTCGCTTAACTAATATATCATCCAGCAGCTCATCATCAGTTTCATTCGGGTTATATCCATAACCAAATTGCTCTAAATGTTTCTTCTTTTCCTTACACTTATTTCCTACAGTCTCTCCTGCCATTAAAACTGGATACATTCCTTCAGTTATCTCTCCATTTCTCCACCTCTTCATTCTGTCTTCATGTTTTTCATCATGAAATCTTCCAAACATAAACCTATTAACTCTACCACTTCGGTGTCTCTCTCTTTCATACATTTCATCTTCCCATTCTACTAGTGCTTCAAATTGTGTAGGTCTAGGTCTCGGATCTAATGCCATCATTTTATCTCTTAAATTACGCAACACTGCTAAATTAAAAGAACCATACTCTGGGAAAGCTAATGTACCATCATTCTTCGTATATCCTACCCAGTTCTCTAACCAAATACATGTGTGATAACCATATTTTAACATCATATAAGACGCTAGTGTCTTTGGTGGAGGGATAGGAACTCCTTCTCTTGTTATCACTGGTTTGTCCTTTTTAAAGAATCTTTTAATTTTGCCAAACAAAGTCAATTTCTCCTGTCGCGGTGATTCGAAGTACATTTTAGCTACTGATTCAACACCTTCACTCGAGAGAAATCTTTATCAACACAATTCACTAGAATTCACCAGTTGAACTCTTCACTTCCTCAAACACCTGACCAATGTCAGCGCGACACACTCTTAACTCTTCCAATCGGAACTTTCTACTTCTCCGCTATTTTATCCAATACCAGCATGGCTCACACCAACCAACCAATCGGTGCTCGCTCTGTCTTCACAGACTGACCAATGCCAGCGCGGCTCTCTGTGACGTCAGCTTCTCCTCCTGCTGCTGACCCTCCCTTTATCGGCACTCTTCTTAGTTCGATTTTCTTTTATAATAGCTTATTAGTTACAACATGTAAACAATACCACATTGTCTGTTGTCTATATAGAGAGATAGTTTTCACTCTCAAGAATATTTCTTTCAATACGGGCAAGTATAACAATTCCGCTATCCTTCCCTTCACTCAAGCTAAGAGAGGACCTGTTACTTCTTTAGGGATAAGGCCAAAATTTCATAAGAGGACCCTTTTGTTAAAAAGGAGGTCTCACTACTCTTCCGGGGATAAGGCCAAAGTTTCACAGGCGGACCCTTCGCTATCACATATACACTCAACAGTCCCTAAAATAACATAAACAGACAATGTACCTATTCCCGTGTGATTTCACTTCTCACACTTTTCCTCTGCCTTATTTCAGGCTAACTTTTACTCTGCCGGCTTCCCAGATACCCTTCCGTACCTGTGTTCCAAATACTACATAAAACGTAACACTGACTCACTTTACATAGAATGCTAACATATAATCAATAATAACCATCATTCTGCTACCAGAAAAACTGTTCCAGCGCAATCCCTTAATACTGAAACCAGGGATCAAGAGAAATTCTCATCATACATTAATTACTTCACCAAACAACGGGGCCCATCATACATTACCCATAATTGGTCCCTGAGATCAGGCGCTGGATTTTGGGGGGGTTTATTTTGTCAGTTTTATTAAATACAACACTACACTTCACATTAATAACATTTGTATATACTTCTATCTATTTGTAATATCAACTTTCTTCTTCCTTTGGTCGATGGACCATTAGTTGAAGAGTTGTTGGTGACTATAATTAACTAAACAGTTTAATATTTAACTAATAACCACAAAGTCACTTTTTCGGTTAATGATTTTATATTATTAAATGCTCTTTATATTGATTATCACTGCATACACAAGATCGCATATAAGAGAACAAATTATCAAGCAATGTAATCAAAATGAATAATTTGCATCGAAATCAAAGCGCGCACCAGGAATGGGGAAGAGAAGGAACAGCATAAACTTGCGGAAATATACTTTCAATTAAAACAATCAAGGAGGGTGATACCCACCATAAGAAATCAGGAAATCCACTTCCTTGGCCGAGGTTGTGGCAAGAGGTCCACAGAGATAGGCTCTGAAGACAAAGATAACAGGACAGATGCTGTAAAGTTTACTATACTACCAATTAAATGTATCTCCCACTTAATCTACCTCCTCGGTCGCAGTCTCCTCCCAAGCACTCCTGTGACGTTCTCGTACCTAAAGGTTCTCTGTCTCTATGCGAGTCTGCTCTCTCTGTCTGGGATCTTCTTTCTGATCTGTCACATCAGTCTGCTCTGCTATACAGGACCGCACTGCTTCGCCATACTGCCTTGCCACACCCCCATTGGGATATCAAGTATACCCTTTTCTCCAGCACACAAATTTACAATGTTGCTGTATCAGTAAAACTCAGACTGTGATTGGTTGTCGTAAATCATACTAGGGTCGTCCCATTCAGCTCTCCCCACCAAATCCATCCTATACCGGTTCTAACAAAGAAGGATTTAAGACCAACTTATTCATATAATTCTAACATTCATACATTATACTTTTAGCAACATTGTTCTTTTTAATGTCCGCTTTCACGTCGTATTGCACGTAGGGATGGCTGTTCCCACAGTCGTTGTCGCATCTTGGCACATAAACAATAAGACACAGGTCAACATGGCCTTCACATGAGTTGCATCATCGGGTACATCCAGCAGTCTGCGAGCAAGCAACCCCTCCCGACACATGCGCACTCAGGACCGACTAGGCCAGCCACATGCTGGTTTCAACGAGAGGCCATTTTCATGCAGGCCCAATCCCGAACTAAAATAAACAAACACAAAAGAATATTAATTCGTGAAAATAAACCCATTATGTTTACCTCCCACCATACTAAGGCCATATGTTAAATAAATCCTAGCAAAAGCTATTAATTTAAAGCAACCTTTTCGTTATTTATGCACAACATGCAAAATGTGCAATGTACAACACAACATAAACATGCAGTAGTACTGTTTTTCAATGCGCAAACAATTAATTCGTACTCATGCCAACATGGTTTAGTATATTATATAATATGCGTTTGCCCCCTATGTAGATGGGTGTATCTGGAGTTGGTTAATTCATGCAGTAAATACATTGTTATAGAGTTGCTTGACTTTATGAGGATGTATTTTACAAACCTCACTCCATCACCATCACCTCCTCTTCTAGAGTGGACAGCATAGTGCTCTGTGAAGCCTTTCTCCATCACCACTGTTGTAAAATGTCATCCCTTGGTCATCAATCATGTAAAGGACCATTTCTTCACACATCTCTTTCCTTCACAAATCCTTGACTTCAAAACCTATATTATAGTTTTTCGTCGAGTGCCCAAACCCTAGAGTGTACATGCAATAATAGAAAGGGTAAAGATAGATGAAGCCAGGGCTTTAAGTAGGATGAAAAAACTGGGGGATCTCTCAAAAGGGCATGGCCAATGTAATTTAGGGTGTTGCTTAAAATCACGTAAGCTAAAAATATGTGCTTAGCCACTGGTATTTTTCTGCTTCTATCGTTGCATCAAGATATATAATACAGCAAGTAACATTACACCTACAACAAGCCAGGGCTATTGGCTTTGTCAATGGTTGTTAGTTGAATAAAGTAAATAAGCAATGACTATGGCTTTGTTGTATATAATATTGAGAATGCTTCAGTTCTGAAATGATGAGACTGTGAAGGAACTAAAACGAGTCTCTGTGAAGTTGCATCAAAGTCTTTGAGCAGTTGTACTGCTGCAGAGTTAAGATTTTCTTTTTCAACCTGAGGGTGAGGGCAGAAATGGAGAGCCCGATAGGGACCCGTCTTAGCACCTGCTTTTAGGAACTGCCGGTGCTGAGCACCGGCAAGACCCGGCACACTTGAAGCCCTGGATGAAGCCATGAATAAAGTGTTGCGGCTAAGGCTATGTCCATTATAATTTCATGTCTCTGACAGTTTTTTGTGGCACGGTAGATCTGTAGGGAAGCTAGTGGATGCAGACATCCTTTTGTGTCATTGTGAATGCCAATGGTATAGAAGATCATATACAATACAATGGCAAGTGGTTAATTCAAAGCCCAAGAATTCAAATGCCAAAGAAGAAGCAGGGTCAAGGTTGGTGTGGCTTGTGTGGATCCAACTACTTTTACATAGAATGTCCTACAAAATTTAACTTTGGCTAAAATTACATACTTTTCTCACTTTTCTGTGAGGCAAAGTTCTAGAATCTGTGAGGATTAACAGATGTCCTGCTGCCCAGCATTCCCGCACTTCTGCCTATAATAAAGGTACCCACTTGTGTGGGTGGGCCTATCACAGACAACATAAAAGTTCCCAAAACACAATGTAAAAACATCAAGATTTTTCCACTAACTTTCAATCATTCTGTGGATGTGGGCAGTTGCCGAATTTGGGCTCAGAGTTGGCCAGCATCCAGGAAAGCCTTTCAACTGCAAACATTTCCGAAAACTGGAGATGGTGAGACCTGACGGTATGCCACTACTTTTTCTTATCCAAAATGCTGTGCACATTTAAAATGTTGGATACAGTCACATACTTTTTGCATGTTCTGAGATTTTCTGAATCTGCACGATTGACAAAAGTCCTACTGCTCACACTTCTTCGAGTAAAATGGTACCATACTTGTGTTGATGGGCCTATCGCCTGCGACAGGAATCCTTTAAATGTGGACCATGTGAAATCAATGTTCTGTCAAAGCGGTCTTCACATACACACAGATTTGGTTGATTCCTGTGGCTTACATATGTCAATCCACATCTTTGAAGTACTGTTTTCCTCAGAGGAAGTGTGGGAAAGCAGTATGGTAAGGCTTTTACCATTGGCTGGAAGTGGCAGAGTTTTCTGTTACATAAAAGTGGGAAGGATTGTGTTTTGACCCATGCTTTGATGTTAACAGCATATTTTGGGTAAGGAAATGTGCCTGCATCCATGCAAGACACACCACGCCCGATTCCCTTGAGTCTCTAGGTTTCAGAAATGCCCAGGGTTGGTAGGGTTCCTTGGGTGTTGGCTAAGCCAGAGGCCAAATACTGCAGCCATTCCCCATGGCAAGTTAAAGGAAACTGGGATTTTTTGGGCATAGTATTGACATTTGGACCAGCATAAACTGGGTAAACCCCCATTCTGCCTCCCTCTGGGGGCAGAAATACTGTTGAGTGCCTGGAGTGGGACCTCATTCCATGATGGTTTGGCACCCAACCTCATTCCCTTTGCTACATTTTTTCCCCTGGTAGTCTTGTGGGCCTTCTGTTCCATGGGGAAGGCAGATTAGTGGTTAACACCCCAATCTGCCATCTGAGGTGGGCAGAAAATCTGTCTGGGGCCTGGGTAATGAGGTAGCTGCTGAATTCCCATACTACAATTTTTTTTCCTTTGTACTCTTATGGCCTTTCTGCCCCCATGGCTGGACAGATTAGGGTGCTTACCCACTATCTGCTGATGGGGGTGGAGGGAGAAGCAGAACGTCCACCAGTTCTCCAGACGAAAAAAGTGAGACACAGAATGAGATACAAGCCCAGCCAGGTACTGAGGTTCAGCCCCCACCCTGGGCACTAGGCTTTCTACCTCCAATCGTCCTGCCTCAGGGGAGAAAGACCACTAGACATCAGGTATTGGAGTCCAATAAAGGAATCGTTTTGGCTGTCAACCTGCCTTGGCATTGGGTTCACTCCGATGTACCAGTTTTTCTCCTATTCTCCTATGCAATAGAGAAAGAATGGAGGAGGATTACCTCTTATTTGTAATCCCATATGTCAAAACTACACCCAAAGAAACCAAATTTCCTCTCACGTGCTACGGGGATGGCTACTTTATTTAGGGTCTGGGCACCTGTGGGGACTGAAAGACTGTTCAGACTCCAGGGATGGGGGTTGTTGGCTGATGCCAGCATGTCCTGATCCCCCACCTCATCAAAAAAAATCCTTGGGCCTGAATTACACATCAGTACCAATGTTCCTGTTTCTATTGCAGAAAACCCTTAGCAAGGTGAGTCCAGTGCATATCGGGACAGTGCACACAATTACAAAACAAAACCGCTGATCTCAGCTCAGATGCAAAGTCTGACAGTTTGTGCCTGCACGTGGAGCAGTCATTAGTGAAATATAAGTCTGCATGTTGAAACCCCTGCTCCATCCTTCACTAAAGGTGGACCAGACTCCCTTTGAAGAAGGGGAAAGGCATCCTCTATTGAAGGCAGGAGCATCGTGTTACTGCACCCACCGCAATGATGATCCTTGAGGGAGTTTGGGGCACCCATGTAACCCTCTCAGTGGTGCCCTGGAAGGTGCACTGACTGTGTGCCACCTCTATGTGGTGCACAGTCAGTGCTCATCCTTCCTCTGCACCTGCGTCTGTAATAAGACGCAGGTGCAAAAGCAAAGTGTAGCCTCACTTGCATGGGGGCTTTGTCACAGAGGGCATTGCAACAGGATTTGAAAAGCTGAAACACCAATGGCACTTATAATTTAAAATGTTATTAAAATTGAGGGTAAGCCTCCCAGTCTTTCCTCTAGGGTAATCAAAAGACTGTTTTGGTGTGTCCCTGTGTCAGGACGGGCAGGCTCTCACAGCATTTAAAAACAAAAAAAGATCCCTGGTGTCTAGTGTGATTTCTGGCCTCCTTTGGGGGGTGTTATTTGATAACAAATACCAAATCTAACCCCTGGGTTGGCAGAAAGACTGTTTGAGTGATAAGGAAGAGGGTATGCGAACCAATGCCAGGACTAGCTGTTCCTCACCCCATCCAATTTTTAAAAAAATAAAGAAAATTCCCTGATGTCTTGTGTGTTTTCTGCCTCCCTGGGGAGGGCAGATTGGAGGTAAATGTCCCAATCGTCCCGACCCCTGAGGGATAGAGGGACTTTGGGATTCAGAATGGAGGTGCAGCTGGATGTCAGAATGGGGTGCTCCTACCCCATGTGAACACCCCATGTGAGTTCCTGGCACTTAGTGGGTGGATGTGCCATTCACATTCTTTAAAGGTAACTCTGTAAAGGTAATATGGACTATGTGAACAGTAGTGGCTCCTGGAGGGAGTGCTGCGGGGCGGCGGGGTGGGGGAGGGGCAGGGTGGGGGGGTAGTAAACTCCGGCATACGGCCGAACGGAGTTAAGTACATAAATAAATAAATAAACCGAATTACATTGCGCGCGCCGCATCGCCAAATGGCGTTGCAGCGCGGGCAATGTAATTCGTTTTATCTATTTATTTATGTACTTAACTCCGTTTGGCCATATGCTGGAGTTTACTACCCCCCACCCTGCCCCTCCCCCGCCCCGCCCCACCGCCCTGCAGCACTCCCTCCAGGAGCCGCGACTGGATGTGAACATCAAATCCACTACACTAAGCAGACTAAAATACTTACTACCTCTGTCCAAGATTTCTTTTTTTTTGTTTAAAAGATAACTTTATTGAAATGTAAAAGTGCAAGAACAATCATGGAAACAATCATAATTAAAAGTTAACAAACCATAAGGTAACACCATGAGTTCTAAGTAAATGACTGAACTAAGTAAAATGTTACATATGAAAAAGCAATAAAGGAAAAGAAAGGAAGGAAGGAAATAAGAAGAAAAATAGAAGTAAAACAAAACTGGTTAAACTGAAACACATTAACATTATTTTGTTAATATAATGGAAGAGTAGAGCTATCTTTACATTTAGTATTAGATAAAGCAAAAACAAAAGAAGGCTAACTAGGGTTTGAAACTTCTTCAGTAATAGGGTGGTGATCTGTCCAAGATTTCTAAGATTTGCAAATTACATATCTTTAGCAAGGTTGTGCCAAATGGGAAGACAATTGCCATGCGCTGTGCCCAGTTTTTACTGCAAGAAGGGACACTGAGGACAGGGAACCGAGGCATACCAGGCCCAGTGTCCTCTGGGCAAAAATGTATGCTGTGTTCATGGGGTACTGGAAGTGTGGTGCCTAGGCTGAAATGCCTACTTGGGATGTCCATGTCCATATATTACAACATGCAGGCGTTTTTGGCTTCTACACAAGTTTGAAGTGCATGAGGTTAAAATTTAAAATCCATGTTTTTTTGGTTTTGGATCAACATGACATCCTTTCAGCAGTTGTTTCAAAGCTCATATCTCACAGAAATTATGTCAAATCTATGAATTATTTATTATCCATAATTCTTGAAAACTACATGGAAATGCTGGAAAGAGGTGAAGTGCACTACTGCACACAGCAGTATTATGTAGTGCTGTTTTCAATACTTATTTTCCTATTAAGTCAAAAGGTTATAAAATACATAACAAATAACACATTCTGGATTTCTGGGGATAATTTAAAAACACTCTGCTTCATGGTTGGGTATAATGTCACTGCCATATATAACTAGGGGTGTGCAAATTATAAAATATGACCAAGTGGTTTGCATCAGCCCCCATCATTTGGCTTGCTGCTGGAAATCTATGTGCAGAGAATCGATTTCCATGCTGTCATCTGAGACCATGAGTGACAGGGCTGTTGAAGTCGCATCCTGGGACCTCAGCATCAAAGAAGTGAACATTAGCTGCCTTGTGGGAGCTGCTAAAACGTGACTGTCCTGTGGTATGCTTACAACTCTTTGTGGCTGCAGTAGTCCCACCCCCTCACACACAGCACTTCTTCTTTGCTGCTTTTTAATTTTTAAGAAAAAACACCAGTTTCGCACATTGTGAAGCGGGAGAGTGATTAAAAAACTGAGAAAAGTTACGTTGTACTACTTCGGATACTGCTATCTATAGAACCAGAAATACACAGCTGCACATTCTTCGTCCTCAATGTATATACACACTGTTAGAACACAGTGGTAGTATTGTTAGAGGGGGCTGAGAACCCATCTCAAATAATAACCACATTCCTTGTCAGGGTGACCACTAAAGTTACAAAATAAACCTGTGCTGATCCCTCTGGCAGCTTGGCATAAAAGCAGTCGGTCTTAACTTAGAGACAATGTGTAAAATATTTATGCAGCACTCAAACAGCAATAAAGTGAAAACACAACACAGGAAAACCCCAAACCAACGTTTGCATGGGCAGAAGCCATGGCAAGTCTGCTTTACCGAGTTCATTACCCACCGTAGTGCGCTTGAGTGTCTAAGGCAGCGGTTCCCAAAGTGTGCGCCGCGGCACCCCGGTGCGCCGTGACGAGAAGCCAGGGGCGCCGCACCGCCGCGCAGGATGTGGGTCATGCAAATTACAGCCGCAGCGCAGCATGCAGGGGGGTTTGAAGTGCCACCTTCAGAATAGTTTTGCCCAAGAGCGCACTGCCGCCATACACATACGTGCGTACGTACGCACGCGTCGTACGTGCTTTAAAATGCGTAGTATCAGCATTACTGCCATAGCAAGCTCGGAGCGTTTGAGGATCGTTATTGCTGACCCCCGTGTTGTGCCGTGCCTCGTGGGACCCTCTTCACCAGGAAATCGGTAAGTAAGCACCACCACGTGTTATCTCATTTGTTCTTCTTTTGCTTTCCACCACATCTCAGCTCCCTTATTCTTAAATAACCTCTTCCTTTTTCCTTCTCTTCTCCACGCGCTCTCTGGTCTCTCCCTTGTTCCTCTTCTTCTCGTTGAACTTATTTGACCCGTTCACCCATAGCTATCTAATTTACCAACACCCCCTCGTGACCTCAGCTGTTGTTTACTTCTCTCTTCCCTCGCTCTCTGATCTCTTTCACCTCTCTGACCTGGAGAACTAAGCACTGCAGGACAGACACGTCCCTCATACTTGTCCCCTATCGAGGCTTCTGCTGGGTGTAATTCTAGAAAGTGAAGTTTTGGAGCTGTTTTAGACTTGTATCGCACTATCGTCTGATTCTATGCCTTTTTCCTCAAATTAAATAAAACAATTTGAACGCCCAAAAAAAACATTGAACAACCCTTTTCAGTACTGCCGTGAAAATCGAGCCTTTTCATTCCCATGTTTTTCTTCCTGTCTTTGAATTGTTTCTGACCACTTGTTGAAAACTCGCTTCTTGCTTAAGGAACAATTTGAAAATGTGGGTTGGTAGTTGTTGGTAAATCCTGCCATTTTAGCTAAAGAGGGGATTTTTTTGTCCACAGGGCAAAGGGGATGCTAGGGTATGTGATGAGCATGTTTCAAAATCAGTATGCCACTCTGTTTACTTTGACCTCCAGCAGGGCCGCCAGATGTCTGTTTACACTCCCAACAGGAGCAGGGGTGGCTCATGCATGGTATTAACATGGGATTTCTCTAGATATTCCGATTTTGCAGGCAAACTCTGCGCCACGATTGCATGTTCCCCCAGAGTGAATATAGACCTCTTTGCTGACCATAGTAGATTTTGCTCATAAAATGTATTTTAAAAAAAATATATATATATTACTACGAATTCACAACAGTGAGGTTGTACAATGATTTCTCAGCATGAAGGCCCTCCCCATGGCACATGACCACCTTGACATTGGGAAAGAGGTTCTCTTTGGAAAATAACGCTTTCAAGGTAGTGCTGTTTTTGGAGAGGTGTGGTGCAGCGGCCAGGGCAGCTGACTTCGGAGCACAGGGCTCACGGTTCGAACCCTGGCTCTGGTGGCAGCTCAGCTCAGAACCATGTGACTCTGGGATATTTTATTATACAGAAGTTTTTAAACTATTGTTGTGTGGTTAAAAAAATTGCATGGAAACATATTTGGCTATTAATCTTGTATCGTTTCTCACTTAACAAGTTTTTATTAAACCACTGTTATCTTCTTATTGTGTTACAAATATGATTATAATACCTTCATTGCGTCCCAATTACTTTAAGGAAGACAACAGGAAGTACTCCCGAGGTCGGGCTTAAATCCCGCCCACCGGTAAAAAAATGGTGGGGAGCCACGGCCAACTGCCGATTAGGTCAAGGGAGCCACAGGTCAAAAAAGTTTGGGAACCACTGGTCTAAGGGTAACTCAACAAGTCTGCTATGGCGATGTGATGTCTTTCACTAAAAGCAACGCGGGAAGTAGATACCTTGAATCTGCGTTGTGTGTCTCCATGTGTGATGTGTGTGCCCACACAGAGAGCCAGTGGAGTACCATCGGGATGGAGATGATGTGATAATTGTTCTTCAGGCCCTGGTGAGACATGCTGAGGCATGTATGATGCCCTTAAGGGTGTCAGTGTGAATCCCCAACGGGCTTATATCAATTCCCACTGAATTACAGGCTGCTGGCCAGAAGGCTGCTATAGTTCGCATAGCCTAAAGCGCTACATACGGAGACACCAGTTAGGGTTTGAATCTCCGCTCATGAGGGATGCCACATTCTCTAACATTACTCAGCATTCTGCGCTAAAAGACATAGGAGCTGTAATTTAAAGTCCAGGTCCAATTATGATGATTTATTGCTTCTGTATATTTTCCATGAGTCGGCAGAGTTGTTTGCATCTTGAAAGGTCAGCCTTCCCTTGCTGAAAAGAAATAATAACATTACCTCGGTATAAAATAAATCATTCCAATGTGGGATTGCTAGTTCTGATGAAATGTAAAATTCACCTAACTCTTTGAACCACCTTTTGAAATCAATCATAATTTGCCATCTAGTGGTCATTCTGAAGTTTTCAGGTTTTTGAATTTGAGTTTTAGAATATATTTGTAATTTACAAGGTCTGTCAAACTTGTTGAATTGTTAATCCTGTTGGCTGCAGATATTTATTATAGAAATTTTGCGCCTCCTCTTAGCCTGTTTTCTAAAACAATGTTGGATAATCGGCTTCATGCGCAACCACGTTTATTCTCACACTTTTCTGCTACACCTCATGCTTAAATGCGAGTTTGTTGAGCGATGTTTAGATCACGCTGCGCTCCACACACTACACCACCTAAGATCTAACAAGAACCAACACCCTATTAACTATACAACTCCAAGAGTGCAGACAGGAAGCCGATGTGAGTCCTAGCGCTTCATTGCCTTGTCAGGGGTTTTAAGTGCTGTATACTTTCTAGAATACAATCATGGCACAGCTTTTAGAAATTTCAGTGTACACTTTTTATATATATATTTTTTTAACCGATTTCTTATGTCCTTTTCACTTTAGTAAAGAATGAAGCTACCGCTACAATATTTACAGATTTTTGATAAAAACAGTAACACATTTTCACTATGGTATTTATGAATATAAAACATTACTGGTCTTTTTGTACCACTACAAATAACTTTATGGCAGAAGAATAGAAATTCCTGTGGTGAACAAAAGTTCGGCCCATGCTCACTACTGAGACCCATCCCAGACATTTATGGTGTGAGTCACAAGACCACGGCAATTAGGCAGATATTGTGAAAACATCACAATAACAGAATAGCAACAAAATCCGTGACAATTCGTGTCTACTATATCTTCTAATCTCACTCACATATCATCTTTGAGTATCATTAGTCCCAAAAGTTAAAGCCTACCTGAGATAAGTTAGAATCCTGAAATAGCTTCCTTCAAACACGTCCCATCTTTCTGGTAGGCCCAGATACATTGCGTTCAATAGTTAACGGGGTGGTTTATTGGAGTGTTAGGTTGGTAGGGAATGTGAGAGGCCAATACCATTAGTTTTAAGTGCATAGCATTACAAAACATGTCCTCTCATCATACTACCGACATGCTATTATCTGCTTATCATTAACGAGGAACCAGTATGTGACTTTTGATTAATATATTTTACTAAAAGTCACACATGATGTCTTCAAATGTTAAAAGCGCAATCCTAAAACAGAAAAGCTACTATATTCTCAGAAGAAACATGCTGTATCCTATACTACACTAAACATGTAACATATCCTGACCTGTACTTAAGCTTGAACTTTATTCTGTTTTATTGTATTATGTATAGCCGTTTACAGGTGTAATGCTCTGTAAAGCTTCACAATGCTGATGGTGGAACGTTCTTCGATATGTGAGCACATTTTTAAATAAATAGAAAATAATGCTTAGGTTATATGTGTTTAGCTAGCATAACCTGGCTTCAGGTGACATGATTGGACCAAAGTCAGCCTGCATTGCTATTCGTTTTACAGTGACATAGAAAATCTGGCTTTTAAAAATAACGGAATGAGTTTCCTACTTGCATGTTTCCATTTTGTGTTTTCCTTTCAGAAAATAGGTGAAATAGAATTCATTTCCTGGTGGTGTTTATTTTGCTGAGCCGAAATGTATTAATTTGTGTTCCTCAAAAAGTAAGCCATGTACTATTTGTTCCGGTGCTTAATTTGTAAAATATTAAGTGCCAGGGCTCTGACAAGGAGGCCACTGCAGCTTGCACCACCCATCGCCCTTGTCATCGCTGCCAAAACAACTACTAACCATCTCTCTCGCATGTAAATGCGACAGGTCAGATTATTCCTTGTCACAAAAGCTAAAGGAATGGCTGGGGAGGTAGGTGTTAGCAATTTTTTTATGTATATTGTATTCCTAAACAACCGTTGTTCTGCTCATCTCTAAATTAGATGAGCAGCGCCACCATGTGGTAGACTGTTCTAAGTATGGTGTTGACAATTAGGTGCCGGTGCTCAGCACAGGAATCCAATTAAGTGCCGGACCTGAGCACCGGAAAGCACAGGCTCAAATTAAGCACTGATTTGTTCCTGTTTTTGCAACATATTCAATGCTTTTGGCTTGGGTCTGCTATAAGCAGTTGCGGTGTCCATGTTTTTCACTTGCTGCACAAACGTCACATTATTTCATTATTTTCTCTGCACACCTTATTGTAATTATGCATGAAAGTAGGTGTTCCTCAATGTTTGTTATTGGATGTAAAAATATTTTCTTGTTTTACTATTATCTTGTGTGCCAGTTACATTATTAGTACAGCCCTAAGATGTAAGATCTCACCAGGTCCAGCCTTTCACTGTCCGAAACCTATATATTGTGCTCGTTTTGTGAGATGTGCCAAACTTTTCTTGCCTACTAAATCGTGCAGCCTCCACGTTAGTCTGTCTGTTTGATTTATTCTTGGACTTTTCTCGCCTTACAAACTGAGCAGTCTCTATGTCATTCTGCCTAATGGTTTATACGTAAATTTCTTTGAATTTTGTACTGAGAAGATTTATGCTAATCCTCTTGCTGAACTATACTTTGGTTCTTGCTATTTACTTGCTTTGGAAGTTGACCTTAAGTTATAATTGGTATTAGTTGATGCATTATTGACGCTATAAGTAGTAAAGAGTTTAGAAAAGGGACTTTGGGGTATATGATGTGTTACAGTGAAGTCAACAGTAGCTATGGGCTCCAGATGAGGCAGATAAAGATGGTGATTTGAGGAAACGCTTGACATGGTTTGCGGGTCCTGTAGGAGTTCAAAACTTTCAGGTTTTTTGCGACTAATGGTGGAGTCTAGTGTGACCCAAGGATGCAGACATGAGGGGAAGTAGCAGTCCTGTTCGCCCTCCCTGATTTCAAGGGAGATGTGATAGGGCTCTGCATTGTTATTGATAAATGCTGCTTCTGCTTTAATTGGGTTGCATATAATGCTGATGTCGAGGTTGGGGCTATTCTTAGTACTCGTAAATTGATGATGGGGAAAAGATTGAGTTGGATTATAAAGAAGATTTAGAAGAGTTGGTGGAGGGTGCCAATATTGAATGTCAAGGGGAAAGACAGCAGGGTTTGCCGAAGCTGAGGAAATGGTGGGTGCTGAAGGAACATAGGGGTTTAAGATATGTTAATGGGAAAAGGGGTGTTGTTGCCTTGAGGGTGAAAGAAGAAGACAGGAAAGCTTCAAGAAAATGGACAAAAAAAGAGAGCAGATTTCCGGAAGAGAGGGATTTGGGGTGGTCAGAGAGATTACTACAAGGTATATAAGGATGGTGGTTGGGATGAGATACTGGGGAAAACAGACAAGTGGAATGTGGAAACAGTGAGAGCTTTGGGTATGATGTGGATGATTAGGTAAACCCCAAATTCTATTGCAGAGTGTTTACAAATTGATAAATGAATTCATATAGAGGGAGCTAACGATGATAAAAAAAGTGTTGAATTAAAAGAGGGGACTGTGGAGGAAACATTGAAGGAGGTCCAAAAAGTAAGCAACATAGGTGAAGCAAAGGATGGGAGTGAAAAGGGCAATCATGTCAAAAATAAATCTCCATAAATGAGAATTACTGTGTCATTTGGAGCTCATTTATCCATTTAAAAAAAATGAAAAGGTTTGGAAATGGGAGTTTATAGATGTATATAGTTCATTTCCTAGAGACACAGGTGGAAGAAAGATCTAAAGAGGAGAAATGGGAGCTTTCCAGGCATCCCAGTCTCACAAGTTAACGTGGAGACTTGGACTTCAGCCTTTTCTGGATTTATGCAAGCATTTACTGTGAACCCTATCCTGAGCATTGTTTTGCTATGTTTGAAACAAAGGCCGGCTGGACTTTGGAGGTTTTGCTTGGATGTTTAGCATTTGTAGCTGGTAGATCAGCTGCAAACCTTAAAAGTGAGTGCTTGTGGTATGCAGGTTACCCAGTGTAATGGAAACCCAGAATATGGAACTGTAGCTTCTTCCCAAGCCAGGGTACCCGCCAATGACTATGCCACACAATGAGCTTAGTTTTACACGTCTTTATTCGTCTGTGTGTAACTGCGAACCTAATATTCTAAACCAGCCTTTAATGCATTCCGCTCTAACACTTACGTCACAGTTCTAAAAGTCGCTCATGAGCTTAAAGGGTTCCATCATTTATAACTCACAAGGTGCTACATCTCCCCCTCTGTTAAAGGAAAAATTAAAACATTTTACACAATATATAGATGGATAGACATATACAATGAAATCTCTTCAATCAATCTTTTTGGCACTTTAATTGTTCGACCTGATCTTGTTCTCGGAAACTAGGAATTGTCATCACCAATGTCCAGGATCAGCATCAGCATTGTAGAGGTAACAGCAGTCACTGATGGTTCAGACCCAGTCTCTACTTCAACAGCTAGATCTGATGAATGATTAGCTAAAGGCCTAAAGTGAGAAGAGTCTCTGGTAATAGACTTCCCAGGGCACTGGGCAGTCACCATGCGTCCCTTGGTAGACACCACTTGAACAGGTTCTGCATCGAATGGAGCATCAGATTTTCTTCTTCACATCTGGCGTGTGGGCACTCGATCTCCTGTCCTAAAAATAATGTTCCTCGCATGTCATCTTTGGTCATAATATGTTTTGATCTTTTGTTTGTTCACCAAGTCTTTCTCATGAGTTGCTTTCTCATCTCTTGTTCTCTGATTGGTCCATTGAGGCAACTTGGTGTTCATTGTGCTCCCGAACATCAACGTCGCAGGACCTTCACCTGTGGTCGAGTGGGGTATTGAACGATAAACTCTCAAAGTAGAATTCAACACAGTCTTCAAATCGAACTTCTCAAGATTAGCACACTGCACTACTTTCTTTATTTTCCTCTGAAAATGCTCAACAAGTCCGTTGGCCTGCTGCCACAAAGGTGTGCTCTTCTAATGCTATAAATTCAAATGTTCCAAGAAATCTTTAAACTCTCGACTATTGAAAGGCGGACCATTGTCAGACTTCACTATGGCTGGAACACCCTATGTTGCAAAGATGCCTTCTAGACTTTCAATGACTCATTCGTGTGTAGTAGATGAAAGACCTTTAATTAATGGAAATCGTGAATACTCGTCCATAATCACCAGAAGGTGATGTCCATTGTCGAGTGGACCGAATAGTCAATGGCTGTTCTCTCCCATGCATGCTTTGGGAGTTCTGACATGCTCAAGGTAGTGAGAAGTTTTCATAGAAAGGTAGATGCATGGATGAGAGGCCTTTAATTCCTTTTCAACCCTGTCAACAAGATAAGGAAATGCGAAACGGTCTAGGAGAGTTTGTTTTGTTGCTAGGATTCCACGCTGTCCTTCATGAGCCACTTCAATTATTTTCTGTCACAGACCCTCCAGAATCAAAATTCTCGACCCTCGTAGGATAACTCCTTCCTGAGTTATAGACAGTTCATCCTTGACATTTTTGTATTTTTGATATTCACCATCACTGGTGAGCGGTCAAGGGTGTTGGTTCCAACACTGGTGTGTAATTATATCCTTCAGCTTTAACATGTCACTATCATGGCTCATGGCAGTGATAATCTGGGCTAATGAAATGGCAGTGGGTGTGTTTGATTTTACAATGAAATTGAAAAAGGCCTCAGCCGTCTTGGAGGGAGTACCATGACCATGTATAGGTACTCCGGAAAATTTTTCAGCAGGGTTATGATCTCTTCTTGGACGATGCACAATGCTGTACTCATACTCTTGTAACCGTAGTCCCCATCGTTAAATGCGAGGAGGCATTTTGGCCTTTGGATTGCCAAATATAGTCAGTAAAGCTTGATGATCCATTACTAGCGTAAAAGGCGTCCCATACAGGAATACATGGAAATGTTCAGAAGCCCATACCACAGCTAAGCTTTCTTTTTCAGGTTGTGAGTAAGCATGTTCTGTCTGAGACAAACTTCTACTTGCATATGCCGCAATATGCCTTCGAGCATTTGAGTGTCCGCTGTGCTGTGCAAGGATAGCGCCTAACCCGACGGCTAGCATCAACAACAATCTCTGTATGAAGATTAGGAATAAAGTACTAAATTTCCATTGCATTTTCAATGACTTGTTTAATTCTTTTGAAGCGTTTGTCACGTTCATGTGAACACTGAAATAAAGCATTCTTTTTCATCAAGTCTCTCAATGGAGCACTTACAGTGGCAAAATACCCCCATCAGAAAAGATATGGCCAAAGAATTTTAGCTTTGTCTTATGGAACTCACACTTGTCTGCATTCAAAGTCAAACCTGCTTCAGTAAGCAAACGACAGACTTGTGTAAAAGCTTTATCATGTTATTTTTGTGTAGCTCTGAAAAACAATCTGTCATCGCTGTAGTTGAACACATTCATGACTGGCTGTATGATACGTCGAATGACGTCTTGAAACAGTTTGGCAGCGGATGACACTCCAAAGCGTAGTCTTTCATACCAAAACAGACCAACATGTGTAGAAAAGGTTGTAATGTACCTGTAATTTACTTCAAGTTCTAACTGACGATTCAAGGCAAGAGAAGACCTTTGCACCATTTAATTGTGTTATCATGTTAGCAATATGTGGATCTGGATGTCGTTCTCCGCTCAATTGCCTTGCTTGCTTGACGCATGTCAACGCATATACATACAGCTCCCTCACTCTCATTTTTAGGCACTACCACTATGGGAGAAACCCAGGGTGTTTGACCAGTGGAACGCTCAATAATGTCATGCTTAAGTAACGCTTTTCAACAGCTTCTTGCAATTAAAAAGCAATTTGTCTTTGTCTCTGAGCAACAGGACAGATGTCCTCATTAATATGCAACTTTACTTTCATGGTCTTAAGTTTTCCCGAACCATGAAATAACTAAGGGAACTGACGTACTATTTTGGGTTGAGCATTCATGCTGTAATCAGTCCCATATCAGCGGTTGTGCTGAAACTGAGTAGACAGGCACTTGACACTGTGCCCTGATGCACAGGGACCAGTGCTTGCACTTTCGTTTTCTTGTGTTTCATTGTCACTACAAATTAACCTTGACCTTTTAAGGCCATCGATGCAGTCCATGTATATACTTTGGTTTTCGGTGGCGTAAGTTGCGGCGATGGAGATAGTTCACTGTATTTCTCCTCAGGCATCGAACAACCATTTACTTTGAATGTAATCTTCCGACAATGTTTGAATGACTTTGGTGCTTTGGCATGTCGATTTTTTTTGACTGACATTTTCCTGCACAAATGGCCAAACCAACATGTGTATGGTTTACTGAGGTAAACATCAACATGGCGCAATCATTTTTATAATTTTCATTTGATACTGATACAGAACAACTGTTTGACGATGATTTAGATGATGAACAACTTCGTTCAGTGTTGATTTGTTTCAACTGTTGTCGCCGCTTGACCTTGTGGGTGTGCATTGAACGTGGCTTCTCAAACATTCTGGCGGCCACTTTGTCTTAGCGCTGTGACACACTTACTTTTTCCTTTGCTTCGCAAACCATCACAAAATGGTTCTCCTTCCCACAGCCTTGCATATCTGTCCAAGAGTAAGACATTTACCTTCATGTGGAAAGAAAACCCACATCTAAAATACAACTTCTTTTTACGTGTAGACATCACTTTGTGTCCTTCAGTCTTTTGTTTTAGCTTACTTTTTACACTCATGACGGATGCGTTCTAGGCACCTCCGGCCTCCATGTCAGCAGCTTGTGTATCAGCAAGCTCTTCAGCTCTGGTAGCCATTAACAGTTGCTCCAGACTAAGGGTGTCTCTCAGCATTCGTCATATGAATGAATCTGACAAGCATCCATCAATAACACTCAGACTCATAGCATCTTCATCATTAAATTCATTATCTTACATTGTCTGATGAATGTGGTGAGTCTCCCCACAAATTCAACAATGGTTTCACCAACTCTCTGGCGTTCTTGCTTGGAGATGTATCATTTGTAATCAACATTTGGCATTGGATTAAACTTGAGATTCAACACTCCTTTAATCCTATGATATGTGACATCATCGGTTTGCGGCATATTCTTTATGACGCACCATCGCCAGAAAGATTTTTGAGATACTTGATCATTTGATTGTTATCAGTCTCTTCAAGTGCATCAATGAAATCATCAAATGTCTGTATCCAAGCAATCCATCTATCGCCAATATTTTGCTTTATGGCAGTATAGAACGGTGGTGGTAGTTTCAGAAAAACTGTAGCAATGTTACCATTTCTGGAAGTGGTTGATATTGATGGTGGAGCTCTCTGGCTCCCTCAGCGGTTCATCTTGAATCGGTTCTTGTGAGCCATCTCTAAGGCCTTGAGATGAGCTGGCCTCTAGAACATCCTTGATGACTTCTGAAATGATGACCTCAGTCTTTGTCTCCATGGGAAAAGCAGCATTTCACTATTTCAAAGACTTTGGAGTCTTTGGTGATGTCACGTGCCTGTCAAACACAACCCCTGTGCTTGGTCTGGGTTGCGGCACCTGGCACTGAGGTCATACTGGCTCACTTTACTCAGGTTCTGGTGAGTAAATAACTGTTTTATTTTGACGTCTCTTTGCGCGCAGTTTGTCTTTACCACTTCCGACTTGTAATGTTATCTTGCAATTTGCCTTTATTAATAGCTGCTCTTTGAAAACCTGGATGTATCTGCCTTTAGCATTACTGTTCTAGTTTATGAATGACTGTATATTGCGTAGCAGTGCGGTACCTTGATGTACGGTCTGACCAGCAGGTTCTCGGTCACCACTATTTAGATCTCTTTGCAATGCTTTTATTGTTTTCAATACTTTACAGGGACTGGAGTTGCACTTTGACTCCACATGCGTTAAACATCGATTCCGTTCTTCGGCTGCAACACACGTGACACGCACAAACAGTTCTACGGAGTCCCTCAGGAGCCAAAAGGGCTCCATCATTTCGAATTCACAAGACACTAGAGAACCGAGTAGCCCTTATGTGAAGTAACCACTCTATATTTACACAGTACTCAAAATAATATTGCTTAGAGATACTGGTGTTATAAATAACATACATTTTAGGTTCAACCAATGCCTTAACTGTTCATGAAGAAGGATGAGCAAAGTAGTAATGATTATACTAATTCACAGAAGTATTTGGAAATCCTCATAGAAATGGTGGCATAGGAGTGTATGGAAAATACCTTGAGTGGGACAAAAGATGGACAAAAAAGAGCTAATACAGCTTATATTCCATTCTATGTTTATTTAGAAACGATGTAGTGGCTATATCTACTCATGTTGCCTCTGTTTGGTCAAGAACAGGCTTAGTGCCGGGATAATTCTATTATTGGTTTGGATATATTGTGCTCTTCTGTCATTTCGGCAAGCCACAGTGGTCACTCTAGTATTAAAGTTATGTTAGAACTGTTTTTGCAGATTATCTGCTTGCATTGGGAACACTGTGTAATATAAAACACTGTTGTGCATTTGTTGATTAGGGCTAAATCATTAATTAAACACCAATATAATGAATGTAGCAGAAGTTGATGTATGAAGCACATGACTTGTTTGTTATTTGCCAGTATTTAATTATAATAAATATATAAAACATTGGTCACCCCCAAATGTTTAGTGGCACTTGTCTTTTATTGGAGAGTGTGAATTATTTACAGGAATCTGGCACTAGTACTATGGATGCATTTACTATTAGCATACTCCTGAAACTGGTCATGCTGAAATATCTCAAACAGGGATGTGAAGAAGCAATTATATTAATTTTAATGCAAATTAATTTAGTCCTACACTTTGCTAGCATTGTTCCTACTGGGAAAAGTGCTCAGGACTCTACCTTCGCTAAGGTGAATGGGAGGACTGTCATCTTCTTGTTTATCAGGACCGTTATATGTGAAAGAGGAAGACATCTGACAGAATGGGTTGAAGGGTGACACACATTGGTGTCTCCAGACGTTCATGGAACATATTCAGTGGACTCCAAAGGCGGTACACACAGAGGAACATGCTTTGGCATTCAGCTTTTGCTTATATATTTAGATTTATTTATTCATCTTGTCTCTGCCCCTCTCTAATGGAAGAGTCCATCTGTATTCTATACTGATCAGAAAATTGTATTAAAAGTGAGCAGGAGGTAAGTCTACTCTGCCCCTTTTACCACCAGCATGAGCGGGAAAGAATGAATATATATATAACTCTTATCCACCCATGATATTTATTGCTTGCAAAAGCAATTAACAACGCATAGAATTTGGGGCTCCTTTTTTCCTTGATCCCTTCAATTGAAGATTATAGGTGCCTGAGGAATAAAAGGAGTTAAGATCAACTACAATTTACCAATTATAGTGCAACCCATTTGGCCACACAGTAAAGCTCAGAGTCAAATGATGGGATTATGTAATTATTACAAATTCAAAGCCAAGCTGATATAAATCAGTCGAAGAAACATAGTATAAAAAATACAGACTCACTAAAGGATATCCGAAACGACATGCAACATTTATCCTCAATAACACAAAGCAAATGAGGAACTCTGTAGCTGCAATATAGAGAATGAGAAAAAAAGTCTGGTGAGTAGATTGAAAGTTTCAATCTTCCTGCTTATTCATGAGGTTGTCTAAAAATATCTTCTAAACCCTATTCTAAACTAGAAATGAGGGAAACACTATTTAAGTCAGGGAAACAGAGAAAGGTGTCAGCATAGCATAACTTCTGTAGAAGTTCTCAAAGGTAAAGAATATTGTATAGCATAATCCACACAATAGAGATGTCGCAAAGAGGTCTGTACCTCTCAGAGTCTAAAGGGAATCTGAATCTAGCTGAAGTGCGTTCATCAAATATACCCACAAAAGAACCTTCGAGAAATCCATGTCTCATTATTTTCCATCTTCAAACAGCAATACTTGGCAACAACACTCAAGATTTCTTTCCTTTGGTCCACACATTAGAACACCCTTCTTTCCCTCCCGTCCCCTCATTCCGCATGGACAGTAGTCCTCCCTTTGTTCATTAAAATTTCTTGTCCTTGCCAAAAGATACTCCTTTCGAGCCTCACTATCTCTTTCACACAATGTGCCTTTCTTTAACCATGAGCTCATGCAACTGCACCTGTAGAGGAGAGGAAAACATTACATCCAAAGCAAGTTTTCACATTAAAGTTAAAACATTAAGAAATCCCAGTACTTAAGTCCTTTGGTCAACTTAGTGCAGTAAACATCTCAGTACATGTTTAAATGCATGATTACAGTTACATTTTTGGCTACATTATAGATGTAAAGCACTATTTAAATGGATACATTTTTAGTTATAAAATAAATGCAGAGTATTATTTAGACGAATAAGCTAATATATAAGAAGTGCAATATTAGGCAAACCACACAAATACAGATATATATGAGAACCGCAATTCTTTGTTACAATAAGGGAAAACGTTATTATGCACATATGCTCAAAATTACTCAGTAAGGGTACTTTCTGTATCTGTTCAAGTGCACTACATAACAGTAATACTGTTAAATCACACGAGTACATAAGGCCATGTGTACATATATATGTGGCCTAAATAAACATAAAAGGGTGGAGCTAAAATTACGCTGCTCTGCAGTTAGTGAATTTTCCATAATATGTGCTGAGGGGTCTCTGCGTATTCTGTTGAAGGCCACACCAATTATTAGAAAAGCACGTGGTCTTAGAGGATATCCATTGTTGCACAAGTATGGCAGAAGTCAAGGAGGTGTCAAGTGGCCTTGGCGGGTTGAAAGCAAGGTATTAGTTCTGGCCAGCCAAACTTAGGTACTTTGCCACTTCAAATATGGTCCCTGTTACGTAAAACCTGTTTGGGTAATGACATTGATTTGTATGTACTTTACATGATGTTTTGAAACATAAAGTTAATGGAGTAGCTATGTAGGGTATTTAGTTATGCAATCAGTTGGTTGTATGTGTGTGTCATCTCATCCCTTACCTAATCTCCTCTTTTAGACATGCTCTTCCCAAGAAGGGAATCATTCTTGCTTGCATGCCAAACTTCCTCTTCGCTGTCGAACCCCACATCTTAAACTGACTGAGATTAGAAGAAAGAAGTGTATCCAGTAAGACCTGGGCGATTGTAACTGAAAATATAACCAGTAATTCATTCACAAATGGTATGAGCAAAGGTGCACCACACATTTGTATACATTGTTCTGAGCAGCGTTTTTGTGGTCTTCTGTGTGTCTGAATTTCATTGAAAAAAGGCATATGCGATTCTGATGCCTGAAATATCTATGATACAATGGGTGAAGGTTTTTTAGAGGATTTCTAAACTCTAAATTAGGTATTAAAATGATCTGTCAGGATATGAGTTGTACTTTTTTTTATAACTGTCCTACTGGAAGATTCCTCTGCATCTACTCCGTGCAATTCAGTTGCTGTACTCAGATACCTGAGTTAGGGTTAAGCTAGGCTCAAATCAGTAAGTATCCTCTGTTCGGAGGGAAAAGTCTTCTGCTTGGTTGAAGACGTGTACCCCTGCCTTAAGCGCCCAACTGTACTGTTGTCTGTATCCCCAATACTGATGTTTTTGTAGTAGGCAAACACGGATCATGTATGTGCGCCATGACATAGGCCTGTCTCACGGATTGCTGTCTTTTGGACCGGAAGGGGCTCCCAAAGTGCTACCCTCACAGTGGTGGGAGCATACTGCTTTCACCAAATGTTAAGCATTACGAGTGCAGTGGTGGCTGCATTCTGTCTAGTGATCAGTAGTTTGCCACAGGAGTGAGGCCTACAGGCTTACTCACCCTTTTAAAAGTTCTGCTGCTGTGTGCTTAACTCACCCTTGGCCTACATCAGGTAGATGTGGAGTGCTGCGCAATGCAGGAGTAGTGACTCTGTACTGGATGTATGTGTGCTTGGGAAGGGTACAGTACAGGGATAGAGCAGTATTGTGCAGAATATGTGTGTTTAGTGCATGTACTGGGTGTTTGTATGCCTTTGAGGAATACATTGCATGAGAGAATTAGTGCTGTGCAGTGCAGGCACAATGAAAGCATGTGCTGTGTGTTCATGTGCTTGCGTGAAGTACAATACATGAAGAGTGGGGTGTTGTGCAGTGCACACATGGTGTATGTGTGTGCTGGCAGTGTGTGTATTTGTAGATAGCACACCCTGGAACAATACAGAAAAACTAC
The DNA here is from genome assembly GCA_963921515.1 of Calotriton arnoldi. Lineage (NCBI taxonomy): Eukaryota > Metazoa > Chordata > Amphibia > Caudata > Salamandridae > Calotriton > Calotriton arnoldi. The sequence continues at coordinate 761,996 of CAWUFW010001784.1, read as the reverse complement.
AGCACTGAACAGTGCATGTAGACTGAATGTCTGTGCTGAATATATGTGTGTCTGTAGTGACACAATGCATAAATGTATCAGTATTGGAGAGTATTTGTGATGTGAAAGTACACTGAGTGCAAGTATGCCTGCAATGATACATTACAAGGGGGACCCTGGATTCCATTTTGGGAAGCCCAGGTCTGCCTGGTGAAGACATGAGGAGTAGAGGAATTCTCGCCAGACAGATTTGTGTATTGCTGTAGTCCGGAGAGCTGGGTGAGACACATACTAGAGCAAAGGAGGAAGAGACTCCCCCTTTACTCTTCAAAAGGTTGCTCTCTTATTCAGTGATAGATCACAAGGAAGAGTCCGGGGAACATCTCAGGAAGGAGATGAGGCTGATAAGAGAATCCTAAAGAGTAGAGGTTGACGCCCAGGCTTACACTTTTGATGCAAATATCTCTGTGACTGACATCCAGGTGTGAACTCTGGTCACTCCCATGAACTGTGTTGTGGAAAATCAGCTTTGGAGTTTTGCTTGCCGTGACAGAGAGCCTTTCAAGAGGAAAGAAGAAAAAGAAAGATGTACAATTCGAAAGAGGTAGAACCTCAACATAAAACTTCAAAGACTCAGACCCTAAATCACATTTGCTGTCTGAAAAAGGAATATAAGAAGGGAAGGTTAATTTGTCATCTGTAAAGCAGCCAGATGGGCTGTATGAGATGGGGAAGCTCTGTAACACTTCTGTCTGTGACCAGGACTGAGGGTCAAGGTCTGCTAGTCTTTCTACTGGGTGAGGGCACATCGCCCAGGGACCAAGACCACCTGCCCTGGAGCCGGGGGGGACCAGTGCCTACCTGCTTTCCAAGACCAGTGTGCCCTGTGAAGAAGTGGAGAGCTTTGGAGGGAGGGAGGTCCAGTTGGGAACCCTACCAAGAGGACTCCCTGAGCAAGATGTGAGGAGAACAGCTGCGCACTGATCGGGTCATTGGCTGTGTGCAGGATTGGTCCAGTGACCCCTGTATGCCAAGAGCGGGCCGCCATGTAAGGAGCACCATGGGGGAAGCACGGGGCCTGCATCGCCCCATTGCAGTGACTGCGTATGCCAGAGGGGGGCCACAGTTGAACTTTTGGTGCCAAGAGCGTTGAGACTTATGTCCGCCTTTATCGGCGATTCCTTATGCCAGAATGGGCTGGCGTGGTGAGGGGGATTGCACCGGAAGAGTCTGCACCAAGACAGAGAGTATTGTTGCAACCCCCTATGGAGCAGCTGCCGGTACCACTGTGGGCAAGAGTTCAGGTCATTGCCCGGATGGAAAGATCGCAACTGTGACCCGCTGGTGAAGCCCACACACCTGTCCCTGACTGATTCCCTAAGGATTGCAAGGATGCTGTCGGGAGCCGGAAAGTCGAATCCTGCCCCGCCCCGATGAAGAAAAGAGTGATTACCTTGTGTTTGCCAAGTGGGAGCAGCTCCAATCGCTGTAACAAAACGGCAGCGCTGCTCAGAGGAGAGAGCCAGTGTCTGCCGGGTGCTGTCACATGGACTGTGAGCAGCCAGTCTACACTGAAAAGGATTAGGACTCAGGAGCACCCACAAAGAGGGCACTCGCTGCACTGCTGAACACTTACATACAGCCGGAGCGGGTAAGACTAGAACTGGGTCTGTGGGGCCCTGGGGGACTCACTACTAATGGTGCTGCAGCACCATAGACATTTTTGACTAAGTACTAAGGAGTCAAGGGGAAACTCTTGAGTACAGCCTACTAGTAAGCATTCTCTTAATATGGCCACCAGTGAATAGGGAATAACCCCAACCATGTTATAACATTGAGGATGGGGCAGGGATTTGCTTGACTACTACTAGAGCCCCGACCTCAAGGGGATTGTGTTATTGCTCATACCTTTGAATGTGTAAAGTTAGAAATAAAATACTTATTTTTCTTATAAAAGTAAGTATTGCACTGCACATTGATTTATTATTCGTACTGTGTGCACTTTTGAGTTATGAGTCGTGTTCACTTAATTACATGTATCTACACATCACCTCTCTGCCCCCGAAGGACCCTTTGACTGCTCATCCACAGCTACCACTGAGAGTCAAGTGCAGATGGGGTACTTGGCCCAGTTGCTCAGGATCCATAGTAGGTTCGGCCCCGGGACATCAGGAGTAAAAGTAGCCCCTGCATGCCCTGTGGCCCTCTGAAAGGGTTTCTGACATATCTTTTTTTATGACTGTGCAGCTGGCACATTCCTCCACATATACTCTGCAATTCAGCTGCTTTACTCAGATACCTGAGTTAGGGTTAGGCTGAGCACAAACCAGTCCTCTAAGATGTAAACATACAAAGGTCTTAAACAAGGGTGTAAACTAGGCCCAGTGCTTTTCAATTTGTACATTGTGGAGCTGAGACTCCAACTTTATGCCGTAGAGTATCGCCCTTCAAAAATGTACTCTCTGCATATTACCTTTCTCCAATATGCTGACAATGTAGTGCTAATAAACCACACTGATGTGGGTTTTCAGAGACTACTAAATGTACTGCCTCCTTCCATTTGAAATTTATGACTTCCATCTAGATCCAATGAAAATTATTGTTTTTGGCAGGAATGTAAATAAAACAGGCACCTGGCAATTAACCCCTTCGCTGCTTCTGTCGGCCAACGGCCGTCGCGAGCACTACCTCCGTAGTGCTGCGCACGTCCGTTGGCTGACGCGGCCCCGCCCACTCAATGGAACGCCCCGCACCGCAGCGGAATTGCCGCCGCGGTAAACGGGTTAAGAAAGCAAGTAGTTGGAAAACCCATGATAATACAAATACCTGGGAGTCTGGTTTAAGGAAACACACAGCCACCAACAACACCTATACTTCCTGAAACCAAAAGTGTGGTCATTGTCTTTTGCTTTTAATACTTTATTGAGGTCAACCAAAAGTCCAACATTATACCCATACCTAAAGTTACAAAGTCAATGTTCATTTCCACACTTGCACACTTGCACACTTGCATACAAAGCAGATGCTTTTCCTGCTAGATTTGGCTCATTTTTCAATATATCTCAATGTAACATTTACAGGTTCCTTCCACAGAACTCATAGGAGCCCCAAATCAGAATGGAGTTAGGTCTGCTGGATCAACAATTTGTACGGAAATTAGCTTTCCTGAAATGTTGTTTTAAACTGAACAATGTCCCCGAAAAATTCACTCAAATATTATATGTGGGAAGAAATGATCCCAGGGCTTTGCCCACTGAAAAAATCCTGGTGCATTTATTTTAGTTCTGCCCATGGGTGCTGCAGAAATGTTTTCTGGGGGGCATAATTTTAATGTCATACAGTACTTATCTGTACCCCACTGAAGGACATTGTTTTCAAGGTGGGGACACTTCCCCTATGTATGCAAATTCAGGTGTACGATATTCCCTACCAAATGTATATAGCCGGTCTTTTTTCCTTTGAATGACACTTTCCCTAGCCGCCCAGCTTGTATGAAAGCTCTCAAAGTAAGATGTTATCCTGTAGGTGTAAGGCGTTAGTCCCATGGTTCTGTGCCCTTTCCCCAGTGTTTCACGGACTCTACCCAAAGGTGCATGGCAGTCCCCTTCACTCGCCTCCCACACCCAGCAGCATGGCCACCCCCCTATCCCCACCCCTGACAATGTCTTCAAGGCCCTACTGCTACCCCATTCTGTATCATATCACACAGCCAGGTGTGCGGGAATGACTCGTTCTCAGTATTTACAGTCACTCGGTTTCTGCTCTTTGGTGGGCGTGGAGGGTGTGGTGACGTGGGCTCTAGGCCCACATGCTAACAATAATTGACACAGACACCGATAGTAGAGTACTGTAACTGGCCACGAGCACGTGCACCCGGGCCCTTTTATTAGCAGGGTCACCTGACTGGTGACGCCTGTGATGGGTGGGTGTAAAGTGTGGTTGCAGCACAAGGCTGAACACTAGAACGTGTCCAGCAGGACACTACATCCCTCCCAAACTTTGATGACAAGAAACAAACAAAAGTCCAACCTGTAAGGAAAACAAATAAACAATACACAGCACCAATGAGTCTCTTCAGGCCATCTGCTGGGCGGGGCTTGAGCTTTGGACTACACGGTCAGGAAGCGTTGGTCTACCACTGCGATGACGCTCAGACCGGCCTGGTCTCGCGTTGTTGGAGTCTGTGTACAAAGTTCAACTAGCGGTGCATCTGGAGCGGTGGTGGAGTCCACTTCAGATATCTTGCAGGCTCTCAGGTTCCGGTGGACGGCAAGCCTGCAGCTATGGAGGAGGACCTTGGTGGATGAGGCCCTCCCTTGGAGGCGATGGTGCTTGATGACCTTTAGGCGACCAGTCTTCGTCTGCTACCTCCATGCTTCCCGGTGCCTGTCATGGAGCTGCTGCAGACTCATCTCTCCGATCAGGAATCCCCTCTCACAGGAAACTCCGTTGAGGCCCTTGCCCCTGACCGCATGGGCTGTGCGGGCCTTTTGTAGGCCGCGCTGAGGGGTCGCTGCGGAACTCCCAACAGGGCCATGGCCAAGTCTCGTGTAACCCCAAGGGTGGATGGTCCAATGGTCGGGTACGCTCTTCTTCAGCAGGCTTCAGGCTTGACGGGGGCACACAGAAGGTTCCTGGGTGGCTAGCCTCGTTTAACTCCGGTTGGCTGGAGTGTTGGGATCCACTCTGGTGGTGCGATGCTCCTCCGATGTTCTTGGTGATGATGCACCTGTGTGATGGCTACGATAAATTTATTTCGGTTGGGCAACAGGCGGCAATCTCTTGCTTTCGGTGAGCTTGTGGAGTGAGGAGGACTGGAGGGAATTCGTGCCCACTTACGGTTGTCTTCTGGCAGGTGCACTTGCTAGGCGTGGTGCTATCGATGTCAAGCAGCTGGTGACAGGTGAGAGGAGGGTCGAACTGTGAAGCGTGGGGCCTGGACGCAGATCGCGCTTGTTAGCGGCTTACGCTGGTTAGCAGCTTACTGTTGGTCGTCCCGCGAAGCTGTCTCCAGTGACGTCTCTGCACCCCGGTGGCTGGCTTGTGTTGATGAACACCTTCTGCAGTTCTGGCACGAGTCCTCTGTCCTGTCGCTCTTCTCCTTTTCCCTCTTGCGTGCTTGTGGTGGTGTTTGCCCTGTGGCATCGTGCCACTCTCTTTTTCTTCCTTCGCGTAGTGGCGTCCTGCCACATTCTTCTTTGCTTCCGACCAGGTTCCTCACTTGTATGAGGTGATGCACATGGCAGTGATGTTGTGGTTGCCATTGAACCTGGGCGACAGGTGGTGGCGACTTGCTGGGAGAGAGGATGTCTGGAGGGACTTCGCAGCCTGTGTCCTTGTCTTGCTGAGGCTGTTCTTCACCCGTGGCATCTGCGGTCAGGAGCAGGGATGCCGTCCGACTTAGACTGTCGACGCTCGGGACTCGACGGTCGCACTGGGAGGCGTTGGAGAGAGATGCGGTTCGCGCTGGCTGCGGCTTACATTTGGTTCTCCCGTTGGGCTGTCTCCAGGGATGTCGGTCCGCCTTGGTGGCTGTCTGGTGTCTCTGGGTGCGCTCTTGTGTTGTGGCAGTACGAGTCCTCATTCTTCTCCTCTTGTTGGTCTTTTCAGCTCACCTGTGTTTGTCTGGTTCTTCATGGTGACAGGATTGTCGCTCCTCTTCACTTGAGGGCGTTGTGCTTGCGCCTCGAGGCTGCGCCGTCGTGGCGCCTGATTCTGCCTCAGTTCTGGCATGCTTGGCAGGGTTGGTCACTTCAAGTGACGCGCTCCTTCCTTGCTGTGCGATGTGGCGCCCGCCACATGTTGCGTGTCTTTGGAGCATGTGTTGCGGTGGTAGCTTGCCACGTGGAGTGTGCGACTCTCCTCTTGCCTGTCTTGGGCCCTTGGCGACTCCGTCTTGAGGCAGTGTGATGGAGTACACTGTGCTGTCTTCTGCCCACTGTGGGGCTTCGCTGGCTTGGGGAGATGTAGAGGATCTCCCTTCTGTCTTCAGCAGTGTATCTGTGTGGAGGTGTCTCTCTCTTCTGGGCGCTTGTCCGTGTTGTCAGTTTCTGAATGTCTGCATCGGCGCACCTCAGACTTCGCACTCTTGGACCTTCTTTGGAGTGCCCTCCTCTGGAGCTGGGCGTGCCCATTTCCCTGGCTTGCGGTGACGTCGGGCAGCCAGTGGGAGTTGCGTTTTCATGGAGTTTGGCTGCTTTCGGTCTTGTTACCTTCTCTGGACCGTGCTTGGCCACTTGATGCTTCTCTGGTGGTGGCGTCAGACAGCCACTGGGGGTTGCGCACGCTGCACCCCGTCTTCTTGTGCTTCCTGTAGATCTTGCTGCCTTCATGGGCTGTGCTGCTCTTGCCTTCTTGACGCTCTTCTGGGCTGGGGCAGCTTTGGGCTTCTTGGCACTCTCCGTTCTTGGGGCGCCCTTTTCGTCGGTGCTGCGCTCTCTCTCTCTCTGCTGCCTCAATCTTCTCTCTTTGACCAGGTGCTAAGTGTTGGGGCAGGGAGGCATTTACCGTGGTGCTGTAGTGCCGTGCGTGAGAGTACCTCTGAAGCTGGTGCAGAGTACCAGTCAGCAGGTATCGTTGCAGCTGTCGCATCTCGCAGGCCGACAGCAGCTCCACCGATGCAGCGGTGTTGGAGATACAGGTGCAGTGTGTCTTGTGCCCATCTGGCCTGTTCTCGCTTTCTCGGTCTCCGCGCTGATGTGGAAACAGAGTTGAGGCAGGAGGGTGCTGCTCAGTCAGTGGTGGGGAACGTGGCTGCCACACATGTTCGTCGGTGCTTTAGACATACAGGCACCGGCCCTTTATGTGCTTCCTTTGTTTGGGCGCAGTACCACTGGCGGCCACTAGGTGGCAGTGCAGCGTTTCAGTTTACAGGCCCCGGCAGTCTTTCCAGGAACTGCGGACCTCTGCTGATAGAGATGCCGGTGCCGGGCTGTGTGCTGCTTTGGCGCGGTGCCCCGACCCAGTAGCTAGGTGGCGCTGCAGCTACAATGACTTTGCTGGTGCCCCAGGAGTTCAGGCACGCACGGTGCGGGAAGGTGCTGAGGATGCAGACGGAGGGACACACTGCACTGGTGAGGTAAGACGGATCCTGTTGTGTATTTTCTTTTCCACTGCTACTGCAGACTCACTAGATAGCTTGTGCCTTCAGAAAATTGTGGGCCCCGTCGGGGCCACTTCATTATAGTCAGTCACTCACAGGGTGCGGTATACTGGGCCCCAGTTAGGTGGCGCCTCAGACGTTTCTGATCGCGGGCATCGGAAGTCTTTCCTCTGACTGTGGGCAGCCACGGTGATCTCCTTGAACTTGCGAGACGCTCTCATGCAGGTATGTACTTGATGCACTGAGCAGATCGGGACTACAAAGTGCTATTCACGTCCCTAGCGCTGCTGGTCAGTGTGCACGCAGGCTAAATATACCTATGGGGTTTCCTGCGCCCGCATTGCCTGTTTTTTTTTTTTCCTGGGCAGGTTTGGCGCTCACCCTGGAAGCGGCCGCAAACTGAGCCTCATTTATCCCCCCCCCAGCCGGCTGAGCCTCATAGGCAGCTCACTGGGATCCTTCTCTATCGGCCGGTCGGCGTGCAGGCTCACGGCAGGTGTGGGCTGCAGAGGTAGGCAATAACCTTCCATTTCAGGCCGTCGCCTCGGTCTTCCCATGCGATGGTGGTGTCGCAGGTTCCTCTACAGGACGGCAGTCTTCCTCGTGCACAGTATACTGGGTGCTTGTCCCGTAGTCGGCAGTGGGGCAGTTCCGCTGGCTCTTGCACATGCCAGGTGAGCCTCGCTGCTGTCTGGTGTCTTCAAGCGCGGAAGGTTGGGGGCATTTGGGCACCACGGCGGCATGCGTGTGGCACTTACAATGCGCTTGGGACATTCAGAGCTGGTACATGCTCTGTCCAATCGCTAATGGAGTGTCTTGTCATACCAGATCTCCTCACGGTGGCTCCCAGCAGGCCAGGGAGGCGCCGCACTTGTACAGCGACTGTCTGGCTAGGTCGCAGGAGTACTCCTCTGTCGTGGCACTGACCGCTGGGCATGGATGTCGCCGGCGGTGGGAGTCAGCAGCGCTGAGACGCCTCGGGCGTGGTGCTGGCTGTGATGCTCCCTCTTCTTCCTCAGCTCTTCACAGTTGGCAGCAGAGGCAGGACGTGCCCTAGACATGGGCTACTCCTCCCCCACTGTTAGATTTGGGGGTCTCTAGTTGGCAGAGGTAGGTACCTTTGTCCAAATAGGGACCCTTGAGTCTAGTCAGGGAAAGTAGGTACACTCCGAAATAACCCCTGCTCACCCTCTTGGTAGCTAGGCACGAGCAGACAGGCTTAGTTCAGAGGCAGTGTGTAAAGCATTTGTGAACACATACAGTAATCAAGTGACAACACTACAAATGGACACCACACAGGTTATATATTTATAAAAATAGGTATACTTTATATAGATTTATCACAAGACCATAAACGACAAAAATAATCCACAATACTGTTAAGAATACTTAGTTCTGATCAAAAGGCTTAATTCAAGGGTCTGTGCGAGTCGGTAGCCTCCTCCGGCTACGGCGATGTTGAGAACAAACAGAGTCTAACAAATCCAGCTGACCGCGTCGAGACGGGCCAACACAGCGTAGACAGACTCGGTCACCGTACCTTTTACTTGAAGCGGCAGGCACGGGCGTGCGAGCCGGATGGCTGTTCGTCGCGGTCGCGATGTAAAAATGGAAGCGTTGCAGGACGCGTTGTCCCTCGATGCGGTGCATGCAGCGGCTCGTTGACGTCGTCGAGACGGAGTCGGTGAGACCAGGGCCGTGCGTTGCAGGGCGAGACGGTGCTTCGATGCGGTGCTGGCAGGTTGCGGTGCGGCGACGGAGCCTGATTCAGGAGCTGGCGTCGATCAGTCCGGACAGCGGTGCGAGTCGGGCGGTGCGTCGCAAAGCGTGCGAGCGGTGCCCAACTCCGGTGCGGTCACAGGACTCGAACTCAGCAGCAGTGACCGTGTCGGTCGGACCAGTTCGATTCGGCGTAGCGAGCGTTGCAGGACGCGTTGTCCCTCGATGCGGTGCAGGCAGCGGCTCGTTGACGGAGTCGGTGAGACCAGGGCCGTGTGTTGCAGGGCGAGATGGTGCTTCGATGCGGTGCTTACAGGACACCGAGTCGGTCGTGAGAGTCGGTCACAGCTCCCTACCTCTGCAGCCACTGAAACAGAGTTTCCAGCAGCAATTCACAAAGGGGTGAAGTCCAATGGTCCTGGGACTTCGGTCAGGGGGCAAGCTCTCTTCCAAGCCCTTGGAGATCCTTCACAAGTTGATGAAAGTCACAGCAAAGCAAAAGTTCCTTTCTCCTTTCTTTGGCAGTCAGGCAAACCACTGCAGGCCAATCCCCAAGCAGCACTTCAGGCTTAGGGATAGTCTCTCCTCAGTTTCTTCTTGGTTCCGCTCCTCAGCAAAGGTTTCTTCTTGTTCCCAAAAGTGATCTAATCTTCCTGGGGTCTGGGTGCCCCTCTTATACCCTGATTCTCTTTGTTCTCTGGAGGCAGAGAGGCCTCTGCCTAGTCCAAAACCAGTTCTGGCCAGTCCTGGAGCACTTTGTTTTTCTGACTCCTTCTTTCCTTTCAGAATGTGGGGCAGAGTGCTCAGCCGCCCGGCAGGAGGTGGAGCCAGCATTGTGGAAGGCAGGCACAGCCCTATTCAGACCCAGGTGCAACTCCTCCCTCCACTCTGGATGCAGATCTTTCTATTCAGCCCGGCGCTGACTCACCCTGTCTCCTGTAGCCACCCCCAGCCCCTGTCACTCAATCTCCAGACAAGGAATACACAACCTAGCAGAGGCAGGCTTGGATAGTTAGGCAAGAAAATACCCACTTTCTAAAAGTGGTATTTTCAAACACAGAATGTTAAAACCAACTTCACTAAAAGATGTATTTTATCATCCTGAGTTCAGGCATACTAAATTCGTTTTTCTACCATGTTCCCGGGGTCAGTTCTGACTATAAGGTGTAATAGTCAGTCTGCCCATTCTGGCCTATGGGGAGCAGGTAGCCTTGCAATAGTGAAAAACGAAAATGGCTGTAATTCACTATTAGGACATGCCACACACACCAGGGCATGTCCTACCTTATACTTACAATGCACCCTGCCCTAGGGCCTACTTTAGGGGTGACCAACATGCAGTAAAGGGAAGGTTTAGGGACTGGTAAGTGGGTGTACTCACCAAGTCGACATGGCAGCCCTAGGCTGCACACAGGCTCTGCGATGGCAGGCCTGAGACACATTTTACAAGCCGCTTCTGTGGGTGGCACAACCAGTGCTGCAAGCCCACCAGCGGCATTGGATTTACAAGCCCGGGGCACACTGAGTGCACTGTACTAGGGACTGACAAGTAAACCAATCATCCAATCATGGAGTCACTAATACATATATCAATTAACGATAGGGAGCACTTGCACTTTGGCACTGATTAGCAGCGGCAAAGTGCCCATGAGCATCTAGTCCAGCAAAAACATATCGGCAACAGTGGAGGCATTACGAAAAAATGGAAGGGAGACCCACGCCAAGGATGCCAGGTCTAACACGTGTCCCCTCCAGCTGAAATGTGGGAGAACTATCCTACCCCTAGGGAGTTCTCATCGCTAAGGCGGAAAAATCTGGACAGACCATCAGCATTGGCGTGTTCTGTACCAGGGCGGTGTTCCACCGTAAAGTCCATCCCCTGTAGGGAAATGGACCACCTCAACAGCTTTGGATTCTCACCCTCATCTGCATCAACCATCTGAGGGGCCTGTGGTCTGTCTGAACCCGGAAGTGAGTCCCAAACAGGTATGGTCTCAGCTTCTTCAGTGCCCAGACCACAGCAAATGCCTCACGCTCGATAGCACTCCATCTCTGTTCCCGGGAAGTAACCTCCTACTGATGAAGGCTACAGGTTGGTCTAGGCCCTCCTCATTGATCTGTGATAGAACAGCCCCTACACCATGCTCTGAAGCGTCAGTTTGAACAATGAACTCATTGGAGAAGTTGGGTGCCTGGAGCACAGGCGCCGTGCACATGGCAGTCTTCAAGGTGTCAAAAGCTTTTTGACAGGCGTCAGTCCAAATCACTTTCCTGGGCTGCTTCTTGGAAGTCAGCTCTGTCAAGGGGGCAACAATGCTGCCATACCCCTTGACGAATCTCCGGTAATACCCGGTGAGTCCTAGGAAGGCTCTCACCTCTGTCTGGGTCTTGGGGGCTCCCAAGCCAGAATGGTATCAATTTTCGGTTGGAGGGCGCCACCTGGCCGCTCCCAACCTGGTGTCCCAAGTACACCACAGAACCCTGCCCAATCTGGCACTTACTCGCCTTGATTGTGAAGCCTGCCCTCCGCAGCGCCATCAACACTTCCCAGAGGTGACGCAGATGTTCTTCCCAACTGGCACTGAACACTGCGATGTCATCCAGGTAGGCGGCACTGAAATCCTCCAGTCCAACCAACACCTGGTTGACCAACCTCTGAAAGGTGGCAGGGGCATTCTTCATCCCAAAGGGCATCACCCGGAACTGGTAGTGCCCATCTGGTGTGGAGAATGCTGACCTCTCTTTGCCCCATCAGTCAAGGCAATCTGCCAGTACCCAGACGTTAAGTCAAACGTGCTGAGGTACCGCGCAGCCCCTAACCGATCTATGAGCTCATCAGCTCTGGGGATGGGGTGGGCGTCAGTCCTGGTGACGGAATTGAGTCCCTGTAGTCCACACAGAACCGGAGTTCTGGTGTGGCACCAGGCGCGGCAGCCTTTGGAACCAAGACCACTGGGCTGGCCCAAGGGCTGTTAGAGGACTCAATCACCCCTAGCGCAAACATCTTGGAGACCTCCTCCTTGATGCAGGCTCTGACCCTGTCAGTCACCCTGTAAGCCTTGTGCTTCACAGGAAGACTGTCCCCAGTGTCCACATCATGGACGCACCAATGAGTGACACTGGGAACCAGGGAGAACAGGTCAGGGAACTGTCCCAACAGTTGGCGACAGTCACCCTGCTGCTCAGGTGTCAGGGAGGTAGAGAGGTTTACTCCCTCCACTGATCCATCTTGCTCTCGGGCTGACAGGAGGTCAGGAAGAGGCTCGGTCTCCTCCTCCATTCCATCATATGTAGCTAAGAGCATGCCCACTTGGGACCTCTCCAAGTGGGGCTTCAGGCGGTTCACATGCAGGACCCGCAAGGGGTTCCTGGGAGACTGCAAGTCCACCAAATAGGTAACTGGACTCTTGCGCTCCACCACTGTAAAAGGGCCGGTCCACCTGTCCTGGAGCGCACAAGGCTCCACAGGGGCCATGACCCACACTTTCTGACCAGGCTGAAGCTCTACCAGAGTGGCATTCTGGTCGTACCACCGCTTCATCGCCTCCTGGCTGGCTTCCAGATTTGCCTTAGCAAGTTCTCGGAAATGCCTAGTCTGGTTCCTGAAGGCCAGCATGTAACTGTATACATCCTGGGGAGGTTTCCTGGGAGATTGCTCCCAGCCTTCCTTGACCAAACTCAGAGGTCCTCGCACCGGGTGTCCATAGAGGAGCTCAAAGGGACTGAACCCTAGAGACTTCTGTGGCACCTCCCGGTATGCAAACAACAGGCATGGTAAGAGGACGTCCCATTTACGCCTCATGGGTTCTTCCAGACCCATAATCATGCCCTTGAGGGTCCGGTTGAATCTCTCAACCAGCCCATTTCCTTGAGGGTGGTAAGGAGTGGTGAACTTGTAAGTTACACCGCACTCCTGCCATAGGGACTTCATGTACTTGGACACGAAGTTGGTACCTCTGTCAGACACCACCTCTTGAGGGAATCCCACACGTGAGAAAATTCCCATCAGTGCCCGTCCCACCACGGGGGCCGTCACTGTCCTCAGAGGGATGGCTTCAGGGTACCGGGTGGCATGGTCCACCAAGACCAGGATAAACCTGTTGCCCATGGCTGTCTTGGGGTCCAGTGGCCCCACAATATCAATACCCACCCGTTCAAAGGGGGTGCTGACCACAGGGAATGGCTGGAGAGGAGCCTTGTGCTTCCTCCCACTCTTTCCACTTGCCTGGCAAGTCTGGCATGTCCTGCAGTGAGTGGCGGCACTCCTGCGCATCTGGGGCCAATAGAAATGGGTAACAAGCCTGTCAAAGGTCTTGTCCTGCCCCAGATGTCCTGCTAACGGTACATCATGAGCCAACCCCAGTAGGAAGGCTCTGAAGCGCTGGGGTACCACCAGCACACGGGCTGACCCAGGCTCAGCAACCTTAGGCTCTGAATACAGGAGACCATTCTCCCAGTAAATCCAATGTGATCCAGACTGATCACCTGCTGCCTGGTCTGTGGCCTGTTGCCTCAGACCCACGAGAGAGGGGCATGCGTTCTGCTCCTCGCAGAACTCTTCCCTGGAGGGTCCTCCTTCTTGCTGCCAATGGGTCAGCTCAGGTAGGTCCCCCAGTTCAGCTACCTGTTCCCCTGTAGGCTCCAGGGCATCCCCCTCAGGGTCTGCCTCCTCCTGGACCGTGGGAACTTCGGGGGCCGGTTTCCCGCGCCCCTGCCTCCTCTCTCTCCGGCTGGCACCTGGGCCTCCCTCTCAGGCTCCAGGTCCTCTTGAACACCTTTAGCTGCCATTGACCGGGTGGTCACACATGCCCAATCAGGCAAGCCCAACATTTCTAAATGCGCACTCCGCTCCACCTTAGCCCAAGGTGAGCTCTACAAATCGTTCCCTAACAAACAGTCAACAGGCATGGCTGGCCTCACAGCTACTTGAAGAGTACCAGAGACCCCCCCACTCAAAGGGAACCTGAGCCACCTTGCAGTGACTCTCTGTGTTGTCAGCGGCAACAACCGGATAGAATGCATCAGGGATAACCTGCTCTTTAGACACCAGGTGACACTTGACAGCTGTCACACTGGCTCCTGTGTCTCTCAGAGCCTCCACCCTATGGCCATTGATGGTCACCCACTGCCTGTATTTCTTAGTGTTCTCAGGCAGCGGGGTCCTAGGGACCATCTCAGAGTCTCCTAATGAGACAAGGGAAAACACTGTGGGATCCCCCCACCTTGGGCACCCAACTCCTCCCCCAGGGCTACACTAGCCAACTGCCGGGGGACTGCACTGGTGGGTGCTGGTTTTCCATACAAAGGGCAACGAGGATCGTTTGCCTTGTGGCCAGGGGCGCCACACTTGTAACATACCAGTGGTCCCTGGTGAACAGGGGGCCTGTCGGGGCCACTGGCTTCTTCTCAGGGGGAGGCTGGGAACCTTTCCCTTGGTTCCCTTGGGGTTTACTTTGGGGCCCTTTATGGAACTCCTTCTGTTTACCCTTGTCCCCCACTCTTCTGCTGGGGACCCTGCCCACCCTTGGCGGAGTCTCCCACGTGACCCTTGTGGACCCGGGTACTCACCCAGCGGTCCGCCTCCTCAGCAAGCTGCCTAGGGTTAGTCAGCTTACTATCAATTAGGTGCTGGCGTAGCTCAGGAAAACAATTACCGGACAAGTGCTCCCAGGCAATCAAATCAAAGAGCGCCTGAAAATCAGTCGCTTTGCTACCCTTTACCCAACCATCCAAGGCTCTGCAAAAGAAGGTCACATATTCAACCCAGGTACTGCTTTCAATCTTACTACAGTTCCTGAACCTTTGCCTATAAAGCTCAGGGGTCAAACCATACCTAGTCATTAAGGCATCCTTCATGTGGCTGTACGAATTATAGACTTCAGAGGGCAAATCCAACAAGGTATCCCGCCCTTCACTGAGGAACCGTCCCCACAACCCCGCTCCCCAATCCTTCTCAGGGACCCGGTGGGAAGACATGGCTACCTCATAGGCTTTGAACCACTGCCCTATGTCATCATTTTTAAAAACTCCTTCACCACATCTTTGGGAATATACACCCTAGCTTCAACAGGCACAGGCGGTACACTGCCACCAGAGGGAGTAATCTCTAAGCTCTTGGCCTTCAATTCCAACTCCCTCAAAACTTTCTCATGTTCAAACTGCATTTTCTTTTCCTCTAGGGCCAATTTCCTAGTTTGCATTTGGAATTCTAACTGCCCATTCAGCTTGAGCTTGGTCAGCTCCATTTCGTGCATCCTACTCTCTTTCCTGTCCTCCAACTCCTCTGGAGACAGTCCTCTGGCAGAAACACTGCTACCTACTGGGGAAGGTGGTCTTCCAGCCCCTAGACCCAATAGCCCCTCCAGCTGCCCTTCTGCATTCTCAGCCCCCTCCACAGGGGCACTCCTTGATTCGACCCAGGCCCTCAGCGCCTTTTGGAGGTCCTCCTTCCTGGAGAGTCCGGTCATGGACACTTTAAACTTTTTGCAGAATTGCCTGAGCTGCTTAAGGGTGTAGCATTCTAGCCTCTCTTCTTCCCAATCACACTCAACAGAGGCTACTGATGCTGGTTTCTCCATAGTGACTGAACTTGGCATTTGCAAAAATAGGAAATCCCAGAAAAAATGCTATAAAGGTATGTGGTTGCGTTTTGGTCTGCACTCACTAAGTAGTGTTCACCAATCACTGTACATGAGTCACAAATGCAAGTCCAGAATCCTCACCGCTGACCACCAATGTTAGATTTGGGGGTCTCTAGTTGGCAGAGGTAGGTACCTTTGTCCAAATAGGGACCCTTGAGTCTAGTCAGGAAAGTAGGTACACTCCCGAAATAACCCCTGCTCACCCTCTTGGTAGCTTGGCACGAGCAGACAGGCTTAGTTCAGAGGCAGTGTGTAAAGCATTTGTGAACACATACAGTAATCAAGTGACAACACTACAAATGGACACCACACAGGTTATATATTTATAAAAATAGGTATACTTTATATAGATTTATCACAAGACCATAAACGACAAAAATAATCCACAATACTGTTAAGAATACTTAGTTCTGATCAAAAAGGCTTAATTCAAGGGTCTGTGAGAGTCAGTAGCCTCCTCCGGCTACGGCGATGTTGAGAACAAACAGAGTCTAACAAATCCAGCTGACCGCGTCGAGACGGGCCAACACAGCGTAGACAGACTCGGTCACCGTACCTTTTACTTGAAGCGGCAGGCACGGGCGTGCGAGCCGGATGGCTGTTCGTCGCGGTCGCGATGTAAAAATGGAAGCGTTGCAGGACGCGTTGTCCCTCGATGCGGTGCAGGCAGCGGCTCGTTGACGGAGTCGGTGAGACCAGGGCCGTGCGTTGCAGGGCGAGATGGTGCTTCGATGCGGTGCTTACAGGACACCGAGTCGGTCGTGAGAGTCGGTCACAGCTCCCTACCTCTGCAGCCACTGAAACAGAGTTTCCAGCAGCAATTCACAAAGGGGGTGAAGTCCAATGGTCCTGGGACTTCGGTCAGGGGGCAAGCTCTCTTCCAAGCCCTTGGAGATCCTTCACAAGTTGATGAAAGTCACAGCAAAGCAAAAGTTCCTTTCTCCTTTCTTTGGCAGTCAGGCAAACCACTGCAGGCCAATCCCCCAAGCAGCACTTCAGGCTTAGGGATAGTCTCTCCTCAGTTTCTTCTTGGTTCCGCTCCTCAGCAAAGGTTTCTTCTTGTTCCCAAAAGTGATCTAATCTTCCTGGGGTCTGGGTGCCCCTCTTATACCCTGATTCTCTTTGTTCTCTGGAGGCAGAGAGGCCTCTGCCTAGTCCAAAACCAGTTCTGGCCAGTCCTGGAGCACTTTGTTTTTCTGACTCCTTCTTTCCTTTCAGAATGTGGGGCAGAGTGCTCAGCCGCCCGGCAGGAGGTGGAGCCAGCATTGTGGAAGGCAGGCACAGCCCTATTCAGACCCAGGTGCAACTCCTCCCTCCACTCTGGATGCAGATCTTTCTATTCAGCCCGGCGCTGACTCACCCTGTCTCCTGTAGCCACCCCCAGCCCCAGTCACTCAATCTCCAGACAAGGAATACACAACCTAGCAGAGGCAGGCTTGGATAGTTAGGCAAGAAAATACCCACTTTCTAAAAGTGGTATTTTCAAACACAGAATGTTAAAACCAACTTCACTAAAAGATGTATTTTATCATCCTGAGTTCAGGCATACTAAATTCGTTTTTCTACCATGTTCCCGGGGTCAGTTCTGACTATAAGGTGTAATAGTCAGTCTGCCCATTCTGGCCTATGGGGAGCAGGTAGCCTTGCAATAGTGAAAAACGAAAATGGCTGTAATTCACTATTAGGACATGCCACACACACCAGGGCATGTCCTACCTTATACTTACAATGCACCCTGCCCTAGGGCCTACTTTAGGGGTGACCAACATGCAGTAAAGGGAAGGTTTAGGGACTGGTAAGTGGGTGTACTCACCAAGTCGACATGGCAGCCCTAGGCTGCACACAGGCTCTGCGATGGCAGGCCTGAGACACATTTTACAAGCCGCTTCTGTGGGTGGCACAACCAGTGCTGCAAGCCCACCAGCGGCATTGGATTTACAAGCCCGGGGCACACTGAGTGCACTGTACTAGGGACTGACAAGTAAACCAATCATCCAATCATGGAGTCACTAATACATATATCAATTAACGATAGGGAGCACTTGCATTTTGGCACTGATTAGCAGCGGCAAAGTGCCCATGAGCATCTAGTCCAGCAAAAACATATCGGCAACAGTGGAGGCATTACGAAAAAATGGAAGGGAGACCCACGCCAAGGATGCCAGGTCTAACACCCACGATGAACCACGAAGTGGTCGACAGCTCACACGGGGATCGACCCCCTCGTTGCCATTGTGGTGTTGTGGGCTCTAGGCCCACATGCTAACAATAATGGACACAGACACCGATAGTAGAGTACTGTAACTGGCCACGAGCACGTGCACCCGGACCCTTTTATTAGCAGGGTCACCTAACTGGTGACGCCTGTGATGGGTGGGTGTAAAGTATGGTTGCAGCACAAGGCTGACCACTAGAACGTGTCCAGCAGGACAATACAGAGGGGGCTTTGTGTCTTACCTGCAGTTCAGCGGATCTTCATACTGTTGGGGGCAGGGCAGCTGCTCGTTCTCCTCTCCCATGAGAGGGCCGTTTCAATATCTCACTGGGGGCTGGCGATGTCTGTCTGACCCTTGGGTAATGGGGTCTGTCCTCTTGTCCCTGGGGATGGGGGAGGGTGAGGAGGATTATGCTTCCCCGACTTCCCCTGTCTTAAGCCCTCTCCTCTTGCAGCACTTCTAAGCCCGGTGGTCGCAGGCAGTGCTGGTTCCCAGGAGGGACGGCCCCTGTCAGAAGGCCTGTACTACCCCACCAGTCATTTGCATGGCTGTCTGGGGTGTGACTAGCACCCTTTTTCCTGACCGTCGCCTCCCCCTCTCGCGACCTCCTGCTGCACTCAGTGTCTCATGCTGTCCTCGCGTGCCCCATACTCCAAACCTCAAGCACGTGCTCACTACCTGTAGCCGCCGTCTTGTCAAGTGTCAAAGCTCGACGTGGCAAGCTTATTCATTATTCAGCAGAGGGAGAGTCGTGATGGGTGAGGCCAGGCGCCTTGGTATTTTCCTGTTGGTTTCACTATAAGGAAGGGGTCGGGCTCGGGTTGAGCAGGCGCGGCTCCTCAGCAAGTGAATGAAACACACTGCAGATCTGAAAGTGAGGATGCCGCATGGCATTGAGGGAGATACCGCTGTCTGACAAGGAGGACTTGTCTTTTGCATTCTCTTCTCTTCTGTGAGTGATCAATCAATCGAGTTTCTTTAGAATAATCCTAGAATTGTAGCAGTAAAATGTCACTATTATTGGCCAAGTGAAAAATCCAGGGGGGGAGGGGAAAGTGTTACCAAGTTTAAAAATGATGAAATAATGTAGTTAAAATGTACAGTATTATGCTGCATAATTTGCCTTTTCTTGCTGCATAATTAACTCAACCCTGCCTCATAATTTGGCCCTCTCCTCTTGCATAATTCTAGTGCCCCTGCTCATAAGTGAGGACATTTTTGAAGTGAAAAAAGAAAAATCCCTGTTCTTTATAAACTTTAAATTTGCTCTAGACCAACTTGAGTTGGACCAAAGTTTGGTTTCCTTGCTGTCATTAACCCAATTAAAGGTCTGTTTAAAACATGCTTTGCATGATCTAAGCTCCCGCTTAGATCGTAATGCCTGTAGTAATGAAGGGAATTTCCAAATAATAATGGATTCCATTACTAAGAAAAGAGCTCAACCTTATGTGAGATGGAATATCCCATATATTCCTATAGTGTTAGTTGCTTTTGGACCCTTTTGTGATTAAATATTCTGCCTTAAATATTCTACCATTAAATATTTTAACTTGTAAATGGCATGTGTCATCAGATATATGCAATATTTGTCAAAATGGTGTTCAACACTTGAAGCCTGTTTTATTAATTTACCCTGTTCTGCTGCTGTGCTGTCGTAAGATGCTAAGGGGCACATGCATCAAAGGTTTTTGCGATCGCAAACGGTGCGATTCGCAAAAATCGGCCGTTTGCGATCGCAAATTGGCCTTTGGAGATGCATGAAAGTGTTTCTATGCGCAATTTAAGAATTCGCAATTATTTGCGAATTCCTAAATTATGATTGCATTTAAGGAATCGCAATTTGCGATTCCTTAAATGCAATGCTAGAAGCACTTTCAAATAGCGATTTCGCTATTTGGGACCGCAAATTACAGACAAATCAAACTTGTCTGTAATTTGCAAAAACTTTGAAAAATGCACTAAAATGCATTTTTTAAAGTTTTAGGTTACACACACATGCCCTTGGGGCATGTGTGTGCACTAACATGGGTGCACATCGCAATTTCAGGGTGCAACAGGGTGTCATTTTGACACCCTTGCACCCTTGAAATTGCATGAGAAATTTGCGAGTACCTACTGGTACTCGCAAATTGCGCATGCAATCTCCAATTCATTCCTATGGGCCTGTAGGCCCATAGGAATGAATGGGACGGCATTCCTTAATTGCGAGTCGCAATTTGCGAGTCGCAATTAAGGAATGTTTAGGAATCGCTATTTTTATAGCGATTCCTACATGCATAGGCTTTTGCGATTCCTTAATTGCGATTCCTTAATAATCGCAATTAAGGAATCGCAAAAGCCTACCTTGATGCATGTGCCCCTAAGATCTTTCATTTTGAAATTGTATGTGCGAACTACTTCTGAGGCCTTGCAATCGATGTTTAACCCCACAAATGCTTTCAAATTATTAACTTTTTAAAATGTCTTTTAAATTTGAATTGAAATCTTAGCATGAATCATGTTTTTAAGAGTCAAATGTTTGTAGCAAAATGAGTAAGCAGTTTTTAATGTCCATTTATGGTTTTCATTTTGTATGTCATTTTTTTTATATGCTCTCAACTTTATATGGACCTCTTCCGAGTTTCAAATCATGAAAATAAAACGTGACTTCCTCTGACGGCATCTTATTAAATGAAGTCATTAAGCAGAGACTCAAACCATCAAAGACTCACAAAAACAAATGTTGACATAAATTGATATAAGAACAAAAACAGACCTGTGTCCATTTTCAAACACACAGGTAACAATGGGGCCGATTCCGATCTCGGCCGGAAGCGCACCTAACACTATTCGTCCGGAAAAAAAACAAGCCGAACGCGTGTTTCCCGACCGATTCGAACAGTCGTCCGAACGAGCAAGTACGATGCGCATAACTGCTCAGATTCCGACCCAGCCGTACGTACCCATTCCAGCTCCTGTTCCCCGCCCGAGCCGGATCCGTAAACGCAGATTCGAGTCGCACGGAAGTAAATATACAGCACCTTCCGGCCGGACTAGTACGATGCGCCTTCCGTACGCGCCGAACCTGTCGCTACGCCCGGCACGTCAGAGCATCCGGGAGAGCTGCACATAAGCTCCGATTCGCGCCACAAGACGATCCACGGCTATGAGACGAACAAGCCAGCGACGAGTACGAGTCGAAGCCACGAGAAACCAGAACGAGACGACCCAACCATGAATCCCATCGCGCAGGTCCTACCAATACTCTACATCTATTACCGGAACCGGTACGGACGCGTACGGTGCAGATGGTAAGTCAAACACCCACTACACAAACAAACGACACGTACCCGACATATGTCACACACACATAGGGATGCAGAAATGACGTACACTAGCAACAGCCGAACCATAGGGGCGGGATGGCTATCACCAATGCCATACACACCCATAGGGGCCTGATGGCTACCACTACCACCACCCCTACTCATGTGGGCCTGGATGCCTGTCACTACTACCATCCCCACTCATAGGGGGATGGATGCCTACCACTAACACCACCCCTACTCATGGGGGCCTGGATGCCTACCACTACCACCACCCCTACTCATGGGGGCCTGGATGCCTGTCACTACTACCATCCCCTCATAGGGGGATGGATGCCTACCACTAACACCACCCCTACTCATGGGGGCCTGGATGCCTACCACTACCACCACCCCTACTCATGGGGGCCTGGATGCCTGTCACTACTAGCATCCCCACTCATAGGGGGATGGATGCCTACCACTAACACCACCCCTACTCATGGGGGCCTGGATGCCTACCACTACCACCACCCCTACTCATGTGGGCCTGGATGCCTGTCACTACTACCATCCCCACTCATAGGGGGATGGATGCCTACCACTACCACCACCCTACTCATGGGGGCCTGGATGCCTACCACTACCACCACCCCTACTCATGGGGGCCTGGATGCCTACCACTACCACCACCCCTACTCATGGGGGCCTGGATGCCTACCACTACTACCATCCCCACTCATAGGACGGGTAATGCATGACACAACCAGCATACTCCAACATAAGGAATGTCAGAAAATGACATCCCCCAACATCATGACAAGAGTGTGTAGTCTGTGTCAAATGCCTACAACACTGAACATGACATTGAACATACAATGTGACCCCCTATCACATGTGTCACACATAAATGTGTGTGGCCTCCACAATGCAAGCAGACCATGACCACTGTGGGAATGGGGTCTAAACCCCCATCATCACAGTGACCAAAATGTAAGTGTGGGGTCCATAGCTGAAGCACATTTTGAACATTGTGGCAATGGGGTCTAAACCCCCATCATCACAGTGACCAAAAGGTAAGTGTGTGGTCCATAACTGAAGCACATTTTGAACATTGTGGCAATGGGGTCTAAACCCCCATCATCACAGTGACCAAAAGGTAAGTGTGGGGTCCATAGCTGAGGCCCAATTGAACATTGTGGCAATGGGGTCTAAACCCCATCATCACAGTGACCAAAAGGTAAGTGTGGGGTCCATAACTGAAGCACATTTTGAACATTGTGGCAATGGGGTCTAAACCCCCATCATCACAGTGACCAAAATGTAAGTGTGGGGTCCATAGCTGAAGCACATTTTGAACATAGTGGCAATGGGGTCTAAACCCCCATCATCACAGTGACCAAAAGGTAAGTGTTGTCATGAAAAAAGCTGCAACTGCCAAACAGCATGGATGATTCCTGGTCACACAACAACAAACACATCAGTGGCAAAGTAGTGGTTGTGTCCCATAGCAACATAGATTGGGTGAGGCAAACAGTGCAGTGCAAATAAAACATACCTTTGGCCATGTGCAGACAAACATCACCCATGGGGGCTGACATTGTCAACATTTATCAATTACACAATGACAGAAGTGACCATCATAATGCAGACCCACATATCTGCACCAATGGACACACAAATGTAGATATCCTGTGAAGACTGTAGATGTGAGGTGAACAAATACCATACCATGGCAGCAAAGGGACATACAAACCATGACTATTGTGCTGACTGATGACCTAGGAGTCCCAGGGACAGCAGGGGAAATCCTCCAAACAACATACAGCCAATGGCACACTAAAGATATGCCAATGCAGTGGTGCAGATGCACAAACACAAACAGGCAGCCTCACACTGCATATCAAACACAACAGGTGATGGGGGGGGTGCCAGTGTCCCCAGGCAACCACACAACACATGAGGAGGCCTGAATCCCAATTACACAGATGTGTATACAGTGCCACACAAAAGTAACTCATGGATCGGATTCCCTATGTGGGCAATCAGGCATTGTTAGATGAGAGGGAGCCCAAATTACACATGTCACACAAGCTTGTAGGAACAGCAACTAACACAGCAAGAGACAGACCCACCACAGCACTACCCCCAGGGACCCCACATTGTGGTGACACTAGCCTGCATGATAATCCCACTGTGATGACAAAGGTAGATGTCGTTCACACTGTGAACCACAGCCATGTGTCCTGAGCAACAAACTACCATCACACCTACACAAGCACAAATCAATCAGCACGGCCTGTCAGCCAAGGCCAATATGGAGGTAGGGGTCTAGCCGTGCAACAACTCACATTTGCACACACTCAACACCACACACCTTGATCTCCACCAATGTGCAGCAGTGAAGCTCACATGGACTGGTGACATTGCACATGCACCCATGACAATCCCAGGGGTGGTGGTGGGAACTAAGGTGCAGAAACCCATCACACATGGCCAGTCAACAAGACTCGTGAATGTCTGACACACTGCACAGTACGCCGTACATGGGCATGACGTGAAATCCACCCCAATCAATGGGATCCCGGCCACAGTCACACACCAATGAAGAAGCCAAGGTGACCCACAAAGAACACACATAGACAACTTCCAACATTGCAGCTCTGACCCTGAGGAGTGGCAGCAGTCACACACACAACGTGTCACAATCACTGAAAGCTACCACAAACTGTAAATTACATGACTTGTGTAACCAACAAGTGCCAAGGGGAATCCTGACTGTGTCCCATCTGCGTTTGCCCACATCCCCAGCCCTGACAACAAAGACAACTAGGGATGACACCCTGATGAACATTAGTTTGCCATGCACCCACATCCCGGAGAAACCAGGTCCAAGATGCTGGATGAACACAGGACAACTCAGCAAGCATCACAAACAGGAACATCCGTAGGGACACTGCCTGTGTAGGAAAAGGGAAGGGAACACACACAGACATGCTCACACAACACACAACACGGGCCCAGGCAATGTCACGGGATTACACACTGCCATGAGGGCACTCCACTCCTGTGGAAGGTCCGCTGTGCCAAACCTTGTCTGTGCACGACTCAAACATGTCAGCAGAACACTCGGTCAGTGAGTCAACAACTACAACACACTTGAGGCTCTGCTCACATCAGCCTGGGTATGGGAGTGTCACGTCAGTCATCTGCATACACCCAAAACACATGTCAAGCAAGTTGCACTGTATACACAGATGAGTCCTTCAACATTGATGTGGTAAACTGCATGTCCAGTGGAGATGGGCACACAGTCAGGGAAATAGAAAAATTGAACAGTGGTAAGCCCACCAGATGTGCATCAGTGTAAGCCAAAGATGTTAATTTACAAATGCAAAACGTACATCCCTGTGTCAAATGCTGAACATTACACCCTCAGACTGCAGCAAAGGATGCTATAGATCCAGACTACATTAGGACACATATCCCATGGACCACATGGAGTCCATCACAGCAACACTTCATTTTCCTGATCTGAACACTATTACAACTGCAAATGCATGATGATACTCATCTACATCATGTACATCCAAAGAAAAACCACAAGTAAACAAAAAGAGGCTTTATTCAGCAAATGTGAAACTAAAATTTTAAGTCCAAAAGAAACTAAGGCCAATGGCCAGTCCAAATACACAGTCCCAACAGGGTGATATGTGACAACTTGTCACACATTGCTTGCCTGCACTGGTACGGACAGGGGACATCCCCCTCGGAGGGGCATACAAGGGGCAGGCCAGGCACCGCAGGGACAGGATCAGGGGATGCCAGAAGGAGGCAGTGAAGGGGTGGTGGGTGCAGGAGTGTCACCGGCAACTGCAGTGGAGGTGTCTGACTCAGTGGGGGCCGGCACCACTGTAGGGCACAAGTCAGATGGTGTGGGTGCTGCAACCACTGCAGTGGGCCGGTCAGATGGAGTGGACTGGGTCCCCACTGCAGTGCCTGAGTCAGACGGGGTGGTTGTGGACTCCACTGAAGTGCATAACTCCAAGGGAGTAGAAGGGGGGCAGATGAGGTGGGCAGGACAGAGGGGGGACCCGGTCTCCACACCAGTGGCACAAACAGGCAGAGCGTCTGGTTTGGGGGTGGAAGAGCAAGTGGTAGGGGGGAGGGCCTAAGCAGTTTGGGGATGTGGTATCGGTGTGTGGGGGAACCTGGGGCAGGGTGTGGCGGTGGAACCTGTGGAATGGTGGCCTGGGGGATGGAGGAGAGAGACTGTGTGGTGGAGCTGCGTGGTGGTGGTGGTGGGGTCTTGCCCTTCCTGGTCCGGGGGGACTTTTGAATGGGGTCCTCAGTCTGCCTGTGCCTGGGGGAGGGTGTCCGGGTGTGAGGGGCACTCCCCTCTGTGTGTGGTGGTCGCCTCTTCCGCCTGACTTTGTGTCAGATGGATCTGTGGGGAAGAGGCCAAGCTCACAGAGGAAGAGCTTCTGGGAGGGGGGGTTGCAGGTGATGCAAGGGAAGGGGTTTTGGAGGGAGAGGTATCTGAGGACTGCGGAGTGCTCGTGGATGCGTGTGTATGTGTCTGGGCCCCATCCCCTGTGAGTGAGGTATCAGTCCCCTGACTGTGCGTGCGTGTGCATCTGGATTTTGGCTTGTGTGTCTGTGTGCTGCTTGTGTCTGTGCTGGTGCGTGCCGGTGCCGGTGTGTGTGTGCTTGGGACAGGTAGGGTGCTGGGGATTGTGGATGGGGCAGAGGTAGGAGGGGTGAGGGACTGTTGCAGGAGGGACACTGCCGTCAGTGAGGAGACCATGGACTGATTGGTCCGATGTAGGGCAGACATGCCAGATGACATGCCCTCCATGAATGACACCAGTTGTGTCAACAGACCCGTGTGTGCATGGAGGACACTCAGCATTGATGTCTGCCCTACATGGATCTGTTTCAGCAAGTCCACAGACTCCACACTCAGGGCAGCAGGGGGACAGAGGCAGGGGTGCGGTGCCTGGCATGAAGGAGACACGCTCCCCTACACAGGAGCCTCCACGGACATGTGGGATGGTAGCAGATGGGAGGGTGGAGATGGTGGTGATGGCGGGGACAGACTTGCTTGATGTTGCCTCTGGTCTGCTGACACCCGCCTCCACAAGGGAGTCCTCACTGGAAGTGCTGTTTTCCCCAGCCGAGGTGGTCGTAGCTGAGGTCTCCTCAGTGTGGCTCCCCTCACCCTCCGTGCCACTGGGTCCCTCGCTCTCCCCTGCAGTGGACCCAGTCTGGCTCTGCCACTCCTCTTGGTCCATGGAGCTGTCTCCTCCTGTGGCCGTGGATGTATCTGCAAACAATCAGGATAAACAGAGCAACATTAGTCACCCGTACTGACCACACACACCACAGTAAGTACAGCACATCACAGAGCAAGCCCTGCCATCATTTGCTAGACATTGCAATAAGTGCTGACACTGATTTGAAGAAGCCCATTGTCTGCCTGACAGTCAGTCATGCCACACATATCCTACCTGTCCATGCACCCATCTGTCTGCTGCCTGTTGTATGCGACTAATCATATGTGCACACATGCACCACATACACAGTTGTTGGACATCCAAGAGAACATATGGAAATGTGTCACTCCAAACACATGCCATCTCCTGCCACTGACTCAGTACATTTGTCAGGAAAAGTGATGGGCAGAGTCTCTGTTGATATGCGGGTTTTGCTTCCATCACCAGACACAATGATGTCCTCATGTCCTGATAGACAATGCAACAATGGTGTGCATGCAGGACATATCACACTACTGCTGGATCACCCTTTGCGATTTGAATGTCATGGCACAGGCCTGTCTGGCAAGTCAGTCATAACTGTCTCCTGTCACAGGGGCAGTGCATACACACACCACCAGTCTGCACTGTGTCACAATCATGGAAGTTTTTGGAATGCAAGCCCTGTAGCTGACAGGTGCACATGTGCACATGTGCACCCCTGGCCACCCACATCATGAGGACTAAGATGATCCCACGTCAATCAAATGAGACATTTGAGTGACTGCAAACACAAATCCATACACATGAGCACTTCACCGTCTGATGAGAATGAACCAAAGCTGCCTGCACCTCAATGTTTCATACAACATTGTGCACAGTCAAGGGATCAGAGACCTATGCATTAACCTATGTGCAGATCCCATAGTCACAACTCAGATGGCTGGCCACCCCAAATTGTTAAACACTCCAGGAGTCCAAAAGCAAGGCCACACCACGGTGACACAGAGGAATACACCTGAGTGCACTCTTCACAATGCCCAATATGTATGCTGACACACGGGAGTGGGAGAACAGAGTGCCTTCGATGTACGGAGTAGGTATTACAGTCCTGGTCCATGTGCAACATGGTATTACCCTGAACACTAGGCAGGTGGCTATGCATGTGTCACACACATGATGTACATACTTCTGAGGCTCCTACCTTGGTCTCTTCTGCAGCATGGGTGTGTGGCACATACCCCAGACATGTGGTGAGTCAGAGCAGCAATTGGAACACATATTAAAGCCATACCCAGAGTACATGTCAGATCACAGGCATTGTGAGCAATTGTACCACCCATGCAGCCCACCACAAAGTTCCTGTAACTGATGCTGTCCCCATCTTGAACCACAGGTAACTGCAAGTACACAGTACCCAAGTGACCTAAGTAACAGACTGTAAGGGCCACACCTGTGTATCAGATGAGGAGGAGGCATGACACAAGTGAGGGACATGAGTCCAGGATGACATGACAGTTGTACTGTGGAAGTGGAACCAGGCTAAAGGAGTGCATAGAGCATGTTAGTCATAGTACACAGTTAAGGCTAGCACTTACCCCCTCCTTGCTGCTGTCTGGCCTTCAGCTGCCCATCCAGGTCAGGGAAGACCACCACCAGGATCCGGAGCATGTGGGGGGTCAGGGTCCGGTGTCTGCCCCTCCTGCAAGGAGGCGACAGCTTCAGCTGGACCCTTGCGATCCTCCGGGTCCAGCCCCGAAGGTCCTGCCACCTCTTCTGGCAGTTGCGGATCCTGTGCCTGTAGACCCCCACAGATCGTACTGCCCAGACGATGTTCAGCCAGATCTCCTGCTTCTGGTGGGCATCAACCTGTGAGGATGACAAAGTGAAAAGGCCATTACTACACATGCAACATTTCCGTGCATCACACAGTTGGATATACATGTCTCAATCACAGGGGCATATGATGTACACAGGTAGTGCAACTATGGCTATGAACAGTTTGCCAGCAGTTACTAAATGGTATCATTGCCTGGGAAGTCAAACCTTGTTGGAATGCACTGTTACTGCACTGTACCTGTTCAGCGCATGTGACTACACACTTTGTGGGGTGACAACTACTCAGTGAGCATGCTAGCCACTGGTGTACACACTGTAAGTCTTGCTAGTCAGACAACATGCACAATTAGTAAGGCAGTGGACAGCACACTCACCTGCTCCCCTGGTTTCCCATACAGCTTGCTGTACTGTGGAAGGAGGCTGTCCAGCAGGGCCTGGTTCTCCTCAGTGCTGAAGGCTGGGGATCTATCCACAGTACGTGCCATTGCAGTAGCCAGAGGGTGCAGAGACAGCAGCAGTGGTGGTGGCAGATGTCGTCCTGGAGCATGTAGTGCAGGCAAGTGAGCTCTCAGGGGAACAGCCAGCATTATATGTGTACTGCAGAGGCAGATACTGTCCCATGTGTCCAAAGTGATAGGTCCAAGTCGTTTGCATCTTCTGAATCTGGCCAATCCATGGAATTGCACCACTTATACACGCCCACAGCATCCTTCAAAAGTTCAACTTCATGACACCCATGAATTTGAAACATTGTTGTGGGTGGCCAACTGAATTCACTGCATCCGACTCGTTAAAGCTTCGAAAACGCATCCGTTACCATGTCAGGCCATAGCCAATGCGTGCGCACCGATCGGACCATTGCTGTACGACGCGTATTTCGAAAAACAACACGCATCCGTCCACATCATATGCAATGGCCAATGCGTGCGCACCGATCGGTCCATTGCTGTACAACACGTATTTCTAAACACAACACGCATCCGTCTACATCATATGCAATGGCCAATGCGTGCGCACCGATCGGTCCATTGCTGTACAACGCGTATTTCTAAACACAACACGCATCCGTCCACATCATATGCAATGGCCAATGCGTGCGCACCGATCGGTCCATTGCTGTACAACGCGTATTTCTAAACACAACACGCATCCGTCCACATCATATGCAATGGCCAATGCGTGCGCACCGATCGGTCCATTGCTGTACAATGCGTATTTCTAAACACAACACGCATCCGTCCACATCATATGCAATGGCCAATCCGTGCGCACCGATCGGTCCATTGCTGTACGACGCGTATTTCTAAACACAACACGCATCCGTCCACATCATATGCAATGGCCAAAGCGTGCGCACCGATCGGTCCATTGCTGTACGACGCATATTTCTAAACACAACACGCATCCATCCACATCATATGCAATGGCCAATGCGTGCGCACCGATCGGTCCATTGCTGTACGACGCATATTTCTAAACACAACACGCATCCGTCCACATCATATGCAATGGCCAATGCGTGCGCACCGATTGGTCCATTGCTGTACGATGCGGATTTCGGAGCACAACACGCATCCGTCCACATCATATGCAATGGCCAATGCATGCGCACCGATCGGTCCATTGCTGTACGACGCGGATTTCGGAGCACAATACGCATCCGTCCACATCATATGCAATGGCCAATGCGTGCGCACCGATTGGTCCATTGCTGTACGACGCGTCCCTGTACAAGTCACTCGCATATGTCACCATGGTTGTCACTGGTGAACGTATGCCAGCCACAATTACTTGCCAGGGACTCAGGGGCACACCTACAACACCACAGCCTGTCCACACTGTATCCTAAGACATGTAAGGCTGCATTACCTGTGTGTGTATGGGGGTCAACATGTGGTTTTTTTGGTGGCACTTGGGGGCAGCCACTCCCAGGCTGTGCACGTGTTCATGGGGACAGAATCCATTGTGTGTTGTGCACATGACCACTGTGATGTGCAACTGTTCAGTTCAGAGCATGTGGCATGGTCACATTTCCAGGTTGTGTATGTGTATGTCATGTCACATACACCCTGAGTCCCATGTGGGAAGGTATGTACGTCACAGGGTGACCCATTGCCACAATTGTGATGGCCCTCCACAGTCTGTGTGCATGTTGTGTTTCAGATGTCTCTGATTCCATGTGCACAATGGGAGACAGTCTCCACATCCACGTTGTTTGTGCATCGACTTTGATGTTGTGCGTGTGTGTGTCACAGACGTCCATGTCTGTCCTGCAGAGGCAACAGGGGCCACTACCTGTGGGAGTCATGGTTGTTTTGCTGACGTGTACATGATACGCCATGTCATGCCAGTGTCCATGTGGCATACAGGGTCCCTGGGAATCTACCTGTCAAAGAGCTGTGATGCCTGTGGCACATCTGTCCTCACTTGTCACTGTGGTGTGTGTTTGGAACGTGACAGCAGTACATGGGTACTGTGACACATCCTAATGATTTCCCATACTTAGTCCAAACAGTGGGTCAGGATATGTGTTTTCTACTTAAAACATTTCTAGTATTACCTAGACACAAAAAGAATTTTTTAACCAGAAAGAAAAAAGAGAGAAGAAAGTCAAAAGAGAAAAAACAGAGAAAGAAGAAAGCATATGAACCCTTCAATAATTTTATAAAAAGATAAAAAACATTTTATTCATATTAAACATATATAGTCTTTTCAGCTCAGAAACAGGCACTGGTACATAAAACAACAAATTACATACATTAGGACACCAAGAAAAGTGGGTGACATAAGGAAGTTTACATGAAGTGCAGATTCAAAACAAAACAAACACAACAGACATAATTATGCGTCCTTATTAAATCACGGCCACAATAAGCGTCGACGGCGTTTCGACCATTCACATAAATCAGATGGTCATCTTCAGGACAAAAGTTTTTTTCTGAGCATATTTTAGGTACAATCTCCACATCAAGGCGAAGCAATTCCACCTTGAAGGTGAATCTGCGATATCGCAACTCAATTCAATCGCATGCCACGGAAACTGAACACGGTTATCAATGGTGCATACTATGCGGCAACCACAATTCCGTCTAGCAGCTGTGAGTTTCGGAAGTTATCCTCAATTAAAGAGTAGACAAATGGCCCAACAAATGGCCAGCTTAACCAACGCGTAACCAAAATACAGCGATGCGTGTAGATTACAGGGTCCCTGGGAATCTACCTGTCAATGAGCTGTGATGCCTGTGGCACATCTGTCCTGACATGTCACTGTGGTGTGTGTTTGGAACGTGACAGCAGTAAATGGGTACTCTGACACAGCCTAATGATTTCCCATAGCACAACCTGGAACTTGTTGTCAACACATGTTGAACTGTGATGTTAGATGTTGGCCATGTAGGTGTCATATATGTCCATACAGAACGGCACACACATCAAGTACTTGTGTCTCGTAATGATGTATCATGTGATATTGAGATTGGTCAATGCCACATATGTGGGGTGACTGACAATCTTTCTTTGTTCACCTATGCACTGCAGGGCACCAGCTGTCCATAGACCATTCCCTGACCTTGCAACCATGGTTGAACGTGACTGCATCCGACGGTACCGCTTCAACAGGCCGCTGATTGAGGAATTGGCGGTGCGGTTGGCCCCACATTTGCAACCTGGCCGGCCATACCCTACAGTGCTGACCCCCAAGGTGAAGGTGATGGCAGCCCTACATTTCTTTGCCACCGGTACCTTTCAACACACTGTGGTGTCTGCTGGTGGGATGTCACAGACCATGTTCAGCCGTGTGCTACGCGATGTTTTGGAGGCGATGTTGAGATACCTGAACCAGTACATCTATTTCCCTAAACGTCAACAACTCACTGACGTCAAGAGTGACTTCTATGCCCTTTGGAGGATGCCACATGTCATTGGCTCCATTGATGGGACACATGTGGCTTTGGTACCACCACAGGCACATGAGCAGGCATACAGGAACAGGAAACATTACCATTCTATCAATGCTCTGGTGGTATGTCTTGCAGATATGAGCATCTCACATGTGTGTGCCCGTTTCCCCGGTTCTGCACATGATGCCTACGTGATGAGGAGTAGTCGCATCCCGAGGATGATGTCACAGATGCAGAACCAGCGTGCCTGGCTTGTCGGTGTGTACTGACTTTGTACCATTGTGTGTGTTCTGCAATGATGTATTCCACCCTCTTTTCCAACTCAGCTAATGTGCAATTGTCTGTATGTAGGTGACTCCGGATACCCCAACATGCTGTGGTTGCTGACACCCCTCAGGAACCCTGTGACACCAGCCCAGATGCGCTACAATGAGGCACATGGTCGGATCAGGAGAGTGATCGAGCGGACATTTGGTCTCCTGAAGAGCCGCTTTCGCTGCCTGGACAAGACAGGAGGGGCCCTCCCATATGCCCCTGCAAAGGTGTGCAAGATTTTCATCATCTGAGGCATGCTACACAACCTGGCAGTGCGGAAGGAGTTGCCTCTCATCCTGGATGACGATGACCAACATCCGCCACCTGTGGAGGATCCTGGCCTGGGCCACGATGCCAGTGATGATGATGATGATGAGGGTGATGTCCGCACACAGCTCATCACCAACTTCTTCAGCTGAATGTGAGTATACAGAGATGTCATGTCAATGATTTGAGTTTGCATGATATGTGTTGGTGGTGCTCTGTTGCTGTTTGAGTGTGGCCATGTGCTACTTGACTGGATGCGTGCAGCGATGTGTCCTTACAGGTAGTCTGTACTCCCCAACAGTGTTGACATGCTAACTTGGTTTTGTGTAGGTATCTTCTGACATGTATTGGGCATGAGTATTACAGTTCTGTCCTGTTCTTCAGTGCTTTTGACTGTGTGTCATGTCTGTCCTTCACAGGGTACTTTCAGAGTTGTTTGGTCAACTCGGATCCCCCGACACCATGATTCAGCTTCCAGGGTGGAAGCAGTTGTTTCCCTACAGGTGATGTGCCACACACCCCTGGACTTTATTTTTTCTACACTTGTTGACTGTGTGGCCACTGCCACGTGGGATTACCTTGCATCTGTAGTGGAAACAACATGTTGCAAATGTGTAATAAACCCTTGCTTCACTTTGGGATGTGCGTTGTCTGTGGTCACAGATCTGACTGACATTTGCTTACTGCACCTGTGGGCTAGTTAACACAGACTCTGAATAGGTGTGGTGTCTGTACATTCCACTGTATTTCCTGGCAACATCAGTGTAGGCGATGAGTCAGATGGCCCTGGTGTGTATGTGTTGTGTAGCCCTAGTGGTGTGTCTCCCTCATATGTGTCACGTCGCCATGACTCACATGACGGTGTTGAACTTGCTGTAGCAGTTAGCATGCACAGTGTCATTTAGCAGATCATCATCTCCATGACAAAAACAACGTTGGAATCACAACAGAGGCAAGTATGGTGTATTAGTGAGTTTATTTACATACATGTGTGAGGATAGTGCACAGGATGGTGGGTGCTGTACATTGGGATTGGAATCCAAAGTTCCCAGATGAGTTGGAAGTCTTGGTAGCAGAAATGTCCTGAGTGAAGTCCACAGTCATCTGATACATTAGTCCAACTTAAACTCCCATGTCATGTGGGAGAGTTGGGTTGCATTCAACAGGGTGAACAGTTTGCACACAAAGGAGAATTTCCAGAACAGGTGTTGGGTTCCTGGGGGATGTACATGGCCATCGGCCTCTCAGTTGTCCTTCCTCGGACGACCCCTCTTCTTTCTGGGGGACCCTCACGTGCAGGCCGCTGCGGTGCAGAGGACTCTCCACCAGAGTCATCCTCCCTCCCTGTGGCAGTTGCAGTTGTTGCGGCACCAGATGTTGTGGGCACACAGGGAGGTGTGGACATTTTGGTGCTAATCTGGCGGAGGCATGTCAATATGTCCCTCTGCACCGCTGTCAGTTCTTCCAATGTGTCCCACTTGGACTCCATGCCAGACATGTGTGTCTCCACACGGGACATGTGGGAGTCCAAGCGGGCATGATGGGCAGCCTGCTGCTGTTGAATGTCCTTGAGGATCCCCACTACCTGGCTGACCTCTCCGGTGCTATTCTGGTACGCATCAGCAATACGTACCAGTTGTGGGTCATCATGCAGTCCAGACCCCTCTGCAAACAGCGACCTCTGCCTACCACCCCTCCCACCACCCCTGGCCACACGTGCAGGACCTGCGGTGGCACGCACAGGTGACCATAGGCCCCCTTGGGGGTTGGTACTGGGGTTGTTGTCCGTTGCTCCACAGTGGGCCAGGGTCGCTGTGCTGTTGTCATTGGTGGTCCTTGGTCTGTCCGTGTCGGCGGGGGTGGTCTGTGTGTTGGCAGATGTTAGAGGAATGGGTGCAGGGGGTGCAGATGGTGGTCCTGCTGGTGCTGCATGATGACTCACACCGGAGGTGCCAGGTTGGTCTTCGCCATCCGATGAGGGCAGAGGCTGTTCCACACCAGAGAGCTCAGGGGCCACCGGAGCCTGGGACAGGGACTCCTCCTCATCTGCTGCTGTGTCCCCATCATCACCTGTTTTTGGAAGAGACACACAATGTATGTTATGTTTCTGCAGGCATCAATGGTTCAAACACATGACAGTTGTGACTGTACCTCTGGATGCGGCCCTGTACATTGCATTGTCCTAAGTTGTCACAGTCAGAGGTTCATATTGGTGTGGCTCATTGTCCTGCCAACCTGATGCATTTCAATGTGGATGTTGAGGTGTGTGCATGACCAGCATTGGTGGTATTTGGTTGACATCCGGACCTCCTTCTCCCCCAGCCCAGTTATCCCACCATGAAGCATGCCACCCTTGCAGTGGGTGCAGGTTAACTCTCAGGATGTCAGTCAGTGGTGTCCTGCTGTTGGTTGGTGCCCAGTTCCCAGCAGGGCCTGGTACTCCCCACAACAGAGCACCATTGTCAGACATCTTAGAAGTGGCTTTTCACTCCCTTTGAGGTGTGCATGCTTCAGTGTGAGCTTGCTGGGCCATGTGGGTGGGGGATGTTGAGCTGTGACCACCACTCCCATCATGCTATTGCCTACACCCCCTTCCCAGCATGCCCATACTTCCTTCCTTTTGACTCTGCTTCCCTGTGGGGTAGTGTGCCTGTGCTGACAGGATGGCTGACAGTGTTGTCCTGGCGTTTGTTTGGCTACAAGTCCCAAAAGTGTCCCTGTGCTTCACACAGCATAACCCAGTGTGGTTGTTCTTTGTGGGATATTTAATTAGAGTGTGAGGCATTGCATTCTCCCAGGTGAGTTGTGTGGAGTTTGTGTTAAGGGGGTGTGTGAGAAAAGCTGCTTGTAACTATGGTCAGAGCTGGCAGTCCTCCTTCCCACCCAGCCAGATATCCCACCAGGGAACGTGCTTCCATTGCAGGGAGTGCAAGTTGGCTTTCAGGATGTCAGTCAGTGGTGTCCTGCTGTTGGTTGGTGCACAGTTCCCAGCTGGGCCTTGTGCTCCCCACAGCAGTACCCAGTGTCAGCCATCTTGTCAGTTCTTTTCCACTCCCTGTGATGTGAGCATGGTTCAGAGTGGTGCCAATTGTGAGGGTGACCAATATCTGTGCCTACAACTCCCATCATGCTATTGCCTACACCCCCCTTCCCAGCATGCCCATACTTCCTTCCTTTTGAGTCGACTTCACTGTGTGTGAGTGTGACAGCAATGGCAAGATGGCTGACAGTGTGGTCCTGTTGTTTGTTGGTGCACAGTTCACAGCAGGGCCTTGTGCTCCCCACAGCTGAGGCCAGTGCCAGACATCTTTGAAGTGGCTTTTCACTGCCTGTGATGTGAGCATGCTTCAGAGTGGTGTTGATGGGCCAATTGTGAGGGTGACCAATATCTGTGACTACAACTCCCATCATGCTATTGCCTACACCACCCTTCCCAGCATGCCCATACTTCCTTCCTTTTGAGTCGACTTCACTGTGTGTGAGTGTGACAGCAATGGCAAGATGGCTGACAGTGGTGTCCTGCTGTTGGTTGGTGCACAGTTCCCAGCAGGGTCTTGTGCTCCCCACAGCAGTACCCAGTGTCAGCCATCTTGTCAGTTCTTTTCCACTCCGTGTGATGTGAGCATGGTTCAGAGTGGTGTTGATGGGCCAATTGTGAGGGTGACCAATATTTGTGACTACAACTCCCATCATGCTATTGCCTACACCCCTCTTCCCAGCATGCCCATACTTCCTTCCTTTTGAGTTGACTTCACTGTGTGTGAGTGTGACAGCAATGGCAAGATGGCTGAGAATGGTGTCCTGCTATTGGTTGGTGCACAGTTCCCAGCAGGGCCTTGTGCTCCCCACAGCTGAGGCCAGTGTCAGACATCTTTGAAGTGGCTTTTCACTGCCTGTGAGGTGTGCATGCTTCAGTGTGAGCTTGCTGGGCCATGTGGGTGGGGGATGGTGAGCTGTGACTACCACTCCCATCATGCTATTGCATACACCCCCCCTTCCCAGCATGCCCATACTTCCTTCCTCTTGACTCTGCTTCCCTGTGGGGTAGTGTGCCTGTGCTGACAGGATGGCTGACAGTGTTGTCCTGGCGTTTGTTTGGCTACAAGTCCCAAAAGTGTCCCTGTGCTTCACACAGCATAACCCAGTGTGGTTGTTCTTTGTGGGATATTTAATTAGAGTGTGAGGCATTGCATTCTCCCAGGTGAGTTGTGTGGAGTTTGTGTTAAGGGGGTGTGTGAGAAAAGCTGCTTGTGACTATGGTCAGAGCTGTCAGTCCTCCTTCCCACCCAGCCAGATATCCCACCATGGAACGTGCTTCCATTGCAGGGAGTGCAAGTTGGCTTTCAGGATGTCAGTCAGTGGTGTCCTGCTGTTGGTTGGTGCACAGTTCCCAGCAGGGCCTTGTGCTCCCCACAGCAGTACCCAGTGTCAGCTATCTTGTCAGTTCTTTTCCACTCCCTGTGATGTGAGCATGGTTCAGAGTGGTGTTGATGGGCCAATTGTGAGGGTGACCAATATCTGTGACTACAACTCCCATCATGCTATTGGCTACACTCACTTCACCAGCATACACAGAATTCCTTCCTTTCAGTGAGCTTCCCTGTGAGGTGGTGTTCTAGTGGTGGCAAAATATCTGACTGTGTTTGTTGGTTAGATTTGTGCCACTACCTTGCTCTATTTGTTGTTAGGTTTGTACATGTCATGACACAGTTACATATCACTATGAGATGGCATGTATTGTGTTTATCTAACTAACATACACATCTTGGGATGATTATCTTTTGGTTGCTGTGGATTTGCTAAGGGTGCATGGTTTGACTATCCCCTTGACAGTGATGTGTGTGTATTGTCACACAATATTGGGTATATTGGTTGTGTACTCACCAGGCTCTGGGATGTTTGATAGTCCATGTACGCTCTCTGGTGGTAGGATGGCCCGCACCTTCTCCTCTCAGGGCCTGAGGTATACTGGTTTGGCAGGAGGGCCACTGCCGGTGCGCTGACTCAAGGCGTAATCCTTCTTGAGTAGGTCCTTGACCCTCCTGCACACATCATACCACCTGTTCTGGATGTCTTCCTTTGTGCGCAAACATGGTGATTGTGCGTTCACCCTGTCGACGATCCTCTCCCACATCTTGGTTTTCTGCGACATGGGGGTCTGTTGGACCAATGTACCAAACAATTGTGGCTCTACCCTGAGGATTTCATCTACCAGGACTTCCAATTCACTGTCTAGGAACTTTGGATTCTTCTTTGGGGGCATGGTGATGGGTGGTGGTGGGTATTGATGTGTGTGTGGAGTGTGCAAGTGAGGGTGGGTGAGTGTAGGTTTTGCTGGGTGTATGTGAGGGTGCTATTTGGGAGGTGCTAATGGTGTGTGGCTTGTGTGATGGATGAGTTGTGAGTGTGTCTGTGGTTGCTGTCTGATGGTGTTCTGTGCTGGCAGGTCAGTTGAATTTGCAAAGGATCATGGTAGTGATTTGTGGCCTTTATATGGGTGGAGTTGTGGGTGTGTCTTTGTTCCATGTTTTTCCCCCATGTATTTATTGACTTTGTCATTGCTTGTTTGGCCCTTTTTTTTGTATTTTTCCTTTGTGGGTTTTAGGCATGCAGGAGACGTTCTTCTGACCGAGTAGGACGCTGCAGTTGGCTCGTGCGGGCTTCTCCGAGTCTTTCAAGCTGTGTTCCTGATGGGTTTCATGTGCGGCGTACGCGTCGGTCGCGGAGTATTGGGTTGCTTCGGCTCGGTTTTGTATGCGTGTCGGTCGTACGGCTTGGGCTCCGTGCGACTCGGTCTGGTTTTACACGCATTGCATCATACTGCGTGGGTCGGAGTTCACGGGTACGTTTCTGTTGGGTTCATTCCTGGTGCGTGTCGGTCGGTTTTATTCGCTTAGTTTCCCAGCCGGATAGCTGGTTTCCGTGCGGTTCGGTCGTTCGGCTTGTGTTCCGTACGAGTCGGTCGTAATTCACATGCATTGCATCGTACTACACGGATCGGGCAGCGCCGGTACGTGTCGGTCGGACTACATTCCCGTACCGAGTCGGTCGGTATATTTTCCGGCCCGAATCGGAATCGGCCCCAAAGTCTTTATAAAATACTTACAAAGAACCAATAATACAAACTAATTTCAAAGAAATATGGCCCCGTGCCACACCACTAAAAAACCATATACCTCAGAAACCATTACCTCATTACTAAGTAACACATGCACACACCTAACACCGTAGACGGGCTTTAGTGCACAGTCATGGATCTATCTCTCATCTTCCATCCCTACCAAATAAGTGGGTGGTGCCATCTCAGTTGTATACAGATTGCCATTCCCTGAACATTTCACAACAGCCACCAATGGTGTACTTAAAACTCCTCACTTTCTGTTCCTGTTCTCAGCAGCCCAGATTATACCTTCCATTTCATCAAGGATTCTCCAGAAACCATCTCTGCCTTTCCACTGAATTCTGTGAGCCCATCACATCAGTATCAAGTAGGTACTACAAGAACATCTTCTTGCATGGGTTCAACCTACGGCAGATGTTGCAATCAAATTCATGTAAAAAATATTCCTTGATCAGAGAAACTGCTCAACATATCACACCACAGCTGACACCAAAGGATTGCATCCTCGACCTCATCTGCATATCTGTGCTGAATACTACATATCACTTACCTGTGGCTGTTGGCTGGTATGAATATGCTGTGACCTTCTGTACGGTAGACCATCCTACATCAACACTTTCTGAAAAATCCTAGTACACTTGAAATCACCTCAGGCTAACTCACAGGTGTCGCCATAGTCAAGTGCTCATTAAGGGTAAATGTGAACACCTGTGCTTCACTGATAACCTGCTCATGGAAACTCGGACTTTTAGCACCCTGTTACTCCCAAGATTTCTTGGACAACAAATGTGCTGTCTGGAGGTAGGAGAATAAATGGCAATGTTTGCTACTTGAAAAAGACGTAAAGGCTGTGACGACTCTGCACAATACACAAATGTCATCACGAAGGCTAAGGCTGAGGTTAAGGCATACTGCTATATTAAAATCAGCAACCCAGCCTTCATCAAAAGAATGACTTTTTTCAAGAATCACTGTGTCAACCGTGCACTTAACTCCCCTATTACACAACTAACAGAAAAACTTCAATGCTGTCAACAAGATCAAGACACACAAGGATGACACAAGAATCCAATCCAATGTCCTCTGTTACTCCTCTATTATGTGTTATAAAGGACACACTTCAACCACCTAATCATTGGAGACCTATTAAGTCTCCATGGGGCATATCATCAAGGCGGCGCAATAAAATTATCGCCGCTTTTGCGTCCGTTTTCGGTTGAAAAGCGGCGATAATTTTATCGCCTTATCAGCAAGGTCACGCTATCGCGTGAATCCTTGCCGTAGCGCCCTTTCCCTTAACACCCAGCTCTGCATCTCTAATGAGATGCAAAGTGGGCGTAACTTGCCAAACTTACGTGGAGAATGTCGCTAAACGACATTTCTCCAATTAACAAGGGAATCGCTAACCTGCTTAGCGATAATGAAAGAAGCGCTAACCGTGCTTAACGCAGGTTTCTGTACGCCTGCTTTTAATCTGACTTAGCCATGTAATCCAATGGGAGGTGGATTACATGGCTAAGTCCCCCCTGCCCTATCAGCAAGGTATCGCCTGTCGCAGTGCGATTATTGCCGGTTTTCCAGCGATAATCACACTGTTTTGTAGCTAACGCTTGGATTTCTATCGCTTTGGAGATATGCGTTGCTGATAGCACGCTATCTCCGCGATAGAATCCAGCGATAGCCGGCGATAATGATCCTAGCACTAAGTGCACTTAGCGATAATTATCGCCGGTTGTTGCTGATATGCCCCCATATCTTTCTAAAGGCTGTATATTATGAAGGTAACATTGTAACACTGCCCAAAATAAATTTCATCACCCAGGAGGCAATCAGAGCCTTGCTTAACATCACTGCATTTTCCCTTGAACCATCTATCCTTTTTACATCCGTACCGTACTGTTCTTCCCCCCACTGAAGTAGACAAAGTTTGATTCTGACAGTTTTGCTAGCTAGTGCCCGCTACCTATCATTCAGTTCCTGGGCAATCAAGACTGTAAGAAAGTGGGTAATTAATATGGGTGGATGTGAGTCCACCACAAGGAATAAGGACATGAACTTGTCAGGGTAAAACACAATTTAAATAATTTAAACCTGGGCTTAACCCCCTGGTAGCACTGGCACAGAGCAAACAGACTTAATGTAGGGAAATGTGTAAAGTATTTAGCAGTAACAAAACAGTTAAAAAGTCAAACCACAACACAATAAAAACCCCAAACCAATTTCTAACAATAGAGAAAAATGTAATGACCAAATTGACACCAAAACTACAAAATTCCAGGAAGGGGAACCAGAGATATGAAATTTAAAAGAATTAAGTCAAAAAGCACCAACAAAAACTAAAGCACCAATAAGTTACTGTTTGCTAGTGACCCGGATCTAGCATGATTTCAGGCTAACCGTGATGGACTGCAGGTCAGATACACCAAGGTGGTTGCTAAGGTCAAACACTTTGCCTTCTGAAATGGAAGTCGAAACTCTCCAGCAGGGCAAGGCTACAGGCTGTATCTTGTGAAGTCCTCTAGAAGCCGGATAGCCATTGGATGTGGTCCTGCTGAAACCATTGACTTTGGCAGGAAAAGCTCTGAATGGGAAATTCAAATGTTGTGGTCATGGACGTCTTTTTTTTGGGCGGATACTTTTCGCGCGTTCGACTTGTCAAGATGTCTTCCTTTGAACTTAATCCTTTTTATGGAACTCAAAATCCTCCAATGGGGCAGGGCTGTAGGCTGTACTTGTCGAAACCCTCTTGAAGTTAAATACAGTCGCTGTGAGGTCCAGCTGAAGCCCCAGAGGTCTAGAAAGTCGAAAAAATAATTAAGTTCTAACTTTTCTGACTTTCTGTAACAGCTCCTCTTGGTTACTTCTGAGGCTCCCAGGACCTAAGGGACAGCACTTAGGGGGTAAAACTCACTCCAACAGAAGCCACCAGCAGGATCCATTCCAGGTCCAGCATTACTGGTCAACTGGGCACTTCAGGAAAAAG
Source organism: Calotriton arnoldi (assembly GCA_963921515.1). NCBI lineage: Eukaryota > Metazoa > Chordata > Amphibia > Caudata > Salamandridae > Calotriton > Calotriton arnoldi. The sequence goes on along the minus strand of CAWUFW010001784.1, from coordinate 720,376 downwards.
GCCTTTTGCAGCTTATTGTGTTCCTCTAGCCACACAAGAGGTCAGCCAACTGACCCTTGGAGTCCACTTCTTGGTCCTGGGTATAAGTGGGAGCAGATGCAGCCGTTCAGGTCTCCACATAGGTCTCAAATTGCAAGTCCTGTCTTCTTCTTTTCCTCCACTGACCTAGACAGTGTCTGGATAAGCTGTATGTGAAGTGCCACTTGTGTAGGATTACTGGGCATTGGGTGGAGGTACAGGGGCATAGCTTCAGGGGGTGTGTTTGAGGTGTTACACCTCCCTAATAAATGGATTATTTAGTAAATAGTTGGGTACAGGAGCTTTCAGTAGGGTATGGTAAGGTGTCTGTCGGGTTTCAACTGAGATTTTTAAATACTCACTTAGACACAAACACACTTTTCTGTTTTGAAGGTCTTAAAACACGGGTATTTTACAAAATACTGTGCTTTAAGTACCCCTCACAATCCACACTTCTTTCCCTTTCCATCAGCCCTTAAGCCCCCCTCATACGCTGCTTCTCATATAATAATTAAAAATGATATTGCAGCGTGATTGTCGGAAAATCTGAAGCTCACACCCCCCATTCATACTGGCGAAACTATGCCCCTGTAAAGGTGACTCCTGCTCCCTCCCTAACCAATGAGAAAAATGTTCCCAGGGGCAACCCTTCCCTGTTTGCCTTACTTCAAACCATCCCACAGTGTACTTTTTTGAGGCAAATGCAAGATAGCGGCACATTTCTGCCCTTACAGGCTACTGCAATGCCAGCCAGGAGATTATTTAGGTAAACAAGTAGTCCCCTTCTCCTTGACCATAACAAACTGGTTCTGGGACCAGCTATCCCTCTAACTGGGCTGGTGCCAAGCTGGCTATTAAGGGCCTGGGGAAAAAAGGCTTCTCTTCCCCAGGTCTCCCTTCATACTCAACTATAAATGGACATTGCACTCGCTGCTGCTGCTTGTTTTTTAATTAATATAATAATGTGTAGTTGAATTGATTTGCAATTTAATTTCTTGTGCAGGTACATTGATAAATTGATGCTGCTTTGTACTGTAAGTCGTATGCTCCACTACTGCACGGGTAATTGTAATTTACGGCTATGCCTTGTTTATTGCTTTGATCTCAATAAACACGTTCCCCCCCTCCCAAAAAAAAACTATGAATGGACAGGCTTCACCCTGGTCCCTTTCCAGTTGATGGAGTCCCTGAACCCCTCCCAGCTCTCCTTGCTGAACTGATAGGAGTCACATACCTCACACCCAAGCTATTGTTTCAGCTCTGGGAGCAGCATTCACTCCTCATTAAGGTAAGCACTGACAGGGTCTAACTGCTGGCAGGCTAATGCTAATTTACCTACTGGAGGTTCGGGCAGATAAAATCTTAGGGGGTCATTAGGATAGCGTGCGGATCGCCACCGCCCGTATGGCGGTGGCGATCCGCCCGCTATTTTCCACCGCCCGCTTCACATTTCCCCACCGCCATATTACGATGGTGGTGGGGACCCAGGCGGACGGAAAGACCGTCTGCCGGTTTTCCGCCGGTAGGCAATCGGCCGAAAAGGCCTGCAATATGGTGGTGGTGCCTTGCAGGCACCGCCATCCATATTACGATGGTCGGCGGTGCAGGGCTTTCCATGGCGGTGACTCCGCCATGGAAAGCCAGGTGGATTCCACTTTCGGGGGCCCGTTGCGGGCCCCCAAGATGTTGGGGGGTGGAGGGTGAACATGGGGGGTACCTATGGTACCCCCCCTGCATTGTCATGGACATGGTGGCAGGCACCTCGCGGCGCCTGTCACCTTGTGCATGACGATGCACACAGTGCATTCCCAGCATTGTGGCGGGCGGTGCTGTGAGCACCGCCCGCCACAATGCTGGGAATGGAGGATGCCACCGCCACGGTGGCGGTGGCATCCTAATCGCCTGTGCGGGACTGCCGCACCACTGGCGGCCGGTCCCAGCACCGCTAGGGTGGCAGGCGGAAGAAACTCCGCCCGTCATCCTAATAGGCCCCTTAGTGTTTAAAAGTCACTTTTCATAAATATTTATTAAAAGTCGGACTTCACCCCTGAATTAGAATATGAATAAATATTAAAAATAGGGGTTCAAATATACCAGTAGCTCTTCACAAACCAAAGATAGCAGAGTTACAATTTTATTCTGCACTTTAGTTTTTCTCAGACGATAACTAATGCTGTTTTACAGTGAATATGACTGTTGGGAGCTAACCACTGTACATGCCAACACTAAATACTTTCAGGCATGGTAGCCAGATGCGAACCCTGCTGCAATGAAGAATGTCCCCTGGGATTTACATTGCTTTCTGAAAAATGTAAAAAACTAATTTTCCACCACTACCTATGGGTACTCACATAGATACATAAATCCATACAAATATGCTGCATAATCACACCCAAAAACCAGTGACATGAGGACATGTGTCCTCTCTGTATACACACCCAGCTCTTTTAAGTGTAACTGCTTGTCTGAGTCGTGTCACTGTGTAAAATTACTCATCACATAATTTCCTGTCAAATCTCTGTCTTCCCACTACAGCAGCATCTCTTGAGGAATATAGGACCCAGTCAAAGCAGATAAACTAATCGTCCCAAACTTGACTCCCCTTCATGCATTATCTGATGACAAAAGGGCCCCTGCTTACAGCCACACAACTCCGAAAACGTGATTAGTCAGATAAGTCATGTGACCATGGGTACATGATATACCCCTCTTCATCAGGCCTCTACGCCACCAGCTCTAGGAAGTTTGAAAATAAGGGCCAAAAAAACAATTGCACCTAGGGTTTGGCCATATTCATGTATGGAAGGGTAAAGGGCCAGAATCCCTGTCTTTCACACCTCAAGTAACAACAACCATGCTGAGCAGAGCCTTCTGGCAGCACTAAATTCCCATGCTTATTCATGCAACTAAAGCTTCTGAATGTATCCACTCCACTTTCCCTTAAGAAATAGTCCCTTACCACTGTGATAACAATACATTTCTTGATCGTCAACAAACAATATAGAATACTATGCTGCAGACATTGCGATTAGCATCACAAATGACAGTCTCAATGCACTCTTCGTCCAGGCTTGTACCTTTCTTCTTTCACGTCCTCAGAATTCTACTACCAACAGACTATATCATCCAACTCATCAACTGCACTCACAGGTTAGTAGGAGACTTTGTACATATTCATACATGTATCAAGAACCAACCTCCCTTTACTTGATGATACTTCTCATCTGCCATATCCCCTTCTCAGCAGCCCAACCTAACATTTTCCACCTGATCCACAAACCATCTTGCAGTATTAAAGACTTTGTTGAAGCTTCAAGACTTCATTACCACAGCCAGTCACCCTTCATTAAACAACATCTTTCTAGGAGATGGCAACCTCCCATGACACAAAAATATCAAAAATATTAAATACACACTGCTTGATCTCCTCAGCACCATTATCTACAACCAATGATTCACAGGAGGAACTGAAGACAATCACATTGGCTGGATACTTACCTCCATGCTATCCATTTCCTCTCTAACTCACTGTTATCCCATTCCATGGCAAGCCAAAACCATCCGAAAAACAATACCACTCTCTAAAATATCCCTCTATGGACACAGCCATGCATGACCTTACCAACTGAGTAAACTTCTCAGAATCCACAACGAACATCAACACACTACTATACTCGTTCGGTGCCAACCACCAAACCAATATCAACTCAAACTAAACTTACTCAACTTATCACTTCTGTTATATTCCCAAGTTAGGCCCATGTAGCTAAGCAGCTTATTTCTTGCATTGTCCTAGAAAATAACATTTCAGCAGTGAACTTTTGGACACATTTGCATGCATGACAATGTTGGATTAGTTTCTCTGAAACTACTTTGTTTATACATCCAGCTTCGCACAACATTATCACGATGCCTTGAACATCATGTACTAGGACTCTCTACGCACTAGGTACAAAAGTCGTCCTATCTTCATCCACCGGGCGACAGCGATATCTGTATATCCATAAAATCACTAATCTAACACGCACATCGCGAAGGCTGCTTTTTATTATAAATAATGGGCATCCTGATAGATTGGGAGAGGAGGCACTTCTGCTGACACTGAAGGTTTTTGCATGCTAAGAAATCACCACGCACCAGTCTGACAATCCGTGAGGAGTGTCCACCTCGAGATCAAGACGGGGTCCTTCACTCTCTCCTATCAGGTAATGGGGTTGGATCGTCCCTTGGGGGGATTCTTGGCTCTACACCCATACACACTCTAGGTACACTCAGAGTAGGGTCCGCATCGTAGGAGTACATTAGATTACCATATTTTGCATATATGCCTGCATATATGCATTGCTTCAGCACCATGGTAGAAATGTATCTACTGTTCACTCTTTCGGTGCTTGTAATCTCCTTTATTTGCTTCTGTCCCCTAATCCTTGCAGCACATGTATTTTTATATAAGAATAACCTTGGCTCAATAAATATATTGAAAACGTCCCACTGTGTATTCTGTATACTTCACTGAGACAAAACAAGCACGAGTGACTGGGCGAAATATTCTGTACTGTGCCCACGATTCCTGAGTGATCAGGGTTGTCATGTTCAGTGATTGCCAGAGTCCATTCGCTCCCTGGTAAGGTTAGAGGGGATTATGGTGGTACTGTGAGCTAGCTGGTCTATAGGCCAACATATCCTGCGGTAGTGTCCGGAACCAGTTTAGACACCAGTTTAGTTTATGTTGTTCAATGTGCAGATCCTACGGATTAGTAGGAACTACATGACATGGCGCCGCCAACGTTGATTAGGCTCATATTTTGTATTTTTTTAAAAACTTTATTTACCTTTTTCAATGTGAGTAGGGGTCTCAAAGAAAGCACGACTGAGTAGTTCAGTCGTGCTTTCTCAGAGACCCCTACTCACATTAAACCGGAGACGTCCGTAATGGGAAAGGGAATCTGCCTCAACTGAGTAGGTACGTCCTTTGTATTGGCTGCAGGTTTTAACAAGCTTGGAGGATTACATTTTTTTCCCATATTGTACAAACTAAGGGGGTCATTAGGATAGCGGGCGGATCGCCACCGCCCGTATGGCGGTGGCGATCCGCCCGCCATTTTCCACCGCCCGCTTCACATTTCCCCACCGCCATATTACGATGGCGGTGGGGACCCAGGCGGACGGAAAGACCGTCCGCCGGTTTTCCGCCGGTAGGCCGATTGCCTACCGGGCGGAAAAGGCCTGCAATATGGTGGCGGTGCCTTGCAGGCACCGCCATCCATATTACGATGGTCGGCGGTGCAGGGCTTTCCATGGCGATGACTCCTCCATGGAATGCCAGGTGGATTCCGCTTCCGGGGGCCCGTTGCGGGCCCCCAAGATGTTGGGGGGGTGGGGGGTGCACATGGGGGGTACCTATGGTACCGCCCCTGCATTGTCATGGAGATGGTGGCAGGCACCTTGCGGTGCCTGTCACCTTGTGCATGACGATGCACACAGTGCATTCCCAGCATTGTGGCGGGCGGTGCTGTGTGCACCGCCCGCCACAATGCTGGGAATGGAGGATGCCACCGCCACGGTGGCGGTGGCATCCTAATCGCCTGTGCGGGACCGCCGCACCACTGGCGGCCGGTCCCAGCACCGCTAGGGTGGCGGGCAGACGAAAGTCCGCCCGTCATCCTAATAGGCCGCTAAATCTCAATAAATTCATTTTTTGTAAAATACTTTTAATTTTTAACAATGACCAAACAAGCTGATGATGTTGAAGTAAATTTCAGAAAATTGCAGACAGTCAGTTACTATGAAATTATTGCAACATGGCCTCCGGGCAACTGGTGGCGATGTTACCTTCGTGGTCGAGGCACACAAAGGATCCAGGACTGAGGTATTCAATTCTTGGGTTAGATTCCCAGCTGCAGGCGCACGCACAAAATTGTTTCACACTTACATTGAAGATGAGACTCCAGGCGAATACTTTCCATACGTGGACATAGAAGTCCCGTTAACTACCAAGAGCATATAAATTGGTTTAAAGGCACCCTCCCCACACCATAGAAAGCAAGAGACTCGGCCCGCTCAGTAAAGAAGGAGTGACCTGGCCGGTCTTAGCTTTGTATACACCACATCCGGACATTCACACGTTACCAGCAGCAGAAATAGGCACACTATACAAAGATTTAGTAAAAATTTACAGAAATCTTACACATTTCATAGTGCGAACACTTATAGTTCAACCTGTGAGGGCTGCTCAGGCTGCACAACCTCAATTGACTACTACGGGTATCAGCTCTCAAATGCTGAATGCCATCATAGGAACGATTCTCACCAGTCAGGAGCAAGTACCATACTGGGTAGCATAAATACCAGCACAGCTTGAAGGGGTTTTTCTCCATACGGGCCCACAGGAAAAACACAGAATTTTAACAATTTGATTGCCAACGGGAATAGCCCCCCAATAGAATATTGTACTACTTGGGGTACAGTCTTGCTGCCGTTTACACCAGAACTCATGGTACCCCCTTCAATAGCGGTAATACTAGATGTATTGAAACAAATAAAGAATGAGTACGAGGCAGAATCTGCCCTGGACTTAGAGATGAAAGGAATAGGCAATTTTGCCCAAGTTTCTGCAATTATGTTAAGTAACATAAAAGGAGAGGCAGCCGCTGTTGCTATACGCTAACACCTGAGGGAATTCACTCCTATACAACAAGAGCGGGAGTTACCTAAGATTACCGATGAAACATATGCTTCTCTGGGAAGAGATAATCTGGGAGCCAGACCTGGGAAACCAGTGGTTAAGGGTAATTCTGAAAAGGATAACTCTAAGGAACCACCAATTCTTCTAAAAAGAAATGGGATAATAAACAAAAAGATAAACAAAATAGCAACAATCACGGCGTGGATCTCCTCAACAGGAACACACCGAAAAGAGATACAATCTCAGGAACCGTGATAATTTTAGAAAGCCTGACAGATATCATGATACTGATACACGTTCCTTTCGTTCCCTACAGGATCAATCTGAGAAACGCTCGGAGAGAGGCGGACGGTCAGAGCAAAGATCAGAAGACCAAGTCAAGCCGAAACGGGAGAGACATCGCACTTCAGACTACATCATCAAACAAGAAGTTAATAAAAATCCACAAAACCTCAATTCAAAAATAAAAAGGTAGTAGGGATTAAGATTAGAAATGCCCAGGCTGTTGAGGACACTGTTTCTGAATGGAGAATGGGCGGTGACAATGCTGGACAGCGTGGCAGAAGTCACAATAGCTCACCAGAACCTGATGGACTTTCTGGAAGTAGTAGCGCTGAGTGAGTATATCATGGTGGAAACACCTGATACAAGAGTAAGTGTCCCACATCTTTTACACAAAATAACGCTCCAAATAGAGCGGGACATACAAAGACAGGTGAAGGGTCTCTTTTGGGAGGACCTGACATATGGTTACGACATTCTTTTGGCTGAAAAGGATTGGCCACCTGAGTTCATAATAGATTAAGTAATTTTACCTGCTGTCTCCAACCTCATATCAGAATCAGTTAAAGATGTATATGTGCAGAAGTGGACGTCAACTTTAGCGCCTGCTCTATACCGCAATCATGTTGGGTTGGATGATGATTCTCCTCATCACGAGATTCCGTTAAAAATGATCCCTCAACCGTAGAGACAGTACCCAATTAAACATGAAGCAAAGAAACAAGTCATGGAGATCTTAGATCAACTTGAGTACCGAGGTGTTATAGAGAATTGCACCTCATCTATGAATCCTCCTTGGCTTCCTGTAATGAAACCCAACAATTCATATCGTCTAGTATTAGATTACAGACATTTAAATGCTTCCACATGCACATTTGCAGTACTGAATGCACATAGTGCCGCACTAATGAATACCATTGTGCGGAAGAAATACAAAAAACACTAGACATCTCAAATGGTTTTTTTCTGCCAGAATATAATGCCTGGAAGTAGATATTTGACCACATTCTTGGTGCTAGGGTCTCAGCAACAATTGTGTTGTTTGCCTTGCCACAAGGGTATAACAATAGCCCTGGACCGTTTTCAGCCAGAGTAACAGAGTTACTTCAAAGTTTTGATGAAGAGGTATTTTCTTATGTAGATGATATTTATCTGACAGAAGATGAATTAATTTGGCTAGAGTGAACAACATAATAGTGGGGTTTGCTTACCTGGGCTACAAATTTTATTTCAAGAAATCAAAAATAGCCCTCCTTAGTGTCCTTTTTCTGGGATATGAGCTATCAAGTGAAGGCAAAAGCCTGGCAACACATTTTTTAGAAAAATGTGAATTGCTCCAACCTCCAACAACTCTAAAAAGACTACAATCTATTTTAGGATTTTTGAATTTTGGCAGAACTTACATTTTGGATTACGCAGAAAGGGTTAAACCTTTCTACGACTTAATTAGACCTGACTTTTCAGTGCAACACTGGACACAGGAACACACTGATATTTTGCGTTCCGTACAAACTAACATGCTAGCTTCCAGGCATTTACACACACGTGTCAACACAACTAACCTGGTGATCCGTGTAGTCGCTGCACCAACTGGGTACACCTATATCACTTTCAAAGAAGGTGATACGGTACCTATAGCATACAAATCACATTTGTACACAAACGCTGAAATGCGTTTTGCACCCACTGAGAAAATTCTCACAGCTGTACAGGCCTCTGTAATGAGAGAAAGAGCGCTGGCTCAGGGAAATTTTTGTTACCCGAGTACCAATACTTGAGGCCGTTACTAAAGGAAGCATCCCGAATGCTAAGGCTCTACATCCAAGATGGATTCAATGGGCTAACTCTCTCATTGCAACAGTTGTAGACTACAGATTTGACGATACATTACAAACACAAGCATTCCTGCAGTACAAACAAGTGTATCCTCTCCCGAATGAAATTATGCATCTAGATCAATATGAATGTATCATTTATACCGATGGATCTGCTCAACCTGCCGTAGGAACGAAACAGCAATATTTTGCGGCATGCACAATTCTAAAAGGGCGCATGCAACACGGAAAGTTTCTTCCTGGAAAAACACACACACAGTCCCAAGGGGACTGTACAGCACAGCTGGCAGAACTAAAAGCCCTGATACTGGCACTACAAAATATGGAACGCAAATTCACCACACTTATCGTGTGATTCATTTTACTGTGTCCAGTCTTACAATGAATACCTTCACTATTGGGGCCAAAATGTGTTTCTAGATTCCAAGGGTTGCACAATCAAGCACAAGATGCTTTGGGAACAAGTTGCAAAGCTGAAAGAAGGCCTGTCATGGGCTCATGTTATTCATACATTGAGTCATCAGCGTGTTGGCATTAACGTTGAAGGGAATTTAATGACGGATGAAGCTACCAAGGCAACAGTTCGTATTGCTGCTGTTGCAATAATCACCTGTTCTAGTACAAGGATAGATGGAACAACTATGATAGCTGTCAATGCCAAGCGCAACAGCTCAGCACCACTGAAAGGCTTCTCACTCAAGTACTCCTACAAGTTAGATGCACAAAACATTCTGCATGCTCAGATTCCAGGAGTGGGGGACAGAGTAATACCAAACATTGATCGCAGATGGGGTTTGATACTAGCTGCACATGAGAGTCTGGGTTCAGTTCATGCAGGGATTACTGCTACAGTTTCACTACTAAAACAGCCCTACTGGTGGCCAGGTCTCACTAAACAGGCCAAAAACCTTGTCCTCAATGTGACATCTGCCAGCAGATGAAAGGCTCCACCGTAGCACGTCCAGTACAAACACCTTTATTGATCTCAGACAAACCTCTTGCATGTGTCTATTTGGATCACTGCGGGCCCTTACACTCTGACGGGGCTAACAAGTACATCTTGGTGGCAGTGGATTCATGCTCTAGATTCCTATGGGTTTGGCCCCAGCGCTCGGCTGACGCCCGAACTGTTATAGAGGATTTGCGAGTCTTTATCTGGACATATGCAATTGGCACACTACATTCCGACCAGGGTCCGGCGTTTAGCTCTCGGTCTAACAAAGAAGCCATGGGAAGTTTGGGTGTAGCCTTGCGGTACTCTTCCCCCTACCATCCAGAGGGAAATTTGGTCATTGAGAGGAAGAACCGGGTCTAAAAGGCACTCCTTAACAGCTAGGGAACTAGGCTCGGGTGGCAGTTGGGTCAATCACCTATACGGGGTCCACAGGGCAATTAATAACATGCCAAGAAAATCCATGGGGGTGTCGTACACCCTATGAACTCCTGTCTGGGGTGCGAATGTGGGTACCAGACCTCAACATTGTCAGCACAGTGGCGGCTGAAACTCCATTTGATATAAATGATCGTTTGGATGTTTTACAGGACCTACAGGAATACTGAGCTTTACAAAGCAGCGTCAAAGTGAAACGCACCGCCACTGGGGAAGTGAAAGCAGTATCGGCAAGACCTGCCTGGGTCCTGAAGATTGGGGATCTGGTCAGAGAAAAATAGTGGACAAGAAAGAATTTGAGCCATCTTACAGAGCGCCTGTACCTGTCTTGGCTGTTGAAGGGACCAGAACTGTACTTCTTTCGCTTCTTGCCGGTTGCCGAGACAAAAGGGTTGTCTCCATTGATCTGATCAAACCACACTATGGGGCTGATTCTCAACAGTAGGCCACGTGGGCTTCTGGGTAGCTGTTGATCTCCTCTCACTACCGTACAGGAAGTTCAGATGGAATCTTTAATGTCAAATAAAGACTCCACTTTCCAAAGAGAAGCAGTGAACAACAATGAAATGATACGTCTCCCTATTGAAACAACTACAACTGTACAATCAACTAGGACAGAAATTTCAATTCGACAAATCAACGACATCTATGTGAATACAGCACAGATCGAGTCATCTCCTGGTTCTACAAAACCTGTTGTGCTGCCAAAAATAGACCGGACGGCGTCTGGCTACTTCGTGCATTGTGACGACTTTTCATAGGATCCAAGTGAACCTGAATTGCCAACACCGCCACTCCCTTTCAAGCTACGAGTTTATTCTCTCTAACTTTGGCTATAAAAGACAAACCTTGTTGCTTCCTGGATATATCTCTGGGTTACAATTGGATTACTTTTCCTGGTACTATGGATTGGTTTGGTAACTGCCTTTTTTCTACTTCTGAATGGACATTATCTTCCAGAACGTTCTGCAGTCCAACATGTGAACTTGGTACTAAAACCACATACATCGTTGCACCGTGAATTGAGGGAACTGTCCATTTATTTATTTATTTATATAGCGCCTGAATCGACCCCCGGAGGGGTATCTCTGCCCTTCGGACAGGCAACAGGAAAAACTGAAGGACAAGAACAAAATCAGAAACAGAAAAGGATGGTCTTTAGGTGCTTTCTGAATTGAAGATGGTCCGGGCATTGTCTCAAGTGAATGGGGAGCTGATTCCAGTAAAGAGGGCCAAGGTGGGAGAATGACTTCCCACCTAGCCTAGCTTTCCTGATTCGGGGGACCACAAGAAGGGATTTAGTACCTGAGCGGAGGGACCTGGAGGGCATATACGGCGTGAATTTCTCGGCAAGATAGGCGGGGCCGAGGTTGTATAAGGCTTTATGCACGGTGCAGCAAATTTTAAACTTAACCCGCTCACGTACTGGGAGCCAGTGGAGCTGACGGAGAAGAGAGCGGGAAGCGGTCCTGGGGGGGGGGCGGCGTTCAAGACCAGTCACGCCGCAGTGTTCTGGACCACCTGCAATCTACAAAGCGAGGACTCGTTGGCTGAGACCAGGAGGCCATTGCAGTAGTCCAGACGGCTCAGTATAAGTGCCTGCGTCAGGGTTTTCCGAGTTGAGTCAGGAAGCAGGGGAAAAACTCGGCGTAATAGGCCCAGCGTATGAAAGCAGGAGCCAGCTGTCTCAGCAGCATGTTCCTTCAAGGTTAGAGCCTGGTCCAGGCAAATCCCTAGGTTCTTAACAAGGGGCTTGGGGGCGGGAGGAACACCAAGGTCCACCGGCCACCATTCAGGAGTCCACAGTAAAGGGGCCTCTCCAAAGAGCAAGATCTCAGTCTTCCCAACATTGAATTGGAGGAAATTACATCTCATCCAATTGGAAATAGCCCTCATACCAGAAGAGAAGGCCGACTGAACAGATGGAGTGAATTTGTTAAAAGGAAATAGCAACTGCGTATCGTCGGCGTATGAAATAGGAGTAAAACCACAGGTCCTAAGGAGATTGGCCAAGGGAGCAACATAGATATTAAACAGGGTAGGGCTTAGACAAGAGCCCTGAGGTACTCCCTTGGTCAGTTCCATGGACGCCGAACGATAAGGGCCGAGATTGATGGTCTGGGAACGGGAGGATAGAAAGCTCGTCATCCACTGGAGGGCAGAGTCTCTAAGTCCAATCTCCTCCAATCTCCTGAGCAATATCTGGTGTGAGACCGTGTCGAACACGACGGAGAGGTCCAACAGCACCAGAATCGTAGATTGGCCCCTGTCTAGGGTCATCCTGATGTTATCTGTGACCGCTAGCAGGGCCGATTCTGTGCTGTATTTGGGCCTAAAGCCTGACTGGGAGGAATCTAGACTGCCAGTAAGTTCGACATGGTCAGACAGATGTTTGTTGATGTGCTTTTCTAGTAGTTTGCTCAGGAGGGGGAGTAAGGAGATGGGACAGAGATTGGAGAGATCAGTCAAGGGAGCTTTGGTGTTCTTGCGGACAGGCATGACCTGTGCTGCTTTCCATTCCATAGGAAGACGGCCCGCTCTCATGGATTGAGAAGAAACTCTATGTATGGAGACAGTTGACAGGACAGGGAGGCTGAGATGTTGGCCGGGATAATATCTAGGGGGGAGCCAGATTTTACTGCACGAAGCAATGCTTCTACGTCAATCGAGGTCAGAGGGGGGAAGCGCTCTAGCAGCTGGGGGTTTGCATGTTCTGGCGGGTCGGGTGTCATAGCGACCGGAGGCTGGCTCCCTGATGAGACAATCTTGTCATAAATAAGCTCTATTTTCTGGGAGAAGTGTTGTGAGATGTCATTGCAGAGAGATTGTGAGGGGGCCTCTAGATTATCACAGGCCTTGGGATTGGTAAAGGACTGAAGAATTCGGTATAGGGTTTTGGGAGCATTTCCAGCTTGGGCTAACTGAGATACAATTTGATCTTTCCGTGCGGCCTTAATGTTTTTATGGTAGCCAGAGAGAGTGACCTTGAATCTATCTTTATCTCTCTCATCATGGGTACTACGCCAGCGTCTTTCTTGTTTTTTGCATAGTTGTTTTTGAGCTCGGAACTGAGGGGAAAACCATGCTGCCTGGGGACGCTTAGAGGAGTTGGGGTGTGATTTCAATGGTGCAAGCTGGTCTATGGCGCAGGTGACAGCAGAATTATATTTAGCAAGAGCATCCTCTATATTATCAGGTTCAGCGTCCCAAGGTGCCAAGAAGGAGGCTTGAAAACACTCCGGAGAGATTTTTTTCCATTGTCTACGAGTATAGTGAGTGACAGGACTGGGACCATACGCCTCCCTAGGACCCTGGATGAGGAATTCAATGGATGCATGATCTGACCATATCAGCGGCTGGGGAGGTTCACACAAAATGCTGGAAGAGTTAGAAAAAATGATATCCAGTGTGTGACCTGCTATGTGTGTAGGACCTTCGTTGAGCTTAACTAAGCCCAGAAGGGCAAGGTCAGCCAAGAGCGTCAGTGTATCAGTATTGGTAGTACATTCACTGTGAACATTAAAATCTCCCAATAATAAAAAGTTGTTGGTCGCGATCACATGGGGAGCTATTAGTTCAGTTAGTTGGAGTGAGAATTCGGCTAAAGGACCCGGGGGCCATTAGACTAAGGCCCCCTTCCAACTAAGTTGCAACGAGAGGTCTATCCGAAAGACCAGAATTTCAATGTTAGCGTTGCATCGCTGTTCCAGTGAGGTGACTTTAATGCAGTCCTTATGTATTATAGTTTTCCCTCCCCCCACCTTAGGCTGTCTGTCCATTCTTATAATTATGTAGCCGTCAGGCAGGGCTATCGTAATGGCAGGAGTAGAATGGGGCTTGAGCCACGTTTCAGTCAAGAAACCAAAATCCTGCTTCACGGAGGAAAGGAGATCCCATACCTCGGTTGGGTGCTTAGGCAGGGATCTAACATTGCATAGCACACTATTCCACCCCGGTTTGGATTTGTAGGAAGGGTCCACTGAGTCATTGATAGGAGAGGTGGCGAATTTAAAAAGGGAGGGATGTTTGTTGTGGAGAGAGCAACGGGGTTCCTCATAGGTAGGAGCCGCCTCTATAGCAGTACCTTGATACCAGCAAGCACAACAGGAAAAAGGGCCCTCTAGGGTTGGCCAGGTCCCAGGCAGGCAGGGAGACATGGGGACCGTTCTCAGATCTAACAGCTCCTTGCTGGAATAGGACAGGAGGGGGATCATGTTCAAATCGGGAGTGAATCGGCCAGGGTCCCAGGCTCCTGGCGACGTCAGGGCACGGACGGGCGCAGACGGGCTTGCCTTTGGCGTGCCGCCGTCGCGCCCGCTGCTCGCGTCCGCTGCGCGTCTGGTGAAGCATCCGGTTTTGTAGAGGGGGTTGAGGCCGCTAGAGCGCCAACCTCCCTCGCAACCAGAAGTGGGTCAGGTCTCCCTCCACTCAAACGAGAGGATCTCGCGGTGGACCGGGGAGAGTTGGCCTCAAAAGTGCAATGCAAGTAAGCCAAAATTAATATGTGCAAGAAAGAAAAGTATTTTTAAAAACCCGGGGTACAGGATTTAAAAATGAGAGCAGGAACTGTGCAAATTAGCGCTATAGAAAATCATTCAGAGTAAACCACAAAGAGCATCAGCTTCACCTGCGCGTGTCCGCTGCGTGTCTGGTGAAGCATCCGGTTTTGTAGAGGGGGTTGAGGCCGCTAGAGCGCCAACCTCCCTCGCAACCGGAAGTGGGTCAGGTCTCCCTCCACTCAAACGAGAGGATCTCGCGGTGGACCGGGGAGAGATGGCCTCCAAAGTGCAATGCAAGTAAGCCAAAATTAATATGTGCAAGAAAGAAAAGTATTTTTAAAACCCCGCGGTACAGGAATTAAAAATGAGAGCAGGAACTGTGCAAATTAGCGCTATAGAAAATCATTCAGAGTAAAGCACAAAGAGCGTCAGCTTCACCTGCGCGCGCGTCCATTGTGAACATTACAGCAGTTCCAGTTCCTGATGGAATAATTTGGGACAGGCTATTGTATGATGTGTATGGGCCTACTGAACTTTTGCAAATTCCATATTTGTTTAAAATTTCTTTAAGTGATATCATCACCGCTAGTACATTCTCTGATGATTGGGACATTGAAACTGTGCATAGTTTGCTTTCAGATCTAGAGCAATCAGCTGCATTTTCTAATGACGAATTGTATGATGGTGCATCTCATTTTGGCGACATGTTCTGTTATCAACATTGTCGTCACCATTTTTTACATAAAGCTAGTATCCCACGTGCAGTCTATTATTACACCCAATGGGAACACTGCCTAATACCACCAAAAAGTAGCTCAAAGACATTTGGACAAAGACTTACACATTTTTCTGGTTTTGACACATCCGACCCATCCTCTTATTACTATAGGCTCGCACCTACACCAGCAAAGAAGAATATGCTTACGAACACCAAGCTGATTTACTTTACCTCCTTTATTTCCCAACTGTCTATATAGGGTTTCAACTTTTGGAAAGACACGTTAGACACAAAATCTGTCTGGGGAACAAGAGAATGACAGGTTCAGGGACAAGAGGTCTTATTCAGAGCTTGCCTCATACCACTTCAAATGATTTTCCTGAATAAAACAGTGCAACAAACTTCCTGTCTTTGTTTAGCTAGGCAAAAGATTTGAACATACCTCACATTCCCACATTTGCACGTTTTGAACATTGGCAATAATACACGAAGTATAGTGAGGATAAGTTAGATACCATGCTCCACAATGGATCATACAATACATCAGACACCGATCAGCAGGGTTGGTTGGTTTGGCCCCTAAACACAAATAAATGTCAGTCTAGATTCCTGGGTAACTCGAGTGGGTTTAAGATTAACAGGCCTGACATACGCTATGTACAAACAGAACACGCAGGGGTGGTGACATCATATAGTGTTGGGAAGTGATGCCTAGATTGGCTAAAAACCTCAACAATTTCCCAGGTGAAACAACACTTGTCCCTTCTTTCTGATGATCTGGATCTCAAGGATTTTTTACTGGGTCCCAGAAACCCACATCAAAAGCGCTTCTTTATGGAATATACAACGAGCTGTGGAAGATTTTTCATCAGGAAGCTGCAGAGAGATTGCGCGAGATAGACAGGGTTAATATTGAAAAGGCTTTGGCTGTGGTTGACAATGGTATGACCACATTATTATCCAGAATGTATTCACTGGGCAACATTGTGTCTTCGGCAATTGACATAATTCAGAAGGACATGTTTATTTTACAACATGGACAATCACTGGACGTTACAAACACTTCGTTCTGGCCACGTGCCGTGGCGTTACATCAACACTACCAGCCGGTTTTCTGAATATGGTCTGATGGAAAGACAGATTACTATGGCACGCAGAGATGCAAAATACACCATTTTGCACATTGAAAAATTACACTAATTACCTATTACCGTGGCAAATACACCATCCACAGACTGGACTCTCCATGGTTATATCACCCTACCGGTCACGACTTTCCAATTCCAACAGGTAGGCAGATACAAAGCACTAGGGGAAGGTTAGGTGCATGAGTACTGGGAATTACCGTTCAGGTTTAAATGCAGGAAAGGGGACAGAGAAGTTTTTCTTTGTGGTTCTGACTGTGAGGAAGCCTTAAGTGGGTCCTTAGTTCGCAAGGACATTTCTCTTCACGTGGCATGCAATGCTTCTGTTGCAAACTTATCCTGTTATCTGAAGGGTTCCCCAGATGCTGTGATACGTCCAGTTTTCAAACTACTCTCAAATGGGAGCTACTTGATGCTGAATGATCAAGGTTGCTGTGGAATGGAACGGGCATCGCTTATCTGGTGACGGTTAATTCCTTAGTCACTTGTTGTACACAAGTCCTGTTTCCACCTGCACTGTGGCCTTCGATAAATGTTTCCAAAATACACTTTGATTCCCTTAGCCGACTAAAAGCCATGCTTTTTTAACAGGATGTGGTCTTAACTTCGGCCGGATAGAAGTTTGATCTCTAGGTTGGTCCTCGTCTGAGATACAGACACTACTCCACACTCACTTCCCGCTGCATTTTGGGGAGCTAGTGCATCGTATCCTTAACATTTCTGATACTAAAGTAATAGTGCACTTTTTAAAAATGTATCAGCTCTGGACTAGTTAGCACCTTTCAGACAATCTTCGGAGTTATTCCATCATTTATACACTCCGTGCTGGGAGGCGTTTTTGGAGGGCTCCCGCTTATCCTGCTACTTTTGGCAGGAATCCTGATTTTAATTGTTCGGCTCCACAGTGGATGTCCCAGTTCGATTAGTAATGAAGACAGCACTGCTTGTGCTACGATGCCATGAGCACATGGTTCACATGTTAGGCACACTTTGAGAACTGGACAAACACTGGTTCTTGTCCTTCAGGCCTGTTTGGCTGAACTGCATACAACCTTTATTCTACTGCCTTCTTTGTGGCCACGAATGCGTATTGGATATATGCCTAGTGTCACAATTGGTTGCGCCATTGGATATTGATGTACTGCTAGACCCGTTAACGGCCCATGGATATTGTTGTCCCCAGCATCTTCCATTGCTGATGAATGCATTTCTTGAGCCACCCTGGGATGCTTCGGCTCCTAGTGACTTGGACAACAGCTCTACAATATGCATAGAGGATGCAGTCTCTCCGTCAGCAGCTGCTTTGGGAATTGGATGGAATCACTTTTGCTCCATAAATCTGCTTCGAGGTGGCCTCTGGGATCGTCGTCTGCAGTTATGGACAACAGCAATGTTGTGTCTGCCACTAGGAGCACATGAAATAATCGGCCTTTTTCCACGTCGGAACAATTCGGCTTGTTTTCATAAAGAAAATTCGTCCAAAACAGTTTCTGTTTTATTTTTATTTTCCTAGGCACCATGGCTTTTGGAGTGCTTAAGATTTCAAACAGTATAATCACTTTAAGGCTTTTATGAATATTTTAAAGGGAAGCTTGCTTTTCGACGATGTTCCGAGTAGTCTTTACCTTTTATTCCAGTTTATGATATGCTGGCTTTTTACATAGCTTTTATATATCGACCCTTAGGATGAGGAGTGGGTGTTATATTCCGAAGTTAGACCCATGTAGTGAAGCAGCTTAATTTTTACATTGTCCTAGAAAATAACATTTCAGCAGTGAACTTTTGCACACATTTGCATGCACGACAATGCTGGATTAGGTTCTCTGAAACAACTTTGTTTACAAATCCAGCTTCGCACAACATTATCATGATGCCTTGAACATCATGTTCTAGGCCTCTCTATGCACTAGGTACAAAAGTCATCCTATCTTCATCCACGGGCGTACACCGCTATCTACATATCCATAACATCACTAATCTAAGGCATACATCGCAAAGGCTGCTTTTTATTATAAATAATAGGCATCCCGAAAGATTGGGAGAGGAGGCACTTCTGCTGACACTGAAGGTTTTTGCATGCTAATAAATCACCATGCACCGGCCTGAGATTCCGTGAGGGATGTCCAACTTGAGACCAAGACGGGGTCCTTCACTCTCTCCTATCAGGTAATGAGGTTGGATCGTCCCTTGCGGGGATTCTTGGCTGTACACACGCTAAGTACACTCAGAGTAGGGTCCGCATCGTAGGAGTACGTTAGATTACCATATTTTGCATATATCCCTGCATGGATCACTGACATAATATCGACAGACAAAATATCGACATACCAAAATATCGGCATTAAAATATCGATAACATTATTATCGACGAGCAATACTTATTTAAAAAAATACACAAATATCGAAACCATATTATCGTCAATAAAAAATATCGTTTTAAACATTATCGAACACACAAATATCGTAATAGAAAATATCGACATTTCTTTAAAAATATACAAAATGTCATAAATATCGAAAGTTAAAATATAGACAGCAAAATTATCGTTTTAATACAAATATCGACTATTTAAAAATGAATAAAATCAACATATCTTTACACCAAAAATCTATTTTTACACTATAAACACTCTCTACACACATTATAAATATAATAAGATCTAATTATAACATATAAACATATAAAAGCATAGAATAATAACAAAACACACTAGTAAATAATAATTAAAATATTATTAAATATAACACATACAGCATTCAACATTAAAAGCAATGTTAAACATACTTAACTAACGAAATCCGTCTAAAAAAAAAAATTAGTACTAACAACTTCTTAATTAGCGTTTCCCATATAGGGAAACCAACTGCCAAAACAAAAAAAAGAAATTAACAACAACGAATGAAAACCTCACATTAATAAAATACACCAATAACATAAAACTATCAATTAAATCAACACTATATAAACAACGAAAATTTATATTTAATTTACACTTCAACCCTACAAGAAAAAAGAAGAGGAGACTCTGCCGGATTACTTCCAGAACGCAGATTTACATTACAGAAAAAGCTTTGGAACTGCACTAAGTAAGTAAAACTGCATTTAGAATATAACACTACTTATAGTCTTCACCCAAAAATATATATAAAACATAATTCACTAATATGTCTCTCTTAAACTTATATCTTCTCTACAGATATCTTTTAAAGCAGCCAAAAATACTACAGCAGCGTCAACAATAAAGATACTAAGAAAGTAAGTATATTAATTTTTTATATTAAACAACTCCCTAAAAAACAAACCCAAAGACCCACACTTACTCAGAATGTCCCCACCACCTACAACACAATACAACAAAAATATAAAAATTATATTTTTTCTTCCCAACAGAAACATCTTCAACAAAACGAAAATCCAAGCTTGAAAAAATTGCAACAGCATTTTTTTTTACATCAACAGCAACATTGTAAGTATATACAAAGCAATGTATCTTTATTTACTCAAAAACTATACTGTATTATTTTAATTAATATTTATATATATTTTCCTTAGCACTAAAAAGACCACCATGACTGAAGGCGCACAATTTATTACATCTCAAAAAGGGAAAATGTTATTATGTTACATGGGTTATGTATATACACAAGAAAAACAAACTGGTTTAAAAGTCTTTTGGAAATGCAGCAAATATTATTCGAACAAATGTTATGGAAGAGCTATAACACAAGAAACCACTGTTGTATCTGTAAAAGAACATAACCACCCCAAATGTAACTGAGATTGAAGTAAGAGACGCTCTTGAATCAATAAAAGAAGCTAGCACTAGTACAGATAGACCCACCACAGAAATACTAAAACAACAGTTACTAACAGTACCCCAACATGCATCTAGCCAAATACCCTCTATTGATTCATTAAAGAGAACAATAGCTAGACAAAAGAAAGCCACTACAACACATGCCCCTAAAACCTTTCAAGAGGTAGAGATTCCCCCTGAACTAAGAATAACACACAATAATGAACCATTTATACTATTTGATAATAAATGCAAAGATAAAAGAATCATTATGTTTGCTACTGCAAACAATTTACTTAAATTACAACAATGCGACACCTGGATGATGGATGGGACTTTCAAAATTTGTCCCAAACCATTTTACACAGTTGTACACAGTTCATGGTATATTTCAAAATACTAATATTCCATTTATCTATAACCTACTCCCCAATAAACAACAATCTACCTACCTTGAAATTCTAAAACAAACAAAACAAAAAAAATATAATTATTTTCCTCAAAAAATAATTATAGATTTTGAACAAGCCATGATTAATTCTATACTTAAATCCTACCCACATACAGCAATCCAGGGTTGCTATTACCATTTTAACCAATGTCTATGGAGACACCTGCAAAAGTCAACGCTAAGGGCCCGATTCCGATCTCGCTCGGAAAGCCCTACGACCGACTCCGTCCCGTAGAGCTTTCCGACCGACTCAGTGCTCTGGGGCTCCGAGCGACAGAGGACGATGCGCTGCAGCGCTGACGGACTCGGGTCGCTCGGAGCCCCATTGAAGTCAATGGGAGCCTGTTGTACGTCGCGTACATAGGCTTCCATCATGAAAGATGTAAGTCTTGGAAAAGGGCGCCCCCTGTCGCGTGTTCGCGTCGGTGCCCCCTGCAACGTACATGCATGGGTGAGGGGGATCCCTGGGTCCCCCCGCTGTCCGAGTCGTAGGGCCCCGGGTAAAGGGGGGTCCGGCGCGGACCCCCGAAGTACGCTTCCCGAAGCTTTTTTGAGCTTGCACCGGCTGCTCGCAACGCGCATCGTACTAGGACGGCCGGAAACCATACGCATTGCACTGTACGCGTCGGACAGATTTGAGTCGCTCGGGAGGCATCGCTGAAGGGTACGAGTCGGTCGTAGCGCGAGGCTTGAAGCGCATCGTACTTGCTCGCTCGTACAGCTGTACGAGTCGCACGGAAATCACGCGTACGACTCGGACTCGCTACTGACGGATGCCGCTAGCAGCCCTTCTGAGCGAGATCGGAATCGGGCCCTAAGTGTTGAATATGCAACTGACAGTACTTTTGCATACCAAGTAAAACAACTGATAGCACTGGCCTATGTCCCAGTAACTGAGGTAGCAGAACACTATAACATTCTAATAGAAAGCCCCTACTACAAAAGAAATGAAGAAAAACTAAGCCCACTTTTAGATTACTTCGAAGATACCTGGGTGGGTAGACTCCACAGATCAGGGCACAGAAGACTACCCAAATTCTGCATTCCATGGTGGAATGTGTACCTGAGCACACTAAACAAACAAGCCAAAACCAACAATGCTGTTGAAGGATGGCATAATGCCTTCCAAGCAACAACAGGCAGAGGGACACCTACCCTACACAAACTACCCCAAGCTCTCCAAAAAAAACAGAGCTATCAGGAACTCAGAATGGAACAATCTGTGACCCAAATAGGCCCAAAACTCACCAAACAAACCAAAAAAAGTTCGAATTACTACAAAGTCAGGTAACACTATACCCAAGCACAAGAGGCCTAGAATACCTATCACTGATAGTTAAACCATACTTTAAAATATTAATCTACAGTAAATAAAAATAGTTTTCTGCAAAACACAAACTGTATCTATACATATAATTTTTCTAAATTTTGTAAAATATAAATAATTTGTCATATATATTTAATTTAATAATATAAATATATATTGACATCTTAATTAAATTTTACAAAATATAACACATATTTAAAATATTATTCTAAACATTGCCCTCCCACATTTATTAATTAAATTACTTACGGTTTCTGTAGCTGAAAAAAGATATTCCAAAGATCGTTAATCCATCCAGGTATCTCTCAATCCAAACGAATGTAAAAATTAACCCCAAAAAAAATGCAAAAATCCAACTGTTTCAAAAATAATCCAGGGTCGATAAATCCAACTCGATTAAACCATAATTACCCGAAAATATTTTTAAAAAAAGAAACGCTCCAGGAAAACCCGAAAAGTTAAGAAAGGGTTAAATAAATATTAGTATAAAATACTAATACACACTTCTTAATAAAAAAAACGCTATCTTCTTCAAAACGCAGCTCCGATAAATCCAACTCGATTAAACCATAAAAAACCTGAAAATATGTTTTTAAAAAGAAACGCTCCTGGCAAACCCGAAAAATTAAGAAAGTGTTAAATAAATATTAGTATAAAATACTAATACACACTTCTTAATTAAAAAAATGCTATCTTCTCCAAAATGCGACTTCAATAAAAGACAACCTGTAAAAAAGTAAAGAAACATACCCACCCACACTAACATACACATACACTATAATTAAATACATTTAAAAACACATTTAGCACCATATACACACATTTCTCTACATATTCTAACCTATCTACACTAGGCCTCAAACAGTAACTATCGATATCTCGCTAAAATATAACTAACAACTAAAACACACCAAAAACACAACCACCTAACACTAGACACACTACCTACCACCTAACTACATTCAAATGCAAGTAAAAACTTAGTTTAATTAAAGAAAATTACACTTACCTTCCTCGACGAGACACAGCTTCTAACCGCGAGCTTGTCCCCTCTGAAATGACCCAAAACAACAGTAAGCGGCTGCAAAATAGTACCTGTAAAACAAAAATGGCTGATTAAATAATAAAACACAGAAATTAATTTAAAAAGATGTAATACAGTAATAAATAAATTACTTATATGTTTTCTAAAAATATTAGATTATTGTACTTATATATTAAAAATAATGTAACATTTTTTCTACATTGGAAAATTATAATAATAATTAATATAAACTATATTAATGATTATTATAATTACTTATTTATTTGTATCATTTACAATGCTTTAAAAAAAATTTAAAAATGTTTTCAAATGTTAAATAAAAACTTACCTTCTCAAAAACATGTTTATATAAAAAGTAACAATGTATTAATTAATATTATTAATATTTCATACATTAATAATATTAATTAAAAATATATATTGCATGTATAAAAATTGTTAACCACTCAAAATGTGAATATTTTCTGACTAAGGGGCCGAATCCGATTCGGGCCGGAAAAAATACCGACCGACTCGGTACAGGAATATAGTCCGACCGACACGTACCGGCGTTGCCCGACCTGGGAAGTACGATGAAATGCATGTGAATCACGTCCGACTCGTACGGAACTCAAGGCGAACAACCGACCCGGACGGAAACAAGCTATCCGGCCGGGAAACCACGCGAATCGAACCGACCGACACGCACCAGGAATCAACCCGAACGAAACGTACCCGCGAACTCCGACCCACTCAGTACGATGCAATGGGTGCAAAATCAAACCGATTCGCACGGAGCCCAAGCCGTACGACCGACACGCATACAAAACCCAGCCGAACAAACACAACACTCCGCGACCGACGCGTACGCCGCATATGAAACTGAGCTGAAACACAGCGGGAACGACTCGGAGAGGCGCGCACGAGACAACTGCAACGTCCTACTCGGTCAGAAGAACGACTCCTACATGCACAATAATCACAAATGAAAAAATACAAAAAAAGAGGGCCAAACAAGCAATGACAAAACCAATAAATACAGGGGGGAAAAAATGGAACAAGGACACACCCCCAACTCCACCTACATAAAGGCCACAAATCCCTACCATGATCCTTTGCAAATTCCACTGACCTGCCAGCACAGAACACCATCAGACAGCAAACACAGACACACACACAGCTCATCCAACACAAAAGCCACACACCATTAGCACCTCAACAAATAGCACCCTCACACACACCCAGCAAAACCTACACTCTCACACCCTCACTTGCACACACACACACATCAATCACCACCACCACCCATCACCATGCCCCTAAAGAAGAATCCAAAGTTCCTAGATAGTGAATTGGAAGTCATGGTAGACGAAATCCTCAGGGTAGAGCCACAGTTGTTTGGCACATTGGTCCAACAGACCCCCATGGCACAGAAAACCAAGATGTGGGCGAGGATCGTCGACAGGGTGAATGCACAATCACCATGTTTGCGCACAAAGGAAGACATCCAGAACAGGTGGTATGATGTGCGCAGGAGGGTCAGGGACCTACTGAAGAAGGATTACCTCCTGAGCCAGCACACCGGCAGTGGCCCGCCTGCCAAACCAGTATACCTCAGGCCCTGGGAGGAGAAGGTGCGGGCCATCCTACCACCAGTGAGTGTATATGGACTAACAAACATCCCAGAGCCTGGTGAGTACACAACTAATATACACAATATTGTGTGCCAATACACACACATCACTGTCAAGGGGATAGTCAAACCATGCACCCCTAGCAAATCAACAGCAACCAAAAGATAATCATCCCAAGAAGTGTATGTTAGTCAGATAAACACAATACATGCCATGTCATAGTGATATGTAACTGTGTCATGACATGTACAAACCCAATACCAAATAGAGCTAGGCAGTGGCACAAATCTAACCAACAAACACTGTCAGATATTTAGCCACCACTAGAACACCACCTCACAGGGAAGCTCACAGAAAGGAAGGAATCCTGTGTATGCTGGTGAAGTCAGTGTAGCCAAGAGCATGATGGGACTCGTAGTAACAGATAATGGGCAGCCTCACATTTGGACCATCAACACCACTCTGAACCATGCTCACAACACAGGGAGTGGAAAAGGACTGACAATATGGCTGACACTGGTTACTGCTGTGGGGAGCACAAGGCCCTGCTGGGAACTGTGCACCAACAAACAGCAGAACACCACTGCCTGACATCCTGAAAGCCAACTTGCACTCCCTGCAATGCAAGCACGTTGCATGTTGGGATATCTGGCTGGGTGGGAAGGAGGAATGACAGCACTGACCATAGTTACAAGCAGCTCTCCTCACACACCCCCTCAACACAAAACTCCACATAACCCACCTGGGAGAATGCAATGCCTCACACACCAAATGAAGATCCCACAAAGAACCACCACCCTGGGTAATGCTGTGTGAAGTACAGGGACACTCTTGGGACTTGTAGCCAAACAAACGCAAGGACAACACTGTCAGCCTTCCTGTCAGCACAGGCACACTACCCCACAGGGAAGCAGAGTCAAAAGGAAGGAAGTACGGGCATGCTGGGAAGGGGGTGTAGGCAATAGCATGATGGGAGTTGTAGTCACAGATATTGCTCACCCTCACAATTGGCCCATCAACACCACTCTGAACCATGCTCACATCACAGGGAGTGGATAAGGACTGACAAGATGGCTGACACTGGGTACTGCTGTGGGGAGCACAAGGCCCTGCTGGGAACTGTGCACCAACAAACAGCAGAACACCACTGCCTGACATCCTGAAATCCAACTTGCACTCCCTGCAATGCAAGCACGTTGCATGGTGGGATATCTGGCTGGGTGGGAAGGAGGACTGACAGCACTGACCATAGTTACAAGCAGCTCTCCTCACACACCCCCTCAACACAAACTCCACATAACCCACCTGGGAGAATGCAATGCCTCACACACCAAATGAAGATCCCACAAAGAACCACCACCCTGTGTAATGCTGTGTGAAGCACAGGGACACTCTTGGGACTTGTAGCCAAACAAACGCAAGGACAACACTGTCAGCCTTCCTGTCAGCACAGGCACACTACCCCACAGGGAAGCAGAGTCAAAAGGAAGGAAGTACGGGCATGCTGGGAAGGGGGGTGTAGGCAATAGCATGATGGGAGTTGTAGTCACAGATATTGCTCACCCTCACAATTGGCCCATCAACACCACTCTGAACCATGCTCACATCACAGGGAGTGGATAAGGACTGACAAGATGGCTGACACTGGGTACTGCTGTGGGGAGCACAAGGCCCTGCTGGGAACTGTGCACCAACAAACAGCAGAACACCACTGAATGACATCCTGAGAGTCAACCTGAACCCACTACAAGGGTGGCATGCTTCATGGTGGGATAACTGGGCTAGGTGGAGAAGGATGGCCGGATGTCCACCAAATACAACCAATGCTGGCCATTCACACACCTCAACATTCACATTGAAATGCCCCAGGTATGCAGGATAATGTGCTACACCAATATCAACCTCTTACTGTGACAACTTAGGACAATGCAATGTACATGCCCGCATCCAGAGGTACAGTCACAACTGTCAGGTGTGTGAACCATTGATGCCTGTAGAAACATAACATACAATGTGTGTCTCTTCCAAATACAGGTGATGATGATGGGGACACAGCAGCAGGCGAGGAGGAGTCCCTGTCCCAGGCTCCGGGGGACACTGAGCTCACTGGTGTGGAACAGCCTCTGCCCTCCTCGGATGGCGAAGACCTACCTGGCACCTCCGGTGTGAGTCATCATGCAACACCAGCAGGACCAACATCTGCACCCCCTGCACCCACCCCTCCAACAACTGCCAACACACAGACCACCCCCGCCGACACGGACACACCAAGGACCACCGATGATAACAGCACAGGACCCCAGGCCCACCGTGGAGCAATGGACAACAACACCACTAACAACCCCCAAGGGGGCCTCGGGTCACCTGTGCGTGCCACCGCAGGTCCTGCACGTGTCGCCAGGGGTGGTGGGAGGGGTGGTAGACATAGGTCGCTGCTTGCAGAGGGGTCTGGACTGCATGATGACCCACAACTGGCACGCATCGCTGATGCGTACCAGGATAGCACCGGAGAGGTCAGACAGGTAGTGGGGATCCTCAAGGACATACAACAGCAGCAGGCTGCCCATCATGCCCGCTTGCACTCCCACATGTCCCGTGTGGAGACACACATGTCTCGCATGGAGTCCAAGTGGGACACATTACAAGAACTCACAGCGGTGCATAGGGACATATTGACATGCCTCCGCCAGATTAGCACCAACATGGCCACACCTCCCTGTGTGCCCACAACATCTGGTGCTGCAACAACTGTCACCGCCACAGGGAGGGAGGAGGTCTCTGGCGGAGACTCCCCTGCACCGCAGCAGCCTGCACGTGAGGGTCCCCCCCAAAGAAGAGGGGTCGTCCGAGGAAGGAAAACTGAGAGGTTTATGGCCACGTACATCCCCCAGGAAGCCAACACCTGTTCCGGAAATTCTCCTTTGTGTGCAAACTTTTCACCCTGTCGAATGCAACACAACTCGCCCACATGACATGGGGAGTTCAAGTTGGACTAATGTATCATATGACTGTGGACTTCACTCAGGACATTTCTGCTACCAAGACTTCCAACTCATCTGGGAACTTTGGATCACAATCCCAATGTACAGCACCCACCATCCTGTGCACTATACACACACACATTTCTGTAAATAAAATCACTAGTACACCATACTAGCCTCTGTTGTTATTCAAATGTTGATACTGTTATGGTGATGATGATCTGCTAAATTACACTGTGTATGCTAACTGCTACAGCAAGTACAACACCGTCATGTGAGTCATGGTGACGTGACACATATGAGGGAGACACACCACTAGGGCTACACAACACAGAGACACCAGGGCCATCGGACTCATCGCCTACAGTGATGTTGCCAGGAAATACTGTGGAATGCACAGACACCACACCTATTCAGAGTCTGTGTCAACTAGCCCACAGGTGCAGTAAGCAAATGTCAGTCAGATGTGTGACCACAGACAACGCACATCCCAAAGTGAAGCACAGGTTTATTACACATTTGCAACATGTTGTTTCCACTACAAATGCAAGGTTTACCCACGTGGCAGTGGCCAAACAGTCAAGAAGTGCAGAAGATATGTAGTCCAGGGGTGTGTGGCACATCACCTGTAGGGAAACTACTGCTGCCACCCTGAAAGCTGAATCATGGTGTCGGGGGATCCAAGTTGACCAAAGTACTCAGTAAGCACCCTGTGAAGGACAGACATGACACACAGTTAAAACCACTGAAGAACAGGACAGAACTGCAATACTCATGCCCAATACATGTCACAAGACAACTACACAAAACCAAGTTAGCATGACAAAACTGTTGGGGAGTACAGACTACCTGTAAGGACACATTGCTGCACGCATCCAGTCAAGTAGCACATGGCCACACTCAAACAGCACCAGAGCACCACCCACACATATCATGCAAACTCACATCATTCACATTACATCTCCCTGGATACTCACATTCAGCTGAAGAAGTTGGTGATGAGCTGTGTGCGGACATCACCATCATCATCATCATCATCACTGGCATCGTGGTCCAGGCCAGGATCCTCCACAGGTGGCGGACGTTGGTCATCGTCATCCAGGATGAGAGGCAACTCCTTCCGCACTGCCAGGTTGTGTAGCATGCAGCAGACGATGACAATCTTGCACACCTTTGCTGGGGCATATGGGAGGGCCCCTCCTGTCTTGTCCAGGCAGCGGAAGCAGCTCTTCAGGAGACCAAAGGTCCGCTCAATCACTCTCCTCGTCCGACCATGTGCCTCATTGTAGCGCATCTGGGCTGGTGTCACAGGGTTCCTGAGGGGTGTCAGCAACCACGGCATGTTGGGGTATCCGGAGTCACCTACGGACAGACAAGTGCACATTAGCTGATTTGGAAAAGTGGGCGGTATACTACAGAGCAGAACACACACAATGGTACAAAGTCAGTACACACCGACAAGCCAGGCACGCTGATTCTGCATCTGTGCCATCATCCTCGGGATGCGACTACTTCTCATCACGTAGGCATCGTGTGCTGAACCAGGGAAACGGGCACACACATGTGTGATGCTCATATCTGCAAGACATACCACCAGAGCATTGATCGAATGGTAATGTTTCCGGTTCCGGTATGCCTGCTCATGTGCCTGTGGTGGTACCAAAGCCACATGTGTCCCATCAATGGAGCCAATGACATGTGGCATCCTCCCCAGGGCATAGAAGTCACTCTTGACGTCAGTGAGTTGTTGACGTGTAGGGAAATAGATGTACTGGTTCAGGCATCTCAACATTGCTTCCAAAACATCGCTTAGCACACGGCTGAACATAGTCTGTGACATCCCACCGGCAGTCGCCACAGTGTGTTGAAAGGTACCGGTGGCAAAGAAGTGTAGGGCTGCCATTACCTTCACCTTGGGGGTCAGCGCCGTAGGGTACGGCCAGCCAGGTTGCAAATGTGGTGCCAAGCGCACTGCCAAATCCTCAATCAGCTGCCTGGTGAAGCGGTACCGTCGGATGCTGTCACGTTCCACCATCGTTGCCAGGTCAGGGAATGGGCTATGGACAGCTGGAGCCCTGCAGTGCATAGGTTGAAGAAAGAAAGATTGTCAGTCACCCCACATATGTGCCATTCACCATACTCAATTTCACATGATACATCATTACCAGACACAAGTACTTGATGTGTGTGCCGTTCTGTTCGGACATAACTCGCACCTACATGGCCATCATCTAACTTCTCAGTACAACATGTGTGGACAACAGGTTCCAGGTTGTGCTATGGGAAACCATTAGGCTGTGTCACAGTACCCATTTACTGCTGCCACGTTCCACACACACACCACAGTGACATGTCTGGACAGATGCGCCACAGGCATCACAGCTCATTGACAGGTAGATTCCCAGTGACCCTGTCTTGCCACATGGACACTGGCATGACATGGCGTATCATGTACACGTCAGAAAAACAAACATGACTCCCACAGGTAGTGGCCCCTGTCGCCTCCGCAGGACAGACATGGACGCCAGTGACGCACATCAAAGTCCATGCACAAACAACGTTGATGTGGAGACTGTCTCCCATCGTGCACGTGGAATCAGAGACATCGGAAACACAACATGCACACAGACTGTGGAGGGACATCACTATTGTGGCAATGGGTCACCCTGTGACGTACATGCCTTCCCCCATGGGACCCTGGGGGTATGTGACATGTCACACACATACACAACCTGGAAATGTGACCATGCCACATGCTCCGAAATGAACTGTTGCACATCACAGTGGTCATGTGCACAACACACAAAGGACCCTGTCCCCATGAACACATGCACAGCCTGGGTGTGGCTGCCCACAAGTGCCACCACAGAAACCACATGCTAACCCCCATACACAGAAAAGGTAATGCAGCCTTACATGCCTTAGGAAACAGTGTGGACTGGGTGTGGTGTTGTAGGTGTGCCCCTGGGTCTCTGGCAGGTATATGTGGCTGGCATACGTTCACCAGTGACAAGCATGGTGACATATGCGACTGACCTGTACAGGTACGCGTTGTACAGCAATGGACCGTTCGGTGTGCCCGGCCGGCCCATTGCATCTGTTGTGAGCGGGTATGCGTTGTATCCCGAAATACGCGTTGTACAGCAATGGACCGATCGGTGTGCCCGGCCGGCCCATTGCATCTGTTGTGAGCGGGTACGCGTTGTATCCCAAAATACGCGTTGTACAGCAATGGACCGATCGGTGTGCCCGGCCGGCCCATTGCATCTGTTGTGAGCGGGTACGCGTTGTATCCCGAAATACGCATTGTACAGCAATGGACCGTTCGGTGTGCCCGGCCGGCCCATTGCATCTGTTGTGAGCGGGTACGCGTTGGACAGCAATGGACCGATCGGTGTGCCCGGCCGGACCATTACATCTGTTGTGAGCGGGTACGCGTTGTACAGCAATGGACCGATCGGTGTGCCCGCACGGTCCATTGCATCTGTTGTGAGCGGGTACGCATTGTACAGCAATGGACCGATCGGTGTGCCCGGCCGGACCATTGCATCTGTTGGGAGCGGATATGCGTTGTACAGCAATGGACCGATCGGTGTGCCCGCACGGCCCATTGCATCTGTTGGGAGCGGGTACGCGTTGTACAGCAATGGACCGATCGGTGTGCCCGGCCGGACCATTGCATCTATTGTGAGCGGGTACGTGTTGTATCCCGAAATACGCGTTGTACAGCAATGGATCGAACGGTGCGCACGCGTTGGCTGGGGCCTGGCATGGCAACGGACGCGTATTCGAAGCTTCAACGAGTCTGATGCAGTAAATTCAGTTGGCCAGCAGCAACAATATTGCAAAATCATGGGTGTCATGAACTTGGATTTTTGAAGGATGCTGTGGGTGTGTATTAATGCTGCTATTCCATGGATTGGTCAGATTCAGAAGATGCAGACGACTTGGACCTATCACTTTGGACACATGGGACAGTATCTGCCTCTGCAGCACACATATAATGCTGGCTGTTCCCCTGAGAGCTCACTTGCCTGCACTACATGCTCCAGGACGACATCTGCCACCAACACTGCTGCTGTCTCTGCATCCTCTGGCTACTGCAATGGCACGTACTGTGGAGAGAGCCCCAGCCTTCAGCCTTGAGGAGAACCAGGCCCTGCTGGACAGCCTCCTTCCACAGTACAGCAAGCTGTATGGGACACCAGGGGAGCAGGTGAGTGTGCTGTCCACTGCCTTACTAATTTTGCATGTTGTCTGACTAGCAGGACTTACAGTGTGCACACCACTGGCTAGCATGCTCACTGAGTAGTTCTGACCCCCAAAGTGTGTAGTTACATGCACTGAACAGGTACAGTGCAGTAACAGTGCATTCCAACAAGGTTTACTTCCCATGCAATGATACCATGTAGTAACTGCTGGCAAACTGTTCATAGCCATCGTTGCACTGCCTGTGTACATCATGCGCCCCAGTGATTGAGACATGTATATCCAACTGTGTGATGCACGGATATGTTGCATGTGTAGTAATGGCATTTTCACTTTGTCATCCTCACAGGTTGATGCCCTCCAGAAGCAGGAAATCTGGCTGACCATCACCCGGGCAGTAAGATCCGTGGGGGACTACAAGCGCCGGATCCGCAACTGCCAGAAGAGGTGGCAGAACCTTCAAGGCTGGACCCGGAGGATCGCAAGGGTCCAGCTGAAGCTTCGCCTCCTCGCAGGAGGGGCGGACACCGGACCCTGACCCCCACATGCTCAGGATCCTGGCGGTGGTCTTCCCTGACCTGGATGGGCAGCTGAAGGCCAGACATCAGCAAGGAGGGGTGAGTCCATGACAGCACTGTGCACTTTGTCTGACATGCTATGTGCCCTCCTCTGGCCTGGTTAAACTTCCACAGTACATCAGTCTTGTGGTCCAGGACCCATGTCCCTCTATTGTGACATGCCCACTCCTCATCTGATACGCATATGTGTGGCCCTTACAGTCAGGAAATTGTGTCACTTGGGGACTGTGTCATTGCATTTTGCTTTGCTCACGGTGGGGGACAACATTTGTTCCGGTGACTATGTTGTGGGATTCATGGGTGGGTCAATTGCTCACACAATGCCCAAGTCCTGATATGTAATCTGGGTGTAACTTTGATATGTGGTCCACTTGCTGATCTGATTCACCACATGTCCCTGGGGTATTTGGCACCCCCCCCATGCTGCGGGTGGGAACAATGTTTGGGCCTCAGGAGTATGTATATCAAGTGTGTCACACATGCTTAGACAACTGCCTACTGTCCAGGACTCATCCCTCTTACAGGTGGAGCTGGACAGTCATGCCTACTCCAGGGCATACAATAGACTCTGTACTCCCACTCCCATGGATCATCTGACATGTTGTGATCAGTGACATGTTCCCTCAGGTGTCTGCCTCTGTGTCATTGTGCTGTGGCTTCGTTGTCAGGACTACTGGGATGTTTGTCGGTTAGGGTTCAGCATGCCATCTGAGATGTGACCATGAGAGACGATACTTCTGTGACTTATAGATGTTTTATCACTTGACTGTGCACACAGGTGTATGCGACTGTGACTTTCAGGCAGCTGTTATTCATTCACAGCACACTGTGAGGTGCTCAGGTTCTGGGAGTTGTGTTTCATGTCCCCCATATGTCCAATTGGCATGACGTGGACAAATACTAGTTCAGATGATGTGGTGTGTGGGGGATGGACATGTGCACTTGTCAGTTACATAACTTGCATTCCCCATGTCCTAGGATTGTGACACAGTGCAGACTGTTGTTGGCAGGCTGCCATGGCCATGTGACTGGAGACAGTGATGTATGACTTTGCACGCATGCCTGTGTCATGGCATTAAACTTCCTAAGAGTGATCCTGCAGGGGAGTGACATGTGCAACATGCACCCCATTGTGGCATGGAATATCCGGACATGGGTGCACCATGGTGTCTGGTGCTGGTATGCATCACATGCATTTCTATTTAGTCTCTGGCCATCCCTTTCTCCGGACACCTGCACTGACTCAGTGGCAAGAGATGTGATGTGTGCATGTTCACATACTTCACCGTGTTCCCTGCAATGTCCAACAACTGTGTAGGTGGTGCATGTGTCCACACTGGGGTCTTACCATCAGACAGGCACCAGACAGATGGGTGCAAGGGCAGGAGGGGTGTGAGTCCCATGGTTGACCATCAGACTGACAATTGGCTTCTCCAAATATGTGTGAGGAGTTTTGGCAATGTTCAACTAAGGATGCCAGGGCTGGCTCTGTAAGTGCTGTACTTACTGTGGTGTGTGAAGGTAGGTGCAGGTGACTGATGTTTGTCTGTTTCCCTAATTGTTTGCAGATGCATCCACGGCCACAGGAGGGGACAGCTCCACGGACCAGGAGGAGCAGCGGAGCCAGACTGGGTCAGCATCCGACGAGTGGTCAGAGGGACCCAGTGGCACGGAGGGCGAGGGGAGCCACACCGAGGAGTCCTCAGCACCATCCACCTCAGCTGAAGACCACAGCAGCTCGGAGGATGACTCCCTTGTGGAGGCGGGTGTCAGCAGCCACCACACCCCGCTAGTCTGTCTGGCCCCGCCACCACCACCACCAGCACCGCCCTACCATTGGCTCCAATTCCAGAGGTCCGTGGAGGCTCCCGTGTTCGGGAGCGTGTCTCCTTCGTGCCAGGCACCGCACCCCATGCCCCTGTGTCCCCTGCCGCCCTGAGTGAGGAGTCTGTGTACCTACTTCGGCAGCTCCATGTAGGGCAGACAGCAATGCTGAGTGTCCTCCATGCACACACCACTCTGTTAACACAGCTGGTGTCGTTCATGGAGGGCATCTCGACGGGTATGTCTGCCCTACAGAGGTGCAATAAGTCCATGGACTCCTCCCTGATGGCAGCAGTGTCCCTCCTCCAACAGTCCCTCCCACCTCCTACCTCTGCCCCATTCACACTTCCTGGCACCCTACCTGTCCAAAGCACATGCACACCTGCACAATCACCCAAGCACACAGACACGAGCAGCACAGACACACCCAAAAGAAAGGCAAGACATGCACACAAGCATCCTCAGGGGACAGATACCACACACACAGGGGATGTGGAATAGACACACACACAGGCATCCACAGTCACTCCGCAGTCCTCCAAATCCTCTCCCTCCAAGACCCCTTCCCTTGCCTCACCTGCAACCCCACATACACAGCAGGTCTTCCTGTGTGACCTCGGCCTCTTCCCCGCTGATCCTGCTGATCCGGCATACCGGGGGAAGAGGAAGTCCACCCACACAGAGGGGAGTGCCCCTCACCCCCGGACACCCTCCCCCAGGCACAGGCAGACTGAGGACCCCATTCGGAAGTCCCCCCGGACCAGGAAGGGCAAGACCCCACCACCACCACCACGCAGCTCCACCACCCAGTCTCTCTCCTCCATCCCCCAGGCCACCACTCCACAGGTTCCACCGCCACACCCTGCCCCAGGTTCCCCCACACACCGATACCGCATCCCACAAAACTGCTTAGGCCCTCCCCCCCTGCCACTTGCTCTTCTACCCACAACCCAGATGCTCAGCCTGTTTGTGCCACTGGTGTGGAGACCGGGTCCCCCCCCTCTGTCCTGCCCACCTCATCTGCCCCCCCTTCCACTCCCTTGGAGGCATGCACTGCAGTTTAGTCCACAACCACCCCGTCTGACTCGGGCACTACAGTGGGGACCCAGTCCACTCCATCAGACCAGCCCACTGCAGTGGTTGCAGCACCAACACCATCTGACTTGTGCCCTACAGTGGTGCCGGTCCTCCCTGAGTCAGACACCTCCACTGCAGTTGCTGGTGACACTCTTGCACCCACCACCTCTTCACTGCCTCACTCTGGCATCCCCTGATCCTGTCCCTGCGGTGCCTGGCCTGCCCCTTGTATGCCCCTCCAAGGGGGATGTCCCCTGTCCCTACTAGTGCAGGCAAGCAATGGGTGACAAGTTGTCACATATCACCGTGTTGGGACTGTGTATTTGGACTGGCCATTGGCCTTAGTTTAATTTGGACTTCTGATTTTTTATTGACATTTGCTGAATAAAGCCTATTTTTGTTTACTTGTGGTTTTTCTTTTGATGTACATGATGTAGATGAGTATCATCATGCATTTGCAGTTGTAATAGTGTTCAGATCAGGGAAATGAAGTGTTGCAGTGATGGACTCCATGTGGTCCATGGGATATGTGTCCTGTTGTAGTCTGGATCTATGGCATCCTCTGCTGCAGTCTGAGGGTGTGATGTTCAGCATATGACACAGGGATGTACATTTTGCATTTGTAAATTAACATCTTTGTCTTACAGTGATGCACATCTGGTGGGCTTACCACTGTTCAATGTTTCTATTTCCCTGACTGTGTGCCCATCTCCACTGGACATGCAGTTTAGCACACCAATGTTGAAGGACTCATCAGTGTATACAGTGCACCTTGCTTGACACGTGTTTTGGGTGTATGCAGATGACTGACGTGACACTCCCGTAGCCAGGCTGATGTGAGCAGAGCCTTCAGTGTGTTGTAGTTGTTGACTCACTGACCGAGTGTTCTGCCGACATGTTTGAGTCGTGCACAGACAAGGTTTGGCACAGCGGACCTTCCACAACAGTGGAGTGCCCTCATGGCAGTGTGTAATCCCTTGACATTGCCTGGGCCCGTGTTTTGTGTTGTGTAAGCATGTCTGTGCGTGTACCCTTCCCTTTTCCTACACAGGCTGTGTCCCTACGGATGTTCCTGTTTCTGATGCTTGCTGAGTTGTTCTGTGTTCATCCAGCATCTTGGACCTGGTTACTCCGGGATGTGGGTGCATGGCAAACTAAGGTTCATCAGGTTTTCATCCCAGGTTGTCTTTGTTGTCAGGGCTGGGGATGTGGGCAAACGCAGATGGGACACATTCAGGATTCCCCTTGGCACTTGTTGGTTACACATGTCATGTAATTTACAGTCTGTGGTAGCTTTCAGTGATTGTGACACGTTGTGTGTGTGACTGCTGCCACTCCTCAGGGTCAGAGCTGCAATGTTGGAAGTTGTGTACGTGTGTTCTTTGTGTGTCACCTTGTCTTCTTCATTGGTGTGTGACTATGGCCAGGATCCCATTGATTGTGGTGGATTTCACGTCATGCGTAGTGTGCAGTGTGTCAGACATTCACGAGTCTTGTTGACTGGCCATGTGTGATGGGTTTCTGCACCTTAGTTCCCACCACCACCCCTGGGATTGTCATGGGTGCATGTGCAATGTCACCAGTCCATGTGAGCTTCACTGCTGCACATTGGTGGAGATCAAGGTGTGTGGTGTTGAGTGTGTGCAAATGTGAGTTGTTGCACGGCTAGACCCCTACCTCCATATTGGCCATGGCTGGCAGGCCGTGCTGTTTGATTTGTGCTTGTGTAGGTGTGATGGTAGTTTGTTGCTCAGGACACATGGCTGTGGTTCACAGTGTGAATGACATCTACCTTTGTCATCACAGTGGGATTATCATGCAGGCTAGTGTCACCACAATGTGGGGTCCCTGGGGGTAGTGCTGTGGTGGGTCTGTCTCTTGCTGTGTTAGTTGCTGTTCCTACTAGCTTGTGTGACATGTGTAATTTGGGCTCCCTCTCATCTAACAATGCCTCTTTGCCCACATAGGGGAATCCGATCCATGAGTTACTTTTGTATGGCACTGTATACACATCTGTGTACTTGGAATTCAGGCCTCATGTGTTGTGTGGTTGCCTGGGGATACTGGCACACACCCCCATCACCTGTTGTGTTTGATATGCAGTGTGAGTCTGCCTGTTTGGGTTTGTGCATTTGCACCACTGCATTGGCATATCTTGAGTGTGCCATTGGCTGTATGTTGTTTGGTGGCTTTCCCCTGCTGTCCCTGGGACTCCTAGGTCATCAGTCAGCACAATAATCATGGTTTGTATGTCCCATTGCTGCCATGGTATGGTATTTGTTCACCTGACATCTACAATCTCCACAGGATATCTACATTTGTGTGTCCATTGGTGCAGATATGTGGGTCTGCATTATGATGGTCACTTCTGTCATTGTGTTATTTGTGAATGTTGACAATGTGAGCCCCCATGGGTGATGTTTGTATGCACATGGCCAAAGGTATGTTTTATTTGCACTGCACTGTTTGCCTCACCCAATCTATGTTGCTATGGGACACAAGCACTACTATGCC
Organism: Calotriton arnoldi; assembly: GCA_963921515.1. Lineage (NCBI taxonomy): Eukaryota > Metazoa > Chordata > Amphibia > Caudata > Salamandridae > Calotriton > Calotriton arnoldi. The sequence continues at coordinate 682,388 of CAWUFW010001784.1, read as the reverse complement.
ACTGATGTGTTTGTTGTTGTGTGACCAGGAATCATCCATGCAGTTTGGCTTTGGCAGCTTTTACCCTGACTACACTTCCCTTTTGATCACTGTGGTGATGGTGCTTTGGGCCCCATCGCCACACTGTTCAAAATGTGCATCAGCTATGGACCCCACACCTACCTTTTGGTTACTGGGTTGAAGGGGCTTTGGGCCCCATTGCCACACTGTTCAAAAGGTGCATCAGCTATGGACCCCACACCTACCTTTTGGTCACTGTGGTGATGGGGCTTTGGGCCCCATTGCCACACTGTTCAAAAGGTGCATCAGCTATGGACCCCACACTTCCGTTTTGGTCACTGTGGTGATGGGGCTTTGGGCCCCATTGCCACACTGTTCAAAAGGTGTATCAGCTATGGACCCCACACTTCCCTTTTGGTCACTGTGGTGATGGGGCTTTGGGCCCCATTGCCACACTGTTCAAAAGGTGCATCAGCTATGGACCCCACACTTCCCTTTTGGTCACTGTGGTGATGGGGCTTTGGGCCCCATTGCCACACTGTTCAAAAGGTGCATCAGCTATGGACCCCAAACCTACCATTTGGTCACTGTGGTGATGGGGCTTTGGGCCCCATTGCCACACTGTTCAAAAGGTGCATCAGCTATGGACCCCACACCTACCTTTTGGTCACTGTGGTGATGGGGTGTTCAACCCCATTGCCACAGTGGCCATGGTCGGCTTGCATTGTGGAGGCCACACACATTTATGTGTGACACATGTGCTAGGGGGTCACATTGTATGTTCAATGTCATGTTCAGTGTTGTAGGCATTTGTCACAAACTACACACGCTTGTCATGGTGTTGGGGGGGGATGTAATTTTCAGACATTCCTTATGTAGGAGTATGCTGGTTGTGTCATGCATTACCCGTCCTATGAGTAGGGGTGGAGGTAGTGGCAGGCATCCAGCCCCCTCTGAGTAGGGGTGGTGGTAGTGGTAGGCATCCATCCCCCTAAGGGTGGGGATGGTAGTAGTGACAGGCATCCAGCCCCCCCTGAGTGGGGTGGTGGTAGTGGCAGGAATCCATCCCCCTAAGGGTGGGGATGGTAGTAGTGATGGGCATCCAGCCCCCTATGAGTGGGGATGGTAGTAGTGATGGGCATCCAGCCACCTATGAGTGGGGATGGTAGTAGTGATGGGCATCCGGCCCCCTATGAGTGGGGATGGTAGTAGTGATGGGCATCCAGCCCCCTATGAGTAGGGGTGGTGGTAGTGGTAGGCATCCAGGCCCCCCTGAGTAGGGGTGGTGGTAGTGGCAGGCATCCAGCCCCCCCTGAGTAGGGGTGGTGGTAGTGGTAGGCATCCATCCCCCTAAGGGTGGGGATGGTAGTAGTGACAGGCATCCAGCCCCCCATGAGTGGGGTGGTGATAGTGGCAGGCATCCACCCCCCCTGAGTAGGGGTGGTGGTAGTGGTAGGCATCCAGCCCCCCCTGAGTAGGGGTGGTGGTAGTGGCAGGCATCCAGCCCCCCCTGAGTAGGGGTGGTGGTAGTGGTAGGCATCCAGCCCCCTAAGGGTGGGGATGGTAGTAGTGACAGGCATCCAGCCCCCCCTGAGTGGGGTGGTGGTAGTGGCAAGCATCCATCCCCCTAAGGGTGGGGATGATAGTAGGGATGGGCATCCAGCCCCCTATGAGTGGGGATGGTAGTAGTGATGGGCATCCAGCCCCCTATGAGTAGGGGTGGTGGTAGTGGTAGGCATCCAGGCCCCCTGAGTAGGGGTGGTGGTAGTGGCAGGCATCCAGCCCCCCTGAGTAGGGGTGGTGGTAGTGGTAGGCATCCAGGCCCCCTGAGTAGGGGTGGTGGTAGTGGTAGGCATCCATCCCCTAAGGGTGGGGATGGTAGTATTGACAGGCATCCAGCCCCCTGAGTGGGGTGGTGGTAGTGGCAGGCATCCATCCCCCTAAGGGTGGGGATGGTAGTAGTGACATGCATCCAGCCCCCCCTTAGTGGGGTGGTGGTAGTGGCAGGCATCCAGCCCCCTAAGGGTGGGGATGGTAGTAGTGATGGGCATCAATCCCCCTATGAGTGGGGATGGTAGTAGTGATGGGCATCCAGCCCCCTATGAGTAGGGGTGGTGGTAGTGGTAGGCATCCAGCCCCCACTGAGTGGGGTGGTTGTAGTGGCAGGCATACAGCCCCCCTGAGTAGGGGTGGTGGTAGTGGCAGGCATCCAGCCCCCTGAGTAGGGGTGGTGGTAGTGGTAGGCATCCAGGCCCCCCTGAGTAGGGATGGTAGTAGTGGCAGCCATCCATCCCCCTAAGGGTGGGGATCAGGCGCGGCCCGTGGTAGGAGTGCCGGTCGGGCGGTGACGTGGGGAGGGGCAGGGTGGGGGGTTGTAAACTACGGATTAAGGCCGAATACAGGTAAGTGAACATTTAAATAAATAAAACGAATTTCGTTGCGCGCACTGCATTGCATGTGGCGATGCAGCGCTCACAACGATATTCGTTTTATTTATTTAAATGTTCACTTACCTGTATTCGGCCTTAATCCGTAGTTTACTACCCCCCACCCAGCCCCTCCCCGCCCCACGTCACCGCCCGAGCGGCACTCCTACCTCGGGCCGTGCCTGGTAGGGATGGTAGTAGTGACAGGCATCCAGCCCCCCCCTGAGTGGGGTGGTGGTAGTGGCAGGCATCCAGACCCCCCTGAGTAGGGGTGGTGGTAGTGGCAGGCATCCAGCCCCCCTGAGTAGGGGTGGTGGTAGTGGTAGGCATCCAGGCCCCCCTGAGTAGGGGTGGTGGTAGTGGTAGGCATCCAGCCCCCCCTGAGTAGGGGTGGTGGTAGGGTGGTGTTGGTGGTAGGCATCCATCCCCCTATGGGTGTGTATGGCATTGGTGATGGCCATCCCACCCCTATGGTTCTGCTGTTGCTAGTGTACGTCATTTGTGCATCCCTATGTGTGTGTGACATATTTCGGGTACGTGTCGTTTGTTTGTATTGTTGGTGTTTGACTTACTGTCTGCGCCGTACGCATCCGTGCCGGTCCCGGTAATAGATGTAGAGTATAGGTAGGACCTGTGCAATGGGATTCATGCTTGGATCGTCTTGTTCGGGTTTCTCGTGTCTTCGAGTCGTACTCGTATCAGCCTTGTTCGTCTCGTAGCCGTGGATCGTCTTGTGGCGCGAAACGGAGCTTATGTACGGCTCGCCCGGATGCTCAAATGTCCCGGACGTAGCGACGGGTTCGGCGCGTACGGAGTGTGCATCGTACTCGTCCGGCCGGAAGGTGCTGTGTATTTGCTTCCGTACGACTCGATTCGGCGTTTACGGATCCGGCTCGGGCGGGGAACAGGAGCTGGATTGGGTAAGTACGGCTCGCTCGGAAACTGGGTTGTTATACGCATCGTACTTGTTCGTCCGGACAAATGTTCGAATCGGTCGGGAAACACGCAATCGGCTGGTTTTTTTTCCGGACGAATACTGTTAGGTGCGCTTCCGGCCGAGATCGGAATCGACCCCTAAATCTGTATAATGTTATACAGTTTAATTTAAACAAATTATGTATATAATTACTAACTGTAAAACATGCAAAAATGAACTGTAAAATTATGTTACAAAATGAATGTATGTTACACAAATGTTCTAAACTAAAATAACAAAAAATGTTTTCTGCAACAAAAGATAAATACCTGTATACTAAAATATAACAATGTTAAAAACATGTATATTCAAAAATATATTATATGTGAATAAACATATATCCAAATTACTTTATGTTACAAAAATAAAAATATGTATTTATTTTGTATGTTACCTCATGTGTATAATATTGCCTTAATAAAATATGTTTTTTTACTTTAAGTATCTTATTATTAACAAATAAAGATCATTTAAAAATTTACAAGTCTGATTATTTTTCTATTAATTCATTGTTATTAAATATTTCCCTAAAATGTATATTTTAATGCAATGTATATATTTTTAACTAATATGTATTATCAAAATATATTGTTATAATTATTGTAATTATAAATATAAAATGAAATATTATACATACACATTACTACTACAGATTATAAAAATATTTTAAAGTCACACACCTATAAACATATATAATATAATATTACTATACCAATTACTATAAATTAAAGTAATGTGCTCTACAGTACACATATATAATTTACTATTCCCACTCCAGTTAGTATTAAGTCAGGGAAGGTGCTGGACACTAAGGGGCCGATTCCGACTCAGGCCGGAAAACATACCGACCGACTCGGTACGGGAATAAAGTCCGACCGACATGTACCGGCGCTGCCCGACCCGCGTAGTACGATGAAATGCATGTGAATCACGACCGACTCGTACGGAACACAAGCCGAACGACCGAACCACACGGAAACCAGCTATCCGGCCGGGAATCCAAGCGAATCGAACCGACCGACACACACCAGGAATGAACCCGACCGAAACGTACCCGCGAACTCCGACCCGCGCATTACGATGCAATGCGTGGAAAACCAGACCGAGTCGCACGGAGCCCAAGCCGTACGACCGACACGTATACAAAACCCAGCCGAAGCAACCCAATACACCACGACCGACGCGTACGCCGCACATGAAACCTAGCAGAAACACAGCGCGAACGACTCGGAGAAGCTCGCACGAGACAACTGCAGCGTCCTACTCGGTCAGAAGAACGTCTCCTACATGCACAAAAAATACAAAGGAAAAAATACAAAACAAAAAGGCCAAACAAGCAATTACAAAGCCAATAAATACTGGGGGGGGGGAACATGGAACAAAGACACACCCACAACTCCACCCATATAAAGGCCACAACTCCCTACCATGATCCTTTGCAAATTCAACTGACCTGCCAGCACAGAACACCATCAGACAGCAACCACAGACACACTCACAGCTCATCTATCACACAAGCCACACACCATTAGCACCTCAACAAATAGCACCCTCACATACACCCAGCAAAACCTACACTCACACACCCTCACTTGCATACACACACACATCAATCCCCACCACCACCCATCACCATGCCCCCAAAGAAGAATCCAAAGTTCCTAGACAGTGAATTGGAAGTCCTGGTAGATGAGATCCTCAGGGTAGAGCCACAGTTGTTTGGTACATTGGTCCAACAGACCCCCATGTCGCAGAAAACCAAGATGTGGGAGAGGATCGTCGACAGGGTGAACGCACAATCACCATGTTTGCGCACAAAGGAAGACATCCAGAACAGGTGGTATGATGTGCGCAGGAGGGTCAAGGACCTACTAAAGAAGGATTACATCTTGAGTCAGCGCACCGGCAGTGGCCCTCCTGCCAAACCAGTATACCTCAGGCCCTGGGAGGAGAAGGTGCGGGCCATCCTACCACCAGTGAGCGTATATGGACTATCAAACATCCCAGAGCCTGGTGAGTACACAACAAATATACACAATATTGTGTGACAATACACACACATCACTGTCAAGGGGATAGTCAAACCATGCACCCTTAGCAAATCCACAGCAACCAAAAGATAATCACCCCAAGATTTGTCTGTCAGTCAGATAAACACAATACATGCCATATCATAGTGATATGTAACTGTGTCATGCCATGTACAAACCTAACTACAAATACAGCAAGACATTGGCACAAATATAACCAACAAACACAGTTAGATATTTTGCCACCACTAGAACACCACCTCACAGGGAAGCTCACTGAAAGGAAGGAATTCTGTGTATGCTGGTGAAGTCAGTGTAGCCAATAGCATGATGAGAGTTGTAGTCACAGATATTGGTCACCCTCACAATTGGCCCATCAACACCACCCTGAACCATGCTCACATCACAGGGAGTGGAAAAGAAATGACAAGATGGCTGACACTGGGTACTGCTGTGGGGAGCACAAGGCCCTGCTGGGAACTGTGCACCAACAAACAGCAGGACACCACTGTCAGCCATCTTGCCATTGCTGTCACACTCACACACAGTGAAGTCCACTCAAAAGGAAGGAAGTATGGGCATGCTGGGAAGGGGGTGTAGGCAATAGCATGATGGGAGTGGTAGTCACAGATATTGGTCACCCTCACAATTGGCCCATCAACACCACTCTGAACCATGCTCACATCACAGGGAGTGGAAAAGGACTGACAAGATGGCTGACACTGGGTACTGCTGTGGGGAGCACAAGGCCCTGCTGGGAACTGTGCAACAACCAACAGCAGGACACCACTGACTGACATCCTGAAAGCCAACTTGCACTCCCTGCAATGGAAGCACGTTCCATGGTGGGATATCTGGCTGGGTGGGAAGGAGGACTGACAGCTCTGACCATAGTTACAAGCAGCTTTTCCCACACACACCCTTAACACAAACTCCACATAACCCACCTGGGAGAATGCAATGCCTCACACTCCAATTAAATATCCCACAAAGAACCACCACCCTGGGTTATGCTGTGTGAAGCACCGGGACACTCTTGCGACTTGTAGCCAAACAAATGCCAGGACAACATTGTCAGCCATCCTGTCAGCACAGGCACACTACCCCACAGGGAAGCAGAGTCAAAAGGAAGGAAGTATGGGCATGCTGGGAAGGGGGTGTAGGCAATAGCATGATGGGAGTGGTAGTCACAGCTCAACATCCCCCACCCGCATGGCCCAGCAAGCTCACACTGAAGCATGCACACACCTCACAGGGAGTGAAAAGCCACTTCAAAGATGTCTGACACTGGCCACAGCTGTGGGGAGCACAAGGCCCTGCTGGGAACTGAGCACCAACAAACAACAGGACCACACTGTCAGCCATCTTGCCATTGCTGTCACACTCACACACAGTGAAGTCCACTCAAAAGGAAGGAAGTATGGGCATGCTGGGAAGGGGGTGTAGGCAATAGCATGATGGGAGTGGTAGTCACAGCTCAACATCCCCCACCCACATGGCCCAGCAAGCTCACACTGAAGCATGCACACACCTCACAGGGAGTGAAAAGCCACTTCAAAGATGTCTGACACTGGCCACAGCTGTGGGAGCACAAGGCCCTGCTGGGAACTGGGCACCAACAAACAACAGGACCACACTGTCAGCCATCTTGCCATTGCTGTCGCACTCACACACAGTGAAGTCGACTCAAAAGGAAGGAAGTATGGGCATGCTGGGACGGGGGGTGTAGGCAATAGCATGATGGGAGTTGTAGTCACAGATATTGGTCACCCTCACAATTGGCCCATCAACACCACTCTGAACCATGCTCACATCACAGGGAGTGGAAAAGGACTGACAAGATGGCTGACACTGGGTACTGCTGTGGGGAGCACAAGGCCCTGCTGGGAACTGTGCAACAACCAACAGCAGGACACCACTGACTGACATCCTGAAAGCCATCTTGCACTCCCTGCAATGAAGCACGTTCCATGGTGGGATATCTGGCTGGGTGGGAAGGAGGACTGACAGCTCTGACCATAGTTACAAGCAGCTTTTCCCACACACCCCCTTAACACAAACTCCACATAACCCACCTGGGAGAATGCAATGCCTCACACTCCAATTAAATATCCCACAAAGAACCACCACCCTGGGTTATGCTGTGTGAAGCACAGGGACACTCTTGGGACTTGTAGCCAAACAAACGCCAGGACAACACTGTCAGCCATCCTGTCAGCACAGGCACACTACCCCACAGGGAAGCAGAGTCAAAAGGAAGGAAGTATGGGCATGCTGGGAAGGGGGGTGTAGGCAATAGCATGATGGGAGTGTTAGTCACAGCTCAACATCCCCCACCCGCCTGGCCCAGCAAGCTCACACTGAAGCATGCACACACCTCACAGGGAGTGAAAAGCCACTTCAAAGATGTCTGACACTGGCCACAGCTGTGGGGAGCACAAGGCCCTGCTGGGAACTGGGCACCAACAAACAACAGGACCACACTGTCAGCCATCTTGCCATTGCTGTCACACTCACACACAGTGAAGTCCACTCAAAAGGAAGGAAGTATGGGCATGCTGGGAAGGGGGGTGTAGGCAATAGCATGATGGGAGTGGTAGTCACAGCTCAACATCCCCCACCCACATGGCCCAGCAAGCTCACACTGAAGCATGCACACACCTCACAGGGAGTGAAAAGCCACTCCAAATATGTCTGACACTGGCCACAGCTGTGGGGAGCACAAGGCCCTGCTGGGAACTGTGCAACAACCAACAGCACGACACCACTGACTGACATCCTGAAAGCCAACTTGCACTCCCTGCAATGGAAGCACGTTTCATGGTGGGATGTCTGGCCTGGGGGAGGAGGAGTGCCAGCTCCGAATACAGCTACCAGCAGGCCCTTACACACACACCACTTCCACTAACTCCAAACAACACACTTGGGACCGTGCCCTACAAGAGAGTGAGTGAAAAGCCACTTCCAAGATGTCTGACAATGGTGCTCTGTTGTGGGGAGCACAAGGCCCTGCTGGGAACTGTGCACCACCCAACAGCAGGACACCACTGACTGACATCCTGAGAGTCAACCTGCACCCACTGCAAGTGTGGCATGCTTCATGGTGGGACAACTGGGCTGGGGGGAGAAGGAGGTCCGGATGTCAACCAAATACCACCAATGCTGGTCACGCACACACCTTAACATCCACATAGAAATGCATCAGGTTGGCAGGACAATGAGCCACACCAATATCAACCTCTGACTGTGACAACTTAGGACAATGTAATGTACAGGCCCGCATCCAGAGGTACAGTCACAACTGTCATGTGTTTGAACCAGTGATGCCTGCAGAAACATAACATACATTGTGTGTCTCTTCCAAAAACAGGTGATGATGGGGACACAGCAGCAGATGAGGCGGAGTCCCTGTCCCAGGCTCCGGGGGACCCTGAGCTCTCTGGTGTGGAACAGCCTCTGCCCTCATCGGATGGCGAAGACCAACCTGGCACCTCCGGTGGGAGTCATCATGCAGCACCAGCAGGACCACCATCTGCACCCCCTGCACCCATTCTTCCAACATCTGCCAACACACAGACCACCCCCGCCGACATAGAGAGACCAAGGACACTCAATGACAACAGCACAGGGACCACAGACCACCGCGAAGCAACGGACAACAACCCCAGTACCAACCCCCAAGGGGGCCGAGGGTCACCTGTGCGTGCCACGGCAGCTTCCGCACATGTGTCCAGGGGTGGTGGTAGGGGTGGTAGGCAGAGGTCGCTGTTTGCAGAGGGATCTGGACTGCATGATGACCCACAACTGGCACGCATTGCTGAGGCGTACCAGAATAGCACCGGAGAGGTCAGCCAGGTAGTGGGGATCCTCAAGGACATTCAACAGCAGCAGGCTGCCCATCATGCCCGCTTGGACTCCCACATGTCCCGTGTGGAGACACACATGTCCCGTGTGGAGACACACATGTCTGGCATGGAGTCCAAGTGGGACACATTGGAAGAACTGACAGCGGTGCAGAGGGACATATTGACATGCCTCCGCCAGATTAGCACCAACATGGCCACACCTCCCTGTGTGCCCACAACATCTGGTGCCGCAACAACTGCAACTGCCACAGGGAGGGAGGATGACTCTGGTGCAGAGTCCTCTGCACCGCAGCGGCCTGCACGTGAGGGTCCCCCCAGAAAGAAGAGGGGGGTCGTCCGAGGAAGGACAACTGAGAGGCCGATGGCCATGTACATCCCCCAGGAACCCAACACCTGTTCTGGAAATTCTCCTCTGTGTGCAAACTGTTCACCCTGTCGAATGCAACACAACTCTCCCACATGACATGGGGAATTTAAGTTGGACTAATGTATCAGATGACTGTGGACTTTACTCAGGACATGTCTGCTACCAACACTTCCAACTTATCTGGGAACTTTGGATTATAATACCAATGTACAGCACCCACCATCCTGTGCACTATCCTCACACATGTATGTAATAAACTCACTAATACACCATACTTGCCTCTGTTGTGATTCCAACGTTGTTTTTGTCATGGAGATTATGATCTGCTAAATGACACTGTGCATGCTAACTGCCACAGCAAGTTCAACACCGTCATGTGAGTCATGGCGACGTGACACATATGAGGGAGACACACCACTAGGGCTACACGACACATAGACACCAGGGCCATCGGACTCTTCGCCTACACTGATGTTGCCAGGAAATACAGTGGAATGCACAGACACCACACCTATTCAGAGTTTGTGTTAACTAGCCCACAGGTGCAGTAAGCAAATGTCAGTCAGATGTGTGACCACAGACAACGCACATCCCAAAGTGAAGCACAGGTTTATTACACATTTGCAACATGTTGTTTCCACTACAAATGCAAGGTAATCCCACGTGGCAGTGGCCACACAGTCAAAAAGTGTAGAAGAAATAAAGTCCAGGGGTGTGTGGCACATCACCTGTAGGGAAACGACTGCTGCCACCCTGAAAGCTGAATCATGGTGTCAGGGGATCCAAGTTGACCAAACAACTCTGTAAGCACCCTGTGAAGGACAGACATGACACACAGTCAAAAGCACTGAAGAACAGGACAGAACTGCAATACTCATGCCCAATCCATGTCACAAGATAACTACACAAAACCAAGTTAGCATGTCAACACTGTTGGGGAGTACAGACTACCTGTAAGGACACATCGCTGCACGCATCCAGTCAAGTAGCACATGGCCACACTCAAACAGCACCAGAGCACCACCCACACATATCATGCAAACTCACATCATTGACATGACAACTCTCTGGATACTCACATTCAGCTAAAGAAATTGGTGATGAGCTGTGTGCGGACATCACCCTCATCATCATCATCATCACTGGCATCATGGCCCAGGCCAGGATCCTCCACAGGTGGCGGATGTTGGTCATCGTCATCCAGGATGAGAGGCAACTCCTTCCGCACTGCCAGGTTGTGTAGCATGCAGCAGACGATGACAATCTTGCACACCTTTGCTGGGGCATATGGGAGGGCCCCTCCTGTCTTGTCTAGGCAGCGGAAGCGGCTCTTCAGGAGACCAAATGTCTGCTCGATCACTCTCCTGGTCCGACCATGTGCCTCATTGTAGCGCATCTGGGCTGGTGTCACAGGGTTCCTGAGGGGTGTCAGCAACCACGGCATGTTGGGGTATCCGGAGTCACCTACAGACAGACAATTGCACATTAGCTGAGTTGGAAAAGAGGGCCGAATACAACATAGCAGAACACACACAATGGTACAAAGTAAGTACACACCGACAAGCCAGGCACGCTGGTTCTGCATCTGTGACATCATCCTCGGGATGCAACTACTCCTCATCATGTAGGCATCGTGTGCCGAACCGGGGAAACGGGCACACACATGTGTGATGCTCATATCTGCAAGACATACCACCAGAGCATTGATCGAATGATAATGTTTCCTGTTCCTGTATGCCTGCTCATGTGCCTGTGGTGGTACCAAAGCCACACGTGTCCCATCAATGGAGCCAATGACATGTGGCATCCTCCCCAGGGCATAGAAGTCACTCTTGACGTCAGTGAGTTGTTGACATTTAGGGAAATAGATGTACTGGTTCAGGTTTCTCAACATTGCCTCCAAAACATCGCTTAGCACACGGCTGAACATAGTCTGTGACATCCCACCAGCAGACGCCACAGTGTGTTGAAAGGTACCGGTGGCAAAGAAGTGTAGGGCTGCCATCACCTTCACCTTGGGGGTCAGCGCTGTAGGGTATTGCCGGCCAGGTTGAAAATGTGGGGCCAACTGCACCGCCAATTCCTCAATCTGCGCCCTGTTGAAGCGGTACCGTCGGATGCAGTCACGTTCCACCATCGTTGCAAAGTCAGGGAATGGTCTTTGGACAGCTGGTGCCCTGCAGTGCATAGGTGAAGAAAGAAAGATTGTCAGTCACCCCACATATGTGCCATTGACCATACTCAATATCACATGATACATCATTACGAGACACAAGTACCTGATGTGTGTGCCGTTCTGTATGGACATATATGGCACCTACATGGCCAACATCTAACATCACAGTTCAACATGTGTTGACAACAAGTTCCAGGTTGTGCTATGGGAAATCATTAGGCTGTGTCACAGTACCCATTTACTGCTGTCACGTTCCAAACACACACCACAGTGACATGTCAGGACAGATGTGCCACAGGCATCACAGCTCATTGACAGGTAGATTCCCAGGGACCCTGTATTGCCACATGGACACTGGCATGACATGGTGTATCATGTACACGTCAGCAAAACAACCATGACTCCCACAGGTAGTGGCCCCTGTTGCCTCTGCAGGACAGACATGGACGTCTGTGACACACACACGCACAACATCAAAGTCCATGCACAAACAACGTGGATGTGGAGACTGTCTCCCATAGTGCACATGGAATCAGAGACATCGGAAACACAACATGCACACAGACTGTGGAGGGTCATCACTATTGTGGCAATGGGAGACGCTGTGACGTACATACCTTCCCACATGGGACTCAGGGGGTATGTGACATGACATACACATACACAACCTGGAAATGTGACCATGCCCCATGCTCTGAAATGAACAGTTGCACATCACAGTGGTCATGTGCACAACACACAAAGGATTCTGTCCCCATGAACACATGCACAGCCGGGGAGTGGCTGCCCCCAAGTGACACCCAAAAAACCACATGTTGACCCCCATACACAGAAAAGGTAATGCAGCCTTATATGCCTTAGGATACAGTGTGGACAGACTGTGGTGTTGTAGGTGTGCCCCTGAGTCCCTGGCAAGTTTATGTGGCTGGCATACATTCACCAGTGACAAGCACGGTGACATATGCGAGTGACTTGTACAGGGACGCGTTGTACAGCAATGGACCGATCGGTGCGCACCCATCGGCCATTGCATATGATGTGAGCGGGTACGCGTTGTACAGCAATGGACCGATCGGTGCGCACGCATTGGACATTGCATTTCATGTGAACGGGTACGTGTTGTTTTTTGAAATACGCGTTGTACAGCAATGGTCCGATCGGTGCGCACGCATCGGACATTGCATTTGATGTGAACGGGTACGCGTTGTTTTTTGAAATACGCGTTGTACAGCAATGGTCCGATCGGTGCGCACGCATCGGACATTGCATTTGATGTGAACGGGTACGCGTTGATTTCTGAAATACACGTTGTACAGCAATGGTCCGAACGGTGCGCACGCATCGGACATTGCATTTGATGTGAGCGAGTGCAGCGTTGTTTTTGAAATACGCGTTGTACAGCAATGGTCCGATCGGTGCGCACGCATCGGCCATTGCATTTGATGTGAGCGGGTGCGTGTTGTTTTTTGAAATACGCGTTGTACAGCAATGGTCCGATCGGTGCGCACGCATCGGACATTGCATTTGATGTGAACGGGTACAGCGTTGATTTCTGAAATACGCGTTGTACAGCAATGGTCCGAGCGGTGCGCACGCATCGGACATTGCATTTGATGTGAACGGGTACGCGTTGTTTTTTGAAATACACGTTGTACAGCAATGGTCCGATCGGTGCGCATGCATTGGCCATTGCATATGATGTGAGCGGGTATGCGTTGTACAGCAATGGTCCGATCGGTGCGCACGCATCGGACATTGCATTTGATGTGAACGGGTACGCGATGTTTTTTGAAATACGCGTTGTACAGCAATGGTCCGATCGGTGCGCACACATTGGCCATTGCATATGATGTGAGCGGGTACGCGTTGTACAGCAATGGTCCGATCGGTGCGCACGCATCGGACATTGCATTTGATGTGAACGGGTATGCGTTGTTTTCTGAAATACGCGTTGTACAGCAATGGTCCGATCGGTGCGCACGCATCGGACATTGCATTTGATGTGAACGGGTACGCGCGTTGTTTTTAAATACGCGTTGTACAGCAATGGTCCGATCGGTGCGCACGCATCGGACATTGCATTTGATGTGAACGGTGCACGCGTTGTTTTTGAAATACGCGTTGTACAGCAATGGTCCGATCGGTGCGCACGCATTGGCCATTGCATATGATGTGAGCGGGTACGCGTTGTACAGCAATGGTTCGATCGGTGCGCACGCATCGGACATTGCATTTGATGTGAACGGGTACGCGTTGTTTTTTGAAATACGCGTTGTACAGCAATGGTCCGATCGGTGCGCACGCCTTGGCCATTGCATATGATGTGAGCGGGTACGCGTTGTACAGCAATGGACCGATCGGTGTGCACGCATTGGACATTGCATTTGATGTGAACGGGTACGCGTTGTTTTTTGAAATACGCGTTGTACAGCAATGGTCCGATCGGTGCGCACGCATCGGACATTGCATTTGATGTGAACGAGTGCAGCGTTGATTTCTGAAATACACGTTGTACAGCAATGGTCCGAGCGGTGCGCACGCATCGGACATTGCATTTGATGTGAGCGGGTGCGCGTTGTTTTTTGAAATACGCGTTGTACAGCAATGGTCCGATCGGTGCGCACGCATCGGCCATTGCATTTGATGTGAACGGGTACGTGTTGTTTTTTGAAATACGCGTTGTACAGCAATGGTCCGATCGGTGCGCACGCATCGGACATTGCATTTGATGTGAACGGGTACGCGTTGATTTCTGAAATACGCGTTGTACAGCAATGGTCCGAGCGGTGCGCACGCATCGGACATTGCATTTGATGTGAACGAGTGCAGCGTTGTTTTTTGAAATACACGTTGTACAGCAATGGTCCGATCGGTGCGCACGCATTGGCCATTGCATATGATGTGAGCGGGTATGCGTTGTACAGCAATGGTCCGATCGGTGCGCACGCATCGGACATTGCATTTGATGTGAACGGGTACGCGATGTTTTTTGAAATACGCGTTGTACTGCAATGGTCCGATCGGTGCGCACACATCGGACATTGCATTTGATGTGAACGGGTACGCGTTGTTTTTTAAATACGCGTTGTACAGCAATGGTCCGATCGGTGCGCACGCATCGGACATTGCATTTGATGTGAACGGGTACAGCGTTGTTTTTGAAATACGCGTTGTACAGCAATGGTCCGATCGGTGCGCACGCGATTGGCCATTGCATATGATGTGAGCGGGTACGCGTTGTACAGCAATGGTTCGATCGGTGCGCACGCATCGGACATTGCATTTGATGTGAACGGGTACGCCTTGTTTTTTGAAATACGCGTTGTACAGCAATGGTCCGATCGGTGCGCACGCATTGGCCATTGCATATGATGTGAGCGGGTACGCGTTGTACAGCAATGGACCGATCGGTGCGCACGCATTGGACATTGCATTTGATGTGAACGGGTACGCGTTGTTTTTTGAAATACGCGTTGTACAGCAATGGTCCGATCGGTGCGCACGCATCGGACATTGCATTTGATGTGAACGGGTACGCGTTGTTTTTTTAAATACACGTTGTACAGCAATGGTCCGATCGGTGCGCACGCATTGGCCATTGCATATGATGTGAGCGGGTACGCGTTGTACAGCAATGGACCAATCGGTGCGCACGCATTGGACATTGCATTTGATGTGAACGGGTACGCGTTGTTTTCTGAAATACGCGTTGTACAGCAATGGTCTGATCGGTGCGCACGCATCGGCTAGGGCCTGGCATTGCAACGGACGCGTTTTCGAAGCTTGAACGAGTCTGATGCCGTGAATTCAGTTGGCCAGCCACAGCAATATTGCAAATTCATGGGTGTCATGAACTTTAACTTTTGAAGGATGCTGTGGGCATGTATAAGTGGTGCAATTCCATGGATTGGCCAGATTCAGAAGATGCAAACGACTTGGACCTATCACTTTGGACACATGGGACAGTATCTGCCTCTGCAGCACACATATAATGCTGACTGTTCCCCTGAGAGCTCACTTGCCTGCACTACATGCTCCAGGACGACATCTGCCACCAACACTGCTGCTGTCTCTGCATCCTCTGGCTACTGCAATGGCACGTACTGTGGAGAGAGCCCCAGCCTTCAGTGCTGAGGAGAACCAGGCCCTGCTGGACAGCCTCCTGCCACAGTACAGCAAGCTGTATGGGAAACCAGGGGAGCAGGTGAGTGTGCTGTCCACTGCCTTACTAAATGTGCATGTTGTCTGACTAGCAAGACTTACAGTGTGCACACCACTGGCTAGCATGCTCACTGAGTAGTTCTCACCCCCAAAGTGTGTAGTTACATGCACTGAACAGGTATAGTGCAGTAACAGTGCATTCCAACAAGGTTTTACTTCCCACGCAATGATACCATTTAGTAACTGCTGGTAAACTGTTCATAGCCATAGTTGCACTGCCTGTGTACATCATATGCCCCTGTGATTGAGACATGTATATCCAACTGTGTGATGCACGGATATGTTGCATGTGTAGTAATGGCCTTTTTCACTTTGTCATCCTCACAGGTTGATGCCCACCAGAAGCAGGAGATCTGGCTGACCATCGTCTGGGGAGTACTATCCGTGGGGGACTACAAGCGCCTGATCTGCAACTGCCAGAAGAGGTGGCAGGACCTTCGGGGCTGGACCCGGAGGATCGCAAGGGTCCAGCTGAAGCTGTCGCCTCCTCGCAGGAGGGGCGGACACCGGACCCTGACCCCCACATGCTCCGGATCCAGGCGGTGGTCTTCCCTGACCTGGATGGGCAGCTGAAGGCCAGACAGCAGCAAGGAGGGGGTGAGTCCATGACTGCATTGTGAACTTTGTCTGACATGCTATGTGCCCTCCTCTGGCCTGGTTAAACCTCCACAGTACATCAGTCTTGTGGTCCAGGACCCATGTCCCTCAATTGTGACATGCCCACTCCTCATCTGATACCCAGGTGTGGCCCTTACAGTATGGAAATTGTGTCACTTGGGTACTGTGTCCTTGCATTTTGCTTAGCTCAGGGTGGGGGACAGCATTTGTTACCGTACCTTTGTGGTGGGCTTCATGGGTGGGTCAATTGCTTACACAATGCCTGAGTTCTGACATGTAATCTGCGTGTAACTTTGATATGTGTTCCAATTGCTGATCTGACTCACCACATGTGCCTGGGGTATTTGGCACACCCCCATGCTGCGGTTGGGAACAATGTTTGGGCCTCAGGAGTATGTATATCAAGTGTGTCACACATGCTTAGCCAAATGCCTACTGTCAAGGGCTCATCCCTCTTTCACGTGGAGCAGGACAGTCATGCCTACTCCAGGGCATACAATACACTCTGTACTCCCACTCACGTGTATCAGCTGACACGTTGTGCTCAGTGAAATGTTCCCTCAGGTGTCTGCCTCTGTGTCATTGTGCTGTGGCTTCGTTGTCAGGACTACTGGGGTGTTTATCGGTTAGGGCTCAGCATGCCATCTGAGATGTGACCATGAGAGACGATACTTGGGTGACATATAGGTGTTTGATCACTTGACTGTGCAGACTGGTGCATGCGGCTGAGAAGTTCAGGTAGCTGTTTTTCATTCACAGCAGACTGTGAGGTGCTCAGGTTCAGAGAGTTGTGTTTCATGTCTCCCATATGTCCAATTGGTATGACGTGGACAAATAAGAGTTCAGATGATGTGGTGTGGGGGGGATGGACATGTGCACTTGTCAGCTACAGAACTTGCATTCCCCATGACCTAGGATTGTGACACAGTGCAGACTGTTGTTGGCTGGCTGCCCTGCCCATGTGACTGGAGACAGTGATGTATGACTTTGCAGGCATGCATGTGCCATGGCATTAAACTTCCTAAGAGTGATCCTGCAGGGGAGTGACATGTGCAACATGCACCCCATTGTGGCATTGACTATGAGGACATGGGTGCATCATGGTGTGTGGTGCTGGTATGCATCACATGCATTTCAAATTAGACTCTGGCCATCCCTTTATCCGGACACCTGTACTGACTCAGTGGCAAGAGATGTGATGTGTGCATGTTCACATACTTCACCGTGTTCCCTGCAATGTCCAACAACTGGGTAGGTGGTGCATGTGTCCACACTGGGGTATTACCATCCGGCAGGCACCAGACAGATGGGTGCAAGCTGTTTGAGGGTAAATGGGTGGTCACACCCTTCTGCTTACTGGCTCATGAGAGCACGACCCGCACTCTGCTCGTTCACTTGAAGAGAAGGAACAACTGTGTGAAATACAGTGGCACTTTGTTAAGCAATTCAGTAACACAGAGAACTGTCCATTTAATGCTGCTCGTCAACACATGAGCAGGATGAAAATGAAAGCATCAACAATATTACTAATCAAATTTTAAGTGAAGCACAAAGATCTATGTAACTATCTATCAGTGAGCTACAGCCTATGGGGCAAGTCTTAAAAGAGGGATCATGATTAGGCAAGCGCCTAGAAGGCAAATCTTAAATAAGAGAGCAAGAACCATCCAAGGCTACACAGTTTAAGCTAGGATAAATGCAATGAATTGGGTGTGGATGAGCTAAATTAGAGAGGCTGACAAAGCCAAAAGGCTAGCAATCATAAAAGAGCATTACCACCTTGAGAGTAGAAGTTCTAGGCCCAAGATCAGGAGAACGGCCGACCGGGAACCCTCCCCATGCAATGCACTGGTATGAAGAGTTCAGGGCTAGGACATGGGTGCAAACCTTTTATATGGCTTAATGCAGAACTCCTACCCACAGTTGACGTGGGCCCTGACGTGGGTCCTTGACCACACGCTTACAGTAACTGTGGGAATTTTTTTGAAGAACAGAGAAGTGGTATCATGGTGAAAACAGGGGCTTTTAGCAGGTGGTCGGTGAACTTGACCGCAAACATAAGAAAAAGATAACTTTTACCGTAAGATGATATTATTTCTCTGTCACGTAGCCGCCTTTCCAGTTTCAGTGGAGCAAGCGTGGAAAGTTTGATTAGTTAAAATTTTGCAAACATTGCTTGTGAAAGAGCAAGATGTACCAGCAGAGTGTCACATATGTGTGGGCTAACCTTATTCTTGTGACTGGATATTTACAAGAGGGGGGCTGGTGCCGCGGTGGATGGCACAGGTCCCTGCTGTCAGGTCAGAAAGGCCTACAAGATTTCTTGTATTAAAAAATGATAGCAAGAGGCAGTGGCCTCTTGGGCCTACATGTGTGTGTGAATCTAAGGAGGTAGGTTTGGGCCTAAGTGTATGTATCTAAGGGGTGTGGACCACTGTGAGGGCTTGGGCCTAAGTGTATGTATCTAAGGGGGTGGTGGACCACTGTGACAGGTACTAAAAGGCTAAAAGAAAAATGGACAGCTTAGGTCATCTATCAGGGCCTGACTGGTGGGGCCTTTGTGGGAGTGCCATGTTTCATGGGCAGAGCAGAAAGGTACATAGGTCTGTGTTATATGGTAGAACAGAACCCTACTACAAAGGCCAGGAGGGGTGTGAGTGCCATGGTTGACCATCAGACTGACAATTGGCTTCTCCTAATCTGTGTGAGCACTTTTGGCAATGTTCAACTAAGGATGCATGGGCTTGCTCTGTAATGTGCTGTACTTACTGTGGTGTGTGCGGTCAGTGCAGGTGACTGATGTTTGTCTGTTTCCCTAATTGGTTGCAGATACATCCTAGGCCACAGGAGGGGACAGCTCCACGGAACAGGAGGAGCTGCAGAGCCAGACTGGATCAGCAGCTGATGAGTGGTCGGAGGGACCCAGTGGCACGGAGGGCGAGGGGAGCCACACCGAGGAGTCCTCAGCACCATCCACCTCAGCTGAGGACCACAGCAGCTCGGAGGATGACTCCCTTGTGGAGGCGGGTGTCAGCAGCCACCACACCCCAGCTAGTATGGCTGGCCCCGCCACCACCACCACCACCACCACCGCCCTCCCATCGGCTCCCATTCCAGAGGTCCGTGGAGGCTCCCGTGTTCGGGAGCGTGTCTCCTTCGTGCCAGGCACCGCACCCCCTGCCCCTGTGTCCCCTGCTGCCCTGAGTGAGGAGTCTGTGTACTTACTTCGCCAGCTCCATGTAGGGCAGACAGCAATGCTGAGTGTCCTCCATGCACACACCACTCTGTTGACACAGCTGGTGTCGTTCATGGAGGGCATCTCATCTGGCATGTCTGCCCTACAGAGGAGCAATAAGTCCATGAACTCCTCCCTGACGGCAGCAGTGTCCCTCCTCCAACAGTCCCTCACCCCTCCTACCTCTGCCCCATCCACACTTCCTGGCACCCTACCTGTCCCAAGCACATGCACACCTGCACAATCACCCAAACACACAGACACAAGCAGCACAGAAACACCCAAAACAAAGGCAAAACGTGCACACAAGCATCCTCAGGGGACTGATACCACACCCACAGGGGATGGGGAACAGACACACACACAGGCATCCACAGTCACTCCGCAGTCCTCAAAATCCTCTCCCTCCAAGACCCCTTCCTTTGCCTCACCTGCAACCCCACCTAAACAGCAGCTCTTCCTCTGTGACCTCGGCCTCTTCCCCTCCGATCCAGCTGATCCAGCATACAGGGGGAAGAGGAAGTCCACCCACACAGAGGGGAGTGCCCCTCACCCCCGGACACCCTCCCCCAGGCACAGACAAACTAAGGCCCCCACACGCAAGTCCCACCGGTCCCGGAAGAGCAAGACCCCGCCACCGCCCTGCAGCTCAACCACACAGTCTCCTTCCTCCATCCCTCAGGCCCCCACAACACTGGTTCCCCCACCACACCCTGCCCCAGGTTCCCTCACCCACAGATACACCATCCCCAAAATGATCCGGCCTTCTCCCTCTACCACTTGCTTTTCCAGCCTCACCCCCCCGCTGCACATGTTTGTGCCACTGGTGTGGAGACCGTGTCCTCCCCTTCTGTCCTGCCCACCTTACCTGAACCCCATTCTACTCCCCTGGAGATAGGCACTGCAGTGGATTCCACTACCACCCCGTCTGACTTGGGCACTGCAGTGGGGAACCTGTCCACTCCATCTGGCCAGACCACTGCAGTCGTGCCGGCACCCACACCATCTGACTCATGCCCCCCAGTTGTGCCGGCACACACCATGTCAGACACCTCCACTGCAGTTGTCAGTGACTCTCCAGCACCAGCCCCCCTTCCCTGCCTCCTTCTGGTGAGCCCTGATCCTGTCCCTGTGGTGCCTGGCCTGCCACCCCCGTATGCCCCTCCGAGGGGAATGTCCCTGGTCCGTATCAGTGCAGGTAAGCAAAGGGTGACATCTGACACTGTCACCCTGTTCGGACTTAACTGTTGGACTGGCCATTGGCCTTTGTCTTTTTTCTGGACTTTTCTATTTCACACACATATGCTGAATAAAGCTCCTTTCTGTTCTCTGGTGGTTTTGCTTCAGATGTACATGATGTTGATGATGCTAACCATGCCCTTGCTGCAGTGATGGTGATTTTTGAGATCATGAAATTGAAGTGTTACTGTGCAGGACCCCATGTGGTCCAGGGGGAATGTGTCCTATCCTGGTGTGTAGCCATGTCATCCTTTGCAGCAATATGAGGGTGTCATGTTTTCAATATTTGCCAATGGGATTTCCTACATTTATTTGCAATATCACATCTGTGGCTTACACCCCTGCACATCAGTTGTGCTTGCCATTGTTCAATTTGTCTATTTCCCTGACCGTGTGAGCATCTCCACTGGACATGCAAGTTTGGGCATCAATGGGGAAGGACTCATTTGTGTTATCAGTGCAACTTGCTATACATGTGTGTTGGTTCTGTGCAGATGATTTCGGTGACACTCCCGTGACCAGGCTGATGTGACGAGAGCCTTCATTTTGTGCTAATTGTTGACTGAGTGACCAAGTGTACTGCTGACATGATAGAGCCCTGCAGAGACAACGTATGGCACAGCTTTCCTTACACAGGAGTGGAGTCCCCTCATGGCAGTGTGTAATTCCATGACATTGCCTGAGCCCAAGGTGTGTGTTGTGTGAGCATGTCTGTGTGTGTTCACTTCCATTTTGCAACACAGGCTGGGATCCCTAGTGATGTTCCTGTTTGTGATGCTTTCTGAGTTGACCTATGTTCCCCCCAAATCTTCGCACTGGGTTCTCTGTGATGTGGGTACATGGCACATTACTGGTCATCAAGGTGTCATCCATAGGTGTGTTTGTTGTCAGGGCTGAGTTTGTGGGCAAACGCAGATGAGACACAGTCAGGATTCCCCTTGGCACTTGTTGGTTACACAAGTCATGTAATTTACAGTTTGTGTTAGCTTTCAGTGATTGTGACACGTTGTGTGTGTGACTGCTGCCACTCCTCAGGGTCAGAGCTGCAATGTTGGAAGTTGTCTATGTGTGTTCTTTGTGGGTGACCTTGACTTCTTCATTGGTGTGTGACTGTGTCCGGGATCCCATTGATTGTGGTGGATTTCACGTCATGCCCATGTACGGCGTACTGTGCAGTGTGTCAGACATTCACGAGTCTTGTTGACTGGCCATGTGTGATGGGTTTCTGCACCTTAGTTCCCCCACCACCCCTGGGATTGTCATGGGTGCATGTGCAATGTCACCAGTCCATGTGAGCTTCACTGCTGCACATTGGTGGAGATCAAGGTGTGTGGTGTTGAGTGTGTGCAAATGAGAGTTGTTGCATGGCTAGACCCCTACCTCCATGTTGGCCTTGGCTGACAGGCCGTGCTGATTGATTTGTGCTTGTGTAGGTGTGATGGTAGTTTGTTGCTCAGGACACATGACTGTGGTTCACAGTGTGAACGACATCTAGCTTTGTCATCACAGTGGGATTATCATGCAGGCCAGGGTCACCACAATGTGGGGTCCCTGGGGGTAGTGATGTGGTGGGTCTGTCTCTTGCTGTGTTATTTGCTGTTCCTACAAGCTTGTGTGACATGTGTAATTTGGGCTCCCTCTCATCTAACAATGCCTGATTGCCCACATAGGGGAATCCAATCCATGAGTTACTTTTGTGTGGCACTGTATACACATCTGTGTAATTGTGATTAAGGCCTCCTCATGTGTTGTGTGGTTGCCTGGGGACACTGGCACCCCCCCCCCATCACCTGTTGTGTTTGATATGCAGTGTGAGGCTGCCTGTTTGTGTTTGTGCATCTGCACCACTGCATTGGCATATCTTTAGTGTGCCATTGGCTGTATGTTGTTTGGTGGCTTTCCCCTGCTGTCCCTGGAACTCCTAGGTCATCAGTCAGCACAATGATCATGGTTTGTATGTCCCATTGCTGCCATGGTATGGTATTTGTTCACCTCACATCTACAGTCTCCACAGGATATCTACATTTGTGTGTCCATTGGTGCAGATATGTGGGGCTGCATTATGATGCTCACTTCTGTCATTGTGTTATTGACGAATGTTGACAATGTCAGCCCCCATGGGTGATGTTTGTCTGCACATGGCCAAAGGTATATCTTATTTGCACTGCACTGTTTGCCTCACCCAATGTATGTTGCTATGGGACACAAGCACTACTATGCCACAGATGTGTTTGTTGTTCTGTGACCAGGAATCATCCATGCTGTTTGGCATTTGCAGCTTTTCCCATGACAACACTTACATTTTGGTCACTGTGATGATGGGGTGTTATACCCCATTGCCACAATGTTCAAAATGTGCTTCAGCTATGGACCCCACACTTACCTTTTGGTCACTGTGGTGATGGGGGTTTAGACCCCATTGCCACAATGTTCAAACTGTACTTCAGCTATGGACCCCACACTTACCTTTTGGTCACTGTGATGATGGGGTGTTATACCCCATTGCCACAATGTTCAAAATCTGCCTCAGGTATGGACCCCACACTTACCTTTTGGTCACTGTGATGATGGGGGTTTAGACCCCATTGCCACAATGTTCAAAATGTGCTCCAGCTATGGACCCCACACTTACCTTTTGGTCACTGTGGTGATGGGGGTTTAGACCCCATTGCCACAATGTTCAAACTGTGCTTCAGCTATGGACCCCACACTTACCTTTTGGTCACTGTGATGATGGGGGTTTAGACCCCATTGCCACAATGTTCAAAATGTGCTTCAGCTATGGACCCCACACTTACCTTTTGGTCACTGTGATGATGGAGTGTTATACCCCATTGCCACAGTGGTCATGGTCGGCTTGCATTGTGGAGGCCACACACATTTATGTGTGACACATGTGATAGGGGGTCACATTGTATGCTCAATGTCATGTTCAGTGTTGTAGGCATTTGACACAGACTACACACGCTTGTCATGGTGTTGGTGGGATGTATTTTCAGACATTGCTTATGTTGGAGTATGCTGGTTGTGTCATGCATTACCCGTCCTATGTGTAGGGGTGGTGTGGGTGGTAGGCATCCATCCCCCTATGAGTGGGGATGGTAGTAGTGACAGGCATCCAGGCCCCCTGAGTAGGGGTGGTGGTAGTGGTAGGCATCCATCCCCCTATGAGTGGGGATGGTAGTAGTGACAGGCATCCAGGCCCCCTGAGTAGGGGTGGTGGTAGTGGTAGGCATCCATCCCCCTATGAGTGGGGATGGTAGTAGTTACAGGCATCCAGGCCCCCATGAGTAGGGGTGGTGGTAGTGGTAGGCCCCCAGGCCCCCATGAGTAGGGTGGTGGTAGTGGTAGGCATCCAGGCCCCCATGAGTAGGGGTGGTGTTAGTGGTAGGCATCCATCCCCCTATGAGTGGGGATGGTAGTAATGACAGGCATCCAGGCCCCCCTGAGTAGGGGTGGTGGTAGTGGTAGGCATCCATCCCCCTATGAGTGGGGATGGTAGTAGTGACAGGCATCCAGGCCCCCCTGAGTAGGGGTGGTGGTAGTGGTAGGCATCCAGGACCCCTGAGTAGGGGTGGTGGCAGTGGTAGGCATCCATCCCCCTATGAGTGGGGATGGTAGTAGTGACAGGCATCCAGGCCACATGAGTAGGGGTGGTGGTAGTGGTAGGCATCCACTCCCCCATGAGTAGGGGTGGTGTTAGTGGTAGGCATCCATCCCCCTATGAGTGGGGATGGTAGTAGTGACAGGCATCCAGGCCCCCCTGAGCAGGGGTGGTGGTAGTGGTAGGCATCCATCCCCCTATGAGTGGGGATGGTAGTAGTGACAGGCATCCAGGCCCCCCTGAGTAGGGGTGGTGTTAGTGGTAGGCATCCATCCCCCTATGAGTGGGGATGGTAGTAGTGACAGGCATCCAGGCCCCCATGAGTAGGGGTGGTGGTAGTGGTAGGCATCCAGGCCCCCATGAGTAGGGTGGTGGTAGTGGTAGGCATCCAGGCCCCCATGAGTAGGGGTGGTGTTAGTCGTAGGCATCCATCCCCCTATGAGTGGGGATGGTAGTAGTGACAGGCATCCAGGCCTCCCTGTGTAGGGGTGGTGGTAGTGGTAGGCATCCATCCCCCTATGAGTGGGGATGGTAGTAGTGACAGGCATCCAGGCCCCCTGAGTAGGGGTGGTGGTAGTGGTAGGCATCCATCCCCCTATGAGTGGGGATGGTAGTAGTGACAGGCATCCAGGCCCCCTGAGTAGGGGTGGTGGTAGTGGTAGGCATCCATCCCCCTATGAGTGGGGATGGTAGTAGTGACAGGCATCCAGGCCCCCATGAGTAGGGGTGGTGGTAGTGGTAGGCATCCAGGCCCCCATGAGTAGGGTGGTGGTAGTGGTAGGCATCCAGGCCCCCATGAGTAGGGGTGGTGTTAGTGGTAGGGATCCACCCCCCTATGAGTGGGGATGGTGGTAGTGACAGGCATCCAGGCCCCCCTGAGTAGGGGTGGTGGTAGTGGTAGGCATCCATCCCCCTATGAGTGGGGATGGTAGTAGTGACAGGCATCCAGGCCCCCTGTGTAGGGGTGGTGGTAGTGGTAGGCATACAGGCCCCCCTGAGTAGGGGTGGTGGTAGTGGTAGGCATCCATCCCCCTATGAGTGGGGATGGTAGTAGTGACAGGTATCCAGGCCCACATGAGTAGGGGTGGTGGTAGTGGTAGGCATCCAGGCCCCCATGAGTAGGGGTGGTGTTAGTGGTAGGCATCCATCCCCCTATGAGTGGGGATGGTGGTAGTGACAGGCATCCAGGCCCCCTGAGTAGGGGTGGTGGTAGTGGTAGGCATCCATCCCCCTATGAGTGGGGATGGTAGTAGTGACAGGCATCCAGGCCCCCTGAGTAGGGGTGGTGTTAGTGGTAGACATCCATCCCCCTATGAGTGGGGATGGTAGTAGTGACAGGCATCCAGGCCCCCATGAGTAGGGGTGGTGGTAGTGGTAGGCATACAGGCCCCCATGAGTAGGGTGATGGTAGTGGTAGGCATCCAGGCCCCCATGAGTAGGGGTGGTGTTAGTGGTAGGCATCCATCCCCCTATGAGTGGGGATGGTAGTAGTGACAGGCATCCAGGCCCCCTGAGTAGGGGTGGTGGTAGTGGTAGGCATCCATCCCCCTATGAGTGGGGATGGTAGTAGTGACAGGCATCCAGGCCCCCTGAGTAGGGGTGGTGGTAGTGGTAGGCATCCATCCCCCTATGAGTGGGGATGGTAGTAGTGACAGGCATCCAGGCCCCCTGAGTAGGGGTGGTGGTAGTGGTAGGCATCCAGGCCCCCTGAGTAGGGGTGGTGGTAGTGGTAGGCATCCATCCCCCTATGAGTGGGGATGGTAGTAGTGACAGGCATCCAGGCCCCCTGAGTAGGGGTGGTGGTAGTGGTAGGCATCCAGGACCCCTGAGTAGGGGTGGTGGTAGTGGTAGGCATCCATCCCCCTATGAGTGGGGATGGTAGTAGTGACAGGCATCCAGGCCCCCTGAGTAGGGGTGGTGGTAGTGGTAGGCATCCATCCCCCTATGAGTGGGGATGGTAGTAGTGACAGGCATCCAGGCCCCCTGAGTAGGGGTGGTGGTAGTGGTAGGCATCCAGCACCCTATGGGTGTGTATGGCATTGGTGGTAGCCATCCCGCCCCTATGGTTCTGCTGTTGCTAGTGTACGTCATTTCTGCATCCCTATGTGTGTGTGACATATTTCGGGTACGTGTCGTTTGTTTGTGTTGTAGGTGTTTGACTTACCGTCTGCGCCGTACGCGTCCGTACCAGTCCCGGTAATAGATGTAGAGTATTGGTAGGACCTGCGCGATGGGATTCATGGTTTGTTCGTCTCGTTCGGGTTTCTCGTGGCTTCGACTCGTGCTCGTCGCTGGCTTGTTCGTCTCGTCGCCGTGGATCAGCTTGTGGCGCGAATCGGAGCTTATGTACAGCTCTCCCGGATGCTCTGACGTGCCGGACGTAGCGACAGGTTCGGCGCGTACGGAATGCGCATCGTACTAGTCCGGCCGGAAGGTGCTGTGTATTTGCTTCCGTGCGACTCGATTCGGCGTTTACGGATACGGCTCGGCGGGGAACAGGAGCTGAAATGGGTAAGTACGGCTCACTCGGAA
This sequence comes from Calotriton arnoldi, assembly GCA_963921515.1. Lineage (NCBI taxonomy): Eukaryota > Metazoa > Chordata > Amphibia > Caudata > Salamandridae > Calotriton > Calotriton arnoldi. The sequence continues at coordinate 655,098 of CAWUFW010001784.1, read as the reverse complement.
TCTGGGCTGTTATGCGCATCGTACTTGCTCGTTGGGACGACTGTTCGAATCGGTCGGGAAACACGCATTCGGCTGGGTTTTTTTCCGGACAAATAGTGTTAGGTGCGCTTCCGGCCCGAATCGGAATCGACCCCTAAACCTATATAATTTACTATTCCCACTCCAGTTAGTATTAAGTCAGGGAAGGTGCTGGACACTACACATATATAATTTACTATTCCCACTCCAGTTAGTATTAAGTCAGGGAAGGTGCTAGACAATAAACCTATATAATTTACTATTCCCACTCCAGTTAGTATTAAGTCAAAGAAGGTGCTGGACATTAAAGATATATAATTCACTATTCCCACTCCAGTTAATATTAAGTCAGGGAAGGTGCTGGACACTAAACATATATAATTTACTATTCTCACTCCAATTAATATATACTCAAGGAAGGGGCTGGACATTAAACATATTTAATTTACTATTCCCACTCCAGTTAGTATTAAGTCAGGGAAGGTTCTGGACACTGAACATATATAATTTACTATTCCCACTCCAGTTAGTATTAAGTCAGGGAAGGTGCTGGACACTAAACATACATAATTTACTATTCCCACTCCAGTAAATATATAATTAAGGAAGGTGCTGGACATTAAAAAAAATAATTTACTATTCCCACTCCAGTTAGTATTAAGTCAGGGAAAGTGCTGGACACTTGACTAAACATATACAATTTACTATTCCCACTCCAGTTAATATATACTCAGGGAAGGTGCTGGACATTAAAGATATATAATTTACTATTCCCACTCCAGTTAGTATTAAGTCAGGGAAGGTGCTGGACACTAACCCTATATAATTTACTATTCCCACTCCAGTTAGTATTAAGTCAGGGAAGATGCTGGATACTAAACATATATAATTATCTATACCCACTGCAGTTAATATTAAACAAACAAATATCTTATTTAATAAAACTATATAATTTACTATTACCCCTCCAGTTACTACAAAAAAATGGAAAATGCAGGACACTACACATTATTTAATTAAATTATAACATATTGTCCATAATTAATATTTTATAAAAACCACTACTCTCAAATTTTATTTCTTTCAATTTTTTATTTAAAAAAAATAAATAAATATTACTATTACTAATTAATAAATAAATATTATGAAAAAAACCAACTTAGGGGCTCATTACGATGGCGGGTGGAGGCACCTCCGCGGTGCTGGCGGAAAATTTCATTTTCCGCATGCCAGCAGCGGGCCTCACGCCCGCCATATTACGATGGGCAAACATAGCCCATTTCCCGTCCGCGGCGGTGAACCGCCATAAAAACTGCGCCAGCCACCGCGGCGGAGTGAGCCAATAGAGACCCACCGCCGTGCGGAGTGACGTCCCATCTGCAGTACAAATCACAATGCCCCAAACAGCCCGTCACACCTCTGCGGGAAAACCACCCAACCAGAGACGGCGGTAGCACGACAGCGGAGCCCGAAACCAGACTCCCGGACCCCTCCACCCGGTCCCGACCGCAATGGATCCAGCTCTACATGCCTTTCCGTGCTGTACCTGCTCCACTACCAGCAAATAATGGCCCGTCACAGACAACGCCGCAGGTACGCAATCACACAACTCCGCACACAACCACAACACACAACTACTTGGCTGACATATGGTTCCTGTCCACATCAGACACTCTGGTGGGGACACGAACACATCCCCAAGTGTACCCACACGGATCACTGACAGAATATCGAATACCAAAATATAGACCTGCCAAAATATCGTGGACAAAATATAGAATGCCAGAATATCGAATTCCTATCTACAAACAGGTAAGTACAAAAATATCGAATCCAAAATATAATTGTAAATAATTTGGGGGCCTATTAGGATGACGGGCGGACTTTTGTCCGCCCGCCACCCTAGCGGTGCTGGGACCGGCCGCCAGTGGTGCGGCGGTCCCGCACAGGCGATTAGGATGCCACCGCCACCGTGGCGGTGGCATCCTCCATTCCCAGCATTGTGGCGGGCAGTGCACACAGCACCGCCCGCCACAATGCTGGGAACGCACTGTGTGCATTGGTATGCACAAGGTGGCAGGCACCGTGCGGTGCCTGCCACCTTGTGCATGCCAATGTTGGGGGGTACCATGGGTACCCCCCCAAGTGCAGCCCCCCACCACCCAGGGGGCCCGCAACGGGTCCCCAAGGGCATTCTCCGCATGCCTTTCCATGGCGGAGTCTCCGCCATGGAAAGGCATGTGACCGCCATCATCTTAATATGGATGGCGGTGCCTGCAAGGCACCGCCACCATATTGCAGGCCTTTTCCGCCCGGTAGGCAATCGGGCAGATTGCCTACCGGCGGAAAACCGGCGGACGGTCTTTCCGTCCGCCTGGGTCCCCACCGCCATCGTAATATGGCGGGGGGGAAATGTTAGGCGGGCGGTCAGAAATGGCGGGCGGTTCGCCACCACCATACGGGCGGCGGCGATCCGCCCGACATCATAATGACCCCCATAGTTTGTTAAAATATCGAATTTTTTAAATGTCTTAAAAGTAATGTAAAATTAATGAAATAATAAATATAATTAACTAGAAAATACTTAAAAATAATTAAATAACCTTAAATGTAATAAATAATTAATGTAAGTTAAAAGAAAAATTAAACATGCATTTTTATTTTTTAATACATATATATATTAACTTAATATTAATAAAAAATGTTCAATATTTTTAGCGTAGGATAGCGGGAGAGTAAAATTTACTATTCCCACTCCAGTGAGTGCAACAGTAGGGAAAGCGTTGGATAGCGGGAGGGTAAAAATTACTATTCCCACTTCAGTGAGTGCAACAGTAGGGAAAGCGTTGGATAGCGTAGGGGTAAAAATTACTATTCCCACTCCAGAAAGTGCAACAGTAGGGAAAACGTTGGATAGCGTAGGGGTAAAAATTACTATTCCCACTCCAGTGAGTGCAACAGTAGGGAAAGCATTGGATAGCGTAGGGGTAAAAATGACTATTCCCACTCCAGTGAGTGCAACAGTAGGGAAAGCGTTGGATAGCGGGAGGGTAAAAATTACTATTCCCACTCCAGTGAGTGCAACAGTAGGGAAAGCGTTGGATAGCGGGAGGGTAAAAATTACTATTCCCACTCGAGTGAGTGCAACAGTAGGGAAAGCGTTGGATAGCGTAGGGGTAAAAATTACTATTCCCACTCCAGTGAGTGCAAGAGTAGGGAAAGGGTTGGATAGCGTAGGGGTAAAAATTACTATTCCCACTCCAGTGAGTGCAACAGTAGGGAAAGCGTTGGATAGCGTAGGGGTAAAAATTACTATTCCCACTCCAATGAGTGCAACAGTAGGGAAAGTAATGATTTAATATTTAAATAAGAATAAATTAATTATCAATACCAATAAAAAATTAATTAATATTAATTACCAATCACAAAATATTTATTAATTAATTAATTACAAATACCAATAAATATTATTAATAAAAAATTAATTACCTATTAATAATTAATCAACAACCAATTAATTTTCAATACCAAAAATGTAATAAGTAATAAAAAAATTACCAATTAATAATTAATTAACAATAAATTAATCAATACACAAAAAGAATTTCAATAATTACTTAATTACGATTAAATTACTTCCCACCCTTTTCCCCTATAAACCCACAACCCGCTCCGAATAATAAATTAATACAATTAACATAATTATCAATTAATCAATTAATAAAAATTAATTACCAATTAATAAAAATTAATTACCAATTAATTAACAATACATTAATTATCAATACCAATAAATAAAAATAAATATTTTCTTAATTACAATTAAATTACTTCTCACCCTATTCCCCTATAAACCCACAACCCGCTACAGAACTAAAACGCAAAATTAAATTAAAAATGATTAATAATTCCTAAAAATTAATATTTAATTTACTATAATTAAATTACTTCCCACCCTATTCCCCTATAAACCCACAACCCGCTACGGAATTAAATTACGCAAAAATTATTTTACATAAATTTCGTAACTTTAAAAAATATTAAACATACATTACAAAAATAATATACATTTTTAACTCATATACTAACATACAAAACACTTACAAAAATTCGATATTATTAAAAATTTGATATTTTTTAATGCCTATATTATGTACTTCTATATTTTGACAATCGATATTACTTACCTTCATTTCGATATTATTAACCACTATATTATGTCCATTCGATATTATGTCCATTCTATATTTTGAATTCGATATTCTGTCCATTCTATATATTTTTTTCGATATTATGTCTATTTACCTACCCACACATGTCCTACCTGTCACAAAATCACCCCTCCGCATCCGGGCCATCCATCAACTGCGAAATCACAGCAATGTCCCGGTCACGTCACCGCAGCGGTGCAGACGCAGGAAAAAATGCGCACAATGTGGTAGGCAGGGCCAGCGCCAGGCATGGGCAGTCCACAAAGATCATAGGGCCCCACCCTCACCCTTCACACACTACGCCCCCACAACCATTAGGGGATATGCTGTGTGCTCCTCCTGTGCCCCCTGCACAATTAACCAGCCAGGTGTACCCTGACCCTGCACCACACACATCGAACAACCAGGGAGTCTGTCTCAGAAGGTGGGGGAGAAGAGGAACTCCCTGCACAGAAGCTCAGGGGCAGGGCATTCCTCACCTCACACCTACCCCCCAATCATGTCAAGCAAACTGAGTCCAATCACAAAATGAACACTCACACTGCATATGAACAACCACTCAACTGTACACACTGCCTGTCAAGTCACCCAGACACACCCCCACTGACACACAGCCACATACACATAACAGATGTCAGCAGTAATGGAGGACAATAAATGGGCTAGGCAAAAGTGAGGTGGACAGGGTTGTAAAGTCATGGAGCAAGCCACAAAGCATGTGTACATCACATGCAAGAGAAGGAACATAGCACACCACCCTTAGGCCATCAAATCAGACATGGCTGGCACAGTGAGTAAAATTAAATCACAGTGACCTCTGTGCAACAACTCAGGGAGACAGCAAGGCACAGGAATGATAGGAAGCGTCTGAAGTCATACAGTGACCAGCCACACATCTGTGTCAACTTACTTGACATGTGTATGTCATCAGCACAACACACATGGCTCATTGTCACACTCCATGACTGTCTAACACAAGTAGGACTTCCACACATGCCCCTCACCTACCCACCTCACACCTGCAACACTCTACACCTGTGAGAAACACACATAATGGTGCAAATAAGGCCCTGTGAGTTCACTGACAACTAACCACACACTCTGTGCTGCACCTACAAACATCACACTCACACTCAGGGATGCCTGAACCAATGCAGACACAAAAACAACAGTCAAACACAAAGCTCACCAACAACATCCACAGAAGTCCAACAAGCCCAGACATGTGCAGCCAAACAGTGGAAAGGCAATGTGTCCCTAGACAGAACAGGAGTACACAACATTGTCACCCAGGAGCAATGCACAGACACCATACCCCAACACAAACAAGAAGTGCATCATCTCAAAACAATCAGGAACACAAACTGGGATCAATGGGACAATAAGCTAACACAGACAGACACACCACACCACCCATCAAGTCAACATGGTGTCATAGTGTACCATATGCATGCACATGCAGAATCCTGACAAGTGACAGGTCAAAGATAGAAGGACATAGCACTAGTGTGCACTCAAAACAAGGCCAGCAACCAGAACATAACTTGCTGCATGTGACACACACACAAGTAATCTACACTACACCTGCAACACACATCTGAATGTATCACAATGCACAAACAACTCACACACAATATAATGCAAATAGAGCATCTGTCAGCAGAAAGAGCCAACACAGCCCAAACACTGCACACATCCACAACAAAAACACAACAGATGCACATGCCAATACATCACATTGCAAACTCAGCTGGACATCAGGGGATGCACACCAGGCAAGTACAAGGCAACATACACTGAAAGCACTCCATGCAGGCCAAGCAGTGTGTGCACACCAACCAAATCAGTAGCACACACATCTCAGTGTCACACCATGTACTCCCACATCACAAATCAGCACAGCACACAGACAACATCACACTCTGGAAGGGTAGCAGTACCTCACCAAACACACATACAGCTAACCCAACAATCACAGATGCACAACTCAAGGACACCCAGGTGCAAACAACATGAACAGAGGACTGTGCAGCACAAACAGTTGCACTGCACATGATCAACCATGACTGCAAACCAGTACAAGAAAATCACACATAACCATATGTGAAGCTGTCCTGAGTGGCACATTGGTTCTGTGCACAGATCAGCACCACAAAGCACAGTGTAACTAATGAAGTGGTGAGGAGGCTCACACACTGGCAACCCAAGGGGACAGGTGACATGATAGTGAAGTGTTGTCTCCCTCAGTAGTGGACAGGTCAGGAGTGTATTATACACAAATACATGGAGGAGTCCCTCACAATGGGTAGGCTTCAGTAGCAAAGCTAGGGGATGGTATGACTCCACATACCATACTGGAGCCAAAAATGGCTCAAGTGACAGCAATGCATGAGAAAACTCACCAACAATGTCAGTGTGGCTGAGCAGGTCTGCACAGTGAGCACAAACAGTAACAAGACAGATGGCTGATCAACAAAACACGACACAGACTTGGCTGTCACACACTTTGCATACTCACAACTGGCAGCAACAACAAGTAGGTGTCCCCCAGGAGTGCAAGGACACACCAACACACTGTACAGTGCACAACCTACAACTCCTACATGTACACACAAGCACAGGGCTGACAAATCAAACAAACAGGCACTCAGCTCCTTGGTCATACATGTGTGCAGTTGGCATTGCAGGGGCACACACACATCAACACTACTGACCAAGTCACCCCCTTCACACTTCATGACCACTAAAGTGCACACATACAAATGTACCCATGTGACTAGGAAGACAGCCCATCACAAGATGACCATATACCAACACTGCTGTTCACACATCAAGAAAGATCACACACACATGATGGACCCTGGCCAGCCTGCCTGCAATACTGTGGATAGAATACCCCTCTGTGCTGGTAGTGCATCCTAACATGTCATGTGTACAATTTAGCAAACCTGACCATAGAATGATTCGGATAACAGTAGGTCATCACAAACAACCATCATTGCACCCCAAGCCTCAGACTCAAGAAGAACTGAAGTGCCTGTCACCTCTGGTAAACTCAGAAAAAGTGAAACAAGCCATTGGCAATGTTAAAGTGGCATACAGATCATGTGTCACATAAAACCATACCCATACATAATACATTTTCATATAGCAAGGACACTGACACAGCAGACAACAGGAGTAACTGTCTTTATTACATATTACCCAGATAGGCATCAAAAGTAGACAAGAGCAAGGGCAGTGGCCAGTCCACAGTTCAAAGTAGGCACATGTGTGCATGAGAACCTGCACAGGGAATGGGCAAACAAAATGAAACACAGCAAGGCCAGTGGCCAGTCCATAGCTCCAAGTAGGCACATGTGTGCATGAGAACCTGCACAGGGAATGGGCAAACAAAGTGATACACAGCAAGGCCAGTGGCCAGTCCAGAGCTCCAAGTAGGCACATGTGTGCATGAGAACCTGCACAGGGAATGGGCAAACAAAGTGAAACACAGCAAGGCCAGTGGCCAGTCCAGAGCTCCAAGTAGGCACATGTGTGCATGAGAACCTGCACAGGGAATGGGCAAACAAAGTGAAACACAGCAAGGCCAGTGGCCAGTCCAGACCTCCAAGTAGGCACATGTGTGCATGAGAACCTGCACTGGGAATGGGCAAACAAAGTGAAACACAGCAAGGCCAGTGGCCAGTCCAGAGCTCCAAGTCGGCACATGTGTGCATGAGAACCTGCACAGGGAATGGGCAAACAAAGTGAAACACAGCAAGGCCAGTGGCCAGTCCAGAGCTCCAAGTAGGCACATGTGTGCATGAGAACCTGCACAGGGAATGGGCAAACAAAGTGAAACAGAGCAAGGCCAGTGGCCAGTCCAGAGCTCCAAGTAGGCACATGTGTGCATGAGAACCTGCACAGGGAATGGGCAAACAAAGTGAAACACAGCAAGGCCAGTGGCCAGTCCAGAGCTCCAAGTAGGCACATGTGTGCATGAGAACCTGCACAGGGAATGGGTGAGACAGTACACTGCCATGGTCAGCAACACAGCTAGGGGGACAGCAATGGGCAGTCCAAGCACTGCTGTGTGAGGGACAGGTGTGGGAGGGGGACTCAGCCTCAGACGTGGCTGTCATTCGAACTGGGAGGTGGCTGATTGTCGTGCCCAGTTGGAGTACTGGACCTGGGAGAGAGATGACCAGCTGAGGTAGAGGCATCAGTGGCTTTGTGAGCCGGAGGGCTGCCTAGACCGGGTGGTGTGGTGGCACGTGGAGGCGGAGACATGCTGCCGTGAGACACAGTGTGTGAGGGAGAATGTGGAGGGGTGCCTTTCCACTTCTTGGGGATTCGATAGGTAATTTTGGTCTTGGTAGGAGTGGGAGGTGGGGCGGCCATAACAGGCACACTCTCCACCAAAGGTGCATCAGGAGCAGGCGACGGCCCTTCCTCTGGGGATCTGCTTGATCCAGCGGTACGCTTGGCCTGGCCTTGCCTTTTCTCCTCCATCCCCTGTTGACCAGGTGACTCCCCTACAGTGCCCCCCTTTCCCAGCTTCACAGGGGTGTGGGTGGGAGTTGAGGTTGTGGGTGAATCTGCCTTAGAGGCCTTTTTCTGTGGACTCTTAGCAGGCACCAGCTTCACAGCAGGGACGGCAACTGTCTGCTTGTCTTTGGGAGACGCTTTTTGGATGGGAGGGTCCTTGGATGGGGATGATCTTGAGGCATGTGAGCCTGAGGCCTGCTTCTTGGCTTGATGCCCCTCAGTGTCACCTGAAGGGCTTTTGCCGTTGCGCACCGTGGTGACTTTGGTTGGTTTGGGGGATGGTGTATGCGCTCTGGCCCGCTTGGGGTGATGCTGTTGTGTGCTGCGTGTGGTGTACCTTGAGTCTGAGGGCTGTGGTGTCTGGTCACTCTTGTCAGATGTAGCCACTGGCAGGGGGGTGGCCGAAGGGACTGGAGCTGTACTCTGAGCCTGTGACAGCTGAATGGCTGCCGTCACTGTGGAGGACAAAGACTGGACAGTCCTGTGTAGCCCACCCACGTCTGAATGAATGCCCTCCATGAAGGCAACTACCTGTGCCAACTTCTTGTCATGGTCTAGGAAGGCATTCAGGAGAGTTGTCTGACCCACACACAGCTGGCGCAAAAGCTCAACAGACTCAACACTGAGGGCAGCAGGGGAGACAGGGGCAGGGGCAGCGGTGCCTGGGGGGAAGGACACTCTTCCCTTCTTACTGGTGCGAACACGGGCAGCACTAGTGGAAGTCGCTGGGAGGGTGGGCACTGGACGATGTGTGGTGGAAGAGGAGGCAGATTTCCCACTCCTGTGCCTGCCAACATTGAGGAGTCACCGCTGCCGTCAGATGAAGTTGAGGTTGGTGTCTCTGGCTGTGATTCCTCAAGCACACTCCTGTCCCCCTCCGAGGTGCTGGTCACATCAGTGTCAGTGTGCTCATGTGAAGCAGTCGTGCCTGATGCCTCACCACTGGTGTCCGTCCCCTGTCCTTCTGTGCCCTCGGTAGATGCTGCAAGAGACAGAGACATAGGTACAGTTTAGTGCCATACACACACACACACACACATCACATGCAAGCAACGCACAAAACAAGATGGTGATACCCCCATGTTGCACACCACCCTGTGCAGTCACATTGTGCGACCCCTAAAGTACAAATATCAAAAACCGCATGGAAACATGCAAACTTGGCATAATTGACCCACGTGATGTCCACACAGCCAAACAGCTTGCCCATGCCCCCGTGTAACCAGACATACAGATCCCTCTGAGCATACCTAGGTCCCTGTGGGTGAAAAAGATGTACATCACAACATGTTGTCACAGTCACATATGGAGTCACCATAAGGGGACAACACAGATACAGACTCCAAAATATGAATTCGCAATGGCCATGAGCTCATGCCATCCACCATGTCGTGCTTTGGGGCACAACTACAGTTGCACATTGGTGTCAGATGTGTAGTTCACACAATTTTGAGGTCAGGCACTGCACACATTGATGAAAGCACACTCAGATGAGGCACCCTAACGGTCACTGCCATGGGATGTCCCTGACTCCACCAATGCAGCCGATGCCATAAGCCCACAACTCAGAATGCAACGTCAAGGGCCATTACATCAATGACATGAGAAAGTACATGTAGCGAAAAAGCATGACAGCTGCACACAACAGAGTGGCCACTCACAAGCCATTGCATCAAAATAGCAACATCACAGAGCCCAGCACTGGCTCAGGCTTGGAATACATGCAGTCACTCACAACCAAAGTCACCCTTCCCAGAATACTCACCCCCAGCTTGCTGCTGATGGTCCTTCAAACGTGCATCCAGCTCTGGCTGTGTCACTGCCAAGATGCGGGCCATTAGTGGTGTCATGCTCCTGCGCGCCAACCGGCCAGTCCGAGGGAGCAGCCCCAGCGTCATCTCTGCCACGTTTTTGCTTAGCCGGCAGATGTCATCCCACCTCTTGTGACAGAGTGTGTGTCGTCGGTTGGAGGCACCCAGAGCCCGCACCTTGCGTGCAATGGCCCTCCATACGGCCTTACGCTGGTGGACTTTGAGCTGCAGGCATGGGAGACAAGAGGAGGAAATTTCAGTGACACTGGGTTATGTACCACTATATCTCAGTACAGGAGAATGCACAAACTCAGCACAGCTACACAGATATGTTTAGCAGAGAAAATACAGCATGGCACGTAGTACATGAGCATGGGATTATCATAACAAAATGCATGCAGGTATGAGGATGGACACAGTACCTGCCCATCTCATACACATGCTGAGTGGCAGCACAGAAAGCAATGTGAAGGAGGCCCACATCTGCGATGCAGTTTGTGAGTGAGCAAGACATACATCACATTGGAAATGATGTGTAGGGGCAGACTCACTGTGTCCAACACTGCACACCCCTCAATGTCCTTGCCCTGTGAATGGCTCACTGTGTCATGGAGGTCACATTTAGGGACATGATCTTACAGTCTCACACCCTTCTCACAAGGTCTGTCTTGTGCAATACATAGTACTGAGATAGCTCTTTGATGGATAGGGTAGCAGGCAACCCATATGTCTCACTCTGTCCATTCAGTGATGGGTCCTTGTCAAATTGGGCAGTGACTGTGCAGGCCAGGGGGCTCACACTGAGGTTTAATGTGGGCCATGAGAACATTCACATGCAGGTACAATATGAGAGGGCAAACAGTGCCTACACATGCGAGTCTGAACACATGATGAAAGCAATGGGAGGATGATATTTGCAAAGTACAGCAATCTGAGGTGTCATATGTGTATGATTTGCCAAGAGTGTCACCCTCAGGCATTTCACTCTTGTGCATAATGCTTACATATCCATGGTGAGTATGGGAGAACAAGGGTACCCCAATACGTGAACCTGGGGTGAGTATATGTTGAGAAAAAACAATGGTTCAAGGTGGCCCTAAGGGTGCATATTACAGATAGTGCTCCCCAAGGGAGACACTGTCAGGAGATTCTTTTACAATGACAATTAATCACGTTGGGAGTATCTAATAATGTACAGGGGCAAAACTGTCTTTGTGAGGTAGGGTATTTATTACAAAAAGATCACAAATGGATATAATCAAATAGTATTCAGGTGCTCACATATAAGTGAAAAAAACGTGAAGTGACAAAGTGGGAGTGAATTAAAATCTTGACATCGCATTGACAACAAGAAATGGAACTCCACATGAATTAACAAAATGCAGGGAGTTCCTGTTGTAGGGGGTCGACGGCGTTTCGATCTCATAACATTGAGATCATCTTCAGGACAATTAGTGAGCAGTCTGAAACTAAAAAGGATAACAATGCATTAAAATAAATTAGGAACCCTGTCCATAGGTATCTGCTTGGCACATAATAATTAGTGATGGTGTACTCCCAGTGGGTGAATTCCTCACGTGTGTACATTATTAGATACTCCCAACGTGATTGTCATTGTAAAAGAGTCTCCTAACAGTGTCTCCCTTGGGGAGCACTATCTGTAATATGAACCCTCAGGGCCACCTTGAACCATTGTTTTTTCTCAACATATACATATCCATGGTGGCAATATAGAGTCAGACACACTTCCATCAGTACCCTCTGGACATGAAGTCTTTCTCATTTCACAAATGAGGCTGTGAAAAACCTCATGGACTCACAGATCCATTAGCACAGGCAGAGTCTGTCCTGACTCCCACTTTTTATACTTGCAGTGTCACTGTATGGCTGCAAGAAGACTGCATGTCCCTCCCATCCTGAGATGCAGCCTGGGGAATGTGTGAAATAGGCTACAAACCCCATTTTCCAGAAGTCAGCATGCTAGGCAGTGTATCACACAAACCCACACTCTCAGGCACATACTGCAGCAGATCTACTTCTTGTATGCACTCCCTGCACTCTCACGTCCACTCTGAAACACTTACCAGGACATCTGGAGCACCATATAGCCTCCCATACTGTGTGAGCACCTCGTCCACCAGGACCTCCAGCTCCTCTGTGGTGAAGGGACGGGCCCTGATGTTATCAGTCCTCGCCATCACTGGGTCCAGGAGACAGGAGCAGTTGGTGGTGAGGAGTGTCAGGCTTCAGTGTCTGGGTCCAGGAGACAGGAGCAGCAGCAGTTGGTGGTGAAGAGTGTCAGGCAGCAGTGTCTGGAAGCAGTGGAAATGTGAGGCTCTCTCCCACACATATTTAGCCCCCTGGGGTAGTTTCTGTGGTTCTAAGCTGCTGCAATTGGTATTCCAGCTCTGCTTTTTTCAAATGCATCCAATGACCGGCCCCGCGGTAGGGGAGCACGCCTACCGCGATTTTCAAAATTGTATTTGGCTACAGCGATTGCGCTTCCCATTGGCTGTAAGGGCATGGGCATTGGCGGTGACACAGCGCAGGGGCCAGACGGTCGCTACCACGATCGTGCATCTTTCAATTGCACCCAATGACCGGCCCGCAGTAGCGGAGCACACTTACCGGGATTTTCAAAATTGTATTTGGCTACTGCGATTGCGCTTCCCATTGGCTGTAAGAGCATGGGCATTGGCGGTGACACACCGCAGGTGGCAGGCGGTCGCTACCACGATTTGGCTGCCATACATTGGTGCCCATGACCGTGATTTGGGTGGCGGAGCATGCCAACCGCCATTTACAAATCTATATGTCACTACCGCGGATGCGGGTCCCATTGGCTGTAAGGGCATGGGCATTGGCGGTGACACACCGCAGGGGCCAGGCGGGTGCTACCGCGATATGGCTGCCATACATTGGTGCCATGACCGTGATTTGGGTGGCGGAGCATGCCAACCACCATTTACAAATCTGTATGTCACTACCGCGGATGCGGGTCCCATTGGCTGTAAGGGCATGGGCATTGGGGGTGACACACCGCAGGGGCCAGGCGGTCGCTACCGCGATCGCGCATCTTTCAATTGCATCCAATGACCGGCCCCGCGGTAGCGGAGCACGCCTACCGCGATTTTCAAAATTGTATTTGGCTACCGCGATTGCGCTTCCCATTGACTGTAAGGGCATGGGCATTGGCAGGGACACACCGCAGGGGCCAGGCGGTCGCTATCGCGATATGTCTGCCATACATTGGTGCCTATGACCGTGATTTGGGTGGCGGAGCATGTTCACAGCACCCATGAACACATCATGCTGTGTCAATCGCAATGACCAGTTCTCAACAGTGTACAGTAGACACCTGATTCATGCCAGAAGATAGTGCAAACAGTGCCAGTGTAACATTTAGCCCACTGCTGACTACACATGCCATGCCAGTGCACATGATTGCAAACATTGGCATGTACTCCCTCACATGTCAATTATGATATTGTTGTGCATGTACACAGATCAGTTGTGTGATGGACTCTCCAATGTGTACACAAGTCAATGTGTGATCTGGCTACGCAACACACAGTGATGAAGGTCTGACTACTAGGCCTGGGCGGTAAATTCCGTTCCGCTCGTGGAATTTGCGGAATTTGGGTAATTTTGCGTTCCGCGGAGAACGCGGAATTACCAAAAATTCCGCGATCCGCGGCTTCGCGGAATTGTTTGCTTGTTCGCGCTTTCAAAATGCGTGTTTGCGAGATATTTCTCCCCGAGCAAGCAAACAGCGTTCGCGAACAGGAAAAAAGTATCGCGAACTGGCGGAACAAGCAATTCCGCGTGTTCGTGGAACTTTTGCGTGCTCGTGGAGATTTTGTACCGTTTCGCAGAGCTTTGCGTAGCGTGACTACGCAAATTCCGCCCACCCCTACTGACTACACAATGTGCATACTTCACTGTGTAGTTTGCTTTGCTCATGTACATACTTGATCTTAATGCACAGACTGTGCTCATTGTGTTGTTGATGTGTGCCCTGTTCGACTTATGCAAGAAAGTGTGGCAGGTACAGCAGCTAGGTAGGAGCCGACAGTGTTGCTGTTTCACACATATGCTGTATGAACTACTCTCAGGGCTGGTTACGCAAGATGTGGACATGTCCCTTTGGCCATTCACATGGTCTCAATCTGTTTGGGAGGTACTCACTGTGTGAAAACTGGACAGGTGTACGACTAGTGTAGCTGAAGGTGTCCCCACATGTAAGTTGTGCAGTAAGCTGAAGTGTGATGCCAGTCATTGTTTGCGCTGTATCAGTCAAAACGTAAGATGTTGCACACATCTCATGGTGGATTGCATTGACATGTGTCCCCTTTCATCTCACCTAGGAGGCGACCAAATGTGCATCGTCCCTTCACAGTGCTGGCGGACATGGAGGATGAGGACGTCATCCGGAAATTCCGTCTGGATCGACCCACCCTACAAGACCTGTGTGCTCTGTTGGAGCCCCACCTGCGGCCTCGCAGAACATATCCAACTGCTTTCACACCAACGTCTAAGGTGATGGCGGCCCTGCATTTTTTGGCTACTGGATCATTCCACTACACGGTGTCCAGCGCAGGTGGGATGTCGCAACCCATGTTCAGCATGGTGCTATGTGATGTCCTGTCCGCTATGATGACCTACAAGGACAGATACATCCATTTCCCCAGGAGGCATGAATTGGCAGATGTGAAGGCTGATTTCTATGCCCTTGGCCACATCCCTAATGTTGTTGGTGCCATTGACTGCACACATGTTGGCCTGGTTCCACCACAGGCACGTGAGCACATCTACAGGAATAGGAAAGATTTCCATTCCATCAATGTGCAAGTGGTGTGCCAGGCGGATATGATAATCTCACATGTCTGTGCCAAATTTCCCGGCTCTGCTCATGACTCGTACATCATGCGTAACAGCATTGTGCCCCAGCTGATGGCAAATATGCTCCCGGAGCCGGCATGGATTGTGGGTGAGTACGCAGGGTGAAGTAGCGTGCTGTATGTGTGACATGCTGTCCTCTGCCACAGTAATGTTACAAGTTTGTTCTGTGTGTCTCACACCTAGGTGACTCTGCATAGCCCAACCGGCCTTGGTTGCTGAGCCCACTGCGGAATCCCAGGACCCCGGGTGAAGGCGCTACAATGATGCCCATGGGAGAACCCGTCGTGTGGTGGAGCGTACTTTTGGTCTCCTGAAGTCACGATTTCACTGCCTGGACAAGACCGGAGGTGCACTGATGTACTCTCCATAGAAGGTGTGTCAGATTGTAGTTGCATGCTGCATGCTCCACAACCTGGCCTTGCGCAAGGAGATCCCCCTGCTCCTGGATGCTGATGAGCAGCCGAGGCCACCGCCTGGAAACCCACCCATGGTCAGTGACGAGGATAGTGGAGAGGAGGAAGGTGTTGACCTGCATCAACAGCTCATCAACCGCTACTTCCCTTGAAGGTGAGTGGAAACATACAACGGTGCCATTGTCTGCTGATTGTGTTGTTGTTGGAAAGGCCTAGGGTGGATTTGTGACTGCTGCATGTTGTTGTCTCTGTGCTGGGGTTTCTGGGACAGGGTAGTTGTGCCCAGCTACAGGATGTCTATGTCGGTACTGTTGCTCATTGTGATGTGTGCATATTTGAGTACCTTGATGACACGTGTTGTGTAGTGGCTGTGATGCCATCACCTGACAAGTGAATATTGTTCTTTTGTGTTTTCCTAGGTCCCTTCTGCCTCTCAATGCCTCCAAACAATCCGTGCTCCTGGTGCATTGTAATCCCAGTCAACATTGTACATCCTGTAATAAACATGGATCTGACACGTGAACATAGGTGTGTAAGGAGTGTTTATTAACAATGGGTATATGTGACAGGGAAGTGAATATTTGCAAACAGGTGAAAAGTGAATCATTGAGTTGTCAGTGATGGTAGATGAGACAATAGAGTAGTCACCACATTGTTGTGGTGACACAGTCCAACAGACACATTCCATTAACCTGGCTGTGTGGATGAGGACAGTCAACAAAGTCAATGGCAAGGTGAAGAGGGTTGCCATCATGGCTGGCTCCTTGACTGGTGTTTGGCTGGTGCTTTGCCACGTGATCCTCCCTGGGATTTCTTTGGACGGCCCCTGGAGCGTTTGGCAGGGGGGGGCCTCTTCTGCGGGCTCAGCGGTGTCTGAGGACTCACCCCTCCCTGTGCCCGCAGGGGAGGTGGGGGAACTGTCATCCTGCGGGCCACTGGAGGTAGGTGGAGCTGTTGTTTGGGCCACAGGCCTGTCTCTCAGGACACCCACTAGCTGGCCCAAGAGGCCCACGATTTGGCCCATTCGTGTGTCAATGGACCTCAGCAGCAGGCGGAGCTCACAGGATTCCTCCAGAGCCTGGCCCGTGTGTCCCTGGGCTTGTTCATAGGCCCCAAGGACTCTGGCGACGTTGGCCAGGGCTTCGGTCCCAGTGTCCAGTTGGTCTTGTCGCCTAGTAGCCCTCACACCTGCCCTGCTGTCCCAGACCTGTGGCGTCACCATGCTACACACACGCGTACTCTCCCTGCCCTCCTCAGATTGTGGGGTGGGGTGGTCATCCGCTGAGGCAGGGACAGTGTTGCAGGCAGCACTGGTGGTGGAGGCCGCACAGGTCGTTACAGCAGGGGTCAGCGTAGTTGTTGTTGCTGAGGTGTTGGCGGTGGGGACAGTGGGTTCCTGGGACCTGTTGTGCCATGGCATGCCTGATGGGCCAGCTTTGGGCTCCGCATCTGAGAAATCTAGGGAGTCTGCATTGAAGAGTCCATGTTCCGGGGGGGGGGGGAGACTGGCTCTGCAGGTTGGTGTGTTCATCTGCAGCTGTCAGTTCTTGGTCACCTGTGGAACAGAGGGGAAATGGTCATTGCAGTGCACACCTCAAGCTTGGTGTTAGATGTTTTGTTGTTACATGTTATGCAACACACAGTTTACATTGATATTACATTGTATGTCTGCACAGCTTTGAGCATCTGGGCATGATGTGGAGGTACATACCTTACTTGTCCATGGTGTGACATGTCAATAGGTACCATGCACAACGTGCAGATTGTGGGATTACGGGGACATGTCATCAGATAACGACTAGCAGCACAATTACTTTATGTGCAGCATCTTTGTTGTTCACTCTGCATGGAAGGCATTGCGACTGGGCATGGACTAGCCATTGTAGTCTCATGCATACCTTTGTCATATCATGTGCTTTGCTTTCTTCTTACTACTGACCATGCTTGTTTTGTTTTCATATGGGCCTTGATGCTCTGCCCCCATGGCACTTCAAGATATCATTCAGTGCTGTGCATGGTTGTGCCCTGGATTTCTTCTAAATGTGATTTTGAGAGTCACACTTTCGTTTCTGTGACAGTTACATACGCTTTTCTGTCTGCACACTGGAAGTGGCTATTTGATGTATGCCAAGTTGGATGACATATGAGGGCTGGTGTGGTCATATGGCTCCATGATTTTTGAGGGGAGTGTCAGGGTGCATGCACTGTCTACCTAGCTGTTCTGTGACACATTTGGGGGAATTGTTGCCACATGCTTCTGGGCGGGGTGGGGTGCTACTTCCTGCTCAGGGGTGGGACAAGGGGGCACGGTGGGAGTTGTTGTACAGGCCTCCCACCCCCAGACCCCCCTCCCTGTGAAGATGGATACCTACCTGTTAGGTGAAGGTGAACAATACAATGGCTGCCACATGCTTCTGGGTGGGGTGCTACTTCCTGCTCAGGGGTGGGACAAGGGGGCATGGTGGGAGTTGTTGTGCAGGCCTCCCACCCCCAGACCCCCCTCCCTGTGAAGATGGCTACCTACCTGTTAGGTGAAGGTGAACAATACAATGGCTGCCACATGCTTCTGGGTAGGGTGGGGTGGGGTGCTACTTCCTGCTCAGGGGTGGGACAAGGAGGCATGGTGGGAGTTGTTGTGCAGGCCTCCCACCCCCACACCCCCCTCCCTGTGAAGATGGCTACCTACCTGTTAGGTGAAGGTGAACAATACAATGGTTGCCACATGCTTCTGGGTGGGGTGAGGTGCTACTTCCTGCTTAGGGGTGGGACAAGGGGGCATGGTGGGAGTTGTTGTGCAGGCCTCCCACCCCCAAACCCCCCTCCCTGTGAAGATGGCTACCTACCTGTTAGGTGAAGGTGAACAATACAATGGCTTCCACATGCTTCTGGGTGGGGTGGGGTGCTACTTCCTGCTCAGGGGTAGGACAAGGGGGCCTGGTGGGAGTTGTAGTGCTGGCTGCCTCTACACATGCAACCCTGGGAATGTTGCTGGCTACCTTTGGGGTGATTCAGAGGGAGTGAATGTACTATCTGTGAGACATGTGTTGGGTAGTGTGTGGTGCACATGAATGGATTTGGGCCTAGGAGGTGTTGCTTTGTTGTTGTGCAAGACAGTACATAGCAGTGTAATGGTAGACATTTGTTTGTACTTACCAGCCTCCACTCCCCCGGGTACTGCTGTGAGACTCTCTGGATGCATTATGGCAAGCACCTTCTTCTCCCATGCAGTGAATGTTCTTGGTGGGATGGGAGGGCCACCGCCAGTCATCTGAGCCAGCTGACGGTTCTTGTAGTTCTTCTGTTTCACCAGCCTTTTGAGGTCATGCCACCGATTCATGATCTCCTTCTTGGTGCGCGGGGTGGTCCCTACTGCATTGACCTTGTTGACTATCCTACTCCACATTTGTGCTCTGGTGGCTAATGGTGTCTGTTGGACCAGGTTACCAAACAATTGAGGTTCTACTCTGATTATCTCATCTGTCATGACTGACAACTCACTGTCAGTGAATCTGGGCATTTTCTTTTGTGCCATGGTGTGTGATGTGCAAATGGTTTGAGGTGCGGGTGTGAGGGTGGTGGGGGTGATGTAAGTGGGGTGTGGGTGTGTGTTGTTGTGCTGGTGGGATGTGTGGTGGTTTGCCTCTCCTTTGGGCTGTGGGGTTATTTCCTTCAGGGGTGGAGTATTGCAAAGGATTCTGGTCAGGGAAGGGGCTGGTTTTATACTCAGCTATGTGGGTGTGTCAATATGTGGTATTGCTGTCAGGTGGGTTGTCCTGGGATTTGTATTTCTTTAGTTGCCATGGGGGTGTGTCATTTGTGTGTGTTGGGTGTTTGGGGGGCTGTGCTAGTTTGATGTGTGCACTTGGTGGCCTTGTGGTGTGTTTTTTTTTTCCGACCGCCATATTTGTTCCGGAGCGGCCGCGGCGGTGGCTATGCAACAGTCCTTCCGCCCGGCTCTCCCATTCATCACTGTTTGCGATCGCGGCGGTCGGAAACAGCGGATCGTTCCGCTGTCACCTCAATGGTATCCTAATTTAACGTGCGGTCAATCCGCTGGCCTACCGGCGTTTATGGGTGTTGCCGCCGCGAATCCGACCGCCACGGACGGATTTTTACCTGCTCCACCCGCTACCGGCGGTCTTTCGTGGCATCGTTCCACCACGGTCGGGTTTTTCTGGCGGTTGATCCTAATCGGACCGCCGGTTTTTACGCGGTACCGGCGGACGGTGAATTTCCGCTACCATGGCGGTCGGAATGGTTTTCCGACCGCCATCCTAATCGGCCCCTTAGTATTTTGTTTTCTCATTATATAAATTACATACAATTCAATATTTTAATCTATTAATGAACTCAAATACATTGAGTAAATATAGTTAATAAATATACATTTAAATTAAATCTTTTGACCAATATATTTACCATTCTTATTACTTAAAAATTAAACATTAATTAACATTTTATATTCAAAATTCCATAAAATCATAAATTTTACACACAAATTAATTATTAAATTTTAATTAAATTAATTATTTTGAAATGTATTCTAATATTTTTTTTAAAAATCTAAAATTTAAAAAATATTACATTATATTTTAAAACACTCCCCAGCCCTCTTCCCTATACACACAAATTTGCACTCATAAATTAAATAATTCAATTTAAAATTTAATTTTTCAATTTAATTTTGTATTTTTTTTTTTCAAATTTTAAATTCTCACCAACACCATCCCCATAAACTCAACATACCATTGCTAATAACTCTATTTTTTAAATATACAATTTAAATTTTAAATTAAATTATAAAAATGTTCATTCTTTTTAAAACACTGCCCACCCTTATCCCCTAAAAACCCAACATCCCAATTCTAAAACAAAATTTTAATTTCAGTTAATTCTTTTTAAAATTTCCAAATTTGATTTCTTTAATTTTTAAAACACTCCCCACCCTTATCCCCTACAAACCCAACATCCCGCTCCTAAAACAACATTTCATAATTTAAAATTTCTAATATTTAAAAAATTTTAGATTGATTTTGAATTATTTTAAAACACTCCCCACCCTTATCCCCTAAAAACCCAACATCCCGCTCCTAAAACAACATTTCATAATTTAAAAATGGAGTCAAAGTCAAATGAGTTTTGTTTATCATCTGCTTAACAGTAACACTTGAAATTGAAGGAGCAGATTGGGTGCAATATAGAACTAAGATAAGTGTTAAAGAGAGGGTAAAGATGTTTGGTACATTAGTTGTGAAGTAATGGAGCTGACATCAAGGGAGCAGAGAGATGATGATCTGTCTGATAGAAAGGATGCAGTCTGCTTCAGTTATGCGCCCTGCTCTCTGATGTTGTCAAGTCTCTGTAGAAGCATGGGATGGTGAACAGTATAAAAGGCAATAGAGAGTTTAAGTAATAGGTGTGGCGGTACTCCAGTTTTAATCCACTGTTGTTTTAAAATCATCCCATGTGGAAATCACAGCTTCTTCTGTGCCTCAACCATACTAGCATCTGTTTTGGAAATCTGAAAGCAGGTTGAATGTAGGTGTATGTTTTGCGCAGATATTTAAATCGTTCTATCTTTTTGACTAAAACCAGTCTGGTATTGGCCAGTGGTTAGAAGATTCTCTTGACTCAAAGCCTGATTGGGTTAGGGAGGATTGTAGGTAAGGCATTTAGAATTCCTTTGAGAAAATACCTATAGTCAATGAGTTGTTGACTGTTCTGACTGAATTGGCTGTAGAACTAGTCATTGACATGGGTCTGCAGGCAGTTCTGCTGGCCAACAGGCATTTGTAACATTGATGAAGAGTTGATGAAGCCTTGATGAGATTAAAGGTGAGTGACTTCAGAGGATTTCTGTTTTGTTATCTGGGAAACTGTTTTGAGCTCCTGGAATTGTCGTTGAGCAGGGGGAAGGCATGTAAGAAGAGTGAAATTTTTCAGTGAGATGCAATGCAGGTTTACCCTCTAAACAGCAAGGGGCAGTGGTGAGGAGGACTTCAGCTGTACTGCCAAGGAATCATGATCTTCTAAGGTACTTCCACTTTAGGTATTATAGCTGACGGACCCTTTTTCCTCTGAAATCTTCTAGCGGAACTGTTGTTTGTGACCTTGAGGCCTCTCATCAGGTCTGAAGGCCCCTCAACAGTTTCTGTCCCATGTTAAGGGCTTGTGGCTAATCTCAGCTCTTCAGGCTGTAGGTAACTCTCCAGGACATAGGGCAGGTCTCCCTTCAGCAAGGCAGCCACCAAGTCACAAGGAATGTTAACTTTACTGGCTCCAGTCAGCTTTCTTTGCTACCAACTCATTGGTCTTGTGAGTAAAAGAAAACAAAACATTCAAGCTACTCATCATTTAGAGGGTGAGGAGCAGCTATTCCTACATGTGTACATTGTGTAGAGATTACCAATGATGTATATTTACATCAATGATTATAGGTTGAGGCACAAAAAAGCTCTTGTTTAGTATCCACAAAATAGCATATTTATAGGAGTGAAGTAAACATATATGCAGTGAAAAGAATGTAAAATAAGCTGTATTAATTTAGGAAAAATATAATATTGTCTGAACATGTTGTTGGACTAAGAATGTTCCCTGCGGGGTGTGCAGTCATGTTGCCATGTTCTGAGTGCTTGACTGTGACTAACTTATATCACAGTTTTTGTTTTTGGCTCTAGGCTCACGCTAATATAACGTGAAGAATCCTACCCCTGACCCTGACACAAATGAAGCACTGCAACTGTCCTGTGACATGGAGGGGTGCTGCAAACGTGCTCTCATTTTGCTAACAGTGGACTATCACCCCTGTCATGGGATTAGCATGTACAGAGGTGGTGGCAGCATATCGTGTTTTGTTAATCCACAGTTGAGATCACACCTTCTGTCTGTGTAACCGGCCCCACTTGTGTAATGTTCTGCATCAATGTGTAACCTAGATCCTAGTACTAACATCCAAGTGAACAGTGTGTGTTTGTGGCTTGTGTAGTACATGCAGTATGTGTATGAGGGCGCCAGAGTAATGGAGGCCTGCAGGTCCCATTTTGGAATCACCTAGCTGCTCCTGTGCACAGGATGTAGGTGGGATTGTTTTCACAGACAGTGGAAGAGTATTGCTGTTATTCCTGAAAATGGAGGGCGGCGACAAGGCTCCTTTAAAATTCACTTAAGAAGCTCCTGCTGATTAGTTTTCCTGCGGTACTGTCATTGGGTAGGTGTTTGGAGTGGGACTCTCATCTTTGTTGTTCAGTGTGAGAGAGATCTTTCAGGTAAAGCCAGCCTTCTGTCTTCATCCTGATCACTGTTCAGTGTGGCTGGTGAAAAGTCAGTTGCAGAAACTTCACACCTCTTCGGGCCTCTGTTGTGAGTACTCAAGGCTGGAGACTACCCTTCTGTGAAGAGCATCACTCTACACAAAGGCTCTTTCTGGAGAATAGCCTAGAGAGTACACTTGACAGAAGAACCGCCGCAAACCTGTTTTGACATTGAAGACAGAGAATCCACATTCCTTATCTGCTTTGACTGCATAAAAGTGGGAGCTACTTACATCTTTGTTGCTTCAGTTCCAAGTCCTTTCACCAAGGAAGGGAATATTCCACAGCATACTTTGAGAACTTCTGTACAACAAGCAGAACTAGTGTCTGTGTGACAGCCAGCTTCCCAGAGGAAAGGGTACATCAACTGGAGTCTTTAGTATGTTATGTTAATCAGTTTTCAAAGTACTCAATTACACGGAGGTGTCTTGGCGCTGGCTTTAAAGGCATGGCAGAAGAACGATAGATCCTGAAGCTACAGATTCTAAAATAGTCAGGTTTTCTGAGTTTTCCTGAATGCTAGTAAGTTGGGTGCCTCCTTGATGTACAGCGGCAGTGTATTCCAAGCTTTTGTGGCTCCCTGCACAAAGCTCCTGCCTCCCCAAGCTGCTCGGTTAAACCTAGGGCACACTGCAAATTTGGCAGTTTCTGAACATAGGGTCCTACCTGGGGTGTACCATTTGAAACTATGTTATAGGAAATCTGGGCCGAAATCATGGAGAGCTTTGTAAGCAATGCAGAGTGCTTTAAAATTATTTCTCTGTCTTATGGGAATTTACTGTCTTTACTTGCTGGAAAGCTGTACCCCTCACCTAAAGTGCGTAGAAGCCAGGCCTATCAAGCTGCAGGAAGTGTGACTGTCCAGGTAGTGCCAGACTCTAGTATGGAGGGTATACTGGGAGTAATAAGACTGCAGAAAGCTCCAGAAAGTGATATGCGAGTTCGAAGAGGGTCAGTGCAGTCTCTCCAGAAGTGCAATTCCAAGAGGGAATTATAAGCAGACAGCCGACCTTGCAATAGAAACAATCTCGGTTGACCTTGCTGCTTAAATCAAGAGCTGTGCCCATGGTGAATGTAGCCACCAAAACCCACCGCTGTTCCTGTGGTTGACATTGTCACAGAAGTAAAAAACTATGTCCATGGTGGATGTCACCGTCGCAGCAAAGACTTGTGCACATGACGGTCACCACTGCATTATTTACAAAGTGCATCCTGTGCATGTTAGAGCGATGTTGTGACATCCGTGTAAGTGGTGGCCCATCTGCTGCCCAGTGACCCAAAAACAGGTCTGATGCCTGTCATGACCCCTCACTGACTTCCATTACCTGCATTCACCGAATGACTCATGGCTGCAGCCTGGCTGGCCCATCCTGCCCCATCTTGCTGCGGCCTACCCAGACCGAGGGCCATTCCCACAACCATGCTGTCTCATCCTTGAAGCGGGCAAGATCGGAGACATGTGATGCTGAAATGCATAGAGACCCGAATTGTGGTGAGGCAGTATCTTGGAGACTATACTGAACTGAGCACAACCATAATTGAACTGAGGAACCTGCACTTGAGCCTTGATTAATGTCTCACAAAACTAACCTAACAGGGACCTGCTTAGACTCACAAGAGGAGGGATTCCTGTGAAAGAGAGAAGAGGAAGACAGTAAAGACAGTATTCCAAGGTGCAGTAGCCTAAGTGGCAGTGCATATTATTGTACCTGCTGCAGTATACCTTTTTAGGAGAGTCAATTAAAATATGTCCCTTATCCACATAAAGCACTGGGTTGGACAAACAGACATTGCTCTGCTGGGTGATCTTAGTTCTGCCTTTCCATACCCCTACATTATCTTCCTGAGAAGTGTGTGAATGCTCCAAAGTGCTATCACTGAGAGTTAAATGCTGAATGGGTTGTACGTGGCCCAGTTTGTGAAGCCAAAGTAGGACATATTCTGGGACATCCAAGGTAAACCACCACTGCTGAAGCCCACTAGCTCCTGCTTGTGCCGTGCCCCCTGAACTGGATCTGACACATGCCCTCTGCCGGAAAGCATATGGATTCAGAGAGACCAACTATACACTGTATGCTATCTAAGTCTATATATTCAGTGTCACTCACTTAATACTATGTTTTCAATGGGATTCAAGGGCACAATGGGTTCAGGTAGGAATGGTGCAAGAGGCACTAAAGACGTTGAAGGAAAACAAATAAAGATATTTTTGAATAAAACTAATACTGTTTTAAAAACCACTTCACAACTTTTGGATAATCACCAGTGCTCCACAACACATGATATATGTGTTATTCTTGAAGCGTTAATGTACTTAAGATAATGTATAGTGCTATGATGTGAGTTTTTAAGCACCATATTGAATGTGTTTCAGTACTTCTGAGATTTACTTTTTTGGTCTGGCTATAGCCATACCTTGTGTGATTAACAGAAAAGAGTCTTAAGAAACAACCATCAGAGAGACTTTGACTCCTCCAACATGTTTACCTTGATTACAGCATTTGATTGGGCAGAACATGTGTGGTGCTGCTGAGAAAGAGTACAGTGCTTGTCGCACTTCTATTGACTCCTGAGTGTGTTTCCTTACCTAACATGGCTACCCCATTACAACGCAATAACGTGGCAGTGTGCAAGAAGAAGACCCCTCCACAATGATGTGATATTATTGGCTAAGAATATTGCTCTGTGAACAAGCAGCAGTATAACTGGGAGAAATATTAGTGAACAGAACATTTCCCCCATTCAAAATGGTTTCTATGCCCAGAGTGATGCCTCAGTGGCACCTGACCATGTTTGCTTTTTTGTCCCCATTTTCATTAGTGACATTCGAAACACAAAGTTTTGTTTTGCCTGACCTTCCTTGCACTCCAGAAGTGCTGCTCACTGCAGCCTTAGCCTGCGGTCCTGCGTCACAACAGCCTCATCCCAGTCTCTCCTCCTACACGAACCTAAAACCTCGCTTCACCCTCCTTAACTTCACTGGCTCCTCCACAGACTGCTCCCATCTCACAAACCAGCTGTAGCCTCAGCACGCTCTCTCCTCTCTGATACCAACCCTTGCAGAGCACTATTACTATGCAGGCCAACAGGGCCCAGATGTTGGTCTACATCATGACTTCTGAAGCAGCAAAAGCAGCATGTTTGGCCACAGGTGCCATACCCACCTTTCTTCACAGTGGTTGTTATGAAGGCCAGTAGGGTTCAGTGCATGGCCAACAAGTACCTCTTGAGCTGTAAGATCTTCCCCCACCTACACCACACTCTTAGCCTGCAGTACCATTCAACTCCCACACCAGATCCCAGCCACAGTTTCAGAGCTTTATCCTTAGCCTGTTGAACTGCTCCCCATCCTGCTGCTTTTGCCTGCTTTCACCACTCCCTCTTGGCTGATCCTCAAAGCCTAAGATTGATCCGGCTCCCACACCAACCCCGCAGCCCCAGCTCAATCTCCTTTCCCATACCATCCCACAGTCTTGCATTACACCTGTAGTTACAGATGGAACTCAATAAGCATCTAGTACTGCGGGAAGGACAGATATTCTGTGACTGCATTTGTAGACGTGTGCATGTTCACAGGTTTTCGGTAGTTTAATGTGTGATGTGTTAGAGATGTGGCCTTGAAGTGCTGTGCGACGGTGAGTGGTGTAAGTGCAGGGAGAGCACTATGAGTGCAGGGTGAAATGAATGCCTGTCTAAGTGCAGAGTGAGAGGTGTGAGTGCAGGGTGAGTGGTGTGCCCATGTGAGTGGATGGGGAAAGTAAAAAGTGAGCCCATGTGAGAGGAGGATGACTCATGAACCTGTGTGCGTGTAGTGTGAGCTGTGTAAATGCAGGATGATGTACCACTAAACACTCCACCTTATCCTTAGCATTTGGCAAGTGGGGATTCAGGTGTAATTTGAACTATGATCATCAAAACTGATCCTGCAACAAAATGTCACACTTTCGGACATGTCCAATCTGGTTCCCACAGCAATCACAGCACTGAGACCGCCCTGCTTGCAGCCACTTACGACATCCAAATCCTCCTTGATCTAGGAGAAATAGCAGCCCTGATCCTCCTCCACCTCTCTGCAGCATTCAACACCATATCCCACCACATGCTGATTAAAAGACTCCACCAAATCGGCATCCAAGGGGACACGCTCAGATGGATCACCTCCTTCTTAACCGGAAGGACACAGAGGGACCGCCTATCACCTTTCACCTCCGAACCCAAGAACATCCCTCAGCCCTACTCGCGCCCTACTCTCTTCAACGCATACATGACCCCACTGGCCAACATCAATAGATCACACAGTCTCAACATAATATCTTATGCAGATGAATGACACCCAACTCATCATCTCCCTCACCAATTACCCTACCACCACCAGGACCAGCTTCCACAGATGCATGACAAGCATTGTCGACTGGATGAAGAACAACTGCCCGAAGCTGAACATGGACAAGACGGAAGTACTGAGCTTCAGCAACACCAGCATCCCCTGGAACGATCTTGGTGGCCCCCCCAGACCAGGGACACACACTCATACTTGTAGACCATGCCAGAAACTTCAGAATCGTCATTGATAACAAGCTCACCATGAAGTCACAGATCAACGCCGCTGTATCTGCCTGCTTCCTCACTCTGCGCATGCTATGAAAGATCTTCAAGTGGTTACCCCTGCACACGAAACTCACTGTGACACAGGCCATCATCACTAGTTGACTATGCTCGCTACGTATGAATCACCACACGCCTCCTACAGAGCCTTCAAATTATACAGAATGCCACAGCCATACTTGTCCTCAACCTCCTCCACCGAACCCACATCACATCCCACCTCAGGAAACTCCACTGGCTCCCCATACAGAAGAGATGTCAATTCAAGTTGCTGATCCACGCACACAAGGCTCCACACAATCAAGGACCCACCTACATTAACCACTGCCTGAACTTCCACCTACCGTGAAAAGATTATGCTCCACCTCCCTATCACTTGCCCACACACCCCGCATCCACCGAAGCAGAAGTAGAGATTGCTCCTTTTCCTATATCACAGCAAAGACCTGGCACAGCCTCCCCATGCAGATCCGGATTATCACCTCTCTTCCAGAATTCCAAAGGGCCCTCAAGACCAGGCTGTTAGAATGAGCCTCTGGGACCTGCAAGTGCCTGGATACACTATCGGGTGATTATCAGCTCATTATAAATCCTGATTGATTGATTGAAATTGTGCACCGTAAAACCAGGAAACCTGGTTTCAAACATGGTTTACCTGCTAGACAAAATCTGCGTAACCCTAGGCAATTACCTTATTTCACTGTGCCTCCATATCTTCTATCATCCCTTTTGAGAGTACCTTAAAAAAAATCAATTTAGGATGTGCCCTCTACAACAATTTCACTTTTATATGTTTTAATAGACTTTAATGTTGCTCCATAAGTTATAAAAATCTGATTGGGGTTCACATGACAACTGACTTGCCTCTTAGTACAGTATTTGTAGAGCGCAGCAAATGCCTGAAGGCGTCAAGGCGCTAATGTCCCAGTGATAAAGGTACACCCCGGAGTAGCAAACCCACTGTCTATAGCAAAACTATTGTGTGAAGAGCCAGGTCTTTAAAGCTTTTCTAAAGGGAGCGTGAGTTCTAATGCCGGTCAAATGACTTGGCAGTGAGTTTAAAAATCTTGCTGCCGCACTTGAGAAGGCTCTCCCTCCCCACTTCTTCTTCTGAAATCTGGGCACTGTCACCAGATTAAGGTGGGCAGAGCGAAGATTCCTGCCGGGGACGTATCTATGAAACATAGCCCTAAGTCCTGTCAGGCAGCTCTGATAGAGGGCCTTATGCACTAAGCAAATGGATTTGAATATAATACGTTTCCTTATGGGGAGCCAGTGAAGGTGCCGTAACCCATTATTCGCTGGCTGTCGTTTAGGAATGTCCAGAGTGAGTCTGGCCAGTACATTCTGCTCTAGCTGTAGTTTCGCTTAAGTGTTCTTGTTGGAGTATAGAGCATTACAGTAATTGACTCTCAACAAGACCACTTGTTTCGGTGCAGCAAGGGGAACGAAAGGAAAAATTTATTTTTCTTAACATCCTGATCAACCAGAAACATGTTGCATCCACACAATTGACCTGGTGGCCTAATGAGAGGTGACAGTCTAACAGGATCCCCAAATTCTTAGCCCTCTCAGTAGGCATAGGTATAGTACATCATGTCTCTGGCCACCAACTGTAATCCCGGATGGGGGTTTGACTTCCAAAAGCAAGACCTCAGACTTTTCCCCATTGAGTTTCAGATTGTTTCTCCTCATCCACCCAGCTACTGCTGTCATGCAATGGTTAAAATTGACTGCAGTCGCTACCGTGTCTTTTGAAATTGACATGATAAGCTGGGTGTCGTCCACGTTGGAGACCACTTGGAGCCTTTATGACCAAGTAATCTTGCCAAGGGGAGAGACATACAGGTTGAAGAGTGTGGAGCTTAATGATGAGCCCTGCAGCACCCCACATGGCAAAGAGGAAGGGTCTGATAGATAGTGATTCACTGCCACCCTCTGAGATCTATCATTGAGGAAAGAGGCCAGTAGTTTCAGCGCTCTGCCTGAAACACCAAGTTCGTATAAGCGAACGATCAGAAGGGACAGGTAGATGGTATCAAAGGCCACAGAAAGATCCTGCAGGACCATAGCCACGCCTTGGCCTGCATCCACGAGTCGCTTGATACTGTCCGGGGCCAACAACAAAGCAGTTTCGGTACTGTAATTTTTACGGAATCCACATTATGACGCTTCCAACCAGTTCTGCTCTTCCCCACAAGCCATCAAGTAGCTATTAAGATGTTGTTCCAAGATCTTAGCAGGAACTGGGAGAAGGGAGATAGGTCGGAAGTTTTTAAGATCTTTGGGGTCCAGGTTAGGCTTTTTGAGAAGAGGTTTCATTACTGCCTCTTTCCATCTTTTCATTATTTTGTCGTTTTTACACATGGTAACACTGTCTCTGAAAGATTTCACCTTATTAATACCAATTTAACATCTAAATACAGCATTAGGCAACTGAAATATGACCATTCAACTTTTGCAAAGGGCTTTCAAGAGTGCAGGAACATGTACTGCCATGTTTTTAGTAAATTTAGATCCGTTTAATCTAGAAACTATGTTTTTTGGTCAAAATCTACAGATTATGCAACAGACGAAAGATTATGTGGCAAATGCGGCAAATCCAAAAATATTAGAAAAGCGCTTGAATCGCATAATTCCAGTGACCCTGTTAATAGCATCCTCATTGCAAGCATTAATGTTTCAAAGTTTACGTTTGGAAACTATAAATTCCGATAAATGTCAGTCAATGCAGAAACTCATTTTAGTCTACTTAAGTGCAACGTTTCCAAGTTAAAAAAATAGACTTTTTGAAATATGAGTCTTTGGCACATTTTTAATTGATGAATTATATACCACGTTTTAGAGCTTAGAGGAAAAACGGGGCCAATGGCTGGGCACTTTATATTAATGTGCTGCTTACCCCCGTTTGTATTGTAAATGAAATCCTTTCATCCTTTCTCCCACTTTGGTAGCAACAGTTTATAACAAGAGTGGGGACAGCGGGGTGGAGGGGGGGGGCGGTTGCACACATAGTCCTGTGAACCGATAAATGTTTCTTAGAAGAACTGTGAAGTACTTTGGATGAGGCTGAGTCGGATTCATCAGCCCCTGCCCAGCCCACAACAGCTGACTAACTGCCTGCGTACTCCACAGCCCGGGCTACTGGAGACGATGGGGAGGGGGAGGGGAGGGGGGGGCTAAAGCCCTTTCAGCGTAATGGACGTTGGGTGCCTGGTTATGATCCCCTGTGATTTGCTACAAACATAGGGATGGTGGCCAGCAAGGAACAGCAGATCACTATCTGTATGCTTGCATTGCTTGCATTTCCTAACTTAAAACTTTTTTTTTTTTTTTAAAGCAGCCTGTATTTCTTCAAAGAACCAGTGCTGCTTAAAAAAAAATTCCCATTTAGGAAAATCAGGGGAAGCAGTCAGTGGTCCCTGGGACCACTGCCTACTCCAATCAGGCTGCCAACTCCATTTCCCTTTGTTAATCAGTTACACCTCCTCTGAAGTGCTGGCAAGTGAGCAATGTGCAAACTATTGATACATGAAATAACTGCAAAATTATTTTTAAAAGAAGAAAAAAGCAATGTTTTTTCCTTCAATATTTTTGTGCACAATATGTTTGTAGTCAAGATATTGTGGCCACAATAGCATGGTCACACAATATTTAGGGGGAACACCTCCACCATGCTGAAAAAAACATCTTAAAAACGGCAGCACCCGAGGAAGTATATTGAGCCTTTTGAAAGCTTTAAAGTAACTTGAAGCTGAAATCGCCCTGTAAGCCAGAAATATGTTAATGTCTGTTAAACTTTGGAATCTAAACCATGTACTCCCAAGTTCCAAGATTTTTTCTCTACATTGATTGTCTCTGTCATCATTTACACGCTGTTGTTTAAATATTTTATATGCCTGGAAAGGCATATATTAGAGCCCATTGAAAGCCGTGGAGATGTAGATTTTCCTGCCTTTTTTCATAATTAGTAGTGCACTGACACTCTCTGGTCTCCTGGTGCTCGAGACATCCTTTGGAGGAGGGCACCCCTCCTTGAATGGTTTAGATTGCATGTAAGTGGCGACCCCCTGACCTTATAAAGCTTGACGCTGAACTCCAGGGATGCGCTCATTCTGCACTTTCCTTTTGATCCACACTCCAACAGAAGGAGAGTTTGATCAATACCAACAGCCGCAGTCCTCATGAAATGTGAGAAAATTGTCAAGGTTACATGAAACCAACTGTCAATCAATTCAGAGCATGTTTTAGAAGCCTCTCAAATTGCCCTGTATCGAACTCTCCTTTGAAGGGCCTCATATTTTATTAAATATGTGTTAGTTTAAAAGAGCTCTTGACTCAGGGCAAGCTTTTATTTCAAACATCTATGAAAGCACCATAAAGAAACAAGCATTTGCAATGCAATAGGTCGCGCATTTGTGAGAGTTACAGCTATTGATGTTGTAAATGATAATGTATTTTATCTGTGTTTTGGTTTGGAGTGTAGACAATGTATGAACAGAGGCGCAGCTGCAGCACTGTTTAGAGGATTAAGAATGGGGAATTTCCACTGGGAACAGGGACACAGGGCTTAGAATGGGGGAGATACTGATGGGACCAGGGAAGCACCTGCAGCACTGTCCAGAGGACTAAGAATGAGGAATTACCACTATGACCAAAGACACAGGAGCAGCACTGCCAAGAGAAATGAGAATGGGGGAGGTATTGACGAGACCAGAGAAGCAGCTACCAGCACTGTCTAGAGGATTAAGAATGAGGAATTACCACTGGGAGCAGAGAAGCAGCTAGCAGCACTGTCTAGAGGACTTAGAATGAGGAATTACCGACGGGACCAGAGTAGCAGCTATCAGCACTGTATGGTGTCTCCTTACTGCAGTAAAGTTCAGGAGCTTGTTTACTTCTTGAGTGCTCAGACGGTAAGGCAATAACTTCGAATTTTACTTGTAGGGGTACATCTAACCATCCAACAAAAGGTTTAGGGGGCTCCTCCATGCACAGGACTGAAGCCAGTCCTTTTCCTGGCCACTGGGTTGGCACCAAACTATGCAAAGAGTTAACATGGGGAAAAAAGAGTTCACCCACAAGTCAGTGCTATTTCTGGTAGAAAATGTTCAAGCAAGAGAACTACCACATGGAAAAGAGAATGACAAAAAGACAAGAAGCATAGAACAAAATTAAATTAGATAGGGAAAGAGAAAGGCAGGCTTAAATCAAGAAATGAAATAAATTAAGATTGGGAAAGGAAATGAGAAGGGGCAGTGACATTCGTGTGGAGAGAAATCTATAGGACGACAGCTGCACAAGGAACTGAAAATGAATGGTGAGCAGAAAAGAAAAAGGAAGGATGAAAAAGTGGAAAAAGAATAAGGGTAAGTTATGTCAAAAGAATCGCAAAGAAAAACAGTAGGTGCAGAAGAAAGGAAGCCGTGTGAGAGGGGCGATTGAGCAAGTGGGGGATATACATGAAGGAAAGCAGTGAGCCAGCCAGGGGAAACGGAGGAGGGCAGAGCTGCGAGGGAGCAAGAGAACAGAGTTTTCCCTTATATGGTCTAATCCTTTCTAAGAGTTCAGCGTCAAAGATCTGATCTGAGCCAAAGTAGAGAGAAAAACATTGTGTTGGTGCCAGCGCTGAAAAGTAGACCCTGGACAACTTTTCACATCTAATTACTGTGCTCTCAGGAGAAACTGCCTCAATAGCACAAGTAAAAGTATGGCGGCTGCTGCTGAAGACCAGAGATCCCATGAAAGAAAAAGCCGATTGAGAAATGCAACTCTCTCTTTCATCTTTCTCTGCTTTCCCTGATCCGAAAAGTGCATAGCCGAAAGTAAGCACTATTTTTACAGCCCATATTTACTACTGCATGAGACAGTACTCAAATACTTACAAAAAATTTAAGACAGTCTAATCAAGCAAAACAGCAATGAAACGGTGTATTAATAGTCAAAAGTTGGGGGCAAATTTGCAGAGTTGCCTTGTGAGCAAGTGATCGTAAAGCTCCCATTTGAGGGATGGCACATACACAGATTGGTATAAAAGGGCTCATGAGTCGCGAGAGGCATGCATCAAAACACTTTAAACATGCCCTTATAATCTTTCTGTGAACTGAAGAGTGCATTCCAAGCTCGAACATTTTGACGTGGCTCTTGCTCCCACTGCATTTGCAATTCGAAGATGGCAGAACTGCACGGCAGTCTGGAGTTTCAGCCCGCAGAATTGCCCAGAAGCAAATCAAGCATATGGAGGAAGGAAAGGAAGCAATCTAGTGTCTGACGGAGAAACATAGGAGACCTAGCACCACGCTAGGCGAAGGAAAAATCCAGCGCTGTCAGGGAGGGGCGGAAGGGAACATTTAAAAACAAGCATTGGCATAGCCAATAGGTCTCGCATTTTGGACCTTGTAAGTGTGTAGCCATGCAGCACATTATACTGAGTGCTGTGTAACGTAGTGAAATTTACCTTTCCTTATCAGGAAAGGTGGCTGCTTCCGTCCTCATGTTTTCGCGGATATAGGCAATTATAAAGGCAGGATAACAGTGTAAAAACTCCCCTTGCAGAGACAAACAAATGAACATTCACCGACATTTCCAGTATGACTCAAAATGTTTAGTGACCACCATAACACCGCAGCATATTATAAAGTTCTAGACAAGTACTCGCCAGGCACCTCGGAGGGACATGAAACAACCATTCTTTGAAAGAAACATCAGAAGGGGATGCTTAATCACCAACCTACTAAAACTAACGGGCTCCAAGAAACAATTGGCAGGTCTATGAATACAAAGCTGACTGAACGCACAGTGCGCGCTGCAGCTTAGGACGTGAAACTACTCATGGAAAGTGAAACTACCTACTGCTAAATGCTGTTATGGCAACCCATTGCCTTTACATAGTATTTATCGCTTAAATAAACACATACACAGCACTGCAATTATCCGCTGGACCACGACAGTGGACTGAATGTTTTTGACTCGCGGTGTTATAGAGGGGCAAGTAGCACAGTGACTCTTCTTTCAAATGTTGTCTTGCAGTGTTTTCTTCAAAAACAAATAAACGTGCAGCTCTTGTGTTCCTTTCACAGGTGTTAACCAATAAACTTGTAGGCTTTGTATTCCCTTTATGCCAGAGCTCACTAGGGCAAGACAGTTCAGGACTAGGTGCCCAAACGTGGTATCACAACCCACTTCACTCGGCACCAACGGACGCGGCCCCTGTGGCCCTGCGCCCTTCAATATTGTCCCAAAGCCGACTCCGCGGCCAGCACCGGTGAAACTAGGCCCCCAATGCGTGACGGACACGGATGCCGAGAAACGGGCCCCGGTACCGCAGCTCTCCCGACGAGCTGGTACGGGCCGTGCTTATCTCCTAGGTAATGCTGGCACAATCACAGGCAGGCCCGCCAACCAGGACTACCCTGCATGGCAATGGAACGCGGCTCCGCCCATCCTGCAGTGCATGGCACGCAGGCGGTGGGGGGGGCATCACTAGAAGCAAGGCACATGACTACCCTGCATGGCATTGGAACGCGGGTCCGCCTACCCTGCAGTGAATGGCACGCAGGCGGCGGGGGTGGGCATCACTAGAAGCAAGGCACAGGACTACTCTGCATGGCATTGGAACGCGGCTCCGCCCATTCTGCAGTGCATGGCACGCAGCCCAGCCAAGGGAGGGACGGGCTGCTGGGTGCGGGCAGGAAGGATGTCTGTGTTTGTGTGTGGCCAGGCGGGGTGCGGGGGAATCGGGCAGCATGATGGAGCAGCCAATGCAGATGTGGTGGGGAGAAGGGCCGTCTGTCGCCTGTTTATGGGCTGGACTGCTCCTGGCACACACCCCGCCTTCACCACAGCAGGTCTCTGCTGTGGTGGAGGCAGGCGTGTGTGCGGGGCGCAGAGGCTTGGCTGCAGAAAGTGCAGCTAGCCTGCGGTAGCTGCAACGAACAGTTGCGATGTGGGTGCGGGGACGCAGGCTGCAGTGGTGTGCAGCAGGCGGAGCGGGCTGCACCTGTAGATGGTGGTCTCTGGGCACGGCGTGCATGCAGGCCTCAGTGACGCTGAGCGGGCTGCTCCTGTGGGTATGCAGGCTGCTCCTGTAGATGGGGGGCGTTCCGTCTTTGGTGCATGCAGGCTGTAGTGGTGTGGAGCTGGCTGCTCGTGTAGATAGGGGCGCGCAGGCATGCACGCAGGCTGTAGTGGTGTGGAGCAGGCTGCTCCTGTAGATAGGGGACATGCAGTCTCTAATGCACACAGGTTGTAGCGGTGTGGAGCAAGCTGCTCCTGTATATGGTGGGCGTTCAGGCTTTGGTGCCCGCAGGCTGCTCCTGTAGATGGTGGACGCGCAGGCTCTGATGCACACAGGCTGCAGCGGTGTGGAGCAGGCTGCTCCTGTAGATGGTGGACGCACAGGCTCTGATGCACACAGGCTGCAGCGGTGTGGAGCAGGCTACTCCTGTAGATGGTGGACGCGCAGGCTCTGATGCACACAGGGTGCAGCGGTGTGGAGCATGTTGCTCCTGTAGATGGGGCGTTCAGTCTTTGGTGCACGCAGGCTGCTCCTGTAGATGGTGGGCGTGCACTCTCTGCTGCATGGCGTACACACAGGACGATTGTTCCTGTGAGGTGCGCTGGGCTCCCGTGTGGTGAATGAAAGGCTTGCTGCAATGCGTGTATCTGGGCGGACCAGGGCATCGAGGCCCCAGCTGTAGTGTGGGCAGGGGCGGTGTGGTATAGATTGGCAGCTGGCGGGGAAGGATTGCTGCCCTGTAACCTTTTATGCAATTGGTAGCAAGCATTTGAGGGACACGTCTAAAACTGATGCTTTATGTAGTTCCTGTCGATTTCCGACCCACCCGAGGTAACACGACAAGCGGCAGAGCTAATCTGCGTGTTACCTGGGGAGCTGTTCTCTCGCTGCGATCTGTGCCGTGGTGGATTCTTTTGGGCCGGGAGCCCTCTCCTCGCAGACACTTCACGGGCAGACTTCCCGGACTCGGGCGCAGCTCCTCTCCCGGCGCTGACCTCCTGCTGGGCGGTTCCTTTCTTTGGTGGCAATGCGTCTCTGGAGACGCCCTGGTGTTGAGGGGAAGGGGGGGAGGGGTGGAGGAGGCGAGAATGAGGAGAGGAGGAGGCAGCAGGGGGAGGGGAGGGAGGAGGGGGCCTGCGCCTGTTTCCCTTGCGGGAGCGAGCAGGAACCATTTGTTAATTACTAACAGATGGTTTTGAAAGCTCGCTCCCGCAAGGGAATCGCCAAACGTGCATGCGTTGCCATTGAAAGCAATGCAACGCGTGCACGTTTTTGGGCGAAAAAGCGAACCGATTACTAAGGGTCTCTCCAAGCAGCGCATGTGCGCTGCGTAGGCGAGACCTAAAAGGAATTCTGCAAAACAACAGATAAAGAATTGAAGTGTAAGGACACTGTACTTGACCGGTGCTCCTCAGCCTTTAACGGAAGTGAGGTATCGGCTGCGTGCACAAGTTAAGAGGCAGCAAAGAAGAGCGACGTACGAGTGAACCAATGGTAAGCAGCAGGCGGGATTACACTCATATAGTCATTACGGCAGGTCTTGCATACAGCACATGCGTGCTGCCTCGGCTTGACCTAAAAAAATTAGTTCAATGTGGAACCTACTAATACCATAACAAAGGCATGAAGAGGTATAGATTACATTTTCCTTTTTGAGAAGGAATGATATTTAACATATTCATCACCTTTTTTTTATATTCCTCTTGGACACCCGAATGTAGTCATCCCATTTTTTGCAGAGAGTGGGCTCGATCTTTTATGCAAATTGGGAATTTACTGCCCTAGACTTTCACCTCATGTTGGAGTATATTTACAATTTTCATCTCTTACTGAAAGAATTCTTGAAGTTGTCTTGGGGATCTGTGACTTTCAGATTCCCATGATTACTCGCGTCTTTTAATATTTACCCAGGCAGAAATGTACCAAGGGCACATTTCTGTATGTGTAAATGTAATACATCACTGCATTTGCACTGAATAACTTTTTTAAACGTATTTCTATACACTGAAACAAACCCTGTAACCCTATACCCCTACTAATACGTAGATGATCCCTACTTCTTCTCCTGTATCCTGAAAATCGTTCCCAGCAATGGTTCGCCTCCTTTGACTTCAGTGATATCAGGTTCCCAGAAATTGTTCACCTACATTCACTGCCGAGATACATTTCATATGATTGTTGAAACAAAAACTTGCATTAATTCCATACTACTCCCCACCCCAAATGATTCCACCCACCAATAACTGAAACCCATCTGTTGGTTTGAAGATCAGATGGAGCTTTAAAATTGTGCCCCAAGATTGTGAATCTACTCGGTATGTAGTGGCAGTGGAATTAGGGCTTTACGTGGGGCAAAAAAACGGGGGTGGGGTCTCTCAAAGGGGCATGGCCTTTGTATTTGATGGCACAGCTTAAACATGCAATCTAAAAATCTGTGCTTAGCATAGTGTGCTACCCGACTTCTATTTAGCTGTCTCTTCCTGTTATTACATGCAGATATATAACACAACAACTGACGTTACATCTAAAACAAGCCAGGACTATTGGCTTGACAATGGTTGTTAGCTGCATAAGATGAATGAGCAACAACGACTTTGATGTAAATAATATTGAAAATGCTTTAATTCAGAATTTATGAGACTGTGTAGTAATTATAATGCTCCATTAGGAACATTAAATCAAACTCTTGTAAACATATTTATTTTTATTCATTGTGGGCTTGGAAAATGTATAGAAGCTGCTTATACTTGGCAACAGAATGCCCCTGCATCACTATAGCCCTGTTACATCTCTGCCCTTCACTCCTCCTGCCCCTCTGTGGATTCCACGGCATGGGTTTTCAGATTAGCTCCTGGCCATGGCAGCATGCATAACAAATGAGTCTCGTTGAAGTTACATCCAAGGGCGGTGATGGGTGTTACTGCCACTCAGTTAAGATTTTCTTTTCACACTGAAAGTGGGGGAAAAAAAGGGGATCCGATCTCAGCACCTATTTTTTTTTACCCGAATTGCCAGCACTGAGCACGGAGAGGACCTGGCCCACTTAAAGCCCTGAGTGGAATTGTATTGCCCTGTTTATATAGCACTTCATACCCTTGACAGAACTGTATTGCACTCTGGGTTTGTGCATGGTTGAACAGGGTGTTGGGTGTGGTTAGGAAATAGATAAAGTTGTGCGGTGACCCAGTGCTTAATTTGAGCCGGTGCTCAGCACCGGCACTTAATTGGTTTCCGGTGCTCGGCACCGGCACCTAATTGTCAACACCATATTTAGAACAGTCTACCACAAGGTGGCGCTACTCATCTAATTTAGAGATGAGCAGAACAACGGTTGTTTAGGAATACAATATACATTAAAATTGCTCATACCTGCCTCCCCATCTATTTCTTTAGCTTTGGGGACTTGGAATAATCTGAACTGTCGCATTCACATGCGAAAGAGATGGTTACTAGTTGTTTTGGCAGCAATGAGAAGGGCTTTGTTATTTTCAATTACAGCTGGGTGCAAAATAAAGGCCTTAGTTAAAGGACCATCAGCCCACCTTTTGTTTGAGTTTTATCCTGGCTGGGAGCTATCTGGAGCCTAACTACTGCATGTTAGTGCAATGGATGGAAATAAAAGCACACAATTTGTTATCACGTCAGCTGCTTGAGAGAAACTATGGTTAGTAGGCAATGTTTAAAAGCACACAATTTGTTATCATGTCAGCTACTCGAGAGAAACTATGTTTATTAGGCAATGTTTTGACTTCGTTTAACCCATGTACATAAAAGAAAAGCATGCCTTGTATGTCAGATGCATCTGTCTCTACGAGTAATTACCCAAATACACACGTAAATAGCATTTGCTAATTTATTTAACTTTTTTATATTGCTACTCATCAAAAAGTAGTGTCAGAGCGCTTTACATCACACACACGTTATACAGAGACAATATATCATACATGTCTGTGAATCAGTGTAAGGAAATGTTAAATAAGACAATGAGGGTGTTAGACCGTCATCCTTAGGGTGATTTTTCCACAGACTTTTTGCGTTTTGCCTCCAGTTTTTGCTGATTCTTTTTATTGGCCTTAGGACTGTGAGCACTTTACCACTGCTAACCAGTGCTAAAGTCCATGTGCTTCTTCCCTAAACATGATGACATTGGTGTATGCCTGATTGGTATATTTGATTTACTAGTAAGTCCCTTGTAAAGTGGTATAACATATATCCGGGGCCTGTAATTCAAATGCTACAATCGGCCTGCAGCACTGATTGTGCCACCCACATAAGTAGCCTTTCAAACCTGTCTCAGGCCTGCCAATGCAGGGCCTGTGTGTGCAGTTTACTGCCACTTCAACTTGACATTTAAAACTACTTGCTAAGCCTCAAACTCCCCTTCTATTACATATAAGTCACCCATAAGGTAGGCCCTGGGTAACCCTGAGGACAGGGTGTCATGTAAGTAAAAGGTGACGTGTGTTTAATCTTTACATGTCCTGGTAGTGACAAACAGCCTATTTAGTTTTCCACTACTGTGAGGCCTATTCCTCTTTTAGGCTAGCAGTGGGAATTCCTTAATGCACTTTTAAGCTGTAATTCCTGATCGGAAATTAGTAGATTTTTCATGTTTCATATGCATGGAATGGTAACGATAAATCCTCCTTACTTGTGATGTTGGATTTAACATTACTGTTTTAGAAATGCCACTTTTAGAAGGTGGACATTTCTCTGCACTTACTGCTCTGTGTGCCTCACAGCCAGTCTCCAATAAACATCTGGGGTGGGTGACAGCTACACTTTGTGCATACCCTCTATACAGCCACAACTCAGGAAGGATAGGTATGTATGAGTACCCATCTACATACATCTGTATTCTGATGGCCTTGCCTGGGCAGGATGGAAGGGAGGGGCTAACACTTTACTTGAAAAGGCAGTGTCCTGTCCCCACACAAAGGACTGATTACCCCCATCCCCCACAGATAGTCTGGCAGACAGGACTGGTTGAAAGAGATGCTTGTGCACTTCAGAGAGCCCCCCACATCAAAGGCACTTTTGCAAGTAAGTACTGGGTCCCTGACCCCCTCAAATCAGACACTACTGGACTTGTAACCGAAGCTCTGCCAGAAGAACTGCAGTACTGCTTAAAGGACTCAACTGGACTGCTGGTCTGGAAGGCCTGCATTTCTGTTTGTTGCCCTTCTGCATGCTGCTCTCTGACTCTGCTGAAGGAGAGCTGAACTCTGCCTTCACTCCAAGTGATCTCCAAGGGCTTGTTGGCTTGCCTCCTGTTGCATGAGACTCAGGGATATCAAAGTCTCTAGCCCTACTACTGTGCCTGGCTCACTGGAAGTGGCTCAGATACTTGCAACACGGATTTCGCCGCATCTCCTGTCTGCATGTAGCAGAACCAGTGCATCGACCTGGTAGCAGGAGTAAAATCGGCACATCGCATCGGAACCAGCACTTTCCTCCAGAGATTGACGCATCGGACAGCGTATCCCCACCGCTGCAGCTTGGCGAGAGTGGCACATCCCCTGGACTGCATGGCAGAATCTGGCGCATCGCTTGATTTCTCTCGACTCAGGCACCTGTCTTCAGAACTGATGCATCGCCTTCACTGCGTGGACAAGATCGATGCATCTCACTGTTTGCAACCAGGAAAGGTACTTTGTTTACCTGGGCATGTGTGGGTCCTGTTGCTGGCCGGCACTCCATCGCGGTCGGCCCAACCTCTGAATTTGCCCTGGTCCAGCCCGACCCAAAGTAACCTTTTTAGTGCTACTTGCTTCTAAGCACTTTATTGCATTTATCCCTTTAAAATTCAAGTTCTCAACTTCTATACACTGGATTTTTGTCGTTTTGGTCTTGTTCAGAATTTAATTATCTATTTTTCTAAACCTGTGTGGAGTCTTTTTGTGTTGTATTTATTGTGTTACTGTGTGAGTGTGTTGCAGAAATAACTTTACACATTGCCTCTTTAGATAAGCCTGACTACTCTGTGCCAAGATACCAGAGAGTGAGCATACTGTAGCTTTTAATGTGTACCTAGCTTACCCTGACTAGAGTGGCAGTTCCTGCCTGGTCTGGGTGCTTTCCTCAGCCAACCAGTAATCCCAGTTCTAACAGAGGGCTACAAGGTGTAGGAGGACATATCGTCCTCACTAGTAGGCATTATATGTTAAGAGTGCAATGTGCTGAGAAACACAAGGTCGGGATTTAAAACGTAACACAGTGATTGGGGTTGTCTGTACTAATAAGAGTTTCTTACTATCTAAAGGAGCCCTTTCTAGCAAACTTAGAATAATGGCTGATTGAGGAAAAAAATATAAGGTTCTAAACCCATGCCTTGCTGTTTGCATGCAGCCCCTTAATGCCATTTTATACCTCACTGTGCTATACTATAAGAATTGCAATTTATGAGCTACAAGTAACAAAATGATCCGTGTCAAAAGCAGTGACCCACTTACCTACCTACATAAAGAAATCTGTAATCTGCATGTTACATGATGTGCTTTACAGCAGGCACACTAACCTTCTACACTACTTTGATTCAAAACTGTGGCTAGACAAAATACAGATCCATCCAGCAAGTCTACTTACGAATAGAGTTATCTTACCATTATTATTATCCACTAAAAATTGCTGGGGACACAAAGATCTCGGCAGCTGGTGCACTCCTATTTGCACAGTGCTACAAAAAGTGCCATCTTTCTCTGCAGCGTGGGATACTTACTGCAAGGACTTTGTTGCTGGTGGCTGGGATAAGCCCTACATAGCCCCAAGTGTTTGGTGGTGGTGAAGGGAGGAGGAGGAAACCACTCCCATTTGCACAGTCCTACAAAAAGCACCATCCTTCTTCGTTGCATAGGGTTCTTGTTGTAAGGACTTTGTTGCTGGTGGCTGGCCTAAGCACTACGTCCCCAGAGTGCCTTAGTGCCTTGGTGGTACTGACCACTCCCATTTGCACAGTGCTATAAAAAGCAACACCCTTCCAAACAGTGCAGGATGCTTGCTTTTGGGACTTTGTTGTTGGTGACTGGGCTACGGACTACATAGCCTAGATTACCTTTAAAATGGTGAAGGTCGAATGCTGAAACCATTACACTGCACTGCAAAGAGCACCATCCTTTCCAGCAGTGTGGAACACTTGATGTAAGGACTTTGGTGTTGGTGACTAGGCTAAGAAGTGCATAGGCCGGAGTGCCTTGGTGGTGGTGGAGCGGAACAAGAAAACCACTCCCATTTGCAAAGCACTGTAAAAAAGCACCATCTTTTTCAGCAGTGCTTGACGCTTGCGGGAAGGATTTGTATGTTGGTGGCTGGGCCATGTACTATGTAGCCCAGAGTGCCTTGGTGGTGGTGAAGTTGGGAGGAGGCAATCACTTCATTTGCACAGTGCTACAAAAAGCATCATTCATCTCTTCAGAGTGACACACTTGCTGTAAGGAGTTTGTTGTTGGTGGCTGGGCTAAGGACTGCATAGGGCATAGTGTCTTGGTGGTTCTGGAAGCGAGAGAAAGAAATCCTTCCATAGCTGCCAACTATCCTGTTTTTGCAGGGACAGTCCCGGCAAGTTGGAGACTTTCCTGGGTAATATTGTTTCAGAAATTGTTCAACTTTATTACACACAGGTAGGCAAACAAGAACTTTCTATCTACAGTAACCCTGTGCTGCAAAGTGTCCCGGGAAGTTTTTTTTAAATGTTAGCAACTATGTCCTTCTTATTTGCACAGTGCAACAAAAGGCAACACCCCGCAACTCAGAACGCTTACTTTAAGGAGTTGACAGTTGGTGGCTGGGCAAAGGAATAGATAATCATAAAGACACTGAATGCCAAGTGATTATTCAACTTTTGTTTTTCCTTATAGAAAATTTCAAATATATCATCAGTGCTAAGCGCATAACAAGCAAGCTTCCAAAACCTTATTTCTGCCCATCCTTTCTGTTCCTTTTCAAGACGCTTATCCTATCCACCTTTCATTTCCTGACTCATTGAGAGCAGAAAGGCCTATTGGTACCTGTGATATTTTACAACTCCCTCCCCAAGCTACTCTTACGTTCTTATTCTTAAAAATGTTCCCTTTCTAAATGATCGTAATAAAGAGGGTTACTTAGAACTGAAAATGAAAGTGGTCCCTTGGGAGAAATGCTGCTAAGGGAGGATCTGTTCATCATCCCAACCTAAATATGTGAGGCGGTGTACTGGGTGGGGAAGAAGAAGCAATTAGAAACACCTGATTGTGTGGTTATTACTTTCAGATTCCCAGAACTGGTCGGTTGCCTCTTTTAGACAGACAAATTAAAGTTGTCCAACTGGAGTATTTTCATAGATCAGACTAGGTTCTACCTTCTTCCTCTAGTTCAAATTGTGGCATTGATAGAGTTAATGGATCTAAATCTCTTCAATTACTCTCAAATGAATTTGTTTGTTTCAGCGTGCATACATTTATAAAGTCTGCTGTTAGCATTAGGAAATAGCTAGGGTAATAATTACAGTCCTAGACTGTGGGCCCGATTCACAAAGAGCCTCCGCAGTCGGGGCAGAGGCTCCCCAGTTGTGGCTGAATCTCTGCACTTGTGGTGGAATCTCCACAATAGAAACTGCAGTGGGGAGATTCCGCCATGAGTGCAGAGACTCGCTACGACTGCGTTGCCTCTGCCATGACTGCAGAGGATCTTTGTGAATCGGGCTCTATATGTCTTGATCTTGAACTGTTTTATGTGTCATTTTTCTATTTTTTTACCTCATTATTATGTTCTGATATTGCATTTTATTACTTTCTATGCTGAATAAATAAAAGAGAAAGGGATCTAAATCACAACCACTATGCCTGGCCTCACATAGATTTTCCCTACTATGGAACATGGATGACACAGATTGAGCCAT
This sequence comes from Calotriton arnoldi, assembly GCA_963921515.1. Classification (NCBI taxonomy): domain Eukaryota; kingdom Metazoa; phylum Chordata; class Amphibia; order Caudata; family Salamandridae; genus Calotriton; species Calotriton arnoldi. Next base: position 610,409 of record CAWUFW010001784.1, on the reverse strand, counting down.
ACCCATGTTACTCACAAAGCCACTCTCTTCTTTATCTGAGTATGTTTACTGTGATAAAAGGAATGGTCTCTCCGATAATGGAGGGGTAACATTTTATCTTGGAATATTGTGGGTCTGTCCAGCCAGTCAATGATGAGGAATGGATTGCTTTTATAACTTTTACGTTATTATTATATTCCAGGAGGCCTGGTTAACATCTGAGAACGCTCTGGACCACTTCTTCTAATTCAACTCTGGTCAATAGGCCTTTGTAGTAGCCTGAGAGGAAGAGGGGTTAGCGACGATTTAAATCTTAAAGTACAGTGTGATCATTAGGACCACACAATAAAAGTCTGAGACAGTATCTTGTTGTTACCAGTAACAAACTCAAAGCCAGACTAATATAAATCAGTCTGAAAAACATAGTATAAAAGTATGAAATAGACAAAGGGAGACCAAAGCGTCTCACATATTGGTCCTCAACAGTAGAGAACATATAAATATCCCAGTAGCTGAAATACATAAAATAAGAAAAAGAATTTGGTGACTCGTCAAATGGTTTCAATCCTTCTCCACATACATGGGAAAGATTTGCAGCATCTATTAAACCCTACACTAACCTAAGGATAAGGGAAACTCTATTGAAGCAAGGTAGCAAGAAAGGCGTCAGCCTCAGAATCTCTGTAGACGTTCTATAAGTAAAGAATCAATTATAGCATGAAGCCTCACAATCAGAAATGTCAAGAGAGGTCTGTACCTCTCCAAGCCTAAAGGGAATCTGACTAAACCCAAGGCAGGCTCACTAATTGAATTGCAAAAAGAATATTCGAGAAAACATGACCTCATTCACATCATAATATCTTTTCCAATTCCCAGAGAAGTACTTGGTACCTTGAACACTACTCCCGTTTTCCAGTCTCCGCTTCCAAAGCATCCTTGATTCCTCCCTTCGTCTGATAGTGACAACTTTTAACACTCCCTTTGTTCTTCATTAAAATCTTTTGACATGCTAGTTCTTCCTCGCCTCTCTATCTCTGAAATGCAATGTGCTTTTCCCTAACTAACAAATGGCTTTGATCTGCACCTGCAAAGGAGAAAAACATGCAGAAAAACAACTTTCACGTTAGTATTAATTGTCTCGACTGTAAGCTTAAGGCCCACAATCAAGCTAACTTAACATTTCTCTTTAAAACACTTACATATAATCCAATAAATTAAATCTTTAATAATGAATCAAACTATATCGTGCAAAAGAAACAGTTGATGGACTGAATGCTGGACAATGCAAACATTCACCCCCAGTCACAAGGATCTGGGTTTAATCCATCATTCTTTGCTCATCACACCACCCCAGTTTGGACCCAGCCATATGCAAATCAGTCTTGACCCTGTTCCTTATGGGAACAGTCCAGCCAGAACTGCCAAGTCAGGTCCTCCCTGGACCGGAAACAAGCATCCTGGGACCGGTTTCAGGGCATCACCCTTAATCAGCCAGGCTAGCTTGAATCCAGTGGTGTAGTGAGCACGGGATTCACGTCTAGGCATATCCTTCCCACTTAGGGTGACATATGCAAAAGAAACAATTGATGGACGGAATGCTGGACAATGCAAACATTCACCCCCAGTCACAAGGATCTGGGTTTAATCCATCATTCTTTGCCCATCACACCACCCCAGTTTGGACACAGCCATATGCAAATCAGTCTTGACCCTGTTCCTTATGGGAACAGTCCAGCCCAAACTGCCAAGCCAGGTCCTCCCTGGACCGGAAACAAGCATCCTGGGACCGGTTTCAGGGCATCACCCTTCATCAGCCAGGCTAGCTTGAATCCAGTGGTGTAGTGAGCACGGGACCCACGTCTGGGCATACCCATCCCACTTAGGGCGACATATGAATGAATGAGGTGATGAATGAGGTGATTTTATAAAGCGCGCATTACCCGGAGGTGTCTTAGCGCTAGGCGGATCAAGGACCGAGGACATGGCAGCAAGCCATGATAGGTCTACGTCACCTAGGGGCCGATTCCGATCTTGGCCAGTAGGGCTCCGAATCGGATTCGGCTTAACCGGATCCGATTCGGAGCCCTATTTCCCGACCGATCCGTACGCGCGTCCGGACGAGCGAGTACGATGCGAAATCGCCGACCGACTCGTTCGGGTGTCCCAACCGCTCCGACCGACTCGTTCCCGGGTCGAACCGCACCGACCGACTCGCTCGGACACGACTCGCACCGCGCAATGGAGACGTTCCCCGGCCGGGTAAGTACGATGCGTGCCGCGAGCAGTCCGACCGACACGCGCCGTCCGGCTCGAAAGAGCAGTCGGAGCCGTACTTCGGGGGTCCGTGTCAGACCCCCCTGTCCGCCTAGCCACGTGAGTCGCACACAGGGGGGACCCATGGGTCCCCCCTACCTGTGCGTGTACGGCGCGAGTCGCTTTGCTGCGTACTCGCTGTAGGGGGCGCCCTTGTTCGCCTCGCACCCATTGAGGCAATGGGAGCCCGCGTACGCGTTGTACGACCGGCTCCCATTGACTTCAATGGGAGTCTGACCGACTCGAGTACGATAGCATACGGACGCATCGTACTCGTTCGGTCGGGCTGCACGGGTCCGATTCGGTCGGAAATCTCTCCGGGTCCGGCTCGGTCGGAGAGATTTCCGGCCCGAATCGGAATCGGCCCCTTAGTTGTTACCAGCTGAAAAGAGCCAGGTATTTAACTGCTTTCTGAATAGCTGCAAGCTAGATTGAGACCGGAGTGAAAGAGGAAGAGAGTTCCATAACTTTCCGCCCAGGAAGGTCAGCATTCTGCCGCCCCAGTTTGCTCGTTTGATTCTGGGGATCAGGACCATGTGCGCCAAGCTCAATCTTAGGGGTCCATTACGATGGCGGGCGGACAAAGTCTGCCGCCACCGTAACGGCAAACGGGACCGCCCGCAAGAGGTGCGGCGGTCCCGGCATGTGTATTATGATGCCACCGCCACAGTGGCGGTGGCATCCCGTATTGTTTGCATTGCGGCGTGCGGTGCTGTGAGCAGCACCCGCCGCAATGTAAACAAAGCATGTTGTGCATTTGCATGCACACCGTGACAGGCACCGCGCGGTGCCTGCCACCTTGTGCATGCAAATGTCGGGGGGGTACCATGGGTACCCCCCAAGTGCAGTCACCCACCCCCCCAACCACCTGGGGGCTCGCAACAGGCCCCCAAAGGCATTCTCCGCATGCCTTTCCAAGGCGGAGTCTCCGCCATGGAAAGGCATGTGACCGCCATCATCGTAATATGGATGGCGGTGCCTGCAAGGCACCACCACCATATTGCAGGCCTTTTCCGCCTTTTCCTTTTCCGCCATATTGCAGGCCTTTTCCGGGCGGATTGCCTACTGGCGGAAAACTGGCAGACGGTCTTTCCGTCCGCCTGGGTCCCCACCGCCATCGTAATATGGCGGTGGGGAAATGTTAGGCGGGGGTGGAAAATAGCGGGCGGATCGCCACCGCCATACGGGCGGATCACCACCGCCATACGGGTGGTGGCGATCCGCCCGCTATCATAATGACCCCCTTAGTGTCCTACTGGGCACATACCAGGTGAAACGTTCCTGAAAATAGAGCGGACCGGTACAGTGAAAGGCCTTATGTATAAGACACAGAGCCTTAAAAGAGATTCTCTTCTCCACTGGTAGCCAATGAAGGCTGTGTAGCAGGTGAGATACTGGTTTGAACTTGGGGATGTTCAAGAGGGTTCTGGCCACCGCGTTCTGTAGGGACTGCAATTTTTTGAGCAGATATTTCGAAGTGCCCAGATAAAGGGCATTGTAGTAATCCAATTTGGAACCCATAAGGGCCAGCATTACGGTCTTCTGTAAATCCGTTGGGATGAACGCCAGAATTTTTTTGAGAACCCAAAGCATAAAGTAGCCCCCCGAGGTCACTGCATTGATCTGAGCATCGAAAAAGAAACAATTGATGGGCGGAATGCTGGACAATGCAAACATTCACCCCCAGTCACAAGGATCTGGGTTTAATCCATCATTCTTTTGCTCACCACACCACCCCAGTTTGGACCCAGCCATATGCAAATCAGTTTTGACCCTGTTCCTTATGGGAACAGTCCAGCCCGAACTGCCAAGCCAGGTCCTCCCTGGACTGGAAACAAGCATCCTGGGACCGTTTTCAGGGCATCACCCTTCATCAGCCAGGCTAGCTTGAATCCAGTGGTGTAGTGAGCACGGGACCCACGGCTGGGCATACCCTTCCCACTTAGGGCGACATATGCAAAAGAAACAATTGATGGACGGAATGCTGGACAATGCAAACATTCACCCCCAGTCACAAGGATTTGGGTTTAATCCATCATTCTTTTGCTCATCACACCACCCCAGTTTGGACCCAGCCATATGCAAATCAGTCTTGACCATGTTCCTTATGGAAACAGTCCAGCCCAAACTGCCAAGCCAGGTCCTCCTTGGACCTGAAACAAGCATCCTGGGACCGGTTTTAGGGCATCTGGATTTAACCCAGATCTCTTGACTGGGGGAGAATGTTTGAATCATTCAGCATTCGTACATCATTTGTTGCAGTTACACTTTTTGCCCAAAGTAGTATGGGTATGCCCAGACGTGGGTCCCTTGCTCACTGTGCCACTGGATTCAAGCTAGCCTGGCTGATGAAGGGTGACATACCCTGAAACCGGTCCCAGGATGCTTTTTTCCCGTCCAGGGAGGACCCGGCTTGGCAGTTCAGTCTGGACTGTTCCCATAAGGAACAGGGTCAAGACTGATTTGCATATGGCTAGGTCCAAACTGGGGTGGCGTAGTGGGCAAAAGAACGATGGATTTAACCCAGATCTCTTGAGTGGGGGAGAATGTTTCAATCATTCAGCATTCCGTCCATCATTTGTTGCAGTTACACTTTTTGCTCTAAGTGGTATGGGTAGGCCCAGACGTGGGTCCCTTGCTCACTGTGCCACTGTATTCAAGCTAGCCTGGCTGATGAAGGGTGACATACCCCGAAACCAGACCCAGGATGCTTGTTTCTGGTCCAGGGAGGACCTGGCTTGGCAGTTCGGTCTGGACTGTTCCCATGAGGCACAGGGTCAAGACTGATTTGCATATGGCTGGGTCCAAACTGGGGTGGCGTAGTGGGCAAAAGAACAATGGATTTAACCCAGATCTCTTGACTGGGGGAGAATGTTTGAATCATTCAACATTCCGTTCATCATTTGTTGCAGTTACAGTACTCTTATATGTGGCACAATAACTAATACATTTTATTAAGCAAAATCAACAACTGGTCACAATTTATCTAGGACAGCATTAACTCACATATGGTTCATTCTCACTAATCCCTGGCAAATGCACTACGTTAAATGCATTTTAGTGCATCACCTTACAATCTAAGCCTATAAAAGATTAATATCAGCAGTCCATATGTTTCTGGAAGGAAAAACGTTAATATGCCCACACACGCACATATATCAAAACACGCAATAGATGCATTTCTATACCTTCAGTGCACCATATCTCATTAGTATTATTGAGTCACACGAGTACATATGGCCAAGTGTAAATACATGAATATATGTGGCCTAGCCAAACAAAGAAGAATGGAGCCAAAATTATGCTACTCCAAGCCCCTCTCTGATGGTGATCAAGCCATCACAGATTGCAACCAGCTCATTATCCGATTAGACCAATCGAAACCTTTTGGTCTTGGGCATCTTTTGTCAAGACTCCGCCAGACAACTCATATCATCATAATATCTGCTGTGACCTTCTTCTAACTCTACATCTGCTCTCTTTCTCTTCACTCCCTGTCTCACTTCTGCATGCCGATATCCCTTAACGATCAAATATAGGAATATCGCACAAAGGGCGATTATCAAAAGGATTAAAAAATGGCGCCTAAAATCCCACTTCCCAAATTTCCAAACCATCTGCCTATCGAAGCATACTCATTTCCAATAGCTTCCCAAGCTACTGTCGCTTCAAACTCTTTCAAATACTTTGTCAACCCGGATATGTTCTTAATATATTCCTCCAAGTCCTTGCTTTCGTCTGGAATGTAAGTACAAAATTGCTGAACCTTCACCATCCGGCAGATTCCATCCTCTTTTGCTAGCAAAGGTGTAACACAAGTCAGTTCTGCAAGACCATAGACCTTATCGCAATCTTCTCAGTATTCACATGTAACAAGGAATTTGCGGTACTAGTAGCCAATTTGTCCACTATGATAGAGAGCATTCTAATTTTCAGGTCATTAAGAATCACTCCTATAGACAGGATTATGGCACCAAAAATATCTCCTATGACTTCTGCTGCACTGGTATTCAGGCAAAATATCGAGTTAGAAATGTCGACTTACACAAATATCGAGTTGTAAATATCGTGACACAGAAATATCGACAGCAAGAATATCGTAGTCAACAATATCGATTTTAGGGTAAAAAATATAATTTTTTAAAAATATAGAAGTCATTAATATCGTTTGCAAAAATAAAGTTGTTGAAAATATCGATTTTTTAATTAGTGTTATGTATTTTAGTATATATTTTAAATGTATGTTATGTATAGGAATTGTTTATGTTTTTTTAATATATGTGTTACATTTTTAGTAGTTATCAATTTTATTTTAATAAAATTTTGCGTTTTTCAGTTCCGTAGTGGGTTGTGGGTTTATAGCGGAATAGGGTGGGAAGTAATTTAATTACAATAAATGAATGATTGTTTTTTATTTATTAATATTTATTTAATTGAGATATTATGTTGTTAATTGTGGGAAGTAATCTATTATTAATTAATTATTAATTGGTTGTTAATTAATATTAATCATTTAATTGGTAATTAATTATGGTAATTGTGTAATTTGTTTAGGTGCAGGTTGTGGAGTTTACAGGGGTAAAGGGTGGGAAGTAATTTGTTTTTAATTATTTAATAATAAGTTGTTAGTTAATATTAATTTATCAATTGAAAATTAAATATGGAAATTGAGGGGCCCATTACGATACCCGGAGTAAATAAATCCGCCAGGCATGGAAGCGGCAAAAATCCGCCCGCACACACCGCCTGAACACCGACCACGCCATTATGAGTACACAAACCGAAAACCGCCATCGGCGGAAAAATCACACAAAATACCGCCCGCCATCGTCCGAGTCGGAGTCAAACCGCCCGCCACGGACGGAAACACGCACGACAACACAAAACCGCCCGCCCACACGGCCGACACACCGCACGTGAAATTACGATCGCACCGCCATGAGCGCGGAAAACCACAAATATACCGCCCGCCAGCGCAAACAACGCCGATGAGAATCGACACGGCAGAAGCCATGGCGCCAACGTACCTGCACAGAAACCATCCGCACACAAAACCAATAGCACACAACATGGCCAATAAGTCCACACAGCAAGGCACACACAAATACACAAGCACAGTACACATCCCGAAAACACCCCCCGGACAAACAAAAAATACAAAGGCCAGAACCCCAGACACAACACACCTGAAAACAACAGACCATGAGGACACACCCACATAGGTGAGTACAAAAGCAGCACTCCCACAGACCACAACCCCTTGCTACATTGCAAACCAGAGAGGAGAGGAGAGGACACAGTGACACAGCAAGGACAGCAGCACACCACAGAAACGCACACATCACAACCACCACCACCACCACCACCACCACCAAACACCTGCACCACAAACCCCCTGCACATTACACAACACACACCGCACCAGCACCACAAACACCATGGCACCACAAAGGATGCCCAAGTTCACGCCCATGGAGCTGACGGTCATGGTCGACGAGATCATCAAGGTGTACCCACAAATCTATGGGAACATGGTCCAGCACACACCACTAGCCACCAGAAACAGAATGTGGAACCGGATCGTAGACCAGGTCAATGCAGTCGGGACCCTGCCCAGGAACAGAGTCGAGATAAACAAACGTTGGAATGACGTCAAGAGCCTGGTCAAGAAGAAGGAGGGCAAAAACAGAGAGCTGGCTGCCGTCACTGGCGGAGGGAATCCCGCGCTCTTTAAGACCTTCAAAGCGTGGGAGGAGAAGGTGCGAGTCGTAATCCATCCGGAGATCCTCGCCGGATTAGCAGGGGGAGTGGAGGCTGGTAAGTACAAACTAATGTATACCAGCACACCGCTATGTACTCACATGCGCAACTACCATGCCACAGCTCCCAGGGACAAACACCCCCATGTCCAGCACACAATACACAACACATCACACACACATGCAACAGACACTACCACACACAGCCCAAACCGAACAACTGTAAGATGCGTGGGGACATGTGTACACTAAGCCAGCCACGTAACCACCAACAGGTCCCCAAATATGCCAGAAGCGCCACAACGAGCACCCACCACACCCATGTGTCCGCCACAGCTGCACTAACCGACAAGTAACAGGTAAGTGGCAGGAATACAAAGTGCAGTGGGTGGGACGGTGGACAGCCCAAGTACAACACACACCAGGCCCCAGTCCCACAGCACAGCAAGGAGGAGCATCCCCCACACCCCACAGCCACGTGTCAGTCACCGCAGTGCACAACGACAGCCGAAAGGCAGACATCACGGTCCACAGCAATCGGTGTCAGTGGGTGTACAGCCACCCCCACGACCCACTACACCCCCCCACCCCCACAGACCTGCAACATGGAGCACCCCCGCTTAGAGCCATGTGGCATCCAGTACAGTGCACGCACGAACAACTTGCAGGTGGGAAACTGGACAGGGCTGGATTACTGGAGGCATGAGGACCATAACACCACCAACACATGGGACATGTCACGTAGCAGACGAACACGCAGCACCGCCCACCGTCACGAACAAGTGAACAATGTGCACACGGACATTAACAACAGACTCACACCCCACATGACCCATCACAGACATAGCAACACCCAAGGAGCCACGTCTGCATGCACAAGCCACACTGAATATAGTCCCACACGGCAGCCACTGTGCAACTCATCACACACAACCGAAACACCATTGAAGTCCTGTCCATGTAGCCCCTACTGCCTGTCAACCACACACCCCACAACTACGCCTATGTAAGACAAACAACACTAGACGCAACACAGCGGAACAACATAAATGCACACGAACACCACTGAACCCATCAAACACACAGACACACCATGCACAAACAACATACCATCCATCCCATCCGTCAGCCCCAGTCTCATGAGAGGCATGTCACCCGCACAGCTGCCACACATACAGCAGTCACGCTAAGATACATGCCCATGACCAACCATGTGCCAGAAGTCAATGAAGTGCACAACACACTGTGAGCAACAACACACAACATGGGCCACACCCCCCGAGCACTGCAGTGATGCACATGGCACAGGGCAGCACGCACACCAAGGAGATGGGACAACTGCAATACGTTGGCTGGCACACAACCATCACTCACTCATAACGATGCGTCCAATGCCATGTCCAGTAATCACAACAGACAGCAAATATGCAGGCCATGTCAAGCATGCACACACCTCAAACCATGCACTGTCATGCTGCCACAACACATGTCACGTTCGGCACCCATGGCTCACAGCATGTACCCCAAAAGCATATCCCCTCCCAAATGCGAATCTGGGGCATGGCCCCCATGTTGCCATATGCGTTCCTAAGCTGCTCCATTTGAACCCCAAAAGCATATCCCCTCCCAAATGCGAATCTGGGGCATGGCCCCCATGTTGCCATATGCGTTCCTAAGCGTTCCATTTGAACCCCAAAAGCATATCCTCTCCCAAATGCGAATCTGGGGCATGGCCCCCATGTTGCCATATGCGTTCCTAAGCGTTCCATTTGAACCCCAAAAGCATATCCCCTCCCAAATGCGAATCTGGGGCATGGCCCCCATGTTGCCATATGCGTTCCTAAGCGTTCCATTTGAACCCCAAAAGCATATCCCCTCCCAAATGCGAATCTGGGGCATGGCCCCCATGTTGCCATATGCGTTCCTAAGCGTTCCATATGAACTCCAAAAGCAAAGTACAAACCAGACCCAGGATGGGCCAGGAGCCCGCATACACCAGAGTCACAATGAGTAGGGGCACAGCAACACACCCATCGGCATGGCCAATCCGTCCCATGCCACATGTGCACAGCACACAGTCCCATTGCCTAGCACACACAACTACAGATGCCACAGCCACACACTCGCCTCCGGGAAACCCATGTACGAGATTGCACGAACTGCCAATGTCAGACGACTAATACATACTTCGCCAGGTGCAACACAATAACAAATCTCATTCTCTCCACAGGTGACGAACTGCTGGATGCTGGGGATGGAGATAGCAGCCAGCACAGCCAGCCTACAAGCCCCCAACGAGGACACACGGATCTGGAGGATCTGTCCTCCTCTTCGGACACGGACCACCAAGCTGGCCCATCTGGCGTGGCAGGGCCCAGCCGCTCCCCAGGACCCCTCCTACCCACCAACCCATCATCCAGGGATGCTGAACAGTCCCAGTCCCCTGCTGCCACTGTCGTTGCGGCCACACCCACGGTCATTGCGGCCACTACCACTGCCGCAACCGCCACCATCGCCGCACCGACCACCACCGCCTCCACCACCACCACGTCTTCGCTGGCACCAGCCCCAGCGCAGGTGGTGGCCCGGCCGACTGGATCCACCCTGGGAGCCACAGCGAGGACCGTGGTGTGCAATGTGGCTAGTGGGCAGGCCGGTGGCAGCAGGACTGGTAGGAGGAGCAGGGTCAGGGAAACGCCAGCCTCCCCTGGGAGCCATGCCCTGCCTCAAATGGCCAGAGTCCTTGGGGCCTATGAAGAGGCCCAAGGACAATGGGCCAGGTCTGCTACTGACACGCGGGAGGTGCTGGGGGTGCTGAGGTCCATGGACGCCCATATGGGCCAATTCGTGTCCCGTATGGACCAACTCGTGGACCTCATGGGCCAGCTGGTGGTGGCGGTGGGGTCACAGGCAAGGCCAGCAACACCACCTCCGCCACCACCTGCTAGGGCGCAGGCTCGGGCAGCAGTGTCCACTTCCCCTGCGTCCACAGCCAGTGAGCACACCTCACCCACCACCAGCAGGTCGCCACCACACACCCCCTCCCAAACGTGGAAGGGGCCGTCCGAAGAGGAAACAGATCTCCCGGGAGGACTTCGCACGCTCCAGTCGCAAGTGAGGCAGCCAGCCAGCCTTCCGCCAGCCTTCCTTGACCAGCCACTGCATTGACTTGCTCTACGATCCCACTCCACACAGCCATCTGGATGGCATGTGTGTGTTGGACTATGGACATAGAACCAGTGGGTACACCCTGATCATCACGCAGCCATGACCGACAGCTCATTGTCACTGCACGCACCACTTTTGTCATCACCTTACACACAATCACATGTCACAGTTTGTAATAAATGCACCTTATTCACTAACTGCTGTTTGTGCCCTGTATTTTATTTGTACGGAATACAACGGCCACCTTGGGCGGAAAGGCACCTGATGCGTGGCATGGCAATGGAATCCGGAGGGCCTGTAGGGACCTAGGGGTGGGAGACAGAACAGGAGCACATTCAATGAGTGTGTCACACACCCATCACACAGTACATGTCAACAACTACAAGCAATGTACACACATCGCACAGAGCAATAGGGCACAATGCCACAGTCACCAACAGTGGCATACTACCCTGGCCATGGAGCGTTGACACACTGCACGCAGTGAACATACGGCCACCCTGACACAGCACACACACACCTGCACAGATACAGACACATCATCCGTCGTACATGGACACTCACCGTCAAGTGAAGTAGCGGGCGATGAGCTGCTGGCGCACATTCCCAGCTTCCTCCTCTCCGCTGTCCACCTCACTCGAGCTGTCCTGGTCTGCGGGCTGGGGCCCTGGTTGATCTCCGTCATCCACAATGAGGGGGATCTGCTTCCGAATGGCCAGATTGTGCAGCATGCAGCACGCCACCACTATCTGGCACACCTTCTGTGGGGAGTACGCCAGTGCACCCTCGGTGCGGTCCAGGCACCTGAACCTGGACTTGAGGAGGCCAAAGGTACGCTCGACCACACGTCTGGTCCTCCCATGTGCCTCATTGTATCGATCGTCTGCTGGGGTGCGAGGATTCCTCAATGGACTGAGCAGCCATGCCCCATTCGGATACGCAGAGTCACCTGGGTGTGAGGGACACAGAGAACCGTTGCAATTCCAACTGGACAGGGGACAGCATCGCACAACCAGCACGCTACACCACTCCACATACTCACCGACAATACAGGCACGATCCTGTTGCAGATTGGCCATCAGTCGTGGCAAGATGCTGTTGCGCATTATGTGTGCGTCATGGGCCGAGCCTGGAAACTTGGCACACACGTGGGTGATCACCATGTCCGCAAGGCACACCACTTGCACATTCAGGGAGTGCGTGTGCTTCCTGTTGCGGTACAGGTGCTCAGTGGCCTGTGGTGGAACAAGGCCAACATGAGTGCAGTCAATGGCTCCCACGACGTGTGGGATTCTGCCAAGGGCATAGAATGCACCCTTCACTGCCGCCAATTCACGAGCCCTGGGGAAGCGGATGTACCTGTTCCGGTACAGCATCATGGCTGCCAGTACATCCCTCAGCACCTTGCTGAACATGGGCTGGGACATCCCTCCTCCACTGCCCACTGTGTGCTGGAATGACCCAGTGGCGAAGAAATGCATGGCGGCCATCACCTTAGCCGTGGGGGTGACAGCAGTCGGATACACCCTGCGGGGACGGAGATGGGGCTCTAACATGGCACACAGTCGATGCAGAGTTGGCCTGTCCAGCCGAAACTTCCTGATTACCTCTGTATCGTCCATGTCCGCCAGCAATTGGTATGGGCGGTCAATGTTCGGTCTCCGCCTGGGTTAAATGGCAGAGGACACATGTCAAAGCAACACGGCACATAGCAATTTCGCATACACATCACTGACATGACTGAGCAAGCACATGAGCCACAGCCCAGCTGTCAAGCTGGGACGGCACGGCCACAATACACTTACACAGGTCTCCCAACAATGGCAATGGCTAGTGATACAAACCACTGCCATGTGCATGCACATGGGGATCTAGGCCCCAATGACTTGCGGGGCGTGCTGATGGGGACTGACTGCATATCCGTCAGCGGCAACGCCACGGCAACATGAATGTCTGCTGAGCATGGAACTGCTTCCGCGGCTGGATGAGTATGGCACACGACGACGACGATGTGGGCACAGGCTGAGCGGCCAAAACAAGTGGGACCTGTGGCACGAGGGGATATGAGACAGTAGTAGGTGTCAGCACTGCACCCTATGTACAGCACTGTACGGATCACACCTCCCGAAACATTGACAGGTGTCCACATTGACAGCCCCATGCCAAGACGGCTGTGTGCTTGCAGTCACACGTCACAGGTGAGAGGTTACATTGCACGTGCCAGGTGGCAGACGTACACAGTGGGAGCTGGCATGTGTGTGCATGTGTCTCCTGTTCAGGATCCACCACATGGGCGCTGACTCTGTACTGACCATTGGACACAGCATGTTCCGTGGAAGGCTTGTGTGTGTGGGATGGTGGCACTGGATGTGCCTCCGTTGGGTGGGGGCCATGCACAGGGCGGGTACGTCGATGATTGCGCATTGTTGGTCACGGTGGGTGCACCAACTAAGATGTGTTGCCCTGTGTTCAATTCCTATGTCCGCATGATGATGGACTGTGGATGTGGGCAGACTACACATTGGTCGATGTGCTGTCTATATGCATGTGCCTTCACACCAGGCACAGCTGCCCCTGCACATGTGACCCCTGCTGGACTCGCTGCTGGGTCTGTGGAGCTGATGCACCTTCTGCGCGTGGGGCGGGCCGCTCTCCTCACTTCCCTCATTGCGCATGTCATGTCTTTGCCGCAGGTGACATGGATCATGGAGGGCCCACATGTACGCGTGGGTAGGCTACACATGATTGTTCACTGGTCGCCACCCCCAGTCAGTGTTTCGAATGGGAAGGTTGTCGTGCTGGTGGTATGTTCGATGTGGCGGATGGGCGGGCCTAGGTGCGGGCTTACATTCCGGACATGGGGGGTAGTTGGATTGGCGACTAGTTGCAGTACACACGGGACACGTCTCTTCCTTTCCACATCTGGGTCATCCCTTGTACTAACTGACAGTGATACAGTCATCATCGCCCCAGCCCTCATGTCCTCCCTCGCTCCCCCAATATGCATGCTCACCTGCGAGGCTAGCGCTTGCACAGGCAGCCCCAAGCTCGCACCAGAGAGGGCAAGGAGTGTATGTGTGGGTCCAGTTGCACGAGTGGGCTGTCTCAGGGTATGATGTGTGGCGGGACGCCGTCCACCTGCGTGGTGCCCCAAATGGAGACCCGGCCTGCATGGACTATGCATCACAGTCTTCGCCTTCCGGATCCGCCACCTGCGACACCCAGTGGCTGTGGCTGCCCTTGCGGCCAGGCCGCATCCGTCTGTGGCTGTTGGCCCACACATTCACTCTTTGGCCTCTCTGGGAGGGCTCGGGGGTGGTGGCGCACGCGCTTGCACTTAGTCGCAATGGCATGTGGCGTGGTTGGTATGATGGGCAATGGATGGGATGGTGCGAGCCACCTCCCGTGACGTCAGTGCTGCTCGTGCTGTGGTGCGTCCCCCTACACTTCCATTTGACTTGTGCCATGCTAGACGTTGAGGTTCTATTGCCTGCGTGATATTACCAGGAGGAGCGCGAGGAGACCTCTCACACACCATGCTCCACTGCCATCCCGTGCCCTGTATCGCCTGTGCGGATTGACTATGTTGGGGTTACACCTGGTCGACTGGGGCTGTGTGTGCCTTGTCAAGGGGCATGGCGGGCGCACAACAGGATCCAGCTTGTCCACAGAGGGTGGGCTGAGGTGCGCCTGGTACCGCTTTGTATGTGTGCCCGGCTGCTGTGCACACACGTGTTCACTCCCCCCCCGACAGGTGTCCTCTCACAATGCCCAGGGAAGCGGTGGTGTACTGTTCATGACCCCTCCCAACCTGGCGTGCTCCAACTTGGCATGTGCGCATCTACCCGTCGCACCCACCCACCTGAGCACTGCGTCCATACGACTTCACACGACACATGTGTGTCTTCCACAGTAGTGCTACTCATTTGCGTTGACATCCAATACCAGTGGACTACATGGTCATGTCACGACTGCCGTGTACTTCACATACTCTCATCCTCTCTCATTCGTACTTGTGAAATGAGTCAGCGGAGACAGTTCTGGTTTCAAACATTATATTGAGTCTTCTGTCCTCTGTGATGCAGTATAGTGGACACTACTGGCAGCGGAATACATGTTGAGGATATACTGAGCATGATAACAAATGGGATAGGGTGTGGGGTTACATCTGCTTGGCCAAGGCTGTGCTAATGTACATTTACGTATAGCTGCGGAGCTGCGGACTTTGACACAGACGGTATACATGTAGCCTACCAGACCGCTCGGCATCATGGGCACAGTCCATCTCAGTTCCATGTGACAGGTTTGCTGCGGTTGTTCCTCATGCACGCGTGCATGTGAGATGACATCAGGGCATGTGCTTGCGTGCATGCAGCGGCGTGCCACTTGTTGTTGCACTGTGGTGGTTACTGGACATGTCACAGTCACTGGGGTCGTGTTGTTGTTGTATGCACTTGTCGTCCATGCAAAGGTCCTGGTATGGGATTCCCGGGCGGGGGTGGGAGGGGTGCAGCACCCACAGACTCCAGGCGACCTATTCATGTCCACTGAGCGGTGTGTGTGTCCATGTGCGCTGGATCCATGTCGTGTCCTGGTTGTTCGTGCAGTTCCGTCCATGTGGGTGCGATGCACAGAGCCCATGCCACTGCCTCCCACGATGCATGCGGTGTTCCTGGATGTGATGGGGAACAGTGTGCATGTCCCGGTCATATCCGATGTCATGGCGATGTCGTTGATGGTGTGGTTACAGTTGCCGGTCATTTGGTATGGCTGTTGTGGTGGTGACTGGCCAGTCCGTGCGGAAGCTGAGCATGGGTGCGGGGTTGGACTTCATAGGTCACTCGGGGAACCTGCGTTGTGGTCCGACGTATTTACAGGTTGTCAGGTATGCGATGCCGTCCAGCAGGGCTTCCATGTCATTGGTGGTGTACATGTTTGCCAGCCAATGAAGCGGATGGTGGCTGTCAAGGTGTTGTTCGTAGGTTGTCCCTTGGAGGACCATGATGGGGCATGCTGGGTGACATTCGATGTAGCTGTTCTCGATGATCCGTCGTGTGGAGGCACAGTGGTTCCATTTCAGTGCGGGTGCGATGTTGGCCACATACGCCATGCCCCCATAGGCAGAGCAGGCCCTGTCGTGTGCGTCCAGAGGGAGGAGTAGTGGTAGCAGGTCCGCCTTCAGACATGCCGGGTTGGAGAGGCATATCTCGACGGGATGCTGGTAGGGACACCTCCGACAGTAGAAGACGGGCATGACGCAGCTGAACAATGTGATGCGGTAAGTCAGTCGGTAACTTACGTTCAGCAGGGACAGGAGATCGCATCCCAATGTATGTATCGTGTTGGTTTGGTACAGCTTGAGCTGTTCGGCGTAGTTGGGTAGGTGTGTTGCGGTTGCCATTTCGCAGCGGTTCGTAGAGGTGGCGTGCTCCGGCTGTGTGTGCAGTCTGCAATGTGCACGCTCCGGGGTTGCTGTGAGCTCTGTGTAGTCGTAGGGAGGCAGGACTTGTGTTCTGTTGGCTTGTTTGGAGGACACGGGCCCTCTTCCCACATGCTTCTCAGACAGTTCAAGGTCAGTGCTGTGTGACTCCTTCCAATTAACTTGCATGTGGCTGACATGGGGGAGTGTTTTCTTCTTTCTTCCCCGTCCGTTGTGTGCTTCTGTGATATGCGCTATCTGCCCTGTGGTCGGTCTCCTCGGCATGCCTGTGTTGGTCTATTCTTGGACAATGGCTGTATTCACCGGCTTCTGTCGTAGGGCTGTGGTTTCGGTGTTGGAATGGAAGGTCATTCAGTGCTGTCTGCTCTCCCTTGTGTGGGCGGCAGGCTGCCTTTCCGCTCTGCGTTGGGCCTTGTGTGTGAATGTTATTCTTGGGCCACCTGTTGTCGGTCCACGGGCTCTTTGGTGTTCCGTTTCATGTGTCTTGTTCATATGTGCAGGGTGGTATGGGTTTTTCAGTGTGGTACTGGCGTTCCTCTTCCCGAAGGAGCCCTGCTTCTCCTAGTTGGTGTTGCCGCCGCTGTGTGCTACGCCATGTTTGTTACACTGGGGTGTGTCCTGCAGTTGCGTGTCTTCACTGACATGTGTGCGTCGTTTGTGTGGCGTTGGGTGTTGTCCGTGAATTGGGCGTTGGGGACATGTCTGTGGCCGGCCTGTCACGTGTCATGTGCGTTCGGGGTGGGGCTGATGTGTGTGCTGCTTGGTTGTGTCCCTGTGTCTGTGTGCGACGCATGCATGGCGCTGCGGTTGGCCTCTGCGTTGTGCGCATGTGTGGCGGCGTCATCGGCGCTTTGGGGCCGTGACGGGGTGGTTGGTTCCTAGTCCCAGGTGGTGTGTACACATGTGTTCTGCGATGTTAGGATTTGGCCTGTGTGTCATATGTGGATGCGATGGTGGATGTGTAGTGTACACGCGCTGGTGGGGGTTGTCCGCTTTTCCGCCCTTGCACTGTGTGCGCTGTTTGCGTGCACTTGTTGTGTGTGTGCCTACCTGCGTCTCCGCGGTACGTTGCGTCCTTGGTGGTGCATCAGCAGAAGCATGGGAAGGGCCTGCAGTGCTGGATTCATGCCCGGGGTGCCGCTTCTTCGTTGTCCGTGCTCTGCGTCCGTGTTTCCGCCTCTCTTTCACGTGCGGTGTCTCTTTGCCGTGGGAGCCGTTTGTTTGCGGCATCGTAATTTATGCGCCGGGCGGGACGTGTTTCGTCGGACGGTGTGTGTCAGTTGTGCTGCGCCGCTACGTGTGCGGGCGCACTTTGATGGCGGACGGTGTTGCTGGCTTGCCGGCGGTGTTTGGCCTGCTTTTCGCATCGTAATTGGGCGGGCGTGTGGACTGCTGCGTGCCGGCGGTAACTGGTGGTTTCTGCATCCGCCAGCACGGCGGTTGTGCTTCCACCCGCCATCGTAATGGGCCCCCGAGTAATTCATTTTAGGTGCAGGTTGTGGGGTTTATAGGGGTAAAGGGTGGGAAGTAATTTATTTTTGATTAATTAATAATTAGTTGTTAATTGACATTAATTGATTGAAAATTAACTATGGAAGTTGTGTAATTAATTTTAGGTGTGGGTTGTGGGGTTTATAGGGGTAAAAGGTGGGAAGTAATTTATGTTGAATTAATTAATAATTAGTTGTTAATTAATATTAATCAATTAAATGAAAATTAAATATGGAAATTGTGTAATTAATTTTAGGTGTGGGTTCTGGGGCTTATAGGGGTAAAGGGTGGGAAGTAATTTAGACGTAATTAATAATTGGTTGATATTTAATATTAATTAATTAATTGATATTTAATTAGGGTAATTGTTTACTTTTTTGTGTGTGGGTTTTACTTTTATAGGGGTAAAGGGTGGGGAGTAAATTAATTTTACTTACTTTGGGCCCGATTCACAGAACTAACTTAAGACAAAATCATAAACGTACTACCATTTTGGTATTCACAGAAGGCACTTACTCATTTTGGTATTCATAGAAGGCACTTACTTACTCATTTTGAGTAACTTACTCATTTTGAGTAACTTACTCATTTGGTATTCACAGAAGGCACTTATTCATCAATGAGTAAGTGCCTTCTGTGAATACCAAAATGAGTAAGTTACTCAAAATGAGTAAGTAAGTGCCTTCTGTGAGTACCAAAATGAGTAAGTGCCTTCTGTGAATACCAAAATGGTAGTAAGTTTAGGATTTTGTCTTAAGTTAGTTCTGTGAATCGGGCCATTTATAATTAGTTGTTAAATACTATTAGTTTTATAATTGAAAATAAGTTTTAACTGTGTAATTATTTTTTTTACTGTTTAATGTTAGCTGTGGGTTGTGGGGATTACAGGCGTAAAGTGTGGGGAGTTAATACATTTTTATGAGTTTTAATTTGTTTTTTAATGAATAATATTTCTTTAATCGGTAATTAATTATGTTAATTATGGAAGTACTTTTTTAAATTCAGATGTGTGTTGTGAATTGTGTGGTGTTCTAGGGTAGGAAATAAAAAACAAAATTAATGTAATAATTAATGTTTTTGTTTCTAAATAATTTCTAATTAAAAATATTTATTTGTTTGAAAATTATTTTTTATTTTATTTAATATAATATTTGTAGGTATTTGTCATATGTATTTACCAATATAATATGTTTTTATGGTTTAATATTAAACATATTTGTATTTTAATTTTTAACATAGTTATATTTTTTTATGTATTTATTTATATGTTATTGTTGTTGCTAATAATTTGTTTGTTTTTAATTTTGAACTGACTGGAGTGGGAATATTAATTTTTACCCTTCTGCAACCCAACACTTTCCCTACTGTTTCACTTACTGGAGTGGGAATAGTAATTTTTACTCCTCCGCTATCCAACACTTTCCCTACTGTTGCACTCTTTGGAGTGGGAATAGTAATTTTCACCCCTCCGCTATCCAACACTTTCCCTACTGTTACACTTATTGGCGTGCGAATAGTAATTTTTAGCCCTCCACAATCCAACACTTCCCCCTAATGTTGCACTGACTGGAGTGGGAAATTTAAGTTTAAAGTTTTTTAAATAGTTTAATGTTGTAATTTATAGTAGAATGTTTTTTTATTAGATTTTATGTTATTGGCATATATATATATAGAAACCACAGGACGATGCAGGAAATCAAACAAAGACCAAGCGGCACACCAGAGGACTATACACAAATTTATTGTGCACACAAACAACGCGTTTCGGCGATGCCTTTATCAAGTGAGTAAGTGCCTTCTGTGAATACCAAAATGAGTAAGTTACTCAAAATGAGTAAGTAAGTGCCTTCTGTGAGTACCAAAATGAGTAAGTGCCTTCTGTGAATACCAAAATGGTAGTAAGTTTAGGATTTTGTCTTAAGTTAGTTCTGTGAATCGGGCCCTTTATAATTAGTTGTTAAATACTATTAGTTTTTTAACTGAAAATAAGTTTTAATTGTGTAATTAATTTTTTTACTGTTTAATTTTAGCTGTGGGTTGTGGGGATTACAGGCGTAAAGTGTGGGAAGTTAATACATTTTTATGAGTTTTAATTTGTTTTTTAATGAATAATATTTCTTTAATCGGTAATTAATTATGTTAATTATGGAAGTACCTTTTTTTAATTCAGATGTGTGTTGTGAATTGTGTGGTGTTATAGGGTAGGAAATAAAAAAACAAAATTAATGTAATAATTAATGTTTTTGTTTCTAAATAATTTCTAGTTAAAAATATTTATTTGTTTGAAAATTATTTTTTATTTTATTTAATATAATCTTTGTAGGTATTTGTCATATGTATTTAACATTATAATATGTTTTTATGTTTTTAATTTTTAATATTAAACATATTTGTATTTTAATTTTTAACATATTTATATTTTTTATGTATTCTTTTTTTTAAAAATGTTATTGTTGTTGTTAATAATTTGTTTGTTTTTAATTTTGAACTGACTGGAGTGGGAATATTAATTGTTACCCTTCTGCAACCCAACACTTTCCCTACTGTTTCACTTACTGGAGTGGAAATAGTAATTTTTACCCCTCCGCTATCCAACACTTTCCCTACTCTTGCACTCTTTGGAGTGGGAATAGTAATTTTCACCCCTCCGCTATCCAACACTTTCCCTACTGTTACACTTATTGGCATGCGAATAGTAATTTTTAGCCCTCCGCAATACAACACTTCCCCCTAATGTTGCACTGACTGGAGTGGGAAATTTAAGTTTAAAGATTTTTAAATAGTTTAATGTTGTAATTTATAGTAGAATGTTTTTTTATTAGATTTTATGTTATTGGCATATATATATATAGAAACCACAGGACGATGCAGGAAATCCAACAAAGACCAAGTGGCACACCAGAGG
Organism: Calotriton arnoldi; assembly: GCA_963921515.1. Lineage (NCBI taxonomy): Eukaryota > Metazoa > Chordata > Amphibia > Caudata > Salamandridae > Calotriton > Calotriton arnoldi. The sequence continues at coordinate 589,354 of CAWUFW010001784.1, read as the reverse complement.
ACTATACACAAATTTATTGTGCACACAAACAACGCGTTTCGGCGATGCCTTTATCAAGTTAGTATGTTACGTTCCAATTCCCATAGAAATACTCAGACAATATTACTCAATACTCAGATATTAACTTGATAAAGGCATCGCCGAAATGTGTTGTTTGTGTGCACTATAAATTTGTGTATAGTCCTTGGTGTGCCGCTTGGTCTTTGTTGGATTTCCTGCATCGTCCTGTGGTTTCTACTTATAGACAGCTGCTGCTGCAGTCGCTGGCATCGGCATCGCAAGGCTGTGGATCAGCCAATTGCAGCGCAATCCCGGAAATATATATATGATATATATATATATATATAAATATATATATTATCTACTGGCGGTCGCCAGTAGATAGTTATAGTTAGGACCTATTTTCCATAGGAAATCCGCAACATTCTATTTGAAATAACTTCGGCGCCAATTGACGAATCTTCGCAAATTTTCAAAACTCGTGGGGCGCTCCGGTCCGCTCCTATCCTGAAAGTCTCGGGGTGATTCGTCAAGTGTGGGCCGAGAAAAAAGGGGGGGTCCCAAAACGTGTTTTCCCATGCAATTTTCCATAGGAACCTTTAGTTGCAGCTACAGCCCGAACAGCTGAACGGAATTACACCAAATTTGGCAAAAAGGTAGCCCTTGGTTCAGAGTCGTGCCTTTTGGTTAAATGGTGTAAATCCGTTCAGTAGTTCCTGAGAAAATCAAAAGTAAAACCACATATATATCTATGGCCGCGGAGGGTCCGCGCACCCTGAGCGCACCTTCCCGATCACGAGCTGTATGCTAATGCATCAGTGATGTCACTGACCATGTCATGAGTGATGTAATATGTGACGTCATCAGCAGTGCATTGCGGGGGCGCGAGTTATAGTTAGCTGAACTAACTATAATGGGGGAATTTCACGGGTTTTGTACGAGTGCAATGTCTAACTAACTATAACTTTCCCTAAAACCTATGGTTTTTTCAGTGAATTTCTAAGGTTTTTTAAATGCTAATTTCTAACTATAACGTGCCTGAAACCTATGGTTTTTTCAGTGAATTTCAAAGGTTTTTTAAATGCTAATTTCTAACTATAACGTGCCTGAAACCTATGGTTTTTTCAGTGAATATATATATATATATATATATATATTTGTTTGTACAGTTTTATATAATTTTAAAATTAGAAAATCAATTAAAATTAATAGTTTATTAATTATTAATATATATGTATAATAATTATTATGCATGTGTGTTTAACTTTTTTTAATTAAGTTTATTTGTTATATTTGTTAAAGTGTATATTAAATCTACTTTTTAATTATTTAATATATTTGATATTTATTATTTTTTTTTAAAATATATATATATATATATATATAAAAATATTTGGTACAACTATATTTTTGATATCGATATTTTTTTTTCAATATTTTTGTACTTATCTATTTAAGTATAGGGAGTTGATATTTTTGCATTCTATATTTTTACCTCAATATTTTTTACATCAATATTTTTTACATCGATATTCTGTCAGTGAACCTGCTGCACTAACACCTCATTTGGTTCTGGATTTCTCTTCCGATACAGGATCATTAAAATATTCCACATGATAAATCTTCGGTAAAACTATACCAAGATAACAAGTACCATGCCATTCATGTAGCAAGCTGAAAAATGCATTTTGTCCACAAATAAAATAGACTCTGGAAATCACAGCATCCTGTTACTCCAGGAAATGAGAATTTTTCCCTCTTGCTTCAAAAGTGTGTTCAGATTTACTCTTCCCGAGAAACAACAGATCTATATAACTCTGATCAACATGTATACACAATTTTCTCTTGTGTTCCCAATCTAAAACTCAGGCAGGTAAATTTCCTTTTTCCTGGTTTTCAATTTCTTCACTGCTCCACGTGTGATTTTTGAGATCCTTATCCATTTCAGTTTGAGATTTTAGGTCACTCCATCTATCCTCCACCAAATCCAAAAACGTATTTTCCACATCTGAAATCAAACAAGTCAAATTATGTCTGTGTGAAAATACAGTCTCTAAGAACTTGAGACACACAAAATATTTGCCTGCAATCTCTGCACCCTTAAAAAGGATTGCTATTCAAATGTTTGATAAGGAGGCCTTGTGGAAGAACTACGTCATAATTCAACAAATAATATTGAAAACTGCCTTCTCCATAAAATATACTTAATAGGAGACTACAAGAAATAACATATGTCAGAGGGAGATGATGATAAGTAATTTCCTCTGAAGAAGAGGCAGGCAACTGAGTACAAACATAGGATCTCCTAGCATTCATAGGGGCCGATTCCGATCTCGGCCGGTAGGGCTCCGAATCGGATTCGGCATAACCGGATCCGATTCGGAGCCCTATTTCCCGACCGATTCGTACGCGCGTCCGGACGAGCGAGTACGATGCGAAATCGCCGACCGACTCGTTCTGGCATCCTAACCACTCCGACCGACTCGTTCCCGGGTCGAACCGCACCGACCGACTCGCTCGGACACGACTCGCACGCGCAATGGAGACGTTCCCCGGCCGGGTAAGTACGATGCGCGCTGCGAGCAGTCCGACCGACACGCGCCGTCCGGCTCGAAAGAGCAGTCGGAGCCGTACTTCGGGGGTCCGTGTCGGACCCCCCTGTACGTGTAGCCACGCGAGTCGCACACAGGGGGGACCCATGGGCCCCCCCTACCTGTGCGTGTACGGCACGAGTCGCTTCGCCGCATACCCGCTGTAGGGGGCGCCCTTGTTCGCCTCGCACCCATTGGAGGCAATGGGAGCCCGCGTACGCGTTGTACAACCGGCTCCCATTGACTTCAATGGGAGTCCGACCCGACTTCGAGTACGATAGCATACGGACGCATCGTACTCGCTCGGTCGGGCTGCATGGGTCCGATTCGGTCGGAAATCTATCCGGGTCCGGCTCGGTCGGAGAGATTTCCGGCCCGAATCGGAATCGGCCCCATAGTGTCTATATACTCATAAAAAAAAATCTAAAATGAACGTTAGAGGTGTAATCCCCTCTTGACACATCTGTGTGTAATTTCTTAACCCCCACAACTGCATGTTATTATCAGAAGAATGAGGGGTGGTAGAGGCAACAGTAGACTTAGATTCTACTGAGCTATCTGTAGCTGAATTCACCCCTATAAGTACTATAACTAATGCTACAACTAAAGCCATTAGTGTGCCTACTATGACATATCTATGCCTACTAGTACTAGGATCGGCTTCCATTACTTCGTTGGAATCTAAACCTTTGGTGGAACGTAGCAGCTGCAGAGCCTTCTCTGTCAGTTCCCACCTGTGCAAACAGCAAGACCAAGTTCGAATGATTGTAAAACTAAACTATGTAAAGTCTTTATGAATCTTCTTTGTACCCTACAAATTCTAATCAATGTCTTTGATAATAAATGGTTCTACCTCATTTACCATTAGTCCCAATATGAAATGCTTCAGTTCATCAACTAGCACAGGAAACTAATTTACATTCAAAAAGGGAAATTCATCAACATCTAAGATAAGATGTCTCAAGGCACTCAGGCCTGTCAACAAATGAACTTCAAAGGTAAGATCCAACTAAAGTTCCCAAAGTTTCAATTGAACTTTCACAATGATCCCAATATTCCCAGAACTCGTTCTGCCGGTCAATTGCAAGAAACTAAGTCCATTCAGGGGATGAGTACTATGGTGGGTGGTTAACTCCGCTTTGGGGGTGGAGTTTGTGGAATTTTGCTACTCCGCATTCTGCTCGGAGCATGGAGTTTGGAGTTTGGAAAAAAACTCTTATTCCGCCGTATGGCCGAGTTTGCCCCTGTCGCCCACCCCTAATCAGAGATGGACGATGTGCAACATCCCACAAATGTCCACAAGTAGTTAAGCATTACCTACATTATGTGAAGCCTAGCATTTTAGCAAGAGTGGGAGTGAGAGTCAGTCCATGAATGCACAAAGGTTGCCAAGAATCACCACGATTATCCAATAGCCAGTAGGAGTCAGCACTGACCGTGGCGCGGCCTGCTTTAAAAGGCACGGACAGCAGGTAACCATTGTACATATTGCATCAGAGGGGATATCATTGTGTCCCTGAGAACCGCTCTAGTCTTTTGCAAAGGGGAAGACGATATCTGACACTTCCTGCCTGGACCCCTAGCGCATGACATCACTAAAATGCTCCGTCTAAGGAGCAGCATGGGATTGGGAATGCGAGACCATTCGACATGTGTGGGCCGATAACTGCAGGTGTCGGCAGGTGTCCAAGGGCGTCGGAGCTGAGGTGCAGGTGGGCGGTACATTGTGCACTTCACAAGGGGTGCCCTCAGCCACGGTGGTGGCCGCGGCATCACTGGGGGTGTCACTGATGGTGTGGGAGTTGTTTTGCACCCTTTTGAATACAGGAGTCCACAGAGGAGTCCAGGTGCTGGTCAGTGGTTGCAGGTGAAGTCTTTGTGGCCCTGAGACTTCAGAACAGGAGGCAAGCAAACACAAGCCCTTGGAGATTCTTCTTCAAGCAGGTTCACAGCAAAGTTCCAGTCTTTGTCCTCTCCTTGGCAGAAGCAGCAACTGCAGGCCAACCCAGCAAAGAACACACAGCAAAGGGGCAGTATTCCTCCTTACAGCTCTCCCGCTCTTCTCCTTGGCAGAGGTTCCTCTTGAGTCCAGAAGTGATCTAATTTCTCTTTGTTCTCTTTGTGGCAAGGGTCTCTGAGCCCAGTCCAAGCCAGTTCTGTCATCTCTGGTGCTGCATGACCACAGGTGGTGGAGACAGCATTGTGCAAAGGAGAGACAGCCTAATGAGGTGCAAGTGAAACCCCTCCCACCACTCTAAATGCAGCCACGGTCTATTCAGCCCAGCTATCAGTCACCCATGAAAGGCAGGACACACCTCAACCCCCTTGTGGCTGTCTACAGTGAATGCACATCCCCAGCTCCTGTCACTCCAAAAAGACAGTCAATACACAAAACAGCAGAGGCACACAAAATGGTTAAACAAGAAAATGCCTACTTTCTAAAAGTGTCATTTTCAACCTCACAATTTAAAAACCATCTCCCTAAAAAGATGTGTTATTAAATTCTGAGTTCAGAGAGCCTAAACTCCATTTCTCTATCTTGTCCCAATAGAAAGTTATACTTGTAAGATGTTACAAAGCAACACCCATGTTAGCCCATAGCCTTTCAATAGTGAAAAGCGAAATTGGCAGTATTTCACTATCAGGACATGTAAAACACACCAGCACATGTCCTACCTTTTACATACACTGCACCCTGCCCATGGGAGTAATTTAGGTCTACCTGAGGTGTCCCTTACATGTAAAATAAGGTAAGGTTGGGGCCTGGCAAGTGGGTGCACTTTCCAGGTCGACATGGCAGTTTAGAAGTGCGCTCGCAGACACTGCAGTGGCAGGTCTGAGACACATTTACAGGGCTACTCATGTGGGTGGCACAACCAGTGCTGCAAGCCCACTAGTAGCATTTGATTTACAGGCCCAGGCACACTCAGTGCACTTCACTAGCGACTTACCAGTAAATCAAATATGCCAATCATGGATAACCAATCAGAATACCAATTTACACAGAGAGTATATGGTAAAGACTAGCAGTGGTAAAGTGCCCAGAATCCTAAAGCCAACAAAAACAGGCCAGGAAAAATAGAAGGGAGAAGAAAACAAACTTGCGAATAACCCTGAAAAAGGCCTATTCCAACAATCGTTATCTCTTGCAGCTGCATTTGAAAGACACTGTGGAGTGCGCGTGATTCGGAGCTTTGTCGAAGCCGCTGTAAATGTGAGTGTATTTGAGCCTTGTCATCACTAGGGCGGAGTGGAACTCTGTGGAATTTCATGGAGTTTTTATGCAACTCCACGGGATTCCGCATAGTGCAACTCCGTGAACTCTGCCCATCCTTAATGAGTACCTTCGACAGGGCGCTCTCGCTCGCTTCGACCTCCTGAGTGTTGTCTCGTCTCCTCCTTCACTCAGATCTGAATCCTATATATCCCCTGGGATTACTGAGAGATCACTTTCTGCCATCAGGACCAGTCTCCCTCTCTCTTGCCTCCTCAGCTAATGTTCTTCTGCTGCCCCTTGCTGTTCTCTAACACTAGGCCCTTCATTAGGGTCTGAGTCTATCTCTGCTATGACCACTGGATTAGCCTCTCCTTTACCAACTTCGTCATTCAACTTTCCAGAACCCTCCTCAGGCCGATCGAGTGCTATTTTAGTTTCTGGCTGTTTCCCTACAGCTTGACTAACCTGCTCCAATGATCACACGACCACCACTGACTCTTCTGGGAGAGGTGTTGTTATCTCATCAAGAGGACATGGAACTCTGTGAGTATGACCCTCATGAATCCAATTGGGGAGACCTCCGCACTTCACAGCAGTTTTAGTTATGAGTATGACTTGGTAATGCCCACACCAACAAGGCTCCAAACACGACTTCCGTATGTGTTTCTTCACCACCACGCAGTCTCCAGGACTTAAGTTGTGGCAATACTCCCGGTGTGGCGGGGCTGTTGCAACTTTAACCTGATGAGACACAGAACACACCATGTCAGCCAATCCTTTGCAGTAATCTAGTATCAAATCATCAGCAATGTTTACCAGAGCATTTGCAGGTACAGCTGGCAATCTCATTGCCCTTCCCATAATGATCTCCTGGGGAGACAGTCCTGTCCTATGATCGGGTGTGGTGCACAGACTCATCAACACCAACAGCAAAACATCCAGCCATTTCAAAGACGTAGAAGCACACTTTTAGAAAGTCTTGATTTCAGCGTCCCATTAACTTGATCCACCAGAACCGAAGCCTCAGGTCAGTAACTACAATGCAGTCTTTGTACTGCTTGCAAGGCAGCACACAGCATACTCAACACTTTGTTATTAAAGTGTGTTCCTCGGTTCGATTCCAAAGAAGTCAGGAAGCCGAACCTTGGTATTGACTCCCTTTTTAACTTTGAGACTGTCATTCCTTCTTGTGGGATATGCCTCAGCCCATCATGAAAAGATGCACACAACAACCAACACTTATCTCAGCCCGTTGCACACAGGAATCTCAATAAAGTCCATCTGCATCCTGTTGAAAGGACCTCCTGACCTCCCTATGTGGCTCAATGTCATTGCGGTTCTTTTCCCTACGTTCTTCTGTTGGCACACAACACACCTGTGACATAACGCTTCTGCCATCAATCTGAACTTTGGATTAAACCATGTTTGGTGAAACAATCTGACCATGGCATTCCTCACTACATGATTCGGACAATGGTAATGTCTAGGCATCAGCGGCAACAAACTATTTAGCTACCAAGGTCTGTCATCTCCTGAAACCCATATTTCATCCTCATCTCTTTCAACACAACCTGCATTTACCCAGCTCTGCTGTTCTGCTTCTGACACCTCTTTTGGTAACCTCTTAACTTCCTCCCAAGTATCAGCTTCTGTGAGCAAAAGGTTGTAATTGGTCTCGTCTGTTCCTTCATTTGCATATTCTCCATTCACTATAAAAGCATTGTAAGCACAGTACCTTGTGACCTCATCAGCATATCTGTTGCCAACTGTCACATAGTCATCTCCCCTGCAATGTGCAGAACATTTTACGACTGCAACTTGCTCATTCAATTGCAACGCCCCCAACAGTTCTCTCACCTGCTCACCATTATCTATGGAGGATCCTGATGGCGTCATAAATCCCCTTTAGGACCATAAGTGTCTGAAGCCGTGCACCACACAAAAGCCATACAGATTATCTTTAAATATCTTTAAATATAGTCACCTGTAATCAATCTGAAACGTGGCATGCTCGGATAAGAGCAATCAGTTTAGCCACTTGTGCAGAGATGCAGAGACTTCTCCTTGAAGCCAAACAGCTTCCACTGCTCCTGAAATGGTACAAACTGCATAAGGAGCTCTCAAATGTCCTTCCTGATCTTGTAAATGTGAGTCATCCACAAACAATATGTAATCAGATTCAGATAGTGGTTCATCTTGTATATCTGGTCTTGTCTTGGTGCATGGTTCAGTAGCATCGAGACAGTCATGCTCCACTTCACTATCATCGTCATTATCAGGAAGGGGTAACAAAGTGGCAGCATTCAAAACAGAACATTTCTTTAGTCCAGGACAGGACTCTGTTGTGAGGAGTGCCAGTAAAACTATGCATATGTTCAAGATTCCCCAGACATTTACATGTTCTCTAAGCAAATGCTCCAGGGGGTATAGGGAGTACACAGTCATGTCCAAGCAACAGACAGTACAACTTAAGAAAGAACGGCCATTGTGTGAAACATTCACACAATCCACATATTACATAGTCTTCCAGCCACACAACATATTTTTAACATGCCAATAACACATAGCACACCAAAGTGCAACCTCACGCACACACACATGCGCGCATACATAAAGGACCGTGACTCTGAGCCTAGAATCAGCTGCAGTCAACTGTTTGTCGTCTTGTAGCCTTATCTGAAGCAGCAATAGCCACAATCAGCTATGGTTGGGGCCAGCAGCGCCTATTGCTCAGCTGAGAACATATGGATTTCTAGATTGTCAAGTCCATTTGGAGACAAATTACAGGGGAGGCCAGAAAAAAATCAACGCGGGACTCAGTGGCACATCTTCTCTTGGCATGCAATACCTTTCTTAACTATAGCTGGTTTTCTTTGTGAATTGTTTCACCAGTGTGTGAGGGAAGTTCATAGGTGACAGATCACTTCCTTCCATTACTCTCATTACAAAAGGAGGTGGGGATTTACAAACGTCTGAGGTCCCACCCCATTTCCTTTGTAAATATAGATACAAAGAATCCCTACAGGTCTGTGAAGAGATCAAATAGAGTAATTACAAAATTAATACAAAGCAGCCTCTTGTGATTCCTTTCAAGAAGACAAAGTAGTGTTCATAGTGTGGAAGGTGACTTTTTTGTTACGTCGCATGAATCTTCCAGAAGTCCAATCATTCCCTCTTTGAAACCGATCCATGAACTGAAATCAGCTATGCATTCAGACAGATTGTGACTTGGAACAGCAAAAGATTGAAGCAAAGGCTGAAGTTTGCACACTATCGCTTGGGGCGATAGAGAGGCAGCCGTAAAGCAAAAAACAAAAAAACAGGTCACCTTGCCCTTGCTCGATACCAGAACACCAAACCGGATCATGGATTGTGACAACACTTTGTCTGGCTCAGGTTAATGCCACCTCCTCTTAGGTCGAGTTAGAAAGCTGGTGCAGCACTTGACGTAAATGTAAGATAGACCAGCTAGCAAATGAAACTGCATCGGATATACTTTGAATATGCACGCGGTTACTAACATTAAGCAGAGCATAGCTTTGTTTGATTTTCATCCGCGCTCTCATTTGCACTTGCAAAGCGCCTCCGCTTATATGGGTAATGTGAACATGGCGCGTCCTGGCTATCAGGACATTTTCCATTTAGTGATTACAAATGTACAGTATGAACATCCTATTTATGTACACTATGAAATTGGCAGTTACGAGTATTTTTTTTTTTAGTTTTTAGAGTTTGTATGTATTAGACATACCAGCACAAAACTGATTTTAACTTTTTTGTAGCTTGCTCTAATGTAGCTCGTTTTTTCGACTACATCCTATTGTATATAACCTTTTTGAAAACTAGCCTTTCTATTCCTAGTTGTCCTCCACCATAGCCTCCGCTGACCTGGCGGGATGATAGAGTCTAAATGACTCTATATGTCATCCATATAATTGAGGAATTAACACAAGTCTACTCTTGTCCTTATGAAGTTATTTAGCAAAATCCATCTTCTCTAGGTGATTTAGACTTTTGTGTGTTTGCTCACCACACCCTTCCAGTTCTCCCTTTTATTTTAACATAGAGGGGTCGATTCCGATCTCGGCCGGAAGCGCACCTAACAGTATTCGTCCGGAAAAAATACAAGCCGAACGCGTGTTTCCCGACCGATTCGAACACTCGTCCGAACGAACAAGTACGATGCGCACAACAGCCCAGATTCCGAGCGAGCCGTACTTACCCATTTCAGCTCCTGTTCCCCGCCCGAGCCGGATCCGTAAACGCCGAATTGAGTCGCACGGAAGCAAATACACAGCACCTTCCGGCCGGACTAGTACGATGCGCCTTCCGTACGCGCCGAACCCGTCGCTACGTCCGGCACGTTTGAGCATCCGGGAGAGCTGTACATAAGCTCCGATTCGCGCCACAAGACGATCCACGGCGACGAGACGAACAAGCCAGCGACGAGTACGAGTCGAAGCCACGAGAAACCCAAACGAGACGACCCAACCATGAATCCCATCGCGCAGGTCCTACCAATACTCTACATCTATTACCGGTACGGACGCGTACGGCGCAGACGGTAAGTCAAACACCCACAACACAAACAAACGACACGTACCCGAAATATGTCACACACACATAGGGATGCACAAATGACGTACACCAGCACCAGCAGAACCATAGGGGCGGGATGGCTATCACCAATGCCATACACACCCATAGGGGGATGGATGCCTACCACTAATACCATCCCCACTCATAGGGGGATGGATGCCTGCCACTAATACCATCCCCACTCATAGGGGGATGGATGCCTACCACTACCACCACCCCTACTCAGGGGGGCCTGGATGCCTGTCACTACTACCATTCCCACTCATAGGAGGATGGATGCCTACCACTACCACCACCCCTACTCAGGTGGGCCTGGATGCCTACCACTACCACCACCCCTACTCATGGGGACCTGGATGCCTGTCACTACTGCCATCCCCACTCATAGGGGGATGGATGCCTACCACTACCACCACCCCTACTCAGGGGGGCCTGGATGCCTGTCACTACTACCCTCCCCACCCATAGGGGGATGGATGCCTACCACTACCACCACCCCTACTCATGGGGGCCTGGATGCCTGTCACTACTACCATTCCCACTCATAGGGGGATGGATGCCTACCACTACCACCACCCCTACTCATGGGGGCCTGGATGCCTGTCACTACTACCATCCCCACTCATAGGGGGATGGATGCCTACCACTACCACCACCCCTACTCAGGGGGCCTGGATGCCTACCACTACCACCACCCCTACTCATGGGGGCCTGGATGCCTGTCACTACTACCATCCCCACTCATAGGGGGATGGATGCCTACCACTACCACCACCCCTACTCAGGGGGCCTGGATGCCTGTCACTACTACCCTCCCCACCCATAGGGGGATGGATGCCTACCACTACCACCACCCCTACTCAGGGGGCCTCGATGCCTGTCACTACTACCATCCCCATTCATAGGGGGATGGATGCCTACCACTACCACCACCCCTACTCATGGGGGCCTGGATGCCTGTCACTACTACCATCCCCACTCATAGGGGGATGGATGCCTACCACTACCACCACCCCTACTCAGGGGGGCCTGGATGCCTACCACTACCACCACCCTTACTCATGGGGGCCTGGATGCCTGTCACTACTACCATCCCCACTCATAGGGGGATGGATGCCTACCACTACCACCACCCCTACTCAGGGGGCCTGGATGCCTGTCACTACTACCCTCCCCACCCATAGGGGGATGGATGCCTACCACTACCACCACCCCTACTCAGGGGGCCTGGATGCCTGTCACTACTACCATCCCCACTCATAGGGGGATGGATGCCTACCACTACCACCACCCCTACTCATGGGGGCCTGGATGCCTGCCACTACTACCATCCCCACTCATAGGGGGATGGATGCCTACCACTACCACCACCCCTACTCAGGGGGCCTGGATGCCTACCACTACCACCACCCCTACTCATGGGGGCCTGGATGCCTGTCACTACTACCATCCCCACTCATAGGGGGATGGATGCCTACCACTACCACCACCCCTACTCAGGGGGCCTGGATGCCTGTCACTACTACCCTCCCCACCCATAGGGGGATGGATGCCTACCACTACCACCACCCCTACTCAGGGGGCCTGGATGCCTGTCACTACTACCATCCCCACTCATAGGGGGATGGATGCCTACCACTACCACCACCCCTACTCATGGGGGCCTGGATGCCTGTCACTACTACCATCCCCACTCATAGGGGGATGGATGCCTACCACTACCACCACCCCTACTCAGGGGGCCTGGATGCCTACCACTACCACCACCCCTACTCATGGGGGCCTGAATGCCTGTCACTACTACCATCCCCACTCATAGGGGGATGGATGCCTACCACTACCACCACCCCTACTCATGGGGGCCTGGATGCCTGTCACTACTACCATCCCCACTCATAGGGGGATGGATGCCTACCACTACCACCACCCCTACTCATGGGGGCCTGGATGCCTGTCACTACTACCATCCCCACTCATAGGGGGATGGATGCCTACCACTACCACCACCCCTACTCAGGGGGCCTGGATGCCTACCACTACCACCACCCCTACTCATGGGGGCCTGGATGCCTGTCACTACTACCATCCCCACTCATAGGGGGATGGATGCCTACCACTACCACCACCCCTACTCAGGGGGCCTGGATGCCTACCACTACCACCACCCCTACTCATGGGGGCCTGGATGCCTGTCACTACTAACATCCCCACTCATAGGGGGATGGATGCCTAACACTACCACCACCTCTACTCAGGGGGGCCTGGATGCCTACCACTACCACCACCCCTACTCATGGGGGCCTGGATGCCTGTCACTACTACCATCCCCACTCATAGGGGGATGGATGCCTACCACTACCACCACCCCTACTCAGGGGGGCCTGGATGCCTACCACTACCACCACCCCTACTCATGGGGGCCTGGATGCCTGTCACTACTACCATCCCCACTCATAGGGGGATGGATGCCTACCACCCACACAACCCCTACTCATAGGAGGGGTAATGCATGACACAACCAGCATACTCCAACATAAGGAATGTCTGAAAAATACATCCCCCCCAACACCATGACAAGCGTGTGTAGTCTGTGTCATATGCCTACAACACTGAACATGACATTGAACATACAATGTGACCCCCTATCACATGTGTCACACATAAATGTGTGTGGCCTCCACAATGCAAGCAGACCATGACCACTGTGGCAATGGGGTCTAACACCCCATCATCACAGTGACCAAAAGGTAATTGTGGGGTCCATAGCTGAAGCACATTTTGAACATTGTGGCAATGGGGTCTAACACCCCATCATCACAGTGACCAAAATGTAAGTGTGGGGTCCATGGCTGAAGCACATTTTGAACATTGTGGCAATGGGGTCTAACACCCCATCATCACAGTGACCAAAAGGTAAGTGTGGGGTCCATAGCTGAAGCACATTTTGAACATTGTGGCAATGGGGTCTAAAGCCCCATCACCACAGTGACCAAAATGTAAGTGTTGTCATGTGAAAAGCTGCAAATGCCAAACTGCATGGATGATTCCTGGTCACACAACAACAAACACATCAGTGGCATAGTAATGCGTGTGTCCCATAGCAACATAGATTGGGTGAGGCAAACAGTGCAGTGCCAATGAAACATCGCTTTGGCCATGTGCAGACAAACCTCACCCATGGGGGCTCACATTGTCAATATTCACGAATTACACAATGACAGAAGTGACCATCATAATGCAGACCCACACATCAGCACCAATGGACACACAAATGTAGATATCCTGTGGAGACCGTAGATGTAAGGTGAACAAATACCATTCCATGGCAGCTATAGGACATACAAACCATGATCATTGTGCTGACTGATGACCTAGGAATCCCAGGGACAGCAGGGGAAACCCACCAAACAACATACAGCCAATGGCACACTAAAGAAATGCCAATGCAGTGGTGCAAATGCACAAACACAAACAGGCAGACTCACACTGCATATCAAACACAACAGGTGATGGGGGGGGGGTGCCAGTGTCCCCAGGCAACCACACAACACATGAGGAGGCCTGAATCCCTATTATACAGATGTGTATACAGTGCCACACAAAAGTAACTCATGGATCGGATTCCCCTATGTGGGCAATCAGGCATTGTCAGATGAGAGGGAGCACAAATTACAAATGTCACACAAGCTTGTAGGAACAGCAACTAACACAGCAAGAGACAGACCCACCACAGCACTACCCCCAGGGACCCCACATTGTGGTGACACTGGCCTGCATGATAATCCCACTGTGATGACAAAGGTAGATGTCGTACACACAGTGAACCACAGTCATGTTTCCTGAGCAACTAACTACCATCACACCTACACAAGCACAAATCAATCAGCACGGCCTGTCAGCCAAGGCCAACATGGAGGTAGGGGTCTAGCCGTGCAACAACTCTCATTTGCACACACTCAACACCACACACCTTGACCTCCACCAATGTGCAGCAGTGAAGCTCACATGGACTGGTGACATTGCACATGCACCCATGACAATCCCAGGGGTGGTGGGGGGAACTAAGGTGGAGATACCCATCACACATGGCCAGTCAACAAGACTTGTGAATGTCTGACACACTGCACAGTACGCTGTACATGGGCATGTCGTCAAATCCACACCAACCAATGGGATCCCGGCCACAGTCACACACCAATGAAGAAGCCAAGGTCACCCACCAAGAACACACATAGACAACTTCCAACATTGCAGCTCTGACCCTGAGGAGTGGCAGCAGTCACACACACACAACGTGTCACAATCACTGAAAGGTAACACAAAATGTAAATTACATGACTTGTGTAACCAACAAGTGCCAAGGGGAATCCTGACTGTGTCTCATCTGCGTTTGCCCACAAACTCAGCCCTGACAGCAAACACACCTATGGATGACACCCTGATGACCAGTAATGTGCCATGCACCCACATCACAGAGAACCCAGGGCGAAGATTTGGGGGAACATAGGTCAACTCAGAAAGCATCACAAACAGGAACATCACTAGGGATCCCAGCCTGTGTTGCAAAATGGAAGTGAACACACACAGACATGCTCACACAACACACACCTTGGGCTCAGGCAATGTCACGGAATTACACACTGCCATGAGGGGACTCCACTCCTGTGTAAGGAAAGCTGTGCCATACGTTGTCTCTGCAGGGCTCTATCATGTCAGCAGTACACTTGGTCACTCAGTCAACAATTAGCACAAAATGAAGGCTCTCGTCACATCAGCCTGGTCATGGGAGTGTCACCGAAATCATCTGCACAGATCCAACACACATGTATAGCAAGTTGCACTGATAACACAGATGAGTCCTTCCCCATTGATGCCCAAACTTGCATGTCCAGTGGAGATGGTCACACGGTCAGGGAAACAGACAAATTGAACAATGGCAAGCACAACTGATGTGCAGGGGTGTAAGCCACAGATGTGATATTGCAAATAAATGTAGGAAATCCCATTGGCAAATATTGAAAACATGACACCCTCATATTGCTGCAAAGGATGACATGGCTACACACCAGGATAGGACACATTCCCCCTGGACCACATGGGGTCCTGCACAGTAACACTTCATTTTCATGATACCAAATATCACCATCACTGCAGCAAGGGCATGGTTAGCATCATCAACATCAAGTACATCTGAAGCAAAACCACCAGAGAACAGAAAGGAGCTTTATTCAGCATATGTGTCTGAAAAAAGAAAGTCCTGCAAAAATACAAAGGCCAATGGCCAGTCCAACAGTTCAGTCCGAACAGGGTGACAGTGGCAGATGTCACCCTCTGATTGCCTGCACTGATATGGAGCAGGGACATTCCCCTCGGAGGGGTATACGGGGGGCAGGCCAGGCACCGCAGGGACAGGATCAGGGCTCTCCAGAAGGAGGCAGGGAAGGGGTGGCTGGTGCTGGAGAGTCACTGACAACTGCAGTGGAGGTGTCTGACATGGTGTGTGCCGGCACAACTGGGGGGCATGAGTCAGATGGTGTGGGTGCCGGCATGACTGCAGTGGTCCGGCCAGATGGAGTGGACAGGTTCCCCACTGCAGTGCCCAAGTCAGACGGGGTGGTAGTGGACTCCACTGCAGTGCCCATCTCCGGGGGAGTAGAATGGGGTTCAGGTAAGGTGGGCAGGACAGAGGGGCAGGACACGGTCTCCACACCAGTGGCACAAAATGTGCAGTGGGGGGTGTGGGGCTGGAAGAGCAAGTGGTAGGAGGAGAAGGCCGCATCATTTTGGGGATGGTGTATCTGTGGGTGGGGGAACCTGGGACAGGGTGTGGTGGGGGAACCTGTGTTGTGGGTGACTGAGGGATGGAGGAAGGAGACAGTGTGGTTGAGCTGCAGGGCGGTGGCGGGGTCTTGCTCTTCCGGGACCGGGGGGACTTGCGGGTTGGGGACTCAGGCTGTCTGCGCCTGGGGGAGGGTGTCCGGGGGCGAGGGGCACTCCCCTCTGTGTGGGTGGACTTCCTCTTCCCCCTGTATGCTAGATCAGCGGGATCGGAGGGGAAGAGTCTGAGGTCACAGAGGAAGAGCTGCTTTGTAGGTGGGGTTGCAGGTGAGGCAAGGGAAGGGGTCTTGGAGGGAGAGGATTTTGAGGACTGCGGAGTGAGTGTGGATGCCTGTGTGTGTGTCTGTTCCCCATCCCCTGTGGGTGTGGTATCAGTCCCCTGAGGATGCTTGTGTGCACGTTTTGCCCTTGTTCTGTGTGTTTCTGTGCTGCTCGTGTCTGTGTGTTTGGGTGATTGTGCAGGTGTGCATGTGCTTGGGACAGGTAGGGTGCCAGGAAGTGTGGATGGGGCAGAGGTAGGAAGGGTGATGGACTGTTGGAGGAGGGACACTGCTGCCGTCAGGGAGGAGTCCATGGACCTATTGCTCCTCTGTAGGGCAGACATGCCCGTCGAGATGCCCTCCATGAACGACACCAGCTGTGTCAACAGAGTGGTGTGTGCATGGAGGACACTCAGCATTGCTGTCTGCCCTACATGGAGCTGGCGAAGTAAGTACACAGACTCCTCACTCAGGGCAGCAGGGGACACAGGGGCAGGGGGTGCGGTGCCTGGCACGAAGGAGACACGCTCCGGAACACGGGAGCTTCCATGGACCTCTGGAATGGGAGCCGATGGGAGGGCGGTGGTGGTGTTGGTGGTGGTGGTGGTGGTGGCGGGCCAGCCATACTAGCTGGGGTGTGGTGGCTGCTGACACCCGCCTCCACAAGGGAGTCATCCTCCGAGCTGCTGTGATCCTCAGCTGAGGTGGATGGTGCCGAGGACTCCTCAGTGTGGCTCCCCTCGCCCTCCGTGCCACTGGGTCCCTCCGACCACTCATCGCCTGCTGACCCAGTCTGGCTCTGCAGCTCCTCCTGGTCCATGGAGCTGTCCCCTCCTGTGGCCGTGGATGTATCTGCAAACAATTAGTTAAACAGACAAACATCAGTCACCTGCACTGACCGCACACACCACAGTAAGTACAGCACATTACAGAGCAAGCCCTGGCATCCTCAGTTGAACATTGCCAAAAGTCCTCACACAGATTAGGAGAAGCCAATTGTCAGTCTGATGGTCAACCATGGCACTCACACCCCTCCTGCCCTTGCACCCATCTGTCAGGTGCCTGTTGGATGGTAATACCCCAGTGTGGACACAAGCACCACGTACACAGTTGTTGGACATTGCAGAGAACACGGTGAAGTATGTGAACATGCACACATCACATCTCTTGCCACTGAGTTAGTACAGGTGTCCGGGTAAAGGGATGGCCAGAGTCTAATTAGAAATGCATGTGATGCATACCAGCACCAGACACCATGATGCACCCATGTCCGGATAGTCAATGCCACAATGGGGTGCATGTTGCACATGTAACTCCCCTGCAGGATCACTCTTAGGAAGTTAAATGCCATGGCACAGGCATGCCTGCAAAGTCATACATCACTGTCTCCAGTCACATGGGCATGGCAGCCAGCCAACAACAGTCTGCACTGTGTCACAGTCCTAGGAAATGGGGAATGCAAGTTATGTAGCTAACAAGTGCACATGTCCACCCCCCACACACCACATCATCTGAACTCTTATTTGGCCACGTCATGCCAAATGGACATATGGGAGACATGAAACACAACTCTATGAACCTGAGCACCTCAGTCTGCTGTGAATGTAAAACAGCTGCCTGAAGTTCACAGTCGCATACACCTGTGTGCACAGTCAAGTGATCAAACACCTATGAGTCACAGAAGTATTGTCTCTCATGGTCACATCTCACATGGCATGCTGAGCCCTAAACGATAAACATCCCAGTAGTCCTGACAACGAAGCCATGGCACAATGACACAGAGGCAGACACCTGAGGGAACATTTCACTGATCACAACATGTCAGCTGATACACGGGAGTGAGAGTACAGAGTGTATTGTATGCCCTGGAGTAGGCATGACTGTCCTGCTCCACCTGAAAGAGGGATGAGCCCTGGACAGTAGGCAGGTGGCTAAGCATGTGTGACACACTTGATATACATACTCCTGAGGCCCAAACATTGTTCCCACCCACAGCATGGGGGTGTTCCAAATACCCCAGGGACATGTGGTGATTCAGATCAGCAAGTGGACCACATATCAAAGTTACACCCAGATTACATGTCAGAACTTAGGCATTGTGTAAGCAATTGACCCACCCATGAATCCCACAACATAGTCACAGGAACAAATGCTGTCCCCCACCTTGAGCGAAGCAAAATGCAATGACACAGTACCCAAGTGACACAATTTCCTGACTGTAAGGGCCACACATATGCGTATCAGATGAGGAGTGGGCATGTCACAATTGAGGGACATGGGTCCTGGACCACAAGACTGATGTACTGTGGAAGTTTAACCAGGCCAGAGGAGGGCACATAGCATGTCAGACAAAGTGCACAGTGCAGTCATGGACTCACCCCCTCCTTGCTGCTGTCTGGCCTTCAGCTGCCCATCCAGGTCAGGGAAGACCACCGCCAGGATCCTGAGCATGTGGGGGGTCAGGGTCCGGTGTCCGCCCCTCCTGCGAGGAGGCGACAGCTTCAGCTGGACCCTTGCGATCCTCCGGGTCCATCCCCGAAGGTCCTCTTCTGGCAGTTGCGGATCCGGCGCTTGTAGACCCCCATGGATCTTACTGCCCGGGCGATGGTCAGCCAGATTTCCTGCTTCTGGTGGGCATCAACCTGTGAGGATGACAAAGTGAAAATGCCATTACTACACATGCAACATATACGTGCATCACACAGTTGGATATACATGTCTCAATCACAGGGGCATATGATGTACACAGGCAGTGCAACGATGGCTATGAACAGTTTGCCAGCAGTTACTACATGGTATCATTGCATGGGAAGTAAACCTTGTTGGAATGCACTGTTACTGCACTGTACCTGTTCAGTGCATGTAACTACACACTTTGGGGGGTGAGAGCTACTCAGTGAGCATGCTAGCCAGTGGTGTGCACACTGTAAGTCTTGCTAGTCAGACAACATGCACAATTAGTAAGGCAGTGGACAGCACACTCACCTCCTCCCCTGGTTTCCCATACAGCTTGCTGTACTGTGGAAGGAGGCTGTCCAGCAGGGCCTGGTTCTCCTCAAGGCTGAAGGCTGGGGCTCTCTCCACAGTACGTGCCATTGCAGTAGCCAGAGGATGCAGAGACAGCAGCAGTGTTGGTGGCAGATGTCGCCCTGGAGCATGTAGTGCAGGCAAGTGAGCTCTCAGGGGAACAGCCAGCATTATATGTGTTCTGCAGAGGCAGATACTGTCCCATGTGTCCAAAGTGATAGGTCCAAGTCGTTTGCATCTTCTGAATCTGGCCAATCCATGGAATTGCACCACTTATACACGCCCACAGCATCCTTCAAAAGTTAAACTTCATGACACCCATGTTTTTGCAACATTGTTGTGGCTGGCCAACTGAATTCACTGCATCAGACTCGTTACAGCTTCGAAAACGCGTCCGTTGCCATGCCAGGCCCTAGCCAATGCATGCGCACCGTCCGGACCATTGCTGTACAACGCGTATTTCAAAAGACAACGCGTACACGCTCACATCAAATGCAATGGCCAGTGCGTGCACACCGATCGGTCCATTGCTGTACAACGCGTACCCGCTCACAACAGATGCAATGGCCAGTGCGTGCACACCGATCGGTCCATTGCTGTACAACGCGTCCCCGCTCACAACAGATTCAATGGCCAGTGCGTGCACACCGATCGGTCCATTGCTGTACAACGCGTACCCGCTCACAACAGATTCAATGGCCAGTGCGTGCACACCGATCGGTCCATTGCTGTACAACGCGTACCCGCTCACAACAGATTCAATGGCCAGTGCATGCACACCGATCGGTCCATTGCTGTACAACACGTATTCCAGGAAACAACGCGTACCCGCTCACAACAGATTCAATGGCCAGTGCGTGCACACCGATCGGTCCATTGCTGTACAACGCGTACCCGCTCACAACAGATTCAATGGCCAGTGCGTGCACACCGATCGGTCCATTGCTGTACAACGCGTATTCCGGGAAACAACGCGTACCCGCTCACAACAGATTCAATGGCCAGTACGTGCACACCGATCGGTCCATTGCTGTACAACGCGTATTCCGGGAAACAAAGCGTACCCGCTCACAACAGATGCAATAGCCAGTGCGTGCACACCGATCGGTCCATTGCTGTACAACGCGTCCCTGTACAGGTCACTTGCATATGTCACCATGCTTGTCACTGGTGAACGTATGCCAGCCACATATACTTGCCAGGGACTCAGGGGCACACCTACAACACCACACCTAGTCCACACTGTATCCTAAGGCATGTAAGGCTGCATCACCTTTTCTGTGTATGGGGGTAAACATGTGGTTTTTGGGGTGGCACTTGGGGGCAGCCACTCCCAGGCTGTGCACGTGTTCATGGGGACAGGATCCTTTGTGTGTTGTGCACATGACCACTGTGATGTGCAACTGTTCATTTCGGAGCATGTGGCATGGTCACATTTCCAGGTTGTGTATGTGTATGACATGTCACATACCCCCAGAGTCCCATGTGGGAAGGCATGTACGTCACAGGGTGACCCATTGCCACAATAGTGATGGCCCTCCAAAGTCTGTGTGCATGTTGTGTTTACGATGTCTCTGATTCCATGTGCACAATGGGAGACAGTCTCCACATCAACGTTGTTTGTGCATGGACTTTGATGTTGTGCGTGTGTGTGTCACAGACTTCCATGTCTGTCCTGCGGAGGCAACAGGGGCCACTACCTGTGGGAGTTATGTTTGTTTTTCTGACGTGTACATGATACGCCATGTCATGCCAATGTCCATGTGGCAAGACAGGGTCACTGGGAATCTACCTGTCAATGAGCTGTGATGCCTGTGACGCATCTGTCCAGACATGTCACTGTGGTGTGTGTGTGGAACGTGACAGCAGTAAATGGGTACTGTGACACAGCCTAATGGTTTCCCATAGCACAACCTGGAACCTGTTGTCAACACATGTTGAACTGAGATGTTAGATGATGTCCATGTAGGTGCCATATATGTCCATACAGAACGGCACACACATATCAAGTACTTGTGTCTCGTAATGATGTATCATGTGAAATTGAGTATGGTGAATGGCACATATGTGGGGTGACTGACAATCTTTCTTTCTTCACCTATGCACTGCAGGGCACCAGCTGTCCATAGACCATTCCCTGACCTGGCAACGATGGTGGAACGTGACAGCATCCGACGGTACCGCTTCACCAGGCAGCTGATTGAGGATTTGGCAGTGCGATTGGCCCCACATTTGCAACCTGGCCGGCCGTACCCTACAGCGCTGACCCCCAAGGTGAAGGTGATGGCAGCCCTACACTTCTTTGCCACCGGTACCTTTCAACACACTGTGGCGACTGCTGGTGGGATGTCACAGACTATGTTCAGCCGTGTGCTACGCGATGTTTTGGAGGCAATGTTGAGATGCCTGAACCAGTACATCTATTTCCCTACACGTCAACAACTCACTGACGTCAAGAGTGACTTCTATGCCCTGGGGAGGATGTCACATGTCATTGGCTCCATTGATGGGACACATGTGGCTTTGGTACCACCACAGGAACATGAGCAGGCATACAGGAACAGGAAACATTATCATTCGATCAATGCTCTGGTGGTATGTCTTGCAGATATGAGCATCTCACACGTGTGTCCCCGTTTCCCTGGATCGGCACACGATGCCTACGTGATGAGGAATAGTGCATCCCGAGGATGATGTCACAGATGCAGAACCAGCGTGCCTGGCTTGTCGGTGTGTACTGACTTTGTACCATTGTGTGTGTTCTGCTATGTTGTATTCGGCCCTCTTTTCCAACTCAGCTAATGTGCAATTGTCTGTCTGTAGGTGACTCCGGATACCCCAACATGCCGTGGTTGCTGACACCCTCAGGAACCCTGTGACACCAGCCCAGATTCGCTACAATGAGGCACATGGTCGGACCAGGAGAGTGATCGAGCGGACATTTGGTCTCCTGAAGAGCCGCTTCCGCTGCCTGGACAAGACAGGAGGGGCCCTCCCATATGCCCCAGCAAAGGTGTGCAAGATTGTCATCGTCTGCTGCATGCTACACAACCTGGCAGTGCGGAAGGAGTTGCCTCTCATCCTGGATGACGATGACCAACATCCACCACCTGTGGAGGATCCTGGCCTGGGCCACGATGCCAGTGATGATGATGATGATGATGGTGATGTCCGCACACAGCTCATCACCAACTTCTTCAGCTGAATGTGAGTATCCAGAGATGTCATGTCAATGATGTGTGTTTGCGTGATATGTGTTGGTGGTGCTCTGGTGCTGTTTGAGTGTGGCCATGTGCTACTTGACTGGAAGCGTGCAGCGATGTGTCCTTACAGGTAGTCTGTACTCCCCAACAGTGTTGACATGCTAACTTGGTTTTCTGTGAGTATCTTGTGACATGTATTGGCCATGAGTATTGCAGTTCTGTCCTGTTCTTCCGTGCTTTTGACTGTGTGTCATGTCTGTCCTTCACAGGGTACTTTCAGAGTTGTTTGGTGAACTGTGATCCTCCGACACCATGATTCAACTTCCAGGGTGGAAGCAGTCGTTTCCCTACAGGTGATGTGCCACACAACCATGGACTTTATTTCTTCTACGCTTGTTGACTGTGTGGCCACTGCCACGTAGGATTACCTTGCATCTGTAGTGGAAACAACATGTTGCAAATGTGTAATAAACCTGTGCTTCACTTTGGGTTGTGCGTTGTCTGTGGTCACACATCTGACTGACATGTGCTTACTGCACCTGTGGGCTAGTTAACACAGACTGTGAATAGGTGTGGTGTCTGTGCATTTCACTGTATTTCCTGGCAACATCAGTGTAGGCCATGAGTTTGATGGCCCTGGTGTGTATGTGTTGTGTAGCCCTAGTGGTGTGTCTCCCTCATATGTGTCACGTCGCCATGACTCACATGACGGTGTTGAACTTGCTGTAGCAGTTAGCATGCACAGTGTCATTTAGCAGATCACCATCTACATGACAAAAACCACGTTGGAATCACAACAGAGGCAAGTATGGTGTATTAGTGAGTTTATTTACATACATGTGTGAGGATAGTGCACAGGATGGTGGGTGCTGTACATTGGGATTGGAATCCAAAGTTCCCAGATGAGTTGGAAGGCTTGGTAGCAGAAATGTCCTGAGTAAAGTCCACAGTCATCTGATACATTGGGCCAACTTAAGCTCCCCATGTCCTGTGGGAGAGTTGTGTTGCATTCGACAGTGTAAACAGTTTGCACACAAAGGAGATTTTCCAGAACAGGTGTTGGGTTCCTGGGGGATGTACATGGCCATCGGCCTCTCAGTTTTCCTTCCTCGGACGACCCCTCTTCTTCGGGGGGGACCCTCACGTGCAGGCTGCTGCGGTGCAGAGGACTCTCCGCCAGAGTCCTCCTCCCTCCCTGTGGCAGTTGCAGTTGTTGCAGCACCAGATGTTGTGGGCACACAGGGAGGTGTGGCCATGTTGGTGCTAATCTGGAGGAGGCATGTCAATATGTCCCTATGCACCGCTGTCAGTTCTTCCAATGTGTCCCACTTGGACTCCATGCCAGACATGTGTGTCTCCACACGGGACATGTGTGTCTCCACATGGGACATGTGTGAGTCCAAGCGGGCATGATGGGCAGCCTGCTGCTGTTGAATGTCCTTGAGGATCCCCACTACCTGGCTGACCTCTCCGGTGCTATTCTGGTACACCTCAGCAATGCATGCCAGTTGTGGGTCATCATGCAGTCCAGGCCCCTCTGCAAACAGCGACCTATGTCTACCAACCCTCCCACCACCCCTGGCGACACGTGCGGGACCAGTGGTGGCACGCACAGGTGACCGTAGGCCCACTTGGGGGTTGTTACTGGGGTCGTTGTCCGTTGCTCCACGTTGGGCCGGGGTCCCTGTGCTGTTGTCATCGGTGGTCCTTGGTCTGTCCGTGTTGGCAGGGGTGGTCTGTGTGTTGGCAGTTGTTGGAGGGGTGGGTGCAGGGGGGCAGATGTTGGTCCTGCTGGTGCTGCATGATGACTCGCACCAGAGGGGCCAGGTAGGTCTTCGCCATCCGAGGAGTGCAGAGGCTGTTCCACACCAGTGAGCTCAGTGTCCCCCGGAGCCTGGGACAGGGACTCCTCATCGTCTGCTGCTGTGTCCCCATCATCACCTGTTTTTGGAAGAGACACACAATGTATGTTATGTTTCTACGGGCATCAATGGTTCACACACCTGACAGTTGTGACTGTACCTCTGGATGCGGGCCTGTACATTGCATTGTCCTAAGTTGTCACAGTCAGAGGTTGATATTGGTGTAGCACATTGTCCTGCCAACCTGAACCTTTTCTATGTGAATGTTGAGGTGTGTGCATGGCCAGCATTGGTGGTATTTGGTGGATATCCGGCCCTCCTTCTCCCCCCAGCCCAGTTATCCCACCATGGAACGTGCTTCCATTGCAGGGAGTGCAAGTTGGCTTTCAGGATGTCAGTCAGTGGTGTCCTGCTGTTGGTTGGTGCCCAGTTCCCAGCAGGGGCTTGTGCTCCCCACAGCAGTACCCAGTGTCAGCCATCTTGTCAGTTGTTTTCCACTCCCTGTGATGTGAGCATGGTTCAGAGTGGTGTTGATGGGCCAATTGTGAGAGTGACCAATATCTGTGACTACAACTCCCATCATGCTATTGCCTACACCCCCTTCCCAGCATGCCCATACTTCCTTCCTTTTGAGTGGAGTTCACAGTGTGTGAGTGTGACAGCAATGGCAAGATGGCTGACAGTGGTGTCCTGCTGTTTGTTGGTGCACAGGTCCCAGCAGGGCCTTGTGCTCCCCACAGCTGAGGCCAGTGTCAGACATCTTTGAAGTGGCTTTTCACTGGCTGTGAGGTGTGCATGCTTCAGTGTGAGCTTGCTGGGCCATGTGGGTGGGGGATGTTGAGCTGTGACTACCACTCCCATCATGCTATTGCCTACACCCCCCCTTCAGCATGCCCATACTTCCTTCCTTTTGACTCTGCTTCCCTGTGGGGTAGTGTGCCTGTGCTGACAGGATGGCTGACAGTGTTGTCCTGGCGTTTGTTTGGCTACAAGTCCCAAGAGTGTCCCTGTGCTTCACACAGCATAACCCCGTGTGGTTGTTCTTTGTGGGATATTTAATTAGAGTGTGAGGCAATGCATTCTCCCAGGTGAGTTGTGTGGAGTTTGTGTTAAGGGGGTGTGTGAGAAAAGCTGCTGGTGACTATGGTCATAGCTGTCAGTCCTCCTTCCCACCCAGCCAGATATCCCACCATGGAAGGTGCTTCCATTGCAGGGAGTGCAAGTTGGCTTTCAGGATGTCAGTCAGTGGTGTCCTGCTGTTGGTTGGTGCCCAGTTCCCAGCAGGGGCTTGTGCTCCCCACAGCAGTACCCAGTGTCAGCCATCTTGTCAGTTGTTTTCCACTCCCTGTGATGTGAGCATGGTTCAGAGTGGTGTTGATGGGCCAATTGTGAGTGTGACCAATATCTGTGACTACAACTCCCATCATGCTATTGGCTACACTGACTTCACCAGCATACACAGAATTCTTTCCTTTGAGTGAGATTCCCTGTGAGGTGGTGTTCTAGTGGTGGCAAATTGTCTAACTGTGTTTGTTGGTTGCATTTGTGCCACTGCCACTGCCTTGCTGTATTTGTAGTTATGTTTGTACATATCTTGACACAGTTACATGTCACTATGAGATGGCATGTATTGTGTTTATCTGACTGACAGACAAATCTTGGGGTGATTATCTTTTGATTGCTGTGTATTTGCTAAGGGTGCATGGTTTGACTATCCCCTTGACAGTGATGTGTGTGTATTGTCACACAATATTGTGTATATTTGTTGTGTACTCACCAGGCTCTGGGATGTTTGATAGTCCATATACGCTCACTGGTGGTAGGATGGCCCGCACCTTCTCCTCCCAGGGCCTGAGGTATAGTGGTTTGGCAGGAGGGCCACTGCCGGTGTGCTGACTCACGATGTAATCCTTCTTTAGTAGGTCCCTGACCCTCCGGCGCACATCATACCACCTGTTCTGGATGTCTTCCTTTGTGCGCAAACATGGTGATTGTGCGTTGACCCTGTCGACGATCCTCTGCCACATCTTGGTTTTCTGCGACAAGGGGGTCTGTTGTACCAATGTACCAAACAACTGTGGCTCTACCCTGAGGATCTCATCTACCAGGACTTCCAATTCACTGTCTAGGAACTTTGGATTCTTCTTTGGGGGCATGGTGATGGGTGGTGGTGGGGTTTGGTGTGTGTGTGTGTGCAGGTGAGGGTGTGTGAGTGTAGGTTTTGCTGGGTGTATGTGAGGGTGCTATTTGTTGAGGTGCTAACGGTGTGTGGCTTGTGTGATGGATGAGCTGTGAGTGTGTCTGTGGTTGCTGTGTGATGGTGTTCTGTGCTGGCAGGTGTGTTGAATTTGCAAAGGATCATGGTAGGGATTTGTGGCCTTTATATAGGTGGAGTTGGGGGTGTGTCCTTGTTCCATGTTTTTTTCCCTGTATTTATTGCCTTTGTCATTGCTTGTTTGGCCCTTTTTTTTGTTTTTTTCCTTAGTATTTTTTGTGCATGTAGGAGACGTTCTTCTGACCGAGTAGGACGCTGCAGTTGTCTCGTGCGAGCTTCTCCGAGTCGTCCACGCTGTGTTTCTGTAGGGTTTCTTGTGCGGCGTACGCGTCGGTCGCCGAGTATTGGCTTCCTTCGGCTGGCTTTTGTTTGCGTGTCGGTCGTTCGGCTTGCGCTCCGTGTGACTCGGTCTGTTTTTCCACGCATTGCATCGTACTGCGCGGGTACGTTTCGTTTGGGTTGATTCCTGGTGCGTGTCGGTCGGTTCTATTCGCGTGGTTTCCCGGCCGGATAGCTTGTTTCCATCCGGTTCGGTCGTTCGGCTTGAGTTCCGTACGAGTCGGTCGTGATTCACCTGCATTTCATCGTACTTCCCAGGTCGGGCAACGCCGGTACGTGTCGGTCGGACTATATTCCCGTACCGAGTCGGTCGGTATGTTTTCCGGCCCGAATCGGAATCGGCCCCAGAGTCTGGCTCAATAGTTTGGAGTGATTTACACTTTTGTTGTAATGAATTTTGCGTGCATTTCTTTCTGTAGAAATGTATTATTTAATGCCTTAAAATGATGTAAATCAGTTTTTAAACATCAAGTCAATTTCTCTCTAAATTCTGGACAAAGTACTCTTTTTTGTAAATGAAGCAAAAGACAACGCAGGCCTGGCTAGGGTTTAATTAAGAACGCCTTCTTCCATGTGTATGTGTGACTAGCTTCTGGGCTCCTTATTTGAAACAGAAAATAGAGCTAAAGGCGATGAGTCAAAAATGATGTCATTGCATGTGTTATTTCGTCATTTTACAAGAAAGAGGTGGAGTGACATGCAAGGAAAGCTCAGTATAAACTATGTGATAGTGAACAGCTGAAACAAATGCACATTTGCCTAGGAAAAAGGCACTGCTCAGATTTGCATTTTTGACTGTCCATGAAACAGGTGACTTGAAAGCACAACAGCGTTAGCACCTGTTGCACAGCAGGGCCGCAGCCTTTTTGAAATGGGGGTGTCGGCACCATAATCCTCCTTTTCTACATAGTTACTATGTAACTTTCACCTTTTCCCTCTTTATGGTTCTGCCCTGTAACACTGATATTCAGTGCACCAGTGTGAGTGTTGTGCCTGTAAAATGATACTTTTAAAATTGGTTTCACCCAATTGACCTTTATACTTTCTTGTACCTCCATGGTAGATGGTGCATACATTGAACCTGTGTCAGGTTCCAGGGTTATAGACCCACTCGGCTAAGAGGTCCTACCTTGGGTATCTGCGCTGGTGGACGGAATTAAACTTGCCACCACACACAGCAATCTGAGGAGAAACAGGGAAAGAGAATGAGAGAGAAATTGTGGACTGGAGCCCACTCTCCCTCCATGGATGGTAAGTAAGTTACACCAGCCATTTAACCAATAATACATGAGGAATTAAACTGAGATTTCCACTTCCAGCAGCCGATGGTATTATGACAAGGTGTGAGCCAGCCAAGAATCCAGTGAAAGGACAAATGATACAGCTGCAAACATGCCATCCAGACTCTCTAGATGACAGGACAAGAGATCGCACAAGAAAAGGACACTGATGTGAAGGACTAACTAGGGAATTGATAGAAGCGAGAAGGACGAAAACAATAATGGGTGCAAACTAAATCAAAATCGGAAAGCCAGTGCAACAAAATGACTCATTGCCAAGTGAAGATATTAAGGGGTCCACTCTTCACCCGGAATGACCCTAAGCCCATGTAGTGAGTAAGTGTGAGTCTAAACTGAGGTTAGTGACATAGGGGCACATGCATCAAAGGTTTTTGCGATCGCAAACGGTGCGAATCGCAAAAATCGGCCGTTTGCGATCGCAAATTGGCCTTTGGAGATGCATGAAAGTGTTTCCTATGCGCAATTTAAGAATTCGCAATTAATTGCGAATTCCTAAGTTATGATTGCATTTAAGGAATCGCAATTTGCGATTCCTTAAATGCAATGCTAGAAGCACTTTCAAATAGCGATTTCGCTATTTGGGACCGCAAATTACAGACAAATCAAACTTGTCTGTAATTTGCAAAACCTTCGAAAAATGCTCTAAAATGCATTTTTTAAGTTTTAGGTTACACACACACATGCCCTTGGGGCATGTGTGTGCGCAACATGGGTGCACATCACAATTTCAGGGTGCAACAGGGTGTCATTTTGACACCCTGGCACCCTTGAAATTGCATTCTCAATTTGCGATTCTCTAATTGCGAATCGCTAATTGAGAATGTCTTCCCATTCATTCCTATGGGCCTCTAGGCCCATAGGAATTAATGGGAGGTATTCCTTAATTGCGACTCGCAATTAGCGAGTCGCAATTAAGGAATGTTTAGGAATCGCTATTTTTATAGCGATTCCTACATGCATAGGCTTTTGCGATTCCTTAATTGCGATTCCTTAAAAATCGCAATTAAGGAATCGCAAAAGCCTACCTTGATGCATGTGCCCCATAGTGTTCTAGCCCTACTAGGTTTCCACTGGTGAATTTTCCAGCCCCTCCAGCCCCTTTGTGCCTGATGCCTTGCATGGAACCTGGTGGTACCCCTACTTCGAAGAATATCCCGCTAGGGAGCAATGTTGGGCCAAGGTTTGAAGGGGGGCTATGAAACCTCTTCAACAGTCTAGGAGTATGAATGATGTCTGCTCACTGTAATGATTTTTCTGATTCACTGTATCCCTTCCAGGTCACCAGATATTGTAACTGACCTCGGAAGGTACAAAAATCAATCATCTCTTTGACCGCATGTTCTGGCCCATCAACCAATGCTGATGGTGGTTTACTGGCTGCATCAGCGATCACAGCCATAACTCTGAAAACATGGACTAAAGGATGTATATGTCTAATTGCAAGGCAGATTTCCTTGCTTGTCCTTTGATCATGAATGGCCCCACACATTGAGGTGTGAACTTATGGTGAGACATAGTAATCGTCAAATATTTCATGAATAGCCAACCCTTGTCCTCCTACAGTGCCTGGATACCCTCACAGGTGCATTACAACCCCACCTTACATTACACATTGTATTATCCTCCTTCTGATAATCAGGTAATTTTCCACAGTGCCCGAAAGCAATGTGTTTTTTAACTGCTTTTGCATATAATAAATTCTGGAGAGTTGCTCTCTTTATAACACTAAGGATGTAAAGTTTGGAGGATGGGCTACTTTACCACAAATGAGGCAGATACCCCATGCCCTTTATTATAAGTCAATTACATTCTATGGCACTTGCAATAAGACGGACAGGATATCTGTCACCTCTGTGATGAGTAACCATCTGCAAAATTCTAAATCTAGCTCTAAGTCTCTGTAAAAGAGTTGCAACAGATTAAACTGTTGAAGTGGAGACCTTCTGGGAAATCATCTGCGGATGGTAACCATAAGAACAGAGTAAAGGATGCTCCCAAAGGCAAAAGAAAAAAAATATTGTATGCAAATCCAGCTTATCCAATCCATCGGAACTAGGCACTTGGATGATCCATGAGAACGCATTGCAGATATTGTTCCAATGGCAGATTTAACCATTCTGTCTGTCCATTTGTGAATGATTACTGGTTTGTTTAAAGTGCCTGTTATCTACTCTTTTCATCAATTATGTCCAAAATATAGATGTGAATTGTGTTTCTGTGTCTGTGATGATGACCTCCGGTACATCATGAAAGCAGAAAATGTGGATAATAAAACTCCCAGTAAATTTCCTTCCTGTTGGGAGTCTTTTCAATGGAATACATCTTGTAAAATAGTCTATTACCAGCAACACAGTGTTATGACCCTGAGAGAGAAGTTAAGTCCATAGAGACCTTGTTCAGTGAATGATGGGGGTTGGGAGAGGTTTCATGCCTAGAGGTGTCGGCATGTGTGAAGCTTTGACTTTAGCACATATTGTTCATCTATCAATATATTCTTTGATTGTTGATCTTATACCAGGCCTTCAAAAGTCTCTTGTGATTAATTCCATCGTTCTCCTCTGACCTAGATATCCTCCTGCTGGGGAGTCTAGACACCATTTTAAAACCCTGGAATTTATTGGCTTAAGTGGAAGGTACAAGGCTTAATCTTGATGTAAAAGGATACCCTCCCATGTGATTAGTGCGCTATATAGATTAATATAACATAACATATAACAAAGGCCATTTTAAAGGGAAATTATCTGGGGTTCTTGTTGAATCCATTGTTGCGAAGATACTTCTCTTTGTACTTACCTAATAGGTTCAAAGATGTCCTTAGAGGGTTAGAGCTAAAATATAGAGTCTATCATCTTTAGTCTCTGGATCAGTATCCTTTCTGTCTTGACAGGTCATCAGCTTTTCTATGCTGTTTGAAAGGCTGGTAAGTTATTACAAAATCAAAGCGGAAAAAACAGGGTCCACCTAGCATGGTAGGCATTAGAACTTTGGCATACAGAGATTTTCTTCAGATTTTTGCAAGCGGTCCTCTAGTAGTTGGCACAGATGTTCAGTATAGATTGCCATTTATGTTCAGTATAGCATCCAGATATACTACAATAAACTCATCCAAGATATGCTTAAGGATTGTTTTCACAAAATGCTGAAAGGCAGTGGGGGCATTACAGAGGCCAAACTGCATAACTCGGTACTTCAACTGAACATAACGGGTGTTAAAATCCATTTAGCATTCATCTCTCTCATGAACCTGAATTAAATTATATGCCCCTCTAAGATCTAATTCAGAGAAAATGATGTCCCATTTCACTCGGTCAATTAGTATGATGATGAGGGGAAGAGCATATTGGTTTTGTATGGTAATGGCATTTTGTTTAATTGATACTCGGCCTGTGTTCTCCATTTGCCTTCACTGCAAAGAAAATTGGTGTCCCTGCCAGTGATGTTGGTTGCCGAATATAGCGCTTCTCCAAGTTATCCTGTAAATATTTCTGAAGGACCTCGTACTATTTCAATGTAACATTTCACGCTTATCAACATATACATGGCACCGCTCGCCAACATCATCTGCTCACAAGACATTACAGTCATCTCCTACGCTGATGACACCCAACTCATCCTCTACCTGATGGACAAAACAACCACTGCCAGAATCAACTTCACCAACTGCATGACCATGTTAGCAGACTGGATGTGAACTAACTGCCTGCAGTTCAACTCTGACAAGATGGAAGTACTGGTCTTCGGCAACGAGACCGCCCCATGGGACTCCACCTGGTGGTCATCAGAGTTAGGACCAACACCCTCACCCACAGACCACGCAAGATCATCCCAGATGACAAGCTCAACATCACGGCTCAAGTCAGCGCAGTGTGCACTTCCTTCGTCCAAATCCCATGCATGCTGCGAAAAATCTTCAAATGGTTACCTCAGAACACCAGATGGACCGTCACACAAGAACTCACCACCAGCATGCTGGACTACGGCAACACTCTCTATGCCAGAATCTCCAAACGAATCCTACACAGACTCCAGACCATCCAGAACACTGCTGCAAGACTCATACTCGTCCTTCCAGTCCGCACCCACACCACACCGCACCTCAGGGAGCTTCAATGGCTCCCCATGCATAAACGCAGCCAATTCAAACTTCTCAAGCAGACACAAAAAAGCCCTGCACAACACAGGACCAGAATACCTGAACAGCCGCATACACTTTCACCAACCCACCAGACACCTACGCTCTGCTTCACTGTCACTCGCACACATTCCTCGCATCAGCAAAAGCAAAACTGGAGGTTGCTCATTCTCCTACATCACACCCAAGAAATGGAACTACCCCCCTCAACATATCAGAGTCTCCTCTTCACTTCTTGAGTTCCCCAAGAAGCTAAAGCCCTGGTTCATTGTCTAAGCACCTTGGGGACCACAAATCTACACACTTGCCCAAGCGCCTGGATACGATGTTGGGTGATTAGTGTGCTATACTATATAATATAACATAACACTGTCAGGGGGTGGATCTTGCCATGTGGAATGCCTATCCAGGCATCAGGTCAATCCATCAGTCATGCTCGTGGAGGAAGGGAATCAAACCCCCTTGAAACATCAGTGAATTCCTGGTAATGGGGTTAAATAGTGCATTCTTCAGTCCTACTCATGTCAACACCTTCTGACAGATTGAGTTGCAGCATGACACAATCATGAAACAAGCATGAAACAATGAGTTGCTGCATCTTCACTGTTGATTGTTTCGGAAAGCAATGCTCAGCACCGTATATTAAATTAAATTACATTCTTGTGTATTCCAATTGATTTGGAAGTTTTGATGGTTTTGATGGCTCAATCATAGAATGCCCAGAACATTGGGAAAAGATGGTGCATCAATAAGGTTAAAACTTCTTTTTTTCACATGTCCAGTCTAGGCTGTCATAAACAAAGGAATATTTTTGTGGCACACTACGCCCTATGTTAGTGCACTTCCATTGATTCCCTGGATCTCTTCTTTCACTGGTTCCTCAGTGATCAGAATGTTTCATTCAGTTTGAAACTTTTTATCCATAAAACATCTGGATATTCCGGCGTCTTCCAAGGCATGTACCATGATCGTTACAACACAAAAAGATGCTGGACGGAATGTTGAACATTGTCAAACATTCACCCCCAGTCACAAATCTGGGTTCAATCCATCGTTATTTTGCTCGTCACGCCATTCCAGTTTGGACCCAGCCATAGGCCAATCAGCCTTGACCCTGTTCCCCATGGGAACAGTCCAGCCCAAACTGCCAGGCCAGGTACTATCTGGACCGGAAAACAAGCACTCTGGAACTGGTTTCGGGGCATCACCCCTCATCAGCCAGGCACGCTTGAAACCGGTGGCGTAGCGAGCACGGTACCCACGTCTGGGCATACCCTTCCCACTTAGGGTGAAAGTACAACACAAAAAGATGATGGACGGAATGTTGAACATTGTCAAACATTCACCCCAGCCACAGATCTGGGTTTAATCCATCGTCATTTTGCTCACAGCACCATTCTAGTTTGGACCCAGCCATATGCAAATCAGCCTTGACCCTGTTCCCCATGGGAACAGTCCAGCCCGAACTGCCAGGCCAAGTCCTCCCTGGACCGGAAAACAAGCATCCTGGGACCAGTTTCGGGGCATCACCCTCATCAGCCAGGCTAGCTTGAAACCAGTGGCGTAGCGAGCACGGGACCCACGTCTAGGCATACCCTTTCCACTTAGGGTGAAAATACCACGCAAAAAGATGATGGACGGAATGTTAAACATTATCAAACATTCACCCCCAGTCACAGATCTGGGTTTAATCCATCGTTATTTTGCTTGCCATGCCATTCCAGTTTGGACCCACCCATATGCAAGTCAGCCTTGACCCTGTTCCATTGGTGTGGGTCGCTTGCTCACTTTGCCACTGGATTCAAGCTAGCCTGGCTGGTGAGGGGTGTTACACTGAACCCGGTCCCAGGATGATTGTTTCCGGTCCAGGAAAGATCTGGCTTGGCAGTTCAAGCTGGATTGTTCCCATGAGGAACAGGGTCAAGACTGATTTGCATACGGCTGGTTCTGAACTGGGTGGCGAAGTGAGCTAAAGAATGATGATGGATTCAACTCAGACCTGTGACTGGGGGTGAGTGTCTGAAAAGTTTCAGCGCTCCGTCTATCATCTCCTTGTGTTTGCTATGTACCTTGATCGGCCCTGGAAAAGTGGTCAAATAATGAGCCTGGACAGTAACAAGCACCTCAGTAATCTGTGAGCTCATCCCAGGTTTGTTATTCAGGGACGAGCTGGTTTGTTTCTCTGAAGCTCTGAACAAACGTTCACCAAAT
Organism: Calotriton arnoldi; assembly: GCA_963921515.1. NCBI lineage: Eukaryota > Metazoa > Chordata > Amphibia > Caudata > Salamandridae > Calotriton > Calotriton arnoldi. Next base: position 554,499 of record CAWUFW010001784.1, on the reverse strand, counting down.
GACCCGCTTTTCCACAATAAAAATATTGTGCTGCGTTAATAAGCTTCTCTCCAATCTGCACTAGTTCTTTCATATCAGGAGGTGCACCTTCACTTCATTGAAAGACTTTCGAAGACAATATTCTGCTTCTCAACATTTCTGTTGTGTGCCAATTTGAAGTATTAAATCAATTAACACTGTGGACATGGTTGGCCAATTTACCACATCCTTCAGTTCAGCTCTCAGTCTCTGGTAAAATGCAGCTGCCGTGAACTCATCCATCCATGCATCTTCCAATACCAGTTGTTGGTAATGACTGATGTAGCTAACAAGATCCTAGCTGACTTGTTTAAGAGTTAACAAACTGGTATGAGACAATTAGGAAGTTAGCCTCTTACAAAAAATGGCTGTGAACTGGATAAGGACCTGGGTACAGCAATTTAACTGAGGATGAGATGTATTGTCCACATCAAGGCATCTTTATTAAGATATAACAGTAGAAAAGCTATCTTGGTGGTATCATCAGGAATATTTGGGGCCTCGCAAAAAGTTGCAATTGACATTACCCATAAAACTTTGGAATATATGAGGAACTCTTCTGGACTTTTCAGAGGGTTGCTAAGACTCATGACACAAGGGTTGTGTTCCACTCCCATGTTTCTACTAATTTTTCAGAAGTATTAGAAGCACGTGCTGTAGAGCTACCAGTATAAGGTGAGATTGGAGTAGTGTTGAATCAATTTAACAAAATGCCTTGCTCCTGACAGGCGCCTTGAACCTCTTTGTGTTTCTTAGCAATAGCTTGAGTGATCATTGAGAATGGGACTTTCAGGCAGGTCCATTTTCTAGGCCCAGAGAACTATCAGGTTCTGGAGTTGTAGACCCACTGAAAGCCCCTGCTTTCCCTGAATACCTTTGCTGGTGGACAGAATGCTTAATGTCTCCAGACATAGGAATTTGGGGAGAAACAGGGAAAGCGAGTGAGGGAGAAATATTGAACTGGAGCACATTCTTCTATGAGTCACATATTTTTCAGGAAACAGACCCACTCTGTACAGAGGTGACAAGGTTGGTAGATCTAAACCAGCTGAAAGATAGAGAACAAATGGTAGGTAAGTGATTCCAGCAATTTAACTAATAATAAATAACAAATAAAACCAGACTTATAATTTCTAGCAGTGGACAGTGATGTGACGAGCTGTGAGCTGACCAGGAAACATGAAGAAGAATGCGGCCCCAGGTCGTGACTGTAAATAAACTGGTCAGACTCTACAGATTAGTAAAACAAGAGACAGCACAAAAAATGGCAATGCTGAGAAGGACTGACTAGGAAACTGAGGGAACCAAGAGGGATGAAAACAACTAAGGTGAGGGATGCCAAACATGTGCAAACTAAATTGAAATCAGAAAGCCAGTGCAACTAAGGGACCCATTGCCTGGTGAAGGAATCTTAAAAAGGCTCTACTACTTTTCATATGGAGATTACCCTAAATCCAGGAAGTGCAATTCTAGTGGTGGCATAAATGTTAAATTTCAAATGTGGACTGCAGTATACATTCGAACCACCCACATATGACACAAATGCATGGCTGTCAGGAGCTGCATTTTAAAAGCACTACACATGGAAACATGGAAAGGAAAAGTACCTATGCCATGTAGGAAAATATAAAACATAATTTCATAAATTAATAAATCATACCTAAAGTGTGCCTTGTGAGTCCACAGTGTTGGGTGCTTAATATATAAAATGTGGTGCCCCCCATTTTGGGAATAGATGCCGTCACAGTGCATCAGTACATTAATACCAAAAAGCAGTTTTTACTCTGCAGGTTAAGCTAGTTTTTCCTTGAAAAGACCTGGTGTGATTAAACTGTTTCATTGACATCTTTGTCCTGGAAAATACTAAAAAAATGAATCAAATGTATTGCCCACCAAGTTTCAAAAATCGAATTTAATTGTGAACTTAGGTTTTTGATGTGAAAAAGTAACTTTACCATAGTGATATTTGTACTACCTGAGCGAAAACTGGCTCATAACCAGTTTGACACATAATCCCATCAAGAGGCTCAATACACGTTCCTCTGTGAGAATTAACGACAATTCTTCCAGAGGACAAAGGCTTGGCCTCTGGGCCAGGAAGGCAGGGGTGTTACAACCAACTGGCTACTTAACTGGGATTAGCTATCTGGGAGGGGCACAGGAACAGTTGGCAAAACGAAAAAATGGTCTTCACACTCCCTCTTTTGACTTACAGATACAAAATGGAGATGACAGCTTCTGCTCCCATTCATTCACAGCTACCTTCCAGACCTTCTGACTCTAACCCCAACAAGAGGGAGAGCCAGGTTTTCGCACTGACAAAGAGAGGATACCTCATCTAAATAGGGGAGTAGCTAAGGGAGAGCCTCCAGAGCCTTTCCAGATGGAAAGGGGGTTAACCGCTTTGGATTGAGAGATGCTGGGAATTTGTACATTAATGTGAAGAGAAAGTGATACAAATGGAAATGAGTATAGGGTGAGAAAGTAGACAGGATTGGGTGTAGGAAAATCACAAATCACTGGTTAGTGCATATGATACGACTGGCACCTCAATACCTGAAGACCCTGCTAAGAGAGGAGGACTCTGAGAATCCAGATTCCTCCTGGCACAGAGGCGCTGGAATTGTTCTCCAAGGGTTAAGTGGTTGATCACAAGTTGGACTGATTCAGGCACACAAAAAACAGGAGGACTCTTGAAACCAACAAGGCACAATTTACCACTCTGGACTGGACCTTGGCAGGGGCGATGCCTGGAGCCTAAAAAGCCTGCCTTGAGGATCGGCGGCTACAGGAGTGGCCATAAGAAACCTTCCCAGCAGTGGAAAAAAGTAGGGCTTACTCATTTTTCTACCTATGGCGAACTGGGACACACTGTTGAATGTTGCCAATGGAGGTTACAACCAAGGTATGCAAGAAAACCAGGCTTGTTCTACTCTGAGCCTTTTGCCATGCTGTGCAGTGGATTGATTTGGTCTCATGTGGTCCTGCCCAGCTACAGCTCCCAGCCTTACCGTGCTGATGAATTTTGAGAAACAAAAAAGTGAGTACACCTGAAGGTAACACTTTAGACCGGGGCAAGGCAGCTCATCTTTCCCAGAGGCAGAGCAACATATGCCCCCTGCAGAATCCAGCCAAGTCCCACTCTAAGCTTTTGGTGCCGTAGCTAACAGTTTCAGAGAGCGCTTGATGATGATGTATTGCACTTTGAGGGAACATTGCCATGTTCAGCCTGGAACCCTGCCCCACTGGAAGATTCTGACTTCCAAAAAGTAGACTTAGTCAGATGGTAAAACCTCTCTCCAATTTCCCCTTTCCGAGCATGGTTTCTTTGGTGATGTTATGCTCATTGCATTTTTGTCTAGTTTCCCATATCAGTTGGGAATTTTTTTTGTGTTGTTTTCTTGACTTATTTGTTGTTCAGAGTTGACCAGCTGCTACAAGGTCTCTGATGCCTGAGTGCCTGGGAAATTTTGCTGGGATCCAGGTCAACGCTGGCTCTCTGAACCGCAACCTCACTGAGGATTCAGGTATGGGTTTGTTTGGAAATAAAGTGTATACCATAGGAATTCCTGCCACTGCTTCTAGCTCTCCTCTTCTCTCTCCATTCTCGCATGTACACAGACCCTCCTCCCTTCATTATCAGTGGGAATGTTGTGTTTGCTTAGCAGTACTCCATCCACCCAGCAGAGGCTTTCCATACCAAAAAAGTAGCCCTGACTCCAGGCCTGGTTTTACCATCTATTCCCTATGACAAGCAAGAGCTTTCTCCGCTACTTCCTCACGAGAGGTTACTGTATCTCAGCCACCTCCCAAAGGAGTTGAGGATAGCAGGGATTCTTGTTGAATCCACATCTGCTATACAAGCTTGGCATACTCAAATTATCAGCACAGTCTTCCATATAATTCATCCATCATCAGGTCTGTAATAAGCTGAGAGGAAGGGACCCTTATGGTAAATGAAGACAGTAGGACAATAAGGGATTCCAGGCCCAACGGTCTTCGCTCCAACAGCTAGGTAAGCCTGCCCCTTAAAAAAACTATACATTTCTATTGCAAGGAATACAAACAATTTGCTTGTTTATTTAGAAGCCCCTTTAGCAGAATTGCTGTCCTTAGTAACAATGGGATACAAAACCACATTACCTGCGTGGATGGGGAAGGCATTACATTGAGATAAGACACTAAAACATGTTTGTGAATGATGACATTGATATTAGGACAGCACAAAGCAACGCATTAACAGCATATAAACAGAGTTTATATATTTTTCACATAGTGCCAAGCATGACCTCTTAATGGCGCCTCAGACCCCATTATTACAATATTGATCAAAATAATTACACTATAATGGCGCTATCCTCTTTTCAAATTGGTGTTTGCTGCTCTAGTTGAGTGGCTTCGGTGAGAAGTAGTGTGCCTTTTAATTTCAGAGATCTTAAATTGATAAAAATGACAAATACAATAATTAATCTGTGAGACAGTCTAAATAGAAAATTTGATATATGCTAGTATTTTATAAGTATGTTCATTATAAAGAATGATGTTTTTATTGTATAGCCCATCAGTGTCAATGAAAATCATTTTCAATTCACTGATGCAAATTCTTCTATCTGTCTTTGTATAATGCTATAACATCAATCTAAACACACTGTAAGCACAGAATTTAGATTGTAATATATTCATACCCATTTAATCATTAGAGTTTGCTTAGTTTAAGGTCTGTGGGTCATTGGTGAACATTCGGGAAAGGTACAAGCTTAATTTTGTAGACTTGAATAACACATACTGGAAAGTCAGAGACACTTTCTAAATCACATTTCTTACAGCTGACTGGAGGTCCCTTCGATATTTTGGACAGTCTTAACGGAGATAAATAAGCCCTATGGGTTGTGAACAAATGGTTCCTCCTCAACCAAGCTGGTTTTACAACAGCAAGCAGGGTGTTAAAGGAGGTTTGCCACAGATCTTCCCACTGTTCGTCTGGCAAGGAGACGCCCCACAGTTCTTCAGCTAATTTAAAATCTCCATCAATAGCTTCCTCTATGGACCAGTATAGGAAAGAAACCTCTTTCTTCCCCGCTGGTCTTACCACTAGCTGCTCCTCAAGGATGTTTCCTATGCCTATAGGTTTTTTAAAGTTTTGGGACCAACTCTGCAGCTGTAAATATTTAAACCTGGACATGCCCTCTTCTAACCTATTGTGTAGTGACAACCATGATATAAGTGAGCCGTCAGGCGCCAAATCCCCCCACATCTTCAGTCTTGCTGTTCTGAGTGGTATTGCTAGGCTGTCTTTCAGGCAATCTGGAACTGCTGGGGAGTCCCACAGGGGGGCCCGACTAGAAAAATAGTTAAGACCAGTACACTGTTTAATTCTAGCCCATGTTTGAGCCATCCCCAACAGGACTTTCAACGTGATCTTTTTGAAGAACTTCTGTTCTCCAAATTTAAAAAGAAATCCCTCCTGCGACAGACCCACACCCTTTAACATACCGGAGAACATGGCCCCCACCCCTGTATGGTCTGGAGTTTTTAACAACATTCTCGAGTGCGGCAACTGAAATGCCCATGCATAGTACTGCAGGTCGGGGAGTGCAAGGCCCCCCTTCTGCCTCCTGCGCCTCAGCTTCTTCCAGGTGATCCTCGTGGCCCTATAAGCCCAAACAAATTAATTAATTGTTTGCTGAAGCTTATCTATCGCTGAGTTTTCGAAATGTAAAGGAATAGTATTGAAAAAGAAGGTAATTTTTGGTAGTACTACCATCTTAATCAGGTTGATCCTCCCTAGGATGGTCAATGGGAGATGGGCCCATGATTTCATTAGTTTCTGACATTCCCTAGAAACAATTGCCAAGTTAGTCCCTGAGATCTTATCTATGTCCTGAACAATTCTGACCCCCAAGTACCTCATGTCACGCTTGGTCTGGTACTGACACACCGGCAGGTTCCAAGACATGACCTCTGTTTTCTCCGCATTGACCTCGTAACCGGATACCTGCCCAAAGTCCTGTGCTAACCTAATGACCTGGGGAAAAGACATCTCTAAATCAGCAGAAAGTATCAGGACATCATCAGCATACAGGGCTACCTTCCTCTCCCAAGCCCCATACTTGAATGGTAGAATACCAGGCTCCTCTCTTAAACGCTGAGCGAAGGGCTCAATATATAAATCAAAGAGGAGCGGGGAGAGGGGGCAGCCCTGTCTCGTACCCCTGGTGATCTTGAAAGGATTAGCCAATTTACCATTTACCAGGAGTCTCGCCAAAGGATCCCGATATATAAGCTGAATGACGGCAGAATTTTTCACCAAAATTTAATTTTTCCATAACTGCCGAGAGATATGCCCAATTGACCCTATGAAAGGCCTTGGTAGCATCTAATGTCATTGCTGCGAGGGGAAGCAAAAAAGTGGTAGCCAAGTCTATTGCACCAACAAAATCATAAGTGAGGTCAGCTAGATTCCTACCTTTAACAAAACCCTTTTGATCGGGATGAAGCATATCTCCCGCCACTGCACCCAGCCTATCTGCCAGGATCCTAGCAAAGATTTTGTAATCTGCATTCAACAGCGAAATGGGTCTATAAGACCCACAATTCGCTGGATTTTTTCCTGCTTTCAAAATCAATGAAATAGTGGCTTCTCTCCATGAATCCGGGAGCCTAGCGCCCACAGATAGTATCTCATTAAAGAGCACTGTCAAAGTCGGGATTATTGCCTCCCCCAAGGATCTATAAAGTTCAGCTGGGAGCCCATCGGGCCCTGCAGCTTTCCCTCCCTTACAGGCAAAAATGGCCTTCCTAACCTCTTGCTGAGATATATCTAGCTCTAGATCTTCTCGCTGCAACGAATTTAGGGGGGTAAGCTTGCTCCCCCGTAGCCACTCCATAGCCGTGGTTTTGTCCACCACACTGTCCTCTCTATATAACTCCTGAAAAAAAGCAAAAAAAGCACCCCCAATCTCTTTGTCTGTGGATAACGCAGTAGTCCTATCCTCACTATCGATTTGTTTTATCAGATTACGCGTCCTATCGGACTTAACCTTCCACGCAAGAAGCTTACCGGCCCCCTCTCCATACTCAAAGTGGGCAAGCTTACTTGCCTCCCACCTACTTGTAATCCTCGCCTGGATAATAGTATCCAACTGGTCCTTTAAATTACCAAGTTTAGCAAGATGTTCTTGACGCTTCTCAGGGTCAGTCTCTGTATTCAAACTCAGCTCTACTGTCTTCATCTGTCTCCATGTGAGCCACCTCCTCCCTATAATGTCTGTTTTTATGACATACCCTACTCGTGATCAGACCTCTTAAGAAAGCCTTCAACGAATCCCAAACCACCGAAGTCCCTCCCAAACCAAGATTTGTATTCAGAAAACACTCTGTTTCCTGAAACAAAAACTTAATCTCGGATTCATCAAGAAGTAAAGATCGATCAAACATCCAGACCCTCGATTGTACTTTTCCTGCCAAAACCAAATCCATCCACACACCTGCATGATCTGACAGATGAGGAGTCAAATAACCGATGTCCTTAACTTTGCCCCTAAGGTTATGGCTGACCAGAATGTAATCAATTCTTGACTTATGGCCATATTTGCTGTTATAGAATGAAACTCCTGGCTGGGAACCAGACCTGTCCCTCCAAATGTCACAGAGTCCGGTCTGCGCCATCATCGATTGAAGGTACATCCGGGACCTGGACGGCACCCTAGCTCTGCTACTGGGGGACTTGTCCAGCTTGGGATTAAAGACAATGTTAAAATCCCCAGCCATGATAACTGTGTCTGGAAATTCCAGTAGATTTGAAAAGATGGCTTTCAGTGAGGAAGGGTCATCCTGATTTGGGCCATAGTAGCCCACCACAGTAAGCAAGAAGCCTAGAATGGTCAGTTTCGTGATAACCCACCTGCCACTTGGATTGACCATAGAATCTAGGATGCGAGCGTTTGCTTGCCTTTTAATCAGAATAGCAACGCCCCTGATATTAGCACTCTGATTAGAGCTAATCAAATGTTCCACCCACTTTAAATTTTTAAATATTCCAGACATCTCTTCTCTTAAAAGATGGGTTTCCTGAAGGATAATGACCTGCGCGGGAGAATCTTTTAAATACTGTAAAATTTTGTCCCTCCTGGTTTTCACCCGCAGGCCATTAACGTTCCAGGACAAAAACTGGATCTTGCTCATGGAGGTTTAAACACATGAACCATAGGTCGACTGAGTCTCCGAGAAAACCAATTCCAGACCAAACGTGACAAGGCCAAACTAAAAGGTGAATGAGGAAATTTGTTATTTTTAACCCAATGCTCCCCACCCCGTGCATCCCCCCTTCCCTCCATCGTCCCCCCCACAACCCCTCCCTGGAGGACCCTTCCCCCATTTACCTGGACTGATATAGTCCAGTTTCTGCTCCCCGGGGCAACCTACCCTGTCCCTTTATAAACTAATACTAGACAAGGCGAAAACTAGAACCCCGCCTCCAATTTCCCTTAACTACGCTTCTCCGAGTGTAACCCTGTATGAATATATAAACATGTGTTTTTCTGCTTGTCTCTCTGATGTCTAATACCTCGTGAACCTCAAACCCATTGGTTAGATCCACCCCAGGGGACCCTAGTGCAAGTGTTGTGTGTAAATACTCAATAATCAACTATTTCATAACTCATAGACTGTCTAAGAGCTCATCTGCCTCTTGCACTGATTTGATGTTGTGCATCTTGTTGTTATGCATGATTTTCAAAGTTGCAGGGAATTTAAGCTGGGCAACCGCACCAAGTTTCTTGAAGTCATCCAACTTCCTGCCCAGCTCCCATTGCCTGTCCAAGGTGACTCGGGCCAGATCAGAGCGAATTTCGTAAGAGAAATCTCTGGCTTTCAAAGATTTCTGCTTTAAGGCCCTATTGAGGATCTTTTCCTTCAAGGAGAAAGTGAGGAAATTTATAAGAATCTTCCTGGGTTTTGTCCGGTTGGGATGTTTCCTGAAGGGGTCCCTCTGTATATCTTTCTTCAAGTCCTCCACGGATTCTTCAATCTGCACTGATTCTTTTATTAGTGTAACAATGAAGGACTTGAGATCTTCACCCTCCCTCCCTTCTGGAACATTCAGAAAACGCAAATTTTTTCTCCGGGAATTGTTTTCTAACATCGCGAGCCTGTCCCGAAGCACCACCTCTTCCCTCTTGAGCGATGTTATATCAGCTTTTGCCGCTCCCAAGTCATCCCTCAGTTCTCCCACTGAATTCTCCAAAATCACTGTCCTGGAATTTAGGAGGTCAATTTTCTTCTCCAGCGACTCACAGAAGACCCTGATCTCCCCCTGATTCGCCTCAGAGACTGAAAAACCCTTCTTGATATCTACTGAAAGGGTGGAAAAAAGAGCCTCGAGAGTTGCCACTGAGGACCCCCCGATTTCATGATCCTCAGAGACTTTGTCCACCTCTGTGCTACCGCTGGCCGCCATACTGTGACAAGCTAGGGTTTCCCCTCCCGGAAGGTCGCTGCCTTTATCCAAAGCCGTTGTTGGAGCAGGTCCAGGAGTTACAGGTAAAGTTACAGGTAAAGTTAATGTAGTAGGGAGAGGGCTACCAGCCGCCTCCATCCTCTCCAAAAAGGGCCTTAACTCCAACTGCCCAACAGAGCTCTTTCTGAGGGCCTCCCCCTGTTTAACCACATCCAGCACCAGTGGTTGAACTTTAAAGTATGACCGCAAGGAAGGGGTAATCCTTATTTTCAGATCCAAAGGATTACTTTTAGCTCTACCTGCTTTTATGCTCCTGCCCTTGACCTCACAGCAAAGGTTGAGCAGCTACTATCAGCAACCGCAACCGGGGTAGAGCTTCCCATCCCCTGACACTTTCCACTGTTATTTACGGCAGTTTTTCCATCCAGGAGCTGCTTAGTATTTTTCCCATCAGTTTTCACCCTTGCCGGCCCCTGCGCCGCCCCACCACGTTTTTTGCCTCTCCTTACACCTTTCGTTGTAAACGCTATGCTAGCAAGAGCTGTGCTAGGAAGGACTCCCCCCACCTGGCCCCCCTGTACCTGCTCCGGTTGTTGTTGCTGCGGCTGCGAGGGAAGTGACAAGAGCTTACCGCCCTCAGTTGTGAGTGCTGTGCTGGCAAGAGCTGTGCTAGGAAGGGCCACCCCCAACCTGGCCCCCCTGCACCTGCTCCGGTTGTTGTTGCTGCAGCTGCGAGGGGAATGGCGAGAGCTTACTGCCCTCAGGAAACAAATACTCGCCAGTCTGCTCCGTGTGAGCAGCCCTCTCCAGGGTAGAAGAAACTCGCCCAGTGCTGCCGCTGCTGGTATCGGCCCGGAGGAGCCCGCGAGCCGCTGCTCTGCGGCCCCTCCTCAACTCCAGGGCGGCAATAGCCCAACGCGGCAGGTCGATGAGGGCTCCAACGCACATCACCCATGGAGAGAAGAAACTACGGCTCCGACACAGAAAAGGTGAGTGGTTCCACTAAAACAGCCTCGGGAGAACAGGATCGCGGGTCGCGGGTCTCAGTCTCGCCTACTCATTAGGCGCGGGACGTAGGTGCCTCCGGAGGCAAGCGGCTGCTCAGCTGGCGGCCACCATGTTCTCCCCCGTCACTACCCATAGATTTCACATTGTGGAGTTCTATTCTCCCGATCAGAATCCTACGATTCCAGCGAACATCAGTCTGCCACTCTCTGTCGACTGACATTGAAAATCTGCACAATGCCCTGAGTTGATGTCCATGTAGAGGGGGAGGTGTCTGGACCAGAGGCCTCCATGTGCTTGCTGGGAGGGTTTCGTCTTCATCACTGGCTCTGGTGCCTGTTTTTCTTCATTTTTCAATTTCATTGTAAGTCTCCATGCCTCCCTACTCCTTGCTGATGATGTGTCACGCAGCATTGCATCTTGTTGCCTTTTTGGATTGGGCCACCCCCAATGCATCACCATCGTACTAAGGGCCCCTTTGAATTGGGTGCAAGATATTTCTAATGTGCTACCTCCAACATGTCACCCATGGTGTAAGCACCATTTTCAATTGGGCTCAAGTTATTCCTGTTGCACCATCTCTGATTGAGCGCTGCTGAATAGAGTGCCATAATTTACTGGGTAAACTATAACCTGACCTGACATTTTGCATACGGCTTGCCTCCCATCAGTAGATGCGTCAAGAGTGTCAGGCTCACCACTGTAGAAGGGGTATGTTCTGTCTACGTGACAATTATTATCAGTGGCAACTAAAATATTACTGACATTAGGAAACAACACGCCCAACAGGCCTTATTAGTATAATTAATACCATTTGAGTTTTACATTTGTCAGCAATTTTCGCATCCAATCTGTCTACGCACCGAATGGAAAGCATCACTGTTCCACCACTAGTAGATGGTAGCATTTGAGTCATATTTGTATGCTATTGATCGTCACACATTCACCAACAATGAGAAAAAATCACTCTTTGTACACAACTTAGGTCCTGAGGGCAGCACCATTTTGAAGACTTTACCACTTCAGGAAGTAAGAATTCAGTCAAACCAGCAAAATGCTGCTGGTGAATTCATAGAAGCACAAACTCTTGATGATTATTGTACTTTAATAAAAATACTGGATAAACAATTTTCTCCATGTTGAATGCAGTGCTAGAAAGACTTGTATTCCTACAAAGCGCACAGCATGAGGGAGAAAGTATGGATGATTTTGTCTCTGCCCTAAGAATATTGGTTACCACATGCCATTATCTCGCATTTGAAGGTGAGATAATTCATGGCCAACTCATCGAGCAGACATCTAATAAGAAAATTCAGTAGAGATTGCTATCCACGGAGATCCAGAATTAGAATCAGCCTTGACCATTGCCAAAGCCAATGTGAATTTTGATGCTTATTTCAGGGAGAAATCTGCACCTGACTCGAGACAGAAGCAAATATAAACAAAACACTCAAGCAATCAAAATTGAACATCGTTTCAATGCTCCTCAAGTTTCTTGGGGAAAAGATCAAGACAAGGACAATATTATTTGTTTTTGATGTGAAAGTCACATTCATGTGGGTGTGCTAAAATTTGTCCAGCATTGTTTCAGGCGTGCTTCAAGTGTACTTGCAAAGATCACTTTGCAAGATTCTGCCGTAGAATACGCAAATCTGTGGTATTAAACAGGGACAAATTGGGAGAAAATGAAGAGGATTTTGTTCTTAATGTAACTGAGGATAATGAGCAGAATGTCCAAGTTAGTATGGATGTGTGCAAGCATGAATGGTATTAAAATACAAGTCAGGGCACATTCGGGCTCACCTTTCACATTAATAGGTCTGGATGCCTTAAAAAAATTCCAACCATTAGAATTGGAAAGTTCACTGGTCATAGTGTTTTCATATGGTGGAAAAAGGATCGATATACAAGCTTGTTTCATGTCATGTTGAACTTTGAATAGACGTGAGCCAATAGTCTGGTGTTTGTAACATGTAAAAGATCTAACCTATTGGGGTGGTATGATCAATGGGAGTTAGACATCATTTTAGGTCCCAGTCATCCTGACAGTGTTGTTTCCAAATTCAAACTGTGCAATCTTCTAAAAGTGAACTGTGAAACAAATTCATTGGTAGAGAACTTTCCAGATATTGTCTCTGAAAACTTAGGTAAATTGAAGGGCTTTCTCAGTAGGTCCATTCTGAAAGAAAGCATTGTGGCTGTAGCTCACAGAGTTAGATGAGTGCCATTAAGTATGAGGGAAAATCTACATGAGGAATTAGATAAATGATGTTGCTTTGACACAATCAAACCAATCAATAGTGGTTGGCTCACATGGTCCTGGCCCACAAGGGGGACAGCTCTCTAAGTTTGTGTGTTGATCTTCGCAGTCTCAGTCACAATATTTGGGTTGACCAGGAAGCCCTACCCAACATCTCAAGATATTATGTGCATTCAAAGGAGCAGCAGTGTTTACCAAATTGGACATATCTACTGCATACCACCAGATAGTACATAGTGATGACTCCACACATTTAACTTCCTTTGTAACACCTAAGTGCACATTTTGTTGAAAACAGAATGCCCTTCAGCCTTGCATTATCATCATCAGTTTTTCAAAGAATGATAAAAATGATGTAAAGAGATGTCCTGGGCGTGTGGTATTTTCAGGACAATATGCTGGTGTACGGAAAGGATGTTGGTGAGCATGGTGCAAGGATGACCAATGTGTTGACCATTCTGCAAGGCAAGGGTTTAACCCTCTGTTATGGCAACTAAGAGTTTGAACAAGAGGGTGTGGTCTACCTTGAAAATCACATCTCCAAGGATGGTGTGCCCCAGCTCCATCCAACAGGGAGCAATTGAAATACATTCTCTGACTGGTGAAGTTTTATTCTAAATTTGTTTCACATTTTGCCAATAAGACTGCACCCTTCAGAAACTTGCTCAAGTAAAGACAAACATGCGAGGAGTCAATAGTGTCAGGACTCTTTTAAAAGGGTCCGGTGTGATATTATTAAAACTGACCTTTAAAGTCATTTGGAATGACGGTTTCAAATATTATCATCACTTATACCAGTAATGCTGGTTTAGGTGCGGTTCTTCCCAAAAGGAGGGGTGATGAAAAAGAGAAGGTGATAGCTTTTGCCTCTGGAGCAGTATGTGGGGCAGAAGCACCATATTCTACCATTAAGAAGGAAGCCCTAGTATTGTGGTCGGGGACATTTTAGGCCTTATATTTGTGGGGTCCCATTCACACTTCAAACTGATCACAAGTCATTCGTTGGCTTGTTCAGCATCTTGGGTAGAAACAAAGCCATGCCAAGGATAGCAAAGTGGCAGTAACATTTGCAAGAATACAGTTGCATTGTGCCATGTGTGGAAGGGAAAAGGAATGTAGTGGTGGATTTTCTATCAAGAATGCCAGTTGAGAAGGCGGATGTTTAAGTTCAGGTTGATGATGAGATGGTATGCATGAGCAATCAGGGTTATTTTGGGGGGTTTGAAGGGGAGAGGAGAAGTGTTGTGGAGGAGGATCACATTCTCAGACAAATAATGGAATGGTTGGTGTATAACTGGCCCAATATTAATGGTTTAAATGTGGAATTTACACCTTATGTTCAGATTGAGGAAGAATTGACTTGTGATAAAGTCTTACTGCGACATATAGAGCAATTAGTGGTTTCAAGCAGCCTGGGAAAAAAGCTTTTACAATTAGCTCAGGAGGGACACATGGGAATCCAAGCTATGAAGGAAAGAGTGCGAGAGGATTTCAGGTGGCCTGGAGTGGACAAGGCAATGAAATGATCTTTGCAAGACTGTAGTGCATGTATTCTGAGTGAGAAGGCACAAGTGACATTCCCACTCCAGTAACTCCTATTGAAATGCCTGGTATACCTTGGATCTTATCAGTCCTTGACATTCTGGTTTTGTGAGTAGTATTGACACATGTATGGTGATTCAATTCTTGCATAGCCCCTTTAGTGGCGAAGGTTATTACAATAAATTGGTCACGGACAATGGCACTCAAGTAATGCCTGAAGAGGTGAGGTGTTTCCTGCAAGGACATAGAATCAAACATACCAGAATATCCTCCCCAGTCTGGATACCATCTAATGACTATGCCCCACAGGGAGCTTAGTATAGCAAATCTTTATTCTCCTGCATGTAACAGTGAACTCAACATTCTAAACCTGCATTCACTTCACTAAGCTCTAAAGCTTCTGTCACAGTCCTACAGAGTCCATCAGGAGTTAAAAGGATTCCGTCATTGCTTACTCACATGACACTACATCTCCCCCTCTGTTAAATAAAAAATTAATTTTTTTACAAATATATACAATCATAACTCCTCAATGAGTCTTCACGGCGCTCTTATCACACGTCTCGACCGTGTCTTCGGAAACCGAGGACAGGCAATCGAAGTGTCCATGATCTGCATTGGTGATGTAGGAACAACAGCAGTCAGGGGGCCTCCAATTGTCCTTTCAGACCCAGTCTCTACATTGACATCAGTGTCTGACGAGCGATAAGCCACATGCCGGAAATGCAAGGAATCTCAAGTAATAGACTTCCCAGGATGCTGGGCAATCATCATGGGTTTTTTGCTGGTCGCAACATGAAATGGCTCAGCAACAAAGGGAGCATCAGATTTCCATTTTCTAGGCTGATTGACAAGCCCTCGATCTCCTCTAATAAACATAATGTCTTTTGCAAGTCGATGTTTCTCTGTATAGGCCTTTATTTTTCTTTCAACATCCAAGCCTCTTATATGAGTTTCTTCCTCGGTATGTGATCTTCTGTTGATCCATTGAGGCAACTTGGTCGTCATGGCTCTCCCAAACATCAAGGTTGCAGGGCTCTCACCTGTGGACGAGTGAGGGGTCGAAAGGTAAGCTCGAAGAGTAGAATTTAAGACAGTTCTAAGGTCGAGCTTTTCCAATACAGCACGCTGAACAGCTTTCTTGAGAGTACTCATTTAACATTCAAGAAGGCTATTGGCCTGTGGCCAAAGAGGTGTAACACAGCCTCAATGCAAGCCTGCATCACAGCCTCATAGCTCATCAGAACTGCCGCTGCGGGGTACATCCCCAATGAGGACCTTGTATCGTACCTCGGAACCACCGCTGCATGGCACAAGGCTTCACACCCCGACTTAAGGTACATTTCTCAGCAGGCCTAACGTGGTCCCTGTATCTGGACCACGCTACATCGTGGTTGGCCTGAACTTGTGACTTTGTCCTGGTCCAGCGCAATTAGAAAACCATAGTTGGCGCTTTGTGCTTTTTAGCACAATTTTTACCAAAACTTTTAAAATTCCATATCTTTGGTTATACTAATTGTAATTTTGCCATTTTGGTGTCAAATAATTTATTAAAATTTGTACTATTTATCTAAATTGGTTTGGGAATTTTCTTGTGCTATATTTTCAGTTAATTGCTGTTTGTGTGCTGCATAAATACTTTACATATTGCTTCTAAGTTAAGCCTGACTTCTTTGTGCCAAGCTACCAGAGGGTTAAGCACAGGTTAACTTAGTGACTTTAGTGGTTCACCCTGACGGGGATTGTGGCTGTTGCTTGAGAAGGGCAAACACCCTCCTCAACCAACAACCCAATTTCTCAATGTTGCCTTAAGTTTCTCTGATTTTTAATAATCAAAATATTCATCTTTTATAGTAGTTGATTCTTGTAATCTTGTTGTTCTCCTTTCACAAGGATTATTTTATGTCTGGAGAACTTAACTTGGAATTCACTCTTTTCTTTCGCCTTTCTTGAGGTCAGCAGATCCCAGACTGGAGTCCCTCAAAGAAAAATGAAACCAAAAACCAAAGGTAAGTGAATTAATTTATCGTCTTAATTCTTTTCCCATGTATTTTTCACTAAGCAAACTGTCCTCTTTACTTAGTCTATTGATTTCTTTTCTTCATACTTGCTGTCTTTCTCTCTCTGGTTTCTCTTTATACCACTTTCTTTAATTTGCTTACTACTACAGATTAATTTTCCTGACTTGTGCCCTGCTTTTCTTTTTAGATTATCTGTATAGACTTTTGTCTCTCAATTGAATATTTCACTGTAAGTTTCTTGTCTAAGTGCTTTGCTCCTAAAGCCCCGTTAGTTCCCAATAAAAGAAATAAATGTACCTTCACCCTAATCAAGAAATAAAGAAGAATATGAACAATTAAAATCTACACAGCAAATTAGCTAATTTGAGCGTTAATCTGTTTCCTCTCAAGCAACAAACTTAGCACTGCTGTTTCTTCCGTTCACTCCCCACCACCTCAAGCCGGACACCCACCTGGGATAGCGATGCACCTCCAGGAGCATGGCGAGGGCTGGGCTTCTCTCTGTCCGGTTCAAAGTAGGGAGGCACTGTGGCTAGCCACTCTATTTCAGGAAGTCCCTGTTCCTTCTCCCATATCGGAAACCTCTAGAGACAGATGCTTGGATCCACTCTTCCATGTTCTATATTCCTGACTACTCTGTCAAGGTTGGCCTCAGACGGCTCCTCCTTCTCTCTCCACCCTTCAGCATCCTCTTCCTGGGTTATATCCTGGGGAAGTAAAATCAGTCCTCTTTTTGTTATTATCTTTTCCTCTTGTTTTATTGAGTTGTATCCTTTTAGGTCCCAGCCTACCAGACAGCACAGCTTTCTGGTTTGCTAAAGATATCTTAGGGCGTTTTAGAAAGTTGACCTGGGATGCATTCTGCTCGTTGCTTGCCATTGCCTTTGTGGTTTGTAACTCACATTTTCTTGCTTTCCATTTGCTGGCTTTATTTGCTTTAGGCTCTCCAGGTTCAGTCCGTCCATCTTGTTGCCCAAACCTTATTTACAGTATCCTTCCAAAGCCTCGGTTTCTGTAAACAGGCCTGTAAATCTTGCTTTTATCTCGTAACATTTGCTGTGATTTAAATTGTTTTTTAAAAGGTTAAATGTCAGGCTCTGCCTTCAGTGGCGCCTGTTTACTTTTCTTTCTCTGACTTCAAAGTGAGAGGCACACAGTGTGACACATGGCTACCAATGGCACACAGTGTTGTCTCCCAAACACAAACACCTTGCACACAGTGATGATGCACTCAACAAACATCAGTGGATGCCTATAGCACACAGTGTCGTCTCACACACACCACACATTGACACTCAGCAATGTAGCACACAAACACACACCATACATACAACATTGTTGGAGATACACCAGTGTCGCAGACATTGGTGATCCACACAGCGCTACACCACTGTACCACAAAAAACACTTCATGGCGCTGCACACTGCACTTACGGCAAGCTCCAGGCATGAGGGTGCAGTGGGAAAGACGAGGCGCTGTACCAGCCCCCCAGGAGGCCTTCTGCAGTTTGCTCTCCACCCTAATGGATTAGCCAGAACTCAATTAGCTTTCAGACACAGCCCCACTCTTCCTGAGTTCCCCTCCCTGACTTTGTGTGCAGCTGGCTGCAGGGTATTAAACACATACGACCCTCTCTATACACTGAAAATCTCTCCGCTTTCTGGCAGTGAGGAAGCCGATCCCCCCAAGAAATGTCAACAGGGAACCAGTGCAAAGATGACACAACCACCAGAGGAGTGTGCTTCCCTCTATCAAGTGCTTCAGGTGTAGTAAGCGATACATAAATGCAATTACATGCACTACAATACATTCTGCACGCTACAGCTGCGGAGAAAGACCAAAGACAGGGGTATCACTACTATTAATCTTTCAGGTAAAACTAACAATTGAATTGAGGAAATCCGTGTGTTGCTTTGATTGTGAGTTTAGAAGATGCACAATTCCCTCATATCATTTTGATTGTTTAAACAGGTACTTTCTAAGCCTTCGCGTCATGCCCAAAAGCAAAGCTATGCTTCCTGTATAGGCTGTGGTACACACCATGCCCATCCCGGGAACTGGTGGAAAAAGGGAACACCACACGATAATGTCGGACAGACCGCAGGATCAATCACGGCATCACTGCTACCGCCTGTCGTGATATCACCGACACACGGGTCCTCTACCTCTCCACTGATGCCCAGAACCTGACAAGATGGGTGAAATCAAAATGAGAGGATGTGGCGAACGGCCAGAGCTGCCCACTTTGTAACTGGGGAACCAGGATCTAGCCTCATTGTCAGCTCAATATCCTGTGATTCTGGACAAATCACTTCATATCCCCGTGCCTTCAAAAAATTAATGTGTCCTTGTGTAATGTAACTGGTACTCATGTAAAGCGCTCCAGTACCTTCAGGTCGAGTCCGCGTTGTAAAAAACGGCAAAAATAAAATACTGCAAAAAAAGAAAATTGACTAACCCGCCTCTTTAGCGCTTATGCTGGAGGCCAGGGTGTGAGCACTACAACTCAGTCAGTGCAGCCCCTTCATGACCTTTCAAAGGACTGTTGGGCAGAATTTCAGTTGGTCTGACCCCAGGGATACCTCCCACGAAACACAGAGAAGGCGCCCCTTGGTGGTAAAAGAGTGAGTGCTGCATTGATAGCTGCTGGGGGAAATACTGAGTCATCTACTGCTGGGTTACCATGGAAACAGCAGACTCACAAACACAGCTGCTGGTGTACACATCACATCAGTAATGAGGAGGAGCAAGACAGGTGTTGTGTTTCCATGAAATTGCCAGGTTGTTTTTCTTTAAGTATTCTGTCTCCCACGAGCCTTGTACTGCAAAGTTCTATATTCTTTGCTGGAGCTCTGGGAAGGCAGTTGCTGTTGAGAGATGTTCCTGACATGTTGTCCCTTCTGCTATGGTGTTTCGACAATAAAGCATCTTTCTTATTATTAATGGAAGCGCCATACTTTACAATTTTGGCAACGATCTACATGTTGAAACACCATTAAGGAACAAACCTACGTTTTAATTGGTTTCAACTCGTCGGATTTATGTACTGCAGTCGGGGACAACACTTCGTTGGAGTGCTACAATTGCAGTAGGAGACAACACTTCATTGGAGTGCTACAATTGGGGCCAGTACTGTTTTACCCCACTATTTTCTTCATGATGTTTCGTTCTACGTGATCTGGAAGTTTTACTTCAATATTCGTCCAATCCAGCATATTCTACGAACATTTGTGTTGCAATTGTCTGCTCGCAACACCTTCTTTCATGGACCACATATTTCGAACATATTTGGTTTCTGCGATTTTATTATATTTTTAATGGCATTAAAGTGGATTGTGCGTAACAGGTAACTTACCGTTGGATCTTGGCATTTAAAAAAGCGTATCCAGTGTGGAACCCTCCGTCTATTCTGGAGTTTCCGAGCGCTCTGTTGCCTCTCGTTGTTTTCCATTCTTCCTGGAATTCGTCACTTCAACATATCAAAGTTCTGGCAGGGTGTGTGTACAGCCCTTCACATGGATCATCGTCTCTCCTCTGCATACCACTCTCAAACAGACGGCCAAACAGAAAGAACCAACCAGACCCTAGAGCAGTATCTTAGGTGCCTCTTAAGCACAGTCACAGGGGATTGGGTACAAGCACTCCCTTTGGCAGAATTTGCATACAATAACTCGAATCACTCATACTCCAAAGTCGCTCCTTTCTTTTTTTCCTATGGTTATCACCCTAGGTTTTTGCCCCTTTATTTACCCCCTTCCCTTTCACAAATCCCTGCTGTGTCAGAACACCATGCCCACCTTACACGCATCTGGAAACAAGCCATACAAGAATTAAAGAGAGGATGAAAAGACAAGCAGATGCACATAGAAGGCCTGCTCCTGATTATAAGAAAGGTGATCAAGTCTGGCTAGCTACACGAAACCTGAGATTGCCCGGCCCTAGAAAACTACAACCCAGATACATCGGGCCTTATACTATACTGCATCTAGTCAACCCTGTAGCGGTCAAGTTAGACCTACCACCAGAAATACAAATACATCCCTCCAAACCCAGACCCGTAGGAAGGCCTTTAGGGGGGAGAACTGTTACACCTTAGGGCTCTGATCTAACTGGTCATTCTGTAGACACTACATTACCCAGAATGCTGTAGATAAGGAAAATAGGTTGTGTGCACTCACAGACTCGGCACGTGACTTGTGAGTCATAAAAGCAGCCGTCTCCCGAGCCCAGGTGCTTGGCAACCTTCTTCCTGATGGACCACGCCTCCCTGCATCTGTTCCTCATTTTCCGTCCCTCCCTGGAATCCCGTATCTACTGCGGACGTGACATCCCTTGCTTCAAGCATCTTCCGACGTGTTCCTCCTGTGTTAATATTCTGACCTTGTTGGTTCCATTTACGGTATCTCCCCAAACGCGCCTGGGCGCATCCTACCGTAATGAAGGTAGTCTTGGCGAGGAGAAATGCGAATTCCTTTTCTCTCGCCTCATAGCTGGTCGTTAATGTTGCGCGCGCGCGCACTCCCTGTTTTGCTTTGAACGCCGGTTGGCGTTTCCGCATTAGCGTTTTGCGGATATTTATTTTCCTTTCCCAAGGCGCCGGTAAGCCTTTCTCGCATCCTGGCTCCTGGGAGCAGTTCCTTTTCTCCGTGCCCTGCCATTGCTCTCACGGATGACACTTACATTGTACCGGGACAGTTTCTCCTACAACCACAGACTTCAGTATACGCTGGACTTTTGTACTTACCTGAGCCTCCGGATTCTTGGCTGATCTGAGGCTTATCTGCACAGCTTTATTGTCCCTACTGGCTGGATTCTTGTGCAACTTTACCGCAGCGTCTTAAGAAGACAAACGGTGAGTCTGAGAGAGTACACAACCTGGGAAGGGGTATCAGTCCTGGTGGGGGGTAGGAGGCACTATTTGCAAGCTAGTCATACTTATTTCTCATCTGCCTTGTTTTTCTATTCTTTTACTTAGAGCCTTCAAGTATATAACCCGACTTTTGAGACTCCTGGAGATATCCTGTCTTCCCGTCCCCTGGGTGGTCCTGAGCTGTCTCTCCTCTCCCCTACGGGTAGACAACTAGTAGTCTGGTACATTCAGATCTGGAGATACCCTGAGGGAGAGTGGAGGTTCATCTTCGTTCCCGAGGATTTGGCATTCAGCCGAGCTGGAGTGGAAACCCGACAGACACTGAAAGAAGTTTGTTATTTTTGTTATGGCAACGCAAAATTACACTATACAGCCACCACAAGTGTTTTGGCCTGCAGGAAGTGTACCATGCATGAGATGGATGCAATGGAAATCGTACTTTTTAAACTTTATTGAGACCATTGATGAAGAAGGGAAAATGAAACCTGAGAGCAAGAAGAAACTGTTTTTGCATTCTGTTGGTCCTGGTGGTTTGAAAGTGTATGAAGAAATGACTAAAACTTCTGGCGGGGGTGATTCTAATGTATTTTTGGATGTTTTAAAAAGACTTTGATAACCATTTTGCTCCAAAAGTATGTTTAGGCATCATAAGGTTACAAATTCTTTCACAGAAAACAAGAACCAGGTGAAACTGTTGATGTGTATGTGGCTGCTTTGAAAAAACTTGCAGAAGATTGTAAATTTGATCACCTACAAGAACAATTTATTAGAGATCAAGAAGTCATGCACACTTGTGATCCTGCAATTCAAGATAGGCTTTGGTTCAATGGCGATGCTGAATTAAAAGATATACTAGCCATAGTCAGAAAAGCTGAATTATCTAGCTGAAGTGCTAAGGCACTTAAAGTTGAGAATAAAGAAGTTAGTGAACAGGTTGTTGCTAAAGTTAAAAACAATAGTTATTCTAAACAAAATCTAACAAAACAAAAATCTGAATCAGTAAAAACATATAAGTTTAAAAAAAGAGAAGATCTTAAATGTTATCGTTGTGGGAGTGGTTCACATTTAGCTAATAGTAAATTTTGTCCTGCACTAAAAGAAAAATGTTCTAACTGTGGGTTAATTGGCCATTATGTTAGAGTATGTAATAGAAAAAAAGGACAAAAGGTGAAATCTGTTGATGGGGCGCTTCAAGTGAGGATGAAACAATGGTTAAGAAAATTATGCATTGTTCTTTAAAAGATGTTTTAGATGAATCAAAAATTGAAAAACAATTCATGCTAAACATAAAAGGTGATAACAAAGATATCTAAAAAAAAAACATTTGCGACATGATGATTGGAGGAGTTTCTGTTCAGATGTATGCGGACTCCGGTTCTCCTTATACCATTGTAAGCGAGAATGTGTGGAATGCTAAGTTTAAGAAAAGTTTGGGTAACAAACTCTGGACTCCTGATCAGTCCTGAAGGGTATTCAGGAGAAAAAATTGACATGGTGGGATTTAGATCTCTTACCTTCAGATTTAAAGGCAGAGAATCTTTAGGAAAGTTGTATGTAGCAAAATGTGGACCATCTGTCCTTGGGTGGAAAGATCAAGGAAATCTCAATATTATTCTTTGGTAATAGATGAGAGCGGCTCTTTAGGCAACGTGATGTTAAATAAATTTGCCAAAGTTTTTAGTGGTGGAGTTGGAATTTTCAATGGTTTTGAACACCGTATAGTTCTAAAAAATGACGCTTGCCCTAAAATTCACAAAGCTAGAGACATCCCTATACTCATTCGTAGCGAACTTGAAAAGGTATTGGAAAAATTAGTTAGTGAGGATATCATTGAGTCCATTGAATCCTCGGAGTGGATTTCCCCCATTGTGGTAGCTAGACGCTCCAATGGTAAAATTCGGCTCTGTATTGACTTACGCCATCTTAATGATAATATAGTAGTTGCCAAGTTTCCCCTTCCCAAGATTTCTGAAATGCTAGCACTTGTTAAGGATGCTAAGTGGTTCTCCACGATTCATTTATCTGCGGCTCACCATCAGATTTTGTTAAACAAGGAAAGCAAACATTTGACTGCATTCATTACTCCAATGGGATGTTTTCAATATAAAAGAATGCCCTTTGGTTTAGCATCTGCAGCCGCTATTTTTCAGAGGTTAATGCACCAGCTTTTTGGTAAACACCTCAAAGTGAGATGCTTCCAAGATGACATTCTTGTTTTTGGAAAGGACAAAGCAAAGCATGATCGTGTGTTGGAGGAAGTTCTGAGCGTTTTGGAAGAGAGAGGGTTAACCGTTGCACACTCGAAGTGTAAGTTTGGTGTGAAATCTGTGACATATCTCGGACATGTTTTATGTGGTGAGGGTGTTGCCACCAAGCCCCAGTTGGTTGAAGCTATCAAAAATGCCCCTCATCCTGCCAATAAAGATGAAGTGAGATCTTTCCTTGGGATGGTTGAATTTTATGCCAAATTTGTAGAAGGTTTCTCCAGCAAAGTATTCAACATAAGACAATTGCTTAAAAGTAATGTAAGATTTTATTGGTCTGACCTGTGCAAAAACGAATTTGAGAACATTAAGGAGGCTATAATCCATGCTCCTGTTTTGAGTTGCTTTGATGTGGATAGTAAATGTGTGGTTACTGTAGATGCTAGCAACAAAGGTTTAGGAGGTGTTTTGTCTCAAATCAATGAGAAGGGAAAAGAATCCATCATTGCCTATGCCTCCAGAGCGTTATCTCCTTCTGAGGAAAAATTCTCAGTTATTGAGAAGGAGACCTTAGCCTGTGTTTGGGCTTTAGAGCACTTTCGCAGTTTTGTATGGGGTAGAGAATGTATTGTTAGGAGTGATCATAAACCCCTGGTCAAGTTACTTACTACGGAAGGATTGTTTAAGGTTTCAGCTAGGATCGCTAGGATGTCAATGCGACTACAAGATTTTATATATAGAGTTGAGTACGTTCCTGGCAAAAGCAATGTTTTAGCTGATTTTCTTTCTCGCATGCCTTCAGAGTTGCAAGAATGCGAAGTGAATGAATGGGATTCTTTACACGTAGCTTTAATACACGATGAAGGTTCTTTTTGTGTCGAGGAAAAAAAATGGAAGGAGGAATATTTAAAGGAGAAAGATTTACAATCCCTTATTTCATTTGTGCTTCATGGTTGGCCTGAGAAATCCAAGATTTCAGATAAACTTAAACCATTTTGGGAAATAAGCTACGAGCTATCTGAAAATGAAGGTACCATTTTTCGAGGGGATAAAGCCATTCCTCCTACCTCTTTAAGGGAATCCATTATGAGAATGTTTCATGAGGACCATTGTGGCATAGTAAAAATTAAGCAAAGAGTTAAAAGATGGTATTGGTGGCTGGGTATGGATTTGTGTGCAGAAAGGAATGTGAGAGATTGTATGATTTGTGCTAATTCAGACAAATCACTTAAGACTTTGAGACCTGATATGTGTGAACCTATCATACCTGATGGCCCTTGGCATACTGTAGCCATAGATATTATGGGTCCCATTGTTACTCCACCTAAGTACATAATTTCCATGATTGATGTGTTTTCCAGGTGGCCAACCATCAAAGTTGTGGACAATATTGATTCTGCCTCTGTGTTGAAATTTATTGACAGAGTATTTGTGGAAGAAGGTTTACCTGTTCAGATCATAAGTGACAACGGTGTATAATTCATGTCTAATGTAGCAAAAAATTATTTTGAGAGGATTGGAGTGAGGCACAGAACCACCTCACTGTACAATCCTAGCGGTAACGGCATGTGTGAAAGGTTTAATAGAGTGTTGAAAATGCCATTCAAATTGCTGTTATGAAAGGGGAAGAGTGGGAACTACAAGTATATAAAACGGTCTGGACTTATAGAGCTAATGTTCATGAAGCTTTGAAGATGTCTCCATTTGAAATTATGAGAGGACGCACAGCTAGAACCAAATACAACCCGGAATGGTTACTCAAAAGTTCAGGAATTGATATTTCAATGGAGTCTGTTAAAAAAAACATTCTTGAGAAGCATTTACAGTATAAACGTGTATTTGATGACAAGCATGGATCAGGTAAAGTAGATGTTAAAGTTGGTATGTGGGTTAAGGTTAAAAACCTTGGAAGGTTAGAAAAGGTGAAACTCAGTTTTCTGAACCTTTACAAGTTGTGAAAGTGTTACGCAACGCTGTACTTCTCAGTGATGGAAAAGTTTGGAATGTTAGGAGAATCGCGATTTACAGAGGTAGCAATGATTTTTACAAAAATGACTAAGTATTTAGATGAAAAGACTTTTTTTGTCTTCTGGGTCTTTTCAGGAGTATGATGATATTGACTGTGGTGTTAACTCCAAATTGAGTGAGGAGTTCATCTCTAATTCAAGCGGCGTGGACGATTTTAGTATGAGTGGAGAGTTGGAGCATGTTGTGGAAAGGAATGATATTGAGGGGGAACAGGTTTCTGATGATAGCATTTCTGACAAGATTGTAACAGAAGGTGAGCTGGATAATGTCAAAGGAGGTGTTAAGCCAGTTAAGCCAGTTGAGGAGGATGAAATGGTCAAGAAGAGAGTGAGTATCAAACCCAAATGGATGGCAGATTTTGTTTGTCACATGATTGAACAATTGTAATTTTACACTGTCTTCTGTTCACATTATTTTGTTGTTATACTGTTTCATATTTTTACCTTTGTTTTTTGTTTTTGTTTTTCCTTTTGTTTTTACGGAGGAAGATGTGTTGTGTTTCCATGAAATTGCCAGGTTGTTTTTCTTTAAGTATTCTGTCTCTCACGAGCCTTGTACTGCAAAGTTCTATATTCTTTGCTGGAGCTCTGGGAAGGCAGTTGGTGTTGAGAGATGTTCCTGACATGTTGTCCCTTCTGCTATGGTGTTTCGACAATAAAGCATCTTTCTTATTATTAATGGAAGCGTCATACTTTACAACAGGGCTATTGTCACTAACCAGTAAGGGTGGGGCCACAAATATAAGGGATCTCCTTTCTTTCATAATCATTAGTCATCCCTCTCCCACGCGCTCACACACACAAGTCACACAGTGGCGCTGGATCAGCATAAATAAGTTAATGAACAGCAGTATATGTTCAAGAGTTCCTTAGCCTTGCCCTTTAATTACGTTTTTTCACATGTGACTGAACTGGAAGTCTGTGGCAGCTTGAATTTTGTAACCAACATAAGATAGTGGCAATGTACTTTAAGTTCTGAAGTATGATTGCACTGTAAGTTACTGGCAGTGTATTTTCGGGTTTCATTATAAGACAGTGGCAGCGTAGTTTTATGTCTCATTATCAGACAGTGGCAGTGCATTTTCATGTCTCATTATAATTCAGTGGCAGTGTATTATAATGACTCATTATAAGACAGTGGTAGTGTATTTTCATATCTTCCATATAATTGCATCATGAGACAGTCGCAGTGTACATTCATTTCAGAAATACGATTGCACTGTAAGTCACTGTCAGTGTATTTTTGTATGCTTTGTTTCCAATACAATTGCATTTTGATTCAATGTGTTTTAATGTCTCATTGTAAGACAGTGGTAGTGTATTTCCATATATCCCATTGAATTGCATCATAAGATAGTGGCAGTGTACTTTCATTTCTAAACTACAATTGCACTGTAAGTCACTGGCCGTGTCTCATTATAAGACAGTGGCATTGTATTTTCATGCCTCATTATAGGATAGTGATGGTGTATTTTAATGTCTCATTATAAGACAGTGGTAGTGTATTTTCATGTCTCCCATGTCATTTCTGAACTACGATTGCACTGTAAGTCACTGGCAGAGTATTTTCATGTGCTCCATTGTTAGCATATTTTCATGTGTACCACAGGATGGCATTATACATCAGTGGCTGACTATGTTCATGTGCCACGTTAGATGGACCTGTGAGTCAGTAGCAGTATATGTTCACGTCTCCCATAGGATTGCATTGTAAATCAGGGGCAGGATTTGTTCATGAGTGCCATAGGATTGCACTTTATGTCACTGTATCTTCATGCCTCCTATGGGATTTCATTATAAATCGGGGGTAGCATTTGTACGTGAGTCCAATAGGATTGCACTGTGTGTCACTGTATCTTCACGTCTCCCATGGGATTGCATTGGAAGTCTGTGGCAGCATTTATTTCATGTCTGCCATAAGAGTGAACTGTAAATCAGTGTATTTTCTTGCATACCATAGGTTTGCATCGTAATTCTGTCATAGCATTTTTCATATTTGCTATAGGATTGAACTGTGGGTGAGGTATTTTGATGTCTCCCTTGTGATTGCACTGTTAGCAGGCGGCAGTGTAGTTTAATGTCACTTGTGGTATTGCATTGTCAGTAAGTGACAGCATTTGTTTCATGTCTGCCACAAAACTGAACTGTATTTCTGTTTAGTTTCCTGTGTCCCATGCAGCGGTCGAAGCGCATTAAAAAAGTATGAGAACTGTGACCCTGAGCGCAGTGGGGGTGGGGCTAGTGTATCAGGGCAGAGGAAAAGGCATGGCTAAAATAATGGAATATTCTTTAACTATTTTGTTGATCTTTCCTCAACAGGTAACACATACCTTAAATGACGAATAGATGCAAGTTAAACTAATCAGTGAGAAATGCACTATTTCAGATTATATATATATAGCCTCTGTTGGGTGATGTGATCACTACTGATGTCTGTGTGTGTAACCAGATAGCAAGAGATCTGAATCCTGGTTGGTGCAGTGGGGAGAGTTACTTGTGTATCCTTAGTGCTATGAAGCTCCAGCCTGTCCCAGAAAGTTCTGGGAATATGTAAGTCACAATTGTAAACTTACATTACACACAGTATAAAATAGGCTGGCAGAAAGGTTAGGTTAAAAATAGTAAAGTGCTTTCAAAATGTAGATTTTAATAATCTCACTCAGACTGTACCTGGTGCAAACAGTTTAGGTCGCAGCCAGCTGTCTGGTTTGCTGAAGACATCTTGGGGAGTTTCAAAAAGTTGACCTTGAAATGCATTCTGCCTGTTGCTTGCCATTGGTTTTGTGGTTTGTAACTCACATTTTCTTGCTTGCCATTTGCTCCAGGTTCAGTTCATCCCTTTCTTGCCCTCTCTTGCCCAAACCTTATTTAAAGTATCCTTCTGAGTCCAGGGTTTCTGTAAACAGGCCTGTAAATCTTGTTCTAATCTCATCACATTTTCTGTGCATTAAAAGACCAAGGTCAAATGTCAGGTGCTGTCTTACTAGGGCACTTGTTTACTTTTCTTTCTCGGACTGATTTATGTGATAATATAGCTGGATACTGGGGGTAAAAAGAGGTTTTTTAATCACACAACAACATTTAAATGAACTGTGTAAGTATTTCAGAATATAACAGAATTAGGAACACAAAAGAAGCAAATGATTTGTTATTTCTGAAGTGTTTTGGAAACAAACACTTTAATATGATCAAAACAAATCATTACACTAGGTGATTTAATTTCCACACATTTATGTCTGTGCACTGTATAGTTTTATTAGTAAAACTGTATGTCTGTGCAAATGTAATGGTCAATTGAAAATGATTTGCCTCTAATGGCAGTGCACTACCACATCATGAATACTCCACTCTAGGCCACTCCACTCTGCTCTGTACCACTCCACACCACTGCTCTCTACTCTGCACCACTCTACTTTACACCACTCCTTGCCACTGCACTCTGCACCACTCGATTCTATGCCCCTGCACTATATGCCAATCCACTTTCTGCCACTCTAATCTACTCTGCACCACTGCACTCTAAACCACTGCACTCTACACCACTTTACTCTATGCCATTCCACTCTATGCCACTCTATGCAACTGCACTCTACCCTGCACCACTCCACTCTATGCCACTTCACTCTACTCTGAAACAATCTACTCTACGCTACTCTAATCCACCCTGCACCACTCCACTCTATGCCACTGCACTCTATGCCACTCTACTCTTAACCACTGCACTCTACACCAATTCACTCTACACAACTGCACTCTATGTCACTGCACTCTACTCAGCATCACTGTGCTCGATGCCACTGCTCTCTACATCACTCTACTCTACTCTACACCATTACACTCTGACACTCTACTCTGCAACACTGCACTCTCTGCCACTGAACTCTACGCCACTCTACTCTGCACTACTCAACTATATGCCACTCCACTCTACACCACTACACACTGAGCCACTGCACTCTACGCCACTATACTCTACTCTGCACCGCTCTAACCCACACCCACCACAAACCCTAAAAATAGCCTTGCCACCCAAAAACTCAAACCCACTGTAAACCCTAAAGACACCCTTACCACCCAAAAACCCACACCCACCACAAATCCTAAAAATTCCCTTGCCACCCAAAACCCCATACCCATCCTAAACCCTAAAAATACCCTTGCCACCCAAAAACCCATACCCACCCTGAACCCTAAAAACCCCTTCCCACCCAAAAACCCACACCGCCCTAAATCCTAAAAACCCCTTACCACCCAAAAACCCACACCCACCCTAAATCCTAAAAATACCCTTGCCACCCAAAAACCTATACCCACCCTAAACCCTAAAAATACCCTTACCAACCAAAACCCCACACCAACCCTAAACCCTGAAAATACCCTTGCTACCCAAAAACCTATACCAACCCTAAACCCTGAAATTACCCTTTGCCACTCAAAAACCCACACCCACCCTAAACCCTAAAAACCCCTAGCCACCCAAAAACCCATACCCTCCCTAAATCCTAAAAATACCTTTGCTACCCAAAAACATATACCCACCCTAAACCCGAAAAATACCCTTGCCAACCAAAACCCCACACCAACCTTAAACCCTGAAAATACCCTTGCCAACCAAAAACCCATACCCACTCTAAACCCTAAAATTACCCTTCCCACCCAAAAACCCACACCCACCATAAATCCTTGAAATACCCTTGTTCCCTAAAAACCTATACCCACCCTAAACCCTAAAAATACCATTGCTACCCAAAAAGCAATACCCACCCTAAACCCTATGCAATGTTAATTCGTATAGGAATCTGTCAACACGACTACAGCTCGAACCACTGAATGGAATTACACCAAATTTGGCAGAAAGGTAGATGTTGTTACGCAGATTGTGCGTTTTGTTATTTGGTGCAAATCCGTTCTGTAGTTTTCCAGAAATTTAAGTTGAAAATTATAGTGATATCTCCAGTCGCAAAGCCTTAGTGAAAAAAAATGAGCTCGTGCCAGGAAATGCACAGCTCTGATTGGGTGCCAATACTTCAACCAGGAAGTGTTGGCAGCCATCTTTAGACTCGGCTTCACCGAGTCTAAAGGAAAAAAAGTGAAAATTAAGAAAAGGGGACAGGGTAGGAATACCCTGACCCCCAAGTCATGGTCTTCGGGTCCCCCTGGGACACTGCCATGTCATAAAAACATTTAAAAAAAAAAATCCACGAAATCGCAATATTCACGAATTAGAGACAAAAAAAATAACCCCTGGGTGGGCCAGGTCCCGGGGGCATATCATAAATATAGGAGGGGGTGCATGGGGCCCCACTCCTAGGGCTTATCAAACCCCCGGGGACCACCACCTCCCTGGGGCTAATTACAATAATATGGGGGGCTTTGTGGACCCCCATGCCCCGGGGACCACCACCTCCCTGGGGCTTGTTATATTTGGCTTGGGGGGGCCTCATGGACTACGCAGGCCCCGGAGACCACCACCTCCCTGGGGCCAAACTCTAAAATGTGAGGGGGCCGTGTGGCCCCTCCTCAAGGGCTGTTCTCGACTCTGGGGACTGCCACCTCCCCAGGGCAGGCCCTAAAAGAAGAAAGGAGGTGAGGCTGTGCGCCCCCCCTCCTGGAGCCATACATGGCCCTGGGGACGGCCACCCCCCAGGGCTAGCTCCAGCAATGTCCTGGGGTGCCCACCGCTGGGACATTGCAGTTTGCTATGGCTTGGCGGGAGCACCACTCCCACCAAGCCATAGCAAACACTCCACTTCAGCAA
Organism: Calotriton arnoldi; assembly: GCA_963921515.1. Taxonomy (NCBI): domain Eukaryota; kingdom Metazoa; phylum Chordata; class Amphibia; order Caudata; family Salamandridae; genus Calotriton; species Calotriton arnoldi. Next base: position 523,336 of record CAWUFW010001784.1, on the reverse strand, counting down.
GCGAGAGCAAAAAATGCTCTTGCTTGCTGAAAGCGGAGCATGTCTGTTTCTCTGCCCTCTGTTAAGTGAGCAGGGAAACAGACACATTGCTTTGAGATCCAGGGAGCTGCTTGGGCCTCAAAGCAATGCCAGCTCCCACAGGAGGCGGGGAGCCGCAAGGACCGCGGGGGCCTTCAGACTTCCCCCACGGTCCCCACCGTTGAAAATGTGGGTGCCCTGGGTGGGACCACGGCACCCACACTACAGGGTGGGCCCCGATAGATGGGGTCCCCAGGGCCGATATTGGCCCAGGAGGGGAACCGCACGGCCCCACTCCCTTGTTTTAAAAAAAAAAAAAATTAAACAGGGGCAGGCCAGGGGGATAGGGTCCCCATGGCCGATATTGGCCCGGGAGGGGGCTTTCCCTTTTTTTTATAAAACAAATATTTCGCAAAGGGGCAGTCCCGGGGGAAGGGGTCTCCTGGGCCCAAAATGGTCCAGGGAAGGTGGGCCACCTGCCCCCCTTCCTAAAAAATAGATAAATAAAAATAAAAAAGCCAGCAACTTGTCGGAGGCCCCACCCCCTTTCTCTACCGCTCTGCAAATGCGCCTCCTGGCATGCTGCTAATTGGGGAATGAAGTCCCCTTGGCTGCTGAGGGTCCTTAGGGCCAATAAGACCTCCTGTTACCTCCAGTAAGCCCCACACAGTGGGATTGCTGAGAGGTGGTCAGAGGGCACGCCCCCTTTCTCCACCACTCTGCAAAGGCACCTCTTGCTGCACTGCTGGTGGGGGATGAGATCCCCTTACCTCCTGAGGGCCTCAGGACTAAAGTGGACTTCTTTCCCCAAGCAGCATTGTGCTAGGAGGTGCATTTGCACAGTGGTGGAGAAAGGGGGAGTGGCCTCCGATGACATCTGAGCAATCCAGCTGTGTGGGTGTTACTGGAGGTAACAGGAGGGCTAGTTGGCCACCAAGGACCCTCAATAGCCAAGGGGACTTCATCCCCCTACTAGTAATGCGACAGGAGGCACGTTTGCAGAGTGGTGGAGGAAGGGGGCATGGCCTCCTACCAGGTCTCAGCAATCCTGCTGTGTGGGACTTACTGGAGGTAACAGGAGGGGTGGTCGGCGCCTAAGGACGTTCTTGGGGCCCAACTACCCCACCTTTTGTTATCTCCAATAAGTCTCACACAGTGGAATTGCTAAGAGCTCTTCGGAGGCCACACCCCCTTTCTCCACTTAAAATGGTGCACTACAGGTTGGGGATGAAGTCCACTTTACTCCTGAGGGGCCTTGGGGGCCAAGAAGCCCTCCTGGTACCTCTTGTAAGTCCTACACAGCAGTATTCCTGAGAGCTGGTCGGAGGCCCAGCCCCCTTTCTCCACCACACTGCAAACATGACTACTAGTTAAAACAAAAACATAGAAATTCACTGAAAAAGCCAAAGTTTACAGGGACTTTATAGTTGGGAATTAGCATTTAAAAAACCTTAGAAATTCAGGGAAAAAACCCAAAGGTTACAGGGACGTTATAGTTAGGAAATGGAATAAAAAAACTGAAATTCACTGAAAAAACAAAGGTTACACAGACGTTATAGTTAGGCTCAGGTTTCACTCGTACAAAACCAGAGAAATTCAGCAGTTATAGTTAGCTGAGCTAACTATAACTCGTGCCCCTGCAATGCACTACTTATGACCTCTCATATTACATCACTTATGACATGGTCAGTGACATCACTGATGACATCTCAAATGACATCACTGATGACATCATCCACAGAATCTCTGATGCACCCAATCACACCTTTCATACACTCACTCCAACTTCCACACTACCATTTTCAAAACCATTGACACACCCATACCAGTAATTACACACCCACTCACTGATTCAAAGGTCTACACACACATCCACTCACCCATACAGCCACTCATACACAAGCTAACTCACTAAGACAGCCACTGATATATCCACTCATGCAGCCATACAGCCACTCACTCACTGCCCTCACCCATAGAGCTACTCACACACCTACTCACTCACCCATAGAGTCAATCACGCAGCCACTTACTCACCTACACAAATATACACACACCCACTCACTTATTCATACAGATATTGACATACTCACTCACCTATACAGTCACTGACACAAGCACACACTCACCCATACAGCTACTCTCACAACCGCTCACTCACACATGCAGTCACTCATATACTCTAACACTCACCTATACTGCCTTTCACATATGCAGCTACTCACCCATATACCACTGACACATCCATTCACTGACCGACACAGCCATACACACACTCAGTCACTCATACAGCCCTTCACGGATGCACTCACTAACCCATACAGCCACTGACTCACCCACTCACTCATCAATGTCGGCAGTCACACACCCCCTCACCCACCCACACAGACACTCATACACATACAGGTACTCAGACAACCAATGTTATGTGTCTTACCTCTGTGCTTCACGCTGTCATTTTGGTAGCGCTCCATCAAGAGACGACGAAACATAACTCCAAATTGGGTCTCGAAACTACAGTACCCATGGTTCCTGCGTTGTACTTCCGGTTCCTTCCCGATGCCAATTGGTGGAAGGATGCACCGGAACTATAAGTGGGATGTCAGTGGTTCTGCTCGCTGCAGATTATTTTCGAGCAGCGAGAGCAGAGGAAGCGGAGTTTTGGAGTGAGGCTTCGGTGTGGTAAGGTCGAATCACCGTGTTGTGTGTTTTCCTGGTTAACGGTGACTGGATTCGCTTGTAGGAATTCGAGTGCTCGAGTCCCTTCAGTAACTATGGTGTGATAATTCCGAGTCTGGAATTATTCTGCTGCCTTTGAACTTTTGATGGGAGTACAAGAAGACGGCTGCGTTCTAAGTGGTGATCTTCCTATCCTGGGGTGAGTCTTGCCTCGGCAGGGGATAGTGGAGTCTCGGCTGAGACTTAATCCTTATAACAGTGTGATACTATTCAGACCTCTTCAATGGGCTGAATTTATTATTTGAAGAATATACATTGGGGAGAGGATAACCCCATCATCATCAGTCATTTGTGGTTATTTATCTTGGAAACTATACGGAATTCTGTTTCATGATTGAGTTTGGATTACAAGAGAAATACTTTTTTCATTTGCTTTACGTGGAATTATTCAGCATCTATAAGGATACAGTAATGAAATTATAACTAGAGTAATTCTCCGCTGTTTTCATTTTTTGCCTATTAACAGGGGGTCAGGACCAAGAGGAAACCTTCTCTTCCCCTGTGACGTTGGGCAGTGATATTCAGTTGGTAGGTATAGTGTGGGGGAGAGAAACCAAGACATATGAATGCACTAGTATCTTTGTTATCACTCTTATCAATAAGGATATATCCTGAAGGGTACCTGTACTTTTATCTCTTCACAGGAAATACCGATAGATCTATGATTAGGTCTCCATGGTTTTGTGAAGCATCTTGGATTATCATTTTTATAGGTTGTTTTTTTCAGGTATTGGTGATAACCTTACACATGATATGTCAATTCTCAGGTGGTGTTATCCTTGAAGATAATTGTGTTACCATTTTCTGTTTAGGTCTCCTTCTCAGCTGTTCCTTTCCCTTCCTTCTCTCGCTTGACCCGATCATTATTCTGTGTATTTTACAATCAGAAGTGAAACGATCAAGAGGTGGACAATTTGTGAGCATCGAATCAACTCCGAGGTATCTTCATGCTGGCAACCAATTACCCATACAGCCACTCACGTATCCACTCACTAACCCATACAGCCACTTAGACACCAACTGACAGACTGATACAGACATTCACACAATCTAGTCATTCACTGAGACACCTATTCACTCACTTATACAGTCAGTCACACACCCATTGAATCATCTATACAGGCACTCATACAATCACTGATTCACCAATACACCTTGGTATATATATTTAAACTTTTTGAAACACTCACAGTCACTGGATGATGTCATCAGCATCACTATTAAGGCCATTCATGGTTCTGGCGTGTTGATAATGCTGTTTCATATTTCCACACAATGGCTGCAATGGCAGGACTGGGGCATGTTTTAAAGGACAACTTAAGTGGGTGGCACAATCAGTGCTGCTGACACAGTAGTAGCATTTAAGTTACAGGCCCTGGGCACACATAATGCCACTTTACTAGGGATTTGTAAGTAAATTTATATGCCAATTGGGTATAAGCCAATGCTACTGAGGGAGCCAGGCCCGTACGTTCTAGATCTGCTCTAGAACCTCAAGTCGATGGTACTTTTTTTCAGCATGAGAGCGTGGAAGGGAGAGAAATCATTAACTATGTCAATGAATTTGATTTCAGTTTCTCTAGATCCATAATAACCACAGATTACTAAAGAAGGTTAGTTGACTTATTACAAAGCCAAAAATAACTGGACATACAGACACCTCAAGATGAGGGTGTAGAAATACATTGGAACCAACATAAAGCCAAATCTGCGAATAAGGTTGAGACAGTGCAACATACACTAGACAATTAATTCAAGAATTAGGATGCAAAAGATCAAGAAACATGAGTCCAAGTTCCCCTGCATCGAGGGCTGATGAAAATAAAGCATTAATCTGTCCCGACAGTAGCACTAACATGACATCCCTACTTCAGCATTTTTCGGGGTAGGATAGGTTAAGGTATAAGTGTGTGGAGTCTTACTTAGGTGTCTCTAATTTAGTGGGTCGAGTAGCATGAAGCTATTGAGACAGAGCTCGTTCTAAGATCCTCTCTCTCCAAAGGCAGAGAGGAAGTGGGGCTCTCTCCCTACTTACAATGCTCCAATATCACAGGTGTCTTCCCTGGATTTTTGGGTCATGCCATCCGACCAGGCCACATTCTCATAGGTATTTTTCCAAAGGACAGCGATGCTCCTGAACAGTTGCAAGATGACCTTGATTCCCAGGCCTTCTCGGATGAGAAAATACAACAGTTCTCTTTATCGGCATTAATTCCCAATGTATCCTCTTCTCTCCTTGCCTAACTCCTAAAACAAAGACATTATTCTAACAAATAAGGGCACTTCTTCCACCTGCAACACAAACGTGAGAAAGAGCAGAATCCAACGTGCACATGAAATTCAACTATTAATTCTAATGCGAGAGCTTTCAGGGAAAATGCATTTCAGGCTTACAAGATTCAGCTAACATAAGAGAAATGGAACATGAACTTTGCGAAATCGTATAGAAATTAAAGCACATTCTGTTAATATTCCAACCTACATACGAAATGACATGATTAATAAAAACATTCAATATTAAATGATTGTCAGTTGCACAACACAAGCGTTTCAGCTAATGATTTCTGCTGGTTACATTTGATTTTCCACATTAATTCTTCACATATTCTACATTTTGGCCTAAACACATCACATTCATGAAATTACGTTACAAGATCCTAACACTTAGGTTAACACAACATTATATGCGGATGTGTTCTACACGTGTGATTCTAATGCACCCCTACAATAAAAATAGATTTTGCGCTACATCAGTCCCCCCCTCTGATGACCTGTGTCATCACAATACTCTAACTCCCTGTAGAGTAGACCGATCTAAACTGATGTCGTAGCTAGTCTCGTATGGCTGAATTCTTCCAGCCGCTTAAGATTCTCATAGTGACTGTCCTGCAGTCTTTCCATTCTCCTTTCTCTCTCTCTAATGGAATGCCCCAATTGCCTCGACTTGTGCTATTTGTATGCCCTTACCATACCAAACAAGATGATAACACAGACCACAACAATTACTTTTGGCTTCAAGATATATCCAAGGATTCCCTTTCTGAGATTTGCAAACCAGCTTCCAACCTTTCCAAATCCTTTCCCAATCTTAACCCAAATTCCCTCAGTTGCCAAATCATATATCTCATGATGTATCTCAGTGATGTTACTTATATATTTCCTCAGATCCTTACTGTTATCTACTATGTAAGTACAACACTGTTGGACCTTCAGCATTTTACAGACTACGCCCTCTTTTGCTAATAACAAATCTAAAGCAAGACGGCTTTGCATCACCATAGCCCTTATCGAAACCATCTCTCCATCTACGAGCAACAGTGACTGAGCTGGGGGCGTGGCTAGGAAAGATGGCTGCCTAGACGTGTTTCCCCGGAGCTTCCGCCGACCAATGCAAAATCCTACATAATCCTGCACCATCGGTAACCATTAATGCTGATTTGGGCCATGGGCTGCCCCTCACTCATCCAATCGGCGAGACGTCGATGGAGGAGGCTGCGGAGGCGTAATTCGGATCGCCGAGAGCTGACGGCCTGCTGGGGCGGTGGTTGCGCACACACCGGTCCGCCTTGGTTGCTGCGGCCGGGAGTGAGGTGTACGGCGCGGCTGCCTGGCGGTACTGCTGAAGGGTTGGAGCAGACTTGGAGGCCCCGGGCGGTCACTGTGAGCAGTGGCGGCTGGAGGCAGCAGACCGTGCCCGGGGGAGCCAGTGAGCCGGGCGCGTGCTACCACTAGGTGCCCATTTTAGTGGGGGATCAGACAGTGAATTGGCCGACAGTGCAACAAAGCGGGAGAGAGCGTGACGTGCAGCAGGGCGCAAGGGGGCCGGTGGCCTCTACACCATAAGTAGAAAGCCTTGTGTTGCAGCCCCCGCAGGCCATGACTGGTTGCAGCGGGCTCCTGGCGGGCCCTAGCGTGGCAAGCTTACAGGAGGCTGGAGCTGAAACAAGGGCCTGAAGACAGGATACAGCAGTTGCAACACCAGGGACACGACTGAGGTGCAGATATGGCAGAAGGGGCATAAGCAGGTATGCAGTCCACTGCGCTAGCGGCAGAAATATACGAGACGGGCCCACGGCCACAGACACGTTAGACTTGGCACGCACCTGGAGAGTCCGCAATACTGGACACCAGCTAAATGTATGACACACGGCTGGCTGGGTACCAAGGCCATGATAAATAATAGACGTGCCAAGTGAAGAGAACCACCAAAATTGAGTCTCTGAATCCTGGGAATGGAGATGGTGGCCGGCAGGTGCGGCATGACAGCCTTGAGACCCCGTAGTGGCAGGGGGCACAAGGCTCGAACCTGTGGTGAACGGGGAGGGAAGCTGGCGCAAGGCCCTGGGCATAGACCCTTGAGCAATCCACTGTCCCTGCTCGAAGCAGCAACCTCGAAGCATCACCCAGAGGAGGGGGCCGTCTGAGGAACACATTAGCCTGCATCCAGTGATCGCACAATCGGGTGAGGAGGGCCAGCATAAAACGCGTACAGCACGCCCAGATCTGTAATGGCTAAAGATAAGGGTGCTAAGTCAGTGCAAGCAAACAAAATTGACAATTATGCAATGCCACTGCACACAGAAGGAGCAGCGGGGGGTCCGGAGTCGCCAGCCATGGAGGGAGAACAGGGTCCCCCTGCTATAGCAGAGATATTAGCCGAGATCAAGGGGTCCAGAGAGCTCACCCTTGCCAAGATAGACAGGTGGCGCTGGAGGTGTGACTGCTCCGCACCGATGTCCGCAAAATCTCTGACAAAGTGGCAGACTCAGAACAAGAGGTGTCAACCTTCAAATCAGAAGTGACCACCCTTCAAAAAACTGTGGCAGAGTTGCAGGCACATACCGCGCTATTGAAAATGAGAGTTGAGGACACTGAAGGGCACTCCAGGAGGAACAACATCTGCCTTGTGGGCTTCCCTGAGAAAACCAAGGGCCAGTCTGTGGAGCTTTTTTTAGAAGACTGGATTACGAACACATTACGCCCCAAATGACTCTCTAAATTTTTCACAATTGAGAGGGCTCACAGAGCGCTCGATCCCCCCCTCGACTGGGGGCACCGCCATGGGCAATCATAGCTTGCTTGTTTAATTTCAGAGACCGGGATGCAATTCTACAACACGCCAGGATGCACGGCACACCTAAATTCAATAGCCAAGCCATAATGATCTTCCCGTAAGGTACAAAAACTACGAAATGACTACTGGGAAACGAAAAAACATCTGAGAGACAATAACATACGCTACAGCCTGATGTATCCAGCAAAACTCAGAATACAATATAATGGAAAGGATCCTGGTTTGTCCGGATGGTACACTAGCAGACTCTAACTGCATACCAGACACACATGAACCTTTACTGCCCTGACAAAACACTAAAGGCCATGGGAGGGGGGGCCACAGACTGATAAAGAGTGAAGGATGATCCTACGTGAGATGTAATAGCATAGAATACTTTTTCTGATGTATTAAGCTGTTGGTTTCTACTATTCTAATCTATTGCTGCCTCTGCTAATGGATGTATGTTGGGCTATAAATGTTACTAAGCATAGAAGATGGAGTGGGGGTGGACCAGGGACGCCCAAAACACCCACTCATATATAGAAATGCCTGGTTGGTGCTTAGAGGAGGTGGTCGGCGGGGAGCTCATGGCGGGCCACTGTCCTACTGAGCAGGCTGAGCCCTTCGGCCTCGCCGCCTGGGGATGCGGGGCTCACTGCTTTATGCGAAAGTTCATGAGGAGACCGTTGCCTCCTCTGGAAGGATGGGGTGGCGGGCCCTAAGAGGGGGCCATGTCGGGGAAGGCCTTCTAGTTTGGACCCACTGCCTGAGTGTGGGGGGGTTGCCCAAGGTTTGGGCCACGTTTTTCATCGAATGGGACAGCTATTATTATTATTAAATATTATTAAGCTAATAATGCGCCTGGTTAATCCAACGGAGTGTCCCCGCGCTAGGACATCAAAGACCATGACCACAAGCCCTACCCCCCCCCAAGGCCCACAGGCCATAAGATGCGTGAAGGCCTACCACCAGAAACTAACACCAATCCCCAGGGGGAGATTGAAAGAGCCAGGTTTTCAGCTTTTTACGAAACATTGTCTCCGATGGATAGGTCCTCAGTTCCATAGGTAGGTTATTCCAGGCCTTAGCCACGAGAAAACCAAAGGATCTACCTCCTGACCGTACCTTACGAACCTTAGGCACTACCAACTTAGCAGTGCCCAAAGACCTCATATTCCGGGTAGGTCTATAAGCAGTGAATAGTGGGCGCAGGTACCTCGGTCCTTTCTCGTTGAGGAACCTATGGCAGAAACACAAAGCCTTAAAGGTGACTCTAGCCTGTGTAGGGAGCCAGTGTAGTTCCCTCAAGGCTGCCCCCACCGATGCCCGCCTAGGGATATTCAATATCACCAAGGCAGCTGCATTTTGGACCTTCTGTAAGATGTTCAGATTTATTTTGGTAACCCCCAGATAGAGGACGTTGCAATAATACAGACAGGCGTGACAAGGGCTTGCACAATGGTCCTTTTGGCATCCAATGGCAGTATATCCAAGATTTTGCACAACATTCTTAGAATGCCAAAGCATGTTCTGGCCACAGCTGATATCTGCTCTGTAAACTATAGGGTGTTGTCGAACCAGACTCCCAAATTTTTAACCTTAGCTTTGGGAGTCGGTGTTGGTCCCAATTCCTCCGGCCACCACAAATGTGACCACATGGAGGGCTGTTTACCCACTACCATCACCTCCGTCTTTCCTGTATTTAATTGCAAGCAGCTGAACTTCATCCAGTTCGCAAGATCACTCAGGCAGGCCTTGAAATTAGGTGCCGCTTCTGCCTCCTTGTGCTCCAATGTGACAATCAACTAAGTGTTATCGGCATATGACACCAGTTTCACCCCATGTTTCAGCACAATGTCTGCCAGAGGGCGCATGTACACATTAAATAAAGTAGGGCTGAGGGCCGAGCCCTGTGGAACCCCTTGAGACAAAGGTCATACCTCGGACTTAAAAGGATGTTGTAAGACCTGGAAGGATCTATTCTGCAAGAAGTGCTTGACCCATTCCCATGTGCTGCCTCTGACCCCGGCCTCCCACAGACGTTCCAACAGAAGGCCGTGGGAGACCGTATCAAACGCCGCACTCAGATCCAGTAGAATCAATGCTGTTGTCCTTCCCTCATCAGCTGCAATTTTTAAGGCCTCAGAAGCCAAAAGTAAGGCCGATTCAGTGCTATGAAGCGGCCTGAAATCAGACTGGGTTTCATGGAGAACCTGTTTTTCTTCCATGAACGTAGACAGTTGAATATTCAGATGTTTCTCTGCAATTTTGGAAAAATAGGGAAGCAAAGATACAGGTCTCAGATTTTCCGGGAGCGCTGGATCTAAAGATGGTTTCTTTAGCAGTGGCACCACCATAGCGTGTTTCCAATTGCTAGGAACCTGCCCTGAGCTAAAGGACATCTTCAGCAGTTTGGTAAGAACTGATGCGATGGCTGCTTTCCCTCGCAGTAATAATCTCGGGGGTATCAGATCCAGGGGCGATACGGATTTAACTACTTCCATAAGTATTTTCCCTTTCTTCAGGTGGATGAAAAATAAACCTATCCTCGACCCAAGAATCCTTTTTAACTGGAGCAAAGATATAATTCCTGCTACTATCAGGGAAGGTAGCATATATTTTCTCTATCTCTCTCAAGAAAAACCAGCTACTTTGTTACAGTGGTCTGTAGAAGCAGGCAATATTGCTGTGACCTGTTCTAAGGAAGTCAGTTGTTTGACAACACTAAAAATGTTCTTAGAGGAGTTTTTAAATGATTCGATTTGCTCAATGTAGAACTCCCTTCGTGCTCTCCTAATTTGTTGATAATAGAACTTGAGTGCTTCTAAGTATTTCAGCTTATTTTCGTTCAGATAGTTGACCCTCCAGTGGCGTTCAAGGCGTTTGCATTCGGTTCTCAACAATGCCAGTTCCTCTGAGAACCATTTCGCTGATGGAGTTAGACGGGTACTCTTACAGGGTTTCAGAGGTATTATGGAGTCCACTACCTCCTTAATCCACAGAGAGACTTGGTTCTCTGCTATGGCTCAGGTCGAGAGGTTGGGTGAGCATACTCAGCTGGAGAGACATGCAAAAGATAACTTCTGATTGGAAATGTATGACCTCTAACGTTAGACGACTGGGTCATGCTGTGAAAAGACAGAGGGTGCGCTCCTATTTATGCCGATATGGCGTGTTGGTAGCTTTTTTGCAGGAGACCCACACCTAGGGCCCCTGCCTGCCCGCTCTACGATGTAGATAGTGGGTACAGGTCTATGCGACTACTTATTCCAGCTATGCTAGGGGGTGTCATGATATGGGTGGCACCCAGAATCCCCTTTATCGCAAAGGAGGTGAAGATTGACCCTGAGGCTTGGTATGTAATAGTCACGAGTATGCTGGATGCTAGATAAATATACTTGATGAATGTATATGCCCCCACAGCAGATGACCCACTTTTTTTTTATGGCATCATCATGCGTGTTTTGATGGAACATATGTGGGTGGCTGTGATAGTGGCTGGGGACCTAAATTGCATACTAGATGGGACACTGGACCGCCACCCCCCAAAGCTAACACTAAACCGGCAATGACAGAGGCACTGCTGGAAATGATTAAGGATGTGGGGCTCCATGATGTTTGGAGATTACGCCACCCTCAGAGTAAGATGTACTCCTGCCATGTGCCTGCCACAGGCACGCATACCCGCATTGACTACTGCCTGATGTCTGATATGGCCCTGCAGTGGGTGGACAGTCCCACCTACTTGGCACGTTATATTTCCGACCACACCCCCCTGCTTATCACACTCCATATGCATGTGCAGCCCCCTGTGGTGCCAGTATGGAGAATGAATGTGGAGGCACTGACAGATCAGGTATTCGCCAACGAGGTCTCCCGGACACTAGATGATAACTTCAGAGATAACTGGGGCAATGCCTCATCCAGGGCTGTGGAGTGGGACGCCATGAAGGTGGCTCTGAGGGGTAAATACCTAAAAATAACATACAGACTAAGACAGCATCTCAATAGGCAGCTAGATAGTCTTCAGATATGAATGGCTTCTTTGGAACAGGAACTAGTTAAGAAGCCCCTTAGTATACGGTCATGGCAGGATTGTAAGAAGAAATTACTAGAGACCTGGGATAGGTTTGATAAATTTGTGCACTCCAACTACATGAAAAGGTTACATAGGGGATAAAGCAAACCGTATGCTCGCTACGCTTATTAAAGGTGAAAAAAACATCGCACCAATTGCGGGAATCCGTGACCACCATGGTAAAATGGCCTTTTCACAACTTGATATAGCAGAAATATTTGCGAAGCACTTACAGGGGGAATACACGGCCCCATTACTCACAAACTCAGTGGAGAAGAGGGCCTACCTCGATATGATAAACATGCCAAGCCTGTCCAGAGAGGACATAGACGCCCTGTACGCCCCTTTAACCAAAGATGAGATTACAGCGGCAATGAAAACGATGAAAACCATGAAAGCTCCAGGTGGGGACAGACTACCGGCCGAATTCTTCTACACTAGGCAGGGCGATCTAGTTGAACGGCTGTTGGAAGTTTATAACGAGGCATATGAGAGGGAACTGCTGCCCGAGTCGATGAGAGAGGCATTAATAGTTATGCTACCCAAACCTGATAGGGACAGCTCAGAGGTCTCCTCGTACTGCCCTCTATCTATGTTAAACATTGATCTGAAAATTCCAAGTAAAATTCTAGCCATGAGGCTATTACCCTATGTACCGCAGCTGATCACCGAGGACCAATGCAGGTTTATTCCGAATAGGAACACTCTGCACAACTTACGCAGGCTGGCCCTGGTAATGCAATCCCCAATTTTGCAAATGGATCAGTATGCACTTGCATTACTGGACATTGAACAAGCTTTCGACTCACAATTCTGGGAATCCCTTTGGGAGGTACTACGCAAAGCAGGTATAGGGGACACCTTTGTTAGATGGGTTCAGCTGCTACATAGAGAATCTTCTACCAGGGTCTGGGTGGGTAGGACCGTATCGAGGAGATTTGGGTTGAACTGGGGGACACGCCAGGGGTGCCCCTTCTCACCACTTCTTTTCACGATGGCTATGGAGCCACTCGCTTGCCGCCTAAGGACGATGCTGAAGGGCTGGGGCATACAGGTGGGGGAGATCACCCATGTGGTCTCCCTCTGTGCAGATGATGCACTAATATATCTCAGAAGTCCTAGATAATCTGCACCCATCTTGCTAAAATTTTTGACTGAATTTGGGGAGCATACAGGACTACAAGTTAGTCGTAAAAAGTCCAAGCTATTCCCCTTAGGGGCCCTGGCTGGGCAGCCGAATGCAGATTTGCCACCCCTAGACCTCCCATGAGAAGCCACGATGGTCCGTTATGTGGGGATCCGGGTTACACACGAAGCACAAGACTTTGAAAAGGCGAATCTAAATAGGATTATAGATGGCTTGAAAATAGCATTAAATTCTGGAATACACTGCGAATATCCTTGATGGGTAAAATAGCTTTAATTCAGATGGTCATACTCCCCAGATGTTTGTATCGCTTCCAGGGGACCCTATTCGACATTCCAAGATGAGTCTTTACAGTCCTAGATAAACTATTAGTAGAACTACTGTGGGATACCGGGAGGTGGAGGGTTAGTTTAGCAACATTGAAAAGTACCTGGAAGAGGGGTGGGCTAGAGGTCCCATGCTTGGAGTATTACTTCTTAGCCTCGCAACTCCAGCACGCAATCCATTGGTTGGACGAACATGAAAACTGGGAGCGCAGACTACTGGGGGGTTTATGCAGCCAATACTCGCTGAGGTTCTAATGATGGGATCAAAAGCTCCGACTTGGTTGCCCCACATAGTCCGTATGGTATGCGGAGCCTGAGAACGGACGGTTAAAACGGTGTTAAGGAAAGCCCCATTTGCATCGGAAATGAATATTTGGACTCTGCGTCCGTTCAAAACTATTGACAACTCCATGTCCTTACGTAAGTGGAGGGAAGGCGGTTGCAAGGTGCTGGGGGACCTCTTCCTCAACAACCAGTTTATAACTATGGCGGAAGCCTCAGAGACATTTCAACTGGGAAAGGGGCAGTTCTTGCAGTACCCAAAAATAGCAGCAATGGCACAGGAGATTTGCCAGGGTTCCCGGAGGCCCCCCAGGCCTCCCATACATTGGAAACACTGCTGTCAATGGCTGGAGGCCGGAGACTGATGTCGAACCTTTACAGGGCTATGAGAGAGGACACCCCCGCGACCTCACTTAAAATGCAGGATAAATGGGAGTTTCAGTTGGAGGCGCCTCTTGACACACATACCTGGGAAATTATACATGAAGGGGTTAAGTCCACCTCCACCAATGCACGGTTCAAGCTACTCCAATATAACATAATCCATCAGGTATACATGACACCCAAACGGCTACTAGCCATAAACCCTTAGAGATCAGAGGGATGCCCTAGATATGGGGAGCAAGGGGCCGATTTTCTGCACATGATCTGGAGGTGCCCAGATATTGATGGCTTCTGGCAGTCCATCACCCGGAGGCTCCACCTGGTTACGGGGTGGGAGGTCCCCAGGGAAATAACCCAGTGCCTTTTGGGGCACATCCCGTTCTGTAAGAAAAAAAAAGCTGAGTAAGAAATTTCTTATCAAAGGGTTATTACTGGCCAAATGTAGAATTGTGATAGGGTGGCTGTCTCCTAGATGCCAGAAAGGTGATGAATGGCTGAAAGATATGGCTGAATGGATCAATGCCAAGGGATGCCATATGAAACTAACATGTAGGGATGAGAAGCTAGAGGAAGACATGAGGGCGTGGGCAGCGATGCTCACAGATTTGTTGACACTGCTAGATGAATTACCTCCATAGACTAGAGTGACACACACACCTGATGAGACCGAAGAACAGCCCTAGAGTAGTATACATAAGGCTGGCAATACCCAGGTGGGGATCGAGGAGGGCCCTAGCCCGCCTAGCACACATGCACTGCTCTCACCGTAATATTGTATAGAATTGTCAAATTTACTCACTATGAGACCTGAGCAGGGGGAAGGGAGGGTTGGAGAGCCGAACGATTAGCGAAATGTACTAATTAGATGCGATTTTATATATGGCTCCAAATTACTATATGTTGTATTGTTTTTTGAAAAGCTTATCAAAACTATATATTTAAAAAAACAGTGACTGAGCTGTATTATCTGATAGCTTATCCACAATAGTTGACAACCTTCTAATCTTGATGTCATTCAGTACCACTCCCAAACTAGGTATTGCTCCAAATACATCTCCCACAATTTCACCAGCACTCACTCCATGTTTCTCTCTATGTGCTGACTTTCCTGCCAGACTCTGCAAATCTTCACATGGTATATTTTTTGGAAATACAACAGCCACATAACAGGTACCATACATTTTGTTCGGCAGCCGAACATACACATTTTTCCCAGACACAAAGTACACACTTGGCACCACCTGACATGATTAATAAACACATTCAATAATAAATGATTGTCAGTTGCACAACACCAGCATTTCAGTTAATGTTTTCTGCTGGTTACATTTGATTTTCCACATTAATTCTTCATGTATTCTACATTTTGGCCTAAACACATCACATTCATGTTATTACGTTACAAAATCCTAACACTTAGGTGAACACGACAAAAGATTATATGCGGATGCATTCTACACGTGTGATTATAATGCACCCCTACAAATGAAAATGGATTTTGCGCTATATCACGACCATATTTTAAGCAGAGAGCACAAGCACTTTAGCACTGGTTAGCAGTGATAAAATGTGTAGAGTCCTAAGTCCAACAAAAATAAATTCCGCAAAAATAGGAAGCATAAAGCCAAAAGTCTGGGGATGACCCTGCAACAAGGGCCAAGTCCAACATGTATCTTGACACAAGCTCTGGAAGCTTTAACGAGCTACTTGATCCATTACACCAGCTTTCTAAAAAAACTGTATAGTAGTGTGAATATTGTGAAGTTGGGCTTTTATTAATTTTCATCAATCCCTCATTTGTGGGTGCAATTAATTGTACACTCATACCTACTGTGCCAGATTTAAGGTATGTCGCGGAGCAGGAGCTGCCCCCGCACCACACCAGAAAATAGGGTAACTTTTAATAAATATAATGATACCAGAAAGAAAACACCAGAATAACCAGAGATATTCACTTTTAAAGAGAAAACAGCAGCTGAAAGCACAAAAAGCGCCAATTGCAGGTATCTGGTCGTGCTACATTGGTGGAAAGTCACAGGTTCAGGCTGTGATGGAGCATCGGTCAGATGCAGGGACCAGGTTAGTCCTGCCAAAAAGTTAACTTCTCAAGTCCGTTGCAATTTTTTCCATTCGCATTGGAGGAGGCTGAGCGTTGTGGACTTTCCCCGCTGTAGCGAGAAGAGCAGGCTAGACTTCGCCATTGGTTGTCGCTGTAAAGCGAAGCGCTGGTGGGACATCACGGACGGCCACTGCTGTGGCTTTTTGCTGGCAGTCATTGCATGTTGTAGTTGCTGCAGTGTGAAGTACAGGTCCCACATTGTTGGTCATCGCTGGGGGTCGCTGTTGACACAAAGAGCAGGTCTCACCGGGACTTCAGGTTGGCGGTCGCGGGTGGCAGAGTCTTAGTGCTAAAGGGGCACGTTCGTGATTGCGAGGAGCACATACTTCAGGATTTTCACTTTTTCTTGAGGAGGAGTACACTTTGATGGCAGCTAAGGGTCCAGGACCTGTGGGGGTACCTCTTGGGGAACAGGGACTCACTCCAGCAGAGGCCAGTAGGCCTCGGGCAGGTCCAGTTGCAGGTCCAGGCAGGTCCAGTTGCAGCAGGTCAGCTGGCAGTTGCAAGGAGGCCTCTGAAGCTTATGTGTCCCTGTAGCTCACACAGAAGGGTAATTCTGGGTAGCCTGGAATGAAGGCAAGCAGGTCCAGTGTTACTTCTCAGACAGTAAGGCAGTTCCTCAAGCAGCAGGGCAGTCCTTTTTCCATACCTTCCACAGGTTCAGGAGTGTTCTGATGAGTGGCTCTGGAGTTCCAATATGTAAATCTGGCACTGACCTTTGTGGGGGGTCTTCCTGTCCTACCCCCACATCTTCTTCTGAAATGTTCTTCCGCTGTCATGGCTCCAAACTGTCTGGTGGTAACAAAAGACAGGGCCGGCCTGGTGTCAGATTCCTTTGTGGGTGTGTAGGAGGCAAAGCCCTTTGAATTGCAAGTGGGGCTAGGTACAGCCCCTTCCCAGTCACCCTGCCAAGATGGTCCATCCGGTCCTCAACTAAGCCGCCCCCTTTGTGCCACTGTCTAGACAGAATACACAAACCCCAACAGCAGGGCCATTTACAGCCATGTGACCCAGGACACTGGAAGAAACCACAATGCCAATTTTCTAAAAGTGGCATTTTCAGAATTCTAACTTAAAATCTGACAATACCATTAAAGAGGATTTCAATTACAAATAATTTGAGTATGAACAGAATATCTGTACCTGTTCCCAGTCCAGAGTTATCACTTATTAAATGTAATAAGGTAACCCAGTGTTAGTCGATTGGCGAGATAGTCCTTGCAACAGTGAAAAATTACTTTAGGAGCTTTTCATCTCTAGGACATGTAACACTGAAGTACACATGTCGTAATTTTTTTAATACCATGCATCCCGCCCTTTGAGTCTTTAGGGCCTTCCATAGGGTGGCTCATAAGTATTAAAAAGGAAGGTTAGAACTGGCAAAGGGTTTATTTTGCCAGAATGAAATTTCAGTTTAAAACTGCACTACAGGCTGCAGTGACAGATCTTTGGCATGTTTTAAAAACTACTTTAGTGGGTGGCACAATGATTGTTGCAGGCCCAATAATATCATTTAATTTACCGCAACTGGGTAGATAGAGTACCATTGACTAGGGACTTACACATAAATAAAATGTGTCAACTAGGTGTAAGCCAAGTTTACCATGCTTGAAGGGGAAAGCAAAAACCCTTTAGCACTGATTAGAGTCCTAAAGCCAACAAAAACGAATTCAGCAAAACAGGAGGGGTGAAGGAGAATATCACGCCAAGGATGTCAGGACTAACGGACATCCATCTCTAACCTCTCCTACACCCAAGACAAAGTCTTTGCCATAACCATTACCTTTCCGTAGGTGCACAGTCAGATGGTCTCTTATCCTGATGAGACCTGAGTAATCACGGCAGACTGAAACATTGACACAAAACGTCTGATTGAACCTGGATTGATACCTCTCAAATACATTGAAAACTGATGTTGAGGGGATTCTACTTGTTTCATTAATGAACTTTACCAACATTGAGGCTGGATTGTGCTTATGTTTACTCGTGTACATAATATCACACCAATTGAGCAGTACGCTGTCTGCACTAGACCACTTTATGTACAGTATCTGTTCTTTTGTCTATGATACATCTCAATGAAAAGTGTAACGAAGCCGTGGATTATTCTTGATTTATTTATGTGTGTCTTTTATCCTTTACGTGATTGTTAATCCGTTCCACAAAAGTGAATAATCATTGTGCACTATATGTGATACACTCCTATTGTTATGATTGATTTGTCAGGCATCTAGAGATCTACTAGCAGAGATACTTGCCCAAGAGGACCAATTGTTTCCTAATATTCCCTGCATGTGAACTTATTTTTCTTAAAGCAGCTCCTGTCTATTTAATGCAAGGAATTCAGACATAGGGATGGCGTTCTGCTATCCCTGATAGCCCTCCATGTCCCCATTTGGATGCATTCACGGGGCGTTGGGGGGGGGTGAAGGGGTTGCAAATTTGCCTTCTGCCTCATGAATATTATTCAGGTGTCTAAGCGACCTTCTTTTAATGTGAATTTTGCAATGCATCTGGTTCGAGTACCATCATCTGCACATAGGAGAATCGTAAAATGTTTAGTTAATCTAACCCTTAGTGTTCTGTTTTTACCTTTATCTACTCTCGCGTGTTGGCAGGAATTCAGAACAATTCAGAAATTAAATAATAGATTTAAGTAGTAGTACTAAGAATAGCAATTGAGGTGACAAGCTTTGTATAAGAGCAGTGGCGGCTCACAGTGGGAGTGCTGCGGGGCGGGGGCGGGTCAGGGTGGGCGGGTAGTGGAGTCAGACATACGACGTCCACGAGTAAAGTAGGTAAATAAATAAAGAAAACTATTTACCTTGCGCGCGCTGCATCGCCAACTCGGCGATGCAGCGCGCAAGGTAAATAGTTTTATTTATTTATTTACCTACTTTACTCGTAGATGTCGTATGTCTGACTCCACTACCCCCCACCCTGCCCCTCCCCCACCCCGCCCCACCGCCCCGCAGCACTCTCACTGCAAGCCGCCCCTGTATAAGAGGTATTATTATCGTAATTCGTATTCCCTTTTTTTGTAGATTATTCACTGTATACTATAAATGAAACGGAAAAATAAAAATTAAATATTATATATTTTCATTTGTATAGCCAAAGAACAATTCAATGTGATATATATTACCATGGTCCAAAACAGAAAATGTCAACACAAAGTGGAGCACTACCTTTTAACTGAAGAAGAACTACATGTAAATTAATAATGTGATACCCAATTAAATAAGTAAATGTTTAGCTAGTTTTGTTTAAAGATAATCTAAAGACCAAGGTTCATTGAGTCTGGCGACATTAAGGATGGGCGGCAAGATGTAAACATTGTTTAACCACATGGAAAAACGTATGCTCAGCCAGTAAGTTAACTCATTAGCCTGTCCCAGATTTGCAGATCACATACACATATGCATATACCAGAAATACTAGCTCATCTTTTTAACCTGCTAGGTAAATAAAAAAGAGTTCCTTTGTTTTTCATAATATCACCTACTTTCAATGACCTAATGGCACTTCTGTGAATAGTCTTTCTTACTATAAACGTTGTAAATAGAGGCAGGAATTAAGAAAAGGACTCAGAACTTTTCGTAGATCGTTAGCTATAGGAAATATATGATTCATAACTGAATCAACTCTTTAACAGGTTCCCCATTTATAGCAAAAGCAGTTCCTTATCGGAAGACAGTTGTAAAATGAAAAGCGAAGCGCAGAACACTTTAGACCAGGCATAAAATATCCCCATTTCAAAAAGGTGGAATGTAAACATTAATGCCCTGGAACACATAATGATAATTAGAACATTGGAATGTGGAGCACTCAATTCAATACAAAGGTGTGCTCCGGGCTTCTATGGTCTAGTAGAAGCCCGCACAGCAACATTCCAAAGTTGTTTTTGTTCACAGCTGCTGCAGTGAACAAAGGCCTCCCAGAGCCCGAGGGTGTTTAAAGCCCTCGGGCTCCGAGAGGCCTTTGTTTTCAGTAATTAGAACTTTCTGCCCTCAGCTGGGCCTTTAACGCTGGAGCGGGCCTTTAATGGCCGGTAGAGCCCACAAGGTCGGGTTCTAAGGCTATATTAGAACATTGGAATGTTGAGAGTTGAGCGTTCCATTGAAACAATGGAGTAGCTTCGGGCTTATAATGACATCTCCCTTTTTAATTTAGATTATTCTACCCTTAGTAGGTGGAATGTTCGAATAGCCGTTTAGCCCTTCTGCCTCGGGCTATACAGGTTGTTAAAGGCCCTCGCTCTCATTATAAGACCGGCATAGGCCTCGGCAGCAGGCTACATTCATATAATGTGAAAGAACGAGAAGTGGTCACACCTCTATTGACTTTTTTTTCGCTCTATGATATGCTGGAAATATTTTGGTAAGACTGTAATGTTTTTATGAATCGTAGTTGCAAATAAAAGGCAATACCACAAACAAATAATATAAAAAAAGGAGTCAGTAAAAGGCTCTAAATGTGGACATTTGAGACCTCTACATCCGTCTAGTGATATGATTGTACCTAACTCTGTTCAGACCTATAGCAATAGAAGACTAGTGTAAATAAATTCAAAATGGCTCAGAGGTTTCTCTGAGCTAAGCAGCGAGTTTGATCTCAAAGGATCGAAAAAGAGGTCAGATAGAGAGTTAATTTAGTGAGACAAAGAGGGTTGGAGAGATCACCAGGCAAAACAGCTCATCAACCAGTGAAAGGGATCTCACAATGTTTCAGACAGATTTCCTGACGTTGCTGGCAAAGAGAGCATTATGACCACAGAGGTTACCAGGCTCAGAAATGTACAATGTGAATAGATGTATAGATATGGATTTACACGTATGTGCTAAAGTGTACCTACATTTGCCAAATTCAAGTAAAACTGAAAGATCTACCTGCATGTATTCACATGTGTATGTCTAGTACTCATCAATAGAAAGTACACAGCTCAGCAAGTTGGCTCCCCACAAGAGTCACCCTATCTGCCCTGTTTCTTGGCTAACCAATCACTCCGCTAGCGGGTATTTGAGGATTGTTACATTATATCCAACCCACAACTATCCTCAGAGGCATGGGGCATTTCTGAGCTCACCTCAGTGGTGTAACGAAACTTGAGGGGGACCCCTGCAAAGTGCAGGGAGGGCCCCCCTCCTCAGGACTTGGTCAATGGTTCTCAGGCCAGGGTTCTGTGCTGAGGGGGCCCCATGGAACTCGGGGTCGCCCGCTCCACTGGGATGGCGGGGCCTATGTTACGCCACTGGCTCACCTAGTTTAATTGTCGACCAGAAGGCCACCTCTGTCAATACTTATGACAGTCAACATATTTCAGCGTAGAATCATGTAGTTCTATTTTGCAGTCAGTGAGAAAAAGAACATACAAAAATGAAATGTAATAGCTCAAATTTACAATAATACTGGCCTGAAAATGACCTGCATGTAGGAGATTAGGTATGGTGGACATTGATAGCAAACACCTAGGAGGATAACAGGCATGCTGTCAAACAATGCTACTGCAGAAAAAGAATACCAGGTAAAACATGGCAAGGGACCTAAGAAATTTAGAACAAGATGTGAAACAGTGGACCAATGACCAATGACATACGTGGAGTTCCGCGAGCATGCGGAGTCACTTGTTCTGCATGCTCGCGAGACGTTTTTGACGTTCGGCAACGCGGATTGTGTGTTTGGGGGGAAATATCGCGCAAACTTCACCACGCAGTCGCCAATGGGCGCGGCCATCTTGTTTCTCTACTCTTTGAATGGTTCTGGGACCTGTTTTTATCCCTCTTCAATCGTTTCAATCCTTTGTTTCTTACAATGTTTTTCTGATCTTTTTTATTTATAATCTATCCCTCTCTCTCCCTAAGTGTATATTTTGCGTTTTATTTCTACTTTTACTGCGTTTTTTGTACTGTTTTTCTATTATTTGCTTTTTATTTTCTTTTACTTTCCTACTTCTTCTCCTGACTTTATTTTTTACTTCTACGTTTTCTTTTCCGCCCCCGCCCCCCCAGAACCATGGCTAAGGCTACTAGTAAGAAGGCCAAGGCTAGTGCGACCAGGAGTCGCCTTCCTTGTGGAAGACAGTGCCCGGAAGGGGTGCAGCCCTGGGCCCTGTTCTCCGAGGTGGAGGTGGCCGCCCTTGTTTTGTACAGCGCCACCTCCCCTTAACCTTGGTAGCAGGCGGCAGGCGTGGCTCCGGCTGCGGTAGCCAGGAGCATCACCGCCGGTGGGCAAGGGTGTGCCGGCCGTGTTTTGCTGCACTGAGGTCTGGCGCACCCACAACGCTGACTCACCGGTGGGCCGACATTTTGGACCGGGAGCAGGACCTGCTGGACCTGCTAGGTGTTGAGGATGTGGGGCTTGGTGAGTAGCTAATTATAGTACTATTGTGTGCTCTGTTCTGTGTTATTGCAAATATTTTTTTTTTTACCAAATTGCAAGAATGCTGCTGCTTACATGCAGGTAAGTTACGTTTAAAAATCTTATATTGTGTGATTGTTATTCTTCTAGACACTAGACTGGTGCTCGGCACTGCAAATCTTAGTTGTTTGCAACTTTGCGCTCGCTTGGGCTGATTATGTAAGAGAGTTTAGAGAACTTAAGTTAGGTAATGCTAGAGAGACTCCTTTCCTTTGTCCTGTGAAGGAGGTGACCCGATTAGGGCCCCCCGGGTCACTCGCGACCACCTCTCAGCCTTCCATACAAATGAAGAGTAGGTCAGACAGTAGAGAAAACAAACCAAGTATATTTATTCAGATACACTGGAGCGGAGTCCAGTCTGACCAGCCTCCTGGGATTGCTGCAGAGGGTCTGATTTCAGCAAGCATGGCGATACATTATGCACAATTCAGAACCAATAAAGACACGCCCTGACTGGAAATTTCCAGTTGGTAGCAGTTGAACAAAGGAGATACAGAAGGATGAGTTTCGATCCTGAGACCGGGCACATGCTATCTCAATGCCAAGGTCACTCTGCCTGTGCCTGCTGCTCTAAGGGTGGGAGCAGGCCTATCTAAGGGGAAAGGTATGCACTAATAAGAACAGTGCATTTATTAGTACAGCAAAGCTCAACCTTGGAGAAACAAAAACTGTTGCAGCTGCTTTCAGTTGGGGCACAGAGACGGAAGCTAGTTTCGATCATGGCTCAAAACGGCGGCTAAACATAAAATGATGCAATGAATGGTAACTTAAGACGTACAATGCATAAACAACACGGCTAAAACATTTTTATTCCAACAGACCCTCCTTTTAGCATTCGCTAACCATTGCATATCACTATCTAGAAATGAATAACATGTTGCGAAGATAGGAAACAGCACCATATGTAGATACGTACATAATCAGTAATCAAAGATACCTTCGTCGAGTTGCATTATTTCATCAATTTCTTTCTGCAGCATGATCGCAGCATTGGTGTCATGAACTGACGTATTTGGTCTAGGAGTCAGAGCACGTATACAACAGGTGCAACAAACCGGAAGGCAGTGTATGCAAAGGCCACATGTAAAGATAATACCAGCAACTGCAACCAAAAAGATAAGGATCTTCCAACCCCACGTTGTTAGCATATTCCAGAACCACCCCGATAATGTCCAAGTACCTGTCTCTTGGTGTAAGTCTGATGATAATCTATGCAATTTTTGTATAGCCTTATACACACTGGGGGCGTGGTCAGGTATGTAAATGCAATTGCTACTGCCAATGATGCGACAGGTCCCTCCCCTATCAGTGAGGATGACGTCTAACACCATCCTGTTTTGTAATGTAACAAGCCTCGTAGCCTGGAGCTCAGCAGTAATGTTGTTCAGTATCCCAGCTGTTGTATTAATAACCCCTTCCACAACTCTTGTGAGCCGACGAAGCTGGAGGCTATTAGCCATGGGGCCCCAGAAAGGTAGAAGACCCCTTGCAGCATCGTCAAACTGCTGCCAGGTGCTATGTGTCTGATCTATATCTTCAGAGTCCACAATACTTCTGACTCGGGGCAAGTATATACTCCTACGTTGCAACCTATTTTTTTTATTTTTTATTTTTTAGAGTTTTATATAGTGCGAACTAGACCCGAGACATCGGGTATCAGAGCGCTTTACATGAGCACCAGTTTCGTTACATATGAACACATTCATTTTTTTTTTGTTAGGCACGTATGATCTTTATGGTAATTGGGAGGGGCAATATACACAGGGGGAAGAAGGAAGGAGAGGGAACACCTGCCAGACCACCCCCTTGGAAGCCAGACATAAGCTTGGGATCCACAGACAAAATAGACATTCTGAGGTAAGACTAATGGCGGAGTATTGAGCGTTACCAGTTCGTAAGTAAAGTTGCATTTACTTTCCCCCTCCTTTACCTCCCCTGTTCCCTGGACAAAGAAACTAGCTGTGGTGTTAACCACGGACACCGGCATGGGCTTATCATTAGTAACATTCCGATCTTGGAAAGACTGGAAGTACTCGGAAGCGTTGAATCTTTGGAAGTCAGCCATGTTTCGTTTTGTATTTTATCATATATACTCATACAAGATGTTGGGGATAGTGTACCGGACGTCCCATTTGCCTCTCGACCTAGGGGAGTAAATCCGTGGTGGAACCTGAGTAGATAATTGGAAATTATAGTGCACCGTAACGAACAATTGAAACCATCCCTCACAACTACCGACATATGACAATGGTAGAGACAACAAATTATCACTCTTATGAGTAACTGAGGAAAGCAATCCACAAACCCAACAATTCGTTGTTTTGGACACATCATGAGCTTGATGTAACATTTGCATAAACACATTATCTGTGTAAGTCTTTCGGTGTTCCCCTTTGTGAGGGGCCAAAGTAACAAACATATGCTCAGGGGGAGTGGGCGTTGTACCAACCAAGGAATATACAGGATACTTTTCCTCCAGGAACCAAGCTATTCCAAGTATTGTTATTAATGCAATCACAACTATCAATACGAAGACTATTTTACTCTTTATGGACCAACCCTGCTGCTCCAGTCGCAGTGATGCAAATGGCTGTTCCTCCTCCTCAATAGGCCGACCAAACGGATACATTGCGAAACAAGGAAAAGGGAATGCAATAAAACTGATGGCAAGGGCAAGTGTTCCCAGTGTCTGTCAGAGCTTCACTGGTAGACTCCTATTGTTCATCAACGTTGGCGCTCTTGAGCACCGGTGGTGGAGCTGCTCAGTCCTAGCTCACGGGGAATCCCACATCGTCCAGGATAATGTACCCCCCACAAAATGGGAGCACATTCAAGCTATCCTGTCCAATGTCAGAACAGTGCACCAATCTCGCCTCACCCTAAACTAACACCGTTGGTACCATGACAAAATACACCCTGACTTGTACAGTCCATCCCTAACTAATCTGACTTCTCCTTTGGTGCACCGTTCTTCAACCGAGGACGCAAATTGTACCTGGTGACTCCAGGCACAGAGGGGTCAACGAAGAGGGGCTCTTTAATGGCTCTGATTTCGGGTGGGACTGCTGCATTTAGTACATAATTGCTCTCTACATCCGTTTGGGTCCATATTAGCCATGCGTCACTGAAGGGGACAAACTGAGGTATCTTCTCTCCCTCAGCGTCCCCAGTACCATCCCTCACCCACTCGTCATAGGGTAAGGGCAAGGGTACTCTGCGGCAGTGACTGCAATGTATCCAATTCTTTCAGCCAGCGACCTTCACTGCTGTCCTGGTAGCGAGGAGTACCAGCTCGGGCCCCTTCCAACGGGGCTCCAAGCTCTTCTTCCGCTGAAAGTTTCGGAGCAACACCCAATCCCCCGGCTGGATGCTATGACCGGGCCCCTCTGGTATTGGCGGAAGCGATTCTCGTATCTGTTGGTAAATAGAACGCAAATTTTCAGTTAACTGGCACAGATTATCAGTCAATAAAGGGTACTCAATCTCTGAAAATCTACGTGGACGCCCCAGACATTCGCCGTCCGTCCGAACAAGACCTCATAGGGTGACAATCCTGTCCTAGAATGTGCTGTAGTTCTTGTGGACAAAAGAGCTAGGGGTAAAGCATCTGGCCACTGCAACTGTGTGTTCTGCTGAATCTTTGCCAATTTCAGTTTGAGAGTACCATTGTATTTCTCAACCAAACCCGCTGACTGGGGGTGATTCTCAGCATGAAACATCTGTCTGATGTGTAGTCCCTCACAAACTAACTGGATAACCTTGGCATTGAAATGACTTCCGTTATCACTCCAGATCAAACGGAGCAAGCCGAAGTGAGGAAAGAACTCCTTCAGGAGTACCTTTGCAGTCGCAATGGCTGTGTTCTCTTTAGTAGGGTAAGCCTCAACCCATTTACTGAATGCACAAACAACCACCAGCACATACTTCAAATTATTGACCCTGTCCATTTCAATATAATCTAGTTGAAAGACCTCAAAAGGGAAAGTGGCAGGTGCAAAATTGCCTGGTGGTGTAGGGGTGCCTTTGCCAGGATTGTGCATCATGCACACCATACAATACTTTTCCAGGTGTGCAGCCGTCTTTGGAATATTGTCATTTTGCCATACGGGGTCTAATAGTTTGGAAATACCCTTAGCACTGATATGAGCTGGGCCATGGGCCATGGTAACTAAAGGAAGAACATATGCATCTGGCAACATCCATCTCTGCCTCCCTGACTTGTCAATCCAACATCCCTCATCATTCAAGTTTGCTGTATTTTCTTGCCACACTGCTAACTCCTCCATCGTGGCCTCTCTCTGTATCTCCTTCACATTTTCCAGTGTATGCTCGAACATTGTGACTTCGGGAACCCACCTAGCGGGACCTGCTACAAACATTCTTTTCATCTTTGTTCGAGCTGTTTCCTTAGCTGTCTGATCTGCGAAAGCGTCTCCCTTACCCACATCGTCAGTAACTCTCTTATGGACGCTGCACTTCACTATCGCCAATTTCGTAGGGAGGGCCAAAGCAGACAAAAGCCTATATATGAGAGGACCATGCTGTATTCTCGTCCCGTGGGAAGTAAGGAACCCTCTCTATGCCCAGAGCCGCCCGAAATTATGAGCGACTCCGAAGGCGTACTGGCTGTCAGTATAAATATTAACAACCAGTCCCTCACTCAATTCACAGGCTCGAAAAAGGGCGACTAACTCAGCTGCCTGGGCGGACTGGAAGGGAACTCATGATGTCTCAACTACTGTGCGCAGCGTAGTAATCGCATACGCAGCTGTTGTGGTGCCATCTAATGATTTAAAACAAGAGCCATCGACATATAGTTCTCCTTGGGGGTCAGATAAGGAAACATCAGTCAAGGCTACCCATCCTTTCGTCTCCTCTTCCGTCCGGAAGATACAATCATGTATGTCAATGTCCTCATTCTCAGAAGGGAGGGGTAGTAACGTGGCTGGATTCAGAGTAGCACAGCATTTAATCGTAATGTGCTTTTGAAAGAGCGTTAGCTCGTAACCTGTTAGACGTGCACTGGTGAGGTGCTGTGTCCTTGTCTTATTCAAAAGTGTGTCCACAGCATGGGGAACCATAACTGTGAGGTCAGTATCAAGAATGAGTCCCGCCCATTGTCTTATTGAGACAGCCACAGCCGCTCTTAAATAGCTCCGGAGGGCTCACGCGACAGGGTCAAGCACAGCAGAGAAATAAGCACACGGTCGTTGCTTATTCCCGAATTTTGTGTTAAAACAGAAAGCGCACAACCACCCAGCTCTCGGACGTACAACACAAAGCATTTAGCATAATTAGGGGTACCAAGCACTGGAGCCGAGCAAAGCACAGTATTTAATTGCTCAAAAGACTGCTGGCACTCTGGCGTCCAAGGCAGCGGTTCATGCACATCTTTTAGTGTTAGTGCAAGCAGGGGCTTAACAAGCAGTGAGTAACCAGGTATCCACTGCCTGCAATAGGAAGTGATACCTATGAAAGCACACACATCTTTCTGAGTTTGCGGGACAGACATTTTAACAATGGTACTAATACGCTCAGGGGTCAATCTCCTACCTCCTTTGACAGTAGGTGACCTAAGTAGGTGACCTCCTGTCGACAATACTGAAATTTGGAAAGGGATACTTTATGGCCATGTTGAGCTAAATGTAGCAGCAATTTAACTGTACTGTCTCTGCAACCTTGTTCTGTATCCGAAGCAATGAGTAAGTCATCGACATATTGAAGCAATACATTACCTGTAGGGAGAGACAAGGAATCCAACTGACCTTTCAATGCCTGACTATAGATGCTCAGACTTTCTGTATAGCCTTGAGGAGCGCGACAGAATCTAAAACTTCTACCGGCGAGGGTGAACCCGAACAGATACCTGCTATCAGGATGGACGGGAATACTGAAGAATGCGTTTTTCAAGTCAATGACAGAAAAGAATGTAGCAGAAGAAGGAATCATCGTCAAAAGAGTCTTATGTCAGGGACCACTGGGAACTGGGGAATCACTATTTTGTTAACTACACGCAAATCAATCACAAAGCGATAAACATCTTCGTGATACTCAGAGGGACCCGAATGTGTCCTTTTAAGAATGGGAAGAATGGGGCTATTACAGACATTAGCAGTCGTCTCCTCAACCACTCCTTTCTCAATCAAATCCTGCACAATCTTTATCAAAGCTTGCTCACCTGCCTGTGGTATCTTATACTGAAGAATACGGGGTAAGATAGCACCTTCCTTGACACGTATCGAAACAGGCGATATCTGCAACAAACTCACATCTGTGTCGCCCGTAGCCCACAATGTGGGTGGCACATCTTTAAATTCAGCAGGGAGGGGCGCATCTTTGGTCAGACACTGCTTAGCGCACACCACATCAGGACCCATCGTCATATAGACGCCCGCCGAGGAGCAGTAAATCGTAGCATGCAGTTTCTTCAACAAGTCCAAACCCATCAAATTTTCTCCACAATTGGACGTCAACAAGAATGGTGAATCCACAGTGAAAGGGCCAATAGTCAACGCAAGAGGTTTTGAAATGGGGCTTACCACCGGTACACCAGAAAATTCTACCGAAACATTATTATGGCCAGACAGAGCCGCCCCAGAGACCAAGGAACGAGAAATAGAGCTGTTCGTTGCACCTGTATCCACCAAAAGCTCCTTAATAGAACCATGGACATCCGCACTAACGTATGGACCTCGTTGGTTTA
The DNA here is from genome assembly GCA_963921515.1 of Calotriton arnoldi. Classification (NCBI taxonomy): domain Eukaryota; kingdom Metazoa; phylum Chordata; class Amphibia; order Caudata; family Salamandridae; genus Calotriton; species Calotriton arnoldi. The sequence continues at coordinate 494,067 of CAWUFW010001784.1, read as the reverse complement.
CAGGTATCAAAACTGGTCCCTCACCCTGTCCCATGCTGTCCTAGCTGTAAGACAACCCCGTCACCTCATCCGTATCATAGTCATCATGATAATACTGTTTGCCCAGAGGGTCGTCAAAGTAGTTTTGATCAATACGACCCTGAGATGCCACAGCAAGCCCTGTCCTGGCCACCATCTCCACGACTCGGTCCACGAGACCCCCGCCCTCTAGGAGCCGCTACCTTCTGCAAAAGCACCGGACACTCGCTACGCCAGTGCCCCTCCTCTTTACAATATGCACACTGATTCGCCCCCAAAAGTGCTGTATTACCGGGCCTGCTAGTGCGTGGAAGCTGTCGAGCCATACCACCTCGTCCTCTACCGTTCCCTCTAGAAGCCTGCTGTAACAACATCTTCGTCTTCAAATCTTTGTGCTTCCTTTCCGTCCCCTCCTTCTCCTCATTTTCCCTGTGCTCATAATACTGTGCCATATTCAAGATAACAGAAGGGGAAGAGGTGGACCAAGTGCTCTCAGAAGCCTGCAATCGAGTCAAAATCTCAGGAAGCAAATTGGAAACGAATCTATTAACAAACAGCCGCACACCACCTTCAATCGACAAATCCTGTCCACTATAATCTAGGAACACACCTTCAAACCGAGTAAAGAAATCTGACACACTCTCATCCTTCTTCTGGCAGCAAGCCGATAGCTTGTCCCAATCAACCTTCCTCGGAGGGATAATAGAATGCATATACTTGATAAAGCGGCCTGGCAAAGCAAGTATCTCCAGCCTAGGCTTATCACCTGGCTTTCGTTCCTGATCCCATGCTTTAATTTGGTCCCATGTATCACCCAATTCCGCAACATGATCCTGTGTGTGTGCTTGTCTCCAAATATCAACCGGAACTAGTAAACCAAAGAACATTTTAATATCAGCGAGCGTCATCACTGTCGAAGAGGCAGCTTCAGTCAGCTCCCGATCATAAGCTGTGGGATTTTTCCTAGGGTCAGGTAACTGAGTCTTAAGGGACAAGACTACACTCCTTTTCCATGGAGTATAAACCCATTGTTCTTGGAAACGGGCCTCTACCCATGGCCTAGTAACATTATCATGTTGATCCCTTAGCTCCGGTATCTCTGGATGGTAGATGGGATGAGCCTCCCGCATCGGAAACTGAGTTACCGGGGTGGGGCTCTTCTAGAGCAGTCTCTCCCAATAAGCAACCAACGTTGCAACATTACCAAAGACATGGGCAGGTTCCAAATCAGTAACATGCACATGATCCCTAATATCGTATATATGATCTGTGGTGCTGCACCCTTGAAACGCTGCTCCCAAAGACCGATCAAAGTAGCCGACATATGCTTAAGGGCATGTTGTTGTACAAAAGGCTCATAATCTTTCATGACACTCCACACATCTTCCACACCATGAATTGGGTTACGAGCCCACTGTGCAGCCTGATTAGCCACCACCTGTTTCTCTGCATTTCTCACATCAGATAGGACCAACGTCCGCCCCATACGTTCCTTAAATTTCATCCAATCTCTATCCTCAGGACCGCGTACCGGTGTCCCACTACTCAGTGAGGTCGGGGAATGGAGAAACACAGTGGGGGCAACAACAGAGGGAGCGGGCACTAACATCATTGTCAGCTGTGTCGTGGGGGTAAGAGCTGGAGAGAGAGAAACCGAAGCAATAGGCGTTGCAGGAGTACTAACAGTCACAGTTGCCACAGACAGCGAAGACAAAGAAAGGACAGGAGGTGCCGTGGCCAAGGCAGTCTGATCGACAATAACAGAGGCAGAAACAGCGGAGACAGAAGAACCAGGCAGCTGGGCCTGGGGAGGAAGAGCGGGATATATCCTCTGCGGGGCATAAGGGGGTGGGGGTCGAGTATCCAACAATTGTTCCACGAACGTATCACTTTCTTCTTGGGCTACATAAGATTTGTCAATCTGCAATTGGAATCTCCTATCTTCACGTTCAATGCCTATCTCTTGCTTCTCGCTATCATGTGCTACAGCTTTCTGAGTCAATGTTTGCATTCTCCCTTTCCGGGCCTCTTTCTCTGCCTTCATTCGCCTCTGTTTAACCTCCTTTTGCCATGTTCTGAGGGAATCAAACATAGACTGCCTACTTCTTATTGCAAACAGCTTCTCCTGTAAAAAGGCAATTTTCTATTCATCAAAAGTGCCCGTCAACGGCCACTGCAATTCAGCATTGTCCCTCGTATATTTGTGCCATAATGTACTAAACATAATAGAGCCAAGGCCATGCTTCACATACATGTCAAAATTCGGAGTGCCTTCCGGAGGCGCTGGCTGACTTTCTTCCAGTCGAGCATCAGCAGAACAACAACGACAACAAGAAACCAAAAAACGACTGAACACAGGCATTTTCAAAAGTAAGCCAAATTCATTATGTTGCCTGGCAAAGTGCTGACAAACACTTTGTATCCAAATCGGTCTTCAGACCGTACCAAATGCAAACCAAAATTGGTCCTCAGACCGTACCAAAAACAAACCAAAATGGTACCATATCCACAAAGAACCAAAACAAACTCGCCTGGTGCACACAGGCCAAACAAATGTATTCTCCACGGCCGACTCTTCGGACCAAACGGTCAGATCCAAGGGTTTTGCCATTCAGGACCCCAGTCGGGATGACCGTTAGGCGAGGCACCGACCAGTCAGACAGACGGGGCAGCTGCGAGTTCAGGACTCTCTCGTGCAGGGATCCCTGGTCTGCCTGTCCGACCTGGCGATGGCCCCGACCTCCACACCTGTCCGCGGGCGAGGATGGGTCACCCGATGGGGGTCCCTGTTCGGGTGCCAACTGAAGGAAGTGACCCGATTAGGGCCACCCGGGTCACTCGTGACCACCTCTCAGCCTTCCATACAAATGAAGAGTCGGTCAGACAATATAGAATACAAACCAAGTATATTTATTCAGATACACTCGAGCGGAGTCCAGTCTGACCAGCCTCCTGGGATTGCTGCAGAGGGACTGACTTCAGCAAGCATGGCGATACATTAAGTACAATTCAGAACCAATAAAGACACTCCCTGACTGGAAATTTCCAGTTGGTAGCAGTTGAACAAAGGAGATACAGAAGGATGAGTTTTGATCCTGAGACCGGGCACATGCTATCTCAATGCCAAGGTCACTCTGCCTGTGCCCGCCGCTCTAAGGGTGGGAGCAGGCCTATCTAAGGGGAAAGGTATGCACTAATAAGAACAGTGTATTCATTAGTACAGCAAAGCTCAACCTTGGAGAAACAAAAACTATCGCAGCTGCTTTCAGCTGGGGCAGAGAGACAGAAGCTAGTTTCGATCATGGCTCAAAATGGCAGCTAAACATAAAATAGTGCCGCAAATGCTATCTTAAGATGTACAATGCATAAACAACATGGCTAAAACATTTTTATTCCAACACCTGTCACTAAGATAGTGGTGGTAGGTAGGTAGTTATTATAGTTAGTTACTTAGTATTAGTTGGTAATTTTTTAGCGGTCCGCGTGACACGTCCTCTGTCACGTGCTGCTGACTCCAGTCCTTAGTAGAACCTTTTGTAGTTTGTTAGTGAATGAGTAATATAGCAACTCATCAGCACATCAGCAGCAACCAACCAACAATTTGGTGTATGCAATATGCATGCATCCATCTATGCATTTTGGAGGACTAAAATAAATGGACATGCAGACTTAGTGAATAATTGGCCTGTCAAAGGGGGTTGATTCATTGATGATTTCGAATGAGATCGAAACTTAGAAGAAGCAAATATAATTTTTGGCAATTCATTCCAATGTCTTTGGATTCAGAATAGGCGGGCTAGATGGTACTTAGGTATAGGATTCTGGAATTGGAATGGAACACTGGATTAATAAATAAAATAACTAGACGGTCCGCGATCGCGATACTACTAGTCGATCAGATTAGATAGGTAAATTTTATTGCAATTGTTGTTTCCTGTCAAAAAATCTTTTTAGAGCGTTTTTTAAAATATTTCATTTGTTTCACACCAATCAATTTTTGTCTCTTTATTATTATCTTACATGATCAGCATCCAGAGGCAAGAAGACGACGGGCTCTGAGGCGGGGGCTGGAGATGCCTCCCAGGGCCAGGATCGCTCCTCTACAGAGGGCTCTGCTGTTGGCCCCAGTAAGTCCTCCTGTTGTTAATATTAATAATTATATTTCCCTAACTTTTACTGCACCTTATTTTTTCGAACTATTATTTCCATTTCCTAATTCTATTTTTTACCAAATCATCTTCGATCTATCTGTTTCTAAATTCTTGTTATCCCTGCATTACCTACCTACTTAGTTATTATATTTCTAGTGTCATCAATCTAACTGCCTCTGACTGTGTACTGCTATCAGTCTGTCTGTAGCTTTCCCAGTTGGCCACTCTTTTTCTTTTTAAAAAGTTTTAAAACTCAGATTCACCAATAGCTCTAGCCACTGAGTCCAGTCCTTTGGGTTGTCCAATTCTTGAGAGACTTTTCGAAAATTGCCACCAACAAAATGCCCAACCAGATGTTTACTATTTTTGAGAGGGTAGGACACACAACTGTCTACTCTACTCTAGTACCCGATTTGTACTAGTAGTGATGTGTGTGGTGTATGTGTTGTATTTTAAATTTTGTTAGTGAAAAAAAAAAAATAGGGGGAGGCCCATATGGCATCTAAAAAATGTGTAATGTTTTTCTAGGTGTACCGACCACCAGTGCTGGGGCCAGCGGCGGGGCAGGCGACGCCAGCCAGGAGGGAGGAGATGCGGCAGCTGCTGCAGGGGTGGGTGAGCCAGCAGCAGTGGCGGGCGATGGTAAGTTATATTCCTTACTTATTGACAATACACACTCGCTGCAAGGGTGTGCTCTGTACTGTTGAGAGAGACTAAGTTGTTGTGAACAACGGTTGAAGAAGACACCCTTTACTTAGCATTAGCAATAGCATTAGTGGCGGGAGTTGAGCAACTAATGGTGGCCTCTTCTATCTGACTTCGACTCAGCTGGGTTTCATGAAGAAGACTAAGAGGCAGACGACCTTAATGGATGGGTTGAACGAAAAGGGAAAGAAGGATTGACGGAGGAAGGACGGGCAACATGTATAGATGACTGGCAGAGAAGGATGCGTGGGATGCATAGGTGGCTGATAGGAATCGGATGCATGGGTGGTTGAAGGATGGTTGAAAGGTGAAAGAAAGGATGCCTCCCTGGGTGGGTGAAACTGTATGGGTGATAGGAATCCTCCGGGGGGTTTGATGGGTCAAACTCAAAGGCAAGCAAGGATGGATGCATGGGTGGTGGTTTAAAAAAAATTAAAAATGTATGTTGTTGGTGAAAGGTTTGTTGAGAGATTAAGAAGAATGATAGCAAGGCCAAGCCAAGGAGAATAGAATAAGATTAGAATTAAAAAAATATAATGCTAGAAGAGCAATGCAATGATAAATGGAAAAATCGCTGGGAAGAGAAACAAGGACTGTTTTTTTTTCAAGGTTTTTGATTCCAGGTTGTATTTCAGAATACTCCCTTGTCTCACAGTAGTTTGCAAGCACAGCATATATTGTGTATGTATGTATGTACCCATACCCACCCATTATCAATCGCCTCCCTCCGACTTCGAGGCCCACTCCCTACCTATGTCATTTTCGACTGTGTCAGCCTGCCATGGGTGGCCTATTGGCTGCAAGGTTAGTGTTACACAATAAATCAATAGTACCTCATGTCGTCCTATATATGATCAATGATCATTTGGATCAGATTTCATCTGCCTTGTTGTAGTAGTCAGGGTTAAAGTGAAATTGAGCAGTTGCCATTCATGTAACAGAGTATGGCCATAATAGAAAAATAAGATAATTGTGTAGTTGTAGTCTACAGCTGCCCCACCTGCAGACAGTAGTAAATAAAAATAACGTGAGTCTGCGACACTAGTATGTCTGTCTAGGACGCAAGCTGACTGAGCTGGCATGCCTACAAGGTTAATTTAGCTAAACAAGAGAGAGAGAAGAAGAAGACTTGTCTACTCCATAGTGCCTAGTAGTAATGCCTGAGACTACCACAAATGTTAGAGGCCGAGGAAGTGGGAGGCTACCACAAATGTTATGTACTGTGCTTGCTAGTGCTACTGTGCCACTATGTGTATAATTAATTTTGTGTTACTGTTTTGCTAAGAGTATTGGTTACAATTGTCTATTTTCTTTCTTGATATAGCTACTGCTTCCCAACCGAAACCACCACCAAACAGGAAGGAGTTAGCAGCCATGGTCCAGCATTGGAAGCTGGAGGCCATCTGTACAGAATATCAGCTGTTGGTGGCTCTGGCAGAGGAGGAGGCGGCAGCAGCTGCAGCCTCCTCCAATGCCCAGGGCCCCAGCCAGGCCACCCCAGTGTCTCCAGTGGTACGGCGCCATGGTCTGGCAGCCGCCCGCCACACTTATTTGAACACTGCTGCCCACCCCTGTGGATGCGACTGTAAAGCATTCAAGCGCTACATGCTCCTCCGGATAAAGGTCCTGGATAGTAACCGGCGAGCCCGCCGTTAGAACTCCGTCGCCTTGCCCCTTTTTAATCTTTTTTTGGGTGGGTGGGAATTGGGCGTTGGGGAAATGTTGGGGTTTATTTTTATTTATGGACAATGGAGTGGACATTGGACTCTTATCTTATGGATATTGGTTGGGGTTAGGGAGAGGAGTCGGTCAAGTGTTGTGGGTGTTTTCCATTAGTTTATTTTGTTAGGGGAATACATTATTTATACTTTACATACAATGTAAATGTTCTATGGGGGGGTTACTCTTTTACTTCACACAGTTCCCTTTGTTGCTGCAGGGCCGCAGCTAGTTTTTGATTGAAATAATCTCCCAATAGGGTAGCACACCAACAGATAGATGCGGTACCCTCACTTGTGACTTGTCCTACTAGTACTGTCAGTCCCTCCTCCAAGTCTATGCAGTCTGCAACTGGACTCGGAAGGGTGTAGGTGTGTGAATTAATGAATTAATTTTCATATTATTAATTATGCCTCCCTCAAACTTCTTCTCTTACCTCTGATTGATGTTTATTTATACTTAGGCGAAGCGATGGCTGCATGGTGATGATGGTTTGGTTTTCCAAGGGGCCATGGTGGTGGTGGTAGTAGTAGTAGACACTGACAGTAGCATTTGCAAAAAAAGAAAATGAGACAGTCAGTCGCCTGAGGGAGACTCGGGAACGAGTAGTAGAAGTACAGTATTCAAGAAGACTGGCAAACAAGAAACCATGATGATGATAAGCAATGCTAAAGTAAAATAAAACGTAATGGTGGTGGGGATAGCCTAGTACAAGTTACAAACTGAAGTTGACTCTGGACACAGAATTGAATAGCGAATACTGAGCATGGGTGGGCAAGCAGAAGAAGATCCTCGCCCTGCCTTGAGTTAGTGTTACTTTCACCACATCTGCCCCAGCAAGTGTGTGATCAATTATTGGTGTAAATTTAATTTAGTCACACCTCAATATAAATCACATAGCCCGGGGGAAGAGGGTTAGGGTTTGATGAATGGTTGGGAAGGGGTATTTGAGGGAAAGGTTTGACAAAGACAAACACTACACATGGACAACACACAATCTTGGCAGACGACCATCATAAATCTGTTAAGGGAGAAAAAGGAAATGCAGGCATGATGATGGCTTGATGAGTAGTACTAGACTAGTAGTACAGGGCAGCAGTATATTATTAATTATTATTATTAAGCAATTGCCTTGCCTGTCTGCCCCCAGAGAGACCCAAGTTACATACATTTTATGTTCTGTTGTACCGGGCTTCCTTTTAAAGCTAGCAAAGAAAAAGCAAACATAAAAAACAACAACACACACAGTCGTAATGATTGAAGAGAAAAAATGAATCAAATGAAATGATGATACTATAACTATGTTATGGTCTAACTGGGAGTTGCATCTCAGCATTCCTCTTGGTCCTTCCTTCCATGGAAGCTCCGTTCGTCAATCTTGGGTGCCTGCCTGGCGGATGCGGATTGGTAAGGTAAGTGTGAGTTGTTTTCCCCAGTATAGCCTTCTATTGAAACCACAAAGATTCATCAAGAAGAAAACATACAACCGGGCCTTTTGTGGGATGGCGCCCAGGATCTGGAATGCACTGCCCCCAGAAACTAGACTGAATCCCTCTACTGCATCTTTCAAAAAAGAAGTGAAATCTCTTCTCATGTCTAAATTCACATGGTCCATGTTTATACTTTGTTATACGATTTTTGCTCTGTATGGGACTTAATGTTATTTACTCTATGCTATCCTATATTTACCCTGTAAAGCGCTCTGATGCCCACAAGGGTCTTGTTCGCGCTATATAAAACCTTCTAAATAAATAAATAGCACAGGGTAAAGGCCGGCATGTAAGTGTAGATGAAAAAACAAAAGTGATATTGAAAAATCAAGGAGAAAAGTAAAATTAAACTGCATAAATTAAGGCGGAGTGCAACAAGAAAACTTTCAGAGGCGGCATGGCTAAATCATGTCTACTCTGTTTCCAGCATTAACCTACAACAACAACATGAGCAGGCCCGCCCACCCAACCTCCACTTAGCTTAGATTTTGAGCCAGACAGCACTGAGCATACATACACATCAACATAGCATTTTTTTTAAAAACATATTTTTATTAGTTTTTAAACATTATGGCGCGTTACGGAGGCACCGCAGCCGTTGGTACAATAATACAATATTTTCAGCTTCGTGTGTAGTAGTACCGACAGTGTCCTGACATTTTTTAACTAATACGTAAATATGGTAACCCTTTATGGGTATTTGCATTTCAGGATCTACCATTTGCTTTAGCTGTTACATTTATGAATTGTTCAATAACTCAAATAAGTAACATAACATTTCCCAACTACCCACCCCCCACCCACTCGTCTGGCTCACCCGGAGGTAATAGGGTTCGGACCCGGACTTTTATCTTTTGTTCACATAAGTGTCTTATGGGGATCGCTAGGTTTTAGGGATGGTGGTCGGGCGGGTCGGCACCGCAGCCAAAAGGGGGTTGGTGGGGAATAATTGCATGGTCACCTGGCGGGGGAGTGGTGGGGGCGTTATGTTTTATGTGCCGTGGGGCATAAAGGGATCTGTAGCCTTGAGAGACTCTAACATCTGGTCCCATTCCATAGAGATGGGGGTTTTGCGTATCCCTCGGAATTCCTCCCGCCTGATGAGAGCACTTTCTGCTCCACCCCTGCGGACCATCTCGTTGTGCCAGTTGGTTAGTGTAGGGGGGAAAGCTGATTTCCATTTGATTGTGATGGAGCGCTTCACTATGAGGAGGGCCAAATCTGCAAAACAGAGTTGTACCTTCTGTGATTTCTGGTGCCGGCGTAGCCCCAGCAAGCAGCTCTCTGCTGTGTCCCAGTCGGAGGTACCTGTTATTTCTCGCACTATTTGCGTGACTGAGGACCAAAGCCCTCCAAGGCGTATGCAGGTCCATAGCATGTGTAACATGTCCGCGTCCTCCGGCTGGCATCTAGGGCAGCAGGCGCTTGCGTAGGGATATATGCAATTGAGGCGGTGCGGGTGAGATATGCCCTGTGAAGAATCATATATTGTATGAGTTTGAATTTGGCATTACACGACACCTTTTGGGGGAATTCCAGGAGAGAGGACCAGTCTTTGTCTGTTAGGTCTGTTCCGAGGTCTCTAGCCAAATTTTCTCTCAGGGTTGTGAGAGAGGTCCCTGCATGTGCCCGGACGCCCCTGTCTAGCCATCTGATTAGGTGTCGTCCTTCACACATCAGATTACTGCATGTGTTAGTTCATGTGTAGGGGGCTCTACCCCATCTGGCGACCAGTGCTTTTTAACATAGCGGGTAATGGTTGCGTGCAGTATAAAAAGGGAGCGCGGGACTCCTTGTTTCTGAGCGAAATTCTGGTGGTCCGTTAGGGCGCCGTCTATGAACAGCATTCCAACTGTGGATACCCCTTCCTGTGACCAGTGGGAGAGACTACGTCTGGTGATTAACCCTGTTGCTGTGTGGATTCTGAGTAAGGGGATGTTAGAGGCATAGGGGGGGTGCCGGGTATATTGTAGGGCCCTTTTCCAGTAGGAGAGCACTATTCGTAGCAGAGAGGGGATGTCGGAGGGTATCTTGCGCCATGGGAGTAACAGGGTGTGCAGAGTTCCCCGGCCCAGGGATTGTGGCGAGTAGTCGATTTCGTGTAGGTTGTGGCCAGCAAGCCAATACGATAGCCATTGCAGCTGGCTGGCCAAGCAATACGCGCGATAGTCCGGCACTCCTAGCCCTCCTTCATCTGGTCTTAACTGCAGCTTGGCAAGTCCCACCCTCCTACGCCCTCTTCCCCAGATGAGGTCCGACAAAAGGGAATCTAGTGCCTTAAAGATAGGGGCGGGGAACAGTACTGGCGGATTCGTAAAAAAATATAACAGCCATGGCACAACCACCATCTTGTATAGGGCTATCCTGCCCATCACCGAAAGGGGCAGGGATACCCAGAAGGAAACCTGGGCCCTTAGTGCTCTAACCGCTCTCATCAAATTGCCCTCTATGAGATCTTGTGGGTCCCTGTATATCTTGATACCCAGGTATTTGAAAGTATGTGGGGCGATTGCTAGGGTGAGCTGTCCAAACTTGACCGTTTCAGGGTGCTCTTCCAGGTGCATAAAGAACGCGTGTGATTTCTTCTCATTTAGTGCAAGCCCTGATATATGTTTGAATTGTTGGAAAATACTCGGAATGGGCTCTAGGTTGTCTGTCAGGACATGGATGTATAAAATGAGATCATCGGCATATGCTGATAGTAGGTGTGTCGTGCTTCCTAGTCGGATCCCATTTGCCTCTGCCTCCCTCCAGAGTTTGACTGCAAGGGGTTCTAGGGCTAGCACAAATAGTAATGGTGACAGGGGGCAGCCCTGTTGTGTCCCCCTGGCCACTGGGTAGGATCGTGAAATATGGGAGGCAGTGCAGACTCGGGCTGTGGGGGCCGTGTATAAGAGCTTGACCCAGCTCATGTACCCCGGTGGGATGGCAAATTTGGCCATGGCCGCTGCCATGTTACACAGCAACATAGCATTTTCCAAATTAAGGGGCACATTATGATGGCGGGCGGACAAAGTCCGCCCGCCACCGTAACGGTGAATGGGACCGTCCGCCAGAGGAGTGGCGGTCCCGCTGTAGGCATTAGGATGCCACCGCCACGGTGGCGGTGGCATCCCGCATACATTGGATTGCGGCGGGCGGTGCTGTAAGCAGCACCCGCCACAATGCCAGATATGCACCGCGTGGTGCCTGCCACCTTCTGCACGCAAATGCAGGGGGTACCATAGGTACCCCCCATGTGTACCCCCCATTCCTCCAACATCTGGGGGGCCCGCAACGGGCCCCCAACAGCAAAGACCGTATGCCTTTAAGGCTGCTCTCCGCCACCATCCTAATATGGATGGCGGTGTCTTGCAGACACCGCCACCATATTAGTGCCCTTTTCCGCCCGGTCCCCTGTCAGGCCGGCGGAAAACCGGCGGACGGTCTTTCCGTCCGCCGGGGTCCCCCCGCCATCGTAATGTGGCGGGGGGAATTGGCATGCGGGCGGTGTAATATGGCGGGCGGATTGTAATGACCCCCTAAGTAACTATATCAATGCACCGCTGTCTGTCATACTACTAAACTCGCCTCCCCCACTACACAGACATGTAGGTCTGGTGTTGTTGTTGTTTACCTTTTAGGCCACTTCATGAAATGCCCCAAGTTATTCCATCAATCATCTCCGATCCTACTGACTGACTGCAAGTATGGTATGATCATCATGGTGTCCAACTCTGTAGTGCACCGAGTGAGTCCAGAATCAAAAATGCAATGGATCGGCCTGCAGTAGTACAATTTTGTTATTGAACAACAAGAAGGGAAGCATTGACTTGAGTCACTTTTTTATGTGTATATTAAATACTAGTAGACATCATGCACCACAACAACACAAACACCAATCACTCAGAGTCAGCGTCCAATGCATGCCATCATTTACCTGTTCTTACGGGGCAGTCCCTCTAGGCTCGGAAAGGAGGATAGCTATAGTCAGGTTCTTTCGAGGGACTCAACGAGGCAGGGACACATTTCACATTTGTTGTACTATTCTCCATCCAATGTCTGGCTTGAGGGAAATGGATTTAGGACGAGTCAGGACTGGAGCAGGACTCGGAGGAGTGGACTTACTTCTTCACTGACTGCACACAGTTGCAACTCCAATCCGGCAATAAAAGAGTACGACGGTGGTGATGGATTTGTTGTGATTCGAACCAGAAAGACAGTGACACACACAAATAATAAAAGTAAATAATATTCCTTAGCTATATCTTTTTGGGGGGCTTTTTTTGGGGCGTCAAAGCAAGAAAGAAAGTAACAAATCGAAAGCCTAGTTGTCAGGGAAGTAGAGCTCGTCCTCAAACTCTGGTGGTTCACCAGGAAGTAGGTCATCTAACATACTACTTGCATGACCTAAGTCACCTTCATCATCTTCCTGCTGTGCTACTTCAGATATGGTGTAATCCGGTGATATAAAGCGCTGATTCATTCTGATCATGGTTAACCTCTCCACGTTTTGGGGTGAAAGACTGGTCCTTCTCACTGTCAGAATGGCACCAGCAGCACTGAAAACACGCTCAGAAGAGACACTTGTGACAGGACAAGCCAGATAGTTTATCGTCAGCCTGTTGAGCACTGGCCATTGGCGCCTTTCCCCATACCAATACAGCAATGGGTTTTGGTCAATGTAGACCTCTATTGGGTCATCCAGATAGGCCTGGACCATCCGCTCAATGCTCATGGGTGCTACACTTTCCTTGGCCTCTTTTGCCTTTGCATCAGCACTGGACTTAACAAGCCCTTGCTGTAGAAACCATTCCTGTGCCGATTTTGGGGCTGATGCTCTTGTTCTTGTTGTTGTTGATGTTGTTCTTTGTGTTGTTGGTGGTTTTGGCTGCTGTGAGCCAATCGCACTACCCTCAGGCTCTAAACTTGAACTTGAAGCCGGCTGCCCTGCAGTACTTGTTGTGCCCTGGAGTGGCGGGCCTCTAATTCCCAGCCATTCTTTTTCTAAGTGACTGGCTTCCACAGCTATCCAAGTTTTGTAGTTGGCAACATCCCCTTCTGAAAAAGGAATGAAAGTGTGCAGTAATGGTTTGTACCGTGGATCCAGAATTGTGGCACAAATGTAATGGTTGGATGACACAATGCCTCTTTGCACCCTTGTATTTTCAGACAAGCGAAGGGTTAAGCTCCCCACCAACTCATCTGCTTTTTTTTTCCTCCACACCTGCGTACATTGCAGACACCCCCTTCAGCTGTTCCTGTAGCATTTGCAACAATGGGATAGCTTGGCCCATAGTACAGTTCTTCTTGCTGACTTCACGTGTGAAGAGCTCGAAAGGAAGTAGCATCTCTGTCAGGCATTTAACTAGGCCCCATTGGTCCATCTCAATGATCATGCCTTTCACAGTAGCATCCCCTCTTTGCATGACATATTCATTGATTGGTCTGTACTGCTCAAACAGACGTTCAAGTAATAAGTTGAGTTCCAACGTGTTGGCACCTCCTGGATGAGTGCTTTAACTGGCATTCTATTATCACGTTAAATGATCCTCAGCTGCTTCCTGGCTTTAAAAGAATGGCTGAAATGTGTGCAGATTCTTCTGCAGGTGGTTAGTAAGCTGCTGACTCGGTCTTCTTTTTTCAGAAAGTCTTGAACAATGATGTTAATGCAGTGCGCCAAACACAGGACCCTGAAATAGCCACTATCGGCCATGGCCTTAACTATATTACTGTCATTGTCCCTGGCAACAAAACCAATGTTAAGCCCTCTTGGTTGCAGCCATTCAAAGATCTTACTGTCAAAGTGTTCCAAAATGTTTGCAGCAGTATGAGATTTCTCCATGGCGAACATGGCTACAGTTGCATGTTTCCGAGTGGCATTAAAAATCTCAGCAGTGTCAACAACACCTGCTGCAGATATCTTTTCTCTAACCCCCACAAAAGAGATCCAGTATGCAGTGATGCACATGTAATCAGTGACTTGGCAACTCGCCCACATGTCTGTTGTCAGGTGGATAGTGTGAACAGCACTCTGCTGCAAAGCTTGTCCAAACAATTCCAGCACGCCGTGATGTAGTGCTGGAACAGCAACTCTGGCGAAATAGGACCGGCTGGGAACCTTCCATTTTGGGTGGATGGCTGTCACAAATTCAAGAAAACCCACCCCTTCCACAAAAGAAAAAGGGAGGAGGTCCAGTGCTAACATTTTAGCCAGCTTTGCGTTGTACAAACGTGCAGTTTTGTGGTTGTGTTCGTACTGCCCCTCTGACCTAAACATGCTGAGAATGGTAGCCTGGATGTTATTATTTTCTGGTGCCACTGATGAAGGTGATTTCTTGACGCCAGATGTTGTTAGGCTCAACGCATGTTTTTTCATTGCGGTACTCTCTTGCCTGGGATCCCTTGGTGTCTCAGCCTGACTCTTGTGCCACTGCGATGTTGCTGATGAGGATGTGGGTGGTACAACTGCACTGCTGGGGACAGGGCTAATTTGTGTACCAGAGAAAATGTCTCCCTCTTGTTCACCTTCCACCGTGATCGGATCTTCTACTTCTTCATCCCCACCAACAGCAATGGGTTCAGTTTTTTGGCCGCTAAGGTGCGCCTCCCACTGGATCAAGTGGTGTTTTTTCAGATGTTTTGTTTGGCCTCTGGTACCATAGTTTGTACCAAGCTTACCCCGACTAGCACCTTGTCCACAAATGGAGCATATAGCAATGTTCACCTCCTTCCTGCTAACCGAAAAGAAGTCCCAAACTGGGGAGGTCAACTTACTGGCGCTGCTGGTGCCACTTGCAATGCCGGATGAACTGGTAGGTGGGCGTGAAGTTTGATTCTCTGCAGTACCTACTTCTACTGAGGAGGCTGTGGTGGATGTAGGTCGCTGCTGGTGAAATATGGAAGCTGGAGGTGGTGTTGGTGGTATCATCTGTGTTGGTGGTATCCGTGCCACATCCCTCACAGCAATTTGGGATGGGGTAATGTCGGTCTCCACTGGGCGGGACTAATGTCCATGATGACTGGCTCGTCATCATCATCTTCCTCTTCTACAACTACCTCCATAACTCTAAGGCTTTCTGGAACCTTCCTTTTCCCTAGCCTTGTCTTGTGGGTGTGGTTTGTCTCCAACTTAGACGGAGGCGGGATCCAAGTGGTGTCTAGATCATCAGAAGAGGGGCTTGGAGAAGAAGTTGATGGACTAACCCTCCTTTTCCTTGCTTGGGATGTGGAAGACACTGGATCTTCTGAAAGAGTGGCTTGCTCTTCTTCTTCCTCTGCAGGAAGCTCAATCTCCTGAACTGCCCCTACTTCGGGAGGAACAACTACTATTGGGGGTGGTTGCGGCTGTTGTTGCCCACTTCTCTGAGTTTCCTGCATTGATTGGGTACTACTTTGGGATAACGATAAGTCAATTTCAACATCACTGCTTGTCGGCGTTGGACTCGTAATTAGACTGGCTCCCTCTGCAACAGACATGGGCTTGGGCCTAGGTTGGTGGGGTGGGTCCACTGATGCGGTGGTGCTGCTCCCAGCTTGCTCCCCAGACACCGCTGCTGCAGGCGCAATTTTTGGTTTCCCAAGAAAGGTCTTGGGCGACATACCGGTCTTGTTAAGTGGCAATGCCTTCTTCTCACTGGCAACTTTCTTGGTACTGGACCTGGTACCTTTCTTTGGGGCCATATTGAAGATGTCAGCAGCACGCAGTGGCACAAGTTGAAGAGATGTCTCTGTGGTCACACGTCACGTGACATCGTGCGCAGCAGGAATTCTGTCCAGCAGTACATTGGGTGATGACGTCTCCTCCTCTTTTGTGCACCTAAAACCAAAGAAGCAAGAAGAACATCAGTGAAACGTGGCATTCATTGTTGTGGTTCAATTACTACTAGTACAAACAAACAAATATAATATATAACTTGGTGTGTGGTCACACTTGTTAGTGTTATTAATATTATTAAATGTATTACCTCAGTTATTAAAAAAACATAACAATACAGTGTAGACATTTGTGAGACTTTGACAAAAACAAGGGCTTTCATGGTTGGTGTACTAGTGTACAGTACACTCCTGAAGGATAGGAAAGAAGAATAACAACAACAAAAATACAAATGTAACGGACCCGGTTTGGCATTGTGCATCACGTGGGATTCAGCATTCAGGGAGCTGCAGCTGACAATGGATGGAAGCAATAAGCCAAGAGGAACAAAGGAAAGACATGCAGGCCTTATGCAGAAGCACACCGGCTGCCTTCACAAAATGGCTGCCAGCCACATAGCCAGGCCACAACAACAAGAAAGGGAAGACAGACAATGCAGGCCTATGGCAAAAGCACACTGGCTGCCTTCACTAAATTGCCATCAGCCACATGGTCAGTCACTCACAACAACAACAAGCAGGAGGCCTGAAAAACAATGAACTCAAGCAGGCCTATATGGACCCTGGCCCCACAGGGAGGCTCAGCCAAGGCAAATGCTGGCCCACAATCTACTCTCTTAGAAATCTATTCAAAGACTCCAACACCGTTAAAGCCTTACATAACGTTACCCACTATTACCCAATTTTTAACCAGTGCAGACCTATGGAACCATCTAATAATTATTTTACAAGGAAAGAAGAAACATAAAAAATTGAAATTACAGTCACAGACGCGCCTGATTTGGTCTTAGTATGAAAGGAAAAGAGAAACAACAATATAAAGTGGAAAAGAAATAAGAAAAGAGCAATTAGAAGATTCTCAAAATGGAAGACGCATAAGTTAAAATTTCCGAATCCTTTATCTCCAGAACAGGATACTCCAGAAAAAGAACAAACTATAAAACATTTTTAAAAACTCCACATAACAACGGCCATCGTCATCCAATAATCAAAGCAAGAGAAAATTATAATCAATTAAATCCTCTGGCCCCAAGTATTTCCACGGCTTCGAGTGACAACCAGCTACCTTTACTGTCTCGAGAACAACCGACTGAGCAGATCCTCGGGGCCATACTCCTACAGGAACACCAAGTCCAATCGTGCTTTTTAGAAATCACTGACTTATTCCGTACAGGAAATGATCCATTGAACCGAGGGAGAATAGCGAATCTCATTCGTAAGATCCATCTGCTACAGTCACTAACAAGCTCGGAAATAAACCTAGTGGCCTTTCCGATCAGGGCTAAAACTACGGTGGCCATTGTCGAATTTTGGTCCCATGTGATTCCTGCCATAATCCTAAAAGAAAGCGAGATCCTCCATAAAAATGGATATGACGTCACAGTTGTAAACAACATAGAAAATCAAATACAGGAAAAATACAAGGAAAACAACGAAATGAAAATCCACCATTATGACCAATTTCCCAGTGGCACCAAAAATCTCTCCAAAGTTACCAACGAAAATTTAACCATCTCGATAAAGAACGGAGAGAGACAGATCTGGAGTAAAAATAAAAATTCAGTCAAAAAGAAGATATTACCAAAGGAAAATCGCTGGTCCTGTATCTCGTGGAACCTAAACAGTCACAAACAAGGAAGGGAAAATAAACTCCCTTTTTAACACAAGCTTGAGCATCACGTCTTGGAATATAGCAGGGAAAAACCCAGAGAAGTTAGCACTAATTCTGGAAAACACTCCGGCGATGGTGGTCCTACAAGAAACCTGGACAACAAAAACCTTTGACCAAAACGAATACTTCGTATATGATGTACCAGCAAACCTGTTAGCAGGGGTCATGCTAAAGGCGGACTTGCTATCCTTCTACGTGAAGATTTCTACTGGGACCCGGAAGTTATCATTATGCGTATGACGAACGTACAATGTATTAAGGTCAAGCACTGGAATGAAAATAAGGACATTTCTCAATATCTAATAATTTTTAACGTCTATATCCCATCAGGCTCTAAAAAGGATGCTCTCATGATCAAAATATTTGAGGAAATTGAAATGGTGGTAGAAGGAAAAGGATTCCCCTCCGTTATTCTAACAGGAGACTTTAACGGGAAAATCTCTACTGTACTCCTAGAAAAATGGGAATATGGCGAACAAGAGGAAGCTTTGTCAATCCCAATACCACTATTTCCCCCAGGGATAATAGCAGATAAACGCGGGAAAATATTACTTTCCTCTCTTCCAGCACTAAATGGAGTTATCCTAAATGGATGCACAGAAGGAAATATTCCCGCTGCTTGCACGAGAAAAGGTAACTTCAGCTCATCGATCTTAGACAACATGATTTGCAGCCAAGATTTATTCAGAAGAGCTTTAAAATTAAGTACCAAATTCACACAGGAAAGTGATCATGCAATATTATATCTTAAAACAGGAATAATTTTGCAACCTATCTCTCCATGGTCCATCGCGCACTTGCACAGTACTGCAGTTGTAAACCAGGCTCAATGGCGGTTGACATGGAATTCAACAACAATCAACAACTTAAATTCTGCAATCGTCACTGCCCAAATATTACAGAGTGTCAATTCCTCAGACCCAATAACAAATTTCGAAGTAGTCCTTAACAAAATAGTGGCATCCCTGCAGGATATTCCAAAATGACGGAAACTGCAAGTGGGAAATTGGAAAAGCAAGAACCTGGATAAAGGATCAATCACATTAAATAAACTAATTCGATTGCAATTTCTACAATTCTCAGAGATTAGACACCAAGACGTCAAAAACATAAAGAATCTCCACCGGAGGGCAAAAGAAAAAAAACGAAAAGCTCAACAGGATCAAAACTGGGTTGATATCCAGATAGCAGCGAAACAAAAAAATAACCAGGCATACTGGAGCTTAATTGCCAAAGAAACAGGAACAAAGAAATTCCTGCAAGCCTCACCAGTTCCCCTAACAGAATGGGAAACATATCTATATGACTTATATAAATCAAACCTGAGGCAAGAAAACTTGAACCAAGCAATAACGAAAATAGGAAAAAATATCCAAGTTATCCTCGCCCCTGCAGCTTGGCAAATAGAATACCACATAAAGAATGCCAGATCGTCTGCAGCAATGGGTCCAGATCAGATCCCGATAAAAGTACTCCAAAGCAACCCAGAAGTCTGGAGCAAGTTTTTAGCTCCCCTATATTCTCATTGTTATGCTACTGGAGAAATCCCTAAATCATGGCTGGGGAGCATTGTGATCCCAATTTTCAAAAAGGGCTCTAGGTTGCTTCCCAGCAACTATCGACAAATTGCCTTGTTGGACGCTACAGGGAAGATCTTTGCAGCAAGCGTCCTGGAACATCTGAAGGACTGGGCTTTCCCAAGCGGAGTGATCCCTATAAATCAAGCAGGGTTCCGATCAAAACACTCCGTAACTGATAATATAGAAGTGCTACAGACAGTAATAGATGGATATGTTGTGTCAAAATCGCAGGTCGTCTATTGTGTTTTCCTAGATTTTACAACAGCGTTTGACAGAGTAAACAGACCTACACTTTGGAAAAACGTAGAAAATTAGGAATGCGGAATAAACTTCTCAATATTATTATATCACTACACACAGCAACATGGTGTCAAATACAAATGGGGAGAGAGAAGGGTCTCACTCGACCAATAGCTACACCGAATGGCCTGAGGCAAGGTTGCCTTTTAGCCCCTCTCTTATTTTCTTTATACATAAGTGATCTCCCGCACTGTCTTACATAAATTATTAATTTCCCCCCAAAATCTCATCCTGTAAAATCCATATTATGAAATATGCCGATGATGTGGTTATTTTAGATCTTACCCCATTCGGCCTACAGAGTAATTTACAGAAGAAAATGTCTTAGTTCCAAACATGTCCAAAATGAAAATTGTTCTGTTCAGAGGAAGAAAACAATATACAAAATTTAACTGGTCATTAGGGGGAAAATATTTAGAGGTGGTTCAAGAATATACTTATTTAGGGCGAGTTTTTACACAAACATTACAAAATTCCCCTCATCTTCAGCATTTAGGCCGCAAGGCAGATGTACACGTTGGGGCACTCCAATGCTTATATTCCTCTTCTGGTCACAGGCACTTTCATTCCCTTTTTGAGGTTTTTAGTTCTAAAATTCCACCCATTTTATCGTATGCATTGGAATATATCCCAATAAAACAATGGCAACAAGTACAAACTAAAGAAGGGAAATACTTCGCAAATTGATTAAAGTCCACCAAGCAGTTCCTGCACAAGCTCTGCGCCTTGAGCTCTCTCTTGTCAGCTCATATGCCAGAGCTATCACCAACATCATAAGATGGGCTTACAATCTTATACATGCAGAACAAGGAACCTTAAGTTTTTTAATTAAAAACTGAAACTTTTGGGATTGAATCATCGCATCACACTTTTAGACAAAATCTAATTTCAGCTTTTAATGTATCGAACTGTACAACTACACTACTGAAATCTTGGACTCCTGCACACTTGAGGCTCTTTTTAAAACACTTAACGCCGAGGATAATTTACGACCTCAACATCAAACATTGCTCTCAATTGCATCATTATGAACAATATGCAGAGTCAATAGAATACAAATATCAGCAACAGTACATCCGCTTTACCTTAGGGCACGGAGTCCGACGCTATATTATCTTATTATGGTTCGGGATCCTCCCTTTAAAAGCATTTACTTCAAGATGGAACCATATTGAAGATGCCACCAGTATTTGTGATTTATGTAACGGAGGAGTGCAAGATTGACAGCATGTTCTGTTCGTATGCCCAAATCTCAACACTAGTTGAGGCCAGACACTGGTATATAAAACCAATTCAAACTAGATATAATATTACTTCAGTACAAGGCCTTATTTTGCTTCTTAAATCGCCGCCTGATGAATTTGCATGTCACAATTTGTTCAATTTTTAAAGAGCTTTTTAAAACTGTACTGAAACGATTATTATTCTATTAATGTTTTATAACAAATGTACTTTTACAATTTGTTGTTCTCAGCAGAGAACTAAATCAAAATAAAACTTGAAACTTGAAACTTGGCCCACTATTACAAACACACTCACACACTGGCCAGACAAAGGAGGCATGCTAAACAACACAGCTTTAATACAACAATGCCAAAAACGAAAATCCACAGGGCTAAAAAATGTTTGCAAGTTGCACAACAACCACACACATCCAACAAAGGCATTTATTTAACACACATGAAAAAAAAGTGAAAAACCCCCAAAAAACACATTTTGCATTTCAATCCAATGCCATCCATGCCCTAAATGATGTTTAAAAATTCAACAGACACCACAGAAACAGTTGTTTCATGCACCCATGAGTAGCTCTGGGCCTACTGCCTGAAAGGCCTATTGGCAGACTACTGGGCTAGTGAATTAAATAAATATTGCAAATTGGTTTCAAAAGTTGGAGAAAATGTAGTGAACTGTGCAACATGTTTCCTTTATAAAAGAAGAAAAATTACTTACAAAGAAACAACTAGGCCCCTACTGAAACTACAGACCACCCACCACAATAAATAAAAAAACGATGAAGAGTACAAAAAAATGTAGGTGCAATGCCCCAATCAAACAAACAACACAAATTTTCAAACTTACTTGTGAAATCTCAAATTCAAAAGTCCTCAAATCCAATGATACATGATGACACGTAGGGGTCGATTCCGATTCGGGCCGGAAAAAGCACCGACCGACTCGGATCCGGAAATAATACCGACCGACATGTACCTGTGGCGCCCGACACGCCAAGTACGATGCAAGGCGTGAAAAATCTGACCGACACGTACCGAACCCAAGTCGACCGACCGAGCCGCACGGAAAACAGCAATCCGGCCGGAAAAACACGCGAATCCAACCGACCGACACGCACCCGGAACAAATCCGACCGAAACGTACATGCGAACTCCAAACCGCAAAGTACGATGCAAGGCGCGAAAACCACGAGCGAGTCGGACGGAGGCCAAGCCGCCACGACCGACACGCATACAAAACCGAGCCGAAGCAACACAAAACACCGCGACCGACGCGTACGCAGCATAGAAAACTGCACAAACACAGCGTGAACGAAACGGAGAACACCGTACGAGACAAATGCAGGGTCCGACTCGGTCACAAGAACGTTTCCAACATACACAGACAGTACAAAGGAAAAATCACCCAAAAAAAGGCCAAACAAGCAATTACCAAGCCAATAAATACTGGGGGGTGGGGACAGAGAACAAAGACACACCCACAACTCCACCCACATAAAGGACACAAATCACAACCATGAGCCTTTGCAAATGCCATTCCACTGCCAGCACCCAAGAGAAAGCAACCACACACCCACAGCTCATCCCTCACACAAGCCACACACCATCAGCACACCAACAAATACCTACCTCACATACACCCAGCAAAACACACACTCACACACCCTCACCTGCACACCAACACACACATCACTCACCATCACCACCCATCACCATGCCCCCAAGAAGAATCCCAAGTTCCTAGATTGTGAATTGGAAGTCATGGTAGACGAGATCCTCAGGGTAGAGCCACAGCTGTTTGGCACACTGGTCCAACAGACCCCCATCTCCCAGAAAACCAAGATGTGGGAGAGGATCATCAACAGGGTGAACGCACAATCACCATGTCGGCGCACAAAGAGCGACATCCAGAACAGGTGGTATGACGTGCGCAGGAGGGTACGGGACCTGCTGAAGAAAGACTACATCAACAGCCAATACACCGGCAGTGGCCCTCCTGCCAAGCCAATATACCTCAGGCCCTGGAAGGAGAAGGTGCGGGCCATCCTTCCGCCAGTGAGCGTATATGGACTAGAGGACATTCCAGAGCCTGGTGAGTACACAACAAATGTACACAATATACTGCCACAAAACACACACATCACTGTCAAGGGGAGAGTCAAACCATGCACTCATAGCAATTACACAGCAACCAGAACAGAATCATCCCAAAATGTGTATGTCAGTCAGATAAACACAACACATGCCATCAAAAAAGTCACATCCAACTGTGCCAACACATGTACAAACACAACTACAACTACAGCTAGGCAGTGGCACAAATAGAACTAACAAACACATCCAGACATGTAGCCACCACAACAACACCAACACACAGTGAAGACCACTCAAAGGAAGGAATTCTGTGTATGCTGGCCAAGTCAGTGTAGCCAATAGCATCATGGGAGTCGCAGTCACACATATTGCCCCCCACAACTGTCCCATCAACACCACCATGAACCATGCGCACATCACAGGGAGTGGAGAAGGACTCACAAGATGGCTGACACTGGCAACTGCTGTGGTGAGCACAAGGCCCTGCTGGCAACTGTGCACCAACAAACAGCAGGACACCACTGACTGACATCCTGAGAGACAACTTCCACTCCCTGCAATGCAAGCACGTTCCATGGTGGGATATCTGGCTAGCTGGGTGGAAAGGAGGACTTGCAGCACTGACCATAGTCACAAGCACCTCCCCTCACACACACCCCAACACAAACTCCACAGAACCCACCTGGTAGAATGCAATGCCCCCATCCTAACACAAGATCCCACAAAGAACCACCACCCTGGGTTATGTTGTGTGAAGCACAGGGCCACTCTTGGGACTTCTAGCCAAACAACTGCCAGGACAACACTCCCAGCCATCCTGTCAGCACAGCCAGCCCACCCCACAGGGAAGCAGAGTCAAAAGGAAGGAAGCATGGGCATGCTGGGAAGGGGGAGGAGGCAATAGCATGATGGGAGTCGTAGTCACAGCTCTACATCCCCCACCACATGGCCCAGCAAGCTCACACTCACGCATGCACATCCCACAGAGAGTGGAATGGGCCATCAAAGATGTCTGACACTGTTGCTGTGTCGTGGGGAGCACAAGGGCATGCTGGGTACTGCACACCAACCAACAGCAGGACACCACTGTCAGCCATCTTGCCATTGCTCTCACACCCACACACACTGAACTCCCCACAAAAGCAAGTAAGTATGGGAATGCTGGGAAGTGGGGTGGAGGCAATAGCATGATGGGAGTCGTAGTCACAGACATAGCTCACCCCCACAACTGTCCCATCAACACCACCATGAACCATGCTCACATCACAGGGAGTGGAGAAGGACTCACAAGATGGCTGACACTGGCTACTGCTGTGGGGAGCACAAGGCCCTGCTGCCAACTGTGCACCAACAAACAGCAGGACACCACTGACTGACATCCTGAGAGACAACTTCCACTCCCTGCAATGCAAGCACGTTCCATGGTGGGATATCTGGCTAGCTGGGTGGGAAGGAGGACTTGCAGCACTGACCATAGTCACAAGCACCTCCCCTCACACACACCCCAACACAAACTCCACAGAACCCACCTGGTAGAATGCAATGCCCCCATCCTAACACAAGATCCCACAAAGAACCACCACCCTGGGTTATGTTGTGTGAAGCACAGGGCCACTCTTGGGACTTCTAGCCAAACAACTGCCAGGACAACACTCCCAGCCATCCTGTCAGCACAGCCAGCCCACCCCACAGGGAAGCAGAGTCAAAAGGAAGGAAGCATGGGCATGCTGGGAAGGGGGAGGAGGCAATAGCATGATGGGAGTCGTAGTCACAGCTCTACATCCCCCACCACATGGCCCAGCAAGCTCACACTCACGCATGCACATCCCACAGAGAGTGGAAAGGGCCATCAAAGATGTCTGACACTGTTGCTGTGTCGTGGGGAGCACAAGGGCATGCTGGGTACTGCACACCAACCAACAGCAGGACACCACTGTCAGCCATCTTGCCATTGCTCTCACACCCACACACACTGAACTCCCCACAAAAGCAAGTAAGAATGGGAATGCTGGGAAGTGGGGTGGAGGCAATAGCATGATGGGAGTCGTAGTCACAGACATAGCTCACCACCACAACTGTCCCATCAACACCACCCTGAACCATGCTCACATCACAGGGAGTGGAGAAGGACTCACAAGATGGCTGACACTGGCTACTGCTGTGGGGAGCACAAGGCCCTGCTGCCAACTGTGCACCAACAAACAGCAGGACACCACTGACTGACATCCTGAGAGACAACTTCCACTCCCTGCAACGCAAGCACGTTCCATGGTGGGATAACTGACTGGCTGGGTGGGTGGGAAGGAGGGCCGGCTGTCAACCAAACACAACCAATGCAGACCATGTTCACACCCCAAAAAATACATAGAAATGCCCAAATAATGCAGGACAATGTGCCACACCAATATCAACCCCTGACTGTGACGACTTAGGACAATGCAATGTACAGGCCCGCACCCAGAGGCACAGTCACAACTGTCATGTGTGTCAACCATTGATGCCTGCAGAAACATAACATACATTGTTTGTGTCTCCCAAAAACAGGTGATGATGGGGACACAGCAGCAGACGCTGAGGAGTCCCAGTCCCAGGCTCAAGAGGATGCGGAGCTCACTGGCGTCGTACAGCCTCTGTCCTCCTCGGACGATGAAGACCAACCTGGCACATCCGGTGCAAGTCAACATGCAGCACCAGCAGGACCACCAGCTGCAGCACCAGCAGGACCACCAGCTGCACCCCCTGCACCCACCCCTCCAACGACTGTCACCACAAATACCATCCCTGCCGACATGGACAGAACAAGGAGCAACACCAGCACAGGGACCCTGGACCAACCTGGGGCCATGAACACCACCACCACCACCAACCCCCAAGGTGGACCAGGGTTATCTGTGCGTGCCACTGCACACACTGCACATGTCAGCAGGGGTGGTGGGAGGGGTGGGAGACAGAGGTCGCTGCTTGCAGACGTTGCTGGTGTGCATGATGACCCACAACTGGTACGCATAGCTGATGCGTACCAGTCCAGCACCGGAGACCTCAGCCAGGTAGTGGGGCTCCTCAGAGACATGAAACAGCAGCAGGCTGCCCATCATGCCCGCTTGGACTCCCACATGTCCCACGTGGAGTCACACATGTCCCGCGTGGACTCACACATGTCCCGCGTGGAGTCCAAGTGGGATGCACTGCATGAGATGACGGCGGTGCACAGGGACATTTTACAATGCCTCCGCCAGATGAACAGCAACCAGTCCACACCTCCCTGTGTGCCAACAACATCTGGTGCCGAACAAACTGCAACTGCCACAGGGAGGGAGGATGACTCTGGCGGAGAGTCCCCTGCACCGCAGCAGCCTGTACTTGAGGGCCCCCCAAGAAGAGGGGTCGTCCGAGGAGGGAAAGTGAGAGGCCGATGGCCAAGCGCAACTCCCAGGAAGCCTGAACCTGTTCTGGATGTTCGCCTTTGTGCACAGACTGTTCACCCTGTTGACGGCAACACTACTCCCACACATTGCATGGGGAGTACAAGTTGGACCAATGTGTCAGACAACTGTGGCCCCGATACTGGGGATCCTGTCTACCAGGACTTTCAATTCACCTAGGAACTTCGGATTGCAAGATTTATGTACAGCACTACCCATCCTATGCACTATTAACACAAATGTATCACAATAAACACACTAATACACCATACTTGCCTCTGTCGTGATTCCAACGTGGGTGCTGTTATGGGGATGATGAACTGCAAAATTACACTGTGTATGCGAACTGCAACAGCAAGGACAACACAGGCATGTGAGTAAAGGCAACGTGACACATATGAGGGAGACACACCACCAGGGCTACACAACACATACACACCTAGGCCATCTGACTCATTGCCTACACTGATGTTGCCAGGGAAGACGGTGCAATGCACAGACACCACACCCATTCCCAGTTGTAGTCAAGTAGCCCACAGGTGCAGTAAGCAAATGGCACTCAAATGTGTGACCACAGACAACGCACATCACAAAGTGAAGCACAGGTTTATTACACAGTTGCAACATGTCGTAACCACTACAGATGCAAGGTAATCCCACCTGGCAGCGGGCACACAGTCAACAACTGTAGACGGAAGGAAGTCCATGGGTGTGGCGCACATCACCTGTAGGGACACAACAGCTACCAGCCTGGAAGTGCAATCACGTCGTCGGTGGACACAGTTGCCCAAACGAATCTGAAAGTACCCTGTGAAGGACAGAAATGACACACAGTCAAAAGCAATGGAGTACAGGACAGAACAGCAAAACTCATGCACAATATATGTTACAAGATACCCACCCAGAACCAAGTTAGCATGTCAACACTGTTGGGGAGTACAGCCCACCTGTTAGCACACATCGCAACACACATCCAGTCAAGTAGCCCATGGACACACTCCAACAGCACCAGAGCACCACCCACACATCATGCCAACTCACATCATTGACATGACACCTCAGGATACTCACATTCAGCTAAAGAAGTTGGTGATGAGCTGTGTGCGGACATCACCATCATCATCATCATCATCATCGTCACTGGCATCGTGGTCCAGGCCAGGATCCTCCACAGGTGGCGGATGTTGGTCATTGTCATCCTGGATGAGAGGCAACTCCTTCCGCACTGCCAGGTTGTGGAGCATGCAGCAGACGATGATAATCTTGCACACTTTCGCAGGGGCATATGGGAGGGACCCTCCGGTCTTGTCCAGGCAGCGGAAGCGGCTCTTCAGGAGACCAAATGACCGCTCAATCACTCTCCTGGTCCGACCATGTGCCTCATTGTAGCGCATCTGGGCTGGTGTCACAGGGTTCCTGAGGGGTGTCAGCAACCACGGCATGTTGGGGTATCCCGAGTCACCTACGGACAGACAAGTGCACATTAGCTGACTTGGAAAAGTGGGCGGAATACTACAGATCAGATCACACACAATGGCACAAAGTCAGTACACACCGACAAGCCAGGCACGCTGGTTCTGCATCTGTGCCATCATCCTGGGGATGCGACTACTCCTCATCACAAAGGCATCGTGTGCTGAACCAGGGAAACGGGCACACACGTGTGTGATGGTCATGTCTGCAAGACACACCACCAGTGCATTGACCGAGTGGTAGTGCTTGCGGTTCCTGTAGGCCTGCTCCTGGGCCTGTGGTGGTACCAAAGCCACATGTGTCCCATCAATGGAGCCAATGACATGCGGCATCCTCCCCAGGGCATAAAAGTCACTCTTCACGTCAGTGAGTCGTCGCAGTCTAGGGAAATAGATGTACCGGTTCAGGAATAGCAACATTGCCGCCAAAACATCGCGGAGCACACGGCTCAACATGGTCTGTGACATCCCACCAGCAGTCGCCACAGTATGTTGGAAGGTACCGGTGGCAAAGAAGTGTAGGGCTGCCATCACCTTCACCTTGGGGGTCAGCGCTGTAGGATACGGCCGGCCAGGCTGCAAATGTGGGGACAACTGCACTGCCAAATCCTCAATCAGCTGCCTGGTGAAGCGGTACCGTCGGATGCTGTCCCGTTCCACCATCGTTGCCAGGTCTGGGAATGGTCGATGGACAGCAGGAGCCCTGCAGTGCAGAGGAGAAGTAAGCAAGATTGTCAGTCACCCCACATATGCGGCATTGAACACACTCAATATCCCAACATACATCATTATGAGGCACAACTACATGAAGTGTGCAGTTCCGGAAGGACATGTATGGTACATACATGGCCAACATCTGTCAACACGGTCCAACAGGTGGCATCAATTAGTCCCAGGTTGGCCCATTGGATATCATGAGGCCGTGTCACAGTTCCCATCTCCTGCTGCCGTGTCACAATAACCCCCCACAGTGACATGTGAGGACAGATGTGCCCCAGGCACCACAGCTCAACGACAGGTACATTCCCAGGGACCCTGTATTGCCACATGGACACTGGCATTACATGGAGTATCATGTATACACCACAGCAAAACAACCATGACCCCCACAGGTAGTGGCCCCACTTGCCACGGCAGGACAGACATGGACGTCTGTGACACACACACGCACAACATCAAAGTCCATGCACACACAACCTGGATGTGGAGACTGTCTCCCATTGTGCACATGAAATCAGAGACATTGTAAACACTACATGCACAAAGACTGTGGAGGACCATCACTATTGTGCCACTGGGACACCCTGGCTCAAACATACCGTCCCACATGGGACTCACGGGGTATGTGACATGACATACACATACACCACCGTGAAATGTGACCATGGCACATGCACAGATATGAACAGTTGCACATCACAGTGGTCATGTACACGTAACACCCAGGATCCTGTCCCCATGAACACGTGCACAGCCTGGGGGTGGCTGCCCACAGGTGACACCCACAGGACAACATGTACACCAACATACACACAATAGGAAATGCAGCCTTACATGCCTTATGATAAAGTTTGGACAGGCTGTCGTGATGTAGGTGTGCCCCTCACTCCCTGGGAGCTATCTGTGGCTGGCATATGTCCATCTGAGACAGGCATGCTGACATATGCCAGTCACATGTACAGTGATGCGTTGTACTGCAATGGACCGATCGGTGCCCCCGGCCGACCCATTGCATTCAATGTGTGCGGGTACGCGTTGTACCCCTGTACGCGTTGTACCCTGTACGCGTTGAACTGCAATGGACCGATCGGTGCCTCCGGCCGGCCCATTTCATTCAATGTGTGCGTGTACGCGTTGTACCCCTGTATCGCGTTGAACTGCAATGGACCGATCGGTGCCCCGGCCGGCCCATTGCATTCAATGTGTGCGGGTGCAGCGTTGTACCCCTGTACGTGTTGATACTGCAATGGACCGATCGGTGCCTCCGGCCGGCCCATTGCATTCAATGTGTGGGCGCGTTGTACCCCTGTACGCGTTGTACCCTATGTACGCGTTGAACTGCAATGGACCGATCGGTGCCTCCGGCCGGCCCATTGCATTCAATGTGTCGCGAGTGCAGCGTTAGTACCCTGTATGCGCGTTGAACTGCAATGGACCGATCGGTGCCCCGGCCGGCCCATTGCATTCAATGTGTGCGGGTACGCGTTGTACCCCTGTACGCGTTGTACTGCAATGGACCGATCGGTGCCCCGGCCGGCCCATTGCATTCAATGTGTGCGGGTACGCGTTGTACCCCTGTACGCGTTGTACTGCAATGGACCGATCGGTGCCCCGGCCGGCCCATTGCATTCAATGTGTGCGGAGTGCGCGTTGTACCCCTGCAGCGTTGTACCCTATGCGCGTTGAACTGCAATGGACCGATCGGTGCCTCCGGCCGGCCCATTGCATTCAATGTGTGCGGATGCAGCGTTGATACCCCTGTATGCGTTGAACTGCAATGGACCGATCGGTGCCCCGGCCGGCCCATTGCATTCAATGTGTGCGGTGCAGCGTTGTACCCCTGTACTCGTTGTACTGCAATGGACCGATCGGTGCCCCGGCCAGCCCATTGCATTCAATGTGTGTGGGTACGCGTTGTACCCCTGTACGCGTTGTACCCCTGTACGCGTTGTACCCTGTACGCGTTGAACTGCAATGGACCGATCGGTGCCTCCGGCCGGCCCATTGCATTCAATGTGTGCGGAGTACGCGTTGTACCCCTGTACGCGTTGTACTGCAATGGACCGATCGGTGCCCCCAGCCGGCCCATTGCATTCAATTTGTCGCGAGTACAGCGTTGTACCCCTGTACGCGTTGTACTGCAATGGACCGATCGGTGCCTCGGCGCCGGCCCATTGCATTCAATGTGTCGCGAGTGCAGCGTTGTACCCCTGTGCGCGTTGTACTGCAATGGACCGATCGGTGCCTCCGGCCGGCCCATTGCATTCAATGTGTGCGGGTACGCATTGTACCCCTGTACGCGTTGAACTGCAATGGACCGATCGGTGCCCCGGCCGGCCCATTGCATTCAATGTGTGCGGATACGCGTTGTACCCCTGTACGCGTTGTACCCCTGTACGCGTTGAACTGCAATGGACCGATCGGTGCCTCCGGCCGGCCCATTGCATTCAATGTGCGCGAGTGCAGCGTTGTACCCTGTACCCGTTGTACCTGTACGCGTTGTACTGCAATGGACCGATCGGTGCCTCCGGCCGGCCCATTGCATTCAATGTGTGCGGAGTACGCGTTGTACCCCTGTACGCGTTGTACTGCAATGGACCGATCGGTGCCCCGGCCGGCCCATTGCATTCAATGTGTGCGGGTACGCGTTGTACCCCTGTGCGCGTTGTACCGCAATGGACCGATCGGTGCGCACCCAGTGACAATGGGCTTGCCTGGCAACGGACGCGTTTTCGAATTTCGAGCGAGTCGGTTGCTGGAAAATCAGTTGGTCACCCACAACAATGTTGCAAAATCATGTATGTCATGAAGTTGAAGATTTGAAGGATGCTGTGGGCGTGTTTTGGTGCTGCTATTCCATGGATTGGCCAGATTCAGAAGATGCAAACAACTTGGACCTATCACTTTGGACACAAGGGACAGTATCTGCCTCTCCAGCACATATATATTGCTGGCTGTTCCCCTGAGAGCTCACTTGCCTGCACTACATGCTCCAGGACACATCTGCCACTGCACTGCTGCTGTCTCTGCCCCTCTGGACCCTGCAATGGCACGTACTGTGGAGAGAGCCCCAGCCTTCAGCCTTGAAGAGAACCAGGCCCTGCTGGACAGCCTACTTCCACAGTACAGCAAGCTGTATGGGACACCAGGGGAGCAGGTGAGTGTTCTGTGCACTGCCTTTCTGAATGTGCATTTTGTCTGACTAGCAAGGCTGGAAGTCTGCACGCCACTGGCTAGCAGGCTCACTGAGTAGTTGTCACCCCCCATAGTGTGTAGTGACATGCACTGGACAGGTATGGTGCAGTGACAGTGCATTTGAACAAGGTTTTACTTCCCATGCAATGATACCATGTAGTGACGTCTGGCAAACTGTCCAGGGCAGCTGTGCACTGCCTGTGTACATCATGTGCCCCTGTGATTGAGACATGTATATACAACTGTGTCATGCACGGATATGTTGCATGTGTAGTAATGGCCTTTTCACTTTGTCATCCTGACAGGTTAATGCCCATCGGAAGCAGGAGATCTGGAAGGACATCGTCCGGGCCGTCCGGACCGTGGGGGTCTACAAGCGCCGGATCCGCAACTGCCAGAAGAGGTGGCAGGACCTTCGGGGCTGGACCCGGAGGATTGCACGGGTCCAGCTGAAGCTGTCGCCTCCTCGCAGGAGGGGCGGAACACGGACCCTGACCCCCACATGCTCCAGATCCTGGCGGTGGTGTTTCCAGACCTGGATGGGCAGCTGAAGGCCAGACAGCAGCAAGGAGGGGGTGAGTCAAAGACTGCACTGTGAACTCTGTATTACATGCTTTGTGCCCTCCTCTGGCCTGGTTCAACTGCCACAGTGCAGCAGTCATGTTGTCCAGGAGCCATGTCCCTCTATTGTGCACTGCCCACTGCTCATCTGATACCCAGGTGTGGCCCTTACATTCAGGGAATTGTGTCACTTGGGACTGTGTCCTTGCAGTTTGCTTCACTAAAGGTGGGGGACAGCATCTGTTTCCCTAACTCTGTTGTGGGCATCATGGGTGGGTCCATTGTTCACACAACGCCTGTGTTCGGACATGTGATCTGCGTGTTGCTTTGATATGCGGTCCACTTGCTGAGCTGAGCCACCACATGTGCCTGGGGTATGTGGCACACACCCATGCAGCGGGTGGGAACAATGTTTGGGCCCCAGGAGTGTGCAGATTACGTGTGTCACACATACATAGCCAGCTATCCACTGTCCAGGGCACATCCCTCATTCATGTGGAGCAGGACAGTCATGCCTACTCCAGGCCATGCAATGCACTCTGTACTCCCACTCCCGTGTATCAGCTGACACATTGTGCACAGTGATTTGACCCCTCAGGTGTCTGCCTCTGTGTCAGTGTGCTGTGGTTTAGTTGCCAGGACTGCTGGGGTGTTTCTTGGTAGGGGCTCAGCATGCCCCTGGAGATGTGACCATAGGAGACGATACTTGTGTGTCACATAGGTGTTTGATCAGCTGCCCGTGCAGACTGGGGTATGCGAATGTGAAGTTCAGGCAGCTGTTCCCCATTCACAGCAAATTGTGAGGGGCTCAGGTTCAGAGGGTAGTGTCACAGGTCTCCCATATGTCCAATAGGTATGACCTGGACAGATGAGGGTTAAGATGATGTGTTGTGTGGGGGATGTACATGTGCACTTGTGCAGCTCCAGGACTTGCATTCCCCATGACCTACTATTGTGACACAGTGCATAGTGTTGTTGTCTGGCTGCCAAGTCATACATCACTGAGACAGTGATGTATGACTTAGCAGTCATGCCTCTGCCATGGCATGTGTCAACTTATTGGTGGTCCTGCAGGGGAGTGACATGTGCTACATGCACACCATTGTGGCGATGGCTATCAGGACATGGGTGCATCATGGTGTCTGTCGCTGGTATGCTATTTGACTCTGGGCATCCCTTTCATCCGGAAACCTGTACTGACTCAGTGGCAAGAGCTGTGATGTGTGCATGTCCACATGCCACACCGTGTCCTCTGCACTGTCCAACTACTGTGTACTTGGTGCATGTGTCCACACTGGGGTGTTGCAATCCAACAGACACCAGACAGATGGGTGCAAGGCCATGTGGGATGTGAGTGCCATGCTTGGCATCAGACTGACAATTGGCTTCTCCTGTTCAGTTAGGGCACTTTTAACAATGTACAACTAATGATGCCAGGGCTTGCTCTGTAATGTGCTGTGCTCACAGTGGTGTGTGCGTTTGGTGCAGGTGACTGATGTCTGTCTGTTTCCCCATTGTTTGCAGATACATCCACGGCCACGGAAGGGGACAGCTCCACGGACCAGGAGGAGCCAGAGAGCCAGACTGGGTCTGCAGCCGAGGAGTGGTCGGAGGGACCCAGTGGCACGGAGGGCGAGGGGAGCCACACCGAGGAGTCCTCAGCACCATCCACCTCAGCTGAGGACCAGAGCAACTCAGAGGATGACTCCCTTGTGGAGGCGGGTGTCAGCAGCCACCACACCCCAGCTAGTGTTGCTGTCCCCGCCACCACCAGCACCACCACCGCCCTCCCATCGGCTCCCATTCCCCAGGTCCTTGGAGGCTCCCATGTTCGGGAGCGTGTCTCCTTTGGGCCAGGCACCGCACCCCCTGCCCCTGTGTCCCCTGCTGCCCTGAGTGAGGAGTCTGTGTACCTCCTTCATCGTGTCCTTCGCCGGAATATCATCTGGCTAATGTAAACACTGCTGAAAATGTTGCTGAACTGGCTGCCCAATTGAGTGTTGCTGGTTCACCACCATGGTAGACCTTCATGCAACACCCATGCAAGTGTTCCTTATGTGCAGGGAGAAAACCCACAGCAAGGGACACTTGTAATATGGGTCTTGGAATGTTTCCCCACTGTGTGGGTACATGTAAAGCATGCACTGCTATAGATGAAAGTTCCTTCATGTATACAGGCACTCAGCTTTTCCATTGGGCTGACTCCAGCTATGGATGTGGTGGAGGGAGCCACTTCAGCAGGAATACATCTGCCAGCCTGTTCTGTTCCTTCTCAAAGGAAGAAAAAGCAACAGCTCTGCGTTGCATCGAAGGAAAATTATGGTGATGCGTGGATGTGTGTCCATAGAAAGAAAAATAATAGCATTGCATTGCCCCTCCTTTGGGATTTCTTTTTTTATAGTCCTTATGACACCTGAGTGCCATAGTATCACTCCACTAGTCAGTCCATCGTATGATTAGTTCACGTATGTTGTCAGCAAATACATTTAGTTACTCCTGCATTCTTTCCCAAGCACTTCATGTGAACGACTTGTCTTTCCGGGCCTCACAGGTTTGTCAATGGTAAAAATAAACAATGTAACTGTCTATGGCATCAGGTTAGAGTTGACTTTCCCACTGAGTCATTTCTATGTGAACTTTGAAAGAATGGCCTTTAAAGGTTAAGATGAAAGATATAAAGAACAAATAAAGCAACATTCACTAAAATGCCAAACAATTTTTATGCTTGCCAAGGGAAAATTGCAGCTTAGGGAAGAACACGCTTAAAAGGTCTTAAATGCATATGTCAGCTTTCAATTAATTAAACTCAATTAGAATCAAATATAATGCAGCAGGATCAAACATTTCATAGTAAAAGAAAAATAGTAATACTTCACCAATGTATTATTACACAATGCTAGCTATGGCCTATTGCCACATATTTTCAATGTCCATATATGTAATTTATTCATAAAAATCATTTTACTGAAATCGTTTCTTAACTTTTATGTTTGGCGTGGTTTCTACTGTCATGTAGTTCCTACAAATGTATATAGGATCTGCGTGTTTAGACAATATAAACTAAGGGATTGGTGTCCAGACTGATTCCAGACACCCCCAAAGGATATGTTAGTCTGTAGACCAGCTAGCTCACAGTGCCACTATTAGCCACTCTTACCAAGGAACAAATAGTTTCTGGCAACTATCGATCATGACAACCCTGACCCCTCAGGGATTGTGGAAACAGTACAGTACGTTTCGCTCAGTCACTCATGCTTACTTTGTCTCAGAGAGCTATACAGAATAAACAGTGGGCACGTTTTCAATAAGTATTTATTGAACCAGCGTCATTCTAGTATAAAATACGTGTGCTGCAACAACCATGAGACAGAAACAGATATATATGATTATGAGCACCAGTAAAGAAAAGGTAGAATTCTACTGTAGTAGTAAAACAATGAATATATGCAGGCATATAGATACATAACAGTAATAATGCGTACTCCTATGGTGCAAACCCTCACTAGATGAACCTAAATGTACCTAGTATGTCTGTAGGTGTAGAGCCAAGAATCCCCTTAGGATAGAGCCAACCCCGTTACCTGATGTGGGAGAGGAAAGGACCCCGTCTTGGTCTCGAGATGGACACCCTGCAAGGGATGTCAGACCACTGCGTGCTGGAGTGTCTGCATGCAAGGACCTCAGTGTCTCGCGTCAGCATGTCAGCATGGAAGTCTTTCTCCTCTACTTTGCCCAGTGAAGATGTAGTGCTTATATACCCAAAAGGTACCCTTAGGGGTTCTACCTAGAAGTGTACTGTGGGCATGTCGGGCAAGGATGACTATAGAGATGACCCTTATACAGAGTTTTTATGCAGAAAATGGTAATCCTGCTGTGATAAAGGGAATCCTCATGCATAATACATGAGGCTAGTTTTCGGAGAAAACCCCACGACAGTCATGTAGCACCTAACTAGGTAAAAGGTCAGCGTCACACCCGTTATGTAGAACAATGGTAGGACAGATTTAGGTAAAAGGTCGTATAACTACCTATGGCTATATTGGGGTACATTGGGGTTCATAACACCCACTCCTCATCCGACTGGACAACATAATACTAAATGATAAAAGTCTGCCTGTTTCTAAAACCATAAAACCATTGCTAAAATATGTCCTTAAAAAACATCTAAAAACATTATATGTGTTCAAAAATAATTTACATGTAAAAAAGCTCCATGAATCCTCTACAAGTCAATATACTGTCAGACCAACTGAGCATGCCGAAAGCCATAGTGCTCAGTGAGAGCAGAAGAGAAAAAATAAAACAAAAATTATGTTTATGAATTCCATTTGTAGTTGTTTTTGAAAAAAGGCCAAATTTTTCCCAGCACACGCAGAGCCAAATGTTTATGTGTCCTGTGCGGGAGACGCAACATCACTGTTGCCTGCCTTCGCAAACGACGGTCCCTGTAACACTTCTTGGATCAGGTCAATGGAGCAAAGGTGATCTTCTCCGGTTCTCACAGCCTTTGCTGAGGAAGCCTGTAAGCCTGGTGCAGAGCCAGTGTCAATTCCAACAGGAGCTGAAGCATCCTGTGGTGGCTCTAAGAATGCCAATATCAGGATTGGAATACGCTGAGGACACTGCACTACATGGGCCTTTAACGGGTCCAGCAGTACGTCCACGTCCGGAGGGGCAACCGATGGAAGCGTTAGACAGATGTCCAACATGCATTCTTGTCCGCAGAATAAGCAGCGGAGTACAGGAATGACAGAAACTAATGCTCGCTTAGTTCCCAAAGCCGAATCGCGCCCAAATGGAGTACCATGAGTTCACGGCAACGTCGCTCCAAGAGCGCATTTTCCATCTCCTTGGTATTTGGGACGTCCATTGTGTAGCAGAAAAATTAAAACCAGGATACCCACTACAAGTAGCAGGATCAGCGAAAGACCTCCAAAAATGCTTTCAAATACGGAGTGTATCAAAGATGGAATAATTACGAAAATCGTCTGAAAGGTGCTTAATAGCCCAGAACCTATGGTCTTAAATAGGTGTACACTCCTACTCGTATCAGACATGTTAAAGATACGATGTACCATTTCCCTGAAATGGAGCAGGAAGTTAGTTCGGACTAGGGCCTGTATCTCAGCCGAAGACCTTGCAACCTGTAGATCAAACGTCTCGCGGGCCGAGGTTAAGGCCACCTCTTCCTGTGAAAGTATGGCTTTCAGTCTGCTCAGAGAATTAAACTGTATTAGGGAAACATTCACTGAAGGCCACAGCGGTACCTCCCTGACTGTGTGGGTTGGTGGAAACAATACTTGCATACAACAAGTAACCCTGGAACTTACTGTGACCAGATATGCGATGCCCGGCAGCATCCCACAGAACCCTTGATCATTCAACATCAAATAACTCCCATTCGAGAGTAGTTTGAACACCGGATGAATCATGGC
Organism: Calotriton arnoldi; assembly: GCA_963921515.1. NCBI lineage: Eukaryota > Metazoa > Chordata > Amphibia > Caudata > Salamandridae > Calotriton > Calotriton arnoldi. The sequence continues at coordinate 456,444 of CAWUFW010001784.1, read as the reverse complement.
AGCTGGGGACCCTTTCAAGCGACAAGATAGGCTTGCAACCGCAGCGTTGCAAGCTCAGTGAAGCATAATATCCTGCCAAGGTAATGATCCACTTAACGAATTCTCGCAGTCTGAACCGCTGAGAAAGACTTCAGTGTCACTATTCCTGCATCTAAATCTGTACAGCAACTCCCAAGATTCATGGATGTACTTCCCACCCAACGCTTCATACTTCCTACCATCTAACTTGTAGGAGTACTTGAGTGGAAAACCTTTTGGCACGGCAGGGCTGTTTTTGCGTGAAGCAATGACAGCTACCATTATGTCTCCATCTTCTCTCGTGCGAGAACGAGTGATCACAGCAACGGCAGCAGTTCTCACTGTCGCCTTGGCGGTCTTGGCGGCTTCATCAGCCAATGAATGCCCTTCAACGTGCACCCCAACACGTTGATGACTCAGCGTATGGATCATGTGAGCCCGCGGCAAGCCTTTTTCTTCAGCTCTGCCACTTGTTCCCAAAGCAACTTGTGCTTTATTGTGCTACCTTTTGAATCTTTAAACCCATTCTGGCCCCAATAGTGAAGATATTCATTGTATTACTGGGCACAGTAAACAAATCACACACAATGAGTGTGGGGAATTCTCGATCCGTATTTCTTAGTGCCAGTACTAGGGCTTTTAGTTCTGCCAGTTGAGCCGTGCAATCCCCTAGGGACTGCGTCTGCATATTACTGGGACAGAAATTACCGTCCCGCATATGTCCCTTTACAATCGCACAAGCTGTGCTGTATTGTTGTTTACTTCCTACGGCAGGCTGAGCAGAACCGTCAGTATAAATAATGTATTCATACTGATCTAGAGGCATTATTTCATTTGGGAGAGGATATTCTTGTTCGTACTGCAAAAAAGCTTGTGTTTTCAATTTAGAGTCAAATGTGTAGTCTGCAACTGTTGCAGTGAGAGAATTAGCCCACTGTATCCATCTTGGATGCAGTGCTTTTGCATTTGGAACGCTTGCTTTGGTATCAGCCTCTAAGGTTGGTACCGGAGTTATGACAATTATTCGTTTCCCCTGAACCAGTGCTCTTTCTCTCACTACAGCAGCCTGCACTGCTGCTAAAATAATTTCAGTTGATGCAAAACGCATCTCAGCATTTGTGTACAAATGAGATTTGTATGCAATACGTGCAGTGTCTCCTTCATTGAAGGTGAGGTAAGTGTACCCGGATTGACCAGCTATTACGCGGATCACCAAATTCGTCGTGTTTACACGTGTGTGTAAGTGTTTGGAAGCTATCATGTCAGCTAGTGGGGAACATAGTATTTCTGTTATGTTCCTGTGTCCAATGTTGAACTGAGAAATCAGGTCTGATTAAATCGTAGAAAGGTTTTACTCTTTCCGTGCAATCCAAAATGTATGTTCTGCCAAAATTTAGGAATCCTAAATTGGATTGTAAGTTTTTCAGAGTCTTCGGAGGTTGGAGCAGAGCACACTTTTCTAAAAAGTTAGCTGCCTTGGCTTTTCCCTTCACTTGACAACTCATATCCCAAAAGTAGGACACTGAGGTGGGCAATTTTTGATTTTTTAAAGTTAAATTTGTAGCCCTCAGAGGTGAACCCCATAATTATGTTGTTCACTCTGTTCAAGTGATCCAATAATTCATCGTCCGTCAGATAGATATCTTCTACATAGGACAATGCCTCCTCATCAAAATTTTGAAGCAACTCTGTTACTCTTGCTCAGAGCAGCCTGGGGCTATTCTTGTACAATTGGGGCAGTGGATAGAATTGACGCTGAGAGCCTAGGGCTGAAAATGCTGTCCAATATCTGCTTTCAGATGATATATTTTGGCAAAAGAATCCATTTGAGATATCTAGTGTTGTTTTATATTTTCTCCGCACAATGTTATTCATTAATACGGCACTGTGTGCATTTTATACTACAAATCTTTGTGCATGTGTTCAAGTGCCTGTAGTCTAAAACTAGACGATATGAATTGTCAGGTTTCATCACGGGAAACAAAGGATTATTCATGGAGGAGGTGCAATTTTCTATTACACCTTGATAGTCAAGTTGATCTAAGATCTCCCTGACTTGTTTTTTCACGTCATGATTTATTGGGTATTGTCTCTGTGAGTTGGAGTAGTTTTGACTGGGATTTCATGGTGAGGTGACTCAGCATCCCGCCCTACATGATTGCGGTATAAAGAAGGAGCTAGTGCTACCGCCTACTCCCATGCGTATGAATGTTTCAGTGATTCTGGAACGAGGTCAGAGAAGGCTGGTAAAATTACCGTTTCCCCTTTTGGGCAATCCATAACAAACTCAGATGGCCAATTTTTTTCTGCTAAAAGAATGTTGTATCCAAAGGACAGGTTCTCCCAAAAGATACCTTTAACCTTCCTGGGTATGTCCCCCGCCATATGGAGCATTATTTCGTCTAACTGGTGTGGTACACTTACCCTAGTATCAGGTGTTTCCACCGTGATATGTTCATTCAAATCTGCTGTCACCAGAAATTCCATCAGGTTCTGGCGAGCTATTGTTACTTCTGCTGCGCTGCCTAGCATCCTCAGGGCCCATTCCCCGTTCAGAAGGTGAGTACTCGGTAGCCTGGGCATTTCTTATTTTAAGGCCTGCTACCTTCTTCTTTTTAAATTGAGGTTTTGATTTTGGTTTATCTTCTTTTTCGATATATTAAAGTCTGAACTGCGATGCGTGTCTCTTGACTTTGTTCACTCTTCTGATCTGTGTTCTGACCGTCCTTCCCTCTCTGAGTTTTTTGATGAACCCTGAAAGGAACACGAGGAACATGTATCAGTATCCTGATACCTGTCAGGTTTTTTAATGTTATCACGATTTCTAAGGTTATACCTCCTTTCGGAGGGCTCCTGCTGAGGAGACCCACCCCTTGATTGTGATCTATTCTCTCTATTTTTTAGTGTTTTATTATCCAATTTCTTTTTTGAAGAATCGGGTGCTTGTTTGGTGTTATCCTTTTCAGGACTACCCATTACTTGTGGTTTCATAGCTCTGGCTCCCAAATTATCTCTACCTAATTCGGCGTATGTATCTTCGATCATTTTTGGTAATTCTTGCTCCTGTTGTGCAGGAGTGCAATCCCTCAAGCACTGGCGTATAGCCACCGCTGCTGCCTCCCCTTTTATGTTTGCTAACATAATTGTAGATACCTGGGAGACATTGCCTAATAATTACATCCCCAAGTTCAGGGCAGGTTCTGCTCCATACTCATTCTGTATTTGTCTTAATACTTCTGGTATCACTGCTATTGAAGGGATACCATGTGTTCTGGTATAGATGGCAGCAAAGACTGTACCCCAACTGGTACAATCCTCTATCGGGAGAGCTATCCCCATTGGCAAGCAAATTGTCAGTATTCTGTGTTTTTCTTGTGGGCCTGTGTGTGGAAACACTGCCTCTAACTGTGCTATTTTCTGTGCTATCCACAATGGCATTTGTACACGTTTATTGGGCATTCTTCCCATTACTACATTCAGTGTTTGTGGGGTAATTTTAGTAGCAGTTCCTTGTAGTTGACCTGCTGGGGGTATATTGGGGTTCATAACACTACTATCACATTTATAAATTTCAACTTCCAAACTACTTTTATCGCATTTTTGCACCATATTTTGTTCATAATATATTTCAATGAAAGGCAAAAGAATGCTAAGCCACGCCATTAGATCATTAGTCTCTTCAATAAATGAGTAATTAATACATTGGCTTATACATAATTTGTTAAAGAGACCCTATTAATAAGCATTATAACCATTTAGCAATGATTATCTCTTGTTCTAAGAATCTTAAGCACTCTTTTACGGTGCTGTCACTTCACTTTATCTATTGCTGTCTTTTTTCTTTTAACGTGCAAAGTTTACGTTCAGGTTTTTGTGTCTAAATTGGTAAAAGTGTCATGTTAGATATTTTAAAGTATTTTGCTTCATCAAGCCCCCCTCTGGTGGCGAATCACAATATTTACCACATCAAAACTCATCAGAGATTACGGGTTGGTTGTCTTTAACCTCTTTCTTCTGCTCTCTTCTAAAATTTTCATTTTGTCATAATATTTACATTGTTCATCCTCTATTTCAAGATCAGTTCTCGTTCTTTTTACTCCTCATTTGCCCTTTCTGTAACTGCAAAATGTTATAGATAATATTATCAGCTTTATGCAAAAGAGATTGCCACTAAAGGTCTCAAAATGGAAATCACTAATCTATTTCCTAATCAGTCGTTAAAAGTTGACAATCCTTTACCTATCATTTCCCAGGCACCATCTACTTTCAAATATTTCAAGTCCTTATTTAAGTCAGTAATATTTTTGATGTAACTTTCTAAGTCTCTGCTCTTGACTGGTATGTTGGTGCAAAAGCGTTGGACCTTTAACAGCTGACAAACTCTACCTTCCTTTGGAAGAAGGATATCAAGGGCAAGTCACTTTTGAATCACCATTGACCTTATTTAAATCATTTCTACATCTACATCAGAAAATCCCCCATCTGTACTGGTGGCTAATTTATCAACTATAGTAGAAAGTTGTCTAATTTTATGTGAATTTAATGCTACTCCTACTGAAGGTATTAGAACTCCAAAAATATCACCCATTATTTTACTTACTCTTGCACTCACACTTCTCTTCATTCTCCCATTCTCATCTTTTTTATCTCCTTCAAGATCTTTAACATGATATAATTTTGGAAAAACTATTCCCATATAACAACTTCCATACCAGCCTCTCGGTAATTTATAAAAAAGCATTCTTTCCACATATATGGTACACTCCAGGAAAGATTGGATCTACACCATCTAAGTATCTTCCCAGTTCTCACACATTTCAATAGCATGTTCACATTCACTAGAAGCTACAAAAATTGTGTTAATATTTGATCTCTTTCTATATATACAAAGTTTACCTTTATGTTGCCAGTCTAAAGTTAAAAAAGCCTTTCCTTCTAGTATTTTTGTTTTGCTTGTGGTAATTTCCAAGGATGTAATTTAGGAAATGTATTAGTATTTATTGTTACATTATCTCGTCTACTTTCCACTACATTTATAAAATTCTTTTCAGCTCTCACTAATTTAGATGTTGGGTTATTTCTAAATGAATAAGCCATATCCAAAGATTGAGTCGGCCTACATATGCAACCCATAGTCTTAGAATTTGCAGCTTCAAAATGTGGACTAAAGCATTTAGACACCAGAAGTTCAGAAAAGATTCTATCTTGATTAGAGTAATAATACTGTAACTGAGCAGTACCATAGAATAAGCTAGTTAATACAGAACATGAAATTCCATATGTCAGTGGTAAGCTATGATAGATGATGTCCTCTGCAACCGATGAAGGTATTTGCATACATATGTAGCAATCACCAACATCCATAGTATTAACATAGTCATTTAATAATCTATGATATACATTTGCTGACAAACCAGTTGTTGTAACATCCTGATGCAAAGTTTTAGCATTCAAATTAATAGAATCAGTGTCATTAATCTTTTAAATTTCAGAAGGAATTTTAAGTTTTGAATCTTTTGCAGGAACATAGTGTGGTAAATTTAAAATAGTAAGCAAAGCAAATAATATCAGAGAAATAATAGACAAGATTTGAGTATATACACATTTGCATCTAGGAGAGATTCCACTGTTGGACCCCATGACTTCTCAAAATTCAGATTGTTGAACCAGGAAATTCAAAAATAGCAGAAGTGGTTTGAGAAATTTACAAAGTCCGGTACAATAAATATCAAGGCACAGTTCAGCACCCTCTTTCAATGCGGAAAGATTGTCATATCAGCTTTGTTGATAAGTATATTCAAGAACAATTGCATCAGGCCTTCAATTGATACAGCAAGGTTGAAATTCAGTTTTACAACAAAGTTTGTTTCAAGGAGGTTCAGGCGGATTCATATTGTTAATTCAATAGTTAATAAACTCACGCTCCCATTCATTTGCTGCCAGATAAGTCCATTCAGGAGATGAGTACTTTTGACTGAGTACTCTTGCTCTTTTCAATCTCCTCGCAACTGTTTGCTCATCGTTGGTATTGTCGTGTAGTTCTTATAAATCTATATAGGATCTGCGCTTTTAGACAACATAAACTGTGGGATTGGTGTCCAGACTAATTCCAGACACCCCCACCGGATATGTTCGCCTGTATACCAGCTACCTCACAGTGCCACTGTAAACTCCTCTCACCAAGGAGAGAATAGTTCCTGGCAACTATCGAACATAACAACTCTGTCCCATCAGGGATCGTGGAAACAGTACAGTACTTTTCGCTCAGTCACTCATGCTCACTTTGTCTCGGAGAGATACATAGAATAAACGGTGTGGACATTTTTCACTAAGTATTTATTGAGCCAGCGTCACTCTAGTGTAAAATAGGTGTGCTGAAACAACCATAAGACTTATAGCTGAAAATGATTATAAGCACCAACAGAGTAAATGGAGGGTAGATTTCTACCATAGTGCTAAAACAATGAATATATGCAAGCATATAAATACATGACAGGGAATAATGCGTACTCCTACGATGCAACCCTAACTAGATGTACCTAAGTGTTCCTAGCATGTATGTAGGTGTAGAGCCAAGAATCCCCCTAGGATGAGGCCAACCCCATTACCTGGTGCAAGAGAATGAAGGACCCCGTCTTGGGCTCAAGATGGACACCCCGCGAGGGATGTCAGACCACTGCGTGCAGGAACCTCAGCGTCTCGCGTCAGTGTGTCAGCATGGAAGTCTTTCTCCTCTGCCTACACCGGCAAAGATGTGGTGTATATATACCCAAAAGGTACCCTTAGGGGATTCTACCTTGCTGTGTCATGTTGGTCGAGGATGACGGAAGGGATGACCCTTGTACATAGTTATTATGCAGAAGATGGTAATCCTGCTGTGATTCTGAGAATCCTCATGCATAATTAATGAGGCTAGGTTTCGGGGAAAACCACATGATATTTATGCAGTGCTTAGCTAGGTAAAAGGTGTCAATACCAAAACTGTTATGTAGTACAATGGTTCGGTAAATGTAGGTGAGGGGTCAGGTGACTACTCAAGCCTATATTGGGGTACCCTATGAAACATAACAGTATCACTTTGATCTAACTGTTCAGAGCTTTCAGGAACAGTTGGTGGTAGTCGTCCTGTAGCCAGGCAACTTCTCAGAAAATCACCTCTTCTGTGCCAACAGTCTACGGGTACAACTCACTTTCTTGCTGCACTAAGCCCTTTGCTAGGGTCTGCATTTCTCACAGCCAACTCTGTTTCCGTAGACCCTTTGGTACCTACAGTTGACTATCTCGGATCCCACTCAGGTCAAACAAGTGCTGGCCCAGCAGCCTGTTGGTCCCCAACAGCTTGACTAACCTGATCCCTCTGTCTCACTGTAACCACTGGTACATCAGGAACAGGTGCTGTTGTATCATCAAGGGATCTTGGGACTCTGTGAGTATGACTTGCGTGTAGAGATTGTATGATGGAACCACACACGCCTAAACTATGAGTGGCTTAACAATGCAGTCACTGCCACGACTGTGTCATTACCACGTGCTCCTATAGACCGCAAGTCATTACAACGACTTGCCTTATAGGGCCTCTGGCCGTTGGAATAGTATAATTTACCATTCCAACTCCAGTCGGTGTATCAGTAGGCAAGGTGTTGGACTTTAAATCCAACACCAGTCCAACGCTGTATTCCCTAAAGCAAGTTGTTGTAATGACTTGCGTGCTAAAGGAATGCATGGTAAAGTTACGTTTGATGTAGTGCCTGCGTTGTAAAGGCATTATGTGGTTTAGACTGCTTAGTAAAGGGTGTTTCCTGTGTACCCAGTTCAGGAGACCTCTGCACTTCACAGCAGGGTTGGTGACTAGGATCACCTGGAGAGGCCCTCTCCAGCATGGTCCCAAACACGTTTTGTGCATGTGTTTCTTCACCATTACCTAGTCACCAGGGCTGAGGTCATGGCACTGCTCCTGTTGAACCGCAAAAGCAGCTTCGCCAACCTGGTGAGACATAGAACGTATCACGCAGCCAGATCTTTGCAGTAATCCAATATAAGATGGTCTGTAATGTTTACAAGAGGGTTAGCAGGAACAGCTGGCAGTCTCAACACTCGGCCCATAAACACTTCGTGTGGCGACAATCCTGTCCTCCTTTATGGTGTACTTCTTAAACTCATCAACACAAGAGGCAATGCGTCAGGCCACTTCAAAGACATTGAAGCACACACAGTCACCAATCTTGACTTCATTGTGCCATTCACCTGCTCTACTAATCAAGAAGCTTCTGGACGGTAGCTGCAATGGAGCTTCTGCTCAACCTGTAATGCAGCACATAATATTTTCAGGACCTCATTATTGAAATGATCTGACTCAAGAGAAGTCAGAAATCCAAAACGTGGAATCAACTCTCTTAACAAAAATTATGTCACTGTCAAGCAATCATTCCTGCGTGTCAGGTAAGCTTCAACCCATTTTGAAAAAAACATACCTTAAAACATTGCGAAGGGGCATTTCAATAAAGTCCATTTGCATTCAGTTGAAGGGACTTGTGGATTTACCAATGTGACTCATGACAACCTGTGTTTTTCTTCCAGGGTTTTGTTGTTGACACACCAGAAACCTGTAACACAGCGTCTCTGCTGTCACTCTGAATCTGGAATTGAACCACACCTGTTTAAAAAAGCACATTATTGCATCTCCTCCCACATGTGCAGGACAATGATATTGTTGCGCCATAGGTGACAATAGACTATCAGGTAATACAGGTCTTCCATAAGTGCAAACCCAAACATCTTCATCTCTTTTGCTACAACCTGCTCGCACCCATACTTGCTGTTCAGTTTCTGTCACTTCCTCCTGCACCTTCCTCACCTCGTCCCAGTTATCTACTGCTGACAAAAATAAATTTCAATCTGTAATGTCTGATGGTTCTTTCAATATTTCCTTATTAAAGGTATGCACATTAAGTGCACAATAACTTGCCATTTCATTGGCATATCGATTTCCACCTGTCACATAGTCAGCATCCTGCCTATAAGCAACACACTTCACAACTGCAATTTGGGCAGGCAATTATAGAGACTTCAAAAGTTTTTTCACACACTCTCCATTTTGTATTGGCAAACCACAGTATGTCATGAACTCACGCTGTAACCACAATTGCCTGAAGTCAGGTACGACTCCAAAGCTGTACTGACTATCAGCATAAATTGTAAATCTGAGTTGCTCTGAAGTGCTGCAAGCCCATGTCAAGGCGACAAGTTCTGCGACTTGGGCAGAGTACACTTCTTGCAACCATGATGCTTCCACAACACCTCCAACTGTACACACCGCACAGGCAGCTTTCACATTTTCTTCATTGTCTCTCAAACAGGATCCATCGACAACAATACATGATCAGATTCAGGCAATGGTTCGTCCAAAATATCAGGACGCGCTTTTGTACATAATTCAGTCACAACCAAACAATTATGTTCAACTTCATCAGTAACATTCTCATTTCCAGGCAATGGCATTAGGGTAGCTGGGTTCAAAATCATATATCTTTTTAGTGTCACATTTTCTGCACCAAGCAAGATCTGTTCATACTTAGTCAAACGACTATTTGTCAGATACTGTGTACGAGTGCGTGTTAACAGTATCGGTATAGGAGGCATGTATCCTGTTGAGCAATCCAGCACACATCACTGTGGTGTTAGTCACCAAGATAACCTGATAGGTGCCTTTCCAGCACTCTTAGAGGCATGACTTGCGAATATGTTTCTTCATGTTAATCCTGTCACCAAGGCCTAAATCATGGCACAGAGCTTCTCGCGCAGATGGAGTTGCAACATTGACCTTGTGCGAGATACAAGGCACCACATCAGCCGACCCCTTACAGTACTCAAGAGCCAGATCATCTGTGATTATCACAAGAGCAGCAGCCAAGACAGAAGTCTCTCCCCATCAGTACCTAATGAGGAGACAATGCTGTCCTCTTGCATGGAATGCTTTGAACGCTCATCAGTACCAAAGGAAGTGCATCGAGCCATGTGGGGGATGTTGAGGCACATGTCTTGGCAAATTTTTCTTTGATCGTTCTGTTGACACTATCTACCACACCCGATGTTTATGGTCTGTAACTGCAGTGAAATCTTTGGTCAATCCCTAATGTCGTACACAACTGCATTACTTAATTTTTGAAGTGACTCCCTTGATCTGATTTAAGATGTACTGGCATTCCAAATCGTGGTATCAATTCCTGCAGCAGTAGTTTGGCAACTAACAGACTGTCACATCTCCTGGTGGGGTATGCCTCAAGCTCATGAGAGACTAGACATACAGTAATCAATGGATAAGATTGGGGCATCTCCACAAAGTTGATTTGAAAACGGTTGAAGGGGCCATCTGATTTGCTGATGTGACTCATAGTGACCCCAACCTTCTTACCTATATTGTGCTTTGACAAATCGCACAACCGTGGCACAAATTTTCATTGTGCGGAAGTGTGGAATATATCAGTGATGTCTAAAGGTCATTACCATCCCATCTTGTTCCACATGCATTGGACCATGCATATGTCTCACCATGGTTGGTAACATAGAGTCTGGTAAGACAGGTCTTCCATCACCAGAAACCCAGATCTTACTAGGATCCTTCACACATCCTGCCCTTTCACATTTCACTTTTTCAATCTCTGGGGCCTCATGTTGTAGTTCTCTCAATTCATTAAATGTTTGTGCAATTTTCAAAAGCGTGTTTGAAATGATCTATCCCTCGGTGCTGCATGGCTCAACCATGTGGAATGTGCTGGACTGAAGAACGTAGTATTGAGCAATTTCATCTGCATAGTTGTTACCTCTCGTGACAAAGTCCAAACCACTCTAGTGTGCAGCACACTTTACAACTGCTATTTCCCTCTGCAGCTGAAGGGCATTCAATAAATTCAGGACATATTAACAATTTTTGATAGGGAAGCCAGCGGAAGTCAAAAATACTCTCTCAGATTACAACTTACCGAAGTCATGCACAACGCCAAATCCATACTGGCTGTTAGTATAAATGGTGACTCGACAGCCCTCAGATGTACAACAGGCTCTGGTAAGGGCAATCGCAGCTCATAAAATGCCAAATCTATCTCTCAGACAAGAGCCATCAACGAACAAGGTATGTACAGATTCAAGAAGGGGCACATCTAGTGTGTCTGGCATTGGCTTTGTGCATAGCTCGATAATGTCAATACAGTTGCGAACCAATTCACTTTCTTCACTTTTATCAGGAGTAAGCAGTGGAGAGGCAGGGTTTAAAGCATTACACCTCTGTAAAGAGACATCATCCACAGCTAAAATAGTTCTCTCACCACAAGTTAAGTGGCTGTTGGTCAGATGCTATGTGCGGATCATGGGAATTTCAATTGAGTGAGGCACCATGGCAATGAGAGGGTGACCCATCATGATTCCTACTGTTTGCTGAATGAGCAGACTGACCGCAGCAACTACTTTGAGACAACCAGGCAATGCTGTGGCTACTAGACCAAGAGATGCAGAGGAGTAGGCAACAGGGTTTTTAGACTCTTCATGGGCCTGTGTCAACGCAGACAAAGCGCACCCATTACGCTCATGTCAGGAGTGTATGAACTCTTTGGTGTAGTCTGGCATTCGAAGAGCCAGGCGCGCATGCAGAGTATTTTTTTGAGCTCCTTGAAGGCTTCCATACCTGTCCGTCGTCCCTTAGTACCGGGTCACTGACATCTGCATGCATCAGCCTCAATGAAGGCTTCACCACGATGGAAAATGTGGGATCCATTGTCGGCAATAGCCAACAATGCCCAAAAACAATCGCACTTCTCTCTGTGTGGCCAAGAATTTCATTTTAAGAACCGTCTCAAAGTGCTCATGGACACTCTCCTGACTCCTCTCTCATTCTGATGTTCCAGATACTTGACTTCTCTCCAGCGGTACTGTAGTCTTTCGGGGGAAACCTTGTGCTCATTCTCAGCGAGATGGTTGAGAAAGGTGATGGTGTCTTGCCTATAAGTAGGCTTTCCTGTTTTCAGTTTCTATTTTTGGTAAATTCTGGTGGGGTTTTTTCAGTGCTTTCAATACCTTAAAAAAGCAGTGTTTATCAGTGGTTAAAAATTTTTGCGCAATTAAGAACAACAGAAACAGTGTTTTTCCGGTGTGTATGGAACATTTTGCTTTTATTATTACTTGCTTTCTGCACTGATAGTGCATGTGTAGACAGTGTGCATATAGGGTGTATGAGGTTCAAATACATTTTTAAAAATCAAACTTATTTTAGTGCACCATACAATACTTCTTTAGTGAGTCTTTGGTCATGCACACTCGCTCTTTCCTTCCCATGTAAACATTTATCTGTGAAAAGGCCCTTTCAACATTGGCACTTGAGACAGGCAACGCCAAAACAGCCAGTTAACAATTTGCCAACTCTGGCCACTGACATAGCTTTCCATGCCAATACTGGTGCACCTGAAGATTGCGATTCTCTGGGACAGGTTCTGCAAAATATGCGTTGAACGGGGCTCATATGCCCTCAGGTATTGTGGCGGTCAAAAATTAAGCAGTTCTTTACAAAGTCTGGAGAAAATTCCCATTTCCGGATAAGATCTAGAACTTGTACAGAGTACCACAGTGAGGCTTCATTGACTTCAAATGCCATGGTTGGTGAAGGGACATTTCTATTCATCATTGCCAGCCATTTCTCATGCACTGTAAAATGAAATTTCCTGAATTTCTCATCAACATTTCTTTGCTTACCAAGTGTCAAGAATTCTACCATGGAACATGTTGCAGTGCCAATGTCACTAAAAGTGTTGCCTAGCCAACTCACAAGGAGATATTTCACATCTACACTAATTACGCTGAACACTTGGTAAACAAGTGTGTTTTCAGACTCTAGTTTTTTTATTATGTTCACTACAGCAATCATGTTTTCCTGTAAAAATACAAGAATGCAGTAGAGTGTACTTCTTTTCACATCAGTATAAATATGCGACCAAAGAGCCTCACATTTCTTGACTTTTGGCATCATCACTAAGCAGAAATTCTGTAAACGGTTGCCACATGGATAATATAGCATTCACGGCCTCTAGGACTGAGAATCACCGGCTAAATGACACAGTTGGGATTACTCTTTCATTGATGCCACACTAAGCACAAAATGAGAAATATTTGCATTTTAGTTCCCGCGCATAATGAAACAGTGCACCAGAATGGACTACAAAGTCAATAGCATTTTTCATTAACTCTGAAGATTGTAAAGATGCTTTCAGCATACCATCTTACAAATGGCAAGGATCTCATACAGGGAAGCACTTCAGCTCAAGTATGGATTTTGACTGGTCATCACACAACTTTTTCATATACGTAGCTGAATTACTGCAAATACAAACAATATCCTTAAATCTTTGTTGAACTTGCTAAGAACTTTTAGCAGCAACATTCCAAGTGACACTGCGTTCCATGTTTTCCAAACATCTGGTGTCATGTTTTCCCAACTATCCCAGATGCTTGGTGACAGCACCCTTTTCACATATACTTGTCACTACACCTTGCATTGAATGTTTAAAACCTAGGGTGTTTGGCATTTCACCTACTATCAATAATGACTCGCTAGAAAAAGGGGCTGATGTATCAAAGGGTTTCACCCATTCTTTGTCTGTGGGTAAATGTGATGATACATATTCAGAAAGATTCGTATGAAACCAGCCATTTTACCTATCAGTGAAAGAATCAAATGTATTCCCTGATTCTCTACAGTTTATAAAATAATTAAATAAGACATAAAACATGCTTCTAAACCCTGCATCATTAGACCAAAGACCACAAAACGGAAAAAGACAACAGGAAGAAGAAACAATATTTTAGTGACATCCCTAAACAACAAAACTCAAACAGAATAATGTTAGCCCAGTCTTTCTTGCTACTGCCTTATATAACAAAGTTACATTGTATTGAGCTCTTCAGGAAGAAATAGAAATGACTCTTTCACTCACCTTTTCCTTTCTTTGAATCGCATTTAGTTTGTGGTTGCAAAGGTGTTTTTTCAGTGTTTATATGTTTACATTGGAGAGGGCTATTTTCCTTTCGGTGGGGTTTTATCAGTTATTATAGGTTTAAACCTAAAACCGGACAGCCTACCTATAAGTCTCTTTTGTCATTGATGCCACAAGCAGGTTATCAATATACTGCACTAAGGTGGAACTGCATGGTAACTATAGGGTCTCTAAGTTCGTCTTTAGTATCTGATTGAAGTATAAGGGGCTCTCTGTGTACCCCTAGGAGTGCCACACCACACAAGAGTTTTCTTTTGGAATCTGAAAGCAAAAAGATACTGGTTCTCTTCGTGAAGGAGAATGGAAATGCCTGACTGAAGCTAATGACCATGAATCACTCTGCTTCTGGGGGAATTTGGAATAGGATTATGGTAGGGTTCGGTACCACGTGATAGCGTGGAACAACTATGGGGTTGATTTTTGGAAGTCCTGCACTATCCTTCAATGTTTATTTGCTTCTTGCAAGGCCATAATAGGAGAATTGCATGGCCTCCCTATGACCTCTTTCAAAATTCTCTGTTCTATCATATTCTCAATGATGGAAGTAATTCCTACAATGGTTTCTGAGGACAGTTTGTAAGTTTTGAGGAAAACTGCATCAGCACCTTTAATCAATTCAATCTCCTTCCCTGTGAAATACCATACCTCTTCCCTATCTGACTCCTTTAGTTACAGGTTCCAGGTGTAAATCTTCCTTGTAAAGACAGGGCGCAATCTGACTAGGGATTCTGGTGCCTGCAATTTAAACTCGCGATACAAAAGGGGATGATGGACGGAACGTTTGAGCCAATCAAACACTCACCCCCAGTCAACTGATCTGGGTTTAATCCATCATCATTCTTTAGCTCACTCCACCACCCCAGTTCAGACATGGCCATATGCAAATCAATCTGACCCTGTGCCTCATGGGAACAGTCCAGCCCGAACTGCCAAGCCATGTCTTCCCTGGACCGGAAACAAGCATCCTAGGACCGGTTTCTGGCATTCCAGCCGTCATCAGCCAGGCTTGCTTGAATCCAGTGGCAAAGTGAGCAAGGGACCCACGTCTGGGCATACCCCCGCCAACTTAGGGCGAACAAAGCGATACAAAAGGGGATGATGGACGGAACGTTTGAGCCAATCAAACACTCACCCCCAGTCAACTGATCTGGGTTTAATCCATCATCATTCTTTAGCTCACTCCACCACCCCAGTTCAGAATGGCCATATGCAAATCAGTCTGACCCTGTGCCTCATGGGAACAGTCCAGCCCGAACTGCCAAGCCATGTCTTCCCTGGACCGGAAACAAGCATCCTAGGACCGGTTTCTGGCATTCCAGCCGTCATCAGCCAGGCTTGCTTGAATCCAGTGGCAAAGTGAGCAAGGGACCCACGTCTGGGCATACCCCCGCCAACTTAGGGCGAACAAAGCGATACAAAAGGGGATGATGGACGGAACGTTTGTGCCAATCAAACACTCACGCTGCAATTTAAACTCAGCATCTGCTGCCTGGGTCTCCGGTTCCACTCCGTCTGGTGTGCACTATATCATGCAGTTAAGTTAACAGAGAAGATCTCGCCCAAACAAATTTACAGTTCCCGAATCACATATGGTCTTGGATGGTCCCAATTTTTGCTGAGACTGGGGCTGAAACCTGATTAGTACGCAGCTGATTTGTGATGCCGACAACTTGGACTGCCTTTACTGAGAGGGGTAGTTTAGGACCTCGAGTGTCCTAACTGTCAAACAAGTGGCTCCAGTATCTATAAGGAAAGAAATGGGATGTCTATTGACTTCACCATAAGGGCCACTGTGGTCCATTTCCAGGACTGAGCCAAGCATGCACTCCTCCTGCCGTGCACAGTCATTGAGTCAATTTGGATTCCACCGACCTTCCGAACATAATGGGAATTGAGGAAGTTTGTGTTACAAATGGATTCTGCTGAGCTCTAACACTAGGTTTAAAGTAGGGGTGGGCGGAATTTGCGTAGTCGCGTTACGCAAAGTTCCGCGAATCGGTAAAAAAACTCCGCGAGCCCCGCCAAATTCCACGAGCACGCGGATTTGCTTGTTCCGCCGGTTCGCGATGCGTTTTTCCTGTTCGGGGACGCTGTTTGCGTGCTCGGAGGGAAATATCTTGCGAACTTGCCCATGCGGTCGCCAATTGGCGAGGCCATCTTGTTTCACTTGTCCCGCCCGATCACGATGCGTGTTTCCTGTTCCCGGATGCGGATGTCTGATGGCGCGTCCGAATGAAGTGTTCGCGATCGCACACTCTTGCGGGATCGCGCGGACGGATAGGAAAACTTGTCGGCGAACGCAGGGAGCCCGGTAAGTCGCTCCCGCGCGCGAACACGCATTTTGAAAGCACGAACAAGGAAAAAATTCCGCTACACCGCAGAATTTTCGGCAATTCCGCGTTCTCCGCGGAACGCGAAATTGCCAAAATTCCGCGAGTGGAGCGGATTTTACCACCCAGGCCTAGTTTAAAGTGAGGGCTCACTCGTTGCATCTGCATGGGCACCAAAGGATTTTGTGGAAGTCCTGGCCTTGGGTTTATCACTGGAAGTCTCGTTATAGGAGGAAGTTCCCCTTGTGACATGGAGTTGAGTACTTGAGCATCAATTATAGCTCGGTCAGGATTATATCTGCACTCCTGTTTCCTCTGGCTGACCTTATGGCAAATGTGACAGGGGGGAACTTTCTTCAGAGCACTTATGCTTGTTTCAGGTAGTCATCTTCCCATCCCTTGGGCATTTTCTCTATAGGGCATAGAAACTCCTTGCATGTTTGATCCCATACTTGTATCTAGGTCTAGTCCTGAACCGGGCATGTTTATTCCCCTCACACCTCCTGACTGTGCTAACTTCATTTGGGCAGCCATAAACTTCTGTTTCAGTCCCCCCCTCTTGGCATCTAATGTATTGATCCAATATTTTGCATACTGCAGTATTTCATCTACGGGGTTGATTTGCCTGCCAGGAAAGGACACTCTGTATTATCTGTGTGCTGATTTGTGGTCATAGTACATACACAAAAGAAGCAAGAAATCCTCCCATGTTGTCTCCAAGGGGATTGTTCATACAGCTGTGCTCCCTATACACCTACATTAATTTCTTGAAATAAGCGTGCCCTGACTCTTTGGGCTCTTGAGATATTCAGAAGATCTTGGGCCAATTCATTTCCTTTTGGCGAACCTTGGTTTTGAGGTGGGCAATGACTGAATCCTACTTGGTCTTTAATAAGAGTGACGGGGCATTTGTGTTCACTACTCTTGTGGGCTCTTGGATTGGCCAGTCTATAGCTCTCTTGCATTCCATCCACAGATCCTTTAGGACTGATACCTAAAAAAGCAAGTCCAAATCCTCCCAAAAAACCTTTGAGATGGTCATTATATGATCAATTTGGGTGTACCATTTGTCAAGGGTTTCCCTCAACTTCAGGAGAGTGCTCGTGAAGTGGAAGAGGTCTGTTCGGTACCAAGATAAATGTACATATGCTACTCCCTGTACTTCCCTCAAAGGGTACTCCTTCACCACTTCCCCTGTGGGCTCTCTCTCGACTTCCTGTGGGGATTCCTTTTTCCATTTTCCCTTGCACCGTTTCTACTCAGGATCAGTTTCCCAGAATTTCTCTACATCTCTCCATTTCCTGATGCTCTCAATTAGACCCCTGACATGAGTCTTCAGTCCCTTTAGCTTTAATGACCTCAAATCTTTGTCATTCATCTTAATACTGACATTCTTCCGCAGCTTTTTCCTTTGCATCAGGTCAAATCCACACTCATTAGCCACCGTTTCTGTCTTCGCATGAGCTTCTCGCGGCATTCTAGCCTCCGCTTATGTAAAGCAATTCATTCTTATAGTAATGTCCCATAAAATCCAATCCCATATTTCATTTTACAATCTCCTCAAACTCAATTTTCAGTTGAGCTATATTTGGTCTCTGGGGTCTGTCCAGTGGGCTGTGCAGCGGCCTCTGGAGCAATGGATATCGAGGTACATCCCATGATGGGGGTTCCTAGAATTTCTCTCAGGGAGTTCCAGGATCTAATATACTGGATGTCTCCACTTTGCTTGAGGGAAAACCTTAGGGTTCATAAATTTGAGGCATGCTAGTAATCATCAGGGCGGAAGGGGTACTTATACTAGTAGGGTTTGAAACTTAATTGAAGTAGCATGAGTTAACGTTGGGGCAACGGGGGTGACAGTGGTTTCAGTATGTCTTGGGGGTGTACTAGCTTCGGGAGAAGGTACAAAAGTAAATTCGTTCTCCATTGGTGTGTAGGCTGCGGTACCAATTGTGGGTGCTACATGATATGGGGGTGGTCTTATTCTTAGGAGCTCATCTATGAAGGTGTCCTCCTTGTCACTTTCTGCCTTTTTCCTTTCCTTGGGCTTCTTTTTGGTGCTCGTCTGTCCTTCCTCAATGCCCTCACTCTCTATCAATGGGTAAGTTCCAATTGTCTCTATCACCTACTCCCGCCATCATATTGTCGTCCAGGGTGCTGATCCAGGATTAAGCCTTATTGTGGACTTTCAGCTCAAATGTCTTTCTGGTTTTCTCATTTGCCACCTGTTCCCAAAGATTTAAGGCCACTAATTGTTTGGGTTTAGGATGGGGCTTTAAGTCGTACATCTTCCTTCTCAAGTTTTTAATTCAAGGTATATGAAATGTGCCGGGAATAATAATTTAAGTCTCCTATGGTGAGTGTCTATTTTCCAAGTTTAGAATACTTATTTGTGGTGCCCTAATGGACACAATCTTCAGTCAAGGTATCCCAATTTTCTGATATCACTTATATCCATAACACTGTGATGTTTCTGAAAAAAGAAGTAATCGGGTTTACCAGTACAACGTTTTCCAGGAATTCACAAGAAAAGTTGTTTTTGCTTATTCTTGTTTTTATTGATGTTTCTTATATTTTAGACAAAGATAGTTGTATTAAAGCATACATTTTTTTGGTAATCTCCCGTTGTTCTCCTTAATAGTAGACTGAGCATAGTCTTATTAAAGCAACATCGTTGTATTTTGCCTTATTCCTCCTTGGTAGGAAATCAGTTGTGGCTGTAATTCACCTTATGTTAGCAAAATTAGATATGGGAATAATTTGCCTTAGTGATTGAACAACACAGCTGATAATGAATCAAATGGACAGTCAACACATGTAGGCTTGCCAGCCTAGGGCTTTTCCGAGGCTTAAAATAATGGAGTATGATTAATCATAAACCTTAATATATAGTGTCACAAACAAAGAAGTGAAATCCTAGCAAACTCATAATTTCCTACTAGTGCTCCTTAAATGATCCTTACTTATGTGTTGGTGAAAAGTGTCAACATTAATGTGAGTGATTATACCCATCCCTCTCTCATAAAACTATAAATATTTGTGAAATTTTTACCTTATTTTTCCTGGCATGCTATAGAACCTCAAGGACCGTGTAACATACCTTGAAGTACAAAAGTTATAAACCGAAGGGCTGCTTGGGGCCCCCAACTCACCGTGACCAGGCTGCCAGGCTCTTGACTGGGGTGGGACTTAGTCCCCCAGTGTTAGCGCACTTCCGGCGTGGGAGGCGGATCCAGCCCTCACGGCACCATAAAGGCACCAGATTCCTCCTGCAGCGCGGCTTTGTCCCCTTTAACATATGCAACCTGGGGGCTGCCAAGACTCGGAGGACGGTTGCCAGTGCAAGGACGAGGTAGGGCTGGATTCCATCTCCAACGCCTCATCTACAAGGAACTGTCAAACCCCTCGTGTTACTCGCTGCTTTGCTACTGTTGGGTTGCACTGAGTGGGACTTGGCCCCTCATCGAATACTTCTGGTCTGAAGAAATAGAAGATGCCCTTCCTGTGTTTCCTCTGGCTAAATGAGAGTGGTTGGAGAGTTGGAGAGTGGATAATCCCTCCATCAATTTCATTAGGCATAAGTGAATAATTAGTTATAATATCTTGTTCTGCACCTGCACTTATTTCCTCCCCTCAAAAATTGCTTATAATCCAAGATCTCTGTTTCATCACGCAATATGGGCAAAAGTAAGGCTGGTGAAGCTGCTAAAAGCGGGACCCTACCAAAAAAACAAGGGGGGTAGGGAAAGTGAAGGATGGGGCTCCACCAAAATTGCAGACACTGGCAGACATTGACCACCTAATCGAGGAAGTGGAACATCTCCTAAACACAAATGAGAACAAGGGGAAGTGCCATCAACCGAAGATTCCTGCAATGTTCAGGAAAACTAAATTTTGTAACCAACTTGATGTAGCCACTGACTTATTAGTGACAAGTATAGACTCCCATGGAACCTTGAAATCTCCTGATTGAGTGATCTTGTTGTAGGGATTCTGCACATATACAGAGCTATGCACAGGATAATAGGACATCGGAGTATAGTGGTGAACCAACCATGCACCTTAGTACCCACCATCCCAATCCGACTAGCTTTAGCGTCTCATTCGCAGAGAAGCTACCAATGATTAGACAACCCAGAACGCGGTCTCTCTCAGGACTCGCGGGAGCAAGAACACCCTTTCATAACTCACTCATACTTGTCCACAACGTGCGTAATAAGAGACACAGTATAGTTTAAAATGTTTATTTCAACTATCGTGCTCTAAGATACAGTACATGTGCCAGTACTATCAGCATAATGCATAATGATAAAATAATAAGCATAGTTACAATTCCATAGAATACAAACGGGGAAAGCATTTCATAAAGCAGTGGATATAGGGCTAAATGACCTTACCACCCTCCCCATGCTATTAACTAGTTTATTATAAAAATAGAAGACCTCTGGGCATTGTCAGGCGGACCCTCATACCTCAAATATCTAGATGCAAGGTTTACATCATCAGACAAGCACAGCTCTTCTCCCTGGAAAGGTTTTTCTCCAAGTCCCACAAACAGCGAGATCACAATATTAAAAGAACACAAATTCTTCCAGTGCAGCTGCATTCTGTGTTATGTCTAAGTGCGAGGGGCTGACCAGATCAGCAAAAACAAGGGACGTTGTTTTTCGACCTTGTACATGTTGTGCAGACGAAACCCACAGGGAACAGGAGAAAAGGTGAAAGGCAAAAAGGCAGACAGTTCTAATATAGCCGGGCACAAGCAGAGGCTGGAAAAACAAAGTCACAAAGTAACGTGTGCAAAAAGGCATCATGGCAGCCAGGCCTAAGCTAACTTAGCAATGTAGACAATGAGGCCACAAACCACACTACAATCTCTAGTAAAGATAAAGCGAGTAGCCCAGAGAGAGTGGACTAAACTGGGTGCCATCAACATCAGGGAAAAATCAAGCTCTGCCATCTAAGAACACTGCTAATGCCCATGATGAGAGTAGCTGCTTTAACATACTGGAAGCCAAACTGGACCAGCTTAAAAATGTTGTCATTATATTGTCGGCACAAGTGACTAAGCTGTTAAATAAAACATGTTCTTGTGACCAAGATGTTAATTGCAAAAGGGAGTGCAATAATCCCGGACAACAGTCCAACTAAATAGTAACCCCAAATCACTCTCTTGATGCTTGCCACGACGCGCACCGGACGCGCGCAGCGGGCGCGCCGGCGGCGCGCCGAAGGCAAGCCAAAGGCAAGCCCGTCTGCGCCCGTCCGCGCTCAGGAGTCGCCAGAAGCCAGAAACCCTCGTCTTTTTTCCTCTGATCTTGAATGCCCACCGAGACAGATTTATTCCACCAAAGAGTTGGTAGAACTGAGGTTCACCCCTTGTCCTGCTGGTAGGTTGGACTCTTGGCCCTCTTACGAGGGTCCTTTTTCCTGTCTGATCTGCCGTTTCCAAGGCACTATTGATAAGAAGATACTCAGTAACCATGCTATGGCTAACATATCACTCTGTGCCCCCTCAGCTAATATGTGCAAACCCCCTTCCAACCTGCAGCAGGGGTGGAAAAGTCTATTGTGAAATGTGAGATCCCTCCCCAAGCATTCTGCCGAGGTTTGGGATCTCCTTTCATCGGTGCAGCCTGACTTTGGGTTTTTAACCGAAACTTGGCTGAAGCCCCATTTGGTT
Organism: Calotriton arnoldi; assembly: GCA_963921515.1. Classification (NCBI taxonomy): domain Eukaryota; kingdom Metazoa; phylum Chordata; class Amphibia; order Caudata; family Salamandridae; genus Calotriton; species Calotriton arnoldi. Next base: position 434,377 of record CAWUFW010001784.1, on the reverse strand, counting down.
CCCTCTATAGCTCTTGCCTTGCCAGAGGGTTACAGACTTGTCCGCATGGACAGACAGAACAAAATGGGAGGTGGAATTGCCATTGTACATAGAGATAGTATTAAGATCATTGTGCTGGAACAACACAGTGTCCTGACCATGGAAGCAATGTTTTTCGTATAGACTTTTCGCCCCATATGAGCTGGAAGGGGGCCTTGGTATACCGGCCTCCTGGTCCGCTATATGATTTCTCTCTTCAACTTACCGAATTAATCGCCCCACATGTATTTGCGAGTAGCAATTTTTTGCTGCTGGGCGATTTTAATATACATAGTGAGTGTGGTTCTAATGCGGACACAGGGTCACTTGTAATGGAGTTAGCCACTCTAGGGCTGACCAAGCTTAATGTAGGTCCCACACATGTAGCTGGCCACACCCTGGATATTGTTTTTTCCAATTCCCCTAATGTCTCCTGCAAATCCCCTCAGTTTATGTCTTGCTCTGACCACGCGTCAATTGAATTCTGCATTCAGGCGCCTGGGAAGGGAACCCACATCATCCATGATACCCCTCTTTTTTTTAGACAGTGAAAGAGAGTTACGCCAGAGGGCTTTTATCATTTTTTTGTAGAGCCACGGATATTAGAATCAGACGACATCGAAGAGGCTCTCGACAAGTACAACTTGGCAGTCTCTAGAGCTGTGGAACAGTTAGCCCCTCTGAAACCCTTCCCTAGCACCCCTAAGCATCCCCAGAATGCCTGGTATTCCCCTCAACTTCACGCCCAGAAACAAATCTGTAGGAAGCACGAAAAACGGTGGCGCCTCACCCATGTGGAGGAAGACAAGGATCGGTTTTATATAGCTCTGGCCAACTACCATGGGGAAATCAGGGCAGCCCGCAAAGCTCATTTAGCTCAACAATTAGATCAGGCTAATAATGACCCTAAGGTGCTATACCGTATACTACAGTCCTTTACCGACCCTAAAGCTTGCGAGAACCCAATGGCCCCTACACAAAAATTGTGTGATGACATTAGCTCCTTCTTCACACAAAAAATTGAGACTATCTATGACAAAATAGTCCAATTAGGAGAACATCCCTCTTCTATTATGATCCCCAAAGTACCTGGGCAGACAGCTACCCAATTGTTGGGAAGTTTTCCCTCAGTGACGCAGGCGGAGGTAGAATCACTGATCCGTTTAGTCAAATCAGGATCACCTCTGGATCGTATTCCGGCAAAAACCACCACCTCTCCTGCCTGTCACCTGTCCCCCTCCATTGCACATCTCCTCAATCTCTCTCTGCGAGGAGGCCTGGTCCCTTTGGAATGGAAAGCAGCACAGGTCTTGCCTATCCGAAAGAACACCAAGGCCCCGCTAACTGAGCTCTCCAATCTCCGTCCTATCTCCCTCCTACCGTTCCTGGGCAAGCTACTGGAGAAACACATAAACACCCATCTCTCCAACTATGTCGAACGGACGGGTAGTCTTGATCCTTCTCAATCAGACTTTCGCCCTAAATACAGCACAGAATCGGCTATACTAGCGGTCACCGTTAACATCAGGATGTACCTAGATAGAGGCCACTCCACGATTCTGGTGCTGCTGGATCTTTCCGCCGCGTTCGACACGGTTTCCCATAAGATTTTGCTCAGGAGACTGGAGGAGATTGGACTTAGAGATTTGGCCCTCCAGTGGTTGACGAGTTTTCTTTCTTCCCGCTCACAGGCGGTTAACCTTGGTCCGTATCGTTCTGCTGTAACAGAGTTGTCCAAGGGAGTACCACAGGGCTCTTGTTTGAGTCCGACTCTGTTTAATATCTATGTGGCTCCCTTGGCCAATCTGTTAAGGAGTAGCGGGTTTATCCCCGTCTCCTATGCTGACGATACCCAGCTGCTCTTTCCATTTGCAAAATTCACTCCTTCAGTGCAGGCCGCCTTCTCTCTGGGAATGAGAAGTATCTCAAAGTGGATGAGGAGTAACTTTCTTCAGTGCAATGTGGGAAAGACGGAGATCATGCTCTTCGGGGAAGCTCAACTACTGTGGACCCCCGATTGGTGGCCCACAGACTTGGGCACCCCCCCTGTCCCTAAGACCTGTGTAAAAAACTTGGGTGTTTGTTTGGAGCAGACCCTCACCATGAAGGAGCATGCCGCACAGACAGCTGGCTCTTGCTTTCATGTGCTGGGCCTATTGCGTCGCATCCTTCCCTTGCTCCCTGATGCATCTAGGAAGACGCTAACCCAGGCGCTTATTTTAAGTCGCCTGGATTACTGTAATAGCCTACTGTTGTCTGCTAACGAGGCTGCTCTTAACAGACTGCAGGTTGTCCAGAATACAGCGGCACACTTGATCCTGAACGCCCCGCCTAGGACAGCCTCCCGGCCCTTGCTCCTTCAGCTCCACTGGCTCCCAATACGGGAACGAGTACAGTTTAAAATCTGCTGTACCATACACAAGGCCTTGTCCAATTTGGGCCCCAGCTATCTTGCGGAGAAATTCATCCCCTATACACCTCGGCGGTCTCTCCGCTCAGGATCCAAATCCTTCCTTGCAGTGCCCAGCATTAAACGGTCCAGACAAGGTGGGAAGGCACTTTCCTATCTAGGTCCCTGTTATTGGAACAAGCTTCCTGTGCACCTCAGACAGTGCACGGAACATTCCCATTTCAGGAAACAGCTCAAGACCTTCCTTTTCCGCTCCTGATTCCTAGCAGATTGCTTTTCCACAGGTGGCCCGTCCCGAGCGCAGAGATACCCCTTCGGGGGTCTATTCTGGCGCTTTATAAATAAATAAATAAATAGTACATCACAGCAGGTGCCCTCCACAAACTGCACTAAACCACATCTTGGAAAAACGGTTGTTACCGGAAAGATACAAAATAGTTCTAACCCAGTAGTGGACAAAAGCAGTTCTGAATCATTGCTCCTTCATAATCATCCGGATTGTCCAAACAATGATCCATTGCCTTCCTTCTTTCCAAACGGCAACAGAAATTATTATTATAATGATGGGTATTTAACCCAATTTGGCAACTCTGGGCTTTTCCCTCCTCTGCAGCTAAGGAGATCATGTGGCAAAGATTACCCGGTGCAGCAGCAGAAAGTGTTACCCACATCTCCCCTCAAATCAATTTTTATAACCCAGGTACCGAAGCTAAAGCCAGACTCTTATGAGGACACTGATGCCACGATCAATAAAGTAATCCACTGGCTGAGAACTGAACGGAAATGTCTCTCCATGGTAAGATCTGACATTGTGCACGCGAAAAGGTATGCAGCCAGTCAAACTGCATATGACTACATACAAGTTGTATTAAAATTAATATACCTGGCCGAAAATCTTATAAAGTTTGAATTGCACACCTGCCATCTTAAGGGGATCAGATCACTGGGAATAAGATTGACGGCATCTCCACTGACCGTTGAGACTCCAAGAGAGCCTCTAGCTGACCGAATGAACCTGGACGAGATTGACTGACTAATGTCAAACCCTAAAATGAATTCTTATAAGCCTCTTCAATGGGCACCTGGCGAAATATCCGCTCTAAATCATAGTGTTGGAAATAGCTCATATAGTGGGGGGCAATGAAGGGTCTAGCACAATTATCACTGAGGCAAACAAACCACTTATCAATCATGTTATAGATAAAAACATTGAGCTCAGGGATAGTACCAAGTCAGCTAGAACCAACATACCTTACCCAATAGGGAGCTGCGATACTATCACTGAGCGCAGGGATTGTGCTAGGATGATTAGAGCTGACACATTGAGTCTCTCCGGGGGTAGTAGTAATATCAACCCATGTGAGAAGTTAGGTCCAGATGTGATACCAATGGCCCCACCAGAAAGTGGGGGTAGTGGATTAAACCGCTTTCCACCTACCATTAGACTACTATGTTGGAATGTAGCAGGGTTGTGGCCTAAGTTGATCGCCCCAGAGTGGTTGTCCTATATATCAGAATACGATATTTGTTTATTCCAAGAAACCTGGGCAATAGAGAAGGTATTTATAAATGGGTACACCTCGCTCAGCGTTGTTGCAAAACCGGCTGAGCAATTTGGGAGAGCCATTGGTGGACTTTTGATTTTAATTAGAAATGAATGCACTAGTACATTCACACAAATGACTATTGATAGCCCTGATTTAATGGGGTCATTGTCACCTTTTCAACAGGTTTTAGTATAGCTATTTTTAATATCTATGTTAGAACTTTAAGGGGATCTGATAAATCGCCTACACAGTCTCTCTTAGAAGAAGTCTTAGACAACGTGTAAGCTAGGATATAAATTGCTGTAGCAGGAGATTTTAACACCTCATTTGAACCCTCTGATGATTTAAATGAGATTACAGGATGGGAAGACGAAATATGGGGTATCCCCTCCATATTAGGTGAACCAAAGAAAACAAACCTCCCCATACTTGCGCTACAACTAGCATCTTTAACAATCAATGGGGTCTCAGAGCATGTAATGGGCGTACTGTTTCTGACCCCAACAGGACAGTAACATTTAAAAGAGGGAATTGTACTAGTGTAATTGATTATGTCCTTGTCGACCTGAGATTATGGCCACTCTTGGCTGACAAGTCAGTTGCAATGCACCTCGATAGTGACCATAATTCTCTAGAAGTGACTCTGAGGGGTGACCTGTTGAGACGAGAAAATAATCTCTGCACAACTATTGTACCTGCTCCCCTTGTAACAAACAATCGACGATATGTTTCATGGCCAAATATAATGTCCAACCAAAAATTACATAGGCGAATCTATAGACTTGTTGTAAAGTTTCTAGAGGAATATGTGGGGCTTTGTGAGGATGGAATCCCTATCTTCAATATACATGCTGACTTATTCAAAGAGCTGAGAATGTTTTTTACAAGGAGGTCCCTAGGGTGAAATCTAATCTTGTCAAGGAAGAAAAATAGTTTGACCAAGCTTGTAAAACAGCAAAGACATTGCTTGAAAAAGGCTGTAATTGAGGGTGATCGGGTTAGGATTAGTGAAGCAATATCCACCTATAAGGTAGCCCTGACTAAGGAAAGAGGAGTTAAGACAACAATTTATGGCAGGAACTCCTGGATGCCAGCAAATCATTCTGGCGCCTTGTGGCCCAAATGAAGTCACATAAGTCCAAACCAAATAACTGTAACATCTCTCCTGATAAATGGGTGTCACACTTCTCTACCCTTAATGCCCCTGGGGATTTGCATGATTTAAGTAGTAGTATTGATAATTCTGATGTTTTTATATCCTTGGATCCTTCCGCCCAATCCTCTTTAGCCTTAATGACACAAGTAGAGTGATTCACTCCGTAAAATCTGCTAAAGCTCCTGGCCTGGACAAAATTCCAGGAGATTTATATAAATCCGAACCCCTGATCTGGTCTGCGTATTTAAATATACTGTCGAATGCAATAGCAGGGGAAGGCACGGTACTGGATTCTTGGTGCGGGCCGAAATTGTAGCAATCTATAAAAAGGGCGATGCAAGTGAACCATTGAACTATAGGCCTATTAGCCTTATTGACAACGCCCACATTTTTGGGGATAAACAGATTTTGGAAAGGCTCCTTGATTGGGCGAACACAAATGAAATTTTATCCCCCCTCCAGGCTGGTTTTAGAGCAAAGGTCAGCACAATAGACCATCGATCTTAGAGCAGCGTTTGATCTTATCCCACGGCAAAGACTATGGCAAACCTTGATGGAAATGGGGGTCCCCAGTAACTTAGTATATTTAATGAATAAACTATATACAAATAATTATGCCCAAGTACGTTGAGGTCCCAATGGAGAATTAACAGATCGTATTCCCATTGAGAGACGAGTCCGCCAGGGCTGTGCTTTGGCACCTACTTTATTATCTTTATATATTAATGACGTGGTAGTATCTCTAGAGCAATGCAGGAATGACTCACCGGCCCTGAACGACAAGAAGATTTCTATTCTTCTATTTGACGATGACTCCCTCCCTCCCAATCTCCAAAACACCCATGGGACTCCAGATTTTAAAGTTTTTGTAACTCTAGAGGCTTAGAATTGAATGTAAATAAAACAAAGTATGTGGTATTTGAGAAGACCAAAAAGGAAAGAAGCATTGTTAGCGCAGGAAACGAGGCTCTAGAAAGAGTACACAATTTTAACTATCTGGGCGCTAGATCAATGGACAACTTTAGGTGGACAAGCCAAATGAAGAAAAGCATGTTAACAATAGAGCATAGATCCAATGCCATTGTAAGGTTTAATAACCAAACAACATCACGTGTAGTTTCACCCGCCCTGGAAGTCTATCAAGCCACAGCTCAGGGTGCGGCATTATATGGGGCCGAGATCTGGGGCTATGTTGATTCTCACTTGTTGACATCAGTGGAAAAAAACTTCATTAGGAAATTGCTTGCTCTGTCTTCTAGTTCACCTCTCACCCCCATGTACATCGACGTGGGAATGAAGAGAGTAGCCAATCTGGTTGTTTAAAAAATTATAGTATATTGGGTTCGACTCTGGACCACACCAGAACTCGGAGTTTACAGAGACTCTTTGCTATATTTATTAAAATCCCCAGGATTGAGGAATATACTGTGAGAAGTTGGCCTGGTATATGTTGTCCACTAATTATAGTGGGCACCTTGCACCAGTCCAAACAACCCCTTATTGGAGATAGGTTAAAGACAACCTTTATTGAAAGCTATCCTAGTGGTAGCTATGGAGAGCAGCCTTCAGACTAAGTCTTGAAGGAATGTAAAGCAGCTTGTTTTAACAGTCTCTAATCTCTTGAGTGACCAAATGAAAGAGGACCACACCAGGTATATATTCAAAATATATGTATTTATTGCTAAACACACCCCTCTAGTCTCTTTATGAGGCTAGAGTTCGAAGTACATAAGTTATAAGTTAGTTATCAACAGTAATAGCACAAATACATGTTTGAGCCCTAGGGGCGTACCAAACCATATACCAATAAAGTGGTATAAGAACCACGACTGAGCTAGACACAAGGCCTAGAGCCTGTAGAAGTGCTTGGACCACAAGGAACCACCCAAGGTAGTGACACAGGGGACCCACGGGGGACGCGTGCAGTGTGAGAACACAGCCGTGAATCGCCGTTGACTTCTATGGGGAAAGTCGCGGTTGGAATTTTAAAGAAAAGGGACACTTAGAGGAGGACTTGGAGCAAACCCTTTTAGAACTAGGCTGTTCTAGTGTCAATACCCACGGGAGCACCGGAGTACTCGAGTTACCTCACCCAGGGGAGCCGGGTGCATAGGTGTCTTTCGGGGTCGGGTTTCGTCGTCGTTTTCAATGGCGATCTGCTGCAAAGTGCTGCTTGCGGCCAAGTCGAAAGTGTTCGGGTGGATCCAAAGGTGGATCGAAGATCTGAAGAACCTGAAAGCAGAGGGGACAGAGTCTGGGTCACTAGCCAGTGACCAGGAAGGCGATGAGCGGATGCCCACCGATGTCGAGTGCTTCAGGTAGGTTGACGGTCGTCTTGACTCTTCAGCCACGAGGTCCAGGAGGCGTCGACGACAACCAGGAGCTGGATTCGAGCTGTCCCACAACGTTTGTCGATTGCTGAGGTGTCGGTGACCGGATTGGACCCAACAAGCCTTGGCAACGGCAAGTCTCGTGGAAATAGAAGAAGGATGGTGGTGCAGACCAGCAAGGTCTGTGGGACTCACCCAGCAAGGGTAAGTCAGGGCACGCCTGGAGCAACCAGGGAAGCTCAAGCAGAAGAAGATTGGCCTTCAGGAGGGCCTACTAGCCAATGGACTAGCGACCGCAAAGGAGCCTCGAGTGGACGCACTTGGAGCTGGCTCACGGGACACTCGTAGAGTAGAGGCCAGTGATCTTCGGTGCAGTTGGTGCTGGAGGCGGGGGCGACTCGAAGCCCAAAGCACAACTTCGTGGGAGCCCAGGAAGAGGATGCACTTGCAAATGTGCTCGGTGTCCAGGGGTCACGGTTCCACATTACCCACAACAGCTACGGGCCTCAGCTTTGCTGGGGACTCAGGGCAGCCTCGGGGAAGTCTGGAAATCTATCTCTGGTGATGCAAAGACTTCGGCGTCCGGCGGGAGCTTCAGCGATGCAGACCGGACAATTGCTTCTTTGGTGGCTGCCAAGCAGGGGAGTCACTCCTTGACCCCAAGGGAGATTCTTCAGTCCTCTAATCTTAAAGTAGAGCGTCGAAGGTCCAGGATTCTGTGTCAGAGTTTCGTCCAGGTAAATCTAAAGTCCTAAGGACTGGGGTCCCATACTTATACCAAGTTAGGGGGTTGGACATACTCTGGGGACCCACCTATGGGAGGGTCAGGGCAGAGGGGTGGTTACACCCCTTTCCCTTTGTCCAGTTTCACGCCAGAGCAGGGCTGGAAGCCCCTGAGCCGGTTTGAACTGGGGTATGCACAGGGACACCAAATGTGCCCCCAGTGCAGGACTTCAAAGCACCAGAGAGTGCTCCCGCCCAGCCCCAATACACACTATCCTGTCTGGGGAGGTGGTTACACCTCCCTGGGACAGGAAACCTATTGTCCAGGCCTCCCCTGCCGGAGTTTCGGTCAGCAGCAGGAGGCCAGACTCGTGTCTGTGGCAGCGGCATCCATTTTGTGATGCCAGGGCTTGGAAAGAAGTTACCGGGCAGGCCGGTGTGTACATGTCTCTCCCTCTAGAAGGGTGGAATGCTACCCCGCCGCCAGAACTGGCGGGGGGTAGTATTCCAAGATGTTTGACACCAAACACGACATGTTTCTGTGCAGCCATCCCAAAGTTAGCATTTAACACGAGGTTATAATGCGCTTAAGAGTATATGGTCAGGCTGCACTACAAACAGCATCAGAGAAGGGTCTCCGAATGCTGCAGAGGGGCTCTGCTCATGCAGGGGCACCCTCTCACATAGGAACCAAGCACTCTGCCTTCAGGATTGATAAGGCCTGCCATAGGAGTGACTTATAGGTTTATATGTGTGTATGTATGTAGTGATATAGGTAGCCTATATCACAGTAAGGGGTGCATGCACCACCTTACCCAGGCTGCAGTAGCAGACCTGTGGCGTCATTTTGGCTGGCCTTCCAGGGGTGGCATAATACATGCTTCAGCCCCTGGCAGGCCTCTGAGGAACCTATGCCCTGGGTACATAGTATACCATATACTAAGGACTTATAAGGGCACTCCAGATTCCAATCAGAGATGTGCCTAAGGCACATGGAAACCATTTTAGAGAGGAAGTAGCTAGGCTGGGGTCCTGATTAGCAGGGCCCCAGCCAGTCTAAAGTCGAAAAACAGTGAAGCATCAGCAAAAAGTGGGGGTACCCATGTGAAGCAGATCCTACTCTCCTACATATACCATGGGTTAAATTTATTTCAGACTGGTTGGGCAAACTTGACATGCAGAGTTATTGGGATGACCCAACTGTGATTCTCAAAAATGACCTTAAGGCGATAAAAGCTTATTACTGGGCCTATATAAATGAGAGATACCTAACTAATAGCTCAAGTGGGTCCTTGACAAACATGTTTTTAGATTTTAAGTCATCCCCAGTATTTGAGGTGTTTTTAGATTTTATATCTCCGCCTCTAACAAGGAGTCTGTTCTTACGTTTCCGATATGGATCTCTTCCTCTATGATCTCAATTCACGTAGTAAAAGGATTGTGCCCATCTGTCGCGACATGGGAACAAGAAGCCATCTGGCAGCTTTTAAGATTTTGAAAAGTGATACATCGACAAAAATTGCATTTGCAGTTAGCAAATTCCTACAAGCTGTTTGGTTCAGGAGAACATAAATGTTAAAATTACTTGTTAAAAATTGTGCAAATACTGGGTTTACTTAATATGTTTACGCTTTTTTAATTAGATTGCTTTTTGCACTTCAGTACTTTTGTACTATGCACAGTCACTTTATGGTTTTATCGCTCTGTTTTAACGTTCTTTATAAGGATGTTGCACCATGGGATTAACTGCAGTAGATCGCAGATGCCATATCTTTTAGAACGCTGCTCAGATCAAGGGAACACTCTCTGGTTTTCCTAAACGATCTATTGTTCTTAGCCATGTTTTACTGTTCTTATGAACTACGTATTTAAATTATCTAGCTTTACGCATATGACTTGGTTGTGCTATGTATAGTCATTTTTATGAACCTATAGCTCTGTTGTATTTCACTCTTGAAGGTACGCTCCTATGACATCATATGAGGTCCTCATCCAGCGCGAAGAGGCCAAGGTTGGATATTTTTACACAAAAACTGAATTTTTCAATGGGCCCATATACATTTATCCAAATACGATCATTTGCATTCCCCTTGGCCAATTCCGCTGGAAGGGTCAAGTTTTATAATTCACTTAAGTTCTGATTAGTTATTTTCCTGTAACCACAAATCAATTACTGTATCATTTCAATGTCTAACTAATCTTCACAAATCAACACTCTTCCTCTGGTCGATGGACCATTAGTTGAGTTAGTTGATGGTGATATTAACAACTTCTTAACTAAAAATCTTAGTGAAATAACCACAGACTGAATAATAATAATAATAATATTAAGTTTATCTAAAATTTCAGTCATTAGGTTGCACGCTCATCAATTAAAGGTACACAGTGCAAACTCCATCTTTCTTTAAGTGGGAGAGAGAACAATCATATAGCATAATACATTCAATTACACAAGCTCATTCAACAAAATCAAACTCATAAGAGTGGATAGATGTAGAGACAAAAGGCACATAATAATACAATTGCAAAGAAATATGCACATTTTGGAGAGAATAACATCTACCTAATGAAGATAACTGGAAAACCACCCCTCTGGCCAAAGGACTGGTGGGGGTCCCCTGACTTAGGATCAGGAGACAAAGATTATAGGATAGGATCAGGACAGGTCTGATACTTACTAGACTTCTCTACAAACCCGATGCACCAGGACGATTCCCTCTCTTACACTCTCTCCCTCTTCGATGTTCTTCCGCAATCTTCAAATCTAATCAGGCAGTAGTCTGGATCTTCTGAGTCTGCTCTCGTCTCTCTCTCTCTCGGCTCTCTCTTGCAAAGCTCCCAGCAGTAGTAGTTCTCTCACAGCTCCATCAGATCATCTCTCTAGCTCTCGCTCTAGCTCTCATTTACTTAACTCAAGTCTTTCTAGTTATAGTCTTTATTTCTTCATGTACCACCCTCAAGAGTTGCAAATTTTACTCAAATACGGAATATGATTGGACGGGGTTAGGGGTGTCTTCATCACACCAGGCTGACGTATTCATTTTTATTAGTAAAACCTATTGTTTGCTAACCCTTTCCCTTCGACTCATTCATATATTTTGTTTTCACATGCATATTTTGTTGCAAATGCCGTAATTTATTTAATACAAGCTTCATAGATGAGCAATACATCTTCTTTTCCCATCCCTTCTGTCATTGGATCTTGGCAGTCATTCAGCTCTCTCTCGTCACCGGTTTATTTCATGGACTCATTGAGCATCCGTATCTTTCGCCATTTTCTTTTTCAGTCATGGATTAGAAGGCCCAAATGTACACTATTAATAAAAGAATCATAAACAGATGTTATTTTCTTAAACATGTAATTCTCACTGTTCAACACCCACTTCTACTCTATCCCATGCAGTTATTATTACTCTTGGGCAAAAGCGTTAATAACAGCAGCTTTCTTTTAAATCAACCAAGCATATGCCGGGCATGCAGTACCTCAAAACCGCGTTTTGGTCTTTCTTGCGCATGCGTGAGGTTTTCCCTCTCAAAGCGAGTTAGTCACGTTATTTCTGCGTAGTTCAAGTTTGCACATGCGCAAAGCATTTTTTGCAAGTTAAAACGGGTTTTAATCATGCTACATTTTATTTCTCATTAATTCAAGCCTGCGTAAGCTTTTCTCCCCGTGTATCTGTGTCTGGTGTATGTTAGTTTCGTCTCATCTACTAATTTGATGATTAGTGAAAGTTAATGGAGGATTCATTCGAGCAAGTTTAATTTTTCTCGAATCCTTGCTCCATCAATCCACCCCTCTGATGGCATTTTTGAGCCATCATAAAAATACCCATCATTACCAAGTGCCAACTTAATTCATTTAATTTTTAGTATCTTCCTTTCTTTCTTCTAACTCTTCAATTTTCCTTTTCATGCCTACTCCTTTCATTTTATCAAATAGACTTCCTTTCATCTCTTCTAATTCGATTTCTTCTCTGTTTCTCTTTCTTCCCATTCTTTTTTTCTTTATTTCGGCTACCATTCTTGCTTTTGTTTTATTCTTGCAACATCTATATGTCATTATCATTATCAGAACCACTATTGTTATAGAAATTACTGGTATTAGGATTTTCCCTAATAGACTACCCCCTAAAGAGGAAAACCAACTACCTATAGTGGAAATACTTTTACTAAGTCTTTCCCAAACACCGTCAACCTCCAGTTGGGTCAAATCGTCATGAATCTTTGTAATATTCTTAATATATCCCTCAATACCTTTACTTTTGTCTGGGATATATGTACAGCAATGTTGGACTTTCAACATGCCACAGACTCCACCCTCTTTTGCCAATAATATATCAAGTGCAAGTCGATTTTGCAAAACCATAGATCTAATCGCAACCATTTAGGTATTAATCATTAAGAATCCCCCAGCAGTATCTGTCGATAGACGATCAACTACTGTTGACAATTTGCGTATCTTATGTGAATTCAGTATGACTCCAACTGACGGTATCAGTGCACCAAATATGTCACCTATTAATTCTGAAAAACGTGCTCTTTTTCTCAGTTTTAGTCCTTGACTTATTACATTCATTTCATTGTTCTTAGTAATGTGGTACACCTTTGGAAATACTATCCCAAGATAACAACTACCATACCATTGTGTTGGCAACCTATAATAGGCATTTTTACCACACACATAATATATTCCCGGCAAGACGGGATCAGTTCCCCCTTTTAGTCCCCATCCGCCCATGATTAGGAAAGTGTGTTCACATTCACTAGAACCAATGAAAATATTGTTATAGTCAGTTTTTAGTTTATGTAGACAGAATTTTACCAACTTTGACAAATCTAGGGACATTGCAGCATGAGTCTCACCTTTCTTATAGTCCCCTTCCTTATTAGCCCATGGAGGTACATGTGACTTCTGTTCAACAGCCTTCTTTTAAAAATCCTGTCTTCTGTCCTCTACTAAATTTAGAAAATCTTTTTCTTCATCTCGCAACATACAGGTTAAATTGTTCTTATGTGCATATGTTATGTCTATTGGGTTTGTTGTTAGGAAAAACTCGCCCATAAATTCTGCATCTTTAGCACTAAGCACTGGGTTTAAGTTTCTTCTAATAGGAATCTCTGGGAATACTAAATCCATGTTAGAATAATAATACTGCAATTTGCCTGTTTTATAGAACAGACAGGACACAACACTACATGACACACCATATGTTAAAGGAAGATGGTGATAGGTCACCCCCTCCGAGACAGACGAAGGTAATTTCATGCAAACATAACAATCACTCACATCCATTGTATCTACGTATTCATAAAGAAGTTTAGTAAACACATTTAATGGCGAATCACTATTTAATCTGCCATGTTGATACATGGTCTCATCTATTTGCTCTAAATTAGTGGTAGTTGTTCTTTTAGTACCTGCATTCACTTGATCACTTGTATTAGTATTATTTCTGTTGTTAGCTACCATTAGAACAGGTATCACGACTGTTAGCAATAACCACATTAACGTTAGTATCAAAATACTGCACAAACAACATCTTCTGTTTCTGCCATTTTAATTTTCTAAAATTTATTAATCTCTAAATTTTCTTCTAAATTTAATTTAAAACTAGTATATATATATATAATCTTTGTGTGATCCCACACTTCAACAGCCTTTCGTCTTTTGCTTTCCCCTTTGTCTGTAATTTATTTTCTTCATCTGGTTCTTTTATTCCCTTCTTTACTTGTTTGTAAAATTTCCACCTTCTGTGTCACAGTCTTTTCTCTTAAGGTGGTCTCAATTTGCTTTCGTCACTTCTTTCATTAGTGACATTTTCTTGTCCTTCGTTTAGATCAAGATTCTCAAAGTCCTCGAGGATGATATATGTCCATTCAGGGGCCTTATATTTTCTATTTGGAACTCTCACTCTTGTTGATTTTCGTAAAGATTTTCTTCTTGGATGTTCTTCTTCAGTTTGACTTGATATTTTGTTTACTTGTTCTAATTCTTTCCCTGCTTTTCTTTTCAAAACATATCTCAGTCCTTTTACTCCACTTGGCCAGTGATCACCCTTTCTGATTCTCTTTGTTTGCACTGCCTTTTCATCTTCTTCGCCAATTTCTAACGTTCTTTTATTTTATTTTTCTTTTAGTTGAGCTTGTCCTGGGCTTTCTAATTTTTGTCTTTCTGTCGATTGAATTTCTTCTTGATCTTTTAGTTCTTCCTTTTCTAATTCAAATTGAGCTTGATCTGAGTTTCCTGCAGCAGATTCTTCAGTTGACTGAATTTGTTCTGAACCTGTCAGTCTCTCATTTTCTTCTTCTTCTGATTGAGCTTGATCTGGATTTTCTGTTTCAATCCTTTCTGGTCTTTCAATCTCTTGTTCTTCCTTGGCCTCTACAGCAGTCTCCTGAGACCCAGTATCTAGTGCCCACCCTACTTGACTTGTACTTGGTTGTTCATCATCGATGCATTCTTCAGAGTCTGTTTCTCTGTTCTTTTTGACTTCACAACTGTCAGCTTCTGGTCCTTCTCCTTGCTCTTCCAGTTGCTGTTCTTGTCGTTCAGGTGGACTTGGGACTCTTTTGGTATGACTGGCATGGATCCAGTTTGAGAAGCCAGCACATTTCACTGCTGTTGTTGTGACCAATATAATTTGATGAGGTCCTTTCCACCTGGGTTCTAAGCATGATTTTCTCGTGTGCTTCTTTATCACAACCCAGTCTCCTGAATTCAAATCATGAGCATGATTCGGCTGTGTTGCAGTTGCATCTTCTCCAACCTGGTGAGACACAGAACGTACCAGATCAGCTAATCCTTTACAATAGTCCAACACTAGATCATCAGTTATAGTCATCAGTTTGTTTCCAGGTACAAATGCTTGTCTCATTGCTCTTCCCATAAGAATTTCATGGGGACTCAAGCCTGTCCTTCTGTCAGGGATGCTTCTAAGGCTCATTAATACAAGGGGCAAAGCATCAGGACATTTCAGCGAAGTGGATGCACACACCTTCCCTAACCTGGATTTTATTGTACCATTTAGCTGCTCAACCACTCCAGATGCTTCTGGTCGATAGGCACAATGTAGTTTCTGCTCACTTTTGAAAGCTGTACAAATTAATCGAATTATCTCATTGTTAAAATGAGGTCCTCGATCTGATTCCAAAGTGACTGGAAATCCGAATCTGGGAATGAGTTCTCTCAACAGTAGTTTGGCAACTGTTAGACTCTCATTCCTTCTTGTTGGATAAGCTTCCACCCAACGAGAAAACAGACACACAATGACAAGGACATACTTCAGACCGTTGCACGGTGGCAACTCTATGAAATCAAGCTGCAGTCTTGTAAATGGTCCCTCTGCCTTTCCGATTTTTCCCCAATTGAAAAACGTTTTTCTACCGGGGTTCTGCTGTTGACATGTCAAACAGTGCTGGCAGAGACTCTCTGCAATGAGCCTATACTTGGGATTGTACCATGTCTGCCTGAAGTATCTAATCATGGCATCCCTCCCAATGTGTGTAGCTCCATGATATACTATTGCCATTTGTGATAACAAACTGTCTGGCATTATCGGTCTTCCATCTGGGCACACCCATACTTCATCATCGGTTCTTCTTGTGCAACCTGTGTTGATCCAGAATTCTTTTCTTTTACATCTGCCTCATCCTGTAACTGTCTAACTTCATCCCATGTTTCAAAAGCAGAGAAAAACATTAGTTGGCAGTTGGTAGTTTCTTTTTCCAACCCTTTGTTCAAAGACATTGTATTTCGAGCACAAAATTGTGCAACTTGGTCAGCATATTTGTTGCCTTGTGTCACATAATCATTTTCTGACTTATGTGTGGCACACTTGACCACTGCAATTTCTTTTGGCAATTGTAATGCTTCCAACAGTTCTTTGACATTTTTACTGTTTCTGATAGGAGAACCTGAAGAAGTCAGAAATCCCCTTTGCATCCATAATTGGCCGAAGTCATGCACAACCCCAAAACCATATTGACTATCCGTGAATATGGTTACTCTCAATTTTTTCCCAATTTTGCAGGCTTTTGTTAAAGCTACCAATTCGGCTATTTGTGCAGACTTGACTCCTTTTAGACAGGATGCTTCTATAATAGCAGATATGGTACATACAGCATAGGCAGCACTCAGTTCTCCATTTTGTTTTCGCAAGCATGACCCATCAACAAACAATACATAATCTGATTCTCCCAATGGGACATCAAAGATGTCCGGCCTGGGCTTTGTACACATTTCTGTTAGATCCAAACAATCATGATCAACTTCTTTTTTTACTTCTTCACAGAATGGGTCCGGCAACAAGGTTGCTGGATTCACTGTGGTGCATATTATCACGCTTACATTTTCAGCACCTATGATCACTCTTTCATACTTAGTCAGCCGACTAGGGGTCAAGTGCTGAGTTCGAGTCCTTGTTAAAAGAATCTCGACAGAATGTGGCACATATACCTTCAAGGGATGTCCCATTACAATAGACTCACTCTGCTCCAGACTCACACAAGTAGCAGCTACTGCTTTTAAGCAGCCAGGCAATGCTGAGGCCACAGAATCCAGTGTGGCAGAAAAATATGCCACTGGACGTCGCATCAATCCATGTCTTTGGGTTAGCAATGAAAGCGCACATCCTTCTCTCTCACAGCAGAACAAAGCAAATTCTTTCGTATAGTCAGGCATTCCTAATGCTGGTGCTTGACACAAACAATCCTTCAGTTTTATGAATGCATCCTCGCTTTCATCATCCCATTCAATTGGATCTATCACATCTTTTCGTGTCAATTTTATTAGAGGTTTTGCAAGCAATGAAAATCCACTGATCCACTGACAACAGCATCCAATCACTCCCAAAAACATTCGTGCTTCTTTCTTAGTTTTAGGCAGATTCATCTGTCGAATCACTTTTATTCTCTCTGGTGTCACTTTTCTAACTCCCTTTTCTATCTTGTGTCCCAAATATTGGACTTCTTGTTGGCAAAACTGTAATTTTTCCGGTGACACTTTGGGGTTGATTCCGATCCCGGTCGGAGGCGCACCTAATACCATTCAGCCGGGAAAAAAGCCAGGCGAATGCCTGTTTCCCGACCGATTCGCACATACGTCCGAACGAGCAAGTACGATGCGCACAACTGCCCAAATCCCGACCCAGTCGTACTCACCCAAAACAGGTCCTGTTCTCCGACCGAGGCGGATCCGGAAACGCAAAATCGAGTCGCACGGAAGCCAAAATGCAGCCCCGTCCGGCCGGACAAGTACGATGCGCTTTCCGTACGCGCCGAACCCGTGGCTACGCACGACACGTCAAAGCATCCGGGAGAGGCGCACATAAGCTCCGATTCGCGCCACAAGACGATCCACGGCTACGAGACGAACACGCCAGCGACGAGGACGAGGCGAAGCAAAGAGAAAGACGAACGAGACGAACCAACCATGAATCCCATCGTGCCGATCCTACCAATATTCTACATCTATTACCAAAACAGGCACGGACGCGTACGGCGCAGAAGGTAAGTCAGACACCAACAACAAAAACAAACTACACGTACCCGACATATCACACACACACAGAGGGATGCAGAAATTACTTACACCAGCAACAGCAGCACCATAGGGGCGGGATGGCCATCACCAATGCCACATGTACACATAGGGGCCTGGATGCCCACCACCACTACCACCCCTACACAGGGGATGCCAGATGCCTACCACTACTACCACCTCTACCCATGGGGGGCTGGATGCCTACCACCACTACCACCCCTACTCAGGGGGTGCCAGATGCCTACCACTACCACCACCCCTACCCAGGGGGTGCTAGATGCCTGTCAGTACTACCACCTCTACCCATGGGGGGCTGGATGCCTGTCACTACTACCACCTCTACCCATGGGGGGCTGGATGCCTATCACCAGTACCACCCCTACTCAGGGGGTGCCAGATGCCTACCACTACTACCACCTCTACCCATGGGGGCTGGATGCCTGTCACAACTACCACCTCTACCCATGGGGGCTGGATGCCTACCACCACTACCACCCCTACTCAGGGGTGCCAGATGCCTACCACTACTACCACCTCTACCCATGGGGGGCTGGATGCCTGTCACTACTACCACCTCTACCCATGGGGGCTGGATGCCTACCACCACTACCACCTCTACCCATGGGGGGCTGGATGCCTACCACCACTACCACCCCTACTCAGGGGTGCCAGATGCCTACCACTACTACCACCTCTACCCATGGGGGGCTGGATGCCTACCACCACTACCACCCCTACTCAGGGGGTGCCAGATGCCTACCACTACTACCACCTCTACCCATGGGGGCTGGATGCCTACCACCACTACCACCACTACTCAGGGGGTGCCAGATGCCTACCACTACCACCACCCCTACCCAGGGGGGGCTGGATGCCTGTCACTACTACCACCTCTACCCATGGGGGCCTGGATGCCCACCACCACAACCACCCCTACTCAGGGGGTGCCAGATGCCTACCACTACTACCACCTCTACCCATGGGGGGTTGGATGCCTACCACCACTACCACCCCTACTCAGGGGTGCCAGATGCCTACCACTACCACCACCCCTACCCAGGGGGCTGGATGCCTGTCACTACTACCACCTCTACCCATGGGGGGCTGGATGCCTACCACCACTACCACCCCTACTCAGGGGGTGCCAGATGCCTACCACTACTACCACCTCTACCCATGGGGGGCTGGATGCCTGTCACTACTACCACCTCTACCCATGGGGGCTGGATGCCTACCACCACTACCACCTCTACCCATGGGGGCTGGATGCCTACCACCACTACCACCCCTACTCAGGGGTGCCAGATGCCTACCACTACTACCACCTCTACCCATTGGGGGCTGGATGCCTGTCACTACTACCACCTCTACCCATGGGGGGCTGGATGCCTACCACCACTACCACCTCTACCCATGGGGGGCTGGATGCCTGTCACTACTACCACCTCTACCCATGGGGGCCTGGATGCCCACCACCACTACCACCCCTACTCAGGGGGTGCCAGATGCCTACCACTACTACCACCTCTACCCATGGGGGGCTGGATGCCTACCACCACTACCACCCCTACTCAGGGGGTGCCAGATGCCTACCACTACTACCTCCTCTACCCATGGGGGGCTGGATGCCTGTCACTACTACCACCTCTACCCATGGGGGGCTGGATGCCCACCACCACTACCACCTCTACCCATGGGGGGCTGGATGCCTGTCACTACTACCACCTCTACCCATGGGGGCCTGGATGCCCACCACCACTACCACCCCTACTCAGGGGGTGCCAGATGCCTACCACTACTACCACCTCTACCCATGGGGGGCTGGATGCCTACCACCACTACCACCCCTACTCAGGGGGTGCCAGATGCCTACCACTACCACCACCCCTACCCAGGGGGGGCTGGATGCCTGTCACTACTACCACCTCTACCCATGGGGGGCTGGATGCCTATCACTACAACCATCCCCACTCATGGGTGGCTGGATGCCTATTACTACTACCATCCCCACTCATGGGGGGCTGGATGCCCATCACTACTACCATCCCCACTCATGGGGTGCTGGATGCCTGCCACTACTACCATCCCCACTCATGGGGGGCTGGATGCCTATCACTACTACCATCCCCACTCATGGGGGGCTGGATGCCTAGCACTACTACCATCCCCACCCATGGGGGACTGGATGCCTGCCACTACTACCATCCCCACTCATGGGGTGCTGGATGCCTATCACTACTACCATCCCCACTCATGGGGGCCTGGATGCCTGCCACTACTACCATCCCCACTCATGGGGGGCTGGATGCCTATCACTACTACCATCCCCACTCATGGGGGGCTGGATGCCTATCACTACTACCATCCCCACCCATGGGGGGCTGGATGCCTGCCACTACCACCATCCCCACTCATGGGGTGCTGGATGCCTATCACTACTATCATCCCCACTCATGGGGGGCTGGATGCCTGCCACTACCACCACCCCTACTCATAGGATGGGTAATGCATGACACAACCAGCATACTCCCACATAAGGAATCACAGAAAATTACATCCACCCAAACAACATGACAAGCGTGTGTAGTCCATGTCAAATGCCAACAACACAAAACATGACAATGAACATACAATGTGACCCACTATCACATGTGTGACACATAAAAGTGTGTGGCCTCCACAATACAAGCCGACCATGGCCACTGTGGCAATGGGGCCCAAAGCCCCATCACCACAGTCACCAAAAAGGTAAGTGTGGGGTCCATGGCTGATGCACCTTTGATCAGTGTGGCAATGGGGCCCAAAGCACCATCAGCACAGTCACCAAAAGGTAAGTGTGGGGTCCATGGCTGATGCACCTTTTGATCAGTGTGGCAATGGGGCCTAAAGCACCATCACCACAGTCACCAAAATGTAAGTGTGGGGTCCAAGGCTGATGCACCTTTTGATCAGTGTGGCAATGGGGCCCAAAGCCCCATCACCACAGTCACCAAAAGGTAAGTGTGGGGTCCAAGGCTGATGCACCTTTTGATCAGTGTGGCAATGGGGCCCAAAGCACCATCACCACGGTGATCATAAGGTAAGTGTAGGCATGGTAAAAGCTGCCAAAGACAAACTGTATGGATGAATCCTGGTCACACAACAACTAAAACATCTGTGGCATAGTAGTGCTTGTGTCCCATTGCAACATAGATTGGGCGAGGCTAACAGTGCAGTGACACAGAAACATCGTTTTGGCCATGTGCATACAAACATCACACATGGGGGACCACATTGCCAACAATCAGCCAATTACACAATGACAGAAGTGACCATCATGATGCTGACCCACATATCTGCACCTATGGACACACAAATGTATATAACCTGTGGAGACTGTCGATGTCAGGTGAACAAATACCATACCATGGCAGCAATGGGACATACAAACCATGATCATTGTGCTGACTGATGACCCAGGAGTCCCAGGGAGAGCAGGGTAAAATCACCAAACAACATACAGCCAATGGCACACTACAGAAATGCCAATGCAGTGATGCAAATGCACTAACACAAACAGGCAGACTCACACTGCATATCAAACACAACAGGTGATGGGGGTGTGTGCCAGTGTCCCCAGGCAACCACACAACACATGAGGAGGCCTGAATCCCAATTACACAGATGTGTATACAGTGCCACACACAAGTAACTCATGGATTGGATTCCCCTATGTGGGCAATCTGGCATTGTTAGATGAGAGGGAGCCCAAATTACACGTCACACAAGCTTGTAGGAACAGCAACTAACACAGCAAGAGACACACCCACCACAGCACTACCCCAGGGACCCCACATTGTGCAGACACTAGCCTGCATGACAATTCCACTGTGATGACAAAGGTAGATGTTGATCACACTGTGAACCACAGCCATGTGTCCTCAGCTACAAACTACCATCACACCTACACAAGCTCCAATCAATCAGCAGGGCCTGCCAGCCAAGGCCAATATGGAGGTAGTGGTCTAGCCGTGCAACAACTCACATTTGCACACTCAACACCACACACCCTGATCTCCACCAATGTGCAGCAGTGAAGCTCACATGGACTGGTGACATTGCACATGCACCCATGACAATCCCAGGGGTGGTGGGGGGAACTAAGGTGCAGAAACCCATCACACATGCCCACTCAACATGACTCGTCTATGTATGACACACAGCACAGTATGCCGTACATGCGCATGATGTGAAATCCACCACAAACAATGGGATCCTGGCCATAGTCACACACCAACGAAGAAGCCAAGGTGAGACACAAAGAACACACGTACACAACTTCCAACATTGCAGCTCTGACCCTGAGGAGTGGCAGCAGTCACTCACACAACGCGTCACAATCACTGAAAGCTACCACAAACTCAAAATCACATTACTTGTGTAAACAACAAGTGCTAAGGGGAATCCTGAATGTGTCCCATCAGCGTTTGCCCACATCCCCAGCCCTGACAACAAAGACAACCTGGGATGACAACCTCATGAACATCAGTTTGCCATGCACCCACATCACGGAGAAACCAGGTCCAAGATGCTGGATGAACACATACCAACTCTGCAAGCATCACAAACAGGAACATCCCTAGGGACACAGCCTGTGTATGAAAAGGGAAGGGAACATGCACAGACATGCTCACACAACACACAACACGGGCACACGCAATGTCACCAGATTACACACAGCCATGACGGCACTCCACTCCTGTGGAAGGTCCACTGTGCCAAACCTTGTCTGTGCACGACTCAAACATATCAGCAGGACACACCATCAGTGAGTCAACAACTACAACACACAGAAGCCTCTGCTCACATCAGCCTGGGTACGGGAGTGTCACGTCAGTCATCTGCATACACCCAAAACACGTGGCAATCCAGTTGTACTGTATACACAGATGAGTCCTCCAAAATTGATGTGCAAAACTGCATGTCCAGTGGAGACGGGCACACAGTCAGGGTACTAGGAACATTGGACAGTGGTAAGCCCAATAGATGTGCAACAGTGTAGGACAAAGATGGTAATCTACAAATGCTAAACGTACATCCCTGTGTCAAATGCTGAACATCACACCCTCAGACTGCAGCAAGGGATGCTATAGATCCAGACTAGATTAGGACACATATCCCATGGATCACATGGAGCCCATCACAGCAAAACTTCATTTACCTGATCTGAACACAATTACAACAGCAAATGCATGATTCTACACATCTACATCATGTACCACCAAAGATTAACCACAAGTAAACAAAAAGAGGCTTTATTCAGCAAGTGTGCAACTGAAATCAAAAGTCCAAAATTAACTACGGCCAATGTCCAGTCCAAATACACAGTCCCAACAGGGTGATGTGTGACAACTTGTCACCAATTGCTTGCCTGCACAGGTACCGACAGGGGACATCCCCTTGGAGGGGCATACGAGGGACAGGCCAGGCACCGCAGGGACAGGATCAGGGGATGCCAGAAGGAGGCAGGGAATGTGAGGTGGGTGCAGGAGTGTCACCGGCAACTGCAGTGGAGGTGTCTGACTCAGGGGGGGCCGGCACCACCGCAGGGCCCAAGTCCGATGGTGTTGGTGCTGCAACCACTGCAGTGGGCTTGTCAAATGGAGTGGACTGGGTCCCCAATGCAGTGCCCGAGTCAGAAGGGGTTGTTGTGGACTCCACCGCAGTGCATGTCTCCAAGGGAGTGGAAGGGGTCAGAAGAGCTGGGCAGGACAGAGGGGGGGGACACGGTCTCCACACCAGTGGCACATATAGGCAGAGCGTCTGGTTTGGGGGTGGAAGAGCAAGTGGCGGGGGGAGGGCCTGAGCAGTTTGGGGATGCGGTATCGGTGTGTGGGGTAACCTGGGACAGGGTGTGGCGGTGGAACCTGTGGAGTGGTGGCCTGGGGGATGGAGGTGAGAGACTGGGTGGGTGACTTGCAGGGCGGTGGCGGGGTCTTGCTCTTCTGGGTCTGGGGGACTTGCGGGTGGGGGGCTCACTCTGCCTGCGCCTGGGGGAGGGTGTCCGGGGGTGAGGGCACTCCCTCTCTGTGTGTGGACTTCCTCTTCCCCGGTATGCTGGATCAGCGGGATTGGAGGGGAAGAGGCCGAGGTCAGAGAGGAAGAGCTGCTGTGTATGTGGGGTTGCAGGTGAGGCAAGGGAAGGGGTCTTGGAGGGAGAGGATCTTGAGGATTGCGGAGTGACTGTGCCTGTGTGTGTGTCAGTTCCCCATCCCCTGTGTGTGTGGAATCAGTCCCCTGAGGATGCTTGTGTGCACGTCTTGCCTTGGTTTTGGGTGTGTGTGTGCTGCTCGTGTCTGTGTGTTTGGGTGATTGTGCAGGTGTGCATGTGCTTTGGACAGGTAGGGTGGTAGGAAGTGTGGATGGGGCAGAGGTGGGAGGGGTGAGGGACTGTTGGAGGAGGGACACTGCTGCCGTCAGGGAGGAGTCCATGGACCTATTGCTCCTCTGTAGGGCAGACATACCCGTTGAGATGCCCTCCATGAACGACACCAGCTGTGTCAACAGAGTGGTGTGTGCATGGAGGACAGTCAGCATTGCTGTCTGCCCTACATGGAGCTGCCGAAGGAGGTACACAGACTCCTCACTCAGGGCAGCAGGGGACACAGGGGCAGGGGGTGCAGTGCCTGGCTTGAAGGAGACACGCTCCCGAGCACGGGAGCCTCCACGGACCTCAGGAATGGGAGCCAATGGGAGGGCGGTGGTGGTGGTGGCGGGGTCAGACAGACTAGCTGGGGTGTTGTGGCTGCTGACACCCGCATCCACAAGGGAGTCATCCTCCGAGCTGCTGTGGTCCCCAGCTGAGGTGGATGGTGCTGAGGACTCCTCGGTGTGGCTCCCTCGCCCTCCGTGCCACTGGGTCCCTCTGACCACTCGTCTGACGCTGACCCAGTCTGGCTCTGCTGCTCCTCCTGGTCCGTGGAGCTGTCCCCTCCTGTGGCTGTGGATGTATCTGCAAACAATTAGTGAAACAGACAAACATCAGTCACCTGCACTGACCGCACACACCACAGTAAGTACAGCACATCACAGAGCAAGCCCTGGCATCTCTAGTAGAACATTGCCAAAAGTCCTCACACAGCTTAGGAGAAGCCAATTGTCAGTCTGATGGTCAACCATGGAACTCACACCCCTCCTGCCCTTGCACCCATCGGTCTGGTGCCTGTCTGATGGTAATACCCCAGTGTGGACACATGCACCACCTACACAGTAGTTGGACATTGCTGAGAACACGGTGAAGTATGTGAACATGCCCACGTCACATCTCTTGCCACTGAGTCAGTGCAGGTGTCTGTATAAATGGACGGCCAGAGTCTAAATAGAAATGCATGTGATGCATACCAGCACCAGACCCCATGAAGCACCCATGTCTGGATAGTCAATGCCACAATGGGGTGCATGTTGCACATGTCACTCCCCTGCAGGATCACTCTTAGGAAGTTTAATGCCATGACACAGGCATGCCTGCAAGGTCATACATCACTGTCTCCAGTCACATGGCCATGGCAGCCAGCCAACAACAGTCTGCACTGTGTCACAATCCTAGGACATGGGGAAGGCAAGTAATGTAACTGACAAGTGCACATGTCCATCCCCCAAAACCACATCATCTGAACTACTATTTGTCCACGTCATACCAATTGGACATATGGGGGACATGAAACACAACTCTCTGAACATGAGCACCTCACAGTGTGCTGAGAGTGAAAAACAGCTGCCTGAAAGTCACAGTGGCATACACCTGTCTGCACAGTCATGTGATCAAACACCTATAAGTCACAGAAGTCTTGTCTCACATGGTCCAATAGCAGATGGCATGCTGACCCCTAACCGATAAACATCACAGGAGTCCCGACTACGTAGTCACAGCACAACGACACAGAGGCAGACACCTGAGGGAACATTTCACTGAGCACAGCATGTCAGCTGATACACGGGAGTGGGAGTACAGAGTGTATTGTATGCCCTGGAGTAGGCATGACTGTCCGGCTCCACCTGCAAGATGGATGAGCCCTGGTCAGTAGGCAGGTGGCTAGGCATGTATGACACACTTGACATACATACTCCTGAGGCCCAAACATTTTACCCACCCGCAGCATGGGGGTGTGGCAAATACCCCAGGGACATGTGGTGATTCTGATCTGCAAGTGGATCACATATCAAAGTTACACCCAGACTACATTGCACGACTCAGGCATTGTGTGAGCAATTGACCCACCCATGAAGGCTAACACAATATCATGGGAACAAAAGCTGTCACCCACCTTGAGCAAAGCAAAATGCAAGGACCCTGTACCCGAGTGACACAATTATCCTGAGCGTAAGGAGCACACCGGCCTATCAGATGGGTAGTGGCCATGTCACAATAGAGGGACATGGGTACTGGACAACAAGACTGATGTACTGGGGAAGTTTAACCACGCCACAGGAGGGCACATAGAATGTCAGACAGAGTTCACAGTGCAGTCTTTGACTCACCCCCTCCTTGCTGCTGTCTGCCCTTCAGCTGCCCATCCAGCTCCGGGAAGACCACCGGCAGGATCTGGAGCATGTGGGGGTCAGGGTCCGTGTCCGCCCCTCCTGCGAGGAGGCGACAGCTTCAGCTGGACCCTTGCAATCCTCCGGGTCCAGCCCCGAAGGTCCTGCCACCTCTTCTGGCAGTTGCGGATCCGGCGCTTGTAGACCCCCACGGATCTGACTGCCCGGACGATGGCCAGCCAGATATCCTGCTTCTGATGGGCATCAACCTGTGAGGATGACAAAGTGAAAAGGCCATTACTACACATGCAACATATCCGTGCATCACACAGTTGGAAATACATGTCTCAATCACAGGGGCATATGATGTACACAGGCAGTGCAACGAGGGCTATGGACAGTTTGCCAGCAGTTACTACATGGTATCATTGCATGGGAAGTGAACCTTGTTTGAATGCACTGTTACTCCACTGTACCTGTTCAGTGCATGTGCCTACACACTTTGGGGGGTGAGTACTACTCAGTGAGCATGCTAGCCAGTGGTGTGCACACTGTAAATCCTGCTAGTCAGACAACATGCACAATTAGTAAGGCAGTGGACAGCACACTCACCTGCTCCCCTGATGTCCCATACAGCTTGCTGTACTGTGGAAGGAGGTTGTCCAGCAGGGCCTGGTTCTCCTCATGGGTGAAGGCTGGGGCTCTCTCCACAGTACGTGCCATTGCAGTAGCCAGAGGATGCAGAGACAGCAGCAGTGTAGTGGCAGATGTCGTCCTGGAGCATGTAGTGCAGGCAAGTGAGCCTTCAGGGGAACAGCCAGCATTATATGTGTGCTGCAGAGGCAGATACTGTGCCATGTGTCCAAAGTGATAGGTCCAAGTCGTATGCATCTTATGAATCTGACCAATCCATGGAATTGCAGCACCAAGACACGCCCACAGCATCCTTCAAAAATTTCAAGTTCATGACACCCATGAACTTGCAACATTGTTGTGGCTGGCCAACTGAATTCACTGCATCAGACTAGTTGAAGCTTCAAAAACGCGTCCGTTGCCATGCCAGGCCCCAGCCAATGCGTGCGCACCGCTCGGACCATTGCTGTACAACGCGTACCCGCCACATTCAATGCAATGGTCCGTGCGGGCACACCGATCGGACCATTGCTGTACAACGCTGCACCCGCTCACATTCAATGCAATGGTCCGTGCGGGCACACCGATCGGACCATTGCTGTACAACGCATACCCGCTCACATTCAATGCAATGGTCCGTGCGGGCACACCGATCGGACCATTGCTGTGCAACGCGTACCAGGCATACAACGCGTACCCACTCACATTCAATGCAATGGTCCGTGCGGGCACACCGATCGGACCATTGCTGTGCAACGCCGTACCAGGCATACAACGCGCACTCGGCCACATTCAATGCAATGGTCCGTGCGGGCACACCGATCGGACCATTGCTGTACAACGCTGCACTCGCCACATTCAATGCAATGGTCCGTGCGGGCACACCGATCGGTCCATTGCTCTACAACGCGTACTCAGGCATACGACGCATACCCGCCACATTCAATGCAATGGGCCGGCCGGGCACACCGATCGGTCCATTGCTGTACAACGCTGCACCCGCTCACATTCAATGCAATGGTCCGTGCGGGCACACCGATCGGACCATTGCTGTACAACGCGCACTCCGCTCATATTCAATGCAATGGTCCGTGCGGGCACACCGATCGGACCATTGCTGTGCAACGCGTACCAGGCATACAACGCGCACCCGCTCACATTCAATGCAATGGTCCATGCGGGCACACCGATCGGACCATTGCTGTGCAACACGTACCAGGCATACAACGCGTACCCGCTCACATTCAATGCAATGGTCCGTGCGGGCACACCAATCGGACCATTGCTGTACAACGCGTACCCGCTCACATTCAATGCAATGGTCCGTGCGGGCACACCGATCGGTCCATTGCTCTACAACGCGTACCAGGCATACAACGCGTACCCGCTCACATTCAATGCAATGGGCCGGCCGGGCACACCGATCGGTCCATTGCTGTACAACGCGTACCCGCTCACATTCAATGCAATGGTCCGTGAGGGCACACCGATCGGTCCATTGCTCTACAACGCGTACCAGGACAGGTCACACGCATATGTCACCATGCTGGTCACTGGTGAACCTATGCCAGCCACATTTACTTTCCAGGGACTCAGGGGCACACCTACAACACCACACCCAGTCCACACTGTCTATGAGGCATGTGTGGCAGCATAACCTTATCTGTGTATTCGGGTGAACATGTGGATTTTGGGGTGGCACTTGGGGGCAGACACACCCAGGCTGTGCACGTGTTAATGGGGACAGGGTCCTTTGTGTGTTGTGCACATGACCACTGTGGTGTGCAACTTTTCATTTCTGAGCATGTGTCATGGTCACATTTCCAGGTTGTGTATGTGTATGACATGTCACATACCCCCAGGCTCACATGTGGGAAGGCATGTACGTCACAGGGTGGCCCATTCCAACAATAGTGATGTCCCTCCACAGTCTGTGTGCATGTTGTGTATCACATGTCTCTGACTCCATGTGCACAATGGGAGACAGTCTCCACATCCACGTGGTTTGTGCATGAACTTTGATGGTGTGCGTGTGTGTGTCACAGACGTCCATGTCTGTCCTGCAGAGGCTACAGGGGCCACCACCTGTGGGTGTCATGTTTGTTTTTCTGACGTGTACATGATACGCCATGTCATGCCAGTGTCCATGTGGCAAGACAGGCTCCCTGGGAATCTACCTGTCAATGAGCTGTGATGCCTGTGGAGCATCTGTCCAGACATGTCACTGTGGTATGTGTGTGGAACGTGAGAGCAGTTAATGTGTACTGTGACACAGCCTAATGGTGTCCCATAGCACACCCTGGAACCAGTTGTCAACACTTGTTGAACAGAGAGATGTTAGATGATGTCCATGTAGGTGCCATATATGTCCAAACGGGACGACACACACATCAAGTACTTGTGTATGTTGATGATGTGTCATGTGAAATTGAGTATGGTGAACGGCACATTGGTGGAGTGACTGACAATCTTGCTTTCTTCACCTATGCACTGCAGGGCTCCTGCTGTCCATCGACCATTCCCAGACCTGGCAACGATGGTGGAACGTGACAGCATCCGACGGTACCGCTTCACCAGGCAGCTGATTGAGGATTTGGCAGTGCGGTTGGCCCCACATTTGCAGCCTGGCCGGCCGTATCCTACAGCGCTGACCCCCAAGGTGAAGGTGATGGCAGCCTTACACTTCTTTGCCACCGGTACCTTTCAACACACTGGCAACTACTGGTGGGATGTAACAGACTATGTTCAGCCGTGTGCTATGCGATGTTTTGGGGGCAATGTTGAGATACCTCAACCAGTACATCTATTTCCCAACACGTCAACGACTCACTGACGTCAAGAGTGACTTCTATGCCCTGGGGAGGATGCCACATGTAATTGGCTCCATTGATGGGACACATGTGTCTTTGATACCACCACAGGCACATGAGCAGGCATACCGCAACCGTAAACATTACCATTCGATCAATGCTCTGGTGGTATGTCTTGCAGATATGACCATCTCACATGTGTGTGCCCGTTTCCCCAGTTCTGCACACGATGCCTACGTGATGAGGAGTAGTCGCATCCCGAGGATGATGTCACAGATGCCGAACCAGCGTGCCTGGCTTGTTGGTGTGTACTGACTTTGTACCATTGTGTGTGTTCTGCTATGTTGTTTTCCGCATACATTTTCAAATCGGCTAATGTGCAATTGTCTGTCTGTAGGTGACTCGGGATACCCCAACATGCCGTGGTTGCTGACACCCCTCAGGAACCCTGTGACACCAGCCCAGATGCGCTACAATGAGGCACATGGTCGGACGAGGAGGGTGATTGAGCGGACCTTTGGTCTCCTGAAGAGCCGCTTCCGCTGCCTGGACAAGACAGGAGGGGCCCTCCCATATGCCCCAGCAAAGGTGTGCAAGATTGTCATCGTCTGCTGCATGCTACACAACCTAGCAGTGCGGAAGGAGTTGCCTCTCATCCTGGATGACGATGACCAACGTCCGCCACCTGTGGAAGATCCTGGCCTGGGTCACGATGCCAGTGAAGATGATGATGATGATGATGGTGATGTCCGCACACAGCTCATCACCAACTTCTTCAGCTGAATGTGAGTCTCCAGAGGGTTGTAATGTCAATGATTTGAGTTTGCATGATATGTGTGTGTGGTGCTCTGGTGCTGTTTGAGTGTGGCCATGTGCTACTTGACTGGATGCGTGCAGCGATGTGTCCTTGCAGGTGGTCTGTACTGCCCAACAGTGTTGACATGCTAACTTGGTTTTGTGTAGTTATCTCGTGACATGTATTAGACATGAGTATTGCCGTTCTGTGCTGTTCTTCAGTGGTTTTGACTGTGTGTCATGTCTGTCCTTCACAGGGTGCTGCTGGAGTTGTCTGATCAACTTGGATCCCCTGAATCCATGATTCAACTTCCAAGGTGGAAGCAGTCGTTTCCCTACAGGTGATGTGCCACACACCCCTGGACTTTCTATCTTCTGCACTTTTTGACTTTGTGGCCACAGCCAGGTTGGATTAGCTTGCATTTGTAGTGGAAACTACATGTTGGAAATGTGTAATAAACCTGTGCTTCACTTTGGGATGTGCGTTGTCTGTAGTCACACATCTGACTGACATTTGCTTACTGCACCTGTTGTCTAGTTGACAGTGACTGTGAATAGGTGGCGTGTCTGTACATTCCACTGTACTTCGTTGCAACATCAGTATAGGTGATGAGTCTGATGGCCCTGGTGTGTATGTGTTTTGTGGCCCTAGTGGTGTGTCTCCCTCATATGTGTCACGTCGCCATGACTGACATGAAAGTGTTGGACTTGCTGTAGCAGTTAGCATGCACAGTGTAATTTAGAAGATCAACATCTACATGACAAAAACCACGTTGGAATCACAACAGAGGCAGATATGGTGTATTGGTGAGTTTATTTACATACAGGTGTGAGGATGGTGCACAGGATGGTGGGTGCTGTACATAGAAATTTGGATCCAAAGTTCCCATGTGAATTGGAAGTCTTGGTAGCTGAAAAGTCCAGAGTAAAGTCCACAGTCATCTGATTCATTTGGTCAACTAGAGCTCCCCATGTCATGTGGGAGAGTTGGCTTGGCTTCAACAGGGCGTGCAGAATGGACACAGAGGAAAAGTTCCAGAACAGGTGTTGGCTTCCTGGGGGATGTAGATGGCCATCGGCCTCTCAGTTTGGCCTCCTCGGACGGCCCCTCTTCTTGGGGGGGACCCTCAGGTGCAGGCTGCGGCGGTGCAGGGGACTCTCTGCCAGAGTCCTCCTCCCTCCCTGTGGCATTTGCAGTTGTTTCAGTAGCAGATGTTGTGGGCACACAGGGAGGTGAGGCCATGTTGGTGCTGATCTGGCGGAGGCATGTCAGTATGTCCCTATGCACCGCTGTCAGTTGTTCCAATGTGTCCCACTTGGACTCCATGCCACACATGTGTGTCTCGACACGTGACATGTGTGTCTCGACACAGGACATGTGGGAGTCCAAGCGGGCATGATGGGCAGCCTGCTGCTGTTGTATGTCCTTGAGGATCCCCACTACCTGGCTGACCTCTCCGGTGCTAGTCTGGTACGCATCCGCGATGCGTGCCAGTTGTGGGTCATCATACAGTCCAGACCCCTCTGCAAGGAGAGACCTATGTCTCCCACCCCTCACACCACCCCATGCGACACGTGCAGGACCTGCAGTGGCACGCACAGGTGACCATGGGCCCACTTGGGTGTTGTTCCTGGGCTCGTTGTCAGCAGCTCCAGTTTGGGCCTGGGTCCGTGCGCTGTTGTCATCTGTGGTCCTTGGTGTGTCCGTGTTGGCAGGGGTGGCCTGTGTGTTGGCAGTTGTTGGAGGGGTGGGTGCAGGGGTGCAGATGTTGGTCCTGCTGGTGCTGCATGATGACTCACACCGGAGGGTCCAGCTGGTTCTTCGCCATCCGAGGAGTGCAGAGGCTGACCCACACCAGTGAGCTCAGTGTTCCCCGGAGCCTGGGACAGGGAGTCCTCCTGGTCTGCTGCTGTGTCCCCATCATCTCCTGTTTTGGGGAGAGACACAGATTGTATGTTATGTTTCTACTGGCATCAATTGTTCAAACACCTGACAGTTGTGACTGTACCTCTGGATGTGGGCCAGGACATTGCATTCTCCTAAATAGTGACAGTCAGTGAGTGATATTGGTGTAGCACATTGTCCTGCCAACCTGTGGCATGTCAATGTGAATGTTGAGGTGTGTGCATGACCAGCATTGGTGGTATTTGGTTACCATCCAGGCCTCCTTCTCCCTCAGCCCAGTTATCCCACCATGCAACGTGCTTGCATTGCAGGGAGTGCAAGTTGGCTTTCAGGATGTCAGGCAGTGGTGTCCTGCTGTTTGTTGTTGCACAGTTCCCAGCAGGGCCTTGTGCTCCCCACAGCAGTACCCAGTGTCAGCCATCTTGTGAGTCCTTATCCACTCCCTGTGATGTGAGCATGGTTGAGAGTGGTGTTGATGGGCCAATTGTGAGGGTGAGCAATATCTGTGCCTACAACTCCCATCATGCTATTGCCTCCACCCGCCTTCCCAGCATGGCCATCCTTCCTTCCTTTTGACTCTGCTTCCCTGTGGGGTGGGGTGCCTGTGCTGACAGGATGGCTGGGAGTGTTGTCCTGGCAGTTGTTTGGCTACAAGTCCCAAGAGTGTCCCTGTGCTTCACACAGCATAACCTAGGGCGGTGGTTCTTTGTGGGATCTTCAGTTAGGCTGTGAGGCATTGCATTCTCCCAGGTGGGTTATGTGGAGTTAGTGTTGAGGGGTGTGTGAGGAGAGCTGCTTGTAACTATGGTCAGTGCTGTGAGTCCTCCTTCCCACCCAGCCAGATATCCCACCATGCAACGTGCTTGCATTGCAGGGAGTGCAAGTTGGCTTTCAGGATGTCAGGCAGTGGTGTTGTGCTGTTTGTTGGTGCACAGTTCCCAGCAGGGCCTTGTGCTCCCACAGCAGTACCCAGTGTCAGCCATCTTGTCAGTTGTTTTCCACTCCCTGTGATGTGAGCATGGTTGAGAGTGGTGTTGATGGGCCAATTGTGGGTGTGACCAATATCTGTGACTACCACTCCCATCATGCTATTGGCTACACTGACTTGACCAGCATACACAGGATTCCTTCCTTTGAGTGAGCTTCCCTGTGAGGTGGTGTTCTAGTGGTGGGTAAATATCTGTGAGTGTTTGTTGGTTCTATTTGTGCCACTGCCTTGCTGTATTTGTTGTTAGGTTTGTAGATGTCATGACACAGTTACATGTCACTATGAGATGGCAGGTATTGTGTTTGTCTGACTAGCATTCACATCTTGGGATGAATATCTTTTGGTTGCTGTGTATTTGCTAAGTGTGCATGGTTTGCCTATCCCCTTGACTGTGATGTGTGTAGTTGTCACACCATATTGTGGTAGGATGGCCCGCACCTTCTCCTCCCAGGGCCTGAGGTATACTGGTTTTGCAGGAGGGCCACTGCCGGTGTGCTGGCTGAGGAGGTAGTCCTTTTTGAGTAGGTCCCAGACCCTCCTGCGCACATCATACCACCTGTTCTGGATGTCTTCCTTTGTGCGCAAACATGGTGATTGTGCGTTCACCCTGTCGACAATTCTCGCCCACATCTTGGTTTTCTGCGACATGGGGGTCTGTTGTACCAATGTACCAAACAACTGTGGCTCTACCCTGAGTATCTCGTCTACCAGGACTTCCAATTCACAATCTAGGAACTTATGGTTCTTCTTTGGGGGCATGGTGATGGGTGGTGGTGGTGATTGATGTGTGTGTGTGTGTGCAGGTGGGGGGTGTGAGTGTAGGTTTAGCTGGGTGTGTGTGAGGGTGCTATTTGTAGGTGTGGTAATGGTGTGTGGTTTGTGTGATGTATGAGCTGTGAGTGTGTCTGTGGTTGCTGTGTGATGGTGTTGTGTGCTGGCAGGTCAGTGGAATTTGCAAAGGATCATGGTAGGGATTTGTGGCCTTTATGTAGGTGGAGTTGGAGGTGTGTCCTTGTTCCATTTTTTTTCCCTCCCTGTATTTATTTGCTTAGTGGTTGCTTGTTTGGCCCTTTTTTTCTAATTTTTCCTTGGTGTTTTTGGTGCATGTAGGAGTCGTTCTTGTGTCCGAGTAGGACGCTGCAGTTGTCTGGTGCGATCTTGTCCGACTCGTTCCCGCTGTGTGTCAGCTAGGTTTCATATGCGGCATACGAGTCGGTCGCGTAGTATTGGGTTGCTTCGGCTGGGTTTTGTATGCGTGTCGGTCGTACGGCTTGTGCTCCGGGCGAGTCGGTCGTGTTTTGCACGCACAGCATCGTACTACGCGGGTCGGAGTTCGCGGGTACGTTTCGTTCGGGTTCAATCCGAGTGCATGTCGGTCGGTTCGTTTCGCGTGATTTCCCGGCCGGATGGCTTGTTTACGTCCGGCTCGGTCGGTCGTTTTTTATTCCGTCCGAGTCTGTCGGATTTTACATTCATTTCTTCGTACTACCCGGGTCGTGCGGCGCCGGTCCGAGTCGGTCGGACTAAATTCCCGTACCGAGTCGGTCGGTACGTTTTCCGGCCCGAATCGGAATCGGCCCCTCTGTGTCCACCTTCTGCCAAATGGTTCAGTAAAGCAATTGTGTCTATGACACAGGCCTCTCTTGTCTTTGATGCCACCAATAGGTCATCAATGTACTGAACCAAAACCAAATTTCCTGGCATAACCAATGTTTCCAAATACTTTTTCAAGATTTGATTGGAAATCGAGGGACTCTCTGTATACCCTTGAGGAACTCGGCACCATGCCAAAACACGGTCCCCGAACCAAAACACAAAGAGATATTGGCTATCTATATGCAAAGGAATCGAAAAGAATGCTTGGCACAAATCAATCACTGTATACCAATGTGCATCCCAAGGTATTTGATAAAGAATTACTGCTGGATTTGGTACTATTGGACAACAGGGTACTACTATCTTATTTATTTTCCTTAAATCTTGCACTATCCTATATTTTCCACTAGGCTTTTTAAGTCCCATGATTGGCGAATTACAAGGACTGCCCATTATTTCTTTCAAAATACCTTGTTCAATCATTTGATCAATTACCGGAGCAACTCCTGCTTTAACTTCTGGACTCATTTTGTACTGTCGTGTGTTTGGATAAATCGCACCTTCTTTCACCATTATTTTAATTGGGTCTACATTTGCCATCATACCAATTTCCTTTCCTGAAAAATCCCACACATCTGATCTCACTGTGTCTCTCAGCTCATCAGGCAGACTGCTTTCAGTCAGAATTGAAAACATCTCATCCACTTCTGTTCCTTGTTTTGCTAGCATCATTTTGAAAGCGATATCTTCATCAGGTGTTTGGAAAGCAATACCATCAGGTGTACAATAGATGGTACAGTTCATTTTACACAACAAATCCCTCCCTAACAAGTTAACTGGGCTTGAATCACACACCACAAACCGATGCATGTCTTTGAAATTTCCGATATTCACTTCTATTGGTTTAGTAACTGTGGTTTTTATTTGCTTATTTGAGACTCCTACAACTTGGATAGTTTCTCCCGAGAGCGGTAGGTTTGGAATTTCTGCTGCTCTCACAGTAGAACGGGTAGCACCAGTATCCACTAGGAAAGTGATGTCATTACCTTCCACTTTTCCATCAACAAATGGACCTGACTGATCTACCGCCAAGGATGCGCCAAGCACGCATTCTTCCTCCCCCTCACGCACCGTCATTGAGAAACATCCGAATCACTCTCATTACTGTGCATCCAATATTGTTCAACCGTTTGTGTATTCTTACCACTCTCTCCACGTAAACCGGTGTTCACACTGTATCTCTGCACTTGAGCATTCATACAGTTGGGCATAGGGGCTTGTGGCACCTGTAACTGTGGAGTAACTACCTTTTGCTGTTGCTGCTGGTTCACAACCACCTCATTCTGCATCTGGGGATTTAAATTTTGATTTACCCCATTATTCTGTTAAACGTTTCTACACTCATTCATCCAATGTCCATGCTTTCCGCACGCATGACAAGGATACTTCTTTTTCGCTTCCTCTCTACTCATTCGCCCTTTTCCTTTATTTCCATTCGATCCTTGACTATTCTGATTCTGGTCATTCGACTGATTATCATTTTGAGAACCAGTACTTGCCTCTTGGTGTTCTGCCAACTTCACTTGTGCCCACATCATCTTTTCTTTCAATTTCTTAAGTTTTGCGTCAATATCATCACTGCAATACTTCGCATACTTCAAGATGTCATCAAAGGGCTTACTCTGCCAGCAAAGCATATGCTGCTGAATCATCTGACTAATTTCTGATCTCAATCCATACACAAACCTGTACACAAAATGTCCCACATCCTTATCACCAATATTTTCAAATCCACTATACTGTTTAAATACTTGCAACAACCTTTCGTAATACGCATGCACTGACTCCTTTGGTTCTTGAGTTGTTCTATCTATTTTAACCCAATCCATTTCCTTTGGAGGAATTTTCCCTTTCAAGAAAGTAATCACTTGCTGATACTTTTTCATCACATCTTCTGAAGGTGCACCTGTCTTTGCATCTCTTGGATACTCTTCAGTTCCAATCAACCGTAATCTTACATTCTGTCCACAAATCAGTTGGTACCACTATATCAAACAGACCATCCAAATCCTTTAATAATACTTTTGAAACTTTCACAAACCTCTCTACCTGCTTGTACCATTCAACTGGCTTCTCCCTTAATCTGGGAAAATCATTCGTAAAAGACAAAATATCCTGTCTAGACCAAGAAACATGAACATATCCACCACCAGGAACTTCTCTCATTGGACACACTCTTTCAACCTGTTCTGTTTCTCTTAATGGGAATGCGGATGCTTCCTTTGTAGCTGCCTCATCCCTTTTCCTTGTCCATCTACCTCTCCATCTGTCTGTATCTCCCCATTTTTTCAAATTATTCATTAATTCTTTGATCTGTAATCTCCTTCCTGACGCATTCAAACTTTCTAAATCCTTTTCAGTAAATTCTGCCCTATATGGTTTCTGCAATAATTTCGATTTTTCTACATCCTTTCCAAATTCTGAAGCAACTTCTACTATTTCCTCATGCAGATTCTTTGCTCTCCATGTTATACTTTTACACAAAAACAACAATTCATCATCTCTGTATGTACCTAATCTCTCTGGGCTTATTGTACCAATGATCATTTCTTCCAAATCCACTTTCAACTTGGCCACATCTATACTTGGTGTTTGGGGTTTCTTCTTGTCTAATCCTTTTGCCCACTCCTCTAGGTCTTCTGGCGAATGCCCTTTAGAATTTCCTGCTACTGCAGTGCCAATCAGTTCTTTTCTCCTCTTAATCACTGGTGAACCTCTTTTCGGGGTTTCAGTCACTGTTTCAATATTAGGGAGATCTAGTAGCGAGATATTTGAATCACTCTCACTGGTTAGATCTTCTGACATTACTACCTCTTTTCTAACATTATTTTGTGGGACTGTCACTGTTTGTAATCTCGGGGTGTCTCGTTTATCCCCATATAATGGAATAACCGGACCTATCGTTACTGGTACTGTCAGGGCTTCAGCATTTAAACCTAACTGATTTATTTTCTGAATTATCTCTTCTTTTGTTCTATTCAATGCGTCCCTTTCCTTTTCCTGTAACACTCGGGTAACTGTTGGATCATATAAAACTTGTGGAACTAATGGAGTTCCCATCATTGGTGCACTTGGAGTTGGCTCTCTAGCATTTTCTTGATAAGGTGGAGGTCTTTTAACTAAAATGTCCTCTAATAACTCATCATCAGTTTCATCACATTCTGTTCTTGCCATACCTGTGTGTTTCATTCTTTCTTTACATTTACTCCCTATTTGATCCTCAGCCATCAACACTGGATACAACCCTTCCGTTACTACAGCTCTTCTCCATCTTTTCATCTCATTTCCTCGAGTATCAAACGGATATCTTGGAAAAATCCTCTATTTATTCTTCTACCTCCTCTGTATTTCTCTCGCTCAAATGCCTCAACTTCCCATTCCTCCAAAGCATCATACTGCGTTAACCTAGGGCTAGGTTCTAATGAATTCATCTGATTTCTCAAATTCTGAAGAATCCTTACATTAAACGTACCATTTTCAGGAAAAGCTAAAACACCATCGCCTTTCGTATACCCCACCCAATTTTTCAACCAAACACAAGTATGATATCCTCGTTCCAACATCATAAAAGAAGCAGGCGTATTCGGAGGTGGCATTCAGAA
Organism: Calotriton arnoldi; assembly: GCA_963921515.1. Classification (NCBI taxonomy): domain Eukaryota; kingdom Metazoa; phylum Chordata; class Amphibia; order Caudata; family Salamandridae; genus Calotriton; species Calotriton arnoldi. The sequence continues at coordinate 395,745 of CAWUFW010001784.1, read as the reverse complement.
TTCTTTCTCTGGTTACTACACGCTTATCCTTTTTAAAGAAATTTTTGATTTAGTAATCAGCTTCATTCTTCCAATCCCTGTAACTAGTTGTTTCAGTAATCAAAATTTAGAAACTCTTCCGTATCCTTCCGTATCCTTTTTCCCACACTTGTCCTATACCAGCGCGACTCACACCAACACTCCAATCACTCCAACGTATTCTCTTAAACAACCAATACCTGTGCGGCTCTTGTCTGCCAACCAATCAGAGCTTTCCACACCCACTTGTTTGACCAATACCAGCGCTGCATTTTATGACATCAGTATCACTCCTACTACTGACCCTCCCTTTACAATCGGTACTTGTTACACGCCCGCTGTCTCAACCAATACCAGCGCGGCTCTCTGTGATGTCAGTATTACTCCTGCTAATGACCCTCCCTTTACAATCGGCACTTGTTACACACCCACTGTCTCAACCAATACCAGCGCGGCTCTCTGTGACGTCAGTATGACTCCTGCTACTGACCCTCCCTTCACAAGGTAATACAACAATGTATTTTTATAAACTTTCTTTATAAATTTTCTGTTAGTAGCAACGTAAAAACAGCACTACTCTGTCTGCTCCGCTATTTCAAAGATAGTTTATTCACTTGCTTCAAAGAGAAAGTACTTCCTTACACTGCAAGTAAAAACCACTGTTTACCCTTCACTTAAGCTCGGGGAGGACCTATTACTCCTCTAAGGATACTCCTCCTTCGGGTAAGGCCAAAGTTTCACAGGTGGACCCTTCGCTATCACTCACTCTCGGCTCTTATACGATATAGTCCCTAATATAACACCTACAGCCCTCCGTAGCTTTTAGGTATTATAACAACAGACGAGTAACCTTCTGCAGTGTGATTTCCTTACCACACTCTTCAAAATTCAATTCCCGGGATTCCCAGGTATCTCTGTACCTGTACTTCCAGACACCATAGAACAGGACACTAACTTTTCATGTTAAGAACATATAGTCAATAGTCAATAATCAATAATCACCAAACTAATCAATAATACCCATAGCTCTGCTACCAGAAAAACTGATCCAGCGCGAAGAGGCCAAGGTTGGATATTTTTACACAAAAACTGAATTTTTCAATGGGCCCATATACATTTATCCAAATACGATCATTTGCATTCCCCTTGGCCAATTCCGCTGGAAGGGTCAAGTTTTATAATTCACTTATGTTCTGATTAGTTATTTTCCTGTAACCACAAATCAATTACAGTATCATTTCAATGTCTAACTAATCTTCATGAATCAACACTCTTCCTCTGGTCGATGGACCATTAGTTGAGTTAGTTGATGATGATATTAACAACTTCCTAACTAAAATTCTTAGTGAAATAACCACAGACTCTGAATAATAATAATAATAATAATAATAATAAGTTTATCTTAAATTTCAGTCATTAGGTTGAACGCTCATCAATTAAAGGTACACAGTGCAAACGCCATCTTTCTTTAATTGGGAGAGAGAACAATCATATAGCATAATACATTCAATTACACAAGCTCATTCAACAAAATCAAACGCATAAGAGTGGATAGATGTAGAGACAAAAGGCACATAATAATACATTTGCAAAGAAATATGCACATTTTGGATAGAATGACATTTACCTAATGAAGATAACTGGAAAACCACCCCTCTGGCCAAAGGACTGGTGGGGGACCCCTGACTTAGGATCAGGAGACAAAGATTATAGGATAGGATCAGGACAGGTCTGATACTTACTAGACTTCTCTACAAACCCGACGCACCAGGATGATTCCCTCTCTTACACTCTCTCCCTCCTCGATGTTCTTCCGCAATCTTCAAATCTAATCAGGCAGTAGTCTGGATCTTCCGAGTCTGCTCTTGTCTCTCTCTCTCTCTGCTCTCTCTTGCTCAGCTCCCAGCAGTAGTAGTTCTCTCACAGCTCCATCGGATCATCTCTCTAGCTCTCGCTCTCATTTACTTAACTCAAGTCATTCTAGTTATAGTCTTTATTTCTTCATGTCCCCCCCTCAAGAGTTGCAAATTTTACTCAAATAAGGAATTTGATTGGACGGGGTTAGGGGTGTCTTCATCACACCAGGCTGACATATTCATTTTTATTAGTAAAACCTATTGTTTGCTAACCTTTCCCCTTCGACTCATTCATATATTTTGTTTTCACATGCATATTTTGTTGCAAATGCCGTAATTTATTTAATACAGGCTTCATAGATGAGCGATACATCTTCTTTTCCCATCCCTTCTATCCTTGGATCTTGACAGTCATTCAGCTCTCTCTCGTCACCGGGTCATTTCATGGACTCATTGAGCATGCGTAGCTTTCGCCATTTTCTTTTTCAGTCATGGATTAGCAGGCCCAAATGTACACTATTAATAAAAGAATCATAAACAGATGTTATTTTCTTAAACATGTAATTCTCACTGTTCACCACCCACTTCTACTCTATCCCATGCAATTATTATTACTCTTGGGCAAAAGCGTTAATAACAGCAGCTTTCTTTTAAATCAAGCAAGCATATGCCGGGCATGCAGTACCTCAAGACCGCGTTTTGGTCTTTCTTGCACATGCGTGAGGTTTTCCCTCTCAAAGCGAGTTAGTCACGTTATTTCTGCGTAGTTCAAGTTTGCACATGCGCAAAGCGTTTTTTGCAAGTTAAAGCGGGTTTTAATCGTGCTGTATTTTATTTCTCATTAATTCAAGCATGCGTAAGCTTTTCTCCCCGTGTATCTGTGTCTGGTGTATGTTAGTTTCGTCTCATCTACTAATTTGATGATTAGTGAAAGTTAATGGAGGATTCATTCGAGCAAGTTTCATTTTTCTCGAATCCCTGCTCCATCAGTCCTATGCTGCTTATCTTGTTCTAAAGTAATGATGATGAACTAGAATTGTTTTATTGTAAAAACGTGAGATGATAATCGTCATCTTTTTAACCACTTTTATATGTGAATGATTGTGTTATGTGCTCTGTGCTTGTACTATTGCATTTTTTACCCTTTGATGGCTATTTATAACTGAATAAAGTATTTCTACTACTACAGAAGTTATTATGTAGGTTATTACAATTAATGTTATCAAAAAGTCCTGTGGTAATCGTATAGATATGGTCATAGTGTTTATACCTTCTAGTACTAAAATTGTATGCATCAATTTTGAAAGACCAATAACTGTGGAAACAATGGGAAATTATGATAAGCCATATCATGTTTAGAACTATGTATGAGATCTAGTTTTAAAATCGTCCTGAATTACAAGTTAATTAAGCACTTAAGTGTAGTCCTTAATAACTTGCCAACTATATGTCCATCTCAGTTTCCCTGATAATATATGTGAGTAAGAAGATTTAATCAGACTGTTTGACTCAGGTCGGCAAAGATCGAATAATAGGTCAGAGAAAATATTCTTATCATACAATATGGCCATAAAGGGTGACCCATATGAGACTTTAAAACAGATGTACCACTTTAAGTGATAAGATTTCACGTGTGGTAAATAATCTTACTGGTATCTGTCATAAGTGTCTTATTCAGGAGCAAGTCCATGCTGTCCTTTTTGATATGACGTGTCTGCGATCCTTTTTGTTATTGTCATCTGTGTTTGGCGTTCTACACCAGCACCATTTTGTAACGGTGGGAATGAGCTGTCCTACGTTAGTGTTAGTTGCATGTACGCTCCCATAGGTTGATGGGCGACATCTTGGATTTGTGTGCTCATAAATTATTAAAATTACGTACCTGTCTAAATTGTCAAAGACATAGGGGCCGATTCCGATTCGGGCCGGAAAACGTACCGACCGACTCGGTACGGGAATTTAGTCCGACCGACACGTACCGGCGCCGTCCGACCCGCGTAGTACGATGAAATGCATGTGAATCACGACCGACTCGTACGGAACACAAAACGAATGACTGACCCGGACGGAAACAAGCTATCCGGCCGGGAAACCACGTGATTCGAACCGACCGACACGCACCAGGAATCAACCCGAACGAAACGTACCCGCGAACTCCGACCCGCGCAGTACGATGCAATGCGTGCAAAACCAGACCGACTCGCACGGAGCTCAAGCCGTACGACCGACACGCATACAAAAGCCAGCCGAAACAACACAAAACTCCGCGACCGACTCGTACGCCGCACATGAAACCTAGCTGAAACACAGTGGGAACGAGTCAGAGAAGATCGCACAAGACAACTGCAGCGTCCTACTCGGTCAGAAGAACGTCTCCTACATGCACAAAAAATACAAAGGAAAAAATACAAAAAAAAGGGCCAAACAAGCAATCACAAAGCCAATAAATACAGGGGGGGGAAAAAATGGAACAAGGACACACCCCCAACTCCACCTATATAAAGGCCACAAATCCCTACCATGATCCTTTGCAAATTCCACTGACCTGCCAGCACAGAACACCATCAGACAACAACCACAGACACACTCACAGCTCATCCATCACACAAGCCACACACCATTAGCACCTCAACAAATAGCACCCTCACACACACCCAGCAAAACCTACACTCACCCACCCTCACTTGCACACTCACACACACATCAATCACCACCACCACCCATCACCATGCCCCCAAAGAAGAATCCAAAGTTCCTAGATAGTGAATTGGAAGTCCTGGTAGACGAGATCCTGAGGGTAGAGCCACAGTTGTTTGGCACATTGGTCCAACAGACCCCCATGGCGCAGAAAACCAAGATGTGGGAGAGGATCGTCAACAGGGTGAACGCACAATCACCATGTTTGCGCACAAAGGAAGACATCCAGAACCGGTGGTATGATGTGCGCAGGAGGGTCAGGGACCTACTGAAGAAGGATTACCTCCTGAGTCAGCACACCGGCAGTGGCCCTCCTGCCAAACCAGTATACCTCAGGCCCTGGGAGGAGAAGGTGCGGGCCATCCTACCACCAGTGAGCGTATATGGACTAACAAACATCCCAGAGCCTGGTGAGTACACAACTAATATACACAATATGGTGTGACAATACACACACATCACTGTCAAGGGGATAGTCAAACCATGCACCCTTAGCAAATCCACAGCAACCAAAAGATAATCATCCCAAGATGTGAATGCTAGTCAGACAAACACAATACCTGCCATCTCATAGTGACATGTAACTGTGTCATGACATGTACAAACCTAACAACGAATACAGCAAGGCAGTGGCACAAATATAACCAACAAACACTGTCAGATATTTTACCACCACTAGAACACCACCTCACAGGGAAGCTCACTGAAAGGAAGGAATTCTGTGTATGCTGGTGAAGTCAGTGTAGCCAATAGCATGATGGGAGTTGTAGTCACAGATATTAGTCACCCTCACAATTGGCCCATCAACACCACCCTGAACCATGCTCACATCACAGGGAGTGGAAAAGGACTGACAAGATGGCTGACACTGGGTACTGCTGTGGGGAGCACAAGGCCCTGCTGGGAACTGTGCACCAACCAACAGCAGGACACCACTGACTGACATCCTGAAAGACAACTTGCACTCCCTGCAATGGAAGCACGTTCCATGGTGGGATATCTGGCTGGGTGGGAAGGAGGACTCACAGCACTGACCATAGTTACAAGCAGTCCTCCTCACACACCCCCTCAACACTAACTCCACATAACCCACCTGGGAGAATGCAATGCCTCACACTCTAATTGAAGATCCCACAAAGAACCACCACCCTGGGTTATACTGTGTGAAGCACAGGAACACTCTTGGGACTTGTAGCCAAACAACCGCCAGGACAACACTGTGAGCCATCCTTTCAGCACAGGCACACTACCCCACAGGGAAGCAGAGTCAAAAGGAAGGAAGTATGGGCATGCTGGGAAGGGGGGTGTAGGCAATAGCATGATGGGAGTGGTAGTCACAGCTCAACATCCCCCACCCACATGGCCCAGCAAGCTAGCACTGAAGCATGCACACCTCACAGGGAGTGAAAAGCCACATCAAAGATGTCTGACAATGGTGCTCTGTTGTGGGGAGTTCCAGGCCCTGCTGGGACCTGTGCACCAACCAACAGCAGGACACCACTGAATGACATCCTGAGAGTCAACCCGAACACACTGTAAGGGTGGCATGCTTCATGGTGGGATAACTGGGCTGGGGGGAGAAGGAGGGCCGGATGTCCATCAAATACAACCAATGCTGGCCATGTACACACCTCAACATTCACATTGAAAAGCCTCAGGTTTGCAGGACAATGTGCTACACCAATATCAACCTCTTACTGTTACAACTTAGGACAATGCAATGTACAGGCCCGCATCCAGAGGTACAGTCACAACTGTCAGGTGTGTGAACCATTGATGCCTGTAGAAATATAACATACATTGTGTGTCTCTTCCAAAAACAGGTGATGATGGGGACACAGCAGCAGGCGAGGAGGAGTCCCTGTCCCAGGCTCCGGGGGACACTGAGCTCACTGGTGTGGAACAGCCTCTGCACTCCTCGGATGGCGAAGACCTACCTGGCCCCTCCAGTGCGAGTCATCATGCAGCACCAGCAGGACCAACATCTGCACCCCCTGCACCCACCCCTCCAACAACTGCCAACACACAGACCACCCCCGCCGACACGGACAGACTAAGGACCACCAATGACAACAGCACAGGGACCCTGGCCCAACGTCGAGCTACAGACAACGACCCCAGTAACAACCCCCAAGGGGGCCTAGGGTCACCTGGGCGTGCCACCGCAGGTCCCGCACGTGTCGCCAGGGGTGGTGGGAGGGGTGGGAGGCAGAGGTCGCTGTTTGCAGAGGGGTCTGGCCTGCATGATGACCCACAACTGGCACGCATTGCTGATCCATACCAGAATAGCACCGGAGCAGGCTGCCCATCATGCCCGCTTGGACTCACACATGTCCCGTGTGGAGACACACATGTCTCGCATGGAGTCCAAGTGGGACACATGGCAAGAACTGACAGCGGTGCATAGGGACATATTGACATGCCTCCGCCTGATTAGCACCAACATGGCCACACCTCCCTGTGTGCCCACAACATCTGGTGCTGCAACAACTGCAACTGCCACAGGGAGGGAGGAGGACTCTGGCGGAGAGTCCCCTGCACCGCAGCAGCCTGCACGTGAGGGTCCCCCCAAAGAAGAGGGGTCGTCCGAGGAAGTAAAACTGAGAGGTTGATGGCCATGTACATCCCCCAGGAAGCCAACACCTGTTCTGGAAAGTCTCCTTTGTGTGCAAACTGTTCACCCTGTAGAATGCAACACAACTCTCCCACATGACATGGGGAGTCTAAGTTGGACTAATGTATCAGATGACTGTGGACTTCACTCAGGACATTTCTGCTACCAAGACTTCAAACTCATCTGGGAACTTCGGATCACAATCCCAATGTACAGCACCCACCATCCTGTGCACTATACTCACACATGTCTGTAAATAAAATCACTACTACACCATACTTGCCTCTGTTGTGATTCCAACGTGGTTACTGTCATGGGAATGATGATCTGCTAAATTACACTGTGTATGCTAACTGCTACAGCAAGTACAACACCGTCATGGGAGTCATGGTGACGTGAAACATATGAGGGAGACACACCACTAGGGCTACACAACACAGAGACACCAGGGCCATCGGACTCTTCGCCTACACTGATGTTGCCAGGAAATACTGTGGAATGCACAGACACCACACCTATTCACAGTCTGTGTCAACTAGCCCACAGGTGCAGCAAGCAAATGTCAGTCAGATGTGTGACCACAGACAACGCACATCCCAAAGTGAAGCACAGGTTTATTACACATTTGCAACATGTTGTTTCCACTACAAATGCAAGGTAATCCCATGTGGCTTTGGCCACAAAGTCAAAAAGTGCAGAAGATAGAAAGTCCAGGGGTGTGTGGCACATCACCTGTAGGGAAACGACTGCTGCCACCCTGAAAGCGGAATCATGGAGTCGGGGATCCAAGTTGACCAAACAACTCTGTAAGCACCCTGTGAAGGTCAGACATGACACACAGTCAAAACCACTGAAGAACAGCACAGAACTGCAATACTCATGCCCAATACATGTCACAAGATAACTACACAAAACCAAGTTAGCATGTCAACACTGTTGGGCAGTACAGACTACCTGCAAGAACACATCGCTGCACGGATCCAGTCAAGTAGCACATGGCCACACTCAAACAGCACCAGAGCACCACCCACACATATCATGCAAACTCACATCATTGACATGACATCTCTGGATACTCACATTCAGCTGAAGAAGTTGGTGATGAGCTGTGTGCGGACATCACCCTCATCATCATCATCATCACTGGCATCGTGGCCCAGGCCAGGATCCTCCACAGGTGGCGGACGTTGGTCATCATCATCCAGGATGAGAGGCAACTCCTTCCGCACTGCCAGGTTGTGTAGCATGCAGCAGACGATGACAATCTTGCACACCTTTGCTGGGGCATATGGGAGGGCCCCTCCTGTCTTGTCCAGGCAGTGGAAGCGGCTCTTCAGGAGACCAAAGGTCCGCTCGATCACTCTCCTGGTCTGACCATGTGCCTCATTGTAGCGCATCTGGGCTGGTGTCACAGGGTTCCTGAGGGGTGTCAGCAACCACGGCATGTTGGGGTATCTGGAGTCACCTACAGACAGACAATTGCACATTAGCTGAGTTGGAAAAGTGGGCGGAATACAACATAGCAGAACACACACAATGGTACAAAGTCAGTACACACCGACAAGCCAGGCACGCTGGTTTTGCATCTGTAACATCATCCTCGGGATGCGACTACTCCTCATCACGTAGGCATCGTGTGCAGAACCGGGGAAACGGGCACACACATGTGTGATGGTCATATCTGCAAGACATACCACCAGAGCATTGATCGAATGGTAATGTTTACGGTTCCGGTATGCCTGCTCATGTGCCTGTGGTGGTACCAAAGCCACATGTGTCCCATCAATGGAGCCAATGACATGTGGCACCCTCCCCAGGGCATAGAAGTCACTCTTGACGTCAATGAGTTGTTGACGTGTTGGGAAATAGATGTACTGGTTCAGGCATCTCAACATTGCCTCCAAAACATCGCGTAGCACACGGCTGAACATAGTCTGTGACATCCCACCAGCAGTCGCCACAGTGTGTTGAAAGGTACCGGTGGCAAAGAAGTGTAGGGCTGCCATCACCTTCACCTTGGGGGTCAGCGCTGTAGGGTACGGCCGGCCAGGTTGGAAATGTGGGGCCAAGCGCACTGCCAAATCCACAATCAGCTGCCTGGTGAAGCAGTACCGTCGGATGCTGTCACGTTCCACCATCGTTGCCAGGTCAGGGAATGGTCTATGGACAGCTGGAGCACTGCAGTGCATGGGTGAAGAAAGAAAGATTGTCAGTCACCCCACATATGTGCCATTCACCATACTCAATTTCACATGATACATCATTACGAGACACAAGTACTTGATGTGTGTGCCGTTCTGTTTGGACATATATGGCACCTACATGGACATCATCTAACATCTCAGTTCAACATGTGTTGATAACAGGTTCCAGGGTGTGCTATGGGAAACCATTAGGCTGTGTCACAGTACCCATTTACTGCTGTCACGTTCCACACACACACCACAGTGACATGTCTGGACAGATGCGCCACAGGCATCACAGCTCATTGACAGGTAGATTCCCAGGGACCCTGTCTTGCCACATGGACACTGGCATGACATGGCGTATCATGTACACGTCAGAAAAAGAAACATGACTCCCACAGGTAGTGGCCCCTGTTGCCTCTGCAGGACAGACATGGACGTCTGTGACACACACACACACAACATCAAAGTCCATGCACAAACAACGTGGATTTGGCGACTGTCTCCCATTGTGCACATGGAGTCAGAGACATCGGAAACACAACATGCACACAGACTGTGGAGGGCCATCACTATTGTGGCAATGGGTCACCCTGTGACGTACATGCCTTCCCACATGTGAGCCTGGGGGTATGTGACATGTCATACACATACACAACCTGGAAATGTGACCATGCCACATGCTCCAAAATGAACAGTTGCACATCACAGTGGTCAGGTGCACAACACACAAAGGATCCTGTCCCCATGAACACTTGCACAGCCTGGGTGTGGCTGCCCCCAAGTGCCACCCCAAAAACCACATGTTTACCCGCATACACAGAAAAGGTAATGCAGCCTTACATGCCTTAGATACAGTGTGGACTGGGTGTGGTGTTGTAGGGGTGCCCCTGAGTCCCTGGAAAGTATATGTGGCTGGCATACGTTCACCAGTGACAAGCATGGTGACATATGCGTGTGACCTGTACAGGGACGCGTTGTACAGCAATGGACCGATCGGTGTGCCCCCACGGCCCATTGCATCAGTTGTGAGCGGGTACGCGTTGTATCCTGGAATACGCGTTGTACAGCAATGGACCGATCGGTGTGCCCGCACGGCCCATTGCATCTGTTGTGAGCGGGTACGCGTTGTATCCCGGAATACGCGTTGTACAGCAATGGACCGATCGGTGTGCCCGCACGGCCCATTGCATCTGTTGTGAGCGGGTACGCGTTGTATCCTGGAATACGCGTTGTACAGCAGTGGACCGATCGGTGTGCCTGCACGGCCCATTGCATCTGTTGTGAGCGGGTACGCGTTGTATCCCGGAATACGCGTTGTACAGCAATGGACCGATCAGTGTGCCCGCACGGCCCATTGCATCTGTTGTGAGCGGGTACGCGTTGTATCCCGGAATACGCGTTGTACAGCAATGGACCAATCGGTGTGCCCGCACGGCCCATTTCATCTGTTGTGAGTGGGTACACGTTGTATCCCGGAATACGCGTTGTACAGCAATGGACCGAACGGTGCGCACGCATTGGCTGGGGCCTGAAATGGCAACGGACGCGTTTTCGAAGCTTCAACGAGTCTGATGCAGTGAATTCAGTTGGCCAGCCACAACAATGTTGCAAATTCATGGGTGTCATGAAGTTGAAGTTTTGAAGGATGCTGTGGGCGTGTATTAGTGCTGCTATTCCATGGATTGGTCAGATTCAGAAGATGCAAACGACTTGGACCTATCACTTTGGACACATGGGACAGTATCTGCCTCTGCAGCACACATATAATGCTGGCTGTTCCCCTGAGAGCTCACTTGCCTGCACTACATGCTCCAGGACGACATCTGCCACCAACACTGCTGCTGTCTCTGCATCCTCTGGCTACTGCAAAGGCACGTACTGTGGATAGAGCCCCAGCCTTCAGCCTTGAGGAGAACCAGGCCCTGCTGGACAACCTCCTTCCACAGTACAGCAAGCTGTATGGGACACCAGGGGAGCAGGTGAGTGTGCTGTCCACTGCCTTACTAATTGTGCATGTTGTCTGACTAGCAAGACTTCCAGTGTGCACACCACTGGCTAGCATGCTCATTGAGTAGTTCTCACCCCCCAAAGTGTGTATTCACATGCACTGAACAGGTACAGTGCAGTAACAGTGCATTCCAACAAGGTTTACTTCCCATGCAATGATACCATGTAGTAACTGCTGGCAAACTGTTCATAGCCATCGTTGCACTGCCTGTGTACATCATATGCCACTGTGATTGAGACATGTATATCCGACTGTGTGATGCACGGATATGTTGCATGTGTAGTAATGGCCTTTTCACTTTGTCATCCTCACAGGTTGATGCCCACCGTAAGCAGGAAATCTGGCTGACCATCGCCTGGGCAGTAAGATCCGTGGGGGTCTACAAGCGCCGGATACGCAACTGCCAGAAGAGGTGGCAGGACCTTCGTGGCTGGACCCGGAGGATCGCAAGGGTCCAGCTGAAGCTGTCGCCTCCTCGCAGGAGGGGCGGACACCGGACCCTGACCCCCCAAATGCTCCGGATCCTGGCGGTGGTCTTCCCTGACCTGGATGGGCAGCTGATGGACAGACAGCAGCAAGGAGGGGGTGAGTCCATGACTGCACTGTGAACTCTGTCTGACATGCTATGTGCCCTCCTCTGGCCTTGTTAAACTTCGACAGTACATCAGTCTTGTGGTCCAGGACCCATGTCCCTCAATTGTGACATGCCCACTCCTCATCTGATACGCAGGTGTGGTCCTTACGGTCAGGAAATTGTGTCACTTGGGTACAGGGTCCTTGCATTTTGCTTTGCTCAAGGTGGGGGACAGCTTTTGTTCCCATGACTTTGTGGTGGGCTTCATGGGTGTGTCGATTGCTCACACAATGCCTAAGTCGTAAAATGTAATCTGGGTGTAACTTTGATATGTGGTCCACTTGCTGATCTGAATCACCACATGTCCCTGGGGTATTTGGCACACCCCCATGCTGCGGGTGGGAACAATGTTTGGGCCTCAGGAGTATGTATGTCATGTGTGTCACACATGCTTAGCCACCTGCCTACTGTCCAGGGCTCATCCCTCTTACAGGTGGAGCTGGACAGTCATGCCTACTCCAGGGCATACAATACACTCTGTACTCCCACTCCCGTGTATCAGCTGACATGTTGTGATCAGTGAAATGTTCCCTCAGGTGTCTGCCTCTGTGTCATTGTGCTGTGGCTTCGTTGTCAGGACTACTGGTATGTTTATCGGTTAGGGCTCAGCATGCCATCTGAGATGTGACCATGAGAGACGATACTTCTGTGACTTATAGGTGTTTGATCACTTGACTGTGCACACAGGTGTATGCGACTGTGACTTTCAGGCAGCTGTTTTTCATTCACAGCACACTGTGAGGTGCTCAGGTTCTGAGAGTTGTGTTTCATGTCTCCCATATGTCCAATTGGTATGACGTGGACAAATACGAGTTCAGATGATGTGGTGTGTGGGGGATGGACATGTGCACTTGTCAGTTACATAACTTGCATTCCCCATGTCCTAGGATTGTGACACAGTGCAGACTGTTGTTGGCTGGCTGCTATGGCCATGTGACTGGAGACAGTGATGTATGACTTTGCACGCATGCCTGTGTCATGGCATTAAACTTCCATAGAGTGATCCTGCAGGGGAGTGACATGTGCAACATGCACCCCATTGTGGCATTGACTATCCGGACATGGGTGCATCATGGTGTCTGGTGCTGGTATGCATCACATGCATTTCAATTTAGACTCTGGCCATCCCTTTATCTGGACACCTGCACTGACTCAGTGGCAAGAGATGTGATGTATGCATGTTCACATACTTCACCGTGTTCTCTGCAATGTCCAACAACTGTGTAGGTGGTGCATGTGTCCACACTGGGGTATTACCATCAGACAGGCACCAGACAGATGGGTGCAAGGGCAGGAGGGGTGTGAGTTCCATGGTTGACCATCAGACTGGCAATTGGCTTCTCCGAATCTGTGTGAGGACTTTTGGCAATTTTCAACTAAGGATGCCAGGGCTTGCTCTGTAATGTGCTGTACTTACTGTGGTGTGTGCGGTCAGTGCAGGTGACTGATGTTTGTCTGTTTCCCTAATTGTTTGCAGATACATCCACGACCACAGGAGGGGACAGCTCCATGGACCAGGAGGAGCTGCAGAGCCAGACTGGGTCAGCAGCTGACGAGTGGTCAGAGGGACCCAGTGGCACGGAGGGCGAGGGGAGCCACACCGAGGAGTCCTCAGCACCATCCACCTCAGCTGAGGACCACAGCAGCTCGGAGGATGACTCCCTTGTGGAGGCAGGTGTCAGCAGCCACCACACCCCAGCTAGTCTGTCTGGCCCCGCCACCACCACCACCACCACCGCCCTCCCATTGGCTCCGATTCCAGAGGTCCGTGGAGGCTCCCGTGTTCGGGAGCGTGTCTCCTTCGTGCCAGGCACCGCACCCCCTGCCCCTGTGTCCTCTGCTGCCCTGAATGAGGAGTATGTGTACCTACTTCGGCAGCTCCATGTAGGGCAGACAGCAATGCTGAGTGTCCTCCATGCACACACCACTCTGTTGACACAGCTGGTGTCGTTCATGGAGGGCATCTCGACGGGTATGTCTACCCTACAGAGGAGCAATAAGTCCATGGACTCCTCCCTGACGGCAGTAGTGTCCCTCCTCCAACAGTCCCTCACCCCTCCTACCTCTGCCCCATCCACACTTCCTGGCACCCTACCTGTCCAAAGCACATGCACACCTGCACAATCACCCAAACACACAGACACGAGCAGCACAGACACACTCAAAAGAAAGGCAAGACGTGCACACAAGCATCCTCAGGGGACTGATACCACACACACAGGGGATGGGGAACAGACACACACACAGGCATCCACAGTCACTCCGCAGTCCTCCAAATCCTCTCCCTCCAAGACCCCTTCCCTTGCCTCACCTGCAACCCCACCTACACAGCAGCTCTTCCTCTGTGACCTCGGCCTCTTCCCCTCCGATCCTGCTGATCCAGCATACCGGGGAAGAGGAAGTCCACCCACACAGAGGGAGTGCCCCTCACCCCCGGACACCCTCCCCCAGGCGCAGGCAGTCTGAGGACCCCATTCGGAACTCCCCCGGACCAGGAAGGGCAAGACCCCACCACCACCACCACGCAGCTCCACCACCCAGTCTCTCTCCTCCATCCCCCAGGCCACCACTCCACAGGTTCCACCACCACACCCTGCCCCAGGTTTCCCCACACACCGATACCACATCCCCAAACTGCTTAGGCCCTCCCCCCCTGCCACTTGCTCTTCCACCCCCAAACCAGACGCTCTGCCTGTTTGTGCCAATGGTGTGGAGACCGGGTCCCCCTCTGTCCTGCCCACCTCATCTGCCCCCCTTCCACTCCCTTGGAGTCATGCACTGCAGTGGAGTCCACAACCACCCCGTCTGACTTGGGCACTGCAGTGGGGACCCAGTCCACTCCATCTGACTGGCCCACTGCAGTGGTTGCAGCACCCACACCATCTGACTTGTGCCCTATAGTGGTGCCGGCCCCCCCTGAGTCAGACACCTCCACTGCAGTTGCCGGTGACACTCCTGCACCCACCACCCCTTCACTGCCTCACTCTGGCATCCCCTGATCCTGTCCCTGCGGTGCCTGGCCTGCCCCTTGTATGCCCCTCCAAGGGGGATGTCCCCTGTCCGTACCAGTGCAGGCAAGCAGTGGGTGACAAGTTGTCACTTATCACCCTGTTGGGACTGTGTATTTGGACTGGCCATTGGCCTTAGTTTATTTTGGACTTAAAATTTTAGTTTGACATTTGCTGAATAAAGCCTCTTTTTGTTTACTTGTGGTTTTTCTTTTGATGTACATGATGTAGATGAGTATCATCATGCATTTGCAGTTGTAATAGTGTTCAGATCAGGTAAATGAAGTGTTGCTGTGATGGACTCCATGTGGTCCATGGGATATGTGTCCTGATGTAGTCTGGATCTATAGCATCCTTTGCTGCAGTCTGAGGGTGTAATGTTCAGCATTTGACACAGGGATGTACGTTTTGCATTTGTTAATTAACATCTTTGTCTTACACTGATGCACATCTGGTGGGCTTACCACTGTTCAATGTTTCTATTTCCCTGACTGTGTGCTCATCTCCACTGGACATGCAGTTTAGCACATCAATGTTGAAGGACTCATCTGTGTATACAGTGCAACTTGCTTGACACGTGTTTTGGGTGTATGCAGATGACTGACGTGACACTCCCGTACCCAGGCTGATGTGAGCAGAGCCTTCAGTGTGTTGTAGTTGTTGACTCACTGACCGAGTGTTCTGCTGACATGTTTGAGTCGTGCACAGACAAGGTTTGGCACAGCGGACCTTCCACAGGAGTGGAGTGCCCTCATGGCAGTGTGTAATCCCGTGACATTGCCTGGGCCCGTGTTGTGTGTTGTGTAAGCATGTCTGTGCGTGTTCCCTTCCCTTTACCTACACAGGCTGTGTCCCTACGGATGTTCCTGTTTGTGATGCTTGCTGAGTTGTTCTGTGTTCATCCAGCATCTTGGACCTGGTTTCTCCGGGATGTGGGTGCATGGCAAACTAATGTTCATCAGGTTGTCATCCCTAGTTGTCTTTGTTGTCAGGGCTGGGGATGTGGGCAAACGCAGATGGGACACAGTCAGGATTCCCCTTGGCACTTGTTGGTTACACAGGTCATGTAATTTACAGTTTCTGCTAGCTTTCAGTGATTGTGACACGTTGTGTGTGTGACTGCTGCCACTCCTCAGGGTCAGAGCTGCAATGTTGGAAGTTGTCTACGTGTGTTCTTTGTGGGTCACCTTGGCTTCTTCATTGGTGTGTGACTATGGCCGGGATCCCATTGATTGGGGTGGATTTCACGTCATGCCCATGTACCGCGTACTGTGCAGTGTGTCAGACATTCACGAGTCTTGTTGTCTGGCCATGTGTGATGGGTTTCTGCACCTTAGTTCCCACCACCACCCCTGGGATTGTCATGGGTGCATGTGCAATGTCACCAGTCCATGTGAGCTTCACTGCTGCACATTGGTGGAGATCAAGGTGTGTGGTGTTGAGTGTGTGCATATGTGAGTTGTTGCACGGCTAGACCCCTACCTCCATATTGGCCTTGGCTGGCAGGCCGTTTTAATTGATTTGTGCTTGTGTAGGTGTGATGGTAGTTTGTTGCTCAGGACACATGGCTGTGGTTCACAGTGTGAATGACATCTACCTTTGTCATCACAGTGGGATTATCATGCAGGCTAGTGTCACCACAATGTGGGGTCCCTGGGGTAGTGCTATGGTGGGTCTGTCTCTTGCTGTGTTAGTTGCTGTTCCTAGAAGCTTGTGTGACATGTGTAATTTGGGCTCCCTCTCATCTAACAATGCCTGTTTGCCCACATAGGGGAATCCGATCCATGAGTTACTTTTGTATGGCACTGTATACACATCTGTGTAATTGGAATTCAGGCCTCCTCATGTGTTGTGTGGTTGCCTGGGGACACTGGCACACACCCCCATCACCTGTTGTGTTTGATATGCAGTGTGAGTCTGCCTGTTTGTGTTTGTGCATTTGCACCACTGCATTGGCATATCTTGAGTGTGCCATTGGCTGTATGTTGTTTGGTGGCTTTCCCCTGCTGTCCCTGGGACTCCTAGGTCATCAGTCAGCACAATAATCATGGTTTGTATGTCCCATTGCTGCCATGATATGGTATTTGTTCACCTGACATCTACAGTCTCCACAGGATATCTACATTTGTGTGTCCATTGGTGCAGATATGTGGGTCTGCATTATGATGGTCACTTATGTCATTGTGTTATTTGTGAATGTTGACAATGTGAGCCCCCATGGGTGATGTTTGTATGCACATGGCCAAAACGATGTTTCATTGGCACTGCACTGTTTGCCTCACCCAATCTATGTTGCTATGGGACACAAGCACTACTATGCCACTGATGTGTTTGTTGTTGTGTGACCAGGAATCATCCATGCAGTTTGGCTTTGGCAGCTTTTACCATGACTACACTTACCTTTTGGTCACTGTGGTGATGGGGCTTTAGGCCCCATTGCCACACTGTTCAAAATGTGCTTCAGCTATGGACCCCACACTTACCTTTTGGTCACTGTGGTGATGGGGCTTTAGGCCCCATTGCCACACTGTTCATAATGTGCTTCAGCTATGAACCCCACACTTACCTTTGGGTCACTGTGGTGATGGGGATTAGGCCCCATTGCCACACTGTTCAAAATGTGCATCAGCTATGGACCCCACACTTACCTTTTGGTCACTGTGATGATGGGGCTTTAGGCCCCATTGCCACACTGTTCAAAATGTGCTTCAGCTATGGACCCCACACTTACCTTTTGGTCACTGTGGTGATGGGGTGTTCGAACCCATTGCCAAAGTGGTCATGGTCGGCTTGCATTGTGGAGGCCACACACATTTATGTGTGACACATGTGATGGGGGTCACATTGTATGTTCAATGTCATGTTCAGTGTTGTAGGCATTTGACACAGACTACACACGCTTGTCAAGGTGTTGGGGGGGATGTAATTTTCAGACATTCCTTATGTGGGAGTATGCTGGTTGTGTCATGCATTACCCGTCCTATGAGTAGGGGTGGTGGTAGTGGTAGGCATCCATCCCCCTATGAGTAGGGGTGGTGTTAGTGACAGCCATCCAGGTCCCCATGAGTAGAGGTGGTGGTAGTGGCACGCATCCAGGCCCCCATGAGTAGGGGTGGTGGTAGTGGTAGGCATCCATCCCCCTATGAGTGGGGATGGTAGTAGTGACAGGCATCCAGGCCCCCCTGAGTAGGGGTGGTGGTAGTGGCAGGCATCCATCCCCTAAGGGTGGGGATGGTAGTAGTGACAGGCATCCAGGCCCCCCTGAGTAGGGTTGGTGGTAGTGGCAGGCATCCAGGCCCCCATGAGTAGGGGTGGTGGTAGTGGTAGGCATCCATCCCCCTATGAGTGGGGATGGTAGTAGTGACAGGCATCCAGGCCCCCATGAGTAGGGGTGGTGATAATGGTAGGCATCCATCCCCCTATGAGTAGGGGTGGTGTTAGTGACAGCCATCCAGGCCCCCATGAGTAGAGGTGGTGGTAGTGGCAGGCATCCAGGCCCCCCTGAGTAGGGGTGGTGGTAGTGGTAGGCATCCATCCCCCCATGAGTGGTGATCGTAGTAGTGACAGGCATCCAGGCACCCCTGAGTAGGGGTGGTGGTAGTGGCAGGCATCCATCCCCTAAGGGTGGGGATGGTAGTAGTGACAGGCATCCAGGCCCCCTGAGTAGGGGTGGTGGTAGTGGTAGGCATCCATCCCCTAAGGGTGGGGATGGTAGTAGTGACATGCATCCAGGCCCCCTGAGTAGGGGTGGTGGTAGTGGCAGGCATCCATCCCCCTAAAGGTGGGGATGGTAGTAGTGACAGGCATCCAGGCCCCCTGAGTAGGGGTGGTGGTAGTGGCAGGCATCCATCCCCTAAGGGTGGGGATGGTAGTAGTGACAGGCATCCAGGCCCCCTGAGTAGGGGTGGTGGTAGTGGTAGGCATCCAGGCCCCCTGAGTAGGGGTGGTGGTAGTGGCAGGCATCCATCCCCCTATGAGTGGGGATGGTAGTAGTGACAGGCATCCAGGCCCCCTGAGTAGGGGTGGTGGTAGTGGTAGGCATCCAGGCCCCTAAGGGTGGGGATGGTAGTAGTGACAGGCATCCAGGCCCCCTGAGTAGGGGTGGTGGTAGTGGCAGGCATCCATCCCCTAAGGGTGGGGATGGTAGTAGTGACAGGCATCCAGGCCCCCTGAGTAGGGGTGGTGGTAGTGGCAGGCATCCATCCCCCTAAGGGTGGGGATGGTAGTAGTGACAGGCATCCAGGCCCCCTGAGTAGGGGTGGTGGTATTGGCAGGCATCCATCCCCTAAGGGTGAGGATGGTAGTAGTGACAGGCATCCAGGCCCCCTGAGTAGGGGTGGTGGTAGTGGTAGGCATCCAGGCCCCCTGAGTAGGGGTGGTGGTAGTGGCAGGCATCCATCCCCTATGAGTGGGGATGGTAGTAGTGACAGGCATCCAGGCCCCCCTGAGTAGGGGTGGTGGTAGTGGTAGGCATCCAGCCCACTGAGGGTGGGGATGGTAGTAGTGACAGGCATCCAGGCCGCCCTGAGTAGGGGTGGTGGTAGTGGTAGGCATCCAGGCCCCCCTGAGTAGGGGTGGTGGTAGTGGTAGGCATCCATCCCCCATGAGTGGGGATGGTAGTAGTGACATGCATCCAGGCCCCCTGAGTAGGGGTGGTGGTAGTGGCAGGCATCCATCCCCTAAGGGTGGGGATGGTAGTAGTGACAGGCATCCAGGCCCCCTGAGTAGGGGTGGTGGTAGTGGCAGGCATCCATCCCCTAAGGGTGGGGATGTTAGTAGTGACCGGCATCCAGGCCCCCCTGAGTAGGGGTGGTGGTAGTGGTAGGCATCCAGGCCCCCCTGAGTAGGGGTGGTGTTTGTGGTAGGCATCCATCCCCCTATGAGTGGGGATGGTAGTAGTGACAGGCATCCAGGCCCCCCTGAGTAGGGGTGGTGGTAGTGGTAGGCATCCATCCCCCTGTGGGTGTGTATGGCATTGGTGATGGCCATCCCACCCCTATGGTTATGCTGTTGCTGGTGTACGTCATTTGTGCATCCCTATGTGTGTGTGACATATTTCGGGTACGTGTCGTTTGTTTGTGTTGTTGGTGTTTGACTTACCTTCTGCGCCGTACGCGTCCGTGCCGGTCCCGGTAATAGATGTAGATTATAGGTAGGACCTGCACGATGGGATTCATGCTTGGGTCGTCTCGTTCGGGTTTCGCGTGTCTTCGACTCGTACTCGTCGCTGGCTTGTTCGTCTCGTAGCCGTGGATCTTCTTGTGGCGCGAATCGGAGCTTATGTACGGCTCTCCCGGATGCTCAAATGTGCCGGACGTAGCGACGGGTTCGGCGCGTACGGAAGGCGCATCGTACTCGTCCGGCCGGAAGGTGCTGTGTATTTGGTTCCGTGCGACTCGAATCGGCGTTTACGGATCCGGCTCGGGCGGGGAACAGGAGCTGAAATGGGTGAGTACGGCTCGCTCGGAATCTGGGCTGTTATGCGCATCGTACTTGTTCGTTCGGACGAGTGTTCTAATCGGTCGGGAAACACGCGTTCAGCTTATATTTTTTCCGGACAAATACTGTTAGGTGCGCTTCCGGCCGAGATCGGAATCGACCCCATAGTGTGATGTATTCATGAATAATTGATGCAACATATTTATTTTAACTAAAAGTGTACTTCATTATTGTTAATTAATTGGGGTAATGTAATAAGGTACATATGGTGAATAAGAGTCGGTATAAGCATAGGTGGAAGAGTTTGTTGTCCTGCGTTACGGTTATTTACATGTAAGGTCCCATGGATTAGCGGTTGCCAGCTTTTACCAATGTACTCATAGATAATTAAAACAACGCACTAGTCTCAATTGTCAAAGGCGTATTAACTTATCGCAGTATGAAGTATTCATGAATGATTAATACTACATATTTATTTAATTTATCCAAAATGTCCTAATATATTTACTGCATGATTGGGGTAATGTGTTGAGGTACATATTGTAGATAAAAGTCAGCAGAGGCAAAAGTGGCAAAACCAAAACGAGAAGGTGAAAGAAATGTAAAAATGTGAATGGTAGTGCCATATAGACCATCATCCATGTGGTATAATTTTCTCTAAGGGTAAACAGACGCCATCTTTTTCGCTTCAGATATGTAATAGTATTAAAGTATGGGGCAAGGAAACCTATAGTTTCTCAACATAATTCTTGTTCGCTCCATTATCAGATATTCTTTAGTTTCAGCAAATTGGTCCTACAAGATCAGAGCATGGCAGATTTTCTGAAGTGAATCATATGGTACCAATAATAATACTGCCTTATGTATTAAGTATGTTATGCATTCTGTCACATACAATACTTTCCTTGATTATGTCAAAATAAAATGTTGTTTGCCAGAAATCAGAGTCCATTTTTCAGTTAGTGTCATCCCCTGATGACCAGTTGCGATATGACTCTCATATTTATATCCAAATTGTCTATCCTTCTAATTTTATTTTATTCGGTTTGATTAAGACGGGATAACAGCAGATGATAAATTACTTGTTGTTAGAGTAGCCAATTATGTAACTCTGCATCCTTTTTGGGTCCTTCTTTGCAGTGCCAAATTTTAATATTAATTCACTTTCTCGTTTTAGGAGTGATAATTCCAGATCTTCTCCTCTTAGATTTTTCTTTAGTTTCTCAATCCCATTGTTAGACCTGGCTTTTCCAGCGGGTTTATCCCAAGACTTTTTGCTTTTTGGCCTTCTGTTTCTAACCTGTTTCTTTTTATTTTATGACTCTGGGCCCTTTACCACTGCTGATCAGTGCTAAAGTGCATATGCTCTCCCTGTAAATTGTGTTTATGGATTGGCGTTTCCATGATTGGCTTATTTGATTTACTACTAAGTCCCTAGTAGAGTGCACTGTGTGTGCCCAGGGCCTGTAAGTCAAATGCTGCTGGTAGCCTGCAGCACTAATTGTGCCACCCACACAAGCAGCCTTCCAAAGGGATCTCAGACCTGCCACTGCAGTGGCTGCACACAGTCTGTACTGCCATGTCGACCTGGTAAGTGCACCCACTTGCCAGGTCCTAACCTTTCCTTTTATTACATTTGAGTCACCCCTAAGGTAGGCAGGGTGCAGTGTATGTGAAAGGTAGGACATGTTCTGATGTGCGTGACATGTCCTGATAGTGAAATACAGTGTATTTCGTTTTTCACTATTGGACGGCTATCCGTCCCATAGGATAGAATGGGAGTCTATTATAGTTTCTTATAAGTATACCTTCCCATTGGGACAAGATAGAAAGATGGAGTTTAGTATGCCTGAACTCAGAATCTAAAAATGCATCTTTTAGTAAAGATTATATTTTATAATGTAGGTTTGAAAATACCACTTTTAGAAAGTAGGTATTTTCTTGCTTAGCCATCCTGTGTGCCTCTGCTGGTTTGTGGATTGACTGTCTGGCTTTGGAGTGACAGGGGTTGAGGTGTGTCCTGTCTCTCCTGGATGAGTCAGTGTTGGGCTGAATAGACTTGGACTGGATTTAGAGTAAGGGGAGGAGATTTCCTTGCACCTGAATAGGCCTGGTCTGCCATACACAATGTTGCCTCCACCTCCTGCCGGGGAGCTGGACCAGAGAGGACAGAACTGGTTTTGACTGAGCACAGAGCCTCTCTGCCACCAGAGAACAAAGAGAAATGGGATATAAATATTGAGGCCCAGACCCCAGAACTTTAGATTAGTTCTGGACTCAAGAGGAACCTCTGCCAAGGAGAAGAGCTGGGGAAGCTGAAGGAGAAGTACAGCCCCTTTGCTGTGTGCTGTCTGGGGTTGGCCTGCAGTGGCTGTATCTGCCAAGGAGAGGACAAAGTCTTTGCTGTGTGCTGTGTATCCTGCTTGAAGAAGATCTCCAAGGGCTTGAGTAGAGCTTGCCTCCTGTTCTGAAGTCTCAGGGACACAAAGACTTCTCCACAAGCTCCCCTGAACTTCCTTGCTGGGAGTTCTGACTTTCCAAGAGGTGCCTGTTCCTGTGTTGGGCATCTGAAGGTTGTTCCTGCTGCTGGGAGCTGGGAAAAGAGAAGCAACTAAAGAAGCGTGATGCATCCGCCCCCTTTTCCGAAGCATTGCCGCTGAAGAAACCCACGCAGCGCCTGCCCGTGGCTGGAGAAATCGCTGCACACCGAATCTCATGCACGGATCTCCGAAGTCCGAGATCACTGCACCCATTCCGACGCAGGCCCTGCTGTGCGACTGCAAGAACCAACGCATCATGGAACCGCAGCTGGAGAGATCAATGCAGCACCGTTGCCTGCGCCACCGCACCGAGAACCGACGCATTCCCGAATCCCCATGCATCTCACCGGGGCGCAAAGTCTACAACAACGCTGGGGCCACAGTAAGAAACTGACGCACCACCTCCCCACACAGTAAGAAACTGACGCATCACCTCCTCTCCAGTAAGGAACCAAAACATCACATCCCCTGTGTGGCAGTAAGGAACCGATGCATCATCTGCCCTGGAGTAAGGAACTGACGCATCACCTTCCTTGGGCATAAGGAACCAACGCATCACCTTCCCTGGGGCTGTTTTTGTTTATGATTTTTGACGCATCCAAGGTACTGTGTTGAAAGTGTTGCATCTATAGTTTGAGATGGACAGAACTGTTTTTACCTTCTAAAAGTCATATTTTGATTACAGTATGTTGGATTTTTGTAGTTTTGGTCGTGTTTGGTTTAGATAAAGATTACTTATTTTTCTAAACTGGTGTGGTGTCCATTTGTAGTATTTTCACTGTATTACTGTAAGTGTGCACAAATGCTTTACACACTGCCTCTGAGATAAGCCTGTCTGCTCGTGCCAAGCTACCAAGGGGGTGAGCAGGGGTAATTTTAGAGGTGTATCCCCTTACCCTGACTAGGAAGAAGGGTCTCTACTTGGACAAAGGTGCAAACCATTGCCAACTAGAGACCCCCATTTCTAACACCCATGGGAAGTTCTTTGATGTAGTTGCTGTTTTTCATAATGTTCAACGAGTGGCAGTTTTTGTCAGATTTTTGGATGTTCCAGTAGTGTTCTTTAATCCTATGTTTAAGTGGTCTGATGGTGCTGCCTATGTAGTTTTTATCACATGAACACACAATATTGTACACCACATATGTGCTTTCACATTGATCCATTCCTTGATGTAGTGCTTGTGCCCATTTATCATGCACTCAAGTATTTTGATTTTTTCCTAATTTGCAAATAAAGCAATTTTTACAGGTGTAGAACCCTCTAGGTTTGCCCAAAACGGTGATTGTTTTTCTTCTCTCATCTTTGTGCAATGAATGACACGATTTTTGCCTTAAATTGGGTGCTCTCTTGAATCTTATTTGAGGATATGGTCTAATTCCTTCTTGTAGTTGTGGGTTGTGAGTTAGCAATGAACAATGTTCTCGTAGTATTTTCCTAATGTGATGATGACCATTATTGTATTCCGTAAAGAACCGGATAATTGGTTGTATGGTTTTTGTGTTCCTTGAATCCTGAAGATGTTGGCTTCTCTTTCATTGTTTTGTTTAGGGTTGCTATGTCATATCTTTTCTCACTCAGAAAAATTAGTTAATTCATGTTGATTTGTTAAGAAAATCTTCTTTCATACTGCAGTTTCTTCTTACTCTGTGGTACTCCCCTTTAGGAATATTGGAAATAGTGTTTTTTGGATGGCAACTGGTGGTGCAAAGAATTGAATTTGACACTGCAGTTTTTCTGTGTATTTTACTGTGTAATTTGTTATGTTCAATATAGAGGTTCAAGTCCAAGAATTAGATCTCTTCTTTGGACAGTGAAGATTTTACTGTTCTTCCCCATTAATTGGTAGATAGTTCTGTAATGTAATCGTAATTCCATATCTTTTGCAGTGTAATTGTGCCACTGGCTGAGCCACATGCAAGTGTGTAACCATGTCTTTGACCCTATTACTTAAGCAGCAGTATACTGTCGGTCTTCCTTAAACTCTCTCCACCCTTCTTACTCTTAACATTGCATGCTTCCTCTAAACTGAAATTTTCCACAGACAGAGAATACTATCCACTTTCATGCAGCTGCAGATTCTCGACCTGCAGGAGCTTGGCGTGACTGGCAAGGAATGAACGACTGCCAACCTCGTTAAGTAAATCATGCAACAGAAGAGTTTTGTCCCTATCTTGTTGTGACTGATAGCACCTCGCAGTACACCTCACCTAAGAGGACAACTTCAACAATTCCATAATCCTCTAACAATGACTAGCTGAAGGTACATCGCTTCAATATTTTGAACACAAGTGTTTTTAAGCAAAACACATATTTTACACTGCAGTCCTCAAAGTCGAAAAAACATCATCAAGAGTAAAATAACTGCCGTCCCCATAAGTCCAAGAATTAGTGCCACATTGTAATTAAATTCAAACTGCTTGCACTGCATCTCAGCACGCCATTCCGGACTACAATCCCAACATGCAATGTCTCGCTTCGCTCTTCACCTCCTTACCGAGTCAGCCACCTTGTCTCCCCACGGTCTTCAGGAATCAGGATTGAGCTGGGTCAATTTGAATCCTGGGTCAAGACCATCAGAACTATGAAGGTACACTATATGGTTCTATGGTCAGTACACCTAATTCAGGTAGGTCTAATCAGTGCTGGATGGGTCCAGTCAGAACCATCAGCTCTGCTACCAGATCTGTTAGCGTGCAACCCTATATCTCATTAATCCTCTTATCCACGCCAACTTCGGTGCTCCCTGCTAGATCCGTATCGCTATTAGTTAAATCTTACGCTTAGAATATTGGAAGCATTACCACTTAAGAACGACAGACAAGGACTATGGTTTAAAGGTTTACTTACAGAATATCAGTTACAGGAACACATAAGCTGGGCCATCAATAGTTAATTCAATGTATGAGTCAGCAAGGAACTCAGCATAGTTAAAAAAGAATCCAGCATTGCCTTCTAAGAATGGAAAAAAAAGGGGGGATGTTGGATTCGTAGAGGAATCACATCCTTTTCTTGGTCTTTAAACAACAGATTTCATACATTCACCACGAGTACATGGTACACAGGCTTTTAACCAATAAGGGTGTTGGAAAGTGGGTATTGGTAGGGGTAAGTATGAACCTACCACTAGTAATAAGGCAACTAACGTGGTATATGGTCTCATTAAATTAGCCCCTTGCTCAACCCTTGGTAGCTGACAAAGAGCAGTCAGGCCTAACTTAGGAGACAGGAGTGCATTCAAAAACACCAATACATCAAATAAGTAAGATAAAACACAAAATAAAAATCCCACACTGTTGGAAGTGGGGGTCCTTATCCCTCACCGCCGCCACCAAATGCTGGAGGCGGGAGTCCCCGTCCCACACCGCTGTTGCCAGGTGCGAGATCCGGACCCCTCATTTCAACATTAGGCTAAGTAAGGACACTGTCTGAGATAGCCCTGCTCACCCCCTTAGTAGCTTGGCACGAGCAGCCAGGCTTATCTCCAAGGCACGAGTGTACAGTATGTGCAACCACACTCACAGCAACCCAATGATGTCACCACAAAGGGACTCCACACGAGTTTTTATAAAACGAGTATAATCTTTATACAAGAAGATATACGATATGACCACACAATACAAAACCAACATATAATAATGGGTAGTATTTCTTTCGGTGGATTGGTAGGTTCTAATCCCAACCACCGCTTCTAACCAACAGTTAAGCTGACTTCTAACCGTTTCCAAAAGGTTAGGTAGGTCGTATTGCTAGAATCACACACGTTGCAAAAGAAACGAAATACTGCAATGCGTAACGATATACTCCTGAACTGTGCAATAGAGAAACAATGCCATACGTAGCGCCACAGTCATGTACTTTGCAATAGAAGGAATAATGCAATGCGCATCACCACCAGCATGCCCTGTGCAAGGAATAAACAAAGCAATGCGTCACGCTACAATCATGTACTGTGCACTGAAGAAATAATGCAATGCGCCACGTTATAATCAGGTACCGTGCGATGAAGAAATAATGCAATGCACCACGCTTACAATCATGTACTCTGCAAGGGAAAATAACGCAGTACGTAGCGCACCCAGCATGTAGTTCGTCAGGCACAAATAGAGTCAGGCGTCATACGACAGTTCGATAGTTCGTTAGCAGCAATAATGCAAAGTGTAATACGACAGTCTCGGTGCTCTGTTAACAGGTGCCCCCGACATGGATCAATGATGACACAAAAGTACTGCTTCTCACTCCGGCCCCAGTACTGCCCCCTCCTTGGGCCAGCACGGGCCTCGATCTGAGCCAAAGCAACAGGCTCAAGCAGCTGCCAGGAACGAGAGGCCGAGAGAGTGCCTCTCCGAGCCCGCACCCCACCCCAGGTGGTGATCCACGTTACCTGGGGGGCGCGACCCCACTCTCCTCCCCTCCTTCAGCGACTTGGGCCTTGATCCAGAACTCCATCAATGGGCACGGCGAGCTCGGGCCGGACACTCCGCTCCTCCGGGACTGCCGGTCCGGGCCGCTACTGTTGCACTCCGAGGGCCCAATGACCTGGCCCTCCTTCCGGCAGTCTCAGTGGACACCGAGACCCGCCCTCAGCACTTGTGGAGACTTACTTCGATTTCGGTGCACACGCTACCCAGGCACTCCTCACCAGCACCCCTGGTTGCACCGCGACATGCACTCTGCGCATCCGAGACTCGCCTCTTCTCTGGTGCACACGATGACCAGGCGATCGTCACCACTCCTCAGCTTGCACCTCGACACGCACCCTGCGCGTCCGAGTCTCACCTCTTCTCTCGGTGCACACAACGACCAGGCGCTCTTCACCAACGCCTTGGCTTGCACCACGACACGCACCCTGCGCGTCCGAGACTCACTTCTTTTCCCGGTGCACACAACGACCAGGCGCTCTTCACGAACGCCTTGGCTTGCACCACGACACGCACCCTGCGCGTCCGAGTCTCACCTCGTCTCCCGGTGCACACAACGACCAGGCGCTCTTCACGAACGCCTTGGCTTGCACCACGACACGCACCCTGCGCGTCCGAGTCTCACCTCGTCTCCCGGTGCACACAACGACCAGGCGCTCCTCACCAACACCTCGGCTTGCACCCCGACATGCACCCTGCGCGTCCGAGACTAAGTTTACTCCTGCGTGCCCACGATCACAAGGCACAACTTCTGAGGGTCTCAAGCTGCAAAAGCACACGCACACCGCGTTGCTTGGGACTTCTCCAGAAACTTTTATGTTCCTGTGTTTCCAAACAGGGAGCCAGCTCACCTCGGGCGCTTGGGGTTCAGGACACAGCATAAAGCACAGTCCTGTTCAAGAAGGGGGGGACACCACCCACTGCAATGTCCCTTCAGTCTCTTCCTTAGTAAAAGCTACAAACTGCAGGCCAGCCCCAGATTATGAAGCAAGGGTCAGTCCTATCCAGCAGTCTCTTCAGCAACTTCTTCCTTGGCAGAGGTTCTTCTTGACCACGAAAGAGGTCAAAGCCTTTGCAGACTCGACCTGTCCATTTTGCCATTCAAAATTACACCAAATTCTAGGGGTTTCAGTTCTCTTAGTTATACCCCCTCATGTCTTTGAAGTTCGTTGTTCTCAGGGGTCCCTGACCCCTGCCAAAATCAGTTCTGGGTGTCTCCCTCCCAGTGTCACTTTTCTCCCTTTGATACTGGGGGTCTGGACCCTTAATCACTCAGCAGGAGATGGGTCAATTGTTTTATAGCTGCAACCCAGGCCTCTTCACCTCCCGGGGCCTCTCCTCGCATACTCTCCAGATGCAGGTCAGCCAGGTGCCATCTCACCCCCTCCCATCTCAGATCCAGACAGTCAATCCACATTCAGCAGAGACACACAGAAATACTTAAAGCACAAAACTCAGCCACCTTCTAAAAGAGTGGTTTCTGAACACACAGTGACAAAACCACTTTCATAGAAAGATGTGTTGTGACACTGTGAGTTCATACATACTAAACTTCACCTCTCCATTATAAACTTATAGGAAACTAGGCCAACAAAACTCCATACCCAGCCTCCCCCATTCTGTCCTATGGGCAGAATGGCCTTTCACTCAGTGAAAACGAAATGGAGTGTTTTTCACTGTCAGGACATAGCACACACCTCAGTATATGTCCTGCCTTTTACCTACACTGCACCCTGCCCAGGGGTTACCCGGGACCTACCACAGGGGTGCCCACAGTGTACGCAAAAGGGAAAGTAAGGCCTGACAAGTGGTTGCACTTGTCAGGACAACATGCTAACTTAGCAAACTGCGCGCAAGCCCTACACTGAAGGCCTGAGTTCCCTTCTCTGCGCGCCCTTGCATTACTAGCCCTTGCACACACAGTGCACATCACTAGGGACTTTTACTAGTAAGGCAAACATACCAATCATGGCCAACCAATTACCATTGTACTTTACATAGGGAACCCTTGTACTTTGACACTGATCCGCAGTGGCAAAGTACTCAAGCATCTAAATTGGCAACTCTATGTCAGGAAACGGTCTAGGGGAAAGCAAAAGTTTAGGGAACTTTAGCCAAAAAGGCCAAGTCCTACACAACCCCCTCCCAGCCAAAAGCCAGGGTAGACCAAAATTACCTTGATGGACTTCCCTGCTTCGGGCAATAGAACCAGGACGCAGGCCCTCTACCACAGGGACACCCTCCTGTTCCTCGCCTTCCTGACCCCAGGGGTTCTTACTGATCACTACCCCCTGAGCCAACAATGCTGTTCCATGCATCCTTCCCGGCCAGGGGAACCCCTCCAGGGGTGCTGGAGCCATGCCAACCCCACCCTGGAGTGGTACCCCTAGAAGGCCCATTGGTCAGGATACTACCTCCAGTCATCCTGCCCTCCAGGTTAAAAGTGGGTTTACTCTGGTCACTTCTAGGGGACCCAGCCCCACTGGCTGGCCACTGTCCCACCGGTGTTCCCACTGGGGAACACAACCCTCTTTTAACCTTCCATTTATTTTTCTGGGCCTGCCACTTAGGAATGGCACCCACAAACTTCAGGACGGCAGGAGCTCTGGCTACAGACTCCCCATGCCCTCCTGACGCTAGGTGTTCTTCCTCACACCTCTGGCAAGTAGGCACTAGACCTCAACCCGGGGGCTCTCCTACAGCCCCCCCAGTTTCCTGGGTGGTGCTGCTGATCCCTTGGGGTGCTGCTTACTCTTCCTCCCCCTCTTTTGAGACAAGAGGCTAGCCAGCAACCCCTCCTCACTACTCTGGGATCTCCTTGTGCCACTTGGCCCTCCTTCCCTCTCTGGGGCCTTTTCAGGCCCCTGGACCCATGACCAGGGGTCCGGTTCTCGTGCAGATTCCCGGGAATCAAGGAGCCCACACCTTAACCCGGGGTGGCACAATCCTGGAAAAAAATTTCTGAGCCTAGGCTCCCCTGGGGCCAAATTAGTCAACCCCGCCAAATCATGTACCATGCTACCCACTACCCAATCCTCCAGTGCACTCTTGTAATCATCCACACTTGGCACTGGCTGTGCGCTGCCACCAATCACACTGGACTCTGGTTTGTTTACACTTAATGTCCAGTTCCCTCATGCTTAACTCATGAGTGAAGAGAATCCATTTCTCTTCCAACGCAAGAGCGTTCCTGCTCTCCTCTGCTTGAGTTTTAAGTTTTAACACCTCCAACTCATGCAGCCTGACCCTTTGGTTTTCCTCCAACTCCTCTGGTGAAAAACTCCTCCCTGAATGGCTACTACCAGCCCCTGCGGCTGGTCTCTCCACTGGCAAATCCTGTGGACCAAATCCATTCCCTGGGTCATCCTCATTCACCTCAACAACCCCCATCTACTGAGCCTCTTTGGCTTCCCACCAGGCCCTCAAGGCCATTTGCAGCTCCTCCTTCTTGGCGCTACCCTTCATGGGACATCCCAAAGCTCTGCAGAATTTCCTCAACTGATCAACCTTGTAGGAAAACAATGCCTCAATGTTAAACTCTAATTCTGCAGCCTCAGCCTCACTGGCTATCTGGCTCTCTCCCTGAGACATGATGTGTGGTTTAAAGGTTACTCAACAATAGAACCAAGAATTCCAAAAACAATATGTGGTTGAGTCGTGGTCTGCGATCAATTTATGATGAACACCAATTACTGTGAGTGATTTTGCACATACACGTTTAATTTACATTAGGATCGAATCCCACAGCTCTGCCACCAAATGTTGGAAGTGGGGGTCCTTATCCCTCACCGCTGCCACCAAATGCTGGAGGTGGGAGTTCCCGTCCCACACCGCTGTTGCCAGGTGTGAGATCCGGACCCCTCGTTTCAACGTTAGGCTAAGTAAGGACACTCTCTGAGATAGCCCTGCTCACCCCCTTAGTAGCTTGGCACGAGCAGCCAGGCTTATCTCCAAGGAACGAGTGTACAGTATGTGCAACCACACTCACAGCAACCCAATGATGTCACCACAAATGGACTCCACACAAGTTTTTATAAAACGCGTATAATCTTTATACAAGAAGATATACGATCTGTCCACACGATACAAAACCAACAAATAATAATAGGTAGTATTTCTTCCGGTGGATTGGTAGGTTCTAATCCCAACCACCGCTTCTAACCAACAGTTAAGCTGACTTCTAACCGTTTCCAAAAGGTTAGGTAGGTCGTATTGCTAGAATCACACACGTTGCAAAAGAAACGAAATGCTGCAATGCGTAACGATATACTTCTGAACTGTGCAATAGAGAAACAATGCCATACGTAGCGCCACAGTCATGTCCTTTGCAATAGAAGGAATAATGCAATGCGTTTCACCACCAGCATGCCCTGTGCAAGGAAGAAACAAAGCAGTGCGTCACGCTACAATCATGTACTGTGCACTGAAGAAATAATGCAATGCGCCACGTTATAATCAGGTACTGTGCGATGAAGAAATAATGCAATGCGCTACGCTTACAATCATGTACTCTGCAAGGGAAAATAACGCAGTGCGTAGCGCACCCAGCATGTAGTTCGTCAGGCACAAATAGAGTCAGGCGTCATACGACAGTTCGATAGTTCGTTAGCAGCAACAATGCGAAGTGTAATACGACAGTCTCGGTGCTTCGTTAACAGTTGCCCCCGACATGGATCAATGATGACACAAAAGTACCGCTTCTCACTCCGGCCCCAGTACTGCCCCTCCTTGGGCCAGCAAGGGCCTCGATCCGAGCTGAAGCAACAGGCTCACGCAGCTGCCAGGAGCGAGAGGTCGAGAGAGTGTCCCTCCGAGCCCGCACCCCACCCCAGGTGGTGATCCACGTTACCTGGGGGGCGCGACCCCACTCTCCTCCCCTCCTTCAGTGACTTGGGCCTTGATCCAGAACTCCGTCAATGGGCACGGCGAGCTAGGGCCGGCGACTCCGCTCCTCCGGGACTGCCGGTCTGGGCCGCTACTGTTGCACTCCAAGGGCCCAATGACCTGGCCCTCCTTCCGGCGGTCTCAGTCGACACCGAGACCCGCCCTTGTGGAGACTTACTTCGATTTCGGTGCACACGCTACCCAGGCACTCCTCACCAGCGCCTCTGGTTGCACCGCGACACGCACTCTGCGCGTCCGAGACTCGCCTCTTCTCTGGTGCACACGATGACCAGGTGATCGTCACCACTCCTCGGCTTTGACCTCGACATGCATCCTGCGCATCCGAGTCTCACCTCTTCTCCCGGTGCACACAACGACCAGGTGCTCTTCTCCAACGCCTCGGCTTGCACCACGACACGCACCCTGTGTGTCCGAGTCTCACCTCTTCTCTCGGTGCACACAACGACCAGGCGCTCTTCACAACGCCTTGGCTTGCACCACGACACGCACCGTGCGCATCCGAGACTCACTTCTTTTCCCGGTGCACACAAAGACCAGGCACTCTTCACCAACGCCTTGGCTTGCACCACGACACGCACCCTGCGCGTCCGAGTCTCACCTCATCTCCCGGTGCACACAACGACAAGGCGCTTCTCACCAACGCCTCGGCTTGCACCCTGACACGCACCCTGCGCGCCCGAGACTCAGTTTACTCCTGTGTGCCCACGATCACAAGGCACAACTTCTGAGGGTCTCAAGCTGCAAAAGCACGCGCACACCGCTTGGCTTGGGGCTTCTCCGGAAACTTTTATGTTCTGTGTTTCCAAACATGGATCCAGCTCACCTCGGGCGCTTGGGGTTCAGGACACAGCACAAAGCACAGTCCTGTTCAAGAAGGGGGGGACACCACCCACTGCAATGTCCCTTCAGTCTCTTCCTTAGTAAAAGCTACAAACTGCAGGCCAGCCCCAGATCACGAAGCAAGGGTCAGTCCTATCCAGCAGTCTCTACAGCAACTTCTTCCTTGGCAGAGGTTCTTCTTGACCACGAAAGAGGTCAAAGCCTTTGCAGACTCGACCGGTCCATTTCGCCATTCAAAATTACACCAAATTCTAGGGGTTTCAGTTCTCTTAGTTATACCCCCTCATGTCTTTGAAGTTCGTTGTTCTCAGGGGTCCCTGACCCCACCTAAATCAGTTCTGGGTGTCTCCCTCCCATTGTCACCTTTCTCCCTTTGATACTGGGGGTCTGGACCCTTAATCACTTAGCAGGAGATGGGTCAATTGTTTTATAACTGCAACCCAGGCCTCTTCACCTCCCGGGGCCTCTCCTCGCATACTCTCCAGATGCAGGTCAGCCAGGTGCCATATCACCCCCTCCCATCTCAGATCCAGACAGTCAATCCACATTCAGCAGAGACACACAGAAATGCTTAAAGCACAAAACTCAGCCACTTTCTAAAAGAGTGCTTTCTGAACACACAGTGACAAAACCACTTTCATGGAAAGATGTGTTATGACACTGTGATCATACATACTAAACTTCACCTCTCCATTATAAACTTATAGGAAACTAGGCCAACAAAACACCATACCCAGCCTCCCCATTCTGTCCTATGGGCAGAATGGCCTTTCACCAGTGAAAACGAAATGGAGTGTTTTTTCACTGTCAGGACATAGCACACACCTCAGTATATGTCCTGCCTTTTACCTACACTGCACCCTGCCCAGGGGTTACCCGGGACCTACCACAGGGGTGCCCACAGTGTACGCAAAGGGAAAGTAAGGCCTGACAAGTGGTTGCACTTGTCAGGACAACATGCTAACTTAGCAAACTGCGCGCAGGCCCTACACTGAAGGCCTGAGTTCCCTTCTCTGCGCGCCCTTGCATTACTAGCCCTTGCACACACAGTGCACATCACTAGGGACTTTTACTAGTAAGGCAAACATACCAATCATGGCCAACCAATTACCATTGTACTTTACATAGGGAACCCTTCTACTTTGACACTGATCAGCAGTGGCAAAGTACCCAAAGCATCTAAATTGGCAACTCTATGTCAGGAAAACTGTCTGGGGGAAAGCAAAAAGTTTAGGGAACTTTAGCCATAAAGGCCAAGTCCTTCACACACTAATTTACAACAATAGGAAATATTTTTATGAACAAATAGACACCAAAATGACAAAAATACAATGTAGGGAACCGGAGTTATGAATTTTTAAAGATTAACCACTTTATAGTGCTTAAAAACATATAGCGCCACTCTGGGACATCTGGTTGCGCTTGACCGGGATAAAGTCAAAGTTTGAAGCCGATTGTGATGGAGCCCTGGTCAGATACACTAAGCGTGAGGGCCTAGACAAAATTTTACCTTCGCACTTAGAAACTTTTCTGAAGCTTTTTCTTCTGACGTCACTCAACCCTCCCCAGCAGGCTGGATTAGGTGCGGGTTCACCTTCTTCCCTTTGTGTGAGGCGCTGGTCAAATCTTGGAAGTCTTGAGCCCCGTAGCTTTCAGCGGGACGAATCTGAAATCCTGGCCGGGTTGCGGTTGAAGGTAGTTGGCTTGACTCTCGACGTTGGGTAAGTCACATCATGGAGCTTTTTCACAAAAGTTCTCCAAACTTCAGGATGTGCTTCCTGGAGGTCTCCTTGTAGGTTCAAAGTGTCCAAATCACCAATCCACAGGTCTGGAAACTCAGATGGTCTCTGGGATATCTGAACTACAATCACCACAATGCACCTGGCCAAATCCTTAAAAGTTCCCTGGACGCACTCCAGGATGGGGAATCTTGGTAGAGATGATGCAGGTGGGCTCTGTTAACCTTTAGCTTGCAAGGAGTCCACTACTTAATCCTTCTTGAAGCAAGGCATAGTCCCCAGGGCTGTATTACCAGATTGTGCAGCAGGTGCAGTCATTCAGAGTGCAGCCCTCTGGGTGCAGATCCAGATTCCAGCAGGGCAGTCCTTCTTCTCCTTGTAGTTTCAGGCAGCAGATCTGAGAGACTATGTAGCTCTCACATATTTATTCAATGCTCTGGGACGACAAGCAGGGGAGCACCTCTGTCTAGTGAGATGCGAGGTGCCACCCAAAAGCATGACAACCTCCTCCAAAGTATGGCATCTTCTTGTCCCACAAAGCATTAACTCTGGGCGTAAAATCCACTCCGCTCACGGAGTTTGTGGATTTTTGGCAACTCCGCGTAGAATGCTGAGTTACCGAAAACTCCGTGCTCCACAACGGAGCCGAGTTTTTTTTGTGTTCGCGCGCTCGAATGCGTTTTTTGCGCCGTGAGAGCGACTTACCGGGATTCCTGCATTTGCAAACGAGATTTCCCATCCGTTCGCAAGCGCCACGAGATTTGGTAGCCGGCCGCACGGTCCGGTGACAGTGTGCGATTGCAAACACGTCATTTGGGCGCGCCATCGGACTTCCAGCTGAACTTTTGTGAAGATCGCGATCCCGAACACGCAGAATTTGCATTCTGGAGAAGAATCGCCCTCGAGCAGCATCAAAACCTTCTCGAAATAATGATTTGAATTAAAAAAACTCCTCAGATTGACATTTGGCTGTACTTTTTGTGCAAGGAGTCCTTTTTCTTTTTTTTGAAGAGGAAGGAAGTGCTCCAGAGTCTCCAACTTCCTGTTCCTGTTGAGCAGGCTCCTCCCAGTGCTTTGTCCATCTCCTGTTCACTTTTCATTTGGATTTGGAGCTGGAAGGATCACTCTTTGTGTCTGCTGCATCATATATCATTGGATTTGAGGACTTTTGGATTTGAGATTTCACAAGTAAGTTGGAAAATTGGTGTTGTTTGTTTGATTGGGGCATTGCACCTACATTTGTTTTTACTTTTCAATGTTTTTTTTAAATATATTGTGGTGGGTGGCCTGTAGTTTCAGTCGGGCCTAGTTGTTTCTTTGTATGTCATTTTTCTTCTAGTTTTCTGTTATAAAGGAAACATGTTGCAAAGTTCACTACATTTTCTCCAACTTTTTAAATCAATTTGCAATATTTATTTAATTCACTAGCCCAGTAGTCTGCCAATAGGCCTTTCAGCCAGTAGGCCCAGAGCTACTCATGGGTGCATGAAACAACTGTTTCTGTGATGTCTGTTGTATTTAAACATCATTTAGGGCATGGATGGCATTGGATTGAAATGCAAAATGTGTTTTCTTTGGTATTTCACTTTTTTTATGTGTGTTAAATAAATGCCTTTGTTGGATGTGTGTGGTTGTAACTTGCAAACCTTTTTTAGCCCTTTGGATTTTCGTTTTTGGCATTATTGCATTAAAGCTGTGTTGTTTAGCATGTCTCCTTTGTCTGGCCAGTGTGTGAGTGTGTTTGTAATAGTGGGCCAGCATTTGCCTGGGCTGAGCCTCCCCGTGTGGCCAGGGGCCATTTTGTAAAGTCTGTGTCCATATAGGCCTGCTTGAGTTCATTGTTTTACAGCCACCTGCTTGTTGTTGTTGTGAGTGACCATGTGGCTGGTGGCCATTTTGTAGTGGTTGTAGTGCTTTTGCCATAGACCTGCATGTCTTCTTTCCTTTGTTCCTCTTGGCTTATTGCTTCTTGTTGTGGCCTGCCTGGTCATGTGGCTGCAGCCATTTTGTGAAGGCATCCAGTGTGCTTTTGCAATAGGCCTGCATTGTATGTCTTCCCTTCCTTGTTGTTGTGGCCTGCCTGGCCATGTGGCTGGCAGCCATTTTGTGAAGGCAACCAGTGTGGTTTTGCCATAGGCCTGCATTGTCTGTCTTCACTTTCTTGTTGTTTGTTGTGGGCTGCCTGGCCATGTGGCTGTCGACCATTTTGTGAAGGCAGCCAGTGTGCTTTTGCCATAGGCCTGCATTGTCTGTCTTCCCTTTCTTGTTGTTGTGGCCTGGCCATGTGGCTGGCGGCCAGTTTGTGAAGGGGCAGCCAGTGTGCTTTTACATTAGGCCTGCAAGCCTTCTTTGTGGTGGCCATGCCTTCTTGCTGGTTGTTGTTTTGCATGCAATTTTTTCTTCTTTTATCCAGCAAAAAATGTAGCACAGTTCACTACATTTTCTAATAAATTTGCAATATTATTGATTTGAATTGATTGATTCACTATGTGGCCTATTCTGCCAATGGGTTTTCCAACCAATAGGCCCTACTCATGGGTGCATGAAACAACTGTTTCTGTGGCATCTGTTGAATTTAAACATCATTTAGGGCATGGATGGCATTGGATTGAAATGCAAAATGTTTTTTTTGGGGGGTTTTCACTTTTTTCATGTGTATTAAATAAATGCCTTTGTTGGATATGTGTGGTTGTTGTGTAACTTGCAAACCTTTTTTAGCCCTGTGGATTTTCGTTTTTGGCATTGTTGTATTGAAGCTGTGTTGTTTAGCATGCCTCCTTTGTCTGGCCAGTGTGTGAGTGTTTTTGTAATAGTGCGTGGGCCAGCATTTGCCTTGGCTGAGCCTCCCCATGTGGCCAGGGGCCATTTTGGAAAGTCTGTGTCCATATAGGCCTGCTTGAGTTCATTGTTTTCCAGGCCTCCTGCTTGTGGTTGATGTGAGTGACCATGTGGCTGGTGGCCATTTTTTGATGGTAGTTAGTATGCTTTTGCCATACGCCTGCATGTCTTTCCTTTGTTCCTCTTGGCTTCCACCCATTGTCAGCTGCAGCTCCCTTAATGCTGCATCCCACGTGATGCACAATGCCAAACCGGGTCCGTTACATTTGTATTTTTGTTCTTCTTCTTTCCTATCCTTCCTGAGTGTACTGTACACTACAGTACACCAACCATGAAAGCCATTGTTGTTGTCAAAGTCTCACAAATGGCTACACTGTATTGTTATGTTTTTTTAATAACTGAGGTAATAAATTTAATATTAATAACACTAACAAGTGTAACCAACCACACACTAAGTTAAATATATTATATTTGTTTGTTTCTACTAGTAGTAATTGAACCGCAACAATGAATGCCACATTTCACTGATGTTCTTCTTGCTTCTTTGCTTTTAGGTGCACAAAAGAGGAGGAGACAACATCACCCATTGTACTGCCAGACAGAAGTCCTACTGCGCTTGACGTCACGTGACGTGTAACCACAGATATCTCTTCAACTTGTGCCACTGCGTGCTGCTGACATCTTCAAGATGGCCCCAAAGAAAGGTACCAGGTCCAGTACCAAGAAAGTTGCCAGTGAGAAGAAGGCACTGCCACTTACCAAGACCGGTATGTCACCCAAGACCTTTTTTGGGAAACCTAAAATTGCGCATGTAGCAGTAGTGTCTGGGGAGCAAGCTGGGAGCAGAACCCCCGCATCAGTGGACCCACCCCACCAACCTAGGCCCAAGCCCATGTCTGTCGCAGAGGCAGCCAGTCTAATCATGACAACGCCAACGAGCAGTGATGTTGAAATTGACTTATCGTTATCGCAAAGTAGTACCCAATCAATGCGGGGAACTGAGATAAGTGGGCAACAACAGCCGCAACCACCCCCAATAGTAGTTGTTCCTCCCGAAGTAGGGGCAGTTCAGGAGATCGAGCTTCCTGCAGAGGAAGAAGAGGAAGCCACTCTTTCAGAAGATCCATTGTCTTCCAGATCCCAAGCAAGGAAAAGGAGGGTTAGTCCATCAACTTCTTCTGAAAGCCCCCCTTCTGATGATCTAGACACCACTTGGATCCCACCACCTCAGTCTGAGAGTGAGACACGCCACAAGACAAGGCTAGGGAAAAGGAAGGTTCCAGAAAGACTTAGAGTTCTGGAGGTAGATGTAGAAGAGGAGGATGATGATGACGAGGCAGTCATCATGGACATTACTCCCGGCCCAGTGGAGATCGACATTACTCCATCCCAAATTCTGTGAGGGATGTGGCACGGATACCACCAACACAGATCATACCACCAACACCATCTCCAGCTTCCATATTTCGCCGGCAGCCACGTACATCCACCACAAGTACCACCTCAGTAGTAGGTACTGCAGAGAGTCAAACTTCACGCCCACCTACCAGTTCATCCGGCATTGCAAGTGGCACCAGCAGCAGCACCAGAAAGTTGACCTCTCCAGTTTGGGACTTCTTTTGGGTTAGCACGAAGGAGGTGAACATTGCTATATTCTCCATTTATGGACAAGGTGTTAGTCGGGGTAAGCTTGATACAAACTATGGTACCGGAGGCCAAACAACCCATCTGAAAAAACACCACATGATCCAGTGGGAGGGGCACCTTAGCAGCCAAAAAACTGCACCCATTGCTGTTGGTCGGGATGAAGAAGAAGTAGAAGAAGATACGATCGCGGTGGAAGGTGAACAAGAGGGAGACATTTTCTCTGGTACACAAAGTAGCCCTGTCCCAAGCAGTGCAGTGGTACCGCTCACATCCTCATCAGCAACATCTCAGTGGCGTAAGAGTCAGGCTGAGACACCAAGGAGTCCCAGGCAAGAGAGTACCGCAACGAATAAACGTGCGGTGAGCCTAACAACATCTGGCGTCAATAAGTCACTGCATCAGTGGCACCAGAAAAGCAAAAAAATCCAGGCTACCATTCTCAGCATGTTTAGGTCGGAGGGGCAGTACGAACGCTACCACCCAATGGCACGTTTGTACACTGCGAAGCTGGTTAAAATGTTAGAGCTGGACCTCCTCCCTCTTTCTTTTGTGGAAAGGGTGGGTTTTCTTGAATTTGTGACAGCCATCTGGCCAAAATGGAAGGTTCCCAGCCGGTCCTATTTTGCCAGAGTTGCTGTTCCAGCACTACATCACGACTTGCTGGAATTGCTTGAACAAGCTTCACACTATCCACCTGACAACAGACATGTGGACCAGTTGCCAAGCCACTGATTACATGTGCATCACTGCATGATGGATCTCTTTTGTGGGGGCTAGAGAAAAGATAACTGCAGCAGGTGTTGTTGACACTGCTGAGATTTTTAATGCCACTCGGAAACATGCAACTGTAGCCATGTTCGCCATGGAGAAATCTCATACTGCTGCAAACATTTTGGAAGACTTTGACAGCAAGGTCTATGAATGGCTGCGCCCAAGAGGGCTTAACATTGGTTTTGTTGTCACGGACAATGGCAGTAATATAGTTAGGGCCGTGTATGATAGTGGCTATCATACACGTCCCTAGACTTTCTGAAAAAAGAAGACCGAGTCAGCAACTTACTGACCACCTGCAGAAGAATCTGCACACATTTCAGCCAGTCTTTTAAAGCCCGGAAGCAGCAGAGGATCATTCAACGTGAGCATAGAGTGCCAGTTAGAGCACTCATCCAGGAGGTGCCAACACGTTGGAACTCAACTTATTACATGCTTGAACATATTTTTGAGCAGTACAGACCAAATAATGAATATGTCATGCAAAGAGGGGATGCTACTGTGAAAGGCATGACCATTGAGATGGACCAATGGGGCCTAGTTAAATGCCTGACAGAGATGCTACTTCCTTTCGAGCTCTTCACACGTGAAGTCAGCATGGAGGACTGTACTATGGGCCAAGCTATCCCATTGTTGCACATGCTACAGGAACAGCTGAAGGGGATGTCTGCAATGTACGCAGGTGTGGAGGAAAAAAAGAAGCATATGAGTTGGTGGAGAGCTTAACCCTTTGCTTATTTGAAAATACAAGGGTGCAAAGAGGCATTGTGTCATCCAACCATTACATTTCTACCACAATTCTGGATCCACGATACAAAGCAGTACTGAACACTAACACATTGATTCCTTTTTCAGAAGTGGATGTTGTCAAGTACAAAACTTGGATAGCTACGGAAGCCAGTCACTTAGAAAAAGAATGGCTGGGAATTAGAGGCCCGCTACTCCAGTCCACAACAAGTACTGCAGGGCCTCCGGCATCAAGTTCAACTTTAGAGCCTGAGGGCAGTGCGGTTGGCTCACAGCAGTCAAAACCACCAACAACACCAAGAACAACATCAACAACAACAAGAACAGGAGCATCAGCCTCACCAAAATCGGCACAGGAATGGTTTAAACAGCAAGGGCTTGTTAGGTCCAGTGCTGAGGCAAAGGCAAAAGAGGCCGAGCAAAGCAGAGCACCCCTGAGCATTGAGCGGATGGTCCAGGCCTATCTGGATGACCCAACAGAGGTCTACATTGATCAAAACCCATTGGTGTATTGGTATGGGAAAAGGCGCCAATGGGCATTGCTCAGCGGGCTGGCGATAAACTATCTGGCTTGCCTTGTCGCAAGTGTCTCTTCTGAACGTGTTTTCAGTGCTGCTGGTGCCGTTCTGACAGTGAGAAGGACCAGTCTCTCGCTCCAAAACGTGGAGAGGTTAACCATGATCAAAATTAATCAGCACTTTATACCACCGGATTACACCATACCTAAAGTAGCTCAGCAGGAAGATGATGACTGCGACTTAGGTCATGGAAGTATGTTAGATGACCTACTTCTGGGTGAACCACCAGAGTTTGAGGATGAGCTCTACTTCCCTGACAACTAGGCTTTTGACTTGTTACTTTCTTTCTTGCTTATTTACTTTTATTATTTGTGTGTGTCTCTGTCTTTCTGGTTCGAATCACAACAAATCCATTACCACCGTCTTACTCTTTTATTGCCGGATTGGAGTTGCAACTGTGTGCAGTCAGTGAAGAATAAGTCCACTACTCCAAGTCCTGCTCCAGTCCACTCCTGACTCGCCCTAAATCCATTTCCCTCAAGCCAGACATTGGATGGAGAATAGTACAAGAAATGTGTGCCTGCCTCATCGAGACTCAAGTCCCTCCAAAGAACCTGACTAATTATAGCTATCCTCCTTTCCGAGCCGAGAGGGACTGCCCCTTAAGAACAGGTAAATGATGGCATGCATTGGACGCTGACTCTGCGTGACTGGTGTTTGTGTTGTTGTTGTGCATGAAGTGTACTAGTATAATCTACACACAAAAAAGTGACTCAAGTCAATGTTCCCTTCTTGTTGTTTAATAACAAAATTGTACTACTGCAGGCCGATCCATTGCATTTTTAGGTCGAGCCTATAGCGGCAGTGCGCATGCGCTGCTCGCTTTGCGAGGCATGCAGTTATCTAGTATGGAGTGGAAGCTCCGCCCACTCTCCGCCCATGTTTTTAATTGGCTCCTGTCATTGTCTTTCTTATATGCTGCCGTAAGATTGATTATGAGGCTTGTTAATCCCTCCTTATTATGGCCATGTCGTCATTTGTGTCCTTCGACGGCTACTGACCCCTTTACTTCGAGTGTTGCACGGTATGTTTTATTTAGATTGTGAGCACTATTTACTTCCTGTGACTCCCCCCCGCAGTCCGTGCCTTCTCGCCCCCTCTGCGCCTCGCCCGCCCGCCTGCACTCCCGGGCCCGCACTCACATTTGCAATGCAATAGGTCTTGCGTAAATGCGAGTCCTATTGCATTGCATTGCAAATGCTTGTTGATTCTGGAATCTGGACTCACTCGGTACACTACAGAGTTGGAAACCATGATGACCATACTATACTCGCAGTCAGTCAGTAGGGTCGGAGATGATTGATGGAATAACTCGGGGCGTTTCATGAAGTGGCCTATAAGGTAAACAAGTCAACAACAACCACACCAGACCTACATGTCTGTGTAGTGGTGGAGGTGAGTGTAGTGGTATGACTGACAGCGGCGCATTGATTTACTTACTTAATTTGGAAAATGATATGTTGCTGTATATGTGTGCACTGCTCAGTGCTGTCTGGCTCAAAATCTAAGCTAAGTGGAGGTTGGGTGGGTGCCGCAGGCCTGCCTCTGTCTTGTTGTTGTTGTTGTAGGTTATGCTGGAAACAGAGTAGACATGATTTAGCCATGCCGCCTCTGAAAGTGTTCTTGTTGCACTCGTTCTTAATTTATGCATTTTAGCTTTACTTTTCTCATTGATTTTTCAATATCCCTTTTGTTTTTCCATCTACACTTACAGGCCAGCCTTTACCCTTTGCTATACTGGGAAAAACAACTCACACTTACCTTACCAATCCGCATCCTCCAGGCAGGCAGTGGAACCCAAGATTGACGGACGGAGCGTCCATGGAAGGAAGGACCAAGAGGAATGCTGAGATGCAACTCCCAATTTGACCATAACATAGTAACATATAGTATTGTCTTCTTTTATTTCATTTGATTCATTTTTTCTCTTCAATCATTTTCCGACTGTGTGTGTTGTTGTTTATTATGTTTGCTTATATATTTGATTCCTACATCTATTTTGTAATTTTCTTTGCTAGCTTTAAAAGAAAGCCTGGTACAACAGAACATAAAATGTATGTAATTTGGGTCTCTCTGGGGGCAGACAGGCAAGGCAATTGCATAATTATAATAATTAATAATATACTGCTGCCCTGTACTACTAGTCTAGTACTACACATCTTTAACCATCAAGTCATCATCATGCATGCATTTCCTTTTTCTCCCTTAACAGATTTATGACGGTCATCTGCCAAGATTGTGTGTTGTCCATGTGTAGTGCTTGTCTTTGCCAAACCTTTCCCTCAATACCACTTCCTAACCAGTCATCAAACCCTAACCCTCTTCCCCCGGGCTGTGTGATTTATATTGAGGTGTGACTAAATTAAATTAATTGACACCAATAATTGATCACACACTTGCTGGGGCGGATGTGGTGAAAGAAATACTATTTCAAGGCAGGGCGAGGATCTTCTTCTGCTTTCCCACCCATGCTCAGTATTTGCGAGTCAATTATTTTTCCAGAGGAACATAATCCATCATAATTAATTGCCGGCATTGATTCATCATCCTTACAGCACTAAAGGTTACTCTTGTCCACTTCATAGGTCGAATCAACTACAGTTTGTAACTTGTACTAGGCTATCCCCGCCACCATTATG
This sequence comes from Calotriton arnoldi, assembly GCA_963921515.1. NCBI lineage: Eukaryota > Metazoa > Chordata > Amphibia > Caudata > Salamandridae > Calotriton > Calotriton arnoldi. The sequence goes on along the minus strand of CAWUFW010001784.1, from coordinate 351,619 downwards.
TTTTATTTTACTTTAGCATTGCTTATCATCATAATGGTTTCTTGTTTGGCAGTCTTCTTGTGTACTGTACTTCTACTACTCCTTCCCGAGTCTCCCTCAGGCGACTGACTGTCTCATTTTCTTTTTTTGCAAATGCTACTGCCATTGTCTACTACTACTACCATCACCACCATGGCATCTTGGGAAACCAAACCATCATCACCATGCAGCTATTTCTTTGCCTAAGTTTAAATAAACATCAATCACAGGTAATTAATAATATGGAAATTAATTCATTAAATCACACACCCACACCCTTCCGAGTCCAGTTGCAGATTGCATAGACTAGGAGGAGAGACTGACAGTACTAGTAGGACAAGTCACTCACAAGTGAGGGTACCGCATCTATCTGTTCGTGTGTTACACTATCAGCAGATTATTTAAATCAAAAACTGGCTGCTGCCCTGCAGCAACAAAGGAAACCATGTGAAGCAACAGAGTAACCCCCCTACAAAACATTTACATCGTATGTAACCCTTAAGTACAAATAATTTATTCCCCATACAAAATAAACTAATGTAAAAATCCCACAACACCTGACCCACCCCTCTCCCTAACCCCAACCAATGTCAAAAGATAAAGAAAGAGTCCAATGTCCGCTCCATTGTCCATCATAAATAATAAATATAAACCCCAACTTTTCCCCAACGCCCAATTCCCACCCACCCAAAAAATGATTAAAAAAGGAGCAAGGCGACAGAGTTCTAGCGGCGGGCTTGCTTGTTACCCTCCAGGACCTTTATCCGCTCCTCTAGGCGCGCCATCCGGATGAGCATGCGGCGCTTGAATTCTTTACAGTTGCGTCCACGGGGGGCAGCAGTGTTCAATGAAGCGTGGCGGGCAGCTGCCAGACCGCAGTGCCGTACCACTGGGGGGGCCTGGCTGGGGCCCGGGGCATCGTGGAGGAGGCTGCAGCTGCTGCTGCCTCCTCCTCTGCCAGAACAACTAGCCGCCGATATTCTTTGCAGATGGCCTCCAGCTTCCGGCGCCGGGCCATTGCTGCCAACTCCTTCCTGTTTGGTTGTGCTTTTGGTTGGGAAGGAGTAGCTATATCAAGAAAGAAAAAAGACAATTGTAACCAATACTCTTAGCAAAACAGTAACACAAAATTAATTCTACACATAGTGGCACAGAAGCACAGTACATAACATTTGTGGTATCCTCCCACTTCCTCGGCCTCTAACATTTGTGGGAGTTTCAGGCATTACTACTACTAGGCACTATGGAGTAGACAAGTCTTCTTCTTCTCTCTCTTGTTTAGCTAAATTAACCTTGTTGTAGGCATGCCAGCTCAGTCAGCTTGCGCCCTAGACAAACATACCCGTGTCGCAGACTCACGTTATTTTTATTTACTACTGTCTGCAGGTGAGGAAGCTGTAGTCTACACAATTATCATATTTTTCTATTATGGCCATACTCTGTTACATCAATGGCAACTGCTCAATTTCACTTTCACCCTGACTACTACAACAAGGCAGATGATATCTGATCCAAATGACCATTGATTATATATGGGACGACATGAGGTACTTTTGATTGATTGTGTAACCATGCAGCCGATAGGCCACCAATGGCAGGCTGACACAGTCGAAAATAAATGACATAGGTAGGGAGTGGGCCTCGGAGTCGGAGGGAGGCGCTTGATAACATACATACACAATATATATGCTGTGCTTGCAAACTACTGTGGGTCAAGGGAGTATTCTGAAAATACAACCTTGAATCAAAAACCTTGAAAAAAACAGTCCTGTTGTTTCTCTTCCCAGCGATTTTTTCATTTATCAATCATTGCATTGCTCTTCTAGCATTATATTTTTTAATTATAATCTTCTATTCTACTTGGCTTTGCTATTCTGGTGCAGTTTATTTTTCTTTTACATTCTCTTCAAAGACTCTTCATCCAGTGACAGTCTCCACCTATGCTATGATGATTGAATACATCCAGGCACCCATCCATTCAAAGTAAACATGTCTATCATTCTTCTTATGCTCTCAACAAACCTTAGTTTCACCAACAACATACATTTGTTTTTTAAACCACCACCCATGCGTCCTTCCTTGCTTGCCTTTGAGTTTGACCCATGAAAGCCCCTGGAGGATTCTTCCTATCACCCATATAGTTTCACCCACCCAGGCAGGCATCTTTTCTTTCACCTTCCACCCATCCTTCAACCACCCATGCATCCGATTCCTATCAGCCACCTATGCATCCCACGCATCCTTGTCTGCCAGTCATATATTACATCTCGCCCATCCTTCCTCCTTCCATCCTTCTTTCCCCTTTCGTTCAACCCATCCATCAAGGTGGTCAGACTCTTAATATTCTCTATAAAACTTTCCCAGCTGAGTTGGAAGAAATCAGGAATATCTCCATTGAGTCAGCTAAATTGATCTGGAGATCTTCAGTAACTAGGGTGTATGGGTGGGGAGACATAAACGGCAAATTGCTCCATTGGCTTGCCACTCATCCCATGGCCAATCGAATAGTCCCGGAAATTCGAGACACACAGGGTCAAACCTCCCGTGCACCTGCAGCAATTGCACAGACCTTTGCAAACGTTTACAAGACACTTTACACAGCAGATCCCATGCACACACCAGGTGATAGTTCAGCCTTCCTGCAAAATATTCCTCTCCCAAAGCTATCAGAGATGGAGCAAGAAACCATGGATGAGCCTATCACTACCGAAGAAGTAGGCGAAGCAATCTCCATGCTCGTCACTCGCAAGACCCCGGGCCCAGATGGACTCCCTGCGGAGTATTATGTGGCATTCCGCGAACCTCTGATCCCACGACTCCGTGCCCTATTCGAGGAAGCTATAGAGGATGGGTCGTTCATCTCCATCACTGACACAGCCACCATTGTGGTCATACCAAAGATGCACCCGCCCCCGGTTTCCTGTGCACAATATCACCCGATCTCCCTCATTAATAATGAAGTCAAAATATATGCAACGATTTTGGCCACTCAAATGAAAAGAGTGCTCCACACCCTCATAAACCATGACCAATATGGCTTCATGCCGCACCGCAGCACCCATCATTGCCTTCGACGCATACATGTGGCCCTTGCCCACCGAGAACTCCTTACACCATATCTGGCCTTAGTTTTACTTGACTTCGAAAAGGCCTTTGATACGGTTGACTGGGGCTACATGCAAGACGTGCTTATAAGAGCAGGCTTCGGACCCTATTATCGAAAGATGGTAGGAGTTCTTTACTCTAACCCTTCAGCGAGGGTCCTTATAAAAGGGGCGTTGTCCGAGACTTTCCCGATCGGGAGAGGGACCCGACAGGGATGTCCTCTCTCCCCTCTCCTCTTCGCCCTCGCGATCGAGCCTTTAGCTTGTCACATCCGGACAGATGACTGGATACAAGGCTGGCGTTGGCAGGAATCTCAGGAGGACCGAATCGCACTGTACGCGGACGATGTTCTATTGTACCTCACTGATCTAGCCCGATCCGGGCCGAGATGCTTGCAGATCCTTCACTCATTCGGGCAAGCATCTAGATTGCGCCTCAACCCGCTCAAATCCACGGTAGTGCTCCTTCATGCCTCCAGGGAATGCTTCGATTGGCAGACAACCATGCCCATACGACGACTATCCTTTAAATACCTTGGTATCTGGGTGGCGCTTCTCCCGGAGCTGACCTGGTCCCTTAACGTCGGTCCACTTCTCCGACAGACCAAAGATGACCTACGTAGATGGCAAAAACTCCCTCTTAACCCTCTCGGGAGAGTTGCCCTCTTCAAAATGATGGTCCTCCCGCGCCTCTTGTATGTCCTCCAGAATCTCCCAATCCATCTCCCTCGCAGCTGGTTTTGCGATCTAGATGGGGTGCTTACCAACTTCCTTTGGGGGGGCTCAAGAGCGCGTTTAGCTCTCACAACTTGCCAACGAACCACGTACTAGGGTAGAATGGGCATGACGAATCTCTTTTTATACTATCTCGCCACTCACCTCCTGATCATCCATGATTGGTTTAACTGGGGGTGGTCAGATCCAGCATATCGGCTTGAATTGGTACGTCTTGGATTCTCTCAGGCCCAAGCAATGCTATATGGAACCCCAATCCCTCAGGCCCTCCCTGTAGTCACTCGTACGGCTTTCCTGGCATGGCGATCTGCACTGAGGCACATTCACTGGGACAACAGAATCACACTACAAACTCCACTATGGCATGGCACCTGGCTGCGGGAGGTGGGGACTCTGACGGGTTTTCAAACATGGGACCTGATAGGCATCACCTACCTAGGAGACATCTGGAAGGGAGAACATTTGTCCTCCTTCCAGGACTTACAACACACATACTCCTTACGCTCTACGCAATTCTTTAAATATCTCCAATTATGTCCCACCCTTGCCATTCACATCCCTAACCAAGAGTCATTTCCCGAATTCAGCCCATTGGAGGCCAAAATTCTCATGGGAGACCTAGGGAAGGGAAGGATATCCCAAATATACCGATCCCTGATAAACAACACTTCATCCACGCTGGACCCTCTTAGAACCAGATGGGAGGGATGGGTGGGCCCTCTGGAGGATGAGGATTGGAGGGACGCTCTTATGGCCCCCAGAACTCTCACTATATCTGTCAGACTTCGCCTTATACAGATATACTATCTTCACTGCGAATATCTTACACCGGCACGACTGCACAAAGCTGGATTTCTCCCAGCCCCACAGTGTCCACCCAGTAAAGAGGAACCGGCCGACTTCTTCCATATGGTCTGGTCCTGCACCGTCATATCTAAATACTGGGCGTCATTCACAACGGAATTGAGTGGCATACTGGGGTGGGAGGTGCCCCTTAGTCCACTTGCTCTTCTTCTGGGGGTGATGGAGGGAATGGACGGCTACCGAACCGACAAGTTGTTTCTAGGAACAGCCATGCTGATTGTTAAAAGAGACATTGCAGTGGCCTGGAAGGACTCAAAGTCTCCTTCTATTTCAAAGTGGCGGAGGGGAGTTGATTGGTGTGCTATTCAAGAAAAATTGGTTTATGAAGCAAGAGGGTGCCCAAACAAATATGAGCGTATATGGGGTAAATGGACGGAACTATTGGACTGATTACTCTTAGCGCTAAGTTTGGACTCTTTCCTATTTATCTTTTTAAGCCTATTGTTGGGGAGATAATAATTGAATACGCAATGAAATGTTATACATGTCACAGTGCTACAAGTGTTTTTTATGGTTATCTTGTTTTCATAAAATGCCAATAAAATTGTTTATAAAAAAAAAACCTTTCTCAGCTGAGTTGAAGTCAGATAGAAGAGGCCATTAGTTACTCAACTCCCACCGCTAATGCTATTGCTAATGCTAAGTAAAGGGTGTCTTCTTCTTCAACCGTTGTTCAAAACATCTTAGTCTCTCTCAACAGTACAGTGTACACCCTTGCAACGAGTGTGTAACTATTGTCAATAAGTAAGGAATATAAGTATAACTTACCACCGCCCGCCACTGCTGCTGGCTCACCCACCCCTGCGGCAGCTGCCGCATCTGCTGCTCCCTCCTGGCTGGCGTCGCCTGCCCCGGCACTGGTGGTCGGTATGCCTAGAAAAAACATTACACATTTTTTAGATCCCATATACGCCTCCCCCTATTTATTCTTTTTCACTAGCAAGATTGAAACTAGTTAATACTATACATACATACACCACATACATCACTAGTACAAATCGGGTACTAGAGTAGAGTAGACAGTAGTAGTATGTCCTATCCTGTCAAAATTAGTAAAATATCTGGTTGGGCATTTTGTTGGTGGCAATTGTCGAAAAGCCTCTCAAGATTAAGAAGAGGACAACCCAAAGGACTGGACTCAGTGGCTAGAGCTATTGGTGAATCTGAGTTTTAAAACTTTTTAAAATAAAGAGTGGTACACTGGGCAAGCTACAGATAGACTAATAGTAGTAGTACAGAGTCAGAGGCATTTAGAGGCAGGGATAACAAGAATTTAGAAACAGAGAGATCGAAGAAGATTTGGTAAAAAATAGAACTAGGAAACGGAAATAATAGTTCGGAAAAAATAAGGTGCAGTAAAAGTTAGGAAAATATAATTATTAATATTAACAACAGGAGGACTTACTAGGGCCAGCAGCAGAGCCCTCGGAAGAGGAGCGGTCCTGGCCCTGGGAGGCATCTCCAGTTCCCGCCTCAGACCCCGTCGTCTTTTTGCCCCTGGGTGCTGATCATGTAAGATATAATAAAGAAAGAGACAAACATTGATGATTGGTGTGAAACAAATAAAATATTTCAAAAAACGCTCTAAAAACATTTTTGGAAACAAGAATTGCAATAAAATTCACCTATCTAATCTGATCGACTAGTAGTATCGCGGACCATCTAGTTATTATTTATTAATCCAGTGTTCCATTCTGATTCCAGAATCCTAAACCTAAGTACCGCCTGACCTAGCCCACCTATTCCAAAGACATTGGAAATGAATTGCCAAAAATATATTTGCTTCTTCTAAGTTTCAATCTCATTCGAAATCATCAATGAATCGACCCCCTTTGACGGGTCAATTGTTCACTAAGTCTGCATTTTCATTTATTTTAGTCCTCAAAAATGTATAGATGGACGCATGTATAAATTTGCATACACCAAAGTGTTGGTTGGTTGCTGCTGATGTGCTGATGACTTAGTTGCTATATATTACTCACTCACTAACAAACTACAAAAGGTTTTACTAAGGACTGGAGTCAGCACTCAGCAGCACGTGACGTGACCGAGGACGCATCACGCGGACCGCTAAAAAATTATCAACTAATACTAAGTAACTAAACTACCTATCAATCCACCGCTATCTTAGTGACAGGATGACAAAGGAAAGGACTGGAGTCTCTCTAGCATTACCTAACTTAAGTTCTCTAAACTCTTTTACATAATCAGCCCAAGCAAGCGCAAAGTTGCAAACAAGTAAGATTAGTAGCGCCGAGCACCTGTCTAGTGTCTAGAAGAATAACAATCACATAAGATTTTTAAACGTAACTTACCTGCATGTAAGCAGCAGCATTCTTGCTATTTGGGAAAAAAATAATATTCGCAATAACAATAACACAGAACAGAACACACAGTACTACTATAATTAGCTACTCACCAAGCCCCACGACCTTAACACCTAGCAGGTCCAGCAGGTCCTGCTCCCGGTCCAAGACGTCTGACCACCGGTGAGTCAGCTGGTTATGGGTGCGCCGGACCCCAGAGCAACGAAACACTGCTCGGCGCACCCTTCCCCACCGATGGTGACGCTCCTGGGTAGCGTAGCCGGAGCCGGGCCTGCCGCCTGCTGCCAAGGTTAAGGGGAGGTGGCGCTATACAAAAAAAACAAGGGCGGCCACCTCCACCTCGGTGAAAAGGACCCGGGCTGCACTCCTTCTGGGCGCCGTCTGCCGCAGGCGCCTTCCCCTTCCCCGTACTACTAGAGGTAGTCTTAGCCATGGTTCTGGGTGGGCTGGGGCAGAAAAGAAAATGTAGGAGTAAAAAATAAAGTCAGGAGATGAAGTAGGAAAGTAAAAAAGCAAGTAATATAAAACAGTAGAAAAAAGTCAAAAAACGCAGTAAAAATAGAAATAAAACACAAAATATACACTTAGGGAGAGAGAGGGATAGATAATAAATAAAAAAGATCAGAAAAACAGTGTAAAAAACAAAGGATTGAAAAGATTAGAGAAGGATGAAAAACAGGCCCCAGAACCATGCAAAGACTAGGAAAACAAGATGGTCACGCCCATTGGCGACCGCATGGTGAAGTTTGCGCGATATTTCCCCCTGAACACGCAATCCGCGTTGCCGAACGTCAAAAAAATCTCACGAGCATGCGGAACAAGCAACTCCGCATGCTCGCGTAACTCCGCGTAGCGTTGCAGAGTTTTTTTGCCGCTTCGCATAGGCTCGCATAGCGCGGCTATGCGAACTCCGCCTGGGGTTACAAAGCACCTCACTTCCAAAATCCAAAATAGATGATTTCTCTCCAGAGGAGTAAGAGCTGGCTAAACCAACCCACAATGTGGCTCATTTTAATTAGCTCTCCTTCCCCTGCCCTCTGCAAATTCCTGCCCTAAGCCTGCCATCTGGCCGGGGCACAGGATATGGGGGTCGGTCCGCCTGGCATTTCTTACTGATGTTCTCTCTTTGAGCTCAGTTTGATTTACCCAGTCCCCTCTTTAGTCCCCTCTTTATGGCCTATCCTCCACTGCATCAGAGCCCTCTCCATTAGATCCGGCCAGGCCACTTATCACCTAATCAAAGCAGCCTAACTAAGCCTATTAAGACTAACCGATCAGCAGAGACTACTAGAAGGCTGGATTTTGTCTTACAGAAGAGAAAGTTCTATAACTTCTCTTCTGTACTAGTTATGATATATTCAACTGTGGCAAATTGTTGAATTTATCAATAGCAATCTTTTAAGTCTTTGAATGAACTTTTACTCCTTTCCTAGCAATAGTTATACCTGCCCGTTTTGCGATGGGCTTGTCAGACTCGCGCCTTGCATACAACCGTGCGGAATTGTTAGCACTTTGTCCCCAACGTGGTAAGTGCGCTGGCTCATGGCAGGTTTTAGACAACCTGAATACGGCCTGTGGAAATTGTAATTTTTGTTTCAGCTCTAATTCGGCTGATCTTGTTACACCTGCCGCTCGCCCTCTAAGTACCCAGAGGGGGCTTCTCATTCAGACAGCTTTAATAAATACTCGTTCATTAGTTAAACATGCCCAGGATATTTACGATCTCTTGTCTGATGAGCACCTTGATTTACTATTTATAACGGAGACATGGCTCAATGAGTCGTCCAACCCAGTCATGGAACTAGCAATTCCGGAGGGTTTTAAAATCTCTAGGGCAGACCGCAATTCAGGTAGAGGCGGCGGTATAACGGTGGTGTTCAGGGACACATGGCGATGAGAATTTGGGTATTGGTGATGGGGAGGCTCTGGACTTTTCCATTATTATGTCACCTCATTTCACGCTTGGTGGTACCCTAGTCTATAGGCCCCCCGACCCCTCAGGAGCTTTTTGAAAGCTCTAGAGCTCTAGATGAGGTTATTATTCCCAGGGTCCTGCGCTTTTCTAACTATCTACTTTTAGGGGACTATAACATCCATATGGACTCTGGGGAGGCCAATGATACTAGGGAGCTCTGCAAGTCATTGAACCTCGCACAGCTCACCCAATGGATTAGTTCCCCAACACATCAGGGTGGGCACACTCTTGATTTGGTTTGCTCCAACTTTCCCCTATGTGTTGAAGAACCTCTCCAAGTCACCTGGACGGATCACTTTCTGATCCACTTCTCGTGGACCATTCAATCGTCCTATCCTCTTAGCAGGTGTAGCCAAGGCAGACCCTCTCACAGAATAGATCCCTTAGCCTTGAGCCGGGCCCTGGCTGCAACTCGTCCGACCCTCACTTCGGTTCTTGGAGGAGCTCTAGAGAGCTTTACTAGTTGGATCTCGCAGGCGGTGGATCCTCTTTCCCCACAATTGTCTTACAAACGAGTCAGAAATTCCCCCTCCAAACCATGGTATTCTGGTGAGCTCAAAGAGCTCAAACAGCAATGCAAAAAAATTGGAAAGATGCTGGAGACAGGCTTATTGTCCCCAGGCTAAAATAGTATTAAGAAAGGCGCAGAAAGCATACTACGCCGCCATTAATCTGGCCAAAAGCCGCCATTACGCGGAGCGTATTTCCTTGTCTAAAAATAATGCCAAGGAAATATTCTCAATTGTACAGAGCTTTTTAGCTCCTCGCACTGAATTGATTACCTTCCCAGCCTCGGACACATGGTGCAAGACACTATCTAGTTTTTTTATAGATAAGATTCAGTTGATTCAGGCCAACCTCAGAACATGCACTTTTAGCCAGGTTGGGCCTTCCCCCCCGAAAACCAATATTGCCTATCCTTCGCTATCTCCGTCACTGACAGCTTTTTTGCCTGTTGCCCTACAAGATTCACTGATGATCCTCAAATCTCTCAAATCTGGCTCCCTGGCTGATCCCTGTCTGGCCAGGCTGTTAGCAGCAGTAGCCGAGGTAGTCAATCCTGAGGCCAACTTCCTTATTAATACATCTCTCCAAACTGCCACTGTGCCACTGGAGTGGAAGCAGGCCAAACTTCTGCCCTTACTGAAAAAGCCATCCTTGGACCCCTCTAGCCCTGCCAGCTACTGCCCTATTTCCCTTCTCCCGGCCGTGGCAAAGGTGTGTGAGAAAGCGGTTTACAAGCAGCTTTCTGATTTTGTGGAAACATCTGGCCTGCTCCATCCAGCTCAATCAGGATTCAGGGCCACATATAGTACAGAGACAGCCCTGGTCGAAATGACAGAGGCTATCAGGGAATGTCTGGATGCAGGGGGCAGAGCAGCTCTGATTTTATTGGACCTCTCTGCCGCCTTCGACACGGTGCCTCATTCCCAATTATTAGTCCGTCTTTCGAGCATAGGCGTCTCGGGTCTGGCGTGGAACTGGCTCAAATCCTTCTTGGAAGATAGATCACAGCAAGTTTGGGGTGCCGCAGGGCTCCACTTTGAGCCCGCTGCTTTTTAATATATATGTCACCCCTTTGTTCCATCTTGCTGAGGAGCTGGGAGCCAAGATCATTGCCTATGCGGACGATACCCAGCTCCTCTTCACTTGGAGGGATAAAGACACTGTTCCGGCTCAGGCCAAGGAATGTCTCACTGGCATTTTTAAATGGCTCGCAGCCGCTCAGCTCAAGTGCAACGAGGATAAGTCAGAGATTCTCTTGTATGGGTCCTTCCCGCCGCAGTTTAGGGAAGCACTGTGGCCAACAGACTACCCTTTACCTAATTCAGAGGGTTCATCAGTCAAGAACCTGGGGGTCTGGTTCAGTGAAGATCTTCGTTTTGCCACACACATAAAGAAATTAGCAGGGCAGTATTTTGGAAACTTGAAATCCCTGAGGAAGTTTTTACCCCTGCTTCCCAGGGCAGCAAAGGAAATGGTTACCCGCGCCCTGATCCTCACACGTATTGATTACACCAATGCCCTATACATTGGTTTGCCAGGATACTTATTGAGGAAGCTACAAACAATACAGAATGCTGCGGCCAGAATCCTGCTTAGTGTAACAGGAAGGGCTAGTGTAAAACATCATATGCGTGATTTACACTGGCTCCCTGTGGCCCAAAGAGTTACATTTAAGGCCCTGACCCTGGCCCATGCAGCCCTTCACGGTTCTGGCCCGCCCTATCTCAGGAAACGTTTCAGTTTTTATGCACCACGGAGACAACTGCGCTCAGCCTCACAGTGCCTGTCTGTGATCCCTCGCTTCCGTCGGACAAGGAGGGGGGGTAGCTCCCTCTCCTTTAAGGCCGCGGAGGCTTGGAATTCTCTTCCATATGCACTGTGTAGCATCCAAGATCCTAGGCTGTTCAGGAAGCAACTTAAAACTTTGTTGTTTATTTAATTTGTAGGCTCCGTTTTTAGCTCCTATGTTATCATTTGGCTCCCGCGCCGGGACACTCCTGAGTAGCCGTGCGCGTTACAAGTGCTTATAACGTAACATAACATAACATAAATAAAATATTGCAATGTTAGTCAATGGAGCTAAGTATCTTCAATAGGGAAAAAATTAAATGGGCAGTTGTACCCGCACTAGGGCATATAAAACATCTTTTCTAAGGTCCCTGCTTATAGTTATATGTCTCCCCAAGGCTGGGACACCTAGAGAAGACCTTGGTGGTGCCTAATATGTACAAATAAGGTAGATTATCACTTTTAAAGTGCCCATACCACCAAAGTCGAATTTGCATACAATGTACTTTTAAAGACAGCTTGTAAAGCCAGGAATCCTTTCAAATGACAGCAGGCACTCAGCAGTGCACACATGCAGATGCAGGAAATCTGCTGGGCCTCTGAACGTCCATGCCCTATTATATACTAGGGACTTGCAGGTAGTTTGAACCCTCTAGCCCTATTATATACTGGGGACTTATAGGGTCTGTCAATACCAATTGTGAGAATTTATTTTTAAAGACAGGCTTTGAACGCAGGACTGCCTTTAAAAGGACAGCAGGCACACAGCAGAGCACACATGTGAGGCTTCCGCTTCCCGCGAAAATTTTGGAAAAAATTGTAAATGTAGAACTCTCTACTTACATCCTAGAAAACCATATTTTAGACCACAGTCAGTTTGGTTTTAGGTCATGTCACAGCACTGAGACAGCTCTGATAAAGACAACGGAGGAAATTCGCACCGTATTAGATGGCGGAGGGTCGGCGGCTCTTATCCTCCTCGACCTGTCCGCGGCATTTGATACCGTGGACCATACCTTGTTGACTGAACGCCTAAAGACCATAGGTTTGAGAGGAAAGGCCCTCTCGCTTTTAACCTCGTTTTTAGCAGATAGAACTCAGACAGTGCAACTAGGCGATTTTAAATCTGCACCTTTTATTCTGCCATGTGGGGTGCCACAGGGCTCCTCACTGAGCCCAACGCTTTTTAATATTTATGTGTCTGAACTAGCACCTCTGATCAGAAGTTTTGATCTAATCCCAACCTCATATGCCGACGACACCCAACTGGTTATATCAACAATAGACAAGGATGTTAACTACTCCATCAAACTTCATGATTGCATGGTCTCCTTAAGCGATTTGATGAGTAGGTATTGCTTGAAGTTGAATTCAAATAAAACCGAGGTGGTGCTTTTTGGAAAGCTTTTTCCCCTATGGTCACCAATTTGGTGGCCAAGTATTCTGGGCCCCCCTCCTACACCGGTAGCAAAGGCCAAGAACTTGGGGGTCATAATAGATGAAAAGCTTAATTTTAAATCCCAGATTTCACAAGTGGTGTCCTCTGCATTTTTAACCATCAAAACCGTGTGTAAAATTCTTCCATTTATCCCTAAAAAGACCAGGAAAACAGTTTTAACTTCCCTGGTTTTATCAAAATTGGATTATTGTAATGCCTTATATATTAACGTGCAAACCAATCAGCTCAGAAGATTACAAATCGGTACAAAATGCCGCTGCCAGATTAGTACTGGACGTTCCCAAACACCAGTCCATTAGGGCTGGGATTCAAGAGTTACATTGGCTCCCAGTTGCCCAGCGCGTGAAATTCAAGGCTCTTTGTATCGCACACAAGGCACTTTACAGAGAAGGCCCTCAATTTCTCTGGCACGCTTTTAGTTGGTACTCTCCTAGCAGATTCTTACGGTCGGCTAATGCTTTCCTAATGCCCACCTCCAGAGTCAAAAAGATGAACTGGGGGGGGGGGGGAGTTTCAGACATAATACCATCAGGATATGGAACTCTCTTCCACTTTCTCTCAGGAAGATTTCATCCCTGCTTGAATTTAGAAAAACACCTGAAAACCTGGCTTTTTAAAACTTAGTCTCCCTCGTACAGCATTGGACCAAAAGCGCCTAGACACCCAAGGGTATTAGTGCGCTATATAAATTGTTATAATATAACATAACATAACATGCAAGTGCAGGAAATCTGCTGGGCCTCTCATCCTCTCATCCTCCATGCCCTATTGTATATTAGGAACATATAGGTAGATTGCACCCCCTGGCCCTATTATCTACTCAGGACTTATATGGTCTGTCATTGACAATTGTAAGTGTACCCTATTACATATACCTTTTTAAACATAGCACTGGGCATGGCCAAGACGTGAATGGAGCGAGACGTGTGAAGCTGAGTCTCATCTCCACTGCGTCCCGTTAGCAGCTATTGATCCCGGCCACCGGGTCTGCTAACTGGTGCAGGTTACCTCACGCGGCTGTGGAGACGCCGCAGGAACGCTTGGCCTAGGAGAAACAGCCCAGTCGAGTGTGGGGGCCTCATTCTCTGTGATCCTTCTCCAGCGTTCCTCTACGCCGCCATCTTGCAGGGCGGGCTTGGTAGCGGTGACTTCGCTGGACGGCGACTCCTGGCCCGGAGGTCGCGGCTACGGAGAAGACGCGTCGGTGAAGACCCTGCACTGGATTTCATCCGCTGCGGCTTGCCTGACACCACGGGGACTGAGCTGTGTCGCATATCCTGCCGGGAACCCTGAGACGCCGCACCTTGGACTGACTCCGAGGCAACGAAGGGAGGAAGAATGAGCCTCCAGAACTGAGACGCAGTGAGTGGTGCTGCATGTTTGACCAGGGGAGGCTATGCGGAGCAAAGGTGCGACCCCTCTGCAATCCGGGGCCTGAATCTCCGGGCTATATCTGGGACACTGATTCCCGCCGCCATTTTGAGTCAAGCGCGCTGTGACAGACGCTGTGCAGCGGTACAGTGGTGAGTGAGGCGGCAGCGTTGACGAGGGTCGCAAGTCAATTCCTGCACTCGGAGAGGGGAAGTTGACTCTTTCTGGCACCTCTGACTGATCCCCCCGCACCACGGTCTGCTACATCTCTACCACCCACTGGGCAGGGTGGGTGAAGCAGCCCTGATTTTCTGGCACGAGGAAAGCTGGTGGATGCCTGGGCCTGCTGCTGCCCGTGTCGGGCTGGTGGGACGAGAATAGTCTGACTTCCTGTGGCGAGCCCTTCACATTTGTGCCATTGTCTCCCTCCCCTCTGGAATCACCCATCATCGGAGTCCACGGCGGCCCTCAGTGGTGGGGCCTGAGAGCGTGATCCCTAGGGAGGTGGACTAAGATAGACAGATCTGGCCTGCTGGCGAGCTCCTGGTCCTCTTGGAATTTTAGTTGGGACACCGACTGTGTGATTGCACCTTGATCTGGTCCCACGAAGGCGGTGAGGCGGACTGCGCAACTCTGGAGCTCTGGCGCAGTGCGTGTGGGAGGGCGCCTGGGTTTGCGGTTGCCTTTCCCGGGGGCCGCACAGCGCATGGAGTGGCCTTCCCACATTGGGACATAAATAATAATATTGGTGTCTCTTCCACCCTTGGAACCATACTTCGCTGGAGAGAGGCAATCGTCGATCCTTTAACTGACCTGCCTGGCACTCATGGCCCCACTGGGTAAGCGGCTATTATTGAGGGAAAACGGCGAGTGCTGGATTTGCGATAGTGCTCCTGAGTAATTAATTGGCCTAAGGTGAGAAGTCCACCAGGACCCCTACACAAGCTGAAGGAATCCGTACTTCGACTTCCTAGGTCTCCGACACAGCTCGACATTTAGCCATGCCTCCTAAAAATAAAGCCACTAAAGACTCAGACTCTGCTGCGTCCCGAGATAACCCGGTAACCTCCCTTTGGTCCAAAACTAATCCACAGTCACAGGATGCCTCTGCCCCGTTAGTTTCTGCACCAGAAAAGGCCATCTCAGAAACTCCGATCACTCAGGCCTTTATGGCGTCCTTCCTTCAAGAGATTAAGGATGAAATTGGCTCCCTTAAGCAGGATTTCAAAACTGGCCTACAGGACATTCGACGGGAGGTCACGGAGATTGGCGGCAGAGTGGACGACCTCGAGCGCACCATGGACGCTAGGTCGGAGGACCATGAGAGCCAGTGGAGAAAGCTGGGGGAGCTGAAGGATCAAAACATCAGCTTACAGCTGAAGCAGGAGGACCTCGAAAATCGCAGTAGGCGAAACAACCTGCGTATTAGAGGAGTTCCTTTGGGAGCAGAAGGCAAGGACATCGTGGCCTACACGGCAGATCTCCTACAGGCCATTAGAGAGGGCGAAGAAGCTTCTCCCCCGATGCTTGATAGAGCCCACCGAGTTCAGGGACCTCGCAATAGACCTGACTTTGTCCCGGACATACTCACACGGGTTCACTTCTTTGCCAAAAAAGAAGCCATTCTGAAAAAGATCCAGGGGGTCAAGGATTTTTCCTACAATGGTCTTTCAATCCAGATTTTTCAAGACCTAGCGCCGGCCACGTTGCGAAGGAGAAAGGAGTTCAAACTTCGTGACTGCAATATCAAATACCAGTGGGGTCATCCTTTTGCTCTGATGTTTACTTGGGTGGGTAAGCGATATACTCTTCGCTCTCTGAAAGAAGCAAAACAACTCTTGCGGCTCCTGCTGGAATCGGAGGGCGAAGACCGACCCTCACCCCGGGGGCGTCAGGGAGGTCCTTTGCATTCAGAATGGTCTACTGTCATGCCGCCTAACTACAAGCGACGTCTCCAGGAGCGGGAATCCTTGCAGGCCAAACAGGAGATTATCAGCCACATCCGATCCTTGAATGACTCCTCTCCACAGGCTCGATCACCTACCAAGGAAGATTAACTAGGCCATGATACATATAAACGCTTATGCTTTTCTCATATAACTCTGTGGTGTGACATTTAGCCAATTTGACTCAACCTATCTACATAACTGTCCCTGCCTCTACTTTGCCCAGATAGGAGCAGATCCTCTGCGTGTACATAAGCCCAGTGTTAAGCACTCAAGCACTAGGGGAACATTCCCTTGCTCATTGCGGTTGTTTGACCTAGCTTTGGTTTACTTGGCGGCGACCCGGGAGGGGATGAACACCTCGCTTACCTATTATTGCCACGGGCCGCTGGAAGCGGAGACTCACAAACTTTTTCGGCGCCTGCCGCCCCCCTTATATCAGGGTCCCGGTGGAGAGTGACTTCTTCCGAATGGCCTGTCTTTTGGACGTTGGCCCGTTCTTAGTAGACTCTGACATTGTTCGGCCCTGTTGGCCACCTATTGTTATGTTTGTTGTCTTCTCTTCTTTTCTATCCCTTTATCCCCCTTTCCTAGATGTGATGCTACTGGGGGGAGTGGTTCGGGGAGGACGCAATCTCACATCGGGGGGAATGCTATAAAGCTCCTTGCCTGTTCAATAGTATTAGTTGAACTTCCGGCTGTACTGGGTTGTCCTGAGGCCCTGGGAGGGGAGGAGGTATGCCCACTGTGTTGGTTTAATGCTACATGCAGGGGACATAGCCTTTAAGACTTAGTATGACCAACTCCACTAAATTTCTCTCGCTAAACGTTAAGGGTCTTAATTCCCCCAATAAAAGACATCAAGTGTGGCGCTACCTTATTCGACAGGACCCCGACATTATCTTTCTCCAAGAGACTCATTTGCTTTCCTCCGACACTCGCCTAATGTCCCACCCCAAATATCCTACTCAATTATGGTCATGTTCTTCTTCTAAATCTGGAGGGGTGGCCATTTTCCTTAAAGCTGGTTGGACGGTGACGCCCTCTAAAGCTACGACAGATAAAGACGGGAGGTTTTTAAAAATCCAAATTCCTTGGGGTAGGTCGCCTCTGACTCTTGTAAACATATACGCTCCTAATCAAAATCAGGATGCCTTTTTACGCTTACACCTTAACGATCTCTTGCACTCACTTACAACACCAATCATTCTTGGGGGGGATTTTAATCTGGTCTGGAATCCGGAATGGGATCGCACAGCGCAAGTGTACCAAAGCGCTGGGGCCATGTCCACTACTCTAAAAAACGTCATTACGGACTTCGGATTAGTAGATGCATGGAGATATTTACACCCTGATTCTAAGGACTACTCTTTCTTCTCTCATGCACATCGCTCATATTCTCGCATTGATTACTACTTTCTTTCCTTATCTTTTTTACACGCTTTAGGTGATGCAGAGATATCTGACATTTCTTTATCAGATCATGCGCATGTTTTGATATCTTTGCAATCCCCCAAACCCCATACAGAGACTCACCCTGGATGGAGACTACCACCTCAGGCCCTCCGGGATCCTGTTGATGTGGCAGATATCCGAAAGGAGATAGAGGCCTTTTTCGTAGTAAATGACCTTGTTGATACTTCTGAAGCTGTCAGGTGGGACGCCTTTTGAGGCTACCATACGTGGGGTTATCTCATCTATATCGATAGCCAGAATCCGTGAATCCCGATTATTAGAGACATCCCTTTCAGCGAACATTAAGATTCTAGAAAGAAAAGACCACATACAATCATCTCTCCAGAATAAACGACTACTCGCGGATTTGCAGGGTCAGCTACGATTGCATCGCACTAATAAGGCGGAGAGACACCTGCTTGCCCTTAAACAGAAATTCTACACGCGGGGGACAAAGTTGGGGCATGCCTAGCGCGATGTCTTCAAGCTAGGACATCGAGAGCACATATTGCCAAACTCAAACGCCCAGATGGCACATGGGCTATTTCGGAGCCAGATAAATGCTTGACTCTGTCGAATTTTTATAAGGAACTTTATGCGGATACACCTTGCTCCCATGAGGCAGTCACGGGATTCCTCGATTACTTCTCTTGGGACAAGATTGCTTCTTGTCATAGGGAACTGATGGAGGAACCCATTTCACAGGAAGAATTAGCTAAGGCTCTGAAACAACTCCCAATAGGGAAGATGCCGGGTCCTGATGGTCTTCCGGTAACGTTCTATCGGATTTTTTACCCGCAGATTTGCGATCACCTACTGCAGCTGTTCAATAGTTTCTCAGAGGTCTCAGGCCTTACCCCAACCATGTCCGAAGCGGAGATAGTTCTCATTCCAAAGCCAGGTAAGGATCACTCCCTGCCCACCTCGTATCGCCCCATCGCCCTTTTAAACACCGACGCTAAGATCTA
This sequence comes from Calotriton arnoldi, assembly GCA_963921515.1. Classification (NCBI taxonomy): domain Eukaryota; kingdom Metazoa; phylum Chordata; class Amphibia; order Caudata; family Salamandridae; genus Calotriton; species Calotriton arnoldi. The sequence goes on along the minus strand of CAWUFW010001784.1, from coordinate 333,102 downwards.
CACCAAGATCCTAGCGAACCGACTGGAACTTCATCTTCCGGGCCTTATTGATCCTGACCAGGTGGGGTTTATCCACCATCGCCAAGGGACGGATAATATTCGCCGGATTGCCCACCTTGTGGAAAAAGCACAGCACATACCTGCCTGCTTGGTGTCCCTGGACGCTGAGAAAGCCTTTGATCGGGTGGATTGGGGCTTTCTACGAGAGGTTCTACGGAGGGTAGGCTTGGGCCCCGTAATGGTTTCCAGACTGATGGCATCCTATACACATCCCACTACTCGCATTCGCCTTCTGGCGTCTTACTGCCCCCAACCTGATTTATCGCGGCACTCAACAGGGTTGCCCACTATCCCCGTTGTTGTTGCCCTAGTAGTAGAACCTTTGGCTATCGCCATTCGACACGATCCTGCAATCCAGAGCATTCCTATGGGGGTGGAGGGGGTATGATCATAAAATGTACCTCTTCGCAGACGACCTTCTTCTCTCTCTCTCCTCCCCGTCTACTTCTCTCCCAGCGTTAGCTACGCTCCTGCGATCCTTTGAGGGAGCATCGGGTTTCTGAATCAATCTTACTAAATCACATGCCCTTAATCTCACACTTCCGGCTTCAGAGGTCCTGGAATTGCAAAATCTTATCCCGCTAAATTGGTCTGACAAGTCGATAAAATACTTAGGTTTAGACTTGACTCCCTCGCTTTCATCCAGAACTTCAGCCAACTGGCCCAGGTAAAGAGGTGCCATTCGGGAGGAATTGCGTAGATGGAGAGGCTTACCTCTTGCATGGTTAGGACGTATTAACACAATAAAAATGACGCTTCTCCCAAAGATATTATATCTATTCCAGTCCCTCCCCACCCCTATACCGCAAACTGACATCCTGTCTCTACAACAAGATTTGACCGATTTTATATGGGGAAAGTCCCGTCCACGCTTTTCTAACAAGATCCTGATGCTACCGCGTGACCGACGAGGACTGGCATGTCTTAATCTTTTGGAGTACTACAGGGCCTATCACCTCCGATATATATCGGAATGGGTTGTTCAAGAGAGCGAAAAGCATTGGTTCCACATGGATCGAGCGGTTTCATGCAGACCCTTGTGGGATCTGGCTTGGCTCCCTCTGGGGGCATGCCCCCGTAGTGCATACATAGCTACCACAACAAAAACTGTACGAGATATGGGATAAATTGGCTGTAGCTCGGAGTTTGTCTACGTTTCCTTCCCCGAAAACACCTATAATCCGTAATCCTATGTTCCCCCCTGCGCTGCAACCTCGAGCATTCAGTGCGTGGTCTGATGGCGAATGTCGAGTTATACAAGATCTGTTTCAGGGCGGTAAACTCCTTACTTTCGATCAATGCAAAACAGCTTTTCATCTTACTGAGGGGGCTCGGATGCAATATTATCTGATTAGACACTGGCTGCTTACCCAGGAATATATCCAAGGTGCAACTAGAAAACTTACTGCCTTTGAATCCTTAGTTCGCAGATATGTGGGGTCGAAGGGCCTGATCTCTCACACCTACACTGTTTTGCAACACGCGCGACAACCCTCGCCCCACACATATCAAACGCAATGGCACTTGGACTTGGGTGGGGAAATCCTCCCGGAGGACTGGGATCGACTGTGGCAGGATATTCCGAAAGTATATCATAGCATCCCGCAGCGCGAGTCGGCATATAAACTCATGACGCGATGGTACTATACCCCAGCCCGCTTACAACAAATGCTACCAAACTTTCCCCCGATGTGTTGGAGATGTCAGGGTGACAAAGGTGATTTCATACATATCTGGTGGTCCTGCCCGAGCCTCACGGTCTTCTGGAAGGAGATCCTTAGCCACATTAAGTGCGCGGTGGGGTTCCCAATTCCCTCCTCCCCGTTGGTTACGCTATTAGGCATTAGACCCCCGACATTGACTGCTATGACACATACAGATTGGCGCCTGATTTTACAAATGTTGGGAGCTGCTCAGCAGGCTATAGCCCTGTTTTGGAAGAAGCCTCAACCTCCCCCTGTAGCCACATGGTTTCTTCGCCTATGGCATATTTTAGCCCTTGAACTACTGACTGCCCGTCTCAACCACACGGACGATAAGTTCAACCGCAATTGGCAGGCACTAATACACTACTTTTCCAGGATCTAACACTCTAGATTGGTTCCCCCTCGACTGCGAGCTCTACAACTATTTGACGATCCTATTGAACCTTACTTTAGGGGACGACAGCCGGAATCCCCAGGGTCACTGTCCTAGTAGTAGAGACTCTCCCTCTCTCGCCTTGCCGAGGCCCCACATCCCCCCTTACATCTAGGCATTCGCAACGCATCTTCCCTTTCCTCCTTCCCTTTCCTTATGGGAGTTTGATTTCTTTCTTTTCCTACCTAAAGTTGTTATTATACTCCTGTTAATACCAAGCTCAGAATAAGGCACACGTTTAGGGAAAAGTACACGTGTATTAGACCATATGATGAGTTGTGTCACTGTTGAACGATTAGTGAGACTTTGATAAGACTTACAATAAAGGTGTTTTGACGTCGTAGTGAGCAACGTCAGGACTCTCTAGGCTTCGGCAACCTTCTGTATTTGTGTCAAAGTTCAATATTGCACAATTTCTTTAAAAAGTGTTCAGGCGGTAATAGAAACTGATATTCTTCCAGCAGCATTGAGACAAACACCACTTGTCAGTCTGCAAATGACCACCAGAGGGAAGTCGTGTAACACACTACAATACAAGTTCTAAGTTTGTCTGCACGATTCCTGGAGCATCAGACAGTTGTTACTTTCAAAACGATTCCTAACTTTCAAGGTGAAGGCTTGAACCTTGATGTTACGTGGTATGGTGCGTCATGTTTTTAAATCAGTCTTGTCATATAAAAAAACGCACAGATCAGTGTTTCATAAATATGTGAGGCTTTTTAAGATGCTTATCTTTTACAGAAGCTGGGGCAACGCGTCTGTAGTTAGGTTTAATAGTTAGTCCACTGGAACATAATTTATAGATTACTTATTTATTAGCCTCGTTTGTCAGATCTGCAAAACACTTTTTAACAAATGAACTTAAGGCTAGACTCTGGTTTGTGCTGATTTGTCAAATTCAGGAAAATACTTGAGAAAAATTACAAAAATTGCAATATATATATATATATATATATTTTTTTTTTTTACACTGTAAAAAAAGGTTCAAGGGATGTTATAAATAGGAAATCGAATTAAAAAAACCCTTAGAATTTCACTGAAAAACCAAAGGTTACAGGGACCTTTAGTTAGGCTCAGAATTCACATACACAAAACCAGTAAAAATTCAGCAGTTATAGTTACCTGAACTTACTATAACTTACGCCTTTACAATGCACTGCTTATGACCTCACACATTACATCACTCATGACATGGTCAGTGACATAACTGATGACATCACAAATTACATCACTGATGACATCACCGCAGAACCACTCACATGCCCACCACCTACTCACACCCCATATAACCTTTCAAATGCCCACTCACACACCCACACAACCACTCACATACACATTCACAGACCCATACAAGTACTTACAGAACCACTCATTTATCCATAGAGCCACTCACACAAACACTCACTCACTCATAGAGCCTGAACATACAACCAGTCACTCACCCATACAGCCACTTATATATGTATATATATATATATATATATATATATATATATATATATATATTCGTTACAACAGTCCAAAGTAAAGACGCACACTCAAAAGTTCCTTTACGTCAAGCAGACGGTTTATTCCCTCACAGCGTTACGCGTTTCGCCAAACAGAATTGGCTTGATCACACCTTCTGTTTGGCGAAACGCGTAACGCTGTGAGGGAATAAACCGTCTGCTTGACGTAAAGGAACTTTTGAGTGTGCGCTTTACTTGGACTGTTGTAACGAATACTGAAACTCGGCGGTGGTTCCACCGGGACTACGCACCACCTGGCAGCGGGCTCGATCCCGGAAGGAACCGCTTTTTGGAATTATATATATATATATATATATATATTACTCCCTCCTGGCTCGAGTTCGTACGGACCCCTGGCGCTCTCAGTCCGGTGCAAGTTCCAAGGCAGAGCCCCGCCGTATTAATTACATCCACATTAATCCTTCCAGATTACAGAAACCGCACTCACAAAGTATCGTCTTCTCCAATTAGTTTATTTTCCACAAAGTATCCAGTTAGAGGAACAACCGACGCGTTTCGTAAACACAGTTTACTTGATCACGGTTAACATGTTACTTTTGAATCCTCCAATTAATACGCTTTCTCAACAACATGTGATCTCTGACATCATCATTTTCAATCAAAACCCTCCCTGTTGCATTGTGGGATATGTAGTCAAATATTTAAACTAAAAGTGAGAACATTTGTAATTACCCCTATTATTCATAAAAAAATATACCTTAAAATCACCCTATTTGTGTGTATTACATCAACTAATCTTACAAAATTATTATTCTACTATTTTTTATATAAATATATATATTTTTTATATATAAGATTTATTCAGTGCCTTTACATACATTTAAATGACTAACTGCTATCTACTCTAATAAACCATCCTTACGTTTTAAGCAACTTTTTCATTCACAACTTCAAAAGGCAACCGATTTGAATATATCCTATATCACCAAAAATTATCTAATATTTACAAATCTCCATATGTGACTACCACCCCCCAATGGGCTTTCATATTTTACCTTTTGGGCAGTTTCTATTGTGATTTCTGCCAAATAGTTATTATACGGGGTCATCGATAATTATTGATTTTAATTTTAAATCTATTGACCCAAGGCTGTAAGTATTGTCACATATCTTTATTCATGCCCACCAGTGGGCCTATATCATTAATTCATTTTTTACATATCTCTCTCTATTTGGTGATTGGATTCCCTTATTTGAGTGAGACCATTATTCCTAAAAGGACGATTTATTAAAAATTCTGTTAATGTGTGATGTTTCCTCACAATTAGAAATTTACAAACATTCTCACATTATTTATATTCTTCTTACTGTTTTATCCATCAACTACCAAACTTAAACCCAGTTCATCTACTTACAAATGGACATGTAAATCCTCACTTTGATTTAGTCCATATGGCATCAGTGTTCTGAAGTTCAGAATTTGTCTTGATTCTCTTCTTCTTAACTTTTTTACTCGATCTCCTCCTCTTATATTTAATGGGATTGACTCCAAGGCATAAAAAGTTAATTGTTTCCAATCTCCTTTATGCTCCACTTCCATGTGTTTGGCGATGGCATTGCTACGATCTCTATTTATGGTCGCACGGACGTGTTCTAATATTCTCTTCTTTAACTCACATATCGTGCTGCCAATGTACATTAACGGGCAAGGGCATTCCACGACATATACAACGAATTGGCTCTTACATGTTATTAGATCCCTGATCTGCCACATGGTGTTATCCGGAAGTTTCACCTCTGTTTTGTTCTGGGCAATTTGGCAAACTTTACAGTTATAACATTTCAAGAAGCCTTTCGTTTTTAGCCATTGTATCCCTTTCGCTTCCCACTTCCTTGGTGGTGACCATGAATTAATTTGTCTTTTAAGTTTTTTGCCCGACGAAATGTGATATTTGGATGGGTACCCATGATTTTTCCCACCGTTTGATCTAATTGCAGTAGTTTCCAATTTTTTCGTAAAATCTTCACAATTTGTTTTGATTCATTTGAAAAATCTAGGATCAATCTTACTGGATCCTTTTCGGTTTGCAGGCTTTCTATGGGTTTCCTTTTATTGTTTCTTCTCTTAACGTATGATCTGCTCTCCTCCAGCTTTTTTCCACTATGTGGGATTTGTATCCTCGTTGTTTAAATCTTTTAACAGTATTCATACTCTGTTTTTCCCATTCAGTGTTTTCCGAGCAGATCCGCCGGATCCTAAGGAACTCTCCATAGGGTATGTTGTGAATGACTGTTGTTTTGTGGAAGCTTTGGGCATGTAATATTGCATTGGTCGATGTTGCCTTTCGATGTAATGTTGTATGCAATTTATTATCCTGGACGTAAATCTCTGTATCCAGAAATATGACTCTTTCTTTGCTTATAGTATACGTAAATTTGATGTTTGCACTCGTTGAATTTAGAATTTTAAAATAATCTTCAAATTCTGCTACTGTTCCGTCCCACACTATAAGCAAGTCATCAATGTAACGCAGCCACTTTGCTGTCTTATTGACATATTGATCATTGTTCGGATGCCACGCCAGTTGTTGCTCCCAAACAGAGTATGAATACTGTTAAAAGATTTAAACAACGAGGATACAAATCCCACATAGTGGAAAAAAGCTGGAGGAGAGCAGATCATACGTTAAGAGAAGAAACAATAAAAAGGAAACCCATAGAAAGCCTGCAAACCGAAAAGGATCCAGTAAGATTGATCCTAGATTTTTCAAATGAATCAAAACAAATTGTGAAGATTTTACGAAAAAATTGGAAACTACTGCAATTAGATCAAACGGTGGGAAAAATCATGGGTACCCATCCAAATATCACATTTCGTCGGGCAAAAAACTTAAAAGACAAATTAATTCATAGTCACCACCAAGGAAGTGGGAAAGCGAAAGGGATACAATGGCTAAAAACGAAAGGCTTCTTGAAATGTTATAACTGTAAAGTTTGCCAAATTGCCCAGAACAAAACAGAGGTGAAACTTCCGGATAACACCATGTGGCAGATCAGGGATCTAATAACATGTAAGAGCCAATTCGTTGTATATGTCGTGGAATGCCCTTGCCCGTTAATGTACATTGGCAGCACGATATGTGAGTTAAAGAAGAGAATATTAGAACACGTCCGTGCGACCATAAATAGAGATCGTAGCAATGCCATCGCCAAACACATGGAAGTGGAGCATAAAGGAGAAATCACAATAGAAACTGCCCAAAAGGTAAAATATGAAAGCCCATTGGGGAGTGGTAGTCACATATGGAGATTTGTAAATATTAGATAATTTTTGGTGATATAGGATATATTCAAATCGGTTGCCTTTTTGAAGTTGTGAATGAAAAAGTTGCTTAAAACGTAAGGATGGTTTATTAGAGTAGATAGCAGTTAGTCATTTAAATGTATGTAAAGGCACTGAATAAATCTTATATATAAAAAAATATATATATTTATATAAAAAATAGTAGAATAATAATTTTGTAAGATTAGTTGATGTAATACACACAAATAGGGTGATTTTAAGGTATATTTTTTTATGAATAATAGGGGTAATTACAAATGTTCTCACTTTTAGTTTAAATATTTGACTACATATCCCACAATGCAACAGGGAGGGTTTTGATTGAAAATGATGATGTCAGAGATCACATGTTGTTGAGAAAACGTATTAATTGGAGGATTCAAAAGTAACATGTTAACCGTGATCAAGTAAACTGTGTTTACGAAACGCGTCGGTTGTTCCTCTAACTGGATACTTTGTGGAAAATAAACTAATTGGAGAAGACGATACTTTGTGAGTGCGGTTTCTGTAATCTGGAAGGATTAATGTGGATGTAATATATATATATATATATATATATATATATATATATATAGATATAGAGATATAGAGATATATATAGATATATAGATATAGAGATATATGTATGTATATTAACTTTCTTTATTTACATTTGCCTATTAAATAGCCCATACATACAGGTTACCACCATCCTTTACATGTTACTGCATAATACTGCTGCACAATATACCGTCTCAAATGACATAGCTTTTTTGTGGCATAAAGTTTATTGCATGCATTGCAAATGTGGACTGTTCTGCAATAACATCTTCTTGTATGTGTCATATTGTTGATTGTGTGTACTGGGCATGCTGGCATGCAGATAAAGGGGGACAACGTGTAATAACAACATGCTATTAACTTCTCCAGTTTTGGTCTACAATATAACGCAAGAGGTGCAGAGAACCATAGCCATTATGGCGTGTCTAGTGTGGGCGGCCCCTTATAGTCTGCAGTATATCATGGGGAACTGAGATTTCCCATAGTCTCAGTCAAGGCTTTTAGTCTAAGTGACCCAGGGGTTTATCCTTGTTATCCCAGCCCTCTATCATCCCACCGACCTGTCCCCTCCTCGAAGCCAGTCACTTTTTCCCTCCGGCTGTCAGCCAAAGGCGTCCTGCAAAGCCCTCTTTGCTCCTTATCCCTCAGAGCCTCACCTTCAGCTTGTGCCCATCTCATAACATCCACTTCCACCTGCAATGGGGTGAGCCAGTTGGGGACTTCCAGTGTTGTGCATGCCAATCCCTAAGCCAGGTCCAAGAACCTAGTCCCAACCGATTTTCTGGATCATCCACCATAAAGGACGAGAAGGCAGATCTACGCCTAGAATGTGCTCCAATGACTCAGTATCATTTATCCAGAACCTCTCTATGATCGGTGTTGGACTTGGCCCTTTTTGCAGGGTCATCCCTGAACTTTTTGCCTTCCTCCTGTATTTTTTCTGACCTGTTGTTGGCTGTTTTATGACTCTGGGCACTTTACCACTGCTGATCGGTGCTAAAGTGCATATGCTCTCTGTTATAAATTGATGTATGGATTAGTGACTCCATGTTTGGCCTATTTGATTCACTGTCAGACCCTAGTACAGTGCACTGGTTGTGCCCAGGGGTTGTGACTCAAATGCTGCTGGTGGGCTTGCAGCACTGGTTGTGCCACCCACAGAAGCAGCCTGTAAAAGTGTGTCTCAGGTCTGCCATTGCAGAGCCTGTGTGCAGTCTGGTACTGCCATGTTGACTGGGCAAGTGCACCCACTTGACAGTCCCTAAACCTTCCCTTTTCTTCCTATCAGACACCCCTATGGTAGGCACAAGGGCAGGGTGCATTGTAAGTATAAGGTAGGACATGCCCTGGTGTGTGTGGCATGTCCTAATAGTGAATTACAGCCATTTTCGTTTTTCACTATTGCAAGGCTACCTATCCCCATAGGCCAGAATGGGCAGTTTGATTATTACATCTTATAATCCTAACTGACCCAGGGAACATGGTAGAAAAACGAATTTAGTTTGCCTGAACTCAGAATGATAAAATACATCTTTTAGTGAAGTTGGTTTTAACATTCTGTGTTTGAAAATACCACTTTTAGAAAGTAGGTATTTTCTTGCCTAACTATCCAAGCCTGCCTCTGCTAGGTTGTGTATTCCTTATCTGGAGTTTGAGTGACAGGGGCTGGGGGATTCCAGGAGACAGGGTGAGTCAGCACAGGGCTGAATAGAGAGATCTGCATGTAGATGGGTGGGAGGAGTTGCACCATGGACTATCATGACACCTTACCCGGCTTTGAGACTCCCCAAGGACAGACCCTCTCAACGTATTGAACCTGCCGCCTTGTGCAGAACCCTGTTAGATACCCGTACCGCCGCTTCCATGGACCTGACTGATGCGGTGAGAGGCTTTAATAAATGGATCTCCTCGGCAGTGGATCACTCCTCTCCATCTGTGGTCAAGCGAGGAGTAAGAAGTGCTCCATCCAAACCATGGTTCTCTGGTGAGCTTAGAGAGCTAAAACATACTTGTAAAAAGCTGGAGCGCAGTTGGAGACAAGCCTACTGCCCAATGGCGAAAATAGCCTTGAGGAAATCTCAGAAGGAGTATTATGCCGCTATTAAAAAATCCAAAGGCAATTTTTATGCGGAACGCATTGCTCAGTCCAAAAACAACTCAAAAGAAATCTTTGCTATCATTCAGAGTTTCCTGAAGCCGCGTGCGGCGAACATTAGCTCCCCTGCCTCTGACTCTTGGTGTAAGAAGTTGTCTGACTTTTTCATTGACAAGATTAAAGCCATTCAGAACAGCTTCGGGCCCACCTCCCAAGGGCTGATGGTTCCCCTTTCCCTGACCTGCTGGGATTTTGGCCCAGCCCAAACCTCCCTGGCAGCGTTCTTACCCATCTCCTTGCCGGACTCTCTGGCCATTCTTAAATCTCTCAAATCTGGGTCCCCAGCGGACCCCTGTCTGGCCAGACAGCTAGCAGCGGTGGCGGAGGTTGTTAACCCGGAGGTTAACAACATCATCAATCTTTCGCTTCAAACGGCTTTGGTGCCACTGGAGTGGAAACAAGCGAAACTTCTCCCCCTGCTTAAAAAACCCACATTGAATCCTGCTATTTTAGCTAATTACCGACCTATTTCTCTTCTCCCGGCTGTGGCGAAGGTGTGTGAAAAGGCGGTACATAAACAACTCTCTCAGTTTGTCGAGACTTCGGGCGCCCTCCACCCCGCCCAGTCGGGCTTCAGGGCATCCTACAGTACGGAGACGGCCCTGGTTGAGATGTCGGAGGCTATTAGAGACTGCCTTGATTCAGGCGGCAGATCGGCCCTGATTCTATTGGACCTCTCTGCCGCCTTCGATACAGTGCCCCATCATCAGCTACTGGCTCGTCTCTCCAGTATTGGAATCTCGGGCATGGCCTGGGACTGGATCGCATCCTTCCTAGCAAATAGGACACAGCAGGTTTGGCTGCCTCTGTTTTCCTCGGTCCCAAGAAAGGTGACTACGGGTGTGCCTCAGGGTTCTACCCTGAGCCCCCTCCTATTCAACGTTTACGTTACGCCGCTAATTTACCTGGCAGAGGAGCTGGGCGCTAAGATCATCGCTTACGCCGATGATACCCAGCTCCTCTTTACTTGGGGAAAAAATGATCTGTCTCCCGATGCAGCCAAAAATTGTCTAGCAGCTGTTTTCAAATGGCTTGCAAGGGCCCAACTTAAATGTAATGAGGAGAAGTCGGAGGTCCTCCTTTACGGGTCCTTCCCGCCGCATTTTAGGGAGGACCTCTGACCAACAGGCTACATCTTGCCTAATATTTCAGGGATCCCAGTAAAGAATCTGGGGGTTTGGTTTAGTGAGGACCTCAGCTTCGCTCCTCAGATAAAAAAAGTGGCTGGAGTGTGCTTCGGCACACTCAAAATGCTTAGGAAATTTCTTCCACTGTTGCCCAAACCAGCAAAGGAAATGGTGACATGCGCTCTCATCCTGTCACGCATCGATTATGCCAATGCTTTATACATTGGCCTTCCTGCCTATCAGCTGCACAAACTGCAGTCTATCCAGAATGCAGCAGTGAGAGTGCTTCTGAGTCTTTCTTGCAGGACCAGGGCCAGGCAAAACCTCCGAGATCTGCACTGGCTTCCGGTGGGAAGTCACGTTCTGTTTAAAGCCCTCACCCTTGCTCATGGTGCTCTATACAATTTGGGGCCCCCCTATCTCAGGAGACGCTTTAACTTCTATGCGCCTTCCAGACAGCTCCGGTCTACAACACAGTGCCTAGCCACTATTCCACGGTACCGACTAGCCAGAACAGGGGGAAGATCCCTCGCTTTTAGGGCGGCTAAGGCTTGGAATACTCTTCCCCCATGAGTTGCGAAAAATTCAAGACCTTAGGCTCTTTAAGAAGCAGCTAAAAAACGTGCTTTTTAATTAATCTTCTGCTCTACGATCACCCTTTGTCTCACTCCTACTGGCTCTAGCGCCGGGACACTCTTGAGTATCCGAGCGCTTTATAAATCTGCGATAACATAACATAACATAACATAACATAACATAACATAACATGGGTGCGAGGAGTTGCACCTGGGACTTGAATAGGGCTGTGCCTTCCCTCCACAATGCTGGCTCCACCTCCTGTGGTGCGTCTGATGTCCCTGGCCTACACTGTGAAAGGAAAGAAGGAGTCTTGTCAACAAAGTGCTCCAGGACTGACCAGAACTGGTTTGAACAAGGCAAAGGCCTTTCTGCCTTCAGAGAACAAAGGGAAAATGAGTATAAAAGAGGGGACCCAAACCCCAGAACTTTGGATCACTTTGGGAAACAAGAAGAACCTTTGCTGAGGAGAGGAACCAGAGAAACTGAGGAGGAGACTATCCCTAAGCTGAGTGCTGTTTGGGGGATTGGCCTGCTGTGGTTGCCTGACTGCCAAAGAAAGGAGAAAGGAACTTTGTGTGTACTTTCATCAACTTGTAAAAGATCTCCAAGGGCTTGAGAGAGAGCTTGCCTCCTGCTGAAGTCTCAGGGACAACAGACTTCACCCACCAGCTCCCCAAGAGTTCTTGTGAAGTGCCTGCTGTTGTGTTGGGCCTTCGGAGGGACTGCGTGTCGCAGGGAGCTGGAAGCGCGACTCGCGAATAAGAAGCGTGTCGCCGCCGCAGCCGCTGTCGTCGCATCACTGAAGAAGGGTGCCGCCGCTGTCGCTTCGCAACGCAGGAGCGCCTCGCATCGCCGGAGAAGAGGATCGACATCGCATCAGATGCCGCCGCATCACCAGGAAGCGTGTCACAGGGCCTGTCGTGGCTCAGAAGAATCGTTGAGTCGCCGCACGGCCGTCGGGCGTGCGCTCATCGTGTCGCATCAAGAAGAAGACGCCATCTTTGTTTCATTGCACTGGATCTTCATCGCATCACGGCGTTGCTGGTCACATCGCCACGGTAGCGCAGTAAGAAACCGTCGCATCACCTCCCCACGCCGAGAAGAACCGACGCATCCCCTACGCATCAGTAGGGACCCGACGCATCACCGTTCTTGCGTGTAAGGAACCGACGCATCACCTTCCCTGCAACACTTTCGTTGTATAGCTTTACGCATCCAAAGTTACATTGAACTCAAAGTGTCGCATTTACCGTCTAAAGAGAACTAAGCTAATTCTACCAGTTTTAAGTACAGTATTGTGGATTTTTGTCGTTTGTGGTCTTGTGTTAAATCTATATAAAAGATACTTATTTTTAATATACAACCTGTGTGGTGTCCATCTGTAGTGTTGTCACTGGGTTACTGTATGTGTTCACAAATGCTTTACACACTGCCTCTGAGATAAGCCTGTCTGCTCGTGCCAAGCTACCAAGGGGGTGAGCAGGGGTTATTTTAGGAGTGTACCCCCTTACCCTGACTAGATGCAAGGGTCCCTATTTGGTCAAAGGTACCTACCTCTGCCAACTAGAGACCCCCAAATCTAACCATCGGGCATTCCCACACCATGTACATGAAGCCAGCGTCCATTCGCACATAGCGGGTGCATCTGAGGTCAGTGGTGGATAGCATCACATTTAATCTATGAGGGGTGAAGTAAGTGAAGTGCAGGTAATTGCGTGAGTTTGAACCGAGTGTTGCGGGTGTACATATATGTGCTGTCTAATGTCCGCTCCCATTCTTTTCCCACAAACTGGTGTCCAATATATGTCTCCCACTCAGCCCACAGATGTGGAAGAGTGGCCACTGTCATGGGTAATGTCATTTGTTAGAGCGAAGAAATAGGATGATGGCTGTGTCCAAATGTGGCCACAGTTTGTAGTAGGTCATGAGTAGGCGATTCCATATCCGCTGCCCCGAATAGCCTGCGCAACACCTGTATTACTGCCCCATATACTAGGAACTGGCCATCCCTCAGGCTACCTCCCATCGTGCACAATGTACACAAGGAGCCTTCAGATTAATAGTCCTCCAACGTTATCTCTACCTGTGTCCAGACCGCAAGCTTTCAGGCTGTCAGATATCCATCCCTTGACGCCAGCAATGGTCTCAGGAGTGTACAACAGGGCTGACCCTACCCGGTCAGTCACCCCCTTCAAAAAGCGAAGAGCAATGTGGAGGAGCCTCGGTTTTCAGTCTGGTTCTAATGTCACCCCAACATCATCACCAGTATCGACCCCTCTCTGCTCACCGCTCTAAATTCTCCCAGCTCAGACAAGCCTATCCATGCCAGCCATCGAAATTAAGCGGCATAGTTTTAGAGCACAAAGTCTGGCACTCCCATTCCCCCTTTATCTGTTGTCCTCTAGAGCATGCACAATGACACTCAGTTCTGCTGCCCATCCCAGAATAACTCCCGGGGCATGCCATCGAGGGTTTGAAACCAAACTTTCGGGATCCAAACAGGTAAATTTACAAAGAAGTAGAGGATCTGCAGCAGCATAACCATTTTTGTTAGGGCCATCTGTGCCATGATTGGGAGCTGGAGTGTTTGCCAAAAAGTTATGCTACCTCTCAGACCGCGAAGCACACCACCAAAGTTTCCCTCTATCATGTCCAGGTCTTTATGATATACCCTAATCCCCAGGTATTTGAAGGAGCGGGGATGCCCATTTGATTGCAAGCTGTTGCACCACTTCAGGGGGGTCTATGAGGCCCGGTGCTACTAGAAACGCACATGTTTTCTATCAATTAATGCACAACCCGATACATGCCCAAAATCATCATCAAGGAGATAGACACACCGTGTGATACCCAAACGGGCATCCCACAGATAAAGGAGCATATTGTCCGCATACACCAAGACCACATGCTCACTGTCATGAAGCAGGATTCCCCTGCCGTGACCCTCAGTTCACAGGTTGCACGTGAAAGGTTCGACCACCAGGGCAAAAAGTAGGGGCGAGAGCAGACAACCTTGCCTCATGCCTTTATGTATTTCAAGGGTATCTGATGTGTTGTGCCCCATGCGTGCTCACGCTTTTGCACCTGTGAATAGCAGCATGATCCAAATGCACCCATCTCTCCTCATTGCCAACATAAAAGCCTGCAAGTAATCCCACCTCAGTGTATTGACTGCTTTTCTAATATCCAAAGATAGCACCATCACCCTGTCATGAAGGGCCTAGGGTGCTTCTGAGAGAATCCGGTAGAGGCTTTGGATGTTAGATGAAGTGTTGCATTTAGGTATAAACCCATTCTGGTCCTTGTGTACTAGGGTGGGGAATGAGGCAAGAGCCTGTTGGCCAGGACCTTGCTGACTATCTTGTAGTCTAGATTTAACATTAACAGAGGGGACCGAGACTATCTTGGCTTCTTTGGTGGTCTCCGGCAGGGACCCTGCATCTAGCACATTCAAGTACATCTCCATTAGTTTTGGAATGAGGTTGGTGGCAAAGGTTTGACGCCATCTCTTTTATGGCTGCCATGATTTCAGGTTCCAAACCCGGACCTTTAAGTATTTCCCTGTCCTCTGCCATTAAGCTTGGCAAAGTTGCCCTTGCTAGAAAGGCACCCAATGTCTCTTCATGCACCATAGCAGGCCTCCCATACAGCCCCCTACAGTGGTCAGCAAAGGCTGTCAGTATCTTGTATTGCACATACAACATTTTCCCATCCGTTCCCTGGATCCTAGTAATGGGGCATCCTCTACACTCCAGGTGGACCAGCCACGCCAGGAGCCTACCTGCCCTTCCTCCATCCGAGTGGGCCATGGTTAGGTAGTCGCTTCAGGGAGTGGAGTTGCTCCATCACCATCGTATGCCTCTCCTGCTCCCTTCACGTCTGCTTGACCTGCGGTCGGATTGACAGCTCACATTCCAGTCTTTGGATGTTATCCTCCAGTGAGTTTAGCTCTACTCTAAGTGCTCTCTTCACTCCCACTGATTGACTAAGACAGTGTCCCCGGATCACCGCTTTAAATGCGTCCCATTCAGTATTATTGTGAGAGGCAGTGTGGGAGTTATGCTGAAAATAGTCTCTTATCCTCTTACCCAGCAGCTCTCGGAACACAAGTTTGAGCAGAAGACCAGGGGAAAGACGCCATGGGGCGCCCTCAGTCTGCCCCACCAGCAATAGGTTGTGGTCCAACACCATTCAGCTCAAATACTCAATCAAAGTGGCTTGCACCATTAAAATATGGGAGCACAGCACTCTGTCTGGGTGCGTGTGCAAGTCGTGCACCAGGGAATAAAATGAGTATCTCTACGATCCTCAATGCACACTCTCTACACATCCTGCTGGCCTCATATAGTGCCAGGCATGTCTATCCAGATCAGTGCCCAATGCACAATTATAATCTCCACCCAGCAAGACTGCCACTGGGAGTTGCAACTGTGAACAACAAAAAAGAAAAACACCTGCCTCGAATAAGGGTAAATGGAATATGTCGATATGATTTGAGGACAACTCACAGTCGTCTAAGAGCCATGTGATTCAGACCAATAATCTCAAGAGAAACATCAATAATGAAACAATAATCTTATTTAGTTACGAGCTCTTCAATGTTTAATACAAAACATGTCAAAATAAATACCAACAAAATATATACATGGTTTCTTCCAATACATTAGTATATTTTGCACTGTGAATATTCAAGAAATTTTTCGCCCCCCTACAATCGCTCAGTCTTATAAGTCACAACAACATACATATCATACACACCACACACATCCATCTTCCTCTAGCATACTTCACATCTCAATAAATATCTAAAAAAAACAGAAGTGAAAACAATCTAGCAAGGATCAACGTGGAGCTATCTCCACTTGGGACTCTAGATATAATTATCAAGTAGGTACATTGTGAATCTCATTGGTAGAGGTGCTTGATATTCAACTCAATACATTTTAATGAGCACATCAATCGCATATTTTGGTCCTTGCATTTCTGTTCTTAGTAGGCGCATACTAAGAACAGAAATACAAGGACCAACATCTGTGATTGACGTGCTCATATTGAAATGTATTGAGTTGAATATTTTATTTACAATGGTGAATCAAGGACCTATACCAAATAGATTCACGATGTACCTTATAATGCAAATATATACATGCAACTGATAGGGACCTTAGGATGAAACAGGCAACACTCCGTGTAGGAGTGTTGAAATCCTATATCAAATTAAAAAACAGTCCACTGTAGAAGTTATTGACGTTTTGACCCACAATACAGAATGTTTTAAATAAGGGTCATCATCAGGACGGGATTATGTAGGAGACACCTATAAATGAAAGAATCACGTGTCATTTAACTTAAAAGTATGATGAGTATTACTATCAGTGTTATGAGTGTGGTCTCAAGGCATACCAGAGGATTGTGGCAATGGTCCTACAATCAAGGATGCGTACAACAGTTAAATTGGGGTAACAACATCCATGCCTGCATTAGATTTAGCAAGCTGTAGAGAGAGGTATATGCATTCAATTTCTTGCATATTAATATAGTATTGTAAACCGTTTATTTAAGTGCGAACTTAACGGCAGTGGTAAGTGACCAATACTGTTGTTAAATGGTGTGATTGGTATGTCTCTATTGGGTGATCTGGGGAGGTATCACCAGGATGAATCAGAAGGAAGAGACAAATGTATGAGGAAAAAATACATTCTGATGGTAAATGCTGAAGTGCATGTCTGCTGAGTAGTACCGGTTGGGTGAGTATCGAGTACCTAATTGCTCTCAGCGCACTTGATTAATTAAGTTTAAGGATTAATTGCTTTGACCTCAAGGAAAAGTCTCTGCGAGAGTGGAAACATAAGCATGTGACAAGTATTTTTCAAGGCAATATATTGGTAGCCAGGGTTGGATTGGGATTAAAAATCGGCCCGGGCATGCTAAAAAAAAGTGGCCCACATTTGCATATTGTCCTTCCACAAAACAGTGTGTCGGCGAAATTTTATAAAAAAAGAAGGGGGGCGGGTAAAAAAAAAATGCACGGATTAGTTTACAGTGGTGAAACACACCTGAAAACAAGTGAGGCCACTTCTGCTCAGGCCCCCTGCCCCCGCTCAATATGCATATATTAATGGGCCGGCCCAGCGAGAGAAAGGGAGTGACACCTCTGCCCGTTGATAAAAGGGAGGTAATGGACGCCCATCTGCCTCCAGAATGGCCACTCAGGCACCCACTGGGCTGCTGGCGGTATCCGAACAATGCAGAAACCACCCAAATCGGTCCCCCAGACTGATCAAAAAAGCAGCCCACAGCTGGAACTGTACACCGGCCCCTCGGGCATTGCCCGAATGCCCGCGTTACCAATCCGACGTTGTTGGTAGCAAATCGACAGCGTGATCGCCTAAGATCACCATACTTAATAGTAAATAGAGCGCGCGCCGGCGGGAGCAGACACTCGGGTGGGAGTGCGATGGCAAATGAAGTGTCTATTTACAGCGAGGCAGGCATCCAGGGGCTCCACTATGCGCGCCCATCTTGGCTTGCAGCCGGCCACGTCCCTACACATATTATCTATGTAATATATTTACTCATAGAAACTTTCAGCCATCTGGTCTTTTATTGTGTCATTCCCATTTTTTTCCTCCCACTGCAGTATACAGCATGGGGATAAAGGTCTGCCCACTTCAGCCATTAGCTAATTTCACTGTGTGCATTCACGCAAAGTATTTCTCTTCTGTACCTGGGAATGCAATTGCAATGTTTGTTTTTAGAGACCCCAAAAATATTTTTTGCTTTTTGCCTAATTTCTTCTATTATTGAGGGTCCGTCAGCTCCTAACCAACACCAGACGAATTTGCTTTGCTAATACTTGTTAATGTAGCCTTCCAAAGGCAACATTTATGCATGGCGCTAACAAAAACCTGTTTTATTGTAATCGTTATTTATGGTGTTTAAACATTGGATGGATCAACAACAAACTTGCTGCCACAGTCTTCCATTCTTATTTTTGTTTTTGATTGGGTGGTTTTGAAAAAATAATGAAAATGCATAGTTATTGGCAGTTGGGTCCTCTAACTTAAAAATGCTCACTGATCCGGCTAAACATTCTTTGCTTCACAAGCTGTTATAAGGTGTGCTATGTACGCAAGTTCTATGCCCTGTTCCAAGTATCTGAGGAACAGAATATAAGTTCCTTCAGTCAGCCATAGATTTTAAATTAGTTTGTTTTATGTTTAGCACTCGGACATAATTCTTGTGCTTAAGCACTACAACACACCCTGATCAACAATATACTCAAACACCTATACGTTGTTTATTCTCACTGTTTTGATCAACACCCCTTAACCTTGTATTCACCCAAGACGTGTAGAAAATTAAAAATATAATTTGAAAAAAGCACAATAGTTTCTGGTGCCCAAATCAATCAATCAATCAATCACAGAATTTGTAAAGCGCGCTACTTACCCGCGAGGGTCTCAAGGCGCTGGGGAGAAAAAAGGGGGGGGGGATGCTGCTACTGGTCGAACAACCAGGTCTTGAGTAGCCTCCTGAAGGTCAGCAGGTCTTGAGTCTGTCGTAGGCTTAGTGGAAGGGTGTTCCAGGTCTTGGCGGCGAGGTGGGAGAAGGATCTGCCGCCGGTGGTAGTTCTTCGAATGCGAGGGACGGTGGCGAGGGAGAGGTCGGCGGAGCGGAGTTGGCGGTTGGGGACGTAGAAGAGGAGTCGTCTGTTGAGGTAGGCTGGGCCAGTCTTGTGGAGTGCCTTGTGTGCGTGGATGAGGAGTTTGAAGGAGATTCTCCTGTCGAAGGGGAGCCAGTGCAGGTTCCTCAGGTGGGGGGTGATGTGGCTGTGGCGTGGTACATCGAGGATCAGGCGTGCGGAGGCGTTTTGTATGCGTTGCAGTCGCTTGATGAGCTTGGCCGGGGCTCCTGCGTAGAGGGCGTTCCCATAGTCAAGTCTGCTACTGACGAGGGCCTGGGTGACTGTTCTTCTTGTGTCTGTCGGGATCCACCTGTAGATCTTGCGAAGCATGCGGAGGGTGTTGAAGCAGGAGGATGAGACTGCGTTGACTTGCCTGGCCATGGAGAGCGTTGAGTCAAGGATGACTCCCAGGTTGCGTGCGTGGTCGGTGGGTGTCGGGGCTGCTCCCAGCGTCGTTGGCCACCAGGAGTCGTCCCAGGCTGAGGGGTTGGAGCCGAGGATGAGGACCTCTGTCTTCTCCGTGTTCAGTTTTAGTCGGCTGATCTTCATCCAATCGGCGACGGCCTTCATTCCTTCATGGAGGTTGGATTTGGCGGCGAGGGGTCCTTGGTGAGGGAGAGGATCAGTTGAGTGTCGTCAGCGTAGGAGATTATGTTGAGGTCGTGCTGTCTGGCGATGCGTGTGAGCGGGGCCATGTAGATGTTGAACAGTGTTGGGCTGAGGGACGATCCCTGGGGTACGCCGCAGATGATCTCGGAGGCTTCGGATCGGAATGGTGGGAGGCGGACTCTCTGGGTTCTGCCGGTGAGGAAGGAGGTGGCCCATTCCAGGGCCTTGTCTCGGATCCCTGCGTCGTGGAGGCGTGCGCGTAGAGTGCGGTGGCAGACAGTGTCGAAGGCGGCGGAGAGGTCCAGCAGGATGAGGGCTGCAGTCTCACCGTTGTCCAGCAGGATCCTGATGTCGTCGGTGGCGGCGATGAGGGCAGTCTCAGTGCTGTGGTTGCTGCGGATCCCCGATTGGGATGGGTCCAGGATGCTGTTTTCTTCGAGGTATCGGGTTAGCTGTTTGTTGACGATCTTCTCGATGACCTTGGCTGGGAACGGAAGCAGGGAGATGGGCCGGAAGTTCTTGAGGTCTCTCTGGTCCGCCTTGGGTTTTTTGAGTAGGGCGTTGATCTCTGCGTGTTTCAAGCTCTCTGGGAAGGTCGCGGTCTCGAAGGAGAGATTGATGATGTTGCACTGGTGGGGTGCGATGGAGCTGCTGGCTTTGTTGAAGATGTGGTGCGGGAAAGGGTCTGACGGGGAGCCGGAGTGTATTGTGCTCATGGTCTTGATGGTGTCCTCAATGTTCACGCTGGCCCAGGCTCTCAGGGGGTCGTGGTCGATGGTGTGCGGCGGGTCTGGTGCATCGATCTTAGTTGGGTCTGTCTGGGTGTTGAAGCTGTCGTGGATGTCAGCGATCTTGCGGTGGAAGAAGGTGGCGAGGGAATCGCACAGGGGTTCCGACGGCGGGATGTCGTTGGTGTTGGAGCTGGGGTTGGAGAGTTCCTTCACGATGTTGAAAAGCTCCTTGCTGTTGTGTGCGTTGTTGTCGAGGCGGTCTTTGAAGGAGATTCTCTTGGCGGACTTGATGAGGTGGTGGTGGTTACGGATGGCGTCTTTGTGGGCTGCGTGGCTGTCCGGTGTCTTATCACTGTGCCATTTCTTCTCTAGTTTCCGGCAGGTGCGCTTGGAGGCTAGGAGTTCCAAGGTGAACCAGCTGGCTCTTTTGGTGGTGTCACTGTAGGTGAGTTTTTTCAGCGGGGCGAGGGTGTTGGCACAGTCGTCCATCCATCGCCTGAGGTTGCAGGCGGCGTCGTCGGTGTTGGATGGGTCGGAGGGAGGGCTGAGAGCGAGGGTTGCCCGTAGTTGGTCTTCGGTGACTTTGCTCCAGCAGCGGCGTGGGATCTGTTGGGTGCGGTGGTGTGTGGTGGGTTTCTGGAAGGTGAAATGGATGCAGCGGTGGTCGGTCCAGGGGAGTTCCGTGGTGTGGCTCAAGGAGACGTGGGAGCTTGAGGAGAAGATGGGGTCAAGCGTGTGGCCGGCGGAATGGGTCGGTGTTGTGACGAGCTGGCTCAGACCGAGGTTGGCGAGGTTGTCGATCAGGGTGGTGGAGTTGCTGTCGTTGTTGTTCTCCAGGTGAAAGTTCAGGTCTCCGAGGAGGATGTAGTCGGTAGAGGTCAGGGCGTGCGTGCTGATGAAGTCGGCGATGGAGTCGCTGAACTGGGGTCGGGGCCCAGGGGGTCTGTAGACAAGGGTGCCTCTAAGGGTGGTGTTGTGGTCCGTGTGGATCTGGAAGTGCATGTGTTCGGCGGTGCTGAGAGTGTCGTCGGTGCTGGTCAAGACCCTGATGGTGTTCTTGTGGACGATGGCGATTCCTCCTCCTACTGCGTTGACGCGGTCTCTGCGGGTGATCTTATAGCCGTCTGGGATGGCTATGGCGATGTCGGGGCGGAGGAGTCGTTCATCCAGGTCTCTGTCAGGAAGGCGACGTCTGGTGATGATGTGTCGAGCAGGTCCCAGAGCTCGACGGCGTGTTTGCGTGCGGAGCGGGTGTTCAGTAGGATGCATCGGAGGTGGTTGAGGTCCTTCTTGGCGGGCGTTTCGGTGGCTCTGAGGCTGGTGTAGCTGCAGTTCCGGCAGGTGAAGGGACCAAGGGTGCGTTTCGGGGCGGCCTTGAAGCAGTTGTGCGTCCGTCCAGGGTTGAGAGCGTGGAGTGTGGTGGCATCGTAGCGGCGTTGGTCCTCGAGGCTGGTGCAGGGGGCGCACGGCCCAGGGGTTCTGGCGCTGGGCGCGGTCCAGGCGCGGACGGGCGCAGACGGGCTTGCCTTAGGCACGCCTTCGGCACGCCAGCGGCGCGCCCGCTGCGCACGTCCGCTGCGTGGCCACGCAGCGGCCGCCATATATGGGGAGGTGGGAGGGAGGAGCAGCTGGGAGGCGGGAGGCAGGGGCAGCGAATGGGCAGTCAGGGGGGCGGGGCCGCAGGGACGCAGCGGCGGGAGTGGAGAGAGGCAGCGAGGGGTACAGAAGGGAAAAAGGACACAATTCAGTGGGGGCAGCGAGGGGTACAGAAGGGAAAAAGGACACAATTCAGTGGGGGCAGCGAGGGGTACAGAAGGAAAAAGGACACAATTCAGTGGGGGCAGCGAGGGGTACAGAAGGAAAAAAGGACACAATTCAGTGGGGGCAGCGAGGGGTACAGAAGTAAAAGGACACAGTAAAAATGGGGGCAGTGAGGGGAAACAGAAGGAAAGTGGGCGCAGTGAAAATGGGGGCAGCGAGGGGAAACAGAAGGGAAAAAGGACACAATTCAGTGGGGGCAGCGAGGGGTACAGGAGGAAAAAAGGACACAATTCAGTGGGGGCAGCGAGGGGTACAGAAGGAAAAAGGACACAATTCAGTGGGGGCAGCGAGGGGTACAGAAGGAAAAAAGGACACAATTCAGTGGGGGCAGCGAGGGGTACAGAAGTAAAAAGGACACAGTAAAAATGGGGGCAGCGAGGGGAATCAGAAGGAAAGTGGGCGCAGTGAAAATGGGGGCAGCGAGGGGAAACAGAAGGGAAAAAGGACACAATTCAGTGGGGGCAGCGAGGGGTACAGGAGGAAAAAGGACACAATTCAGTGGGGGCAGCGAGGGGTACAGAAGGAAAAAGGACACAATTCAGTGGGGGCAGCGAGGGGTACAGAAGGAAAAAAGGACACAATTCAGTGGGGGCAGCGAGGGGTACAGAAGTAAAAAGGACACAGTAAAAATGGGGGCAGCGAGGGGAAACAGAAGGGAAAAAGGACACAATTCAGTGGGGGCAGCGAGGGGTACAGAAGGAAACCGGGCACCGAGGCCACAGGCAGAGGGGCGAGCTTACCAGCAGCGGGCAGGACACCACAGGCGGAGCTGTGTGGTGGGGGAGCCGACCTACCTGGCAAGGTCAAGGGTCGCTCTCCTCACCGCGCAGCGGCCGCCATATATGGGGAGGTGGGAGGGAGGAGCAGCTGGGAGGCGGGAGGCAGGGGCAGCGAATGGGCAGTCAGGGGCGGGGCCGCAGGGACGCAGCGGCGGGAGTGGAGAGAGGCAGCGAGGGGTACAGAAGGGAAATGGACACAGTGAAAATGGGGGCAGCGAGGGGAAACAGAAGGGAAAAAGGACACAATTCAGTGGGGGCAGCGAGGGGTACAGAAGGAAAAAAGGACACAATTCAGTGGGGGCAGCGAGGGGTACAGAAGGAAAAAAGGACACAATTCAGTGGGGGCAGCGAGGGGTACAGAAGTAAAAAGGACACAGTAAAAATGGGGGCAGCGAGGGGAAACAGAAGGAAAGTGGGCGCAGTGAAAATGGGGGCAGCGAGGGGAAACAGAAGGGAAAAAGGACACAATTCAGAGGGGGCAGCGAGGGGTACAGAAGGAAAAAGGACACAATTCAGTGGGGGCAGCAAGGGGTACAGAAGGAAAAAGGACACAATTCAGTGGGGGCAGTGAGGGGTACAGAAGGAAAAAAGGACACAATTCAGTGGGGGCAGCGAGGGGTACAGAAGTAAAAAGGACACAGTAAAAATGGGGGCAGCGAGGGGAATCAGAAGGAAAGTGGGCGCAGTGAAAATGGGGGCAGCGAGGGGAAACAGAAGGGAAAAAGGACACAATTCAGTGGGGGCAGCGAGGGGTACAGGAGGAAAAAAGGACACAATTCAGTGGGGGCAGCGAGGGGTACAGAAGGAAAAAGGACACAATTCAGTGGGGGCAGCGAGGGGTACAGAAGGAAAAAAGGACACAATTCAGTGGGGGCAGCGAGGGGTACAGAAGTAAAAAGGACACAGTAAAAATGGGGGCAGCGAGGGGAAACAGAAGGAAAGTGGGCGCAGTGAAAATGGGGGCAGCGAGGGGAAACAGAAGGGAAAAAGGACACAATTCAGTGGGGGCAGGGAGGGGTACAGAAGGAAACCGGGCACCGAGGCCACAGGCAGAGGGGCGAGCTTACCAGCAGCAGCAGCGGGCAGGACACCACAGGCGGAGCTGTGTGGTGGGGGAGCGACCTACCTGGCAAGGTCAAGGT
Organism: Calotriton arnoldi; assembly: GCA_963921515.1. NCBI lineage: Eukaryota > Metazoa > Chordata > Amphibia > Caudata > Salamandridae > Calotriton > Calotriton arnoldi. The sequence continues at coordinate 308,921 of CAWUFW010001784.1, read as the reverse complement.
ATTTTAGCATATCATGGTTCACATTCAGACACGCCATTGCCGTCTTATCGATGCATTTTGGCTCCATATTGAATAATGTCCTTATGAGGGCTGAGAATCCCATAAGCTACAGCTAAGTACAATTTTGGAAAAAAATTTGAGGAGGATATTTTCAAACTAATTGAAGTTACTCTGTGTTTATTGCCGATTGTCATACCCAGAAAGGCCATGGGGAAGGTATGTTTATGCATAAATCTCCGCAGGCTAAAGAAGATAATTTGGATAGAATCTCATCTGTTGCTAAGAACTGGGAATTGAATTGGTAAAAGTAAAATGTGCCACCAGTGGCTTTACGTGAAGAGGTTAGTAGAGGAAGTGCAGAAAGGTCGTTCATGTATGTCAGTAATGAAAAGGATTTTGAGGTATGACTTCTGGTCAAGGAAGTAGAGAAGTTTGCAGATAGGTGTAAATGAATGTGCCATGAGTGGAGCATTTGTCAACTATCTGTCCGTTTCCACAACCAGTACAATATACCGAGAAGGCATGGGGAATGACTGGAATTGATTTCCTAAATCCTTTTGGAGTGCTGCCTTAGAAATATAAATATGATGTAGTTGTTGTTAATTACTTAACCAGAAGGGGCAAAGTCACATTTCTAATACACCTAAAGAATTCTGTAGTGTTAGATTTCTTTGATGAGTTGTTTTTCAGATAAGTCTACCATAGAAAATCCTGACTATTTACTTCTGCAGCAATGGGAAGTAACCTTAAGAGTAGAGGTGCATTGCATGTAAGGACAGGAGTGGAGAGGTTTACTAGAGTACTTGAAACATGTATCCAGTGGGAGGTGAGAAGTGGACTAGAAGCTATCAAAGCTATTAGAGAAATGGTAAGTGTATATTGTGCTGTGCCGCAAAGTGCCACTGGAGTTTCTCCTTTCCCACGAATGAGAGGGAGGAGCGCTGTTCACAATTTTGCCCAGTGTGGGTCAGCAAGAGGAGTGACGTGAAACAATCCAAGGAGAAGGTGGGAGATGTTTGGATGGAGACTAGATATGATTTAGAGAAGAAACAGATGACAAACGAAAAATTCGACATACGCAGAACTAGTTCGAGTGAAAGAAGTGTGTAGGAAATTGGGTCAGGGTGAAGGAACTTCTTCTCGTGCATAAGAACCATAAGCCAAAGTAGGTACTGGAAGCACAGGGGACCGCTGCTAAAATTCTGGGAAATCAGCTGTGGAATGTTGGGTATTTGTCAAAAGTGCTTAAAGGTAGGAATTGTAAAGAAGTGATGATGAGGAGACTAGAGAAGTGAAAAAGGGGCCAGGTGTAAAAAAATGATACTGTTGTTAACAAGTAGTAGAGAAGGAGTGTGGTTTGAGGTGAACCTGTTCTCAGGAGGAGTTAGAGGATGAAAAGACATGAGGGAATGATAGTTCGCCTTTCTTTTTTATTTTGCATATGGCCTCTGATCCCGTCATGATTTTTGTACAGTTTTATAGTATTATCTTTGATTGGTAGTTTTGTTTGTGATACTTACAATTTATTATTTTTACAGTTTGGAATTGTTACATTCTTTTTAGGGGACTTGCAATTAAAAGAGGAAGTGATGTGATAACCTACCACCTTGCATACCATATGACATCATATTTCTTAGTTATTTGGAATGCAGGAATTAGAGTGTTCTGTTGTTCTCTGTAGAAGTCTATAGCAATAGAGATCATTTCCTGTATTAATTTATACTTAATTAACGGCTTACTTTATTCAAGGCAGACTTACTACATTCAAGACAGACTTCACAAGCCCGGAGTTGGAATCACCATCATCCACAAAAACACCATCAGCTGCAAAACGGATACATCATCCTCCAACATGGAACACCCGTCATTCATGCTTAACGTCACAGCCAACTTGACCTTATATCGTGTAGTTCCTACAAATCTATATAGGACCTGTGCGTTTAGACAACATAAACTTAGGGATTGGTGTCCAGACTGATTCCAGACATCCCCAAAGGATATGTTAGTCTGTAGAACAGCTAGCTCACAGTGTCACTATAATCCCAACAACCTTACCAAGGAGCGAATAGTTTCTGGTAACTATCGAACATGACAACCCTGACCCTCAGGGATCATGAAAACAGTGCAGTACTTTTTGCTCAGTCACTCGTGCTCACTTCTTCTCAGAGAGATATACAGAATAAACGACAGGGACATTTTCAATAAGCATTTATTGAACCAGCGTCATTCTAGTATAAAATACGTGTGCTGCAACAACCATTAGACAGAAACATATATATATGATTGCAAGCACCGACAGAGTAAATAAAAGGTAGAATTCTACCATGTTGCTAAAACAGTGAATATATGCAGGCATATAGCTACATGGCAGTAATCATTACTACTCATGAGATGCAAACACTAACTAAGTGTACCTAAGTGTACCTAGAATGTATGTAGGTGCGAAGCCAAGAATCCCCTTAGGAAAGAGCCAACCCCATTACCTGATGGGAAAGAACAAAGGACACCGTCTTGGTCTCGAGTTGTACACCCTGCAAGGGATGTCAGACCACGGCGTGCTGGAGGTTTCTGCATGTAGGGACTCCAGCATCTTTTGTCAGCATGGAAGTTTCTCCTCTGGTTTGCCAAGCGAAGATGTGGTGCTTATATACCCAAAGGTACCCTCAGGGGTTCTACCTAGATGTGCGATGATACTGTGGGCCTGTCGTACAAGGATGACGACAGCGGTGACTTTTGTACAGAGTTATTATACAGAAGATGGTAATCCAGCTGTGATGCTAAGAATCCTCATGCATAATAAATTAGGCTAGTTTACGAAGAAAACCACACAACATTTATTCGGCACATGACTAGGCAAAAGGTTAGCCCCAGAGCCCTTATGTAGAGCAAGGTAGGACAAATGTAGGTTAAAGGTCGTGCAGCTACCTAGGCCTATATTGGGGAACAGTGGGGCTCATAACACTTAAGCGACACTCTCAACCTATATCTCAGACCACTGGGACCGTGCACCAACTTAACCAGCACCACTCGCCCTTAATGCTAGCAATTACATCCTACTTGGAGACCAGAACTTCCACCAGGAAGACCACTCTGACTCCAACTCGAGAGCACTCATTGAAGACTTTGGAAGTCTGGGCCTCACCCAGCGTTTGAAGTGACCTAACTTCCTGGACCCTATTTTTGCCAGACACCTCTTGGACCCTATGTTCACCAACTTTTGCAACATCTTAGTTGCCACCCCACACCAGTCCCCTGGGCAGATCACACACTTGTCAAATTCAGCATTCCTGTTCCAGTTCAATCCACACATACCACCACCAGACCACCCCATGGAAACTAGAACAGCATAATTGACAAGGACTGAAACACAGCTCTCAACACCCACTGACCCAAACATAGTAACAGCTTTCCAAAAGCCAACGAGAATTTCAACAATTGGATCACCTTCTGCTCCGACTCCTTGGCCTCCCTCAAGCACAGCAATACAACAAGATCCAAAACCCAGGCCAATTGATATTTGGAGGAACTCAAACTGATGAAACGCAACTGCAAACAAATGGAGCACAAATGGAGAATGAGCTAAGACAATGCAGAAAGGAGCACATTCAAATCGCTACCATTAAATGATTTGGACCACCAAAGTGCTGCTGTGGTGGACCACATCAATATCAACACCAACAGAAGCCGAGAAATCTTCTCCATTGTAAAAGATATAACCTCACCGCCTGCCGCCTCCAACACGATCACCCCCCTCGGAGAACATCTGCAACAATCTCTCTCAATTCTTCAGCAAAAAGATCACTGCCATTTACAGCAATTTCTGCCCACAACCGGACCCGACAGACCTCGACAGACGCCTCCTGATCTTATCGAAAGAACAAATGCTAACCACATGGCCCATCATCACCCAAAATGAATCTGCCGCCACCATGAAGTCAATCGACTCAGGGGCCCCATCAGACCACTGCCTCCACCATGCCTACTCCAGAGGACTGCAACCCATCAGCGCCATGCTCACACTCATTCTGAATGCCTTTACCTCTTCTGTGACTTTCTCAGATGCTTGGAAATACGCAACTGTCCCCCCATTGCCGAAGAAACCCTCTGAGGACCCTTCAATGCTCGCCAACTACAGACCGATCTCCCTGCTACCATTCCCAGCCAAGATCTTAGAGAAAATTATCAACGGACACCTAACCGAATACCTCAATAACCACCAACTCCTCAACACCACTCTGTCAGGTTATAGACCCAACCACAGCATGGAAACTGCCCTCATTGCCGCCATGGATGACATTCATAGAGTGGCCCTCATCAGCCTGGACCTCTCAGCAGCATTTGACACAGTCTGCCACCTCATCCTCATCCAACGCCTACACGACATCAGATTCGAAGAACACACTCCGATGGATCTGCTCCTTCCTGACTGCAAGGACCCAGTCAGTCAGCCTGGCACGATACACCTCAGATGCCCACGACCTCATCTGCAGAGTTCTGCAAGGAAACTCCTTGAGCCCGACCCTCTTCAACGCATACATGATTCCTCTAGCCAGCATCATCCACTCTCACAATATCAATGTCCTCTCCTACGCCAATGACACACAACTCATTCTCTCCATTGCGGATAAGGCATCCAGTACCGGATTCAAGTTCAATACCTGCCTGACTGAAGTCGCCCACTAGATGAAGACCAACTGTCTAAAGCTGAACACCGACAAGACCGAAATCGTGAACTTTGGGAAGAGCACTCCCCTGTGGGACTCCACCTGATCACCAACAGAGTTAGGACAGGCACTCATACCCACCAACAATGCTAAGACCCTCAGGATCACCATCGACAGCAAATTCACCATGCCCGCCCAAATCAATGCTGTCACCGTCTCATGCTTCCATACCCCGAAGATGCTGAGGAAGATTTTCAAATTGCTCCCAATCAACACCTGGAAAACCATCATGAATGCCCTAGTCACAAGCAATCTGGACTATGGGAACACCAAAAAACTCACCAGAAGACTGCAGACCATTCAGAACTTGGTGGTCAGAATCACTCTGAACCTCCACTGGCTCCCCATTCACAAACTAGCACAATTCAGACTCATCATCCACACTTTCAATGCACTACATAACACTGGTCCAGCATACTTCAGCAATCGCATCTGCTTTCACAACCCTTCCAGACAACTCTGCTAGTTCATACTCCTACTTGCACAAATCCCACACATATGGAAAACAAGAACCAACTGTTGATCCTTCTCCTACATCACTCCTAAAGCATGGAACGATCTACTGCTACACAAAAGAGCCTCCTCCTCACTTGAATTCCCCAAGAAACAGAAGACCTGGGGGTATATTCACGAGAACGTGCCAGAAAAGTTAACGCCGCCTAACCCTGTTTTTTATCGCCATGTTAGCGTGGTATTCTCAAGCCCGCGCTTCATGGTGATAATAACAGTGAACGGCGGAGAAAACAGGCGACAACACCATCGCGATGGCGATAGTTATTCCTGCGTTAGCAGGCGATACCTGTGGATCGCCACATCAGCGCCAGAAAACTCCCATCTCAACCAAGGCGATATCGCATTGCTGTGTAAACAGAGGCCCTTTCCCCGACCTCTGTACCCCCGCTCTATTGAAAGACCCTGCCAGCCAGCACCTACAAGTGATAGATGAAAATGCATTCACAGGTGAATGCTGAGGGGTTGGCAGGTTATTAGAAAAAGATTGATATTCCGTTTTTTGGCAACAAACACCTAAAGCAGCTGTTTCTGAAACGTGGACTAGTTATGCACCAACGAGTACGGCATTGTTTGTTTACTCCTTCTGGGTCTGCCCTGGCTGGCATTGTGTATTCGGTTGGCAACAGAAGGCAAATATGGCGGGGGGGCTGGGGGTTGTGGCGGTGGGTGTTGTGACCCTCATGGGTATCGGATCTGCATGATCATTGCCTCCATGGCATCTGTGGGTCTTCCTCTGCATCTCATTAGTGTTAGTTGGTGGTGTCCACCGTGGAGATAAATCTGGGGGCAGTTATCGCGGGAATACTGGTGTTGTCTACAGTTTGCACCAACTTATGAATGGGGTGTTAAATTTATCTCCACTTTTGCTGCGTTAAGGTGGAGATAAATCGGAGTTAACTCCTTGTGAATATGCCCCCTGGTTTTTTGAGTAGCTTCACTAGGCAATAGGCTTTGCGAGGCTCACACTTGCTTAGTGCCAGCATACCGTACCGGATGATAGTGCGCTTTACAAATCTGCTTAACATAACATAACTAAGATAACATAACATAACATAACTTGGAGCTGTGTGTGAAAAGTCTTTAGAGAGACGAGTCACTGCCTCCATACCCTCTGCTTCCCCTCATTGTTTGATGTTATAATTGCTCTCTGGAAATAAAGACATGAGTCTGTTATAAAGCGTATTGAATTGCTTGGAATATGCCGAGTTGTGCAAACTCATTTAAATACCAACATAATGTAATATGTATTTTCATAAAGGGCTCCTATACAGTTAGACGCACCCCAGTTTGCTATGCCAACATGACTACATTTATATCAAAATCGTTAATTCTGTTTCGCTTGCTTTTGTATTGATTAAGGATAGCTTCAAGATGCCGAACAGCAAAAAACCGTGGCACGTTTAATACGAAACAAACCTCTATAATATACAACATAACCACAATTTTAACGCAAGCCACCCAATGCATGACCCCACATGCCTAAAAAATAACAAGAAAGCAACTAAATAGTAAGAATAAATAATTAAAGAAAGCAAGTTTGTAATTAACAACACTGAAAAAAAAATATTGAACATTATCGTTGGAATTTTAACTGCATACTTAAATAATATTAGCCTAATGTGTAATAGCGTTATGTATGACGCACCATGAAAAGGCTGCTGCGTTTCTCTGTAAAGGCATAACAATAACTGCAAGAGCCCTGACTGAATAAAAAGGGTCAGAAAGTGTCAATCCTATGGTTGTACAGTTAGTGACGTGGCGCCGTCTACATGTGGAAAACTGAAAATTATTGAGTGTTTCTCTCTGCGCTCAGCCAGCCTGTTTGTTCTCCTCAGTACCCTCGGCACTCCGGCCACTGAGTACAGAGGTCGCGTTGTCGCCATGTCCCTGGTATGAGAGTGATTTACGACAAGAGATAAGGCATTGTCTCTCGTCTGCGCAACCAGTCACCTTTGCTCCATTGGCTGCTTCTTGAGTGGTAAAGCAGCCAGAACTGGACTTGAGCCCTACATCATGTTCGGCACATTCTTTGTGTTCTTACGTATGTGTTGTGGCTTCAGAACACCTTGAAGCACCTACGCATCAACAAGAAAAAAACACATTGGTGAGCACGTGTGGGACAGTTTGTGTGATATCCCGGACTCAGCAGGCAGCAGAGTGTCCAGGGACGGATTGTGCTGCCTTTCTTTGTCTTCAGGTGTGTTTCTGTTACATAGTTTAATCGCACTCGATGTACTGACTTGGAAGGGCTGGAAGAGTGAGGTTATCTTGCTGGGGAATGAAGTCAGGTAGTTCACAATACAGGGGTAAAAGAAATAGGCCGTACCCTGGGGATTCAAGCTCCGGAAGATAACATCTGAGTCCATCATCCAGCGTTATTCTGTCACTGCAGGTACAAAAGGGAGCTCAGACTCAAAGGCTATGCGAACAGTTGACTTTTTATGCAGACCAGAGAGAAAATAAAGCAGTAAGTCAGTGAGTTAGGAAGGGATCGTGTGGGTGACTATGCGGGTGAGTGACAAGCCAATGTAATCAATTCCACTTAAAATATTGACATTGCGGATCTTTTAAGTAGACCTTCTTCCCCGTTATTTGCAGAAATGTGGTGTATGACCTGTATAAATGCTGTAGGCAGTGGCAACTATCCGGAACCTACATAATGAGAACTCATCATGCGTTACCTATCCAGTCGAAAGAAGACCTTTCTTTGAGAGGTAGCCATGGGCTGGAGGGCAGGGGGGATCACCCACTACCTTGAAACAAATCGATGGCACCCTCTTGATGAATGTGTTGAGGGGCCTCTGAGACTGCATCATCTCACAGATATCCATTGGCAGGACCACTAGAATAATGTGGCAGGGGTGGGACAAATTATGTGGCAGGGTTGAATAAATTATGCATCAAGAAAAGGCAAATTATGCAGCGTATTGTGGCACATTTTGTGGTAATAATAATTCAATTTTTTGTCATTTTTTTACACTTGTTAACACTGTCTGGGCATTGGCTGCACCTAATTAGTACCAGTTTAACACCCAAATAAAGCAATAAGCAACAGAAAGGTGGCAAGTCGACCTATGCAAAGGGCATTCCATTGCGCAGCCACACATGTCGCTGCGTTTTTAGTAACTTTTGAACCGTTTGAGCCAGAAATAAAAATGCTTTTTGCTAAAATCTGCAGATTATGCAGCAGATTATGGATTATGTGGAAAATGCTGCAAATCTATAATTAATGGGGTCAAATGTTTTTGTGAGCCAGAGGGGCACTCCTGTATTGCAGCAGTGGGCACAGACGCTTATGCAGCCCATTCTGTAATACCGATCGGGCAGGTGTATATTTTGCAACTGAACAATGCTAAGAAGGTGTTCCCTCATTTGCATGGGTGTGAAGTCCTATATATATGAGGAAATGCCTTTGCCCCTGAGACATTACCATATTACTGATGCAGGTATAGGGCAAATAGACTCTCAGGGGGTGCACTAACTGTCCTTCACCTGGAAAATAGCACAGTTATTACGACTTCTGCGGGATACCTCATGCATACCCCCAAAGGCAGTGCCAGTCAGGCACTTCTGTTAAAGATCCCTTTCTTCCTCTTTACAGTTAAGCTGGTCTGCTAGTAATGGTAGACAGGAGACTATCTGAAAGCAATACTCGGCTTCAACTACAGCACTGTCCCCTGAGCAAGGATGAGTTTCTACCTGCAGTATTTTGTTTGTAATCCGGTGCATAATTCTGTTAAACATGGCGCACAATTGCTCAGGGTGTGCGAGTCGGAAAATATGCTGAAATAATGTCACTAGGCCCTGGTCCGTAATTTCCTGTCAGTCATATGGTCCCTCATCTGAATATTGGCAGGTGGGACTTAGTATCTTATCCTTCCAAGGTTAATTAAATTAGTAATGTGTGCACCACCATAACAGTCAATGTTAACATTAACCCTCAGGCTTGGGTCAAAGATTCCTTCTGAGGCAATATTCTTTTTCATTATGTAGCTTTCCTCTTTGAGATCACCAAACGGTCATTATTACAAATATACAAATTTGCATAATCTTTATCTTGCCCAGCTCTATCTGCACCAAACTCCCTCCAAACTTCGCCTATATACGGAGTAATCTGTTTCAAGAGACTGAAAAGATAGACATCATAACCCGCCCAATGATTCGATTAATGGTTTCTACAGCAAAGTATGGCAAAGCATGGTCTTAACTGCTGTGAAACGTTCGAGGTCAGAAAGGCAGTGATACCAGATTGTAAACAGGAGATGCTAAGCTTCCACAACAAGAAGGACCAGTTTGTACCTGCTTTTAAAACCGATGAATGGGGAATTTCACATGCAGAGCCTGCCCAAGACAGGGGTCTCATTCTGAACCAGCATTGACAAAGCCAATAGACATGCCTTTTTTATGTGACTAATGGTTCACCCTCTCATCCACCAACCCACAACACAAGACGCTCAAACAAACCTTCTCCACAGGTTGCCAAGTTTGAACTTTTGGGGTTGGTGAATGAGAAAATTAACCTTCAGATGGATGAATGGATGATTGAGTCCTTGCATGGATGAATTAGTGTGTGAGTGCATGGATGAATAGATTAGTTAATGGATGGGTGAATGGGTAGGTGATAATTCCAACTAACTGACAAAAATTACCACCATTACACTAAATATCCAGGCACCCTCACAGTTCCCAAGTGTGTTGCATATAAGTGAGAATATTCTTCTTTTATCCAAACATTGCTTATACCTTTTCCCCAAATTGCTTATTTCCAGCACATGTTGGTTGTTTTGGGCTTCTTCCAATAAGGAGTTGAGCCCCAACAAGCCGATAAAAAGCGGATTTTAAGTAATTATGGCCATCTAAAGCAAAGCTTATCTAAAGGACGCAATTTCACCTCCTATAGGCACACTGGTATTTTAACAAGGGGCTTCCTACATGTACAGGTTAGCAAAACAAAACAAGCATTGGCAAAGCCAATAGGTCTCACTTTTTCGAGAGGATTTTTTTTGTTCTAGAAAACCAATAGGTCTTGGCAATTCGAGAGCTACTGATGTTGTAAATGACAATGTCCTTTAGCTATGTGTTATGGAGTGGATGTATGTGGTGTAGAGGTAGAGTGGAATTATGTGGATTGGATTGCAATGGTTTGTTGTGGAATTGTGTGGTGTGAAAATGTGTGGTGTGGAGTTGTGTGACGGAATAATGTGGCATGGTGTGCAGAGTAATAATGTGGATAGTAATTATACGGTATTGAGTGTACTGGAATTATGTGAAATGGGACTGTGCATCATGGAGTGTAATTATGAGGAATGGAATTGTGTGTTTGGGAGTGACATGCAGTGGAGTTGAATTATGTGGTGTGCTGTTGAATTTTGTGACATGATAGGAATGTATTTAAAGAAATGGCCAATTGAATATATACCAACATTTGATAACACTCAAGAACTAGATTCTGTATATTTTGCAGCAGAAAGATAGGAATTGTTGTCGTATTACTGCTGTTTGTCCATGTTTTTTACTTTTGTCTTTTCAAAAATCGATCTTTGCAATGAAATTCGATATTATGTTATATTAACAATGATGTGAATGCCTCTGTGTTGCCATTAGGTTATATTAACGACAATATAGCACTATGCAAATATTTGTTACCATAACATAACATTGACTTGCATTGGAAAGAGGGATATTTTTGGAAGGCAAATGTAAAGCAAGTGGAGAAATGGCAACATTTCTAGACTGTCCTGCTGCTAAACAAAGAGAGTTGTACAATAATGGGTGGTCCCAGTAAAGGTACATTCAACAGTGTATAAAAAAAATATATAAACAAAGGTTTCACAAACTTCAAAGAAAACGTATATATATTGCAACAGTGTTATTTAATCACACTGAACACATATTGATTGTAAAAACACTTTAAAAAGCTGCAAGTGCCCAGAGGAAAAAAGGGGGAGAAGAAGAAGGGAAAAATCGGTGATTTAGGTGAGGGTAACGGGGTACGTGAAGTTAGAGTATTGGGCACATCACATTATTCTAATTGCATGGCACATCATTTCGCCAAAAGCTTCACAATTACATTAGTAATATATTGTATTCTATAGCCATGTATAGGAAGCAACACAACACAGTAAAACAATTACTGTTGATTATACTGGCAACATATGAAGTGTCGACGTTTCGACCCCAAACTGAGTATAGGTCCTTGCAATCCTTACAAAGGGGGTCTTCCTCAGGACTGTAGTGATGGGGGGGATACCTAGGGATCGATACCAGAAAATTAACTTAGAACACAGATGACCTCAAAACACTAAAAACATATAAAGTAACAGAAGGGCATCAGTCCCTATTTCTACCGTGAAAAGCCCCGCTCGTGGAGGCTGGTGAAACAAGTCGGGCTCGAGGGCTCCAAACAAAGGAGAGCGGAAAAACACACCTGTAAAAATAAGGTGCATATAAATCTACCCATCTATTGTGTTAGGTTGGGATACATTATGAGCAATGGTGAATTATAGTCTCTTACTTGGAGGGTGAATCAAAGTAATAATGTCCCTTCCACCATATTCGCTTGAATGAGAACCAGATTCCTTGGTTTAACTCAAGTAGTATTAATCTGAAAAATAGAGCACAGGAAACAACTGCTATCAAAGACCCTAAAAACAAACGGTGGGTAGTGTATTAAGGCCACCGTGTCATAACCGATATGTATAAATACCTGTCAGTTTAATGAATTCCAGAGTCAACCCTTTGTCACCTCAATCTGAAAAATGAGTACAAGGAGAGTGTAAGTCTGCTCCGTCTAATTAGACAGTCATAACGACATTGCTTGATCAGGCGATCAGCCTGGGAACTAGGGAAATACAAACACACTCACCGCGTTAACGGGAATGCCGTGAAAGCGACTGATGGCGCTGCAGTGCAAATTCTTCAAATGAAAGCAGAAGGTGAAATCCTCAGTCATTGCTGATGTTAAAAAGGTAAAGCTAGGCATCAGTGGTGATGTCTCTACTCAAAAAAGCCCGCATCTTGCTAAAGAACTCACTGCTACTCGCCGGGGATGCTCCGTGTAATGGAAGGGAACCGGAGCGGTGGCTCGTGATTGGCTTAAATACGGCCGAAAATCGCCGCGGCCCCGTGCGTGACGTCCGCCCGCAGACGCTAAATGCTTATGAAACCGAATGGCGTGTGACACAAGAAGCGAAGACAGACTCTTCCATGTCAAATATTGATAGTCAGAGTATGATCGTAAAAACAAGTAGATATATTAGCTGATGGAACGCCAACACAAACTCTTTCATGTGAAAGGCAGATGGTCTGAGTTTGATTGTGGAAACATTGGAAATGGTAGTTAATGAAACGCCACCAAGGGCACAATGTATGATTAGGTATGCCATACACATTAAACATTTTAGTTAATGGAAAGCCCACATTCTGCCGTGTGGAATGCTGATTGTGAGAGCATAATAGTAAAAAAATTAGAAATGGTAGTTAATGAAATGCCAACACGGGCACATTGTATGATCAGGTATGCTATCAACAAATGCTTGACTCCACATTCGTTGATACACGCGATACAATCCAGTTGACATTGGTATTAGAAAACACCTGAAAAATTGACATCGTTAGTAGAAAACATGAGAAACCATTTATACGGATACCCTGGATATTACGTTAAAGGTTTTAAGTGGTGCACGTTGAAAACTAATAGACACCATTTAGACATCTTAGAATATTAAAAATAGAATTAGAAGGGTCACATGATTGAAAATACAAATTGCATAATTACGTACTAGATACAAGCATGTGGCCAAACGGATTCAGGTACCTCCCTATTGCATGCTGAAAATGTGAGGCGTCATGTGAAACAAATTACTCAGAAATGAGGCAGGCTAATTGTGCATGACTGGAATCTTGCTCATTCAGCCCATTTTTTATTGTATCCAAACGGGCCATCCATTTACATTCTCTTGTGTTCAAGATTAAGCCAATGTTGCCCCCTCTAGGGCCCAGTGTGGCTTTTTCTAAGACCACCCACTGTAACTCATCTGGTGTATGTCCCTTGGTTGTACAATGTTCAACTAAAGGTGCCCCTTGGACCCCACATCGTACCCTGCTTTGATGTTGGAGTATCCGAGCCTTGATCTTTTGCTGTGTTTGGCCCACATAGAGTAGTCCACAGGGACAGAGGATTCCATAAATTACATTAGTTGTGTAGCAGTTTGTAAACGATTCCAGATCAATCGTATGATGTTTATACGTGAACTTTTTTGTTTGGATCGTTGTCTGTCACGCCTTGCAGTGTCCACATTTAAAATGTCCCTGCACCACAGGTAGATTCCAAAGTGATTGATTTGACGTTGCTGCTGCAGTATCAAGAAAAGAGCGGACTACATGATCTTTCACGCTCTTAGCTTTTTTGAAAGAGTGCTTAGGTGAATTGGGTTGTTCGATATCATCAGACACCAAACTCCAGTGTTTGTTAATCACCCTCTTAATGGCATTGCTTCTCGTGGAGAAGGTGGTCACGCAAATCATCTTCTGTAGTTGTCCATCTTTCTTATCTTTCGGTGTTAACAGCGTTTCACGGGGGCTAAACCACGCCCTCTTCTGAGCTCTTTTCACTAGCCTTCTTGGGTATCCCCTCTCCAGGAGCCGGTTACTTAAGTCTTCTGATTCGGCCATTTAGTCTGCTTTCTTGGAGCAGTTTCTGCGGATACGCAGAAACTGCAAACGGGTAGGTTGTCCCTCAGAACACGGGGGTGGTAACTATTGTATCTGAGGAGGGAGTTGCGTTCCGTAGCTTTACGGTATAACGTGGTGTACAGTTTGTTTTCTTCACAACGGATGGTAATGTCTAGGAAGTCTATCTCATTGGAGTTGGATTGCATTGTGAACTTGATATCCTGATTTCTTTGGTTAAGCCAGTCATGGAATAGGCCTAACTCCATGGTGTCTCCAGTCCAGATCATCAGTATATCGTCGATATACCGTTTCCACATCATCACCTGGTTACTGAAGGGGTTGTTATTGAAAATGAATAATTTCTCAAAATTGTCCATGTAAATGATCGCCAGGTCCGGGGCGAAGGCTGCCCCCATCACCACACCCTTGGTCTGCATGTAATAGTTGCCCTGAAAAAAGAAGAAGTTCTTCATCATGGCTATGGTGAGCAGTCCAATGATGAATTCAGTAAGCACTGCCGTAGGTGCTGGTCGTTGGTCCAAGACATCTCTCATTACTTCAAGGGCAGACTGTTGGGGTATACTTGTATACAATGTCGCACGTCACCAGTAGTTGGTCGCTGGGATTGAAGGCATGTTGGTCAATCAAGTTAATAGTTTGCATTGTGTCTCTCAAATAAGCTTGTGTGGTTTCAGCAATCGGTTTAAAAAAGAAATCTATGTACCCACATAAGGGCTCTAGCATAGATCCACAACCTGATACAATAGGGCGCCCCGGCGGGTTCTGCATGTCCTTGTGGATCTTGGGCAGCGTGTAGATTGTAGGAAGCCGGGGATGCTTTTGGTTCAGGTATTGGAATTCGAGGTTGCTAAGAAAACCTTGTTCAAGTACATTTGTTGTGATACTTTGTATCTCCAGTGCGAGATCCTTTGAAGGGTCTGTTCTCAATTTGGAATAGCTGACACCATCTTGTAATTGCTTCATAATCTCAGTCTTATAATCGGTTACATCCTGCCCCACGATGTATTTATTTATTTAGAGTTTTCTATAGCGCGGACCAGACCCAGGGTAGGGTATCAGAGCGCTTTACAATGAGGGCACAGTACGAATAAAACAATTAGCAAAATATAGCATACATAGAATCAACATGTTTTGACAAAGTTCGGAGGGTCGCAGGCGTGAGAGTTGTTCTGAGCAACAGGTCATAGGGGCGAGGGTGTCCTTAGTGGGAGAGAAGAGGCAAGTTTAAGGATGTAGAACTGGAATGGTCCATGTGAGAGTTTACGGGAGGAATTTGCACATCAGGAATGATTTTGCTTCCCTTTTGAACAGAGGAGTAGAGGAGATTTTTATGATGTAAGGAGGAAGCGAGTTCCATATTCTTGGTGCTGCTCCGGAGAATGCTCTGTCAGAGGTTTTTTTCTTGCTGAAACGTGAGGGTTTCAGGAGTAAATTATCAACGCTCCTAGAATGTCTGATTCCTCCAGATAAGGTAAGTTTTTGGGATAGGTACTGGGGAGTATTGTGGTGAAGTACTTTGTGAGTGATGCATGCCATTTTTAGGTGGATTCGAGATTCATAAGGTAGCCAGTTGAGTGCTTTCAGGTGTGGCGATATGTGGTCAAATTTCCTAGATCCTGTTAGGAGTCTTGCTGCGGCGTTGAGACAGGCTTTTAAAGGGGCGGTTGAGATTTTGGGAAGGCCCGCGAGGGTGGTGTATCCGTACTCCAGCCTTGAGATGACTAAGGACTGAACTGCAGTTTTGAGGTCTGGGTTCTCGATGAAAGGTTTCATTTTCCTAAGATAGCTGAGGTGAAAGCGTGCGTTTTTAGCTAACAGGTTGATGTGTGTTTGCATGTTAAGGTTCTTATCTAGTGTAATTCCAAGTGATTTGGTGGAGTCCACCAAAGTTGGCGTGCAATTCAGAGCAGTGATCAACTTGGTCCATTCCTTTGTCTCCAGGGAGTTATTAGGATGGGAGATTAGAAGAAATTCTGGTTTTTGCGTGTTTAGCTTGAGGAAGTTGGTTGTTAGCCAGTGGACGGTCTTTTCGAGTGCCAGGTTCATCGTCTTTATGTCTTCAATGGAGGAGATCTTGATGTAAAGTTGAGTGTCGTCCGCGTACATGTGGTAGGCAATGTTCGCCTGCTGTAGTAGTTCGGTTAGTGGTTCGACATATAGGTTGAATAGGGTGGGGGATAGGGTAGAGCCTTGTGGTACTCCTAGAAGGTTCGGTGAGGAGGGAGAAAGATTTTTGTTCACCATGAACGATTGCGTTCTGTTTTCCAGAAAGGATTTGAACCATTGAAGGACTGTGCCAGATAAACCCATCCTATTTTCCAATCTTCTTAGAATTTTGTCGTGATTGACCGTGTCGAAGGCTGAGGAGAGGTTGAGCAGGACTAGTAGACAGGTTTCGTTGTGGTCAAGAGCTAGGAGGGCGTCATCAACTATATGCAGAATGGCTGTTTCTGTGCTATGGCCGGGTCTGAAACCCGATTGGTGGATGTTCAGAAGGTTGAAGTCCATGATGTGTTGGTTCAGTTGTTGCTGAACACATTTTTCCAAGACCTTGGCTAGCATGGGAATGTTGGTTATGGGTCGGAAATTATTGGGGTCGGAGGTGTTTGCTGTCGGTTTCTTTAGTATAGGGGTGACTTGGCCCATTTTTAGGCAGTCCGGTATGTGCCCTTGTGCTAGCGAGGCGTTGATGATTTTGGTCCAGAGAGGGGAGATGACTTGGTAGATGTGGGGAAGGCAATTTGAGGGGACTGGGTCATTGAAGTGGTTGTTGAGTTTGGTGGTTGCTAAAGTTTTGGTGATGTCATTAAGATCGTAAAGTTTGAAAGTGGACCAGTGAGAGTTATTTTTTGGCAAAGGAAGCTCGGGTTGTTCAGCGTTTTCAGCTTGAATGTTCTTGGGGTGGCTGAGTTAGTTGCTGCTGTGCTAAGCTCGAGTTGGAGGGAGTTCGTTTTTGCTGTGAAGAATGAAGAAAATTCTTCACTGCTAAGCTGTGATTTCGAAGTCAAGAGTGAGGATTTAGCCAATTTGTTAGATTGTTGTTTAAGAATTTCAAAGAGTTTCTTTGGTCTATTCTTGGCATTGTCTACTTCTGATCTAAAGAAGTCTTTTTAGATTGTAGAATACTTTTGTTATAGGAGTTTCTAGCTTTCCGAAGTAGTTTAAGATGGAGGGGGAGGGATGTTGTCTCCATTTCCGTTCTGATTATCTAAGTTTACGTCTTTCTTCATTCAGGGCTCCGTTAAACCATGGGTTTTTATCTTTGTCTGGAATTCATTTGAGTTTTGGTGGAGCAGCTTGGTCAAAGACCTTGGTCATCGTGGAGTTGTAATGATCGGTGAGATCATTGACGTCTGACATGTTGTTGGGGGGGATGAGAACTTTCTCACAGTGGGAGGCTAGGTTGTTCCAGTCAAGGTGTTTCGTGTTTCTTATCCATTGTTTAGGCTTGTTTTGTTGCGGGAAAGTTTTCTTGGTAGCGGAGGAAATTTGGAAGGTGATGATGTGATGGTCTGACCAGTCACAAGGGATGATCAAGATAGATTCAATCGTATTTTGTTTAGAGATGAGCCAGTCAAGAGTAGCACCCTTAGAGTGAGTGGGCTTTGAGATAGCTTGGATCAAGGAATGGTCTGCTAGGAAGGTTTTGAGGGCGTTGACCTGCTTGTCTAGGGGGTTTGCCCAATGGAGATTGAAGTCGCCGAGGAATATGTTGTTGGAATGACGGGTAGAGTTTGTAGTAAATTTCCATAAGTTGGTCTGTAAATACTGTGTTCTTACCTGGGGGATGGTAGAGGATATGTAGTTTGTGGGAGTGGTTATCTGATGATTTGACAGAGATCCCAAGGTATTCACAGGAGTCCATGGGTTCGGAGTGAAACTTCGAGATGGTGATGTCGGATCGATGTATGCAGGCTAATCCTCCGCCCTTTTTGAGAGGTCTGTCTAGTCTAATAATGTTGTAGTCTGGGGGGACTAGAAGGTCTAGGCATGGCGAGGACGATTCATTGAGCCAAGTTTCCGTGAGGATGGTTATGTCCGTTTTCATGTTCAGGGTGAGGTCGGCGATGTCCGAGGCGTGTTTTAAGGCTGAGCGGCAGTTTAGGAGAAGGCAGGAGATCGGTTTTGAGGAATTCTTTACGGTCGGCTCGTGAATTTCGGGGTTGGGGGTTATGGATTGGAGGTTTTTCAGGGTAATTCCTCTGTGTGTTGGATGGGATGTTCTGTTTGGGTTGATAGGGACTGGGAGAATAGAGAATTCTTCTTCATTAGTGATGTGGCAAGCAGGGGATTCGTATGATAGTAGAAGGGTTTGGATTTCCAGGTCCGTTAGGTAGTTGAGATCTTCTTCATTTGTGTTGGGGCTCGTAGGAGTTTCGTATAGTAGTAAAAGGGTTTGGATTTCCAGGTCCGTTAGGTAGTTGGGGAGTTTGCGAGTGCGTAAGTGTCGATTGGTCAGAGGCAGGGGGATAGTTTTTATCACGTTGTTGACTGCCGCTAGAGAGTGTTGAAGATGGGTAAGTTTGGAGAGAGAGTTTTCAGCAAGTAGTAGGATGCTTTTGATTTCTAATATAACGTTTTGTAGTTTCCTAGATGTGAGGTAGGACTGGGTTATGAGTAGTCTTGTTCAGAAAGGTGATAGGGAGGAGGAGACAGGATCGGCGAGCAGGGAGGGCTGGGAGTAGTATTGCTGAGGGGTGTGATGTCTGTGGGGGTAGTGTGGTGGGTATGTGTGGCTGGGAGCGGGGTAGTAGATAATAAGAGGGGTATGTGCTGTCTGGGGGCTTTAATCTGACTCGATAGAGTGGCCGTGTCGTGGTGGGTGTCCTCAGTGGTCGGTAGAGGGTTGTGGAGGAGGGTGAGGGTAATGGGGATAGGGGAGGTGGCGGAGTGTGGAGATGAGGAAGGTCGGAGATTGGACATAACGGGAGGGGCGTTGTTGTTGGTTCTGATGATGTTTCCATTTGAGGGTGTAAGTGGTATGAGTTCTAAGGGAGGTGAGTTGTTGATGCCTCTTTCATAGGTTCTGGGTAGGGGTGGGGGACTCTGATCTTCAAGAGATGAGGAGGTGGAGGGTGTGGATAGGTCCTGTGGGGCATTGGGTGGGGAGATGGTGCGGGTTTTTAGGGTGTGAAAGTATTTGTCGAATAGTTCTAGGTCCTTGTTTGCTGCTTGAATAAGAACAGTGCCATTTTTGTAGGATGTTATGTTCCCATGGCCCCACCTTTATCTGCGGACTTGATGACAATGTCCTTGTTGTTTTTCAATGTCAAAAGGGATGCGCTCTCCATCTTTGTGATATTAGGAATAGTATGTTTGTGTACTGTCAGAAGTCTCGACACATCCCTAAGTACTACACTTTCATATGCCAACATTTTGTTTGTCATCGCATTGGCTGGTCGGAACGAAAGTGGACGGAACTCTTATCCCTGTGTGAGAGACTGCAGGTGGTGCTGCAGAGTGTTTAAAGAAGTATCGTAGGCGGATTTTACGGAAGAACCTGTGAAGTTCCGTTTTAATGGTAAAGTCATTGGGGTGGGCTGTAGGTACAAAGGACAATCCCTTGCTAAAGATGTTAGTCTCCTCATCATTTAAGGTGTAGGAGGAAATATTCACCACAGGGTTCTGCATTCTTTTTACCACCTGTATACCTTGCGTCGGGTCGATATTTCTCCATGGCTCTCTGGCTGGAAGCGGACCTGTTTTGATGTATTGCCCCGACCTCTCTCCCAGTTCACATTGGTTGTTTGCTGTCCTTGTTGTGGTCCCCTCGGCCAGTTGCCGCCTCGACCTCTGGGAGGTCTCCATTGGCCTTCTCCTAAAAAAGGAAAGTAACCTTGAGGTGGGTACCAGTTGTCCCGGTATCCGTAATCTGAACTGGGACCTGGTTGCTCGTTATCGCTATCAGTGCTCAAAGACGAATCTGAAAAAGTGGTGTAGTTCCTACGACCATGGTAGCCTCCTCTTCCTCTGTTAGTGAAGCGTCCCTGGTTGTCCTGTTTGAAATACTCCTCTTGTAAATAAGGGTACATATTCTTCTTTTCATAGAAACGAATGTCCTTGGACAGTTTTTCAAGTTTTATATTCTGAGTGGTAGTTTCAAATTCTTTCAGTGTTTTTCCCAAATGCTCCAAGGCGTTTTTAGCATTGGTCAATGTAGAGTCCCCTGCAATTTCTTGTTTAAGGGCAGCGATCTCCCTCATAAGTACTTGGACCTGTTCAGCAGCTGTTTCTACTCCCAGCACCATCCAGTGCCGGGAGCAGTTATTAGCAACAAAACTAAACCCTTCCTTATATTTGGGTACGTCTACAAAAATTGCTGGTTCATTCTTGATTTGCAATCCGACTGGTATTATATTTGCCTGGAGGTATTTTGTCAGTAAATGCCCATGTAGGCAAGTGCAGATCAATTTCTTTTCCAAGCGCTCTAATCATGCGACTTTATCATTGAGTGTGAAATCAATATTTGGTGTGGTTGAAGAGAGGAATTGATTAGCAGGGTCCTGTAGCAGTTGATTAATGCATTCCTCCGTATAAGACAGAGTTTCACTCTCTTCCATTTTAAAACAGTGCAATAAATCACTAATATACCTCGCAGGTGTGCACCTGCTCAGAAATCGTTACATAAAGGGGTAAACCCAAAAATCACCGGGACCTGGGTATAGAACAATACAATAATGGGCGGTCCCAGTAAAGGTACATTCAACAGTTTAAAAAAATATATATAAACAAAGGTTTCACAAACTTCAAAGAAAACGTATATATATTGCAACAGTGTTATTTAATCACACTGAACACATATTGATTGCAAAAACACTTTAAAAAGCTGCAAGTGCCCAGAGGAAAAAAGGGGGGGGAGAAGAAGTAGGGAAAAATCGGTGATTTAGGTGAGGGTAACGGGGTACGTGAAGTTAGAGTATTGTGCACATCACATTATTCTAATTGCATGGCACATCATTTAGCAAAAAGCTTCACAATTACATTAGTAATATATTGTATTCTATAGCCATGTATAGGAAGCAACACAACACAGTAAAACAATTACTGTTGATTATACTGGCAACATATGAAGTGTCGACGTTTCGACCCCAAACTGAGTGTAGGTCCTTGCAATCCTTACAAAGGGGGTCTTCCTCAGGAATGTAGTGATGGGGGGGAGGTGCACCTAGGGATCGATACCAGAAAATTAACTTAGAACACAGATGACCTCAAAACACTAAAAACATATAAAGTAACAGAAGGGCATCAGTCCCTATTATCTACCGTGAAAAGCCCCGCTCGGGGAGGCTGGTGAAACAAGTCGGGCTCCAAACAAAGGAGAGCGGAAAAACGCACCTGTAAAAATAAGGTGCATATAAATCTACCCATCTATTGTGTTAGGTTGGGATACATTATGAGCAATGGTGAATTATAGTCTCTTACTTGGAGGGTGAATCAAAGTAATAATGTCCCTTGCACCATATTCGCTTGCATGAGAACCAGATTCCTTGGTTTAACTCAAGTAGTATTAATCTGAAAAATAGAGCACAGGAAACAACTGCTATCAAAGACCCTAAAAACAAACGGTGGGTAGTGTATTAAGGCCACCGTGTCATAACCGATATGTATAAATACCTGTCAGTTTAATGAATTCCAGAGTCAACCCTTTGTCACCACAATCTGAAAAATGAGTACAAGGAGAGTGTAAGTCTCCTCTGTCTAATTAGACAGTCATAACGACATTGCTTGATCAGGCGATCAGCCTGGGAACTAGGAAAATACAAACACACTCACCGCGTTAACGGGAATGCCGTGAAAGCGACTGATGGCGCTGCGTAGCAAAATCTGCAAATGAAAGCAGAAGGCGAAATCCTCAGTCATTGCTGATGTTAAAAAGGTAAAGCTAGACATCAGTGGTGATGTCTCTACTCAAAAAAGCCTGCATCTTGCTAAAGAACTCACCGCTACTCGCCGGGGATGCACCGTGTAATGGAAGGGAACCGGAGCGGTGGCACGTGATTGGCTTAAATACTGCCGAAAATCGCCGCAGCCGCGTGCGTGACGGCGGCCTGCAGACGCTAAATGCTTATGAAACCAAATGGCGTGTGACACAGGAAATGAAGACAGACTCTTTCATGTCAAATATTGATAGTCAGAGTATGATCGTAAAAACAAGTAGACATATTAGCTGATGGAACGCCAACAAAGGCACAAACTCTTTCATGTGAAAGGCAGATGGTCTGAGTTTGATTGTGGAAACATTGGAAATGGTAGTTAATGAAACGCCACCAAGGGCACAATGTATGATTAGGTATGTCATACACATTAAACATTTTAGTTAATGGAAAGCCCACATTCTGCCGTGTGGAATGCTGATTGTGAGAGCATAATAATAAAAACATTAGAAATGGTAGTTAATGAAATGCCAACACGGGCACATTGTATGATCAGGTATGCTATCAACAAATGCTTGACTCCATATTCGTTGATACACGCAATACAATCCAGTTGACATTGGTATTAGAAAACACCTAAAAAATTGACATCGTTAGTAGAAAACATGAGAAGCCATCTATACGGATACCCTGGACAAGGAGAGTTGGCATGTGTGCCAATGGGAAAAGACTGGCAGCTATAGATCTCAGACTAAGGTCTTCCCAAGATGTAGAACAACTTAGGAGCCTTGTTTGTATACTCAGTCTATCCAGTACATGTCCTGAAAAGGAATTCCTTATATGTGTGCAACTTTCACATTACTATACTATATTTTTTCTAATAAATAAAAATGGCCTGAAGGAAATGTGGCATATTTTAATGCTTTAAAGTTTTCTTTTTTTGCTATTAGTAGCCACCATCCTACTTCCGCCTATGTGCACCCTATGGGACATTCTAATATTACATTAGAAGCTTTTTGTTTTTGAATATCGACCTTCACAGTTTTATATTGCATTGAAAACTCGCACATTTTGGGTAACCCATGGCAAAGTCGTCAGGGCATGGGGGTATTTATTATTGAATGTTTCATGTTTTGAAAACATACATCCAATAAGTGTCAATCAATTCAGCATGTATATACTTATCTAAAAAAATTTGGAAAAAAATCAGTTTAAGGAGTCTTATATTTTTTCATCGTATTTGTTGCCTGATTTTCATCTTTTGGTGGCTCGACTTGTGCCTCACCAGACCCTCTCTGTGCTCTCCCTAAGGTTAACGTGCCCCCACCCAATGTCATCTTGAGAATTTTGGAGGCCCCTGGCAAGACATACTTTGGGGCTACGTTCACAAAAAAGTTTAATTTTAGTGCCAATTCCTGCTAATTCAAGCCCACATGATGCCAACAATACTAAATGTTATGTTAAACTTTGTTGAAATGTCTTGCCGGGACCCCAAAAATCCTTACGATGACACTGAGTAGAGGGACAATCAGAAGTAAATGTAGGCCAAGAAGTTAACTGCAAGGCCTCATAGTTGGTGTTCTATCCCTAAATGGACAGTAGAGATTCTGGCGATTTTGAACTTTAAATGTTTTACTATTTTCAAACTTGCTCAAAACCCCCTGTATTTCCTCACTGCTCTTTTATTTTTCCAATACCCCGAAAGATAAACTTGTAGCAACATTGGGTGTCTGAAAACCAAGGCATCAGCGTATCTCGGGTCCACCTCCATCCGTGATTGTTTTTAATTAACACGACAATCGACTTCACTAAAATAGTCATACAACGCTAGTAATTTCGGAAGCATCTGCAGCAAAATGGTCCTGTCTTTATTGCAAGAATGTATTTTTCATGCCGCTGTTGAAATCTGCACTCTGTCTGAGACCGTAAATCTCTAAGATATATTTGTGGGTTGGCTCACATGTACTAGTGAAATATGTTCACCCCTAGAGAAACTTGTCGTAGCATACTTATCACTCTTGGACACTTCAAAAGGCTAACATGGGGGTCCTGCTGAAATAATGTTAACATCAGTTAGCAGCGCTTTGAAGCTTTGCCGATTTACAGCATATGAAATGCCTGTTTATCACTGTAAGATCAGGCATGAGTACGATTAATACGCTACTCAGACATGGGTATGATTCATGATTGGGGGGACGTGGAGGGGGGCCCAGGGAAGGAATGAGGAAAAGAGCTGCCTCCATCACCCCCGCCTCACCACTAAGTCCACAGCCTCCAGCCCTCCATATCCATACATGAGCAGGGGAGCGACGCTGGGGGACGGCGCTCTGGTAAAACAATTTTGTTTACTGTGTGCACGGAAGCATAGCTGCTTTTAAACTTTACTGCCAGAAAGAGCCAGCCGGAAGCCTGTGGTGCAGCACCCAGTATGGGTCGTGAACAGAGGAGCTTGACTGAGGGGTGGGGGGCAAACGCATATCAACCCTCTGACAGCAAGTATAAATAAAATAGGGACGAGGGAGGCGGTGAACAAGGACAACGGGAGGGGGCGGGAGTGAAGGCAACACAAGTGGTGCAGATCATAAATATGCATAAAGGGAAGGAGAGAGCAGCGAGCAAGCGAGAAACGGCGCGGGAACATTGAACGGCAAAGAAAAAGAGTCAACGAACAAAGGATACATAAAGCCGACCGTAAGGGTGCTGTAACAGGGGCATTCGCCACAAAACTGAAAGCACGCCCAAAGGCGGGACAAAGAACAGCGTTTCACGAATAAAAAGAAAGTAATTTTGAAAAGCACCCGAACAACAAATGTAAAGTGGTGGGTGTGGCCTTTACACACAGAGGGATTATAGCATGCCTCGCAGAGCAGCGCATGCACGCTGCCTCTAAGCTCGACACAAATAGACTCTCAGCAAAGGCATGGTGGTGGCCATCTTGTTATAGGTGTGTATCCTATTATGACAAAGCACTGGCTGCAGGAAAGGGTGCAACCTATTTGTTTACCTGTCCAACTACATCCTAAAGCAAAGTCTAGAATCACATTAAGTTATTGCGTGTACTTGTAGTGTCGCGCTCTAGCGTTCCTAGGTCACGTGTGACCGGGAATGCTGGGAGCGCGCCCGGCCATTTTGAGTCATTATCGGCTGGCCGGTGAAGCGAGCGGAGGTTCCCGGCGCTCCTGTTATAATACTAATAAATAAGTTAATTGGACACTCCGGCTCTGTCTTTCTTTACCCTAACCGCCTCACTACAAATTGGCGACGAGGCTGGGGGGACAGAGAACCGTAGAGCACCAGCATCGTGTGTAGCAAGCGCTACACGATACACCACATAGCAGGGAGCGTGGCAGAGGCCCGGTCATCGCCCGCACGCCCCGCAGAGAGCGACCGCAGCGCACCAAGAGCCAAGCGGTGGAGAAGTGCCGAGGAGAAGGGCAGCAGAAGGGGCGCAGCACCTCCAGTTTAGTCCAGCCTCACCAACCAGGCACTACACCTCGTCAGCGACACGCTCTTTTGGGAGCGCACCATCTCACAGGTACCAGTGCCCCGCCAGAGAGCCTAGCCCGGACACCCCACAGCCATCCCGGCGCCATAACACGACGCACGGAGGATCTTAGGGGTATAGCCCACGGCGTTCACGATCGCCGAGCCGCAGGGAGGGACGAACAGAGCACAGTGCCGCCCAAACACGCGTCCAGCAGTCCAGCAACATCACGGGCAAGAAGGGAGAGTGAACCTGGCGCAACGAGGGCTGCGTCACACAGGAGCAGCAGCAGTGTCACTCGACGGGGTGGCAGATCTACGTGAACAGAGTGCTCCGTGGAGCCCCCCACCCAGGGTAGAAGGCGTGCCAACTGTAAGGCAAGCAGGAATGTGTGCCCAGACGTTCTCCCTCACAAATCCACTACCTTTCCTGCCACACCCAGGGGAACCGGCGATGAAATGGGAGGATTGGAAGGAATATTTCCTTAATTACTTGTCAGCGTTGGAGGATGAAGGGGAGGAAGTTTTCCCAAGTACACGGAAAAAAAGATCCTGCTTCACAATCTAGGCCCTGAAGGTGTCAGGGTATACAGGAATCTGGTGAAGAAGACCCGTCCGCCAGAGGACATGGAAGTGTTCCAACACGCCATCGACGACCTAGATAGCCACTATCAGCCGGTAGTGTGCACAGCCATTGACCGCTTCAATTTCTTTCAGCGGAAGCAGAAGGCAGGAGAATCAGTAGATGATTATGTGGCCGCGTTGAAGGGTCTAGCCATCAATTGCAAGTTTGGTGGCCTGCATGATGAATTCGTGAGGGACCAAATCATCATGCACACGGTGAACACGTCTATACAGGAAAAGCTGTGGGTCAGTGGTGATTCTCCTCTTAAAGAGATCGTAGCTCTGGTCAAGAAGGCGGAACTCTCCAAGAGGTGCGTGGAGGCGCGAAAAGGGAGGCATCCAGCAGACCACTAGTAGGAAAAATAACGGAGACTCAAGAACATGAAAGGAGACCGCAGGCCAGGAGGAACCCAGGATGGCAACAAGGACCGGCTACGAGGACGCAAACGAACACGCCGTTCCCACGGGACGTAAAGAAGGGATGCTACAGATGTGGTAACACCGCTCATGCGGCATCAGACAGACGGTGCCCGGCCTTCAGAGCCAAATGTCTATATTGTGGCATAATGGGACACTTTGAGAAGGTCTGCAGGCGCAAACCCAAGAAGGCGACGGTGAAGTACGTGACACAGGATTCTGATCCGGAAGAGGGAGATGAGGAAGAAGAAGAGGACGTTCTGTGCATCGAAGAACACGTGTTGGGCGTGGATGGCTCCCGCACAAGCAAGCCGTTGTGTGAAGTGACAATAGGAGGAATTCCAGTCTCCACGGTGGCGGATTCAGGCTCACCTTATACCATCATACAACGTAAAGTGTGGGACAGAGACTTCGCCCAAGTGATTGGTATGCATCTTCTACCCCCAGATATCAAGCCGGTCACCTTCACGGGAGAACCCATACCGATGGTAGGGTTCCAGAAACTGAGGTTCCAATTCAAAGGACGTACGACAGAAGGGAAGCTGTACGTAGCTGAGAAGGTGCCATCAGTGTTGGGATGGATAGACCAGGGAGGACTAGGAATCCAACTCAATCCTGGAGGGTTGACCCAAGTGCTGATGACTGACCAAGCGCAGGGATATGAAGCGGACAAATGGAAGGGGGAGTTCCCAAAAGTCTTTGGAGGCACGATCGGCAAATTGGCAAAGTTCACGCACAAGATATGCCTAAAGGAGAATGCACAACCAGTGAGCCATAAAGTGAGGAACATTCCATTCAACAGCAGGGAAGCGGTACAACATGAACTACAATGCCTGGAAGATAATGGAGTGATTGAGCCAATAGAGAGTGCAGAATGGTTAGCTCCACTGGTCGTGGCCAGGAAACCAAACGGCAAGGTGCGTTTGTGCATTGACCTAAGAGAACTCAACAAGAACATCGTTGTGGACAAATTCCCGCTACCCCGGATAAACGAAATGTTAGCAAAGACGAAAGGCGTTCGGTGGTTTTCGACCATAGACCTGACCTCAGCGTATCATCAGGTAGCACTGCATCCGAGGAGTAGGAAATTAACATCGTTCATCACGCCGTTCGGATGCTATCAATTCCGGCGAATGCCCTTTGGGCTGGCGTCTGCCGCAGCTGTGTTCCAAAAGTTGATGCATAGACTGTTTAAAGACACTGACGGAGTACAGTACTTCCAGGATGACATCCTAATCATGGGAACGACCAAAATTGATCACGATAAAAAACTTAATAACGTGCTACGCATCCTGGAGCTCAATGGCCTCACAGCGGAGTGGGACAAGTGCAAGCTAGGAGTGTCTGCAGTGACGTACCTGGGTCACGAGATTAGTGATAGAGGGATCACCCCCAAAGCGGCCAACATGAAAGCCATCAAAGATGCACCCATTCCAAGGAACAAAGATGACGTACAGTCCTTTCTAGGCATGGCGGAGTTCTATAGCAAGTTTGTGCCCCACTTTGCTACCAAAACACACAGCATGCGTCAGCTACTAAGAGATAAGACGAACTTTGTGTGGACAGAGGAGTCGGATGTAGAATTCAGCCAAATAAAAGAGGACATTTGTGAAGCAGTACCCTTGCAGGGTTTTGACCAGGATGCACTCTCGGTTCTTACCACAGATGCCAGTGACAGAGGGTTGGGGGCAGTCCTCATGCAAAGATCAGAGAATGGAGTGCTGACGACGGTCAGTTTCGCATCTCGATCATTGTCCTCCACAGAGGAGAAATTCAGTGTAGTGGAAAAGGAGATGCTGGCTGTTATATGGGCAATGGAACGGTTCCGTCAATTCCTGTGGGGCTCGAGGTTCTTGTTGAGGACTGATCATAAACCTCTGATCAAGGTACTTACATCCAGTGGTCATGCGAGTGCCACCCCGCGCATAGCAAAGATGACTTTGAAGTTGTTGGACTATGTGTATGATGTAGAATACATTCCGGGGGCCAAGAACAAAGTAGCAGATTACTTGAGCAGAGCGGCAGCCATGGAGGATGCACCTCAGCCGACGGAAGAGGATGACTACACAATCGCCTTCGCAGAAGATCAGGAAGCAGTCATAAGCGCACAAGAATGGGGGACGGCATATGAAAACGACGCATGTATCAAGGAAGTGAAAAGCTTCGTGGTCTTAGGATGGCCGGAAAAAAAACACCTAACGGCGGAACAGAGGAAGTTTTATGAAGTGAGAGAAGAACTGTCAGTAGAGGACAAGAGTGTGTTCTTACTAAGAGGAGACAAGGTGGTGCCACCGGAAGGACTGGTAAAAAGGATAATGACCATACTACACGAGGGACATTTAGGCATAGTAAAAACCAAACAGAGGGCTAAACAAGCATATTGGTGGCCTGCACTGGACAGTCAGGTGGAAAGGCACGTCAGAGAATGCGCGCAGTGCTGTAATGCAGACAAGACCCAAACCACGATGAGACCGCCACTGGGGAAGTTTCACCAACCGGTCAATCCATGGGATGAAGTGGCGATTGACATCTTGGGCCCCATCCTGAACGCACAGGGTACACCCAGGTACATTGTGGTGCTGGTGGACAGATATTCCAAATGGCCGGAAGTGGAAGTGCATGACACAATGGATACAGACACCATACTGAAGTTTCTCACTTCCCTCTTCCTAAGAGAAGGGATCCCCAGAGTCATAACCTGCGACAACGGACCACAATTCACGTCCGACAAGTAAAAGTCGTTCATGGAGAGGAATGGGATCATGACGAAGCACACGCCAGTATATCATCCAGCGGGCAACGGCCTCGCCGAACGTTTCAACCGAGTGGTGATGGGGTCTGTGCAGTCGGCCATTAATGCAGGAAAGCAGTGGGAAGTAGAACTCCAACGTACCTTATGGGCTTACCGCATCACTCCTACGCAAACGGGATATAGTCCATTCAAGATCTTACGGGGTCGTGACCCGTTCACTAGGGATAATGTAGCGTGGAAACGTAGGACAATACAAAGTAGATGGTCACCGGCAGTGGTACGGAGCAACTTGGAGAAGGCCCAAAGGCTTTACACAGATCACTACAATCAACGGCGAAATGTAAAGGAAGAGTCTTTGGAAAAAGGAGAATGGGTCAGAGTGAAACTGGCTCAATTGAAAAAGAAGGGAGAAAGCAAATTCAGTACACCCTTAAGAGTGTGTGAGGCATATGCAAGATCAGCATTATTGAGCGATGGAAAGATATGGTCCAAAGACAGGATGACACGATGCAACAAGGTATTGCAATGGGAAAAGGCAGGAGGCACATCCACAGGGACGGAGGAAGAAGATACTCAAGGCACGGATAACCAGACGACCAAAGCAGAGAGGACAAGTGGAAACACAGTGAACATCAAGGCAGGTGAAACAAGTATCTTGGACACTCCGGAGCGTGATGGAGGCGAGAGTCACCAGGGGCTGCAGGAGAACCAGGTGGATGGAAATTCGGAGGCAAGGAGTCTCACTCAGTATTCACCTAGAGCTACTGGTTCCAGGGACAGCAGAGACACTAACATCAAGACGCCACTGAGACACACCAGGTCAGGTAGAGCCGTGGTGTTTCCCAAGAAGTACCGTGAGTATGAAGTGGAGTTATAAGTACCCGGTACATTCTGTTTTCCAGAGACTCTGAGTTGTGTGACATTATATTGTAAAGGGAGGAGATATGTAGTGTCGCGCTCTAGCGTTCCTAGGTCACGTGTGACCGGGAATGCTGGGAGCGCGCCCGGCCATTTTGAGTCATTATCGGCTGGCCGGTGAAGCGAGCGGAGGTTCCCGGCGCTCCTGTTATAATACTAATAAATAAGTTAATTGGACACTCCGGCTCTGTCTTTCTTTACCCTAACCGCCTCACTACAGTACTAAGTATACAAAACGTTCTTGAGCATGAGTTTTTGGTCTGGCTCACTCTATATAGCATTTGCAAAGAATAATCAATGTTTATGGCTTAAATGCATGTAAGGTCTTGTTTTATTTCATTTGTATTTGTATACGGTGATTTTTAATTCTTAGTTATTACTTTTTGAAGCCTTTTAAAAAAAATAAAAACAAAATAGGACTGATTTTCTTCTGAACTGTTTTTACGAAGGTGAGTGTAAAGATGTGCCTTTATCCCAATAAAGGCTCTCCACACATTTAGGGTGTAATATGAAGTATTATTTATTTAGCAGGAGAGCGCCGGGAAACACGTCCGTACCGCTCCGATCTCGGTGCTCTGTGCGCCCACAAAATGGCGGCCGCGCTCCACGTCATCACGCTCTCGCGTAACGACTGGAGCGCGACACTACATATCTCCCTTCTTTAAGGAGCAACAACAAATAGATAACATTCTGTGAGTCTCTTAGACCGGAAGTTACTTCACTTCTCCTAAGTCATAGTCTCTGTATTTGGCTAGCCTTACCACTGTTCTCCCTGCCCGTGTACGTCTTACCGGAGTAGAGGTGGAACTCTCCGCACAGTCCTCTGCCAGGCTTGCCTGTCTCATTCCAGTTCCCTTGGGGCTCTCTCTCTCTGGAGTCTTGCCTTTATTCTACTGATGTTCAACTGCGATGGGATTGTCATCCTCTTCCTCTTCCTGCTCCTCTTCTCTTCTTTCTACCCCTACGTCCCTCTCTCCTTCGCATGGTGACACATTGTCTGTTGGTAAACTTTGTTTCTCTTGTGTCCTTGATCTTTCCTCTCTGTCCCACTGCAGTACCTTATTGCACTTGGACATGCGATCCTGCGACCAGACGTTCCCGTCACTAAGCAATGCTGCTCTGTTATACACCTATTCCACTTGCAAGGGCAAGCTGTATTTGCTGTCACCTTTCCTCCTTAATTGGGCGAGTTTGACTCTGACCCACTCTCCTCTTTCCAACGATGTCTCCTTCCCATTTCTTCTCTTATTGTACTGTTCTGTGTATATTCTCTGTGCTCTCTCCAAGTTGTGGTGAACTACTGCCGGGGACCATTTACTTGTGACCGTCTTTTCCTTCCATGCTAGATTGTCCTTGGTGAAAGGATCTCGTCCCCTTAGGATTTGAAACGGGCTGTATCCGGTGCCAGTGGGTGTAATTCGGTAGGCCCACAGCATACTCCTTACTTCCTTCTCCCAGTCCTTCCCTACTCCTATAGCTGATTGTATGGAACCCATTATGACACAGTTAAACCTTTCGGCTAGACCATTGCCCGCCGGGTGGTAGACAGATGTGTGTTTAACTTTGATGCCATTTCATTCCATGTATTTGTTCCACTTTTCTGATGTGAATTGAGGTCCATTGTCACTCAGAATGGAGCGGGGGATGCCTTCTCTGAGGAGGATAGCCGTTAGAAATCTAAGAACAGTCTCCGTGTCCATCTCCTCCTGTATGTCTAATTCGGGCCACTTTGAATACCGATCCATGAGAACCACTACATATTTCGGGGTTCCCTCTGCATCCAACACTGGACCGAGAATGTCTATTGACACTTCTTCCCACGGGTTAGCAGGGTTGTCGAACTTCCCCAATGACGGGCGTAGCAATGTTTGTGATTTATCCGCTCTTTGGCACTGGTCACATTCCCGAACATGTCTCTCAATCTGATTGTCCATTGCCGGCCACCAGTACATCTGCTTGGTTCTCCTCTTAGTTTTCACAATGCCCAAGTGTCCTTCATGCAATACGGCTAGTAGGTGTGGTATTACCGACGCTGGAGGAACTACTCTATCCCCTCTGAACAGGAATATTCCTTTGTCTCCTATGGATAGCTCTTCCCGCACTTCAAAGAATTTCCTGTGTTCCTTTTTCAGGTGCCTTTTCTCTGGCCATCCTTGAAGTATGAAGTTCTTGACTTCCTTGACTTCTGGGTCATCATCATAGGCTTGTTTCCATTCCTGACCACTTATCACTTTCTCATGATCTTCCATGAATGCCACCTGGACTTCATCCTCTTCCGCACCCGTCGGGGCTTCCTCCATCGCTGAAGCTCGGC
The DNA here is from genome assembly GCA_963921515.1 of Calotriton arnoldi. Taxonomy (NCBI): domain Eukaryota; kingdom Metazoa; phylum Chordata; class Amphibia; order Caudata; family Salamandridae; genus Calotriton; species Calotriton arnoldi. The sequence continues at coordinate 276,608 of CAWUFW010001784.1, read as the reverse complement.
TAAGATAATCTGCCACTTTATTCTTAGCTCCCGGGATGTATTCAACATCATACCTGTAGTCTAGTAATTTTAGGGTCATTTTTGCGATGCGGGTTGTAGCGCTCTCGTGACCAGAGGACGTGAGTACTTTGACCAGGGGTTTGTGGTCTGTCTTAAGTTGAAATCTTGTGCCCCATATAAATTGGCGGAATTTTCCCAAGGCCCACACCGCAGCTAGCATCTCTTTTTCAATCATGCTGAATTTCTGTTCTGTTGTTGACAGTGACCTGGACGCAAAGCTGATGGTCGCCATCTCTCCTGTCCTCCTTTCCTGCATTAGGACTGCCCCTAGCCCTTTTTCGCTCGCATCAGTGGTCAATATGGATTTACCGTGCGGATCATATCCTTGTAGCGGAACTGCTTTGCTGATGTCCTCCTTGATTCTCCTAAACTCCTCGTGTGCTTCTTCTGTCCACCCGAAGGCTGTTTTGTCTCGTATGAGTACTCGCAGGTGGTGCGTCTTGGTGGCGAAATGCTGCACAAATTTACTATAGTATTCCGCCATCCCTAAGAATGATCATACTTCTTCCTTACTCTTCGGTGCGGGTGCTTCACATATCGCTTTGACATTGGCGTGTTTGGGCGTGATGCCTTGGTCACTGATCTCATGTCCCAAATACGTGACTGACGCCATTCCGAATCTGCACTTTTCCCAGTCTGCCGTCAGGCCGTTTCTTTCCAAGATTTCCAACACTATGGCTACCTTTTTGTCGTGGTCGGTTTGATCCTTGCCCATCACCAAGATGTAGTCCTGGAAGTATTGTACCCCCTTTATATCCTTGAACAGTTTGTGCATCAACTTTTGGAATACCGCAGCTGCTGACGCCAGACCGAATGGCATCCGGCGGAACTGGTAGCATCCAAAGGGCGTTATGAAGGATGTCAGTTTTCGGCTCTTGTGATGCAGGGCTATCTGGTGGTAGGCCGAGGCGAGATCAATGGTGGAAAACCATTTTACCCCCTTTGTTTTTGCTAGCATTTCCTCTATTCTCGGTAATGGGAATTTTTCCACTATAATGCACTTGTTCAGCTCTCTTAGGTCCACACACGGGGCCAACCATTCTGAGCTGTTTATTGGTTCTATGATCCCATTGTCTTCCAGTCTCTGCAGCTCTTGTTGCACTGCGTCCCTAATTGCTAGTGGTATGTTCCTCACCTTGTGGGACACTGGTTTGGCGTTTTCTTTAAGGTCGATTCTGTGTGTGAATTTCGTTAGCTTTCCCACTCTTTCTCCAAACACTGTGGGGAATTCGCCTTTCATTTTTGTGAAGTTGGGTTGATTGTCTATGCTGGCCATCAGGACTTGCGTGTCCCCTCCTGGGTTCAATTGTATGCCCAAGTCGCCTTGGTCCATCCATCCTAGGACCGAGAGACCTTTTTCAGCCACATATAATTTGCACTCTGCACTGCGATCCTTGAACTCGAACTTCAGCATTCGATATCCGACCATTGGGATGGGGTCTCCTGTGAACGTGACCGGGCGTATGTCTGGGGTTTCTAGGTGTGACCCTAGGTTCGGTATGAAGTGTTCGTTCCACACTGTCCGTTGAATGATAGTATACGGCGATCCGGAGTCTGCCACCATTTTGATTGGAACTCCTCCCACTTTCATGTCACATTGTGGTTTCTTGGAGCGTCTGCAGTCTATGCCCAGTACCTGTTCTTCAATGCACAGTACATTGTCGTCTTCTTCTTCTTCTCCTTCTTCTTCCACTCCCATGTCTTGTGCTACGTACTTGACCGTTGGCCTCTTTACCTTGCGGCGACACACCTTTTCAAAGTGCCCTACGATCCCACAGTACATGCATTTGGCTCGGAAGGCAGGGCAACGTTTATCATATGCTGCATGGGATGGACTGCCGCACCTGTAGCACATGTTTGTGCCTTCTTTATTCGGTTTCTTAGACTGTGTTGGCCGTGAATTCCATTTGGTTTGCACTTTCCTTTCTGCAGCCGTCTCTTTGCCCCTCTCTGGCGGTACTGCTTCGGTGACTCTGTTGACCATGGCTCTCTCGATAGTTTCTCTCTTCGCTGCTTCGGCGCATCTTTTGGATAGTTCCGCCTTTTTCACCATGGCTATGACTTCCTTCAGGGTAGCCTCTCCGTTTACCCATAGTTTGTCTTGAATCGCTGTGTTCGTCATGTGCATGACTATTTGGTCCTTGATGAATTCATCATGCAAGGCACCGAATTTGCATGTGATCGCTAATTTCTTTAACGCTTCCACGTAGTCGTCTATGGACTCACCCCCTGCTTGTTTCCTCTGTTGGAAGTTATATCTGTCTATGGACGTGCACACTGCTGGTCTGTAATGGTTGTTGAGGTCCTCTATCGCTTGTCGGAATACGTCATCATCAGCGGCCTGCAGCTGGGTGGGGACCAGGTTCTGGAAGACCCTGATTCCTTCCGGGCCTAAGTTGTGGAGTAATATTCTCTTCCTCCTCTTGCTGGGGAATGCTTCTCCACTTTCGTCTTCTAGGGCTTCCAAGTAGTTCATGAAGTACTCTCTCCAATCCTCCCATTTCATCAAGGGATCGCCTGGTTTGGGTAAGAATGGGATTGGTGTCGTAAGTGAAGACGCCTGCGCACACATTTCGGCGCGTCCTTCTGGTATAGCGTCTACCCCTCTGGGACTACCCGGTGCACTTGTGCTTCTATGGTGTGTTTGGCCCTGTTGGGGCTCTGAGGCACCCTCTTCTCCGTGCTGCACTTGTTCCGCCAGGGCCCTAGATGTCCTATTGGTGCTTCTAGCGGGGTGACGTTGTGCCTTGCGACACAGTCTGTCCCTCTGCTCCCTTTCTTTACTCCGTTGTGGGTGGTACCTCTCTGTGGGTTGCTTCCCCCTTCTTGCGCCCTTCTATGGTTCTTGAGCGTGTTGGTCGTTTGGTGTTTATTCCTTGAGGCCCTGATTCTGCCCTCACCATGGGGTTAGGTTGTGTCCCTTCCCCTTTATTGTGGTCCGTTTGTCCCCCCAAAGGCTGTGATAACGTTCCCCTTGGGTGCTTGCCTGCTGTGGTGCTGTCCTCTGCCACGCTCTCCTGCTGAGCAACTTCCCCGGCCAATGCTCCTCGTGGCCTCCCTTGCTGTACTCCCCGGTGGGCCCTGGTGTTGCTCTTTCTCTTTTTTTTTTCGGATCCCAGTCTCGTCGCCACTGTAAAGATGTGCCTTTATCCCAATAAAGGCTCTCCACACATTTAGGGTGTAATATGAAGTATTATTTATTTAGCAGGAGAGCGCCGGGAAACACGTCCGTACCGCTCCAATCTCGGCGCTCTGTGCGCCCATAAAATGGCGGCCGCGCTCCACGTCATCACGCTCTCGCGTAACGCCTGGAGCGCGACACTACAGTGAGTTGTGCCTTTTTGTAATTTTAAACCTACAACAATACTAACCCTCCTTGGAGGTCCCATATAGGTGCGGGGCTCTGACAGAGTCTCAAGTTTCACAGCACAGCAGTTCCATGGATTGCCTCTGTGTGGAAGTTGTGTCTCAAACAGAGAGTCGCTAGTCCTCTGAAAGTTGCAAACTGTGAAAGATGGTGATTGCACACACTTGTGATGGGGGTACAGCTCACCTGGCAGTTGGAGCTGAAGGTCTCCATAGATGCTGCTGTGGAGTCACAGTCCAGTCACTTACCACAAGCACCTGGCAGCACAGCAGATCCATGAAGAGCCATGTAAAAGAATGGTGAGGTCTCTAGAGACTGATCCATTTACCCTGCAATACCCACCTTTCCTTATGCAGACTCGCACAACTGCTCTGCCAATACAATCGTCATATGTACATAAATAGGAGAAATCCCATAGGTCATGATTGGCTGTTACAGCCAACCCGTGGCTGAATCGCTGGTGAATATGAGCTGATCAATGTGTGAATGGAACAAAGGATCAATGTCTGAAGGGCCTGGCCTTTTCCCTCTCAGTACAGATCGTATTAGTTCTTGCGAAACAGTTAACGCTGTCTTTAGACAGACCTACACATATGGCCACAGTGCAAATATTTTGCCATTTGCCCTGCAGACGTCTCATTTTTAGTTTAGAGAATGGGTTGTACAACCTTTTGTGGAATACAAACCATGCACCAGCTCTTTCCCCATAGGTATATTCACAATGAAGAGTAACTTACTACTCAGCGGAGTGAGCCCCATACAAATCAAAGTAGTCACATTACAGACACTTGTGCCTTTTAAGAAATATGCCTGGGGCTAAATGATTATCCAGGTGAGACGCACTCAGTAGATGACCCAGGATTTGCACTATGGTTGAGGGCTGGAGCCCTCCACCTGGGGAGACTGAGCACCGACTCATACTTGGTCAGATGGATCCCTGCCACACAACCAGAAAACACATAGATGGGCAAGCTTTACAGCAGTGAACTCTATCCACGCCCTTTGAAGTGCTGGAGAAAGGCACGTGGGCCCCAAGACAACCATTGAACACGAACCATAGATAGCATGGTTAGGCGTCACGGATGGGCAATACTGTTGTGCAAAGAGGTGGCTGTCGGTGTTTTGTGTTAAATGGCAGTGCAGGGGTCAAGGTCTTGGCGCGAATGGGCCCATTCACGGTTGCGAAGAGCCCAAAAACTTGAATACAGCTCTCTGAGCCACACCAAGGGTCCAGGACCTGAAGGGCACCACGTGGGGGTCAGGAACTCATCTCAGCTGGGCCCAGGGGCTGATGCAGGACATTGGGGAGCCTTTAATGTCCCTGAGGCTCAGATCAGGAGGCCAGCACACTACCCCTTGGAGTCACTCTGGGGTCCTGTGTTCAAGGTTGAAACTCAGGCCCAGTTCTCTTCTCCCAGGCAAGGAGGCAGCAGAGCAGCAGGCCAGTAATTCAGAATGGCCACAGTCCAGCAGGGCTGCAGACCAGCAGAGTGGCAGTCCTTTCAGCAGCATAGCGGTTCTTATTCCTGGCAGAGTCCACAGGTCCAGAAGTGTACTGCAGGAATGATTACTGGAACACAAAATGTATAGTGCATGATAGCTAGCTCAAACCATCTGCAGCATGACTACTGGCACGAGACAGTTAAGTCTTACTCGTTTTACAGTGGGTACTATGTAGCTGGCTGCGTTCCAATGAAGAGGGACAAGATAGCGCACAGCTCCATTGCATTGTTTCTCCAAAGCACTAGATAACAACCTGACATAGTGTTTCCACACAATCTAGCAATATTCCCTAGCGAATCTAAGACTCTGAACATCGATGTGCTGTTTTCTTGCAAATTAACTTTAAAAGCGTTTTCATCACAACTGTCAGATGCGCTAGATAGTGGAAATCCTTTCTCTCACAACTTAAAAGGGGTGCAAAAGTCCTGATGTTCGGGTGGAAAACCACTTGTGGAGAACTTTGCAACATATGGATAGTAAATGTAGGATTTGTGAAAATTATGCGAAGTTCGCCAGAGAAATATTTTGTAACTGAGCTCCCTGGAGGGACAGTTTTGCTCCTCTACTTATGGTGTTACACCCTTGTTTCCTCTTCTTTCCCCACTTCATGTACCCTCCCATTTCCTTCTGGGAGAAACCACCCAATTGTCTGTTAATTGCAGGTATATTTTTAAAGAAAAAAAAAACAGGGTGATGTTTTTCCCTGTGTCCCCAATCCTTGTGAACTTTTCATTCGTCTTTTGAGCTCATACTTCACCTCCTGCTCAATCTTTCACCCTGCCGCGTCTTCCCGCGGTTCCTTTGATCATGCTCCTCCCTGTTTCTACCTACCTGTCGCATTAGACACAGAAATGAGACCACACCCACCCTTTTTGGTGGCCAAATTCATTCTCCATGTTTAAAACTGTTAATTAATGATTCAGTACACTACTTTTTCACCCCTCTGGACATGGCAAATGATTCCAGATCCTTGGGGATAATAGAAAAAAGGTTGACGTCTATCAAATTGTTTTTTTAGCTACAATATTTTAACTACTAGTCAACTTCACCAATCATCAAGATGCTCAATGCTGAAATTGTATTTACCTGTTTTTCATAGCGAACAAAAGATGTCCCCACGTCGGCACGCAGGAACACAGCTGGGATGATTTGTGTGAACCAGGGCAAGTATGCGGCTCTGGATAGTATGAAAATATGTGTAGGAATCAGAATCTCATCAGTTATCCCCCTCCCCCAGCCCGATGCTAACACTGAGCATGTCTTTATTCATGATAGGTTCTTGCTTGTGTCACTGAAGCAAGAACCCTTGATGAATAGAGCATTGCTCAAATTGTAGATTAAGCTGCTCGCATATGTGCCATCTGCCTAATTATAAGGGTGAGTGCTGCTCTTGTCTTCAACACTCGGCCATTCTATGCAGGGAGGGTGAGTGAGTGAGCACGCCCTTGCCATCCCACACATAGAGGTCCTCTTTGGGACTTTATGAGTACAAGGACTGCTTGTTGGCCAGGGTGGCTAGATGTCTCCAATGTGTGGTATACAAACCAGAGACAGGCAATGAGCCATTTGTGAGTCTGTCCTAGAGTTTTCACATCGAAAACAGGGTTCTGTAGCTGACGACATGCACCATGCCTTGAAACGTTGGACTGCCAAACAGCAAGGCCAAAGTCTGCGACTGTGGCCTGGATGCTAACTTGTGGTCAACAAAGTCGGTGAGAGCTTTGGTGCTCTTTCATTCACGGATACAAATGTCTGGTTAATGAGTGACGAAATACACGTTCAGCGAGGGCACCAGGCCAACATTTGAGACTTTAGCACGCAACCTATGAATTAGCAGGATTTCAAAAATGAATAACGTTTGTTTTTGTACGTTACAGTACAGTGCTTCCAACACACGTTTTGCCATTTAGCAGCACTCTAAATACGTTTAACCATCTCCACAGTTTTTGCTACATCGACCATAGAAAATTAAGCATGCCTTGCCAGCATTGAAGCGTGTGACCTGCAGAAAAACACTAATCTTCGCAGTGAGTGTTTAGCTCACTGAGCTATTTAAATAGCATTTCACTAAAGTGTTCTCACTAAGATGTATTTAGGGATGTGCTCTCATATGAATATGTGATTCTTTTTTTTCAAAGTATTACATATTAATGCATAATTGATGTGATGGCCCTGGAAGCGGCAGTTTTCCTAATCCTCAAACATAATCTGCTTCAATGAACTCACTTCATAAAGGTACCCCAGTGTGGAGGACCAAACCAATGTTTAACTGGCCCAGATCTAAATCTCTTTGATCCTAAAAGCAGCACCCTACACTGCAGGGCTTCTCTGCATCAGTAAAACTCTTTGGCCCTGATTACGAGTTGCTCATTAAATTCTGGCCTATGTGTAAACACCTGTTTACACATGGGCCGGAATTACGAGTTTAGTTTTATTTAACGCATTCGATAATTATTAGATGAGTTAAATAACTCAACATTCCTTACATTTTAGCAGGTCAAATTTAGCAGGAAAAAGCATACCGTATTAATCGCATCATGCAAATTTTGGTGCATTAAACACCAAAATCTGCATGTTATTCACCAGAAACTCATAATAGGTGCATAATAGGTACTAATTATTGCACCCGATAAATAATGAACCCACTGGTATCGTTATTTACCAGGTGCGATAAATAGCACCTATGCTTGTAATCAGGCCCTTTGTGATAGCCCAGTGAGCACACTAAACAAATATTCTCTCTTCTCCAATTGTCCCCGCCCCTTTGCATTACATGAGAAAGGTGCATCTTCAGAACAAAATAATGCCTTTTCTACCATGTTCAAAAATAGTTATAAAAATGTGAATAAGTTAATGTGAAATATGTACGAACAGAAGGATGTCAGTTAACCACAGTAGCTGGGGAAGAGGGAGCATGGGAGTGTAATGGAAATGGTATTTACTGGGTGTACAATTACATCACCAGTTTGCTCACTCGTTGTAATGGGGCCTTCAGACTCTGACCAAGCAATTTACATTTTTGGGGTGGATTTTGCGATCCTTGCTCAGTAGAAATGATAATTTTCCGATCTGTGACAATGTTCTCTTCAGATATATTCTGTTCTCTGTTGCTGAGATTCACTTTCTCACTGCTGTCGTCGTGCTTGCTCCCCACGCATCGCCTTTGGCTGGAATTTCCACGCAAACTAACTTGCTCAGCACGGACTTGTGTTGAAGCACAACAAGCTCCCCCGAGGTGCACTGCGTATCAGCTGGACATGGCGGGCACAACTTAGATCAGCCATCAAAGGATCGTCCAAGAAAGCCAATATTATTTGCTTTGCGAGAGTTTGTACTTTCTGCAAAGTTGTCACCAGCCCCATGGCCACACATTGAGACTCTGTTTTCCACTCCTTCTGGTCCAGTGTATTAGCCATCGGGAATGATCCACCTACCTACAAAAGTTAACATGAAAGACGTCCTGGAGCATCTTCTGCTACTGCACCCAAGACAAGACTAGGCAACTCTGTATTGGAGTTGTGTTACATTAGATGAACCATCTTTATGTATTTTTATCGTTATAAAGTGGTCAAATACCGTTAAGACAAAGCAGACCCAAAACCAAGAGGGCAGGTCATACAGTGAAGAGCCATGTTTTTAAAGATCTCCGGCAGTGAAGATGATTACTCATGTTAATAAAGTTCAGTGGAAGAGAGTTCCTAGATTCTACATGTTTGGTATGAGAAAGAGAGATCTCTATGGGTAGTTCTTCTGATTTTGGGTGTGATTAAAGTACAAGAGGAGGCTGTTCAAAGGGACATACATGGTTGATAAAACCAAAAAATGTCAGAAAAGGCCTGGTTCATGAACTACAATTTGTAGTACGTAAAGTAGTAGTACTAGTAACATACTGCAAAATGCAATTCACAAACCTATGGTCAGAGACCTCGGCCTCCACCTCTCTTACCTTCTCTGTGTGGAGATCTCTGCCAGGGTAGTGGAAATCTCTGCACTCCTTAGTATACATTTTATAGTGAATGTTGGAGGGACAAGTGGGAGTGGCTGGAAATGTGGAATACTTACTACTAAATGGAAAGGGTTTTGAGTAATTGTAGGAAGGGGTTAGGAAGAGTGATGCTAATGCAAACACAACAACAAAAGAGTAACACTATTGCTATTCACAATCAACACTTACACCAACTCAAGTCTGACCTACGGAGTCTAATAAATATCACATCTGAGATGGCCTACACCAGATACCCCGAAAGAACTCCAGGAAATAATAGACACATCTCCCCACAAGCCACCAAACACCACCGACGACTGCCAATCTCGCCACCCCATCTCACAAGATGGCGATCTATACCTTACCCCAACGCCACCATGAGGCCCATCAGACTAAAGGATCCACTATCAGACAGTGACATTCACTCCCTTCTCCTCACATATAATCAGGCATAACATGACAATACAGACAATCTGGCTCGTATCCAAACAATCGCCTCGAGCCCACACAGAGAACCTAGGCATAACGCTAGAGATGTAAATAAGTCCAACCTTATGCTAGTCCCCATCACACAGACCTCCTCAGCAGACACCAAACCTCACCTGAAATGCATGCTTCTCAATTGCAGATCGGCTATGAAACATGCGGTGGACATCGCTGAACTCATCCTTGCCTACAAGCTCGACCTATTATTCCTAACAGAAACATAGCTAAATGACTTCTCTACTCCAATCCTCGACTTACTAGTCCCACCTAGCTATGATATTATAAGATCAGACAGGCTAGTCAGACCGGGTGGATACATTACCTGCACATGCCGCAGTAATCTCGCGGGGAATCAGTCTCTAACCGTCAAGCTATCCTCTTGTGAATACCTATGCCTAAACATTACAAGTAACAACAGACCACTATGCAAACTGCACCTGATATACTACCCACCAGGTGATAACCTATCATTCATCAAACAAATTATGGAAATCATCACTACCAATGTAGGGCATCACTGCACCCAGATCTTCCTCGGAGATTTCAACCTACACTGGAACGACCCGAATGACCCATCAGTTAACAGCCTTAAACCCTTCCTAGCAGACCTCAACCTGAACCAAATCTGTCACCCTACGCACAATCTGGGTGCGACCTTGGATCTAGTCATTGCTAGGGCAAACTCCATTCAACTTGAATCTATTGACCCATGCGGCTGGACCGACCATCATTGCATCACCTTCCTCATCAATGAATCAGTGAGGGCACATAAAACTCAACTTAAGAAACCCAGGCACTGGAAAAGGAACACTAGGAACATACACTCAAATTATCTGACATCCCTCAGCAATAACATCTTGCCTACTCCGGCAGTCATGTCAGATGTCCATGACCTTACAAACCATTACAACAACTCCATGACAATAATTCTTGACACAATTGCGCCCCTACAGCTAAAATGACTCTCCACTAAAGACTCCAAACCATAGTACAATGAGAGCCTAAATGAATAAAGACATAATCTGAGACTAGCTGAACGAGTGTGGAGATCCTCCCCGTCCCTAGAACACCTTAAGCACCTACAACAAATGCATCAGAAACTCAAAAGCAAATTTCTTTAGAACTAAACTAGACATGGCCAGAAATCGCCCGAAAAACTGTTCGAAATTGTCAAACAACAATTCATTAAAAAAACTAACCCCTCTCACAATTAGTTCTAATCAGCAGCCAAACTGCAATGAATTTGTCTCATTCTTCCTTGAAAAGACAAAAAAGATCAAAAGTGATCTCCAGACAGCAATAGAGCACCTCCCGATGATACCTCCAAATAGCCCCGATCGCTTCTGATCACTCAGACCACTGACCTCCTAGAACTCACCCTCAAAAACAACGTGTCATTGAACACATTCAAACCTGTTGATAAAAATGCCATTCTTAATATCTTAACAACACTCAAATCTTCAAACCACTTCTGCGACCCACTACCATCTAACTTGTTCAAGGAGATTAAAATGTCTTTACTTCCACTCTGGACCAAGATAGTGATGCTTTACTACTTCAAGGGGCTATACCAGACTGCCTAAAGTCAGGACAAGTAATCCCCATTCTAAAAAATACCTCAGCAGATCACTAGAACCCAAATAACTTCAGACCAATCTCCAGCATTCCTTCTCTGGGAAAGCTGCTGGAGAAGTGCATCCATATCCAACTATGCAATCACATAAATCAGTTCCACCTTATTGACCAACAACCAATCCGGCTTTCGTCAGGGTCACAGCACGGAAACAGTCCTGACACATATAGTTGACGACGCGCTTAAAATGCTAGATCAGAATGATCCTTATCCTCCTGGATCTCCTGGATCCTCCTGGGTCTCTCCTCAGCCTTGGATATGGTCAATCATGACAGCCTACTTGCCTTACTTGAATGCAGGATGGGGTTATCAGGGGTCCCCCGACATCAAAGTTTGGATGAAGCATCTAACAGCCTTCAATTGCTTTCCACACACAATAGATTCCACAAGATCACAGGGAATAACACTCAACAAGAATCTCAACATGCAGGAACACATCAGCACAGCCACCAAAGGAGCCAACCTTCAAATCCACATACTAAGAAAAATAAAACCCTTCCTCTCATTCGATGACCTCAAAACAGCTGACCCCCAGGTTAGACTATTGGAGTGCTTCCTTATGTGGTCTGCTAAGATCCAAGCTTGCTGCACTAAGGGCGTCCTCAACTCTGCTGCAAGGCTGATCACTGGATCCAAGAGAAGCAACCACATCACTCCCGATCTGAAGGCACTAAACCGGCTCTATTATGAGGCAAAGATACAGTTGAAAATTGCTTGCTTGACACATATAGCCCTACACTTCAACACACCGAAGTATCCAACAATCAAACTGGAGCTGTCTGGCGGCTGCAGATCCTCTAGTAGCACCAGCACCTTACTGTTAAAACCTCAGAAATTGCAGAATAAGAAAACCTACAACCGAGCCTTCTCCGGAGTGGCCCCTAGAATTTGGAACTCCCTACCCCCTGAAATCAGACTGAACCGGTCAATCACATTACACAAAAAAGAAGTAAAACTGTTTTTGATGACCAAAACTTTACCCTAGAACTCTCAGACTCAGTATATGGATATTTAGCTGACACAGTGTCTCAACCTGGGCTCTAACTTGCCGTCGATGTCCAGGTGGATAACTCACTGAACTCCTCCCGATTTGGAATGGGTATTGACAGCAATTGTGTTGCTTAGTTGTCATGGATTCTTCTTGCCTAGCCAATTATAAATGGCTCTCATACTCTACGAGGGTCAAGTTCGCGCTATATAAAACTTTATAAATAAATAAACACATCAATAGTTTTTACAGCCCAAATGTTTTTAAACACAGGTGCAACTGTACTCCAGCCAAGACTTGGAGTAAGTCGAGCACCACACATGACCCCTCATAGCTACTACAACACGCTCCCACTGAAAACAATGCAGGCTGCAAAAGAAAATACATCTCATTAGATCAAATGTTTAAATAATTAATACTCTTTTCAACCTTTATTAAAAAATGTAAAATAATATAAATTTATTCAACAAATATATTTTAACAAAAAGCGGGTGGGGGCACACTGCCTCATGTCGCAGTACTCAGTTCACCCCAATGCATCATGGTAAATGCAGTGCATGATAGCACTTACTTCAGTGACAGTCTTTAGTTTTACACCCTTGCTGGTGCAGCCAGTGCTGCGTATCTCTAGAACGTGTTTCAGGATAGTTGTCCTTCTTCAGTAGAGAGCAACTAATTGTTTTGGGGGTACTGGAAATGCTGCCCAAAGTGTCTGTACCACTCAGTGGGCGCAGGTGCATCAGCCAGAGCTCGTCAGCTCATTAGCTCAAGGGAGTCTTTTGAAACAAAAAGAAGGTGGGAGCACACTGCCTCACATCCCAGCGCTCAGTTCGCCCTAATGCATCATGGAATGCACCTGTGCTCTGAGTGTGGTACTAAACCTGAGAAGACAGTGAGCAGCATTGTCAGAACTGCCCAATTTCACCTATTACTCTCTACTGAAGACAACAATCCTGAAACATGTGTCTAGAGATACACAGCACTGGCTGCACCAACAATGGTGAATACTAAAGACTTTCAACTAAAGTGATATCTTTTAACAAAGTTTACCAGACATAAATAAAAATGTCAGTGAGGGTGGGATTTTGATTATTATTATTTAAACATTATTTATACATTAAATATATATTAATTCTTTATTTAGTATACATTTAATTTCATGAGTTAATGTTCTGTAACATTTTATATTATTAGCAGTAGGTTAATAATAAATATTTTTATTTGATCTACCTTTAAATTATACCTTATAATAGTTTTACCCATTTTTTAAAGAATATTAAACTTTAATATTTTTTTTCTATATTTTGGCATAGGAAAATCTCTGCCTCAGTAGTGGCGATATCGAGTTACTCCTGTAAACCCTGTTGTAGAAGGCACCAGACCCTGATTTGAGGTAAGTTTACACCTATGTGTAACTTTACACTAAGAAATGGGGAAAAGCAAAAAAGTGTAGAGTAGCTCCTAGGTGTAGTGGTACATATACTTGTGACTAAATATACATATCTGTATTTTCTTAATCGGACCCATATTGTTTTATTACGCATGCAGAGACTTTTAAAGGATACTCTTTTTGAAGACAGGTAGCCATATCAATTGATTCACGTAGGGAGAAATTAGAGTACATAAAGGAAGGTTTACTAATAGTCTCACAAAACAATTTTACACTATTTAAAGATGTTGTATAAGATATTTAGAGTGTCCCATATAAAGACAATTGCAATAGTCAAGTTTAGAACCCACAGTTGCCTGTATAACAGGAAAGTGTGAATCGTTTTTTGCAGGTAAGGTAAAATGTTTCTATCAATGTTTAACACAGAATGCACTGAGATAAAATTTGGTAATATTATTTGTAAAAGCAAGTGATTTATCAAAGATGATGTTATGGGTATGAGTTAATTGCATTGGTAAAGTAATGTTATTTTATGTTATTTGAAAAACCTAATCAAAGATATCAGAGGAAAGATCAAAACATTAAAAAGTATAAGAGATAGAGAAAAGCCCTGACAGACCCCACACAAGATGGCATATGGTCACTGGGCCATTAATATTGATCAGACCAAGACAATGCAAAAGAATAGAGTGATTGATCATATCAAAGGCTGCAGAAAAGTCCAGCAAGAAGAGCACAGCAGAATCGCCCTCGTTAGAGATTATCCTCAATTTATCTGTTGATTGAGTTCGAAATACCTTGAAAAAAACAAGAGACAAGAGGCGTTTGGCAAAACAGGAACAGTTTGTTTAATTAAAATTAGCGGCCAGGAGAACACTCACAGACATAGGGTCCGAGGACTGCCTCAATTTACATTCAGTTGGCATCCTTCTTAAATCCAATTTTCATAAGGTTGTAAAGCTCTCTTGTGGACCTTATATGGTGAGGAATGTTGGTTGCTACTTTAGTGTAATAAATTAATGGTCAAATGGTTAATACAGGTGGGCCTTGACCTCGTGTGGACACAATGCGGCCAGTGGGTAATGTGTCCAGATGTCCAGCATGGGGAACACCTATTCACTGCGTGTGCTGTGTTCTGATTGGCTATATGTTCCTAACTCATTTGGCATCTGACTTGATGGTGTTTTAGGAGCATGTGTACCCCCCTCCCCCCACCGGCCATGTGTGCTTTTTTGGGGTCATCCTCCCTTGACCATTGTAATGCAACTGCACCTATTTGTGTGATTGATCTAGGGTTTCCAGTTCATGACCTATAAATCAGTAACCCTGGACCTGGCTCCAAGAGCTTGCCTTACTATGTATTTATGAGTAAGGCGATTTCGCAACAGGCGATAGAGTTCACAACGGGCGATTTCGTTAACAGGGATGTGATTTCGTTTTCATAAATGAATGTATAGTTTTCTGTCATATCACAATCGTTTTCCATATTAACATTCCCGCCTCTAGCTGATTCTTCAACTGCACTATCTAGCTTATGTATTTGTACTATTATTTTGTTAGGCTCCTGCTGGTCTCCTTGCTCTCTTTTTACTATGACAACCTTTTCACTGACTTGCATTTGAGGACTGTGTTTTTAGCAGGTGATCCCCAACTGTAAAGTCCCACATGTCAATAGAGGCACAATGATAACTGGTAACAGTGATTTACACAATCCGGATAACCATCATGGGAGCTAGGAGAACCAATTGGACAAACCACTCCTGTTCAGGGGCACCTCCCTTCTCACACATGTCTCTTTGTAAATTGTGCAGTGCTTGGATGGCAAGTGTAAGAGTTCCGTTGTCCATATCATTCCCCGGAATAAAGGTGTAGCAGGCTGCACCGATCTTGGCACACACCCCTCCCTCCATCGCAGTCATGAAGTCCAATACATATCAGCACTGCATTACCCTGAGGTGGATTGCTCGTTGTTCATCCTTGATTGAATTAAGGCCGAGCTCAGTGCTGTACATCATTTTGAGCATTTTCAACCGGGTTATTTGTAAGCAGCGGGCATTGGCTTTTGTCTGCTGGGTAAAGAAGGGTATAGACACTCCCGCCGATACTTGCGCATCTGTGAACAGTCTGTATTTTTTTGGTATGTCTTTGAACTGAGCCCAGTCAAAATAGTCCACAGATCTTTTGTCACGAGTTTGGTGCTGCAAAGTTGTTCTTTTCTTTAACGGGTGTTGGTACAAGTCAGATAGTACTTCTCCAGGAATGGCCAGGGTTGGGGTGTGCACGTTTACCAGGGAACAGTCGGCGCCATTCCGGGACAAGCTGAGTTTAGGAAAATTCGCCGCAGTGCCAGTAGTAATCCATCAGCGTGGAGGTGCACCATTGCATATCCGGAACGTGCAATATCATGCCGCAGTTAGCATTTATGCCCATCAGAAGCGTTCCTTTACCTCTGAAACATAAGGAATACAGTGTTAGCTTCTTAACATTCAGGGGGTGCCCTTTTCCTTTCTAACCAAGTGTACCCCCCCACTTTAGTTTCCCATATGTCCTGACATGGGGTTGATATACTTTTATTCACCCCTACCTTATGGGACACATTCCCCTATTTATCCTCGAGCTGGATGGCCCTACACAGGAACTCAGTGTCGGAAGACCCCTTGTTGTTAAAAAAAATTCCCCAGATACGCTAAGGGCCACCCTTGATCCACAGATGGATGCAGGAGTGGACATGTTAGTGCACTGAGTTGGGGGTTTTGCTACCTCCAAGAATCTGTTCTCTCGGAAGTCTTTGTGCGAAACAGTGTCTTCCTATATAATGCCCTTTCTTCACATTCTGTCCTGCTTGGTTTGGATATCATTAGGTTAAGTGAAGAGGTATAACGCTGTTGGATTTGTGTCGTATCTGGTCAGGTTTACAACCACCCTGTGAAGCTCCACCCTGTTGGGCTGAATCTTGGCCCTTATCCTACATAGGTAAAGGTGAATATGGCCTTTTGCTTTCTCTGGGGCTACCTCTTACAACAGGTAAAGCCTATCTGCGCCTACCGTTTGTGGGATCACCGAACAGACATAACATGACCTGAGTGATGCTTGGGAGCTGACTGAAGTCATGTGTTGCTACTAAGTGTTGTGTAGGAGGGCGCTATGTAGTGTGTGCGGAATGCTAGCGTTCTGTGTAGTATAATTGTAGGTGACATATGGGAGATCCCTACCCAGGCGCTGTAGTTCCCCATTTGTGAGTTCCTTTTGACCTGACAGTTCCTCAAGGGTAAACAAGTGTGGATTACCCATAGTAGACGGAGGGTACATATGTACAGAAATATACATAGCTTTTGTTGTGATATGGTCTTTCGATGTGGAATTCCCTCCAGAGCCGTCTGTGCTATTCTGGTTGCTTTGTTTCTTTAGGCCAATTGGAAAATGTTTGCAAAGCTTAGTTCATGGATGTCATTGCCACGGAACAATGTTTGCAAAGTTTTTGTTCATGAAGGGTTTGCTGTGACCGGGTTCAGACGCATGTTGGAAAGATGCACCCACACACTTTTTCCCTCCACCTTGAGGGCCATGGGTGTTGCAAACACCACCTGGTATAGCCCCTCAAACTTAGCCTCCTTCCACTTTGTTACAAAGTTCCGAATATATACCTTCTGTCTGGGCTGGTGTGTTTGATATGGCAGCTTGGCGTGGGTGCACTTGGCTGTTCTGTGGCTGACCTATTTGGATAAAAACCTTGCGGTTTTGGTTAGTTCTGAAATATATACATGCACTTCATCTCCCAATGTTTTGGAGCCAGCTTTGGCATTTAACCTGGACCTAGTTTTCGGGATGGACGTCCCCATCAATATACCAGTTGCAGTCTGGTGTGGTATAAGATGGTAATCGTTGCTGAGTGTTTTTTTTTAGTGTGAATAGTGCTAAGGGTAGACAGTGGAGCCATTTATTTTTTAGGGTGATTTTACTTGTTTTGTTTTTAACAGGCCATTGAGCCTTTCTAAGATGCCTTTACTTTGGGGGTGGTATGTGGATGCTAATTTATGTGTGATCCCTAGCAGGGTGCAGATGTTGTCGAATATGGTGTTGACAAAGTGTTTCCCCTTTTCTTTTTTTAAATTTTAAAATGTCTTTTTATTACATGGCGTCGCTTGCACAGAGATGATCAGGAGTTCACATATCTCTCGGCGGTCCACGACTCCTATTCCAGAATTGATTACCTCTTTGTCCCCCGAGTAGCAGTGAGTAGGGTGGTGGCAGCGGAGATTCTTCCGCGGGGCCTGTCAGATCACTCCCCAGTGGCCCTCACCTTACAGATAGGACGGATGAGGCAGCCGTTTCGGTGGCGCCTCTCAGTGTGGCACCTACAAAATGATGACTATAGAGAACACATGAGCGACGCCATAGACCAATACTTGACAGTTAATGTGGGGTCAGTCTCCAGGGCCGATTCATTGTGGGAGGCGATGAAACCTACTATGAGGGGGGCGGACATCTCCTGGTGTGTGGTGGCTCGTAGAGCGCGTAGGGAGGCGCTACTACAGGCGGAGGCGGACATTGAAGATCTTGAACGCCGGGGTCGGGAGGCCGGAGGTGGCCAGGTCCGACGGCAATTGCTGATGGCTCAGCAGAATTATGCCGCGCTACTGATGGACGAGGCCCGCCAGGCCTGGTTGGCGACGCGTAGCAGGGTGTATCAGTGGGGGGATAAATCCAGCAAGATGCTCCACCGGCTCTGCCAGGGTATGTTTCATTCCCAGACCCTTCCTGGTATATTGGGCTCGGCAGGCGAGCCGCTCGCTGAGAGCTTTGCCACATATTATGCAGACTTATATGCCCCTAGAGAATGTTTGCCGGCTGCCGCGATAGATCGTTTCCTAGATGACCTCCCGCCCACGGCTCTGTCGGACGAGGTGAGGGAAGAGCTGGAGCTCCCACTGACGGATGAGGAGTTGGGTGCCGCACTGGGAGATCTTAAATCCGGGAAGGCCCCGGGGCCCAATGGGTTTCCCAGTGAATTTTTTAAATGATACTTTTTGTAGTTGGGACCTCACTACCGCTCAGTGGTGGAGGAGGCGCGAGAGCGAGGCTCTCTTCCCCTAGATTGGAGGCATGCGGAGGTGGTTGTCTTTCACTAACCGGGCAGGACCCCGGATCAACACGCATCATATCGTCCCATCTCTCTTCTGAACGTAGAGGCCAAAATTCTGGTTAAAGCTCTGGCAAATCGCCTATTGCCTCATATCACTACTCTGGTCCATCCCGACCAGGCTGGATTTATGCCTCAGAGGGCAACCAGGCATAACATTAGGCGGGCACATGTGGCGGTGGTGGCCATCCAGCAACTGGGAGAACCGGCGGCGCTATTATTAGCAGATAAGGATAGGGCATTTGACTCCCTTAGTTGGGTGTACCTATTTGCATTACTACATAGGCTAAACTTTGGACCGAGATTCTTCTCCTACTTGACCCTCCTATACACCGACCTAACAGCGTCAGTGCGGGTGGCCGGCGCAGCCTCCTCGGGACACAAGACAGGGCTGCTCAATGTCCCCTTATTTATTTGCCCTCGCAATGGAGCCTCTGGCTGCATGGGTGCAAATAGATGCGCAGGTGCAGGGCTTTGAATGGGCACAGGGACTGTCGGACAGGATAGCATTATACGCGGACGACGTCCTCTTCTTCCTCACGGATGTGGACAGAACTGGGCCGCGGCTCCTGCGCATTATGCAAATCTTTGGGGAGACATCTGGACTGTATATGAACCCCCGCAAATCTACGTTGTGGATTCTTGGAGATCGGGCGGGAATGGGCGCATGGGTATCGTCGGTCCATTTGGCGACGGGGGACTGAAATATCTTGGTGTGTTTATATCGGACTTGCCCGCTGTCTCCTGGGAGCGCAACCTGGTTCCGGTGTGGGAGCGTGTGCGTGGTGATCTTAAGACCTGGTCCCGCATGCCCCTGTCCATATATGGCAGATCGGCTATATTTAAGATGGTTGCGCTCCCCCGTCTCCTATATCAGCTGCAGAACTACCCCTATCAGATTCCACCTCGATGGTTCTGGCAAGTCAATGCAGCTCTCGGGCAGTTCTTGTGGGAGGGCAAGGTGCATGTGGCCCTGAGGACGTGCTTTTTATCTACCTTTTGTGGGGGGCTAGCGTCTTCTGACATTCATTCATATTATCAGGCTTCACACCTGCTCGTATTGAACGAATGGTGGTATGGCAGTAGGGAGGATCCGGCATACGCGGTCGAGCGGCGGCTTATGGGAGATCACTCGCTGCATACGATATTGTACTCGGCACCGCTGCGGGGCTCGCTGCCATCGGCAACAAAGGTTGTGTTTGAGGTCTGGAGGCAGGTGCTGCGGAGGATGGGATGGTGGAACACACTGACGCAGGAGACTCCCCTCTGGAATAATGGGCGCTTGCCGAAACTGGCGGCCTTGCAGGGATTCCGGGGATGGGATCATGTAGGTATCTCGGTCTTGGGAGACGTCATGAGGGGTCAGGCTTTGAAATCCTTCCAGGACCTCCAGAAAGAATTTTGCATGCCGAAATCCCAATTCTATCAGTACCTTCAATTTCGGCATGCTCTGTCCCCCAGCCTAGAGGGCTTGGAATCCTTGGCTGAGTTCAGCCCCCTCGAGGCGAAAGTTTTTATGGGTGACCTTCAGGATCGCAAGATCTCCAAGATCTATCAATCCCTAGTTATCCATTGCTCCTCCACGCTACAGAAACTCCGGGGAGATTGGGAGGGCGATGTGGGTCCCTTGGATGAAGAGGACAGGACGGAGGCCCTGGATGCTCCACGTGGGGCGGCCATAGCGGTGAGGTTGCGCCTCGTTCAGTTTAAGTATTTGCATAGGGCTTATTATACGCGGGTATGCTTGTGGAGGGCAGGGTTGATTGCCTCCCCTGTGTGCCTTAGATGTAATCGGGAGGAGGGTACGCTAATACACACGGTTTGGCACTGTCTCTCCTTAGATCGCTTCTGGAGGGGGGTTCATACCTGTTTGTCAGAAGTACTGGGTTGGGATCTCCCCCGCTCGCTGAAACTTGCCCTGTTACATGTCATGGAGGGGATAGGAGGCAACATCTACAAACGACACTTATTGCAGTTGGGTCTCACCTTGGCGAAAAGGGACATAGCGAGGGCGTGGAAAGCACCGAGACCCCCTTCTGTGGCTGCGTGGAAGAATGGCTTGGACTTTTGTATGGGCCTGGAGAAACGCATCTTCATTGCCAGGGGGTGCCTGCACAAACACTTTAAAATATGGAAAAGGTGGGCAGACTATCGGGGATTGCTGTTAGAGCCGGTCTCAGTGGCACGGGACTCCCATCTTTATCGATTCTTCTTCTATTGAGGGGATCCAGGGGGTGTGGTGTGGTTGGGAATTCCAGTGGATAGACTTATCGCATTATTGAAATGGTTTTGTCTGACGTGGGTGTTCAGTGCGATCTGGGGGAGGGGTTTGGGGCGGGGGGAGTTAGATTTTATTTGTATTGCTCTTCATTTTCCTGTGTTTCAAGATGAAAATGTCAAAGTCAGTATAAAATGCTTTGATTGTGCAGACGCCTCTGGGGTACAGAGCCCTGCTATATATGTGTCATTTGACAAATAAAATCTGTTTTAAAAAAAAAAATGTCTTTTTATTAAACAGACGTCAGAGATATTGTACAGCATTACTTCATTCATTATTTGATTATACATGTGCTTCCCCCTTACATCATAATTTACAATCTTTTGTTATGGCAAAATTCACGGATCAGCAAACAACCCTAAGCGGACCCCAATCCTATGTACCCCCAGCTCACCACCCCCTCCCGCCCTAGTAGTCTAACTTCCCTCAAGGATTCCTGTATGTGTCCCAATGGTTCCACACTTTTTCCCATTTTTTGGGGCAACCTCTGCTCTCATATATTGTCTTCTCAGCTGCACAGCACCAATCCATATCTATTTTCCATTGCGCTAACGTCGGTGGTTGAGTGGCTCCCCAGGCCCCAGCGATATTCCTCTTGGCCACCATTGCTGCCACCAGTAGCCAAATATTTTGATTTTGGCCACGTCTGGTCCCCTGATACACAGAGTATATGCCACCTGGCCTCTGCAGGAACTGTCTGCCCAATAACCACCGACATTACCCGTGTTACCTTCCCCCAGAACCGTGGTATTACCGGGCAGTCCCAAATTATATGAAAGAAGGTGCCTCTCTGATCGCACCCCCGTTGACAGCCCTCTGTGAGAGTGCGTCCCAGTTTATACATAAGTGTGCTGGTGGAGTAAGACCTATGGAGAATTCTTAACTGTACAAGTCGGAATCTTGCTCTAATCGCTACTTCTCTAGGGCTTTGCACAGCCTCCGCCCAGTCATCGTCTTCCAATAACCCAACTTCAGACTCCCATGCCTCCCGTAGCTTTTTGAGTAGATCCGGGGAATTATTGATAATCTTTCTATATGTGCAGGATAGTGCCTTTTCCGGGATTGGGTCCAACACTAGCCTGTCTTCCAATGGGCTATATTCAGGGAGTTGCTCCCCTTCTTTGATGTGTCTGTGCAGTGCGTGTCCCAATTGTAAATAGCGATATCATTCTGTGTCTGCTAACTGATACTCTTTTTGTAAGTCTGAGAACGAGATTAATGCCTGGCCCCTCCATTCATCTCCCAGGTGTACTATATCAATCAGTTTCCATTTGCCAAAACCTTGCAATTTGCCCACCACTCATAAAATATCGATATCCCACAGCGGGGTCCTTTCTGTCAGTCTGTTGTCCCATCCTAGGAATCTATTGGCCCTTATCCACACATCTAACACAGTCTTAGTCTGTGGTGGCATACTTTATTTTCCTGTCCGTCCATACAGTGCTCCTGTATATCCTCTGGCCCCCATCACCCAATGGTCTACACGATATGCCGGGTCGTTCCTGTCTGTAAATATCCAGTCGTTGATCGTCATTAGGTGCGATGCCCAATAGTACCTTCTGGAGGTCTGGAATGGCCAAGCCACCTTCATACACTCCTCTCTGTAGTTTGGCAAGTGCAATCCTTGCACCTCCTACATCCCACAGCAGTTTCCTCAACTCGCTGTCCACTTCCCTAACGAATTTGTCAGGTATTGGACATGGGGTGTTCTGCAGAATGTACAACATTCTAGGCAGCGACATCATCTTGAATAGGACTGCTCTCCCCATCAGGGATATCGGCAGAGTGCTCCAGTGGGCGATATCTCTCTTTAGGCGTTCTAACTGTGGCTGTAGATTTCCAGCCAGAAATCCCGCATCTGTCTTGGTAATCAGTATGCCCAGATATTTAAAGCTATCTTTGACCTGGAGTTTAATTTCCTCACCGAGCACCGGCGGCGGTCCGTTTGATAACATGTACAAGAGAGATTTATCCCAGTTAATCGGGTATTCTGAGTACCCCCCAAATAATTTAAAAATCTGTAGTAGCCGGTTTACTGTGAATCGTGGTCTTGTCGCGTACAGGAGGACATCGTCTGATTATAACGATATTCTCTCTTCCCATTGGTCCCCCCCTGGGATTCCGGAGATCACTGGATCATCCCTCACCCATGCCGCCAGCGGCTCCAGCACCAGTGCAAATAGAACTGGGGAAAGAGGGCACCCCTGTCTCGTTCCCTTATGAAGGGCAAAAGAGCGGGACACCGAACCGTTCACTCGCACCCTGGCCAAGGGATTTTTGTATAGCAATTTAATCCAGGATTGAAATAGGGGACCAAACCCGAATTGCCCCAAAACCTCGAACAAGTAGTGCCATTCGATACTGTCGAACGCCACACGAGCGTCAAGGGACAATAGCGCTGCTTCCACCCCTGGATTGGATCTTACTAGGTGCATCACCCCATATAGGCGTCTAAGATTAAGCCTGGTGCTCCGGCGAGGCATAAAATCAGACTGGTCTGGGTGTATCAAAGTCGTTATTGGTCCCAGGAGGCGATTCACCAAGACCTTAGCCAGTATTTTGACTTCCAAGTTCAGCAAGGATATTGGCCGATACGAGCCGCATCGATCTGCCGGTTTGCCCGCCTTGGGGATTACAACAATGGTTGCCGTTCGCTGATCTATTGGTAAACTCCCCTGTTCCCTCGCTTCGTTAAACATATCCAGTAGATACGGGGCCACCACACTCGCCGTGCATTTGAATAGCTCCACGGGTAGCCCATTTGGTCCCGGTCCCTTCCCTGCCTGTAAATCCTGTATAGCACCTATTATTTCTTCAGTTGTTATCTCTTTCTCGATGCCCTCCCTATCCTCGTCGGACAACACCGGGAGTCTCATTTCGCAAAGCAGTTCCCTGCAGTCCGTCTCTGACCTATCAGGGGTGGACGTGTATATCTCTTCATAGTATTCTGCAAAGACCCGCGCCATGTCCTCCCCATTTGTCACGTATTTCTGTCTCTGTCTCTCTTTTCTAACCAGGCAATCATTTTATTGGCCTTATCCCCCAGATCATACACTCGTCTTTGCGTGGCCAGTGCCGCCGATCTTGCGGCGTTATTTGCCAGATCTCGCAGTTTCTGCCTCTTGAGTTCCAATCGGTGTGCTAGTGCTTGATCAGTTCTTTCTCCCTCTATGAAACTTGCCTCCATCTCTACCACTGCCGTCTCTAGACTGTCCCACTGTAGCCTTTTCTCCTTGTCGCTGCCACCTATGCAGGCCTGGATATGTCCCCTTATAACTGATTTAAATGCTTCCCACAAGGTGCAGGCCGAGTCGACCGTACCCTCATTCTCCTGGAAATAGAGTTGTGCCCGCTCCCTAACTTTGTCTGTATCTTCCTTGTTTTTAAAAAACCACAAGTTTAGTCTGGGTGGTAGAATATTGGCTCGTGTCGGCCCCCGCACCATCACCTTCACCGGAGAATGGTCTGAGATACCTCGTGGACCAATTCGGGTATTAGAGAACCATGCTTCACCCCCCTGTGCGTTAATATGTGGTCTAAGCGAGAGTAAGTATGGTGTGCTGCTGAGTAGAAGGTGTATTGGCGAGTTCCTGGATTATGTAACCGCCAAAGATCCACCAAGCCCATAACCTCCACAAAATCTCGAAGTGGCTCCACCCCTCTCTCTCTAGTTGTCGCAGTTTCCCTAGCTAGCCCTGGGTCAATAGTAGAGTTCATGTCACCTCCCAACATCAGTAACCGAGATGGGAGATCGACCAGTAGGGCCCCCAGCGCTGTGAACGCCTCGGACAGCATGACCGGCGGAATGTAACTTGAGACAACATTAATAGCCTGCCCCTCCCATTTCCCCGTAAGGGCCA
The DNA here is from genome assembly GCA_963921515.1 of Calotriton arnoldi. Classification (NCBI taxonomy): domain Eukaryota; kingdom Metazoa; phylum Chordata; class Amphibia; order Caudata; family Salamandridae; genus Calotriton; species Calotriton arnoldi. The sequence continues at coordinate 251,918 of CAWUFW010001784.1, read as the reverse complement.
CCGACCTTCCCAGGGGGTTGTGCCAAATCTTCTCTACTACCAGTGGGAGACCCATCTTTACAAGTATTCCCACTCCTCTTGATCCGGTTGTGTAGCCGGCGTCGGCGACTAGCTTGTATCCATATCTATCTAGTGCTCGGTATCTATTGCCCTTCAGGTGGGTTTCTTGAAGCAGCACCACATCTGGGGAGTGTCAATGTAAGTACTGTAATACTATCATGCATTTAATACGATTCCCCAAACCATTCACATTCCAAGACATGACTTTAAGGCTAATAGTCCCTTGGTGCTCCCCTTGGTGCCGCCCTGTCGCGTTCTGACCCTTTCCCTGTAATGTCACAGCCCCTGCAGTGCCATGTCTGTATTGGTTTCCCCACCACCCTCTCAGCATGCTGTACTAACATCTTACACTGACGTTTCAAAAATAAATAACAACCAATACCACAATAGAAACATAGTAAACACATCATTCCCCCAATGCAACTAACCCCCTCCCTGCTACCCTGCTGGTGGGTGTAACAACCCCCCATCTCTCCAACTCGCAGAGTGCCTGTCGCCCCGAACCTAGTAACTATAATGGGGTTGGCCGGTGCCAAACTGTAGGAGCCCCCCCTCCAGGTCCCTCCCACCCCCAGACTAAGGATGTCTGTTTTAGTCCTGTAGCAACTTAATTGACTTGGAACTGCCAAGATTGTCTCTATAGTAGAGAGTCTGGACTCATGGCCCCCCCCACCCACAGCATACAACCTGTCCTTCACAGTCCTCGGCACGGTGTCCCACAGAAGTCTTCATTTTCCAGACCCTCCTTCCACATTGCTTGATGCTGAGTTCTGGTCTCTCCTATTCAGTGCTCTCAGATGTCGTCTTTTGCTGCTCTCTCCGTCTCCCACGTTGAGAGTTGGGACCCACATTGCGCCACCCCTCCAGCCACTCCCATGCCTCCTCTGGGGAGCTGAAGTACCATGTTTTCCCTTCGGTGACAACCCTCAATTTTGCCGGAATCATCATAGAGTACATGAGTTCCATGGCCCGTAGTTCCCTCTTTACTCACTCAAATGCACGCCTCTGCCGTTGGACATTCAGTGTGAAGTCAGAGAAAAATCGGATCACAGCATTCTCATGTCTTAAGTCACCATGCTGGCGCGCCGTCTGTAGGATGGTGTCCCTATCTCGGACGTTGAGAATCCTTGCGATGATTGTCCTTGGCGGAGCGCCTGGCTTAGGCTTAGGGATGGGTGCCCTGTGTGCATGTTCAATAGTGAAATAGTTGGAGATACGCTTTGGCTTCAGGTGATTTAAAATCAAGTCTTCCAGGAATAAGTCAACACTGGGCCCCTCCATGCCCTCCGGAACCCCCACCACACTTATATTGTTCCTGCGTGCCCGCCCATCTTGGTCTTCCAATTTGGCTGCCATTACGTCATGTTGTTTTGTGAGGGCCTGGACCCACTCCTCTAGGCTCTTTGTGCTGGTCTGCAGCTGCGTCACCTCTTTTTTGGTTGCGGCTACCTTGTCCGACATTTTCCTTAGGTCTGCTCTCAGGAGATTGACGTCCACAGTTACTGCGTCTATTTTAGGATCTATCGTGCCCTTAAGATCCGCTATGGCCGCCATGATCGTGCTCAGTGAGGGTTCCGCCGGCTCCTCCGGATGTTGGACCTGAGATGCCGCCGCCTGAATTGGGACCGCGTATTTATCCATTTTATTTGTCTGCGCCCCTGCGTGTCCCTTTGACTTCATTCAGGTGCGTTCCGTGGCGGCCTTATATAATTATGGGGAGACCAAGGACTCCAACACTCTAGTCCGTTCTCCTTCGTAGGGACTATGGTCTTGTCACCTCTTTCCCTGGGGCAGCCTGTGCTCGCGCTCAGCACGCGTGGTCTCTCTTATCGGCTGTCGTGAGTCTTGGTTCGTTCCCTCTCTCGTTTCAGGTGCGTTATCTTTCACTCGGGATCGACCTCTCCTTATGGTGCCTTAAAGCCTTTTCTGTTCCAAGTCGTTTCTCGCGCGATCTGTGTGGGCCACACACAGTATTTCCCAGTCTGCCAGTGTCTCCGTTCCTGCTACCTCTTTCCACCCTCCACCTTTCAGCCGTGATCTCGTGTGTGGCCGTTATCCTCTCGATCTCCTAGTTCCCAAGGCTACCTGGTTGGTCTCCATTATGTTTCTCTAGCTCTGCGTATCGTTGTTCTATGGATCTTGTCCGACACTTCGGTTCTCGATATCTGCTCCCAGCTGCCCACGAGCCTCCTCACTCCTGTCCGGGGCCACCGTCTCGCTGCATGGCCGTGCACGACCCCACGTCCCCTGCCTCTGGCGATGAACCACAGTTAAAAAAGAAATTGGGGGTGAGTCTCAACTGCATAGGTTCAGGGTGTGCAATCGGCCCAAAACCTGCGGTTCCCCCTGTGTGGCCGTGGGGGCAGTGGGGGAGCAGAGCCAGTCCCTCTGATCTGCGGCCTACTTGCTGGTCCTTTCTAGCTGTTACACGCAGATTGTGCTCTGGCTTCGGCCATAACGAATGGCCGCCTGCCTCTTCACTCCCCCCGCCAGCAGCCCACGGCGACCCAACGGCACCTCACCAATATGTCTGCCCTCGCCTCCCGGTCTCCGGGTGTGTCAATGTGCGTGCCTCTGTCTGCAGGCCTCGACCAGCCGTGGTAATTGGGGTGCCTGCTAACCCCGCGGGCCCCTGGCGTGGCGGGCAGCAGGGCCGAAGGTCGTTCTCCTCCCACGCCGCTGTGTGGAAGGCGGGAGGAGCCAGGACTCGTCCTCCGCTATGGGGCCTTCTTGCCCTCCTGTTCCGTCTGTTATGGCCTTGCAGTGTGTTTCCCCTTTTCTGATCGAATAACGTCGGGCAGCACCCACCAGGGTATTGCTTCCCTAACCAGGAAGGTTGCCACTGCTTTGGCATCACAGTGCATGCAAGGGCCGGCCTCAATCCATCTGGAGTAAGGACAGACGACTACAATTAGATACCTGTATTCATCCCATCAATCAATCATATCGATGAAGTCGATGTGCAATGCCTTAAAGGGTCCAGTTGGTCAAGGGATGGATGATGCTATGACCTTGAGTGTGGGTTTGGGTGAATACAGTTGGAAAACGGTGCACTCATTTAGGTACACCGTTACCACATCCATAACATTGGGGATAAACCAGTTGGTCTGAAGCTCTGCCAACATGTTTTTTTTGTTGCAGTGTGTGTTGGGAGATGCAACTGGATAAAAGCAAAAAAAGGTATAATGTGGGGACTGATTGTGCAACAGCAAGTCATCACAGGGAAAACACGAATTGATCACAGCTAGAGAATGTTTCTGTTAGCAACTAAATGTTTTTATTACAAATCCGAATACAAGCTTAATAACTGGTACTTTTAGTACTCATATCTGAAAGTAAGATACATATTGACATATTTACATATATATACAAAGACACATACATGGTACCCCATTCTTTACGAAAACATAAACACAAAAAATGATTATGTCCATTGTGTGTTTATGAACAGGCAGTTTAACATCTGACCAATGAACTTCCGTCTTACATTTATTTGGGATTAATGTGGCTGTCCTCAACAAATTCATCTACAGTCCACACTTATAAAGTAGTCTTTTTGGGGGCGACATTTAGTGCTACGTTGATTAGTCTCTGGGGCTTGACTGATTTTCCCGATGGTGTGTGCCGGTATATGAGGTTGTATGCAGTCTGTCTGCAGCCCCTGGCTTCCCATAGCTCTCTCTTGTGTGGTAATGTAGTTTCTTGTAACTCCCTCAGATATAGTTTTGCCGTTTCTGTATATGGTTCATCCTGAGTGGGTTTCGTCTCTAATGCCTGTTGTAAGGGAATTACGTGTGTCTCCCCAATCGCTCCGTAAGCTGCCCTGTTTGGAAACTGGTTGGCTAGTGCATTTCCCCACTATCCAAAGTCTTTGCTCCCGGTATGTGCAGCACATTTCACCCCAGCCACGTGTTTAGGCAGTGTCAATGCGTCGATTATTAACTCGAGGAGGTCCTTGTGCATGACAGGCGTACCATCTGATTTCAGGAAGCAGTGCCTTTTCCATCTCTCTATGCTCGAATATACTGTGGTGGTGAAATAGGCTGAGTTTGAGTGAATTGTTACTGTCTGCCCCATGCTTTGGGTGAATGTTTCAATCAACGCTATTAATTCTGCACCAGTTCTAAGATATATGGCTGGAGGGTGAGCTGCGTAGTGACCTTCAGTGCTTCCAAAGGTGCGCGGCTATAAGCCATTACTGCCGCTGTCCCTGTGTCTCTTGCCCCTGCCTCCTGATCTATCATGGATGAACCCGTCTATGAAGAGTGCCTCACTGTCTGGTATGGGATCCTCTTCTGCCTGGCTGATCCCATCAGGGGTGTATGTTGCACAATCATGGGTCTCCTCCCCCTCCTGAACTTCATGGGCTATGAAGTTGGCTGGGTTTACTAGGTGACATCGCACCACTTTCAATGCTGGTCTGGAGAGCATTAGTTCGGAACCTGAAACCCGTTGCGTAGTCAGCGTACTCTTGCTCTTTTGTCTCACTGCAAACACTAAATGCTCTGCATACAGTGTCAGCGGAGCCTCCATTACAATGGAGATACTTTTGTTGATGGGAAAAGCTGCTGCTGCCAGAGCTCGCTTGCATGGGAAGTGACCATGCATGACTGAGTCTAATGCCTGCTGTAGTACTCAAGGGGTTTGTGCCCAAAGCGATACTTCTGCATCAAGACTGTTGACATGACTCGCTCATCACTGTGGCTAAATAAGAAGAATTCCTTACTATAGTAGGGTGTTCCTAGCAAGGTGAGCGTGTTATCTCTGTTTTTAGTTTACAGAAGGTATCGTGCATCTCAGGTGTTCATGTCAGTCTCTCGTTGTCAGTTTTCACCTTTTTCATGGCCTCGAGTAGGGGGGTGATGAGCATGCTATAGTCGAAGACCCACTGACGAACCTAATTGCAAAGCCACAAGAATTTTTGCATGCTCCTTTTTGTTTGCGATGGTGGCATAGCCTTAATGGTACAGGTTCTGGGGTGACCTGTCGACCGGCTGCTGAGATCAGTTGGCCTAAATAGTTAACCTCCTGCTGTACATACTGCACCTTCCCCTTATTCACTTTGTAGCACCTCTCAGCAAGCACAATAAGGAGAGCTATTGTGTCCTGATGACATACTTCTTAAGAAAGGGTGAATATCAGAATGTCATCTGCGTATTGTATCAGGGTGCTACTCGACTGGAAGTTAGCGAGATCCCTCCTTAGTAATCAATTGAAGATACTTGGGGACTCACAATACCCTTGTGGTAACCTCCGGAATAACAGCTGAACCCCTTGAAATGTAAATGTGGTCAGGTACTGGCTGTCGGGGTGCAGCAGGATGCTAAAGAACACATTTTTGATCGCTATTATGAAGAAGTGGCTTGCGGCCGCTGGTATGTTAGTTAAGATGATGGAGGGGTCTGGAACTACAGGGAATTCTGGGACCACAGTGTCATTGATAGGGTGTAGGTCATGTACCAGGCACCACACCCCCCTCTTACTCTTTTTGACTGGGAATGTTGACATATTGCAGGCGGATACTGCTACGTGGAGGACCCCCTGATCAATCAGTGCCTGAATTGTGGGCGCTATACCCTTGTTAGCTTCCCTAGAGAGTGGGTATTGGCGCACTCTGGGTAGGGTGACCCCTTCTCTCAATGTAACCTTCACAAGTTTGGTGGTATTATTTAGACCCACGTCATTCCGCCCCTTCGCCCACAGTGGCGGCAGCACTTTTGCCAAGTCCTGCTCCAGGAATGTATCAGTACCATCATGGGCACCGGGACCCCATTTTCAGCTCTACATTAAAATCAGTCAAGTCTGAGAAGATAATTTCTGAGGTTCCTTGGCACTCGCCGAACAGCTGGTCATCTGTTACCTCCCATATACTGAGACCGGGTGTAACAAAGATGATACACCCCCACATCACGTTCAACCCCATAGACAGGTCGTACTTCCTCTGACTCTAAGCAGAACAACACTATCTCTTGGGGTTCCCAGTCCTAGTGTCTCTTTCAGCGGAATATGATTTAGTTGGGCAGTTGCAACTCCTGTACCAACAATTCTGGTGTGTTAATGACAATCATGAGGACTGCATTGGTAAAGGCAGTCAGGTCGGTGAGGGATGCTCTCATTGGAGCAGGTCATCGTCCTATCATCAGAGAAATGAATGGTAATGTTTAGTTTGGCCATTAAATCTTGTCCCAATAGATTAGTTGGAGATGAGGAGTGATATAACAATTGTCCTTTCACACGCCTGCCTCCCTCGTCCAACTCTAGGGGGTTTATAAATGGGACAGACCCTCATCACTGCACCCAAAAACCCCTGCGTATCCATGGAGTCTTTAGACAAGGGGCCAATCCCTTCCTTTAGGCATGACCTGGTTGTCCCCACGTTGATCAGGAAGCGGTGAGGTGTGTTTTTACTAGTTTTGTTATGGGGCATGTGAGGGCGTATGGGTGTACCCCATCCACCGGAAGTTGGGTCCACCATGGTTGCCCCCGCTGCCTGTCTACTTCTGGGAGCTTAGGAGGAATTGCGACCCTGTCCCACCAATAGGAGTTCTGTGATGTATGGTAGGTAAACTTTTTCTGTACTACTTCCTCTGGTCTTTCTGCTACTTACTTAATCCTTTCTGAACCTCTGCGGCGGTACCCCCATCGGTGCCACTGCCTTCTGTGCCAGTTCGGCTACAGTCGTACTTCCCAGGACCACCCGATACCTATTATTTTGCTGGGACTTCGCAGTGCTCTCATGGTTCTGTCCCAGCTTTCCTCTGTATTTCCTCTCTCTTTTGCTCTCTATCTTTATCTTGCCTTTTTTCCTATCCTGCTAGGCATTGCTGCATGTAGGGTTAGTCCCAGTTAGGATATCCTCTTCCATATCTAATGCAATCCTCCACTGCTGCCAGGTCCTCTAGCTCAAATGATCTGAAGGGCATGCTGCCCTGTATTCTTGCTGTATTTCCTGGTTGCGTGTGCTCTGTCTTTAGCATCAGCTCATGCCTCTCTTCCTCCCCCGTCTGGTTTGCCTCCTTCACTCTGAGCTGTGCGCTGCTCTTTTTTGCCTGGCTTTGCCTGCAATCTCACTTTTGGTTGTCTCCTAAGCTACCTGGGCAAATCCTGCAGCCTCACTCTCGTCTCGGTTCCCAGGGGATTGGAGCTCCCTTCCACTCCTCCACTCGCTGTATCACTATGAAGTACAGCCTCAGACGTCTCTGTCACTTGAGTAGGTTTGCCTGAATCAGTGGGAGTGTGTGTTTTTCTTGCTTTTGAGGTCCTATGTGTTGGACGTGGTAGAAAGGGGGGGGGTCAAGCCTTTGGAGACCTTTCCAAGGACCTTGGGTTGCGTTGGAAGCATTGGGCCTGCTCGCATTTTGTTCTCTCGTGCTTGGGCCTAACAGTCCTTCATCCGGTGGGTGGCTCCTTGGCTTCAATTATTGACATTTTTGTCAATTATTGTCAAATTTGAATATCCTAGTGTGGGGGGAGTTGGCATGAACACCTCCATTCTTGCATACGGTGGGGGAGGAGCTGAGGCCTTGCTCTCTTACCAGCATTGTAGGGCTATCATTCTTGGCTTCTTTGAAGATAGCCCATGATTCAAATATTGGTTGTCTCTCTTCTGACCTTTATATTTATTTTTTATATGCATTTTAGTATATTCAATTATGTTGGTGTCAAGTGTTCCCTCCTTAGGCCAAGGAAATGTGTGTGCCTTTGTGTGGGCGTGTCATTTTTTGCAAAACTTATTACGTTTCTTTACCTGTGTTGGGAACCTGCTTTCCATGTGCTATAATGGGGAATCCATGACAATGTTAGTAGTTTGTGGACAAATACAATTCAAATCTTTTGGGGTGTTTTGTTCTTTCTAATCGTAGGGAAACGCATGTGGTGCACTCCTACAATTTTATGTGCCATGAGCTCCGCACTGGCAATTTCTTACATAAAATAGTTAAAATGAGTATTTACATGAAACAAGATAAGACTGCATACGTGGTATTGTAACACAGGGTGAATATGCAAAGGGTTAGCACAAAACCTGCATCAATTCTTGTGCAATACAGTTTTCAATAAGAATAAATGCAATGACACTATATACAACAATACATTTCATCAATGATTGACAGAGAAAAAATTAATTTATCAAAAAAAATAATGGATATGTTTCAACCCATTTTATCCTCTAGCAAGAAAAGACTGGCGTGGAACACGTTCCTAAGTGAACTAGATAGTCTGCCACTCTCCGCTCCTAGACAAAGGTGGTGGTCACAGACACGAAAGAGTAGCAACTTGGGAATCATCAGCCCTTCTTGGCCACACGCAAGTTATGGGCAATTTCCTGGATCCAAGTTTTTCCTAAAGTCTGAATCTGACCCTGTGTCACACCCAGTGGTCAAGCGTACCCTCTGTGTCATGCCCAGAGGTCCAAGTGACAAACACCTCTCACTCCTTTCATATACTAACGGTGTTAAGAAACCTGTTAGCACTGAGAAATCCTTTTACCTAAAAACTATGAGACTGAGGTGCCAACTCCGCCTATACAGGATAACTGTATCACAAAAATAGCATCCTGGGTGCCATAAAGGGCCATATAAATAAATAAATATTCACCTTTCCCATTGTGCTAACTATCAAAAAAGGTGACTTCCATAGGATCGCCTCCATGGACGAATTACAACTGATACAGTTGGGACATATACAATAGGTAATAGGCCAGACCCTGTCAGTGGCAGGGGGCTCAAGTTATCTTTTCACACTTCTCCCTAGTTTGCCATACGTCAAGTGCTTAAAAGAAAAAAAAACACAGTGTTTAAAGCTCGGATGTGGTATCTTACCTTCTCTGACGGCTGCTTCAAGACGGACCTCCGCCCCACAGATTCAGCAGAACTTCCAATCTATTGTGGTGTCTGCCCACCTTTGTCATTGCACCATGTGAATTCGTCCGAGTGGGGTCACCGTCCTTCGGCTGGAGTCTGGACACGGTCCCAATCCTTTCATCTGGCATGCCAAAAAGTTGCTTGAGTTCGAAATACCTTGAAAAAACAAGAAACAAGAGGTGTTTGGCAAAACAGGAGCCATTTGTTTAATTTAACGTAGCGGTCGGGAGAACAGTTGCAGGCACAGGGTCTGAGGGCTGTCTCCATTTACATTCAGGCGGCATCCTTCTTAAATACAATTTTCATCAGGTTGTAAAGTTCTCCGGCGGACCTTATATGGTGAGGAATGTTGGTTGCTACCTTAGAGTCATAAATGAATGGTCAAATGGTTACTACAGGCGGGCCTTGACCTTGTATGGACACAATGCGGGCAGTGGGTAACGTGTCCAGATGCCCGGCATGGGGATCGAGTGATCACTGTGTGTCCTGTGTTCTTATTGGCTATATGTTCCTACCTCATGTGTCATCTGACTTTATGGTGTTTTAGGAGCTTGTGTTCCCCCTCCGGCCATGTGCTTTATTGGGGCCATTCTCCCTTGACCATTGTAATATCACTGCGCCTCTCTGTGGGATTGATCTAGGGTTTCCTGTTCATGTAGTTATAAGCTAGCTACGCACAATCCCACCTGTGACTTATAAATCAGTAACCCCGGGTCTGTTGCCTAGAATCAAGACGGTTGTTGGCTTCTAGTTAGTATGTTGTTTAGAGACATCATGTTCCCTAAGTTTACACAAGCAGGGAAGTAAAGTTATGGGTCTGTCATTCTCTACAAAAAGTGCTGTCCAGGTTTATTTTGTTGTTGTTGCAATTCTTTATTGTAAAACCAAAGTAGCATTACAGAAAAACAATACAGAATAGGGAGTGGGGTAGAGAAGAGCCGGATGGGAAAAAACAGTTCATTACATACATTGCAGTCAGAACCCTCATAATCGCTATACAACGACAATGGATTAGGATATATCCAATTGACGTAGTAGGGTTAGAAGTACATAGTGCATAACATACAGGTAGATCACATATTCACTAATCGGCGGGGGTGTCCCCTGTTACTGCTAGCAGTCATGAAGCTGTGGGACAGTCGGTATGACTAATAGAGCTAGTAGGTTAGTTAAGATGAGTGTTATCAGTGGAATAAGTAGAATTGGTGTAATGCGTAGGATGAGCAGAATGAGTAGAGTGGATAGAATAAGTAGAATGAGTAGGATGGGTAGGATGCGTGTCTGAGGGGGGGGGGGAAGACTGGAAACATTGGGGGGCGGCAGGAGCGCCCAGAAGTTGTAAACATATCTTTCACTACAGTAAGCTATTCTCGGCGCGCCATCCGGTAGAGCGTCAAGGGGAGAGGGATTGCGCTGAACCCGGGTTCAGTTCGCATTGTTCTGGAAGAAGGGCGCCCATGTCTGGAGGAATATTCTTCTGTCCTGGAGGTTGTATATGATGTGTTCATGAGATACTGCCTTAAACATCGCAGCCAGCCATTCCTTATGTGCAGGGGGCATAGGGAAACGCCAGCAGTGGAGAATGGGTATCTTGACTGTTGCCAGGGCCGTGTGCAGGAGTCGACTTTCAGTAATGGAAAAGTCCGTTAATGGCCCCGTGTTGTGCAACAAAATCAGGGTGTAGGGGAGAGGGGCCCTGAGTGGCAGGGTCTCACTCATCGTAGACCCCATTGCCTCCCAGGGACATTCACATATGACGTGCATGAGGTCGCATCAGGTATTCGGACACTTCCAGCAGTTTGCATGGGGTAGGAAGCCTGCTGTGTGTAGCTTTATAAGGGTCCAGTGCCAGTTGTGCAATGTCTAGAAGAGGCAGAATTTTAAGCGGGCCTCTCTCGTCCCCGGTCCAGTATTTCCAGAAGCTCCACCCAGTCATCCTCTTCGCATTCTCTCTGCAGCCAGGTTTGCCATTTGGTTCGGTGGGTGTTTAGGAGGGAAAGCGAGAATATGCGGCGGTTCATTATGTCATAGAGTCCCGACATGACCCCCCTTCAGAGGTCCCATGTCCTGAAGTGGGAGATTACTGGTGAGGCCTGCAGGACCCACTGCTGCACTTCCAGGCTGTGTAGAAGGCAGTGCAGCAATTGGAGATGTCACCATGACTGTTGAGGTGGGAGACTGTACTCATGGACCCTCTTGAAGGGTTTGAGGGTCCCGTCGGCGATGACCAGGTCTAGGCTGTTTATGCCTGCCACTTGCCACTGTTTTCAGGTAAGAACATCCCCACCAAAGCGCAGGCGTGCATTGCCCCATAGGGGTGGGTGCACATGAAGAAGAGGGTCCACTCCAAGGATAAAATGCGCTCTAGTCCAGGATTTCATCATGGCCTACAGCATCGGGTTCCCTGAGTGGAACTGGGACATGCCTCCCATTTACAGAGGGCCAAGTCTGTGCCGGCTTGACAATAGCAAGTGTTCTGCCAACATCTACTGTGGTGGGTCCAGTGTCCCAGGGAGCATACAGACCATCTGAGAAAGATGGAGGACCAGGGCGTAGTGTTCAACTGATGGTAGACCCAAGCTTCCACACGAGCGGCATGCCAGACGTCTGGTGTAGGCCAGGCAGGGGCGAGAGGGCCCCCAGACAAAAGAGTGGATCCCCGCGTCCACTGAATGCAATGTTGGCAAGGGGACCAAGAGAGGTAACATGCCAAGGGCATTGGTAAACCGCGGGGCATGACCATCCATACTGCTTGCCCTTTCCCCCACATAGGCCTAGCTGGGACCACTTTCCAAAGTCCAGCTTCATGTGAGCTATAAGGGGGTCCAAATTATCTGCTGCCATATGATCCAGGCCCCTGTTAACCAAGATCCCTAGGTACCTAAGACGCGATGGTGTCCAGTGGAAGGGATAGCCATGGATCGCCACCCTTGTGGTCATGCGAGATAAGGGTAGTGCCTTCCTTTTATACCAGTTCACCCGCAACCCTTACAGGGCTGCAAAGCCAGCTATGATGTCCAGCAGGGCCAGCAGTGAGTGCTGACGGTCCGTGAGGGTCTGGAGTATGTCATCCACATACAAATAAATTCTGGACACCCCATCTGGCATAGGTATGCCGGTGAGGAGCTGCAATTGACGGATTGTGGCCACAAGGTGCTACATAGCCAGCAGGAACAGCAGGGGCAACAACGGGCAACCCTGTCGTGTTTAGGCCTGGGTGGCGTTTGCAGTGACCAAAAAACTCTACCACGCTACTTGGAGTTCCGCAAGCAGCGGAGTGCATAACGTCACCCTGTTCGTGCTGATTTTTAGAGCCACACGGCACCTCACTCGCGCTAAGCAACTTAATGTTGGTGAGCAAGGAAAAAGCTCTGCACGCTATGCAGAGTGGGAAAAACTCCTCAAAATCCACAAATTTCACGCCCAAGCCTAGTCATGTTCTTCTCCGGATCGGGAAAGCCGCCGCAGTTGACCTGTGCAGTGGGCGAGTTGTAGAGCCAGAGGACCTTGGTGATAAACTGATCCCCGAGGCCAAATCTTTTCAATGCCACAAAGAGGTACCCCCACTTGAACCTACTAAACTCCTTGTCAGCATCGAGGAAGAGTGCAAGTGCTGCGTCCGATAGATCCTTGGCCTTCCAAAGGGCATGAGTGAGGGTTCGGAAGTGGTTCCTGGAGGAGCAGCCATGGACAAACCCTACCTGCATGTGGTGTATTAGGGAAGAAATTACCTTCTGGAGACGGGCTGCCAATACGCCGGAGAGGATTTTTATGTCCCCATTGAGTAAGGAGATAGGCCTGTAACTGCCACACAGAAGGGGGTTCTTCCCTGGTTTGGGGAGGAGTGCTATCACAGCTCTGTTAGATATGGAGCCCAGCAAGCCTGTATGGTCAGCCTCTTGGAAGTCGGCATGTATTGAGTCAATGATGTCCCCGCCCACTCATTTCTAGCACTCCGCAGGGAAGCCATCTTCCCCAGTAGCCTTATGGTAGGGGAGTCTGGAGATGGCTTGTGCTACCTTGGTCTTGCTGATTTACCTGTCAAGTAGGGCCCGGCCTTCCTCTGTAAGACCAGGAAGGTGCACGCCCTCAAAGAAGGCCTCCAGGCGGTCAGTGCTACCCATCATCTCCAGGGTGTAGAGTGTCCGATAAAAGGTCGCAAATTCATTGACTATGTCTTGTGGGCGGGTGAGTACCTCACTGCCCACGGAGTGGATGACTGGGATGGCCAGTGCAGCTTCTTGCTGGCGCAGTTGGGCAGTTAAAATGCGGCCCGTCTTTTCGCCCTGCTCGTAGTGGCAGCTTTTAAGCCACTGTAGTGCAAATTCAGCCTTGGATGTGCATAAAGTGTTGAAGTTCATGCGAGCCTTCTCTAGTTGTCGGCGTGCAGCGCGAGGGTTTTGTGGTATATAGGCACGTGAGGGTCGGGATCTCCCCATCCAGCTCCCTCTGGCGTGTCACTCTCTGCGCATTCGCCACAGCTGCATCCTTCATGAGCTGACCGTGGATGATCACCTTTGTGGCTACCGGCAGTATCCTATGGGATGATACCAATCCTCTGTTGTCTTCTAGGTGTGTTGAGATCTTTGTGTATAATCGGGCTTTACCCTGGAGGGTGCGGTAGCGCATTATGTTCAGGCACCATGGCTTGTGGCCTGGGGAGGCAAGACCTAAGTCCAGGGAGAGCAAGACCAGCGCATGGTTGGAAAGTGTGACTTCCATGATCCGAGACTCTCGAGTGATGGCCACCACCCGTTGGGAAACCAAAAAGTAGTCCAGCATAGATTGGGTGCCATGTACCAGCGAGAGGAAGGTATATTCCCTGTCCACCAGGTGGGAAAGACACCAGTGATCCACCAGTCCATGGTCAGTGAGCACAACCCCCAGGAGGGCCCTGTGCATTATTACCCATGTCCAGTGGTCTGGTTCAACCCAGTACCACGTCATGCGCTAGGTTCCAGCCTCCTCCAATTAAGTAGTGAGAGGCCCCAATCTTGGTAAGAAGGAGGTTGAGCTGGAGGAGAAAGGGGCGCTTGATGCCCATTGAAGCGTACAACAAACCCACGCAGAGTGTCCATTCCCCAAGCTTTAGCTTGGCAAAAGCATATCGGCCTTCCAGATTGGACCAGGACTTGACAACTGTGAAGGACAGTGATTTACAGAGAAGAACCGCAGCCCCACATTACCTGGGGGGGGGGGGGCATCCTTGTCTCTGTCGATGGTTGGCAGCTGCTGTGGACCACCTTCCCCACCTATTCCTGGCTCAGCTTTGCAGATTCTAGGCTGGTGAGGTACGTCTCCAGTAACAGTGCCAAAGCCACCTGTTTATTTATTCATTTCTTTATTTATGCAACTTGTAATACGAACAGCTACCCCGAGGATTTCCTGGAGCAGGGCAGACACAGGTAAGGTGTTCAAGTACATTAAACTTAGAATAGCCAGGTTTTCAGGCTTTTGCAAAAGGTAGGTAGTGAATTGCAGTTTCTTAAAGCTTCAGCCAGAGAATTGCACAGTTTTGGACCTAGGTAAGCAAAAGAGCAGCCTTTCATGTGAGTTAGACGAAACTTCGGTACAGTGAACAAAGCTTGATTCGAGGATCTCAAAGCGCGAGTAGGCTGTTAAGGAACTATCAGTTCCTGGATAGATCATGGCCCTAAGCCTTGCGCCACTTTTGCGTCACTTTTCCTATGTTAAAAATGACGCAAAAGTGGCGCAACGGCCTTGTAAATCTGCCCCAATATGCTTAGAGTTTAAACTGCAAGTAGGACAGCACCTTCTTGCGCTTTATGTACTGTGTTAGCCCGTTGACATTCCAGGAGATGGCACGCGGGGCTGTCTATCACGTCTGCTAGGCCTGGTCATGGATCTGACTAAGTCATGGGCAAGAAAGCCCCACCGGGAGCGTTCTGGGAAGCGGGGTGTAGCTTGGAGAGGGCGATGAAAGGCGGGGGAGGGGAGGGGAAGGAGAAGGAGATAGGGGTGGGGGAAGAGGGAAAGGAGAAAAGGAGGGGGGAATACAAGAGAGAATGAGGCAACGGCTGGGACCCACGGACCCCTCAGACACGACCCAGGACTGCATGCTGTATGTGAAGGGAGGAGAGGAGAAGGAGTGAGACAGGGCGAGGGGGGATTTAATTAACCAGCACTAAGCCGAGGACAGGCCTCAAGGGCCCAAGACTGTAGACTGTGGGTTTAGGCTTGAGACGCTGGTGCACCGGGGAGAACCCCACAGGGAGGGGAAGGGTAGAAAGTGGTCAGAAGGTAATCAGGTAGCCAAGGAACCAGGGAACTAGGGCATGGCTGTATTAGTAGGCCAGGTGACGACGGGCTAGAATGTATCCCATTTGGCCATTTAACAACCAAGTGCGCTTTACAGAGTCAGTATTATGTGTACTGCTAGTGTTGAGTTAACAGGCTTAACAATGGGAAATATCATAATGCATCATAAAACATCTAAATACATTAAGGCACACCATGGCATGTAATGATACAATCGCTTGTGTGTGCGCAACAAGCAGTGCAATGCGGCAGAGAACAAAACATAGCACAATCGCACAAAAATAATCGTCCCATAACTGTGGCAAGCTCACAACACTGAGGAGAATTACAGACATGCAACATGGTACTCATCCATCTGCTGCTGACAGGTCTTGATCTCCGCTCTTCAGCTCATGCCCCTTGTATCAGCAATCAGGATAGGAAGACTTCAACGATGACCGGGATTTGTCTCGCCTTGTTCGGCATGATGGCTGCCACCACTTTGAGAGCCAGATCTCTGTCATCCTGTGAATGGGCAACCCTCTTTGGATCTCTGCCCCTCTCTCGCTCCCTGTAGTTGCGCCACTGGAGGCGGTGGTAGGGGGTGACGTGGCGGGACAATGGGGGACTGGTTGGGAATCCAGAGGAGCCACATCCATGGCCTGAATGGTGTGTCCCCCCAGAAAAAGGCACGGAGCCTCTGGGTCAAGAAAGTCTTTAGACCTGCTGTCTTTCATGATCCACATTCGGATTGGTTCAAACAGTCCACACTTGATGTCCATGTGATGCAGCTGGGGTCGGAGAGCTAAGAACACCTTTCTTTGGTCATTGGTCTCCTGTGAAAAATCTGGAGCTATGCAGATTTCTTGACCTCCATAGTCGTAGGGGCCATGTGAATGGGCCACGGTTAGAAGCTGCCGCACTGCTCATGTCAGAGGAAGCAGGCTATGATAAGACGGGCCACCTGCTTGGTCCTGACACGCTTGGCCCATATGATGTACCCGTTGGAGCTTCAGGGTTGGTGTGAAGGTCATGCCGGTGAGGGTGGGGAGGAGGCTCTTCAGGAAGCCTCTAACATCTGCACCCTCTGCGTGCTCAGGGAAGCCAAAGAATCCGACATTGTCTCTCTGGCTTCTATCCTCCATGTCTGTGATCTTGTTCCAGACTTGTTGCTCCATCCCATCCACCCGGTCTTGAAAGTCTGCTATGTCCAAGTGGATAGATCTGGTTTCGACCACAAAGTCAGAGATTTTTGAGCCCACGCCATCCAGGTGGAGCCCTACTGCTGTGACCTCCTGTAGGATGTGCTCCATGGTTGACTCCTTTTGCGAACCAGTGGGGACCGCAACTGAACCAGTGGCCTGCACTTGTTGCGGTGCTGGGTGACAGCCTCCTAGTAGAGCAGCTGCTGGGTTGTTTTGCCAGTGGTTTCACCAGGGGACATCTCCAGATCAGGGGCCCCAGGCAACTGGGGGGGACAAGGACCTGTGTGAGAGGGGGAGTTTGGCAGGGTGGTGCCGGTGACCCTTCTAGCTGGACTCCAGCCAGCGTTTCGATCTCAGGGTGTTGCAAGGCTCCGCCTCGGTCTTGGCCGATGCAGCACCAGTCTGTTAAGCTTGTGAGCCCTTCGGGTCCTCAGAAGATGGCCAGCAGCCCTTCAGGCTATTGTGCCTTATTGGAGCAGGGGCATACGACCTGTCAGGAAGCATCTCGTGGTTTGATGCAGTGAGGCGCTGCCAGACCGCACGTGAGGCCAGTGCTTTGCCTTCCTCTATAGGCCTGCCTCCTCTGCTCCAGCCCGATGAGCTGCCCCTCTGCTGCTGTGGGAGGGGATCCGATAGTAGTGCTGGGGGGCGTGTCCTCTTTCATGTGCCCCCACAGTGTCCAATGGCCTACCAATTCCCCACAGGGCCTGCCAGCGCATGGAGCTCCAATTCAAGCAGTTTTCCTCTTTTGTGGCCAGACCATGGCCCCAGATTTTCTTTTTTTAACAAGGGGGCAACAACTCTCATCTTTCATTCTGAGGGAACCAGTCTGGATGAAAGAGGTTGGTAATCATATTAAATAGAGGACCAACTGCCAAAAAAACTGACTGAATGAAAGAAACTGGACCCAGATCATCAGAGGAACCTGATTTACCATGTTCAAAAAATGCAGTAATTTCCTGCATATTAGTGGGGGCAACAATTTCCTGAGAACAAGAATAGACCGTGGATGAAAGAGTGACCTGAATATCACAAGTATCCATGTGAGAGCTCTTGATTTCGAAACAGGTAAAATGGATATATTCAGAAAAGAAAGATGCAAGGTTATTCCAGAAAGTATGGCTGATTTAGTGGGATTATCTGAGTTAAGAATTTGCTTCCAAAGAAATTTGCATTTGGCCTTCCTGACTTATTTTTTGAAAGAAGGTAATTGTTGTTTGTAAGCCAATAAGTCAACTTCAGAATTGGAGTGTCTCCGCTTACGCTCACATAGTTGGAAAAGAAATCTGGGATACCTCAAGATGTCAGTAAAACTTTATCGAGAGCTTTGTTTCTGGGGTGTTTCCTGACCTTGAGAGGAAGTTCTTTATTCAGAATCTATGAAGAGATGAATTCAATAATTGCAAAGCCTCAGCAATAGGATTAAAATGCCACTCAGGATCATTTGGAGGTTGTAAAGCCGATATAGCGGAATTAAGGTTAGCCTTCTTCTAGTCATGAAAATAAGTTGGAATAACTAGTATGGGTTCAGAAACCGACATCCCTACTGTAAATGTAAATGGCACCAAAAAATTATGTGTCTAATGAAGGGAAAGATTTTCAGCAGTGGAAATCGAAATATTGGAGGAGCAAATATGGTCTAATCATGAATTTGGCGTGCTGCAAACGAATTCGTAGTCTGTCCATAATCGAGTGCTACAATATCAGAACAATTGTCAACATGGATATTACAATCCCCTAAAAACTAGAATTTGGTTAGTCTAAAATTGTTGATCTAAAAAGTTTAACAACGAAGTAGAAGATTTAGAAGAAGAATCAGGGGGCAACAGAGGAGGAAAAAAAGAAATTGAGCAATCATGTAAGATAACGAAATGACAGAGAAGTACCTCAATTGAATCCACATTAGTGGGAGAGACGACCTTGCAAAGAAAGTTTTCTTGAAAAATGATGGCAGCTCTGCCACCTACACCGCCCCCTGGAATAGGACACAAGTACTTAACTCCAGTAGGGATGGCTAGTTCAGGTCTAGGGGTCAGACATCATTATGCCAGATTTTAGTAATAAATAGAAAAAATCCTGAAAATCTGAGCGCAGAGGTTCAAAGATTCCCTCACTGTGAGCCGGAAGGGATTGAACATTGATTAGAACATTGGAATGTTGGGAGCTCCATTGCAGACAATGGAGTGCTCCCTGCTTCTACGGCCGGTAAAGGCCCGCAGAGCAACATTCCAATGTTTTACAAAGGCCTCTCAGAGCTCGAGGGGATTTAAATCCCCTCGAGCTTCGAGAGGCCTTTGTTTTATTTGTTAGAACATTCTGCCCTCTAGTGGCAGACTGTTCTAATAGCCAGGGCTTTAAGTGGGATGGAAAAACTGGGGGGTCTCTCAAAGGGGCGTGGCCAATGTAATTAAGGGCGTGGCTTAAACACACGTAAGCTAAAAATCCGTGCTTAGCATAGTGTGCTGCACGACTTGTATTTTGCTGTTTCTGTCATTGCATCCAGATATGTGATATAAGAAGTAACATCATACCTACAAGTCAGGACTATTGGCTTTGCCAATGGTTGTTAGTTGCATAAGATAAATAAGCAGCAACTATGGCTTGTATATAACATTGAAAAAGCTTCCACTTGCAGCCCTGGTGACACCACGACAATGTTGCTGCTCTTGAGTTTCGAAAAGAGAAGGGAAATCCAGAGAGAAAATGACTCTTTAAAGGATTTCCCTTCCCGTACAACGCTCACCTGGCATAACGTCATGCCGTAACTTCTCCACTAGTGAGAAGTGCCTGCTGTCACTGCAGTCCGGAAAAAATCGGACCTCTTGTGCCAGGGCACAAAACAGAGCCCGATAGAGACCCGTTTCGAGGCCCCCTTTAAAAAACTGCTGGTGCTCAGACCCGGTGAGACCTGGCCCACTTAAAGCCCTGCTAATAGCCTTATAGCCCTTCGTAGCAGGGCTATACCGGCTATTAAAGTCCCGGTCCCTTGTTAAAGTCCCTCGCCTTCGGCTCGGGCCTTTAACGCTTTAACGCGGGAGCAGGCCTTTAATAGCCGGTATAGCCTGCTCCGGCGGGCTATAAGGCTATAGTAAAGCGGCCTTCCAGGAGTGATAAGAATTTTAACTCTCTGATGAGCTAGTTAAAATGACACTGTCAATATTTGTAACAGGAGGTGCACCACAAACATAAACATTACACTGCGAAGATGGAGAAACTGGGTTGTCAGCCCTCATACACAAGTTCTTAACCAGGAGAGTGAATTCAGGAGAAAACAGAGCTGCTTGCCTCCAAAGGGCTAATTGAAGGCCTGGTGCTGCATGGTTGAATAATCATTTTCCTCTCTAATTAATTCTGTCACTATATATCGTACCTACCCACATGCCGTTGTGGTTTCTGCATCTCTCACTTGTGCAATACATACATATAGGAAGTGTATTTCCCCGTACAAAGTTGCTGTTTGACTGGATTTCAACAACTGCTGTATGGGGAGTGTGTGGCCTTACGGCCAGAGGTGCTGACATTGTCTCGGCGTCGGCTGGACAATAAATGTGACCGTGTGTAATGTAACAGGTATTTTTAAGGTTACCCCGCTGAACGGCAGTCGTTCGCTCAAACTCAGCAGGTGGAAGGCTGAGTGGTCCTGCCAGGATTTGAAGTTGTGGCTATAAGGTCAAACGTAAGCTTCTGAAATGGATGCATCAGTCCACTGACACACCAGACCCGATTTTGTGTTTAAGCACATTTTTAATTTATGCCTAAACAGATGCCTATACATTTTTCACCTATAATTTAAATTTATTTGTGTCATAAACTTATCCTCAGGAGATCATAGTCATTGAAGCAAATGTCAATCACTCTCAACAATTTATGTTCCTTTATAATAAAGGTCAATCGATTTTAAGCAACTGTCTGGTGGGGGTGTACTGCTATATGTAATATTTTGAATTATGCAGTGAGTTATATTACAAGCAACATTTTTACTTGAATAGGTGTTTAAGTGAAAATAGAAAGGTGTGGATTAGCTACTGTGAACAGGAGCCAAAATTTTAGATGAGTTGATACAAGCTGAGTATTCCATTCAGCCGGATGGCTCAGTGAGTTGAACGTTCGCCATTTACAAATGGTGTGCCCTGAAGTTCATGGGCTGAAAAACATGTATTTCAATTGAGCTCTGGTCGATGGCCCTTGAATTAAAAGTTGAAAATAGAACAGAGAGTGACCACTACCCATTATGCCTGACTCTGGCAGCTCACCTTTTCATCTTGTCACCCCAAGACCAAGAGAACTTGATAGTGATAATATAGATCCACTTTTAAGTAACAATCGGAGAGCTCTAAAATGGCACTCGATATGGAAAAATCCTGCGGCAATTAAGCAGATCTATGACACTTTTGCAGATGGGGTCTCTTTGTATGCAGATTTATCTGCCTCAGATATTCCAATTATGGACATCCATTGTAAATTAGTCAAAGATCTAGTACCTATACTGAGTAAAATCCCGAAGAAAGCTAACAATGGGATTATAGTGGCTGCTGAGTTGAAAAGCCCATGGTACAATAAAGCATGCCGCACTGTAAAAATGAGCTCATTTTGGCCTCAAAAACCAAAAATATAGTGGCCTTAAGGGAAAAAAGGGCAGAATATAAGCAACTATTAACCTCCACAAGGAAAGAATGGGAGGCGAACATTTGGGAAGAACTACTTGTAGCAGCTAAAGCAAAAGATCAAATTGGTTTTTGGAGGATAATTTCAAAGGGCAATAAAAATGGAAGTTGTAGTAAGGACCTTTTCTTAGATGCAAATACCTGGGTAAAACACTTTTCTAGTCTTTACTCTTCTTCCCCTAATGATATTGATTATTGCCCGACAAATTATGCAACTATATTAAATGCTGCACCGTTATCGTTTAGCTTAAAGGAAACACTAATAGCCATAGATACATTGAAATCAGGAAAGGCTCCCGGTCCTGACAAAATACCTGGAGACTTATGGAAGCATGATAAAGGTGTGTGGGGCCCTTACATCAATTTGTTGTGTAATTCTCTTGCTTCAGGTGCACCATTACCTGAAACTTGGAAAGGGGCAGAGATCACGACTATTTTTAAGAAGGGTGATCGCCATAACCCATCACACTATCGACCAATTAGTCTTATTGATGTTCTACAGAAGGTAAACGCTAGGCAAATTTTAAATAGATTGATTGATTGGATTGAGGAATATACCATTTTATCGCAATATCAGGCAGGTTTTAGAGTAAAGACTGGCACGATTGACCAGGTTTTTAGATTTCTTTGTATAGCCTGGAAATATATAACATTTAGAAAGGGACATTTGAATATCGCCTTTGTGGACCTAAAAGCAGCGTTCGATCTTGTCCCCAGAAATCTCCTGTGGAAGTCCCTAAAAGACCAAGGGGTCCCGGGGGAAATTCTTCTACAGATAATAAGATTACATGAAGATAACTGGGCAAAGGTCAGATGGGGCCCACAAGGTGAATTAACTGAACCAATTAGGGTTAATAGAGGTGTAAGACAGGGGTGCGTTTTAGCTCGGACTTTATTTTCATTGTATGTTAACGACATCCCTGATCACCTTTTGGGTTGTGATCATGACTCCCCTAGGTTAGGGGGGGTGCCTGTACCGGCACTCCTCTTTGCTGATGACACGATTTTAATTTCCCAAACACCGAAAGGTTTGCAAAACTTAATAAATTCATTTGGGATATACTGCAAAGGTAAGGGGCTAGAAATAAACCCCAGTAAAACTAAATACATGGCAGTTAACCCACATAAAACCTTTAAGAAAAATGTAACCGTGGACAACCAGAAGATCGAGTATGTGCATGATTTTAATTATTTAGGTATTACTTTGGATTCAAAAATGACCTGGAGACCCCAGCTAGAAAAAAGCAAAACCATACTACTCCAGAATACCTTTCCATTAATAAGGAAAATTGAAAGTAGTATATCCAAAGCAGTTTCACCCGCTCTTGAAGTATATAAAGATAAGGCTCAATCGGCTTCATTGTACGGGGCCGAGCTGTGGGACCCCGTGACGAATGAAACATTCAAGGTGGGCGAAAATAAGTTTCTTAGGAAAATATTAAGTCTACCCACACGAACACCATTGACTCCTGTATTGATGGATTTAAACTTTCATCGTGTGGATGATCAGGCTAACCTAAGACCATTGTTGTTTTGGGTTCGTCTGTGGTGTACAGATGAGCTTATCCACTATAGAGAGGGTCTTGAAGAAATCCTAGGATTAAATAAAGGTGTGGGTTTGACCTGGTTAAAGCACATTCACGACTGGTTTTTTAAATTGGGATTAAGGCATTATTGGGATGAGCCGTTTGGCTTGACAATGGCCTCAAAAAGCTTTTAAAGGAAACCTATTGGTCTTTTATACACGATTCTATGTCCCATTCTCCAAGGGTGGGATCATTGACAACACGGTTCCTCCAAATGAAAATAGTTTGGAACTTTGAGCCTTTCCTAGATGAAATACAGCCACAACTAGCTAAATCTTTATACCTTAAATATCGCTACGGTATCCTACAAATAAAGTCAAATACTGTGAAATGGGCGCCAGGCGAAGTGGAGGAGGGCAGATGTGTTTTATGTGATCTAGGTGTAATAGAGAATGAAACACATCTGCTGTTCTTCTGTTCAGCCTATGTGCGATGTAGGAATAAATGGATAAAACCTATTTGCTGCTTGCTTGGTACTAGGCCCTGCCTTGAAGCAGAAAGATTGTTACGATCTGATACCACGCAGACAGTGGTTTTTAGTGTTAGTCGTTATTTGTTTGGTGTAAGCTTGATAAGGAAAAGGGAAGGTCTGAAACTCTAGGCTGAGAAAACGAATGGGAAATTACAATGAGCTTGGCACGTGCACTTTATGAGTATAACATGAAATATACATTGATTTATATATCATGTACAAAATTCTCTTATTTTATTGGAATACGTTTTTAAAGACTATTTTAGAGGTATTTATTTGACCGTATCGGTGTATTTTTAAATGACCTGATATGCTTATTCCTCAAATCTGTTTTTTTTTTTTTTTTAAATTAAATTATGATGTAATACTGAGAAATTTGAAATATCTTTAGAACATCACTAAACTGGTCAGCCAAATCCATGTAGAATCCAGGTGAATTAGTAGTATTGTATTTTATGTTCAATACGATGTATTGTGGAAATGTTTGTATTGTTTTTGCTGAAAACCTTTTATGAAATGAAATGAATGAAATGAAATGAAAAAGGCTTTTGTATAGCGCATGGCTACCCGGAGGCATCCCAGCGCTGCGGAGGCGACTAAAGGAGAAGAGAGATTAAGGGAATAGCCAAGTTTTCAGGCGTTTCCGGAAAGTCAGGTGATTAACTCTCCTTGCGGATAGGAAGAGGAAGAGTATTCCAAAGCCTAGAAGTGATATAGGGAAAACGGCGACCGCCTGTTCTGGCCTTCTTAATTCTAGGGACCTCGGCCAGGGAGAGCTCGTCCGAGCGCAGACAGCGTGTAGCCTTGTAAGGTTTGATCAAATTTTTAGTTATAGGGGGGCCTCTGCCCTGCAGACCCTTGTGTGCAATGCATAGGGCTTTGAAATGTATTCTCTCCTGAACCGGCAGCCAGTGGAGAGCGCGAAGAGAAGGCTTTGCTGAGCAGCGGTTATTTGTGCCTGTAAGGAGTCTTGCTGCAGCGTTTTGGACCACCTGCAGTTTGGCGATAACAGATTTAGGAGCACCCAAATACAGAGCATTGCCGTAGTCCAGCCTAGAAAGAATAAGTGCCTGGACCAACAGCTTTCTAGATTGGCTAGGTAGGAGAGGGAGTATTTTCCGGGTGGTTCTGAGCAGGCCATAGCACGTGGCGGCCGTTTTCCTTGCTTGGACTCTAAAGGTAAGATCATGGTCGAGCCAGATACCCAAGCTTTTTATCTCCTTTTTGGAGAGGGAGCTGGGCCCATGCAGATTGGCCACATGATGTTTGGATGAAAATTTTGCTTGGTTGCCCAGAAGCATAAGCTCCGTTTCTCGCCATTGAGCTTCAGATGAGATGAGCTCATCCAGCTAGCGACTGTCTTAAGGCAGGAATGCAGGTCCGTGGGGGACTGCTCCGACTGATTCAGTGCCACGATTAATTGGGTGTCATCAGCATATGTGACTATGTGGATTCCGAAAGGGGCTACAATCTCCGCCAAGGGGGCCATATATATATAAAAAGAGTGGGACTCAGAGACGAGCCCTGGGGAACACCACATTGCAGCGGGACTGGCTGGGAGCGAGAATTCCCTTCCAATACCTGATAGAACCTTTCTTCTAGAAACGATTTCAGCCATGTTAGAGCCGTACCTGTCACTCCCGCTTTTTTTAAACGATGGACCAGTATGCCGTGGTTCACCGTGTCAAAGGCTGCGCTTAGGTCTAGGAGGATAATAGCCGAAGACCCTCCGGAGTCGAGGATCTTTCTTGACTCCTCCACTACCGTTATCAATGCAGTCTCTGTGCCCTGACCAGGGCGGAAGCCAGTCTGAGATGAGTGAAGTACTTTAAATTTTTCTAGGTGTGCAGAGAGTATGCGATTAATGTGTTTTTCTGCAATCTTACTGATACCCGGGAGTAGTGAAATAGGGCGATAGTTGCCCAACTCGGTGGGGTCTAGATGGGGTTTTTAATAGCGCCTTCACTATTGCATTTTTCCAGTCTTGGGGGACAATGCCCGAAGCTAATGAGGCATTAATTAAATTGATGATATGAGGGGCAACTATGGGTGCTACCAGCTTCAAGATGTTAGGGGAGCAGGGTCCAGCGGGGACCCGCTCTTGACCGAACCTGAAATGGAGAAGAATAAATCCTCCGAGAGCGAAGTGAATGACTCTAGTAGATGAGAGTCATTCGGGGGTTCTAAGTCGGAGGTACGGCTGAGAGTTCCTTGACGGTGGGTGGGAGAAGATTGAGGATGTTTTGGATTTTGGAAGAGAAAAAACCAGCTAGTTCCTCACATCGACGACCGGACAGGTCAGGGGTTGCGGGAGGGTCGGGGATTTTCATAAGTTTTTTCGCGATCCGAAATATTTCTCTGGAGGAGCTCGAGCGGAGCGAATTTTTTCATTGTAGTAGGTAGCCTGGGTTGTTTTTAATGCTGTTTTGTAATGAGCGATGGATAGCCTATATTGTGATTTTTTTCACTTGAGAAGTCTTTCCTCCATGCTCTTTCTAGTCTTTTACATTGTTGCTTCAATTTACGAAGTTCAGGGGTGAACCAGGGGGATTTATTAGGACCGATTTTTTTTAGTATAGTTTTCCTAGGAAGTACTATATCTAGTGAGTTCTCAATCCATAAGGAGAACTTTCTATTGGCAGTTAAAGGATCGGTGTCCAGAATGGGCATAGTTGACTCCAGTTCGCGGGTCCAATCTTCTATAATCAGTTTAGACCAAGGGCGAATTTGGGTGTGTGAGGCCAGCGAGAGAGGACACGGAGAGGAAGAATGCCAGGAGAACGGAACAAGAAAGTGGTCTGACCAGGGAAGGGGAGTAGGGTCATTCACTTTTAGTTCCACTATGCTAGAAAAAATGGGATCAAGGAGATGACCCTTGACATGTGTTGCTTGATGTATTTTTAGATCTAATTGGAAAGCTGCAAGATCATAGACTAAGGGGCCGATTCCGATCTCGGCCGGTAGTGCTCCGAATCGGATTCGGTTTTACCGGATCCGATCCGGAGCCCTATTTTCCGACCGAGTCGTACGCGCGTCCGGGCGAGCGAGCGAGTACGATGCGTATTCGCTGACCGACTCGTCCGGGCGACCCGACCGCTCCGACCGACTGGTTCCCGGATCGTACTGCTCCGACCGACTCGCTCGGACCCGATTCGCACCGCGCAATGGAGACGTTCTCGGCCGGGTGAGTACGATGCGCACCTCGACCGCTCCGACCGACTCGCGCCGTCCGACTCGAACTCGCTGTCGGAGCCGTACTTTGGGGGTCCGTGTCGGACCCCCTGTACACGTACCCGTGCGAGGCGCACACAGGGGGGACCCATGGGTCCTCCCTACCTGTGCGTGTACGCCGCGAAGCGCTCGTGGCGTACTCGCTGTAGGGGGCGCCCTTGTCCGCCTCGCACCCATTGAGGCAATGGGAGCCCGCGTACGCGTTGTACGACCGGCTCCCATTGAGTTCAATGGGAGTCCGACCGACTCGTGTCCGGTGGCATACGAATGCATCGGACTCGTTCGGTCGGACTGCACGGGTCCGATTCGGTCGGAAATCTCTCCGAGGCCGGCTCGGTCGGAGAAATTACCGACACGAATCGGAATCGGCCCCTAAGTCGTTGGCCAACCTATCCAGCGAATCGTCAAAATGAAAATTAAAATCGCCCAGAAGATTAAAATTGGGTGAGATACTGGCTAAATTTAGGACAGTTTCCAGTAGTGAGCTGCTAAACTGTCCCTGTGTTCCTGGGGGCGATATAGAAGAATGCCCACAAAGGTAAGTAATGGAGTAAATTCAATAGAAAAGTGAGCATTTTCACAGTCCAGGAGGACTGGTTATTTTTACCGAAATAAAGATTAAATGAATGAAAAATAAAATGAATGTAAGTCAAACTCAACCTTCTATCCTGTCGAAGTCAATATACTTAATGGCATCGGTGGTGTAACAAAGATGCCCAAAGGCCACGGTGTAGCCCACTTTGCCTTGTTGGGGGTCTAAAGAGTAGCCATAATCGGATACTGGGGGTCTCTAACATCCATAGACACCTAAGCCACTGCACCTGCTGCACTGACGATACGCCCCTGAGTACCATAAATATAATTTGGTATTTACAGTGCTTAGAAACTGTAGAAATGCAGTATGAAGCACTATAAGAAACAGGTTAATAATATTAAATGAGATTGTGGGAGACATCGTATGACAAGTTTGTGTTTGTAAGTGAACGGTTTAAGGCCCATTCTTCGAGCATTAAATATTTTTTAGATGAAAATATACGGTTATCGCATGTGTTTATTAATTATACATCATTGCAATTTCAAACTTTTGTATATAGGATCCTCCGAGATTATATTTATGAAACAATTAAAATGATATTGTAGAGGCCGAGTCTTTGTTTAATACCCTGGTTCCTTTCAAGAATATGATACCCCCTGTTATTGGAAAATTCTGTTGAACAAACACTTCTTCGAATTTGTGATAGAACTGAGCAAATCTCTTCCAAATGCCATGTGTGGGTGTTTTTAAAAGCACTGCCTTTTGTTTAGTACGACTTCACGTTACCTCTGGACAGCGTGACCCGCCGCTCGTAAATATCCAGTTACAAGAACACTACAGAGGATGACATTGTCGGTCCCCGGAGGGCAAACCTGCTGGAGGTGAGCTGAAACCGTAGCCGGGGCCGAGCATGTGACACGGCCTACGTGAGTGCGTGCAGGCCTTTCGAGTGGCTCTGAAGGCGGCTATTAACTTTTCATAGCTCTTTTGTCCATTCTGTCGATACACAAAAAAGCCTCGATACACAAAAAAGCCTCGGCGAATAAAGGCCCCATTTCATGACAGCTCGCCTTCAAGAAATGATTTATTCCGCTAATGAGGCGAGCCAGTGAATGGACGTGCATTCTATACTGTACTACATTGTGCCTCGCCCTCTGTGCCAGGACCTTTCTATCCGGATCCGACAACTGATTAAATTAACTAGGATGTGAGAGTGTTTTAGTTCCACTAATGAGGCTCTCGGCAGTGTGGACCCGTGGTACCCGGGGTATGGCCAGGGCCCCTCGGCCGAACAAATATTCCGAGTTTAGCGGATGATTAAACAACGCGACAGCTAAGCCGCCTGAAAACTAACATTTGAACTTCTAGGAATTTCTTGGAGATTAATGCTTTCGTCACTGCTCGATTATAATTAATAAGACTGTGATGCAGCCCAAATAAGATGAAAGGGCGCTGACGAGATCTCGGCGCGCAGGTAGAAGGGCCTGCTGGGCCCAGCTGAGGTGGTCACGAGCCAAGGCACCCATTATTATGATGACTGAGGTGCTGAGTCAGGGCAGCAAAAGAACGCCTTGCTGAGCACAGGCTGTTAATAGAAAGCCAGCGCGGCTTGAAGGTCAGCAGAGCAGCGAGGCCTTGGCTAAAGTTACAGGCGAGCTCTGTCTCAGTGGGAACTCGATATTGGAGGGGGCGAGCAGTCCCGCGGCAGGGTTTGCATTTGGTATTTCTTGTACCAGTGAAGCTCGATGACAGACGCGGCGATGAGGGGAATGATCGAGTACTGTGCTGTCTGGCCTCGCAGAACAATTGTTGCAGAGATGTGTTCGTCTCCGCAATCTGAGTTGCCTGGTGCACTTCATTGCCAGCAATGCTTGACATTGCGCATTTTAAAACCTTTCCATTGGCTCTGTCATTTAATAGAGTTTGGTCCCTGCGTGGTTGTTCATTTAGGAGCCTAATCTATTGGTTGATGTGTAGTCTTGGTTAACTTTGTAACCAGTTGGGCTAAGGATGTGTGTGTAGAGGGAAAGTCCATAAATGGAAAATTGTGTCACCTGTTATTAAAATATCAACAGAAGATGATGGGTGGAATGTTTTCAGAAGTGTTAGGGCCATATGTAAAATATTGTTTCCTGGCGTCTCTTTCAAATACGAATTGCAGTGCTATGTATGAATGTTTAGCAACATAATTACGGTTGCAAACCATTCATTTTTTACCAACACCTTAAGGATGGTGGTAGCCATTCACACATGGGAAGGGGTCCCCCCCCAGACCCCTTCCCCTTTGTGAATGTTGAAACAAATATTTTTTAAGAGCAGACAGTGTTGCAAGGGACCACTGCCTAGTCTTAGAAATGAAATGTAAATGCTTAATTTTATTTTTTGAAATGCATCCTGTTATCCTGCAAGTAAAATGGGCTGCATTAAAAAAAAAGACTGCTTTAATAAAAAGCATTCACAGATATGATGGTCTGCTGACCCCACTAGGTTACCATCCCTATGATGGCTGCAATTCCTAATGGGTTGCAAATTGCGACCTACCTACCTTCAAGAAATTTCTTTTAACTACCTCTTACCTCTGCTTTCACACCAGTAAAGAATCAACAACAACTCTTTAACTACGGGAATATTTCCAGAAGATCTAAAAAAGTCATACATACACCCGTTACTAAAGAAAACAAACTTTGGTCCGCTTAACCCCGACAACTACAGACCAATTACAAATTAACCTTTCCTGGGCAGACTGATCGAAAGAGCAGCATTCGCCCAGATGTCATAATTCATTGAAGATAATTCAATACTTTCAGACTTCCAAACAGGATTCGGTCCAGGAAGAGCCACGGAATCTGCTCTCATTGCCATCTGGGATGACCTTAAGAACACAGTTGACCGGAACGGGGATGCTGCACTAGTTCTCTTGGACCTCTCAGCTGCCTTCGACACAGTTGACCATGACACTCTGATACAAAGACTCTACGAAGCCGGCATAGAGGGGACTGCTCTCAACTGGATCGCATCCGACCTTCAAAACAGAACTAATGTCATCCATAACCCCCTTTCTCAACCAAACTGTACTTCACAAAAGCAGGGGTCCCTCAAGGCTCTATCATCTCACCCATGCTTTTCAACATCTACATGAAGTCATTACCGGCACTGATCAATCAATTTAACCTCACATACTATAACTACGCAGATGACACACAAATACTCCTTAAACTGGAATCCCCCAAAGACATTGGAAACTCACAAATGTTCAGTTGCCTCAGAGCCGTTGATCAGTGGATGGCATGGAGCCATCTCAAATTGAATGTTTCCAAAACGGAAATACTCACATGTGACGATTGGAAAATTTTTGACCCACTCGCCGCCTGGCCTGACGATCTGTGAACACGGCCTAAAGTATCTAAGGAAGTAAGAATCCTCAGAATTACCATGGACTCCAAGTCATCAGTGAATGCCCAAGTGGACAAACTAGCAAGATCAAGCTTCATTACTATAAAAACTCTGCAACGCTTTTTCCCTTACCTGGGATTTCCACACAAGGTCCAGGCTACTATCTCTCTTGTTCTGTCTAAACTTGTTTACGCCAATAGCCTCTACCACAGATCATCTTTAACAACTATGAAAAGACTACAACGATTCAGAACTCTGCTGCCAGACTACTCTTACATACAAAGCCACAAGCCCACATCTCCCATACCTTAAAGGCCCTACATTGGTTACCGGTTGCCAGAAGATCCACATTCAAGCTGCTTTGTATCACCCACAAAGCGATACATGGAACAGGACCACTCTTCATCAGGAATAAAATCACCAAATACATTGAACAAAGAAACCTCCACCCTAGCATGGCACCATGCCTCAAAATCCCACAATGCAAGAAAAAACACATAGGTGGCACATCCTTCTCTGTTCAAGCAACCAAACTATGGAACTCTTTACCCCCAAACATAAGATCCACAGATGACTACTTTATCTTAGAAGACTACTCACGAGTTGGCTCTTCCCCACATAACCATCATACTCAAACATAAATATACAGCATATCCCTGTGTATGTGAGCATATGTGTGGACTATATATGTGTACCTACATATGTGTACTCCTTTGTATAAATGTGTATAATAATTATGTTTATAAATGTATAGATATTCATTAGTTCTGCTTAACAAATGTACGTATTACTTATGGTTATTTTATTCTATGTTTAACATTTATAAAGGTCACTGCATAAATAAGTACATTTTTATCATAACTATTTATCTACAATTGCTTCACTATTGAATTAGATTATAAATTATAAAAACAAATAAATTAGCTTAAGGTACAGCAACACTTGAAAGTCTGAGTTTATTAAATACAACTTAAATCTACATATATTACATTCCTTATACATATATACCTTCCATGTACTTATGTATCTTTATATTTATTACTTTGCTTCTAATTCAGAATTTCCAATGCATTGCTCTATATCTCACCCTTTACCTCTCTCAATATATCCTCTGCCTCCACTCTCTGACTCATCCCAAACCTCATTCTACTACTCTTTCCAATGCACTGCCCTATTTCTCACCCAGTACCTCTCTCAATATATCCTCTACCTCCACTCTCTGACTCATCCCGAACCCCATTCTACTACTATAACCCATAAAATAACCATTTCTAGACTCTTCCCGCCTCTACCAATCCTTGCATCATCTCAAACCTCTTTTACTATTCAGATCTCCTAAACAAGCCTTTCTAAACCATTCCCTCTAAATTTCCCCCCTCCACCTCCCCTTTAGTCATCGCAAACCTCCTCCTACTGCTATGATCTCCAAAAAACACTTTCTAGACCCTTCCCTCTTCTATCCCTCCACTATCCTTTTCAATCCAACTAACAGAGTCACATGTCCAACGTTCAAATTAATTTCATATTTCCCTATATTAATTCCCCACTAATCCTGTTTGGGTTCTGGAGTAACTTGCTACCTGCCGAAAAGCGCTTCAACACCATATTAGAGGTAGCAGGTGCTATAATAATGCAAACCCTTCCCTCTTCTGTTCCTTCATTATCCTTTTTCAATCCAAATAACAAACTCACATGTCCACCGCTCAAATTAATTTCATATCGCCCTATGCTAATTCACCACTAATCCTTTTTGGGTTCCGGAGTAGCGTGCTACTCGCTGAAAAGCGCATTGACACCTCGTCAGTGGTAGTAAGCACTATATAAATGCAATTACAATTACAACTAATTTTCATGAGGTAGGTCTCTTGCAACCCCATTAGGAATCACTACTTATTGTACATTAGGAATTGCGATTTCCTAATTGCGATACGCAAAGAATTGCAATAAGGAAATTGCAGTCCCTAAATTCTGTACATATGGCCCTTAGCCTCTTGGAATCTCTCAGGCTGTATTCCATTCAATTTATTTTTGCACTCTAAACCACTACTGATAGGGATTGCACATATATGTAAAACAATCTTGGTCCTGCTCCTATGGGATTTTGAACTGCCAGGTACCCCCTCTGAAAACACAAGAAACCCAGTTTGATTTCAGTTTTTTTGGGCCTCTTCAATGAGATGCAGCTTCATCCTATACTACAGTGAATATTCTATCCACATCTTTGTATACATGTCACACTTAGGGCATCATATTAAAGCAACAAAAGGTAATGGGTGGAATACCTGTAAAAGTCTCAACCACTGGCAATCTCTTGGGATGTGTTCCTGTGCAACCCCAGGCTGGATTCAACTTGTTGGACCTCATCAGTGAGGTTAAGCTTGGGTCCTTATGGCACAGGAAGCATGAGATCCACATCTGGGCAAGCCCATTGCATATAGGGTGCTTCACTGAAGAAAACACAAAGGTGAAAGGTGGAATGCTTGCAATAGTCTCAGCCACTGGTAACTGTAATGAGATACATTCCACACAGGAATCTCCCACCCACATCTCTGCTTTCCTACATGCAGAAGGCATCACACGTATCCACAATTTCATCAGTGAAAGCCTGGTTCTTGATGGGATTCAGCATCAATCACAACATTGCACTAGGTAACATGTGGTTGTTACAAAGAGTTGTTTCTGAAAGAAGAATTCACCAAAATGTTAGGCAGTGGAGGCAGTGAGAGCCAGACATTACTTGGCTATGTGTTCTGCGCTAAGTAGGTATGCTGAGAAAAGCATTATTCTGAACATGCAATCACCATTTTGGAAAAAGAAAAGGGTTGAACAGAATAGGTACACAGGTGTAACGTGTTGGCCAGCAACCATCTTGCTTTGGAATATCTTGCATGGGGACCACATCTTGCTGAATTTTAATTTACTATAATGGTTGCACTTCCAGGTCACATTAGGCAGAGACAGTATAAAAGGCACTAGGTAACATGTGGTTGTTACAAAGAGTTGTTTCTGAAAGAAGAATTCACCAAAATGTTGGGCAGTGGAGGCAGTGAGAGCCAGACATTACTTGGCTATGTGTTCTGCGCTAAGTAGGTATGCTGAGAAAAGCATTATTCTGAACATGCAATCACCATTTTGGAAAAAGAAAAGGGTTGAACAGAATAGGTACACAGGTGTAACGGGTTGGCCAGCAACCATCTTGCTTTGGAATATCTTGCATGGGGACCACATCTTGCTGAATTTTAATTTACTATAATGGTTGCACTTCCAGGTCACATTAGGCAGAGACAGTATAAAAGGCCACAAGAAAATTTGCTCTCTACCTGCCAACATTGCGAGTTGGTTGGTTTTGTCTCACTCATCATAAAGTTTTCATCTGGCTTCCTGGCACATTTCATGTTTTTGCTGCTCCCTCGGCTCCATGCCCTAGTGGGCTTGCTGTGGCTTAGCTTGCTTTCTCTTTCCCCCTTTTCTATTTGTTTCCTGCAGAGTCCTGGTTCAGCTTTGAAGTCTTCAGAGCTCCTCCTCAGACCACAGCACCCATCTGGCCATTGAAGGGTGAGTTTATTGCTTATTGCATTTGTAATGGATTCTTAATGGCCTGTTCACTGTTTGTTACCTTGTTTCAGTCTTCCTAGCCTTTGGAGTCATCTGTGAGACTTTCTGTGGACCCAGCCTATTCCTCCTCTTTCCTTGTTTGGTTCCTCTATATCAGCACAGTATCCTATGCTTGCTGACGGTTCGGGCATTGGGGAGACAATGGGTTGTGCAGTGGCTGTGGTTTAAAACACTCCTTGTTCATCTCCTAACAGTTCTCATCAATAATTACCCTTATCCTCAGTATTCTGGTCCCTCAAAACTACAATATCTAGAACAGACAACACAAATCAGGATGAGGCATTGCTGTTATTCACCAATCAGAAAGACAATACTCACTGAATCTTAAACCAATTGTCAGCTCCTATGGCCTCCTTTCCTGTCTCCTCTCAGTGTCATCAATACAGAACGGCACATTCTATCTCATATACCTACGTCTTGGATCACAATCTCATCTTCATCCTTGACAGGCTATGCTAGCAAAATATTTCCGAAAGATGTCAACTTCTCAGATGATACCTCAACCAACACTATGAAAGATTCCTTTGAGAGATTGCTTAGTTCCACCGACATCACCGAGCACATCATATTACTGACACACACCATGCTAAACCTCTCTTCCAAAATAATGAATCTGATCTGACTCCCTCTAAGATCGATGTACTGGATTGACCACACTTCCATTGTCCGAACCAAGCTACAAGAATATCTTCTAGCCCTGAATAGACTCCACACCACTCAATGACAGGTCTTCATGTCATCCATGGTGAGATATTTAGCCACTGCAATCAACAAAGCTATCAACATGAGGAAGGCTCTCTTCGAAACAGTCGAACACTGTATAAACCCCACACTAAATCCCTCTGCCCAACTTCCAAGTGAAAAGTGCAAATATGGATGTATTCTTCAAAATTAAACGGTATAAATAACATGGTGCCACATGATATCAGTACTAATGTACCATCTTGCAAAATATCCAAATGGACCACTTTCAGCGCTCTCTCGTCTGACGATTTGTTGATCCCTCTTCGATCCATTAAGACACCCTCATATGTAGAAAACAGTATGGGCCAGGTGTGTGGACAGGGTGTGTTGTGGAGGGGTACAGAGAGGAACTACTGTTGGCTGGAGCTTTGAAGATGGAATGGATGTGCAAGAGGGAGTGGTCCTGTGTTGGTGACGTGTAGGTTTTATGCTCTGGCGTGCAGGCACCTGAGGGAGGTAGCCATGAAGAGTTCTTGCAGTGAACCTTCCTAAAGGGTTAATGCCTGCTCTTTTCGGTGATGGATTTCAGTGTGATGAGGAAGTTAGGCTTCCTCATTTGGAATATTGCCACATGACCCAACAACAAAATGCCTTGCTTGCATTGTGTACTTTGTTATCCTGTGACTGTAGGGTCACAGCAGCTTCACACACCTCAGGATATAACTGTAGATAATCAGCACTCAGAATAAAATGTTTGGAAAACTTTGCTGCTAGGCCAAGCAGATTGCCAAGGGGAATTCATGGTTGGCGGTGGAGAGATGTTGGTGTGTTAGGTGATTAGGGCAACCCTTGCACTCGATCCCAGAGGCTTTGGAGGGTTAAAATGTACCTCTTGATACCCCTTTAGTAAGGTGGAGCAGTGCCGGAAGGCTCCAGTGGTACAGCATCTACAAAGTCCTTGCTAGGAGGGCTGTAGCCTACCGGCAGTCAGTCAGAAATACGTTTGGAAAATGTTTTACCCATTTCAGGATGGCTGCCATAATGAGGCCAGGCAGATAAGTGGAAAGTTAAGTACCTGATCCCAGGCTGCCAGGTGTGGAGGGAGAGCCACGTGCTTTACATGTGAGGCTGGTTGTTTAAGTTGCCATTTGAGCATTGTTAGAAATGGGGATCTCTGGTTGGCAATGGCTGGCGCCAATGTCCAAGAAGGGACCCTTCTTCCTAAGTCAGAGTAAGGGGGCTACACCCTTTGATAACCCCTGCTCAACCCTGTGGTAACGTAGCACGAGCAGACAGGCCTATCTCAGAGGCAGTGTGTGAAGCATTCATGACCATACACAATAACGCAGTGAAGACACCACAAAGGGACACCACACCAGTAACTATAGAAAAATTAGTAGCTTTATATCAGTTTAACACAAGGCTCGAAGGCGATCAACAAGCCACAATGCACTTACATATAAGTTCACTGATAAGGCAAAAAAGCACTCAAAAGCGGGTGAAACGAACTTAGTTCGAGGCCAGGGTCTACGTGACCCGGTGATGCACAATGTACCTGAGGTTTAAAGGGGCACGGCACGCAGCTTCGGGAGGAAGCCGCGATGATGACAGGTGGACTCGCAGTGGCTGCAGCTCCCAGCTGCAGCGGTCCGCGGCGGGCACTCACGATGATCCTGAGGCGGTGATTAAAGGCGGGCTCTCAGCGGCAACAGCTCCTCAGCTGCAGCGGCCCACAATAGCGATAGCGATGATTCTCATAGCACAGACAAATGCGGGCTCTCAGTGGCAACAGCTCCTCAGCTGCAGCGGCCCACAATAGCAATAGCGATGATTCTCGTAGCACAGACAAATGCGGGCTCTCAGCGGCAACAGCTCCTCAGCTGCAGCGGCCCACAATAGCGATAGCGATGATTCTCAGCCCCCGTTTCCCACAGTAGACCCAGAGGCTCTGGAATTCTCGACAGAGGCCTCACCTGCGAGTAGAACCCCTCTCAATAGGAACTCAGAAGGCTGATGGGTGAAGTCTAATGTCCCTGAGACTTCAGCAGGAGGCAAGCTCAAATCAGGCACTTGGGTAGTTGCTTCAGCAAAATGGATGAAAGTTTCAAAGTCCTTTCCCTCTAGTTACACGGACAGAGGTTCGTCTTGACATCCAGAAGTAACACACCGGTAGGGGTTTCGGCGCAGATATTTATACCCCACAGGTCTTTGTTCTCAAAAGTCACAAGTCACTGAACCCAGCCAGAACCAGTTCGCTGTGGTCCTGGAGCACTTTATTTACGAGGCGGAAAACTTATAAGTTACCCCACACTCCTCCCACAGAGACTTCATATATTTGGAAATGACATTAGTACCCCTATCGGACACCACCTGTCTGGGGAACCCCACTCAGGAGAAAATCCCCATCAGTGCGCGTCCCACCACGGGGGCCGTCACTGTCCGGAGTGGGATGGCTTCAGGGTACCGGGTGGCTTGGTCCACCAAGACCAGGATGAACCTGTTGCCCATGGCTGTCTTGTGGTCCAGAGGCCCCACAATGTCAATGCCCACTCGCTCGAATGGGGTACTGAGAACTGGAAAGGGCTGGAGTGGGGCTTTGATCTTCCCCCCACTCTTCCCACTTGCCTGGCAAGTTTCACATGTCCTGCAGTGAGCACCTGAGCTCCTGCGCATCTGGGGCCAATAAAAGTGGGTGACCAGCCTCTCGAAGGTCTTGGTCTGCCCCAGATGTCCTGCCAATGGCACATCATGAGCCAACCCCAGTAGGAAGGCTCTGAAGCACTGGGGTACCACCAGCACACAGGCTGACCCAGGCTCAGCAACCTTAGGCTCGCTGTAAAGGAGGTCATTCTCCCAATAGATCAGATGTGACCCTGACTGATCACCTGCTGCCTGGGCCACAGCCTGTCGCCGCAGCCCCTCAAGAGAAGGGCACATTCTCTGCTGTTCACAAAATTCCTCCCTGGTGGGCCCTCCTTCCTGCTGCCAATGGGTCAGCCCAGGCAGGACCCCCAGTTCGGCTACTTGTTCCCCGGTAGGCTCCAGGGCATCCCCCTCAAGGTCTGCTCCCTCCTGGGCCATGGGAACTATGGGGGCCGGTTTCCCGTGCCCCCTACCCCTTCTCTTTAAGGCAGGGGCCTGGGCCATACTTTCAGGCTCCAGGTCTTTCTGAACGTCCTTACTGGCTGCCATGGACCGAGTGGTCGCGCACGCCCACTCAGGCAGACCCAACATTTCCAAGTGAGACTTCCTCTCCACAGTAGCCCACGGGGAGTTCTCTAAATCGTTGCCCAACAGACAGTCTACCGGCATGGCTGGCCTCACAGCTACTTGAAGAGTTCCTGAGACCCCCCCCCCCACTCAAAGGGAACTTGAGCCACCTCACACTGGCTCTCCGAGTTGTCTGCTGACACTACTGGGCAGAATGCATGGGGACAACCTGCTCTGGGGACACCAACCGGGAGCTGACAGCAGTCACACTTGCTCCGGTGTCCCTCAGAGCCTCCACCCTATGGCCATTGATGGTCACCCACTGCCTGTACTTCTTAGTGTTATCAGGCAGCGTGGGGTTAGGGACCTTCTCAAAGTCTCCTAGCGAGACAAGGGTCAATTCTACGGGATCCCACCCACCTGGGGCACCCATCTCCTCCCCTCCCAGGGCTACACTAGCAAGCTGGCGGGTTGGTGCACGGGGTGGTGCATTGAGGTCCCTCTGGGGACACTGGGGATCATAATACCAGTGGCCCACTTGACCACATTTAAAACAAGTAAGGGGCCCCCTATGAACAGGCCTACCTGTCGGGGGCACTGGCTTCTTCTCAGGGGGAGACTGGGACACCACTCCTGGGTTCCCTTGGGAATTACTTTGGGGCCCTCTGTGGAACCCTGCCCACCTTTGGCAAAGTCTCCCACATGACGCTTGCGAACCCGGGTGCCTCCTCAGCAAGCTTCCTAGGGTTAGTTAGTTTGCTATCAATAAGGTGCTGGCGTAGCTCTGGAAAACAGTTACTAGCTAAATGCTCCCACGCAAACAAATCATACAGTTGTTCAAAAGTTTCCACTTTGCTACCTTTTACCCAGCGATCCATTGCTCTGCAAAAAAAAGACACATATTCAACCCAAGTGGTACCCTCTAACTTCTTACAGGTTCAAAATCTCTGCCTGTACATCTCTGGGGTCAAACCATATCGCGTCATCAAGGCCTCTTTCATATGGGCATACACCATCCTGCTCTCTTCAGGCAGATCCAACAGGGTATTCCTCCCATCACTCACAAAGTGTCCCCACAACCCCGCTCCCCAATCCTTCTCAGGGACCCGGTGGGACACCATTGCTATCTCGTAGGCGGCAAACCATTGCCCAATATCCTCACTCTTATGGAAATCCTTGATGACATCCTTGGGTATATAAACTCTACTCTCTGTAGGTACTAAAGGTATGCTGCCACCAGAGGGGGAGATCTCTAAACTCTTAGCCTTGATCTCCAGCTCCCTCAATACTCTCCCATGCTCCAGTTTCATTTTCTCAAGTTCAAATGCTAACCGGTTATTCTCAATATCCAACTTTTTACTCTCTAGGTCCTTCTGACCTTCTAATTTGGCCATCTCCAAACTATGCCTCCTATCTCTCTCCCTGTCCTCCATCTCTTCTGGAGACAGGCCCTTTGAGGACAAGCTAGTACCTGGACTGGAAAGTGCTTTACCTCCCACTAAATCCACTTCGTCATCCTGCTGCCCTACGGCATTCTCTCCCCCGTCCCCAGGCTCTCCCCCATTCCCGGGGGACTCCCTCGCCTCCCACCAGGCCTTTAACGCCTTCTGATACTCCTCCTTCCTAGAGAGACCTGCAATAGGGACGGTGAATTGCTTGCAAAAAGACTTTAGCTGTTTGGCAGTGTAGGTTTCTAACCTCTCTTCCTCAAAGGTGAGATCCTCCGAAGCATTGGATGCTGGCTTACCCATTGTAGACATAACTGGCAATTACGATCAAAAAATAGAACAAGATCAACAACGTATGTGGTTGCGCTTAGGTCTGCACTCACTAGTAGTGTACACCAGTTATTGTATGTGGATCACAAATGCAAGTCCTGATCCTCACCGCTGACCACCAATGTTAGAAATGGGGATCTCTGGTTGGCAATGGCTGGCGCCAATGTCCAAGAAGGGACCCTTCTTCCTAAGTCAGAGTAAGGGGGCTACACCCTTTGATAACCCCTGCTCAACCCTGTGGTAACGTAGCACGAGCAGACAGGCCTATCTCAGAGGCAGTGTGTGAAGCATTTGTGACCATACACAATAACGCAGTGAAGACACCACAAAGGGACACCACACCAGTAACTATAGAAAAATGAGTAGCTTTATATCAGTTTAACAGAAGGCTCGAAGGCGATCAACAAGCCACAATGCACGTAAATATAAGTTCACTGATAAGGCAATAAAGCACTCAAAAGCGGGTGAAACGAACTTAGTTCGAGGCCGGGGTCTACGCGACCCGGTGATGCACAATTTACCTGAGGTTTAAAGGGGCACGGCACGCAGCTTCGGGAGGAAGCCGCGATGATGACAGGCGGACTCGCAGCGGCCGCAGCTCCCAGCTGCAGCGGTCCGCGGCGGGCACTCACGATGATCCTGAGGCGGTGATTAAAGGCGGGCTCTCAGCGGCCACAGCTCCTCAGCTGCAGCGGCCCACAATAGCGATCCCTCTAGTTACACGGACAGAGGTTTGTCTTGACATCCAGAAGTAACACACCGGTAGGGATTTCGGCCCAGATATTTATACCCCACAGGTCTTTGTTCTCAAAAGTCACAAGTCACTGAACCCAGCCAGAACCAGTTCGCTGTGGTCCTGGAGCACTTTATTTACGAGGCGGCATCCTGCCTTTGAGGAAGAGGGGGTCTGCCATCAGACGCACAGTGGGGGCTGGAGCCATCATTCACCTTGCCCGGCCCAGCCCTGCTCAGACCAAAGGGTCACCCCTCCCCATACTCCAGCTGCAGATTCCACTCTTCAAACCAGGTCGGGCTCAGCCTGCCCTGACCCTCCAAGACCAGACATCCAATACACATAACAGCAGAGCACACTGGACGACTTAGGCAAGAAAATACCTACTTCCTAGAAGTGGTATTTTCAAACGCAGAATATAAAAATAATCCTCACTAAAAAATGTATTTTAATATTCTGAGCTCAGGCATACTAAATTCGACTTTCCAAACCTGTTCCTTGGGTCAGCTAGGATTATAAGATGTAATAATCAAAACCGCCCATTCTGGCCTAAGGGAACGGATCGCCTTGCCATAGTGAAAAACGAAATGGAGTGTAATTCACTATCAGGACATGCCACACAGCCCAAGGCAGGTCCTACCTTTCACATACAAGCACCCTGCCATAGGGATGACTTACATGATGCCAAGGGAAGGTTGAGGGACTGGGAAGTGGGTTCACTTTACAGTCAAAGAATGGCAGTTCTGGACTGCGCACAGACTCTGCGATGGCAGGTCTGAGACACGCTTTACGCGCTGCTTATGTGGGTGGCGCAATCAGCGCTGCAGGCCCACCAGCAGCATTCGGTCTACCAGCCCGGGGCATGCACGGTGCACTATACTCGGGACTAACAGGTAAATCAAATGAGCCAATTATGGGAATACCAATTCATCCAGTTAATTTACAATAGGGAGCATTCGCGCTGTAGCACTGAATGGCAGTGGCACAGCGCCCAGAGCATCTAACACCAGCAAACACAGAGGAGACAAAAAGCGAAAGATGGAAGGGAGACCCACGCCAATGGTGCCAGGTCTAACAAGCATTCAGCTTGGGATGACTTACTGAGGAGGAGCTGTGCTCCTGGGAAGAGTAAAGTAAATAGTGTTGCATAATGCAACAACAAAACCATCAGCTGAGGACTGGAAGCAAGGGGAGTGGACAGAGCTCTAAAGTTGTCTGGAATGTGTCACTCAGTCACACCATAAGGGCGGGCAGGAACAGATCAAAAACAAAACACCTGAAGACGATAAGTGATCACTAGTGACCAGAGCGCATACTTTGATCAGAACTCACAAAAACCATATTTAGCTAGATTAACAACTCGGCCATTATTATGAAAAAATGATCATGAACAATTTTAAGAGTTTAAGGCATGCCTGCAAAGTCGTGTATGGTTTGAGCTTATTCGAAGAAGTTACAAACCTTTCTCTTTTACTTTTCTAATTCTTCTGGTGGGTGCAGAGGAGCAGCCAGCTGTTACTCTAGAATTGCTGCTCTCCTATCCACACGTCCACAGAAGTTTCCGTGGTGTGATTGTGACCATGCCTTTTTAACCGACAGGTGTTTTAATGACACCCATGTTGTGACACTCATCCAGTAATGGAGGTCTGCTGTCCTTTGCAGGTACCCTACCCATCTTTGATTTGATTTGAATAGGATTTATAGAACACAACAAATGCCCGTAGGCGTCAAGGTGCTA
Source organism: Calotriton arnoldi (assembly GCA_963921515.1). Lineage (NCBI taxonomy): Eukaryota > Metazoa > Chordata > Amphibia > Caudata > Salamandridae > Calotriton > Calotriton arnoldi. The sequence goes on along the minus strand of CAWUFW010001784.1, from coordinate 209,895 downwards.
TAGTCTTGGTAGCCTGATTCAGCCAGAAAGCAGTTTAGCAGAACTGCAAAACGAGTTGGGAGATCTCAGGATAGGGTGAAAAGCCAGGTCTTTAAGTCTTTTCGAAAGGGAGAGTGCAATTTGACACAGGTCAGATGATTAGGAAGCGAGCTCCCCAGTCTTGCTGCCGCAACCAAGAAAGTTCTGCCTCCCCATCTCTTCTTCAGAACTCTAGGTACTGTCACCAAATTAAGGTGAGCTGAGCGAAGATTTTTCCCAGGGATATACCAGTGAAACATCGCCTTGATTCCATCCGAACTGACCTGGTAAAGTGCCTTGTGCACTATGCAAAGGGCCTTAAACATAATGCACTTTTTTATTGGGAGCCAGTTCAGATCATGTAATCCCTCATACACTGACTGCTGTTTTGGAATATCCAAAGTAAGATTAGCCAGTCAATTCTGCACTAACTGCAGTTTGGCTGTTCGTGCTGCTGTTGGTATCTAAATAAAGTGCATTACAATAGTCGATCTTTAACATGACCAATTCCTGGCTACTTGTTTCCGCGCCGACAGTGGGATGAAAGGAAAGATTTTCTTCAGCATTTTAATGAGCCAGAAACAATCTGACGAGGTGTGGTGGCCTGTCAGTCGAGTGAGAGCTCGCTGTCCAGTATCATCCCTAGAATCTTTTTTTTAAGAACAAACTTTATTGGTATTTTCTTTGTCCACATGATAAACACTGACAATGATGTAATTATACAATATACAAAATGATATTGACCATCACGAGCTACAGTATGTATGATATATTAAAGAAAAAGAAACACCAATTAATGTACAAAAAATAGAACACAATTATACAGAATACAATAACTGGGGCGTTACAAAACCTTAAGAAACTGTCTCTGTTACATGTTCAGGATACCAAAAAAAAAAAAGTATCTGGTCTACATTCGACTGACACACAATAGCAATTTGTTAACATAGGTTTAGATTGTGGGGCAAGACCTTTTATGTAGGGGATGAGGGTGAAGATGGCAGTGTTAAGATGATTCCTCTGTAATCTGCCCAGCGTTGCCATATACGTATATGCTTCTGTGGGCACCCACGGGCTTTAAGGACCGGCAAAAATCCATTCCTCGTTTCCATGCAGTCAGTGAAGGTGGGTGGGTGCTTTCCAAAGTCGGGCTATGTCCCGTTTGGCGATAATGAGGCCAAGAAACAACAGATGTCGTTTATATCTGTTGCCCCCGATGTCTTCTGCTATGTGTAGGAGCGCTAGGCGTGATGTATTTGGTATAGAACATCCCAGCACTTCAGCCAAACAGCTACGCATACCCTTACAAAATGTATCTAGAGCCGGGCAGGACCATACTGTATGAATAAAAGTAGCTTCCTCCATTCCGCAACGAAGAAACTGTGGAGAGGCAATAAGGCCGCTCTATAAAGTCGTGATCGGGTGAAATATATTCTGTGTAGATATTTCAACTGTATAAATCGCAATCTCGAAGAAATGGCAGCCCCTAGGGGGGACTCCAGCGCCTCTCTCCAATCATCATTGTCTAGAGGAGCAAGATCTGTTTGCCAGGCTTCCCTAAGGGACTCCAATGTGGACACGCTGTGAGTGACCAATGTTTGGTATATTTTAGAGATTTTGTGGTCCATCAGGTTGCCCATGAGATGCCTGCCCTCTAATGGGTTGAATTCAGGAAGGGCGGAAATCTCCTTAAGATGGGGAGCGATGGCATGGCGAAACTGGAGATACCTGGAAAACTGGGAGTGTGGGATGGAATATTCATTTTGAAGATCAGAAAAGGATTTGAGGATTATGCCCTGCAGGACATCAGCCAAGGTGGATATGCCAATTCGGTCCCATCCCCGGAACCCCTGTAGTCGCTGCACCTGGGGAAGAAGATGATTACACCAGAGCGGAGCCGCGCTGGTCAGACCATTCTGCCAGCCAATGCGACAGAGCGACTGGCGCCATAATACTATGAACACATTGGTGGCCGGAGGAAGGTCCTGAATCCTAGCCCGATTATATAAATATTTAGAAAGTGATGCGTCACCCAGGAGCCGTCGTTCTAGCGCATACGCCGGCTCACATTGGGGAGAATACCACCACTCTTTGAGCACCTGCAAATGGGAAGCAGCATTGTACGACTGAATATCGGCCGTAGCAATGCCTCCACAAGAGGTAGAGAGAAAACAAGTCAGAAGTGCTATTCTAATTGAGCCGCCGCCCCAAAGGAACTCATTAAGCATAGCATTCAGCTGCCTAAACAAGAGCTGTGGCATAAGATAGGGGGGATTCTGTAGTTGATAGAGGAGCCCGGGGAGAGAAATCATCTTAAAGATAGCCAACCGGCCGTAAAGAGATAGGGGTAAACCCGCCCACAACTTGAGTTCCTTTTTAACCCTGGCGAAGACTGTATCAATATTTCTGGATCTGGATATTTCTTGTCGATCCGTCACAAAAAACCCCAAGTATTTCAAACCTTCATGGGTGTGGGAGAGATCCGAAGCCCAGCTATAATCGGACTCGAAGCCGTACAGGGGCCACAAAGTGGATTTATTGATGTTCATATATAATCCGGAGGTTTCACCAAATATCCGCATAATCTGTAAAATACGGGGACCTGACCTGCGGGGGTCGGTAAGGAAAAAAAGGACAACATCCGCGTAGAGAGCAATTCTATCAGAGACCTCTGCCGACCACTCTAAGCCCCTGATTAGGGCATCCATGTGAACCCAGGCCGCCAAGGGCTCGATGGCCAAGGCAAATAGGAGTGGAGATAAGGGACAGCCTTGGCGTGTTCCACGGGTGATATGAAATGGGGTGGATACTCTGCCGGATACACGCACAGAGGCCGTCAACCCATTATATAGCATTCGAATATAGGATAAAAATTTGGGGCCGAAATTAAGATGTTGCAATAGAATAAACAGATATGTCCAGCTGACCGAATCGAACGCGCGGTCGATATCGGCCAATGAAAGAGCCGCTGGGCGACGAGGATGATCCACTGCAGCTATCGCATTATGGGGGTGGAGTGAGCTAAAGAATGATGATGGATTAAACCCAGATCAGTTGACTGGGGGTGAGTGTTTGATTTGCTCAAGCGCTCCGTCCATCTTCCCCTTTGGTATCGCTTTGTTTGCCCTAAGTTGGCAGGGTATGCCCAGACGTGGGTCCCTTGCTCACTTTGCCACTGGATTCAAGCTAGCCTGGCTGATGACGGCTGAATAGCCAGAAACCGGTCCCAGGATGCTTGTTTCCGGTCTAGGGAAGACATGGCTTGGCAGTTCGGGCTGGACTGTTCCCATGAGGCACAGGGTCAGACTGATTTGCATATGGCCATGTCTGAACTGGGGTGGTGGAGTGAGCTAAAGAATGATGATGGATTAAACCCAGATCAGTTGACTGGGGGTGAGTGTTTGATTTGCTCAAGCGCTCCGTCCATCATCCCCTTTGGTATCGCTTTGTTCGCCCTAAGTTGGCAGGGTATGCCCAGACGTGGGTCCCTTGCTCACTTTGCCACTGGATTCAAGCTAGCCTGGCTGATGACGGCTGAATAGCCAGAAACCGGTCCCAGGATGCTTGTTTCCGGTCCAGGGAAGACATTATTATTATTATTATTTTCAGATTTATACAGCGCATAGCTGCCCCAGCAACGGGGCGTCCCAGCGCTACCCCTACAGTGCCCGTGAGTAATAACAGCTCGGGAGAAGGGAAGAAAGTTATGCTGGGAAAAGCCAGGTCTTTATGGCTTTCCGAAAGGCCAAGTGGTCTTGGAGCCCTCTAATAGCAATCGGGAGGGAGTTCCAGAGTCTGGCAGCCAAGACTTTATAAGAGCGACCACCAGCCCTGGCTCTTAGAGCTCTGGGGATGCATGCCAGCCCTTGAGCAGCTGACCGCAGGCAGTGACTCGGAGCATACGGTGTTAACAGGTCAGATAAAACCGGGGGGCTTGTTGCGTCAGGATTTTGTGAGCGACGCATAGCGTCTTGAACTGAATTCTCTTCTCTACCGGTAACCAATGTAGTTTAGGTAGAGACCTGGACACAGAGCATGTTCTCGGAAGCGCCAATAGAGTGCGGGCTGCTGCGTTTTGTATCCTCTGTAGGCGTTGAATACAGGATTTATTGGCACCTAGGTAAAGGGAATTGCCATAGTCCAATCTGGATAGGATTGTGGCTTGTATTATAGTCTGCCGGACTTTAGGCTCAAAGAAGCCGAGGAGGGGTTTTAGTCCTCTTAGGAGCCCAAAGCAAGTCCCTGCAACTACTTTGGATTGGGCATCGAAAGAGAGCCCTCTATCAATCCAAAATCCCAGGTTCTTAACCACCTCCTTTGGTGTTGGTGCTGGTTTTAATTGATCTGGCCACCATTGTTCTGACCACATATCGCTGTCTCTACCAAACAGCAAGATTTCCGACTTACTGGCATTTAGCTGTAAACAGTTTGTTGTCAGCCAATTGGCGACTGCCAACAAGTCCTCCTTAAATTTAACAAGATTGTTATTGCAATTCTTGGAGAAGGCGATGACTAGTTGGGTATCGTCGGCATAAGAAACCAACGATAACCCTCTGCTTCTTGCCATCACAGCCAGGGGTTGTACATAGATGTTAAAGAGCACGGGGCTCAGTATCGATCCTTGTGGAACCCCGTGTTTAATCTCCAATTCCTGGGAGTGATATGGTGGCACTAAGACCTGAAAAGTTCTGCCCTCTAAAAAGGAGCGAAACCAGGCCAAGGCCAAACCCTCAATCCCTATCTCCTGTAGCCTGCACAGTAATATCTCGTGCGAGACAGTGTCGAAAGCGGCACTTAAATCTAACAGAATTAAGGCCGCAGACTTTCCGTCATCTAAGCTGTTACGAATTTCCTCCGTCACTGCCAACAGAGCCGATTCCGTACTATGGCGGGCTCTAAAACCATTTTGCGAGGAATCCAAGATGGTATGTTCCTCTATAAACTTTGTCAGAGTCGCATTGACATGGGATTCAGTGACCTTAGCTAAAAAGGGAGCTGAGAAATGGGGCGGTAGTTACCCGGTTCATATGGGTCTAATGATGCTTTCTTCAAGAGAGGTGTTACTTTCGCGTGCTTCCAAGCTAATGGTAGGCACGCTGATGTCAAAGATAAATTAATCAGTTCCCTGGCCACTGGGAGAATAGGATTATAGAATTGGCGGAATTGGGCAGGTCTCAAGAGATCAGCTGGAGAGCCTGATTTAATTTTCAGGCAGAGATGTTCAGTCTCCGTAAGGGATATTTGGGGGAAGGAACACAGTATATTATCTGGAATGAGTCCCCTGTCCTTATACTCTTCCCTCTGATCAAAGTTGATAGTAGCTGGTGGAAAGCTCTTATAAATTTGTTCCACCTTATTGATAAAGTAGCTGGCCAATTCGTCGCACTGCTTATTGGAAGTGACAGTTGAGTCTGCTTTCGAATTTGCACATTTCATAATTTTAAGGAGAGAGAAAATCATTTTAGGAGAATTATTGCTATCCGAGATTTTGCCAGCAATATACTCCGCTCTAGCTTTCCGGATCAGCTTATGATAAGCTTTAATGGATTCGCGGTATATGTTTTTGGTTACAGGATCATACACGCCCCTCCAAGCCCGCTCAAGTTGTTTACATTTTTTCTTCGCGTTAATCAAGGATTCATTGAACCAAGGGTTCGACTGTCCTCTTTTTTGTTTACGGCACATTTTAGCAGGAATACAGCTATCCAAAGCTTGAGCCAGCCAGTCCTGGAAACATGTGTTTGCTAGCTCAATATTTGACGGCAGCTGTGGGGAGAGGTTAGCCAATACATCGGAGAATTTATCAGCCTCTAGTTCATGCCAGGGTCGTGTAGATATCAATGAGGGACGATTCACCACTGGCTTGTTTTGCCAGCAAAAGGAAAAAGGGACAAGAAAATGGTCCGTCCAGACCATCGGAATCGGAGGCTCAGTTATCAAAGAGCCTAAATTAGAAAAAATGGGATCTAGCAGATGACCTGCTGCATGTGTAACATTAGAGACCTGTTGTATTAACTGACATGCCTCTAAGTCAGCTAAAAAATTAGCAATGCCTGTCTTGCCACTATCTTCTAAATGCAAGTTGAGATCTCCTAAGATAGTAAAGTTTGCTGCCTTATTGGCAAGCAAAACGACTTTATTTACTAATTCTTCCCTGAAGACTTTAGACGGCCCTGGTGGTCGATAAATAAGGAGTCCCGAGAACGTAAGATTGTGGTTAAGGGTAATTTTAAAGAGTGCACTTTCGCATTCTGAGATATTCTCCCTAAAGAGGCTACAGGAATATTGCTCCCTATGGATTAATGCAATTCCTCCACCTCTATTTCCGATTCTGTTAAGTTGTTTCATGATATAGCCTTGGGGGAGTGCAAGCCAGGATTCTGCAACAGAGTCCTGCGTTAGCCAGGTCTCGGTCAGGAATAGTCCGTCCGGAGACTCTTCATTTAATAGGTCGAATATCTCGGCATGATGCTTTGTCAACGACCGACAGTTCAGACTAAGAAACCTGAATTTTATGGAGTTAGAGAGAGGTATGTCCATCCCATGTGTCCTGAATAGAAATAGACAATCTTTGCATTTAAAGGAGCCGGCCGGTGGGGACCAGGCATATTTTATGCAGGAAGCACAATTAGTATTATAGGACAAAAGCTCCGCACGTGAATACCGGCGTATATCATTGACGGTCTGGGCAAAGTGTCTAGCGTCTGGCGGCGGCCAGGCGCGGACGGGCGCAGACGGGCTTGCCTTTGGCGCGCCGGCGGCGCGCGTCCGCTGCGCGGCCGAGAAACCATCTGGTTTAGATGCCGCTCGCCCCCGGAAATGATACTGACAGGGGAGGAGCTAAGTCCCTCCACTCAATCGGCCCAAAAAGACCGTGGTGGACCGGGGACCGTATAGCCTAAAGTGCGGTGTGCGTTGCTAACAAGTAGGTACACAATCAATTTCAATTTTAAAAACAATTCTGTTTTTCCCCCGTTTAAAAATACCCGAACACAATTAGCGGCGTTTTAAAAGATCAAGCCCTGTCCTTCCGGCGCGCAGCTACTGTCTCTGCGCGGCCGAGAAACCATCTGGTTTAAATGCCGCTCGCCCCGGGAAATAATACTGACAGGGGGAGGAGCTAAGTCCCTCCACTCAATCGGCCCAAAAAGACCGTGGTGGACCGGGGACCGTATAGCCTAAAGTGCGGTGTGCGTTGCTAACAAGTAGGTACACAATCAATTTCAATTTTAAAAAACAATTCTGTTTTCCCCCCGTTTAAAAATACCCCGAACACAATTAGCGGCGTTTTAAAAGATCAAGCCCTGTCCTTCCGGCGCGCAGCTACTGTCTCTGCGCGGCCGAGAAACCATCTGGTTTAAATGCCGCTCGCCCCGGAAATAATACTGACAGGGGGAGGAGCTAAGTCCCTCCACTCAATCGGCCCAAAAGACCGTGGTGGACCGGGGACCGTATAGCCTAAAGTGCGGTGTGCGTTGCTAACAAGTAGGTACACAATCAATTTCAATTTTAAAAAACAATTCTGTTTTCCCCCCGTTTAAAAATACCCCGAACACAATTAGCGGCGTTTTAAAAGATCAAGCCCTGTCCTTCCGGCGCGCCGCTACTGTCTCTGCGCGGCCGAGAAACCATCTGGTTTAAATGCCGCTCGCCCCCGGAAATAATACTGACAGGGGGAGGAGCTAAGTCCCTCCACTCAATCGGCCCAAAAAGACCGTGGTGGACCGGGGACCGTATAGCCTAAAGTGCGGTGTGCGTTGCTAACAAGTAGGTACACAATCAATTTCAATTTTAAAAAACAATTCTGTTTTCCCCCCGTTTAAAAATATCCCGAACACAATTAGCGGCGTTTTAAAAGATCAAGCCCTGTCCTTCCGGCGCGCAGCTACTGTCTCTGGCTTGGCAGTTCGGGCTGGACTGTTCCCATGAGGCACAGGGTCAGACTGATTTTCCATATGGCCATGTCTGAACTGGGGTGGTGGAGTGAGCTAAAGAATGATGATGGATTAAACCCAGATCAGTTGACTGGGGGTAAGTGTTTGATTTGCTCAAGCGCTCCGTCCATCATCCCCTTTGGTATCGCTTTGTTCGCCCTAAGTTGGCAGGGTATGCCCAGACGTGGGTCCCTTGCTCACTTTGCCACTGGATTCAAGCTAGCCTGGCTGATGACGGCTGAATAGCCAGAAACCGGTCCCAGGATGCTTGTTTCCGGTCCAGGGAAGACATGGCTTGGCAGTTCGGGCTGGACTGTTCCCATGAGGCACAGGGTCAGACTGATTTGCATATGGCCATGTCTGAACTGGGGTGGTGGAGTGAGCTAAAGAATGATTATGGATTAAACCCAGATCAGTTGACTGGGGGTGAGTGTTTGATTTGCTCAAGCGCTCCGTCCATCATCCCCTTTGGTATCGCTTTGTTCGCCCTAAGTTGGCAGGGTATGCCCAGACGTGGGTCCCTTTCTCACTTTGCCACTGGATTCAAGCTAGCCTGGCTGATGACGGCTGAATAGCCAGAAACCGGTCCCAGGATGCTTGTTTCCGGTCCAGGGAAGACATGGCTTGGCAGTTCGGGCTGGACTGTTCCCATGAGGCACAGGGTCAGACTGATTTGCATATGGCCATGTCTGAACTGGGGTGGTGGAAGTGAGCTAAAGAATGATGATGGATTAAACCCAGATCAGTTGACTGGGGGTGAGTGTTTGATTTGCTCAAGCGCTCCGTCCATCATCCCCCTTGGTATCGCTTTGTTCGCCCTAAGTTGGCAGGGTATGCCCAGACGTGGGTCCCTTGCTCACTTTGCCACTGGATTCAAGCTAGCCTGGCTGATGACGGCTGAATAGCCAGAAACCGGTCCCAGGATGCTTGTTTCCGGTCCAGGGAAGACATGGCTTGGCAGTTCGGGCTGAACTGTTCCCATGAGGCACAGGGTCAGACTGATTTGCATATGGCCATGTCTGAACTGGGGTGGTGGAGTGAGCTAAAGAATGATGATGGATTAAACCCAGATCAGTTGACTGGGGGTGAGTGTTTGATTTGCTCAAGCGCTCCGTCCATCATCCCCTTTGGTATCGCTTTGTGGCGCGTCGAGGCATGAACCCGGCCTGGTCCGGGTGAATAAGGTTAAGCAGTTGCGTCAACAATCTAGTGACAAGCATCTTGGCTAGGAGTTTTGCTTCAATATTCAATAAAGATATTGGCCTGTAAGAGGCATGCAATTCCAGTGGGTGCCCTGGCTTGTGAAAGACAACTATTTCCGCATGTCGCCAATCTGGGGGCATAAGTGTCGTCTCTGCCGCCTCTAATATGGCTGTGAGGCAGTGTGGGCCTAGTAAAGTCGCATAAGCCCTGTAAAAATCACACGGGAAACCGTCCGGGCCCGGTGCCTTCCCCGGATGCAAGTCTACTATAGCCTTGGTGAGTTCTTCTATTGTTAGTAGTGCATTGAGTGAGTCGCGAGCTTCATCGGAGAGAGCTCGCGGGGGGAGATCTATGAAGAACTGGTCAATGACGGCGGCATCTAGGGCCTCCCGCGCTGTGTAAAGGGACTGATAATACTCTGCAAAACTATCTGCGAGTACCTTGGGATCAGTTATAGCCGCCCCGGCCGAGGCATAGATCGCCGGAAGTGCAGCATGCACCTGTGTCTGTTGGCAGAGTTTATATAAAAGTCGTCCAGACTTGTCGCCCCACTGATAGATTCTACTCTGTTTGGCAAGCCATGCCATCCGTGCCTCATCTATCAACGTGCTATGATATTGCTGCTGAAGTAGGCGCATCTGGCGGCGTGCCATGGCACCGTCTGCACCCCGGGTCTGCTGGTCCATCCTCATAATTTGAGCTTCTAATTGAATCAGTGCTTGTCTACGGGTTTTGCGGTCTGCGAACAAAAGCTGATATCTATACCATGAAGCGTGGGCTTCATGGCCTCCCAGAGCGTACACGCCGAGGATACTGTCCCTACATTATTGGTGAAATATTCTGTAAGTGAATGATGCAACAGGGTGCGATACCTGGAGTTGTGTAGGTTCCAGGTCGAGAGCTGCCACCTGAAGGGAGGCCGATCAGGACCTATTAAAAGTTGGATGGAGATCGGTGAATGATCCAACAATCCCGAGGTAGAATCGCTGCCGTAGGAACCCTATGTATGAACGTGCCAGGGATAAATATATAATATAATCTTGAATATGAAATATGAGCATTGGAATAGTAAGTATAACAAGCCCTAGTGGGGTTGTGTATCCGCCATGTGTCCGCCCAGCCCAGCATGTTTACTTGAGTCTGTAATTTAGTATTGGGGGTCCCTGTGGCCACTCCGGCCTGTCGCCATCTATCCGTGGTTGGGGACATGACATCGTTCCAATATCCCCCGATTATTGACAACCCTCCCGGCAGGTCGCCCCATACTCCCACTAGGTGGTCAACAAAGCCCTGTCCGAGGGGGGGGCATATATACTGCCAAGCACAACCTCCTCACCAGCGACCAACCCATGTATAAAGATATATCGCCCATGTGCATCGGACCATGTCTTTATCAATGTAAAAGGCACTCTTCGATGAATTAAAATAGCAACGTCTCTGGAACCTCTAGTGAACCCTGTATGAAAGACATGGAAATAGCCATATCTGGCCAGACATGGGGCTTTAGTGCCCAACATATGTGTCTCTTGCAGCAGAAGAACATCAGCACCAATGTGTTTGGCCTGTCTAAGGACAGCCCCGCATTTAATCTTGTCAAGCATGCCCCTGATATTCCAGCTAACTATATGAAGCTGCCCCAGTGGGTGTACTATAGGTGCTGTTGCCATTGTGTTGTGACAGAATTAATGTTGGTGTCAGATATACCTGGACAAAGATCCACTAAGCATCTGGTTGCCGCATAACCATAATCTGAAACAATAAAGCAACACCCCCCATGAACAACAACCCTCCTTCCACCCAACCCGCCCCAATACCTCATAACAGTAGAAGTATCTGCCATGGAGAGTAAAACCACCCACCGCCAACGGGGGAGTGGGGTGTAGACTTGCCAATGGATCCCCATATTCCCTTAACTATCCCAAGTCTTATTGGGTGGATGAAGCAGACCCGGCATGCTGGCCCAGTTTCTACCTGGCATGCACTGATTAGAAAGTACAAGTTCGGCATATCGCTCCATGACAAGGACATAAAAAGTCACTGACGTCATTTTTTGGAAGGCAGCACAGGTTCCTCCTCTTGTTGTTTGTTTTTGCACCGCCATGTAGATCTGGATCTGTGGCGATGCCGATCTTTAGGCTTGGGCTGTGGGCGGCACGGATCACCAATCAAGGAATCTGAGTCTCTAGGCGGCGGGGAGTGCGGCTTGACAGGTCGTCGCTCATCCATCCGGGCAAAGGCTTCCTCAGGGGTATCAAAGAAGATAGTACGGGAATTGAAGACCACCCTTAGGCAAGCTGGGTACAGAAACGTGTACGGGATTTTAAAATCTCGCAGCCGTGCCTTGGCGGCGATAAATGACTGACGCTGTTGTTGGACTAATTTAGTGTAGTCCGGAAATATCATTATTCAATGGGAATCAAATGCCAGATTCGTTTGAAGGCGGGCCTGCTGTAGGATCACGTCGCGGTCATGAAAATTTAAGAGGCGTGCGATTAGGGACCGCGGTCTGGCACCCGGCGGGGGCTTCGACTGGAGGGCCCTGTGGGCGCGTTCAATCACAATGCACGTGGAAAGGAGACCATCCGGGATCCATGAGGTTAGCCAATTTGTAAGAAACTTCCTTGCGTCACTGTCTTCGCAGCTTTCCGGAAAGCCCACGAAGCGCAAATTGTTTCTGCGTGCGCGTCCTTCAGCGTCTTCCACGCGCAAGGCCAGGGCCTTGGTCAATTGTTTTAAGGACTTAACTTTGTGTTGTAGGGTAGTTACTGCATCCTCTACACCAGAGACCCTAGTCTCAGCTTCGGTTATACGGTCCACTGCGGAGAGTAAAACCACCCACCGCCAACAGGGGAGTGGGGTGTAGACTTGCCAATGGATCCCCATATTCCCTTAACTATCCCAAGTCTTATTGGGGGGATGAAGCAGACCCGGCATGCTGGCCCAGTTTCTACCTGGCATGCACTGATTAGAAAGTACAAGTTCGGCACATCGCTCCATGACATGGACATAAAAAGTCACTGACGTCATTTTTTGGAAGGCGGCACGGGTTCCTCCTCTTGTTGTTTGTTTTTGGACCGCCATGTAGATCTGGATCTGTGGCGATGCCGATCTTTAGGCTTGGGCTGTGGGCGGCATGGATCACCAATCGAGGAATCTGAGTCTCTAGGCGGCGGGGAGTGCGGCTTGACAGGTCGTCGCTCATCCATCCGGGCAAAGGCTTCCTCAGGGGTATCAAAGAAGATAGTACGGGAATTGAAGACCACCCTTAGGCAAGCTGGGTACAGCAACATGTACAGGATTATAAGATCTCGCAGCCGTGCCTTGGCGGCGATAAATGACTGACGCTGTTGTTGGACTAATTTAGTGTAGTCCGGAAATATCATTATTCAATGGGAATCAAATGTCAGATTCGTTTGAAGGCGGGCCTGCTGTAGGATCACGTTGCGGTCATGAAAATTTAAGAGGCGTGCGATTAGGGACCGCGGACTGGCACCCGGCGGGGGCTTCGACTGTAGGGCCCTGTGGGCGCGTTCAATCACAAAGCACGTGGAAAGGAGACCATCCGGGATCCATGAGGTTAGCCAATTTGTAAGAAACTTCCTTGCGTCACTGTCTTCTCAGCTTTCCGGAAAGCCCACGAAGCGCAAATTGTTTCTGCGTGCGCGTCCTTCAGGGTCTTCCACGCACAAGGCTAGGCCCTTGGTCAATTGTTTTAAGGACTTAACTTTGTGTTGTAGGGTAGTTACTGCATCCTCTACACCAGAGACCCCAGTCTCAGCTTCGGTTATACGGTCCACTGCGTTGCGCAGGTCCTGGCGCAGAAGTGTGACCTCTGTGCCCACCGTGCCGATCTGCGCTTCCAGGATCTGTCGAGATTGGGTAATGGCCTCCAATAGGGCGGCATTGCCGGTAAATTCGAGGCGGCACCCACGCCCTCCACTCCTTGCGGCGTTGTGGCTGCAAAACGGTCAAGTGAGCTTTGTCTCTGGCCCTTGCTCGAAGTTTTCTCTTTGGACATGGTGAGCCGGAGATATTTGCAGAAAGCAACCTGTCACTATACGCCGTACGGCCAGCTCCAATAGGCTTCTGACTAGTTCCCGTGACCAAGTGGGGTCCTTATCTCCGCCGCTCAGAGCCCCGAATAAAGAAGGAGTTCTATTGTAGATTATAACACTCGGTACGTGATGCTCGGCAAGGCTGCTCCCAGAAAGTATTCTTGCTGTGTGGTGTTACTCCCCAGAGGTAATGGCTAGGGGAGGGCCGCACCCGGCCACAAGCCGCACCGGACACTAGTCCGGCCACCTCCGCAGCCGGGGGCACAACTTTCCACCCCTACCGGGCGCCTTGTTTCCAATGTCCAGTGGCTCGGCTGCTATCCCTTACAGGTTATCTGTGCTTGTTGACTGACATGTAAGCATCAAATTCCAGAGAGTGACATTAGTCAGACAACCTAACTATTAAGATGATAGTGCCATCTTCAATTCAGAATTAGGCACTTTACAGCTACTTTCAGCAGACGTTGCCCCTGGCACGATAGGGTCACAGCAATTATTTTATATGCGCACCAGCATCTACGACGTTTCACACATGAAAGACATGCTTACAGGTCAGTGCTTAATTTGCAAAAGACTAGGGGTCCGAGCGTAATCCCCAGATCCAACAAAGCAGCAAGTCGGCCCAAGCCTCCAAACACACATCAGCCGGTGGCTGCCAGGAAAGCACATCGCACCGGCACTCACCCCAGACGCCGCTTCACCCTCCACAGATACATTCCAGGCGGTGGGGGCGTAGCACTTCACCGCGCCTCCAGGCAGCCAGTGCTTCATGCCCAGCAAAGCTCCAGGCCCGGGCCGCGAGCCAAGGATCAACCTTACAGGACACGCTGGCACGGCAGGGTACCAGGTCCGGCGCGCCGATCGCCCCGCAGCAGGGTCCAGCGGCCACCAAGTCAGGCCCGAATCAACGCCGGCGAATCGGGATATGCCAATGAAGTCACGGCGGGCCCGCGGTTCCTCAAAGTCTTCGCCAGGCCCTCGCCGCAACCACTTCACATCTCCGCGGTCCGATCCGACCGTCGATGTCGCCACCACTCCGGGGCACAACAGCGCCACTCGCGACCCCAGTCCTGGATTCTCCGGCCACGGGAACCTCCATGCCTGCCACACGCCAGGCCGGGTCTCCACACTCCCGGATGCTCCAGTGCGCAGCACCGCACCCCAGCTCAGCCGTCGTCGCACAGGCCGACAGCGTCCCAGACCTCACCACGGGCCCCGGAGCCAGATCGCCAGGGTCCCCCGACGCCTACTGCTACCGGGTCGTCACCTCAGCCGCCAACAAAGAGCAATATCAGGTAGGATAATGTAGGATTTTAGTAGGGCCGACGGAGCTCAGTCAGAGCACGTCCGCCATGCTGGGAGTCTTGGCTCCGCCCCCCCCATCACCCCTAGAATCTTGGCCTTCTCTATTGCGACTGGTAAAATACCTAGTGCATCAGGCCTCCAGTTATTATTCCATTAGAGGCTTGTGTTCCAAAGAACAACACCTCAGTCTTCTCCCCATTAAGCTTCAGGTAGTTTTTTCCCATCTACCCTGCTACTGCTGTCATACAATTGTTAAAGTTAGCTGCGGTAGCTACAGTATCTTTCTAAATCAACATGGATCTGGGTGTCGCCGGCATATGAGACTGCTTGTAGGCCAAAGGAACGTATGATCCTGGCAAGTGGGGAGACGTAAAGGTTAAAGAGCGTAGAGCTCAAAGATGAGCCCTGTGGCACCCCACATGGCAGGAAAAACGGGTCAGACTGAAATTAGATCACCATCATCCTTTGCGATCTATTCTTAAGGAAGGAAGACAGTAGTTTCAAAGCCCTGTCTGTGATACCCAATTCCCGAAGGCGTTCGATCAGCAGGGATGGGGTGATGGTATCAAAGGCAGTGGACAGATCCAACAGGATCAGAGAGACACCCTGCCCTGCATCCACTAGCCGCCTAATACAGTCCGCAGCAGATACCAACGCTGTTTCAGTTCCAGGGTATTTCCAGAACCCAAACTGTGACGCAGCCAACCAACTCTGTTCTTCTACATACGCCCTCAAGTGGCTATTGAGATGCTTCTTCAAGATCTTAGCTGGGACTGGGAGTAGAGAAATAGGGCTGTAGTTTTTAAGGTCATTGGGGTCCAAGTTGGGCTTTTTGAGAAGTGGCTTCACAACTGCTACCTTCCACAACCGAGGGGAGCACCCGGAAGAGATGGCTTTAGTCATCGTAGATTAAAGTGGATGCGCTACCAAGCCGGCAACCATATGCAAAGTTTTTGGTGCACATGGTTAAAGGGGGGAACCCAACTTGGTGTTAAGAAGGTGCACTTTAACAAGTTCTGGGGTATGAAAAGCAAAAACATAAGTATATTTATGTTTTTTTCCTTAAGTTCTGAAGATTTAGGAGATTGTGACTGTAGCTGTCTGCTCCAGGACAGCAAGTTTTCAGCTTCTGGTTTAAACTCTTAAAGCTCTTTATAAATGTTGATGATTTTAATTTGAAAGAAGTCAGCTAGTTGGTTGCATAGCACTTGTGAGCCTATGGTTTCTGGGGAGGCCGGGTGTGTGGATAACTGCTGAACAATTTTAAAGAGATCTTTTGAGGAATTAGCTGCTTCTATTTTGTTGCTACAGTAGATGGATTTTTCTTCTTTAAGAGCTAATTTATATTCTTTGATCATTATCTTGTAAGTAGACCTTTCCTGCACCTCGTAGTTTTTCATCCAGGCGCGCTCCTGGTGGCAGCAGGCCTGCCTGGGCAACCTCAGCCTATCTGTGAACGATGGGGCCGGAGGCAATTTTCTCCTCAGCTTGATTTCCCGTATGGGAGCTACCTTATCCACGGCCGCACACAACCAGACTTTGAAAGCACATCTGTGAACATGGAGCCATCATGAATGAATAAATGAAAAGGATTTTATAAAGCACACAGATGTTCCATAGAGTGTCCCGGCGCTAATGATTAACAGTAAGAGGAAACTTAAGCCAGAGTGAATAACCAGGTTTTAAGTTTTTTCTGACAATAGACTCAGAACTAAGAGAGGGGAGTTTGAGCGGAAGTTGATTCCAGGACTTTGCAGCCAGATAGGAAAAGGAGCGTCCACCTCTCCTGACTGGTCTGATCCTAGGTACTCCAGTCAAAAATGACTGAGAGGAGCATAAAGTCCTAGCCAGGGAGTAACAATGTAGTCTTATTGTCAGATACAGAGAGCAACCATGAACAAGGACCATTAACCATGTGAACATTAATGAGGCGGGCTGGATATGACTCCTAGCATAGGGCCTCTATTTCCAGAGGCTGATGGTGCGGTGGTGCCTCCAGTGTGTCTGGAAGCTAATACCCGTAAGGAGCAAGAGCAGCACATGCATGTGATGATAAAATCATATTATCCTCCATGTACAGGGAGGTAACACAGGTCTCTGTGGTGCAGGGGTCCTCCAACCAACTCTTCAAGGAGCCCCCGACCCTTCAAGGGGAACCTGCTCGGCCCAAGACCATAGGATATCTTTGAGTTTTGCGAGACTCGGGGGGGCCCCTCATCACATTCTGCAGGGGGAGCATCATTTGGCGTTATGCCACCGTCCACGTGGGTGTACATACCTTTAGTAGAACAGCCATGCATCACATAACCTAGAGAGACACTACCACTGTCATTTGAAAGAGTAAAAAGATAGTCTTTTTTTTTCACCTTTACGCCTTTCAGCGTGACACTAAACCAAACACCATGTCAATGTATGAGCAACCAAACCAGACTTCTGATTCTCTCCCAATTTCTAGCCGCTCTCCTTGTTTGAACTCTGCACTTGTCGTGGTGTGCATCACTACATTACGCTGTTACATCAATTTTGTTTGTTCTTTAATCTCTCAATTCGCGTCACAGAAAATATAAGGCTCCAAGGTGCCACTATTAACAATGATTGGAATATAAAATAATTAATTCATTCATTAATTAAGAAAATGCTATGTGGGCATACATTATACATAGGTTTAGAGAGAGCCATGCTGATTTAATCGTCCTGATGAAAAAATTAAAAGAACAACAATTTCTATTGAAAAAAACACATTCAGAGATTCTGAAATAGTCATTCAAAGTTTTAAAAGTCCACAGTCTCATCGATCAAGCAGTGGATAGTGGCATAAATGAATAAAAAGCACCGTCCTGCAATATGTTTTCTTACGCCGACATCTAATGCATTTTCTGTTTTAAAAATAATTTCGTTGTTTCACATTTATTGTTCTGTTGGTTTTCCTTCTTGTACTTTTGTTCTCAGTTTTCTATATTGCTTTGTGGGAGAACCACACTAAAATGTACAAATGTTATGTTATGGGAATAAATTGTATCATTAGCAGATAATGCCTGGGGTTGAACTCTGAAACTTTTTTCGAAGCAGCCTATCGAGGGTCTGGGTCCCCACCAAGCTTATCATTAGCGTCCACAAGTCCGTTCTGCGCGATCAGCACCTGAGAAAACTGCTTTCAGACCGGATAAAATGCAAGTGTGTTTGCTTTTTTTTTTTTTTAATGCAGATTTATATAGCGTGAGCTTGACCCGAAGGTATTGGAGCACTGTACATGAGCACCGGTTACGTTACACAAGGACACATTCAGGCACGGGGAGATTAAGTGATTTGCCCAGAATCACAGGATGTGAACGCGACCCCGAGGCTCGAACCTTGGTTTCCAGCACCAAAGTCGGCAGTCTAGCCGACGGACCACAGCCTTTCCTAGCATCTGCACACGCTTGCTCTAGCGTGTGCAGATGCACGGGCCCTTCAAAGAGTGAGTACGTGCTGCATAGAAATACGCCATGCACCCGCAGGAGCAGAAAAAAGGCGCCTGAACAAGAGGCGCTGAAGCCACCAGCGTGCACGTCCGCTGAACGCTGCTCGCAGGGGTGTTTGTATTTGCACCGTAGCGGCTTCCGGTCTATGTTAGCTCGAATACAGTGGCGCGTCTTTATAAAAAGTACTAATATTCCTAGAACATTGCTGGAAATCACTAGGGCATTTGAAGACGGCGAGGAGAAAACTATGAATCCATCTGAACCCCTTTTTTAAAGCATCCTTCTAGGTGAGAGCACAGGAACAGTTCCTAGGAGAGGGTGTGGCTAAACGGCTAGAGCGGCCGGCTTTGAACCGCGAAAAGCAGGTTCGAGTCTGGGGAGAGGCTCGAACATCCTGTGATTCTGCAGGGCAAATCATTTAATCTCCCCGTGCCTAGTAATTAATGTGTCCGTCTGTAATGCAGCTGGTGATTACACTAAATTGCACACCTGCTGTTCCCTACTAAATATAGCGTAAGCGATCGATCTTTTATTTACCTAAAGTGGTTGAGGGGAGGAAACAACTCAGATTAACAACAGCAAAGTTGTCATGCCTGGAAAGACCACCAACTCCAAAGTGCAGTTTGAATATTTATTATAAAGCCAAAAACAATTGGATGTAAATACATCTCAATAGCAAAGAATAAAGGTACAGGAAAATCAATACAGAGCCAAGTTTACGAATATAAGTATTTCGGCCCAAAAGACAAATGATTATAAATTCCAAAATCACAATGCAACACAGAATGGATGCGATATTCAGTTCTCGACTCATTGAAATCAAAATCTTTCCCTACACTGCTCTGGATGAGGGCCCTTCATGTCTTTCTTCTATCAGTCCCCAAAGGTGTCAGCACATGTCGACTTCCTAAGAAGTACTCACGTCAAATGGGTCGTTTTAGCTCATGGCTATGGAGCTTGCTCTAAGATGCTCCTTCTTCTCCCAAAGCTAGCAGAAGTGTGGACTCTCTGTCCCTGCGCATCATACAAAAAGATGGGATTCAACCCACACTGCGTCATTCGTCTTAAAATTTTCCCTCGCACCTCTAGGCAGTAGCTTTTTCTTTCATGAAACAAATTTAATTAATGATATCTTCTTCCAGTGGCCTTGGCTTCCCGACAGACCAGATACGCAAGGCATCCTCCCTTCTCGCTTCCCAGCCATCTTCAAAGACATTCCGGGTTTCTCCTTAACTCTGAAAATAACTATGTGTTTCTTTCACCTGCAGTAGGATGAGAACATTCTAACCTTGAACACAACAACATTTATTTATTTTCTCGAGAGCGAGAAGAATCGTAACCTAAGACATTGGGCCTATAATTCAGGCAACTTTAAACCAACCACAATTACGGTGTATAAAATAAAATCGTCCTGCACATTATGCATGAAGGAATCGTGATACATACAAAGTTCTACTTAAATGCATTCACTAGTTTCAACATCAAATGATTCAAATAAATGTTTCTTAATAGTCGTAAAACACTGCAAACAATACAAATACTTGAGAGTGAGTTTAAATCATGAGTATAGTGCACTCATACAAAATAGAGTGCTATCAGCGCTCCATCAGTTCCCCCCTCTTATGACTAGTGTCATAACACCAACTTTCTATTTTTCCTGTAGTTTCTTCTTGTAGACGAGACCGACCTAAACAGAAGCTGTAGCTTGCCGTCCCTGTCTGAATTGTTCTAACCCCTTAAGGTGGTGGTAATGACTGTCCTGCAGTCGTTCAAGTTGGCGCTCTCGCTTTCTCGAAACAGTCTCCTGATGTCGTGCCCTTTGCCATTTGTAAGCCTTGATGGCTCCTAGTAGGACAATTATACAAATGACAGCTATTATAATAGGCTTCAAGATATATCCCATTATTCCTTGTCCCAAACTTCCAAACCAACTGCCTATCTTGCCAAATCCTTTCCCCACTTGTTCCCAGAGACCTTCAACAGCCATCTCACGTAACTCTTGGGGTATATCTGAAATATTGTTGATGTATTTCCTTATATCCCGACTGTTGTCAGGAATATAAGTGCAGCACTGTTGAACTTTCAACAATTTACAGACTCCTCCGGCTTTTGCTAGCAGCACATCTAGGGCAAGACGGTTCTGCAAAACCATAGCCCTTAACGAAACCATCTCCCCATCTACAAGTAATAAAATCTAAGCTGTATTTATTGAGAGCTTATCCACTAGTGTTGCCAGCTTTCTGATTTTCAAATCATTCAGAATCACACCCATACTCGGTATCATAGCTCCAAATATGTCTCCAATCACTTCTCCTGCACTCACACCACGTTTTCCTCTTTGAGGTCTCTTTCCTTCTAAGGGCCATAAATCATTCACGTGAAAAATCTTGGGAAATACCACAGCCAAATAACACGTGCCATACCAGTTTTTGGGTAACTTCACATAGGCATTCTTTCCACACACAAAATACACATTGGGCACTACTGTTATTTTGTCCAATAATGCCTTTCTAATTGATTCTTCGATCAAAAAGACGTGCTCACAATCACTCTCACCCACGAATATCTTGTCGTAGTATGTGGTCGGGTGTCTAATGCACAACTTTCCCTTCTGCTGGAAATCTAATGCCATGGGTCCAAAACTCCCCTTTGCTTTATGATCTAATTCTTCTTTATTCCATGGGGTAACCTTGTGCTTTGGATCTGTTCTAAATAGAGTTTGTCTATGCCGATCTTCTATCTGATCTATAAATTTCTTTTTGATGTCAGTCAACATACAGGTTAAATTGTGTCTATGGGCATAGGACGTATCTAAAGTGATGGTAGGCACGAAATACTTTGACATTCGCTCTACTTCCTTATAATAATCATATTTATTCATGTATTTAAGAACGGGGACTTCGGAGAGTACCACATCATAATTTGAGAAATAGTACTCGAAGTGTGCTTTGCTATAAAACATGCTCAACAACACACTACATGTAATGCCATAGCTCACATGCAAATGATGATATCGAATGCCTTCTTCTACTGGTAATTGCATACACACATAGCAGTCCTTCGCTTCCATGTATCCACATACTCATACAGTAATCGAGCATACGCATTCAAAGTAAAATCACCCTTGGATAAATCAACATGTAACCTGCGGCTAGTTTCCTTAATCATTTCTAGATCCTTTGCGGATGCATCCTCATCTATCTCAGAGAGTGGTGTGGTGAGTGTTGCCTGTACCCTATTCTGTCCATCATCCTGAGATCCAACTAGAGATGTAACAATCACCGCAGTTATAACAATAAGCACCACCACAATGAGGGTGCCAATGATGCACTTCTGTTTGCGTGTTGATTTTTCGGACACCATGGTTTCTACTGATTCGTTCCAAAGCACAAAGGGAAAACACAGTCTCTTTCTGTTTTCTTTGTTTGAACAATGTCTTTTTCACTTCTCTCCTCTCATGCAATTAATGTCCAGGTTCATTCGATTGATACTAAACCTATTGAAGAGATATAGCCAGCCCTACTCCTCACTCCATCATCTACTAGAAAGTCCCTAATTTTAAATCTTCTTAAACTGGGGTCTAAGTTATCTTCTCTCTAAGGCCTAATGCTTTCTTTGCTTATAATTCAAGCTTCATCGTTAATGATATTTGATCCAAGTATTTCGAGGACAAATTGCAAAATCTCCGCACGAATTTCTCCTAATTCTTGTGCGGTGAGCTGTCAGCCAAATGAAGGGAAAATAACCTGATTGAGGATCAGGAAACGCAATCCACTCAGCTTTGGAGGATTTGGAACTTGCAGAGTTAACTTTCCAAATGCTTCTACTCCTGGGACCAGCAACTGTATTTCAATCGAGAGGGTGTCCCCTTCGTAGCTCACCGTACCAGCTCCCAACCTCCCGGACTTCGCTGGGCTCTGCATTTGCAGCCAGGTACGTCCACTCAGGAGATGCGTATCTTCGAGACGCTATTCTTTCTCTTCTGGCACGCCTCAGACCATCCGGTCTTTCTTCAGCGTCACTTTGATCTGATTCAGATGTTTCAGGAATCGGAGCGAGATCTTTCTCGGATGCGAGCCTTATGTTCAGCCTTTCTTTTCTTGCTGGCCATTTTTCTTCTCTGGCATCCGTTCTCCTCTCTTCCTCTTGATCTGATCCTTCTGAAATAGACCTCTCACCTTCTTCTGGAGCACAGTTCACTTCTGCAATATCATCTATTTTAGGATCTGGGCTCAATTCAGGAACACTCAGCTCTCGTCTTTCATGCTCACTTGGCTGTTCCGTTTCATCCGAAACTCTTACAGCTGGGTCTGTGCCTTCGCCGTTGTCTGCGTCAGGTCCACACACGCTCCTCGGAACCAGGGGACTCTCTTCCTCCGCAGGCACTTGGACTCGGTGAGTGTGGGAAGCGTGGATCCAATTCGTCAATCCTCCACACTTTACAGCGGTACTTGTGATCAATATCACCTGATATGGTCCTCGCCAGCGAGCATCAAGACAACTCTTCCTCACGTGCTTGCGAACTAGTACCCAATCACCTGGATTTAGATCATGCAGCAGGTCTCTCCAGGTGGATGCAGTCGCAGCCTCGACCTGGTGGGATACAGAAGTAACCACATCAGCCAGTCCCTTACAATAATCCAACACTAAATCATCAGTGATGTTTATCAATGCTGTAGCTGGCACCATAGGCAAACGCATAGCTCTTCCAGTCAAAATTTCGTGGGGAGACAGCCCTGTTCTCCTATCAGGGGTGCTACGCAGACTCATAAGCACCAGGGGCAACGCATCTGGCCATTTCAATGAAGTTGACGAACACACCTTTGCCACTCTCAACTTGATGGTGCCATTGACCTGCTCTACAAGACCTGAAGCCTCCGGCCTGTAGCTACAATGCAGCCTCTGATCAATGTTTAAAGCAGAGCACAACAGTTTCATGATTTCACTGTGGAAATGAGTTCCTCTATCTGTCTCCACTGCTGTCGGAAATCCGTATCTCGGGATCACCTCTCAACAACAATTTGGCTACTATGAGACTGTCACATCGTCTAGTTGGATATGCTTCCATCCAACGCGAAAATATACACACCACCACCAAAACATATCTCAACCTATTGCACCTTGGCATCTCAATAAAATCTAATTGTATCCTATTAAAGGGACCTCCAGATCTGCCAATGTGACTCAATGCAACCACAGTTGTCTTTCCTACATTCATTTGTTGACAAGTGACACACCTGTGACTTACCGTTTCAGCCCACACACGAAAGCGTGGATTAAACCACGTCTGCCTAAACACTCGCACCATAGCATCTCTTCCCAGATGAACTGCTCCGTGAATTTGCCTTGCCATTGGGCTCAGTAGGCAATTGGGTAATACTGCTCTCTCATCTGTAGACACCCAAATGCCATCGTCTCTTTTAGTGCAACCCGCTCTGACCCATGAAGCAGCTTCCTCTTCTGGGACTACATCTTGCAACCGCTTCACCTCATCCCAAGTATCGGCTATAGCTAACATCATGCTGAGCTCCGTCTCTTCTGTGCTCTTGCCTACATATTCTCCATTGAAAATACAAGCATGTTCAGCGCAAAATCGTGCTACATCATCTGCATAATTGTTGTCCTTAGTGACAAAATCTTCTCCCTTTCCATGAGCTGCACATTTAACAACTGCTATCTCTTTAGGTTTCTGTAAAGCTTCCAATAGTTGGCGCACATACTCGCCATTACGTATAGGTGACCCTGAGGACGTTAGAAACCCCCTCTGGGACCATAACTGCCCAAAGTCATGAACTACACCAAATCCGTATTGACTGTCAGTATACACAGTCACTCGAATATCAGCTGCAATGATACAGGCACGTGTCAAAGCGACAATTTCGGCCACCTGAGCAGAGAATACTCTATTTAAACAGGCAGCTTCCACTACTCCCATGATGGTGCACACAGCAAATGCTGCTCTCAAATACCCTTCATTGTCTCTTAAGCACGAACCATCAACAAAAAGGATCAAATCAGATTGGGGCAAAGGTTCATCGACAATGTTAGGTCTGGGTTTGGTAGATAGGTCAGTAACATCTAGGCAGTCATGCTCTTCACAATCCTCATCTCCTTCCTCTGCCGGAACAGGTAACAATGTAGCAGGGTTCAGGGTGGTGCAACGTCTCAGGGTAACATTTTCAGCGGCCAAGATAACCTGCTCATACTTGGTAAGTCTGTTGTTAGTCAGATACTGTGTCTTTGTTCGGGTCATCAATAATTCTACTGAATGGGGCACATAAACAATGAGCGGATAACCCATCACTATGCTTTCACATCTTTCAATGCTGACACCAGTTGCAGCAACGGATTTCAGACATCCGGGCAACGCAGAAGCTACAGGATCTAAGTAAGCTACTGGTCTACGGGCACCCCCATGTGTCTGCACTAGGACTGCTAACGCACATCCCTCCTTTTCACAGCAAAAGAGCGAAAACGCTTTGTTATAATCCGGCATTCCGAGAGCTGGAGCACGACAGATACTTTCTTTCAGCTCACGGAAGGCTTTCAAGCACTCATCATCCCATGGTACCGGATCACTAACATCCTTTCGAGTCAGTTTCAACAGAGGCTTTGCTTGTAAGGAAAAATTTGGGATCCACTGTCGACAATAGCCGACCATTCCCAAAAGTATGCAGACTTCTTTTTGTGTTTTCGGAGTTCCCATTTGCAGAATCGTCTCTATGCGATCTGGTGACACCCTTCGTTTTCCTTTCTCAATCCGGTGACCTAGGTACTGCACTTCAGACAAACAATACTGCAATTTGTTTGGAGACACTTTGTGTCCATTCTCTGCTAAATGATTCAGCAGTGCCACAGTGTCAATCCTGCAAGCATCCTCAGTCTCTGAGGCGACCAAAAGGTCGTCTATATATTGCACTAAGACTGAGTTTTGGGCCATCACCAGTCCTTCAAGATTCTTTTTCAGACATTGACTAAAAATGGAGGGGCTTTCTGTATACCCCTGAGGAATTCTCTCCCATGTTAATACACGATCGTCCATCCTAAACGCAAATAAAAACTGACTTTCTTCATGTAATGGTATGGAGAAAAATGCATGACACAAATCTATCACTGTAAACCATTCTGCTTTGCATGGTATCTGGAATAGAATAACAGCTGGATTCGGTACCACAGGACAACATGGGACCACAATTTCATTAACTTGACGCAGATCCTGCACTATTCTGTACTTGCCACTTGGCTTCTGCAGTCCCATGATAGGTGAGTTGCAGGGACTTCCTCTTATCTCCTTAAGAATACCTTGGGCAATCATAGTCTCAATCACAGGTCTTATTCCAGCCACGGTTTCTGGAGTCAATTTATATTGGGGCGTTCGTGGGAATTCAGCATTGGGTTTGACCTGTATCCTAACTGGCTCAACCCCTCTCATCAAGCCTACATCCTCGCCTGTAAAATCCCACACTTTCGCGTCAACTGAGTCTCTCAAGTCATGTGGCAATTCTGCTATTGTGAGCACCACAAACATTTCTGCACACAGACTCATGTTAGCCATCTTAAAATCAGCATCGTCATCATGCGTTTGCAATTCCACTCCTCTCGGAGTGCACGATATAGTACAATTGAGCTTGCACAGAAGGTCTCGTCCCAAAAGAGAGACCAGACTTGAATTACACACTACAAATTGGTGTTTATCCTGAAATGGTCCTCTCCTCACAGGTAATTCGTTTGTCAACGGATTAGTCATTTTCTGATTGCTAACCCCCACTACTTGAATCGATCGTCCCGAAAGAGTTAAATTTGGGACTACTTCAGTTCTCACCGTGGAGCGAGCAGCTCCAGTATCTAATAAGAAGGTAACGGGATATCCATTCACATCTGCATCTACAAACGGCCCACTCTGATCTACTTCTAGGATCGCATCTAAGGTGCATTCCTCGGGCACCCTCCTCTGACACTCTCGTAAATCTTGATTTTGATCAAATCTATCTCGTATCTCAAAATAAGGCATCTGATGATATAACTGATTTTGCATGGGTATCCTAGGAGGTTGAGGTACTTGCACTTGTGGCTCATATCCTCCTCCATACATAGACCTGGGTCTTGTCACAGTATTGACAGTCTCGGACAGCTGTCCCTCACCTTCCATCTGTATCTGATTTGCTGGATTCGATCTACACTCGCGCTTCCAATGCCCGATTTTGTGACAATAATGGCAGGCAGTGACCCTTTTCTGTTGGGCCACCCAGTCACTTGCACCTGGATCCATTCCTCTTCCTCTACCCTGGCCAGGTTGGGTCACCATCTGTTGCCCCATACCTCTTCCTCCTCCTCTGCCTCTGCCTTGACCTCCTCCAAAACCCTTGCATCGTATCAGCATTTCTCAACTGCACCAACATAAACTTGTCCTTCAATTTCTTCTGTGCCGACTCCACTTGATCATTGCAATATTTAGCATAACGCAAAATCTCGTCCACCGACTTATTCTGCCAACATATCAAGTGTTGCTGTATCATCAAACTGATATCAGATTTCAGTCCCAACACAAACTTTGAGACAAACTGCCCCATATCTTTCTGTTCAATTGTATCCAATCCACTATGCTGCTTAAAAGCCAACAATCTTTCGTAATAATCATGTACTGATTCCTTGGAGTCTTGAGTGGTGCAATCAATCTTCAACCAAACAACAGTTTGAGGAGCTACCTTCGACTGCAACCATGTAATCACTTGCTCGTATTTTCTCATTACATCAGGTGAAGGACCATGAGTCACTGCATCTCTAGGTGGCTCTGCAGTAGGCCACTCAATGGCAATCTTACATGCCGCTCACAAATCCGCAGGTACTACTATATCAAACAAGGTGTTCAAATCAATACACAATACTTTTGAAATTTTTACAAACCGATCTATTTGCTTGTACCACTCAGCAGGTTTTTCCCTCAGCCGAGGAAAATCATTCGTAAATGCTGCTAAATCACCCCTGCTCCATGGCACATGTACATACCCTCCATTCTGTACCTCCTTGAGGGGGAAATTTCCTGCAGATCCCGTCCATCCACCCGGAGGTGGAGTATTTCCTATTCCAGTCTGAAAGCTTTTCTTTTTGGCCCATCTTTCTTTCCATTTGTCTAGTTCTCTCCATATCCGTATCCCTATCACTAGTTCTCTAATTTTTGCCTTTAATTCAATCGTTCGCTTCTCTTCCAAATCCTTATCTGCGTAATTTAATCTACAGGAACTCTGTATCAGCTTTGTTTTTGACAAATCAACCTCATACCTTTGGGCCAAAAGCAACAATGCATCATAAGCTCATTTGGCCTTTCTTGTCATGTCCTTTGCTACGAACAATAGTTTGCTCGAGTCATATGTATCAATTCTGATCAGGGACAGGTTGCCTTCAATCACCTCGTCTAGTTCTGCCTTTAGCCGTACCACATCCAGCATTGGCGCTTTTATTGCGCTTTTTAACACTTTATGTATTTCCTCTTTCTTTGTATCTTCCCTCTCACAGCTTTGAGTTCTCCTAGGAACTGCACCCTCTTCTCTCTCTGACACTGAGCGTCTATCTCTTTCCCAGCTTCGACTTCTCCAATGGTCACCTGCACAAATAACCTGTGGCCCAAACAGTACTCTAGGCGCTTCTTGTCTCTTGTCTGTCTCTTCCCTCGGCATCATTGACTCTCTCACTGGTTGAACCCACATTCGAAGGTCTGACCTAGAATTTGCTAGAGCTCCTGTCCGTATCCGTTCCATCCCACTATCCATTCTTGATGGATCAGCTGTAGCTGGCAGTGGAGTACTAGATTCCACTGGTATCCGACTGAAACCTGTCCCACTCATTGCAAGACTCCCTCCAGACATGGTCTCTTCTCCTTCACTCCTTTGCTGTTGACTGTCATCGGTTCTTTCTCTAGGAGTATATATTGGAACCACCGGCCCTATTGTGACTGGTACTGACAAAGCATCTGGTAACTGCATGTCTCCTGCAGGTTGTACTGGCTCAGAGTTGGAATACCTCCTTCCTCCAGACCCTCCCGGAATGCGTTCCATTGTAATGTTGCCTCTTACTCCTGCTGATTGTTCCTCTGCACCCGGTTGTCCCACACCTACAAGCTCTTCTGATGGGCGCAACCTCTCTATCTCTGATCTAGAATCGCACGGTGGAGGACGGTCCGCTAGCAATCTATCGAGGAAGCTGTCATCTGTATCACTGTCCTCCTCTGTCGTGTTTTTCCCTTCAGCTCCCTCTCTTAATGTACGAAACGGGTACAAGCGTTCTCCCTCTATGGTGTCTATTCTCCATCTTTTCAACTGGGCATCCCATCTAGCATCCTGATATGCCTTCATTGCTTTCCTCATTCTTACTCGTGAAGTCTCTCTCCTTTTCGCTAGAGCAGCTCTCATCCATGCATCTAATGCCTCAAATTGTGTGGGTCTAGGGGGAGATTTTAGTGCATTCATCACCCCCTCAACTGGGTCAGTACTTCCATACGAAAAGACCCATAATGAGGGAAAGCCAATTCACCCTCTTTCTCTGTAAGTTTATGCCAATTCTGAAGCCACACTATCGTATGAAGTCCTACATTCGTTGCCATGTAATGTGCCGGTGTGTCTTCTGGCGGAGCTTCTTCTCCTACCTGAGTCACTACCCGTGTGTCGCCTCTACACAAATCTCGCAACACACTAAAGCATCTCATTGTAAAATCGATCAATTGCAAGCCCAAATTACGATGTTCCCTTGCAACCGAACTTCCACCAATCCCAGCGCAGCGTTACACCAACCAACCTATCACAGCGCGGCGCACCCTGACGTCACTTCTCACGCCTTGCAGCGGCTCACCCGCCTTTACAATTTCACCGCAAACTCGCTCACACACATTCGAACCACAAGTAACTGTATAACCAAAAGTTATTAAACCAAGTAACTGTTCCTACACAATTACAATAACTTTCAGTCACATACAACAAGTAATTGTCTGACACTGAAGATCGATAGAACACTCTCACAAGAACATTCAGCCGTTGTGACCCCCGACCTGCGTTGGTCACTCAATCGCCATAGTCCACCCGGTACCTGAGGCTTTCTACCGCGACCTCTTCCTCATTCACACAAAGGTCCCTAACACAAGTGGATCATTGATAGCGCTTCACAACACCACATTTAATCAGACAACTACAATACAAAACTATCCCGGGATCTTGGACTTCTCTTGAGTCCGCTCACCAAAACTTCCTGCTCCGCACGTGTCCGGACCAGTAAACCAAAAACCACATTCACTCAACATACATCCCAACTCCGCAAGACATCACCCACTTACTCATCACCGCAATCTAACACCACAATTCCTTTCATACTCACGCCACCATGGTTTCCGCCGCACCATCAATGTCCGCCAGTCTCCGTTCTCCGCCGTCTTCCGCTCTGCTTCAGGGCTCTTCAACCTTTTAACCCTACTCCTGATTACTCCCCTCACCTTAGAGGTAAACCACTTAAAGGTAAACCATCCTCTGCTACCATTTGATTACGCTAAATTGCACACCTGCTGTTCCCTACTAAATATAGCGTAAGCAATCGATCTTTTATTTACCTAAAGTGGTTGAGGGGAGGAAACAACTCAGATTAACAACAGCAAAGTTGTCATGCCTGGAAAGACCACCAACTCCAAAGTGCAGTTTGAATATTTATTATAAAGCCAAAAACAATTGGATGTAAATACATCTCAATAGCAAAGAATAAAGGTACGGGAAAATCAATACAGAGCCAAGTTTACGAATATAAGTAATTCGGCCCAAAAGACAAATGATTATAAATTCCAAAATCACAACGCAACACAGAATGGATGCGATATTCAGTTCTCGACTCATTGAAAGAAATCAAAATCTTTCCCTACACTGCTCTGGATGAGGGCCCTTCCTGTCTCTCTTCTATCAGTCCCCAAAGGTGTCAGCACGTGTCGACTTCCTAAGAAGTACTCACGTCAAATGGGTCGTTTTAGCTTATGGCTATGGAGCTTGCTCTAAGATGCTCCTTCTACTCCCAAAGCTAGCAGAAGTCTGGACTCTCTGTCCCTGCACATCATACAAAAAGATGGGATTCAACCCACACTGCGTCATTCGTCTTAAAATTTTCCATCGCACCTCTAGGCAGTAGCTTTTTCTTTCATGAAACAAATTTAATTAATTATATCTTCTTCCAGTGGCCTTCCCGACAGACCAGATACGCAAGGCATCCTCCCTTCTCGCTTCCCAGACATCATCAAAGACATTCCGGGTTTCTCCTTAACTCTGAAAATAACGATGTGTTTCTTTCACCTGCAGTAGGATGAGAACATTCTAACCTTGAACACAACAACATTTATTTATTTTCTCGAGAGCGAGAAGAATCGTAACCTAAGACATTGGGCCTATAATTCAGGCAACTTTAAACTAACCACAATTACGGTGTATAAAATAATATCGTCCTGCACATTATGCATGAAGGAATCGTGATACATACAAAGTTCTACTTAAATGCGTTCACTAGTTTCAACATCAAATGATTCAAATAAATGTTTCTTAATAGTCGTAAAACACTGCAAACAATACAAATACATGAGAGTGCGTTTAAATCATGAGTATAGTGCACTCATACAAAATAGAGTGCTATCAGCGCTCCATCACTGGTGCTCATGTAAAGCGCTCTGATACCTTTGGGTCGAGTTCCCGCTGTATTAAGCTGCAAAAATAAAAACAGGTCCCTGAAACATTTGGTCCGATTCTTCGGATATACTCAGTGTCATCCAGGTTCATATGAACAGTTTGACCGGGTCATAGTGAAACCAGCCTCACAGTAGTGAGTTCACAAAGGGATTTTGACCAGTTATTTGCACGAAGCCACCTCATCAGGATACATATTTTGGGCCTGAGCACTTCTACCGACAGAAGTGAGAACAAGCATTTGCAATGCAATAGGCCTCGCATTTGCTAGAATTAGAGCTACTGGTGTTGTAAATGACAAGATTTTTTTCCTGTGTGTTTTGGTTTGGAGTGGATGTATGTGGTGAGGAGTGCAGTGGTGTGGCATGGACTGGAGTGGAGCAGGATTGTGTGACATTTTGTGCAATGGAGTTGAATCGCATTGTGTGGCGTAGAGTGGTATTGAGTGGGTTGCACAGATAGATGTAGATGTTAGTATTATTAGTGAGGATATATAGTGAGAATATAAAGACGGTGATTGACCCATAGGTGCTGAAATCGGGCTTATGAAACGCAGGGCTGGCAGTAAAAGAGGCGCAGTTACTGCCAGCCTTGCTTCTCGTAAGCAACAACTATAAGTACCATAAGGGATTGGTTAGCCAATTTTCTCACACTCATGCTTTTATAAAAAAGACACATGATTTTTCTTTTTTTTTTCCCCCCTATGGAAGGGCTGAAGTGTCCATTTTCGCATACATTCTTATTTGCTTTTAACTTCTGTAAAGAGCTAAAAAAAAAAAAAATCACAAAGAGAATAGTATATTGCCAACATGAGTTTTTAAAAATATCACAGGTCATAAAAAACACACGTGTGCCAGAAAAATGTCTGTAAAGCATAATAATAATGACAGTGGCTCCCTCCTGTATTACCAATGGAGTGTGTAAAACAGATCATATGGGGCGAGATGTATGACCCTAAATTGTGGTCGCAAACGGGCAATCGGCCCGTTTGCGACCACAATTTAGGGCATGGCCATGTACAAACCACATTTTGCGAATCAGTAAATTTTACCGGTTCGCAAAATGAGGTTTGCGACTTGCTATTAGAAAGGGGCGTGCCAAGGGCATCCCTCCCTAATAGCGACTATCATTTGTATGTATGAATGTTTTGCAACCGCAATTTCGGTCGCAAAACACTCGCAATTTACTACTTACTTCAAGTAGGTGGTAAACCATTCGCAAACGGGAACCCTTCTCCTTTGTGAATGGGTCAAAAAATATTTTATAAGGGCAGGCAGTGGTCCCAAAATGAAATTGAAAAGTTTCATTTTTCTTTTTTTTAAATGCATCCCGTTTTCCTTTAAGGAAAACGGGATGCATTTTAAAAAAACTGCTTTATTTAAAAGCAGTCACAGACATGGTGGTCTGCTGACCCCAGCAGGCCACCATCCCTGTGAGTGCTAGCCATTCTTAATGGGGTCACAAATTGCGCCTGCCTCATTAATATTAATGAGGCATGCAATTTGCGACCCCATTAGGAATTGCAAACAGTGTCTGAGACACTGTTGTACATCCCAATTTGTGAGTCGCAAATGCGACGCAATTTGCTAGTCGCAAATTGGTGGGTCGTACATCTGGGCCATAGTCTAGTACAATTATTAAGAAAGCAGATCACCAAGTATCGCCACCACTAGTGTATAAACAAATTACAGAGCTTAGTAAAACAAAACCTTTAAAGTGTAAAATATAAGGACTGGAATCCACAGTCGCACTAAAGCAAGTAGGTTAAACAAATCATAAGGAGTAGTAAGACCTTAAGGTGTAGTAAGACTTTTTTAAACTGGTATACAGAAACATTAGAATTTCACAATCTCCCCAATGTGAGCATGTAAAATAAAACACAGGAGCTAGTAAAAACGTCTGTTAATCATAAAAAAATATCACAGAGGGTAGTGAAACCCTTGTAAAGCATAACCCAAAATTTGGATCCCCAGTATGCAAATCACAGGGTGTAGTGAAAACAACTGTAAAGTGATACATAGACACTGAAGGCTCTCTGTGTATCACCAACATGTGTGATAAGCAAAATCCAAGAAAAAAGACCTAAAAGTGATCGCCGCACCAAAGAACTTACGCCTTAACGTGAGATTTGCTGATGAGTGAGAGATTTTATAGAGATGAATGGGCCTGTCTGAGATGTCAGAGAAGGGGAGTTTAGTTTATCATCTCCACAAAAAGTCAATATATCTTGCCCTTGGTCCCTATCGACATTGCTAATATTGTAAGCTCTGCCATACAGCATTCCCAATGTGCAGCATTGCTTAAAAAAAAAAAAACAGGAAAAAGGGTGTACGCAGTCGGCTTTGTAATTTTGCAGGCATAAGCATAAGCACCAAGCATGCATGCACCTACAACATGACACAGGCACTTTCAAATAAAAACGTTTTTGCTTGCTGGTTTGAGTTGGACTGGTATACAAAATGAAAACTGTAGCACAGGAGGGGAGAACAATAGGTAGTGGGGGTTGTAAGGAGTCACAGACGGCGGTTGTGTAAAACAATATGGGGGCACGGGTGGAGGAAGGAACATAGGGGATGGTGGAGAACATGCAGAATGAGTAATGTGTGGGTGAGATGCTGCACTGGACGTATTGTGCAGTTGTAGAAAGGGTGGCGATTAGTGCTGTGAGAGGGGTGAAGCGTGCAAGTGAAAGCAGGGTGAGAGTAGTGTGCAAATGGAGAGCTCAATAAGAAAAGGGTGGTGATGAAATGTGGCTTAAGGGCTACAGCTGCCGTTTTTGGAACTGGGGAACCAGGTTGGAGTGCTGGCATCTGTTCAACACCCTGTGATTCTGGGCAAATCACTTAATTTCCACGTGCCTAAAGCAAAGTAATTGTGCCCTTGTATAATGTAAGTGTTGCTCTTGTAAACCACTCCAATAGCTTCCGGTCGAGCTCAGGCTACATAGAAAACTGAGAAAAAGAAGTAAACATCATGTGAAAACGGACTAAAAACACAGAATAGTTAAACATACAGATATCACTTGCCACGAAACGCCGGCCCTCTAGTCAGCTACGCATACCTGTGACTTAGAAATTGCCTTAAGAAGCATGCAGAACAAGCTGCTCTAACTCTATGATAACAATAAAATACAACTATGATCGAATTTTGGGAACACACCGACCCCTCAACTCTGACTCAAGCACTGCACTCCTGCTGACAATGACTATTAAACGGCCGGCTTGGCGCCCTGCACAGCGTGTTTGTGTGCAGCAGATGGCTCCTCCGGCCAG
Organism: Calotriton arnoldi; assembly: GCA_963921515.1. Lineage (NCBI taxonomy): Eukaryota > Metazoa > Chordata > Amphibia > Caudata > Salamandridae > Calotriton > Calotriton arnoldi. The sequence continues at coordinate 175,949 of CAWUFW010001784.1, read as the reverse complement.
GCTGGAGTAAACGTGGTCTCTGTCTCTATGCGCGCCCTTTTTGCAGGTCATTGTTGTTGTAACTTTAAGGCAGCTACTCATAGCATGCCTACCTTGGTTGGAGCTGCAGAACGGGCGCTCTGGAGAAGACCAAATCCCTTCAAACTTTCTGGAGGGAGAACTAGCTTCAGTGGAAGGGGTCTCTAAATGCTCATACTCTCGAGTCAGGACTTCACCCGGAAGTGCTGGTTCGCTTTCCTGGCCGGGGTTTTGGCTCTGGAGCAAATGAGGCTGGAGGAGTGCCGAAGGGGAGGCTGATGCTAGCAGAGAGAGTGGAAAGCTGCATCAAGTCTCTTGTCTCTACCACCTTCACGTTCAGTGTTAACGGGGAGTGGGCGGGGTGTCAGCATCAGCTCTAAACCATTGATATCTTAAAATGAAACGTGAATGCCTTATGTGTTAACAAAAATGCCGTCAGCAGAGCACGTTTGTTTTAGAGCGTAGACAAAGCAATAACCAGTGTGTTTCTCCCCCAAAAATTATACGTGTATGCCGAGTATGTTAAAAAAAATATTTGCGGAATTTGCGGAGATCATTTGATTCCCATCCAAGCCAATTAACCCCTTCCCTGCGCATGACGGAACCACGCCGTCATGAGCCACGGGCGGCGTGTGCTCATGACGGTGTGGTTCCGTCATGCTGCGGCCGCTCCGCCCACGCAGCACTGATTCCCCGCCAGTGCGGGCGAATTAGTGAGTGGGCGGGGTCGTGACGGAACCACGCCGTCATGAGCACAGCTCGCCCGTGACTCATGACGGCATGGTTCCGTCACGAGCATGGTGGCGCCGCGCTCACCCCCCACCCCCCACAGCGCCGCGGCGGAATTACCGCCGTGGCTAAGGGGTTAAAGTAAACAGTGTAAACAAAGGAAGCGATCTGCTGAGCGCGAGCCCATGCAAACAAAAACAAGATAAAGGCACAAGCAGCGTGTGTGTCGCTGCTTGTTCCCTTGTTAATACTCCATGGGGCGGGGCAGGAGCTGTGCCTCTGAAGCGGAGTTCACTGCTAATAATAAAAAAAAACCAAGATAAAGGCACAAGCAGCGTGTGCGTCGCTGCTTGTTCCCTTGTTAATACTCCATGGGGCGGGGCAGGAGCTGTGCCTCTGAAGCGGAGTTCACTGCTAATATTAAAAAAGATGCAAACGCTGCATACTATAAATGTCCAGATACAACTCGCAGCCAAAACACACTATTGACACTAGCATTAAATAAACAAGTAGTCCCCAAATAACCCATGACACTTACGAGTGTAAGGGAACTGTAATTGGCCGGTGCTCTTCACGGAAAAACCGGAAATGATGTATCGGAGTGCCAACGAATAAGGTGCAAGGAAACAAAAACAACGCCCAAATTAACCAATTGCAAGAAGCAGGCCAGATTACACTCCGTAGAGTGATTACAGCAGGTCTTGCAGGCAGCGCATGCGTAGTGATGCTCGACCTAAAAATGGCAGATGTCTGCATGTGACAGCAGACATATGTCACTGACAGAGGAGTCCTCCCATCTAGGCAGCAGAGGTCACAATTGGATTCGAAGGGCTGGGTACTAAAATAAAAGTGGCCCCCATTAGTCAATTAGATAGCTAAAAATGTGGCCAATCCATGCAGTCTTCCATATCTTGAAAAGCACTTCTAACATCATGTCTTTGGAAGATCAAAACTGCCCCAATTCCAAAGATGGGCCACTTACTTAGCTATCTAATTCACTGATCCACTATCTTTTGGAGCCCGGGCCAATTTTCTGTCCCAGTCCACCCCTGTGTGATATCTTAGAGGCCAGCCACCACCACTTGCCCCCACATGGTCAGCTGCCTGCATGAGACCCCTAAGGGCCCCCGAAGGCACGGAGATGCTGTAGCAAGTCCATTGATCTGATGGGCATGCTTGTTCTAACATGGCGGTCCGTGTAGTAACAGGCTGCACATAAGCTCATTGAAGACTTATTCCTCTTTCACTGCACAAACTTGATTAAAGTCTGAACTTAGGCATGCACGTGACAATTATGATTTCTTATCCCGTGGCCCATGGTCATTTGGCCCATCATGTTATGTACACAACTGGCTCCTGGTTCCCAGGTTGACACTTGTTCTTGAACTGCTGGAGATTATGAATGATCTTAATCAGGCCCATGAACCTAGTTTCCATCTCTGTGGCACTTGATGCATAAAAACATGGCAGGTTCTATCCAAAAAGGTCACTGTTTACAGCATAGACACAGAGGTTTGAGGGTATGGAGGTTGGGAAGGAAGTACCTAAGGCCAATAGGTTAGTGGGATAGTTCTTCAGCACACTGGTAGATGTTCATATCCCATTGACACTTGCTTCTGGGTCAGATCCAGTTCAAATTTTACAAGAACATGTGTAACTCATTCACTCACAGCCTGGTTTTGTGCTCTCACTTTAGTACAACATTAGACTTTCCTGTGCCAGATGTTTGTTTTGTTTCTCCATACTTGGTCTCTTGGTTCCCCTACTAATGCTAAGTGTGGCAGGTTGTATTTGCTTTGCTCTATTTCCTTTTCACTCACTCTGCAAGTACTGATGCTTATATCAGTGGCTTTCACCTGGTTGTTGGAACTGTTTCCTGGCCTTCCACTGTGATCATTACAGCCCCTGTGTTTGTAAGTACTGGTAAGGTAATAACTAACTGGGAAACCGTTTAAGACTGTTATTCCCCAAGAGTGTGGAGCATTAATTTTTCTTATCCTCGGGTTTTTAGATAAGGGTTGCTTCCCAGCACGCATTTACATCTCAAAGGCCATCAGCCATGAGTGTGGCTTCCGAATATCTAGTTTGCACTTATCTTTTGACTGCCATTCAGCAAGAAAGCGAGGTTTCCATATACCATCACCCAAAGAGATGTCGGAGGAGCTATGTTTCTCTCTCTAGCGCTCTCTCTCTCTCTCTCTCTTTCTTTCTTTCTCTCTATCTCCCCTCCCCATTCTCCGCTTTCCATTCTTGGTGTTTAGCCATGTAGCAGCAACCCTTACGATAGTAAAGGGACGTTTGAATTCACGTCGGATTAGAAGCTTCTTGGTTCCTGACATGTTCTTCATCCCAACCATTTTGCAGGGTTCGCTTCCTTCACAAGAAATGTGAAAAGCATCATCTCTGCCTTGAGGTAAAGTTTTTGGGACTCATGTGACTTCATCATAGAAGCTATTCCAATGAATGAAGAATTGCAGTTGCACAATGTTTTTGTCAGGATGCGGCACGGGGCGAGCTATCCTCGGAGCCGGTCCCACACAATGCACTGCTCCAAATCTCCTAAGCAGGTATGTCTTCAGAACAAGAAGTGGATGTAGTGGTGCCCAGAGTGTGGGCACTGCCGGGGCAAAAGCATTGCACCCAAAAGGGACGTAGTACACCAAACACCTGAGTAAGGCCAAGACTGACTACATGGCCAATGTAACCAAAAGACTCTCACGAAACTTGCAGGTGATGGCGACCATCTTAAATGCTTAGACTATGCCTTCCTCATGGATCATGGTGTCTGTGCCAGTCAAATGTGATGCACAGAGACTGCAGTCAGGAATTGCTGTTTAGATTCTGGAATCCTTGTAACCATGCATTTTGAGAAGTGAATGAAAGACATCCTGCAATCAAAGAGATGGTCTTACATCACACTTGTATAAGGATATAGTCTTTCAATTGTTTATCTTTCTAGAAGGATACTAGCACTTTGCTAGTTTTCCAAAGGAGTTTACAATTAGGGTTAAAAACTTGTATTTTGCACTTTGTTTGTTTTCACTAGGAGTCATTCATCACATTTATGAGTTCCATTTTGCACTTGTTTATTACATAAGGAGACACTCCTTAGACTAGAGAACTCAACTTCTGTTTACATTGCTTCTATAAGAACATCCAGGGGAATCACATCTGATATAAACTACTAAACACATCTGATATATACTACAATATTACGGTATTGATTAGAATAAGCATATGATTGTTGTATAGGCTAACCACATGAAATTAATGAATGTGTTTCCATATTACAGTTATCAACAGGTACATTGAGAATATACTGAACCATGAAAGGCTATTTTGTAATATTTAAGGTAGCTCTTTTTTTATCAAACAATATATAATAACTCAGAGTTTATTCACAGTGACTATATCAATTGCAATACATTGCAGCTCAGGAAAAATATCGAGTTTTATCCCGAATAGAGAAATGTGAAACACGAGGCTGTCAACAGGTATCTGACCTATAATGTCCGAACTTAGGGGCTGATTATGGTGGTGGTCGTAGGCACCTCTGCGGTGCCGGTGGTGGCGGAAAATGTCTATTTAGTTACTCCTGCAGCGGTCCTCGCAACCGCCATATTACAATGGGCAAAGATAGCCCTTTTTCCACCCGTCACGGAGTTTCTGGATCCGCCAGATTTTTCGTTCCGCAAAGGTGCCGGAGGGAGCCAATAGAGAAAGCCCGCCGTGTGGAATGACGTTCCGGCCGCCGGGCAGATCCTGGTGCGTCAACCAGGCCATCAGAACGCAGCGGAGAAACCAGCTATTCGGAGATGGTGGAAGCACAACTGAGGAGATAGAAACTGGAGTCCGAGACACCTCCACACGTTCCTGGCCGCCATGGATACTGCTCTACAAGGCCTTCTGCTGCTGTACCTGATCCACTACCAGCAGATAAGACGCCGTCGCGGTCAACACAGCAGGTATGTCAAAAACATATCCCCGCATACAACCCCTGGACCACAACACACAACTGTCGCAGTGAAATACGTGTCTTGTCTACAACATACACCCTGGTGGAGACAGGAACATATACCATAGTCTAATTACACATGTCTTGCACGTAAGTAAATTGTCACATCAGCATCAGGGGCACCCATCTCCATAGAAATGATTGCAACTAGCCCGGTCGTGCCGGTCACGTCACCGCAGCGGTGAAGCCACGGTAAGACCTGCCCACAATGTTGTAGGAGTCCAGCACATTGTCCCAGGCAAGCAAGATCATCATCACAGCATCCACACCACATGTATCATAAAAGAAGCACCACTTGGCACAACATATCTGCAGCAAGAAGTCATGTGCAGGGATACTGTCTATAGTGACATCTCATTAGGATCATCAGCAATTGTATAGCAACATGAGGGAGGGATGAGGCAAGAGTCCCTTCAAAATGACAATAGTCATCATTTCAGCCAAATAAGGGTCAGTCCACATACAATGTGGAACAGAGGAGGGCAGAGTAAGCAGGGTGTGTATGTGTATTTCACAGTAGTCCAACAAGGTGTTGGATGAGTCAGTGAGCCAAGGTAGATGACACATTATTTGAGACACCACTGCCACATAATCACAGATCAGCACACACCCCAAGCAGACATTGGTAGGCTCATCACATACAATGGCAGACCATACCAGATAATGACAGCCCATACCATGCAACACAGTACAAAATTTCTGACTCAAACAGCAAACTCAAAGTAAGCACCGGTGTGCATTTGACTCACTTGTGTACTGCTGCACTAAATGACACCATGTGAGTATGTCCTGTACATCAACAACACTGACTACACTGCCAACTCACAGAACACCTACACACCATTACTCCACCTCAACAAAGGTAGCACCAACTATAAAGTATTAAATGAATGCCAAAGTGTCAGGAAGAGTCCATCTTGACAGCAGTAAACCCTGACCTGAGACTCATGACAACCCTCCTCTTCCTCACACCTGCCTTCCACTCACGTGAATTAAAGTGAGCAATTGAAGAAATGAAGAGTCACTGTGCACATTAACAACATTGGAAATGTTCAGTCTGCATGTTAAGTATTTGATACAGCTCATACACATTAACTCTGCCTCCTACACAAACCATAAGTCAGCAGCACTGTATGATAACAAGAAAACTATTCTAAAGTGGAGGGCACAGTGCAGGAAAAGCATGGAGAAATGACTGGTACCATATGTACATGGCATTCAAGAGGTACCACATATAACACTACACTTAGGACATCAAATAATACATAATTGGCACAGAGATTAAAATGGCATGAAAGTAACATCTGTGCAGTATCCCTGTGATACAGCAATGCAAGTAATGCATTGGACCTGAATCAGCTGAACTGTTATAAGCCATACAGTGACCAGCCCCTCATCTTCATCAACTATCTTGACATGTGTATGCCCCCAGCACAACACTCATGGCTCACGGTGACATTCCCTGACTGTCAAACTCAACTATGACCTTTGCACATACCCCTCATCTACCCATCTTCTACCTTCACTGCTCTACACCTGGGAGAAGTTCTGATACAGGTGAAAATAAGGTCCTATGAGTTCCCTGATACCCAATGCTACACCCTAGTGTGTATCTACAAATGTCTGAGTTCCACTCAGGGATGTCTGATCCAATATTGAACTCAAACCAATTGCCAAATACATGTATCACAAATCACACCAAAAGAAGTCCAAATAGCATGGACATGTGCAGCAAAAGAGTGGATAGGCAATGTAATCCTAGACAACCGTGGAATAGATAATATTTCTCCTCTGGCTAACTGCACATACAGCATCATCCAAAAATACATGAACAAATGTCAAATATAAACAATACTCCACTGGTTACAAAGTGAGCATGGTGTCAATGTGTAGCACAAGCATTCACACGCACAATCCTGACAAGTGACTGTTCAAATATAGGAGGCCATAGCACAATAGTTTACACAAAACAAGCAAATAAACAAGACTCCACATTGCCGCATGTGACATGCACACAATTAATGCACAATACAAATTCAACAAACATCAGAATGCATTCAAATACACAAACTCCTCACACACAATGTCATGCTAAAAAAGACATTACACACACATGGACCTTTCAGTAGAAAGAGCCAACACAGGACAAAGACTGCATCCCTCAACAACAAATTCATAACATATGCACATCCAAACACATCACATAGCAATCTCAGCTGGACATCAGGGTGACTCACACCTGGCAAGGACAATGCAACATCCACTGACAGCAGTGCATGCACAGTAAGCAGTGTGTGAACACCACTAAAACCAGTATCACACATACCTGATTACACCACCATGAAATTTAACATCACAAATCATCACATCACACAGATCACTTCACACTCAGGATGGGTAGCAGTACCTCAGGAAACAGATACACACTTTAGCTATCAACTAATGCTGCACAACTCGGGCTAACACATATGCATGGAACCTGACTAGAGGACTGTGCCGGAAACTCATCTGTACTGTACATGAGCAACCATGACTGCAATCAAGTACAATAAAATAGCACATAACAAATTGTGAAACAGTGCTGAGAGGCATAATGGTTCTGGACACAGATCATACTCCCACAGTATAGTGTCACACTATGGAGTGCTGGGGAGAGTCAAACACTGCCATGGCATGGAGTGGAACATATTAGACTGAAGTGGTGTATACATTAGTATTGTATAGGTGAGGAGTGTACAGAGCAAAAACACATAGAGGAGTTACTCACAATGTGTAGGCATCAAAGGTTGTTCTTGGGCCTGGTATGACTCTGAATACCACATAGTGGAGTAAATAAAGTGTAAAGTGACATCAATGTATGTGAAAAGTCACATATAATGTTTGTTTGCCTGAGCCAGTCAGCAAAGTGAGAACAAAGGTAAGCAAGAGCCATGGCTGATCTCAAAACTCACAACACAGACATTGCAGTGACACACTCTGCATACTCACAAATGATGTGGACAACAAGTAGGTGTACCCTGGACTGCAAGGTTACACTGACACACTGCACATTGCTCGGGAAAAAACTCATACATGTGCCCACAATCTACAGCAGGTGTCTGCTCATGTAAACAAACAGGCACTCATCAACTGGATCATACATGTGTGTAAGGGTAGTGCTCAAGGGCACATACACATCAATACTTTAGCTAATGACAGGACAATCACACTGTATGAGTACTCAAGTGCACACATTCAAATGTACCCATGTGACTATGAAGCCAGACCTACACAAGATGACTACACATCTACACTGGTGTTTACACATCAAGATAGATTCCACAGATATGACGGACCCTGTCCACCCCTCAAGTCACCATGTGAATAGAATTTTCTTCTGTTGTGGTACAGCATCCAAATATGACATGTGTACAAAATTGGAGACCTGACAATAGAATGATTAGGATAAGAGTAGATCATCACAGACAACCATCTTTGCACCCTCAAGCCTCTGACTCAAGAAGCAAAAGAGTTGCTGTAACCTCTGGCAACCCCTGCAAAAGAAAATCAAGTAGATGCCAATGTGAATGTGGCATACAGAGAATGTAACAGATGAACATATACACATACATTGCACTGCATCATTAGCAAGGCCAGCGACAAAGCTCACAACATATATAACATTTTTATTACATAAACTCTGTATCAGCATCAAAAGTGCAAAACATTAAGGCCAACAGCCAGTCCAAATTTAAAGTCTGCACATGTGTGCATGAAAACTTGCGCAAAAAAGATGTAATGCAGTCCACTGCCATGGGAATCACCCCAGGATAGGGGCCTCAAATGGGCAGTCCAGGCACCGCTCAGTGAGGAAAGGGGTGGGAAGGGGGACTTGGCCTCAGAATTGTGTGGAAGTTGAACTGGCAGGGGGCTGATTGTCTGGGCTAGTCGGAGGACTGGACCTGGGAGGGTGAGAACTGGCTGAGGTAGAGGGATCCATGGATGTGGGAGCTTGAGGGCTGGTTGGACCAGGTGGAGTCGTGGCACGGGGAGGCGGAGACATGCTGTGTGGAGGCTCAGTGGCTGATGGTGAATGAGGAGGACTGGGTCTCAATTGTTTGGGAATCCGATATCCCCCAAGTGTCTTGCCACAAGTGAGAAGTGAAGTGGCCCCAACAGCCTCCCTCTTCCCCAAAACTGTAGCTGGTGGTGGTGGTGGATCTTCCCGTGGGAATTTGCCTGACCTGGTGGTACGCTGGGGTGGGGGTTGCCTTTTCCCCCGCCTCCCCTGTTGTGGAGGTACACTCCCCACTTTGCTCTCTTGTCCACGCTTCACAGGGGTGTGGGTGGGAGTCGAGGTTTTGGGAAAAACAGCCTTCCAAAGGTGTTTTGGGGCAGTTGTGTCAGGCACCAGGTTCACGGCAGACAGGGTAAGTGTTTGTGTGGGTTTCAGATCAGGTGTGGGGTTGGGAGTGCTCTTGGAAGGTGAGGAATCTGAGGAATGCAAAGTGGATGCATGTTTTTTGTCCTTATGTCTCTGAGTGTCCTGTGATGGGCTTTTTGTGGTGCGGTCATGTGTGCTCTGGTGATTGTGTATGGTATCTTGTTCGCTTGGAGTGCTGTTATTGTGTGAGCGTGTCGATGACTGGGTGCCTGAGTGCTCTGGGGTGTGTGTGCTCTGGTCATGTGGGGGCACTGGGAATGTGGTTGAGGAAGGGACAGGAGCTGGACTGGGAGCTTGGGACTGCTGAATGGCTGCCGTCACTGTGGAGGACAAAGACTGGACAGTTCGGTGTAGGCCACCCACGTCCGAATGAATGCCCTCCATGAACGCAACAACCTGTGACAACTTGTTGCCATGATCCTGGAGGGCATTCAGGAGCGCAGTCTGACCCACAAACAGCTGCTGCAAAATGTCTATGGCCTCCACACTGAGGGCAGCAGGGGATACAGGGGCAGGGGCAGCAGTGCCTGGGGGAAGGAGACTCTACCCTTCTTAGGGCTGCGGGCACAGATGGCGCTTTGGGGAGCATCCGGGAGGGTGGACACAGGACGAGGTGTGGCGGACGAAGATGCAGATCTTGAGCTTCCTGTGCCCGCCAACACCGAGGTGTCACCGCTGGAGTTGAAAGATGTGGAGGTTGGTGTTTCCGGGTGGGAATCCTCCAGGGCACTCCTGTCCCCCTCCGAGGCGCTGGTCCCCTCAGTGTCACTGAACTCCTGTGTACCAGTTGTGCCAGTAGCTTCCCCAACGGTGTCGGGCCCCTCTCCTTCCCTGCCCTCGGTAGATGCTGCAAGAGACAGAGACATAGGTTCAGTAAAGTGGCATACTCACAAACATTATATGCAATACAAACAGAAATACTTTGACTGAAACTCCCACATTTAACTACTCCATGTACTGTCAGCATATTCCAAATTTATGCAATCATCCACTGATGCATGGAAACATGCTTAGTCGATAGTCATGCTCCATGTTGTGTTGACACAGCCAAATTGCTGTGCATGTACCTACATTTCAACATCACATACAATTGTCTGCAGGCACACCTACGGGCCTGTAGGTAAGATAGCTACACATCCAAATATGTTGTGTCAGTCACACTTGAAGTATATTTCACTGAACACCATAGATACAAAGTAAAACCTATCCATTTGCAAGTGATATTACCTCCTTAAATCCACTATGTTTGGCACTGAAGCACAACTACAGTTGTACATTGGTGTCAACTTTGTAGATGTATCAATTTATTTGAAGTGCACAGCACACATCTCTAAATGCACACTAACATGATGCTCACTGCCAGTTGATGTCTCTGAGACTCACACTGCTGCATATGTCACATGGACACATATGTTTTGGTGATGAAGTGCAAATAAGCCCCATGTACCAATGTAGTCACATAGACAATGCACAATAGCATGATAATGGCAATGTAATGCAAGGCCTTCATGTGTTGTGACATGTCACATACCAACATCTTTGCAATTGCCTGACAGGTCTTCATTGAACCAAGGCATGATAGTGCCTTCTGTAGATGAAGTTGTGAGCGGCCTCCATTAGGACAGCTAATGTGTGACAATACCTAGGGTCTGGCATATGACATCCCTATGTTGTGCTGAATGATGACATCGATGACACATCAATGTGCCAAGAATTCACTCACTGATTAAAAGCAGTAGCCACAACTTCACCATGCACTGATGCACATGGACACCCCTCCACAATGCACACATACTGAGGACTGACACTCTGTGTAACATTTGCTTCTTTTTATCTATAAAATTACAGTACAACACCTCAGTCACATCACAATTTGCCATACCAACTGATCACATCCAACCATGTTAAGCCCTAGTGCCAAAACAATCTCACAATAGCCAGGTTCAGCTACATTACATTTAAATTCCAGAGTCTAACCATCCCAGTCATATTGCCATGTGCACAATTGGCAAATGCAAATCAGCCAATGCATCACTGCAATCATCCCCATCTACCCCATCAGCACCTGTGTGCACTTGCTGTCACTGTGGCAGGAAATTACATCATGTGATGTCATGCTGCTGATATTAGGCTAATATGTTTTGCAGTGATGCTGTCATCTGTATCATTGTGAAAAACACAACCCATGGGACAGGTGTGACCTCTACCAACTCACTGCTCCCTGAGTCCACATTTGTGCATGTCTCTAGCCACTTACACATCATCACATGAGCACACTATTGTGGTAGCCACACACCACACACAAGCCTGACAAGTGTACTGGGCTACACACTTCACACAACAAATTTTCCTGTGTAGGAAGGTCTCAATTCAGACAACATTCACAAAATGTTAGATGAAAACATGTCAAGATGACTTGCTATGACAACGTTTATGGATTTCCCACATGAGAAACAAAATGTTGTACACAAGCAGAACCTCTGCACTCAACACTGAGGCTACTTAGAAGCCATTGCATCACATTAGAGACATCACAGAGGTCCGCACTTGCTCTGAGCTGGGATTCATGCAGTCACTCATGTGCAAACTCACACTTAGCACAATACTCACCCCCAACCTGCTGCTGTTGGGCCCTCAAGCTTCCATCCAGCTCTGGCTGTGTCACTGCCAGGATGCGGGCCATTAGTGGTGTCATGCGCCAACCTGCCACTTCGAGGGACCAGCCCCAGCGTAATTTCTGCGACGTTTTTGCTGAGGCGGCAGATGTCATCCCACCTCTTGTGGCAGTGTGTATGGTGTCGGCCCTCCATATGGCCTTATGCTGATGGACCTTGAGCTGTAGGCATGGGAGACAAGAAGAGGAATATTTGTAACACTGTGTTGTGTACCACTGTGTGACAGTACAGGAGCATGTAAACACATTACACACAGATACATCAATGGAGAGCAGAGCCGATAGACCATGTCACATAGTACACTTGGATCAAGCCATATCATTGCAATGTATACATCTATGATGATGGACACACTACTAACCTTGGGCGGAGTTCGCGTAGTCGCGCTACATGGAATTCCGCGAAGTCGCAAAACAACTCCGCGACCTTCGCGGAATTCCGCGAGCACGCGGAGTTGCTTGTTGTGCCCGTTCGCGATGCGTTTTTCATGTTCAGAAACACGTATTAGGTGTTCGGGGATGCTTTTTGCGTGCTCGGGGGGAAATATCACACAAACTTCACCACTCCGTTCGCAAATGGGCACGGCCATCTTGTTTTTCACTTTTTAATATGGTTCTGGGCCTGTTTTTCTATCCTCCCTATATCTTTTCAATCCTTTGTTTCTAGAAACTTTTTTTTGATCTTTTTTATTCATTATCTATCCTTCTCTATTCCTGATTGTATATTTTGTGTTTTTTCCTACTTTTTGTGTGTCTTTAGTGCGTTTTTCACTCTTTTTCTATTACTTGCTTTTTTCATTTCTTTTACTTACTTTCTTACTTCCTACCTTTTCTTTTCCGCCCCCGCCTACCCAGAACCATGGCAAAGAGCAAGGGCCAGGGGAAGAGGAGGGCTCGGAGTGAGAGCCGCGACCGCCTTCCTTGCGGAAGGCGGCACCCACAAGGGGTGCAGCCACTGGCCTTATTCGCAGAGGCGGAGGTGGCCGCACTGGTTTTTTTTATCCAGCGCCACCTCCCCTTAACCCTGGCAGCAGGTGGCAGGCCTGGGTCCGGGTATGGGCTCCGGGAGCGTCACCGGCGGTGGGCAAGGGTGCGCCGGGCAGTGTTTCGCTGCTCTGGGGTCCGGTGCACCCATAACCAATTGACGCACCGGTGGTCCGATATCTTGGACCGGGAGCAGGACCTGCTGGACCTGCTAGGTGTTGAGGTCCCGGGGCTTGGTGAGTAGCTATTTATATTACTATTTTGTGTTCTTCTGTTCTGTGTTATTGCGAATATTATTTTTTTCGCAAATAGCTAACATGCTGCTGCTGCTTACATGCAGGTAACGTATGTTTAAAAATCTTCTCAGGGGCGGCTGGTATTAATGGTCAAAATGGGCGCTGCCCTCCCACCTTGTAGGAGAAAGAAGACGAGGATGAAAAAAAATAACACTGGGCAGCTTAAAATAAAATTTAAGTTTGCATTTTACCATTTTATTTGATTCATTCATTGTTTTTCTGAGGGCGGGGTGAGGGTCCGAACGAATTGCCTGTGACTGGACGATCCTGCACTTTGTCAGGGGCCAGGGCAAGCTCTTGCTCGACCTGCAAGCATAAGCTTGAAATGTGACGTCAAGAGTGGTGGGAGTGGCGATTGTTCATTGCGAGATGGAGAAACCCATTTGGGCGGTCTTCGCAATGGCCCAGGGCGTGTCTGGAGCAGTGCCATTAAAGTAAATGGGCAGGGGCGGGGTAGGTCTATGGAGAAAACGAAAGGCTGGGCGTGTCACTGGCCTCTGAAACTGCTGTTGCTCATTTTGATTGGCAGGCTGGGGCCTAAGGAACAACCATGTCGCAGCAGCGTGTACTGTGCTTTTACTGTTGTGTGTGTGTTGTTTGAAATCGAAGAGAAAAGAACCAAGCAGCAGGATTTTACTGATGGCCCAGAACAGCACGCTCACCGTGAACTGAGCATTTTGCTGCCCGGGACTTCCAAGCTCTCTGTCTGCCAGCCTCGAACTGAAGTGCCGGCCTGAGCTCCTCTGCCACAGGAGCTACCACCACAGATTTGAGAGTAACAGTCCGTGCCTTCTGAATTCAAACAAGAGGCGCCAGTGCAGCTAAAACGCACCTCTAGCCGACCCCTCCAAATCATCCTGCAAATTAAAGGTTAAGGTAGGTTTTCAATTTATTGCGCTACATATTTTTTTCAAATAAAGGAGTGTGCGCATTAAATGAAAGTTAATATGTTCATGTTCGCGTGAGTGTGAAAACTGAAAAGCTTCAATGTGAATAAATGCACTGGGGGCTTGGAGTTCTAAAACATGTAACCAATTAAAAGAGAAATTGTGATTAAAGAGGCAGGGGTAGTGACGCCAGCAATGGTTGATTTAACCGTAGTAACATTACCACCAGGTGCAGTTTGGCAATCACTATTTTCCCTTTGCCACGTATCGTTGTCATATAATTCAATTAATACATCTCAACAGAGGCCAGCGCTGTAACATGACCAATCACCGTATGGCTTTATCATGAAGCCATGCTGTGATTGGCCATTTCTGCTCTTGCCTCTCTTCTCACTTCACTTCGTGCACATTGCCACCATTAACAGGTTTTGCACATGAGGGAGCGCTGCAGGCAAGACCCCTCCTTCCATCACCTCGTGAGTCCCCTCACCACTGGACATGTCCCGGGCCGGCCGAAATTACAAGCACGTTCCAAGTCACAGAAGCGGCGGGCCACAGAGTAATACAAAAGGTAAACTCCGTTTTGTTGGTTTTCTATGTTTAAGTGTTTCTTAACACCGTCGCCAGTGTTCGAAAATGCTGCTGTAGGCTAGTGCTGTTTATTTTTAAGGGTGCTGCTAATAATAAATTGTGTTTGTGACTATTTATAAATTACAAGCAGGGGAACCAGACTTGAGTCTCGGCGTCCGCTCAACCTCCTGTGATCCTGGGCAAATCACAATCTAAATCTCCTCGTGCCTAAAAATAAATGAATGTGTCTTTGTGTAACGTAACTGGTGCTCATGTAAAGCACTCCAGTACCATCTTACACCCTGATATGAAAAGTGACTTTTGTTTTTCTTGCTACTAGGCAGTACGGCACTGCTGGCCGTGACTCAGACATACTGCAGAAACTATTTAGATTACAATGAATGTCTAACCTTTCCCTTGGATGAAGTGTGACTGAATTTATTTTAATTTTTTCAACGGAACGAACAGTAAAAAAGTGTGTTTTGTTCGCCCTTGTGAAGAGCAGGGAATCTTGCCTCGCCATAAATCAAAGGGTACTGTAAACTCCAGTGTTTTCAAGCTTCTGTGGTTATGGGGCCTGATCAACTCTCTTTTGTCTTTATTGTCGCTTTACATATGCTCTATAATTGGGGTAAGTGCAGGCCCTTATCTTGAGAGAGATGGTAGCATGCTGATGTTTCAAAAGTCTCAGACTCCCACGGATTTTGACTTTATTTATGGAAAGGCCAAGGGAGTCTCCTCTTTAAACGCTGCAGATGCAGACTTGCCTGCAAGTGGCGCTTTTTTGCTAAGCCTATGAAGGAGCCAGCGTTGATGTCCCCCATTCACAAAATATATATTGTAAACAGTGCACTCTGCTGTTAAAATGAAAATAACTTTGCCTGGCCCCTACATGTGTAACTCCGTTCTGTCAATCAGCCTGAGAACTAATACAGCCCCATAAAAAAATGCACAGTAGATCGCCATGGACTTCCATAAAAATGTTGTGTCCCCCTCTCAGCTCACCACTCTCAGACTTCACCAACCACCACTGACACTTAGTAAGTCTTGCTCCTGTAACGAGGCACTGCTGCCATCGCAGCATCAGATGTAAGAAACTTCACTAGCATATTCAGAGGTGTTATCGCAAAGCCTGTTATGAAGTTCTGTGGATATACTGGATGAGCAGCTACCTATGTCATTATCATGTGAAATCTTTTTATTGATTTATTAACCAACTTGCTTTCTCAAATTTGCTTGAAAATGCACAATTTGTCCACTCTTTTTTTCAAAATGTTCTCAGGGAGAAATTCCCTGAACCCCTCTTTTGGCGGTCAGTCTCTCTCGCCGCAGGTAACTCACGCACAACTTTTACGCCTCACCTTTTTCAAAATTCACCAGCCGCCACTGAATCTTATATTATGTGATTGTTACTTCCAGACAGGTGCTCGGTGCTGCTAACTAATCGTACTTGTTTGCAACTTTGCGCTCACTTGGGCTGGTTATGTAAGAGAGATTAGAGAATTTAAGTTAGGTAGGTAATCCCGATAGGAAAGACTCCAGTCCTTTCCTTTGTCCTGTCAGGCTGTCCTGTCTCCTGTCACTAAGATAGTGGTAGTAGTTAGTTAGTATTATTTGGTAATTTAGCGGCCTGCGTGACGTGTCCTCTCACATGACTTCAGTCCTAGTAGAACCTTTTGTAGTTCTTATAGTGAGTGAATATAGCAACCAACCAATTTGGTGTATGCAATATGCTTGCGTCCAGGCATCTATGCATTAAGAAGAATAAATGCAGGCTTAGTAATTGGCCCGTCAAAGGGGGTTGTTGGAGTTGAGACTGAGAGATGATTGGGAATGAGATCAGAACTTAGAGAAGCAAATATAATTTTTTTGCAATTCATTCCAAAGTCTGGAATAGGCGGGCTAGGTATGTTTAGGATTCAGGAATCGGAATTCAACTGTGGAATAATAATGATCGGATGGTACTCGACTGCGATACATACTAGTCGACTACTACTAGTCGAATAAGTCAATCTGATTGATTTAGGATAGGTCAATGTTATTGCAATTGCCGTTTCCTGTCTAAAAATATTTTTAGAGCAATTATATTTATTTATTTAAACACAAATCATTTTTTGTCTCTTTACATGATCAGCATCCAGGGGCAAGAAGAAGACTGGGGCAGCTGGCAGTGCGGTGGGTGCTGGAGCTGGAGGGGCCTCCGAGGAGCAGCAGGAAGCGGCCTCAGGCACAGATGGCTCTGCTGCTGGCCCCAGTAAGTCCTCCTGGTGTTGTTATATATTAATATTTCCCTAACTTTTACCGCTCTATTATTTCCATTTCCTAATTTAAATTTTTCCCAAATCCTCTTCAATCTATCTGTTTCTAAATTCTTGTTTTTGCTCAATTACTTACTACTAAGTACTAGTATTACTACTAACATTGTTTCTTCTAGTGTCTGTTTTTTTTTTTTTTACATCAAATCAAACTGCATCTGACTAACCTCTGCTGACTCTGTATTAGTCTGTCTGTAGCTTGCTTTCTTCTGGGTTTCACTCAGCTTTCCCTCTCCCCTTATATGTGGATTGCCTAGTAGTGGTACTGTAAGACTCAGAGAACCCATTGGTCCTAGGCTACTACTAGTACTAGTACTAGTACTAGTAAGGACTCCTTACTACTACTAGTAGCACTATTATGCTGTGCAGATTGCATGCCCAAGTAAGGTATTATCCGCAGGTTTGTGAATTGTGAGATGAGAAGGCTTTAGTTTCTTTTTTTTGAAAATCTTTTTATTAAATCAGAGAACAAGCTTCAGATACACGCAATTCCCAATATACAGATACAACTTATGTAAAAGACATGACAGTTACCAGACAGCAAGCAAATACATTTTACACAGTTCTGTACACAGCCGCATTAACTACGACAATTCACTCTCCTAGGATAGCCTATGTCACCCCCCCCATGTGTCCCATCACAGGCCTCTGTACAATGTCCAGGTCCCCTATATTTTCTCCCACTTACGAGGGCAACCACGACTTTGATAGACCACCTGCTCCGCATTGTGACACCAGTCCATATCACACAGCCATGCTGCTACTGTCGGTGGTTCTGTCGCACCCCATGCACGTGCGATATTCCTCTTATTCCCCTGCTAATGCAAGCCACAGCTTGGCCCACTGTGGCCATGTGATCTCTCCCGTGACGCCAAGGATGTGCCATCTGGGCTCCAACGGGACTTGTTCGCCCACCACAGCCTCCATTATGCGGTTCAGGCCCCTCCAGCACTTCTGAATCCTGGGACAATCCCATAGTATGTGGAAAAAAGATCCCCTCTCACCGCAACCCCTATCGCATAGCTCGGAACCGCTACCTTGAATACGGACCTGTACCATTCTCGAAGTGTAGGACCTATGAAGGTTGAGGAGCTGAACCAGCCTGAAGCGCGCCCTGATGGCTATTCCTCTGGGGCTCTGGAGGGCCTCCGCCCAATTATCATCCTCCAAAAGTCCCACCTCCGATTCCCAGGCCTCCCTCAGGGAACCCAGGCAGTCCGGGGAATTGTTTACTAGTTTTTTGTAGGTGAGTGACACCTCCTTCTCAATCATGGGATCTAAAAGGAGCCTATCCTCCAGTGGGGAGTATTCTGGAAGCACAGTCCCTTCTTTCAGATGGGAATGGAGTGGTGAATGCAGCTGTCGATATCTAAGGAATTCGCCTCCCCCATTTGGAAGCCCTCCCGCAGTTCATCGAATGTCACCATTTTCCCACCTTTCCAGACATCCCCGAGTACATCAATGCCTATCAGGTTCCAGGACCGGAACCCCTGCAGACGTTGTACTTCCCTCAGCAAATCTCCCCTCCATAGTGGAGTCTGTTCAGTGAGTTTCATCTCCCACCCCGTCATTTTAGTTGCTTTATGGCAAATGTCAAAGACCGTCTTTGTGTGTGGTGGCAGGTGCACTGAGCCCCTACCCCTGCGGTACAGTTCCTCCAGGTGGCTACATTCACCTAGTGCCAATCTATCCACCCTATAGGCTGGTTCCTCAAGCGGGGCAAAAACCCATCCATTAACATTGATAAGGTGAGCGGCCCAGTAATATTTCCTGATGTCCGGGACTGCCAGCCCCCCTTCGTACACCCCGTTCTGTAACTTTTTGAGCGCAATTCTCGGATTTCCCCCACCCCTCATAATAGTTTGCTGAGCTCGGACTTAATCGCACGAAAGAACGTTTGCTGGATGCGATAAGGAGTATTCTGGACGGTGTAGAGTAAACGCGGGAGGGCCATCATCTTGAAAAGGACCGCCCTGCCCATAAGGGAAATCGGGAGCCCCCTCCAATGCATCGCATCCTCACATAACCTGGCTAGCTGCGCCTGTAGAATCAGTAGTCTAAACTCCTCCACAGACTTGGTTATCCAGATACCCAAGTACTTAAATTTATCTTGCAATACCATCTCCGAGCATGCCGACGTCAGGACAGGAGGGTCCGCGGCTAATGAAAAAACCAATGATTTGTCCCAGTTAATGCGATATCCAGAGTAGGAACCGAAAGACCGTATTATATGAATGAGTCTATGGAATGTTTGCCGGGGCCTATGCGCATATAGGAGGATATCATCCGCATACAAGGATATGCGCTCTTCCCAGCCCCACCTATATCTATGCCCCTCACCACTGGGTCTCTCCTGATCCATGCCGCCAGCGGTTCTAGCGCCAATGCGAACAACATCGGGGACAGTGGGCACCCCTGACGCATCCCCCTGTGTAACACGAAGGACCTAGAGACGACCCCATTAACCCTTACTCGTGCCATCGGAGCAGTGTATAACAACCGGATCCACTTTTGCAGCTGCGGGCCAATGCCCACCTTCTCCAGCACCGCAAAGAGGTAGGACCATTCGATGATATCAAACGCCATCCTCGCATCCAATGAGAGGAGAGAGGCTGGGACCCCAGGCCGCATTTGAGTCATGTGCATGACTCCAAACAAGCTTCTCAAGTTGAGCCTTGTGCTCCTATGGGGCATGAAGCCCGATTGATCTGGGTGGACCAAGGACTGGATGACAGGGCCCAAACGGTTTGCGATAATCTTGGCTAAGACCTTGGCCTCAAAGTTTAAAAGGGAGATAGGTCTGTAGGAACTGCACAGGTCATGCAGCTTACCCTTCTTAAGGAGTACAACTAAGTCGCCATTCTTGTGTCCTCAGGTAGTTGGCCCTCCTGGAATGCCTCCCTAAAATGTCCAACATGTAGGGGGCCAGCGTGCCCGCCACACATTTAAAAAGCTCAGCGGGGAGCCCGTTTGGTCCCGCCGTCTTCCCGGATTGCAAGTCTCGCATGGCGTTTTCCACTTCTTCAAGATGGAAGTCAGAGTATAGCGTTTCCCTGTCCTCCGACCCCAGAGCCGGTAGAGAAATATCCCATAGGAAGTCGGTACAATCCGACTCCCCCCGCATGGACTGGAACCGGTAAATGTTCTCATAATACTTGGCAAAGATTTCTGTCAGAACCCCCCCAATACCACCCTGCGTTCCTTCTGCGGACCGAATCTCAGAGACCCAGTTGCGACTCCTGTCCCTCCTTTCCAGCCATGCGATCAATTTGTTGGCTTTATCGCCCAGATCATACACTCTCTGCTACATGGCAATCGCGTGAGCCCGGGCCGCGTTTTCTTCCAAGTCCCGGAGGGATTGTTCTTTGAGTTTGAGCATATGCTTGAGCCCAGTGGCACCCCCAGAGTCCGAGCTTAATGTGCGCTCCAGATCCAGTAACTCCTGCTCGAGGACCTCGCACTGGGCTAGTTTTACCTTACGTTGAGCACCACTCGCCGCCTGTACAAAGTCCCTCGCCACCACCTTGTATGCTTCCCAGAGGATGCAGGCGGAGCTCATAGATCCGATGTTTTTGGCAAAATATAGCTCCGTGCGCTCCTCAAAGCGCTCCCGAAATTCCTGATCCCGGAACATGAAGGGATCAAGTCGCGGGGGAAGGGACCAGTCGCGAGCCGGCCCATGCAACCTCACCGCAACCGGAGAGTGATCTGATATCCCTCGCGCCTTATGACACCCTCCCTGAAAGAGACCCGCCAAGGTAGTGTGTGTAAAAATATAATCCAATCTTGCCCCACTGCCGTGTGCAGCAGAGATATGAGTGTAGTGTCTGGACTTGGGGTTGTGGCTTCTCCATAGATCCACCAGTCCCAGCGCACGCGCGAACGTGAACAATGGACGTGGCCCCTGCACCACCGGGGGGAGAACTTCCCTATCCGAATCACTGACTAAATATCGAAGGTCACAATATCGACCTTCAAAAATATCGCAACAAAAATATCGAAGACAAGAATATCGACATCCTATCTACATTAAATTAAGGTAAATACAAAAATATCGGAAAAAAATATCGATGTCAAAAATATTGTTGTCAAAAATATCGTTTTTAATTTAAGTTAAAAAAATATTGTAAAATAAAGTAAATAATACATATAATTAAAAGAAACATAGTTAAAAATATTTTAAAATGCTTCAAAATTATAAGTAATATATATAATTTGAAAATACATTAAACATATACATATAATATATAATATATATATACTTACTTATTAATATGTTTTAATATATATTTTAATAACTTATAAATTGTTTAATTTATTTTTTATAAATTATAAATACATCTATACACATAAAACAATAATATAAATAAAAATTAAATAAATATATGTAACAAATTTTAAAAAATTAAAATTATTTTAAATCTTTTTAAAAATAATTAAACAGTACATTAGCTAAAAAAATACAAAATATTAGATAGCAGAGAAAATCAAATTACTATTCCCACTCCAGTGAGTGCAACAGTAGGGAAAGTGTTGGATAGCGTAGGGGTTAAAATTACTATTCCCACTCCAGTGAGTGCAACAGTAGGGAAAGTGTTGGATAGCGTAGGGGTAAAAATTACTATTCCCACTCCAGTGAGTGCAACAGTAGGGAAAGTGTTGGATAGCGTAGGGGTTAAAATTACTATTCCCACTCCAGCGAGTGCAACAGTAGGGAAAGTGTTGGATAGCGTAGGGGTAAAAATTACTATTCTCACTCCAGCGAGTGCAACATTAGGGAAAGTGTTGGATAGCGTAGGGGTAAAAATTACTATTCCCACTCCAGTGAGTGCAACAGTAGGGAAAGTGTTGGATAGCGGGGGGTAAAAATTACTATTCCCACTCCAGCGAGTGCAACAGTAGGGAAAGTGTTGGATAGCGTAGGGGTAAAAAATTACTATTCCCACTCCAGCGAGTGCAACAGTAGGGAAAGTGTTGGATAGCGTAGGGGTAAAAATTACTATTCCCACTCCAGCGAGTGCAACAGTAGGGAAAGTGTTGGATAGCGGAGGGTTAACAATTACTATTCCTACTCCAGCGAGTGCAACAGTAGAGAAAGTGTTGGATAGCGTAGGGGTTAAAATTACTATTCCCACTCCAGCGAGTGCAACAGTAGGGAAAGTGTTGGATAGCGTAGGGGTAAAAATTACTATTCCCACTCCAGTGAGTGCAACAGTAGGGAAAATGTAGGATCGCGTAGGGGTTAAATTAACATACTTATAATTTTTTATTTTTTTTAAATAAATAATATATTAATTATTTAACAAAATAATTATTAATAAATACCTAATAAATTAAATTAATATTTACTTAAATAGCATTAAATTACTCCCCACCCTATTCCCCAACAAACACACAACGCACTATACATAAACAAATAACACAATTAATTTAATGATCAATTAATCAATTAATAAAAATCAATTATCAATTAATAATTAATTAACAATAAATTAATTAACAATAACAATAAATAAAAATTAATAATAAATTATCATTAATATAATTTTTAATTAACCAATTAATATAAATTAATTACCAATTAATAATTAATTAACAATGAATAACAATAAATAAAATCATATTAATTAATTAATTATAATTAAATTACTTCCCACCCTATTCCCCTATAAACCCACAACCCGCTACACATTAAAAATTAACATAATTAATTTAATTACCAATTAATCAATGAATTGAAATTAATTACCAATTAATAATTAATTTACAATAAATTAATTAACAATAACAATAAATAAAAATTAATAATACATTAATTATAATTAATATAATTATAAATTACCCAATTAATATAAATTAATTACCAATTAATAATTAATTAACAATAAATTAACAATGAATAACAATAAATAAAAACATATTAATTAATTAATTATAATTAAATTACTTCCCACCCTATTCCCCTATAAACCCACAACCCGCTCTGATACTAAACTCAAAATTTCTTTTAAAAAAAATTACTATTTCCTAAACATTTAATACATATATTTAAAAATAATGAAAAAACTTTAAAAAAAATGTTAAACATACATATAAAATATATAACACAAAAAAAAAATCGATATTATTTACAACTATATTTTTGCTAACGGTATTAATGACTTCGATATTACTTACTTCGATATTAAAAAAATCGATATTACTTACCTTAAAGTCGATATTCTGGTCAACGATATTCTTGACTTCGATATTCTGTCCCTACGATATTAAAAACTCGATATTAGTGTAGGTCGATATTTAAACTTCGATATTTTGACTGCCCACCCCCTATCCATCTCCGGCGCCAGTGTGTCGTTCATGTCCCCTCCCAAAAGCAAGAGCCCCTGAGGGAATTCCAGTATGAGCTTACTAAGATCCGGCAACGTGATCTCATACAGTCGTGGGGGAATATACGCGGAGCACACATTTACCACCTGACCCTCCCACGTTCCAGATAAGGCCGCATAACGTCCCAGGTGGTCGCACCACGTGCGATGTATCACCAGGGGTACCGCATTTTTAATGAGTATAGCCGTACCCCTAGACCCGGACGTGAAACCAGCATGTACCTGCAGTGTATAGCCATATCTATTAAGGGCTAAATACTTGTTACCCCTGAAGTGCGTCTCTTGAAGTAGGACGATGTCCGGTGAGTGTCTGTGCAGATATTGCAGAACCATAGTGCGTTTAATTTTATCCCCAAGGCCATTCACATTCCAAGAGAGGATTGTTAGCGTTTTAATATGTCGTGTGGCCATGGTGATAGTCTATGCCCTCCCCCCTCCCAGCAAATGAGGACACACCCCTTACACGCGGCAGAGCCCAGCCCACCAGAACATGTCTCATGGCACAATTGTGGAAGCATCAGATCTGAAGCAATAATCAATCCCCGGGATAACACAAACAATAAAAAAGCCCTTAACAGTACCCCCCCACCCTGCAACCCTGCCTTGTAGGTCTGAAACTACCCACATCCCCAATAGCAGAGCGCCTGTCGCCCTATTGAACAACTAACTAGTGTAGGGCTGCCTGGCACCACCACCCGATAGCGCCCTCCCTCGGGCCCGCAATTCCACCCCGCCACATATAGAAAAACTGGAGCATACAAAACTTTGGCCCGTCCGGCCGTGTCTCAAACTTCAGTGTCCCTTGAGAATGAGCGTTACACCTTAGCGGTAAATGAAAGTCTGTACCCTAAGCCCCGCATAAACCATGCAACAGTTCACTGAAAAGAGTCCAGCCCCCTACTTCCCAGGACACCTTGCTTCACTCGTGGGGCTTCCAGACTGGGAGCTCCTGGATCTGGACTCTGACCTTACCCCCTCGCTGCGTCGACTCGGAGACTCAAGAGTGTGGTAGCGACTCCCGCGCCACTTCGTTTCCTCTCGCCGCCTGTGTACGGATTGGATCGCCATCATTATTGAACTAAGGGATGGCTCCTCTCCGTTCGACTTGTCCCCAGTCGCCCCCTCCTCAGATGCCTGCTGATGCGGGACAGCATATTTATCCAGTTTATTAGACTGTACCGCAGCTGGGGCCCCCTTAGGTTTTGTCATGATGGAATTCACGCAGTTTGGGGATGAAGGTTCACTTCACCGCCTTACAGGGCCACTTCGCGCCACCACCCTGGCTTGCCGCTGACCTCCAGATGCAACAGGCACACAGTTTGATTATGAGATCTCCCCTTTTCACGTGTCGCAAGGAGTAGCAGAACGTCCTGCCTGTTGCCCACCCGGAGCCAGGATAATAGAGGGCACAATAGAGGAGCCCAACCGCCCCAGGATATCACTCTGGCTGTCCACTGTGGCTGCCAAGATCCCACTGGATCCGCTCTGCACCCTCCGTGGAATGCACTGGCCTTTCCCACTCTCCGACCCCACGGTGTCACTGGTGAAGCACTGGTGAGGCCCGTAGTTACTCCTGCGCCCTCCCTCCAGACCGGCCATGTGGGGGCCCCCGTCGCCACACTGTGCCCGGCCTCACCTCCTCAGGCTGCCTCGACGTGATCCTGAAGCCGCCCGCCGGCTCCCCGCAGCAGATAGCAGGCCAGATGGAGAAGACTGCCAACGATACACGATCTATGCAACCCCCAGGAGTCGCGCCTCAGGCACTGAGTCCTCCGTCAATTGCGGGCCACACACTGCGGATCGCAAGCACAAGAGATTCCGGGCCAGGCGTGCCAGGTGTGGACTGTGTGAGCTTGCCCCCAATCACTGGTTCCAAATCCTCGCCGAGCCAGGGAGGGGGCTCGTGGATACTGCTGCGCTCTGTCTCAGCAGTCCAGGGAGGGCCCACCCGCTGGCCACCTCATGCCCGTCTCTGTGCTCTCGGGCACACCAGCACCACTCAATAACCGCCCGCGGGATCAGGCTGTAGGGGGCGCCCCACCGGCAGTACTCGCTCTGCGCGGCCCCAGGGAATAACACCACAGACGCAAGGACCAGCTCCAGCCGCAGGCCCTATGCACCGGAGCTCGGGTGTCAGAGATCCCGGGCCGCGCGCTCTAGGTGCAGGCTGGCAAAGTACGCAACTCCGCCCCTTCTCCTTCCGGAGCTCGTACCCGCTTGCAGGCTGGGCCCTTCGTCGCCACTCTCCGGGCACCGCACCGTCCGGGATGAGAGGCACCTCTCCCACCCCAGAGCGTTGCCGGGATAGCAGCACCGGTCAATTCCTCCCTCCAGCCACCAGAGAAATGTCGGATATTTCGGGCTTTATTGCGGGCCCAGACGGAGCCCGAAAATTACATCGCCATCATGGCCGATGCCAGGCCATGCCCCTGCTTTAGTTTCTTTTACTGTCTCATCATGCTCAATCAGTAATGGTGGTCACTCACGTTGGACAGGACACCCCAAAGTGGTGTATTTTACTTTTTCTAATCCATTCCTAGTACTTTTTTTAGTAGCAGCAATTGAATGGTGAACACTGAACAACTGTTACCGTGCACCATGGCTGGAAGGAAGTATGAGGAGTAGGAGGACGGCACCATTATTTTCCAAATAAGAGAGACCTCATGTCAGCCCAGTTGGCCACTCTTTCTTCTTTTCAAAAAATGAGATGCACCAATAGCTCTAGTCACTGAGTCCAGTCCTTTGGGTTGTCCTCTTCTTGAGAGGCTTTTCAAAAATTGCCACCAACAAAATGCCCAACCGGATATTATTTAGTTATTTTTGATAGGACATACTGTCTACTGTACTCTAGTATCCGAATTGTAGATAGTGATGTGTGTGGTGTATATGTATTATTAATTATGTATTTTCAATCTTGCTAATGAAAAAAATAAATAGAGGAGGCGTATATGGCATCGAAAAAAATGCGAATTTTGTTTTCAGGCGTACCGACCACCAGTGCCGGGGCCAGCGGTGAGGGCCATGCCACTCCGGAGGGAGTGGATGCGGCAGCCACAGGGGGTGAGCCAGCAGCAGTGGCGGGCGGTGGTAAGTCCTATTACTTACTTATTGAGAATGATGAATACACTCGCTGCAAGGGTGTACACTCAGTACTAGTACATTGTACTTCTGCTGAGGCTAAGTTGTTGTGAACACTGAACAGTTGAAGAAGACACCCTTTACTTAAACATTAGCATTAGCGGCGGGGTTTGAGTAACTAATGGCATATTCTATCTTCAACTCAGCAAAGACAGTTTTATGATGAAGACCAACAGTCAGACGACATGTATGACTGGTAGAGAAGGATGCGTGGGTGAAGGAAGGGGCCCCGGGATGCATATAGGTGGCAGATGAAGATGATAGGAATAGGATGCATGGGTAGTTGAAGGATGGGTGAAAGGTGAAAGAGAAAGCAGAAAGGATGCCTGTCTGGGTGGGTTAAACTGTATGGGTGAAGGAATCCTCCGGGGGTTTGAGGGGTCAAACTCTAAGGCAAGCAAGGTCGCATGGCATGGGTGGTCGTTGGTTATATCTATGACAAATGTATGTTGTCGGTGAAAGCCAGTTTATGATAACCATGTTTGGATGGATGGATGCCTGGATGGTATCATAGAGTAGGTGAAAACAGAGTCAGACTGGATGAAAAGAATGTAAAAGAAAATTAAACCGTGCCAGAGTACCAAAGCCAAGGGTGAAGATTAAGAATAAAATAATAATAATGCTAGAAGAGCAATGCACTGATAAATGAAAAAACAAGCCCTTGGAAGAACAAGAACTGTTTTTTTGCAAGGTTTTTGATTCAAAGGTTTGAGGTTGTACTTGTATTTCAGAATGGAATACTCCCTTGACTCACAGTAGTTTGCAAGCACAACATATATATTGTGCATGACTATTATTTACCCTACCCATAATCGCCTCCCTCCGACTCCGAGGCCCACTTCCGCTCCAGTCCCCTCCCTGTGTCAGCCATGGGTGGCCTATTGGCTGCATGGTAACTAGTACTTACAAATCACTCAGTATGTGCATCACCATCATCATCATGTGAGTGACATGATGTCATGCCGCCGTTTCTCATCATCCAGAAGCATGTCATCATTAACCATCATCATGTGCCTAATTGCAGTAGTCAGGGTGAAAGTGAAATTGTCTGAGCATTTGCCATTGATTTTCATTTAACAGAGTATGGCTGTAATGGAAATATATAATTGTGTAGTACACCTGCCCCACATGCAGACAGTAGTAAAGTACATGTGAGTCTGCGACACGAGTATGTCTGTCTAGGGCACAACTTTCAAGCTGACTGAGCTGGCATGCCTACAAGATTAATTGTGCTAAACAAGAGAGAGAGAAAGAATACTTCTACTCTACTCCATAGTGCCTGAAAGTATAATAAGCACATCCAAATCTTAGGGGCAGAAGAAGTGAAGGGAGGAATAGAGGAAACCACAACTGCTAGTGCTACTACTGTGCCACTATAATTTTTAAATGTGTAATTTAATTTTGTGTTACTGTTTTGCTAAGAGTATTGGTTACAATTGTCTTTTTTTCATTCTTGATATAGCTACTCCTTCCCAAACCATTAGGCAGGAGTTGGTGGCCAGGGCCCGGCAAAGGAAGCTGGAGGCCATACGGGATGAATATCGCCAGCTGGTTTCCCTGGCAGAGGAGGAGGAGGAGGCAGCAGCTGCAGCTTCTTCCTCCAATGCCCCGGGGCCCAGCCAGCCCCCTCCGTGCCTCCGGTGGTATGGCGCCATGTTCTGGCAGCCGCCCGCCGCCCATCATCAACATCTACTGCTGCCCACCCCTGTTGTTCCTGCAGGAACTTTCGGCACCGCATGCTCCTCAGGGTGGCGCGCCTGGAGGTCAAGCTGGAGGAGGTCCTGGAGAGAACTAGCCAGCACCCCCGCCGCTAGACGTCATCATCACCTCAGTCTTTGACTCTTGCCCCTTTTTTAAATCTTTTTTTTGGTGGGTGGGATGTTGGGCCTAGTTGGGGAACCTTGGGGTTTACTTTTTCTTCAACTTCGACATGGACATTTATTTAATGCACTGGACATTGGTTGGGGTTAGGGAGAGGGGTGTGTCAGGTGTTGTGGGTTTTTCTTCTAGTTTATATTTGTTAGGGTAATACATTTATAGTTTTCCAATACATATGATGCAAATCTTTTCTGGGGGGGGTTACTCTTTTACGTCACCTTGTTTGTTTCCTCCTTTTGCTGCAGGGCCACAGCCAGTTTTTGAAATCTGCCAATAGTGTAACACACCGACAGATAGATGCAGTGCCCTCACTTGTCCTACTACTGTCAGTCTCTCCTCCTAGTCTATGCATTCTGCAACTAAAACCCCTTTATAGTATGCACTCAGAAGGATGTGGGTGTGTGAATTAATTAATTTCCATAGTATATACATTATTGACTCCCCCACACTTCTTCTCTTACCTGTGATTGATGTTTAGGCGAAGCAATGGCTGCGTGGTGATGGTTTGGTTTCCTAAGGTGCCATGGTGGGTGGTGGTAGCAGCAGTACACAGTTGCATTTGCAAAAAAAGAAAATGAGACAAGTCAGTCACCTGAGGGAGACTAGGGAACGAGTAGTAGAAGTACAGTAAGTAGTAAGTACACAAGAAGAAGACTGCCAAACAAGAAGAAAGTGATGATGAATGATATTGATATTAAGCAATGCTAAAGTAAAATAAAACATAATGGTGGCAGGGATAGCCTAGTACAAGTTACAACAAACTGAAGTAGTTGACTCGACCTATGAAGTGTACAAGATTAACCTTTAGTGCTGGAAGGATGATAATTTAAATCCATGCCGGCAATTAATAATTAATAATGGGTTAATAAATATGTTCCTCTGGAAAAAAAGAGAATAGCGAATATTACTGAGCATGGGTGGGCACTGGGCAATCTAATCTGTTGCAAGTGTGGCCGATATATATACATATATACTTAGAGCAGAAGAAGATCCTCGCCCTGCCTTGAGTTAGTGTTGCTTTCACCACATCCGCCCCAGCAAGTGTGTGATCAATTATTGGTGTAAATTTTATTTAGTCGCACCTCAATACAAATCACACAGCCCGGGGGAAGAGGGTTAGGGTTTGATGAATGGTTGGGAAGGGGTATTTGAGGGAAAGGTTTGACAAAGACAAAACATGGACAACACATAATCTTGGCAGACGACCATCATAAATCTGTTAAGGGAGAAAAAGGAAATGCATGCATGATGATGACTTGATGGTTAATGATAAGTAGTACTAGTCTAGTAGTACAGGGCAGCAGTATATTATTATTATGCAATTGCCTTGCCTGTCTGTCCTCAGAGAGACCCAAATTACATACATTTTATGTTCTGTTGTACCGGGCTTCCTTTTAAAGCTAGCAAAGAAAATTAAAAAATAGCTGTAGGGGTCAATTATAAGCAAAGAGCAAACATAATAAACAACAACACACACAGTCGTAATGATTGAAGAGAAAAAATTAATCAAATTATTTAAGATGATGAATGATACCAAGTTACTATGTATGTTATGGTCAAATTGGGGAGTTGCATCTCGGCATTCCTCTTGTTTCTCCCTTCCATGGACGCTCCGTCCATCAATCTTGGGTGCCACTGCCTGCCTGGCGGATGTGGATTGGTAAGGTAAGTGTGAGTTGTTTTTCCCAGTATAGCACAGGGTAAAGGCCGGCCTGTAAGTGTAGATGGAAAAACAAAAGGGATATTGAAAAATCAAGGAGAAAAAAATGCATAAATTACGGAGGAGTGGAACAAGATGATGAATGATACTAAGTTACTATGTATGTTATGGTCAAATTGGGAAGTTGCATCTCGGCATTCCTCTTGTTTCTCCCTTCCATGGACGCTCCGTCCATCAATCTTGGGTACCACTGCCTGCCTGGCGAATGTGGATTGGTAAGGAAAGTGTGAGTTGTTTTTCCCAGTATAGCACAGGGTAAAGGCCAGCCTGTAAGTGTAGATGGAAAAACAAAAGGGATATTGAAAAATCAAGGAGAAAATAAATGCATAAATTACGGAGGAGTGCAACAAGAACACTTTCAGAGGTGGCATGGCTAAATCATGTCTACTACTCTGTTTCCAGCATTAACCTGCAATAACAACAGGACAGAGCAGGCCCACGGCGCCCACCCAACCTCCACTTAGCTTAGATTTTGAGCCAGACAGAGCACACATATACAGCAACATAGCATTTTCCAAATTAAGTAACTAAATCAATGCACCACTGTCAGTCATACCACTACACTCGCCTCCACCACTACACAGACATGTAGGTCTGCTGTGGTTGTTGTTGACTTGTTTACCTTTTAGGCCACTTCATGAAACACCCCGAGTTATTCCATCAATCATCTCTGATCTTACTGACTGACTGCGATGAGTATAGTATGGTCATCATCATCATCATGGTGTCCAACTCTGTAGTGTACCGAGTGAGTCCAGAATAGATTCCATATTCAAAAATGCAATGGATCAGCCTGCAGTAGAAGTACAATTTTGTTATTAAACAACAGGAAGGGAAACATTGACTTGAGTCACTTTTTTGTGAGTAGATTAAATAATACTAGTACACTTCATGCACAACAACAACAACACAAACACCAATCACTCAGAGTCAGCATCCAATGCATGCAATCCATCATTACCTGTTGTTCTTAAGGTGCAGTCCCACTCGGCTCGGAAAGAAGGATAGCTATAGTCATGTTCTTTGGAGGGACTCGACGAGGCAGGCACACATTTCTTGTACTATTCTCCATCCAGTGTCTGGCTTGAGGGAAATGGATTTAGGGCGAGTCAGGATGGAGCAGGACTCGGAGGAGTGGACTTACTTCTTTAATAAATGCACACAGTTGCAACTCCAATACGGCAATAAAAAGAGTAAGACGGTGGTGATGGATTTGTTGTGATTCAAACCAGAAAGACAGAGACACACACAAATAATAAAAGTAAATAAGGAAGAAAGTAACAACACATTAAAAGCCTAGTTGTCAGGGAAATAGAGCTCGTCCTCAGACTCTGGTGGTTCACCCAGAAGTAGGTCACCTAACACACTACTTCCATGACCTACATCGCCGCCATCATCTTCCTGCTGTGCTACTTCAGGTATGGTGTATTCCGGTGGTATAAAGTGCTGATTCATTTTGATCATGGTTAACCTCTCCACGTTTTGGGGCGAGAGACTGGTCCTTTTCACTGTTTTGCAAGGGCACCAGCAGCACTGAAAACACGCTCAGAAGAGACACTTGCGATAGGACAAGCCAGATAGTTTATCACCAGCATACTGAGCACTGGCCATTGGCGCCTTTTCCCATACCAATACAGCAATGGGTTTTGATCAATGTAGACCTCTGTTGGGTCATCCAGATAGACCTGGACCGTCCTCTCAATGCTCAGGGGTGCTCCGCTTTGCTCGGCCTCTTTTGCCTTAGCTTCAGCACTGGACCTAACAAGCTCTTGCTGTAGAAACCATTCCTGTGCCGATTTTGGTGGGGCTGATGCTCCTGTTCTTGTTGTTGTTGCTGTTGTTCTTGGCGTTGCTGGTGGTTTAGGCTGCTGTGAGCCAACCGCACTGCCCTCAGGCTTTGAAGTTGAACTTGACGCCGGCTGTTGCCTGGAGTAGCGTGCCTCCAATTGCCAGCCATTCTTTTTCTAATTGACTGGCTTCCACAGCTATCCAAGTTTTGTACTTGGCAACATCCACTTCTGAAAAAGGAATCAATGTGTTAGTGTTCAGTACTGCTTTGTACCGTGGATCCAGAATTGTGGCAGAAATGTAGCAGTTGGATGACACAATTTCTCTTTGCACCCTTGTATTTTCAGATAAGCGAAGGGTTAAGCTCTCCACCAACTCATATGCTTCTTTTTTTTCCTCCACACCTGCGTACATTGCAGACACTCACTTCAGCTGTTCCTGTAGCATGTGCAACAATGGGATAGCTTGGCTCATAGTACAGTCCTCCTTGCTGACTTCACGTGTGAAGAGCTTGAAAGGAAGTAGCATTTCTGTCAGGCATTTACCTAGGCCCCATTGGTCCATCTCAACGATCATGCCTTTCACAGTAGCATCCTCTCTTTGCATGACATATTCATTGATTGGTCTGTACTGCTCAAACAGACGTTCAAGCATGTAATAAGTTGAGTTCCAACGTGTTGGCACCTCCTGGATGAGTGCTTTAACTGGCACTCTATGCTCATGTTGAATGATCCGCAGCTGCTTCCGGGCTTTAAAAGAATGGCTGAAATGTGTGCAGATTCTTCTGCAGGTGGTCAGTAAGTTGCTGACTCGGCCTTCTTTTTTCAGAAAGTCTTGAACAATAATGTTAATGCAGTGCGCCAAACACAGGACCCTGAAATAGCCACCATTGGGCATGGCCCTAACTATATTACTGCCATTGTCTGTGGCAACAAAAACAATGTTAAGCCCTCTTGGGTGCAGCCATTCAAAGACCTTGCCGTTAAAGTCTTCCAAAATGTTAGCAGCAGTATGAGATTTCTCCATGGCGAACATGGCTACAGTTGCATGTTTCCGAGTGGCATTAAAAATCTCAGCAGTGTCAACACCTGCAGATATCTTTTCTCTAACCCCACAAAAGAGATCCAGTGTGCAGTGATGCACATGTAATCAGTGGCTTGGCAACTGGTCAACATGTCTGTTGTCAGGTGGATAGTGTGAACAGCACTCTGCTGCAAAGCTTGTCCAAGCAATTTCAGCACGTCGTGATGTAGTGCTGGAACAGCAACTCTGGCAAAATAGGACAGGCTGGGAACCTTCCATTTTGGGCAGATGGCTGTCACAAATGCAAGAAAACCCACCCCTTCCACAAAAGAAAAAGGGAGGTCTAGCGCTAACATTTTAGCCAGCTTTGCATTGTACAAACGTGCCATTGGGTGGTTGAGTTCGTACTGCCCCTCCGACCTAAACATGCTGAGAATGGTAGGCTGGATTTTTTTTTTTCTGGTGCCACTGATGCAGATGACTACTTGGCGCCAGATGTTGTTAGGCTCAACGCTGCATGTTTCTCGTTGCGGTATTCTCTTGCCTTAGTGTCTCAGTCTGACTCTTACTCTTGTGCCACTAAGATGCTGCTGGGGCTGATGAGGATGTGGGCGGTACCACTGCACTGCTGGGGACAGGGCTACTTTGTGTTCCAGAGAAAATGTCTCCCTCTTGTTCACCTTCCACCGCGATCGTATCTTCTACTTCTTCATCACCACCAACAGCAATGGGTGCAGTTTTCTTGGCCTTTAAGGTGCGCCTCCCACTGGATCAAGTGGTGTTTTTTCAGATGGGTTGTTTGGCCTCCGGTACCATAGTTTGTACCAAGCTTACCCCGACTAACACCTTGTCCACAAATGGAGCATATAGCAAAGTTCTACTCCTTACTGCTAACCATATGGCCAGACAAAGGAGGCATGCTAAACAACACAGCTTTAATGCAACAATGCAGAAACGAAAAACCACAGGGCTAAAAAAGGTTTGCAAGTTACACAACAACCACACCACACACATCCAGCAAAGGCATTTAATTAACACATACGAAAAAAGTGAAATCCCCCCCAAAAAAGCATTTTGCTATTCAATCCAATGCCATCCAGGCCCTAAATGATGTTTAAATTCAACAGACACCACAGAAACAGTTGTTTGATACACCCATGAGTAGCTCTGGGCCTACTGTCTGAAAGGCCTATAGTATTGGCAGACTACTGGGCTAGTGAATAAAATAAATATTGCAAATTAATTAATACGACTCCCCGAAAAGCACTTCGACACCTCGTCAGGGGTAATAAGCGCTATATAAATGTAAACATTTTTCCCTCTATCCCTCCACTATCCTTCTCAATCCAAATAACTGACTAACATATCCACCACTCAAATTACTTTAATATTTTCACTATACTAATTCACTACCAATCCATTACGGGTTCCGGAGTATTGTGCTACTCACAGAAAAAGCATTTTGACGCGTCGTCAGGGGTAGTAAGCGCTATATAAATGCAAACACATTTCCCTCTGTCCCTCCACTATCCTTCTCAATCCAAATAACTAATAACTAACTAACGTATCCACCACTCAAATTACTTTCATATTTTCACTATACTAATTCACTACCAATCCATTACGGGTTCCGGAGTAGCATGCTGCTCACAGAAAAAGCGCTTTGAATCCTCATCAGGGGTAGTAAGCGCTATATAAATGCAAACATATTTCCCCCTGTCCCTCCACTATCCTTCTCAATCCAAATAACTAACTAACATATCCACCACTCAAATTACTTTCGTATTTTCACTATACTAATTCACTACTAATCATTTATGGGTTCCGGAGTAGCATGCTACTCGCCAGAAAAGCACTTCGATGCCTCGTCAGGGGTAGTAAGCGCTATATAAATGCAAACATATATATATATATATATATAATTTCAAAATTTGGAGAAAATGCAGTGAACTGTGCAACATGTTTCCTTTATAAAAGATGAAAAATTACTTACAAAGAAACAACTAGACTCCTACTGAACTACAGGCCACCCACCACAATCAATTTAAAAAAAACGATGAAAAGTACCAAAAAAATGTAGGTTCAATGCCCCAATCAAACAAACAACACCAATTTTCCAACTTACTTGTGAAATCTCAGATTCAAAAGTCCTCAAATCCAATGATATATGATGCAGCAGCCACAAAGAGTGATCCTTCCAGCTCCAAATCCAAATGAAAAGTGAACAGGAGATGGACAAAGCACTGGGAGGAGCCAGCTGGACAGGAACAGGAAGTTGGAGACTCTGGGGCACTTCCCTCCTCTTAAAAAAAAAAGTATAAAACGAAAAGGGACTCCTTGCACAAAAAAGTACAGCCAAATGTCAATCTGGGGAGTTTTTTTTTATCAGAATCACCGTTTTGAGAAGGTTTTGTTGCTGCTCGAGTGAGATTCTTCTCCAGATTGCAAATTCTGCGTGTTCTGGATCGCGATCTTGGCAAAACTTTCGCCATAAGTCCAATGGCACGCCCGAATGACGTGTTCGCGATTGCACACTCTCGCGGGAATGTGCGGCCGGCTACCAATTCTCGTGGCGCTCGCGGACAGATGGGAAATCTCATCGGCGATCGCAGGCATCCCGGTAAGTCGCTCCCGCGCGCGCAAAAACGCACTTTGAGATCGCGAACACAAAAAAAAGCTCCGCTCCGCTGCGGAGTGCGGAGTTTTGGGTAACTCCACGTTCTATGCGGAGCGCGGAGTTGCCAAAAATCCGCAAACTCCGCGAGGGGTGTGGATTTTACCCCCCAGGCTTAAACACTACATGCCCATCTCATACACATGCAGAGTGCCAGCACAGAAATCAATGTGAAAATGGGCCTCAGCTGTGATGCACTATGTGAGTGAGCATGACATACGATACACTGTAAATGATGTGTAGTGGTCAGACTCACTGTGTCTTACACTACACACCCCTTGATGTCCTTGACCCTTGCATAGCTACACGTGTCATGGAGGTCACAATTAGGTACCTGATCTTACATTCTCACACTCTTGTCACAAGGTGTAGGCCTGTCTTGTGTACTCCCCAGGCCTATAATATATCCTTCAAA
This sequence comes from Calotriton arnoldi, assembly GCA_963921515.1. NCBI lineage: Eukaryota > Metazoa > Chordata > Amphibia > Caudata > Salamandridae > Calotriton > Calotriton arnoldi. Next base: position 140,016 of record CAWUFW010001784.1, on the reverse strand, counting down.
AAGAGGATGGTGGACAACACATATGTTTTTCTAAGTCATTTTAGTGATGGGGCCTTGAAACATTGTGCATTTACTGGGCAGACCTGAGGGCTTTTCACTGAGGAAAAACGTGGTCCATCACAAAAATCACATGCATGTACAATGAGAATAGAGAAACAGTGTATACACATGCGAGACTCTACACATTATGGAATCAAAAGAAGGATGACATGTTCACCGTACATTTAGCAGATGTGTCAGAGGTGATTTACCGCAAATAGTGATAGATCCAGGCCTTGTACTCCTGTGCAGAATGGCCACATCTCCATAGGGTCTATTTCAAAGCAGTACACACATTATTCAGTACCCTCTGGCCAATCTACATTTGAAATGTCACAAATGAGCATATGAACACTTAATGAACTATGACATTACATGGCGCAGGGAATGTGTGTTCAGAGTTCGAGTTTCTCAAATCAGCAGTGTAACTGTATAACTGCTAAACCACAGTATGTCCTTTACATCATTGCATGCAGTCAGGGATCAGTGGAAATAAGGATATACACCCCATTGACCTGAAGTCCTCATGCTGGGCAGTGTCTCACACATTTACATTACCCAGTCTCAGAACAACATGTGTGATGTCTGGCTTCAATAGAGCTGCACCAGTGTCTATGTTGCCATCCTCCCCACATACTCAAGTGCAAAAAGTTCTAGGTCATGTATGGACCATGCTGTTAGCAAAATCTGAATGCATGAACATTGGCTTGCACTCGCAGGCACATACTAGTGTACAGTAACATCATGTGAGCATTATGAGCACTCTCAAACTTTTACTCATACACTTACCAGTACCTCTGGAGCACCATATAGCCGCCCGTACTGGCCAAGGACCTCGTCCACCAGGACCGCCAGCTCCTCTGTGGTGAAGGGACGGGCCCTGATGTTCTCTGTACGAGCCATGACTGGGTCCAGAGTAGAGGTACAGCAGCAGTTGGTGGTGATGAATTGCAGGCAGCAGTGTCTGAATGCAAGTGACAGGTGTGGCTATCTCACAGACATTTACAGGCCCCTAGGGTTGTTTCAGTGGTACTCTGTTGATGCAATTGGTCTGCCTGGTTTGCATCTTTCAATTGTGACCAATGCCTGTGACCGCAATGGCGGAGCACGCCGACCGCGAGTTTCAAAAATGAATTGCACTACCGCGATGGCGGTTTCCATTGGCTGAAATGACATTTGCATAGGCGGTGTCACACCGCGAGGGCCCGGTGGTCTCTACCGCAATCCTGCATCTTTCAATTGTGGCCAATGCCTGTGACCGCAATGGCGGAGCACGCCTACCGCGAGTTTAAAAAATGAATTGCACTACAGCGATGGCGGTTCCCATTGGCTGCAATGACATTAGCATAGGCGGTGTCACACCGCGGGCCCGGTGGTCTCTACCGCAATCCTGCATCTTTCAATTGTGGCCAATGCCTGTGACCGCAATGGCGGAGCACGCCTACCGCGAGTTTAAAAAATGAATTGCACTACCGCGATGGCGGTTCCCATTGGCTGCAATGACATTCGCATAGGCGGTGTCACACCGTGGGGGCCCGGTGGTCTCTACCGCAATCCTGCATCTTTCAATTGTGGCCAATGCCTGTGACCGCAATGGCGGAGCACGCCTACCGCGAGTTTAAAAAATGAATTGCACTACAGCGATGGTGGTTCCCATTGGCTGCAATGACATTCGCATAGGCGGTGTCACACTGCGAGGGCCCGGTGGTCTCTACCGCAATCCTGCATCTTTCAATTTTGGCCAATGCCTGTGACCGCAATGGTGGAGCACGCCTACCGCGAGTTTAAAAAATGAATTGCACTACCGCGATGGCGGTTCTCATTGGCTGCAATGACATTTGCATAGCCGGTGTCACACCTCGGCGGCCCGGTGGTCTCTACCGCAATCCTGCATCTTTCAAGTGTGGCCAATGCCTGTTACCGCAATGGTGGAGTACGCCTTCCGCAAGTTTAAAAAATGAATTGCACTACCGCGATAACGGTTCCCATTGGTTGCAATGACATTCGCATAAGCGGTGTCACACCGTGGGGCCCGGTGGTCTCTACCGCAATCCTGCATCTTTCAATTGTGGCCAATGCCTGTTACCGCAATGGCGGAGTACGCCTACCGCGAGTTTAAAAAATGAATTGCACTACCGCGATAACGGTTCCCATTGGTTGCAATGACATTCGCATAAGCGGTGTCACACCGTGGGGCCCGGTGGTCTCTACCGCAATCCTGCATCTTTCAATTGTGGCCAATGCCTGTTACCGCAATGGCGGAGTACGCCTACCGCGAGTTTAAAAAATGAATTGCACTACCGCGATAACGGTTCCCATTGGTTGCAATGACATTCGCATAAGCGGTGTCACACCGTGGGGCCCGGTGGTCTCTACCACAATCCTGCATCTTTCAATTGTGGCCAATGCCTGTGACCGCAATGGCAGAGCACACCTACCTCGAGTTTAAAAAATGAATTGCACTACCGCGATGGCAGTTCCCATTGGCTGCAATGACAATCGCATAGGCGGTGTCACACCGCGGGGGCCCGGTGGTCTCTACCGCAATCCTGCATCTTTCAATTGTGGCCAATGCCTGTTACTGCAATGGCGGAGCATGCCTACCGCACCTGTAAACACATTGTGCAATAGCATTATCGCTTTGCAAATTGCATCACTGATCACTATACATTTACACAAAATTATTTCACCTGGTTGTAAAGTGAATTGAGAGTGTGACATTTAACTTAAGTATGCCCACACATGTCATGTCAGTACACGTGATTAAATGCATTGGTATGTACTTACTCACATGTCAAATTTCATCCACGTGGGCATGTATACAGATTTCATGTTGAATTGCTTATCATTTTTGTGAACATGCCAATGTGTGAAATGCCAACTCATCCCACAGTCATGATGGACTGACCACATAATGTGCATATATCACTGTATACAGTGCTGTATTTATATTGATAGTTGTCCAGCTTACACTCACTGTGCTCATTTTGTAATGATGTTGTGCTTAGTGTGACTAAAGCAAGAAGGTTTAGCAGTGACAGCAGCTACGTACAACAGCATTGATGCTGTTTGCCACATGTGCTGTGTCAGCTACACACAGGGCTGGGGACACAAGATGTAGGAGTGTACCATATACCATTCACATAGTCTGATTTACATTTGACAGTAGTTAGTATGTACATCCTGGCTACATGAATGACTACAGGAGATCAAGGTGCCTGTGCATTTGACTTGTGCATTAAATTGTTTTTACAGTCTTGTCAATGTTGGGGTTGTGTTAGTCATTATGTAAGATGTTTGCCACATCTCCTCTCTGACTCATTTTTACATGTGTCCCCTACCACAATACGTAGGAGATGACCACCTGTGTATCGGCCTTTCCCAGAGCTGGAGAAAATGGAGGATACCGACATCATTAAGAAATTCCGTCAGAATCGCCTTCCCTTCAAGAGCTATGTGCTCAGTTAGAGCCACATTTGAGGCCTCACAGAACATATCCAACAGCTTTGACACCAACAGTAAAGGTGATGGCCGCCCTGCATTTCTTTGCCACTGGTTTGTTTCAGTACACAGTGGCCAACGCAGGTGGGATGTCTCAACCTATGTTCAGCATGGTGTTGCGTGATGTTCTGTCCGCATTGTTGACCTACAAGGACAGCTACATCCACTTTCCAAGGAGACATGAATTGGCAGATGTGAAGGGGGGATTTTATGGCCTTGGTCACATACCTAATGTTGTTGGAGCCATTGACTGCACACACGTTGGCCTAGTTCCACCACAGGCACGTGAGCACATCTACCGTAACAGGAAGCATTACCATTCAATTAATGTGCAAGTGGCATGCCAAGCAGATATGATTATCTCCCATGTATGTGCCAAATTTCCGGGTTCTGCACATGACTCCTACATACTGCGTAAGAGCATCATCACAGAATTGATGGAAAATCTGCATCCGGAGCGTGCGTGGCTTGTTGGTGAGTGAGCTGTGTCAAGTAGTGTGCTGCATGTGTGACATGCTGTTCTCCTCAACTATTTCTATTACAAACTTGGTCTGTGTTTCTCACAACTAGGTGACTCTGCGTATCCTGACCATCCTTGGTTGCTGAGCCCACTGAGGAATCCAAGGACACCGGGAGAAGTCCGCTTCAATGATGTCCATGGGAGCACACGTCGTGTAGGGGAGCGTGCTTTTGGACTTCTGAAGGATAGATTTCGGTGTCTGGACAAGAGTGGTGGTGCACTACTCTACTCTCCCCAAAAGGTGTATCAGATCATAGTTGCATGCTGCATGCTCCACAACCTGGCCTTACGCAAAGAGATCCCCCTGATTCTGGATGATGATGAGCAGCAGATGCCCCCCGCTGCAAATCCACACATGCCCAGTGACGATGATAGTGGAGAAGAGGAAGGTGTTGACCTGCGTCAACAGCTCATCACCAACTACTTCCCTTGAGTATAAGTTACCATTAGTGGCGAAGCATAGATGATGTGTTTGGATGCTGGCTGTTGTTGGCTCACTGCTAAGGGCTGATGTGTGTGGCACAGTGTTTTGGTTTCCACTTACCTCATGTCTATGTTGATGGTGTTGGTCATTGTTATGTGTGATGAATCTTGTACGGTGTTGACTAGCGGTGTGTTGTTGCTATAATGCCATCATATAACATCCTCTTGTGTCTTTCTAGGTTCCTCCGCCCCATCAATGTCTTGTCACAATCAAAGCTTGTGGTACATTGGAATCAGAGTTGACATTGTACATACTGTGATAAACATGGAACTGACACAAAACCATAGGTAAGTAAATAGTGTTTATTTTCTATTAGATTGTGTCAAATTTATAGTGAATGAAAGGTAATTTGTGCATAGTGAGTGTATGAGTTGTCAATGATGGTAAAAGAGACAAATAGAGTAGTCACCACAATAATGGAATTACACAGTCCAACAAACTCCTGCCATCAACATGGCAATGTGGGATTGGATAATCAACAAAGTCAATGCTCAGCGCAACACATGTGCCATCATGGCTGGCTCAGCGACTTGGCTTTGGTTGGTGCTTTGCCACGTGATCCTCCAGTGGTGTTTCTCGGACGTCCCCTTTTGCGTTTGGCTGGGGGGGCCTCTGCTGCAGGCTCAGAGGTGTCTGAGGAGTCATTGTCTTGCAGCTCACCCATCTCTGTGGCCGCAGCTGAGGTGGTGGGAGTTTCAGGAGGCTGGCCACTGGAGTGGGGTTGAGCCGTCATTTGAGCAGCATGTATGTCCCTCAGAACACCTTGGCCCATGAGATCCACAAGTTGTCCCATTCGTGTGTCCATGGACCTCTGCAGCAGGCGGAGCTCAGGCAGTTCTTCTACAACCTGGCCCATCTGTCCCTGGTTCTGTTGGTATGCACCAAGGACTCTTGCAACGGTGGCCAGGGCTTCTGTCTCAGTGTCCTCATGTGATTGTCCCCCAGTTGCCCTCCCACCTGCCCTACTGACACGGACCTGTGGCATTGGCTGTCAATACACACACACACACTGTCCCCAGCATCCTCGGCTTGTGTGGTGGTGATGGTAACCACTGAGCCAGGGACAGTGTTGCCGCCAGCAGTGGTGATGGTGGAGTTGGCTGCAGCACAGGTCATTGTAGCAGGGGTCAGCGTAGTGGTTGTCGCTGGTGTCTTGATAGTTGTGGTGGTGGTGAGGACAATGAGGCCCTGAGACGGAGTGCGCCCTGGCAGTCCTGAGGGGCCACGTTGTTGCTCCTCATCCGAGAAACGTAGAGAATCAGCATCAGAGCGTTCACGTTCCGGGGGGGGGGAGACTGGCTCTGTTGGTGGGTGGTGTTTTTGCCAGCTATTGCTTGTGAATCTCCTGTTGAACAGAGGTTAGATTGTAAGGTAAGTACACTCCACAACCTTGGTGACACAGTTTTGGATGTTTCAGTTGATACGCCAAACATTTTACATTGCAATCACTTGGTATTGGTAGAAGATTACCAGATCATGACATGATGTAGAGGTACATACATTACTTGTTATTATTGTGACATGTAAATAACAACCATTTGACATGTACAGATAGTGTGTTTACAAGGACATGTCATCATCTACCAACTTTGTGCACATCCACTTTGTTTTATGCATGGATATTGTAGACTTTTCTGAAAATCTGTTTCAGCTATGCCAAATCTTCATGATTTCATTAGTTAATATTGATTTTAAATCATGTGGTTTTATTTTTTTGACAGATTGACCATGCATGTGTAGTGTTCATATGAGCCTTCATGCTCTCAAACAATAGGAATTACACATTGCATTGTGTGCTTTGCATGATTGGGCCCTGATTTTATTTCTCATGTGACTTTGTGATTCAATGTATAATTGCTGTGACATTTACATGTGCTTAGCTGTGTGCGCACTGGATGTGACATTTTGATCTGTACAGAGTTGGCTAACAGGTGAGGGATGTGGTGGTCATATGTCTCCAGGCATTTTGAGAAGGATGACAGTGTGCAGGCGCTGACTACCTACCTGTTAGGTGGCACAGTGGAGGGAGATGGCTGCCACATGGTTCTGGGTGGGGGGAGTGTTCTATCCTGCTCAGGGGTGATGCAAGTGAGCATGAGAAGGCTACCTACCTGGTAAGGTGAAGGAGAGCAATGAAATGGCTGCCACATGGTTCGGGGAGGGGGAGTTTTCCATCCTGCTCAGGGGTGATGCAAGTGAGCATGAGAAGGCTACCTACCTGCAAGGTGAAGGAGAGCAATGAAATGGCTGCCACATGGTTCTGAGTGGGGGGAGTGTTCCATCCTGCTCAGGGGTGATGCAAGTGAGCATGAGAAGGCTACCTACCTGTAAGGTGAAAGAGAGCAATGAAATGGCTGCCACATGGTTCTAGGTGGGGGAGTGTTCCATCCTGCTCAGGGGTGATGCAAGTGAGCATGAGAAGGCTACCTACCTGTAAGGTGAAGGAGAGCAATGAAATGGCTGCCACATGGTTCTGGGTGGGGGAGTGTTCCATCCTGCTGAGATGTGAGCCAAGGGTGCCTGGTGGGAGTTGTGGTGCTGTCTGCCTGTCCACACCCCCCCCTCCCTGTTGAGAAGGCTACCTCCCTGTGAAGTGGAGCAGAGAAAGGGAATAGGTTACACATGGCTCTTGGGTGGGGTGAGTGTTCCATCCTGCTCAGCTGTGAGTCAAGGGTGCCTGGTGGGAGTTGTAGTGCTGGCTGCCTGTCCACACACCCCCTCCCTGTTGAGAAGGCTACCTCCCTGTGAAGTTGAGCAGAGAAAGGGAATAGGTTACACATGGCTCTTGGGTGGGATGAGTGTTCCATCCTGCTCAGCTGCGAGTCAAGGGTGCCTGGTGGGAGTTGTAGTGCTGGCTGCCTGTCCACACCCCCCTCCCTGTTGAGAAGGCTACCTCCCTGTGAAGTGGTGCAAGGAAGGGAATAGGTTACAAATGGCTCTTGGGTGGGGTGAGTGTTCCATCCTACTCAGCTGTGAGTCAAGGGTGCCTGGTGGGAGTTGTAGTGCTGGCTGCCTGTCCATGCCCCCCCCTCCCTGTTGAGAAGGCTACCTCCCTGTGATGTGGAACAGAGGAAGGGAATAGGTTACACATGGCTCTTGGGTGGGGTGAGTGTTCCATCCTGCTCAGCTGTGAGTCAAGGGTGCCTAGTGGGAGTTGTATTGCTGGCTGCCTGCCCACACCCCCTCCCTGTTGAGAAGGCTACCTTCTGTGAAGTGGTGCAGGGAAGGGAATAGGTTACACATGATTCTTGGGTGGGGTGAGTGTTCCATCCTGCTCAGCTATGGGTCAAGCGTGCCTGGTGGGAGTTGTAGTGCTGGCTGCCTGTCCACACACCCCCCCTCCCTGTTGAGAAGGCTACCTCCCTGTGAAGTGGAGCAGAGGAAGGGAATAGGTTACACATGGCTCTTGGGTGGGGTGAGTGTTCCATCCTGCTCAGCTGTGAGTCAAGGGTGCCTGGTGGGAGTTGTAGTGCTGGGTGCCTGTCCACAACCCCCTCCCTGTTGAGAAGGCTACCACCCTGTGAAGTGGTGCAGGGAAGGGAATAGGTTACACATGGCTCATGGGTGGGGTGAGTGTTCCATCCTGCTTAGCTGTGGGTCAAGGGTGCCTGGTGGGAGTTGTAGTGCTGGCTACCTGTCCACACCCCCCCTCCCTGTTGAGAAGGCTACCTCCCTCTGAAGTGGAGCAGAGGAAGGGAATAGGTTACACATGGCTCTTGGGTGGGGTGAGTGTTCCATCCTGCTCAGCTGTGAGTCAAGGGTACCTGGTAGGAGTTGTAGTGCTGGCTACCTGTACACATACCCCCATGGAAATATTGCTACCTACATTTGAAGTGAATCTGAGGAAGGAAATTATAGATATGTGAGGCATGTGTTGGGAAGAGTGTGTTGTACATAAGTGCATTTAGGTCTAGAAAGTGTAGCTTTATAGTTGGGCAAGACAGTACATGGCAGTGTGGTGGTATACATTTGTTGGTACTTACCAGCCTCCACTCCCCCAGCTATTCCTGTGAGACTCTCTGGATGCAGTATGGCAAGCACCTTCTCCTCCCATTCAGTGAATGTTAGTGGTGGAATGGGAGGGCCACCGCCAGTCCTCTGAGCCGCCTCATGGTTCCTGTTGGCATGGTATTTCACCCTGGTCTTTAGGTCATGCCACCTCTTCTTGATGTCACGCTGTGTGCGCAGGGTGGTCCCTACTGCATTGAATTTGTTGACTATCCTTTCCCACATTTGATTTTTTCTGACTATTGGGGTCTGTTGGACCATGCTTCCAAACAAATGTGGTTCTACTCTAATTATCTTGTCTACCATCACTGACAACTCATTGTCTGTGAATTTGGGCATTTTTTTCTGTGTCATGGTGTGTGATGTGCAAATAAGTGACAAGTGCAGGTGGGAAGGTGGTGGTGGAGATGTGTGAGGTGTGTGTTGGTAGTGTTGGTGTGGGTGGTTGTGATGGTGTGATGTGTGATGATTTGCCACTCCTTTCAGCTGTGGTGTTTGGCCCTTCACTGCTGGAGTTGTGCAAAGGATGATTGTCTGGGAAGGGGTTGGTTTTATGCTCAGCTATGTGGGTGTGTCAAAATGAGGTATTCCTGTCAGGTGTGTTCTCCATGTTGACCTGGGATTTGTTTGGTTTCCAATATTATGGGGGTGTATCATTGGGGTGTGTCAGATGTGTTCGAGGGCAGCGGAAAGAACAGGCACACTTGGAGGCCTTGTTGTGTGGTTCCATTCGACCGCCATTCTTCTTTTCGCGTGACCGCAGCGGTCGGAACGCAATGATTGTTCCGCCTGCTCTGCCATTCATCTTTTCACGCGACCGCAGTGGTTGGAAAACAATGATCATTCCGCCTGCTCCGCCATCTTATCATAATTTCACTTGCGGTCATTCCGCGTGAGGATCGGCCTTTTTAGTGCTTTCCGCAGCATTTCTGTCCGCCGCTGTCAGATTTTCTGGTTTTCCGGATGTGGCAGACGGATTATTTTGAAATCCGACCGCCGCGGTAGGATTTTACATTCATTGCATCGTAATGTGACCGCCGGTTTTGCCACGGAACATGCAGCCGTTTTTTTTCCGCAAGCACGGCGGTCGGAGGGCTTTTCTGTCCGCCATCGTAATGACCCCCATAGTTACCAATGTCAATAGCACATCATACTAAAAGTCATACATTGTCTTTATATAATAGTGATCCTGCATATTGAGCCCAACCATATGGCCAGCCAGTGTGGTGCTATCGATTGTCTCTGTTTTTCTCTTTTGTCCATTCTCCTTTCCCCGGATATATTTCTAACATACATGGCATTAGCGTAAGGTTGGCTGTAGGTTTGGAGAAGCGTGGAAGCCATCATCCAATGTCATTCTGTGTAATCTTGTAAGGTCTCCACAAATTAGTGACCTTTGACTGACACTTAATTCAGAGATGACATTAGTAATCATCATACATGCATGCATTGAGGGAATTACCCCCAGATGAGACAGATGCCACAAGCAAAGTTGCTCAAAACGCCAAAAGGCCACACTGGCATGCAAGAGGAAACAAAAGGACAAATTACTAACAAGCTTGCAACAAAAGCACCTTCACTCTACGCACATTTACAAGAGCAAGTGAAATGATTTAAGCAAGATGACAACTCTCTAACACTTAAAGCTGGACACAGATGAAACATTGATTACATTTAGATATAACAAGCAACACCAATAAAAGGGATAGCAGCATAATCCTTGTCTACTAACTAGTCGCAAGAGAAGCTGTGAAGACAATTACTCTTTTTTTTCACTTGCTTCTTTTATGCTTGGAAAGTTCTGTTTTTATGTCTGGTCAAACTTCTGGCCAACATCCTATAAGTAGTCGAGACTGCCATCAAGACGTGGCCTCTCTTATTTATGACTTTCCATCATCCTCAATGTTCATCACATCTTAGATATCCAATATTTTGTAGGTCCGCATTTGTTCCCCCTATCCATGATCCATTCTGCCTAATTCATTCTGTGGTTGTGAGCAATGAGGGTTATAGATTTCTAAGCATATTATGCACAATATCCTTCTCTTCCTCTATTTGCTCCTTGTCCTCTATCTGATCCCTCATTTTCCCTTCCTCCCTCCTATTCTGTGTAGTTTTATTTCCTTTATAGCACACTAATATTTGTATTGACAACAGACTCTTGTAAGTCCATTACGTTGTGCAGTACTTTTATGTATTTATCTGCCTTTAATTTTTCAATAAAGAATTACAAAAAGAAGTGGCCTGTGCAGTCTAGTTGTCTTGCTGTGGTGAGAAGCAAATAGGGAGTTTCTACGGCTTTCAGTGGTGGAAGGGCGGTTACTGTCAGTGTTGTGGAATGAGATAATGAGATACAGACAAAGGAGGATGGGAACTTTGTACAGACGAGAAGCAACCTAAGCAGTGAGTAGGAATGTGTCAGCATTACTCCTATGGAAGGCACTTTGGGCTCCCACCAGGAATGCACAGAGGTCTCATGTTTCTCCAGACCAAAAGGTGAAGTTTCTTGTAAGGAAGTTGTTGTTAGATTGGAGCCGAGGGAAACTCACGGAACTGAGCAGCAGGAGTGAACGTTTCTTTATGAAGCATTACGCATGGACCCAGCCAAACAGAGCAGTGACTGACACCTGAGTGCAGCAACTGGCACATTGTCAGCCAGTGGAGCAAACAAAACAACACCCAGGGAGAAACAAAGTAAAGTGCAGAGATTGCCAGTTGGGGAAACTAGCACCCAACGATTTAACAACGGATTTACATACAGCACTAATCCTGGTACAGCTGAAGAAAAAAAAAACAGGACACTGCAAGAATTAAATTGAAAGGCTGCCACAATACTGGTCCAAGATAGAAAACTGGACATAGGAAACGGCTGACTGTCAGAGACAGCAAAGCACAGAGTGATGAAAAGAAGCACCACTGAAGAGGGTGATAGAGCACGATGGTGCTCTTTAATTTGTAGGGGTGCATTATACTCATGGGTAGTTTGCACCTACACATGTGATCCTTTGATGTGTTAACATTTGATTACTAGAATGTGTAATGTAATAACGTGTAAAATGAAGTGATGGAGATATTTTGGTATAACGTGAAGAAATTAACGTTGTAATCGTGATCTACATGATGAAGTTTAATGTTTTAATTTTACAAAAGATAATGAGAAATGTACTCACTGTAGTGTAACGTATTGATTTAAACATGCGCAGGAATAATGCTCATGTGTACGTGTGCTTAATGAAACCGCAGAACCCTTCTTATATTAGCCGAATTTGTAGGCCTCATGTGTATTTCTCCCTGGCTCTCTAGGCGAGTTTGCTAATGTAATTTGTGTGTATGCAGAGTTTGTCTTTTCTCACGTTTCTGTTGCAGGTGGAGAAATTCATCTTTTTTAGTTAGAATAACGCTTTTGTTTTAGGAGTTTAGGCTTAGGTAGGAGAGGATACATTTGAACTAGCAGTACTGATAACGTCGGATGGTGTTCATTCTCACTGGAGAAGGCCTGGGAATAAAGGTCATCGAGCAAGAGCATGGAAGCATCGCTACCACTTGGAAAGTTAACTATGAGGAGGTTTCCAGTTGGATGGGACAATCGCGTGATGTGACGATGGGTGTGCTCTATGATTTGGTGTTTGAGTTAGGGGCAGAGTCTGGGAGACTTTGGTCAGAACTGGAGAGGAGAGAGCATCTTAGAACGAGCTCTATAGCTTTATGCTACTTGACCCATTCAACGTGAGTGTACTTCTTAGGAATTCTTCATGCGCTGACACCTTTTTCCTGCGCTTGCCTGTGGAATGCTAAGTAGGGATGTCACGTTACTGATAGTGTAGGGACAGACTAATGCTTTTTACTTATGAACCTCCAATGAAGAAAACTCTTGATGTCGGTGCAGTAATCTTTTGCGCAATGCTATTGGAATTGGTCATCTTATGCGTGTTGCACTGATTAAATTTCGCCCGTAGGTTTGGCTATGTATTAGTACTCATGTATTTTTACACCCTTGTCTTGAGGTGTTTGTATGTTCAACTTTTCTTGGCTTTGTAATAAACCCACTAACTTTTGATTCGGAGTCTGTGTTCCTTTAGTAACATGGCAAAGTGAATGGTAATGTATAATTGGTCAACAATTTTTCTCCCCTCCACACTTTCAAGCAGGTACCAATGAGCCATTGGCCGAGGGTTCCAGAGTAAGTCAAGAACGTGGAACCCGGCTCCTTCAAGGGCTACACGTGAGGTAGGGAGCCATGGAGAATAAGTTTACAACATACATTTGGGGCGTAGCTATCAGTAGTGCAGCAGGTGTTGTGGCACCTGGGCCCAGGATGTTAGGGGCCCATTACACACCAATTCGAGCTGTATTTACAACCAGACAAGAAGGTCTGGGACATTTTCTTTGTTTGCAGTAGGACGTCTGTCACCCTTGTTACACCATCACATACAATTACAGAAGGATTAATCAAAGAGAAATTAAAATGTGAATGTAAAGGCCCCCTGACCTCTTCAACTAAAGCAGTTGCAAATTGATTACTAAAGGCACTCGGAGCTGGAACACTGAACGCATTTAAAACAGAAGTACTCAATGGAGTATAGACAGGGTCCTACAGACAGCCAATAAGGGGAAGTGAATAAACAACTGCAACAAACATTTGTTTGGTAGTTGTGTGGAACAGCAGAAAGCAGTGGCGCAGAGTCTCAGGAGACTGGCAATAGCAGCAGAAGCACAATGACAAAGAACAGTAGTATTGAATGCATGAAACCACAGTAGGGACAACCATTGGATAGGTAGAAGGCATCAAGGCTCTGCAAACAGAATAACACCACAAAAGTGCAAGGGAGGAGAAAATTCTTAATGCAAAAACCAGGAGCTCTTGAATGCTGCTGTTTAAATTCTGCTTTCTGCAAGGATCTGCTTGTGAGGAATCGATGTAAAAGTTGACAACCCAGAGTGCTTCATGTAATAATAATCTTTCACCCACCTTTCCGTCAAATGTTCTCAGAAGATGACACTGACTGCCCAATATTATCTAAGCACCATGCAAGGTGGTAAAGTATTATTTGCGCGTACTGCGGGGGTCGATTGACGCCGGTCTGCACTCCACTTGAAGTGCATCAATCTGGGTGAATAATCTCCACCAACATGTGCTAGTTCTTATTTGCACGCTCACGCCGATTACCGGTCTATGGTTATAATACCATATGCCTCTGGGATTTTCATTCATTGGATCGCTTTTAAATAGCTTTCTCAAGCTTGGCTCGGAGGATCATTGGAATATTTGGAAAAGAAGCCAGGCAGCGACTTTGGTTTGAGATTTTTTTGTCAGCCGGGCAATTACCCAGGGAATTGGGTGTCGCCCTGAATTTACTTTGCCCTGAAGAAGTCCTATGTAAAAAAGGACGAAACGCGTTGGCTGATGTTTTTGTATGAATTGATAATAAAGAAGAGACACATCACACAACTTGCATGAAAAGCAACTTTCTTCTTTGAATCAGATTTCCGCAAAAGTTATCGACAATAATCTTCTAAGAACCTCAAGTGGTGGTGCAGTTCCAATTTAGTTTTTTTCATTGTGAAAGTTACAGCTATGATTCCTTGTCTATGTGGCTTCATGAAGAGGCCATACTTGCCCATGATCAAAACAATAGCAAAACATTCCAAAATCTAGGTGAGAACCTTTGGCTTAAACTGTCTTTCTTCTCCCATTAAACACAGTAATCTGTTCTGGACAATGACAACCACAAAGAACATGTTGACAGAAAGGCACAAGCACAGCATTGGATTTTGGAGACACTATTACACACGTGTGGATGGCAAGTCACTGAACTGCAAAGTGAAACAAAAAGATACTGTCGCACAGGTAAGAGCGGTGGGGCGGGGCGGGGTGGAGAGTGGTGGAAGTCGACAGACGATGGGATAAGTAATATTAAATAAATAAAACCACTTACTTTGCGCTCGCCGCATCGCCGATGTGGCGGTGCGGCAAGCGTAAAGTAAGTGGTTTTAATTATTTATTTATTTCATATTACTTATCCCGTCGTCTGTTGACTTCCACCACCCCCCACCCTGTCCCGCCCCACCGCCCCACTGCTCTTACCTGTGCGAGCTGCCACTGCATAAACTGGGAGAAACAGATGCATGTATGGTGGCAAAAGACACATTGACCCACACAAGGGAGAAAGTCACACTGGGACAGGAAGATAGAAACATAGAGACTAGGACATAGAGGTAGACTGGTTCACCAGAAGAGGCAGATACTGATACACATACACACTCAGATGGAATGACCCTGACAGGATGACTGAATGACTGAGTGACTGACTGAATGAATGAATGAAACAAATGTTTAATGTGTAGCTGCTATTCGGTCGGGGTGTCCTAGTGTTCAAGGTAAACAAAGAGGGCAAAGCAGTCAGAATGACTAGGTCTTCAAAGTGCCTCTAAAAGTGGTGTAGTTCAGCTGACTGCAGAGGGACAAAGATAATGACTTCCGGTACTTGGCTGTGACACGAAAGAATGAGCTACCTCTAGGGCTAGACATCTTAAAGTGAGAGAATTTGGTGAGAAAAGTATTGAAAGAGTGGAGATACCTGCTAGATATGTAGAACTGAATTCTACCCCAATAAAAAGAGGACCAGTGTAATACAAGGCTCGATGACAAATACAGAGGGCCTTGAAGACAAGAACAATTCGGAAGTAGCAGCCTATGCAAAGCGGCAAGGTGTCCTGAAAGGGAAACATCCATTACAACGCAGGCATTACATCGTAATGCCTTTACAACGCAACTATTACAACGCATGCCATTACAACGCATATGCCATTACAACTCATGCCATTACAACGCATGCCATTACAATGCATTTTAGGTAAGTGAGGAATTATTTTATTTTTGATGTAAGCTTATAAATGTTTGTGAATGTATTAATACTCTGGTATTATTTTGTTATTTAGTTTTAGTCATAATAAATGTAAGTAATATTTTTAAAAACATCTTTAAATAGGTTATGCACCTATCCTCTAGGGCGGGATGCATGGGAATCAGGGGTTTTGGGTGGGGGAGTGTATTTTAATACTCAGGTATTAATTTCATTATTTGTAATTTAATTAATATTTAGTTTTAGTGATATTAAATTTAATAAATAATATTAATATTTTTTTTTTTTAAATAGGTTATGCACCTATCCTCTAGGAAGGGATGCATGGGAAACAGGGTTTTTTGGGTGGGGGAGTATTTTAATACTCAGGTATTAATTTCATTATTTGTAAATTAATTAACATTTAGTTTTAGTGCTATTACATTTATTAATTTATTAAATAATATTAAAAGTTTTTTTAAAATAGGTTATCCACCTATCTCTAGGATGGGATGCATGGGAAACAGGTGTTTTTGGGTGGGTGAGTATATTAATACTCAGGAATTAATTTCATCACTTGTAAATTAAATCATATTTAGTTTTAGTGATATTAAATTTTAATAATAATTATTAATAAAAAATAAAATAAAGTCATGCACCTATCATCTAGGACGGGATGCATGGGAATCAGGGGTTTTGGGTGGGGCAGTGTATTAATAAATAGGTATTAATTTTAGTACTATAGTATTATTTGATAACATTTTAGAAATGACAATATAAAATATTAATTCATTTTTTTTAATTAATAAAAAAAGCTTTGACACTTATCCTCTGGGATGAGATGTTTGGGAATCAGTGGTTTGGATGGGGGAGTGTATTAATACCTAGGTATTAATTTTAATACTTGAGTATTAATAATTAACTCATTATTAAATTACTTTAAACGTATTTAGCTTTTTTTTCTAATAGTAAAAATTAATAAAAATTATATCAAAGTAAAAAAAAAGGTGTTTGTAGGTAGGGGAGAGATGTAAAATCTAGTTTAAAATAAAAGCTATCATTATTTGAAAAAAATATATTTAATATGTAATGCCTCTAAAAAAATTAACCTTAATATAAATGTATTTTTACTTTGTAAAGAATTAAAATGATATTTTAATCCAATGCAGCGAGAGTCCTATCTAAACCTACACCTACCCAAGAGCTCTGTGACTCTCTGAATAACTACTTCGTGGAGAAAATTTCTAACATTAAAGCTAGTATTCCAATATCCAGCCCCACTGAGACTCCCCTTGTTACAAAAAGGAATCCGTTTACCTTGGATCACTTTCCAGCCATTAACACCCAGTCCTTCCTGGACTTGTTGTCTAGAGTCAAATCTGGATCCCCCAGGGACTGCTGTCCACCTCATATCTTAAAAGACATTCTTTCTGCCCTGCCGTGTACCATCATGACCTTCTTGAATGAGTCTCTCTTGCAGGGCCGTGTCCCTAAAGCATTTAAGGACGCAATTGTGGTCCCCCTTTTAAAGAAACCGGGAGCAGACCCCCAGATGCTATCAAATTATCGCCCCATCTCCCTGCTCCCCTACTTGGCCAAAGTCCTGGAAGCCCACGTAGCAAAGTGTTTGTCCAACTTTATGGAACATTCTGAATATCTAGACCCTCATCAAGCGGGATTCCGTCCCGCTCACTCTACGGAGACAGTGATTTTAGCTGTACTGGACGACTTACGAGATAAAGCTGACAGAGGTACTCCTCAGGCCCTGGTGCTTTTAGATCTTTCGGCCGCATTTGACACGGTCGATCACAAAATTTTGATGGACCGTGTCAGGCTGGCCGGCATCCAGGGCCCAGCTTTCAGCTGGATTAGCTCCTTTTTAGAAAACCGTACTCAAGCGGTTCGCTTGGATTCATTCACTGCTCCCAAGCTATCAACTGCATGTGGGGTCCCACAGGGATCATCACTATCCCCCCAATTGTTTAATCTATACCTTTCACCCTTAATTCAGTCTCTGAAGGCATGGAAGGTAACTACCTTCAACTATGCCGATGATCTACAGTTAACTTTCACAATAGATAACTCCCCGAATTCAGTCCTGGAATTCCAGGCCACTATGCTCCACATTCGCCATTGGATGGACCAAAATCATTTAAAACTCAATCCAGACAAGACCGAACTAGTTTTGACAGGGAGTAGTAAGATCTTCTGGGGCCCACACTATTGGCCGGCGGAACTTGGATTTCCACCCGAACCCTCTACCTCCGTCAAGAGTCTAGGTGTCATCATAAACAACGACCTGTTGTTGAGATCCCAAGTTGGTGCTGTGGTCTCAACCCGTTTCTTTCAGTTACGTAAAATCAGAAAGATCAGCCGCTTGCTCACTCATGCAGCGTTGATACAGGTCGTAATAGCCATGGTATTATCACACTTAGACTACGCCAACTCAATCTATCTAGACATGCCACTTTTTCTAATCAAGCGGCTTCAGATGGTTCAGAACCAAGCAGCGAGACTGATCCATCAGCAACCAAGATGGCAATCAGCCAGACCTCTTTTAAAAAAACTACACTAACTCCCTATTTCCCAACGCACGGCCTTTAAAACGGGATGTTTAATCTTTAAGTCTCTTCACAGTGCGCTGTATAAATTTTTTATAACATAACATATTTGGACAATGTAAGTTGGCATAATTAGTCATTGAAAATTACTATAACATTTTTTGAAAGAATTTAAAATATAAAAGTTAAAAAAAAACAAATGACACATTCATAGTAATTTTAGTATTTTTATTACATATAACAAAATATAATACAGTTCTAATAAATAATCAAAAAATGTTAAAAAAAACTTTATTACAATCATTATTTGAAAAAAATAAACATAGATTTTTCACTGTATTGTAATATATATATTTTTTTTCTTTGTAGGTTTTCCCTCGGTTTAACATGGAAGTCAATGAGAGAAATTGTCCTTTTTTCCTTTTTAGGGAATAAGTTGACATTGCCGCTTGTACGTAAGTTTCGTCATTCAGAGGAGTGTCGCGGTCCGGATCAGAAGCATGGAAGAGCTGCGTTCAGGTGAGCCAAATTTTAATTATTAAAAATAGATTAGTGGTGTCATAGTTTATTGTAAGGGGAGAGGAGGGAGGTTGTAAGAACTAGGGTAGGTGTATTTTGATATTTTTGTATGTTTAAACTTAAAAAAGTTTTCCAAAACAGGTAGCAGTTGTAGGCCCACGTCGGGTTGATTGCTTTCGTAACACTTTTTGTTTAATAGAAAAAATTTACAAGAAAGGTTACTTTTTCTATTAAATAATAGTGTCATGAAAGTAATATTTTTTTCTGGTTTTTTTGGGATGCGGCGGGATTTTGAAATGAAGTTATTGCGTCGTCGCGGTTTTCTTGAACGGTGTAAGGAACATGGACACAGACTTCGTGGTTTTAAGAAAAACTCTTTGGGACATTTTCAAATAATGCATTTTTTGTTTTTGGGACTTATGCTGGAGTTAATTCGAGAGAGGAATTCATCGATGGATTTGTTTCCAGCGTTTAAAAAAGAAAAGATTATTCTTTTTCGTGCTCTTTTTACCCAAATTTGTTCGAGAGAGGATTGCAACAATGGATTTCTTGTTGCGTTTTTTGCCAAAATATTCAATTTTTGGGGATTTTTTGGGGGGATGCGTTTTTTGTAGGTGAGCCTAGTACATTTTTCAGCATCAATTTTTTGCTGATAACAAAATGGTTTTGCCAAACTGTGTCCATGTTGGTTAGTTTAATTCGGGTGATACCTTACATCAAGGCTTAAGGATTATTTATTATGGATTCGAGGACTGATCAAAACTCTTGGTGAAAAGTGGAATTGTACGCAAGTCCAAGAGTTGAAAAAACAAGACAACTAAAGGTAAGCAACCCGACTTTTAATTAATAATAATTTTTTTTTTTTTTTTTAAATGCCAATTGAATTAGGGGATTGTTTGTCAAAACAGGCCAGTAATGTGGTTTAGGAGTTAGTGTAGATTAGAAATGTAGGATGTGTGCAATATTATCTAGGTAGTCTGAAACCACCATCAACGAAAATTGTTGAATTGCACCCAATAGTCACTCGGACATTTCTTTTGTTCTTTTAGAGATTCATGGGTTCAGACTACCAGTTAATGATTGCGCAATTCTCATTTCTTGGAAACTTTGCTCCTTCTTCAAAATTTCCCAAAAATGATAGAAGTTAGGATGTGGTTTACCGATGGATTTGTTGAAGGAGTTGTGCCATTCCTCTATGGCATTATTTGTTTTTGCTCCTCCCTCTAAGCAGGTCGAGAAGCAGTTCCACCACTTCACATGGAAACGTGACTTCCTCCTGTGACCTGACCTGCTTAGATGGCCAATCCATGTGTCTTCAAAGTAATTTAGAAGGGGTGCCAATTTTTCCTCGGTTGCAGTAAAGTAATCAGATTTAGTAATTGATGTGTAGTATTCATCTACCCTGTCAGGAGGAACAAAGCAAAGTGCAGTTAGTTTCTTCAATTCAAATTGTAGTTTACTGTCTGATATATAATCCTCAATTAAGGATGTTTTTTTAATTTTTCGCCAATAAGCCTGTGAAAAGTGAAAAAAATATCCTTGAATTTGGGTATCCGTGTACAATTTGGTAATTGTGTTAATCATAGGTAATTCAAAGGCAATTAACACTTTTATTCATGGTTTTAGCTTTTATCACTGACAAAAATTCAGTGTATGTTGAGGTTTGTTTATCAGGAGTAAACTGTATACTAAGGGCACTACTGTGCAATTAATGTAGGCTTGGATAGTGTATATTTGGGTGAATGGATGGGGTGTGGATTTAAACGTCCCGTCCATCATCCAAATATCACTACTCTCCAACTTAACAAGATTATGGAGTGTGCTAAAGATTAGTATTCATTTAAGAGAGTTTTTGTTATCATGCAAAAGAAAGGTTTCATTAGTAACGGTTACAGTAAATTGAGGAGGAATGTTAATATCAGAGAAAGTTTGGGCTGTTACACGTAGGGGGTTATTTGCCTCTTTTTTACGCTGTATTATTCTGCCTAGGTTGGGGATTGTGGGCATACAGCTTGCTACATGTGATGGAATGTTTTGAGAAACCTCCCTCAAAACTGAGCCACAGGGTTCATTGGAGGTGGATGCTAGTGCTTTCATTTCATTTATATTTTCTCTTACCTCTATCTCCATTGCAGAGGCAGAGTGGTTATGCTCGGTGGTCCTTTCAACAGTGTCACCAAGAGTAGCCGCTCTGCCTGTGCAATGGGATGAGTAATATTGCACACACCTCCAATGACACCTGTGCTCAGTTAATCTCTACTTACAATAAACGTAGCCACTGTGACTTAACAGTCTGTTTCCTCTGCTGGAATGTATGTATTTGGCTTCCTTTCTTGCTGCCATTATCTGATGAAAGAAGAAACAGTGAAAAACATTGTTTTAGTGATTTTAAGTGTGGTTGCTTTTTAAATAAGATTATGCCTGCAAGTGAAAAGTTAGTGCACATTCTTTATTTAACAGCTGTATTATTTTCAACATTGTTCCTGGATTTGATAGCATTGGCTTGATAATGTTTGTTTGGAATTTGTTCCAGCTTTTATACCTTAAATTGAAAAAGGGTTAAGTTTGTATTCACTTGGGAGACTGATATAGGTTACCTTTTTAAGGTTTTTCTGTTGTCTTGTTCGAAATTCCTTTTGTAGATGGTGGTTGTTTTTCGATTTTTCAGGGAGTTTCACACTATGGGGCTGATTGCGATGGCGGGCGGACTTGATCCGCCCGCCATCGTAGCGGTGTTTGGAACCGACCGCCATGCATGCGGCGGTCCCGCCTACCCGATTAGGATGGGACTGCTACCGCTGCGGTCTGATTCCGCACCGTTAACATTGCTGACAGCAGCACCGCTGCGATGTGTAAAAGAGCATGCTGTGCATTTCACTGCACTACGT
The DNA here is from genome assembly GCA_963921515.1 of Calotriton arnoldi. Classification (NCBI taxonomy): domain Eukaryota; kingdom Metazoa; phylum Chordata; class Amphibia; order Caudata; family Salamandridae; genus Calotriton; species Calotriton arnoldi. The sequence goes on along the minus strand of CAWUFW010001784.1, from coordinate 118,654 downwards.
GGCAGGCACTACACTGTGCCTGCCACATGGTGTAGTGAAATGCAGAGAGGTACCTTGGGTACCCCCCAGTGCACCCACACCTCCCCCCAACACAAGGGGGGCCTGCAACAGGCCCCCAAACCCAATCCCCGCCAGCCTCCTGAAACCCACATCCTAATATTGCGAACGGTGCCTGCTAGGCACCGCCACCATATTAGTGGCTCTGCTCCACCCGCCAGGCAATCGGTGCGATTGCCACAGCCGGAAAAGCGGCGGACGGACTTTCCGTCCGCCACGATACCCACCGCCATCCTCAGTTTGATGGCGGAACGATCGCCACCGCCGGCCCGACGGTGGCGATCGTTCTGCCATCGTAATGAGCCCCTATGTTCTTATTAGTGTTTAAGATTTTTGGGTTCTGAAAAAAGAGATAAAATGTTATAAGTATTTTGTTTGGATAATTTCATTTTTGCTAATTGCCTGGAAAGGAATAGTTTAGGGCTTTTTAGTTGATTAAAAGTTATTTTGCTTTTGTTTGTGAGGTTCAAATAAATGGTTGTGCACTTGTAACCTGCAAAAAAAAAAAAAAGTTTTTGAACATTTTTACCTTGTTTTGTTTGGTTTCTTCTGTGGTGATGTCCTTTTGTATTATCAAGGCTTGAGGGTGTGTCCTTTACTGTTGTTTCTGTATATGGCTAAATCTGTTGAGAAGGTTGAATTTAAAAAAAAGTTTGAATGTATGCTTTACAAAAAAGAGAATTGACAATGTGAAATTAACAGTTTAAATTTTTAATTTTTGAATTTAAGTACTAAAAAATTGCCCCCACCACCAACCAACACTTTTCCTGAAGCAAACACCTGTCAGAGTAGGAATAGTAAATTTGCCCCCACCACCATCCAACAATTTCCCTGAGGCAAGCACCTGTCGGAGTTGGAATAGGAATTTTGCCCCACCACCATCCAGCACTTTCCCTGAGGCAAGCACCTGTCGGAGTAGGAATAGTAAATTTGCCCTCACCACCATCCAACACTTTCCCTGAGGCAAGCACCTGTCGGAGTAGGAATAGTAATTTTGCCCCACCACCATCCAACACTTTCCCTGAGGCAAGCACCTGTCGGAGTTGGAATAGGAATTTTGCCCCCACCACCATCCAGCACTTTCCCTGAGGCAAACACCGGTCAAAGTAGGAATAGTAAATTTGCCCTCACCACCATCCAACACTTTCCCTGAGGCAAGCACCTGTCGGAGTAGGAATAGTATTTTTGCCCCCACCACCATCCAACACTTTCCCTGAGGCAAGCACCTGCCTGAGTACGAATAGTAATTTTGCCCCATCACCATCCAACACTTTCCCTGAGGCAAGCACCGGTCGGAGTAGGAATAGTAAATTTGCCCCCACCACCATCCAACACTTTCGTTGTGGTAAACACCTGTCGGAGTAGGAATAGTAAATTTGGCCCCACCACCATCCAACACTTTCCCTGAGGTAAACACCTGTCTGAGTAGGAATAGTAATTTTGCCCCACTACCATCCAACACTTTCCCTGAAGCAAGCACCTGTCGGAGTAGGAATAGTAATTTTGCCCCATCACCATCCAACACTTTACCTGAGGCAAGCACCGGTCGGAGTAGGAATAGTAAATTTGCCCCCACCACCATCCAACACTTTCCCTGAGGTAAACGCCTGTCTGAGTAGGAATAGTAATTTTGCCCCCACCACCATCCAGCACTTTCCCTGAGGCAAGCACCTGTCAGGGTAGTGATAGTGATTTTGCCCCCACCACTATCCAGCACTTTCGCTGAGGCAAGCTCTTGTCGGAGTAGGAATAGTAATTTTGCCCCCACCACCATCCTAATATTGCCAACGGTGCCTGCTAGGCACCGCCACCATATTAGTGGCTCTGTTCCACCCGCCAGGCAATCGGTGCGATTGCCACAGCCGGAAAAGCGGCGGACGGACTTTCCGTCTGCCGCGATACCCACCGCCATCCTCAGTTTGATGGCGGAACGATCGCCACCGCCGGCCCGACGGTGGCGATCGTTCCACCATCGTAATGAGCCCCTATGTTCTTATTAGTGTTTAAGATTTTGGGGTTCTGAAAAAAGAGATAAAATGTTATAAGTATTTTGTTTGGATAATTTCATTTTTGCTAATTGCCTGGAAAGGAATAGTTTAGGGCTTTTTAGTTGATTAAAAGTTATTTTGCTTTTGTTTGTGAGGTTCAAATAAATGGTTGTGCACTTGTAACCTGCAAAAAAAAAAAGTTTTTGAACATTTTTACCTTGTTTTGTTTGGTTTCTTCTGTGGTGATGTCCTTTTGTATTATCAAGGCTTGAGGGTGTGTCCTTTACTGTTGTTTCTGTATATGGCTAAATCTGTTGAGAAGGTTGAATTTAAAAAAAAGTTTGAATGTATGCTTTACAAAAAAGAGAATTGACAATGTGAAATTAACAGTTTAAATTTTTAATTTTTTAATTTAAGTACTAACAAATTGCCCCCACCACCATCCAACACTTTTCCTGAAGCAAACACCTGTCGGAGTAGGAATAGTAAATTTGCCCCACCACCATCCAACACTTTCCCTGAGGCAAGCACCTGTCGGAGTTGGAATAGGAATTTTGCCCCACCACCATCCAGCACTTTCCCTGAGGCAAGCACCTGTCGGAGTAGGAATAGTAAATTTGCCCTCACCACCATCCAACACTTTCCCTGAGGCAAGCACCTGTCGGAGTAGGAATAGTAATTTTGCCCCACCACCATCCAACACTTTCCCTGAGGCAAGCACCTGTCGGAGTTGGAATAGGAATTTTGCCCCCACCACCATCCAGCACTTTCCCTGAGGCAAACACCGGTCAAAGTAGGAATAGTAAATTTGCACTCACCACCATCCAACACTTTCCCTGAGGCAAGCACCTGTCAGAGTAGGAATAGTATTTTTGCCCCCACCACCATCCAACACTTTCCCTGAGGCAAGCACCTGCCTGAGTACGAATAGTAATTTTGCCCCATCACCATCGAACACTTTCCCTGAGGCAAGCACCGGTCGGAGTAGGAATAGTAAATTTGCCCCCACCACCATCCAACACTTTCGTTGTGGTAAACACCTGTCGGAGTACGAATAGTAAATTTGCCCCCACCACCATCCAACACTTTCCCTGAGGTAAACACCTGTCTGAGTAGGAATAGTAATTTTGCCCCACTACCATCCAACACTTTCCCTGAAGCAAGCACCTGTCGGAGTAGGAATAGTAATTTTGCCCCATCACCATCCAACACTTTACCTGAGGCAAGCACCGGTCGGAGTAGGAATAGTAAATTTGCCCCCACTGCCATCCAACACTTTCCTTGTGGTAAACACCTGTCGGAGTAGGAATAGTAAATTTGCCCCCACCACCATCCAACACTTTCCCTGAGGTAAACACCTGTCTGAGTAGGAATAGTAATTTTGCCCCACCACCATCCAGCACTTTCCCTGAGGCAAGCACCTGTCAGGGTAGGGATAGTGATTTTGCCCCCACCACTATCCAGCACTTTCGCTGAGGCAAGCTCTTATCGGAGTAGGAATAGTAATTTTGCCCCCACCACCATCCAGCACTTTCCCTGAGGCAAGCACCTGTCGGAGTTGGAATAGTAATTTTGCCCCCACCACCATCCAGCACTTTCCCTGAGGCAAACATCGGTCGTAGTTGGAATAGTAATTTTGCCCCCACCACCATCCAGCACTTTCCCTGAGGTAAACACCTGTCTGAGTAGGAATAGTAATTTTGCCCCACCACCATCCAACACTTTACCTGAGGCAAGCACCGGTCGGAGTAGGAATAGTAAATTTGCCCCCACCGCCATCCAACACTTTCCTTGTGGTAAACACCTGTCGGAGTATGAATAGTAAATTTGCCCCCACCACCATCCAACACTTTCCCTGAGGTAAACACCTGTCTGAGTAGGAATAGTAATTTTGCCCCACCACCATCCAGCACTTTCCCTGAGGCAAGCACCTGTCGGGGTAGGAATAGTGATTTTTGCCCCCACCACTATCCAGCACTTTCGCTGAGGCAAGCTCTTGTTGGAGTAGGAATAGTAATTTTGCCCCCACCACCATCCAGCACTTTCCCTGAGGCAAGCACCTGTCGGAGTTGGAATAGTAATTTTGGCCCCACCACCATCCAGCACTTTCCCTGAGGCAAACATCGGTCGGAGTTGGAATAGTAATTTTGCCCCCACCACCATCCAGCACTTTCCCTGATGCAAGCACCTGTCGGAGTAGGAATAGTAATTTTGCCCCCACCACCATCCATCACTTTCCCTGAGGCAAGCAACGGTTGGAGTAGGAATAGTAAATTTGCCCCCACCACGAACCACCATTTTCCCTGAGGTAAACACCTGTCGGAGTAGGAATAGTAAATTTGCCCTCACCACCATCCAACTCTTTCCCTGAGGCAAGCACCTGTCGGAGTAGGAATAGTAAATTTGCCCTCACCACCATCCAACTCTTTCCCTGAGGCAAGCACCTGTCGGAGTAGGAATAGTAATTTTGCCCCACCACCATCCAACACTTTCCCTGAGGCAAGCACCTGTCGGAGTTGGAATAGGAATTTTGCCCCCACCACCATCCAGCACTTTCCCTGAGGCAAACACCGGTCAAAGTAGGAATAGTAAATTTGCACTCACCACCATCCAACACTTTCCCTGAGGCAAGCACCTGTCAGAGTAGGAATAGTATTTTTGCCCCCACCACCATCCAACACTTTCCCTGAGGCAAGCACCTGCCTGAGTACGAATAGTAATTTTGCCCCATCACCATCCAACACTTTCCCTGAGGCAAGCACCGGTCGGAGTAGGAATAGTAAATTTGCCCCCACCACCATCCAACACTTTCGTTGTGGTAAACACCTGTCTGAGTAGGAATAGTAATTTTGCCCCACTACCATCCAACACTTTCCCTGAAGCAAGCAACTGTCGGAGTAGGAATAGTAATTTTGCCCCATCACCATCCAACACTTTACCTGAGGCAAGCACCGGTCGGAGTAGGAATAGTAAATTTGCCCCACCACCATCCAACACTTTCCCTGAGGTAAACACCTGTCTGAGTAGGAATAGTAATTTTGCCCCACCACCATCCAGCACTTTCCCTGAGGCAAGCACCTGTCAGGGTAGGGATAGTGATTTTGCCCCCACCACTATCCAGCACTTTCGCTGAGGCAAGCTCTTGTCAGAGTAGGAATAGTAATTTTGCCCCCACCACCATCCTAATATTGCGAACGGTGCCTGCTAGGCACCGCCACCATATTAGTGGCTCTGCTCCACCCGCCAGGCAATCGGTGTGATTGCCACAGCCGGAAAAGCGGCGGACGGACTTTCCGTCCGCCGCGATACCCACCACCATCCTCAGTTTGATGGCGGAACGATCGCCACCGCCGGCCCGACGGTGGCGATCGTTCCACCATCGTAATGAGCCCCTATGTTCTTATTAGTGTTTAAGATTTTGGGGTTCTGAAAAAAGAGATAAAATGTTATAAGTATTTTGTTTGGATAATTTCATTTTTGCTAATTGCCTGGAAAGGAATAGTTTAGGGCTTTTTTAGTTGATTAAAAGTTATTTTGCTTTTGTTTGTGAGGTTCAAATAAATGGTTGTGCACTTGTAACCTGCAAAAAAAAAAAAGTTTTTGAACATTTTTACCTTGTTTTGTTTGGTTTCTTCTGTGGTGATGTCCTTTTGTATTATCAAGGCTTGAGGGTGTGTCCTTTACTGTTGTTTCTGTATATGGCTAAATCTGTTGAGAAGGTTGAATTTTAAAAAAAGTTTGAATGTATGCTTTACAAAAAAGAGAATTGACAATGTGAAATTAACAGTTTAAATTTTTAATTTTTTTATTTAAGTACTAACAAATTGCCCCCACCACCATCCAACAATTTTCCTGAAGCAAACACCTGTCGGAGTAGGAATAGTAAATTTGCCCCCACCACCATCCAACACTTTCCCTGAGGCAAGCACCTGTCGGAGTTGGATTAGGAATTTTGCCCCACCACCATCCAGCACTTTCCCTGAGGCAAGCACCTGTCGGAGTAGGAATAGTAAATTTGCCCTCACCACCATCCAACACTTTCCCTGAGGCAAGCACCTGTCGGAGTAGGAATAGTAATTTTGCCCCACCACCATCCAACACTTTCTCTGAGGCAAACACCTGTCGGAGTTGGAATAGGAATTTTGCCCCCACCACCATCCAGCACTTTCCCTGAGGCAAACACCGGTCAAAGTAGGAATAGTAAATTTGCACTCACCACCATCCAACACTTTCCCTGAGGCAAGCACCTGTCGGAGTAGGAATAGTATTTTTGCCCCCACCACCATCCAACACTTTTCCTGAGGCAAGCACCTGCCTGAGTACGAATAGTAATTTTGCCCCATCACCATCCAACACTTTCCCTGAGGCAAGCACCGGTCGGAGTAGGAATAGTAAATTTGCCCCCACCACCATCCAACACTTTCGTTGTGGTAAACACCTGTCGGAGTACGAATAGTAAATTTGCCCCCACCACCATCCAACACTTTCCCTGAGGTAAACACCTGTCTGAGTAGGAATAGTAACTTTGCCCCACTGCCATCCAACACTTTCCCTGAAGCAAGCACCTGTCGGAGTAGGAATAGTAATTTTGCCCCATCACCATCCAACACTTTACCTGAGGCAAGCACCGGTCGGAGTAGGAATAGTAAATTTGCCCCCACTGCCATCCAACACTTTCCTTGTGGTAAACACCTGTCGGAGTAGGAATAGTAAATTTGCCCCCACCACCATCCAACACTTTCCCTGAGGTAAACACCTGTCTGAGTAGGAATAGTAATTTTGCCCCACCACCATCCAGCACTTTCCCTGAGGAAAGCACCTGTCAGGGTAGGGATAGTGATTTTGCCCCCACCACTATCCAGCACTTTCGCTGAGGCAAGCTCTTATCGGAGTAGGAATAGTAATTTTGCCCCCACCACCATCCAGCACTTTCCCTGAGGCAAGCACCTGTTGGAGTTGGAATAGTAATTTTGCCCCCACCACCATCCAGCACTTTCCCTGAGGCAAACATCGGTCGTAGTTGGAATAGTAATTTTGCCCCCACCACCATCCAGCACTTTCCCTGAGGTAAACACCTGTCTGAGTAGGAATAGTAATTTTGCCCCACCACCATCCAACACTTTACCTGAGGCAAACACCGGTCGGAGTAGGAATAGTAAATTTGCCCCCACCGCCATCCAACACTTTCCTTGTGGTAAACACCTGTCGGAGTATGAATAGTAAATTTGCCCCCACCACCATCCAACACTTTCCCTGAGGTAATCACCTGTCTGAGTCGGAATAGTAATTTTGCCCCACCACCATCCAGCACTTTCCTGAGGCAAGCACCTGTCGGAGTAGGAATAGTGATTTTTTCCCCCACCACTATCCAGCACTTTCGCTGAGGCAAGCTCTTGTTGGAGTAGGAATAGTAATTTTGCCCCCACCACCATCCAGCACTTTCCCTAGAGGCAAGCACCTGTCGGAGTTGGAATAGTAATTTTGGCCCCACCACCATCCAGCACTTTCCCTGAGGCAAACATCGGTCGGAGTTGGAATAGTAATTTTGCCCCCACCACCATCCAGCACTTTCCCTGATGCAAGCACCTGTCGGAGTAGGAATAGTAATTTTGCCCCCACCACCATCCATCACTTTCCCTGAGGCAAGCACCGGTCGGAGTAGGAATAGTAAATTTGCCCCCACCACGAACCACCCTTTTCCCTGAGGTAAACACCTGTCGGAGTAGGAATAGTAATTTTGTCCCCACCACCATCCAACACTTTCATTGATGTAAACACCTGTCGGAGTAGGAATAGTTATTTTGGCCCCACCACCATCCAGCACTTTCCCTGAAGTAAACACCGGTCGGAGTTGGTATACTAAATTTGGATAGTAACATTTAAAACCTATTTCTGATCTGTGTCTGCTATTGTTTTTTTTGCTAATATCAATAAACTTTTTTTTTCCCAACGTACACAATATTGTTAACATCTTACTTACATATGATTTTAAAAAAGGTGGTTTCTTCCTGCTAGGTTCTTGAGGTTGATTTTCGTCCGATATCTGTTAATATCAAAAGTATAATATTATTAATATTTATTTAAGGCTAATATGATTTTTAATTCTTCTTAACTTTTTGATTTTTTATTCACTTACTTTCGAATGGAAAGATTAGCTTGATATTATCTGCTTTGAATTGCTTGCAGCTTTACAATTTTAGAAAATACTGTAAATAAATAAAAAATAATATTGTAAGTTCTTGTGATTTATGTGTTTTTATTGTATTGCTGTTTTTCTTTAAACGTACACTTACTTCTGTCTGTAGAGGACAATGTTCAACTTCTCCAATGCAAAAAGTCTCCAGGCACTTCTTCTGTGTGTGGTCACTGTGGAAAACAGTTTACCACTGAGCACAAAATGGTGGTCGGCAACTTTTATAAATTTTTTGAGGGTAAACAACAATTTAAAACAAAATATGTTTTGGGAACAGTTTTTTCGCGTGTTTCAGAATCTGACAGAATGTATATTTATTTTGTTGTGTGTATAAAATTTCTTTTAACGTTCCTTCTCGGAATGTCAGCCATTTTGAGTAGTTGCGGGATCAGGAGCTGTAATAAAAATAGTTGAAGGACTTCCGTTTTACGTGCTTCAAAACTGTTTTTATGTATAATCTCATTTCGACTTTGATTATATTTGGTATTGCTGAGTAATGTGGAAATTCTATGTTTTTTCCCCGTCATTTAGGGGCTCATTACGATGGCGGGCGGAAGCACCACCGCCGTGCTGGCGGATGCAAAAAGCACCAGTTACCGCCGGCACGCAGCAGTCCACACGCCCGTCCAATTACGATGCGAAAAGTAGGCCAAACACCGCCGGCAAGCCAGCAACACCGTCCGCCATCAAAGTGCGCCCGTACACGTAGCGGCGCAGCCCAACTGACACACACCGTCCGACGAAACACGTCCCGCCCGGCGTATAAATTACGATGCCGCAAACAAACGGCTCCCACGGCTAAGAGACACCGCACGTGAAAGAGAGGCGGTAACACGGACGCATAGCACGGACAACGAAGAAGCGGCACCCGAGCATGAATCCAGCACTGCAGGCCCTTCCCATGCTTCTGCTGATGCACCACCAGGACGCAACGTGCCGCGGAGACGCAGGTAGGCACACACACAACAAGTGCACGCAAACAGCGCACACAGTGCAAGGGCGGAAAAAGCAGACAACCCCCCACCAGCGCGTGTACACTACACATCCACCATTGCATCCACATATGACACACAGGCCAAATCGTAACATCGCGTAACACATGTGTACACACCACCTGGGACTAGGAACCAACCACCCCGTCACGGCCCCAAAGCGCCGATGGCGCCGCCACACATGCGCACAACGCAGAGGCCAACCGCAGCGCCATGCATGCGTCGCACACAGACACAGGGACACAACCAAGCAGCACACACATCAGCCCCACCCCGAACGCACATGACACGTGACAGGCCTGCCACAGACATGTCCCCAACGCCCAATTCACGGACAACACCCAACGCCACACAACCGACGCACACATGTCAGTGAAGTCACGCAACAGCAGGACACACCCCAGTGTAACAAACATGGCGTAGCACACAGCGGCGGCAACACCAACTAGGAGAAGCAGGGCCCCTTCGGGAAGAGGAACACCAGTACCACACTGAAAAACCCATACCACCCTGCACATATGAACAAGACATAGAAAACGGAACACCAAAGAGCACGGGGACCGACAACAGGTGGCTCAAGAATAACATTCACACACAAGGCCCAACGCAGAGCGGAAAGGCAGCCTGCCGCCCACACAAGGGAGAGCAGACAGCACTGAATGACCTTCCATTCCAACACCGAAACCACAGCCCTATGACAGAAGCCGGTGAATACAGCCATTGTCCAAGAATAGACCAACACAGGCATGCCGAGGAGACCGACCACAGGGCAGATAGCGCATATCACAGAAGCACACAACGGACGGGGAAGAAAGAAGAAAACACTCCCCCATGTCGGCCACATGCAAGTTAATTGGAAGGAGTCACACAGCACTGACCTTGAACTGTCTGAGAAGCATGTGGGAAGAGGGCCCGTGTCCTCCAAACAAGCCAACAGAACACAAGTCCTGTCTCCCTACGACTACACAGAGCTCACAGCAACCCCGGAGCGTGCACATTGCAGACTGCACACACAGCCGGAGCACGCCACCTCAACGAACCGCTGCGAAATGGCAACCGCAACACACCTACCCAACTACGCCGAACAGCTCAAGCTGTACAAAACCAACCTGTGCCATACATTGGGATGCGATCTCCTGTCCCTGCTGAACGTAAGTTACCGACTGACTTACCGCATCACATTGTTCAGCTGCGTCATGCCCGTCTTCTACTGTCGGAGGTGTCCCTACCAGCATCCCGTCGAGATATGCCTCTCCAACCCGGCATGTCTGAAGGCGGACCTGCTACCACTACTCCTCCCTCTGGACGCACACGACAGGGCCTGCTCTGCCTATGGGGGCATGGCGTATGTGGCCAACATCGCACCCGCACTGAAATGGGACCACTGTGCCTCCACACGACGGATCATCGAGAACAGCTACATCGAATGTCACCCAGCATGCCCCATCATGGTCCTCCAAGGGACAACTTACGAACAACACCTTGACAGCCACCATCCGCTTCATTGGCTGGCAAACATGTACACCACCAATGACATGGAAGCCCTGCTGGGCGGCATCGCATACCTGACAACCTGTAAATACGTCGGACCACAACGCAGGTTCCCCGAGTGACCTATGATGTCCAACCCCGCACCCATGCTTAGCTTCCGCACGGACTGGCCAGTCACCACCACAACAGCCATACCAAACGACCGGCAACTGTAACCACACCATCAACGACATCGCCATGACATCGGATATGACCGGGACATGCACACTGTTCCCCATCACATCCAGGAACACCGCATGCATCGTGGGAGGCAGTGGCATGGGCTCCGTGTATCGCACCCACATGGACGGAACTGCACGAACAACCAGGACACGACATGGATCCAGCACCCATGGACACACACACCGCTCAGTGGACATGAATAGGTCGCCTGGAGTCTGTGGGTGCTGCACCCCTCCCACCCCCGCCCCGGGAATCCCATACCAGGACCTTTGCATGGATGACAAGTGCATACAACAACAACACGACCCCAGTGACTGTGACATGTCCAGTAACCACCACAGTGCAACAACAAGTGGCACGCCGCTGCATGCACGCAAGCACATGCCCTGATGTCATCTCACATGCACGCGTGCATGAGGAACAACCGCAGCAAACCTGTCACATGGAACTGAGATGGACTGTGCCCATGATGCCAAGCGGTCTGGTAGGCTACATGTATACCGTCTGTGTCAAAGTCCGCAGCTCCGCAGCTATACGTAAATGTACATTAGCACAGCCTTGGCCAAGCAGATGTCACTCTGAAGCCCACATCCCACATGCAACAGCCAATCACATGTAACCCCACACCCTATCCCATTTGCAATCATGCTCAGTATATCCTCAACATGTATTCCGCTGCCAGTAGTGTCCACTATACTGCATCACAGAGGACAGAAGACTCAATATAATGTTTGAAACCAAAACTGTCTCCGCTGACTCATTTCACAAGTACGAATGAGAGAGGATGAGAGTATGTGAAGTACACGGCAGTCGTGACATGACCATGTAGTCCACTGGTATTGGATGTCAACGCAAATGAGTAGCACAACTGTGGAAGACACACATGTGTCGTGTGAAGTCGTATGGACGCAGTGCTCAGGTGGGTGGGTGTGACGGGTAGATGCGCACATGCCAAGTTGGAGCACGCCGTGTTGGGAGGGGTCATGAACAGTACACCACCGCTTCCCTGGGCATTGTGAGAGGACACCTGTCGGGGGGAGTGAACACGTGTGTGCACAGCAGCCGGGCACACGTACAAAGCGGTACCAGGCGCACCTCAGCCCACCCTCTGTGGACAAGCTGGATCCTGTTGTGCGCCCGCCATGCCCCTTGACAAGGCACACACAGCCCCAGTCGACCAGGTGTAACCCCAACATAGTCAATCCGCACAGGCGATACAGGGCACGGGATGGCAGTGGAGCATGGTGTGTGAGAGGTCTCCTCGCGCTCCTCCTGGTCATATCACGCAGGCAATAGAACCTCAACGTCTAGCATGGCAAAAAGTCAAATGGAAGTGTAGGGGGGACGCACCACAGCACGAGCAGCACTGACGTCACGGGAGGTGGCTCGCACCATCCCATCCATTGCCCATCATACCAACCACGCCACATGCCATTGCGACTAAGTGCAAGCGCGTGCGCCACCACCCCTGAGCCCTCCCCAGAGAGGCCAAAGAGTGAATGTGTGGGCCATCAGCCACAGACGGACACGGCCTGGCCGCAAGGGCAGCCACAGCCACTGGGTGTCGCAGGTGGCGGATCCGGAAGGCGAAGACTGTGATGCATAGTCCATGCAGGCCGGGTCTCCATTTGGGGCACCACGCAGGTGGACGGCGTCCCGCCACACATCATACCCTGAGACAGCCCACTCGTGCAACTGGACCCACACATACACTCCTTGCCCTCTCTGGTGCGAGCTTGGGGCTGCCTGTGCAAGCGCTAGCCTCGCAGGTGAGCATGCATATTGGGGGGCGAGGGGAGGACATGAGGGCTGGGGCGAAGATGACTGTATCACTGTCAGTTAGTACAAGGGATGACCCAGATGTGGAAAGGAAGAGACGTGTCCCGTGTGTACTGCAACTAGTCGCCAATCCAACTACCCCCCATGTCCGGAATGTAAGCCCGCACCTAGGCCCGCCCATCCGCCACATCGAACATACCACCAGCACGACAACCTTCCCATTCGAAACACTGACTGGGGGTGGCGACCAGTGAACAATCATGTGTAGCCTACCCACGCGTACATGTGGGCCCTCCATGATCCATGTCACCTGCGGCAAAGACATGACATGCGCAATGAGGGAAGTGAGGAGAGCTGTCCGCCCCACGCACAGAAGGTGCATCAGCTCCACAGACCCAGCAGCGAGTCCAGCAGGGGTCACATGTGCAGGGGCAGCTGTGCCTGGTGTGAAGGCACATGCATATAGACAGCACATCGACCAATGTGTAGTCTGCCCACATCCACAGTCCATCATCATGCGGACATAGGAATTGAACACAGGGCAACACATCTTAGTTGGTGCATCCACCGTGACCAACAATGCGCAATCACCGACGTACCCGCCCTGTGCATGGCCCCCCACCCAACGGAGGCACATCCAGTGCCATCATCCCACACACACAAGCCTTCCACGGAACATGCTGTGTCCAATGGTCAGTACAGAGTCAGCGCCCATCTGGTGGATCCTGAACAGGAGACACATGCACACACATGCCAGCTCCCACTATGTACGTCTGCCACCTGGCACGTGCAATGTAACCTCTCACTTGTGACGTGTGACTGCAAGCACACAGCCGTCTTGGCATGGGGCTGTCAATGTGGACACCTGTCAATGTTTCGGGAGGTGTGATCCGTACAGTGCTGTACATAGGGTGCAGTGCTGACACCTACTACTGTCTCATATCCCCTCGTGCCACAGGTCCCACTTGTTTTGGCCGCTCAGCCTGTGCCCACATCGTCGTCGTCGTGTGCCATACTCATCCAGCCTCGGAAGCAGTTCCATGCTCAGCAGACACTCATGTTGCCGTGGCGTTGCCGCTTGACGAATATGCAGTCAGTCCCCATCAGCACGCCCCGCAAGTCATTGGGGCCTAGATCCCCATGTGCATGCACATGGCAGTGGTATGTCTCACTAGCCATTGCCATTGTTGGGAGACCTGTGTAAGTGTATTGTGGCCGTGCCGTCCCAGCTTGACAGCTGGGCTGTGGCTCATGTGCTTGCTCAGTCATGTCAGTGATGTGTATGCGAAATTGCTATGTGTTGTGTTGCTTTGACATGTGTCCTCTGCAATTTCCCTAGGCGGAGACCGAACATTGACCGCCCATACCAATTGCTGGTGGACATGGACGATACAGAGGTTATTAGGAAGTTTCGGCTGGACAGGCCAACCCTGCATCGACTGTGTGCCATGTTAGAACCCCATCTCCGTCCCCGCAGGGTGTATCCGACTGCTGTCACCCCCACGGCTAAGGTGATGGCCGCCATGCATTTCTTCGCCACTGGGTCATTCCAGCACACAGTGGGCAGTGGAGGAGGGATGTCCCAGCCCATGTTCAGCAAGGTGCTGAGGGATGTACTGGCAGCCATGATGCTGTGCCGAAACAGGTACATCCGCTTCCCCAGGGCTCGTGAATTGGCGGCAGTGAAGGGTGCATTCTATGCCCTTGGCAGAATCCCACACGTCGTTGGAGCCATTGACTGCACACATGTTGGCCTTGTTCCACCACAGGCCACTGAGCACCTGTACCGCAACAGGAAGCACACGCACTCCCTGAATGTGCAAGTGGTGTGCCTTGCGGACATGGTGATCACCCACGTGTGTGCAAAGTTCCCAGGCTCGGCCCATGACGCACACATAATGCGCAACAGCATCTTGCCACGACTGATGGCCAATCTGCAACAGGATCGTGGCTGTATTGTCGGTGAGTATGTGGAGTGGTGTAGCGTGCTGGTTGTGCGATGCTGTCCCCTGTCCAGTTGGAATAGCAACGGTTCTCTGTGTCCCTCACACCCAGGTGACTCTGCGTACCCGAATGGGGCATGGCTGCTCAGTCCATTGAGGAATCCTCGCACCCCAGCAGACGATCGATACAATGAGGCACATGGGAGGACCAGACGTGTGGTCGAGCGTACCTTTGGCCTCCTCAAGTCCAGGTTCAGGTGCCTGGACCGCACCGGGGGTGCACTGGCGTACTCCCCACAGAAGGTGTGCCAGATAGTGGTGGCGTGCTGCATGCTGCACAATCTGGCCATTCGGAAGCAGATCCCCCTCATTGTGGATGACGGAGATCAACCAGGGCCCCAGCCCGCAGACCAGGACAGCTCGAGTGAGGAGGACAGCGGAGAGGAGGAAGCTGGGAATGTGCGGCAGCAGCTCATCGCCCGCTACTTCACTTGACGGTGAGTGTCCATGTACGACGGCTGATGTGGCTGTATCTGTGCAGGTGTGTGTGTGCTGTGTCAGGGTGGCCGTTTGTTCACTGGGTGCTGTGTGTCAACGCTCCATGGCCAGGGTAGTATGCCACTGTTGGTGACTGTGGCATTGTGCCCTATTGCTCTGTGCGATGTGTGTACATTGCTTGTAGTTGTTGACATGTACTGTGTGATGGGTGTGTGACACACTCATTGAATGTGCTCCTGTTCTGTCTCCCACCCCTAGGTCCCTACAGGCCCTCCGGATTCCATTGCCATGCCACGCATCAGGTGCCTTTCCGCCCAAGGTGGCCGTTGTATTCCGTACAAATAAAACACAGGGCACAAACAGCAGTTAGTGAAAAAGGTGCATTTATTACAAACTGTGACATGTGATTGTGTGTAAGGTGATGACAAAAGTGGTGCGTGCAGTGACAATGAGCTGTCGGTCATGGCTGCGTGATGCTCAGGGTGTACCCACTGGTTCTATGTCCATAGTCCAACACACACATGCCATCCAGATGGCTGTGTGGAGTGGGATCGTAGTCCAAGTCAATGCAGTGGCTGGTCAAGGAAGGCTGGCGGAAGGCTGGCTGGCTGCCTCACTTGCGACTGGAGCGTGCGAAGTCCTCCCGGGAGATCTGTTTCCTCTTCGGACGGCCCCTTCCACGTTTGCGAGGGGGGGTGCCTGCTTGCGACATGCTGGTGGTTGAGGTGTGCTCACTGGCTGTGGACGCAGGGGAACTGGACACTGCTGCTCGACCCTGCGCCCCGGCAGGTGGTGGCGGAGGGGGAGCTGCTATCCCTGGCTGTGTCCTCACCGCCACCACCAGCTGGCCCATGAGGTCCACGAGTTGACCTATACGGGCGTCCATGGACCTCAGCACCCCCAGCACCTCCCGCGTGTCTGAAGCAGACCTGACCCATTGTTCTTGGGCCTCCTCATAGGCCCCAAGGACTCTGGCCATTTGAGGCAGGGCATGGCTCCCAGGGGAGGCTGGCGTTTCCCTGACCCTGCTCCTCCTACCAGTCCTGCTGCCACCGGCCCTGCCCACTAGCCACATTGCTCACCACGGTCCTCGCTGTGGCTCCCAGGGTGGATCCAGTCGGCCGGGCCACCACCTGCGCTGGGGCTGGTGCCAGCGAAGACGTGGTGGTGGTGGCGGCGGTGGTGGTCGGTGCGGCGATGGTGGCGGTTGCGGCAGTGGTAGTGGCCGCAATGACCGTGGGTGTGGCCGCAATGACCGTGGGTGTGGCCGCAACGACAGTGGCAGCAGGGGGCTGGGACTGTTCAGCAGCCCTGGATGATGGGTTGGTGGGTAGGAGGGGTCCTGGGGAGCGGCTGGGCCCTGCCACACCAGATGGGCCTGCTTGGTGGTCCGTGTCCGAAGAGGAGGTGAGATCCTCCACATCCGTGTGTCCTCGTTGGGGGCTTGTGGGGTGGCTGTGCTGGCTGCTGTCTCCATCCCCAGCATCCGGCAGTTCGTCACCTGTGGAGAGAATGAGATTTGTTATTGTGTTGCACCTGGCGAAGTATGTATTTGTCGTCTGACATTGGCAGTTCGTGCAATCTCGTACATGGGTTTCCCGGAGGCGTGTGTGTGGCTGTGGCATTTGTAGTTGTGTGTGCTTGGCAATGGGACTGTGTGTTGTGCACATGTGGCATGGGACGGATTGGCCATGCCGATGGGTGTGTTGCTGTGCCCCTACTCATTGTGACTCTGGTGTATGCGGACTCCTGGCCCATCCTGGGTCTGGTTTGTACTTTGCTTTTGGGGTTCAAATGGAACGCTTAGGAACGCATATGGCAACATGGGGGCCATGCCCCAGATTCGCATTTGGGAGGGAATATGCTTTTGGGGTTCAAATGGAACGCTTAGGAACGCATATGGCAACATGGGGGCCATGCCCCAGATTCGCATTTGGGAGGGAATATGCTTTTGGGGTTCAAATGGAACGCTTAGGAACGCATATGGCAACATGGGGGCCATGCCCTAGATTCGCATTTGGGTGGGAATATGCTTTTGGGGTTCAAATGGAACGCTTAGGAACGCATATGGCAACATGGGGGCCATGCCCCAGATTCGCATTTGGGTGGGAATATGCTTTTGGGGTTCAAATGGAACGCTTAGGAACGCATATGGCAACATGGGGGCCATGCCCCAGATTCGCATTTGGGAGGGAATATGCTTTTGGGGGTACATGCTGTGAGCCATGGGTGCCGAACGTGACATGTGTTGTGGCAGCATGACAGTGCATGGTTTGAGGTGTGTGCATGCTTGACATGGCCTGCATATTTGCTGTCTGTTGTGATTACTGGACATGGCATTGGACGCATCGTTATGAGTGAGTGATGGTTGTGTGTGAAAGCCAACGTATTGCAGTTGTCCCATCTCCTTGGTGTGCGTGCTGCCCTGTGCCATGTGCATCACTGCAGTGCTCGTGGGGGGGTGTGGCCCATGTTGTGTGTTGTTGCTCACAGTGTGTCGTGCGCTTCATTGACTTCTGGCACATGGTTGGTCATGGGCATGTATCTTAGCGTGACTGCTGTATGTGTGGCAGCTGTGCGGATGACATGCCTTTCATGAGACTGGGGCTGACGGATGGGATGGATGGTATGTTGTATGTGCATGGTGTGTCTGTGTGTTTGATGGGTTCAGTGGTGTTCGTGTGCATTTCTGTTGTTCTGCTCTGTTGCGTCTAGTGTTGTTTGTCTTACATAGGCGTAGTTGTGGGGTGTGTGGTTGACAGGCAGTAGGGGCTACATGGACAGGACTTCAATGGTGTTTCGGTTGTGTGTGATGAGTTGCACAGTGGCTGCCGTGTGGTACTATTTTCAGTGTGGCTTGTGTATGCAGACGTGGCTCCTTAGGTGTTGCTATGTCTGTGATGGGTCATGTGGGGTGTGAGTCTGTTGTTCATGTCCGTGTGCACATTGTTCACTTGTTCGTGACGGTGGGCGGTGCTGCGTTTTCGTCTGCTACGTGACATGTCCCATGTGTTGGTCGTGTGCCGGTCCTCATGCCTCCAGTAATCCAGCCCTGTCCAGTTTCCCACCTGCAGGTTGTTCGTGCGTGCACTGTACTGGATGCCACATGGCTCTAAGCGGGGGTGCTCCATGTTGCAGGTCTGTGGGGGTGGGGGGGTGTTGTGGGTCGTGGGGGTGGCTGGACACCCACTGACACCGATTGCTGTGGACCGTGATGTCTGCCTTTCGGCTGTCGTTGTGCACTGCGGTGGCTGACACGTGGCTGTGGGGTGTGGGGGATGCTCCTCCTTGCTGTGCTGTGGGACTAGGGGCCTGGTGTGTGTTGTACTTGGGCTGTCCACCGTCCCACCCACTGCACTTTGTGTTCCTGCCACTTACCTGTTACTTGTCGGTTTGTGCAGCTGTGGCGGACACATGGGTGTGGTGGGTGCTCGTTGTGGCGCTTCTGGCATATTTGGGGACCTGTTGGTGGTTACGTGGCTGGCTGAATGTACACATGTCCCCACGCATCTTACAGTTGTTCTGTTTGGGCTGTGTGTGGTGGTGTCTGTTGCATGTGTGTGTCGTGTATTGTGTGCTGGACATGGGGGTGTTTGTCCCTGGGAGCTGTGGCATGGTGGTAGTGCATGTGAGTACATAGCGGTGTGCTGGTATACATTAGTTTGTACTTACCAGCCTCCACTCCCCCTGCTAATCCGGCGAGGATCTCGGGATGTATGATGACTCGCACCTTCTCCTCCCACGCTTTGAAGGTCTTGAAGAGCGCGGGATTCCCTCCGCCAGTGACGGCAGCCAGCTCTCTGTTTTTGCCCTCCTTCTTCTTGACCAGGCTCTTGACGTCATTCCACCGTTTGTTAATTTCGACTCTGTTCCTGGGCAGGGTCCCGACTGCATTGACCTGGTCTACGATCCGGTTCCACATTCTGTTTCTGGTGGCTAGTGGTGTGTGTTGGACCATGTTCCCATAGATTTGTGGGTGCACCTTGATGATCTCGTCGACCATGACCGTCAGCTCAATGGGCGTGAACTTGGGCATTCTTTGTGGTGCCATGGTGTTTGTGGTGCTGGTGCGGTGTGTGTTGTGTAATGTGCAGGGGGTTTGTGGTGCCGGTGTTTGGTGGTGGTGGTGGTGGTGGTTGTGATGTGTGCGTTTCTGTGGTGTGCTGCTGTCCTTGCTGTGTCACTGTGTCCTCTCCTCTCCTCTCTGGTTTGCAATGTTGCAAGGGGTTGTGGTCTGTGGGAGTGCTGCTTTTGTACTTACCTATGTGGGTGTGTCCTCATGGTCTGTTGTTTTCAGGTGTGTTGTGTCTGGGGTTCTGGCCTTTGTAGTTTTTGTTTGTCCGGGGGGTGTTTTTGGGATGTGTACTGTGCTTGTGTATTTGTGCGTGCCTTGCTGTGTGGACTTGTTGGCCATGTTGTGTGCTATTGGTTTTGTGAGCGGATGGTTTCTGTGCAGGGACGTGGGCGCCATGGCTTCTGCCGTGTCGATTCTCATCGGCGTAGTTTGCGCTGGTGGGCGGTATATTTGTAGTTTTCCCGCGCTCATGGCGGTGCGATCGTAATTTCACGTGCGGTGTGTCGGCCGTGAGGGCGGGCGGTTTTGTGTTGTCGTGCGTGTTTCCGTCCGTGGCGGGCGGTTTGACTCCGACTCGGACGATGGCGGGCGGTATTTTGTGTGATTTTTCCGCCGATGGCGGTTTTCGGTTTGTGTAATCGTAATGGCGTGGTCGGTGTTCAGACGGTGTGTGCGGGCGGATTTTTGCCGCTTCCATGCCTGGCGGATTCATTTACGCCGGGTATCGTAATGGGCCCCTTAGTAATTTAAAAAAAAAAATTATATTAATACTCAGGTATTTTATTGGGGAGGTACTTTAAAAAGTACACAAGTATTAAAATTAATACCTGGGTATTAATAATCTCCCCCACCCAAAACTCCTATTTTCCTTGCATCCCGTCCCAGGGGATGGTTATACCAACAAAAAAAAAGAAAATGTATTATGCGTTGTAATGGCATGCATAGTATTAGTATGTGTTGTAATGGTCATTTTAATGTATCTTAATGAACATGCGTTGTAATGGCATGCGTTGTAAAAACATGCGATGTAATGGTAGTTGCGTTGTAAAAACTGTGATGTAAAAGTATGCGTTGTAATGGTATGCGTTGTAACATCATATATTCCTCGTGAAATGGAAGCATGAGCAATAAGGCAACGCAGTAACCTTGCTGCTGTGTTTAAAATATGTTGAAGATGCCACAGCAGGCATTTAGTCAGGCCGAGATAGAATGAATTGTTGCGGCTGATCCTGATAGGATAATCACTTGTACCACTGTTGTTTCAGTCTAAGAATAACAACGGGTGTATTTTACTTGGAGGCTGCAAACAATACAGGCAGGATGAGGTGATTTTGTTGTATGAAGGGGAGAGACAGATCAAAGACTATGCCCAGAGGGGTTGCTCACCAAAAATGAAGACCAAGATCTCAGTCTTATCTCTATTGAGGTTTGTGAGAATTAGCTCTCAACCAAGATGCAATGGAATCAAGGCATGAACAGAAGTTTTCCTGAAGCGAAACAGTACCATCTAATCTAGCTAATAAGGATATCATCACCATATCAAGTCATAGAAAAAACAAAACATCAGATATGACCAGCAAGAGGACTGATAAAGATTAAAAAGAGTGGCATTAGAGAGGATCAGTGGAGGAGTTGCAAGTCAGCCTTTTAGGGGAGGGGGATGACGGTGAGAAAAGTCATTGCTTGACTTCTGTTGCAGAAAAAGGAAACATCCAGCTAAGAGCTGAGCCCTATAAACCGAGTGAGTAAAGTCTGTGAAGAAAAGTAGTATTTGAGTTCGAGTGACATGCTGCACTCAGACACGGAATGATCAGTGCAGCTTGCCCACCTTGATTCAGCATTCATTTAAGGTCCTCTGAGAATGATAGAAGAGTGACTTTAATCCCAGTCCTATGAAAACCAGCCTGGCACTGATCTAGCAGAGAGGTAGTTTCTGTAGAATCGGATAATTGTCAGTTGATGTCTTTTTCCAGGATCTTGGCAAGAAAAGAAAGGAGATAGACCTATGGTCGCTGAGCACATTGGAGTTAACTGACATTTTTCTCATTAAAAGGACCACTACAGCATCCTTGCATCCTAGTGGGGCCATAGGTTGTAGGGTAGCGGTAGAAAGTACAGTAAAAATGGGAACAATGATCTCTAATCCAATCCCAGAAACATGAACAGGAGAGGGGACGGAGGGTGATCTGGATCAGATGATGAAAGTGAGGGAGGTTGTACCCTCTGAGGAAAGAGAATCAACTGCATAAGATGAGGTTGGGAGTCAGGAGTAGGATTGAAAATAATATACAGCAGGCATGCCGATGGGGAGGAAGGAGAACTCTTGTCAAAAGTGGGATAACCCGAACTACAACGCACCATCAACACCACCTTCAAAACAGGCACCTTCCCAGACGACTGGAAGTGCGCAGAAGTCAGACCCCTGCTCAAGAAGCCCACAGCTGACCCCACCGACCTCAAGAACTATCGGCCCATCTCGCTCTTCCCCTTCGCAGCCAAAGTTGCAGAGAAAACAGTCAACAGGAAACTGACACGATTCATTGAAGAGAACGCTGTCCTCGACCCATCCCAATACGGATTCTGAAGCAACCACAGCACAGAGACCGCCCTACTCGCCGCCACAGACGACATCCGCACCCTCCTGGACCAAGGCCACTCCGCAGCCCTCATCCTACTCGACCTATCAGCAGCCTTCGACACAGTCTCCCACCGCACACTAGTCGCCAGTCTACACGACGCAGGCATACAAGGAACATCCCTGGACTGGATCCGATCATTCCTCACCGGAAGAAGCCAAAGGATCAGACTCCCACCCTTCCTCTCCGACCCCACGAAAATCACCTGCGGATTCCCACAGGGTTCATCACTGAGCCCCACCCTCTTCAACATCTACATGGCCCCCTCGCAGCCATCGTCCGACAACACGGCCTCAACATCATATCCTATGCCGACGACACCCAGCTCATCCTCTCCCTCACCAAAGACCCCACCACTGCCAAACTCAACTTCCAGAAAGGAATGCAAGACGTCGCATTCTGGATGACCAACAGCTGCCTGAAGCTCAATGCCGAGAAGACAGAAGTCCTCATCCTCAGTACCACCCCTTCTGCATGGGACAGCACCTGGTGGCCAACCGCCCTTGAAAGCCCACCTACCCCCTCAGACCATGCCAAGAACCTCAGCATCGTACTCGACTCATCACTCACCATGAACCGACAGGTCAACGCCGTCACCTCCAGCTGCTTCAACACCCTCCGCATCCTCCGCAAAACCTTCAAGTGGATCCCCCCTCAGTCAAGGAAGACAGTCACCCATGCACTCATCACCAGCAGACTGGACTATGGAAACGCACTCTACGCCAGCATCAACAAGTTCCTACTCCGCAAACTCCAAACAATACAGAACACCGCCGCCAGACTTGTCCTCGGCATCCCCCGACACGAACACATCAGCCAACACCTACAAAGTCTCCACTGGCTCCCCGTGGAGAAAAGAGTCACTTTCAAAATCCTCACTCACGCCTACAAATGCCTACTCAACAATGGACCCAAATACCTCAACGACAGAATCAACTTCCACGTACCCAAAAGAAACCTCCGATCTTCCAACCTCTCACTGGCCGAAACCCCGCGCATCCACAGAGCCAGAGCAGGCGGAAGATCTTTCTCTCACATTGCAGCCAAGACCTGGAATGAGCTACCGGCAGACATCAGACGCGCCCCCTCCCTGAACACCTTCAGGAAGACGCTCAAGATCTGGCACTTCGGCTAAACAGATCTGCGGACCCCCTCAGCGCCTTGAGACCCTCACGGGTGAGTAGCGCGCTTACAATTCCCTGATTGATTGATTGATAAGGGGACTCAGAGGGAAGCAGAGACATTGAAATCACAGAGGAAGTGAAACGTAACACCCTTTAACTAAACTCACAGTTTGGTAGAAGATCACTAGGCAAGACCCCCCACAGAGCTTTCTACAGGGGAAACCACAGGAAAGAGTCTACATACCAAATACAGGAAGACACTGTCATGCACACCATGCCCATAACTCAAAACATGCTCTAGTCTTAACATGCACAAAGATTTAATGGATTTTCACAGTACCAAATCCCCTACAGATACCTGTTATTAAAACCCAAACATCCAGCAATCCACTGTTTGTATATAAAGGACAGAAACATATTAAGTTTCACCCTGATACTGAAACACAAAGCAACCAATTTCAAGCCCCAGTTCGACAGATGATCACAAGATGTGATGCCAACCTCATCTCCTCATATTACTCCCGTCATGGACAAAACTCAAAAGCAGCAGGCAAGAGACTGCATACGTAGGAGAGAGTGACACCGACACAAATACCACAACTTAAATATATGACTCAGTGAACACATTGACCCTAATGTGTACACAGTTTCAAGATCTGACCTCCCACCCATGGAGCTGCTGCCATTTTTATAACTCTCAAATAATAAACAAAGTGCTTCTTTTCAAGGCAAGGGAGTCACTGCCACGTTGCAGCTCAAACATAAGACAAAATAAAAACATCCAGGCAGGATTTGTAGTGTCACAGTACACAAATCCACACCTAACCCCTTAATATTTGGATAACCCACAACCAGAAGGAGGACAGTACACAATCAGACCTGCTAAACACACATATGGTGGCGTAAGATCGCAGAACACACCACCATCTTCATAGCCACACTACTGACAAAGCACACAACCAACAAGCAACGTTCTGCATGCCTTATGTTCCCAAAAGAGCTAAGAGTAAGTCTGGGCGGTGAACTCCGCTCCGCTTGCGGAGTTTGTGGAGTTTTCTGCACTCCACGTTACACGGAGCTCGCTGAGTTTTTTCCTTACTCACGCTTGTCAACATCAAGTTGGGGAGTGCGAGCGAGGGAAATCAACCTCCCGGGGAGATTCCTCAATGCGGGTGGCCAGGTATGCTCATGAGAAACCGTCCGTTCGCATTGAGAAAGCTGTCCCTCGAGTAGAAAATCTACTCGAGTGGCAGAAAGGAAGCAGCGCCCACTTGCGTTGTGCATGGTGCTGTTCGCGACAAATTCACAGTGCGGACAAACACCCGGCGCTGAAAATTACTGCGAACAGTAATTTTCTAACACACTCCACAGCTTGCTGAGCTCCGCGTTGCGCCGTGGATTTTTTCTACACTTCGCGGTGTTTTGAGTAGCAGAACTCCGCCCAGGCTTAGCTAAGAGGCCAAGGAATTACAACCATTTACTGTACAAAATTCCGAAATGTAATATCAGGCAACATGCCATGGCATAACCTAGCCAAACTATAGTTTTAAAATAGTAAATACAGACTCATATGCCGTCATCGTTCCAATACGCCAGTCTCCTGTTCAACAGGCTGTTTTTGTTTTCCATGGATGCCCCCACCATCCTTTGCAGCTGTCTTTTGAGCTATCTTTGAAGTCAACCTCAATTTTGATGCACTGGTCAAAGCCATGGCAACATTAGCCCTCCACTGCCTATGGCTCCTGCAGCCTATATTTGCAAAACACCTACCAGTGCAAAGGTTAATCTTGGCCCCACATTATGTTTCACCCCAACTATTGAAACAGCATTTACATTGGACTCTCATCAATACCTATATGAAAAGCCAAGAACCTCCAAATCTGGCGGTTTTTTGGCTTGAAATGCTCTGATGGTTTTAGGCTCCCAGGCAAAGAATATGTAGATCTCAGAGCCCTCTGCCTCTCTCACAAATATCTCCAGATTAGCTATCCAGAGCATTCCTACGTCACCAGCCAACCAGACACCATAGGTAAGCATCTCTAAACCTGCTGTCCCTTGATAAAAGAGGTTTAGTATGAATGCACCTCTGTTGGTTCTTTCTGCACCCCTTTTGCCTGTTTCCGCTACTCTCTTGTCTCTTTCTGTAGTTCTTTTGCCTCCTTCTGCACCTCACTTGCCTCTTTTTGCACTTCTACTGCCTCTTTCTGCACCTCTCTTGCCTCTTTCTGAACCTCACTCTCTTCTTTCTGTACTCCTCTTCCCTCTTTCTGCACCTCTCTTGTCTCTCTCTGCATATCTGTTCCCTCTTTCTGCACCCCTTTTGCCTGTTTCTGCAACTCTCTTGCTTCTTTCTGCACCCCTGTTGTCTCTTTCTATACTCGTCTTCCCTCTTTCTGCACCTCTCTTGCTTCTTTCTGCACTTCTCTTGCTTCTTTCTGCACCTCTCTTGCTTCTTTCTGCACCCTTCTTCCCTTTTTTGCATCCCTCTTGCCTCTTTTTGATGTTCTCTAGTCATTTTCTGCACCTCACTTGCCTCTTTCTGCACTTCTCTTGCTTCTTTCTACACCTCTGTTGCTTCTTTCAGCAATTCTCTTGCCTCTTTCTGCACTTCTCTTGCTTGTTTATGCACCTCTCTTGCGTCTTTCTGCACCTCTGTTGCCTCTTTCTGCACCTCACTTGCTTCTTTCTGTACCCCTCTTGCCTATTTTTGCACCCCTTTTTTCTCTTTCTGTACCTCCCTTTTGTCTTTCTGCACCCCTGTTCCCTCTTTCTGCACCTTTCCTGCCTGTTTCTGCACTTCTCTTGCCTCTTTCTGTACCTCTGTTGCTTCTTTCTGCACTTCTCTTGCTCTTTCTGCACCCATCGCGCCTCTTTCAGCACCTGTTGCTTCTTTCTGCACTTCTCTTCCTTCTTTCTGCACCCCTCCTGCCTCTTTCTGTACTTGTCTTGCCTCTTTGTGCACCTCTCCTACCTTTTTCTGCACCCCTCTTGCCTCTTTTTGCACCTCTGTTGGTTCTTTCTGCACTGCTCTTGCTTCTTTATGCACCTCACTTGCCTCTTTCGGCACTTCTCTTGCTTCTTTCTACACCTCTGTTGCTTCTTTCAGCAATTCTCTTGCATCTTTCTGCACTTCTCTTGCTTGTTTCTGCACTTCTCTTGCATCTTTCTGCACCTCTGTTGCCTCTTTCTGCACCTCACTTGCTTCTTTCTGCACCCCTCTTGCCTCTTTCTAAACCCCTCTTCCCTCTTTCTACACCTCTCTTGCCTCTTTTTGCACCCTTGTTCTACCTTTCCGCACCTTTCCTGCCTGTTTCTGCACCTCTCTTGCTTCTTTCTGTACCTCTGTTGCTTCTTTCTGCACCCCTCCTGCCTCTTTGTGTACCTCTCTTGAGAATTTATGCATCTCTCATATCTCTTTCTGCACCCCTCTTGCCTCTTTTTGCCCCTCTGTTATTTCTTTCTGCACTGTTCTTGCTTCTTTCTGCACCTCTTTTGTAAATTTCTGCATCCCTCATGCCTCTTTCTGCACCCCTCTTCCCTATTTCTCTACCTCTCTTGCTTCTTTCTGCACTGCTCTTGCTTCTTTCTGCACTACTCTTGCTTCTTTCTGCACCTCTCTTGCAAATTTCTGTATCCCTCTTACCTCTTTCTGTACCCCTGTTTCCTCTTTCTGTACCTTTCTTTCCTGTTTCTGCACCTCTCTTGCCTCTTTCAGCACCTCTGTTGCTTCTTTCTGCACTTCTCTTGCCTCTTTCTGCACCCCTCTTGCATCTTTAAGCACCTCTGTTTCTTTTTTTTTGCACTTCTCTTGCTTCTTTCTGCACCCCTCTTGCCTCTTTCTGTATCCCTTTTGCTTCTTTGTGCACCTCTCCTGCCTCTTCCTGCACCTCTCTTGCCAATTGCTGCAGTTCTCTTGCCTCTTTCTGCACCTCTTTTGCTTCTTTCTGCACTTTTCTTGCCTCTTTCTGTACCCCTCTTGCCTCTTTCTGCACCTCTGCTGGCTCTTTATGCACTGCTCTTGCTTCTTTCTGCACCTCTGACTTAGAGGTAGTTTTAATCTTCCTGCCCTATTATGTACTAGGGTCTTACAGGGGTGGTCATGCCAATCACTGGGGTACTCCAACCCATAGTGTACCCTAGTGTATGTAGGTGTTTTCACTGTATTCTAAGTGTCTTTTAGCATAGCACTGGCTCCGGTCCTGGTTAGTCAGAGTCAGTTACCACCAGTACCAGTCAGCAAAAAGTTGGGGGCACAGGATGACTTTGCAACAAGTGCTCTTTCTCCACCTCTGTTGGTTCTTTCTGCATATCTCTTGCTTCTTTCTGCACCTTTCTTCGTCTTTCTGGACTTCTGTTGCCTCTTTCTGCATTTCTGTTGCTTCTTTCTGCGCCTTTCTTCCTCTTTCTGCATATGTCCTACCTATGTAGGCATAGTTAGAAATTAGCATTTAAAAAACCTTAGAAATTCACTGAAAAAACCACAGGTTTCAGGGACATTATAGTTAGAAATTAGCATTTAAAAAACCTTTGAAATTAACTGAAAAAACCATAGGTTTCAGGGACGTTATAATTTGTAATTAGCATTTAAAAAACCTTAGAAATTCACTGAAAAAACCATAGGTTTCAGGGACGTTATAGTTAGAAAGTAGCATTTAAAAAACCTTAGAAATTCACTGAAAACAACCACAGGTTTCAGGGACGTTATAGTTAGTTGGACACTTCACTCGTACAAAACCAGAGAAATTCGGCTGTTATAGTTAGTTGAGCTAATTATAACTCGTGCCCCCGCAATGCACTGCTGATGACATCACATATTACATCATTCATGACATGGTCAGTGACATCACTGATGACATCTCTGATGACGTCTTAAATGACATCACTGATGACATCACTGATGTCATCTCCGTGTTTTGTTTTATACGATACCAAACCTTTATAGAGGTATAAAGTCTGCCCAATGATTCGTTCATTAACCCAAATTCTAGATGCATTTGCGCTGGCGAAGCAGTTTGGGGAAGTTGAAAAACCCTTTTAAAGATGCTGGTTATTAGGTTATTAAGGAGGACAGAATCTTTCCCGTATAAGGCAGCACTAGCATAAGTTAAAGTTGGAATAGTTTTGGCAGTTATTACTGAGAGCAACGGCCTAAATGATGGGTCCTCCAATTGTTTTGCCAGCAACCTGTAAGCAAAAGTTAGTGCGCCTGCACGCCGTGTCATGTAATTTTTCTGCTCACGATGGGATAGTTTGTTATCCATATAATATCCCAGATACTTGTAACTAGATACGTTCTCCAAAGGTTTGCCTTCTAGCCAGATGCTGTGGTGTGGGGCTGACCGATTTCTGATAAGCATTGTTTTCATTTTTGATATGTTGAGTTCTAACTTATTTGCTGATAAAAATTCGGAAAGCTCGGTTAATAATCTGGTCAGATCAACCTTGGTTAAGCTTAGAAGGACAATGTCATCTGCATAAGCAAGATGTGAAAGTGGTAACTGCCCTAAGTGCGGTGAGTGGGAATTGATTTTGTTAAGCTTTTCGGACAAGTCTGATATAAATAGATTAAACAGTTGTGGGGCCAACACACATCCCTGTTTCAAGCCCATGTTCGTATAAACTTTTTTCGAGACTCTGGAGCCGTCTCCAAGTTTAACTCTGACCCAAGTGTTTGTATAAAATAGCATTAATCCCCTTAAAATTCTTTCGGGTGTGCTCCAGGCTTTTAGTTTGGCCCACAAAAGTTTCCAGTCCACACTATCAAACGCGGCTTTTAGGTCAATAAAACAGAGATGCAAATCTTGTTTGTTTTTCTTGCATTTCTCTGCTATTAGAAAGATTGATAGGATGTTCGAAGTGATTCCAATCCCCTTTCTGAAGCCTGTTTGATTTTTTGGGATCAAGTTGAGTTCGCCTGACCAGTTGACCAGATCTTCCAGGATCAAAGAGGCGAGGTATTTTGCTTCTACATTCAGTAGTGCAATAAGCCTGTAGTTTGAAGGATTACTTCTATCTCCTCCTTTATATATAGGTGTGATAATTGATCCTTGCCAACTGTCAGGAATTAGATTTTTGGACTCAACTTCGGCATACAGCTTCCCTAGGTGAGTGCTCCAGAATTCAGAGTCATGTTTAAAGGTGGCTTGCGGGATGCCGTTGGGTCCTGGAGCCCCGTCACCTTTACCTTTGTTTATTATATTTTTATTTCGTCTACTGGGTAAAGGGAACTGTTTGTTTTAAGACCACTTCGATGGGCTAGTGTCTCGTTCATGCCCTTTATGTGTAGTTGACAGTCGCCTGCTTATAAAAGATGTTGCTCGCTTAGAGGGTATGATGGTTTCTGTATCTGTGGAAGATTAGATGGCTTCACTTTAAATTTCTGAGTAATGTAGTTGGTCCATTCCAGCTCCTGCACATTTGACACTAAGATGTTTTCTGGCCTGTTCAGGTGGTGTATCGTTTGCCAGAATTTATTCAAGTTGGGGTACCTTATTCTGTGTATTAATTTGGACCAAAAACTCTCCGTTCTCATTCTTTTGTTTTCCCATAACTTCTTTTTATAGAGTTTCCTCTATTGTCGAAATACTTCCCATGTGATACCTTCCTTATTTCTTGAATGCAGTGTGTTCTTTTTAAGTCCCTTTTAATAAACTTACCGACTGAGCACAGTAGGACAGGGAATGGTGTGTCCTACAACTTGAGAAGATTGGTGAAAAGTGTGAGGATAAAATCAACTGTCAACAAGATGCAGCAAAAAAAGATTAATGTGATATTCCTGTTTGATGTTGAGCTTTAAAAGAAGGCAGAGAAACACACACACACACACACACACACACACCCACACCAACACACACACAAACACACACACACTCTCTCTCTCTCTGTCTCTGTCTCTGTCTCTCTCTCTCTCGGCTGCTGCCTAGAAGCAGCAGTGGAGCATTTGGCGGGTTTGGGGGATCACTATAAAAAAACCACACTGACCTCCCAGCTGGGCTGCTGGCCGGCCGTCGCCGCCTCTGGCTTCCTGTGAGAAACGGGAAGCACCAAGGCTCCAATACTCCCGCAGCCAATCACAACGCTGCAATGCAGCTATGTGATTGGTCTAAGCGCCGTGACACGGTGCTCAGCCAGGGGCTGTAGGGATGGGCATGTTCTTCATGCAGGCTGTAATGGAGCTGCATGGAGAAAGTGGAAAGTGTGCATGACTGGTTTGAGAGGCCCGAGAGGGTTGCACCACTCCTCTCCTGTTCTTCACCCCCGCCCGCCCCCTTACGCAAGCTGCTGCAGCAGGAGGACAAGATAAAATGATAATAACATTAGTTATTGTAATTTTATTTTTTCCTTTCTTTTCCTGCTCCGAGGCAGTGGGGCGATGCTCCTCCGCCTTAGCGGAGGAGCTGCCACTGCACACACACACACACACACACACACGCATACACACACACACACACATACATACATACATACATTTATAAAACCCCAGAAAATAACTAAAAAAAACAAAGGTTAAAGTGACGTTACAGTTGGGAATTGTAAGAATATCTACCTTAACATGGAAAAAAACCTTGGAAATTTGCTAAAAAAAAGGTAAAAGGGATGTTACATTTAGGTGAAAATGTCACGTAAAACATACCATTTGAAACTGTTGGACTTGGCCCTTTTTGGCAGGTTCACCCCTAAACTTTTTGCCTTTTTCTGTGACCTGGTGTTGGTGGTTTTAGGCCTCTGGGCACTTTCGCACTGTGGTCCAGTGGAAAGTGCGTGCGCTCTCTGTGTTACATTGGTGAGCTTGGCCTGCCCTCCGATAGGAATGCATTGGGGATTCCCTGATCAGTGTGTGTCAGTGGTAATTCCTGTTATGAGAGGAGCAGTGTGGTCAAGTCTGGTATGTATGAAATTGTGTGAATAAATGCTGCGCAATGATGTGCGCAGATTTATTGTGAGTTATTTTAGAAATGCCACTTTTAGAAGTTGGCATTTCTGTGTGCTGTGTGTCTGCCTGCCTGATGTGAATTGCATGTCTGGCTTGTGAGTGACAGGGGCTGGGAGGTGTGTGTGGCTCCAGGAGGGGCAGGGTGAGTCAGCGTTGGGCTGTATAGGACACCTGGGCTGGGAGTAGTGGGAGGAGTAATCCCCTGACTCTGAATAGGAGTGTGCCTGCCCTGTACAATGCTGGCTCTGCCCTCTGTCGTGTGTCTGATCACCTAGCCCCCACCTGACAAAGGGGAAGAGGACCTTGCAAAACAAAGTGCTCCAATTCCCCCCTGAACCAGTTGCATCTGGTTCCCCCATGCCCTGCACTACAGACAAAGGAATTCTGGGTATAAGTATAGGGGCTGTGACCCCATGATGTTGTTCAGTTCTGTGCCGGTGTGCTGTCTCTGACTTGCTGGGGGCTTGCTGCTGCTGGGGCCCAGGAGGAACCGCCATGGGGGCTTACCTCCTTGCTGGAGGGCCCTGTGTGCTGGCCCCCCTGGGCCCAGCTATGCCCCTGGACTTTAATCCTAGCGCCTGGTGAGCGCTTTATTTCTATTTCTGCAGAGCGCTTTATTTATCCTGAGAAGGAGCGCTTCTATTTTCCACTTGCAGCGCTGGGCTGCGATCGTCTTCGAGGGAATCCCGACGTAGGGATTCCCCTGCATTTCTGGCTTCCAGCGGGTGCCCACCCCACATTTGCCGATCTCTTAAGAGCGGGTGCCCACCCCGCTTTATGCATAATTTACTAGCGGGTGCCCACCCCGCATTGCCGCAGCCGAGAAGGAAACGTTGCCGGGCCGATGCCAGCGCGACCCGGAAGCCAGGTGGCCGTGCCTGGTTGTGGGCAGGGCCGTGTGACGAAAGAAGCCAGCCGGAGCCTCGCGGGCTCCCATAGCAAAGTCCTGGGCCCCAGGAGGGGGCCCTGGTGAAGTGAGTCCTGATCGTGTCACGGGGCTCCCAGGAGTGGAGAGAGCCCCGAGTGGAGAAACCTGACCGGAGCCTCGAGGGCTCCCAGCGCCAAGCTTCCTCAGCGGGGAGGAGACAGAAGCCTCCCCAGGAAGACCGGAGAAGTCAGGAGTCCTCGAAGCAGCCCGGTGAGTGAGGGCTGAGTCCTACGGTGGTAGGGGGGTGGTGTTGGGGCACATTGTCGGTGCCCGCCCCCTGTGCCCGTGCCAGTGCATATTTGGTCTTTTCAGCTGCCCCGTCTGATAGTGGGCAGCTGCAACATGTAGTGCCTTCATTTCCTCGCAGTGGCGCCGCCATTGCGGGCAACTGCATCGTGGGGGCATTTTTGTTGTAAGGGCCCCAGAATAGGGCCCCCTTCAGGCACAGTGGTGCCAGTCCTTCCTGTTGCGACCCAGCTGCCCCACCTGATAGCGGGCAGCTGCAACGTTTTACCCCGTTATTTTAGGAGTCCCGGAGGGGGGCTCCCACGGCACGTGTAGTGCCAGTGCTTGTTTTCTTGTTGGCTGATTCTCAGCTGCCCTGCGAGAGCGCAGGCAGCTGCAACGTGTTCGCATATTTGTCCAGAGGGCACAGTGAGTGCCCAGGCCCACGTTCTGCATCACAGCTGCACAGCAAGTAGTGGGAAGCTGCAACGTTTAGGCCACAGTTCTTTGGGGGCATTTGTGATTGAGACAGGAGTGAGATGCACTCCTCTGCCCCAGTACTTTCACAGCTGCACGGCAATTAGCGTCAGCTGCCACGTTTAGGTATGCGCAATTGCGCACCTGAGAGCTCTGCTGCCTTGGCAGCAGCCCTGACATTTTGGACACAGGGCATTTGAGCCCCTTTGAGAAGGCCAGTTGGCCAGGGGGACTGTTTGTTTTGTAGGGCGCCAGGCCCTAAAGTGATTTATATGGTGCTAGGAAATGTGATTCTTGTCCTGAGAGTTACGCAACCTGATTTATGCCTCTAAATGTGGTTTTATGTATGAGGTTATTTGCATACTGTGGTTTATGCTAGTGAGATTATTCTCTACTGTGAGTTATGCCCCTAATGTGAGTTATGCTTAGGAGGTTAGGGTCTAATGCGTTTAGACTTATGAGATAATTGCATACTGTGTTTATGCTGGTGAGGTTGGCGCAGAATAGATTTCACGCCTAATGTGATGATGACTGCATAATATGGTTTATGATTGCAGGACGATGATGAGTACGAGGTTTTGCCAGTAATTACTGGTTGTATTCTACATCTACAATGTGTGCTACATTTATTATAAGTTCTACATTTACTAAGTTCACTTTGTGATGGTTCTGACAGTGGTCCAGTTGGCCCTGTCAGGTGTAAGTAATCCCTTGTAGATATTACCTAGTGCCAGGTGGCACAATGTATATTATGTGATTACTATTCTAATGTGTTATGAGAATACAAAGGCTATTTTTATATATAACCTTGTGTGGAGTTCCTTTTGTGGTGTGCCTAGTATGTTGTTGCTGTGTGCGTGTTGCGCAAACGCTTTACACATTGCCTCCGGGATAAGCCTGACTGCTCGTGCCAAGCTACCAAGGGGGTGAGCAAGGGTTATCTTCGGCGTGTAACTCCCTCGCCCTGACTAGCGTGGTGGTCTCTGCCTGGCTTTGGCACAAGCCTTAGCCAACCAGAGATCCCATTTCTAACAGAAACTAACAAAACCACTGAAATTCACCAGTTATAGTTATCTCAAGTAACTATAACTCGCACCCAATAGTAGCTATAACTCGTACCCCCGCCATTCACAGTATTATCAACAATGATGGCATTTCAGATATGATTAGGGATCTTATAAATGTAGTCAATGAATATGATATGAGATTTAATATGCAAGTGTAAACGCAGAGCATGACCAACCCCCTAAAGGCAGCCAACCCCCAACCTGCACGGGGTCTTCGATTGTGCACTGCGGGGGGTTGGCCACAGCAACCAACCCCCCCCCTGGCATGCAGCCAACTGAGGGTGGGCTCCCCGGGACATAGCCAGTAAGCTGTCTCCCTTTTACGAGGAAGGAGGGCCGCGTGTCCCCTCAAAAATACATTGGGTCCCGAGGGATGGGGTCCCTGGTGCCGAAAATGGCCTGGGGAGGGGGTCCGAATGGCACGCGTGCCCCCCTCCCCCAAAAATTAATGAGCACTGTCACCTTGGGCATGGCCCGCTCCTGGGGGTTTATAAAAGAAGTGCATGAGACCGGGCTTCCTTTTTAAAAAATGTTTCCAGTGGATTAGGGGATCATCCGCAAATTTACAACAAAATATAAAAACAAAAAAGTTTTTGGCTCCAGGCAGGGTTCCTCTTGGTCCCAACCATCAGGTCTGGGGGGGTCAGGGTATCTGTGCCGTTATCCCTTAAGACTTTTTTGTGTTTTTGTTAGGACTTGGAACAGAATCGCAAGTCTTAAGATGGCTGCTACCACTTCTTGGTTGAGGTGGTGGCACCCAATCTGATCTCACTTTGAAATCAGTGGACTTTGTTTAAAACCTTAATGTTTTAAACCTTAATTCCTCTAAAACTACTGAACGGATTTAAACCAAAACACAAAAAGGACTCTTTCTGGGCCAAGCTCTAGCTTTCTGTCAAATTTGGTGTAAATATGTTCAGTGGTTTGGGCTCTAGCAGTGTCTAAAGTTTCTATGGAAAAATTAATGGGGAAAACTTGTTTTGGGACCCCCCCATTTTTCTCGGCCGCGCATGACGGATCACCTTGAAACTTTCCATGCACAAGCTTGTCACAAACTAGCACTTATCTGGAAAGTTTAGTGGAGGTTTGTCAAATAGGGCCAAAGTCTTTTGGAAATACATTTCCTATGGAAACACGATCCCAGCTATGACTACCCAATGGTGACCACCACTGGGTAGTGTATATATAAGCAGTGCATTGTGGGGGCGTAAGTTATAGTTAGCTCAGGTAAATATAACTG
Organism: Calotriton arnoldi; assembly: GCA_963921515.1. NCBI lineage: Eukaryota > Metazoa > Chordata > Amphibia > Caudata > Salamandridae > Calotriton > Calotriton arnoldi. The sequence goes on along the minus strand of CAWUFW010001784.1, from coordinate 83,786 downwards.
CTGAATTTCTCTGGTTTTATATGAGTGAAATGGGAGCCTAACTATAATGTCTCTATAACTTTTGTTTGTTTCAGTGAATTTCTAAGGTTTTTAAAATTCTATTTCCTAACTACAACATCCCTGTAACCTTTATTTTTTTCAGTGAATATATATATATTTATATATATATATATATATATATATATATATATATATATATATATAGGAAGGAGTGACTTGTCACCTATTGCCACTTTTCAGTATTCAGAATTCCAAAAATCTAGGACATGTTGTGATTCCTCTTAGGCGAAATGGAAATGGCCATTGTCCAGGACTAGATGTGTTGTCTTGGACCATACCAGTGTAGCTACGGAGGGGCCCTATCCCTTCCTGCGGGGCTGAATGTCCTGTGGCGGTCTCATCAAACAATCAAAACCTTTCTTGAAAATAAAAGTCTTCAGAGCTCTTTTCAGTTATGGCAGTTTGGATTGACTACTCAATTGTGGTTCAGGGTATACCAAAGGGACAGACCAATAACTGTCATGGTGCTGCCCAATGTTGCCTGGTAAGTCTGACTTGTTAAGTCACTTGTGTACAAGGGAAACAGGGTCTCTTCAAGTTGCACCATTCCCACGGTTGAAAGAGCTCTGTGCTGTGGGATTTGCACTCTCATAGGTTTCCATGGATGTAGCTACCTGCATCTGGTATGTGAATGCACGCTCCATATACAGGTGTTTACTCACATGTCTCAGGCATTTCTACCAGCGTCTTGTAAACTATAATTTCAAAGTGGTAAAAACTCAGCTGTTGTTAAATCCATCTGAACATGGTGTCAAAGCAGCTCCCCTTCTTGTAGGGCTATCATTCATGCCCATGATCCAGCGCTAACAATAAAAATTCTTCTCCTATATGACTCGGTCATCCAGGTACAACTATCTCTCCAATACACAGACTATATCCATATGACGGTGGGGCCCATTGACACCGCATATACATTCACTTACTCATTTATTCCCTGGATTACCTCCGTCCTTAACCTAGGAGAAAAAACAGTAAAACGATTCGCTGGAAGGAGACGGGATACCTCTTTTTAACACGACATAATGTTTCTCATTGCTTTTAAGGTATTCTGCTCATTGGTCGATGGACCAACTAGTAGGAATCAGTTGATGATGATTAAGACCAGCTCAATCACAATAAACTCTTTAACATTTTACCTTAATTATTGAGCTAAAGAATCACTGAGTCATTTGTTTAAAGATAATAAAGTTTATATAAAGTTTTTTAGAAACAATGCATAAGTTTAAGTTTATCACTCAGATGATTACATTTATTATTATTATAAGAATAAATTGAAATTACAATGCATACCTATTGGATGGAAGATAAAGTTTGTCACAGCAAGAACTCCAAAAGATCAATCTATCTGTCTTGGAAAATCTAATAGCTCTAAATGAAAAATCTATCAGGAGTAAAAAGGTTCTCCAAAAGCAGCATCTTATACTCAACTAAAAATATAAAATAGCAGCAGCAGCATCAGCTCGTCAGCATCAGCAACCGCAACTTCACCCATCTGCAGCATCCACTCTCTCCAGCATCTAACCCCTCCCCACCAAGAGTAGGTCTTCTTATACCCTAATTCTAGCTTACTAAATAAAAATTTTGCATCTTTATGGCGTGATTCTCTCTCATTGGTTCATTCAAGTCCATATACATTTTTATCAAACTTCCTTGTCTTAACCAGTTCTTCGTGGAATGTCCATGCTTGCATCGTTTCCCACAGTTCATGACATTACTCATCAGTTTCGATCAGTCCAATTTGTATCATTTTCTGATACTTTTTAGGTTCCGCTGTTCCGTTTGTCCATTTATTCATTTTGACTTCTCACGCTTCTTGCTGATCATCTTGGCACACATTCGCTCAGTAAGGTCACAATAGCCTTGATCATACTTCCATCCTAGGCTCTCAGCACGAACACGTGGTCATTCTTTTTCACAGCCTTTCTCCTTTTTCCACACGGCTTCTTGCACATGCGTACTCTAGCTCATGGCGGCCATTTTATATCGCTGCTCAACAGGCCTAAGCGCACTATCTTCAAAGATAAATAAAATATTGTTAAAATAAAGAATATAAACCCTTTCGTTTCCCTCCCGTCTTTCTACGTACCCCAATTAGGTATTACCTAGCAAAAATCAACATATAAAGCCGTCCCTTACTTACCATCGCTTTATTTTGCCACCACACATTTTATTTTCAAAGCACAAATCATGCGTTTATTATTTTATTAGTACGCAAATATTAGATTATGTTAGTCACGTCAACAATTATAAGTAGATTTATTTGCACATAAAATAGCGTGTTAACTTTAACCCTTCACATGTAACATACATTGTTGGTTATTTACTTAAACGGACATGTTTATTAATTAATTTACGTAAATTATTAGGAGGTTAAAAAATTTTCATTTATCCTGCTCCATCACCCACATATACTAATCCCCAGCCGCATCACAGGTCATATAATTGGTCCAAAAACTGGAAAATGAGTGCTCATTTCCTCGTCTTGGTTATCAATTCAATTGTGTTTCCATGTGGTTCCTGCACTGTACTATCTGTGACATGCCAGCAGAAAAATGGTGACAACACTGCCCTTGCTGTCACACCCAAAGCATGATAAAGCGTGATTCCCACAATGGTGCTCTAGGGTCCCATTGGGCCAAGCCAATGGGACCCTCCTGAAGATTTCCCCCAGCCAACAGGCTGTACATCTGACTCTTTGCCTGTGTTTGGCAGGAAACTAATGGTGCATCGTGGTGTATTTTTCGAGGAACCCAATACACTGGTGTGGCCCCTGATATTAAGAGACATACCACTTTCATTGGTGGCGCAGCTGCTGCCACTGGGAGGCCGAGGGTACAATTCATCAGCCTGCGACAAGACACCCAGCTCCGTCTGACACCCGCCAGGTGCCTGGCATGGTGTTCCTGTTCCTGCTTGAAGCCTGGGAGCATGTTAGGTACCTTATATGGAACACCTGCGTCTCCTTATCTGCACCCATTGACACCCGTCAAGAGAAGCACCATGCTGAGGAGAACGGCCCAATCTCACCTGCCCACTGCTCCTACAAACCAGCCCCAGAACAAGCTGAGGTGTTGTTATGCACAGCCCTGCTATGCTGGAGAGAATAAGAATCCCATCATGTCCGCCTCTACCAAACTGAATACAATGAGGGCAGCGAGAAGAAGAAAAGGAGAAACAGCAGGCAAGACACGCATGGGACCCCACTCTTGAATTGTGAGCTGGCAATGACAGCCAACCCGTTACTCTAAGCTGGTCATACCATGGCTTCACTGAGCGCTTGCATCCACCTGAAGTCCCGCTGCCGTATACTGGCCCAGCACTCTAGACCCTCCTCAGTTAGCCCCACAAAGCTGATTTTGCTGCTAAAAAAAGAGAGCGAGGTGGATAGCTCACCTTCAAACCACTGGCTCAGCTACACTTCTGCCTGAAATAAGATCCCAGTAGAACAACCCTGCATGAAGGCCGCACCAGTCTCTGGAGCTAGCTACTGTGCCGCGTGGGTCTGCACATACCCAGCAGATCTGGAGCTAAAAAAAAAAAGTGAGGGGGGAAAGGTGCAAAGTAAAAGTAAAAGTACAGCAAGGACCTACTGTGAGCGCAGCCTACCAGAGGCAGTAAGCCCCCTCACCAGGCTTGAGAATCTGACCTGACCTGAGAATTTGAGAGATTTGAGGGGAGTATCCTGAATACAGCAAGGCTGCGCACACGGTTGAATTTGAGACTGGGAAGTAGCACAGTAAGTTCCATCATCATTGGAGTGCACATATCACACTGCCACCACAACCTACCTTCAGTTTTGACAGTCATCTGGCCCCAGTGTGAGGAAGTGTACAGTACGGAGTCCAATGAAGAAGACAACCTTCTGTTTCCCAGTTAGGTTCACTTCTGAGTTATGGTGGCAGTGTTTCACACTCTCCAAGCTGTGCCTTACAATTGTGTGTATTGCTAAGGTTTCCCACGATTCGTACCAGTTTGCACCCAGCTGTTTGGCATCACCCACATTTGCACACTTATTTTCCTTCCTTCTTTGGGAGCTGAAGGCTGAGCTTCACTGTTCCTTGCAGCGAGTTTGGGATGTTCCCTGTTCATTGTGAACACTCCTCAAAACTTTTTTCAGGGGTACGAGTGCGAGCACCGCACTTTCCATTTTGTATGAGGAAGTAGCCTACTGCCTTGTATTGTGATATTTGATTAGTGCTCCTCATTTTGTGGTGCATGTTTGAATCCCTCAGACCAGACACAGAGCAGTGGGTCTGTGCTCTTGTATCCGTCCTGAAGAGTCCTGAGTATTGGTGTTGTTTTCTGTTTCTCACCCTTTTTTTTTCCTATAGGGTCTGTGTCCGGTATTTCTAGCAAGTTGGGTGTACAATGCTTGGTGGGAGCATTGAGGCTTGCACCAGAGTTATCAAATCCGAGACATGACAGTTTCCCAGGTCCTCTGATGGATTTGCAATCCATTACTGGCAATGGCTCAGGCCATCATTAAGGCACAAGAGGAGTTAGAAACTGCTAGATAAAAGGGACCATTTTTGGTAGAAAAATGCAAAGACATTTCATCAACTAACAGGATTTCCCCCACAAGTCCCACTGCAGTGGTGTCCCAACAGCCACACTATCCCTAGTGAGGGGCAGAGTATGTATGGAAAACCCATTTCTGCCATGACCCTAGTGTATCTAACAGTAGAACGGTGAATGGAGCTCATGAAAAATATAATATGGATTACCATGGATTTCAAGCATTTGTGACTCAATTTAATTTACATGTTCTGCCTGACCTCAGCAGCGTATTACAGGTCAAGCCATGGTAGCATTTGTTTTCTCCTACCCTACGAAAGAAGCCATGCTTCGGTTACACCCTTGATCAAGAGTCCCTTGTTATCAAATTTAGTTTATTTCCTGTCAAGGTTGCACTAACCTGGCAATCTGGACCCAACAAGAGTGATCTAATATCAACAATTCCCTGAACAAAGTGATGTCCAGGCAAAGAATACCTGTGCTGGTCAGCAGTAGATCGCGGAAAAGGAAATGAGACACTGGATATTTTCACCTCACCTGTTCTTACTGCCAGACTAAACCTGTGCTGCAGAGGCATAAATATCTACAACAAGAAATAACTCTTTTAGTGTTTGGTCAGTTATATTACAGCTAACTATTTCTAAAATAGTACGGCTCCTCCGCTAAGGCGGAGGATCGTCGCCCCACTGCTCAAAAGGAAAAATAAAATAATAATAACGTAATATTATTATCATTTTATTTTCCCTATTGCAGTCAGTGGTGGGGCGGTGTGGGACTGGCCAGAGCAGGGGAGGAGTGCTTTGCACTCCCTAAGTGCGCATGAACTGTTTCGCTGGCTCTCTTGGGCCGACCAAGCTGTTCATGCGCACTTTGCATGTTCCTACCAGGCTGCATTACACAGCCTGGTGAAGAACATGCACAGGCTCCCTGTTCCAGTCTGAGCACCGATCCACGGCGCTAAGACCAATCGCAACGTTGAATTGCGAGCGTTGTGATTGGCTCAGGGGAGCCTGTGTGCAGGGTGCTTCCTGCTGACGGTTGGGAGAGGAAGTTGAAGAGGATGGAGGACGGAGGAGAGGCAGCGGCCGGCTGGCCGTTAAAGGTAAGTCCTTTTTTAAAATTGGATTCCTTACCCCCCCGCCACACCGGTCCCGTCCGGTAGCAGCCGCTACTGCTGACATCTTGTCACTATAGCTGTGTAACCTAATCTCTGTGGTTCCTGACAACTCTATAACTTCATAGAGTTAAGGGACACAATAAACCTTTGTAACAAATGCACAAAATAACCTGAACCTTAATGCATGTTCTTATACCTATAACTACCTTCAGCAAGTTAGAAATCAAGTCTGTGATATGAATGATTCTCAATATGCTTAAATAATTAGTTGTACCATAATAAATACTCATTAGCATTGTGCTTTTACTCCTGCAAAATACAATCACTTGTCCCACACTGGCAGCACCGAAATATCAAACATGATTCAAGTAATATTAGCAAAGTCTATCTAAACAGAAGTGTCACTGGCTCCTCTTCTGAATAGGTGTAATAGAGTTTGTTATCCAAGACAAGGTGACTACAGAGTATAGAGTTCACAATTAATGGCAGGGTGACTCCAATTCTAAAGTGCAAATCAAAATCAAAATCCTTGACCTTAAATGTGTATCCATAATACTTCTCAGAGGACAAGGTGCTTGATCGCTCTTGATGAGAGTGGTGAATTCCAAACTCCTGCCAACAAGGTTCTGGCAGCAACAACTAAGGGCCTGATTTAGAGTGCAATAACTGCACTCCAAATTTAGAGATGTCCAAGCGGATATCTCTTACATTTGCAGGAACCACCATGACAGTGGTTCCTGTCAATGCATTGAATGTGTGCTGTAGTGCTCTGTCACCATGATGGAGCCATACGCATAATTTCAATTTCTTTTTTTGTTTTTAAAAAGAAAATTCAAAAGCAGGATTTTCTTTTTGAAAATAAAAATAAAAATGACCCTCCTCGCCATGGGAATTTTTTTCTATTGCTTGGGGGTCCTTGGCATGTTTTTACTTTTACTCACATGTTTTGGATGGCGGTAAGTGAAAGTAAAAACATATCATTTGATCTCCCACTCTAAATAGGATGGGCAGACAAATGTCAAAGCCTGCACCGGCCCTTATTCTGGTGGGCTGTCGGAGGAGTATGCCAGCGCTGGAGATGGTGTAGCCTCTGCCACTGACATACTGAAGGTCTGTTCGACTCTAAATGAGGTGGGAGGACCTTCATTACGGCGGAAAGAATAGACTGTCACCTTTGCAATGGAGCATCCTTTCCACCATGCTCTACCACAGTAGTATTTAGACTGCCTAGAAGGAATGTTCTAAAACACTGATAATTTCTACTCAATGGATTAAAGATGGCTGCTGTCATTGCAGGTCTTAAGAGAGAGTCCTGTGGTGGTCTGGGAAATGTAATATATCCTGATTCCAATCATGAGTTTCGCACGGTGCAAAGATGGCAGCTATGAGGCCTCACACCAAGCAGCGCCCACACTCTGCATGCACCGCTGTTCTCCTTTGCTGTAGAATACCTGTGCACTTTTGTTGTATTTTTAACAGTAGCTAGACAGACCCAGAATGGGGGCATAAATGTAGCTTTAGGTACCAGCCGCAGCCTGTGCAGGTAAGAGCGGTGGGGCGGTAGGGCCGGGTTGGGGGAGGGGGGGGATTCGACAGACGACCACGAGGGAAAATTAAACAAATAATTAATTTTCCCTTCTCGTCGTCTGTCAAAATCCTCCACTGCTCTGACCTGCTCGGGCCGCGGCTCTTAAGTACTCTAGTTTTTCTACTGTATAAACGACAAGGACAATAAATTGTGATACAGCAAAAACAGAGTTAGGTGAGGTGCTAATATGTGTAATAACATGGTATATTTTATAGCAAACAATTTAACAACAGGAACTACCAAATGTTTGTGTAAGCTGGGGTTTGCTGGGCCAAAAAGGATAAAGTGAGTTTCAGTCTGTTCATTGCTAGTGCAAAAATGGCAAAGGCTAGAAGACCAGAAGGATCCACCCCCATTTCCTAGTGAGAGAGGCCGGGTGGGGGGTATATATGGTGGCTTAACAAAGATTTTTTCCTATATAACTCCAGTGAAGGTGCGACATTGAACCAGAATCATCCTCAGCAGAAAAAGTGGCTTGCAGTTATTTGGCTCTTTTATCCTCTAGGATCTTAGGGGCCGATCACGATGGCGGGCGGATCGCCCCCGCCGGGCCGGCGGTAGTCACCGCCGGCCCGGCAGGGGCGATCCACCCGCCATCCACCTGAATATTCCCACCGCCAAATCAGGATGGCGGTGGGAATGGGAATGGTACCGCGGCGGATGGAAATACCGTCCGCCGTGGTCCCGCAAGGCGGTCCTTTTCCGCCCGCCTTGCGGGACACGGTACAATGGGCCAATGGCCGCGGTGCCGTGCAGGCACCGCCGTAGGCATTACGATGCCTGTCTTCTGTGGCGGAGATCCCGCCGCAAGAAGACAGGCGGAGAATGCCTTCGGGGGCCCGTTGTGTTGGAGTGGTGGGGGGTGCACATGGGGGGTACCTATGGTACCCCCCTGCATCTGCATGTACAAGGTGGCAGGCACCGCACGGTGCCTGCCACGTTGTACATGCAGATGCACAACATGTTTTTTTACATTGCGGCGGGTGCTGCTTGCAGCACCGCCCGCCGCAATGTAAAAATACGGGATGGGCTGGCGGGCGCATCCTAATTCGTATAGCGGGACCGCCGCACCTATGGCGGGCGGTCCCTTTTGCCACTGCGATGGCGGGCGGACTTTGTCCGCCCGCCATCGTAATCGACCCCTAAATTCGGGTGATGCTCAAATTTTCACCCAGCATAAAACTGGCTTTATGCAAATTTTCTGAGCAGTGACATCAGGACTGAGGTATCTTTTTGATAACCCTATCCTCATAGAAGTTGGAAAAAACTTCTCTACATGTTTATGAGCACCAGAAATGTGCTGTTTTGCGGATTGTAACCTAATTCGTTTTCTATGTCCCTGGTCACGCCCTATGCTCCTTTACCCCGGCACCTTGCTTACTTTTCTAATTTGAATCACAGATACGTTATGCACAGGTGTTTCTCGATAAAGCACATACCTCACTCCGTTCCACTTTTGTAACTCATGCTTAGTATCTTCAAGCATACATCATGACTTGTACCAAGGCACATGCCTACGCCTCGGTAATGATTTTCGAATCACTCCATCATACCTTGCACCAACAAACGACGAACATTCAGTAACACTTGTCCGAAATGCAAACCAGAAAGATGAACTCAAAACTCCACAAAATAACTTCATGTTAAGGAAACATTATTTGTCTGTGTTCCTATTAGTGGTATTATGTGTTAACAACAAATGACGTTTACGCTGCAACCCTTGAACATAATCTAAAAGTCAATAAACAGGGTTTACTGTCGGCCAGGGCAAGGTGTGATGTGCTGCCCCTATCAGTACTGTTGCTTAGTAACATTGTTGAAAGTCAACACACTGTAGATCAAGTGCAACTTTAATACACTGCCAAAACATCTCCAACAATGCTGGTAGCAATCCTGTCCATTCAGGAGCTGCATACAATGGAACTGAGGCTACGGAGGTAAAGCACTTTTCTCATTATCACGTGTTGGTCAATTGAGGATGTCAGGCATGGAGCCGGCTTAGGCCATATCAACAACAGTTTAGTCTACAGATGGCAGCTTCCAAATAGAATGTCACTTGTTTGATGTTTGCTTTTGGGTGTTTTTATTGTAGACCCAGGTGAATTTTTTACTATGCGGCAAAGTCTCACAAAATTTTCCCATTTCACTTCATTGGAATTTTAGAAATTCTATCTCACAGTTGCGCCATTTTGTGAAATTTTCACCAGTAGGAGACTGGGTCGAGTAGTAACTGTACAATTAATATCTGTTGAGGCCCAAAATCATTTTCTTTTGAACCTGGATCAGGCACGACTTTTCTACACTATGTATATCCTGATGTTCAATGGTCACATACGACTCAAGCCAAGTACATTTTATATATTGCACATAATTTGGTGTCTTTTTCGCAAAAGTATGCATATGTCACCAAAATTAGCAATTTCGCCTATCCCAGCTTTGTTCTTCCCTGTTCAGACATTACAACTGTGGGGACGAAATATAGGGAAACTTGAAAAAAAGCCATGATGTCTCAAACCAAAGAATCCTCAGTTGTCATTCAGATGCCGTTTATTGTCCCACTGGTTGCCCACATCCTAGAAGCTGCCAGATATCTGCGGTTATAGTTATATCAGTGCAAAGTTTAGTGGAATCCATCGCGATCCGGGATCCAGCAGTTATTGAGCCGAATCAAGGTCGGCTTCAGTTAAATATGCTGAATTTATCCAGGTGTAATTTGCTGACACCTAGACGCACTCAGTAGCACCTGGATGTTGTCTGCTTTCTTTTTGGAGCAGGAACCTTCATGGGGTAAGGGATTTCCTATGGTTGCTTCCATCAGGGGAAACACAAAGGCAGTCGCGGTCCGTGTAGGAGTGCCGGCCGGGCGGTGACGTGGGGCGGGGGAGGGGCAGGGTGGGGGGTAGCAAATTACGGATTACGGACCAATACAGGTAAGTAAACATTTAAATCAATGAAACGAATTTCGTTGCGCGCACTGCATCGCATTTGGCGATGCAGCGCTCACAACGAAATTCGTTTTATTGATTTAAATGTTTACTTACCTGTATTGGTCCGTAATCCGTACTTTGCTACCCCCCACCCTGGCCCTCCCCCGCACCACGTCACCGCCCGGCCGGCACTCCTACACGGACCGCGTCTGCACAAAGGTCTCACTTAAAGGGCGATCAACCCTCCTTCGGTTGAAGTCTCATTCTAGCTGGGAGAAAGGAGGGAAACAAAGGCACTTAGCGTGTATCACTTCAAAAGTGTTTAAGAGAAACTGTGATTTGGAGGCAGTGTTTTACTTTGTTCAACCCCCTATAAGTAGAGGTTATGTATGTACTGAAAGGATGTCAGCTATATCTGTCAGTAAGAGTAATGGCAATAACAACAATTTAAGAAGCACGTACTAATTTATTTTTATGTAATTTCCTTTATAGCGCTACCCATCCTAATGTAGGGTGCCAGAGTGCTTACAACACAACATTCAGAGATAATGAATCATACAAGTGGGGACATCAATGTACAAGGAATGTTACATTAAACAAAGAGGGTTATAAGGTGTAGGAGTCACATATCATCCATATTGATAGGCCTATATTTGTTAAGAGTGCTTGCTCTGAAGAAACACAAAGTCAAGATTTAAAATGTAGCAGTGCTTGGCGCTGTCTGTACTAATAACACTTTATTGCAATCCCAAAAAACATTTTTAGCAACCTTAGAATAACAAAAGATTTAGAAAAACACAATAAGGTCCTAAACATATGCCTTGCAGTCTTCATGGAGTTCATTTAGTCAGGTTTATAGCTCACTGTGCTTAAAGATTGTAACTTACAAACTGCAAGTAGCAAAAAGATCTCTGTGTCAAAAGCAATAACCAACGGCTGCATACTATTTGTTGTGGTCGGCAGCTGGCACATTAACCATCTCTGCTATTATACCTGCTCTACATCTTTGTAGCATTAAGATTACATATTTACTATCGTGACTAACAATTAAAGTTGATAGAAATTCTGCTCTACAGTAAAAGCATCTCTGCAGATTTCTAAAGCAAGTGCATTAGCTATCAGAGTTATTTTACCATTATTATTATCCCCTGAAAGTTGCTGAACACTCAAAGCTCTCTGTTGTAAGTGCCTTAGTCCTCTAAGATATGTAAAATGCAGCCTATTTGTCACCAGTTAAGTAAGTCACAGTTGTCTTGTCCTTGTTGCTAATTTTCGTGGCAGACTTTTGAAATGTATTATACGTTGACTGTCAGACTCTTCTTTTCATGGCTTCCCCCCTTGTGATTCCACCGCCTTTCTGCTGCCACACCTTAACCCCCAATATTGGGATCCTGCAGTAATGTTTTTCCATATCCAGCTCTGACACCAAGGATTTCACATTGATCCTTGACACACAAAGATGGCTTGTGTCAGCAGCAGCTAGAGTCAGCTCCAGCCACCAGAGCCAACTCGTTAACCCGGTCAGCATTTGTTGGGCCACCTCAAAGGAACCAACAGTTCCCAACCCCAAAAGCGCTTGAGGCTGACGACAGGTGGTACGGTCACTCAGACATAAATCTGGAAGTAAAATACGCATACATATGAAATAATAGTGCTTCTTCGTGGCTAGAACATCTATATCAGGATGTGTCTCATTTTCACAACGTCCGCTGTTTCCTTGCTCTCCTCTAGGCTCCAAAATTATCATATTTTGACAACAGTAACTGAGCCCACATCTTCATTGGTGAGCTGCCAGAGGGTGCAGGGTGCATGCTGGGAAAAGCGTCAGCATCTGCTATCTGTGTGTACTGGAGCCCAGGCGCGCGCGTGGCAGATGTGGGCACCAGCCTCAAGCATGTCAGTGTGAGATAAGTGCAGGAGTTCCCACCTGCACAAGGCCCGTCTGCTCCCACCCTCGTTTGAAACCACTCCAACAGTAATGACAACAACGTTTTTTGCTTGCATACTCGCAGACACAGTGCAGGTCTGCCAAACTTCAGCAACCCGTGCTAATGTACGTAACCCGGGCGGGGTAAGGCGAAGCCGGACCCATTAGGGGCCCGGGCCAAAAGCTGGCTGGTGGCGGGAAGCTCCTCCCCCGCACATTTGAATAGTCCGCTTCAGCGACGGACCTACCGAGAGCCGGGAAGTGAGACGACTGCCTTCGGGACCAATCCGAATTCAGGCACCGAGACTCGGCGTTTTTTTCCTTCTTCGCTCTGCAGAAGAGTAATGAGGGCGGCGGGACGGTACCACTCGCGGCGTGTGCAATGGCGTGCCTTCGCTTTCTACCCCTCTGCAAGGGCACGCATCCGCTCAGCTGTTTCGCGGTGCGGGAGGGGGAGCACTGATCCGCTGCCTGGCGCCCTGATGGAGGTGCAATCCACAGCGTGCAGCGGCGTGGATACAAGGAAGTGCAAGCAGCGGAAGCACGAGAAGACTGCTTAACGACTGTGGCAGCGTGGCCTGAACCGACCCAGGCCAGATCGGCGGAATCCTGGCGGCTTTCCCCCTCTCCTCGCTTCGGCTCATCCGTTCAGCCCGTCGCGGTGCGGCGGAGAAACGATAAGGAATGCTTGGGGCAGCGTGAGCGGCTGTACGAGCCGGCTTTCGCGCCTTTCTGCGGGACCCATCCGCTCAGCTGTTGGTACGCTGCGGCGGCATGGGGACAGCTCTATCGGCAGACTACGCATCGGAGGACGGGCACGCCCAGCTGGCAGGGCGAGCCTCCTCCTTAAAGGCACACGGCCCCTCTGCTCACTCAATCCGGCCCCGGAGGGCAGAGCCCCGCTAATAACTCTCTGAGCCTGCACCGGTGAAAGCTCCACGACGGCGGAAGCAGGACACGTGGCCAGGGGCCAACGGGAGGTTTTGGTTGCCGCTCGGGAGTAAAAAAGGGCACAAACGGCACTTGGGGCATTCTTTCGTTGTTCTGGTGTGCCAGGTCTGCGCCACAAGGGCCAGCCCTCTGAAAGGAGACCGGAGGTGGGCCCCATTACAAAGCACAGCCTGCAGCAGGTGCAGGCAAGCCCCCAGAGGCCCCGGTGACACTCGTGGGGCAGTCTTTCTTTGTGCTGGTGCGCCGGGTCACAGGAGAGAGGGAAAAACGGGCCAAAGAAGAGCCTAATCATGGCATTTTGGGTACCATCTGTGACGGGCGGGAAGACAGTAAAGGCACCAGAAGGCACCATCTGTGGCTGGCTGGTAAATATCGAAGTGCACCAGAAAGGCACCAGTGCACAAGGGGTTTGTCTGGGATGGAAAGCAAGCGTGTGCAAGCCGGGAGGAAGACACGGCTACCAGCGCGCTTCAGGGAGGACCGGGACAAGCCAGAGGACAACGTGAGGAGTCTGAAGAGGCGCAGAGGGGACGCAGGACCCGATCTGGATGACGACTTGCAGGCAATGTTGGAGAGAGCCAGGTCACTGGTAGCTCTGAAGGGAGCAGCGTGGATGGACCAGCAGATCCAGGACGGGGCACATGGGGAGAAGCCATGACAAGCAGCGCCGACATGACCGCCCCCCAGGAAAGCCGGGGCTGGGGGGCATGCAGCCAAGACGGCGGCCCTCGCAGCCAACAAGACGGGCACAAGAAACACCCAGGCCAAGGGTGGGGAGCAAAGGGGGAAGAAGCAACCACAGGCCAGGAGCAGGAGGGCCGCAACGCCAGAGCTGGTGTCCAGCTCAGAAACGGAAGGGACCATCGATGACGAAGGGTCTGTAGGCAGCACTGCGGCCCCTCAGGAGACACGGGAATGGTGATCCGGCGCGATCAACAAGGAGAGGGGTAAGCATTGCGCGCAAAGCGGCAAAACAGGGTGCGCGAGGGCGCGGCGGGATGGTCCAACAGAGGGGAGACCAGGGCAGAACTTTAACATGGGCACGCAAATGGGAGCGAGCAATGTGGCAATGCAGGGGCCGTGGTCCATGCCACCCCGTGGCAGACAGGGTTAAGCCGGGGGCGTCAGGATTTCAAGGGGAATCATGGGGACCAGGGGCTGCTCACCCGACGGCGTGGATGCCTTGGTGGCAATGGCCAGGGGCAGGAGCCCCCTTCCAAGGAAGCCTTCATTGTGGCATGGAGGGGCAAGGGGGTAGCCAGAAGCCAGACCAATGGGCCGACCGGGGGGGCAGCAGGATCGGGGCCGCAGGCAAGGAAAGGGGGACACCAGCCAGACTCCACATAATGAGGAGGCAGGACCCGGGGTGACCACTAAGGAGGGGACAGCGGCCCCCGGGGTTAGGGGTAGAAGCAGGGCTGGGGATGGCATGGACCAGAGCGGGAAGCCAGCCAGCGAGTATCTGTGCCCTTCCCTGAGTGACCCTCTCACAACCACGAAACTGTTAGGGCTGGCCAATCTCATCCCACTAACAGTGAAGGAGAGAATATGGAGGAAGGAGTTCATAGATATTTTCTCACTGCTGGAAGTGCGCCAGGCAGGTTTAGACTTAGCGGCGCAAGACAAAACGGACGATGACAGGAGGGACCTTCGCAAGCCCAGAGTAGAAAGATCAATAGAAAATTGGCTGAAATCCTTCAGAACATTTGCATGTGTTTTCATTGAGAAATTTCCCCAAAGCGCAGCAGCACTAATTTTATACGAGCAAAAAGTGCACAAGGCGCAGCAGCAGTATGAGGGCGATGCATGGCTGAGATACGATGAGGGTTTCAGAGAGAAGATGCAGGTGTGGCCGATAATGGGATGGGATTGCCAGGAGATGGAGTGGTTCACGATGCACATGGTGGCAGCCAGGGAAGGCGTCAGCACCAAAGAGAGCAATTTTCGTCCCTACGGGAGTAAGGGCGAAGATGAGGGGCAGGGAGAAGGGTTCAAAGGGAAGAATCAAGGCAATAACAAAGCAGGAAAAATATGCTGGAAGTTTGAAAAAGACGATTGTAAATGGGGGCGTCATGCAGGTTTCAGCACGCTTGTGGGGCATGCGGGGGGAATCACTCCGCCATCCGTTGTAAGCGGGCCCTAGGGGCAGGGGCCCACAAAGAAAAAACAGGCGCAAGGGAGTGAGGTACAGGCCTCCCCCAGACGGAGTCTGCGGGGGGCAGGGGCGGGCGGACCTAGGTTGAAGGGGGGAGCTCCCTCCGATCGTGAAACCGTAGTAACGTGGTGGAAGGAACACAAGAAAGGTAGAAAAAGAGAGAATTATTAAAAGGTAGAGGGAAGGCTCACACAGTGTCCTTGGGATGCCTCACAGCAGGGGCACTGAGGGAGCCAAGGGCGGCCTACCGCCAGGGAAAGAGTAGATGTGATGCTCCCGCAGGACCCTTGGGATGCCTCACGGCTGGGGTACCGAGGGAGCAAAATGGAGGGACTCAGCCTCATGATAGATAGAGTAGATGCTCAAGCAAGGTCCTCAGGATGCCACAAGGCAGGGACCCCGGGTAGAAGGGAGGGCCCACAAAAGGGCAGGGCAAGCGGTACGGCACTTGCAGCCCAGGCAGGTCCCAAATCGGTAGCAAGTTGAAACCTTGACACGTGAACAGAGGCCCAGGCAGGTGGCCCCTCCCGTCCCCGTGATTTGAGGAGGCTGGGTCCACGCAGCAACGAAAATAATTGCAAAGACAAGGAAGTATATTCACATGAATATTTAGAGAGCAATAGGATAACCATGATTTTGCAAATGTATAAACATGTTATGTTGAATAAACTGCGACCTTTTTTGGCACCAAAGCACATTGTCAGTGGTTTGATTTGATGTGCATGAGGGACGCAGTTGTTTGAAGGACGGGAGGGGGGGACAACTTGCCTCCTGGAAGGGGTTTGTCTATATGCGCACTTCTTTGAACTATGGTGCTTCGAAGCACTGCAGTTGTAAACACAGACATTCATTGACACGTTTGTGCATTAAAGTTCTTCTATTTCCAAGGTGGAACAACCTGGCACAGAAACATACTCCGTGAAGCGCTCAAACAATGAAATGGATTCCCCAGGTTGAAGGGAAGGCGCAAGACAAGTATAGCATCATAGGAGATGGACAAGCAAGAGCAGAATGTCCGTTACATAGTTCCATCGGACAAAACACAAATGTAATGCCAATCATGTCTCCTCCATGACCGTTCTAATAACTGGTATACCTATTTTAAAACACTTTACATACATGTTTTTTTCAGGTATACGAATTGTTTTGTGATGCATCACTTGCTCCGTAAGGTTTTTCAGAATATTTACAAATTTGTTTTAGAAAAATGACTTATTTTTCTTATTTTTTTATGAACGTTAAAGCACATGTGCACGGTTGTCCGTGTGCATACGTGTGAATTATGAAAAACAGAAAAGTAATGATGCCGAGATCAGAAAAAGGGTTTCTACCAAAAAGTAGGCCTCGCCAGAGTAGTCAAGTGTTTATCCACATCTCAGACTGCAGACGAGGCAACCATAGCCTCAACATTTGCCTACCGACAAATGGCGTCCATAAAATAACGCTGAGTTATACTCTCTTCTGACTGTACACTACATTTCAATGTTATTTAGACAACATGGGGTCTGGGATGGAAAATAAAGATGGTGAGTGGGCCACATTACAAAATCTCCCCAGCTGGCATCTGAGGCCACTGCCAAACAAATATCCCCATCTGGTACGACAGGTTATATGTCAGCAATGATGCTGCAAGAATTTGCCACTACAAATTCACATTTGTTGTTCATTTCAGTTGATCCCAAGATTCATAGCCATTGGATCATTGGAAATTGTCGGTGGGAGCAACGTCAGTAAGTTAAACTATTTTAAGTCCCATTACAAGTGCTCCGGCTAGTAAAGCTGGCAGGGTGTTGAATCGCCAAGCAAGCATTACCAGCTGATTCTGAGATGGGGAGGTCAGAATAAAGCACAACATATGGCATTGGAATTTTCACATAAGATTACTACATGTGTTGTCTCTTTCCAATCATTTTTTTCCTGGTGAAAATCACTGACCACGTCATCAGTGACGTAATATGTGAGGTCATAAGCAGTGCATTGCGGGGCGCGAGTTATAGTCAGCTCAGCTAACTATAATTGCTGAATTTCACTGATTTTGTATGAGTGAAACCTCAGCCTAACTATAACGTCCCTGCAACCTTTGTGTTTTTTCAGGGAATTTCTAAGGTTTTGTTTTTATTCCATTTCCTAACTATAACTAAGTTTTTTCATTGAATATATATATATCTATATATATATATATATATAGACATATATATATTCACTGAAAAAACCAAAGGTTGCAGGGACGTTATAGTTAGGCTGAGGTTTCATTTGTACAAAACCAGTGAAATTCAGCAGTTATAGTTAGCTGAGCTAGCTATAACTCACCCCCCACAATGCACTGCTTATGACCTCACATATTGCATCACTCATGACATGGTCAGTGACATCACTGATGACATCGCTGATGACATCTCAAATGACATCACTGATGACATTATCCAGTGACTGTAAGTGTCAAATTATATACCAAGGTGTATTGGTGAATCAGTGGGTGTATGAGTGCTTGTATGGGTGATTCATTGGGTGCGTGGCTGACAGTATAAGTGAGTGATTAGGTGTCTTAGTGAATATATAAGTGAGTGACTAGGTTGTGTAAATGTCTGTATCAGTCTGTCAGTTGCTGTCTAAGTGGCTGTGTGCATTGGTGAGTGGGCACGTCAGTAGCTATATGGGTGATTTATTAGTTGTCTAAGTACCTCTATGGGTGTCTGAGTGGGTGGGTGAGGGGGGTTTGACTACGACCTGTATAGAGGAGTGAGAGGGTGTTAGTGGTTGTGTGGGTTACTGAGTGTGTGTATGAGGGTTGTATGGGTGAAAATGAGTATGTGATTGTCTGTGTCGGTGAGTGACTGCATGTGTCAGCGGTATATGGGTGAGTAACTGGGTATGTGAAAGGCAGTTTAGGTGAGTGATGGGGTATGTATGTGACTTTATGGGTGAGTGAGTAAATGTGAGAGTGGCTGCATGGGTGAGTGTGTGCTTGTGTCAGTGACTGTATGGGTGAGTGAGTATGTGTTAGCATTTTTATGAGTAAGTTGTGTGTGTAGCTGTATGGGTGAGTAGGTGGCTGTGTGATTGACTGTATGGGTGAGTGAGTAGGTGTGTGAGTAGCTCCTTGAGTGACTAACTCAATGTGAGTGCCTGTATGAGTGTATGAGTAGATATGTCAGTGACTGTATTAGTGATTGAGTGGGTGTGTGAGTGGCTGTATGGGTGAGTGAGTGGATGTGTGTTTTGATCTATGAATCAGTGGGAGTGACTGTGTAAGTACTGGTATGTGTGTGTGAATGGGTTTGAGAATGGTAGTGTGGTAGTTGGAGTGGGTGTATGAATGATTATATGGGTGTGTGAGTGTGTGCATCAGAGATTCTGTGGATGATGTCATCAGTGATGTCATTTGAGATGTCATCAGTGATGTCATTGGCCATGTCATGAGTGATGTAATATGTAAGGTCATAAGCAGTGCATTGGGGGCGCGAGTTATAACTGCTGAATTTCACTGGTTTTGTACGAGTGAAACCTCAGTCTAACTATAACGTCCCTGCAACCTTTGTGTTTTTTCAGTGAATTTCTAAGGTTTTGTTTTTAATTCCATTTCCTAACTATAACATCCCTGTAACCTTTGTTTTTTTCAGTGAATTTCTAAGGTTTTTTCAATGCTAATTCCTAATGCTAATAGAATCCTGCTGCGTAGGACTTAGAGGAGGTACCAAGAGGGCTTGGTCCCTCAGGAGTAAAGTGGACTTCATTTCCCAACCAGTAGTGCACCTTGAGCCACGTTTGCAGAGTAGTGGAGAAAGGGGGTGTGGCCACCGAAGACCTCTTAGCAATCCCACTGTGTGGGACTTATTGGAGATAACGGGAGGGGTAGTTGGCCCCCAAGGACATCCTTGGGAGCCAACTACCCCTCCTGTTTCATCCAGTAAGTCCCACACAGCAGGATTGCTGAGAGGTCGCCAGATGCCACGCCCCCTTTCTCCACCACTGTGCAAATTCACCTCCTGGCGCACTACTGGTTGGAGGAAGAAGTCCACTTTAGTCCTGAGACCCTCAGGAGTCCAGTGGAATTCATTGCCCAACCAGCAGCGTGCCAGTAAGCCCATTTGCAGTGTGGTGGAGAAAGGGGTCGTGGCTGCCAAGTCCTCTCAGCAATCCCGCTCTATGAGAGTTACTGGCGGTAACAGAGAGGGTTCCTGGACCATGTGGACACTCAACATCACAGGGAACTTCATCCCCAGGAGGCGCGTTTGAAGAGTGGTGGTGAAGGGGGCGTGGCATCCGGCGACGTGCCAGAGGGTTTCTTTTTTCTTTTTGATTTTGTCATTTTTTAAGGGAGGGGGCTGCGTGGCCCCTTTCCCTGGGCCATTTTTGGCCCCCGGGACCCCATCCCCCAGGGACTGGCCTGTAGTGTGGGTGCACATTTTCCACGTTGGGGACCGCGGGGGGAGCCTGAAGGCCCCCGCAGTCCCGGCCTGCTCCCCGCCTCCTGGGGGAGCTGGCATTGCTTTTTACACACAGGGAGCTGCTGACATACAGCTCCCTGTCTGTAAAAAGCAAAGGGTGCTCCGCTTTGAGCAAGCAAGAGCAAAATGCTCGCGCGGGCCTTCCATCATTATTTTCAATTGCCCTGGGACCTGGCCCACCCGAGGGCCTAAATTAACAAAGCGCAGGAGGCCGGGTTTCGTCTTTTTTTCATTTTTGGCAGGAGTCTCGAATTCAACGCGATTCCAGCCGATTCCCTGCTTTTTTGGGCCTGTGGCCCCCCCTCTCCCCAAGAGGCCAAGGGGGTCAAGGTGTTTCTACCCTGCACCCTTTTCTATTTTTTTTTTAACAACTTTTCTTGTGACTCGGTTCAACAGATCTCGGTTCGCAAATCATGCTTTCAGTTATTTGGTATAATTCCATTCAGTAGCTGTTGAGAAATTTAAGAGAAAGCAAATAAGGATATCTGGGTGGAGCCTAAGCACAGATCTCATGGTGAGATCTGATTGGCTGTCAGCACTTCAACTAGAAAGTGCTGGATGCCATCTTGGGACTGATGTACATGATAGCACTACATTGAAATGCATGGCAGTGAATGGCACGCTTTGAGCGTCACAAAAAGGAGAAATCATTTGTTGATGGTACCATACTAATTTTAGGAATTGTGGTGTGTTCTAGAGTGATTTTACCCTGTGAAAAAGCCTTTTGCTCGGAGTACATAAATCATGTTTGAGAGAAAATATTTTTCTCATGTTTCTCAGCCATATGAGAATGAAGTCTAACATTCTCAGTAAGACATGTACTTCCAACAGGAGCAGCCTGTCAGTTGATTCCTGTGTGTTCTACAGCAGCCTCCTAGAGTGTTCTAAAGAACAACTAGAGCAATAACAGTCTTACTTATTTCAAAACCTAAGCAATATAAAACTCACTATTGTGAAGGGAACATAATAACACGGGTGGTGTCGTTTTTATATTTAGGAGTGTTATTTGATGAGAAGGGTACATGGGTCCCACAAATGAAAGCTAAAAGAAATGCAATGGCTAGATCTACCTTTGCTGTCCTAGATTTTGCACGTAGATTGGGGTCGAAGCCAATGTGTGCTATGCTAAACATCTATAGGGCCAAATGTCTGGCAATAGCAAACTTTGGCTCAGATCTCTGGGGATACAGAGAAGTGGGCGATATCCAAATAGTAGAAAATACATTTTTAAGGACTCTTTTATCCGTGCCACAATCAACAGCTACCTATATTATCCATCAAGAAACTGGCCTAGGTTATATATCTGATACTATAGGTATGGCACCCTTACTTAAATGGATAAGCATTTGGACAAACCCAGAGCTCGGGATGTATCGCGATATTATTCGCGATTGTTTGGCACTTGACCGAGCAAATAGTATCCCCTGGTTAAGTTACGTGAAAAAGACCGCAACTTATTTAGGGAGACCAGAGTTATTTAGCTCCCCAGAGAAACTTCAAAAGGTGAACATACGCTGGGCTAAAAGCATGTACTTGCAAAGATCAGAAACGGATAGAGAGGCTATAGAATTAACCAAGCCCCTTGTACGGGCACATCAGCTGTTATCCACCTCACGATCAATTGAACCGTACCTAAATATAGTTACTAACCACCAACATCGTTTCCTTCTGGTGAGACTTAGATTGAATCAACTACATTTACTCCTTGCAGAACCAATGGGTTGGCAGAAGCCAGAGGACCTGAATGTTTGCACATGTGACAATTTTTCCACTCAGGACTCAATGCATTTTGTCTTATTTTGTGAGCATTTTTTGCACATCCGAAATCGGTTCATTTTACCTATTTTAAAAGGCAAAGATTTTATACAGGCCAGACCTGCTTTTATATATTTGCAAATGTTGACCAATGTATGGGAAATATTTAGCATAGCTAGCTTTTTGACCGCAGCAGTCAGAATACGGAAGAAAAGAAGGAACACCCTTAATTAGTATATTTTAAATTTAATGAAATGTATTGTGATGATTCAGATTCTGATTTATTTGTATTCTGTGATGATCGATTTCTTGTAATATTTTTAAGGGAAACTTTATTGTATGATTTTAATGTAGTATGCTTTTATGGTTTTAAATAACCGAATAAAGTGAATTTGACTGACTGACAAAAGTATGGCACACCTGAAGCCATCTTGAGTGAATAAAAGTGGTAAAAGTTAAAACATTTAATTTAGAAAGGAACAAAATGAGGGGTTTCATTGTGTCATAGAAATTATGGTTAGTGTTGTAGAAAGAAAAATTGGGACACATTTTAAGTAAGTTCTCAAATATCTTCCTCTTCTATTTCATTAAAACATTCTGACATGTAGATTGAAACATGCACTTTCAACACCAGCAGCAGACTGCCAGTTAACTTCCCGGTGATCAGCAGTTTACTACAGTGTTCCGATGAGCAACAAGAGTGCTAACATTCAAAATATATGCCAAAAGTGTGGCATATCTGACTGCCATCTTGGTGGAATCGAAGTGGAAAACTGAAAGCATTTTCTACTGAGGATACTGCAGTAAATGAGGCGATTAGGGAGTTTCATAACAGATAAGTCTCCTAAGATGTCCACTAGAGAGAAAAGAGCCCAAATGTAGCACAGATATCACCCAAGTGTAGCCCAAGTATAGCCAAATGCCAGAAGTGTGCAAACCACCCACACATATTGGGCTTCTTTAAAAAAGTGCATTTAAGGGTTAACACATACTAACCATTCAGCGATGGAGTGACAAAATGAATAAATGAAATATATGTTTTTATTTGCTGCCTTCCACACTATCAGAGAGTGCAAAGTAGAAAATTAATGGTTACTTTGTGTGAGAGTGGTGTGGTTATGCTTAGTTTTTACATTTCCTGACAGTATTGTATCTATCTGATATGACCAAAAAATAATATTTGGTCAACAAACTCAATTTCCAGGTATGGGAATTACATTTAATTTGGAGAAAAAAATTGAAAAGGTATATGTGAATGTGAGAATGTGAAAAGAGAGTATCAAATATTTTTGAGAACATATTGGAATTATATCAGGTAATGTATGAGTGGTTTTGTGAGTGACTTTGTATGGTTAATAACAGGTGAGTATGACACTTTATGAGTGTATGAGAATGTGACAGTTTGTCTGATTTGCAGACTAGGTGTGTGAAAAGTTGGTTCCCAATCTGTTGCTTTGAATTAGTACGGTCGGCGAAACTTTCATGCGCACTTCTAAGTGCCCACTCCTGTCTGTTATGGCCTAGCCCACCCCGCACGAACGCACGCATGGTCAGACAGAGCCCCTCACAGAAAAATAAAATTATATTATTGTTTTAATAGCAAATGGAACTAATGATGGACGGAATGTGGAACAATGCAAACATTCATCCCCAGTCACAAAGATCTGGGTTTAATCCATTGTTCATTTGCTCATCACGCCACCCCAGTTTGGACACAGCCATTTGCAAATCAGTCTTGACCCTGCTCCTCATGGGAACAGCCCAGCCCGAACTGCCAAGCCATGTCCGCCTTGGGCAGGAAACAAGCATCCTGGGACCGGTTTCAGGGCATCATCCCTCATCGGCCAGGCTAGCTTGAATCCAGTGGCGCAGTGAGCATGGGACCCACATCTGGGCATACCCTTCTCACTTAGCGCGACAAAGTCCTTGACTAGACCCGCTCATTCCTCAACGGCTGAACACAGAGAGTCAGACTTCCACATTTTTTTCTCAGAACCCACAGAAATCAGCTGTGGAGTCCCACAGGGCTCCTCTCCTCCCTGAGCCCACCATCTTGAACATCTACATGGCCCGTTTGCAACCATCGTCAGAAACCACACACTCAACGTTGTCTCCTACGCCTATGACACCCAGCTGATTCTCTCCCTCACCGGCGAACCCACAGACGCAAAGAACAACTTCCACAGCAGAATGAAGGCAGTAGCCACCTGGATGAAGGACAGCTGCCTCACGCTCAACTCAGACAAGACCAAAGTCCTCATCCTGGGCCACACCCCCTCCACCTGGGATGACTCCTGGTGGCCCGCAGCTCTCAGATCCCCCCCACACCCACAGACCACGCACTAAACCCCTGCATCATCCAGGACTCCTAGCTCTCACTGAACCGCCAGATCAACGGCGTCTCATCCTCCTGCTTCCACACGCTATGCCTGCTCCAGAAAATCTTCAAGTGGATCCCCACCAATTCCAGGAAAACGGTCACCCACGCACTAGTCAGCAGCAGACTCGACTACGGCAAAGACTCTACACCGACACCACGCTGAAACTCCAAAAGAAGCTGCAAAACATCCAAAACGCCTCCGCCAGACTCATCCTGAACATCCTCCGCTGCAGCCATATCACCGGCCTCCTATCAGACCTCCACTGGCTCCTGGGAAATAAACGGATCACTTACAAACTCCTCACACATGCCTACAAAGCCCTCCACAACACCAAACCTGCATACTTTAACCACCGCCTCTCCTTCCATACACCCACTAGACATCTCCGCTCTGCCCATCAGGACCTGGCCACCATCCCATGGATCTGCAGCACCACTGCTGGAGGAAGATCCTTTTCCTACCCGGCTTCAAAGACCTGGAATTCCCTACCTCTGTCCTCTGGCAATCTCTATCTCTGCCTCAATTCACAAAGGACCTCAAGACCTGGCTCTTCGACTGAACAGCAGAGCCCCTACCCCCCACCCCCTCAGCGCCTTGAGACCCTTATGGGTGAGTGCTTTACAAGAACACTGATTGATTGATTCATATGGGAAGTAACACAGACCCAGGAAGGTCTGTAGACAATCAGTAGATCAAAAATTCCAAAGAACTGAGTGCATCAATCAAACACAAGCGCAAACATGCAAAACATGTGCAGTAATTTGTCTCTTGGCTTGGATATGCTTGTGGCTGGGCAGCCTCTTGCTACTCTAAATTTGGTGAGGTGGTCTAACATCGACATTGGACGTCTTTCCAGCCATATGAATCAACAGACGTTTTGACAGTGAGTAACCTGTTCGCAGTGTGCGGTTTGGTCCTTGCCCTGTGTTTTTGTTCATCATGGGCTCCCTGCACCTGGGCATAATGGGGAAGAGGAAGGTAGCACCTGTTATTACCCCTATTGGCCCTAAGCGGGCAACTATTGACTCCTTCCTAGCGAAAGCAATGGGGGCCATCTCAAAGTAAATAGACAGGGCAGAGAGGAGGCTCTCTATGGAATCTAGTGGCCCCTCTCTGTTATTGCCTAGCGAAGCTTTACACATGGTTGACCTAAGCTCATAAGTCCCTGTTCTGGGGGCTGCACCGACACATTCAGAGGCCTCTAGCCCCAGCATTTTCCCCTTCGGCCCAACAACAGCAGGGCAATCTTATTTTCCTCACAAGGCGTGGATTTGGGGGCTCCCCCAGCACTGAAAAGGAAACGTAGAGCCAAAAAGCTGGATGAGACATTAAATATCCGGAGCGGGGTGGGAGAGGAGCCCATAAGAATTAACCTGATGGACACGGAGGAGCTCTGGGATCCCCTAAAGCAAAAAATTACTGATTTAGTGAATGAATTATTGACTCAGTTTTGGAATAAATATACCAAAGTGATGTCAGACTCTAGAGACACACTAGACAGAGTTGAAAGCGTGCTGTTCATTATTAATAAAGCTTCCCCCTCCCCAAATCCTCAGATTCAGGCTGTACGCACTGGAATGCCTCTCACAGACAACCCAAGCAGAGTTCAGCACTCTATTCATAATTCTAGGGAAATGGGAGCCATGAGCCATGATCCTGACCGCCTGAATGCTCCCCCAATCGCTCAACCCCCAAACAGGACAAAAGGATACGGACTACATCGGACAGCGTCCCCTGCCATGCATCTCTGAAGCAGTAAAAGAATTACCATCTCCCACTTACAGTCCTGGCTTACCAGTAATCGATCTCCCTCCAGCATGTTGTCCTTACACTACGGTCCTGGTAGGGGTTCCAGGACTTGGTTCCCACAAGGAGGAATCCACGGACCAATTGATCAATAAAGTTGCTCACTGGCTAGCAGACACACCAAATGTAACGTGGCAGACAACAGGCGCATTTTGATGGCTAGGAGGGTCTCCTGGATAGGGCAGTCCAGGAAAATATTTGGGGGAGATAGCGTGATTGTTACGTTTAGACACCCAGAACTGGCACGAAATATCCTGAGACACACCTTCCCAGTCTTTTTTTTATGATTCTGGTATCAAGCAATTACCAATGTTTTTTTTTTTATAGATCTGCCTATAATACCCCAAAAAGTAGTCGCTTTCCAGCCCACAATGGGGGTGCTTGTGCCTCGGGTGGGATGCAGATAACTTCTATCCCTTATGCCCCTTTGGCTGATCTCATTGATTTAAATTGACAGCTAGAGAGTACTATTAAAAGCAAAGTTAGCGACACGCCCTCAAAGTCTTCGTCACAGGGATTGGCGTACATTGAGTCACCGCTTCACCCAAATGTTGGACATTATTCAAGTAGCTTAACTGCTAATGGGCCCATAGACTAGCTTGAGGGTGCTACAGTTCTCTACACAGATTACAACCAGAGCACTGGGGAAAATCTAAGTTTTATTTCTTGGAACGTGGCTGGCCTAGCTGCAAAATTCGCAGATGACTGGTGGATCCAATTCATTAGATCTTTTAACATTGTTTGCATTCAGGAAACCTGGGAGGTCGAAAACAACTTTTTTAATGAGGGCTATAAGACCTTCTTCTTCCCGGCAGAAGGCTCTAGAGCAGGAAGAGTGAGCGGAGGTTTAATTATCTCTGTAGCCTTTGGGTTCTGCGGGTCTGTGAAGCTTTTGAAATGGGATTCTAAAGTACTTCAGGGCCTCAAATTAGTAGTGGGGAGATCACTTTGTGTGACATTAATTAATTTTTACAATGCTAAAAGGAAGAAACAAAGGGCCTCCAGTTTATCAGAGCTAAGTGGCTCCCTCGAATCATTACAGGAAGAAGGGCTTCCCCAGGAGAATCTTATTTTTTCAGGCGATTTTAACTGCCATCTATGCCCAGACTCCTCACAGAACCCGCAAAATCTGTCCACATGTACAATTATGGAGAGACTGCATATGGAATACTCCCCAGAAGGTCGTGAACTGAATGATCTCTTAAATACTCATGGTCTAACATTCACCTTAGACAAGACGTCTTATCCCACTAATTTTTACTTTCCCCCAACTTATAAAGGCAGGGGATGCACAACGATCACTGATTATATCTTTGTCTCGGTCTCCTTGGGCTGGCTCATATCCTCTTTTAACATTCGACACAGCCCATTCAGTGACTACAATCCCCCGATTCTGGTGCTTGAATGGGTGGGTAATCAGACAGCGCCCCGTAGTACAAATGTGGGCACATTATCCTTAACCAATCAGGGGAGGCGTTTACAGTGGTCACAGTTAGATACCAAGGTTTTTAATCACTCTCTTTTAAAAATTTGTCAACTAGAGATTTTAACATGCTTAGATCCTTTAGCTCCTGGAGAGGAAACCATACACTAATTTCTTGCCATCGCTGGGTCTGTTGCCAGTTTGTTAACCGTTCCGGAAGTCACTCCTCCCTCTGAATACCTGAAATGGTTCAATAGAGAGTGCTCCCGGGCTCTCAGGCTCCTTAAGAAGGCCCTGAATCAGACCCCAAGTGATAGAACTTGGGTGGCAAGAGGCCGTAGTAATTATAAGGGGTCCCTTAAGGAACGGAGGCGCTTGCTACAAAAACAAGCATGGGAGGAACTAATAGAAGCAAGTGAACAGAGGAACTGTACTCTTTTCTGGCATGTTATTAACAGCTCCTGCTTCTCAAAGCCTTCAAGACCAGCTTTATGTCACCATATTACCCCAGATCAATGGAATGCTGATTTTGAGGGAGTTTACAACTTCGGTCAAAGTGAGAGATCTACTAACGAGTTAGAGCCCTGCCTAAGTGATGCTCCTATTACCTTTCTTCTGGATGAAGTGAGGTTGGGCATTGAGAGATTGTCCCGGAATAAGGCCCCAGGACCCGATGGGATTCCTCCGGACCTTTTCCTGGACAATATTGATATATGGGTCCTGGTTTTGACAAGGGTGCTAAATGCTGCAGTAAGGAATGTGATGCCACCCTCATGGTCCACCCCCACCATTGTCCCATTTGTTAAGAAGGGGGACAGTGACAACCCTCACTGTTACCGTCCAATATCCCTTATTGACTCCACAGTCAAGGTTCTGGATCGGGTTTTGTTAAATAGGCTCTCTGCCTGGGCTGACACAAATCAAATTATCTCGGAGGTGCTATATGGATTTTGCACAGGAAAATCAGCTACAGAACAGTGTTTAAATCTTTATCTTTTGCTTTCTAAATATACGATTGCCCAATCTGGAGCCCTCTTTTTAAGCTTCATGGATCTCACCTCCACATTTGACCAGGTAAACCTTAAGAAATTGTGGATTTTACTTGGTGCCCTAGGGGTTGAGCCGTCGATTTTAAATGTATTAATGACTCTTCATGCCCATACCACTGCTGCAGTCATACATTCTCAAGAAGGGGGTCTCACTGACTATTTTAATTGTACCAGGGGGGTTTGCAAGGGTGCATTTTAGACCCTTTTTTATTTTTGTTATATATCATTGGTCTAGAATCCTCCTTGATATCATTACGGACTGACACCCCCAGGATAGGCAGGAGAACGGTGCCGATCCTGGTGTATGCGGATGAGGCGGTACTGATGGCACGCACACCTATGGGCCTGCAGGCCCTAATAGATGAGTTTGTTTCTTTTATGAATGGGTTGGACCTGTCACCTAATTTCTCAAAATTGTATGTCATGGAATTAGGAACTTGAGCAATTAGATCAAAGACCTTCAAGGCAGGAACCCACAGTTTAGCCAAGGTCCCGGCTTTTTCATACCTCGGTATCCTATTTGATGCAAAGCTAAACTGGAAACACATGCAGGAGGGAAAGATAATGGACATGAAAAAATCAATGGGAGCTATTGCAAACTACGCCCACAGATTAGGTACTTGGTCACCAGGGGCCGATTTTAAAGTTATATCAGTCTTTCTGCATTTCTAAGGTCTTGTATGGTAGCGAGGTCTGGGGGTATCAGCGGTCAACAAACTACAGACTGCACAAAACAAATATTTGAGATAAGTTTTGAAAGTCCCTCAGGGTACCTCCTTGTTCTCCGTGCATGAAGATTTAGGTATTAAGTATATAACTGACCTGGTGGCAGTTAAGCCTTTGTTGTGTTGGGTGACGATCTGGTCTAATGATGAGACAGCCTTCAATCGCTCAGTTATTCTGGACTGCCTCTCACTAGACCATGCATTTAAAATCCCATGGTTACGGTATGTCAAGGAGACCCTCATGGCCTTAGGAAGAGCAGATATTTCCTTGAATCACGATTCAGTGAAGCCCCGGGACATGAAAATAGTAAAAGAGTTGTTTTATAAAAATGCCACGGCCTTCCGTGAGGGGAACGAGCTTAGTAAACCCATGGTAAGAGGGCATGTTTTAGTTAAATCAGTTCAGGGTATGGAGAAATATCTCTCTATTTTAACTAGTCCCTCTGATAGATTTTTAATAACTCGTTTTAAACTAAACTTGCTCCACCATCTATTGGCATCCCCACTGGTTTTGTTTTACATGCAGAGGTCCCTGTGGCTGCGACAATAGGTCTCCACAGGATACCCTACATTTTGTTCTTTTATGTAAACATTTTTCTCATCCTAGGAGACTGTTTCTTAAACCTTTTTTAAAAGACTTGAGATTTAAGCATGCTGTGTTGTTTTACTGTTATCTGCAGCTTCTGCCCAATGTTCGCACGCTTATTGTAGTGATGAGCTTTCTAAGAGCAGCATTAAGATCCAGAAATTCTAGATGTGACTGATGGCTGTTAGGACTTTTGCGACTTTGCACAAAATTTGACATGCTGTTTTTAAATGAATTGTTGTTGTTTTTATATTTCTGTATTTTTATCTTTTATGGCTGTGACTACTGCAGAATAAAGATTATTCATTCAAGTTGTCCACTGCTCTGTTATCAGTCATGCAGTCACATCAAAGTGGTTTGCGAAAGGAGCTTTTAAAAATAAATAGTCAAAGCTTTGAAACAGCACCAAGCCAGCATGTGACCCTGATTATTGATTGGGATTAAAAGGACGTTTTCAAAATTCTTATCTTTGTGTTTTTTTCTACCATGCACTTTCACCTACAAAACCAATTAGCAGTGGTGGCAGGTAATTTTAACAGGAAGGTGAACAGGGGGGCCAAACACATACACATACACACTCACTCACACCCATGCATTCACATGTGCGCACACACACTCATTCACATCACTCATTCATTCAAATACACACACATACATACATAAAGACATGCACCAAACATCAAAAAACCAAACTTACCTTCATTGCAGCTCAGGCGGGAAGTCTCAGGGGTCCCAGGAAGGTTGGCACTGCTGCCTTTGCGTATTGGCTGACCTGGGAAGGCAGCAGTCCCTCACTTGTCACAGAGCAGGATGGGGTCAGTGAGACTGCTGATCCCACCCCACTCTGTGACAAGGTGTTACTGATTGACACTCGGCCCTGGGCACTTCAGGGCTTAAAACTAAAGTGCTCAGGTCCGAGGTAATCAGTGACGCTCCTCATCATGAAGGGAAAGGCCTCAAGGCACTTTTGCCAGGCAGAGGAGATCACGCCCACAGGGCTATGAAATCTCTAGCCCGGAAAAGTTCAGCTCAGGCAGCCAGGAGTTTGCACATTTTGCGCATGTCTAGCTCCTGGCTGCTTGGCCTGAAAAAGAAGAGTGTCTGTCAGGCTGACCTTTGTTAAGTCCTTGTCGTGAAAAAGGGGGGGGGGGGGTCATGGCTGTCATCCTATACTGATACCAATTATGTATTGGACTAGAAACAACGAGTACCAGAGAAAATACAACATCATAAATTATTGAATTAAATTAAAATAAGCAATTACTGTATTATTGTGTAGGACAGAAACCATGTGGTCCCCCACAAAAAAGAGAGCCACATAATTTGATGTCAGCATGTCGGCCCTACCCATTAGATGACTTCTGGAACATAGATATTAGTTTTCACAGTATCCCTTGTTGATATTTATTCCAGGTCCAATGTTGCAAGCCTACCTCTGAGCTGTCGCTCTCAATGTGCACAGAACCTACTCAGTAATACTATTAGAACCGACTTTTTGCTTTGGTAACTATCCACCGCTATCCCTCCCTGTTTTCCCTTATCACTATGCTGTAAGGACCAAAATAATGAGGTTGCTCCTTTACCTCCAGAATGAGTTGTGTGTCTCCACATTGCTTGTGTGTGGCAGTAGTTATAAATGTCCTTGCATGGCATGGAAAGGTGTAGCTATTAGGCCATGACTAAAGAACATCAGTTTGTAAGCCAATACCAAGTCGTTTCTCAAGAATCCTGGCATCTTGGGCTCAGTGCAGGCATGGTTTTGACCTATTATGAATTTGTTTTAAAAAAGTGCTGGCCCCCAAAACTGTTTTTTCGTGAGGCTGCACGAGGAGGGAGAGTGGGCCTGAAATGTAGGGCTGACCTTCCTTGGTTTTTGATCAGCTGCACCAATTACCACTTCCAGCTTAAATGGCTGCTTGCCTGTAGGCTTTAGAATCAGCCTGGCCAGAACGGTACACACAGCCAGTCCAGGAATGTGAGCAACAGTCTTTCATTTATTTCCATTGAGGTTTTGGAAATAGAAGAAGAGCTTCCATGATAGTTCATAGTATTGGCCATCCTTTTGTTTCCATGGACTTTAGTGAAAATAATAGAGGGATTGGCCTGCAGACTGGGTCAGTGCTGGAGGCAGCAAAGAATCTCAGTCCCCTGAAATAAGTGCCAGTGGTGTCCACCAGCAAACGCTGGCACACATTAAGCACTGGCTTGGTACCAGAGAGGCACTGAGTCAGCACTGGTAACACTTGTCAGGTCATGGAACACAGTATGGCACAAGAGAAGGAAAATGTGGAAGAAATGGCCACATGGAAATTACAGCGTTCGACACATCAAACTATTTTTCCCAGAATTGGAGTCACAGCACCAGCCAGAGGAGGACAAGCACACGCTGGTATGCATCCAGGTCAATAATGGCAGTTAGAGTAGTTATGCCTGACTTACACAGAGTTCAGTTGCCTGGCCACCCAGGTTGTTGTGACTCCTTGCTTCTGGCATTAGTTTGCACACAGCTTTATAAGTTCCTTCACTTTTGTTCTCTCCCTGTTCAGTTTCCTCAGTACACTTGTTATGTTCTTCTGTTGTGCCTTATTATCCTCTTGCTTACCCTTTTGTCGAGTTTGTATTTCCCAACCAGACTCCTTCCTTCCAGATGCTGCAGTGGTCTTCATCTTTAGCTCCTATGCTGGTTTCGTGGTACGCCTGGAGCTAGTTACAGTGTACCATCTGCTAGCACCAGGAAAGTCCCAGAATTTGTGTTTAGTATTTACTGTCTGTGTGAATTTGTGTTCTCTAACCCTTAGGTGGAGACCTAACCTTGATAAGTCTGACTAGGAATCCAGTGCAGATCCTCCAACTCCCAACCAGCAGGAGTTTCTCTCTCTCTCTCTCTGTTCCCTTACCCCCTTTTCCCTTTTAGCCTGGGTCTTCATTATCAACCTTGATTTCATACAAGGGATTGAGTTCACCTCTGGGGGATGGAGGGATTGGATTCAACACCATGACGCTCGCAATACCTTGTCTGTGACAACCCTACTAGACTACCTTCGCACCAGGCTAGATGCCATAGAGGCTGCCACTTGGATTCTTTAGGGGCGCCTTTGACACCGTGAATCATCAAATGCTGCTGTCTTAAGTAGACACTGAGCAAAATAAGGGGACAGGTCACAAATGGGTATTTTTCTGACCATCAGGCATCAGTAAAAATCATAAACCCATAATGTGTTCCTCAGGGTTTGGCAGTCATTTTTTACAAATTTTAAATAGTCTTTATTGTATGTGGTCTGACTTCTAATAAAACATGGCTTCACGTTTTACACAAATTTGCACGAAACTCAAATTGTAGTGAGCATTTGGGAAGTCCATGTTAATACTGCAACTCAATTTAGGTACTGTTTCACAGATAGTTGAATCTGGATGGCCAGACATACAATTTATTGAATACCGTTAATGCACAGTCTTACAGGAATTCACTTCCTGGAGACCGCAATATGCAAACTTTGGTTCGCTTTTGGAAGCAACCTGACTTTGGTTTCCCAAACATACAAGAGAGCAAGGGCCTATTTGCTACCTTGTAGAATATCAGGACGATAGTTCTAACCAGTTACCTAGATTAACTCAAAAAATATATCCCCTTTAAGAGGTGCATAATGCAGCAGAATGTCTGCTTCTGTGACTGCTCTCTGTAGGCACATTGCTACACACTTGAAGGACCTCTAGTTGCTTCCGGTATAAAACAAGAAAGCCTATAATGTTTTATGCTTGGAATAGCAGGCATAAAATCCTTTACAGGCATCCTTTCCGCAAGCCAAATTTGTAGAACACATCCCTCAGTCCTAGCTTATGTCAACACCAAACGAAGTTTTTAGGTGCCAATAATGCCTAAGTCCAGAATGGGAGGTTGGTCCTCTTTCTACCATTCCCCACACAATAGAAGATACTTCATGAAGATCTAAAAAGTGCATTGATTCACCTTGCTTTCAGGAAGCAGCTTAATGAATGAATGACCCTCTTTTCCATTTTTCTTGCTCATCTGCTCTTTGCTAGACTTTTGTATACTGGAACAGTGTCTACTGAGGGAAATGGGCTCTATCGCAAAGCTCTTCTACAGCTCTTCTAGAGCTCAAGAATGTTTGAGAAATATATGAACCAAATACTGGTTCTGATAGTAGTGTTATATTCCCGAACCTAACGTATTGTTTTTTCAAAATCATATCATATTAAATATGCTATGTATTGAATAAGGCTTGGTGTCTCCAGTTATACATGTAGGTTTCACATATAATGCTTTACTAACCACTGTTTTTGTATGTTGGCTATCCACTTGTACTTTACAGAGGTAAGATTGTTGCTTATAATAACTTGTAGGGTCACATGTTAAGGGATCTCAACCATAGTTGATATTTAGTCTGCAGATCCAATGCCCTTTTCCCATGCCCCATGACATCCAATAGAATCACTTCTACCATCTTCCGGGAAAATAATATATCTTTGCATATTATCTGTGCAACGCAGTCGCCTATCTTTACTTGAGATGTTTCCATTCTCAAGTTGAAAAATACTACACACACATTCCCTCTGGAATTTCCCCCAACATTACCATCTTCAACATCTATGAAGGGTTAAAAACTGAAGACATGGCGGTTTTTCAGGTATGTTCTCCTTCGCAGGCAAAACATGGTAATAGGAACTATAAAAGAGCATTCCTACTGCTTTGGGAGAGGCTGGACTCTGGGTTCTTGCATGCAGGGTTGGGCTAAGTTCAATTAAGCGCAATTTCGTTACACTTTTATTGACTAAGACTGACATCTGCTGTGTAGTCGTGCACATGCCTTCCTGACCAAATATCTTGCTGGTTGGTTGGAACAATTTTGGGGCATTGCTGTTCTTTGCCCATAGTCTTCAATACATCTCTCATCTCGTAGCTTCTCGAGATCTCACTTCTTAAGACATGTTTTGCAGTTCATGCATAAGCAAGTCTAGATACAGTTTTTAATTTCCATTCACTAGAGTAAACCAAAAATAAAGTTGGCAGACTCCCAAACCTGAGACAATTCTGTCTTAGAAAAAGGGAGAAAGGTTGTAGGTTATTCCCATCTCCTCCATGATAAGCCCTTCCTAGCAATTCCAACTACTAACCTTTCTAAGAATTAAAGAAAGGAAGGCTATTCGGCAGGGGCGTTGGGGACCCCCCACTTTAGAACCTACAGCGGGGTTGGGGTTTCTTGACGGGCCTCTTCTGTCTGCAACTCCGCAGATAAAGGCTCATAATTAACATGGAAGTGTGGGTGAGTGAGTGTGTGAGTGAGTGAATGGATGCATTTAAGGGTGGAAGTGTGAGCAAAAGGGTGGATGGATGAGTGAAAGGGTGGGTGGTGAGATGGATGGATGGATGAGCAAAAGGATGAATGGATGAGTGAGGGAAAAGACAGATGAGTGAGTGAAAAGATGGATGGGTGAGTGAATGTATAGGTGGAAGGGAGGATGGATGAGTGAAAGGATGGATTACTGAGTGAAAGGATGGAAGGATGAGTGGAAGGGAGGAGGGATGGATGGCTAAGTGAGGGATGGATGGATAGATGGATGAGTGAAAGGATGGATGTAAGGATGGATGAGTGAAAGAATGGATGGATGGATGATGGGTTTGATGGATAGGTTTGGAGATGGGTGGATATGCATGGATATGGATGGGCAGACAGATGGATGGAGGGACAGAGTGGTGAAGACTGAAATATAGATGGAAGAATGAATGGATGACAATATAAATGTGAAATGGTGGATATCAGCGGGTGGATGGAGGGATAAAAGGATGAATAGATAGATGCTTTGATGAAAGAGACAAGAGAGCTCTCTGGGGAGGGTCCCAATGACTTGCTTTGGTTGCTTGGTGCTATAAGAGTTTTGGTTCAAAGAGGGAGGTATTTTATTATTCTGGCTACTCCCTTGCTATCTGGATATGTCCATCTTTCTCCATCACCAATTAATGACTGCCCAGCTGTCATCGAAGCCTGCTATCAACAAATCCGCCTATGTCTCTATTCAGGATAAGGTGGAATCTGGGCTAGCATGATTTGGCTATATCTGTAATAGACTATTTGTGATCAGCCTCTTAAACAACACCTCCCAGGTAAATCCTGCCTCTTCCTTTTTGGTTACCGTTTCTCCATTCCTACCTGTTCCTTTGGCTTGTGTCCTTGAACTTTGTACTCAGGTAAGGGTAATGGGTCATAAGGGTATGACGGCGGGCCACATGGCTGTGTCAAGAGTTCCTCATAAATCTGCACACACAGTGCTAATAGCAATTCAACACCATTCAGGGAGTATTGAAAAATCTAATTTATTTGGATCAAATGCTGGTTAAGTCTTCTCCACCGCAAAGCCTAGGGCAGTGGAGCTTTGGGTATCCACATTTTTGGAATGGGTTGTTTGACTAATAGCATAGCTTTGGATTACACTCTCAAGGATGGCATGGTATCATGAGATTAGGTCTCTCTCACATACTACAGCGGGTGTGTCCGAGTTGATGTGATTCCAGAACCATTTCACCTGCCTATCTACCTTCAAATGTTACAGAAAACGTTTTTTAAATGGGCTGCACTACTCTGGCCCTGCATCTCAATTCACCAGTTGATTCTTGGAGCTATTGGGTCCAGTAGGGACCCTAGGGCTCATAGATCTACTCAAAATAACTCTTCATGCAATACTTTCCCGAGACACCGGCACCATAGCCCCGAAAGGATTTACTTTGGGTACTGAATCCAATCCCAGCAGCAGCAGACTCCTTGCATGAACACTGGGTTTGCTGATCTGTGGAAGCTGTAACTGGTGTCATCGTGTATCTCGTCCATCACCCCCAGTTCACTGACCACCGGATGCCCACTGGCCCTTTTCCTAAGCACATAAACTGACTTTGGGACCAGTGTCAGTTCACTACTCAAATATCATCAACTTTGTTTGTTGTGTTGATAAATCCAGTCCACGTTTGGAAGTTGAGTTTTTGTGTGCCTAAATCCTTTATTTATATTTGCTATGTTTAGCAAATTCTCAGCAGCACAGTCTCGGTGTCCTCACTTGTAACCAAGGGCATTGAGGCACTGGGACAAAGGGTTAAATGTAGCAGCACGCTGATACAACTATACCTTCCTGCCTAGTACATTTAGTATAAAGGGAATTACATGTTAAATTGGCTATGCAGTTCCGGTGCAATAGTAACTGATGCCCTGTGATACCCCTGGAAAACTGCAATACCCACCATGTATATGGCCCAGTAACCTATGACTTCCCTCGGGCCAATAAAAACTGCCTCATGATAGGAAAACAATCTGAGGTGGTAGGCCCTCTGTTTCTTTAACAAAATGTCCCTTCTCAAGTCCAGACGCGCACAATGAAGGACAGGAAATGGAGAAAGTAAAACCTATGTGTGCACTATGCTACATGGGAGTTTAAACTCCCTAAGTCGCAACGCAGTGTCATGTACACCTTCTGTCAGTCCATAGAAAGGCACTGAAAAATCCTCCCCCTTTTAGGTCCTCGTGTTTTTTAATTGCATGGAACGAAGGGGGACAAAACAGGAGGGTACTAAAGACAGCCTCTTCCTCGTTGTTCAGTTTAACTGCTGACTTCATCACAGCTCATAAAATGGCCGAGGCGTCCTTAGCACAGGGCTATGCTGCCGGTGGGCAGTGGGATGGCGGTGTCTAGGGATCGTTTCTCGGGTTGCGGAAGGTCATCGAGGACACAGCACGGCTGTACACTATAGACCGATGCTCACAGCCCCCTCGTTGTTGGTATAAAGGCGGCCACAACAGGCCCTAAATAGAACAGATTTCCTGACGTCCCAAAGCGACTCCTGCGATCTGGTTGCAGTAAGGCTTTCTGGTCACATTGCGGATCCGTACCGTGACACGGTCCGCTGAGGACGCGCTGGCATGTGCCCGTCCATCTGCTCTTCTATTAAGACCCTGTCGGTCTCGTGATTACAGAGCTCTGCCCCGGCAGGGCCTGTGTTGGTGTTATTATCTCCAGGGGATGAATGTAAGTAATCCGGCATTCGTACACAAAGTCACGAACGGCCGCATGGCAACACACGGCCCTGTTGGGCCATCAATCCGGCTTAAAGTGTTTTATTTAAGATAGCAGCAGCAGCAGCAGCACGCCCATCGGAGCCGAGCTGGCAGCAGCGCGCACTACATCTACAGCCGGCACAGAGAATGAATGCAGGGGGGGGGGGGGGAGGAGGGGGTCCGCGGGGGGTTATGTTGACAAGGAGTGGGCAGCGCACGTGAGGGATGCAATGTACAGCCCCCTCCCCACCGCGCTTCCTAGCCTTTGGTTTGCTGCAGATTGTTGGAAGGAGACAGCGGTGCACGTGAAACCCTTGAGTGCACAGACACGAAGGAAGGCTGAATGCATGGACTGATGTATGCACACCCTTGGGAACGCTGGATTTGCCTCACCGGCAGTGAGTCAGTTGTTCGACAGTTGATGAGCGGGAGGGTCCTGCTCTGTGCAAATGATGTAACAGTCCTGTTTTTTCCATTTTTGAAGATGATGGATTTGCCGATGGATTTCCAGTCCTCTTTTCTGTTCTATTCAAAAGCACACTTCTTTACCCTATTTATAAATGGGGCCTTGCTTTGTCATTTTTAGAGGTGCAGTCAATCTAAAGTGCCTCAGGTTTTGGCTTGGCAAATTTACATCTTTCATTGCAGCACAGGATATTCATCAGTCGCTAATTATCATTTTTTCTGTAAGTCCATTATTGAAGCACTGTAAGTCTGCATACTTTAAGGATTGGAGATGGGCCAGTTCAAAATATGCAGCTGATATTTAATAATGATTTGCTTCCAAAGCACTTGTAAAATTGAATTTAAGGGCGGGTGGTGCTTTCAGAATGAAAGGTTTCCTTGATGGAGGCAAACATTTTTCCAGTTTATTACCCATCTTCGATCTGGAGCATGAGTCACATACTATTAACACTGGTTAGTTATATTTGTCATACAGGTTCCCGCAGTAGATTAACTTTCAGTTTTCTAAATCCACTGATACCTCTAGCATTGGGCCCAGTGACCACAGCCACCAAGAGTCAATCTATTCGCTGCCATTGAAACATATTTAGATGTTATTGCAGTATGTATAACCATGTTTCACGTTCCTTCCTGAATAGGAGGTGTTCTTTGTAGATCTTCCTAAAGTCTATTTCTGCAGGACTGAATGACATAAATTCAGTTTTATTTGTCTTCCCATCATACCGATACATCCGTTGTCCTGGTAACGAATCCCCCCTTTTTTGCCTCTTAGTGGGAGTATTGCGGTTGGTTCTCCGTAGAGCTCCATTGCTATCGTGCTTGTTCAAGACACAAAGGGCCAGGCATGTCAGGCTTTTCTAAAATATGAAAACTATTGTTGGAAATAAAGAGAAATGGTTTGCTTCTCCCTTAAATGTTTTCCTCTTTACTATGAGTGTGAAACCTTATTTTACTCCCTTCTTCTTCATAATAACTCTCCCAATCGCCTAGGATTCGACCTTCCTGTTCTCTGCAAGTGTTTCTGTTTACCAGTCCTTGTTGAGTGTTTACTGCTGTCAAACTTTGAGTTGTCGCTTCCATTTGTTGGGCAAAGAACATCTTATCCATCACGAGGAGGGACCCCAACCTGTGCCCCCCTTAGAGATGAATTCCTCTTTGCTCTCATTCTGGCTGTACTCCACCTCACACTGTCCGCTTCTGCTGTGCCATCCTCTACTGCTCTCTAGCCAAGTTGCTGCTCTATAAATACCCATAGGTATGCCACGTATTCACCATGTCTAATGAAAAGAGTACGCGATGCAGACAATATGGAGTTCTTAATGAATCCGGACACCCCTGTCATTTTTAGCACGGAGCTGCTTGACATTTATCCTCAGCAAGAGAAGAGCAAACCTAAAACTCTCTTTTTGGGATCAGTAACACTATGATATTCGTGAATAATAGAGATTCCCATTTCTGTTGCCCCCTCACCCTTTGTGGGTGTGATTTACAATGGTTTATCTTGAGCCTAAGATTTACTAATAGGCCAAAAATTACACAGTTGCCAAAGTGTGACGGTTTAGTAAGCTTTATATTACATGGGAGCCTGCAATCCCTACATAAAAGCCCGTTTCCAAAGTCCCTATAACACATGGCATGCTGCAATAACTATAAAAACATGTCTCTAATTTCTTTATAATAAGCAACTTGTGCCAAACCCAGTCACCTATTACAAAGAAATGAGGTAGGCACTCAACTGAAATACCTTATTACAGGTGAGTTCTGACTTCACAATGCCTGCTGCCAAAGCCAGCAGACTGGGAAAGGCAGGTCAGGTCATGGAGCATAAGTAAAGCGGCTGTTTAAAGAACAAAACCAAAACGTGGATTTTTATTTTTTCTGCTCTATTTTTGTAGCTGTACAGTGACAAACAGGAAGGAAGGACGTAGCATGTTTATTTTTTGCACTCCTTAGGTAATTATAGAATGTTAAATTTTGCACTAAAGATTCTATTTTTATTCTTCATGTTTTCAAACATTCTCTCTCTTTCATGTGAAAGAGCTATGCACCAATGATTTAAGTGGTTTGTGGGAAAGGTGATGATGTGACCATGTATTATAAGGATTAAATTATCCCTGTCATACATGGTAAGGACATTATAAGTCACCTTGGAGTTCCATAATCTTGTAAAGGAACACAGCCTTTGGCCTCATTCCTCTATATTTTGTGGAACTACTTGGTGATTTACACTATCCCTAAAATATACATAAGTGGTTACTTTGGTCAGTATATTACAGGCGACTGTGATGCAGGTGCTCAACTGTCCTAACTTATTACAACAGAGTTGTGATGTCATAATGCCTACCTCCAGGCCTAGCTGCAAAGGTGAAAAGCTGGTCGCAAAACATAATTACAGCACAGTTTAAAAAAGGAAAACCAGAAATGGGGTTTCCTTCCTCTGATTAAAAAAGTGATCAGAAGAAATGATATATTTATGGTAACATGTTTATGTTTTATCCACAATACAGGTAATTGCAGGAATTATAGAGTCTGCATGTTTCTACACAATCTGAGCCACAGCATTTGTAACCTGACTTACATTAAACTGATTCAGATATCTGTTTTTGCAACCATTACTAATTCCTTTTGGTGTGTTTAACTTTACGGTGCAGAGTCTGCTTTTATTCTTCTTGTCTACAATGAACATGATGGAGCAAGACACCAAGGATTTAAGTGGACTAAGTAGTTTATGGGAAGGGTGATGGTATGTCAATGTGTTATAAGGAATAAAGTACCTTCTGTCATATATTATACAGGTATTGCAAGTAACTTCAGAGTTCCATGACCATATAAGGGAACTTGCTTTCCTCTATGTGGTCATTGAACTCATTGACTTGCAATATCCTTATAATCCACAGTAGGGGTGTTGGAAAGTCATCTTGTGCCCTGGGCACCCCTCAACTTTTTGCTGACTGCTACTGGTAGTAACTGACTCTGACTGACCCTGGGCTCTGCCTAGCGTGGCCCAAGGCCAGTGCTATGCTGAAAGAGACACATTTAGAATACAATGAAAACACCTACATACGCTAGGGTACACTATGGGTTGGGGTACCCCTGTGATTGGCATGACCTATACTATAAGGCCCTAGTACATAATAGGGCAGGGGGATTGAAACTACCTATCAGTCCCTAGTATATAATAGGGCATGGCAGTTTAGAGGCCAGCAGCCCTTTCAGCACTTGCATGTGTGCACTGCTAAAGCCTGGGGTCAGTTTAAAAGGAGCCCTGTGTTGCAGGACTGCTTTTAAAAAGCAAATTGTGCCCAAGCACGACTTTGGTGTTTGGGGCACTAAAAACAGTTGACCTACAATGTTTGGGCAAATTAGGTACACCTAGGGACTCCCCTAGGTGTCCCAGGGGTGGGAGGGTCAGGTATTTATAAGGAGGAACCTTGTAAAATGAGTTTTATATGCCCTGGGTTAAGTGAAATTGCACATTTCACTCCCCACATTGTGATAAAGTGCTGCCCAAAATTGACTTTGGTGGTAGGAGCACTGTGGAAGGAGGATCTGCAATATCTTTACATATTCAGTACCCCTAAAGTCTCCCCTAGGTGTTCCTGGGGTGGGAGTCCTGTAGATATATGTAGAGTACTTATAAAATATGTTTTTATAAGCCCTGGTGCTGGAAAAATGGCCCAAGTCATTTTTCCCATTGCAAATCCCCTGCCACATAGGTTAACATGGCATGAAGTTATCAACTAATAACTCTTTATAGGAGAAGGCTAAAAGTACCATTCAAAGACTTCTTCAGAATAGTATTAATAAACTCATCAACATGATATTGTTGAATTTCTCCTAAAATGTACATACAAGAAGTTATAAGACTTTCTTGTTTGTAAGTCCAGATTCAGCCTTCCAGTGGTCTGTCCCGATTGGTCAGAGTTAAGTGGATTAGCCAGGCTGCTTTGAAGAGGTGATAAAGAGCCCCTGGGTTTGACCAGCTCTGCTGGGAGGGCAGTGTTCTGTTACACAGGAATGCCAGAGCAGGGGGAGGAGTCGTAAACAATGGACTTCAAGGGAAGGGGAAGACCCCAGTGTCATTTACAACTCTACTCTTTTGAACCCAGCCAGATGCTAGGATTAAGGAAGGAATGAGCAGATGCAAGGGGGAGAGACTATGGAGATTAGTCATCCTAGGGGTGTGTTTAGCTGGCTGTTCTCTCCCTGCTGGAAAATCAGCCATTATGAATTTGGAAGAATTGGTGCACTCTGGGACAAAATAGTGCCACAATCTGCAGGAAGTGGTCAGACCTTTGGGTGGTACCCTGCGGCCCATTGGACAGGAGCGACCTCCCAGAGAAATTGGAAAAAGTATCTGAGAAGGGCAGAGCCCCTCAGATCTGCTGCTTGAAACTTAAGAGAATCAGAAGGGTCTACGCTGAAGAGTTTGATGTGCATTCACCAGGCCTGCCCTCTGAAGATTGCGCCTTTTGCACCATCTGAAACTACAGCCCTGTGGATCAAACCTGCTTCAAAAGGACTAAAGAGTGGAATCTTTGCAAGCTACAGGTTAACAGAGCGCACCTGGACCATCACCACAAAGAATCTCCAGCCTGGAGTACTACCAGTGGATTTGTAAGGGTTTTGTCCAAGTGGATTGTGGGAATTGAAGTCTCACACTTTCAAAGACCCTTTTGAAGATTCCAGAACCTTGGATTGTGTGTTGGACACTTTGGGACCCGCAAGAAGAACTTCAGGGAGGAGTTCTAACAGGATCCAGCCTGCTGCAGGGGGCTGCACAAGACTGGTGAGAGATCCTCCAGAACAATTGCTAAAAGTGAATGTGTCTCTGTCAGGGGCAATGAAATGACCAAAAGGGAGGTTGGTTTCTAAGCACTAGAAAGTGACTAATCTTTAAACATTCATATCTCTGGTTCCCTGCAGTGGATTTGTTTTCGTTTTGCTGTCATTTAAAAGATAAAAATATTTCCTATTTTTATAAATTGGTGTTGGATTTTTATTGTGTTGTGCCTTAATTATTTACTGAATTGGTGTTTTTTTAAATGCTTTACATACCTGTCTTTGAAGTTAAGCCTGCCTGCTCGCAGCCAAGCTACCAAGGGTTGAGCATGGGAATAATTTTCTAAGACCTATTCTGAGCTCTATATCGTGTCAGTGGTATTATTGCCAGTGGTAAATGCATATCTGCCACTACTAATAATCCACTTTCCAACAAGGGGGTACTGTGACCCATATAAGAGTCAGGCATTTAAAAACAATTCATTAGTCAGTTCTTGCGGTGCTCAGAGAAATGCTTTACCATTCTGCTGGAGCGCGCATTGTGATGTTAGATCTCTAAAATCTTATCAGCGTGATGTCACAAGTAGACTGTTTTAGGGAAGTTATACATAGGTCTATATAAAGTTATTGCAGGACCTGAAGTATTATAAAAAGGAAAGTTTATAGTAAGGAGAGCAATTAGATAAATCAACGTACAAAACAACGCAATATTCACCTGCTGAATTCATCCACCCTTATTTTAGTGAAATACTGAGTGATACAGCACCATCCAGTAGTGATAACATCAGGGTTACGATAGGAAACATCCACATCGTAAACCCTAATAACCCTGAGCAGGCTTTCATGCAGGCTGTCCTGGGTGCTGTATCTCATATTTCTTTTCAATTATGGGTATCAAAGCCATGTGGATCCAAGATTAATTGAATGTACTTTGCATAGTGAATGCAGACAATGCTTAATTATACCGGATGCTTGCTTCTTCGTGCTTGACTGTTCTGTTGCTTATCAAATCGCTAGATTTTTTTTTTAAGCCGACAACCTAATTTTTATATCTTTTAAGAATGCTTAATCATTCCTTATTCTAGAAAAATCTTGCCTACCACCCTCTCTTGTCGTTCTCCTGAGATGGCCATCAAATGATTTTGGACCCATTCCCATCTATGTTTTTATTATCCAACCAGTAATATTCTATTGAACAGTTTATGTGTGGTGTGGAGTGGACTAGCAGATGTGAGACGTCATGGGCAATATAATACATATACATTCTCGTGGATTGGATACCGCAAATTCCTAGCTTAGGAAAACTGAACAAAATGGAAGGATTCGGTTGAGGAAGATATTCTTGCCACAGACAAGTAAAGGCTAATTTGAAATCTTGTGGGATTACAAGAGAACATCGCACTTAAACCAGTCGCAATGATATTTCAGCAACTTGTGAACAGCACATGCCAGAAACTAGCAAGTGGATGTCTATGAGCTGCTTATCACCATCTACGCTCAGGTGAGTGTCGCCTCATTAACATTAGAACACTGACAACTCAAGGTGGCTTCAGAAGTCAAGTATAAAATAGATTGCAGCAGGGAGTCAACAGCTGAATTGCAATTCTGCAAACAGCGAAAGAACACAAGGCCAAAATGCAATCATAGCAGAAGCCTATAGTGTGTATTGTGTCATTTCCAACGTGGCAATCATCCATAGAGTGCTACCAAACATATAGGGGCATATTCTCAAGAACATGTGATAACCACCGCAAGTTTAGCTTAACGCAACTTTGCATATCGCAGTCTATCGCGGGAAAACAATGCCGTGTTAACGTAGTATTCCCAACCTGGCGGCACCATGCGATAGTCCCAAGATAACACGTCAAATGACCGCATTAAAATTAACGTGACGCCGCAAAAATGTGAAACACGAACGCGAATAAAGTTGCGATGAGGCCAACCGCAATACAAAAATCAGCGATAACCAGCGACCGGCCTGCAAATCCCATGCATCATGCGGGAAAATGCACTATAAAAGCTGAACAAGAAAAACACACCATAAACAAAATAAACTGCGTAGAAACATGGATGCACCCAGAACGAGTGCCCAGGTCAACGCAAACCCCACAAGCCCCACAGACCACCAGCAAGGAACCTCGGGGTCAGAGAAGGCCAAGGAGAAGAGGAAGAGGAAGACGGG
This sequence comes from Calotriton arnoldi, assembly GCA_963921515.1. Taxonomy (NCBI): domain Eukaryota; kingdom Metazoa; phylum Chordata; class Amphibia; order Caudata; family Salamandridae; genus Calotriton; species Calotriton arnoldi. The sequence goes on along the minus strand of CAWUFW010001784.1, from coordinate 38,887 downwards.
GTACAGTCCGCATGACAACCGGATCGTCGTCACGGAGGTGACAGAGCACTAACAACTGTCCGTCACCTCCACCGTGTCATTTGCAACACAGACAGAAAAATGGCATTTCATCGTGAATACAGCCGGAGTGTCGAGGAGGCCAAGATGTGCTGGCACGATGTGAAAAGCCAAACCAAGCAGACAAGTAAAGGCTAATTTGAAATCTTGTGGGATTACAAGAGAACATCGCACTTAAACCAGTCGCAGTGATATTTCAGCAACTTGTGAACAGCACATGCCAGAAACTAGCAAGTGGATGTCTATGAGCTGCTTATCACCATCTACGCTCAGGTGAGTGTCGCCTCATTAACATTAGAACACTGACAACTCAAGGTGGCTTCAGAAGTCAAGTATAAAATAGATTGCAGCAGGGAGTCAACAGCTGAATTGCAATTCTGCAAACAGCGAAAGAACACAAGGCCAAAATGCAATCATAGCAGAAGCGTATAGTGTATATTGTGTCAGTTCCAAAGTGGCAATCATCCATAGAGTGCTACCAAACATATAGGGGCATATTCTCAAGAACATGTGATAACCACCGCAAGTTTAGCTTAACGCAACTTTGCATATCGCAGTCTATCGCGGGAAAACAACGCCGTGTTAACGTAGTATTCCCAACCTGGCGGCACCATGCGATAGTCCCAAGATAACACATCAAATGACCGCATTAAAATTAATGTGACGCCGCAAAAATGTGAAACACGAACGCAAATAAAGTTGCGATGAGGCCAACCGCGATACAAAAATCAGCGATAACCAGCGACAGGCCTGCAATTCCCATGCGTCATGCGGGAAAATGCACTATAAAAGCTGAACAAGAAAAACACACCATAAACAAAATAAACTGCGTAGAAACATGGATGCACCCGGAACGAGTGCCCAGGTCAACGCGAACCCCACAGGCCCCACAGACCACCAGCAAGGAACCTCGGGGTCGGGGAAGGCCAAGGAGAAGAGGAAGAGGAAGACGGGGTACAGTCCGCATGACAACCGGATCGTCGTCACGGAGGTGACAGAGCACTAACAACTGTCCGTCACCTCCACCGTGTCATTGGCAACACAGACAGAAAAATGGCATTCCATCATGAATACAGCCGGAGTGTCGATGAGGCCAAGATGCGCTGGCACGATGTGAAAAGCCAAACCAAGCAGAAACCCGCTGCCAACAGGAAGGCAGCAATGGCGAATGGAGGTGGGAGTCCTGCGCCACAGGAGGAGCTGGAGCAAATGGTGGCCACAGTCATCAGTGTGGAAACGGTGCAAGGAGTCGGGAGTCTTGACACTGCTCGACATGACCTGACACAACATCAACAGGGTGAGTAACGAACAGGGACTGTGGGGACGGGGGGGACGGGCACAATGGCACACATGCACAATGACGTGTAGCACACCGCACACCCACAATGACCCTGGGTCATGTCCCTGATCCCCGTGGCACACTGCAGCACACATACCAACATCAAGTAGGCCCCCATCCACCATGTGCCCAAAGGGGTCCCACCCCACACATCACCAATTATACAACACACACATGCACCCGTGCGAAACACAGCAAAGATGCGTATGTGAGAGCCACACTGACAATGCAAGTGACACCACATGACGAGCAGCATGGCTGGAGTACAATCACCATGACATTGTGCACGCCACAAGACTGAGGTGGCTGAGTGTGGACCACAACCGGAAAGGAGCAGGTCACACTCTGACACATCCACGTGCACAAACAACCACTGACGTCAACAATACATCTGCAGACAAACAATGCACAAGAGTACAAAAACTGTCCAAGAGCACAAATGACCCTAGTTGCCAACATCACAGCACCTTAAAAGCACAAAAGCCAAAGGCACACCGCCTCCAAGGGATAAGGGGCAGCAAAATCACAGCTGCAGGTGCGACTCTCACACAATGCAGCACACACACATAGCAATGACAGCACATCCACATGGACAACAATGTGGTACACAGTGCAACATTTACACTGCAGAACAGAGGACACAACTGGGTCCGCCTGTGCATAGAAAATGGCCAATCACATCTGACATAGCAGGAAACTGTGAGATGCAAATGTACGTGTACAACCTCACCTACGTCATGTAGTCCAAATGTCCACTGTCCCGCATCAAATAGTCCGCCCCTCGCAAACAGTCACAATGTACATTGTCATGCAGTCTGTATGTAAACTTGAACAATGCGGCAACATACATGCCAACACAATGTCAACAAGCATCTCCCCTTCACATTGCAGAGGGACAAACAACACCTCCAGCAGAGCAGACCAGACAACCCTACAGTGATGCTGAAGAGGACCTCCACACTTCCGACACCGACGCCCTACAACAGTCCATGGACATCTTAGGCAATCGACCTCCAGGAGCAGGGCAGCACCGCTGCATCGAGGATACCCCACCCCATGCACAGACAACACAGCTGGACGCACCCACCACCCCGGCTGGCTCCCAGCAGCCCACCAAAGCACACATCGTATTCCAAGGCCAGGTGTCAGACTGCCAGAAGGGGGTCTCCGAACATGTGCGGGTGGGGTACTACCTCATGGAAGCTGAACTAGATCACATACATGGGTGTCTAAGTCCCATCAGGGACCACCTACACTCCCAACGGAGACCCTCACTGCGATAGAGACACATGCCTTTGCACATTTCCAGTACTGAACCACACCCATAGCCAAGGGATAATCATCCACACCCCCACGCTGGACTGGCGTACGCCGGCCCAGTTCACTCCTTTTACATATTGAGTGGGGGACAACAAAGCTACATGTGCAATGTCTCACCCGCTGCCTGCGGTGACATGGCTGCGTCCTCTGTACACGGCACAATGTAATGTTGTAGGGCCCGGGCCCTAATACATACATCATGAGCACACAGACACATTCAGATAGTTTGATGAACTGGCTATGGGCACGTGCGCTCGACACCTTTATTGGCATGGTCACATGTACAGTGACGCATGTGCTGGATGTGTGTGGGGTGAGTGTAAGCCAGCCCGCATGCAGTCGTTGGTGCTGGCAACAACTTGAACAGTGATCACAATTAAAGCGGAAACAGAAAACACCAGCATAACAGGAACAACTGTGAAGCATCATGGTGGTAGCCGGAGAAAGTACAGTGTCCACCCAACATACAAGCAGAATGGTCCATGATTTGTGGTGCACTGAGTTAGTGGCACCTGAAGAGCTGAGCAGGGTATCAAGCTGATGATGGCACCCATGACAGGTGTGAGCAACTCTGATAGTCTGGCAGTAAGACACTTCCGACTCTGGCACCTGTTGTTTGGAGTTGGTCTTGGCGGTGGTGGCGTGTGCATCCTGCGGTGATGCGACGTCCGGGCAGGTCAGGACTCGATTTGATGTGTGAGCCCAGGTGGACCGCAGTTGAGGCCAGAGGCAGCGGACAGCGCAGGGCCACAGACACATGGCCTTGATGACCCCAGTCCATCGACCCAGAGGCCATCCAATATGCTATCAGACAGGGGCCATGACTTGAGCTGCACAGAGTTAGTGGCCCTGGTTGCACTGCGGCCGGCACAGGCACACCGCCACGGGATGGTGCCTTGCGGTGCAGTGAGATAGGGCCATGCGAGGTGAGTGGGTCCTCGTCGATGTCGAAGGTGAATGTCGCGGAGGTTTGCGGGGGACAGTGGAAGGTGTCCTCCAGGGCATGATGCAGAGGGCAGAAGTCGGCCGGAAGCGGCAAATGGAGAAGTGGAATGCTACAGCCTCGTTTTTGCCACAAAGTCAGTATCACCGACATGATGAGGAAGACAACCCCCAGTCCATAGACTCAGTCGCCACCAAAGTTCAACCAGAAAGTGTCCATGGATGTCGGGGAACAGACTTAGTGGCACCGGAGCTGAAAGGGGATGCAGTCTGCGATGAGGCCAGTACAATGATATCAAGTCTGCCATTAATGAATCATGACTGAATTCCCAATGTGTGACCTACTCGACCGTAGTGTAGGCCGAAGGCGTCGTCATCAAGGGCCCACAGACACGTGTGGTTGGGATGCTATGCACATACTTTGTGTCACCACATCGAAGGGAGTATAGTGATTTGAACTCTGCATTGATATGTGTACTCGGCCATTGTATAATCAAGACTCAGTTCCAAATGTGTGACCTACTTGACCGCAGTGTAGGCCCGAGGCAGTGGTCAGCAGGGGCCCACAGCCACGTGTCGTTGGCCCGCGATGCACAGAGTTAGTGACACCAGAGCAGTTGTCGGCAGTGTCCGATCACCTCCGTAACGATGATCCTTTTCTCCTCCGACTGAACTGCGTCTTCCTCTTACTCGTCTCCTTGCGTACAATGATATGAACTCCGCCATGCAGAAATCAAGACTCAGTTCCACATGTGTGACCTACTTGACCGTAGTGTAGGCCGGAGGCAGCGGTAGAGTACGTCAACGAGAAAGGAGTAAAGCGGGCCTGTGTCGCGGAGGCCGTGATGGTCTGAGGAGGCTGCCAAGGTCGCGGGCTTCGGGCTTGGAGTTTGCGCCGGCACGTGGTGGGCCCTCTTTGACACACGCCGGTGTCGGCAGGTGAGCAGTGAGGCCTGGCAGCGCAGGGGCGGGCATGCCGGGTTCGGGGACCAGCGGCCCGGGGTGCAGCAGGCGCACAGGATCGCAGGCCACACCACTCACGGCGACGGCATCGGCCTTGTGGCGGGGTGGGAGGCGCCGCCCTGGCAGACACGTTGGGCATTCCGGGAGAGTACCACGCCCAGAGGTACGTGCTTTTTATTCACACCCCAACGCTGGCCTGGCGTATGCCGGGCCAGCCCACTCCACACACGCTTACGGGGGGGACGTCACAAGCTACATTTCCGCGATCTTCCCCACTGGCTGGGGTGACATGGTTGCGTCCACTGTCCACTACACTCCAAACACCAGCACTGCATGTAGACATGGATATGTCTGTGGTCTGCATACTGCAGTCTGTCCAGCACATCTCCGCCACACTTGGCATTGTGTACATTCTCATTCATGGGTCACTTGCCTCCTTCGCACATGCCTGGTTCCTACCTCTCCCCACATGCCGTTGATGGCTCATGTACATAGCTAACCAAGGTTGCCACAGTGAGTTGTGCTGTCGTGTCTGGTGGTTGGGCATGTTGTTTGGCATGTTGTATGTGATTTTGTGACATGTGCAGTGCCAGAGTTGTGGGTTGCATGATTGTGGAGTTGAGGTGTGTGGTGTGTTCATTTGGTACTTGCCAACGAGCAGTGCATTCCCATAGGTGCAATCCTGGAAGCGCTGGTTGATGTTGGACTGTCAGAAGATGAAGGAATCATGCACACTGCCTGGGTAGTTGGCTACGACATTGGTGAAGAGTCCCCAGTGGTCCACTATTGCCTGCACATTGATGGAATGCGTGTGCTTTCTGTTGCGGTAATTGTGTGCAGTGTCGGCAGGGGGCACAAGTAGGACATGTGTGCAGTCGATTGCCCCCAACATGTGCGGGAATCCAGCTATGGCGTATAGTCCTTGCTTGGTCTCCAGCTGTTCCTTTGCATTGTGGGGGACGTATAGGTACTGGGGTACCTAGCTGATGATGGCATCCAGGACAGGTGTGAGGAACTTGGATGGGGCTGGCTGTGAGACTCCTCCGACTATGGCGGTTGTTGGTTGGGAGGTACCAGAGGCCAACAGGTGCAGCACAGCCAGCAGCTTTGTCTGCGGAGGGATGTTGGATGTCCGCTGTGTTGGTACCGTCCGCCTGTGGGCAATGATGTTCAGGATGCGGAGGATGGTTGTCCTTTTGAGCCTGTAGTGGGCATTGACATTGTCTGGTGTTAAGTCTGTGAGGCTGGTTCATTTCCTGAAGGTCCGCTGTCTTTGTCTGCGCTGCCTCTGTGGTGGTCGGGGGAGGTCCGGGGGGGGTGGCGGTCCTGGGGGTGGTGGCGGTGGGTGTTGTTTCCCTCTCGGGGCTCCGGGATGCATGGTGGGTGGCTCCATGGCATCTGTTGTTCTTCATGTGTGGCTCTGGGCTGGGCTCCCTTTGATGGTGCAGCTTGTCGCCCGACTTTACACCAGGTCAGAGCAGGTGTTAATTTCCTGCTGCTAACGCACCTTATCGCCTGTTTTGTGGTCTTATCGCCGATGTGGCTGGTCGTTGAGAATGTTGGGGTGTGGTGTCACAGATTTTTGCTCGGGAACGCCTACTCTGCATCTCATTAGCGATAGTTGTCGGGGTCATCTGTGGCGATGTTTTTTGCGGATGCTTTCGCACATAAACTGGTGGTATCGGCTGTTAGCACCAGCTTGTGAATGGGGCGATAAATTTATCGTGACTTTGGCTGCGATAAAGTGCCGATAACTAGGCGATAGCTCCTTGAGAATATGCCCCATATAGAGTACCATTTCCATTGTACAGAAGATACAGAAGTGTCAACAACAAAGGTATGATGTTAAAGGAATACTTTTGTAGCATGAACTTTTCTCACAGAACATTATGGTACTCAAAATACACAAGTTAACAATACGCTGACAAACTGGGACACCATTGTCAGATGCATGATGACAAACCAATCGCTGAAGCACGTCATAAAAGAGACAACACATTCATTCCAGCATATTCCACACAATATTGTAGATGTGTTTCATTAATTAGAAATTAATGCTTAATACGGATGTGTTGAAATTAGCACAGGTTTGCAGAGGTTGAAGACAAAGCCTCAGTCAGCTTACATTGACATCTATTCGGAAAGAAATGTGCACTTTTATGAACATGAACCAGCTTTTCTACATGCACGTCTCTCTGTGCTTTGCCATTTTAGAAAATACGTGAAAGTGTCTGTGTGTTGAGAAAATACAAATGTATTAAAGTGCCTTCCTCACGAGGAAGCCATGCCCGGGATTTTCTTGTCTGTGTAACAATTTCAAGGTCTTTTGCTCGAGGCTCCTGCATTGGCCATTCATTGCATGAATGTGTAATTGCATTTGTTTGTTATAAAAAGCACAGTCCTCTCCTCTTGTTATTTATTCATATTTTGTTTATTAATATGCAGCAAAGTAGGTGTTCCTAAATGTTTCTTATTTCAGGCATCTTGTGAATTGGTTTCAAAAACAAAAAGAGGGCCCCTGAATAGAACAGAATGAAGGCAGGAAACCAGGGGTGCAGAAACTATTAATTACATAAAGAACAACAACCTGCCTGATAATAATAATCGGAATACCTCGCGGCATTAGAGAAGCACTAAATAGTCACAATAGTGTCTTGTGATTCAAAACATAAACAGGACAAATCTCAAATAATTTTATGTACAGAATAAGTATCTTTTTTATATTCAAAGAAATTTCTTTTTGATATTTAGCATAACAAACAATGTGAATGCAATAATTGAGTATATACAATGGCCCGTAGGATCAAATACAAAAATGGAACAGCTAATACAGATACACTCTCCCCTACATAAATCAACAAAGACCCCCACAAAACAATCATACTCTCAGTCAAGCATCATACATCACATTCAAAGCACACCTGTACCTCACACTCACGAACACGGTGGCAGGGTATATAATGCTGCACCAACTACCAGTGTTTGGCCAAAATAATAATCAAAGCAGCTAACAGTAATTCATAATTAAGGCTCCCTGTTTTCCGTTTTTACTGATTTTTACAGATAAATACAGACAGAAAACATTTATTTTTTTGTCTGTATTTATTTTTAAATGTGGATAAAAACGGAAATTGCGTTGCTTTTTGAGTATTTCTAAATACTGTCTGCCATGACTGCCAGGCCAACAGCTGTGTGGAGTGATAGGTAAGGGGGCTAAAAAAGAAAGGAATTTTTAGTAAAGAGGCTTTAACAGCAGTAGACATGCACAAGGTTGATACTGAAAATTGCATATTTTCTTATAAGCGCTTTGATTTATCTTCTGTGGTCGTTTACAGCATTGAAATCTGGTAGGCATTTAAGCAAGAATGCATATTAACCAGTTAAATAAATATGGAAATATACTAATTTCAGCTTCATTTTTTCATAAAACCCAAAATAAATATGGATAAATACAGATAAAATTAGCAAAAAATAAATATGGATAAATACAGACGGAAATGTCAAAAAAATAAATACCATAAAACCGGGAGCCCTATTCATAATACAGTTGTTAACAAAAAATGCCCACTTCTCAGAAACCAGCCACCATTAATGGTTTCAAATATAATCTATACACACAAAGAGTGAGAGAGGCATTATTGTAAAAAACAACACTTTTAGGGTTAAATCCCAGAGCCACAGAAAAGAAACGATGACAGAAATAAATGCTTGTTCTCTGGGTGCTGTGATGAATTCTTTATTCAATTGTTTTACACATAACAGCCAGCGCGTTTCAGCCTTGCGGGCTGCTTCAGGGCTATGATACGATCCGCTACAAACAGGGTATTGGCCCAGGTAAGTAGATGATATCTCCAATGGATATTCGATTAAAAAGTCTGAATCAGAGTGCTCAGGAATACCCGCACAGAATGTAAGTCGGTTGATCAAGTGTACACGGTTCACACTGATTGTAGTATAGAACCAAGACGCGTAGTGTATCGCGCTACGCCACAGGCCTGTGCAGCGGCACACGAAGGAAATCTTATCCCATCAGTTTTGGACTACGCATCTTGGTTCTATACTGCAATCAGTGTGAACCGTGTACACTTGATCAACCGACTTACATTCTGTGCGGGTATTCCTGAGCACTCTGATTTAGACTTTTTAATCGAATATCCATTGGAGATATCATCTACTTACCTGGGCCAATACCCTGCTTGTAGCGGATCGTATTAGAGCCCTGAAGAAGCCCGCAAGGGTGAAACACGTTGGCTGTTATGTGTAAAACAAATGAATAAAAGAATTCATCACAGCACCCAGAGAACAAGCATTTATTTCTGTCATCGTTTCTTTTCTGTGGCTCTGGGATTGAACCCTAAATTGTTTTTTTTTTACAATAATGCCTCTCTCACTCTTTGTGTATACACACCTGTACCTCATTCATAAACATGACAACAGACTCATAAAGTCCAAAAACAGAATATACAAGATGGTCAGGACCAAATTCCAGTTCTCTTATCTAAGGAGTTTAAATCTATGTATCTATTAGATGCCACATACATGTAATTAGATTTCATATATATTTGAAGATCACTTGATTCCAACATTCATGTTGATCAAATAATGTGGTCCTTGTGTTCCAATCCTAAGGGAGCTCCCCTAGGCACTCCCTAAGGATTGAAACACAGCGTGGGCGTAACTGCGGGGCTTTCCAGTGTTCTAATATGCTTTCAGACCTCCCACTGTAAGCATATACTGACTTCCAGCCTTTTTGACTTTATTCTGTAATTTTCATCCATTTCAGATCCATGCTGGGGATTGTGGAAGCCAGTCTGCTCTTTCTAAAAACTCCAATACCTAGAATTTCCTGCTCACTTTTCTGTTTCCACTCCTGTATGCTAAGGATGAGTGGAGGAATTCAGCACACCTGTAGCCAGGGCTGGACTGGCCGTAGCGGGCACCGGGCGTTTCCGCAGTGAGCTGCCAGGGTGGGGGCCGGTTTTGGGCCCCTGGGGGGCCATTTTTGTTACTGGGGGCCGGCTTTGCAGCATAGCTGCAATTTCGGCCCTTGTAACAAAAGACGGGAGTGGTGCTTCCAGCTAGCAAATGCCCCCCCAGGGGCCGGCTGAGCTGTTTGCCAGGGCTGGTTTCGGTTCCCAGTCCAGCCCTGCCTGTAGCAGGCTGGTGCTAGCCTGCTCACACCTGAGGCATGTGATATTAGTGAGCTCTTTTAAGCCAGTTCCCTTCTGTCCAGTGTTGGTCATTGTAGCAGTGTTGCGGTTTGACTGACTCTTGTTTCCTGAGTTCCTGACCTTTAGATAATTCTTGTTTCCATAAGAATCCTGATTCCTTAGCTGACTGCCAAAGTCTTGTTCCTTAAACTAGCACTTCCTGCAGCGCTACCTTGCTTCTTGATTCCTGAGCCAGTATTATTTTAGTGCATCCTTGATCCTTTCACTTTCCCTCTTTCTGTAGTTACCTTTTTCACAGTCTCTGCTTTCCTTTCCATATACCTTATCCCGGTTTCCAAATTACTACCTTCCTGTTCCTGCAGTCTTAGCTTCCAATTCCCTTGTGTGGTTTGTTACTTGCTTTCTGCCAAGTGTGCCCTTTGTTCTCTTCTTTACTGTCAAGCACTCCTCCTTGCAAGCTCATTGTCTATTGTGGCTGTGTATTTTAGTTCTACACTCTTGCTGTTACTGCCTTGTATGCTTCTGTTTGTTCACCAGGATTTGTGGGCACAGCTGACAACTAGATGGTGTTTCTTGTCCACTATGAGTATTGTCTTTAAGTTAGTTTTATAACATTACCATAGGTATCCGCTCCACAGACCGTCATTACATATATATCCTATATGTGGGTATTTGCAGTCAGTATTTATAACAGCAATTGTGGTTGAGGGACTTATTGAGCTTTAACCTTGCAGTGTGGAGCTCCAGAGTGCTTTACCCCACATTCCCTTTAGTGTTAGTGTTGTTATTTATATGCCTTTCATGTCCATCCTAGGTGTTAGTTATTCTGAATGCCAAACTGCCTCTTGAGTGCCTGTTGTTTCTGAGCCTTGACTTTCTTGTTCATATGCGCAGAGCTTCCCCTTTGAATCCCCCTTCGTCTCTGACTCTATGTGTGATCATGGGTGGCTCTGTACCCAATATTCAGCTTACTTCTTCCACCCTGCCACCACATTTCTTAAATTATTTGGCTACTTTTGAGGAAGGAAACCCATTTTCTACTGAGCAAAAGAAAAGATTAATTTTACATTCCATAGGCCCTGCAGGATTTAAAGTATATAATGAAATGTCAAAAGAGGGCGATGATGGGGATGGAAATGTATTCGATGAGGCTATTACAGATTTCAACAATTATTTCATGACTAAAGAATGTATTAGCATAATGAGGTACACATTTTTTCCAGAGAAAACATGCTAAACATCTATAGATGAATACATGACTGCACTTACAAACTTGCATCTGATTGCAAATTTGGTAATCTGCTAGAAGAATTATTATGTGATCAGTTTGCTATCCATTCTTGTGATGCTGTGATTCAAGAAAGACTCTGAATCAACAGGGATAGTGACTTAAAAGAGAAATTAGTAATTGTGAGAAAGGCTGAGATATCTGCTAGATGTGTCAAAGCAATTTTGACAGAATCGAAGTCAACTGTAAATGAATGAGCAGCTGTGGGAAGAGTTAAGGAGAAAGGCAGATGGGTCTGAGCAACTGGAGTCTCTGAGCATGCCCCTTCTAAGGATGCTAGAGGTGCAGCGGCTGTCTCTGGTAAATCTTTTTCATGCAGCCCAGGTGAGCTGCACTTGGCTTTCTTAATCCATGAGACTGCAAACCTCGAGTTCCCACACACATGGTCCTGCTGCAGCAGCGGTTGGAGGGTTCTTGTGGCTCCTCCAAGCTAGGCAAGTTCTTTGGTTCTTCCCATGGATAGGTGATTTAACGATCCTGCCACTGGCCATCAGTCCAGGCCCACTAGGGTCACCATGGTGGCCTCTCTCTTCCAATGACAATCCTGACCAGCCCATTCTTCTTGCTTGGTTCCGGTGGCCCACTCTGGCATTTAGGGTCCCTGTCCCGCCACTGCACACGGGGTCTGGCACAATCGGCACAGCTGCAGTCTTCACAGTGACCCCCGGCAAATGAGGTCACCATCTTAACACCACACACAAAAGGAGTGTGGCCTGTTCAGCACTGCAGCACTCTTTATGGTGGCCACACCTGGCATATAGGGTCACCAACTTAACACCAAACATGGGGAATTATATGTTCGGTGCAGTAACAATCGCGGCTCACTTCACTGCGGCCCTCCATTGACATACGGGGGTCGCCAACTTTCCCAGCACACGGGTAATGACCTGACTCCTAACACCTCACAAAGAGAATCCACTCACCGGGATTCCCCACTGGACATCGTTCTCTCCAACGATCTCCTCTTCATCACAGGGCACACTGGTCCTGTCAAGCAGGCAGTCGCTGGTGCTCCAGGCTCCAGGGCAAGTGGTCTTGGATTTCCTGGGTGATGTCCCTTGACCCAACAGGGAGATTAGCAGGCCTTGGCTGCAGTACTGGTCACAAGCAGAATTCTTTCAGAGCTTCTCCTCGCACAGCTTCACTGGCTGCTTGATAGTTGACAATTTTTGGGGTCTCAAGTTCTCCTTCTTATAGTCCATTTTCAGACACAAAATGTGATTTAGAGTCTGAGTCTTTGAAGTTTATGTTGGTGTTCTGCTTCCTTTTGAAGTGCCCACTCCTCTGTTCTCTCTTCCTTCAGAAAGCTGTCTGTCACAGCAGGAGCGACTCCAATTCTGATAGCCCCACAACACATGCCATGGGAGTGACTAGACGTTCACACCTGGTTGTCAGCTACAGTGATATGTGCATTAAAATGTTACCCCACAGTCTCAGCCCTATTCCTTATGATTCTCTTATCAGCCCCATCTCCTTCCTGAGATGTGCACTGACCCCTTCCGTATGACCTCTCTCTGAATCAAAGAGCACCATTTGTAGCGTACTGGAGAGCCTGGCGCTCCTTTCCTCCAGTGTGTCCCAGCCAGCTTACAGAAATTCAGCAATATACAAATCTGTCATGTTTCTTCAGTCCTCGTGTCCCAAAATGTTAACCAGAGTCTTCCATGCTATTGTATCCTCCATAGGCCTTTATATCCTTTATACATACACCTAGCACATGCTTATAGCATACAACCGTGCTGAATAGCACTAGACCCGTGGGGCCATATTTATGACCCCAGTTGTGTCACGCTTGCGCCACGCAATGTGATACATGCATGACGCTACTGAAAAATTTGATTTATGATGACATGCAGGGCAACTTTGGGTGGCCCACAGTATCTTCATAAATCGCGAATAAAGCAATGCAGTGCACATCACTGCATTGCCTTACTTTGATCTAGGGAAGCAATCCATGGATGTTTCGCGGGTGTTCCCACTCAACTCCCATGGTTTTTGATGCATTCTCATATTCACCAGGGTGTAGAGACTAAGGGGTCGATTCCGATCTCGGCCGGAAGCGTAACTAACAGTATTCGTCTGGAAAAAATACAAGCAGAACGCATGTTTCCCGACCGATTCGAACACTCGTCCGAACGAACAAGTACGATGCGCATAACAGCCCAGATTCCGAGCGAGCCGTACTCACCCATTTCAGCTCCTGTTCCCCGCCCGAGCCGGATCCGTAAACGCCGATTCGAGTCGCACGGAAGCAAATACACAGCACCTTCCGGCCGGACGAGTACGATGCGCCTTCCGTACGTGCCGAACCCGTCGCTACGTCCGGCACGTTTGAGCATCCGGGAGAGCCGTACATAAGCTCCGATTCACGCCACAAGAAGATCCACGGCTACAAGACGAACAAGCCAGCGACGAGTACGAGTCGAAGACACACGAAACCCGAACGAGACGACCCAAGCATGAATCCCATCGCGCAGGTCCTACCTATACTCTACATCTATTACCGGGACCGGCACGGACGCGTACGGCGCAGACGGTAAGTCAAACACCAACAACACAAACAAACGACACGTACCCGAAATATGTCACACACACATAGGGATGCACAAATGACGTACACTAGCAACAGCAGAACCATAGGGGTGGGATGGCCATCACCAATGCCATACACACCCATAGGGGGATGGATGCCTACCACTACCACCACCCCTACTCAGGGGGGCCTGGATGCCTGTCACTACTACCATCCCCACTCATAGGGGGATGGATGCCTACCACTAACACCACCCCTACTCATGGGGGGCTAGATGCCTGCCACTACCACCACCCTGACTCATGGGGGGCTGGATGCCTGTCACTACCACCACCCCTACTCAGGGGGGGCTGGATGCCTGTCACTACTACCATCCCCACCCTTAGGGGGATGGATGCCTACCACTACCACCACCCCTACTCAGGGGGGGCTGGATCCCTGTCACTACTACCATCCCTACCCTTAGGGGGATGGATGCCTGCCACTACCACCACCCCTACTCAGGGGGGCCTGGATGCCTGTCACTACTACCATCCCCACCCTTAGGGAAATGGATGCCTACCACTACCACCACCCCTACTCAGGGGGGCTGGATGCCTGTCACTACTACCATCCCCACCCTTAGGGGGATGGATGCCTGCCACTACCACCACCCCTACTCAGGGGGCCTGGATGCCTGTCACTACTACCATCCCCACTCATGGGGGATGGATGCCTACCACTACCACCACCCCTACTCAGGGGGGCTGGATGCCTGTCACTACTACCATCCCCACCCTTAGGGGGATGGATGCCTACCACTACCACCACCCCTACTCAGGGGGCCTGGATGCCTGTCACTACTACCATCCCCACTCATAGGGGGATGGATGCCTACCACTAACACCACCCCTACTCAGGGGGCCTGGATGCCTACCACTACCACCACCCCTACTCAGGGGGCCTGGATGCCTGTCACTACTACCATCCCCACCTTTAGGGGGATGGATGCCTGCCACTACCACCACCCCTACTCAGGGGGCCTGGATGCCTGTCACTACTACCATCCCCACTCATAGGGGGATGGATGAATACCACTAACACCACCCCTACTCAGGGGTGCCTGGATGCCTACCACTACCACCACCCCTACTCAGGGGGGCCTGGATGCCTGTCACTACTACCATCCCAACCCTTAGGGGGATGGATGGCTGCCACTACCACCACCCCTACTCAGGGGGGCCTGGATGCCTACCACTACCACCACCCCTACTCAGGGGGGCCTGGATGCCTGTCACTACTACCATCCCCACTCATAGGGGGATGGATGCCTACCACTAAAACCACCCCTACTCATGCGGGCCTGGATGCCTGTCACTACTACCATCCCCACCCTTAGGGGGATGGATGCCTGCCACTACCACCACCCCTACTCAGGGGGGCCTGGATGCCTGTCACTACTACCATCCCCACCCTTAGGGGGATGGATGCCTACCACTACCACCACCCCTACTCAGGGGGGGCTGGATGCATGTCACAACTACCATCCCCACCCTTAGGGGGATGGATGCCTGCCACTATCACCACCCCTACTCAGGGGGGCCTGGATGCCTGTCACTACTACCATCCACACTCATGGGGGGATGGATGCCTACCACTAACACCACCCTACCACCACCCCTACTCAGGGGGTGCTGGATGCCTGCCACTAACACCACCCCTACTCATGGGGGCCTGGATGCCTGTCACTACTACCATCCCCACCCTTAGGGGGATGGATGCCTGCCACTACCACCACCCCTACTCAGGGGGCCTGGATGCCTGTCACTACTACCATCCCCACTCATGGGGGATGGATGCCTACCACTACCACCACCCCAACTCAGGGAGGCCTGGATGCCTACCACTACCACCACCCCTACTCAGGGGGGCCTGGATGCCTGTCACTACTACCATCCCCACTCATAGGGGGATGGATGCCTACCACTAACACCACCCCTACTCATGGGGGCCTGGATGCCTGTCACTACTACCATCCCCACCCTTAGGGGGATGGATGCCTGCCACTACCACCACCCCTACTCATGGGTGGCTGGATGCCTGTCACTACTACCATCCCCACCCTTAGGGGGATGGATGCCTACCACTGACACCACCCCTACTCATAGGGGGCTGGATGCCTGACACTACCACCACCCCTACTCATAGGACGGGTAATGCATGACACAACCAGCATACTCCCACATAAGGAATGTCTGAAAATTTCATCCCCCCCAACACCATGACAAGCGTGTGTAGTCTGTGTCAAATGCCTACAACACTGAACATGACATTGAACATACAATGTGACCCCCATCACATGTGTCACACATAAATGTGTGTGGGCTCCACAATTCAAGCCGACCATGACCACTGTGGCAATGGGTTCGAACACCCCATCACCACAGTGACCAAAAGGTAAGTGTGGGGCCATAGCTGAAGCACATTCTGAACATTGTGGCAATGGGGCCTAAAGCCCCATCATCACAGTGACCAAAAGGTAAGTGTGGGGTCCATAGCTGAAGCACATTTTGAACAGTGTGGCAATGGGGCCTAAACCCCCATCACCACAGTGACCAAAAGGTAAGTGTGGGGTCCATAGCTGATGCACATTTTGAACAGTGTGGCAATGGGGCCCAAAGCCCCATCACCACAGTGACCAAAAGGTAAGTGTAGTCATGGTAAAAGCTGCCAAAGCCAAACTGCATGCTTGATTCCTGGTCACACAACAACAAACACATCAGTGGCATCGTAGTGCTTGTGTCCCATAGCAACATAGATTGGGTGAGGCAAACAGTGCAGTGGCAATGAAACATCGTTTTGGCCATGTGCATACAAACATCACCCATGGGGGCTCACATTGTCAACATTCACAAATAACACAATGACAGAAGTGACCATCATAATGCAGAGCCACATATCTGCACCAATGGACACACAAATGTAGATATCCTGTGGAGACTGTAGATGTCAGGTGAACAAATACCATACCATGGCAGCAATGGGACATACAAACTATGATTATTGTGCTGACTGATGACCTAGGAGTCCCAGGGACAGCATGGGAAAGCCACCAAACAACATACAGCCAATGGCACACTCAAGATATGCCAATGCAGTGGTGCAAATGCACAAACACAAACAGGCAGACTCACACTGCATATCAAACACAACAGGTGATGGGGGTGTGTGCCAGTGTCCCCAGGCAACCACACAACACATGAGGAGGCCTGAATTCCAATTACACAGATGTGTGTACAGTGCCACACAAAAGTAACTCATGGATCGGATTCCCCTATGTGGGCAAACAGGCATTGTTAGATGAGAGGGAGCCCAAATTACATATGTCACACAAGCTTGTAGGAACAGCAACTAACACAGCAAGAGACAGACCCACCACAGCACTACCCCCAGGGACCCCACATTGTGGTGACACTAGCCTGCATGATAATCCCACTGTGATGACAAAGGTAGATGTCATTCACACTGTGAACCACAGCCATGTGTCCTGAGCAACAAACTACCATCACACCTACACAAGCACAAATCAATCAAAACGGCCTGCCAGCCAAGGCCAATATGGAGGTAGGGGTCTAGCCGTGCAACAACTCACATTTGCACACACTCAACACCACACACCTTGATCTCCACCAATGTGCAGCAGTGAAGCTCACATGGACTGGTGACATTGCACATGCACCCATGACAATCCCAGGGGTGGTGGTGGGAACTAAGGTGCAGAAACCCATCAAACATGGCCAGTCAACAAGACTCGTGAATGTCTGACACACTGCACAGTACGCGGTACATGGGCATGACGTGAAATCCACCCCAATCAATGGGATCCCGGCCATAGTCACACACCAATGAAGAAGCCAAGGTGACCCACAAAGAACACACGTAGACAACTTCCAACATTGCAGCTCTGACCCTGAGGAGTGGCAGCAGTCACACACACAACGTGTCACAATCACTGAAAGCTACCACAAACTGTAAATTACATGACTTGTGTAACCAACAAGTGCCAAGGGGAATCCTGACTGTGTCCCATCTGCGTTTGCCCACATCCCCAGCCCTGACAACAAAGACAACTAGGGATGACAACCTGATGAACATTAGTTTGCCATGCACCTACATCCCGGAGAAACCAGGTCCAAGATGCTGGATGAACACAGAACAACTCAGCAAGCATCACAAACAGGAACATCCGTAGGGACACAGCCTGTATAGGAAAAGGGAAGGGAACACGCACAGACATGCTTACACAACACACAACACGGGCCCAGGCAATGTCACGGGATTACACACTGCCATGAGGGCACTCCACTCCTGTGGAAGGTCCGCTGTGCCAAACCTTGTCTGTGCACGACTCAAACATGTCAGCAGAACACTCGGTCAGTGAGTCAACAACTACAACACACTGAAGGCTCTGCTCACATCAGCCTGGGTACGGGAGTGTCACGTCAGTCATCTGCATACACCCAAAACACGTGTCAAGCAAGTTGCACTGTATACACAGATGAGTCCTTCAACATTGATGTGCTAAACTGCATGTCCAGTGGAGATGGGCACACAGTCAGGGAAATAGAAACATTGAACAGTGGTAAGCCCACCAGATGTGCATCAGTGTAAGCCAAAGATGTTAATTTACAAATGCAAAACGTACATCCCTGTGTCAAATGCTGAACATTACACCCTCAGACTGCAGCAAAGGATGCTATAGATCCAGACTACATCAGGACACATATCCCATGGACCACATGGAGTCCATCACAGCAACACTTCATTTTCCTGATCTGAACACTATTACAACTGCAAATGCATGATGATACTCATCTACATCATGTACATCAAAAGAAAAAACACAAGTAAACAAAAAGAGGCTTTATTCAGCAAATGTCAAACTAAAATTTTAAGTCCAAAAGAAACTAAGGCCAATGGCCAGTCCAAATACACAGTCCCAACAGGGTGATATGTGACAAATTGTCACCCATTGCTTGCCTGCACTGGTACGGACAGGGGACATCCCCCTTGGAGGGGCATACAAGGGGCAGGCCAGGCACCGCAGGGACAGGATCAGGGGATGCCAGAGTGAGGCAGTGAAGGGGTGGTGGGTGCAGGAGTGTCACGGCAACTGCAGTGGAGGTGTCTGACTCAGGGGGGCCGGCACCACTGTAGTGCACAAGTCAGATGGTGTGGGTGCTGCAACCACTGCAGTGGGCCGGTCAGATGGAGTGGACTGGGTCCCCACTGCAGTGCCCGAGTCAGACGGGGTGGTTGTGGACTCCACTGCAGTGCATGACTCCAAGGGAGTGGAAGGGGGGCAGATGAGGTGGGCAGGACAGAGGGGGGGACCCAGTCTCCACACCAGTGGCACAAACAGGCAGAGCGTCTGGTTTGGGGGTGGAAGAGCAAGTGGCAGGTGGGGAGGGCCTAAGCAGTTTGGGGATGCGGTATCGGTGTGTGGGGGAACCTGGGGCAGGGTGTGGCGGTGGAACCTGTGGAGTGGTGGCCTGGGGGATGGAGGAGAGAGACTGGGTGGTGGATCTGCGTGGTGGTGGTGGTGGGGTCTTGCCCTTCCTGGTCCGGGGGACTTCCGAATGGGGTCCTCAGTCTGCCTGCGCCTGGGGGAGGGTGTCCGGGGGCGAGGGGCACTCCCTCTGTGTGGGTGGACTTCCTCTTCCCCCGGTATGCTGGATCAGCAGGATCAGAGGGGAAGAGGCCGAGGTCACAGAGGAAGAGCTGCTGTGTAGGTGGGGTTGCAGGTGAGGCAAGGGAAGGGGTCTTGGAGGGAGAGGATTTGGAGGACTGCGGAGTGACTGTGGATGCCTGTGTGTGTGTCTGTTCCCCATCCCCTGGGTGTGTGCTATCAGTCCCCTGAGGATGCTTGTGTGCACGTCTTGCCTTTCTTTTGGGTGTGTCTGTGCTGCTCGTGTCTGTGTGTTTGGGTGATTGTGCAGGTGTGCATGTGCTTTGGACAGGTAGGGTGCCAGGAAGTGTGGATGGGGCAGAGGTAGGAGGGGTGAGGGACTGTTGGAGGAGGGACACTGCTGCCATCAGGGAGGAGTCCATGGACTTATTGCTCCTCTGTAGGGCAGACATACCCATCGAGATGCCCTCCATGAACGACACCAGCTGTGTCAACAGAGTGGTGTGTGCATGGAGGACACTCAGCATTGCTGTCTGCCCTACATGGAGCTGCCGAAGTAGGTACACAGACTCCTCACTCAGGGCAGCAGGTGACACAGGGGCAGGAGGTGCGGTGCCTGGCACGAAGGAGACATGCTCCCGAACACGGGAGCCTCCACGGACCTCTGGAATCGGAGCCAATGGGAGGGCGGTGGTGGTGGTGGTGGTGGCGGGGCCAGACAGACTAGCTAGGGTGTGGTGGCTGCTGACACCCGCCTCCACAAGGGAGTCATCCTCCGAGCTGCTGTGGTCCTCAGCTGAGGTGGATGTTGCTGAGGACTCCTCGGTGTGGCTCCCCTCGCCCTCCATGCCACTGGGTCCCTCCGACCACTCATCGGCTGCTGACCCAGTCTGGCTCTGCAGCTCCTCCTGGTCCGTGGAGCTGTCCCCTCCTGTGGCCGTGGATGTATCTGCAAACAATTAGGGAAACAGACAAATATCAGTCACCTGCACTGACCGCACACACCACAGTAAGTACAGCACATTACAGAGCAAGCCCTGGCATCCTTAGTTGAACATTGCCAAAAGTCCTCACACAGATTCGGAGAAGCCAATTGTCAGTCTGATGGTCAACCATGGAACTCACACCCCTCCTGCCCTTGCACCCATCTGTCTGGTGCCTGTCTGATGGTAATACCCCAGTGTGGACACATGCACCACCTACACAGTTGTTGGACATTGCAGAGAAGACGGTGAAGTATGTGAACATGCACACATCACATCTCTTGCCACTGAGTCAGTGCAGGTGTCCGGATAAAGGGATGGCCAGAGTCTAAATAGAAATGCATGTGATGCATACCAGCACCAGACACCATGATGCACCCATGTCCGGATAGTCAATGCCACAATGGGGTGCATGTAGCACATGTCACTCCCCTGCAGGATCACTCTTAGGAAGTTTAATCCCATGACACAGGCATGCGTGCAAAGTCATACATCACTGTCTCCAGTCACATGGCCATGGCAGCCAGCCAACAACAGTCTGCACTGTGTCACAATCCTAGGACATGGGGAATGCAAGTTATGTAACTGACAAGTGCACATGCCCATCCCCCACAAACCACATCATCTGAACTCGTATTTGTCCACGTCATACCAATTGGACATATGGGAGACATGAAACACAACTCTCAGAACCTAAGCACCTCACAGTGTGCTGTGAATGAAAAACAGCTGCCTGAAAGTCACAGTTGCATACACCTGTGTGCACAGTCAAGTAATCAAACACCTACAAGTCACAGAAGTATCGTCTCTCATGGTCACATCTCAGATGGCATGCTGAGCCTTAACCGATAAACATACCAGTAGTCCTGACAACGAAGCCACAGCACAATGACACAGAGGCAGACACCTGAGGGAACATTTCACTGATCACAACATGTCAGCTGATACACGGGAGTGGGAGTACAGAGTGTATTGTATGCCCTGGAGTAGGCATGACTGTCCAGCTCCACCTGTAAGAGGGATGAGCCCTGGACAGTAGGCAGGTGGCTAAGCATGTGTGACACACTTGACATACATACTCCTGAGGCCCAAACATTGTTCCCACCCGCAGCATGGGGGTGTGCCAAATACCCCAGGGACATGTGGTGATTCAGATCAGCAAGTGGACCACATATCAAAGTTACACCCAGATTACATTTCACAACTTAGGCATTGTGTGAGCAATCGACCCACCCATGAAGCCCACCACAAAGTCACGGGAACAAAAGCTGTCCCCCACCTTGAGCAAAGCAAAATGCAAGGACCCTGTACCCAAGTGACACAATTTCCTGACCGTAAGGACCACACCTGCGTATCAGATGAGGAGTGGGCATGTCACAATTGAGGGACATGGGTCCTGGACCACAAGACTGATGTACTGTGGAAGTTTAACCAGGCAAGAGGAGGGCACATAGCATGTCAGACAGAGTTCACAGTGCAGTCATGGACTCACCCCCTCCTTGCTGCTGTCTGTCCTTCAGCTGCCCATCCAGGTCAGGGAAGACCACCGCCAGGATCCGAAGCATGTGGGGGGTCAGGGTCCGGTGTCCGCCCCTCCTGCGAGGAGGCAACAGCTTCAGCTGGACCCTTACGATCCTCCGTGTCCAGCCACAAAGGTCCTGCCACCTCTTCTGGCAGTTGCGGATCCGGCGCTTGTAGACCCCCACGGATCTTACTGCCCGGGCGATGGTCAGCCAGATTTCCTGCTTACGGTGGGCATCAACCTGTGAGGATGACAAAGTGAAAAGGCCATTACTACACCTGCAACATATCCGTGCATCACACAGTCGGATATACATGTCTCAATCACAGGGGCATATGATGTACACAGGCAGTGCAACGATGGCTATGAACAGTTTGCCAGCAGTTACTACATGGTATCATTGCATGGGAAGTAAACCTTGTTGGAATGCACTGTTACTGCACTGTACCTGTTCAGTGCATGTGACTACACACTTTGGGGGTGAGAACTACTCAGTGAGCATGCTAGCCAGTGGTGTGCACACTGGAAGTCTTGCTAGTCAGACAACATGCACAATTAGTAAGGCAGTGGACAGCACACTCACCTGCTCCCCTGGTGTCCCATACAGCTTGCTGTACTGTGGAAGGAGTTTGTCCAGCAGGGCCTGGTTCTCCTCAAGGCTGAAGGCTGGGGCTCTCTCTACAGTACGTGCCATTGCAGTAGCCAGAGGATGCAGAGACAGCAGCAGTGTTGGTGGCAGATGTCGTCCTGGAGCATGTAGTGCAGGCAAGTGAGCCCTCAGGGGAACAGCCAGCACTATATGTGTGCTGCAGAGGCAGATACTGTCCCATGTGTCCAAAGTGATAGGTCCAAGTCGTTTGCATCTTCTGAATCTGACCAATCCATGGAATAGCAGCACTAATACACGCCCACAGCATCCTTCAAAACTTCAACTTCATGACACCCATGAATTTGCAACATTGTTGTGGCTGGCCAACTGAATTCACTGCATCAGACTCATTGAAGCTTCGAAAACGCGTCCGTTGCCATGCCAGGCCCCAGCCAATGCGTGCGCACCGATCGGTCCATTGCTGTACAACGCGTACCCGCTCACAACAGATGCAATGGGCCGTGCGGGCACACCGATCGGTCCATTGCTGTACAACGCGTACCCGCTCACAACAGATGCAATGGGCCATGCGGGCACACCGATCGGTCCATTGCTGTACAACGCGTACCGGCTCACAACAGATGCAATGGGCCGTGCGGGCACACCGATCGGTCCATTGCTGTACAACGCGTACCCGCTCACAACAGATGCAATGGGCCGTGCGGGCACACCGATCGGTCCATTGCTGTACAACGCGTACCCGCTCACAACAGATGCAATGGGCTGTGCGGGCACACCGATCGATCCATTGCTGTACAACGCGTATTCCGGGATACAACGCGTACCCGCTCACAACAGATGCAATGGGCCGTGCGGGCACACCGATCGGTCCATTGCTGTACAACGCGTATTCCGGGATACAACGCGTACCCGCTCACAACAGATGCAATGGGCCGTGCGGGCACACCGATCGGTCCATTGCTGTACAACGCGTATTCCGTGATACAACGCGTACCCGCTCTCAACTGATGCAATGGGCCGTGCGGGCACACCGATCGGTCCATTGCTGTACAACGCGTCCCTGTACAGGTCACACGCATATGTCACCATGCTTGTCACTGGTGAACGTATGCCAGCCACATATACTTTCCAGGGACTCAGGGGTACACCTACAACACCACACCCAGTCCACACTGTATCTAAGGCATGCAAGGCTGCATTACCTTTTCTGTGTATGGGGGTAAACATGTGGTTTTTGGGGTGGCACTTGGGGGCAGCCACACCCAGGCTGTGCATGTGTTCATGGGGACAGGAGCCTTTGTGTGTTGTGCACCTGACCACTGTGATGTGCAACTGTTCATTTTGGAGCATGTGGCATGGTCACATTTCCAGGTTGTGTATGTGTATGACATGTCACATAACCCCAGGCTCACATGTGGGAAGGCATGTACGTCACAGGGTGACCCATTGCCACAATAGTGATGGCCCTCCACAGTCTGTGTGCATGTTGTGTTTCCGATGTCTCTGACTCCATGTGCACAATGGGAGACAGTCTCCACATCCATGTAGTTTGTGCATGGACTTTGATGTTGTGTGTGTGTGTGTCACAGACGTCCATGTCTGTCCTGCAGAGGCAACAGGGGCCACTACCTGTGGGAGTCATGATGTTTTTCTGATGTGTACATGATACGCCATGTCATGCCAGTGTCCATGTGGCAAGACAGGGTCCCTGGGAATCTACCTGTCAATGAGCTGTGATGCCTGTGGCGCATCTGTCCAGACATGTCACTGTGGTGTGTGTGTGGAACGTGACAGCAGTAAATGGGTACTGTGACACAGCCTAATGGTTTCCCATAGCACACCCTGGAACCTGTTGTCAACACATGTTGAACTGAGATGTTAGATGATGTCCATGTAGGTGCCATATATGTCCAAACAGAACGGCACACACATCAAGTACTTGTGTCTCGTAATGATGTATCATGTGAAATTGAGTATGGTGAATGGCACATATTTGGGGTGACTGACAATCTTTCTTTCTTCACCTATGCACTGCAGTGCTCCAGCTGTCCATAGACCATTCCCTGACCTGGCAACGATGGTGGAACGTGACAGCATCCGACGGTACCGCTTCACCAGGCAGCTGATTGAGGATTTGGCAGTGCGCTTGGCCCCACATTTGCAACCTGGCCGGCCGTACCCTACAGCGCTGACCCCCAAGGTGAAGGTGATGGCAGCCCTACACTTCTTTGCCATTGGTACCTTTCAACACACTGTGGCGACTGCTGGTGGGATGTCACAGAATATGTTCAGCCGTGTGCTACGTGATGTTTTGGAGGCAATGTTGAGATGCCTGAACCAGTACATCTATTTCCCAACACGTCAACAACTCACTGACGTCAAGAGTGACTTCTATGCCCTGGGGAGGATGCCACATGTCATTGGCTTCATTGATGGGACACATGTGGCTTTGGTACCACCACAGGCACATGAGCAGGCATACCGGAACCGTAAACATTACCATTCGATCAATGCTCTGGTGGTATGTCTTGCAGATATGACCATCACACATGTGTGTGCCCGTTTCCCCGGTTTTGCACGCGATGCCTACGTGATGAGGAGTAGTCGCATCCCGAGGATGATGTCACAGATGCAGAACCAGCGTGCCTGGCTTGTCGGTGTGTACTGACTTTGTACCATTGTGTGTGTTCTGCTATGTTGTATTCCGCCCACTTTTCCAACTCAGCTAATGTGCAATTGTCTGTCTGTAGGTGACTCCGGATACCCCAACATGCCGTGGTTGCTGACACCCCTCAGGAACCCTGTGACACCAGCCCAGATGCGCTACAATGAGGCACATGGTCGGACCAGGAGAGTGATCGAGCGGACCTTTGGTCTCCTGAAGAGCCGCTTCCGCTGCCTGGACAAGACAGGAGGGGCCCTCCCGTATGCCCCAGCAAAGGTGTGCAAGATTGTCATCGTCTGCTGCATGCTACACAACCTGGCAGTGCGGAAGGAGTTGCCTCTCATCCTGGATGACGATGACCAACGTCCGCCACCTGTGGAGGATCCTGGCCTGGGCCACGATGCCAGTGATGATGATGATGGTGATGTCCGCACACAGCTCATCACCAACTTCTTCAGCTGAATGTGAGTATCCAGAGAGTTGTCATGTCAATGATTTGAGTTTGCATGATATGTGTGGGTGGTGCTCTGGTGCTGTTTGAGTGTGGCCATGTGCTACTTGACTGGATGTGTGCAGCGATGTGTTCTTGCAGGTAGTCTGTACTGCCCAACAGTGTTGACATGCTAACTTGGTTTTGTGTAGTTATCTTGTGACATGTATTGGGCATGAGTATTGCAGTTCTGTGCTGTTCTTCAGTGGTTTTGACTGTGTATCATGTCTGACCTTCACAGGGTGCTTACAGAGTTGTTTGGTCAACTTGGATCCCCCGACTCCATGATTCCGCTTTCAGGGTGGCAGCAGTCGTTTCCCTACAGGTGATGTGCCACACACCCCTGGACTTTCTATCTTCTGCACTTTTTGACTTTGTGGCCACAGCCACGTGGGATTACCTTGCATTTGTAGTGGAAACAACATGTTGCAAATGTGTAATAAACCTGTGCTTCACTTTGGGATGTGCGTTGTCTGTGGTCACACATCTGACTGACATTTGCTTGCTGCACCTGTGGGCTAGTTGACACAGACTGTGAATATGTATGGTGTCTGTGCATTCCACAGTATTTCCTGGCAACATCAGTGTAGGCGAAGAGTCCGATGGCCTTGGTGTCTCTGTGTTGTGTAGCCCTAGTGGTGTGTCTCCCTCATATGTGTCACGTCACCATGACTCACATGACGGTGTTGTACTTGCTGTAGCAGTTAGCATACACAGTGTAATTTAGCAGATCATCATCCCCATGACAGTAACCACGTTGGAATCACAACAGAGGCAAGTATGGTGTAGTAGTGATTTTATTTACAGACATGTGTGAGTATAGTGCACAGGATGGTGGGTGCTGTACATTGGGATTGTGATCCGAAGTTCCCAGATGAGTTGGAAGTCTTGGTAGCAGAAATGTCCTGTGTGAAGTCCACAGTCATCTGATACATTAGTCCAACTTAGACTCCCCATGTCATGTGGGAGAGTTGTGTTGCATTCTACAGGGTGAACAGTTTGCACACAAAGGAGACTTTCCAGAACAGGTGTTGGCTTCCTGGGGGATGTACAAGGCCATCAACCTCTCAGTTTTCCTTCCTCGGATGACCCCTCTTCTTTGGGGGGGGGACCCTCACGTGCAGGCTGCTGCGGTGCAGGGGACTCTCCGCCAGAGTCCTCCTCCCTCCTTGTGGCAGTTGCAGTTGTTGCAGCACCAGATGTTGTGGGCACACAGGGAGGTGTGGCCATGTTGGTGCTAATCTGGCGGAGGCATGTCAATATGTCCCTAT
Organism: Calotriton arnoldi; assembly: GCA_963921515.1. Classification (NCBI taxonomy): domain Eukaryota; kingdom Metazoa; phylum Chordata; class Amphibia; order Caudata; family Salamandridae; genus Calotriton; species Calotriton arnoldi. Next base: position 12,065 of record CAWUFW010001784.1, on the reverse strand, counting down.
GCACCGCTGTCAGTTCTTGCCATGTGTCCCACTTGGACTCCATGCGAGACATGTGTATCTCCACATGGGACATGTGTGAGTCCAAGCGGGCATGATGGGCAGCCTGCTGCTGTTGGATGTCCTTGAGGATCCCCACTACCTGGCTGACCTCTCCGGTGCTATTCTGGTACGCATCAGCAATGCGTGCCAGTTGTGGGTCATCATGCAGTCCAGACCCCTCTGCAAACAGCGACCTCTGCCTACCAGCCCTCCCACCACCCCTGGCGACACGTGCGGGACCTGCGGTGGCACGCCCAGGTGACCCTAGGCCCCCTTGGGGGTTGTTACTGGGGTCGTTGTCCGTAGCTCGACGTTGAGCCAGGGTCCCTGTGCTGTTGTCATTGGTGGTCCTTGGTCTGTCCCTGTCGGCGGGGGTGGTCTGTGTGTTGGCAGTTGTTGGAGGGGTGGGTGCAGGGGGTGCAGATGTTGGTCCTGCTGGTGCTGCATGATGACTCGCACCGGAGGGGCCAGGTAGGTCTTCGCCATCCGAGGAGTGCAGAGGCTGTTCCACACCAGTGAGCTCAGTGTCCCCCGGAGCCTCGGACAGGGACTCCTCCTCACCTGCTGCTGTGTCCCCATCATCACCTGTTTTTGGAAGAGACACACAATGTATGTTATATTTCTACAGGCATCAATGGTTCACACACCTGACAGTTGTGACTGTACCTCTGGATGCGGGCCTGTACATTGCATTGTCCTAAGTTGTAACAGTAAGAGGTTGATATTGGTGTAGCACATTGTCCTGCAAACCTGAGGCTTTTCAATGTGAATATTGAGGTGTGTGCATGGCCAACATTGGTTGTATTTGGTGGACATCCGGCCCTCCTTCTCCCCCCAGCCCAGTTATCCCACCATGAAGCATACCACCCTTGCAGTGTGTTCAGGTTGACTCTCAGGATGTCATTCAGTGGTGTCCTGCTGTTGGTTGGTGCACAGGTCCCAGCAGGGCCTGGTACTCCCCACAACAGAGCACCATTGTCAGACATCTTTGAAGTGGCTTTTCACTCCCTGTGAGGTGTGCATGCTTCAGTGTGAGCTTGCTGGGCCATGTGGGTAGGGGATGTTGAGCTGTGTCTACCACTCCCATCATGCTATTGCCTACACCCCCCTTCCCAGCATGCCCATACTTCCTTCCTTTTGACTCTGCTTCCCTGTGGGGTAGTGTGCCTGTGCTGACAGCATGGCTGACAGTGTTGTCCTGGCAGTTGTTTGGCTACAAGTCCCAAGAGTGTCCCTTGCGTCACACAGCATAACCCAGGGTGGTGGTTCTTTGTGGGATCTTCAATTAGAGTGTGAGGCATTGCATTCTCCCAGGTGGGTTATGTGGAGTTAGTGTTGAGGGGGTGTGTGAGGAGAACTGCTTGTAACTATGGTCAGTGCTGTGAGTCCTCCTTCCCACCCAGCCAGATATCCCACCATGGAAGGTGCTTCCATTGCAGGGAGTGCAAGTTGGCTTTCAGGATGTCAGTCAGTGGTGTCCTGCTGTTGGTTGTTGCACAGTTCCCAGCAGGGCCTTGTGCTCCCCACAGCAGTACCCAGTGTCAGCCATCTTGTCAGTCCTTTTCCACTCCCTGTGATGTGAGCATGGTTCAGAGTGGTGTTGATGGGCCAATTGTGAGGGTGACCAATATCTGTGACTCCAACTCCCATCATGCTATTGCCTACACCCCCTTCCCAGCATGCCCATACTTCCTTCCTTTTGAGTGGACTTCACTGTGTGTGAGTGTGACAGCAATGGCAAGATGGCTGACAGTGTGGTCCTGTTGTTTGTTGGTGCACAGTTCCCAGCAGGGCCTTGTGCTCCCCACAGCAGTACCCAGTGTCAGCCATCTTGTCAGTCCTTTTCCACTCCCTGTGATGTGAGCATGGTTCAGGGTGGTGTTGATGGGCCAATTGTGAGGGTGAACAATATCTGTGACTACAACTCCCATCATGCTATTGGCTAAACTGACTTCACCAGCATACACAGAATTCCTTCCTTTCAGTGAGCTTCCCTGTGAGGTGGTGTTCTAGTGGTGGCAAAATATCTGACTGTGTTTGTTGGTTATATTTGTGCCACTGCCTTGCTGTATTTGTTGTTAGGTTTGTACATGTCATGACACAGTTACATATCACTATGAGATGGCAGGTATTGTGTTTGTCTGACTAGCATTCACATCTTGGGATGATTATCTTTTGGTTGCTGTGGATTTGCTAAGGGTGCATGGTTTGACTATCCCCTTGACAGTGATGTGTGTGTATTGTCACACCATATTGTGTATATTAGTTGTGTACTCACCAGGCTCTGGGATGTTTGTTAGTCCATATACGCTCACTGGTGGTAGGATGGCCCGCACCTTCTCCTCCCAGGGCCTGAGGTATACTGGTTTGGCAGGAGGGCCACTGCCGGTGTGCTGACTCAGGAGGTAATCCTTGTTCAGTAGGTCCCTGACCCTCCTGCGCACATCATACCACCGGTTCTGGATGTCTTCCTTTGTGCGCAAACATGGTGATTGTGCTTTCACCCTGTCGACGATCCTCTCCCACATCTTGGTTTTCTGCGCCATGGGGGTCTGTTGGACCAATGTGCCAAACAACTGTGGCTCTACCCTGAGGATCTCGTCTACCAGGACTTCCATTTCACTATCTAGGAACTTTGGATTCTTCTTTGGGGGCATGGTGATGGGTGGTGGTGGGGATTGATGTGTGTGTGAGTGTGCAAGCGAGGGTGGGTGAGTGTAGGTTTTGCTGGGTGTGTGTGAGGGTGCTATTTGTTGAGGTGCTAATGGTGTGTGGCTTGTGTGATGGATGAGCTGTGAGTGTGTCTGTGGTTGCTGTCTGATGGTGTTCTGTGCTGGCAGGTCAGTGGAATTTGCAAAGGATCATGGTAGGGATTTGTGGCCTTTATATAGGTGGAGTTGGGGGTGTGTCCTTGTTCCATTTTTTTTCCCCCCTGTATTTATTGGCTTTGTGATTGCTTGTTTGGCCCTTTTTTTGTATTTTTTCCTTTGTATTTTTTGTGCATGTAGGAGACGTTCTTCTGACCGAGTAGGACGCTGCAGTTGTCTCGTGCGATCTTCTCCGACTCGTTCCCGCTGTGTTTCAGCTAGGTTTCATGTGCGGCGTACGAGTCGGTCGCAGAGTTTTGTGTTGTTTCGGCTGGCTTTTGTATGCAGCTGGCTTTTGTATGCATGTCGGTCGTACGGCTTGAGCTCCGTGCGAGTCGGTCTGGTTTTGCACGCATTGCATCGTACTGCGTGGGTCGGAGTTCGCGGGTACGTTTCGTTCGGGTTGATTCCTGGTGCGTGTCGGTCGGTTCGATTCGCGTGGTTTCCCAGCCGGATAGCTTGTTTCCGTCCGGGTCAGTCGTTCGTTTTGTGTTCCGTACGAGTCGGTCGTGATTCACATGCATTTCATCGTACTACGCGGGTCGGACGGCGCCGGTACGTGTCGGTCGGACTAAATTCCCGTACCGAGTCGGTCGGTACGTTTTCCGGCCCAAATCGGAATCGGCCCCTAAATATCGAAGTTTTAATATCGAAAGGACAAAATATCAAGTACATATAGAAAAGACATAATATAGTTGGAAAAAATATCGACATATAGGTAAGTAATATCGAATGTCATTATATAGATTTTTTTTATTGTTTTATATGTTACTATATGTGTTAAAAATATATAATATTTTTTTAATGTATGTTACAATTTTTTTATGGCAATGGATTTTATGTGAATTAATTTTTGCGTATATTAGTTCCGTAGCGGGTTATGGGTTTATAGGGGAATAGGGTGGGAAGTAATTTAATTTATATTATAGAAATTAATAATGTATTAATTAATAATTTAGTGTTTAATAATTACTATTGTTTAATAATTTTTGCGTATATTAGTTCCGTAGCGGGTTGTGGGTTTATAGGGGAATAGGGTGGGAAGTAATTTAATTTACATTATAAAAGTTAATAATTTATTAATTAATAATTTAGTGTTTTATAATAACTATTGTTTAATAATTTTTGCGTATATTAGTTCCGTAGCGGGTTGTGGGTTTATAGGGGAATAGGGTGGGAAGTAATTTAATTTAAATTATAAAAATTAATAATTTATTAATTAATAATTTATTGTTTAATAATTACTATTGTTTAATTAAGTTAATTAATTTATTATTAAATATATAAAAAGTGAATAATAATCTTTTTAAATTAATTGATAATTATGTAAATTGTTATTTTTTTTATTAATTAGTCATTAATTAAATATTAATTATTAAAAATTAATTTATTAATATGTTGATTATGTACCTGGTTTTTAGTAGTGTGTTGAGTGTTGATAGGGGAGTAGGGTGGGAATTAAGTTAAATGTAATTCAAATTTTAATAATTTTTAAATATTATTTATTCAAATTTATTTTATAGTGTTAATTGTGTTAATTAATTTAGATATGATGGTTATTAATTTGATTGTTAATTGTAATTAGCTAATTAATTAAATATGAATTATGTTGATTCATTAATATTTTACACTATTAGAGGTGACGTTTATAGGGGAAAATGTATGAAGGTAAATATATTTTTATTAATTAATTATTTGTTAATTAATTTTAATTATATTGTAGGAGTGGGTCTACTCAATTATTCCCCTACGCTACCCAACACTTTCCCTACTGTTGCACTCACTGGAGTGGGAATAGTTATTTTTACACTCCCACTATCCAACACTTTCCCTACTGTTCCACTCACTGGAGTGGGAATAGTAATTTTTACCCTCCCGCTATCCAACACTTTTCCTACTGTTCCACTCACTGGAGTGGGAATAGTAATTTTTATCCTCCCGCTATCCAACACTTTCCCTACTGTTCCACTCACTGGAGTAGGAATAGTAATTTTTACCCACCCGCTATCCAACACTTTCCCTACTGTTCCACTCGCTGGAGTCGGAATAGTAATTTTTACCCTCCCGCTATCCAACACTTTCCCTACTGTTCCACTCGCTGGAGTAGGAATAGTAATTTGTACCCACCAGCTATCCAACAAATTCCCTACTTTTGCAGTTGTTGGAGTGTGAATACTAATTTTATTCCCTTAGCTATGCAACGTTTTTAATTTTGTTATATTTAATGTAGCGTAAATTATTAATTAACATAAACATTTTTACTTTAATTATTTAAATTATTATATATTATTTATTTTTATATGTATATAATATGTTTATTTATATATATATGTAAATATATTTTTTATAATTTTTTTAATATTTTATAATTAAGATTAATAATTATTTTATAATATTAAGTAAATATATATATATGTTAAAAAATAATTAATATCTTTATTTCTCCTCATTGCTTTCTCTTTCTATGTGTGCTGCATTCTGCAGAACACATAGAGGACTAGGCCTCTCAAGATTTTTTTTGTGCAGGAAGGTGCCCCTTTCTGCACAAACAAATCCTGGGTGCAACAGAGGCACCTTTGCACCATGGTGTAAGGGTGCATGCGTTGGTGCTATGCAGCCAAAAAGGCACCAGCAGAGGGGAAAAGGCAGGAATTCTCTGTATTCTTTTAAAATGGCGCATTCCTGCCCTTTCTCTGTCATGTAATGCAGCGCGGCACGGTAACTTACTGCGCTGCACTGCGTGACAAATCTCATAAATATGCCCCTTAATGTATTGTACCATTCACAGGCATACATATACCAAGCACATGCATATGATATACACGCACTGAACAGCACTATAGCATTTATGTACTGTACCAACACAGAGACACATACACCCAGCACATGCAAACAATTTACATGCACTGCACAATACTTTTTTATCTCTGTAATGTACCATTCGCAGGCACACATACACCCAGCACATGGATACCACACATGCACTGCGCAGCACTACACACTAAACCGAAGTAGGCCAAGGGTGAGCTAAGCACACAGCAGCTGAACTTCAAATTTGTCACCTAGAGTGGGACGGGTATGTCCAGACATGGGTCCCATGCTCTCCAGGCCACTGGATTCAAGCTAGCCTGGCTGATAAGGGGTGAAACCCCGAAACCAGTCCCAAGATGCTTGTTTCCGGTCCAGGTAGGACCTGGCCTGGCAGTTCGGGCTGGATTGTTTCCATGACGAGCAGAGTCAAGTCAGATTTGCATATGGCTGGGTTCAAACTGGAATGGCTTGGGGAGCAAAAAAACGATGGATTTAGGCCCAGATCTCTGTACTGGGGTGAATGTTTGACGTTGTTCAACATTCTGTCCCTCAATTGTTCTTTTTGCATTTGTCACCCCAAGTGTGATGGGTATACCCAGACGTGAGCCGCGTGCTCTCCATACCACTGGAGTCAAGCCAGCCTGGCTGATGAGGGGTGAAACTCTGAAACCGGACCCAGGATGCTTGTTTCTGGTCCAGGGAGGACCTGGTCTTGCAGTTTAAGCTGGACTGTTCCCATGGGGAGCAGGGTCAAGACTGATTTGCATATGGCTGGGTTTAAACTTGAATGGCATGGGGAGCAATAAAACGATGGATTTAGGCCCAGATCTGTGTACTGGGGTGAATGTTTGACATTGCACAACATTCTGTCCATCAAGTGTTCTTTTTGCTTTTGAACTTTAAATGAGGCCTCACTCCAGGGACATAGATAAAAAGGACCTCTTCACTCTTATTGATCAAGACACGATATGCTGTCATCTTCACACTTGTGCTGCTTAATTTATGGTAAAGGCAGTAACCTTTCACTACTATGAGGGTAGCGCTTTGGGCACCCCTCCTGGTCCAACAAGACCCGCAATCCATGAGATAGGTCTTTGTCATGTTGTGCAAACATGATACACGTTTGCCTATGACAAAAAGAGTCAGCACTCAGGGCAGGGGTGTACATCGATCACCATGTGAGACATTTTTCCATCCCAACAGTTAGGAGCTCCACTGAAGGCAATGAAGTGGCTCAGGGCTAATAATAGCTGGCATAAGGTTTCTGCTCCGACATTCCAATGTTCGTGTTGGAAAGTACATGGTTACCCCACTCTTTTTGCCTAGTATCTGGTGCAACTTTAACTGAAAGTGTACTGGGTTTCTGCTAAGCAGGTCCCCAGTAGGCCTGGGTGGAGTTGGCGGAGTTCCGCATAAAAAAAAGTCCGCCAAGCTATGCTGAGTTCCGCGAGTGGCAGAGTGCATTACTTCGCACCGTTCGCACTGATTTTTAGCGCCGGGTGTTTGTCCCGTGGTGTAAAATCAGTGTGAACGGAATCACGTGCAGCGCGAGAGGGCGTGGCTTCTTTCTGCCGCTCGGGTAGAAGTTCTACCCGAGCTGCAGCTTCATCAACGCTAATGGAAGGTTTCTCAACACGAGTGGTAGCGACCATCCCTGACCACCCGCATTGAGAAATCTCACTGGGAAGCTGTCTAGCGTTAGATTTTCTTCGCTATCGCTCGCCAACTTACTGTTGGTGAGTGAGGAAAAAACTCAGATCCGCTACGCGGAGCAGAGTTTTTCAGAGCTCCGCGAGCTCCGCGGAGCGCGGAGTTAAAAAAACTCTGCAAGCTCAGCGAACGGAGCAGAGTCCACCGCCCAGGCCTAGTCCCCAGCACCAGAGTCCTTTCCCCAAAACGTAAGATTGCTCCACGATTGGCACCCCTTTAGGATTCTTATAAGTCCCTAGTAAGTGGTTCCCCTGGTACCTAGGGCCTTGGAACTAAAGAGGGTCCCCAAGGGCTGCAGCATGAATTGTGTCACCTAGGGGACCCCTCACCAAGCTTCTACAAACAATGCAGCCTGCGTGTTTTGGTGCAGAGAAAACCGAAGGGTCGACATAGCACACACCTCTGTTTGCCATGCCAGCAAAACACTGTTGGGCCGATTCCGATCTCGGCCGGTAGGGCTCCGAATCGGATTCGGCTTTACCGGATCCGATTCGGAGCCCTATTTCCCGACCGATTCGTACGTGCGTCCGGGCGAGCGAGTACAATGCGTGCGCTCGCGAAATCTCCGACCGACTCGTTCGCATGACCCGACCGCTCCGACCGACTCGCACGGGGACGACTCGCACCGCGCTATGGAGACGTTCCCCGGCCGGGTAAGTACGATGCGCATCGCGACCGCTCCGACCGACTCGCGCAGTCCGGCTCCAAGGAGCTGTCGGAGCCGCACTTTGGGGTCCGTGTCGGACCCCCCTGGAAGCGTAGGCACGCGAGTCGCACACAGGGGGGACCCATGGGTCCCCCCTACATGTGCATGTACGGTGCGACCCGCATCGACGCGAACACGCTGTAGGGGGCGCCCTTGTTCGCGTCGTGCCCATTGAGTCAATGGGAGCCCGAGTACGCGTGGTACGACTGGCTCCCATTGACTTCAATGGGAGTCCGACCGAATCGAGTCCGATAGCATACGGGCGCATCGTACTCGTTCGGTCGGACTGCTAGAGTCCGATTCGGTCGGAAATCTCTCCGAGTCCGGCTCGGTCGGAGAGATTTCCGGCCCGAATCGGAATCGGCCCCTGTATGTGGTCTAGGGAAGTCCCCCCTATGACAGGCTTGCAGCCCGAAGGCAGGGTGCACTATACTCATGTGTGGGGATATCTGCCTGAGTGGATGTGTCCCTGTGATATCTAAGTTTACCCTTAGAAATTACGAGTGTACAAGGAAGCCATGACAAGTGCATGGGCTGGACACTCGTGATTACAAGTTCCTCAGCTACACGATGGCTTCACTGTACCCCAAGGTGTTTGGTATCAAACATCTCATCTTAATAAACCCACACTGATGCCAGTGCTGGATTTATTAATAGATACCCCCAGAGGGCACCTTATAGTGCTCCCTGAAAGCCTACTGACTACTAGTGTGTTGACTGACTGGTCTCGGCCAGCCAGACACCATAGACAGGTTTCTGACCTCTTGAGATGAGAGGCTTCGCTCTCGGAGGCCCGGAACAAAGCCTGCTCTGGGCGGAGGTGTTCAGGCCTCTTCCAAGCAGGATGGGCATTCCAGGGCGGGTAGCTTCAATGGCCCTGCCACCTTTGTTATGGGACCCTGGGCCTCTCCAGATAGTGGAGGTGCGCACGCCCCTGTGCTGACCTATTAGTAAGATCAGGAGGTGTGCCTACCTTCAGCTAGCACCACCCCTAGGGCGGGCCAGCTGATGTGGACCCCACTTTTCAGATTACTCCATGTTGTTTTGCACAAAATTAGCATTCAAGGGTTTAGGGTTATGCCCACTTTCCACCGGAAGTGGTCAGATAGAGGGTGTAGACGCTCTAAAGGTAGGTAACCCATTGGCTACTACCTGTCACTCCCCGTAAACACCCCTAAATTGAGTATTTTGATGATACCCCTGAACCCAAGAACTCAGATTTGACGGCTCAAAAGAAGAAGGACAAAGAAGAGTCATTGCCTGGTTAGAACTGCAGCAGACTTTGGACTTTGGTACAAAATCCTGACATCTTCAGACCTATCTTGACAATCGCGACAGAGTGACTCGCCCTGTGAGCTGGAGAACTACCAAAGCCTTGGGTAGCCTGCCAGCACTTGAAAATGACCAACAGTCTCTCTTGGAGTAGAGGAGCTACTACCCTCCAGTCTGCAGGCACCGACAAGCAGAGTCCGGTCCACTGCCTTGGAGTTCCTTGGCTTGACCAACACCACAAATTACCTGGAGCTCTAGAAGGTCAGAGCTGTCTCCCCACTGAGTGTGAAGACACTAGGACCAACCGGAGCCGTGCAGCACCAACCCCTGGGGTACCAGACGCCCTGCACCAAACCCCAACAGTGAGAGTCCAGTCCTGATTCTCTCTGCACCAGGACTAAGCAGCCATGGAGGAACGTTAGCATCACTGAGACCCACTTTCAGAGTGGCCCAGCTGCTTCAGTTTTGCCCCTGACAGCTGTTTGTCCCTGACAGCGAGGTGCATCTTTGCACACACAGCCCAGTCGACCTACCCTCTCAGCACCCAGCCGCCTGGCCCGGGTGACAATGAATCGGCTGTGCCCCCTTGCTCCAAGACCCCTTCTGACTTAAGCCCCCGTTTGGGAGCCCTCAGACTTGTCCGCAAGTCCCCCTGTGCAGTATGTTTTTGGGTGGCCCGCTTCACCATAGCGCACCAGCTACCAGTCTCACCAGCACCCTGCTCCTGGTGGAACCCGGGAGGTTCCCGAAGAACTGCTTGTAGTATTTTGAACCTTGGCCCACTACAAATCCCAACCTTGAAGGTGAACCCCTGTAACCGACTGTACCTACCTTTATGCATCTTTGACTTTTCCTCCAATAGGATTGCATTGTGCGTAAAAGCGCACAGGTTTGAACATTTTACTTACCTATGAATATTGCTATTGAAAACTGTACTTACCTTTGAACGAAGTTCTTTGTTTAAAACATAGAGAAAAAGAAGTGTTATTTTTCTAAGTTGGTCTCAGATTTATTCTTTGAGTGTGTGTGTCATTTATTGCCTCTGTGAGTACAACAAATACTTAACGCTACCCTCTGATAAGCCTAACTGCTCGCCCATACTACCACAAAAGAGAGCGTTAGTATTATCTACTTTTGCCTCTGTAAACCAATTGGGGACCCACTGAACTCTCTGCATAGTGTACTTCGTTTTAGTACACTATATAGAGACACAGCTTCCTACAGTTGTATTTTCTGTTTCCCCCTTTATAATTTAGGACATTCTACCTTCAGTCTGTGGAATGTTCTAATAGCCCTCTAAAAGCCTTATAAACCCTTCTGCGTCGGGCTATACCGGTTGTCAAAGACCCTCTCCCTCGTAGTTCAGGTTTATAGTATTTAACAACTATTATCCTTGGCAGCGGGTTATAAGGATATATAATATCCACTTGCAGTAAATTTCATGATTTCATTTTTAAGACTGTGATGGAGTGGGATGTGATTCCCTTCACATCCTACGAGAATGCTATCAAGATGTGTAATCAATTGCTGCACTAGTGAGTTCACAGAATAATTTTGCATACTAAAGGAAACATTTTTTCTAGATAATACTATAGCTATGTCCCAAGCATTTCTGTGGGGTCTATGTTATGATCTTAAAATTAAATCATTTGAGATACAGTGAGCCAATTTTAATGTAAAGCAATGGCATCGAATGCCGAAGCTGCATCTGCTTGTCACCTACCTTCCTTTTTAGGTCTCGCCTAGCGTTGCTGCACACATGCGCAGTTCGCTCGGCGAGATTTATTGCAGATGAGGACTTTGAGAAAAGGGCTTGAAGCCCCGCCCCTTATTCCCATTGGCTTGCGTCACCGTTTATGTTAAACGGTGGGCTGCCATTGGAAATAAGGTTTCTGGGGTGCCTCCTTTTCGCTTTTTTGTCCGGCCCATCCGGACTGGCTCGCCTGCATTACGACTGTCGTGACGAAGTTTCTTATCAGAAGCTTCCTCACGCTGCCTTGCACGCGCCAGTCCGGCTCTCTGATTGGGCGCTGTGAGAACGCTCTTCATATGGTAACGGGCTTGTTTTAGTAGGATTTCCGCATCTTTGGGCGTCCTTCCAAGGTGTGCATGGCTTGCGTAGCTGCTTTTTCTTACTTTGTTTTTCTTAACATCTTAACATTTATATAGCGGGAACTCGACCCAAAGCTTTCGGAGCGCTTCACATAAGCACCATATTCCAGCACTGTCATCACCAGTCGCCCTCATACACCCGCCAGGCTCCAACAGACATACACGGAGAAGCCCATTAGGGGTTATAGCCACAACACAGACACCTGGGCGCCGTGGCGGGTGTATGCACGCGCCACAAACTGAATTCGACCCAAGTGTGCACGCTGGCACGGGCACACTCCAGCACCTACAGCGAATGCACGGACACGCCCAAGCAACCCGGGACACCAGGAGGCACAATCTGACTGAAGCAGAATACCACCGGTAAATCCGTTCAGCCCATCCTTTTCGGCGCCTTACACGTAAACTCTACCTAGCCTCCAGTGCCACCCTTGCCTGCTGAGCTACAGTAGGAATCCACTTATATACACCGTGGCATGAGAACGCAGTCAGAATGCGCGCATGGTCTTTATAAAGTGATCTACTCATAAATAGCGCGAACTCTAGCT